>CM064886.1:4642262-7355595 GCA_030347415.2 Decapterus maruadsi
TTTTTAAATGGGTGTTGTTGACAGTTCAGACGATACGCGACGTCCTCTTAACTCATCAGGTCGTTATTGTTCCACTGATTATTTGATGCAGCAACTTAAAAGGTTCGCTCTCAGTTTCTTCTTCTTCTTCTTCTTCTTCTTCTTCTTCTTCTTCTTCTTCTTCTTCTTCTTCTTCTTCTTCTTCTTCTTCTGTTACTGATGCTTCCAACATTGGACACCTGCCCATGCACCCACCTAAACCCCCGCCCCGTCCAGCAGCAAAGTATGGACACGTTTCCATCTGAGGGGAAAAATAGTATTGTCTCTTAATCTCATGCCAAACGTTGCTGCTTGTCATCTCCACATGCAGGAGGCTCAGATAGGAACCAGATTTCTCCTCTTGGCTCTTTGATTCAGGTTTATATATCGAACCTGTTGAATCACAGCAACAGTCTTGGGTTGTATGTGTCTGTGTCTCCGTGTGTCCTCCTGTTGGACTGGAGACTTTGTCCCAGTGGGAAATGTTGATATCAAATAGGAAAACGTCCCCCATTCTCTCGACTATTCCTGTTTTCATTTTGCGTGGAAAAGTTTGGTGGAAAAGAACATCCAGGCTCGAACAAGTCGGTTCAAGTGTGTGCGTTTGTGCTATAATAAGTCTGTTTGGTGTGTAAATGCCAGAGCATCTATGAGTGGATGTTTGTGTGTTTGCACAAGACATGTGTTATGTCAATAAGCCAGGGTTTTCTCTGTGGGTGTGTCGACTGGTACAAGTGTCAAAGTCAGAGTCCAGAGAATGACATCATCCTCTGTGGTCAGTCGCCCGACTTCTGCCGACTCTGTTTAACCCTTTAATCTCCTGCTGCGACTCAAGCTCTCACATGGAGGAGACTGGGCCATCAGTGCAGAGTTAAACCGTGTTGTTTCCGTTTTTTACACCGAGAAGACTTTTAGTAACAATCAGGTTTGGACAGAAACATATGCTCTTATATAGCTTCGGATATATTCTGACTGTTGTTGGACCAAGAAATGTGTGTGTTTAAAAGTGCAGGAGACAAACTTCAACTTATAAATGAAAAATGATCTGCTGGGAAACAAATGCCAAAGCCCAAATACATAAAAAACAAACAAAAAAAATCCTTTAAAATCATCTTTTTAATAGAATAAAACAGAAAATCATCCTTGTATGAACTTCAAAGTTCCTTAAACATCTGCCTTACATTTATCTCAATGGAAAGTTAAAGGGAAATAAAAGTCAGAATGAAAGATGAAGTGCATATTTAGACGTTTTAAACATCATTAGAGTCTTTACATGACGTAGAAACGCTGCTGATGTCTCTGAATAAAACACACAAACACATCTGACTTCAGTCATTTTGCTTTCAGCTTTTAAGTTTTCCTGGGAAATAGAAAAATAAATGCTGCCATGCATTAGTGATAGAAACAAATGTTAAACGCACAGATTTTCTTATATATAAAGGGTAAAATGCCTTCATAGAGTCTTTATAATCCACAAACTTTCCTCTAAATATCTAAACATGAGGTGACACAGAGGACACGACCGCTAGTTTGTGTTTCTCATGTCAACATCTGGCTGAGAATATACGTTTCATATACATTTCAGACAAAATAACTGAGTGTAAAAATAGTTTTGGTTTCTGTGATTCTTGCTTCAGATAAAGTGAAGCAGAGTTCGAGAAAGGGACTGTTTGTTTGGCTGCTGCAGACGTTTAGTATCATCCTGCTACCAACAGCTGAAATGTTAATGTGTGTGTGTGTGTGTGTGTTTTCAGGACTCTCACACACAGTCCATTTGTTCGGCTCTCCGTCCGGCAGCACATTTCTGTGTGTTTGGCAGGGAAATGAACAACGAGCCAAAGTGTGATTTATGGTGGTGAATATTTGTGTTCATGCAACACTATCCTTCCTTCCTTCCTTCCTTCCTTCCTCCCCCTTTCCCTCCCTCCCTCCCTCCCTCCCTCCCTCCCTCCCTCCCTCCCTCCCTTTCTCTCCCTCCCTCCAGTCGACATACGAGAGATCCGGGAGCTGCGGTTGGGGAAGGGCTCCCGTGATTTTGAGCGCTACCCGGAGGAGGCTCGTAAACTGGACTCTGCCCACTGCTTCATCGTCCTCTACGGCCTCGAGTTTCGCCTCAGGACGCTCAGTGTGGCCGGTCAGTGTGTGTGTGTGTGTGTGTGCTGCACTCTACACTGTGTGTGAGGATGGGTCCGATTACACCCAATTTAATTTATAGTAATAATAATAAGGATAATGCTAATCTTTATTTATATTGCACTTTTCTCAACAAAGTCACAAAGAGCAAGACTAAGAAGAAAAGAAAAAGATTCAAAGAAAAACTGCAATAAAACAAAAATGATTACAGATATGATATAAAGGGATAGTTCAACATTTTGGCAAATTGGCCCATTGCCATAATCCCTATAGTTTTAGCAGTAGGTTCGTTACCTTTAATTGTTGGTGCAAGCTATTTTTAGAACGGCGGAGCAGAGCCATGAGCTGCTCAGAGCTAAGCTATGGGGGCTCATGAGATGTCTTGGTTTCCCTCATCAAACTCATCAAATACACAATCCAACAACTCCAAAACACTCTGGTGGACAAGTTGTGACCTGCACATTCACCACGCTATGAGATAATAACGTAATGTTACGAGTTTTAGAGGCAAATTCATGCAAAACCACCGGGGGCAGTTTTCCAGGAAAATCTAAAAACAAAACGTTGTGTTATTATCTCGTAGCGTGGTGAAAACAACTTGTCCACAAGAGCGTTTTGGAGTTGTTGGATTGTGAATTTGATGAGTTTGATGAGGGAAACCAAGAAATCCCTTGAGCCTAGGACTATAGGGATTATTACAATGAGCTAATTTGCCAAAAATGTTGAACTATCCCTTTAAAAGAAGTCACAGATTTAGCAGGTAACTAACTGCATGTGCTGACATGAGAGGGTGGGCAGGCTCACAAAGGGTTCAGATCTGTGTGGGCTGATGAGATAAATGTGTCAGATGTTTACTGTGTGTTTCGACCGTGTACTTATTCTTTGTAGAGTTTAGATTATTTTGTTGCTTTAGGAACTTATAGATGTTGCCCATTTTCACCTGCTAATATTATAATGTTTGTTTGCTTTTACTTGTAATTTGAGATTAATCCAGATTCAGCACTTTAACGGAGAGTAAAGAAAGAAAAGATGAAATGAAGAGAAAAGAGACTTTAAGGATATAACCAACCTCTTCTCTGGATCAGTTCATTAATATCCAGTCGGTTAATCATGTGTAACAAACGTTGTCACCAACATCATCATCTCTTTTGATAATAATAATAATACATTTAATATGACCTTTTGACCTTTGCCCCTCTGTTCCTCTGTGACCGTGCAGCCTTCAGTGAGGAGGAGGTCAACATGTGGATCACTGGTCTCAACTGGCTGATGGCCGACACTCAGCGAGCGCCGGCACCGCAGCAGATCGACAGGTGTGTGTCTCTCTCTCTCTCTCTCTCTCTTTCTCTCTGACTGACACCTCCCTCACATCAGGAGGCCACATCTGGCAAATCTCTGCAAACCTTCCCCCCAAAAAACGGCCTCTCGTTCTCTCTCTTTCGGTTAATGCAGCAGTTATCCAGATGTGCAAAAGGTGACGCAGTTAGCAGGATCTGAATGAGCATCCTGCCTCTTTATGACTCCTGGCTCTTCACAGTTCATCTCTAGCGCACCTTTAAGGTTTAAGACTCACCTTAGATGAAAGTCTTGACATTAATTTGCAGTGTCTTTCTAAATAAAGTTGCCAAGATTGATATAAAGTGAGTTTTAGAAATGAAATTTGAAAAAAAAAAAAATGATACTATGGGGCAAATAGTGACTGAAGACATTAAGAAGCATCCCTGAAATGTTTATTTATGTGTTAATCCTTCGCCCTCTGCATAAGTGATATCGTGTTGCATCAGGAGAAGCAGCGACCTGGACCTGGGAGGAAGTGGCTGGTCGGGAGGAGAAGGACAAATATTTGTTTAGGCCTGAAAATATTTACTCCAGATGAATGTGCGGAGGCAGGTCTTGGCTTCCGTGGTGAGAGCGGGAGAACAGAGAGAGGTTGTGAGGGCGTGTGTGGCGGGGGGGTGGCGGACAAGAGTTTTGTTGTCGACGTAATGTGAGCGAGCGGTATATGTTTGGACATGGGCAGCGGAAATGAATTTTTTTTTTCTTCTAATTTTGTCTGTTTATGACGGTTGTGTAAACTGTTTGGGGAGTGGTGGATTCATCAGCTGGAAGTCAGTATTTTCAGCATCCACCTGCAAACTCATTGTCTTCACTTTATTGGAAGAAAATCTTATAAAAACTGCAGCTGTTTTTTTTTTGTTTTTTTTTCCTAAAATATAAAACTGTTTTTGGACAGCTTTTTTTTATTGCCCGTAAATCAGCATTCAACATCTGGAAAGACCCGTCATGGTCCAGAGTTTTTATTCCAGATGCAAAACAGAAGCTAGTTAGCCTAGCTGTCTGACGTTAGCGCCCAATCCCACTGGACTGACGGTTGTTTCAACACCTGCAGCTCCCACACACTCGATGCTGAGTGCAGTCTGGGTATTAGAGTAGAGAGGAGGTGTTTTATGACTCCAAGCACAACAATGATGTGATAATGTGGAGAGCTGGAGGTTTTTATTTTATTTTAGGCGTCTCCTGGCTATGGATGTGGAATCCCATTCATTTTTCCTGTGGACAATTTTAAGGTGATTTACAGTTTGAACGCTGCTGCAGCTGTGGAAGAAAATAACTAGGATTTTAAAATAACAACACTCAGAGAAACCAAATCCTGCAAGTTGTTGGATGATGGTGGGTCCAGGTGGTGAGGGGGCGGGGCTTTGAGGTGGCAGCTTTGTTGTGACATCACAAAGTGACAGGAAGTCCTGACGGCTGAAGGCTCAGTTTCTGAATACAGGCTGTGTGCATTTCTCTTTGATACTTTCACAGTATTAATATAGAACCTAGAGCTGCTTTATAATCACACTACACATGGACATCTACCTTTATACTGTATGGAGCTTTAACACAAACATCTACCTTTACCTTTACATTTTTGTGCACCTTCTGCATGATGTGTTTGAACATGTCTGCCATTAACCCAGTGGTTCCTAAGCTTTTATGGCTTATGATTTATGGCTCATGGCTTATTATCACAAAATTTCTGGTGACCCCCGTCAATCAAGATGCACCAGCTCAGATATTTTGATATGCTGCATTTTATTTGAATTCGGTTTATATTTGAGAAAGTATAGATTACAGTTGTTTAAGATTGTGTGTGGTGTTTTTAATCATAATTTTAAAAAGAAACAGAAAATGTTTTTATCAGTCTTTCGTCTTTTAATCAATTACTAGACATTTCAGGCGACCCCATTTGAATTCCAGGTGACCCCACATGGCAGTGGTGTACACAGACTTTTTGAAGGGTAGGGGCGAAAAGGAAAAACAGCCCCCCCCCATGCAAGAGCGCACTTTAGTACGCATTTTGGCTTCCAATAGGGCACTTTAGCACATGTTTTTGCTCCAATAGGGCACTTTAGCACTGCATTAGCCACATGTAGAAAACCTGATTTCCAAGAAGCAGAGACGAACCTTCAGCCTCTCTCTCTCTCTCTCTCTCTCTCTTTCCCCCCTCCCGCTGCAGGTGGCTGAGGAAACAGTTTGAAGTCATGGACAGGAGCCACGAGGGCAGGTGGGTGACTCGCCACGAACACGTCAACCGGTCGCCAAAACCCTCTGTGTGCGTGTGTGTGCGTGTGTTTGGTTTTGTTGTTTCTCAGCGACCTGTGATGGATGCTCATTGGTTCGCTGCTCCGTCACAGCAGGTGGGAAGTGGAAAGGTGAAACCAGACCCAGATGTCATCAAAGAGCCTGTTGCTGCTGCTGTTGCCCAACCCCAATCCGTCAGAGATCGGCCCTGATGCTAACACACACACAGACACACACACACACTTTCAGGGTGGTTTTCTCTCTCGTGCTCATGGTAATAAGTGCAGGCTTCTGTTTGGGTGGAAGCCGCTCCAGGACAAACAGCCTGCCCCTGCCTGATAAGGAGCAGGAAGTGATGCGATGGGCTGGGAGAGGGCAACTTCCTGTCTCTTGTGAAAATAGTAACAGTAACAGTAACAGTAGCTAGACAGAGGGAAGAGGGAGGAGACGGGAATCAGACCTGGCACTGACAGGAGTCGGTCGTTGACCCCAGAAGATCCTCCCTGCCTCAGAGCATCGACCTGGATTTTTTCTTCTTTTTTTTTTTCCTACCTGCCTTTCTTGCTTCCTTCCTCATTCTGTTGCTGATGGTGGCGCGTGTGTTTTCTTAATCAGCTGAAGTGATTATCCATGTGCTGTTTGTCTTAGAATAAAAGACACAGAGGTAAAGACATCAGCGACTTCAACATATCTGTGAATATTCCCCCAAAACCATCCCCACAGTGACGGCATCTGTTGATCAGCAAGCGGGAAATGTAGATTTTAAAGACTTCTCGCCTGCGTCGGCTTTTAAACTTGAGGTTAAAAGATGTCGGAAACAGCTCAAACTTTGCTGCTGAAGATCACTCAACACTGAGTGAAAGCTTCCGAGCGGCTACTAAACACATTTGTCGACCCTGGTTTCAGAGGTCGGAGGAGAGCGAGCTTTTGAAGCAGAGCGAGGTTAATGGCTCTGCAATGTCACTATAGGCGTCAAAAGATCCTGAAGCTTTTCAGGGGAAATGATGGTAAAAAAAGATCAAGGTTTTTGAAGCTGATTGTAGGGATTTATTTTATGCTCTATTAGGGAGATTATTTTTTCATTTAAAATCTGTTACTGGAGGAAACGACTCGTTGAATTGAACCAAAGCATCACTTAAAACAAAAAAACAGTGGTGTCCAACCTTCTCCCGACACTGTGCAGGTTTTTCAAGTTTGTTTAATTGTAAATCTTTTTTTGTTTTTAAATATTAGATTGTTTGGTTCCATAGATGGTGCATACGTGTGTCTGTGACATTATTATCTTGAGCTCTGTGACGTCACAGTGATATTTTATTTATTTACCTTTTTGAATATTTCTATCCATGGTGTTTTTACATAGTTAACACAGACAGGGGACACTCGAATACAAGAGTTTTACAAAGCATAATAATAATGGTGGATTCATCTGATTTTGGTGCGCTGTACAGTGAGTGCATGGGGCAGCAGCAGGACGGTGGGAGTCACTTTACAGTTTTTCTCAATCGCTTTGGTGCTATTCTCAGATCAGAATGAAGGTTCTCATAACTATTAGTTCAACCTCCACAACATGTAGTCACTTGTGCACATCATTGTAGCAGTTTCTCCTTCCTCTGAACAAATTGCAAATGCTTTTGGACATGTATCAGTTGCTTTCATACAATTCTCTGCTGTTTTATAACATTATCATTTGCTTATGTCATATCAGTCAAAATGAACTGTACTTTTCAACACTGAATAGTCTTTCCCTAAAAAACTAATAGTCCTCATTTCATTGCTTGAGTCATCACATACAAAATTGTTGAACTAGTTTTCAAAATCTGTCAAACTCATTGTAAATGTTGGGAGAAGCACCGTATTCAAACATTTCAGGGAGAACAGGTATGTATAGTATTGGACAGTAATTCAGCACTAAACAATCTGCACTGCTCATTGTGTCAGGTTTTACTGTAAGATACAGTGGGACAATCTTTTTTTTTTACATTTACTGTACATTTAGACTTTCGACTTCACTAGAGACCAGATTTACGTAAAGTTGTACTCAAAGGCTGTTTCTTACAGTATGTCTGTTGTAGATGACTGTAGTGTATTTTTCTATTGCACGATGCTGTGAACAAATCAGAATTGCAATGAGCATATGCAGTAAAAATGTGAAACATACATATTCAGTATTACAGTGTAGTTACTCCACTACAGTAGGCTAATGTGTAACTTTACTGTGACTGTACATAGTGTATAGTGCTGTCTTGAGCATTTTCAGGTAGTATCATCACTTTTTGCATTGAAAAACACATAGAGAATAAAGTGTCATAATGAAAACATGACAAAGCCATTTGACTATCATGCTCATAAACGATGATGGCAAGACTTCTCATTTTGACGACACTGACAGTTTCACTGACACAAGTACTTGCTTTTGAGGGATGGACAATCCATTTTGAGCAAGTGACGCACTTTTGCAGGTTGTCCACTAGGTTTTGTAGTTTGCAACAATTGTTTTGAGAAATGCACTAACTGTTGTGCAAATGTTAAGAGTGAGGTGAGAATAGCACCAAAGCGATTGAGAAAAACTGTAACCTGCAGCCTGTGTTCACGGTGATGACGGGACGTGTGACCCCAGTGCAACACTGTGGTTCACTGATGTGTTTCAGTAACTTTAGAGACTCTGAAGTATCAGTCTCCTGCTGATCTGTGAACTGTTAAAACAATTAAAATTCCTCCAGGAATCGTCTCATTCATTAATTCATTCATTCAGACATGAAGAGTCTTTGCACTGAGATCAGCTCCTCAAACTGTACAGCACCATCTCCTGGTGAAAATATGCGGACTTATCAACGGCTGTTGGTTTTATTTCAGATTGTCCAGGTTACTTCACTGCATACCTGCAAGATATGTGGAAAAAAGAGAATTGAATAGCAGCCGTTGTATTTGAATGTTTTTGTATTTTCACTTTCAAAGAGATATTAAAGGGATAGTATCATTTTTTTAAAGTGGGGTTGTATGATCTACAAATAGCCCCTAAGTACTTTAATTGCAGTAGAAGACTCTCTGCACTCCTCCCGTTAGCAACGCCAGCCCATAATAGCCCTGCCCAGAGATTTACAACATACATTGTTGTGAATGGACTCAAAGAAACGACCTATTTTCACGGCCTAAAAGAGGTTTTACCTGAAAAAAATACACAGTTCCATTGTTCGCTATAATATATTTTTTCCAGCCCCTCAAAGAGCAGGAAAAACACAGTTTTTATTTGGCGCTAACCAACTGCTGATCGGCAGGCGCTAACCCTGGGCGGAGGGATACGTGAGTTGGTTAGGTCCAAATAAGGGTCCATTCAAAACAATGTATGTTGTAAATCTCTGGGCAGGGCTATTATGGGCTGGCGTTGCTAACGGGAGGAGTGCAGAGAGTCTTCTACTGCAATTAAAGTACTTAGGGGCTATTTGTAGATCATACAACCCTACTTTTAAATGATGATTTTGACTTTGTTGGGTCATGTTCCAGACAAACATGCTCCTTCATTTGTGTCTGTGACCTCACAACAACATCGTCCTGCAGCTCCTATGATCTTTGTATTGCGCCTGTCCATATTATAATTCTGAGTATAATAATATATAGTAACAAAAATTGTGCAGCCTGACTTCATTATGTTCAAACGGACTCTAACTCTTCCTGTGTTCTTGTTTCCAGCATCACAGTGAAGGACGTGAAGACTCTGCTGCCTCAGATCAACTACAGAGTCCCCAACATGCGTTTCCTCAAAGACAAACTGCAGGTCAGAACAGATCATCTTTCTCTTCACCTCCTCACAGTCTTGATAACAAATCTTCCTCTTTTGAGTTTTTCCAACGCTGCTCTGTGTTGAACCGACAGGAGGTGGAGGCTCGGAACGACTTGTCCTACCCCAACTTTGCACAGCTCTACCGGACACTGATGTTCGACGCACAGAGGAGCGTGAGTGTCTGTTTAGGTTTTGCATGCAAAGACACAAACACACACAAAACATATTCAAACTCACACTCGTAGACACAGGACGGTGGAAGAAATACTCAAATCCTTAACTTAAAGACAAGAGGTTACATCACGAGGAAAAAAAAATCCACTGCAATTAAAATGCTTTGTTTCAAATGTTATAAAATCAAAATCAAAAATTCACTTTTTTCTTATTACATTAACTCAAAAAAACGTGTAAATGTTATAACACAGTTGCGCTAATTTCTATACAATATTACGCTCAATCTTTACCTGTACAATTTGCATCTTCTCCTGATACCTGCAGTGGAATAAAACATGTCCAAAATGCTAAATTTCCACCTTAATTCCACCTTAAAACCCCCCTTAAAGGTCCAATGGATAAAAATGGAGGTAAAACCATTAAATAGCGTTCAGATTCTAGATTGCAGCGCAAACCCCTCGCGTCGGCAAAGTGAAGATCTAAATCATTTTACAATATGTCTGCTGTTTCCTACTCCGTCTTCTTCATTGGTTTACTTATGAACGCTCACTTATGTGATCTCTGGCTGGCTGGATTTTCCATTCGGCTTGCTTTATGTATATATAAATATAATATATAATAATTATAAGGCTACGAAATTTTTTGTGATTATTATAAACTTTATTTATTCTCGAAGACCATTGAGGAAAGTCCTAATTTACAATGGTGAGAACAAGGGCAACTTATTTCTTGTCAAAATGTCTCATTTCTAGTCAAAACTAAACTCTTTCCACTTAAAATAAGATTCATCACCTAAAAATTAACTTGTTTTCAGATAATTTTCACTTGTTTCAAACAAATTTTCACTTGAAATCAGTAGAAAAATCTGCCAATGGAGCAAGTTTTTTGTGCTTGTAATAAGAAAGAAAAACTTGCTCCATTGGCAGATTTTCTACTTATTTCAAGTGAAAATTTGTTTGAAACAGTCTAGAGTCTAGTTTTGACTTAAAACGAGACATTTTGACAAGAAATAAGACAAATATTCTTGGAAAGATTTTGAGTTTTTGCAGCGTAGTACTGCATGTAGTTGCATATAGTAAGAAAAGTTCAAATTATACTCTTATACAAATATATTAATGGGTATTCAGATTTATACTTTCAATAAACCCTCCCAATTATTACACACTGGACCTTTAAGTTGAGTATTTGAGTAGATTCTCCAGCACGTTGCACTTGCACCACACTCTGAGCTTCACTGTCTGATGCTTCACCTGGCTCCCTCCTCCCACCTGTCCGTCACCTGGTTCCTCCCCTTCTGTTCCCAGATTATTGAGCAGCTGGAGCTCTCCTTCCCTCTGCGGTGAGTCCCTCCACCTCCACCTACACCTTCACCACCACCTCCTCCTCCTCCCACCCCACCTTCTACCCCCACCACCACCACCTCCTCCTCCTCACCGTCGCCCCTGTAGCCGTCCAGGTTCTCTTTTAAAATCGCAGATTATCAGTGTCCCAAGGAAGGTTTTGGCTTCAGGAAAGTGAAGCGTTTCCATGTGTTTTTCCCATTTTAATGGAACTTTAATGTTTTTGTTTTTTTTCCTTGGCTCTTTAACTTAATGTTACGGGACATTAACCTAAAAAATGACATAATTAGAACTGGCGCAGGTAGAGTAATGAGGTTAATTGCCAGTCAGACATTTGTATGTTAATGTGTCCTGTCTGCTCTCTCATTCTTTCGCTCCATCACCGTCTGACATCTTGAAAATGGTTGTGTTTGTAGGAACGTTGACAGACCGGAGCTTTGTCAGATCTCTCTCTACGACTTCCAGAAGTTTTTACAGATGGACCAGAAGGTACGGAGAAAAATTCAGCCCCCGTCAGCACAACAACAGGAAAAAAAAAAAAAAAAAACAGGAAAAAAATGCTTTGTACTCACTTCTTTATCCGGCTCGTCTCAGGAGTCCTGGGCGTCTGATCTGAGCCGGGTCAGGGAGTTCCTCATGGGGTACATGAGGGGGGGACCACAGCCTGAGCCGATGCTGCAACTAGACGAGGTGAAACAGAAACACAAACAAATGTGAAATAAACCAGATCAGGGGGGTATTCCATCAAAGTGGCTAAGAACATCCAGACTATGGGGTTATCTTGAAGCTTGAATGAGCGAGAACTCCGTTCCATCAAAGGAGATCATCTAATTGCCTCACCTGTAAGCCTCACCTGGTCCAAGTTTGCCGAACATATCATAAAATGGCCGAAAGCAAAGGGAATGAATCTTCTGCACAGCTACTAAACGCTGCTTATGGAGATTTATGATGAATGTAATGACTTTACAAGAAGAAAAGAAAACACTGCTCTAGATGGATTGTCTGTTAAAACAGTGATGAAACTATTAAAATGACTCTGTAAAGTAAAAGCTGTAGCTACTGACACCGTGAGTGAGGGAGGTGGTCAGATGAACGGCCTGCTGGGTAACTTTGCACAGCAGCTTGTTAGCCACGCCCCCAGGATCCCTACCTACCAATAAGAAATAAAGGTGTTAAAGTCCCAAAAGATACTTTAATCCCCGCATCAAAGTGAATATAGATAGTCACACATATTAACAATTCATTTAGCCTAAGACCTAAATAAATTCACAAAATGTATTAATTTATTTTAACAAGTGATATTTATCACATTTATCAACTATTTCATGTGGTTCATCACATATATTTCAGAATTGACTGTAGAAAATCAGATTTACCAAATTCATCAATTCAAGGAGATGAAGTGATAGTGAATAGCTGTTTTAAATGCCTCAGTTTTTGATTAATTTTATCTTTTTAAGTTTTTAATAGACTTTTTAAAAAAAATATGAATTTCATTATTTTATATCTTATCATTTACCATTACCTAGCTACATGATGGTGAGTGTGTAAAAACACCAGCAGAACTGTCTTTTGGACATATTTTGAACATAAATGGAGTTAATCTTCACCTTAATCCTGCTCCAGACCAGGATTGGCCGGCAGCATAAGTCACCATGGTTACAAGGATAGCATTCGTGTTAACCACTTTGATGGAACGGAGTCGAGGCTCAGGTTGATGGAACGGAAAGTCAGAGCTTAGCTCGAAGTGTCAGGCTTAGCCCGAACCATGTTTCCATGGTTACCGAGGTGGAGCTAATCTTAGCCATGTTGATGGAACTGAACTCTCACTCAAATAAGCGAGACTTGCCCATTTAAGCCAGACTTTGAGCTAAGCGAGCTTGATGGAATACCCCCCAGATCTTTTTCCTACCTTCTCCTCTGATCATGTGACTTTGTTTCTCTAGTTCCTGACGTTCCTGTTCTCCAAAGAGAACTCAGTGTCCGACCCGCGGCTCTCCCCCGTCGTTCACGAGGACATGAAGCGACCTCTGTCTCAGTACTGGATCTCGTCCTCACACAACACGTACGTCTCTTTATCCGTCTCTGATGTTCTCAGACTTATTTGGATCTTTTTTTAAATTCATTTAGTAGTTTAGTAGTAACTCAGGTCCATGCAGTTAAACAGAACATCATAGTTTAATGCCAGTTCACAAGCTGTAACAAAGCCAACAAGAAGTCCATACAGACTGGAGAAACAATGATACAGCTCAAAAAATGAATGAAATAAGAAATAAAAGTCAACCATTAATCATATAGTGAAATTTGATATAGCAAGACATGTCCTATTATAGGTATTGGTATTTTGTGCTAATAGATATGTATCTAGACCAGTGGTTCTCAACCTTTTGTACATCAAGGACCCCTAAATTGACACATATTAGACCACGCGCCGCCATTGGACCACATTTAGGAGTAAACACCAGAAATACACAAATATTTGTTCTGAGACTGAAGAACATTACTTTTTTATACTTTTAAATTAGGGCCAATGGCGTGAATTTTTGGAAATATTATAGAGAAATTTCTGGAAAAAAGTGGTCCAGTTTGTTTTTGTAGAAACTTTCTACAAAACATTTAAACATTTCTAGGAAGAAGTGGTAAAAATTCTCAAAAAAAGGAAAATTTTTCTCAAAATAAAAAGTGGTAAAATTTGTCATAAAAAATGTTCAAAATTAAAATTTTCTAGAAAAAAGTAGTGAAATTTCTAAAACAAAAAAGTTTTTTTTTAATCTAGAAAAAGTGGTAAAATAATTTTTTTTTTTTTTAAATTCTAGAAAAAAGTAGTAAAATTTCTCGTAAAGAAAAAAAAATCAAAATAAGAAAGTCAAAATTTCCTAGAAAAAAGTGGTAAAAGTTCTAAAACAAAAAAGTAAAATAAAATAAAAAATCGAGAAAAAGTGGTAAAATTTCAAGAAATATATTGGGGACCCCCTTCAGATCTCTCAAGGACCCCACGTTGAGAACCACTGATCTAGACTGTAAATGCAAAATATTTCATATTTTCATACCCCTGTACATACGTTGATTAGATTTAGTATTTGAGATAGGAAATAGAAAACAATGTCTCCAAGCACGCCTTGTATTCACATGTATTCACATTGTGCCCATTGCAAGAATATAAACAGATAGAATAGAAACAATAGAAACATAACCCTAATGTCCAAGGAGCAGCCTGTAAGGTTATTTGCATCCTAATAATGTTCATCCTTTTCAGTAGCGTCCACAAAGATCTTATTGTCCTGAAAAGAGCTTTAGTTGTTGTTATTCTCAAATCTGTGATTCAAATTCTGCTTATTTACTGTCGTAGAATCATCTGACGTTGACGGAGGTTGAACTAGTTCAGTTTTCCGTTATTTACTTACTAGGACAGCTGTTCAATCAAAACATGATATAAAGTAGAAGTAAGTAATAAGTGACGGTGTTGTAACAGTATGTGATTGTCTCAGATACCTGACAGGTGACCAGTTCTCCAGTGAATCATCTTTAGAGGCCTACGCCCGCTGTCTGAGGATGGGCTGCCGCTGCATCGAGCGTAAGAGACCATGTTTTTTAAAAGAATTAAATTTTTGTGACGCTGCATCGACGTATTTGTGCAGCAAAGTCCTGGCCTGGAAAAGTTTATGGTGGCTTCTGATGTATTGGTGTTAAGTTCTCAGCTTCTACTGAGCATAAAAAAGTTCAACATGAACCTTGAGGTGTGTTTTCTGGTGGCAGTGGACTGCTGGGACGGACCTGACGACCTGCCAATCATCTACCACGGCCACACCCTGACCTCCAAGATCAAATTCCTGGACGTGCTCCACACCATCAAAGAGCACGCCTTCGTCACATCTGAGTAAGTCCTCGTTGAAACCGCACTCCGACCTCCAGATTTCAGCTGAATTCACATAATGACCTTGGTTAAGCCAAACACAGACGATCCAGTTGATCCGTGCTGCTGTGTTTGTGCAGGTATCCCGTGATCCTGTCCATCGAGGACCACTGCAGCGTGGTCCAGCAGAGGAACATGGCCACGCACTTTAAGAAGGTGTTTGGAGATCTGCTGCTCACCAAGCCGGTCGATAACAGCGCAGAGGAGCTTCCTTCACCCTACCAGCTCCGCAGGAAGATCCTCATCAAGGTGTGCACACATGAACACACTGCTTTACGTAAAGGTCAAGAAATGCCACCCGCTTCTACTAGTAATGTTTTCATCTGGTTCGTTGAGATCACAGTCAGAATATAAATACAGCAGCTAACGGCCTAGAAGCTTGGTTAATCAAAGAGGAAGCTTTATGTGGATGTTTTTGTCATGAACCTGGTGTGGATTATTTTGCTAGCTGCCCATTGAATTGTGAATGTCGCCACTTTAAGGGATAGTTCACCCAAAATTCAAATTGAATCTTTTTGTTAATATAAGTGAATTTGTCCATATGATTTTCAATCAGCAATCACTTCATCCAAATGGAGTTTCACCAAAAACCATCCAAATACCTCCATGCTGCTCATCTGTGATGTCCTCTTGGATTGAAGCGTTATCCAATGACATGAGAAATTGAACGAAATGAAGGGCTTGTTTGTAACAGCAGCTCCAAGGGTGACTCAGTTGAATGTGGTTCCTGTGTCAGTGCAAATCCATGATTTGCACTGGCGGGGGCCGCTAACTCATGTCTGGGCTTCAAGGCAAAAGGGACATTACAGATGAGTTTTCCGCAGAAGTTGAGCAGTTTGGATCTTTTTTGTTGTGTCTATTTGGTCGGAAGAAAGTTGGTGTTCATTGACAACACAGGCAACAGGACGGTAAAAAATGAGTTACGGGTTGCCTGGACCCCCAAACTCTTCTCCCAGCCCTTGTGACATGAGGTGAGTAGATAAAAGCCTGAAATTTGAATTTAGCCAAAACAACCGGATCCCTTTAAACTCAGGGGTTTAAGGAAATTGTCTCAGGTTACCAGTGCATATTACCAGTTTATTTAAGGCCTGAAATGTTTGGACTTTTAAAACTGATCAGGATCAACTCCAAAAACAGGTCTCATTCAATTTTATTTGCCTTTTTTTAATTAATAACTTGAAGCCAAAACAGCTATCATGTCAATCTATATGCAGACGACACCACAGTATAACCTTTTCCTCAAGTGGCTGTTCTACAGATGACCCTGTTATTTAAACTACCAGTGTGTCATCATGTCTCAAGTTTTTTTGTCGTGTCACAGCACAAAAAGCTGGTGGAGGGAACTCTGTACGAGGAGGTGACGTCAGCCAGCTACTCTGAGAACGACATCAGCAACTCTCTGAAGAACGGCATCCTGTACTTAGAAGATCCCATCGACCATGTGAGTGTGTACTGAGTGTGCAGGTGTGTGTGTGTATGTTGATGTTTTATACAGAGTTTATTGTAACTCACTGTGTCTCTGATTCACAGACATGGACTCCACACTATTTCGTCCTGACCAGTAATAAGATCTACTACTCAGAGGAGACGTCGCACTACCAGACGGCTGATGAAGAGGAGGACGAAGAAGGAAAAGAGGTAAGGAGATGATGACGATGTTGGTTATTATGATGATGATGATGATGATGATGATGATGATGATGATGATGATGATGATGATAATAGGTGTAGTAGAAGGGAGGAATATAAACATGATTCTGTTGTTTGGTGAATTGTTTCAATAATAACTCTTATGCACCTGGATCCAGATGTTTATCAAAATGAAAATGGTGCTTGACAGTCTTGGGACACATGAGCCGGTTTTCTCTCCATTAAAGTAAAAGCTGAAGTTCATGAGCAACATTTTTTTGGAAAAAAAGAAAAGTTCCCAAAAACAATATTAAGAAAAAGTCCCCTCCCCTTGACCCACATTTTGAAATGTGCCTCTAACAAACTGGACCAAAGCTTCTTTCTACAACACACTGAACATCTGTATCTGAAAGTGGATTAACCATCGTTCATAAAATATTTTCATTCCTGGTCAGGAGTGCAACAACAACGAGCAGCACTGCGCCGAGCGCTGGTTCCACGGGAAGCTGGGTGGAGGTCGAGACGGTCGACAGGTGGCTGAGAAGCTGCTGCAGGAGTACTGTGAGGGCGGGGCTAAAGACGGCACCTTCCTGGTCAGAGAGAGCGAGACGTTCGTTGGAGACTACACCCTCTCCTTCTGGTCAGTAACAACAGGGAATCTCTTTAAAGCTACATAGAGTATAAAGGTAGATGTTTGTATTAAAGCTCCATACGGTATAAAGGTAGATGTTTGTATTAAAGCTCCATACAGTATAAAGGTAGATGTTTGTATTAAAGCTCCATACGGTATAAAGGTAGATGTTTGTGTTAAAGTCCATATGGTACAGTATAAAGGTAGCTAGATGTCACTTTGTGATGTCACAATCCTCCATAATCTTCACATGAAGACTTTTCTAAAAAAAAAAAAAAAAAGACTAGAGTGCCCTTTTCTGACAATTTTTTAGTCATGTGGACATTTTTTGCTCAAATTAAAGTACATTTCAAAATGATGACAAAATAAAAATGTGTCAAAATTAGGATTAATCAAAAAAAAAGATTGTATGTAAGAGAATGTAATGCATAGGTGAACTAATTCCCAATTTTATTAGAGTATTATGTTTTCTCATATCTATTTTTCCTGTGCTGTGAATTTCAATAACAATGCTCACACTGCAACATAACTAATCTTCTCAGTGTGTTAAGTTAAAGGAATAGTTCAACATTTTGGCAAATTGGCCCATTGCCATAATCGCTATAGTCATAGAAGTAGGTTCGTTACCTTTAATTGTCGGTGCAAGCTATTTTTAGAATGGCGGAGCAGAGCCGTGAGCTGCAGGGCCGTGGAGCTGCAACTCAGCGCTGTCGTGGACACGTTGTGAGCTGCACGCTGTGAGATGATAAGGGAATTTGTTGGTTTCCCTCATCAAACTCATCAAATACATAATGGCTCTGCTTAGCAACAATTTCAAAAAAAATCCCTTTAACTTCATGATGATGTGACATTAACCTCACCCACAGTTGAATTTTACAGACAAAACAGACAAAATGTTGGCAGAAAGTTTTCTTGTGTGAGTTTTAAAACTGAACTGGTCAAAATATATTTACCGTCTGAGTCCCGTTCCTCCTCATGCAGGCGCTCCGGCCGAGTGCAGCACTGCAGGATCCACTCGCGCCAGGAGTCCGGCTCCACCCGTTTCTACCTGACGGACAACCTGGTGTTCGACAGCCTGTACCGCCTCATCTGCCACTACAGAGACACGCCGCTGCGCTGCAACGAGTTTGAGATGAGGCTGGGCAGCCCCGTGCCTCAACCCAACGCGCACGAGAGCAGAGAGTGAGTGGCGGCTGAACGGCGCCTGAACGCAACACGTGGTTAGTTACTGAGAGGAATCAAGAGGCTGAAGAGAAAGTTGTGTGTGTTTTTTTTTTGTTTCCAGATGGTACCACTCCAGTCTGTCCCGTGTTCAGGCAGAGCACATGCTGATGCGTGTTCCCAGAGACGGAGCTTTTCTGGTGCGGAAGCGAAGCGAGCACAACTCCTACGCCATCTCCTTCAGGTTAAAAAAAACAAAAACACACAACGACAAAGTGACTCTGCAGCGACAGAACTGGAAGGATTTTGAACCCTCCTCTGTGTGTGTGTGTGTCTGCAGGGCGGAGGGGAAGATCAAGCACTGTCGCATCCAGCAGGAGGGACGTCTCTTCATGCTCGGCAGCTCGGCGGAGTTCGAGAGTCTGGTGGATCTGGTGAGCTACTACGAGAAGCATCCTCTGTACCGCAAGATGAGGCTGCGCTACCCCATCAACGAGGACACGCTGGACCGGATGGGCACCACGGTCAGTCGCACCAATCGGCCGTTACCTTTATCACATCAGCTTATATCAATCATGAAGCTTCATATTTTAAACAAGCAGCGTAACTGATATGATGTTTGCAGGATGTTTGGCTGCAGCCTCCGTTTCTCTCTCTGCCCAGACTGAGTTTTTATTATGAGCTCGAACATTTTCTGGACACATAAGGAACAGGAAATGTGGGAATTTATCAGCGACAGAGACCAACAGCTGGAAATGAGTGTGTTTTTTTGGGGAGGGGGGAGGTTGTACGACAGCAACAACAGCTGCAGAAATAAATTTCATTATTCATCGTGTATCTTGTCAGGAGCTGGACTATGGGGCGCTGTACGAAGTCCGAACGCCTCATTTCTACGTGGAGGCCAATAAGATGCCGACCGCTCGGGTGAGTGCTTTGGACCCACTCTGTGTGATTATCGAATTGTTATTTTAAATAGTTTATCAACAGATTAATGCATCCTGTTCCACTTGAAGCCATTTTTGACAACACAAGAAGCAGATGGGTGGATGGCGAGAAAAAAATAGGAAACAGAAATATTTGAAGCAACTGTGTTTGGTTTTAAAGTTTTTTAAGTGACCTTTGGCGCCACTATGTGGTAGTGAGATGAACTACAGCTGGTGCCATTGGATGTTTTCACCAGGATTGTCTCATTTTACCACAAACCTCACAGTTAGAGATTCTTTAATCACTTGTTTTAATCCTCTGTGCTGTGTTAAATCTCCTCCTCCTCCTGTGTTTCAGTGCACGGTCAAAGCTCTGTACGACTACCGCGCTCAGAGAGAAGACGAGCTGTGTTTCCCCAAACAGGCGCTCATCCTCAACGTGGACAAGCAGGAGGGCGGCTGGTGAGCGTCAAGTGTCAGTGTGTGTGCAGTGCAGTGCAGTGTTTTACCTGTTAAAGGGATAGTTCAACATTTTGGCAGATTGGCCCATTGCCATTATCGCTATAGTCATAGCAGTAGGTTTGTTACCTTTAATCGTCGGTGTAAACTATTTTCAGTACGGCGGAGCGGAGCAGCAGGCTGCTCAGGGCTATGCTATCAAATACACAACCCAACAATTCAAAAACGCTGTCATGGACATGTTGTGAGCTGCACAACCCCCACGCTATGAGATAATAACGGAACGTTGCAAGACGGAGCTGTTTTAGAGGTAAATTCATGCAAAACCGCTGATGCACGTTGCGTTCAGGGACAGTTTTTCAGCAAGCAGTCTCCGCATTTACCCTGTATTTACCTCTAATGGCTCTGTCTCATAAGGTTCCATTATTATCTCATAGCGGTTGTGCAGGTCACAACTTGTCCACGAAAGCGTTTTGGAGTTTTGGGATTTTGTATTTGATGAGTTTGATGAGGGAAAACAAGAAATTCCTTTAGCCTCCATAGCGTAGCTCTGAGCAGCTCACGGCTCTGCTCCGCTGTTCTAAAAATAGCTTACACCGACAATTAAAGGTAACGAACCTACTGTTATGACTATAGCGATTATGGCAATGGGCCAGTTTGCCAAAATGTTGAACCTCTGAGCTGTCTTTCAGGTGGCGAGGCGACTACGGCGGGAAGAAACAGTTGTGGTTTCCTGCAAACTACGTGGAGGAGGTTCCCAGCTCTCCCACCAGGGAGCTGGACGAAGCGGTGGGTTTGCTGTGACTCAGCATCTTCTCTGATTTTCTAAAGTCAGTCTTCTTTAGTCCTGTGTCTCTTGTGTCTCGTCCCAGTCCACAGAGAACAGTCCTCTGGGAACGTTCCTCAAGGGCTTCATCGACGTCCCCACCTGCCATGTCGGTGAGTCCATTAAACAGATGACACATTACATCAGTGGGCGGGTTCATGAAGGTGTTCATGAGATCATCGAGGAAGAATCTGTCTCTCCGTAGACATCCTTTTTATTACTGTGCCTTTAATTCATGATAAAGTTATTTTATGTAATCATCTTTATATAATCTATCCATATTTGATTCTCATTTTCATATTATTTATACCTTCAAATATGATTTTCAGCTGTTTTTAAAGGTCCTATTTTTTTAATAAAGATATATCCACAAGTAGTTTGATTATAGATCAGGTTTTAGATTATATATTAATACTGTGAAAGTATCAAAGCCTCACTTCACAGAGAAATGCACACAGCCTGTATTCAGAAGGACTTCCTGTCACTTTGTGATGTCACAATCCTCCATAATCCTCACATTGAAGGACTTATTTTTTTGCCCTTTTCTGACAATTTTTTATTCATGTGGACATTTTTTGTCAAAGTAAAATACATTTCAAAATGATGACAAAATTTCCATCAAAAACTTCCTGTCACTTTGTGATGTCACAACAGAGCAGTCACCAAGCCCCGCCCTTCAGGCAAACCATCCAACGCTTGCAGTGTTTCACCTGGCACCTGATATATTTTCTCTCATTTGAAGAGAGCTTCAGAGCCTCCTCTCTTCTGATTGGCTGACACTGGCCTGTTCTTCTATAAAATCCAGATTGAACAGTGATCAGTTGTTTGACTGAAACTGTCAAAAATCAAAAGGCTGTTGTTGCTCACAGAAGGGGACGATCCAGCTCAGTGACTTGTTCCCTCCTCCCTCCCTCTGTTTGTCCAGTCGTTCATAAAGACGGGAAGAACTCGAGGGCGTTTGTCTTCACCATCCACTCCCAGCACCTCTCCTCTCACCCGGTGCAGACCCTGGACGTGGCGGCCGACAGCCTGGACGATCTGACCGGCTGGGTCGGCAAGATCAGAGAGGCTGCGCAGAACGCTGATGCACGGGTCGGTGCAAAACACACACATACACACACACACTGTGTTACTTCATGCAAACACACCTGCAAGTCCATATTGTTGTCACCTCTGACTAAATGTTATGGCTGTCTCGTCTCCATGGCAACAGATGCAGGAGGAAAAACAGATGGAGAGGAGGAAGAAGATAGCGGTGGAGTTGTCGGAGCTGGTCGTGTACTGCAGACCCGTCCCCTTCAATGAAGACAGTAAGAATCCAAACCCTGCTGACGTGTCTCGCCTCGTCTCAGCCTCCTCTGTGTCTTTATGTCTCATCGTCTCTTCTCAAATCCGCTGTGGTCGTCGTCCGCAGAGATCGGGACGGAGAGAGCGTGTTACCGGGACATGTCGTCCTTCCCCGAGACGAAGGCGGAGAAGTTTGCGACGCGCGGCAGAGGGAAGCGCTTCCTGCAGTACAACCGCCGGCAGCTGTCCAGAGTTTACCCCCGCGGTCAGAGACTGGACTCGTCCAACTACGACCCGTTACCCATGTGGCTCTGCGGCTCCCAGCTGGTCGCACTCAATTTCCAGACCCCAGGTCAGTGTCTGTGGCTGTTTATGTGGCTGTCTTGGCTTTTATGCAACACATAGATCTGATTTTTTGAAGTGTTTTCTTCATTGTGTGTTGTATAGATAAACCCATGCAGCTGAACCAGGCCTTGTTCATGCTCGGAGGAAGCAGCGGCTACGTCTCCCAGCCCGACATCATGAGGGACGACGCCTTTGACCCATTCGACAAGGACACGCTGCACGTGGAGCCAATCACCATCCAGCTACAGGTCAGACTGAGAGAAAAAAATATCCTTAAAGGTCCAGTGTGTCCAGTGTAGGGTGTATTGGCAAAATCTGATACTACCTATGGACATATTTGTATAAGTGTATAATCACTATAAAATAAAATTAGTTTGGTTTTCGTAGCCTTATAATTCTTCTTTTATATCTACATATAGCAAGGAACTTGTTTTAGAGAGTGGCGCCATCTTGTGCCGCCATGTTTGTACGGCAGCCTGAATGGAAAATCCAGAGTTTCGCGTTCATAAATGAACCAACAAAGAACGAGGAAGGAAAGAAGACGGAGTAGGAAACAGCAGACATATCGGAAAATGGTTAACCCTTTATAGGGCACTTATTGAAATACTTTGAAATTCAAAATTTCAACCTTAGATTGTTATTCTAGGACATAACAAGACTTAATTACAATTTTGACATTTTTCAAAATTTTTCATTTTCATGTAGAAATTGAAGGTGACCGTTTTTGGTTCCTTGTCCATTTATGATAAAGAAAAATTCCAAGAAGGGTACATAGAAAATATTGGAAAAACACATAAAGTGCAAGAATTATTTAATTTTAGTACATGTATGGCTTATAAGTTGTAAACAGAAATATAACATGCAGGGGGTGGAAATATAACATGTGTGGAAATGTCCAAAAACAGTTACTTGCCCGATAAAGGGTTAAAAAAGTTTTTTTGCCATTGGAGGCCACCGATGGGAGGGGAGAGTACGAGCGAGCGCTGCAAACTAGATTTTACACACTGGACCTTTAACTCAAAATAAACTTGTAACGAGATTAAATTTGTTCAGAGAGTTGTTGACGTTCCCGTCCCGTGCCCTTCAGGTGCTGGGGGCGCGTCACCTGCCCAAAAATGGCCGCAGCATCGTCTGTCCCTTCGTGGAGGTGGAGATCTGCGCTGCCGACTACGACAGCTACAAGTGCAAGACGGACGTCGTAGGTAAGACGGAGGACAGAACCCATAGCAGAGCTCCTCGATAGCCCTGGAAGTCCTGACTGTCTCCTTCCTCTCTCCCTCTCTCCTCAGCTGATAACGGTCTGAATCCCGTGTGGGTGCAGAAGCAGTTTGTGTTTGACGTCCATAACCCCACCTTCTCCTTCCTGCGCTTCACCGTCTACGAGGAGGACATGTTCAGCGACCCCAACTTCCTGGCGCAGGCGACCTATCCGGTTCGTCTGCTGAGGACGGGTAAGGACTGGACAATTTTTTTTTTCTTACAAACTGATGATGATGAGTCATTCTTCCTCTGATCCAGCTGTTTTCTGGTTGTGTGCCGTCAGGCTACAGGAGCGTCCCTCTGAAGAACAGCTACAGCGAGGAGCTGGAGTTGGCGTCGCTTCTGGTTCACATTGAGATCGTCAACGCAAAAGTACACAACGGTCCTTGTTCTTCTTTTTCTCTCACTTGCTTAAGGCTAAAATAACTTCATTGTTCAATATATATAGCCAATATAAATCAATACAGAGTTTGTCACAGTTGATTGAAGGTCCTGAAAAACATTCACCTGAGCTTGAATAGAGTCAAAGGTCACAGTGACGCTTTTAACGCCACAACTCAAGGCTTCACAGAGTAATGATGTCAGAATATAACACAAGTGTTTCATATTTTAAATTATAAACTGGGTAGCAGTAATGTCACCTGAGGCTTTAGTAGTACTTCAGTAGCCTTAGTAGTACTCACATAATACATAATGTATTACATTTTGTGTAATATCTACACACTTCTGCTTGTGAAACTGGGTGTAATGGGCATCGTGCGATACAACCTGGCACTTTAAACTGATGTGCACTTTAGGGCCTTGTGCAATACTATCTGGCACTTGTACTCTTCATTGTCATAATTGCATTTTTGTTTTGTGTACTTCTTTTTATATTATATGTTATGTGTACTGCTATTGAACTGTTTTTATGTTCATGGGACTATAGCATCTTGCTATAATTTGGCACGTTTACATGTTATGTCCATTAATGTGCACTGTCCCATTCAAAAAAGCAAATAAAGTAAAGTAGCAGCAGAGGGATAACTGTGCTCTCCATCCTCACTGTGGCTGCAGGAGGAAGACGACGAGAACTTGTACACGTCCATCCAGCTGCTGCGGGATCGAACCAGCGAGCTGTCCAACCAGGTGTCCCTGCTGGAGAGGTCGGGCTCGGCCGACATCAGCTACCAGCAGAGTCTGGAGGAGCTCCGGGCGGCTCAGGACCAGCTGAGTGAGCTGGTGGAGGCTCGAAACCGCAGGTGACTGATCGCACCACACAGAAAACATGTGTATTAGATTTTATTATTAGTTGATCAATTTATAATAAAATGCTCATCATTATTATTGTACAGCACTTTGTGTTGATTCTAACTAGTGAACAATTTAACAAAAACATCCATCACAAGGAGTCAGAGTCTAAAGTGACAAATTGTTAACATAACTGCAAATTCAATTGATGACAAACCATGAATCTCATGTGTGTTTACTGTAATACTGCTATATATGAATCTCATTTATAATGTGCTTTTACAGATGCTCAAAGACACTTACATAAAAACAACAACATTAGAATACAGAGACAATGTACAATATCAAAGAGAAATAGAATAAAATAACATGGAATAGATAAAACTCACAGATAGAAGAACAGAAATTAGACAAATTTAATTACACATGTAATCACATGTGACTTAAGGTGTGGAGGTCTGGTCTACAAGCCTTTTACTGCTTCACTTCAAAGCCTGAATTGAACCCAGACTGTACGATCTGTGCTTTTGCAGGCTGATGGAGAAGAAGAGGAGGGAGAAGCTGAGGCAGCAGGTGGCAGCAAAGCGCAGTTAATCCTCCCGTCCACCAGAGAGCGATGGACTGGAACACAAAAAACTGTGCCTGACGACTGCTGCCACCAGCGCAGAGCTGCAGCAGCAACAGTCTGACCGAGAGGACAAACGGGCTCTCGACAGCAGCGACATGCAATCCGTTCATTAACGATGAAAAAACCCAACAACAACAACAACCGTGTTCCTTCACAATAAATGTGAGATCTCACAGCAGGAAGGAGGAACTAGTGAAAGTGTTGACGACGAACAGAAGCATCTCATGGACTATATGAAAAAATAACTAAGCTATAAAAACAATCACAGACTTCAGGCTGAAGCACATTAAGAGTGAACTGATGGTTGTGCATTTAGAGATGCCACGATTTGTCTGTTAGTTCATACTTTTACAGGAAGTTAATCTTCAGTAAAAAAAAATGTCACGTGACACTAAACTGAATCTTTTGATCAAGCAAAACAAGACGTAACAGAACATTTGACATCTTATGGACCAAACTGCAGGCAATAGATTAGCTGGGCGATGGGTGAGTCCAGTGTGAATGTCACCTTCTTAATCATAAATGTGCTGACGCCACAACAAAAAGTCAAGGATCAATCACTCACTGTTTATCTTTTACCTCAAAGATAAATCGTGAACCAACGCATCTCTTTTAAGACTGAAGATTTAACTTCTTGGTGAGTTTAGAAAATGCTAAAACGGTGTCGTAGGTGGTGCACATCAGCTCGTCAGACTCACTCTTAATGTTTTTCAGGCTTTAGCGAGTAAAACAGGATCAAAGGGAGAAGAAATCTCAGGTTACACAAAAGGAAGGGAAACAAACCTCGATGTACGGATGGAAGAAAAAAAAAGGGAGCAAAGGGCACACGTAGCAAAAAAGGAAATATCATGTATGTGCCTTTCGATGAGTGTAGTTACATTAACGTTATAGAAAGTATAAGATTGACGGCTTCCTCGAAAACTGGAATAGTGGCCCCTGTAAGGGACGACTACTAACAAACTGGAGGAGGAATCAGACCACTACTCATGAAATGGGTTCAAAATGGATTTAAAAGACAGAAGCCTGTCCCTCCGAACCAACTCAAGACCAAGTCTCTGATCAACTCCGCCCCCAGGTGAACTGGTTGGAGGGGCGGGGGCTTCCTGTTGCACCTGGGAGAGCACAAACTGGACAAACTACGTCGAACAAATCCTCACCAAACCACACCGACAAGGTCTTTTAATACTTTCTCCAAGGGCTCTAAATATATAAATATAAATATATATATACTACCTTCAAAAGAGGCATGAGAACAACAAAGGGAGGGAGTGGGAGTGGAGAGGAGGAGAGCTCCCCTCCCCTCTGGATGTCACCTGCACAGGGACCGATGTGCGTCCACGTTGACTGGATGCACACACGTGACAAACAAAAACAAGGGCTAAAACACCGAAAACTAGCAGAGCACTCTTTTTAAACCGAATTTCACGCCTCAAGACTGGGAAAATAAATAAATACAAAAGCAAAACACCGCCACCGGGACCAGCTCCCATCGTCGGGTCCGGCTCTAATCAACGACTGTGGTTCGACCCGATCCTGGATCTGCCGCCATGATGGGCAGCTTTGATTTGTGCCACTGCATGGCTTCATATCTAATAACCACCCCCTCCCTCTCTGTAGCTACTTCACCTTCCCATCACCCCCCTGTCTAATTTCTCATTGTATATAACTTCTTTTATTTATCAGACAGAAAACACAGTAAAGGAACCGTAATGGACTTCAGACTGAAGATACTTCATGTAGAAATTAATATTTGTTATTGGAGCTCCCTTTAAAACGTCCCCATAGACACAAACCTCTCTCTTTCTCCCTGCGCTGCACTTGCACTGGGCAGGGACTTCTATGCAAAGACCGTCTTCTTGGCCTATAGCCATCGTGTATTAGGCAATTTGACCCAAGTTGTTTTGTTTTTTTTCTCTCTCTGTATCTATGCTAACTGTCCAGTATTATTACTCTGCATTACAAATCCTGTGCAAGTTTCCATTTAATAAAGATCTTTCATGTAGACCTGTCTGTGCCTTTGACACAAAATAACATTACAATACAAGTTTAATGATAAAATCCGATGTTACTTAACTGGATCAATCACCGACATGAAAATGGATACAGAAGAGCTGTTTTTGGTGTGAATCCTGCTTGATGTGGCTTTAGGTGAATTATTTACATCTGAACTGAGTTACTTATGATGGGAAAAGGGAGAACCTGAAGTGAGACATTAAAAATGTTGGTAAGTGAAGAATAATCAGCCTGTTTGTAAAATTCATACTCGATATAACAGGAAATTTAAAACAGATACAGTATAGTACTCACAAAAAGTTGTTTGGCTTTTGGATTGAATTTCAGAATGCACCTAAAATGCACTATAACCTTTACAGGTGAATTTTTCTTCTAAACTTTTGAATGTCCAATTGTTCAATGTTTCAGTGATTATTGAATAACAAGCTGTTCTCTAACAAGGTGATTAACCACAAACATCACAAGCACCAACTGATTCAGTTGTTCAGCTGTCATTGAACCACTATTGTACCTAAATGATCTGGATAAAGAAATTACCATTGCATCCTTCTACTTAAAATGCTTTCATTATAGAATATCACTGTAGCAGGAACTTTTTATAGGGAGATTCTTCTCAAATATCCCTAATTTTTGTGAGTAGTCTTTTATTTGTATAGGAAACAGTTACAAACTCTACTGGTTATTGAACAATAGTGTGTGCAGCTTCTTTTTAAAAAAGCATGGAAGGAAAATGTGTATTCATCAAAGTTTTATCAATCTGTTCTGGCTCTTTTCACATCTGTAGCCACGGCAGGGCCTCCTGCCTCCTTTGACACCTTTACACTGACCTGAGATTTTCTGGATGAGTGAGAATGTGAGGAAACATTTGACATGCACCAAGGTCGTCAGGCTCTTGAATTGAACATGAGAGGTTACTCATCAAACAGGATGACCTGGGTGACACGTCCCTCTTCAGTGGCTGACATGTACTGTAGTCAACTATTCACCTCCCTCCTGTACTGTAGGTGGACACGTCTGAATGGAGTTTGGCTTAATTTCCAGTCTTTGACACCTGTTCGTACCATGTTTCCAGGACTGTAGTGGGTAGTTTTAAGTAAACAACTTTGTAAATCCAGCGACAAGACGATGAGCTCCCTGCAGGACGTGAGTCCCAGAGTGATGGGGATCAGGCTCTCACCTCACAGTGCGCTGCAGAGTTTGGCTGCACGCATCACACATGAGATCTCACAGGTGAGTGTCAGTGAAATGCATTTGACTAAACTCATCCTAGAAAAACAAGGATTGATATGATAAGTAAATGCTGCATGTCTGCAAAGGTAAACTTTGATATATTGAGAGGGTGAAGTTGCAATAAAAATGTACCAAAATTTCAAATTATGAACAAACGCAATACCACACACTTAATAATAATTTATGAGTAACTCGGTTTGGTTTTACAATCCGAAGTGGACAAATCCTTTGTGTGTTAACATGTGTTGTCCTGTAGGGGGCGCAGAAATCCTTCAAAGAGGTGATCGATGTCAGCTCAGGGGACTCCCACCAAGCAGGGATGAAGCCTATCTCTTTTGTTCGACAGGTTAGTTTTGTCATTTGCGCTTCATAACAGAAATTGTATGAATAATATATTAACATGTTATTGCCTTTTTCCTCAGGTGTTGGCAGCATGTCTGCACCCTCTGCTGCTGAACGACAACAGTCTTCCTCTGGACGTCCGACAGAGGGCTCAGAGTCTTCTGGAGGCCTGTGAAGGAGGAAGTGCTGGTGAGCATCAGAAGAACTGCCTCCTTAAAAAAACAAACAAAAAAACAGTCTCTGACATTTAAAACCTGAAAATGACACAAATGACTGTATGGACACAGCACATTCAATGACTCTTCCACAGGCTCCTACACCGACTCCTCAGGGATGCCTCATGTCAGACAAAGCATTGCTGACTTCATCACAAGACGGGATGGTGGAGTGTCGTCACACCCCAAAGACATCTTCATTTCAGCTGGGTCCCAAAAGGCCTTAATGGTGAAGCAAATACACACATACTAATTATGCCTGATTACCTGGTGTCTAGACAATGCATACAGAAGATAAAGTGCTGGCCAATACTTCTACCAGCAAGGGCATACAGTAACTTAAAAAATACGTAAAAAATTGCAGCAGAAGACTCTCTACACTCACACACATATGCCGTTTCTTTGGGTCCATTCACAACCATGTATGTGGTAAATCTCTGGGCAGCGCTATTATGGGCTGGCGTTGCTAACGGGAGGAGTGCAGAGAGTCTTCTACTGCAATTAAAGTACTTAGGGACTATTTGTAGATCATACAACCCCACTTTAAAAAAAACGCTACTATCCCTTTAAGGTGATTGTGAAGCTGCTGGCCAATGGGGAGGGGCAGATTCAGACAGGTGTGTTGACCCCCATGCCCTGGCCTCACACGCTGCCGGTGCTGCTGGACGAGGCCGGCGTGACACTGGTGCCATACCAGCTGAGAGAGGAGCGAGGCTGGGCTGTAGACGTACAGGAGCTGCAGCAAGCTTTGATGGCCGCTAGGGGGCGCTGTGAACCCAGAGCCATTTACATCAGCAACCCAGGAAACCCCACAGGTTTAAAACACACCTCTGTTGAGTAAAACACACCTGTTTCAACCTCCCTCATACTGACAGTGATGTGTATTGCTGTTTGTCCCTGCAGGTCACGTGCAGGACAGGAAGTCCATCGAGGAGGTGATCCGGTTTGCTGCAGCTGAGAGACTCTTTCTGTTGGTTGATGAGGTGATTGTGTATTGAACAGTTAATAGCAGGCGGCTGCATGCTCACACTGATCTATCTATCCCTCTCCTCTACACGGCAGGTGTACCAGGACAGTGTGTATGGACCGGACAAAGAGTTCATTTCCTACAAGAAAGCCCTGTTTGAGATGGACAAAGAGCTCTCAGAGACGGTGGAGTTGGTCTCATTTCACTCTTTATCCAGCACTTGCATCGGAGAGTGAGTTATGCGATAGTCAACTGCATTTTGTGTGCTTCCATACAGGGATCTCTCTCTTTATAATAGTAGTTTCCTGTTGTGTGTTTGGGTACCACTTTTTTTCAAACCGATACGATACCGATACTTGGATCTGAGTACTTGCCGATACCGAGGTGCGATGCCGATCCTTCTACCACAACAAAAAAACAAACGATTAGGCAAAATGCAATGAATTGGAAGACAAATTTTATTTTATTTACTTGTTACAACAAAATTTGTTATATCGGTATCAGGGCATCCCTAGTGTTTGCTGTAAACAGGAATAGCTGTCGTGCTCAAGGACACTTGAAAAGGGGGAAACCTTGAACCATCTCATATGTTATATCATATTTCTGGTGATTTTGACACAGACACAGTTTCTGTCTGACCTCTGTTTCCAATTTGTTCCACATTTGAGAAGCAAAGAAGACAAAGGCAGCATTACCATATTTAATTCCTGACTCTCAGACCAACTGGGACGCCTGCAGGTTTTGGGGTCCAAAGATCTGATTAGTATTTGGGTTCTAGGCGTATCTAGTTATGCAGACGACACCCTGCTGTACTTATCAATGAAACCTGTCAATTTTCTACTTATAAATTCAGACAAAGGATTAGTGAACTGGATTAATTATGGCTCCAAACATCTCAGAAACACATTATGTGAGTTACTTTGGTTGGTATTGCATGTTATTTTGGAGCTACCTCGTCTCTCTGTGGCCTATAGGTGTGGTCTGAGGGCAGGATTCATGGAGGCAGTCAACGTGGACCCAGGGGTGATGCACTATGTCGATACCATGCTGTGTACGGACATCAGCACTCCAGTCACAGGACAGCTCGCTCTGGACCTCATGGTGAACCCTCCAGAGCCTGGAGACCCCTCCTATAACACATACACACAGGTGAGGTGGTGCACAATCATTCTCCGATGCAGGTCCCTGTGCTTTGTGTTATTACAACATACAATGTTTTATCTTCTCATGGAAGGAGATTCTCCTCACTCGGACCACTCTGTCCCAGAATGCTCAGCGTGCTTGGCGGTTTTTGAACAGTCTACCGGGGATGAGCTGTCAGCCAGCGATGGGGGGAATCTACCTTTATCCCAAGCTGCAGTTTCCGCCTGAGATCATAGAGCAGGCCAAGGTGAGAGCAATGTCGACTTTGAAATCAAGTATATGATAAACTCAAGAGTGCATCAAATCTGCCCGATCCATCAACAATAAAATTCTGAGGCTTTGACATAATTTCTGTTGTTAGAGGGATAGTTCAACATTTTTGGCAAATTGGCCCATTGCCACAGCAGTAGGTTTGTTACCTTTAAGTGTTGGTGTGAGCTATTTTTAGAACGGCTGAGCAGCAATGAGATAACAACAGAACGTTACGAGATAGAATTGTTTTCGAGGCAAATGCAGAGTCTGCTTGCTGAAAAACTGCCCCCAAAGGCAACACGCATCAGTGGTTTTGCATGAATTTACCTTGAAAACGACTCTGTCTCGTAACGTTCTGTTAGCGTGGTGAATGTGCAGGTCACAACTTGTCCACCAGAGCGTTTTGGAGTTGTTGGATTGTGTATTTGATGAGTTTGATGAGGGAAACCAAGAAATTCCATGAGCCTCCGTAACGTAGCTTGGAGCAGCTTGCGGCTCTGCTCCGCCGTTCTAAAAATAGCTTGCACCGACAAATAAAGGTAACAAACCTACTGCTATGACTATAGGGATTATGGCAATGGGCCAGTTAGCCAAAATGTTCAACTATCCATTTAAGATATTGGAGGTGGAGGCAGATGTTCTGTACTGTCAGAGGTTACTGCAGGAGGAAGGTGTATTGGTCGGAGCAGGTTGTCAGCACGATGGAGCAACTGTCGGACACCACCTGAGGTAAGAGACATGAGCCTACCCACATCAGTCAGGTAGTTGCTGTATGTTGCACTGTCTTAGACATGACTCTCTCTCTCTCTCGTGTAGGTTATGTGTCCTTGTTCCACCCGCCACTCTTGAGGAAGTCCTGGCTCGCCTCAGCTCCTTCCACCTTCGTCTTACTGATAGTTTTCCTGACTCTAACTTGGTGGAATTGCAGGGTTCTCCAGCAAAAATGGGAATCATTTATGGTCACTCTAATTACACACATAAAGGAGCTATTTGTAAAACTTGAGTTGACAAAAAGCCAGTATCTGAAAAGAAGCATAAAAATTCTTACTGAATGAATATTGAAATGTATCATTTAGTTTTTTGTTCAGCCCTGAACAAGTTAACTCTAATGCAGCTAGAAAGCTTTTTGTTCATATTGTTGTGTTGATATGTTTGATGTCAGCTGAACTCCCAGCAGATGGCCTGCTTCTAGTAGAGAACATAACATTAGTTAGTTGCATTGTGCTTGTCTGTGATTGCATATACAGTTTGAATATTCAGTAGAGCTGCAACAATTAATCGATTAATAGTACAATAACCGATTATTAAATTAATCGTCAACTATTTTTATAACAGAATTACTGGTTTGAGTAGTTTTTATGGAAAGAAAGTCCAAATTCTCTGATTTCAGCTTCTTAAATGTGAATATTTCTGGTTTCTGTGTTCCTTTGTGACAATAAACTGAATATCTCTTTGGTTTGTGGACAAAACAAGAGATTTGAGGACGTCATCTTGTGGTTTGAGAAACACTGACTGATATTTTTCAACAATTTTTCACATTTTATTGACCAAACAAGTAATTGATTAATCATTTAAATAATCAACAGATTAATCGATAATGAAAATAATCATTAGTTGCAACCCTTAACCAGTTGAAAAAGCTAATGTTTTGTATTCAGAAACTGAGCCTTAAAACCATCCATCAAGACCTCCAGTAACTTTGTGATGTCACAACAAAGCATTCATCAAGCCTTGCACAACTGGACTGACCATCCAATCTGGCAGAATATGGTTTCTTTGACTGTTTTACCTGACATTTTATGTTTTTATTGGATCACTCAGACGAACATCAGCCAATCAGAAGAGAGGCTCAGAGTCTCCTCTCTTCTGATTGGCTGACACTGATCTGATACCAGAGCTCCAGAGAAAAGCTGAAACCTACACTGAGATGTTTTTTGGTTCTCAGAACCACAAATAAATCTTAAAATGGATCAACACTTCAGATAAAACACAGGAAAAGTTTAGAACATGGACCTTGTGTGGTAATGCCGCATTATGTAATAATGTAATACATTTTAGTAGTAGCTACAGTAGTAGTAGGACATGAAATGCGTAATTTAGGAAAATCCAAATCCTCCAAAAATCCAAAACTCCTCTGGCTCCACAATGGAAATTCCCAACAGTTCAAACAGTTCATGTGTTGTTTGTTGCAATGCAGCATGTGACCCTGGCATCTCCGAAAGTCCGAGTTTCAAATGTCAGTGATCCTGGAGGAGACGAGTGATCAGTACAAATACAATGGATTTCAGCTCTCAGCAATAACTATCAGCATGAACTTGTCTTTTCTCCTTTTGTTTCTCCACCTGTGGAGCAACGCAGAGATTTCTGTGTCACAACATGGTAAGTTTTTTTTTCTAGAGATATATTTTTTGTTACAAAGGGTTAATTAATCTACACCTGTTTCTCCTTAAAAAAAAAAAAATTGTCTCACAGTATGTTCAAAGCTTCCAGATGTTCCTCATGCCAATGTTGAGTACAACGAAGGAGATGTGGTAAACTTCACTTGTGAACCTGGATATTCATCAGCTCAACCCTCCAAATACATGTGCACAAGTAACGGCTGGCTGACGATCAGTCAGGGAAAATGCTTCTGTGAGTTTGATTATTTTTTAGTTTTTCACCAGTTTTGGGTCTTCTTTGGAGTTGGGAAAGGACCTCAAAGGATCCAAGATTGTAGGAGTCTAACTTCAGGAAGGACATCAGTGCTACTTTGTTCAGCATTCTGCAAACAATGGCTTGATGCCAATAACTGAGGCAGGCAACCTGTTGTTCAACATTTTGCCATTGCCATAATCCCTATAGTCATAGGGGTGGGTTAATTACCTATAAATGCATGTCATTTTGAGATCCACAGGGATCTTCTTCCTGCTCTCGATGAAGGGGGACGCATCATCTCTCTTTTCTTGATATATTTATAGCAACATAGGATAATTCTCTAAAACAGCTCATGATGTCTGATGTTCTCTTGTCTTTTAGCATGTTCCACGCTGCCAGATGTACCTCATGCCCACGTTTCAGAAGAGACCAGAAAATCTGACTACCAACTGGGAGATGTGATACATTTCAGTTGTGAATCTGGACATGCATCAACTGCAACCATCAAATATGTATGCTCAAGGGATGGCTGGCTGGCAGTCGGTCAGGGAACGTGCCAATGTAAGTTATTAGTTTTATAGTTTTTGTCAGCAGCTGAATTAAGATGAGAAGAAAAGAAGAATTATGTCATAGTAAAGTATTCTAGGTGCACAATATTCTTGAACTGCAGGAGATTGATGTCAAAAATCTGTGAAAATGAAATGACTGCAACATAATAACACCCAGCCTTGTAGCTACTCTGTCACTGACCATGTCCTGTAACACTTTTAGCTCCTTCAGGGTCAGGATGTGGGAGGCCACCTGTTCTTCAAGGTGGAGACATCACAACAGTTGCACAAAATGAGTACAGACATAATGACAGGGTTAAATACTCCTGCTTTAATCTCTACACTATGGAGGGTGACCCCTTCAAAACATGCAAATATGGGGAGTGGACTGGAGAGACGAGATGCCTCAGTAAGTTGTACAAAATAATAATGATAATAATAATATTGATAATATATATACAGTGTGCTGTACAGTCATGACATTAAGAAACTGCTGTGTGTCTGTCATCTTTTGCAGAACCCTGCACTGTGGATGAAGGACTCATGAATGTTCGTAATATTCAGTTCAAATATTCTGAGGCAGATAAGTTGTATGCACCCCATGGTGAGACGATCGAGTTCAGTTGTACCAGAGGACATGGACATGATCGCAGAGTGGCAATGCGTCAGATATGTAATGATGGTGTGATTGAACTGCCAAACTGCACTGAAAGAGCTTTAGTGAACTGAAACTGACCAATATGAGTAATTAATGATTAACAGGGCAAGGGGTGTGCGTAGTTGTTTCCTGAATAAAACACATGTTCAATAACTCTGTTTTATACCTTTATACTTAGAGTTCTTCTTGTCTTGCATTTATGTAATCTACTGTATATAGTTCCTGAGTGGAAATGTGTTTTATAAAAAATAAACTTGATTCACCTGATTGGTTATTGTGGCAGAATATGGTTTCTTTGACTGTTTTACCTGATATTTGATGTTTTTATTGGATCTCTCAGACGAACATCAGCCAGTCAGAAGAGAGGCTCAGAGTTTCCTCTCTTCTGATTGGCTGACACTGACCTGATACCAGAGCTCCAGAGAGAAGCTGAAACCGACGCAGAGATGATTTTTGGTTCTCAGAACCACAAATAAATCTTAAAATGGATCAACACTTCAGATAAAACACAGGAAAAGTTTAGAACATGGACCTTGTGTGGTAACGCTGCATTATGTAATAATGTAATACATTTTAGTAGTAGCTCCAGTAGTAGTAGGACATGAAATGCGTAATTTAGTAAAATCCAAATCCAACTCCTCTGGCGCACGATAGAAATCCCAACAGTTCTGTTTGTTGCAATGCAGCATGTGACCCTGGAATCTCTCCGAAAGTCCAAGTTACAAATGTCAGTGATCCCAGAGTGGACGAGTGATCAATACAGCTCTCAACAACTGTCAGCATGAACTTGTCTTTTCTTCTTTTGTTTCTTCACTTGTGGAGCAACGCAGAGATTTCTGTGTCACAACATGGTAAGTTTTCTTTTTTTTCTAAATACAGAGATGCATGTAAATATCTGACATCTGTGTGGTATTAAATATTACAATTTCATTAATCACAACCACAACTGAAGCTAAACATTGGCTCATGAGTAGGCTGCTATAAAAGGACCTTTATCACACTGAATGTGTCACTAAATCACTCAATAGGAATCACATTTTCATATTATAATTTTCATCAATCACAACTGAAGCTGGCTCAGGAGTACTATAAAGGGACTTTTACCACGCTGAATACGTCTCAATAGGAAATCAAATTTTCTATGTAATTCTATATGAATAATCTGCTGTTTCTTATTGTAATGGGGCTCAACAGGCTATTAAAATTGTGCCACCAACACCAAATGATACAGTCATTTAAAAAGTATTGCAGTCTGAACTCAGGTCCATCAGTGTATTTAGTTGTTTTCTTAATTAATTTACCTGTATTTTTTGTGTTACAAAGGGTTAATTAATCTACACCTGTTTCTCCTTAAAAAAAAAAAAATGTCTCAGTATGTTCAAAGCTTCCAGATGTTCCTCATGCCAATGTCGAGTACAACGAAGGAGATGTGGTAAACTTCACTTGTGAACCTGGATATTCATCAGCTCTACCCTCCAAATACAGGTGCACAAGTAGCGGCTGGCTGACGCTCAGTCAGGGAAAATGCTTCTGTGAGTTTGATCATTTTTTGGTTTTTCACTAGAATGACAACTGATTTTGGGGTTTTCTTTGGAGTTGGGAAAGGACCTTACAGGATCCAAGATTGTAGGGTTTACCTGTGCCATGTAGGCCGTCAAGACCTCAGTTTCTCCCAGGAAGAGCTTGATGAGGAGTCTAACTTCAGGAAGGACATCAGTGCCACTTTGTTCAGCATTCTGCAAACAATGGCTTGATGCCAATAACCGAGGCAGGCAACCTGTTGTTTCACAAGCCACTAGGTCTCCTCCCCTCCCCTCTGCTGGTACCATCACAATGACTTTCCCTATGAGGTCCAAATCTTAAAGGGATGGTTCAACATTTTGGCAAATTCGCCCATTGCGATAATCCCTTTAGTCATAGGGGTAGGTTAAAGCAGATATTAGCGATCGTCGTTTTGGCTAATGCTGCGTTCCAGGCAGGCTTTTGAAACCGTAAGTTACGGCTTCAAGTCACGACTACGACTTTGTAGCGTTCCAGGTAACTCGTAGCTCGTGTTTTTACCGTCCTGTTGCCTGTGAAAGTCACTATAACGGCCACTCGTAACTTCCGACCACGACTTCACAGGTCAGAAAAACACAAGTTACGAGTTTCCTTGAACGCACCATGAGTTAGCAGCCCCCGCCCTCGTCATGGATCTATTGGTCCTCGTCCCTACGTTGCCACATTCACGCGCATCCCTTGGCTGCACACACAGCCCTTCATGCCGTTCTCTCTCCTAATTGGATAACGCTTGTATCCCACAAGGAAAGTTTTCTCCTGGTTTACAGCAGAGTGACTGAGAGACTCGTGTTACGGCCCAAACACTCTATGTAAGTGATTGCTGACGGAAAATAGGACTATTAAAACTTATATTAACAAAAAAATTCCACTGATATCTGCTTTAAAATTTTAAAAAAAGTATTTTCAGACAGCATAACTGGCATTGTAAAAGCATGATCAATTAGTTTATACAATTGGTTAGGGCTTCAAAATTGACACTCAGCCAACCAATCATGCATAATGTAGTCGCAATGGGAGAAAAGGAAGATGGTGAGAAGAATTGGGGATCTGGGAGGGTCATAGGGGGGCAAAAAATAAGAACGCGAGTAGACATTACATGCCCGAGACCCTTAAAAATATGATTTACTAACTGTTAGGTGAGCAGTGATAGGCGCTGTTGGCTGTTTAGGACGAATAAACAAGAAAGGTAAGCAAAATAAATGATTCCCTGTGCAGTACTTTTTGAATGGTATGGCAAGACTCTGCGAAGTTGTAATTTATGGTGGCATGGTTGCATACATACAGTAGGGTAATTAGGGTAATTCTCTTAAACAGCTCATGATGCCTGATGTTCTCTTTCTTTGTTGCTATGTTGTTGTCTTTTAGCATGTTCCACGCTGCCAGATGTACCTCATGCCCACGTTTCAGAAGAGACCAGAAAATCTGACTACCAGCTGGGAGATGTGATACATTTCAGTTGTGAATCTGGATTTCCATCAACTGCAACCATCAAATATGTATGCTCAACTGACGGCTGGCTGGCAGTCGGTCAGGGAACCTGCCAATGTAAGTTATAAGTTTTATAGCTTTTGTCAGCAGCTGAATTAAGATGAGAAGAAAAGAAGAATTATGTCATAGTAAAGTATTCTAGGTCTACAGTATTCCTGAACTGCAGGAGATTGAAATCAAAAATCTGTGAAAATGAAATGACTGCAACATAATAACACCCAGCCTTGTAGCTACTCTGTCACTGACCATGTTCTCTACCACTTTTAACTCCTTTTGCTCCAGGGTCGGGCTGTGGGAGACCACCTGTTCTTCAAGATGGAGTCATCACAACAGTTGCACAAAATGAGTACAGACACAATGACAGGGTTAAATACTCCTGCTTTCTTCTCTACACTATGGAGGGTGGCCCCTTCAAAACATGCAAAAATGGAGAGTGGACTGGAGAGATGAGATGTCGCACTTGTAACCCTCGTATCACCGGCTCGTGTACCTTTATTAAACCTCCCTTTGTATAAAGATGAAGCTTTAACTTTAATTCAAATGATTTATGGTAAAAGTCACACCTCGAATAATAATATCAGTCTAGGGTCATGTATAATTCTCACCTGAGAATGATGGAGACTGTAGGGAACACTTGGCCTGTGTATACCTTAATACTTGAATAATAAAACACAAATCAATAAACCCAACACTATGGTCTTAGTTTCAGGAAATGTATTAAACAGTTAACACACACAAATCCAACCAGTTGTGTTGCAGAGAGATATGAAAAATAAAAAAAAATAGAACCCCGGGGTTTTAAGTGTTTTTGTCTTTTCTCAACCTGTCTTATTTTATTTTGAGTGCACTCTTTTTACTTTCGTTGGCGCGCTTTAGTTGGAGCTCATGATGGAAACCTTTGATACCTGTTCCAGTGTGTTGGTGTAGTCTGCCAGACCCGACCGTAGCTGATGAATGGCTCGCTCGTTGCGGCAACGACCGTCTCCACCTCCAGCAGCTCGCAGCGGCAGACCTCCGTTTCCCTCGGCAACAGCGGCGAAGCCTCCGTCTCCCACGGCAGCAGCGACACGACCTCCGTCGGCGATTCTCTCCCGAGACGACCCACTGGCGCTCCTCCGGTCCGTGCAGGCGGCAGTCTCTTCACAGCGAGGACGGCGGTGTTAGCCTAGCTCCGGTGTTGTTAGCCTAGCTCCGGCTAGCTATCAGACCCGGATTGGTCCGTTTTCACCAAAACACAAGCGGTGGCGGCGAGTCCAACTCACAAACTCTGAGCTCGTCACTCAACTACAGTTCACAGTCTCACTCACTGATAAACTCCACGCTGACGAGTCACGACACACACAGTCCTGCGGTCTCCGCTCTACGCCATTAACACGCTGCTCCTTCTTCTTCTCCGCTCGGGTCTCTCCCCGGAAGTGCAAAACACACAGGTCATGAACTTACGCATGAACCCCACGTACGTAATGTAACGTTCACATTACTTTTAACTTTTCTTAAAGACATTCATACCCCATTAAATAATATTTTTAAAGTTACTCATTTTAAACAAAAAGCATTTATTATTTATACATTTTAACACCTTACTTATATGAAACGGTTATTTATTCTAACTTCACCATGAAAATAAGGAAATATTTATCAGAGCATTACACCGTAAGTTGCACTAAAAAATAATGATCTTTCTTTCTCTAAAATGATCTTGAACCCCAAGGTGATTGCAGCTCATGACCGAGTAATCATTGATAACTGCACTATTGAACAGGTTCCTTCATATACGTAAGTACTTGTGTTTAATGGTGTCTAATAATTTGGTCTGGAGCGATCATGTGGATTTCCTCTGTAACAAACTTGTAACGCCCGCCAATGTAATAATGCCCACAAACGTAATAAACCACAAACATTATAAAAAAATATGCAGCTTTTAATGTAATAATCCTGTAATAATAAAGTCTATCTATCTATCTAATTGTAGAGATTTATTACGTTTTTGTGGGGAAGTGAAAATCTCCAACTTTCGGTTACATGCTGCCATTCCGACATACCGCCATTCAGACATTCTACTATTCAGACATGTCACCATTACGACATCCCACTATTTCGACATGATCGGCGTGTGTGCCGTAGCGCGCACCTCCATGTGTGAATGTTTAGCTGTAAACTACTGTTGCTGACTATATATCACATCTGTACACATGTGATCCACTGGGTTTTACCTGGCCATAGTCTATTGGAGCAGGCCCGGCCAGGACGAGGGAGAGGATTGGCGTGGACACCTCGGCGTCTCTCCCGTGTGGACATTATGACAAGCTGTCTCTCACTCGCTCTCACCACGCGCCAATACGCACACACACCTGCATGCAAATTGACTGTGCCAGCCCCCCCCCCCCCCCCCACGAAAAAACCGGCAAGGACAGAGACTATGCGCTCGTGCACGCGCACTCACACACAGATCCGTGTGGCCTGAGTGCCATAGCGCGCACCTCCATGTGCATGTTTAGCTGAACTACTAGTTGACTATATCACATCTGTACATCTGTGGACTGTGGCGCCGTCAAAATAGGCCTACAGAAGTTTAAGTTTAGTCAGTATGTGGGCTACTCTGCCTCTGTGCGTAAAGATATGGGCTCCGAGAGCTCCACTCAGTGAGTGACAGTGCACAACACTGTCCAGGTTCAGCTCTAATACCCCTTTCACACTGGCCAAAAAACCCGTTTAAACCCGCTAACAATCGCCATTTGGTGGCAGTGTGAAAGGCGCACTGACCCGCGTCGACGCGGGTCAAACGACTCGGCAAGCGACGCGGGTTAAAATCGCCTTTAATCGCCTCGGCTCGGCTCGGCTTGCAGTGGGAAAGCCAGACCCGGGTCAACCCGCTAATTTACGTGACGACGTTGAGTGTTACGTGACGCCGGTCTCGTCTCATAGCACGTACCAAAACAAAGCTCTGCTCGCATCCGAGACTGGGATTAAAAGATCAAACAACACTGACCGAAAACAATTGAAACAAAAGAAAAGAAACTACAGTGTGTTTAACTCATAGATAATGGTTTAACTGACGTGTTGTGCCGCGTACGAGCCGTCATATGGCCGTGGACGGACACGCTCTCCTCCGCGGTCCAGGTGCTCTGTAGGCCGGCCAGACGCCTCGTCTGCCTCGGCCGACAGACCTCCGCTGCGGGCGGCTGTGGCATGAGCCTAGGGCATGACAGTGCTTCTCGCACCGCGGATGAGAGCGGGGCAACAACATGGCTGCTCTGTCTGATCCCCCCGCGGGGGGTCAGACTCGGCTTATTTTGGTCAATGTGAAAGGGGCCAAATGCCGATTGTTAGCGGGTCGACCCGCGTTTAAAAAACCCGCGTCGACCCGCTAATTTCAGTGTGAAAAGGGCTATAGACATTTGGATAGGCTGAGAGTAACCGCGGGGAGAGCTTGCTTCGCGATACTGTACGCCTCACACACTCACGCATGACGTATAGGCTATTGATAAACAACCAAAGCACTTGATAGACTCACGAACTGAAATCAAAATGCAGCACAGTTCATTTTATTAATTCATTTTTTTTTCGGCAGCTGTGAAGATGTGAGGTGGTGGTGACTTAGCTCTTAAAAACACAGATACAACATTTTTTATATAAAATAATCAGAGCCATGGCCCTCCCTTTTTTAATTTTATTTTATTTATTTATTTTTTTAATCAAGCTATCCACGCCTATGTCATCTCTCTCACCGCTGTCTGACTTGATGATTTGTTGACACACCACTTATCAGTCTAAAAAAAAAAAGGTTTCACTGACAGCGGCGAGAGAGAGAAAACTGAAAGCTGCTTGCGGGGTGGGGTTGGGGGGTGTGGGCTCTCCGTGATTGTGGAGTGGAGAGTCAGCAGCTGGATTTCGCAAGGTCAGTATAGGCTCTTCATGGTTATAAACAACAATAATCACCAACACAACGACCATTATTCATTGCGTTATTACATTTGTGGGAAGTTATTACAACATTGAAAGTTGGAGATTTTCACTTCCCCACAAACGTAATAAATCTCTACAAACGTAATAGTTATTACATTTGTGGGAAATCGCGTGTTACGTTTGTAGTAAGCAGCGGCTATTACGTTTGTGGAAAATGTGTTACATTTGCAGGATTATTACATTAAAAGCTGCATATTTTTATAACGTTTGTGGTTTATTACGTTTGTGGGCATTATTACATTGGCGGGCGTTACAAAGCTCAGAGGCTCCACTTTCTAAGAAGGCTGCAGCTGTTTGGGGTCAGAACGGAGATAATGTCATCATTATACAATGCCAGTATCATAAGATTCGGTATGGCAGCATGTTTCGGCTCCCTCAGTGTAAGGTGTAGTCCTTCAGTGTAAGGCCAGAACAGTTGTGAAGGGAGTAAATAGGATCCTGAGTGACCCTTCACACATCTAATCCCCTTTCAAGAATACCAGCCGCTGCCATCAGGGAGGCGCTAAAGAGCCAGCAGGTGTAGGACCAACCATTTTAAACACTCCTTCATTCTCACCTCCATCTCATTACTAAATAAACAAACAAACAAACGCCTCTCGTGGGAGAGGGTTAGGGTCCCACACGCCACTAGGGTATTCGGATCCACTACCCAAGCCCCCACTCAACCATCTGACCTCAGTCGGGTGGAGGGGATGGTTCCTGGCCTTACCACTCTGGTAACCCTTCCCGTATGTGGGCAGGGGGGAGGCCATGGCTGTGGATCCCCTGCCCATCAACCCATTAACCCATCGATCAGCCAATCATATCAATTACATCCGGTTTGCCTCCACCTGCTGGCTTATACCAACATCCCTTGCTCTTTCTTTTAGTTTTAAGCATGTTTTTATTTGAACTTGTAAATATTTTATGTATGGATGTTTTACTTGTACACGGCAGCTGTTACAGTACAACTTCCTTGCCCAAGACATTTCATAAAGTTCATAGCTACATTCAACATGTGCAAAGACACATGTAGTCTATCATGTGAAAGGCAGCTGGGAGCTATCCACAGCTAGTCTAACCTAGCTAGATTTACCTCCTAATTTTAGATGTATTTGATTGAGATTGTTTTGAGACTAAGCAACAGTGTGCTGTACAGTCATGACATTAAGAAACTGTTGTGTGTCTGTCATCTTTTGCAGAACCCTGCACTGTGGATGAAGGACTCATGAACGCTCGTAATATTCAGCTCCGATATTCTGAGGACGATAAGGTGTATGCAACCCATGGTGAGCCAATCGAGTTCAGGTGTACCAGGGGACATGGACATGATCGCAGAGTGGAAATGCGCCAGACATGTAGAGATGGTGTGATTGAACTGCCAAACTGCGTTTAAAGAGCTTTAGTGAACTGAAAGTGACAAATAGCCTATGAGTATTGATGATTAACAGGGCAGGGGGTGTGCGTGGTCTTTTCCTGAATAAAACATGTGTTCAAAAATCACTCTGTTTTGTACCTTTATAGGCCTACTTGTGTTTTATAAAAAAAAAAAAAACTTGATTCATCTGATTGGTCATTGTGGCAAAATATGGTTTCTTTGACTGTTTTACCTGATATTTGATGTTTTTATTGGATCTCTCAGAGGAACATCATGAGAGGCTCAGAGTCTCCTCTCTTCTGATTGGCTGACACTGACCTGATACCAGAGCTCCAGAGAAAAGCTGAAACCTACACTGAGATGGTTTTTGGTTCTCAGAACCACAAATAAAACTTAAAATGGATCAACACTTAAGATAAAACACAGGAAAAGTTTAGAACATCGACCTTGTGTGGTAACGTCACATTATGTAATAATGTAATATTTTAGTCGTACAGTAATAGTAGTAGGACATGAAATGGGTAATTTCGGAAAATCCAAATCCAACTCCTCTGGCTCCACAATGGAAATTCCAAAGCGTTGCATAGTGTTGTTTGTTGTAATGCAGCATGTGACCCTGGAATCTCTCTGAAAGTCCGAATTACAAATGTCAGTGATCCCAGAGTGGACGAGCGATCAGTACAGCTCTCAACAACAACTGTCAGCATGAACTTGTCTTTTCTCCTTTTGTTTCTCCACCTGTGGAGCAACGCACAGATTCTTTTTTTTCTAAATATAGAGATGCATGTAAATATCTGACATGTGTGTGGTATATAAATCATATTATAATTTCATTAATCACAACCACAGCAGAAGTTAAACATTGGCTCATGAGTAGACTGCTATAGTAGGACCTTACGCTGAATACAATAGGAAATCAAATTTTCCCTGTAATTCTATATTGACATAGCATAATCTTCTGTTTCTTATTTTAATGGGGCTCAACATTAAAATTGTGGCCTACCACCAACAGGTCAAATGGTACAGTTATTTGTTTATAAAGTATTGCAGTCTGAACTCAGGTCTATTGCATTCTGTGTTGTGTTGTCTGAACTGGTTGAGGACACCTACCAGTGATGGACCCTGTGTAGGCCCAGGTAAGAGGTGTTCATTCAGGGAGACATTTTGGTGCAGAAATGACTAATTGAAGACCAAGCATGTTTTGTTGTTGTGACACACAAGTTCCTGCTCCTGCAGACGGTTCTGCTTCCTGAAGGCTGAAGTTTCTTAACGTACCAGCCTTGATGAGTTGCTGATCTCAGCTGAGTAGATAACTGCTCCCTCTGGTTCCCTCTTGAGTCGCTTCTCTGTGGCCCTCAGATGAGCCATGACTGAATGTGTGGAGCTGTTGAGCTTGGGTGCTCCTAATTATCCCTGGGAACCCTAGGGAGGTTGCATATTATTGGACTCCTGGTCCTCACAAAAGCAGATGACCATTTTCTCATCAAGTTGCCATAAGATCATCTGGACTGGACTGGTGAATGAGGTGAAAAGACACTGTTGCACTGACGTTTGCTCTGGCCTTTCTGCACCTTGCAGGGTCCATCTTAGGACAGTGTAGATGGCTATGGGTCCACAGTTGGATCCTCTATGGGATGACTTGGTGGCTGCATGAGGTGCACGTAATCTAAACCAAGCAACACTATTGTGGAATGACTTCAGTGGTATTCTTTGCAGGTGCGCATGTTGCTTTTGAAGTATCTGTAGGGTAGGTTTGCTCACACCACTGATCTTCAACTGGCAAAGAGCTCTGCTTATTTTTTGAGCAGAGTTTGATTTGACTCATTGAAATCCAGTGAATCTTGTTTGCTTAATTGATTGACGCAAATGATTGCCAGGAAAGGAAACAACACTTTTACGGGAATACTCGCTTTCTTCTGCATTAAAAGTATAGACTACCATCTATCTCACTGAGGTCATTTCCTTCATGGTTTTCATGATTAAGACGTGGATTGAGCAAATTTTATAAGGTTTTGTTTGCAGTCACTTCCTGTCTGTTCCTGGTCAGTCTATGGTTATATTTGGAGACTGGAAGAGACTTGCGTAAACCATTGAGCAATCCCCTGTTGCCTGTCAGTCCACAGCTCCACCTGTGTATAACAGTGTTTCAGTCTCCAGTTTATTCTTCTGTTTGGCAGTTCAGGGCAACGAAGACACAATGGACATAATAACCAGAAGTTGTGTCCTATTTCTGTGGCTGCATACACTCCCCTTTGTGAAAAGTCATGGTAAGACCAAGTATTTCAAATTATTTGTATAATTTAATCAACTGAATATTTGAATATAACAGTCATTTTCTATTTATTTTGTGGTGCTATCTCACAGTTTGTACACGTGACGCCTTTTTGGAGGATGAGGAGCTGAATGATGGCAGTTTTAACACAGTTGGCCTGGAGCCCAGCTACATTGCTGGAGAAGAAGTGAGAGTGACCTGTAGAGCTGGTTACTCTGGCTTCTTCAAACTGCAATGTCTGGTAGGTGGTCGATGGCGTCCCATAAGCAGTAAATGCACACGTAAGTTATCAATGTTAGGACTTGGAAATAAAAAAAATGTGTTCCAATACTGCAGTTTGGGTCAATGTATGCTGTAATACTGTATATTCACTAATGTTTTCTCTCATTCATATGTCTTAAGGTAAATCATGTGGTCACCCTGGCAATGCACCGAATGCAGATTTCGCCCTCATCCTTGGCAGTGATTATGTCTTTGGGTCACGGGTTATATACACCTGTCACGAAGGGTATGGAAATATATATAAATGTAAATCAATACAGTTTATTTTTTCTTAGTGATGTCCCAAATTTCCCAAATAGAACACTCTGTGTATTTAAGAGGTTTCATTTGTTTTTATTGTATTGGCCATTAATCATCATTATGCTCTATAAACCATAGAATAGAGCCATCATAAGATGATGTAGGTAATTTACATATTAGGGTTGAAGTTATCGGGAAATATATTGACACTATACCAGAGAAATGTGCTACTGTAACAGCTGCAAAATGTGGACATATCAAATATTGAAGTTAAAAGTGGATTAAAAACAGTAGGACTCACTTCATCTGACTGCGCTCAGACTAGCAATCATTTCATGAATATTCTGAAATGAAATGAAATCATGTTTTGGAGGCAAAAAACTCAGGTATTTTCAGATCTGTCTGCTAATAATTTTGGCCACCGCTGTTTATTTCTGTGCTTTTTCAGCTTGTACTCTATCCCTGGTACTGAACATAACAACATGTGCAGTTTCAATTAGGCTTCTCTTTGTGAGACATTTCTATTATTCATTCTCTACATTGTGTTTGCTTCAGTTATCGCATGGTCAGTCGCAGAAATAGCCGCAATTGCCTGGAAAGAGGTTGGGATGGTGTCATTCCTGTCTGTGAAGGTACGAACTGAAATGAGAAAACTGTCAAAATGTGTCTATTTCTTTGTGTCGTTTTAGCCTGTGGGCACTGCGCCTGAGTTTAAAGTATTGCAACGACCCAGAAAGGTGTCTTAACATTAGTTCACATAAACAAATCTAAAAGTCAAAGTTGGACATGTGGCCAGAAATCTTATGTCTCGCTAAACATGTAGGCAGGGAACATAATAATGTAGGCAGCAATTAGTTACGGTGAGTTTGAGTTTCAATGCCATTAAGAAAAAAACAACAACCTTGAAATGATTTGGTTGAGAACACATTATAATACAAATACACAAATTGAATGTCAATTCTGAAGTTTAAAGTGGTGCAAAAAGTTCATGTTGGTTTGTATTGCTGCAATGCAGCATGTGACCCTGGAACTTCTTGGATTGTCCAAGTTTGAAATGTCCCAGAGGAGATGAGTGGTCAGTACAAATACACTGGATTTTACCTCTCAACTGTCAGCATGAACTTGTCTTTTCTCCTTTTGTTTTTCCACCTGTGGGGCAATGCAGAAATTTCTGTGTCACAAGAACAACACGGTAAGCTTTTTTTTTCTAGATATGGAGATGCATGTAAATACTGTATCTGGCATCTGTGTGGTATTAGATAAAAGTACACTTTCATTATTACATGGAAATCACAGTCACAACAGAAGCTAATCATTGGCTCATGGGGACTAAGTCATTTAATTCTTTAATGACTTAGAATAATGTGCTGTTTCCTATTTTAATTAATTTTTTCATTGAATTTTTACCACCCATGTTTGTGAACAGATTAGTCATTTGTTTAAAAGTAGCCTATTGCAGTTTGAACTGAGGTCTGTCAATGCATTTGTTTGTTTTCTGAATTAATTTACCTGTAATTTGTATTTTGTTACAAATGCACCCCCTGGCCATTTAAACATGCAGTATACGGTTTAGCTAATTTATGTGAGGATTGTGTGTCAGAGTACTGTGCAGTTATCTGTAGAATAATTTTTGTCTTCTAGCATGTTCAAAGCTTCCAGATGTTCCTCATGCCAATGTCAAGTACAAAGAAGGAGACGTGATAGACTTCACTTGTCAACCTGGATATTCATCAGCTCAACCCTCCAAATACAGGTGCACAAGTAACGGCTGGCTGACGATCAGTCAGGGAAAATGCTTCTGTGAGTGCTATGTTTTTCTGTCCCAATTTGTCACCAGTGATTGAATGACAACTTGTTTTTGGGTCTCCTTTTGACATGGGAACGGACTTCGAGGGGTCTAAGATTGTAGGGATTATACATTTTATATGACCTCAGTTTCCCCCAGGAAGAGCTTGATGACGAGTCTGTTTATCATGCTGTGACTGCAACTTGAACCAAGAACAGAGCAACCAATGGCTTGATGGCCAATAGGTGAAGCAGGCAACCTGTTATTTCACCAGCCGTCTCTCCTCCTGCCCCCTTTGCTGGTACCATCACAATGACCTTCCCTATAAGATCCAAACCTTGACCGAACTGCTGCATCTTCCTGAGAGGGTACAGCGGTGTAAAAAGTGCAATGTAGGAATAGTGATTATTTCAGTTCAAGTGGTCCTACTTCAACATTTGTTTCCATGAGCCTACAGCATGTATGTATCTAGCAAATGTTTTTCTTATAGCAACATAGTTAATTTTCTAAAACAGCTCATGATGTCTGATGTTCTCCTTCTTTGTTGCTTGTTGTCTTTTAGCATGTTCCACGTTGCCAAATGTGCCTCATGCCCACGTTTCAGAAGAGACCAAAAAATCAGACTACCAACTGGGAGATGTGATAAATTTCAGTTGTGAATCTGGATATTCATCAACTGCAACCATCAAATATGTATGCTCAACTGACGGCTGGCTGGCAGTCGGTCAGGGAACGTGCCAATGTAAGTTATTAGTTTTATAGCTTTTGTCAGCAGCTGAATGCCTACTGTTGAGAATTAAGACGAGAAGAAAAGAAGAATTATGTCATAGTAAAGTTGAAACTACAACTATTCTATCATGTAAACGGCTGCTGGGAGCTATCCATAGCTAGCCTAACCTAAAGCTAGATTTACCTCCTAATTTTAGATGTATATATTTTATTGTAAGTCATTCCTGACATTGAGAAACCTTCTGTCTGTCATCTTTTGCAGAACCCTGCACTGTGGATGAAGAACTCATGAACGCTTGTAATGTTCAGTTGTATGTTGTATGCAACCGGTGAAGCAATGGAGTTCAGGTGTACCAGAGGAAGACATGATCACAGATTGGCGCCAGACATGTTATGATGGTGTGATTGAACTGCCAACTAGAATAATACTGCCATTACTTATGAACTATTTGTAAGACTTGCATTAACAAAAAGCCAAGTATTGGAAAAAAAAAACACACAAAAATTAAATAATATCTCATTGAAATGTACAATTTAGTTTTGTTGCGCAACCTTGAACAAGTAAACACTAATGCAAATAGAGATCTCTGCTGTTTATATTGTTGTATTGTTATGTTTGTCTGTCTGGCAGAAATGGGAACTTGCACAATCCCTGAGGTGTTTTATATATGCATCTGTCCTCACGTGAAATAAAATGAAATCAATCAATATCCTTCACAGATCGACATTAGTAAAGTAAAGGAAACAAGGCATTGTAGCATAAACTTTATCACAGTAAACTTTTATTCCACAAATCAGAATGGATAAAAAAAAAAGCCAAACACACAAATAAACAGGGAAACACAAACTCTTTGGCTTAACAGCAGCCTCAAATGTCTCACACCTGTCGCCTAATACAAAACGTGACATTGACTTTAAAGGTCCCATATTGTGTAACTGTACTGTAGATGTGCATGTGTAGTGTGATTATAAAGCATCTCTAGATTCTATGTTCATACTGTGAAAGTGTCAAAGCCTCAGTCTACAGAGAAATGCACACAGCCTGTGTTCAGAAACGGAGCCTAAAAACCAGCCGTCAGGACTTCCTGTCACTTTGTGATGTCACAACAAAGCTGTTCCCAATCTCAGCCGCATGCCCAAAGCCCCGCCCACTTGGACCCTCCATCCAACCTCAGAAAGATTTTATTTGTTCAGCTGATATCCACTACATTTTTATGACATCACTCAGAAAATAGTCAGCCAATCAGATGAGAGAGATGCTCACAGTCTCCTCTCTTCTGATTGGCTGACACCGACCTGTTGTTTAAAGAGCTCCAGAGAGAGGCCTGAGAAACATAAAATATGGGACCTTTAAAAACATAGTGGTGTTTCATCAGTGCTTTCAGACAGCAAATATAATTTGCTTTAACTACTTGAATTGAATTGAATGGTTTATTCTAACTCAGATTGTACAAAGCAACATGTGTTCAGTTTATCCCTTTGGCTCATGTGCCAGTGAATTGAAATCTCATACTGCAGACGGCTGTGTGGTGAATGCTCTTGAGGTTAAAGCTCCTCTTTCTTCTTTAAGATGATCTGCCGCACCATTTCGGCTATTTTTGGACGGACTTCTTTTACAGAAACCTTTGGTCCCCATGCGTCCACCACTTTGCCGTTTACATCGATGAGATACTTCCAAAAATTCCAGTCAGGCTCCTGCCCAGCGGACTCTGCAGAGAAGAGAAGAAAGACGACATAAAAACATTGATTCAAATCAATGCTGCTGCAGCGTTTTCCTTTTGGACTCACCACATAGAAATGAACCCATCTTCTTTCATTCTTTTTTTTTGCAGTGATATCCCACAACACTTTGCAAATTGATTCTCAAGAAACCACTTCTATTTTGCACATTTTTAATTTATCAGTTGTGCATTAGTTTATTTATGTACTTGTATTTTTCATATTTTTATGTACATTGTTGAGCTTGTGAAGAATAGTGTCCAGTTTAAGAGTAAAAACAAACTCACCAACAAGGTACTTGTAGACGTTGTTGGCTCCGGTCCCGACCACAGCGATTTTGCTGAACAGAGGGAAGGAGACTCCGTAGACTCTGCGCACGAAGCTGTCGATCTCCTTGTCGCTGCCGGGCTCCTGCTGCCCAAACTGGTTGCAGGGGAACGCCAGCACATTGAAGTGATACGGCCCAAAGTCCCTCTGGAGTTTCTGCAGGTCTTTGTAGTGCTCCTCGGTGAAGCCACATTCGCTGGCCACGTTCACCACCAGGGACACCTGAAGCCACATTTTGTCACTTTAAGTACACATTTTAGCCATGCTTTTATATTAATTTCTCTTTCACGGCTAGTTTAATTATTGTAGATAGGAAAAAACAAGCTATTTTAACTGATCTTAAATCAATTAAGAATCCAAATGCCTTGTTTTGTTCAACCAGCTATTTAAAACTTTTAAAGCTTAAAAAATAAATCACCTATATTTTTGACACATTTTGTGTTTGACTATTAAACAAATCATCTATATTTTTGACACATTTTGTGTTTGACTATTAAACAAATCACTCAGTGGCAAAGCTTTTTCACATATTTTCATCCGACATGTTAGTGATCAGGTCCACAGCACAGACTCAGTTGAACATGTTAGTGCAGAGATAACTACATGCTGCTACAGCTTCATGCTTCATGTTTCAGTAGAAGAGAGTTTGTGTTTTAAGAACAAGAACATGCATCTTTAATTTCATTTCTCCCTGATGATCTCATCATCTAGTGCTGACATCTAGTGTCACAAAGACACAACTGCAATTCAGACAGTTCCATTAAATGACTCATAAATTGTGTAAATTATACAAAAACTAGAAGCCAAACTGTAAACTAAATACAAAACTCTGAGAGTTACTCAGTGGTTGTGATGTTTTTAGATTATTCTTGTTGATATTAACAGTTCCAAGAAAACTGACATCTTTTTTGTTTATATGACATTCAGGCAGCATAAACAAAGTATGTTAGTGTTGGTGTTAAGCAGAACTAAAATGTCAAGGTAAATACCTCTGACATTTTACCCTTTTGATGTGAACTGTGATGAACACTGAAAGATACAGCCAGTGAATGACTGTAATTTTATTATGTGTATAAAGCACCAGTAAAACACTGGGTGATTCACCACAACAGCTTTTGTTAATGAGTGAAACAACTGGTTGTTCTCCTTCATTTGTTGTTTAATTAGACAGTAAAAAGGAAAAGGTTGTGAACAGCACTACAGTTTGTTATCAAGTGGTGATTTTCATACGGACAAATACATGAAGCTCAGTTCACTCTTTCTATCATCTGGTTACCGACCAGTGAGTGTCTGTATCAGTGTTTTCTCATTCATACAGCAAAACATAACATGTTATTAATGTCTTATACATAGGCTACTTAATTATCCGTGATTTATAGATTTACTGTTTTACTATTTACTAAGACACGCCTGCCCTACCCATTATCTCTTTAATTCATTACATTCAAAACTTCAGACTTATTATGATAGGCTATAACTGTTTAACTTGGGGGCTACATAGTGTAGCATCCCGTTGACCTTTCCTCCAGCTCTCCAACAGTGGATAAGATGTCAAACTGTGCATTAACATAACTGATGTGTCTGCTGGAGGGAGTTCAATGTCGTTTCATTTCCTTATAAAGCATCAGTGAATTATACATTCACCATAAATTAAGTTATTGATCAAGCCTGGTATGAATGCTGCCTTGTCAGAAAGTGGTACCCAAATATTAAAGAGATAATCATAGATTTTTGTATGTAGCCTACAATATGAATCAAATCTGCAGTAGTTTCCGGTGATATAGGCAGATCAAGTCTGATCTGCTGATCCGTACCTTGTTTGAATGAGCACTGTGTGAAGCAGCAGCAGCAGCAGCAGCAGCAGCAGCAGCAGCTCTGCAGGCCTCTTGCCACGTAGGCCAGCAGGGCTACATGATGGGACATCCCATGCAGGATATGCAGCTCTACTGTGTTAGTAACATCCACAAACATGACGTGGGGAAGGAGACGTAAAGAAATCATCAAACATTCCCATGCAAATGTTCATTCATGCAGAAGGCCGACATGCAGACTCGGTGCTGGGTGTTGTTAAAGTCTCCGTGGAGGCATCACCGGTGTGAACGGTAAGTTCTCAGCTGTTGAGAGATGGACTTACCGAGCCCCGGTATTTCTCCAGGGACACTAACTTCCCTCTGCTGTTCACCACTTTGAAAGTATAAAAGTCTTTCTGTTTGCCCTCGCTGAGGCTCAGGAAAGTCACCAACACGGCGACGACTCCGGGAAGCATCTCTGCACGCTCACTCTGACCGCCGACACAGCAGCAACAGTGGGGGAAACTTCTGCAAACTCCTCCGGTAGTTTCCAGCTCTCCGGTAAAGGTAAAGTAGACACACAGGACAACACTTCCGGTAGGCTACCGGTCGTCACTTACAAAGTAAAAGCCTTGGTGTTGATGCATTTGTGTTATTGCTTCCAAATTCCCATTTCACATGACAGAAGTGAAGCGATTAGTCAATCAATCAATCAATCAATCAATCAATCAATCAATCAATCAATCAATCAATCAATCAATCAATCAATCAATCAATCAATCAATCAATCAATCAATCAATCAATCAGTTAGTTGAATAGAGATAAGTTGTTGATTAATCATTTTAGTCTTATTTTATAGAATGTCAGTGGTCTAGTTTTAGGTTTTCTGCTACTGTAAACTCAATGTCTTTGTTAATTGACAAAATATTTTCTGGTGAGCAGCCATATTTCATCAATAAACCACTGACAGTACAGACTTTAATGTTCATCCTCAAATTTGATGGTTGGACTGAACCTGTTTAGTAAGTTATTGTGGCAATATGACAGTCTGATAAAATGTGTGCCATATTTGGCTAAGAAAGAGGAAAAAGTCAAAACAAATCGGACAATGAAATGTTTGACCTTGACCTGAAGCATGACATTGAAATAAAATGTAGTTTAATTCATCTGTACAATTCTCAAGCTTTTATTTTGAAGGCGTTTTGGATGGAGATGAATTGGAAGTGGAACAAAAACTTTTCCACCTCTTACTCTCAGCTCATTAGGCTGATGAAAGCATGCACACCATGGCCTACTTTTTCCTAGAATTAAAAACAAAAAAACAAATGAACACAGTCCTAAAACAGAGCAAAATCCTGTGAATCCTGTTCCTCTCTGAGAGAAGTTTATACAAACTGGGTCTCATTAGTGTGACTTTCCCAGCCAGAGTAATTACACAGACTTAAGACAAGAGTATTTTGGTTACATCTTGTGTTTGGGAATTTTAGCTCAAGTCTGAATGAATGGCCTACATACTGTTTGCCAGTGAAGTGGTCCTCAGAGAGCTATTATACTACTTTTTATGTGTCGTATGACCCTTTATGCAGAATATTTATTTTTGTCAAAGACTAAACAGTTATCCTTATGTAGGCTACAAAATAAAAGTCTAGATGCTGTCAGACACCAACTTGTAAAAAAGTAATAAAAGCTAAGTGATGTTAGACAAAACATGACTTATCTCAACCTTAAAATATGTTTTCTGCCATTTCCATCAAAGAAAAGAGATAACTAGTACATTATTAGTGGGCTGCTTTTCATTCCCCCTTGAGAGCTAAAGTTATTGATTAATTATTCATAGCATAAAACAGCAATGTGTAGAAGGGTAATAAATATAATATTTTGTAAACATACGTTTCGGTAGGCTAAATGAAACATATCAGAAAAAAGTGGTTGCTTGTGGAAAGAAAGACAGTCACAGTCAAAACAGCAATGTGGATAATAATAAATATAATATTTTGTAAACATAGTCTAAGTTTTGGTAAATAAAACACATCAGAAAAAACAGTTGTTGCTTGAGGAAAGAAAGAACGAAAAAAGAACAGTCACAGTCATAACAAAACATGTGTTGAAGGGCCTAATAATATTTCGTAATCATAAGTTTTGATAAATAAAACATCAGAAAGAAGTTGTTATTTGTGGAAAGAAAGAAAGAAAGAAAGAAAGAAAGAAAGAAAGAAAGAAAGAAAGAAAGAAAGAAAGAAAGAAAGAAAGAAAGAAAGTTTTTTTTAGGTTTAACCCAACTTTTATTTACTAGGCTATTAGGCTATAAACATAAACATAATCAAAAACACAGTCAAAATAGCGATGTGTAGAAGGGTAAGAAACAGACAATATTTAGAAAGAAAGAAAGAAAGAAAGAAAGAAAGAAAGAAAGAAAGAAAGAAAGAAAGAAAGAAAATGACATCATGGATTCCGGAGGGTACGTGAACGCAGCTCGCTGCACGCCCCTCTTCTCCTCTTCATCATCATCACACTGGCACTCCCACAATGCAGCGGGGTAATGTATTAACATGGCGTCAATGGCTGCTGTTTTGACCAGGGCCGTGGGATCTGAAAAACATTATGTATAACTGCAGAACTAGAGACAGCTACACAACAATAACCCGAAATCTGCTTTAGAGCTCCGAAGTAAGTTAATGCTTCAGTTTAATCCTGTGTGTGATGAAATGGTCCAAGCGGTTTCCTCCCTGCCTTTAATGATCCGGTGGCAGCTGGGTGCCAGTATTATTTATTTCCCCGTTAGCTTCGTTAGCTTAGCTTAAACGACCGGGCAACAGCAGCGGCGGCTAACGGCAGTGAGCTCACCCGGAGGGGGGGAGACGGCTAACGGGAGGGCGCCTGTCCCTGGAAGTCCGCGACGCCCGGATCCTTGGTACAACACAGGAAACGGTGTTTTGGTTTTAATGGTGAGCTTTTTTTTTCTTTTTTTTAATCTCTCTATAATTGCGTGCTTTTGTTTTTTGTTGTTTTGTTTATGAAGTTGTTGAGCTAACGTTATTGGTTTGTGGAGTCCCCCGGTGTGTGCGCGTGCGGTTGTGTGTGTTTTGTGTCTGCTGTGTTGGAGTCTATAAAGCCTCAGTTTCTGTTTCCTTTCACCTAAAACACAAGTGTTGTAATCAAGACCAAGACCAAGAAGGGTCAAAATAGTGTTGTAGTGGGTAAAGGCTACTGCTTTTTAGGTGGGTACACTTTTTTAAAAACCTGTATCGCATAGACTATAGTCTGTTCTGTTTTAGTGGCTACACTGAAATATTAATGCATTTTCAGTGAGTAAGTTACACCTGAGTATCGCATCCAGGCTACACCACTGGGTCGAGACCAAACCAATGCGAGACCATTTTCAAAACCATTACTGTTGTCAGTACCAGTCCTCATCATCATAATAATAATTGTGTGGCTTTTTACTTACGTTATTGCTCAGTTGAAAAGAAAAGATAATTTTACATAGGCCTAAAATCTATGAGACAAAGTGTGGATTGGACTGAATAACACTGATGCAACCAAGTTTTTCAGATAGTTACAAAAGCATGTAGGCTGTACTTTTACAGAGCATTTTTTAAATTATCTTAAAGTTATTGAATAACATCATATAAACCAAAGTGAACAGGGGACTTGAGAAAGAGAGACATTTGCAGTAAAAAATCCCGAGCTTGACTGAGTGTGAGTCTATGAAGCCTTTGCCTCAGTTTCTGTTTCCTTTCAACTGAAACACACACACTCACGGTCATCGTTCAGTTGCAGTGGCATGACATGCAAAAGTGTGGGCACCCCTGGTCAAAGTTTCTGTTGATGTGAACAGTGAAGCAACTGGAAGATGAAATGATAAAAACCAGCATTTAGCATTTTAAAACCCTGAAACTGACCTGGACTCAACATCAGGCGTCTGTTCCTAAAAGGTGCGTTTGTGGGCAGAAATAGTGGAAAGTAACAAATTATTGGTATTTATTCCAGTACACCAGAGCGATTATATTAATCTCTCCTCAGTATTTATTTTTAATTTTATGCTACTTCTTTTTCTACTATGCCACTGGGTCATTGTATTTGCCTACATTTATCTAACCCACATGGATATTGTACTTTGTGAAAATAACACACACTAAAACATAAGGCGTTGTTGAGGTTTTAAATCAGTGGTTCTCAGTCATTTTGCCTCGTGCCTGTATTAGATGAGACTTTTTTCCTTGTAATTTTTGTATTTAAGTACTCATATCATATGTTGAGGATGAGAATAATTACTTTCTATATTATATTAGACTGCACTGCAACAGGATCAAGATTTCCTCCTGTAAATTCAACATTTGTATAATGTAGGCCTAAATTTAATGTTTTTCTTTACTTTTCTGTCTTCTATAGTCCAATTTTTTTTATTAAGGAACTTAGTATTGATTGAGTTCTTCTTTTTTTATTATGATGTCATAGTTTGATCTTTTGTCATTGGTCCTCTGTTCAGTCGTACAGAAGACTTGGATGGAAAAGACAAATAAGTCACCTCAGTATTTGAAAATATCATCACTTAACATAAAAAAAAGAAAATGTGATAATCATTCGAGGCTAAATGTTAGATATCTACAATGTTTACTAAAAATAAATGGACCAAAATACTTTTTTTTCCTTTCCATTATTCATCTCGGGACCACTCGGATGTCTCTGGTGACCCTCTGACGGGGCCGGGCCCCGAGGTTGGGAACCACAAGACTAGACGTGATAACAGTAAATAAAGATGATGAAATGAGCTCCACTCTAAGCAGCTACAATAATAAAATACATAAATTGAAACAATCTGGCAACGTAATCTAATAATAAAGATGATGATAACACAAAGTAAATGGGAGCCACTCATCTGCTTCGCACACAACGCTTTCACTTTGATTTATTAAGTACATTTGAGAAGTGCGTTACAATAACATCTGAGTGCACTCGTGTTTAATGAGTCATTTAACACCACCGTTATTTTCATTTTAAAGACTTCACCTGATTTAATGAGACTCCTCTTTTCACTGATGCGCAGGGGCGTACGTTACACCTTAGGACCAGCAGCTGTTTCCAATATTATTTTGATCGATCGGTTAATCCTCTGGCTTTTAAAATGAAGACAGTGATGCTTTCTTGTTTTGAGAAATTAAAAACTAGAAGATGTTTGACATTTTTACTTGACTGAAAGACTTGAGAAATCGATTAGTGATCACAACTGTTGCCATTTTATTTTCTGCTTTGTTTCACAAACAAGTTCAAAGAAGGGTTATAAAATATTCTGTATAGCTGCTGCTCTCAGGTCTGCCCTTTTAAAAGTTCAAACTGAGATTTATCTGGAACAAGGAAAAAGAAAAGTCTTGTATCAGTTTAGTCTCTGCACTTCCTGGCTTCCTGTTTCAGGATAAAAGTATTAATCGACTTTCCTTCCACTCTTTGATTCAAAGGTTTGTCCCTGTTAGAGCCTCAGAGCCACACTCACTGCAGAAACTCACAACAGTAAAGTTACTTTCAGACCTGAACTCTCCTCCTCCTCCTCCTCTGGGTCTGAGCATGTAACAAGTTTCTATATTTTTTTACACATTGTCTCAGACGGAGAGATGTTTCTGCTCTGATATCACAACTTGCACCAGTCAGTACGAGGCCTTTGTTAGGATTGTTCACTCTGTCCTTCCTCTTTCTTTTCGGTCTCTACCTTCATTTGATTATGACTCCTCCTTTCCATGGAAAGAGGAATCTTAGAGTTGTGTTTCATTTCAAGGAAAAAGAAAACATGAAAACAATTCCTCTTTTCAAGGACAGAGGAATAATAATTCATGTACACAATATTCTAGTAAAGTAAATGCACTGTAGGTTTGTCTTCACCTGAAGAGACAAGATTTTGACTTTTGTCTTTTCTTGACTTGTGCTTTTTTTTCTCCTAACTCTAGATTTCAGGTGGCCTGCCTCCCTGGTGATCCTCAGCGAGGTGTCGACTCCACCAGGGACAACAGCAGCAGGACAGGAGGGATGGATGAGTCCATAAGTCCAGTGAAATCAGTCAAACACTCTCAGCCCAGAGGAGGCAAAGCTTTGGCCAACGAGAAGTCAAACAAGGAGGCTTTGGCGCAGAGAGACGGCGTCAGGCCCGCGGCCCGCAACCTCACCACGGGGAAGGATGACCACGGCGTAGGCGGCCAGGGGGGCCGCGGGCAGCAGGGCAAGACCTCTGCGGACGCCCCGCAGGACAAGAGGAGAGGACGGGCGTCCAGGCTGACCAGGCTGAGCGGGAGGACGAGCTCCGGGGAGAGAGGCAAAGGCAAAGCGGCGGGTTGTTCGCAGCAGCAGCAGCAGCAGCAGCAGCAGCAGCAGCAGCAGCAGCTGGCGACGCAGGCTCCCGACTCCAGGTCGTCTGTTTCTGCAGACAGCAGCCCCTCGGCAAACAGAGAGACCTACTCTCCTGTGGTGCCGTGCACACCTGAGAGAGGCCTGGCAGAGCCGGCCCGCAGCTCCGCCACCGCTCCAGCCCGGGAGAAGCCCCATGGTGGGTTGGGTTTTTAGTTGCTTTTTTTTACGTTCCTGAGATGACTGTCACTCTGTCGTCACAACCTCAGGATTCCCACACATCCTGGAAAATGTGGAAAACCTAGAAAATGGTTGACCAGTTTTCCAGTTATGGTAAACACATGGAAAATTAGGAAAAAAGTCAAATGTCCTGGAAAAGCTTGAGTTGTCCTGGGAAGTGATTTATTATCACATCATGACGTCAGCTACCAGAGCTCTATTTGACTTTTTTAAGACCCTGCGAAGGATTTCGTTTCCAAAGAAAAAAACAAACATGTTGGTGCTGTTCTATGATAAATTCGTTATAATTTCTAAGCATTTAAGAGATGATTTCATTAGTTGGAGCCATAGACTGCTCATCTTTGAATCAGATTTCTGGGAGAGAGAATGAGAGAGGAATAAACAGAAACAAACTGATTAAATGTACAAAATAAGGCACCACTGTCGAAAAAAAGACTTAAAAAGTCAAGTTTTCTTTGTACGATTATTGTCAGAGAAATAATCACCATAATGTGTAAAATCATTCACATTACTAATTATTTTACACTAAGTCTCTACTGTTAATATATAACCATTAACCAGTTATTAAAGGGGGAAGTGTTTTAAATATTCAAGTCATTAATTGTCATCTATGCCAAATATTTAAGTTAATCATTGTTTGTTTTTTAGCCCAAATGACTCGCTAACATTTAAATTCCTACCAATCGTATCTTACATTAGGTTAATGGACCGGTATTTCTTACAATTACCTTTACTTTGCTGCACATCTGCCTCTGTGTTTCCAACATAATCTTTTAAGTGACGGTATTTGGAAATTAATCTACGATGAATTAATTGTGGCGTTTAACACCACGATTAATTGTTAAAACAAGTAATCGTGACATGGTTCCCTAGTGAGAACCTGCTCTGTCTCTGCTTCACTTCACCGCTTTCTGTCTTTGTTGTTGAACAGGGGCGAGAGCTGCAGCTCTGATGCATCAGTCCGCTGAAGAGGGCACAGAGGGGCGGCCCCCCGCGGAGGACGGGCCCCTCACAGAGCAGCAGCTGGGCCTCCGACAGGCAGAGGAGCGCCTCTACAGAGACTACATCCACCGCCTGCTGAAAGTGAGGAAACAGTCCAGTCATGCAAAATGTATAGAAAGTCTGTGTGTACAGGAGGGGAGGGAGGAGGGGGGGTCGGTTGTTTGTGTCTGCAATTTGCGTATTTGTCAGACTCATCTAGTAAACGGTGAAAACAGCTGAACAATCACAGGTGATCAAAGCATTTACATGAGGAGGTTTAGACTCCATGATGATCATCAGTAAATAGAAACTTAACCCAAAACATGAGAATCTGCTGCTTCTCTGGGTTTTATATTGTTGTAAATTAAACATATTGTTATAGATTCAGAGAAAAATAAGCGCTAACTTTTCATTCTTGTTTTAAAAATGCCAGAAAGAAAAGGTTCTCACCCTCTGATGTGAACGTTTCCCACTCGTCGTCTCTGGTTTCTCTCATGACGTGATCAAACACCTCGGCCGGGTTGAAAAGCCAGTCATGATTTGCTGCTGCAGCGCTTCACGTGGAGAGTTGACGCCTCTAGGGCTCAAACACAGAAAACAGAGGACGTGTTGTGTCGAGGAATTAAAGTTTTGAAATTCAGACTTTTCGTTGAGGGAGACGGCTCTAAAATGAAAATTTTAAAAATTTTAGCCAACTTAATGGTAATACGTCTGGAGGGGATCTTTATTCTGATAAATAACAGATTATATCTAATAAGGAATAATAATATGGTGTTGTTTTCCAAAAAAAATCAATAAAACAACAGATCAAAACAAAACAAACCTGCAAAAAGAGCAGATAGCTCCTGGTGTTCAGTGCATTTTATCGAAGTGGACAAATTATGCAAGACTCATAGTTCAAAACAAAAAGAAATGGGGATTTTATTCTTCTTTATCATAATAAATTAAACTCCACTTCTGCTGAAATCCGTGTGTAAACTGATTGTTTTCGTCTCCCTCTGTGTTTCCACAGCAGTCCCCCGAGTACCCAAACTATCAATACTTATGCAAGCTCTGTTCTGTGCACATCGAGAACATCCAAGGAGCGCACAAACACATCAAGGAGAAGAGACACAAGAAGAACATCATGGTACGAGGAGCAGCTTTTAACTTTTCTACTTCATTAAATACACCTTAACGATTTATAATCCAGGATTTTTCTTTTTTTTACATGTCGTGCAGGAAAAGCAGGAGGAGAACGAGCTGCGCGCGCTCCCTCCGCCCTCCGCCGCTCAGCTGAAGGCCGTGGACGCGGCCGTCCGGGAGACGGCCCGACAGCACGGGATCTCGGAGGAGGACTTCGAGGTCCGGAAGGCCGTGGTCGTCAGGATGGAAGAGATCATAAAGAGGCACCTCTCAGGTCGGGCTTTGTTTACCTCAGCCAAGCCGTCACACGTTTGTCACAAGGTTTAGTGTGTGCGCGTCTGTGTGTGTAAGAAAACACTGCATATAAATAATTCCCATTGTCTTTCCTTTGGTTTTCCAGCCTGCGCTCTCCGTCTCTATGGCTCATGTCTCACCCGCTTTGCCTTCAAGACGAGTGACATCAACATCGACGTCACCTACCCTTCCTCTGTAAGTCGGCTTCGGCTCTTTCACGAGGCGGCGGCGGCGACGTGTTTCTTCTCATTAAACCTTTTCACTTCACTCGATATCTCTGTTTGTCTGCACAGATGACGCAACCTGAAGTCTTGATTCAAGTGCTGGAAATCCTCAAAAACTGTTGTAAGTGTTGCATTTTCAGATTTCTCTTGGAGGTCAGATGTTAGATTATTATTTATTATGTAAATATCTTCCAATATTTTAACTTTTTTGTCTTGTTTTTCAGCGGAGTTCTCCGAGGTGGAGTCAGATTTTCACGCCAAAGTTCCTGCGGTGTTCTGTCGGGATGTTAGCAGGTAGGGATGTCCCGATCACGTTTTTTTGCCCCCGATCCATTTTAAATCATTTGGGATGCCAATTTGAGTCCCGATCCGAATTTCCAATGCAGTAAATTTTTAATGTAGATGTATCATAATCTATTTTTCTGTTCTTTGTACATTTTTGTAACAATATCAAATAATAGCAAACCTACTTTCAATAACAAGCCCTTGACATTTATTTGCAGTATTTAAGACATGTCATGATATCAAATAACTGTATGATATCAGCACAGTAGCTCCATAGTATAATATTAATTCCATTATCCAGAAGTCAACAGGAACATTTGATCAAAAGTAAAATAGCTTATCATGCCTTTCTCAATCACCAGCCTCTCTCCCCTGATCCCACCCTCACCTGCCTGTCTGCCCCCACCTCACTCACTCACTGATGCTCCTTCTCCCTCCCCTCCTAATTTTAAATGATTAGTTTTCTCACACGTCCGGAAAGTTGTGTCTTTTTTAGATCTCCATTCAACCTTGCATTGTTGTCTTTTTCTAACTTTAAATAAATACCTGCTTCTGTTATCTAAAGTCACGCAAGGTAATGATGTTTTTTCAACAATGTGAGAAGTTTCGATGGCTAAACTGGAGCCCAGACTGGTTCCCTGGTGCTGTCTGTCTCCGCGTTACTGGGCACTGACTCGCTCTCATTAACCTGTGTTTTATTCATGAATAGGTTTTAAAGCGCTAAACTTCACACAGTAGTGATTGGAAGTAAAGCAGTCAATGTGATGTCACTTTTATATTTTATCAAAAGTGAATGACACGGTTTTATTTAACGCCAGCGCGTCATTTCATTTTTAAATGTTTTGATCCTTGCAGCTGTGTCACCATGGAGCTCTGCTCCACGCCGAAGGCACATCCCCTCCACCCAACCCTTTGGTCATCTTCTTCCTGCAGCAGAGGAAAGAGCCCATCCTCCCCGTCTACCTGGGCCGCTGGGTGGGTCAAAAACTCTTTTAACTCATTTTATGATAATGACAAGTGTTCAAATTGAAATGTTATGTTGTTTCAGGCAGTAGAGGTTAAAATAGAATACAGTTATCAATGTCTGGTGTGATGCTCAGGATACATGTTCATCTGTCTCATTATGAGCAGGGAAATGAATTTTAAATGATTATTTTCCTCATACGTTTCATTTTAATTAGATCTTCATTCACCTTGCATTGTTGTTTATAAAAATTTTGCACATGACCCATTTGTGAAATCAGCGCAGGTAATGATGTCGCCTGTCTCACCACCAATCACCTGGCAGCTCTGGCTAAACTGGAGCCCAGACTGGTTCCACTGGTGCTGGCTTTCCGCTACTGGGCACGGGTACGTCTTATTAACCTGTGTTTTATTCATGAATATGGATTTTAAACGACTTCACACAGTAGTGACATTGGATTTTAAAGCAGCTCATGTGATGTCACTTTTATATTTTATCAAATATTTTGTTTTATTTAACGGCGTCTTTTCATTTTCCTTTGTGTTTTCATCCTTGCAGCTGTGTCACATCGACTGCCAGGCCGAAGGCGGCATCCCCTCCTACTCCTTCGCCCTCATGGTCATCTTCTTCCTGCAAGACTGAAAGAGCCCATCCTAGTTTTTGTTTTCGCTGGGTGGGTTGTATCTTCCGATCAAAAAGTCTTTTAACTCATTTTATGATAATGACAAGTGTTCAAATTGAAATAAGGCAGCATGTTGTTAGATCCTCATGTATCTACAATAATTAAAGATTCGCTCATTTATGTTGTTTCAGGCAGTAGAGGTTAATTAATTACACTTTCTATACTATAATTTCCCTCTCAACGAGAGATGATCATATTGATGAAATGCATTTTTTAAATAGGTTTCTCTTTTGGTGAAATAGAATACAGTTATCAATGTCTGGTGTGATGCTCAGGATACATGTTCATCTGTCTCATTATGAGCAGGGAAATGAATTTTTTTTAGCACCATGTTCCATATATTTGCATATTAATGAAGGAAGTGATTCGACGCTGCCACAAGTTATATAAAAATAATGACATGACCCATTTAACTGAGATCACATTGATCACTGCTGCCGTCACTGTTGGGAGCTGTTGCAGTGCACAGGAGGAACTCCTCTGTGTTATTTGTGTCAGATTAAATGGAAACATTTTCCCTCCTGAGGTGAACGCTGTGGGGTTTTTTTTAGACCCTCAGGCTGTTTGTGCTGCCGGCTGCTGCTCACAGAGCTGACGATGAATGTGAGATGCAGTGTGAAGAATGATGTAATTGCTTAAATGATCAAAAGTTCCCAGGAGTCACGCTTGAACCTTGGGTGCATTATACAAAAACAATGTCTTGACAGAGTCAGAGAGTCAGGTCAGTCTCGTTGTGCCAGTTAAACCGAATGTGGTTTCACACATTTAATACTGATACACACCTAGTTTTTGTTTTTATAATGAATGGCAATGGGCCAATTTGCTAAAATGTTGAAGGTCCCTTTGAATGTGATTTTTCCCATTTAAAGGCTTTTCCATTTATATACAAAATGTTCTGTCACAGAGCCTTTAAAAAAAACCCCTCAGATATCTGGTATTGATGATTAGTGAGTTGACTTCCCTCTCCTCTTTCAGATCGAAGGCTTCGACGTGAAACGCGTGGACGAGTATCACCTGACTGGAATCTCTCTGGACACGTTTGTCCGCTGGGAGCACAGACCTCCGAGCACCACGGAGGGACGAGGGGAGAACAGGAACGAAGCCCGAGGAGACGCCAGATCCAGACCTGAGCAGCATAAATATGAGGATAACTTCTGCTTTAAGGGCCAGGTGAGTCACTCGCTACGCTGCTACGGCGTCGTGTCGCTGCACGGGGGACACTTCACGTTGCCTTTGATTCACATCTTTAACTGTTCACTTGTTCATGATCTCTATTTCCCTTTTCCTCCAAAGTCCCGCTTGACCTTCGACCACGGTAAAGGCGTGCCGCTGGGCCAGCTGTGGTTGGAGCTCTTGCGTTTTTACACACTGGAGTTTGCTCTTGAGGAATATATCATTAGCATCCGCTTGAAGGTACTGCTCTCCAGGGAGGTGAAGAACTGGCCTCGCCGCAGGCTCGCTATCGAAGGTAAGGCATCTCTTGTTTTATTTGGGAAAAACTCACTTTTACAGCTTTTGGAGACAAAACAGGAATTCACTCCGCGTGCTCTTCTCTCCTCCTCTTCTTCAGATCCTTTTGCCTTGAAGAGAAATGTTGCACGAAGCTTGAACAGCCAAATGGTGTTCGAGTACATCCAGGAGCGCTTCCGCACAGCTTACAAGTACTTTGCGTGCCCCCAGAGGAGGGGCGCGGGGGGCCGGCACAGGGGCAAGAAGGCAGGCAAGCAAAGCGCTAAACTGGACGGGACTGAGAGGAAAGAGGAGGAGGAAGAAGATGATGATGATGACGCAGACGGGAAAGGTGGGAAAAATCCGAAGGAGGACGAGGAGCCCGACAGCGACGACGAAGATGGTTCAGATCCGTCCAGGAAGAAGGATGAGAGGATTTTAGACGCTCGCCTCATGGACATGGTTCTCAACGAGGACCTCAAACCGTCTGTCTCCCCCAACGGCCTGCTGGACAGTGACAAGGAGGGGGAGGAGGAGGAGGAGGAAGAGGAGGACGATGAAGAGGAAGATGAGGAGGAAGAAGACGAAAGCGGAGCTCCAGAGAAGGACGGGCCCGTCGCACCACAGGATCTGCACTATGTGTTCGATAAGATGCTTTTCACCGGTGGGAAGGTAATTATGATGATGTCGCCGCTCAGTTATGTGTCAGAGGCTGAAGTGTTTTATTTACAAATGTCGGCAGTGCCTTTAACCTCCTTTTTAATGAAAACACCTTCCTCAGTCGTCCTCACAAATTTTATTTTGAAATTTTGAAACTTTTATTTTGAAATTTTGAAACTTTTATTTTTGCAAATTGTTTTTTATGAAATAAAATATCTTGCACTTATTATTCAGAGGCTGCATCCGTCCAAATATGAGGTTCATGAAATTAACAATTAACAGTTAATTGCCATTGAAATAATTGGGATTAACAATTTAATAATCTTTTTCTGATAATTTTATGTCACTATTACAGTATGAGCCTAAACATACAGTAATAATACACCTCATAATGAAGAAGAGGAGCCATTTATTGGCTTTGCAGCTAAATCTGTGATGTTGATGTCAATAGATGCTCATTGAAATGTGGTCGTCAAATATTAGAAATTTGTGGTGTCAATAAACCACAGCAGAAGAAGGAGGCACAACGTGATGATGTCATTGAAAGAGAACCAGTCAAACCTCAAATGGTGTAAAACGAGACCAAGAACTAGTGATGGAAATGTGACATTTCTGTTGGTTTCATCCAGCTGTCTTTAAACAGATAAATAGAAATGATTTTAATCATTATGCAAAACAATTGTGATCAGGTGATTATGTGATAATATTTAAGACAGGCCGACATGCCGGTGGTCTGATCTATTTATCCTCAGTCACTGTTGCAGGTGCGTAGTCCGTTGTCTCTTTAAAGTGATGGATCAGTGGCGTCCAGTGAGTCTGGGGACAGGTTGAAGGATTCACCTGTGGGATCCTTTGTTTCCCTGGAAATGAAGGAGCGTTAGAAACTCGACAGCCTTGTCATGCTGCTGTGATGTAACATGTGAAGGATGAAGCCTGTGGATTGAGACGCAGCCGCTCTGTGTGTGTGTTGGTTAATATCTGTTGTTCATCACACTCCTTTCCTCCCACCCTCCTACCCCCCTCCAGCCTCCAACTGTCGTGTGCAGCATCTGCAAACGAGACGGTCACCTGAAGGACGAGTGTCCCGAGGACTTTAAGAAGATTGAGCTGAAGCCGTTGCCTCCGATGAACGAGCGCTTCAGGGACATCCTGGACGGGCTCTGTAAACTGTGCTACTGTACGTAGTCGACGCTTACTACACTGTCGTTTGAAAGAATAAAACACTGATAGTTGATATTTAGGTGAACAGATCTGATTTCATCTACTTTAGTGTGACATGAACGAGGAGCAGCGGCTTGAAAAGCAACAATATTCAAAAGAAAATGTTCAAAATGTTCAATATGACCACCTGTAAACCTGCTCTGGATCAGTGACTCACAATCAATATTTGGGTACTATTAGCTGCTACTAAATCTGCAGACTATTATTCCTTCTTTTTATGTAAAAATCTTGTCAGAACTGATTCAGATTTGGCACATTAGTTAAAAGGACTCTAGGATGACACCTGATGAGAAGTGGGGTTTTGTCCATGTGAACCCAATATCTTGAGGGGAGTTTCACTGTCCACCTTTTATTCCTGTGTCAACTGATCAGATATTGGTGGCTAAAGAGTGTGAGGTCAAACTTGAAAACTGACCCGTAACCTAAACTTCTACTCATGAATAAATAGTTGCATCTCTGTGTGACTGAGCGTCTGTTCTGGTGTCTGTAGATGAACTGTCACCTTCACTTGTGGAGCAGCAGAAGAGGGAGCAGATCCTCGCCGGCCTGGAGAGGTTCATCAGGAAGGAGTACAACGGTGAGGAAGAGGAAGAAACTGTTGCAGACTGTCATGTCATTTAAATTAAAAGCTTTCCAGCAGTTAACAAGATGTAATAGCTCTCCTGATCAAACAACATTTGAAGATGTATATTATAATAGTATAGAAATGATCATTTCTCCCTGTGTGTGTGTGGTTCCACAGATAAAGCTCAGCTCTGCTTGTTTGGTTCCTCCAAAAACGGTTTCGGTTTCCGCGACAGTGACCTGGACATCTGCATGACTCTGGAGGGTCACGAGACCGCCGAGGTAAACATCGCACAACATATACAACAGTGGTTCTCAACCTTTTGTACATCAAGGACATTGACACAAATTAGACCACAGACACTCATTGGACCAAATTTAGAAGTAAACATCAAATTAGGGCCAATGGCGTGAATTTTTGGAAATATTTTAGAGAAATTTCTAGAAAAAAGTGGTCCAATTTCTCCAAAAACATTTCTAGGAAGAAGTGGTAAAAATTCTCAACAAAAAGGTAAAAAATAAAAAACAGTAAAACATTTTCTTGAAAAAAGTGGTAAAATATCAAAAAAAAAGTTTGAAAAATAAAACTCTAGAAAAAGTGGTTAAACAACATGTACAAAAAAATTACAGAGTGACCAAAAATTGTTTCATTGTTTCACTGTTAGCAGAAAACTGAAATCATTGAAAAAGGTGCTGAAGAAGCACACAGGTGAGTTAAAGGGACAGTTCCAGAGATGTGAGTTTTTTTGTTTGTTTTTTTTATTGTTTCACTGTCCAGCGCAGGTGTTTATAGAAGAGGTTTTATGAAACTGAGAAACTGAAACAAGACATTAGATTAAGTACAGCGAGATACAAGAACACATTTAAAGGTATTAACATTTAATTAACCAGGATTTGTTTTGTTGCTTCCTTTTTAAAGATGTTACAGATCAGTTTAGATTTGTATTGATCACTTTATAAGAGCTGCTGTGGTGCAGCTGTGTGTGATCTCTTAATGGAGGAAGTCCATTCAAACATTTAGTCACAAACCGATACATCATGGAAATCAGTTTTTTAAAATGCAACAGTTTGTTTTTTTTAATTTTTACGCCTGGTTATAGAGACCTTGAAATATTGTTTAATTTAGGAACAGCAAATGTCAAACAATTTCTATAAACGATAAAGATTAAACTTGACTCATCGGCTTTTTGACGTCTGTTCTCTATTTTCAGCAGTTTGTCTTCCCATCAAGACAAACGCTGTAGGTGCATAGGAATATGTTTTACCACTGACTGAATCTGATTGGCTCTGATCTCACCGTCACAGGTCTGAGGAACATCTTGCCTATCACCACAGCTAAAGTGCCTATAGTGAAGTTTGAGCACCGACAGAGCGGCTTGGAGGGAGACATCAGCCTTTATAACACGCTGGTGAGTGAAGCGCCCTCTCACTCCACTGTTACATTAATATGCATATTTTTTTTCTTTTAAAATGCATGTTGAAAGTGCAGCGTGTTAATTAGTTAGTAACATGGACTGATCATCTGTGCAGGCTCAACACAACACCAGGATGCTGGCTACGTACGCAGCTCTGGATCCACGTGTGCAGTTCCTGGGATACACCATGAAGGTCTTTGCAAAGGTGTGTGAGAGCGGAGCGACTGATGACACAGTGACTCTGTTTGTTGTTGTTGTCTTTTCTTTGTCCAATAACTGCACTAATCTGAAGTGGATTGGGATCAGGTCACACAAGATGGTCACATTGGTGTTCCTACTCATATTTGAGTAATTATTACAAAGATGCACAGCACAGATTAAATGGATCTGCTGCTATATTTCACTTTCATGATCTTTGTGCACCAATTTGATAAAATGCAAAAGAAAAACAACCCTATATACAAGCACCAACTTAACAATAACATATCTGATGAGCATTTACATTTACATAATGTTCGGCCCTGCTGAACGTTTACTTCTTTTTTGTGATTGTGAAAGGTTGTCACAAATAAGACATCAAAGATTGTAACTGTGGGTTTATATACATGCATGCATGCATACATACATACATGCATGCATACATACATACATACACTGTTAAGAATAAGAATAAGAATTGCTTTGTTGGTCCCAAAGGGAAATTCATTTGTCTGGCAGCTCATCAGCTTGTCTATTTGTTGGAAAAAAAAAAAAAGCCTGATGACTGTGGGGACAAGGGATTTTCTGTATCTCCCCGTCCTTTGGTAAAGAGACTTACTGATGTTACTGATGGGATAGAAATCACTGAGCAGTGATCTTGAGAGTATCGCCTGAGGATACTGATTCGTCAATGTCTCTAACCTGGAGTCTAACCTTCCTGCCTCTGTTGCTCTCAGCGCTGCGACATTGGAGACGCGTCCAGAGGAAGCCTCTCTTCGTACGCTTACATCCTGATGGTGCTTTACTTCCTGCAGCAGAGGCAGCCGCCGGTCATTCCCGTCCTGCAGGAGGTACCGCTCACTCGCAGATCAGTCAATCATCTTATTAGATTGAGAAAAGAAAATCAGCTTTTACTTTAGATAAAAGCGCGTTCGGCCTCGTGCAGTAACGTCTGTATCGTATTTGTTTAGATCTTCGATGGGAAGACCGTCCCCCAGCGGATGGTCGACGGCTGGAACGCTTTCTTTTTCGACGACCTTGAGGATCTGGTGAGTCTGTGTCCCTTTAAACTTGATCGAAACGTTGTCGTTCTGAGTTTTTTTTAACAGTGTTTTTTCCCGCCTCCTCTCAGCGCCGGCGTCTCTCAGAGCAGCAGCCCAACACGGAGTCGGTCGGCGAGCTGTGGTTGGGTCTCCTGCGCTTTTACACCGAGGAGTTCGACTTCAAAGAGCACGTCATCAGCATCCGCCAGCAGAAGCGCCTCACCACCTTCGAGAAGCAGTGGACCAGCAAATGCATCGCGATCGAAGGTGCAGATGTGTTTCTGCTGAATGCTCCGTCTTTATAACGTCGTGTTTAGGAGTTTTCTCCTTTTTAACGCCTTCATCCGTTCTTCCTCCACAGATCCGTTTGATTTGAATCATAATCTTGGTGCTGGAGTTTCTCGCAAAAGTAAGTGATCTCGTCCAACAGGTTTTTTTTTATTATTTTGTTTTCTTTTTTGTATAATAATTAGTATTTTAACTGTTGCTGTAGTCGGCTCCTCTTGACCATGAATATTTAAGCACTAAAATAAACAGTATTTCTGTCATGTTGTATTTATTCATTAAGTGGAAACACAGTCTAAACCATATTGTTGCACAGATTCACAAACATTTTCCTTTCAGTCTGAACATATATTCTATATTTTATGTCGAACAGAGGATTTTTTATTCACACTGAATAAAAGGTCCAGAGTGATGGCTGCTTAAAAAGTTCATAAAACCTTGTAATTGTTGGAAATATTTATTTTTTGGGGGGGGTTGATGTCTTAACCTAAATAAATGTGAAAGTGTCTCCCTCCTCATGCTGCCTCCGTCTTCTCCTCCAGTGACAAACTTCATCATGAAGGCTTTTATAAATGGAAGGAAGCTGTTTGGTACGCCTTTCTACCCGGCCCCCGGCACTGAAGTGGTACGTCGTTCATGACTTCCTGTGTTTACACAAAATGAATAGAATAAATAAAACTTTAGGACTTTTTTAACTGCTCCGTGCTCCTCGCGCTGAGGGAACTGGGTTTGACTGAACCGTCCTCCCGTCTCTGCCACAGGACTACTTCTTTGACTCGAAGGTGCTGACGGACGGCGAGCTGGCGCCCAACGACCGGTGCTGCAGGATCTGTGGGAAGATTGGACATTACATGAAGGACTGCCCGAAGAGACGCAGGTTGCAAATGCATGCAAATGTTTTTCTCTGATTGAATTGAATAAATTATAAAAATGTTGATATGTCAGAGCTACGCTATGGAGGCTACGACAGCATTTTTGAGTTGTTGGGTTGTGTATTTGATGAGTTTGATGAGGAAAACCAAGAAATAATGAGTTCTAAGTAGCCCTGAGCAGCTGTTGTTTTATACAAATCACAAATAAATGTAATGAACCTACTTATGACTTAAAGCAATGGGCCAATCTAAAATATTGAACTATCCCTTTAAAAGATCCATGTGTTGGCCACGGCAACAGTGACATCATACTGTCCTGCCCTGCCCCCTCCATGTTCACTGATGAGACAACGCACATCGACGCAGAGACGTTTCTGATCCTGCTGATGGATGTTCAAGTGTTTAATCTTCCAATATGTTTTGTTTTAATTATTTGACTGATGCTGTGAAAAGAGGGCGGGTCATCATGATTGATAGGTGCGAGGGGAACTGGCTTTTTATGTGGGCGGGACCTTGATATTGTGGCTCCGCCGTCTTTTCTCTGTTACAACCAGGATCAAAAAACAACAACAAACTCACATCGTTATAGCCACAAGTTTATTAAAATCACAGGTGAAACTAATTCATGGAGATTTTTATTTTTGAGGAAACATTATGTTTGGTCAGATGATAAAAGTTTAGTTAAATTTTTACAGTGAGGACTGAAAATGTGTAGATGTGACTTTTTTCTGTTTATAAACCACTTTGTTTCAATCTTAACAAGTATTCAAAATGAATTTCACAAGAGAAATTGATTTTCTTGCATAATGTTTTGGCTTTCAGTTGGAAGCAAACAGTCATTTTTCATCCATGCATGTTTGTACTGATCGGCCCCTCCTCTCTGTGTTCGTTCCCCTCCAGGATGAAGAAGAAGGAAAACGACAAGGACGACGACATCAAGGAGGAGGAGCGGGAGCCGAAGGACCGACGGTGTTTCCAGTGCGGGGACATGGGTCACGTACGCAGGGACTGTCCCGACTACCGCCACCTCAAACAGAGGACCGCCGGAGCACAAGGTCAGTCAGCACATTCACGTATAGTAGCTTTATATGGAAAGACTCACTACTGATTTGGATGCAGCAATAAAACTCAAACGTTTTTGTTGTTGTTGCAGCTCCTCACATGGTACGAACGATGGGGAGCTCCCAGTCCATCCCCATCCCTCAGGCAGCTGCAGACTGTCCTGGACGGACCAGACAGCCCTCCGAATGTGTGAGTGCAGCACTTCGATGTTCAGAAAATACAAAAATACCCTAAATTCTCAAACAAAAGCCGACTATCAATTAGAAACCGGGTCTAATTCTGTTTTCTACGATTGCCCGTTTGTGCATTTTCTAGCCTGCTTCATTTGTGCTTGAGTTCTCAATGGGCCTGAAAATTTAAACACGACCTGGCCCGACCCGCAGGTGTTGATGCCGCCGGACTGAGCCTGTCCCTATGGAAGCGTATTGCATTCATTTGAAAAAAGAAAAAACTTTTTTGTTTGTTTTTTGCCTAATTTTTTTTCTGTTTTTCGTGGTTTATATTAAAAGGAAACTACCTGTTATTACAGAACATCACCTCAGAGCAGTCTGATGCGTCACCTTTATTTTGAAACCAGTCCTTCCATTACTTGCAGATGGGAGCTTCTCGCGGGATTTTGAAATCTCAATAGCGAAGTGAGAAAAAAATTACCTCGATAAACAGGAGGAAAAAATAAATTACTCAGGAAAAACAAGATTTTTTTTTTTATTCAAGTGAGTGAATGCAGCACGCTTCCAAATGTCCCATATAGAGAATGTGAAGTTACGTCACGCTGGCGCCATCTTTGGAGGATCGCAGATATAAACACTCGCTCATCTCCCTAGAAAAGTTCCCCAAAGCTGCTTAAAAGTAATTATGGTGGGACAGTACTTCTGCATAAAAAAATGCCACAGTAGATCACATGATAGATCTGGAAAACGCGAACACCATCGTCCAGTTTTTTTTTTGCCAGATCTATCATGTGATCGACTGTGCGGACTTTTTTTTATGGAGACGAGCGAGTGTTTACATCCATGATCCTCCAACGATGGCGGCGACGTGACGCCTGTCTCTGATATTATCCGGGTCAGTTTGGCAGTTGAAGCAAATAAAAGCCCTAAAGCTTCTATTTGAGGATTTATAATAAGATTTCTGAATTTGAATAAAAACAATTCTTCATTTTTGCTGTTGTGTCTTTCTGCCTGGACAGTCGGACAGTCGGCAGACTCCGCCCTACTCGCCCCAGCCCTCCGCCGTCACCCAGAGCTCCTCGCAGGCCTCCAGCTCCCCTCAGCCCTCCCACAGTAAGGGCAGCTCTGGCGGTCCGGTGAAGCAGCCCGCCCACCCCCAGGTCCCCCTCTCCCTCTTCAGCTTCCCCACGTCGCTGCCAGGCCAGTACCACCCGGGGGCGCTCACGGCGCTGGGGCTCCTCCCCTCCCACCAGTCCCACCAGTCCCAGCCCGGGCAGCCTCACCACCCGGTCCACCTGCCCTCCACCTCCTGGCCCATCCACGGCCCGGTCCTCACCACGTCCTCCCCCACCGCCCCCTCCCCGCCCGGCCTCAAGTTCAGCCTGCGCTCGCCGTCGGGGAACGGAAGCCCCACGGGCTCGGGGGGCAACCCCAGCCCCATGAACCTGAACGACCCCAGCATCATCTTCGCGCAGCCGGCGGGGAGGCAGCTGGGCATCGGGGGGCCGGGGCGGGAGGGGCACTGGCACAACCACATGGCACAACCCGGGTCACTCATGGGCAACGGCACCGTGGTCAAGTCAGGTATTCACTGTGGTGTGTGTGTGTGTGTGTGAGATCTTTAAAGGGCCATTCAACACTAACTCGACCGTTCTGAGTCACTAAACTTTATCTTCAGGCGTTTTATTGGACCATTAAATGGTTTTTATTTCACCAAAAAGTTTATTGATATTCTCTCCTACGAAGGACAAAACGGCAACAAACAACAGATTGCATTTCAATAAATGCATAAAACTCAACCAAGCGAGACCAAAGGGATGCAGACTGTAGGGAAACTGAAGATCCACCCAGACGATCGGGTCTGACGGTTGTTAGAAGCAGGGAGTTCACCAAGGATGGTTTCAGGCTAATTTGCATAACTGACAGTAAAGTGGTTTCGTTATAACTTTCATAATAAAAGTAAGGGATGAAAGACAGACAGGATGAAGCCTACAAAGAGTCTGATGTCTAAGTGTACGAGGATTTAAACATCTTCTAAAACAGCCAAAAACACATAATGAACAAGATTTGCCTTTTTTTTTTTCTTTTTTTTTTAATGAAAAGTGATGCTTAGTTTTTCAGTCTACTTTAGAAATGAAGCGCTACACCTTCAGAGAACCGTTAATACACACAGACAGATCAAATAAAATCCTAAATGAAAATACTATTTTCAAATAGTTGAAATGTTATTTTAAATTTTGGATAAAATATTTGTGGGACATGAAAAGTTGAATCAAGGTGTCTATGTTTATGTTTATCTGCACGATTATTAGGGATGGGTATTGATAAGATTTTTGCGATTCCGATTCCATTTTCGATTCTGCTAAACGATTCGGTTCTTTATCGATTCTCTTATCGATTCTCATTTGGAAAAAAAGGAGAACAAACAGGTCAATTAGAATCAACTTTAGTTCAGTTATGCCAAATTATGCAGTGTTTTGACACTAGAATTTCAAATAACAAAGTATATCTAAAAGTGAAACTGTTAATTATTTTATCTTTGTTTTTGTTTAATTATTCTTGAAACACAATATTTGATACACAGATGAAAAATAGCCTAACCAATTAAATGATGTTCAAAGGTCAGGACTGTCTAGCTTTGAGGTTGAAGTCTTATAAAAATGAAAACCTGTGACAAAAACGCCTTGACCACATGTCAGCTGATCAGCTGATGCAGTAGAGGAAATCAGCTGTTCTGCACATACAGATACGGTAAGCCCTCTGTTGGAGAGCTTCGCTGCGGCATCATGACAAATAACGACAGGCAAAAACAAACCAAATAGCCCGTCTCGCAAAAAAGCCAGCAGAAACAAATTACAAGGTATTGCAAAAAGTCAGCTGAGCCATCAGCTGATGCTGATTGCTTGACGTCATGGCCTGCCAGAACTAATCAATTTTCGAGCGTTTGCTCTTGGGTCAGAGCAATGGATTAAAACATTGCTATTAACATTTAAGGGAATCGTTTACAAAACTGGCAAACGATTCCAAGGAATCAAAAAAGTCGGAACCGGTTCTCAACAAGAACCGGTTTTCGATACCCATCCCTAACGATTATAGAGTAGGTAGATTTCTGTGTTTATATTTAAACCTCACCTATAAAAGCAATTGCACAAATAACAAGGCGAAAGAAACACTTAAGTAGCATTATAAACAAAATAATACAAAATAGAATGAAATAAAAGAGATTTTTTTAAATATATATACACATATACACAAATAATAATAGGAAAAACGAACCAAAATAACCCAAACAGATGACAAGGTATGTGTGTCGAGTTGCTCTTTAAATTAATATTAACATTTTAGACAATAAAGGGTGAAATGATGGTCGTGGACCTGCGCTGCTACTGGAGTTTTCTTGAGCTCTGTTGTTGTTGTTGTTTGTGAGTCACTGAGCGAGCGTGTCGTGGTCCTGTGCCCTGCAGAGTCCGGACACCACCCGGCCCAGTTCGTGGGCGTGAGCCAAGGCTCTCGGTTGTGGGAGCACAACAAGACGCCCCAGTACACGCTGTCTCCATCGTGGCCCTACAGGATGCCCCAGAACTTCATCCAGCAGGGCAACGGAGGCTACCAGCCCAGCAAACCCTTCATGGCCCAAGGTTAGTATTATTATTATTATCACCACCGCTCAGACAGACACACTACACAGCAGCTCCACGTTTCCACCGACCTGACTGGACTGTTTTGTTTTTTATTCTTTGCTCCCTCAGGTTCTGTGGTGCATCCGAACCCGAACTTCCCGCTGGTCCCTCACGTGCGACACCAAGTCAACCTGAACTTCATCCAACAGAAGAAGTGAACTTGTATCTACTTTTAATTAGGGTTTATGGTCAGTAACATAACAAAGCAGAATTATGTACTCTTTGCATCATTTGATCGCAGGAATTTTTAAAATGAATTTTATCATTTTTGTACAGTTTTTATGTTTTATTTTTTGTCTCATTACATTGATTTGTGATACAAATGTCAAATATTTTAATACCCCCATTTTTGAGGGGGTCCAAAAAACTGTTTTTATTTTATGTGTAAAGTAAGGAGGAAAAATGTAAACCTTTATTTTTATTAGCTGTATTCATACTTTGCTTGCCACAAGATGAAGGCTTTGAATAGACGTTTGTTTTAAAAACAATCTAACATGTCACCCTAAGTATGTAGTGCCAAACGCAGGGATAGCAAGAAAAAAGGGAAAAAATCTTAAATATAAAAAAAAAAGCTACAAAAAAAATAAAGAAAAAAAGCAAACAAAGTTTGTTTTTTGTGTCGTGTGGGTTTAAACACACAGTCTGTAACTGAAGCTGCTCGTGACAAACGAAGCGGAGCTGAATCATCACAACAAACTAACAGTAAAAAGTCGTTTTTGGACGCTGAGCTCGGGCTGTTTCTGACCTTTCACCAGCCAGATGTTTTTACCATGTTATTACAGATGTGTCCTCTCAACAGCAAAGAGAACGGCAGAGTGAAACTGATTCAAACAACATATGAAGTGGTTTCACTTAAAAAAGTAAATCTGTGATTTGTCAATTTTCTGAAACAGGACATCTGGAGGTTGAACTGCTTCTCTTTTTTTTTTTTTTCTTTGATAACTTCTGATCCAGATGTTGGACGATCAAAATCTTTCACCTAGTTAAAACAGTTGAAAACCACCAGGGTGTAAACACAACAGTGACACATGACGTCGTCATCATCAATAAAATCCAGTTTGATTTAAGAACATATTGTAGAACATATTCATTATAGACATTTTTAATGTGTAAATGGTACATATTACGACTAAACACTCCTGGATCCTGATGGTTTTACATACACTGCAAAAACTCAAAATCTTACCAAGAATATTTGTCGGTCAAAATGTCATTTCTACTTTAAAAGCATTTCAAGCATATTTTCACTTGAAATAAGTCTAAAAATCTGATAGTGGAGCAAGTTTTTCTTTCTTATTACAAGCTAAAAAAAACAACAACTTGCTTTCACTGGCAGATTTTTCTACTTGCCAGTATTTCAAATGAAAATTAGTTTGAAATTTTTAAGGTAATGAGTCTTATTTTTAAGTGGAAAGAGATAAGTTTCAAGTAGAAATTAGACATTTTGACAAGAAATAAGACAAATATTCTTGGAAAGATTTTTAGTTTTTGCAGTGCACACTCATATTGACACACAAGCTGCTACGGTGCTGAGCTCTGGTTTGTTTCCTCGTGGAACTTCGTCCGGTTCAGAGGTTGAAGAAGAAGAAGCTGCAGCAGCTTCAGCTTCAGTTTGTTTCATGAACGTGGAGACTGTGGCTTCACCTCGCTGCTGCTGGCGGTGGCGTGCAGCTCCTCAGGGAAGACGGAGGTTTCAATGAACTGCAGGAGGTTTCTGTAATGAATCTGTAATAACAGCACAGAGTGAAATACAGGTGATTTCCGGATGCGAGGTGTGGGTGAAAAGCTGCAGCAGGAAAAGCGAGTAAGTAAAGTCAACTTGTGGTGATTTGCTGTGTGATTTTGAGGCCGGGTGTTGGAGCCGACTCTGACCACAGGGGGCGCTGCTGCATCAGTGTTAAAAGAATAGTTCACCCCAGAATGATATTTCACTCATCTACTCACCCTCACGTCGACTACAACATCCAAATACCTCCAAGCTGCTCGTATGTAATGTCCATCTTGTATTGAAGCCCTGAAATGCGAAATTGTCCGGAAAAAAATTAAATAAGGCCATATTTCCAGCTTATTTGCAGTGGAAGCTCCTCTTCCTGGTCCGCCTAAGTCTCGCGAGATTTTCGGCGGCGTCAGTTTAATCGCAATGCCGTTGACGCAAATCTCGCGCGATTTAGATGGACCGGGAAGAGGAGCTTCTGCTGCAAGCAAGCTTGAAATATGGACTTTTTAAAAACTTTTTTCGGGACAATTTCTCATGTCGGGGCTTCAATACAAGACGGACATTAGATACCAGCAGCATGGAGATATTTGGATGTTTTTTGGTGGACATGCACTGCTACCCAGAGACCCCCTGTAACTCACCCCCCAGAAGCCACGGAGGACTCTGAAACTTCTCCCAGCCCTTAGTCGACATGAGGGTGAGTAGATAATGAGTGAATATCATTCTGGGGTGAACTATTCCTTTAATACAAGTGGTTGGTCTCTCACTTTGTATAAAACTTGAACAGAAGTCAACAGAGGATGATTGAGCTGACTCATCTCTGTTTTCTTCCTCCCCTCTCTCTTTTTTTCCTCCACTCCTTTTCTCTTGACATTTTGTTTTATAAAACCTGATACTATTGTACTTCTTCCTTTCCCACCAATCCTTTCCTTTCCTTGGCTGCATTTTTTAAGTGCTGCCCCAAACATTTTTAAATACTTATGCACAACTATGGTGTGTTCTGTGTGTTTTGCAGGTATTTATCCAGTGATCCTTAATATTTCTGACTGGATTCTTTTGTCTAACACCTCTGTATTTGCACAGTTTGAAAGCACCAAATCTCTATGTTATTTGATCATCTTTAATTTGACATATTTGATCAATCAAGATAGTATGAATGTACATGTGTACCCATTTATCTTCACTTGGATTAAAATGATGATCATTCATTTGTCGTCATGTTGGTCAGATTTTAACTGATTCAGCGTTTTAAGGAGCAGTGGTGACGACGACCTGGTATGAGGTGAGGGAGTGAAACGACAGCCAACTCCTCCAGTTCAGGTTGAGATTTCTCTTTTACTTGTCATGTGCTGTTTTTTTTTCTTTTTCTTTTTGTTTGTCTTTCTTCTGTGCAGTTGAACTCGAGTGTTTCTGTCTCACCTGGACTGGATCGTCTTTATCAGAGAAGATGCGCAGCAGCAGCGAAAATGTCGGCAACTTGAGCGGGATGTGGTTTTTCAGGAACAGGTGAGTGATCTCTGATCGATCCACCGTCCCGCTGAGGGAGGCGTCCAGAGCTGCCACCTCGTCCTCCGTCGACCTCAGAGAGGAGAGCTGCCAGTCACACAGCTCGTCTCTGACAGCCAGCGACAGCTCAGACTTATCTCTGCAGTCAGACTCGGCTCTCTGCGAACAAACAGACCAGGGGATCATGGGAGAAGAGAGGAAGCTGCAACTGTGGATCATTGATCTGGATGATGCAGCACAGTCAGACCATCAATTATTAAAGGGATAGTTCAACATTTCCCTATCCCTATAGTCATAGCAGTAGGTTTGTTACCTTTAATTGTCGGTGCAAGCTGTTTTTAGAACGGCAGAGCTGTGAGCTGCTCAGAGCTACGCTACGGAGGCTCATGGGATTTCTTGGTTTCCCTCATCAAACTCATCAAATACACAATCCAACAACTCCACAACGCTCTGGTGGACAAGTTGTGACCTGCACATTCACCACGCTATGAGATAGTAACACAACGTTACCACACAGAGTTGTTTTAGAGGTAAATTCATGCAAAACCACTGATGCGTGTTCCCGTCTGGGGCAGTTTTGTCCACGACAGTGTTTTGGAGTTATTGGATTGTGTATTTGATGAGTTTGATGAGGGAAACCAAGAAATCCCATGAGCCTCCGTAGCGTAGCTCTGAGCAGCTCGCGGCTCTGCTCCACCGTTCTAAAAATAGCTTGCACCGACAAATAAAGGTAACGAACCTACTCCTAAAACTATAGGGATTATGGCAATGGGCCAATTTGCCAAAATGTTGAACTATCCCTTTAACTCTGGAAAAATAACCTGAACAGTAACATTTCGCATGTTAATGAGATGAGATGTGCTTGGAATCACAAATCCAATCAAAGACTCTTAATAACTGAATTAAAGGCTGGTTTCAGCAGTCAGGGCCTTTATCCTCTAAATCAAAGGGAATCTAGGAGATTAAAGTTAAAGAGTCAAGTCTGGGTTTTTATTATGTGAAAGTGTTTAAATCAAAGGTTCAGTCTCCTTCATTTATTTAAGTGTTTCTTCTTTATTATAGGAGTTTGCCTTTAGTATTCTGCACGTCTGGTGACTTCACTTATAAGTTATTTATAATATTTTTAATTCACATGACTGAGAAGTATCTGAAAGCTTTAAAGAGGAACCTGCTGTGTTGTCTCAGGCTGTTCAGTGACTTGTTGCCGTGTCTTTGGGTGAATGTAGGACCTGGACCGGTCACCTGAGGGCGCCGTCACACACAACCTGTCAGGGACCTGAGGAGGAAGGAAGAGCCACAGTCAGACGGGGACTAAAACCATCAGAGGCCTCACACAGGTGAGCACACATGAAGAGAACTCAAGCACCATGTGGGGATAAATATGAATTAGAGGTTGTAAATTAAAGCTTAAGCTCAGGTGAAATAAGAAAACAGTAGGAGCGTGATGAGAGTGTCCAGTCCAGTTTACAGCTTGTCTGGGAAACAGTGTGTTAGTTGTGGATGCATTACAGTGTAAATCTTGATAAATAGAAAAGATGACTGATTAAATGCTAAAACTGTTTAATCAGAAGTATTTAGTTCATTTATTTTTGCATCAAACTCATCCAAAATCTAAAACAGCTCAGTCTCGTAATGTTCCATTATTATGGAACTTCATAGCGTGGTGGTTGTGCAGACTGTTTCTGAAAAACTGTCCCCACGCATCAGTGCTGTGGAATTGTTGGGTTGTGTATTTGATGAGTTTGATGAGGGAAACCAAGAATATTCCCATAGCCTCCATAGCATAGCTCTGAGCAGCTCACAGCTCTGCTCCGCCGTTCTAAAAATAGCTTGCACCGACAATTAAAGGTAACGAACCTACTGCTGTGACTATAGCGATTATGGCAATGGGCCAATTTGCCAAAATGTTGAACTATCCCTTTAAACATTTAATTGTTAGAACAGATTATTATTGACTATCAATAAAAGACACTTCACCTGGTTGATCGCAGCCCAGGCTGCAGAGTCCGGCCTGCTGTGCAGATGTTGCTCAGACCTGGACACATCTGGCTCCTCTGCAGGTTTCTCACAGTCCTGATGTGCAGCTTCAGCGGGACGGTTTTCTGCCTCCGTCCCCGTCGACGTGTCTCTGCTCAGGATTAAACACATCAGGGGTCACTTGGATATTGTTCTTCAAATTAAACTTGCAGTAAAAAAAAACAACAACAAATAAAAGCAAGTCAGGATTAAAACAACACGACAAATAATCTGTGATGAACTCCCGGATGAACTTCAGCGTGTGTTGTGGTGACAGTCGACACTCTTTAGACTCACTGGATGAACTGCTTCACTTGTCTGCTGCCGATGATCTTGACGACGAGTCGAGGGGCTGTGTTAGTTTTCTGAGACATGATGCAGTGACGACGTTCTCAGGTTCCTCAGAGACACGGGACGATCAATCACACACACGTCGGCCGTTTCAGTGACAGGAAGTCTTTGTCACATGAGACTGTCTCAGTAAACGGTGTCTGTGTAACTGTGTAACTGTCCTTTACTTACACACATTTAATCCTCTGCTCACTCCTACTTTTTCCTTTCCCACGACCAATTGGATCCAGTTTTTTGTTGAATGTGTGTGCGTGTGTTTGTGAGAGAGAGAAAGCTGCTTCCTGTTGTCTCTTTCTGCACCATGGTTACCGCTCTGCACCCGCCCCTGAGCTGCAAACGCCCGACACACTAGAGCAGCAGCAGCAGCACCCTGCAGAGGACTGAGGCTCACTCAGTGTGTGTGTGTGTGTGTTTGTGTGTGTGTGTGCACCAGGCTGCAGTGATGGGAAGAGCATTCAAAACCACCATCCAAAATACTGTTATCCTTACATAAATTAGAAAAACACTTAAAGGGATAGTTCAACATTTTGGTAAATTGGCCCATTGCCATAACTGCTAGTCATAGCAGTAGGTTCGTTACCTTTATTTGTCGGTGCAAGCTCATTTTAGAACGGCGGAGCAGAGCCGCGAGCTGCTCAGAGCTACGCGACGGAGGCTCATGGGATTTCTTGGTTTCTCTCATCCAACTCATCAAATACACAAGCCAACAAGCCAACAACTCCACAACGCTCTGGTGGACAAGTTGTGACCTGCACATTCACCACGCTATGAGATAATAACGGTACGTTACAAGACGGAGTTTTAGAGGTAAATTCATGCAAAAACGTTGTTGGGTTCTGTATTTGATGAGGGAAACCAAGAAATTCCCTTATCCTCCATAGCGTAGCTCTGAGCAGCCTGCTGCTCCGCTCCACCGACAAATAAAGGTAACAAACCTACACCGACAAATTAAAGGATTAACAAATGGGCCAATATGCCAAAAGACTATCCTTTTAGCGATTATGAAAATGAGCCAATTTTTGCCAGAAAAATGACTCATTTGAACTATCCCTTTAACAATTTCTCTAGTTCTTGTGTTGTTTCCTGCCTGATAAACGGCTGAAACACAGTAAATGTGGCTTAAACTGATAAGTACAGTAACTCCAGTGATGTACAGAGAGCTCCTCCTCTCCTCCTCTGTCCAGCTGTCCACCCCCTCCCCTCCCCCCATCTCTTATGCCTCTGGCCATCATTTAACAAGGGAATCAATTGGTTGAAGTTAACTTAAATTTTTTGCAAAATCATTAATTAGAGAGATTTTTTTTTTCTAATTAAATTTCCAGAGGCGATAAAGAAACAGCTTTGATAAGAGGCCGGAGCGGAGATAGAGGCCCCCTAATTACATTAATTACTCTATACCTGGAGGAGAAATCTGAGTCAATAAGTTCTGCAACCCTTTAATCTGCTCATGGAATAAAGCAGGAAGCACGGCACAGCACGGCACAGCATGGCACGGCACGACACAGCACTGTACCGTACTGTACGGCTTCAGCCTGAGTCTGGAGCAGCAGCCTGCCAGCAGCTCAGCCTCCCCTCTGTTTGATTTGCAGGAATTAAGTTATTAAATGCTCTTAATAACTGTGGAAATGGCTCGCTCATTCTTCACGGCATTGTCAGTCAGTGCACGTCACACACACACACACACACGCACATACACCTCTTTAAACGTCCTGCTGTGGCTTAAGTGTGAAAGTCAAACACGACGTCCAGATCCGGACGATCAAACGGAGCAGCAACACAACGGCTGCAGGACGTTTGCTGCTGCGAGGAGGGAGAGGGTGTGTGTGTTTACTGACTGAGAAATCCTCAAAGGCCCATCAGGTGCTTCTGGGAAATTAAGTCCGCTGGGTCTGAGCTCACATGCTGCTAAGTAATATTAACATCGGTCCAGGAGCATCAGCAGCACGAGGAATTACAATGACGTGTTTTTTTTATTTATTTAATTTTTAGTTTTTTTCCTCAAGATTTATTAAAGTTCACAGTCAGCTCCTCTGACCTGAGGGTGTGATGTGTTGGGCCAACATACTGCTCTCTGTTTCACTGACTGGACTTTTTCTGGATCATATTTCAATGTCTTACTGGTGTCGAGAAGAACAACCTCATATCAATTCTGGTGCATTGCCATTTTCTGATCGACTCTTTTCCAGTTGGTGAAATGCATGAAGACATTAGAGTGAAGGTTTGACGACCACTATGAAACACAAGAAGAAGCTGTGAAGACAGACAAAAGGAAAACTGTGCATCTATAGCATGTGGCACCTAAGATGGATAGTGTGTCCAGGTAGAGCTAAGTGATATGGCCTAGATATCCACACCACACCTTGGTGCAACACCTTGGTACAGGAGACATGCTGCATGGACTAGCTTGTCTTAAAGGAGACATATTATGCTCCATTTTCCACAAATCAAAATAGTTCCCGTGTGTCTTAAAGACATGTCTGTAACATGCTTTGTTTAAAGTACTCCAAGGATCAAACATCACAGCTCTTGTCATCTGCTCGAAACAGCCCTGTTCAGAATGGCTGGTTTCAGTGTCTGTCTCTTTAAAGGGATAGTTCAACATTTTGGCAAATTGGCCCATTGCTATAATCGCTATAGTCATAGCAGTAGGTTCGTTACGTTTATTTGTCTGTGTAAGCTATTTTTAGAACGGTGGAGCAGAGCCGTGAGCTCAAGGCCAAAACCACGGTGTAGACATTGGAGGGGACCAAATGACAAATAAGTCCGGAATAAATAATAAATCCGGAGTTTGACACTTTTTTTATGAGACTGGGGGGTGGGGTATTGTTTAGAACATGTTTGAGGACTCTCTCCCTGCTCCTCTCTGCTCCATCCGTCCATCCCTCTATTCCTCCTCTCTGCTCCATCCCTCCCCTCTGCTCCATCCTTCCTCTCTGCTCTATCCTTCCTCTCTGCTACATCCTTCCTCTCTGCTCCATCCCTCCTCTCTGCTTTATCCCTCCTCTCTGCTGCAACCTTCCTCTCTGCTCTATCCTTCCGCTCTATCGTTCCTCTCTGCTCCATCCTTCCTCTCTGCTCCATCCCTCCTGTCTGCTCCATCCCTCCTCTCTGCTACATCCGTCCTCTCTGCTACATCCTTCCTCTCTGCTTCATCCTTCCTCTCTGCTTCATCCTTCCTCTCTGCTCCATCCTTCCTCTCTGCTCTATCCTTCCTCTCTGCTCCATCCTTCCTCTCTGCTCTATCCTTCCTCTCTGCTACATCCTTCCTCTCTGCTCCATCCTTCCTCTCTGCTCCATCCTTCCTCTCTGCTCTATCCTTCCTCTCTGCTCTATCCTTCCTCTCTGCTACATCCTTCTTCTCTGCTCCATCCTTCCTCTCTGCTCCATCCTTCCTCTCTGCTCTATCCTTCCTCTCTGCTACATCCTTCTTCTCTGCTTCATCCTTCCTCTCTGCTACATCCTTCCTCTCTGCTCTATCCTTCCTCTCTGCTCCATCCTTCCTCTCTGCTCTATCCTTCCTCTCTGCTACATCCTTCTTCTCTGCTCCATCCTTCCTCTCTGCTCTATCCTTCCTCTCTGCTACATCCTTCCTCTCTGCTCCATCCTTCCTCTCTGCTCCATCCTTCCTCTCTGCTCTATCCTTCCTCTCTGCTCTATCCTTCCTCTCTGCTACATCCTTCTTCTCTGCTCCATCCTTCCTCTCTGCTCTATCCTTCCTCTCTGCTCCATCCTTCATCTCTGCTCTATCCTTCCTCTCTGCTCTATCCTTCCTCTCTGCTTCATCCTTCCTCTCTGCTCTATCCTTCCTCTCTGCTCCATCCTTCCTCTCTGCTACATCCTTCCTCTCTGCTCCATCCTTCCTCTCTGCTCCATCCTTCCTCTCTGCTCTATCCTTCCTCTCTGCTCCATCCCTCCTCTCTGCTACATCCTTCCTCTCTGCTACATCCTTCCTCTCTGCTACATCCTTCCTCTCTGCTACATCCTTCCTCTCTGCTCTATCCTTCCTCTCTGCTCCATCCTTCCTCTCTGCTTCATCCTTCCTCTCTGCTCTATCCTTCCTCTCTGCTCCATCCTTCCTCTCTGCTCCATCCTTCCTCTCTGCTCTATCCTTCTTCTCTGCTTCATCCTTCCTCTCTGCTCTAACCTTCCGCTCTATCCTTCCTCTCTGCTCTATCCCACTATCCTTCCTCTCTGCTCCATCCTTCCTCTCTGCTCTATCCTTCTTCTCTGCTTCATCCTTCCTCTCTGCTCCATCCTTCTTCTCTGCTCTATCCTTCTTCTCTGCTCCATCCTTCCTCTCTGCTCCATCCTTCCTCTCTGCTCTATCCTTCCTCTCTACTCTATCCTTCCTCTCTGCTCCATCCTTCCTCTCTGCTCCATCCTTCCTCTCTGCTCTATCCTTCCTCTCTGCTACATCCTTCTTCTCTGCTCCATCCTTCCTCTCTGCTCTATCCTTCCTCTCTGCTATATCCTTCCTCTCTGCTACATCCTTCCTCTCTGCTCCATCCTTCCTCTCTGCTATATCCTTCCTCTCTGCTCCATCCTTCCTTTCTGCTCCATCCTTCCTCTCTGCTCTATCCTTCCTCTCTGCTACATCCTTCTTCTCTGCTCCATCCTTCCTCTCTGCTCTATCCTTCCTCTCTGCTCTATCCTTCCTCTCTGCTACATCCTTCTTCTCTGCTCCATCCTTCCTCTCTGCTCCATCCTTCCTTTCTGCTCCATCCTTCCTCTCTGCTCTATCCTTCCTCTCTGCTCTATCCTTCTTCTCTGCTTCATCCTTCCTCTCTGCTACATCCTTCCTCTCTGCTCTAACCTTCCGCTCTATCCTTCCTCTCTGCTCTATCCCACTATCCTTCCTCTCTGCTCCATCCTTCCTCTCTGCTCTATCCTTCTTCTCTGCTTCATCCTTCCTCTCTGCTCTATCCTTCTTCTCTGCTCTATCCTTCTTCTCTGCTCCATCCTTCCTCTCTGCTCCATCCTTCCTCTCTGCTCTATCCTTCCTCTCTACTCTATCCTTCCTCTCTGCTCCATCCTTCCTCTCTGCTCTATCCCTCCTGAAATCTGTTTCAACAAGGTCCAACACCAGTTGAAGCAGTACCGGTTCCAGAACCAGCACCAGAACCAGTTCAGAACTGGAACCGGACCGGTACCAGAATCTGTACCAGTACCAGAACTGGTACCAGAACCAATTCCAGAACCGGTAGCAGAACCAGTACCAGAACCAGTACCAGTACCAGAACAAGTACCAGAACCGGTACCAGAACCGGTACCAGAACCAGTACCGGTACCAGAACCAGTACCAGAACAAGTACCAGAACAGGTACCAGAACCGGTACCAGAACCGGTACCAGAACCAGTACCAGAACAAGTACCAGAACCGGTACCAGAACCGGTACCAGAACCAGTACCAGAACAAGTACCAGAACCGGTACCAGAACCGGTACCAGAACCGGTACCAGAACCAGTACCAGAATCAATAGCAGAACCAATACCAGAACCGGTATCAAACCCCTTACCAGAAGTAACACCCAAGAGAGAGAGGTGCACATGGGATGACAGGAGTGTTCAGGATCCAGTTGAAAAGTTTTCTCCACCAGAATCTCAAAGCCGATCATTATTTATCCCGTTTTCTGACCAGCTCTCATGCCATGGCTGGACCAACAGATTCTCTGTGTCTCCTGGTTTCATATGATATCTGTATCTTCACTCTAGCTTTAAAACTGGTCCATTTATAACGCGATTAATATCCCTGCTGAAAAAACCAGCTGAGACCAGCTTAGGATGGTTGTTGGTTTTAGATGGTTTTAGCTGGTTTAACAGGCTGGTTGATGGTTTCAGATGGTCTTAGCTGGTGGGGTTAGATGGTTTTAGCTGGTAAAACTGGCTGTTTGATGGTTTTAGATGGTCTTAGTGGTTTTAGCTGGTTGATGGTTCTAGATGGTTTTAGATGGTCTTAGCTGGTTGAACAGTTTGGATGATGGTTTCAGATGGTCTTAGCTGGTAAATAGGGTGGTGGATGGTTTTAGCTGGTTGATGGTTTTAGCTGGTTCAATAGATTGGTTGGTGGTTTTAGCTGGTCTTAGCTGGTTCAATAGGCTGGTTGATGGTTTAGATGGTCTTAGCTGGTTGATGGTCTCAGCTGGTTGAATAGACTGGTTGATGGTTTTAGCTGGTTTTAGCTGGTCTTGGCTGGCTCAATAGGCTGGTAGATGGTTTAGGTGGTCTTAGCTGGTTGATGGTCTAGGCTGGTAGGGTGGTTGGTGGTTTTAGCTGGTTGATGGTCTAAGCTGGTTGAATAGGGTGGTTGGTGGTTTTAGATGGTCTTAGCTGGTTGATGGTCTAGAAGTTGGTTGAATAGGGTGGTTGGTGGTTTTAGATGGTTTTAGCTGGTTGATGGTCTAGGCTGGTAGGGTGGTTGGTGGTTTTAGCTGGTTGATGGTCTAAGCTGGTTGAATAGGGTGGTTGGTGGTTTTAGATGGTCTTAGCTGGTTGATGGTCTAGAAGTTGGTTGAATAGGGTGGTTGGTGGTTTTAGATGGTTTTAGCTGGTTGATGGTCTAGGCTGGTAGGGTGGTTGGTGGTTTTAGCTGGTTGATGGTCTAAGCTGGTTGAATAGGGTGGTTGGTGGTTTTAGATGGTCTTAGCTGGTTGATGGTCTAGAAGTTGGTTGAATAGGGTGGTTGGTGGTTTTAGATGGTTTTAGCTGGTTGATGGTCTAAGCTGGTTAAATAGGGTTGTTGGTGCTTTTAGGTGGTCTTAGCTGGTTGATGGTCTAGGCTGGTAGGGTGGTTGGTGGTTTTAGGGTCTTCAGCTTTATATAGGCTACTGCTTTTGCAACATATTATGTCAAAATGAAAATCTTATATCAAAATGTGAAATGCAAAAGACAAAGAAAAGATTATGATGAAGATGTGGGTGATGGGGGGCGGGACTAGATACGTTTTTACTTTTCCCGCTTGTGTAGCCTATCGTATGATGATGTGTGATGATCATGATTAATTGACATGCCCGAAATGAACTACATAAATAAATAAGTAAATAAAAAGATGTGTTAGCACCAGCACACATTAAACCTTTGTGGGTTCCTCCAATTTTCTCATGTCCAAAAATGGACCATCAAAACGACTATAAAGTCATCATATCAATAACTGCTTTTTTCCATAAATATCTTCAGCTCTGCTCAAAACTACCAAACATGGTTTTTATTGGGTTGATAACACCAGGTCAATGAGGAGGATTTAAATTATATCAAAGGAATTCTAAATTGAAAGCAACATGGACAAATGAGAATAGGTTGATTTAAATAATAAGTAGCATTATTTTATTTTTTTTGCATTATTATTTTTTAATTGAATTGAGTTGAATTGAATTGAATTGAATTGAATTGAATTGAATTGAATTGAATTGAATTGAATTGAATTTCATTTCATTTCATTTAACTTAACTTTATTTAATTTAATTTAATTTAATTAAGACTAGACTGCCCACTTTTGAAGCTCCTGCTCGGTAGGTGCATACATCCACGGGTAGGTGGCGGTAATGCTCCCTGAGGGTAGCTACCGTGAGTGCGACGTAACATCCGGTTCATTTGAAAAATTGCCCCGCCCGGCAGCTAGCGGCAGCTACCTGCAAAGACCATGGATGTATTATGGCGAAGACCCGAGCTAGTGGGCCACTGGGCCGGCTGGAGCGCTGTCACAACCGGCAAGCTGCTCTGCTGTTGGACACAGACCCTCAAGCTGTAACTGTAAGTATTTAAAATGAGCATGGTTTGTTACTTTGGCCGTTTAGCACATGAGCTAGGCTAACGCTAACTGTCGATATGCTGCATGCGCAAAGCTATCACCATTAAAAGAAGGAAGCTATCGTCGTTACGTGCCGCAGTACCGGCTATAATGTAAGAGTTAATGCTAGTAGTTTATTATATCGGCTGCATTCATGGGTAACGTTCAGACTCAGAGAAGGGGTGTAGATGTGGAGGTTTCCTCCTTGTAAAACAGCCTGTGTTTGACGCTGACCGGTACTTCACTCGCCGTGAGCCACGCTGACCCACGTACACGACCGTGACCATGGTGACCCACCTCACCTGGTCAGCGGCCGTATCCGGTGAAGCAGCGGTCATGGATGAACAGTCCGGCTCAGTGGTTGACCTCCTCTGTCTGCATGTAGGTTAGCATGTTGTGCTAAAGGGAACAGTGTTTTACGTGCGTTGGTGTGGATTTTACTAGCATGACCTGCTGCTGTAGCATGATGACCAGACCTGATTGTAACCTGCGTGCTGTTCATGTGTTTTCTAATCAGATAAAGTATGTGGAAGCTACACATGGAGAGAACCAGTCTGAAGAGGAGCCTTGCTCTCTTGGAGGTGTAGTCATCCTCAGAAGGGAGACCAACATCATCACTGTAAAAGGTGTGTGTGTGTGTGTGTGTGTGTGTGTGAGAGAGAGAGAGAGTGTGTGTGAGAGAGAGAGAGAGGAAATACATGGCTTAAAAATGTTCTTGCTCAGATCCATGTTGTAACTTCATATTACTGAAGAGTTACATGAGTTAATTTTGTGTTCAACATACAGATTTGTACAGCAATGTGGCATGGCCAGTTTACATCTTCAGCATTATCAACACTCAGCTTCAGTGAGTACATTTACATAGAATTATTAAATAGATCGAATGGAATTATGACTGATAATAATGTTTCTTTGTTGTTGTTCTGGTTACAGAGAGGATCCACGGTAAACCTGATTGAGAACCTGGGAATCTTCAGCAGCATTGATGACAACACCTGCTCAAAGTGCCAGTTTCCTGAACACCGCATCATGATGCTCTGTCCCACCTGTGTTCACTTCAGTCTGGACCCAATGACTCCGACACCAGTCCTGTCAAGGCTAATTACAGGTAAGCAGTGGTTTAGTTGCCAAATGCCAAAAAATCAATTTTTAAGAAGCTAATACCCAAGGCTGATGCGCTCCGGCGTCACGCAACAAGGTTGCCGTTCGCGGGGGGGGAAAAAGCCTGGGGCCGTCCGTATTTTGATTGGTGTTTGATTAGTGATTAGTATTTTAAAATGAAATGAATAGAATGGTGTTTCTGGAGATTAAAAATATGAAAACAATGTAAATCAAACCAAACTGTGGACTTGTGAACTGTCTCACTCTGAGTGAAAATGAAAGTGAACTCATGTCACCCCCCCAAACTGAAGCCTTCTCTGTTGTTCAGGATTTAGTCAGGATGCTCCTCCAACTGCAGCATCAACTGTGTTACAGTAGTGACTGTGGAGCTTTCTAAATGCCCCCTGCTTTTAGTTCAGTCCTCAATCTTTGTCATTATCATTTATCTTTATTATTGTAACACAGCTGTTCAGTTTTGTACAGTAGCAAATACAGTGATGTTTGAGGAGATGCATCTGTATTTAGGTTATCTTGGCTAGCTCATTGGTGCTCAATTAAACAACAGATTGCTGAGTTTATCTCCATGTCGGCACGATGCTCAGGTACTGCAGCAATCTAACTTTTGCTTTGTTTCTGTGTTCTGACTGCAGAGAGGACCGTGCCAGTCTGAACACCTGATGAACAACAGGAGTCAGTGCTGGTGACTGGTGAATCCTTTAAGTTCTAGTTTCTTGAACCACATGTGTCGCACCCTATTCAGCCAAAACTGGACTCAGTGACTCATTACTCTTGATCAACCTAGGGCAAGTGGCTATGGCTAATTTTTTTTTTAAATGATGTTAATTTTCTTTCACCATGGATTATCCTACATATGGACACATGCTGTTTTTTCAAAATCTCAACACTGTGTAATGGACAAGGTATTGGGGCAGTTCTGTTTTTCATGTGTAAAAAGAGTTTCTTAAAGTTTATCAATGATGGGCTGTACTCTGGTTCATGATGTATTTACTTTCTTATATCCTTTAAAACTCACCGTAAGCAATTGCTGAGTGTTAAATATGCGCTGACAAACTGTAATTCCTCATGTGTGTTGTACCATATTTTGTATGGTGAAATTCTGGAAACCACAGCTACTGGTAATTTACTGTCAAGATGAACTTAGCAATAAAATTCTGTGCTATATCATACAGTTTTACCTGTTTTTTTCAGTGAGAAAGACTGTAATTATGCTCACGGTATATCTATTATTTAGGACCAGCCAAGACCAGCTAAGACCAGCCGACCAGCTGACAGACCAGCTAAGACCAGCCTGACCAGCTAAGACCAGCCAATACCAACTGACCAGCAAAGACCAGCTGACCAAAACCTAGCTAAAACCAGCTAAGACCAGCCTGACCAGCCAATACCAACTGACCAGCTAAGACCAGCTGACCAAAACCTAGCTAAAACCAGCTAAGACCAGCCTGACCAGCCAATACCAGCTGACCAGCTAAGACCAGCTGACCAAAACCTAGCTAAAACCAGCTAAGACCAGCCTGACCAGCCAATACCAGCTTACCAGCTAAGACCAGCTGACCAAAACCTAGCTAAAACCAGCTAAGACCAGCCTGACCAGCCAATACCAGCTGACCAGCTAAGACCAGCTGACCAAAACCTAGCTAAAACCAGCTAAGACCAGCCTGACCAGCCAATACCAGCTGACCAGCTAAGACCAGCTGACCAAAACCTAGCTAAGACCAGCCTGACCAGCCAATACCAGCTGACCAGCTAAGACCAGCTGACCAAAACCTAGCTAAAACCAGCTAAGACCAGCCTGACCAGCCAATACCAGCTGACCAGCTAAGACCAGCTGACCAAAACCTAGCTAAAACCAGCTAAGACCAGCCTGACCAGCCAATACCAGCTGACCAGCTAAGACCAGCTGACCAGCTAAGACCAGCCAATACCAGCTGACCAGCTAAGACCAGCTGACCAGCTAAGACCAGCCAATACCAGCTGACCAGCTAAAACCAGCTGACCAAAACCTAGCTAAAACCATCAACCATCAAACCATCTTAACCAGCTAAAACCAGCTTGACCAGCCTAAGCTGGTCTAAGCTGGTTTTTTCAGCAGGGATTACACATTAATCCAAAATGTATGGCAGTTAGGGATGCACCGATGCATCGGCCGACCATCGGCATCGGCCGATGTTCGGCTCGTTGACTGCCATCGGCCATCGGTAAAAAAACGTGACATTCACCGATGGCAGTGGCCGATGTTTATGTTGGTTTAAATGCCGCATGAACAGCTGTGCTGGGAGGAACCTTTCTTCTTTCCTTTTTCTGGGGGGAAGATACTAGTGGTGCACTGGATTGATCCATGATCTGTTCGGATTAATATCTCCAGTTCAGCACACATGTGATCCGCGGATTGATTTATGAAAAAAAAAAAAATGAAAAAAAGTTGCGCGCATGTAAACACGGTTGTTAAGTGCAGAGCGGTCATGGCGAGCGGAGGAACGGAGGAGCCTGAACGCCCCTCGTCATTTAAATCCCCTGTACGGGCTTAAAACACCGTTAGAGAAACTCGTCTGGTCGCTTTTTTTTCTAACCTCCGCCTGGCCACGTGTATGTGTTTACACCGAAGCCGGCGAGAAATCAATAAATGGAGCGATGGATTACGTAACTGTCATTACGTTACGCAGAGCGTCTGTGTCGGTGCCACAGAGACAAGAGCTGGGACACACACACACCGCAGCGGTGGCGTGGTTGCATGCTACACAGGAGAGACGCCAGGTGAAAGGCAGAGAGCCTCCGTTCTCACTGTAACCAGTCACAAGTCATGTAGATTATCACAGTTAGGACTCTGGGGCTTTTTAATTGAGGTAAAAATGTAGCGTAGCCACTGGAGAAATCCTGCTCAACTCCTCTTTCAGTATAGGCTACATATTACAACAACAACTCTTATCATTCTGTCTCTGTGTTAATGAGCAAGTTGGTTAATTGCAGATAAATGGGGTTAGGGAGAGAAGTTCAAGTAATTTAACATATTTGAGCATTTTATTTAATAAAAATAATGGCATAGTTACCTTTCTTGGTAACTAATTACTTTTACCATGTAGCAACTCTAACTCTTGGCCACTGTAAGTGTTTTAAGGTCATGTCAACTAAAAATTGACATTAAAGATTGTTTTTGTTTCATGAATTTGTCTAACTGAATTTGTGCTCATTGAATAATATGATGAAGAGCTGAAAGACTTTTAAAATAAAGTAGTTCAGTAATGTTTCTGTGGCACCAAAGACGGAATAGCAAAAAGAAAAAACATCGGCATCGGCATCGGCCATCGGCCAAGTTGTTATTTTAAACATCGGCATCGACATCGGCCCAGAATTTCACAATCGGTGCATCCCTAATGGCAGTCATTTTGACAACAACACTGCTGCTTAGAGATGTAGTAGTAGTAGTAGTAGTAGTAGTAGTAGATGTAGTAGCTACTGTCTGATACCTGCTGGTCCTGCTGAGCTACAGGTGGACTGACTCTTTCCCTCTGTTGACATCAGAGCTCCTGCAGCCCGTCATTTCAGGCAGAACTTCAAACAAGCCACGCTACATGGGGGCTACCAACTCACGGCTGGGAGGGGGGTGTCACACACACAGTTTCCCTAACAAATGGATTACTAGGCCTATAGAATCAAGATAAATCAGAAATAACAAGAGAGGGATGAGATTAATAGCTGAGGTTCTTAAAAAGAGAATTTCTGTCACATACTTTTATATATTATTGGGGGGGACAGATTGGTGGTCCCCTAATATTGGGGGGGGGGGGGGGGGGGGGGCATGTCCCCCCCAAAGTATATGGTGGTTTTGGCCTTGCGTGAGCTGCTCAGAGCTACGCTATGGAGGCTAAGGGAATTTCTTGGTTTCCCTCATCAAACTCATCAAATACAAAAGTTGTGACCTGCACATTCACCACGCTATGAGATAATAACGGAATGATACGAAACAGAGCCGTTTTCAAGGTAAATACAGGGTAAATGCGGAGACTGCTTGCTGAAAAACTGTCCCTGAACGCAACACGCATCAGTGGTTTTGCATGAATTTACCTCTAAAACAGCTCCGTCTCGTAACGTTCCGTTATTATCTCATAGCGTGGTGGTTGTGCAGCTCACAACGTGTCCACGACAGCGTTTTTGAGTTTTGGGTTGTGTATTTGATGAGTTCGATGAGGGAAACCAAGAAATTCCTTTAGCCTCCATAGCGTAGCTCTGAGCAGCTCACGGCTCTGCTCCGCCGTACTAAAAATAGCTTACACCGACAATTAAAAGTAACGAACCTACTGCTATGACTATAGTGATTATGGCAATGGACCAATTTGCCAAAATGTTGAACTATCCCTTTAAGTCCAAATGAGCCACTGCTCACCCAACCCCATCCCCTTTACTGGTACTTATACTCACAGGTAGGGGTGGTAATATGCAAAATCGAAAACTAATGACATCATTGTCAGACAACTGAGGGAACAGTTCGTAAAAACCACATGGATTTCAACCTGTAGGGAGCCTGAACATTACAGATCTTTTTGTTAATTCTCAGCCAAATACATAAAGAGCCTTCAAAAAGTGATATTTCCATAATATGTTCCCTTCAAATATTTCATTTAAATCAGTTTAAACAAGGTTGGCCAACAGGGAAGATGTAGTTTACTAAAGTTTCTGGCTGAAACTGTGGACTACTGTAACACTGGAGATAAATCTGCATCCACTTTAAAGTTTAGGCAAACAGTTTTAGACCCAGAGGTCACGTTAAGATCACTGAGGCGAAGGTTTCCACTGAGTTTGTGAGAAGACAGTGCTGAGGTGGAGTGTGTTGTGTGTATAGTCGCCTCCCTCAGTCTGACAGATCCGACTGTCGGCCTCATTTATGCGCTCGGCTCCGACGATCTTTCTGCACACAGGCCTTTAATTGATTAGCAGCCCAATTAAAGAGCAGCGACGGTGGAGGAGAAGGTGACAGAATCACGGCACCCTCCTCTCCTCCTGAGTAATTCTTTTACCAAGTTTCTAAATCGGGTTTGCCTCGGACTGATAATGGATGTCTGGCCTATCTAAACATGCACCCAAAAGCCGGCTCAGCCCCTCAGCCGAGATAAAGCAGACAAATTACAGAAGGTGGAAAGTACAAGGAATAAAAAAAAGAGAAAAACCCAGAACAACCCCTGAAAGGTTTTATCAGTCGTCTGTTAAGCAGCTGCACCTCCTCGTCCGTCTGTGATTTCTCACCGAGGAAAGACAGAAGACAAAGTTGGAGATGCGTTTGAGAATGATGAATCGATCGTTTAATGGGTTATCTCTGTCTCGTTAACCTTCGCCTGCGTGCAAATGATGTGTTGGATTAAACAATGGGGTCTGAACATGGCAGCCACTACATCTCCGTAGCGACCGTGTGGAGAGACACATTGATCAAAGCGTCACATCCATGATCTTCAACACTCCTGCCGCGCTCGGAGCCATCCATCACCAGCTGCTCCAGCTGCAGTGTCGTTTAACATTTTTATAAATGCCTTCCGCTCGACATACCTGCGCAGGAAATACGTGACACTGCGCCGTCCTTTAACAGTCTGATGGTCAAAGGACGAGAGGCACCTTAAAATTGAAGATATACTGTAGATGTATGGTTTTAGATTGTTAGGAAGAACAGAGAGAGACTGGAGGACTGACATGTGGAAAATATCATCTTGGTTGGGAGTCGAACCGGCGATCACTGCTTCGGAGTGGACTATAGGCCAACATTGCATGTGCGCTAACCAAAGCACCACAAATCGTCACAACTTTAAAGACTGTGCAGAAGGTTTTCAGAGTAACCTCCACCTATAGTTAACAATTACACTGTTTAGTTAAAGGAATAGTTCAACATTTTGGCAAAGTGGCCCATTGCCATAATCTCTATAGTCATAGCAGTAGGTTTGTTACCTTTAATTGTCGGTGCAAGCTATTATTGGAACGGCAGAGCAGAGTCGTGAGCTGCTCAGAGCTACAGAGGCTCATGGGATTTTTTTCCCATCAAAATGTTAAACTATCCCTTTAAGGTAAAAAATGTAGCAGTGTGAAGTTAAAAATCTTGCATGGTTCCTCTTTAACTTGCATAAAAGAATAACAACAGTCGCAGTACAGATAAGTGGACGCTGTGTTGGATGTAGTAAAAGTACCACTATCCCTAGGTACTATCCCTAGTGGAAACCCCCCAAAAAACAAGTCAAGCTGAGTAGTACTAGTGGAAAAGGGCCATAAACTCAGCTGACATAGGGTTAAAAAAAAAAAAAAACCTTAAGTAAACCCACAGTTTGTTCAATAAAGGATCTAAGGTATTCAAATGAAGTTTAGGAGTAAGAAATAGTTTTTAGAAAATCAAATGGACTGTAGATAAAGATGGACTGAATGCTTATGTGATGCCGTGCACATGTTTGTCAAGAGCAGCTTTTAAGTTAATGCAAATTTCTGCAGGATGATTGGAGTCTATTGGGATTTACCTGCAGCTTTAAGATGGAAGTGGAGGATCATGAGGAGTTGTCTTGTCTGTATGGAGGCCCACAGCAATCCATCAAACTGTTGTCAAGATATCTCACTCTGTACAGGAGTGTTGGACCACCTGACACTGCTTATGGCCATTTATCACCTCATATATGAAAAAGACTTGAGTCCGGACAAGATGAACTGTCACTATCCCAAGTTGCAGGAATCAAATCGTCAGTGTTTGAAACGTTAACGTCACTGTTCAGAGAAGATTTGGTGTCCCGTCCACAGGATGCAGCTTTCATCTATTTACAGTCTGGGTCCCGACCTGGACAGGACTCAGCAGGATGCAGCAGGCGCTGATCCCTGAGCGGAGCTGCAGAGACGTAAACAGCTGCAAGTCGCCAGAAGGTCAAAGTGGAAGATCCGTCCTCTGAATATTTATGAAGCGCTATAAGATTCAATGAGCAGCGGTGAGCCGCCGACCCCACGCTTTGACAGATAAACAGAAACAGAAACGATGACTGTAATAAATCAAACACATGTATCAGTACAGGATTATAAATCTAGTTTTTCATTTGGCAGGCTGCGGCGTGGCCATGCCTCTCTATTAAGGAGGTGTCAAACGTGATAGGAGGGCTGTGCTCCGCCCTTCAGGGGAGCGCGAGCAGCAGTGGCTCCCGCTCCCCTCGTGTTAAAATGCAAATTGCTTTTTCCTGACCCCTGCGTGGTGGACAGGGAGGGCCTGTAGCTTTCAAAGTGACCTGCTTTTTTTTTCCTTTTTTACCTCAAAAGGCCGCACGCTATGATGCAGCAGGTGTTGACAGCTTAGCAGATAATATCGTCCGCGGCAAAGGAGCAGCCGGCCAGAGCAGACAAAAAACACCACAAGTACACACCGCCACACAGCATCTGTTTAACCCCGCGCAGCCACAGGTCACTGATGTTGTCAGGGGAAACAGAGCTTCATTATTTGCACGTTACAACTTCCCTAAACTTCTCCTGTAGGGATTAAAGTGGAAATCCATCGGTGTTACTTTAAAGGGTATAAAAACACAAGGTGGGGCTGATTTTATTAATCATGGCTCCATCTTGTTCAGGTGTGACAGCTCCCAGAGGATGAGTCCTACCGACCGGTGATCTTCTGCTGGACCATCACCAGGTCAGAGTTAATTTGTCAAATGTTTGTCAAAATATCTGCAAAAGCAAGACAGTCTCCCCAGGAATTTATGTGTACTATTTTAACCCACATTTTGTTGTTTTTGAGGTAAATTCATGCAAAACTGTTGATGCGCGTTGCCCTCTAAAACAACTCTGTCTCGCAACGTTTGGTTATTATCTCATAGCGTGGTGAATGTGCAGGTCACAACTTGTCCACCAGAGCGTTGTGGAGTTGTTGGATTGTGTATTTGATGAGTTTAATGAGGGAAACCAAGAAATCCCATGAGCCTCTGTAGCGTAGCTCTGAGCAGCTCACGGCTCTGCTCCGCCACTCTAAAATGAGCTTGCACCAACAATTAAAGGTAACGAACCTAGCCTACTGCTAAGACTATAGGAATTATGGCAATGGGCCAATTTGCCAAAATGTTGAACTATCCCTTTAAGGACTAAAGTGGCACTTTGGGGGCTTTAAACACTTGAAAACTTGAGCTGTTTACATTGTGGACAAACAGAGGTCCGACTGATTTTATTAATCATGGCTTCATCTCGTTCAGGTGCGACAGCTCCAGGGCCTGAAGTATTTCTACCCGTTGGTTCACATCACGTTGGATGGTCCAGACTCCAGACTGTAACAGCGTAACCTCTCCTGCTGCACCATCACCAGGTCAGAATTACAATTCGTCACATATTTTAGTTCTATGTCAAATTATCTGCAAAAGCAGAGACATTTTGAGTTCATGAAAGAAAACTTTAGTTTCACCTAATATAGCTAGATGCACGAGTTGTGACTTGACATTTAGTGCTAATTCACCTAAGAAATAGTGAATATAGTGCAAATTGTGATGTTTTATCTTAGTATTTGAGAGAGCACATGTAAGGAAAATTTAAGCAGCCAATAGAAATACTCTCTCTTGTTATTAATGGGGGACGTTTCCGATGGTCAGCCAGTCAACAGTTTGCACAGTAACTCGTCACATGCGAATTTCACAGTAGTACTGTGGTTTTCCTGTGGTGATTCCTGCTTTTACAGTTTCTCTCTGCAACATCTGAGGATGACTTTGTTGTGCAGTTGCCAAGAAATAGTCTGCGGAGACACACACACACACAGACACACATTTATTATATGTGTCTGTCTCCTGCAGCCTCTTATCTGTCTGGCAGAGGAAAAGCCCAGAAAAGCCCTCTCTGCTGTCGATGATTGTCAGCTCCAGAAATCCAGACCAGATTTACGTCAGTCTGCTGCAAAGGGGAGTCTTCCTCTGGGCTCACCCCGCTAACGTGTTGAAGTCTCTGTTCAATATTTCGCCGTATCTGTCTGATGAAGGTGACTTTATCTGTGCAGCGACTGCAGGAAAAATTAGTTTGCAGATCATTTCATCTGATCTTAATGTCAGCACGAGGAGCCCTGGTGAGCCCTGAACGCCGTGGAGTCTGAGGTCATCTTCACTGTTTTATTTCATATTAATATGAGAAAAGAACAACAGCAGTATTAACATAATGTTCCCCTAATGCTCCTGAATAAAGATTAAGATGGAATATGCCCAGAAAAAGATAACAAACAAATTTGACCTTTAAAAACATGTTTGTTCATCTCAATCTGCCTATAGTGAAGATAATATTCAAGTTTTACATTAACTTGCTCTAATTCCAAATTAAAGGAGCATTTAGACAGTTAATTCATATTAGACAGTTAGTCTGGTATACTATATAAATTATACTTATACTTATACTAAGATAAGCTAACTCTAGCTTCATGTTTATGACGCAGACATGAGTCTGAAGCTACAACGAAACTAATGCATTGAATCTGCACAGCTGCAGCTAGCAAAGATATGCTAATCAGAAATGTTCGTATTATCCAGGTTACGTTCACCACATTTTGCCGGCCATGCGATAACACAACCCTGGAGATTTCAAAATAAACTGAATCCAGCAGCGTTTCCACAAGTCTTTGTTTAAGGTTCCTGAAATCTTAAGAGAGGACGACAGGTGTAGCTAAAGGTTTAAAACAACATTGGGGTTTTAGTGTGAACGTCTAACTTTGCGCAAAATGTTGAACTGTTTCTTTAAGGGGCTCCTACTGTAGCTACATTAAAGACTGTGAGAAGTGGTTGCTTTTATTTATCACACTTGTTTATCGTTAATACATTTCTGTTGTCTGAATCTCTGCAGGACCGCAGCCCCTCCATATAAAATAAATCAGCTTTAATTAACTTCTTTCATATCTGGCGTTTGTTGAAGGCTTTGAGAACGTCCAGCTGGTTCACATGCCTTTGATTCAGGAGGTAAAGAATGGATAAAGATGAACAAGATAATAATCAAAACAAAGCAACCTTTGAACAGATCGTTGTGATCGCTGAGGAGCAGAAGCAGCTTTTCAGAGCAGCTCGTTAAATCTTAAACACGTCATAACCAGTTTCGCTCTGCCGTGAAAAGCCTCTTTTACAGAAGATACATTTTTATGAATTAATAACTTTTGAGGAACATGAAGAAGTAGCTCACCACAAGCACAGCTCCAGATGTTTTAAACATCGTACACAGAGCTGTTGTACCCCAACTGTTATTTAATGCTGTAAACAAGGAACTGATCACATCTATAGCCTACAAGCTCCAAAATGACTATAAACTCCTTTTTTTTATCTACTGTAGCATGTCTTTCGACATTGATGGATTGAATTGGATTCTATAAATCACCAGTCAAAGCCTCGATCAACACCCACTCCCTATGTTTGAATTACTGAGGCTCGCTGACCCTTTACATTTGCCAAACAGATGGTTCCAGGGTGCCATTCCGAAGGGCCGCCATTCAGAACGTTTACTTTAATGTGTCGGAATGCCATTCCGAACCTTCCGGGGGTGGGGGGGGCTGTCCCCGCGGCGTGATCGTGTCAAGCCGGGCAGGAAGTCAAACCACAAGAGAATCCGGTCAATTTGCAAAATAAAACACATTCGGCCCCTCGGAAGTTCGGAATGACGGACTTTCTGGAATTTTCGGACTGGCAGACCGTCGGAATGGCGGTCGCTCCCCCAAACGGATAGCCTATCTAGCATGCTACATATCTGGCCAAGCCGCAAGATTTTTGCAATACGAGCAGCTGAGTTACCTCTGTTTTCATCCGTCATCCAGATTACAATTCAAATCACTAAACTCGTAGCACAACTTCCCATTAATTAAGACTCAAAAAGTGCTTCCTAATGTCTGTCCTTCATGTTTTAAAATCCAGTTTTGCATAAAGAATTGGATCTGCATCACCTCTCGCGGATCTTTTTGCGACACAGAGTTGTTTTGCGTATACTATAATACTGTTCAGTCATGGACTTTATGACTTGAAGGCGGTGTGGTAGGCTATGGAACAACATCTGGTTCAAAACATCTATTTTGATGTTCGTATTGAGATATTGATTGATTGGTTCATCTTAAGACAACAGAAGTTATCGTCTTTAGTTTAGCTCAGTTTTGAAAGTCGCAGACTGTGTTTAAAGTTAGGTGACACCAATAAATCTCTTTCTTGAAAGATGCATTTAGCTCAAGACGACCTTGTGCTACTTCCGTGTTTGAAACTTTCCTAAATGATCGCACCGTGAAAACAAAGTTAGAAAACTTCTCTGACCTTGAACTGCTAGAAAATATCCATCGTCTATCTGTGCTATGACACTTTTGCCACTCTGGACTTTGAATCATCTCCAAATCAATCAATTAAGCTCCTCCTGGCCACTGAGACTCCAGAGGATGAAGACGTTATTTATCATGCCGACGTCAGGTGAAGGGACAACAATGGACGCCGTGTGTGTGTGTGTGCTCCCTGAGCGAACCTCTGAGAAGCTGCAGGTTATGTCGAAGACACACACAGCTCACAGGAAGAAAAAAAAAAAAGAAAAAAAGGTTAATAAGGACATCTCCTCCTCTTCTTATACCGGAGAGCCGGCGCCGTCACTTTGCCAGCGAGGGCGCCTCGAACAGGTCCACGCCACATGCAGCGCAGGAATATTTTAGAATATTAATTGCACACTTAGTATTCTGTTGTCATATGGCTTTTATTAGTATTCCATCAACTCAATGAGGCGTGAAAGGGCCAGATGCTGCGTCCTCATCTATCCCACATACACTCTTGTCTTTTGTCACTTATTAGTGCAGCGAGTGTCAGTCTGCTCATCACTTCAGCAATCTGATGTCATGTATTTATTAATTGGACCAGTGAGTTTAAAAGTGGATTAATAACACTCAGGTCGGATCCACAGTATCCGAGATGGGGTGAGGTGAGGAGTAAGGACACTGAGAGTTTACGGCCGACACTGCTCCCTGTTGTCAGCACAAACAGGAAGTACAGTAACTCATATTAATTACCTGCAGGCTCGCCCTTTACATAATCCTTTACTGTACCTTCTTCTAATCCCACAAACACCACTCCAAATCTAAACTTTGATAATGTGTAACAACTTTTTTAAAGGTCCAGTGTGTATCAACTGACCAGGTTTATTGGCAAAATCTGATACCCATATTTGTGTAAGTGTATAATCGCTATAAAATAACATTTGTTTGGTTTTTATAGCTTTATAGAATAGCTTTTATATAGCAAGGGTCTTACTTTAGAGTGTTGTCATCTTGCACCACCATGTTTGCCAAGTTTCGCAAGTTTTGCATGTAAAAATACCCCCCCATTTTACCTTGGACCTTTAAAGGGATAGTTCAACATTTTGGCAAATTGGCCCATTGCCATAATCCCTATAGTCTTAGCCCTATGTTTGTTACCTTTAATTGTTGGTGCGAGATATTTTTAGAACGGCAGCGCAGAACCGTGAGCTGCTCAGTGCTACGCTATGGAGGCTAATGGGATTTCTTGGTTTCCCTCATTGAACTCATCAAATACACAATCCAACAACTCCAAAACGCTGTCGTGGACAAGTTGTGACCTGCTCATTTACAACACTATGAGATAATGACACAACATTATGAGACAGAGTTGTTTTAGAGGTAAATTCATGCAAAACCGCTGATGCGTGTTCCCGTCAGGGGCAGTTTTTCAGCAAGCAGTCTCTGGATTTACCCCTAAAACAACTCTGTCATAGCGTGGTGAATGTGCAGGTCACAACTTGTCCACCAGAGAGTTGTGGAGTTGTTGGATTGTGTATTTGATGAATTTCATGAGGGAAACCAAGAAATCCCATGAGCCTCTGTAGCGTAGCTCTGAGCAGCTCGTGGCTCTGCTCTGCAATTTGCCAAAATGTTGGACTATCCCTTTAAGAGTAGAAGAATCCATTTTCAAATCGTGATTACACCTTCATCTCAATTTGTGAATCCAAACAGAGATCTTGACTCCAACAAAACTCAGTGAATCAAGTCTTCGTTGGAAAATCACATGATCGTCTCCTGCACGATGGGTTCAGACCTATTTCCCTTTGCTGCTGCAGAATAAATGAGTGAATGAGCTCAGGCACATCTATATTTTTCTTCAGCACTTTATTCCTCGCCTCTTTAAATCGTGTTACAGTGGTTAATTTTTAATTAAGCTGGAGGAGAGTCTGTGTTTGATCCCACTCGGCTCATGACTTGAAGTCCCAAATGATGGTTTTGCTGTATTTTAAGAAAAGACGCTCGTGTTTCTCACTGTGAAGACTTAAATTGTCACGTAGAACAGAGGATGAAGTCGTCTAATCTTAAACATCCTGCCGTCAGAAATTCATCATTTGGCTGCATTTGTAATATATTCCTGTGCTGTGAGTTTACAGGTCGGTCTTCATGTGAGTGTTTTCTGCATCAGGACGGCCGGAGCAGCAGCAGCAGCCTCCATTTCTTCTTCGACACTGTGGCACTATCACACGACATCAGGAGCACCTCTTTTATCTGGTGCTTCCTGGTGCTTCCCTCTGATATCCACTCTCCGCATCTATCTGAATAAATAAAAGAGAAAGTGCTTTTGGTCCAGTGTTAACGTGGTGAACTGTCGCTCGGGGCAAGACGTTGTATTTTTTTTTCTTTCTTTCTTTTTAGGTCAAAATACAGAACCAGGCTCATCACGTACAGGACTTACAGTCTGACAAATGAGCATCCACAAAACACCTCATGAAGAATAATAACAACGACAAGAACGATAAACTGTTTAAAGCTACATTAAACTCCTGTAAAGACTCCAGCACTCGCTTCTCTTGTTGCTGTGGGATTTTTTTCAAGGTCACTAAAAAGATAAATACTGAATAAACACCGTCTGTCAATGAAGACATGATGAAAAATACCAATTTCTTACTGAAGACTTGAGAAGCGATGACTCCACTGGTTTGTTCCTTTTCTTGATATTTTTGATTTAAAAAAAAAACAGCTCTTATTGAAGACAGTACCGTCTGTCTCTGTCTCCTCTTCCTCCCTCTTCCCTTCTTTCATCCCCAGCACACCAGTGTCTTACAAACGCCCTTACCTGTGGCTAACCTGATAAAGTCTGAGGTAAGTTGATCCTATGTGTTGCACTGCAAATACGTTCTCTTCCAGCTCTCTTTTGACCCAATTGCCCCCCCCACACCTCCCATCTTTGTCGAACGAACACCAAAAGTTGGGTGCATTCACACTTTCATTCCTCTTCATGTTTGACATCTGCTGTTCTATGTTTTCCTTTTATTATCTTTGTCACGACAGGAATATAAAAATATAATTATAATTTCATCAACTGCAATAGTTTTCATTTAACCCCTCTGTTGTCCTCATGGGTCAAGACAGGAAGGAAGGAAGGAAAGACAAAGGGAAAGATGGGAGGAAAGAAGGAAGGGAAAAGGCAAGGAAAGATAGAAGGAGGGAGGGAACAGATTGAGTAAAAAGGAAGAAAGGATGGAAGGAAGAAAAGCAGAGAGGGAAAAAGGATTGTGGAAAGAAGGAAGGGAAAAGGAGGAGGGAGGGAATAGATTTGTTCAAGGAAGGAAGGAAGAAGAAGGAAGGAAGGGAAAAGGGAAGGAAAGAAAGATGGAGGGATAGGGAACAGATAGGTCAGTTGCATCAAAACAGGGAGGAAGAAGAAGGAAGGAACGAAGGAAAGAAGAAGGAAGGAAGTAGGGAAAGTAGGGAAAGAAGGGAGGAAGGAAGGAAAGAAGAAGGGAAGAGACTGGGCCAATTTGACCCAGAAGGACAACAGGAGGGTTAAGGATAACTTGCCATCAAAACATCAGAATAAAAAGAGATAAAAATGACTCAGTATGCACATATTACCGTATAAATATTAATAATAATGATAAAAAGGAGCTCCACATGGAAAGAAATAAAGACACAGACCAGTCGTTTCAAACACACACACACACACAGTGGTGGTGGTGAGAGTCCCTCAGTTCATTAGAGTTTAGATTGGGATCGCTGGCTGTGTTGCTCGTGGCAGCTGTACTTTATCCCCTGTAGGATTGGTGGGAGAAGGAAAATTGAAACCACAACCTTTGGACAAGCAGACATTTAAGGCCTTGTCAGAGTGAGATAGGGCTCCCCGGCTCTGCCAAACCCTGACGCCCGACTCCATCACTATCAATATCCTGCCTTTTACTCAGCCGGCCCCCTTTAAAACAAAGGGAGATGTGGGGAACAGATAGTGGGAGGGAGGGAGGGAGGGAGGGAGGGAGGGAGGGGGGGGGGCAGCTTCAGCTCAGGGACAGCAGGGAGGTTAGAGAGACTGCTCCCTTCTTTTTCTCTCAGGGTAGATTCAACACAAGCTGCTGGAAAACTATTTCATACAAAGTTGGACAAGAAGACGGCAAAACATTTTAAACTGGAGCAGAAACGATGCAAAAACATCTGCAGAAATATAATGTTTTTTTTTTTACAAACACAGAGGACACTATGAGGACAGCAGAAATTCCTGCACCAGAAATCTGTGTATATAAAGTACTTATAGCTGCAGGAATCACCCTGACCCTGAAGATTAGTTAGCATTTAAACCCTTCCTGAAGTCTTTGGCTGTTTTCATTGGGTTTTTGCGTAAATGATTGAAACATGGTCTGGTTTATCATGTTTTATCCTGTGCCATTTTTCTCTGCTCCGCTGTTCTAAAAATAGCTTGCACTGACAATTAAAGGTAACGAACCTACTGCTAGCGATTATGGCAATAGACCAATTTGCCAAAATGTTGAACTGTCCCTTTAACAAGTGTCTAAATGAGACAATAATGGTCAAAGGTCATCAGGGATGTATCACACATGACATGAAAACTGATGAACTCAACAGTCCCTTTACAGCCTCAGTGTGTTTATATTCTCTATTTTATCATCTGACAAACTGTTGCTAACTTTGTTTGTCAGTCAAGTTTATTTTCTCCAGTTTTTCCAGCGTTTTATGGATTGAAAATCATTTTAAAAGCCATTATCTTGATGATTTACTCATCCCATTTTTGTCAGCCAAGCAGCAAAACCATAAAACCCAAACAATTTAGTTTCCAGGCTAAGTCTGATGAAAGACGCTCACAAACCCTTTCCCATCCCGGCCCAGATGATGGTTTAGCCATTGCTGATAAAAGTAAAAAGGTAATGAAATAATGAAATAATAAAATATCACAGTGAACTTCGATGATCACACTAAACCCAGAGGAAAATTTGGAGACGTCTGAGCCTAAAGGAAAAACATTATCTATCACACATTACAAAATATCACCTCACTCGGCCCTCGGATAATTAACACCTTCTTGCAGAGTCATACGCTCATTTTAACGCGTAGCTCTGCATCGCCACACGAGCTATGACGCGCACACACACACAGCACCGACTCAACACCAACTCAATGAATCAAATTAAGATATTAATGGTTGCTGGACAGATCGTTGGCGTTAATGGATCCGGCTCCGACACCGAGGTAAATATCCCGTCTTGGTAATCGTCCCCGGTTTGCGAGGTCGGTGACATTCTCGAGCAGCCCCTGCAGCTATTTCCATCACTGTCACAAAATTAAACAAATGTGATTGCTGAGGGTAAATTACTGACTATCTTTTTTTTTTTCTCCTCTTCTTCTCCCCACTGTGCAGACACTTCCTGTCCTGAGAGACCTCAACGTCTCAGTCCCATCTGCATCGGTTTACAGAAACGGGACAAATCGTTGGCCCTCGGAGGAACCTGAACCCGGAGGAGCCTGAACGACACGACACGACGACGGCGGCAAGGTCAGATGTTCATTCACATAAAAACCACTGTGAGATTAAACTGTTGCAAACAACAACAGCAGCAGCAGCAGCAGCAGCAGCAGCAGCAGCGACGGTCCTTATCCAGCAGACACTGATGAATGGCATCGTTTGTGGAGAATGAGCCCGAGTCACATTATGAACAGAAAACAAATCCTTATCTCATGATTAATTGAAAATGTGTTGTCAGCTTCCTCCGTCAGCTCCACGCAGCTATTGTCCCGTCTCTAAATGTGTAGTTTATAGCTGATCGTTTTTCATATGTGAAAGCTCGTACCGAAAAACAACAGAACAGGTTACTTGGTGGCGCCTTCATCGTGAAGTATGAAGAGCGCGTTTCTAAATCGGATAAAGTTTTAGTTTGAAGTTTTAATCCTGAAATCTGCATGATAGAAAATATTGTATTCAGTTCAGCTCCTTCTTGCATGGACAAAAACACAGTGCTGGTTTGGTTTGGGTTCATAGAAGCAGTTTTCTTCAGGCTCTCATGAACCTAAGAGAGGATGTTGATAGAGAGAAAAAAGCAGATTGGTGCATGAAAATGATGAGTCTTTTATTGTAGGTTTTGATGAGTTGTCCGGCTGCAGAAACTCTTGTCCACTGCAGGACGGCTCTCATTTAACCTCACACTAGATTTAATTAATCCACGCACCAGTCCATGCATGTGATTAATCTCCACACTGGGGACTGTGGGACAGATTAAGACTTACAGTAGGAAGTGTCCGGGCTTCCTACAAGTTTAGAGTTTGATGAACTGGGATGCATCTCCAAAATGTGGAGGCTTCAGTGTATTTCCTATCAAGATGGTTGATGCTGATATTCAGAGAGGAGGTTTGTGTTTTTCAAAATGATTAATGGACACTGTTGTTTGCAAAAAAGATGCCATTACTGTATTTAAATTTTTAAAAATCTTATCAGTTATGAAATGGTAAAATTAATGCAGATGGGAACTCCAGGCGGAGGAAAAAAATTTGCTTTGGGTTATAAAAGAGTCGGTAGCACTACATAATACGGCCCGCAATTTACAGCGTAACTAGCGCTCTCTTGCCGCATAGGTTGCCGCTTATTTCACACAAGTAGTGAGTAACTGCGGCTAACTTCCCCCCCTGTTTCCCCCGTGCATTTACAGTGTAACTAGGCTGTGTCTTAGTGCGTAACTTACCTCCTGCTTCACACCAACTTCCACACAAGTACAGGGTAACTCTCGCTGTTTTACAGCTTAACTAGGCTGCATCTTAGCACGTAACTCCTGTCATACTTTACACCAAATTACACAGTAACTCTCGCTCACTCCGTCACTAATTAGCGCATTTTACAGTATAACTAGGTTGTGTCTTAGAGCGTAAGTCCTGTACAATTACCTGCTACTTTGCCCGGACTTAAAGTGTAACTTCTGGTACATTAGAAATTAAATAGTCTAATGTAGGCTACAATATGAGCACAATTATTGCAATCTATCTTTTTCAATGTGTCAGCAGCGAAATTTCACCTCTATTTCAGAGATTTATTATTCATTAATTAATTGTATGGTTTGGATAGGTGAGAAATGGAGTGTGGAAATTTGCCAAAAAATGGCTGGCTGGTAGTAAACTTACCTCTCTAAAATGCACATCTATGAAAGTCTAGTTCTGTCATCCAAGGGCAAAACACAAACTATACAGTAATACATCCACAATAATGAGTCATTAGAGAGTTAGAAAATGCTTTATTATTTATCAACCAGAAGAAACATGACACATCCACATCCATGATCATTCAAGTATAAGGACAGTAAGTACTGTTAGTGAGCACTGTTACTCCCTCCTTAGTATCTACCTACACTCTAGTTGTGTTATAGTTACCAACTAATTAAGAAGTTGTGGGCTGTATTATGAAGTACTGACTGTTACTCCCTACTTAGTATCTACCTACACTCTAGTTGTGTTATAGTTACCCACTAATTAAGAAGTCGCGGGCTGTATTATAAAGTACTGACTGTTACTCCCTACTTAGTATCTACCTACATTCTAGTTGTGTTATAGTTACCCACTAATTAAGAAGTCGCGGGCTGTATTATAAAGTACTGACTGTTACTCCCTACTTAGTATCTACCCTCTAGTTGTGTTATAGTTACCCACTAATTAAGAAGTTGCGGGCTGCATTATAAAGTACTGACTGTTACTCCTACTTAGCTCTAGTTGTGTTATAGTTACCCACTAATTAAAAGTTGCGGGCTGCATTATAAAACTGACTGTTAACTTAGTATCTACCTAACTCTAGTTGTGTTATAGTTACCCACTAATTAATTTGTCGCGGGCTGTATTATAAAGTACTGACTGTTACTCCCTACTTAATCTACCTACACTCAGTTGTGTTATAGTTACCCACTAATTACAGGCTCGCGGGCTGTATTATCAAGTACTGGCTGTTACTCCCTACTTAGTCTCAACCTACACTGAAATTGTCCTGCATATACACTGTACTTGTCTTAGAGTTACCCAGTAACTACAAGAAAAGCGGGCTGTATTATTAAGTATTCTTTGTTATTCCCTCCTTGGTGTGCAAATACACTGTAATTGTGGAGTAATGCCTGGAGTTACCCATTACCTTCTGTCTAAGTGGAACCAGTGAGTTAGAACACAGTTTGTTTCATAAGATAACATCATCTGAAAGTACAGTAATACAAAGACAAAACTAACTTAAAGGAATAGTTCACCCCAGAATGATAGTATACAAAATATTATATTATTATAATAACAAAAGCCAGTAGAAATCTGTTATTTTATGATGTCATGGACACTTAAAATAATAGTTCACCCAAGAATGATATTTCACTCATTATCTACTCACTCTCGTGTCAACTAAGGGTTGGGAGAATTTTCAGAGTCCTCCGTGGCTTCACTGAGTTACAGGGGGTCTCGGCGTAGCAGTGCATGTCCATGTAACACTTGCAAATGGACACCGGCAGTCATTGTTCCAAAAAAAATCCAAATACCTCCATGCTGCTCGTCTGTAATGTCCGTCTTGTATTGAAGCTTCGATATGAGAAATTGTCCCGAAAAAAATAAATAAGTCCATATTTCAAGCTTTTTTGCAGCAGAAGCTCCTCTTCCCGGTCCGTCCAAATCACGCAAGATTTGCGTTGACGTCATTGCAATTAACTGCCACCGCCGCAAATCTTGCGAGACTTGGCCGGACCAGGAAGAGGAACTTCCACTGCAAACAAGCTTGAAATATGGACTTAATTTTTTCAGGACAATTTCGTATGTCAGGGCTGCAGTACAAGACGGACATTACATACCAGCAGCATGGAGGTATTTGGATGTTTTTTAGTGTGTTATTTTGTGACGAAAACCGCTGGTGTCCGCTTGCAACCGTTATATGGACATGCACTGCTACGCCGAGACCCCCTCTAACTCAGAGAAGCCACAGATAACTCTGAAAATTCTCACAGTCCTTAGTCTACATGAGGGTGAGTAGATAATGAGTGAAATATCATTCTTGGGTGAACTATTATTTTAAGTGTCCATGACATCATAAAATAACAGATTCCTACTGGCTTTTTGTTATTTACATTTAAGTTCATTTTTGTTCCTTCTGTAATAAACTGTTTAATTTAGTTTTCCATCTGCCTGGTCCTTCTAAGTCTAAGACAGTCAGTCAAGTCAGTTTCATTTGACAAAATGTACTTTCTAAGTTAGAAGTGTCAAGTGGAAAAGATTGTTGTGATACTACTATCACACCGCAGTGTGACACTCAGTGATGGACAATGGATGGGCTCCCCCCATAAAAGGTGATCTTGATCTTGATCCAGCTCCTTGGGTCAAGGCAGAGATCAGGGCCATGGGGTGGCGCGCCATCTCCCTCGTCGGGTCTATTTTCATGGCATCTCAAAAAACCTCACCTGTGTAGAAACATAATCATATCTTGTATCATCAACGTCATCACATAAATGCATCACTGTAAAACAAAGTGAGAAAATTAATAACTTTGAACAGGCTACAGTTTTTTCATCATGGAATAGCTACTTAATCCCAGTTTTTACCTTTCATCATGAATCATTAGCCTTTTAAACCATAACTTGTGATTTGTAAGCACATTAATCAACTACAAATTATACATATTTTTTCTTTAACTATTGAGTAAATATTTTAACCATTTAGAAACCTTCAACTTAGGTATAAAATCAATGCCCTTACCATACTGTTTCACAACTGTGTGCTTCACCAGTACATTAACTGTTAACGTTACTCTTGACTGTATTCATCTTTAATAACATGTGTAACCAACACTAACATTAACCGTACAGTACATGGATGTATGGTACAGTACTATCTCAAATACAACCTCAAAGCAAAACAACCGCAGCAGCACTAAGGTTCCCGGTTAGCGTGGTGCAGGGGAAAACGCACATTATCTTTAGCACAAGCTAACATTGCTAACTGCGTTAGCATAGCTACTTAACTCACCCAGAGGTTGATAACGCGGCGAAAATACCGTCACACAGGTCCTGGGTTCATCCCTCTCGTCTCCCGGGGTCTTTGCTCTGTGTTTATATCAACATATCACATCGTTGCATAAGTTCCCTCGTTTCGCCACTTCGTAACCTCCTGGCTACATCCATGCCTGACGGTCGTCCCTCCCTGAAGCTCCGTTTTCTCTAGCGAGGTGGGACTTTCTAACTTCTCAGCAAGTAACCAATCGGGAAGTGAACGCTTCTGGTCTGACCAATGACAGATGGTCACCTTTTTCATCGCATTTAACCTGTCTAACAACGCTGCTCATCATTGATCACATAAGGTGTCAATTAAATTTGACGATCTGTCATTGGTCAGACCAGATGCTGCTCACCTCCCATTGGCTGCCTGGTCCCACCTAGGCACTCTAGCCAGGCGGAGACCAAGACAAGTGGAGATTGAGAAATGAGGGGAAATTAAATCATGCAATGTCTACGATGTGATAATATGTTGATATAAACACAGAGCAAAGACCCCGGGAGACGAGAGGGATGAACCCAGGACCTGTGTGATGGTATTTTCGCCGCGTTATCAACCTCTTGGTGAGTTAAGTAGCTATGCTAACGCAGTTAGCAATGTTAGCTTGTGCTAAAGATAATGTGCGTTTTCCCCTGCACCACGCTAACCGGTAACCTTAGTGCTGCGGTTGTTTTGCTTTGAGGTTGTATTTGAGATAGTACTGTACCATACATCCATGTACTGTACGCATTGGCTCCATTAGTTAATGTTAGTGTTGGTTACACATGTTATTAAAGATGAATACAGTCAAGAGTAACGTTAACAGTTAATGTACTGGTGAAGCACACAGTTGTGAAACAGTATGGTAAGGGCATTGATTTTATACCTAAGTTGAAGGTTTCTAAATGGTTAAAATATTTACTCAATAGTTAAAGAAAAAATATGTATAATTTGTAGTTGATTAATGTGCTTACAAATCACAAGTTATGGTTTAAAAGGCTAATGATTCATGATGTGAAAGGTAAAAACTGGGATTAAGTAGCTATTCCATGATGAAAAAACTGTAGCCTACCGTTCAAAGTTATTAATTTTCTCACTTTGTTTTACAGTGATGCATTTATGTGATGACGTTGATGATACAAGATATGATTATGTTTCTACACAGGTGAGGTTTTTTGAGATGCCATGAAAATAGACCCGACGAGGGAGATGGCGCGCCACCCATGGCCCTGATCTCTGCCTTGACCCAAGGAGCTGGATCAAGATCAAGATCACCTTTTATGGGGGGAGCCCATCCATTGTCCATCACTGAGTGTCACACTGCGGTGTGATAGTAGTATCACAACAATCTTTTCCACTTGACACTTCTAACTTAGAAAGTACATTTTGTCAAATGAAACTGACTTGACTGACTGTCTTAGACTTAGAAGGACCAGGCAGATGGAAAACTAAATTAAACAGTTTATTACAGAAGGAACAAAAATGAACTTAAATGTAAATAACAAAAGCCAGTAGGAATCTGTTATTTTATGATGTCATGGACACTTAAAATAATAGTTCACCCAAGAATGATATTTCACTCATTATCTACTCACCCTCATGTAGACTAAGGACTGTGAGAATTTTCAGAGTTATCTGTGGCTTCTCTGAGTTAGAGGGGGTCTCGGCGTAGCAGTGCATGTCCATATAACGGTTGCAAGCGGACACCAGCGGTTTTCGTCACAAAATAACACACTAAAAAACATCCAAATACCTCCATGCTGCTGGTATGTAATGTCCGTCTTGTACTGCAGCCCTGACATACGAAATTGTCCTGAAAAAATTAAGTCCATATTTCAAGCTTGTTTGCAGTGGAAGTTCCTCTTCCTGGTCCGGCCAAGTCTCGCAAGATTTGCGGCGGTGGCAGTTAATTGCAATGACGTCAACGCAAATCTTGCGTGATTTGGACGGACCGGGAAGAGGAGCTTCTGCTGCAAAAAAGCTTGAAATATGGACTTTTTTTTTTTTTTTTCGGGACAATTTCTCATATCGAAGCTTCAATACAAGACGGACATTACAGACGAGCAGCATGGAGGTATTTGGATTTTTTTTGGAACAATGACTGCCGGTGTCCATTTGCAAGTGTTACATGGACATGCACTGCTACGCCGAGACCCCCTGTAACTCAGTGAAGCCACGGAGGACTCTGAAAATTCTCCCAACCCTTAGTTGACACGAGAGTGAGTAGATAATGAGTGAAATATCATTCTTGGGTGAACTATTATTTTAAGTGTCCATGACATCATAAAATAACAGATTTCTACTGGCTTTTGTTATTATAATAATATAATATTTTGTATACTATCATTCTGGGGTGAACTATTCCTTTAAGTTAGTTTTGTCTTTGTATTACTGTACTTTCAGATGATGTTATCTTATGAAACAAACTGTGTTCTAACTCACTGGTTCCACTTAGACAGAAGGTAATGGGTAACTCCAGGCATTACTCCACAATTACAGTGTATTTGCACACCAAGGAGGGAATAACAAAGAATACTTAATAATACAGCCCGCTCCTTGTAGTTACTGGGTAACTCTAAGACAAGTACAGTGTATATGCAGGACAATTTCAGTGTAGGTTGAGACTAAGTAGGGAGTAACAGCCAGTACTTGATAATACAGCCCGCGAGCCTGTAATTAGTGGGTAACTATAACACAACTAGAGTGTAGGTAGATACTAAGTAGGGAGTAACAGTCAGTACTTTATAATACAGCCCGCAACTTCTTAATTAGTGGGTAACTATAACACAACTAGAGTGTAGGTAGATACTAAGTAGGGAGTAACAGTCAGTACTTTATAATACAGCCCGCAACTTCTTAATTAGTGGGTAACTATAACACAACTAGAGTGTAGGTAGATACTAAGTAGGGAGTAACAGTCAGTACTTTATAATGCAGCCCGCAACTTCTTAATTAGTGGGTAACTATAACACAACTAGAGTGTAGGTAGATACTAAGTAGGGAGTAACAGTCAGTACTTTATAATGCAGCCCGCAACTTCTTAATTAGTGGGTAACTATAACACAACTAGAGTGTAGGTAGATACTAAGTAGGGAGTAACAGTCAGTACTTAATAATACAGATGCGACTTCTTAATTAGTGGGTAACTATAACACAACTAGAGTGTAGGTAGATACTAAGTAGGGAGTAACAGTCAGTACTTTATAATACAGCCCGCGACTTCTTAATTAGTGGGTAACTATAACACAACTAGAGTGTAGGTAGATACTAAGTAGGGAGTAACAGTCAGTACTTCATAATACAGCCCACAACTTCTTAATTAGTTGGTAACTATAACACAACTAGAGTGTAGGTAGATACTAAGGAGGGAGTAACAGTGCTCACTAACAGTACTTACTGTCCTTATACTTGAATGATCATGGATGTGGATGTGTCATGTTTCTTCTGGTTGATAAATAATAAAGCATTTTCTAACTCTCTAATGACTCATTATTGTGGATGTATTACTGTATAGTTTGTGTTTTGCCCTTGGATGACAGAACTAGACTTTCATAGATGTGCATTTTAGAGAGGTAAGTTTACTACCAGCCAGCCATTTTTTGGCAAATTTCCACACTCCATTTCTCACCTATCCAAACCATACAATTAATTAATGAATAATAAATCTCTGAAATAGAGGTGAAATTTGCTGCTGACACATTGAAAAAGATAGATTGCAATAATTGTGCTCATATTGTAGCCTACATTAGACTATTTAATTTCTAATGTACCAGAAGTTACACTTTAAGTCCGGGCAAAGTAGCAGGTAATTGTACAGGACTTACGCTCTAAGACACAACCTAGTTATACTGTAAAATGCGCTAATTAGTGACGGAGTGAGCGAGAGTTACTGTGTAATTTGGTGTAAAGTATGACAGGAGTTACGTGCTAAGATGCAGCCTAGTTAAGCTGTAAAACAGCGAGAGTTACCCTGTACTTGTGTGGAAGTTGGTGTGAAGCAGGAGGTAAGTTACGCACTAAGACACAGCCTAGTTACACTGTAAATGCACGGGGGAAACAGGGGGGGAAGTTAGCCGCAGTTACTCACTACTTGTGTGAAATAAGCGGCAACCTATGCGGCAAGAGAGCGCTAGTTACGCTGTAAATTGCGGGCCGTATTATGTAGTGCTACCAAAGAGTCTCATATTAATGTGGATGAATCTACGTTACCCACTTGTTGTTAATGGGTCCATTTTTGATAAATATATTGTTTTGTCTTCATAGTTATTTTTGATTTAGTAGTCGACTCGCCCAGCATTTCCTAGTTTCGGTTTCGGGACATGGGAATAACGCCGCTGCATTGTTTATGATTGGAACTACGATGGTATCTGATCGTCTTTGAACCTCCGACTTTCATCCTTGATGAGTGAAAACATTCTTGGCAAATGTTTTCGTTTTTGCCCGTCTTGCACTGGTCCAAGAATTTCACCGTGCGCGCAGAGGCTCATGGGAAATGTAGTCTGAAAACACTTTGCTTTCCGAAACTCCTCATATAGACCACTAATTTTCTTTACCCGATCTACAGAAAATTAAAGGAAGACGAAATAAAAACTAAATATATCAGTATGAAGTCATACTTTCAAGGACATTCACCTCACACTGCACAGTAAATGAGGTGCAGCCCAGATCACCTCTGAAAGTGATCCGATCTCAGTGCGTCCTCCAAGACGTCGTGGGTAAATTCACACCTGTTCTCAGAGGCAGATCTGAGCAGGACCCATGAGAAAGTCACCCTGCTGCCAGCTAGGTAGGACGCCCCAGTGTGTGTATGTGTGTGTCTATGTGTGTGTATGTGTGTGTGTGGGGGGGGTATCCCTCTGTAACCGAACAGGACGGTTTGCACCGTCTGTCTGTGCAAGCCCCGGCTCCTCCAAGCTCGCCATTTGTGATAATTAAATTTTCAGGGAGCAGATTTTGTCTTTGTGACACGTCGAGGGGGGGAAAGCTGTGAAAAGACCATTTTCCCCCCGCGAGGACGTCTGAGGGAGAGAAACGCAGCAGAAACTAATGTGTTTCATCAGGGAAAACACAGCCTGGAAAGCCTATTCAAAACAATTCCATTTGCCAGAGGTTTCCATTATCACGTCTGTGATGGAGGACACCGGTGGGAGGGGAGGGAGGAGGGAAGGAGGGGGGTGGGAGCACCGAATAAATCTGCTCTCAAGCAAAAATGCATTAAACAATAAGGATTCTACGAGGAAAAAAACTTCTTAAAAGAGGAGTCGTATAGTTTTTCTCCCCACTAATGTTAAGTTGCATTGATTTTCCAGATTGTACAGGTAATAATTTACATTGTAAAGTAAATCAGCCTCTGTTTCATTTAATTCCTGTTGCCGTTAAGCAGAAAATTGAAGAGTCTCTACTCAAGGGAAATCAGATTATCTTGTCAAACTGATGGCTAATGTGTAATGCATTTAAAGGCTGGATCAAAACAATCACCTGTGATGTCAGGGAAACCCCCCTCAAGATGTTTTAGATGCAGAGATCGACTGTTTAATGATTCATGACGACGACGACGACGACAGCGGCTGAAGAGCCAGACTGACTTCTGCCGAACGCGGCTGAGACAGGTACCCTTGAAGTCCGCGGGAAGGAGAGAGCGCGAGGGGAATACGTTAATGTGGTATTGATCACGGTGACAGTATAGCATCAGCTGAGACGAGCAGAAAAAGGTCGCAGTCACTCATTCTGACTTTACTTTGTGTGTACGTATATGTGTGTTTGTGTGTGTCCACCTCGTTCCTGTTGACAGGCAAAAAAAAAAAAATCAAAACCTCAAATCAAATAATATAAATAAAAATAAAATAAAACTTTCTGTTCCTGTCACAACTTTGGTGCTCAAAGCAGGATGTCAGATTCTCACATTTTCCACTTTTCAATGAAGAAAATCTAATCAGTTTCTGTTACAATTGACTCAAAATTTTCCTAATTCTTTTATTTTTTCTCGTATATTCTGTTGTGTCGTTATGTAATTCTTCTTCTACCAACTGGCCAAGTTACAGGGGTCACAGTGAGGCTTTGACCTTTGACCTTTTGGATATAAAATACCGTCACCACACATCCTATTAGACATTTGTGTTAAATTGTGATCATAATTAGCCTACATGAATCCATGGGTTATAAGGTTAAATCACCAAAATCTAATCGGTTCATTCTTGAGTCTAAATCGACGTCTGTGCTAAACCTGAAGAGATTCCCGTGAGGAGATCTTGAGATTTTGAAACTGGGATTTGTGAGGTCACTGTGACCTTGACCTTTGTCCTTTGGTGACCAACTGTTTCTCAGTCCATCCTCAAAAAAGGGACTGTGCTACATTTTTCAGTCCCTCCAGGATTTCGCAGGCTTTTTTTGTGATTGTTGCGGCCTAAAATGCCTGATTTTGCGGCCACATTTTTAAAAAATTGTGGTGCATTGCGGGAGACAGCGAAAGTTGCCAAAAAAAGTTGCGGTTTTGTTCTGAATAATTAAAAATCAAAAGGAAAATTTTGAAATCTCACGAAATAATGTGAGGTCCTGTTATACCAGCAATTTTTCACTTGTTAAGATAGGCACAGGGAAATTACATAGAGTTGTTTTACTGTTTTTTAAAACAGTCCAGTCTTTGAATAAAAAAGGGAGGGTGGCTACTCAAGTCCAGGGCCCTTAGGATGGGGGGAGGGGCACCTGGCCGCGGTGGCGTACTCATTGGAGGGGGGGCAGGTTCGGGCAGTCAACCAGGATAGCTCACACACTCAGCATGTGTTCCTTTATGTGACAGTTGAGGTTCCTGTCACTATGCCTCCAATTGATCATGAGCCCTGGCTACTTGGCCTTCACCTCTTCAACTTGCCACATTCACTTATCACGTTGTGCACGTTGTATCAAGTTCCTTGCCGTCCAGCCCAGCCACGCCGTTCCTCCATGGACTCACTTTCAACCACCGCTCCGTCCCGACTCGCACTCTGTTGTGTAACTCGCGGAAAGCACCGATGATTGGCCCAATTTGCGGAAGAGTTGCAGTGATTGTACAAAATTGCAAGATCGCAAAAAATTGCGGGGATTGGTTGAATTTGTTGCAATCGCAACATCGCAAATTCCTGGAGGGACTGATTTTTACCTTAAGTAACCAGCTTCAGAGCCCTAGTTCTGGTTAAATCAATGACTTGTAACTAGTTCCAGGGAGAATGGAGGCTCTCTGTCTAGCGTCTCTTGGCTGAAAACCAGCCTTGTAAGATCAGAGCCTCCGACCTCTCGTCACCGCAGCACTGCGACACAAGCATAACCCGCAATCTCTTGTTTATGACAGATAAGACTACACAAATATAAATGTTGCAACATCGTATATGATAAATAATGTTATGCACCCCTCCAGGGGTGCATAACGTTAGGGAGGAGGGTTAGCAAAACAGCAGGAAAGCAAAAAGACTTGCATAGTTCCCCTTTAAGTCTCAATAAAAGTTTGAGACAAAGGTGGAAAAAGTTTCCTCAGGGTTTTACTGCGATATCGCGGACAGATGGACGGACGCCGGACGGCCTTCACTGTCGCTGGTTCAGGATTTCATGATGCTGATGCTCATTTACACTTAAAGCAGATATCAGTGGAATGTTTTTGTTAATATAAGTCCTAAATAGTCCTATTTTCCGTCAGCAATCACTTACATGGAGTGTTTCAGCCGTAACACGAGTCTCTCCGTCACTCTGCTCTGCTGCAACCCGAGGAGAAAATTTTCCTTGTGGGATACAAGTGTTATCCAATGAGGAGAGAGAACAGCATGAAGGGCTGTGTGTGCAGCCAAGGGATGCGCGTGAATGTGGTAACGTAGCACGAGGACCAATAGATGCCTGACGAGGGCGGGGGCTGCTAACTCATGGTGCATTCAAGGAAACTCGTACTTTGTGTTTTTCCTTCCTGTGAAGTCATACCAGTTCGATCTGGTACGAGTTCACGGGTTGAAAGTTACGAGAGGCCGTTATAGTGAACTTTCACAGGCAACAGGACGGTAAAAACACGAGTTACGGGTTACCTGGAATGCTACAAAGTCGTAGTTGTGACTTGAAGCTGGAACTTACGGTTTCAAAAGCCTGCCTTGAACGCAGCATTAGCCGAAACGGCCGGATCGCTGATATCTGCTTTAATCGTCATCGCTCGTCCACAATAAGTTCTTAGTTCCTTTAAGAAACATTCACAACAGAAGAATATGTGAGAGTATTAATGGCTGCCCCAGTTTTCCTAAAAAAAAGTAACTGTGGACACTTCTTCACGGTGATTTAGGTCCAGTGTTGATGTGTGCGTCTCTATTTAACAGCGGGAAGTAAAAGTGTGGCTTACTTTACAAATTAGCTACTTAGCATTTTGCATTTTAATGAACCATAACAACCTGTCTGACCAAACACTAACCATACTTCCATAATCGTGCATCACACCTCTTTGTCTTCGTCCTGCAAGCCTCCTGAAGCTGTAATCGCTCCTCCACCAGAGGAGCAGAGTAAACTGTTGGTGCTACAGGTCAGTTATGAGACGGAGATGGTTTGGATCATTAGGCATGCTGAGGGGTGGTGGGAGGTGGGGGGACTCCCTGTGCCAGATGTGCTGCGCCTCTGGTTCAACTTGTGGGACTGACGCATCCAAACATTAACTCGCACGCTGACAGCGTCGCTTTATTGCTTGTCGCTGGGAGTAATTAGCTGAGCCGCCCGGGACAAACCCTCGGAGAACTCATTTAAGTTCCAAAAAAAAAAAAAGGAGAAAAAAAAGTGGGTGAATCCCCATTAATGTTGTGGTGTCACGTCTGAGGTGGAAACAACAGCTGAATAACACAGTTTCTAGATCAGAGCCTTTGGTTTCCTGCTGTGGCATTTATAGGATTCGGTCGTGACAAGCTTACGTTAATTTAGACCTCAGACTTTTATCAGGTTGATTTCATCCTCTTTATCATCTCAAGTTGTTTTGTTTGCCCCAACTTACAGTAAGAGGAGGTATTAAGTTTTGCTAATAGCCTTCTGCATTGCTAATAAACAGCTGTTAACTTGTCAAGAAGAAGCTGCTTTAATATCTCCTCTAAATGGCCTGTAACATTTTCGGCGTGTTAACCAGTCTGTCTTGTCACTTTCCAATATCAACTCATTATCTTTTCATAAGTATCTTACCAATCTTGCCTTTTGAAGAATAAAACCTCTAACCTAATAATCAAATATCTATTTTGTTGTTTAAAACAACTTGAAAACCATCTTGTTTCCAGTTCTGTTGCACCACAGAGTTTATAACCCTAATTGTTCCTGAAAAATTCCCCAGAAACGACTGATTTTTATACTTATTCTCCCCATACATCCAAAATACCTTCTGTTTACAACAAATCCTCACTTGTTTTTTTTTGTTTTTACAATAAATAGCTCACATTTGATAGAAATTTCAAAGAAAAATGTCTACGTTTCTACAAAATCCATATAAAAATCTTCCTTTTTTACCCCATATTTTGTATTGAGTCAGATTTTTGCAGGAAGGTTTTTGATAAACTGCTTAATTACTGTCACCATGCCTATGCCAGGGAGATGTAAGCAGAAACTCCTAATTAGTGAGCTGAATATAACGATTTTACGGTGTTTGTGTACCACAGGTCACATCACAGGCAGTAAATGTTTTGATAAGTGCAGCAGCAAACGTCTCGGGCTCATTTGGACCGTCCTGTTGGCGCTGAGCCCTCGGTGTGCAGCCGCTGCAGCTGGCTCCAGGTCGAAGGTGCTCGCAGTGATACAAAGGTTCAAAGGTGAACAGGGAGTTAGTCTTTGCCAAATGTCAGCTGGTTCTCCACATCACAACAAAAAAAGAGAGGAGACCACCTGGCACATGTGAAAGCAGGACACGATTGTACTGAAGAGTGAAATACCTCAACGGAAAATAACTCTGGACCTCAGACTGAGTGAGAGATAAATAGGATGCAATTCATCTAGAAAATAAATAAATAAATTGATAAACACAATTCACATCAGAAATGTGCGCTCACTGTTCCTTTTCCATTTGGATGATTACGATCAACAATAAACACAGTGATGTCCATTTTAGAAATTAATCTCCTGTTGAAATGAGATGTCTGCTCTGATGCGATTAGAGCAGTGAAAAAACTCACTGCTCATCTGATCTGAGGACGATAATCATGAGAGTCCAATCCAGATTTAGGTGTCACCTGTAGCTGTTCACAACAGACAGGTGCTGTCACAAAGACACACATAGGCACCATGGTTACGCATGCAGATCATCGTGAAGGTCTGGACAGGAATTTATGTCTATTTATAATATAAGATGTTTAATTAAAGCATAAGTCAGCGATCCGGTCGTTTTGGCTAATGCTGCGTTCCAGGCAGGCTTTTGAAACCGTAAATTACGGCTTCAAGTCACGACTTACGACTTTGTAGCGTTCCAGGTAACCCGTAACTCATGTTTTTACCGTCCTGTTGCCTGTGAAAGTCACTATAACGGCCACTCGTAACTTCCGACCCGTGAACTCGTACCAGATCGAACTGGTACGACTTCACAGGTCGGAAAAACAGTTACGAGTTACGGGTTTCCTTGAACGCACCATGAGTTAGCAGCCCCCGCCCTCGTCAGGCATCTATTGGTCCTCGTCCCTACGTCACCACATTCACGCGCATCCCTTGGCTGCACACACAGCCCTTCATGCCGTTCTCTCTCCTCATTGGATAACACTTGTATCCCACAAGGAAAGTTTTCTCTTGGTTTACAGCAGAGCAGAGTGACGGAGAGACCAAACACTCTATGGAAGTGATTGCTGACGAAAAATAGGACTATTTAGGACTTAGGCTATATTAACAAAAACATCCTGCTGACTTCTGCTTTAAGGTGTTTAGATTTGAGCGACTAAAGGCTGAGGAGGAACAGAAAGGAGAGAAGTGTGTGATAAGATGGATTCTAGCTGCTGTTTTTAATTATTGCAGTTAATTCTCTGGTAATAAATAATACTTATCTGTTGAAAATACAAATCCTAATTCAGAGTGTTACTGTAAACACTAACATTGTCTAATGGTGTGTACAATTCACGTTGGAAACAAACACGGAAGTCGGAAAAATGGAAGATTAAATGAAAATATTATGATTTTATACTTGTAAATGTTTGGATTCCAATGCAAACAATGTATAAGGTTTTTAAAAGGGCGTTACAACAAAAAGCGTGTGAGGTGCACCAAAACAGACGTATGCAATAATAGAGTGTTGTCATTTATAACAACAAGGAAGGATGACAAAGGATACGAATGTAACTGTGCTTTGTACATTGACTAAAATTCAGACTCGAAGCTCATAAATTCTGACCTCCAAGTACAACTTGAATGCACCATGTGTGTCTCCAAACACTTCTGTTTCTATATGCAGTTAATTAGGCTAGTGTTTGTGCAAAATTTGCAGGGATTCCCTTGAGGATTTCTCAAGAGGTTGCATTCACAAGTTCACAATCAATGCCCTGTGAGGTCACTGCAACTTTGACTTTCAACCTCTGACCGTAAAGGGATAGTTTGGCTTTTTTTTGACACGGGGTTGCATGAATTAGTCCTGCACAGTCGGTATGAGCTGCATTAAATTCTGGTCAGGGTGATATGACTGGGAGCACAGAAACATCCCATGAAGAAATGTAATATCTTATTTTTAAAAAAGTACATTTCATATAAATATATTTCAGTGGTTTATCTTCCTAGGAAGTTCCTCCCTTTAGGTGCTGGTCTAAGATGAATTTGTTTGACAGTCGCTCATATTCGTAACATTTTCTGCTGAGTTTAAACATGGAGTTGTTGTGGTAAAAGATGCATACACTGTGTTTTGTTTTTGTTTTTCCTACCAGTGGACGTGCAGACAGGCAGACGAAGGGGATGTGGATTAATCCTTTGACAGAAAATCTTGATGCTGAACTGAAAAAACAACAACAAAACCTAAGTCACAACACATAAAAATTCATATAAATGTCATCCTGGCTGCTCCGTTTTCTTTTAACCGTGTCAACGCTCTTGTGCATGTTAGTGCTCAGATTAGAGAGCTGCAAACACGAGTCAGGAGAGCAGTGTCCCTTTGACCTACAGTTTGAAGAGGAAGCTGTGGATTTGATAGAGGGCCTTAAAATACATCAAGCCAATTTCATTTCATTGCAGGAAAATCAATATGGCCCAGTGTCCTATTTACCTGCACAATATCCAAGGCAGGAGTGGAGGAGCAGATGAAGGTTGACCCGCTCCTGACATGATCACACACAGACCCTGCACATGACTCGGCATCAGGCAGTGAGTCACACAAGGCTGAGATTTAAAGAGGAACTATGCAGGATGTGTAGCTACATTTTTACCTAAACAGCTTGTGATGGTTTAATAAAAGTTGTTATGAGGGAGAATGGAGGCTCTCTGCCTTCCAGGTGCGTGTCACTCGTCTTTGCACACGGCAACACAAGCACGCTCCGTAACCTGTAATCTCTTGTTTATGACAGATGAAACTGCACAAATATACAATAACATCGTCTATATAACATTTTCTGCCGCTCTATTGATTGATTTCTCGCCAGCTGCATTATAAATAATTGCACATGGCCGAGAGGAGGGTTAGCAAAACAGCAGAAAAGTAACAAGGATTTAAATACGTTTAAATTTTGTGGCTTAATATTTCAGTTACAGGAATCTTGTAACAGCTGAAATGATAAACAGATTAGTGTGTGGGACGGTGTTGTACCAAGTCATTAAGTCGTACAAGTTTATGGAGAAAGTAACTGACAACGTAGTCAATAATAACTGTTATCTGTGGCAGTAAACTGGCATTCAAGATCATCTTCTCCAACAACTTCTCCCTGATGATCTGATCACTCAAACATCCAGAAACAGGACTCTCTCCTCAGTTACTATTCTGGTTTTTATTTTATGACTTAACACAACTAATTCTCATAGTATACTGATGTAAATGTTACATACAGTAAGGGATCAAATCATGAGTTAAACTCATTAATGTGCTCCTCGAAAGTTAAATGTTTTTCCCAAGATGCAAGTTGTCACCCTGCTTTTGCATGCATTGCATTATGGGACAATTTGTTCAAATTGTTAGTGAACATATAGGACTACTTGATTGGCTTGATTAGTGATCATTGTGGGAAAACAAACGCTCTGCTCGTTTGCATATCTTTAAACTGGTCCTGATCGTCTCGAGTCCAGGCTGCAGTAACAGCCTCCTGGAATACGACGTCCTGTATCTGCTTTCACTCTTCAGACTCCACTAAATTTAGAGCCTTTTTACGAAAACTGATCTAACTTTTATGAGCAGCTTCGGACAACTGCCATGTACACACACACACAGTGGCACTATGACGTGGAATAACACAGATTGCTGAGATGAATTATGCACAACAAAGGCCAGCGTATCCTGGTTTTCAATCTGTGCCATGGGTCACGCTCCAAAAGTGAAAAACTAACACACAAAAAAAGCAGGATTCCTAGGATGAAGCCGAGGGGAAGATACTGTGACACAATCAGGTCGTGGACCACCCAGGTGAAGTGACCTGGTTGGAACGCCACTGTTCACAGAAGGAGTTTGGTGCATTTTCAGGCAAAAGAAGGTCCATTACAATTAAGCCAAACACACAATACTAAACCATGTTTTGGATTTGTCAGTATATTGTAACTTTAAATCTGCTTTGTGTCGTCATTTTCTAGCACAACTGATGGAGGGGAGACTTGGTTAAAGTTTCTGATTCCATCGAGCAAAAAGAAACTCAGAGTTCAGGGGAAAGAAGTTATTAACGGCGAGACTGACGACCCTGAAGAGCCAGAAACTGCAGTTCCTTAAATAACCACTTCAGAGGTGAGTCAACTCCCACCAGGGGTTTCACCAAATGGTCAAATCAAAACCATTAATCAACACTGTTCATCATGGATGGAATATTCGTCTTTTTATTGTTTTTCTTTTTTCAAAAGCCCAGTGCTGTAATAAAGTGGTGGAATGGCATTTACATACACCCTCCCCCACCTGAATCGTGCTGTCGCTCTTGTCCACCAAAATTCACGCTTATCCACGATGTATGACAGCAGTGTATTTATGGTCATTAACACAGGCAAACTCAGTGTAGAGGGTTAGGGCTGGCAGCAGTGGCGCCGCATTTAAAAAAAGAAAAGAAAAAAATAGAGAAACCTTCCCGCAAATACAGGTTTCCCACTCTTTCCTTGAAATCATTTTCCAGGACATTTTCAGTTGCTACAGCTTTGAAGGAAGTAAGAAACAACTGTACCTTATTTTGTGCATTTAACGAGTTTGTTTCTATGTTTATTCAACTCTCATCCCCAAAAGTCTGATTTAAAGGGATAATTCAACATTTTGGCAATTTGCTGCTCAGAGCTACGCTACGGAGGCTCATGGGATTTCTTGGTTTCCCTCATCAAACTCATCAAATACACAATCCAACAACTCCACAACGCTCTGGTGGACAAGACCCGAGATAATGAAGTTACCAGACCAGCAAAAAACTTCAGGGACAGTTTTTCATCAGTCTCTGTATTTTCCTCTAAAACAACTCTGTGTTCGTTGTGTTATTATCTTAAATAAGGTCCACTTGTCCACCAGAGCGTTTTGGAGATTGTGTATTTGATGAAACCAAGAAGTCAACTCTGAGCCACCACGGCTCTGGGTTCTAAAAATAGCTTGCACTGACAATTAAAGGTAACGAACCTACTGCTGTGACTATAGGGATTATGGCAATAGGTCAATTTGCCAAAATGTTGAACTATCCCTTTAAAGATGTGCAGTTTGTGGCTCTGATGTATGAATGAAATATTCTCTTACATGCTTAGAAATTACAACAACATGTTTTTGCTTTCTAACCAGGCTCACTAGTCACTTTTTTGGAAAACAAATTCTTAGCGGGGTCTTAAAAAGTCAAATCGAACTCTGGTAGCTGATGCCACTATGTGATAAATCATTTTCAAGGACAACTCAAGCTTTTCCAGGACATTTGACTTTGTCTCTCATTTTCTGGAAAATTGGTCAACCAGATTTTCCAGGAAGAGTGGGAACCCTGGAATATTCGACTATTCGTCATCTTTTGGGAAGTATTCAACAAATACTAAAATGCAATATTTGTCAATGCCCTAACTCCCACACACTGCTTTCATTAACATGGCCAACTTTACAGCAGAAATAAACACAAACAAGCTTTCGACAAAGTCTCAGCTCCAGCCACGCCCATTTTTTGGAGTATCTGGGAATTAGGGGGCGGAGTCAGGGACTGCTAAAATGGCGACAGTGGAGCAGCTCACTTTGAGCCTTAAAAAGGCTACAAAAGCTACAAAAAGGCTAAAACTCAAAATGAACCTGCAGTGTTGAGTATGTAGTCTAGTTCCTCTCAACACTGCAGGTTTAATTTTGAGTTTTAGGGTAACATGAAAAAATGTCTCTAGAGTATTAAATATTGGGATGAACTGCTGCAGATCAGCCCTTTAGAAACCACATGTGATGAAATGTAAAAAAAGAAAGAAGAAAAGACAGAATCACACGGAGTTCATTTTAATGGAGAAAGGACAAAGGGTTGAGGATAAGGATCATGGAGAGCGTGTACTGAAAGTGAATCCACTTCCTGAGACTCGGCTCACCTAAGGGTTGCTGAGGATTAGGATCTGACATGAGAGAGAGAGGGAGAGAGAGGGAGAGAAAGAGAAAGAGGGTATGCGTGACCTTGATGGTTTTAGGAAGAGAAAATGACTTTTCATCCACGACGCCTGTGAGGATGAGGAGCGACGAGTGACACGAAGAGGCTTAATTCAGCCTGTGGGATGGAGGGAGGGAGGGAGGGGGATGAAGGACACGGAGAATGGATGTGAGGTGGGGGGAGAGGTGGAATCGAGCATTTGTCTGGCTCGGGTCATATCTGATTAAAGTATATGAGTCCAGTATTAGGGTAATATTCATCAGGCAGCCAGATAAGCCACAGACAGAGATTCTTTGTTATTCAGCAGGACTCGATCAGAGGCGCGTGTCCTCCGCTGCCGTCACAATCCCTGCTGATTAACACAGGAACGGAGAGGATGCTCTGTTCCTGTTCCTATACACCTCCTCTTTTTTCTTTTTTTTTTTTTGCTTTCATCAGATGGAGCCTGTATTTATGTCAGGAGCAAAAACTTGTGTTTAAATTGTTCAGGTCCAATCAGGATTTTTTTTATTTGTTTTTGTAGGTGGGATTAAGAAACAAATCGGAGATTAGATGGATGCAAAAGCACAAATTGTTGGATCCAGTTAAGACGATTATTTATAACAAAGGTCAAAGGCAGGAATGCAGGAGCCAAACAGGTAAATGGGGGGATGATGGCAGGTGTTATGGGTGTGTCTTCACACAGTCAGAATTAGCACAGAGGTGGTTCTGAGGACTTTGGCAGATGTTTGTCTCTGTGATCACATCAGAACCTGCGAGATAAACGTCAGGTGGAGGAAGAGGAGTAGGAGAAGGGAGTCCCTGCAGAACCTGAGGCTGCAGTTTCAGGACGCTTGTGTTTCACAACATTAACGATAAGTACGATTCACAAAATATAAGTTTGTCAACAATTGGATTATATAATGTTATTCATCTTATTTCTGTTGTACAGGTTGTTTGTCCGTCACATCCACTTGTGGCACAGTTGTGGGGATCATATACTTATTCTTATTGTTTATAATTTTGTCTGTCCTTGTATGAGTATTAGGGCCACATTGACAAATAAAAAAATCACAAACTTCGAGAATAAAGTCGTAAATTTACAACTTTATTCTCTTAAATTTAAGACTTTATTCGCTGCTCAGAGCTACGTTGTGGAGGCTAAAGGAATTTCTTGGTTTCCCTCATCAAACTCATCAAATACAAAATCCCAAAACTCCATAACACTTTTGTGGACAAGTTGTGACCTGCACAACCACCACGCTATGAGATAATAACAGAATGTTATGACACGGAGCCATTTTCGAGGTAAATACAGGGTAAATGCAGAGTCTGTTTGCTGAAAAACTGTCCCTGTCACAATCACGCATCAGAGGTTTTGCATGAATTTACCTCTAAAACAGCTCCGTCTCGTAACGTTCCTTTATTATCTCATAGCATGGTGGTTGTGCAGCTCACAACGTGTCCACGACAGCGTTTTTGAGTTGTTGGGTTGTGTATTTGATGAGTTTGATGAGGGAAACCAAGAAATTCCCTTAGCCTCCAAAGCGTAGCTCTGAGCAGCTCACGGCTCTGCTCCACCGTTCAAAAAATAGCTTACACCGACAGTTAAATATAACGAACCTACTGCTATGACTATAGCAATTATGGTAATGGGCCAATTTGCCAAAATGTTGAACTATCCCTTTAAATGCAGTTCTCTGTCAGTGTTATTTGCTTATATAACCAACGCTCAATGCATCATGGGATATGTTGGGTCACGAAGGATCCACCTGTTGGATCTTTAGGCTGCAGCTTGTCTTATCCCAGTTTGTGATAATTAAGAGTTCATCATTAGTTCGTCTCCATGCTTGATTCTGAATTAGATCTTTATCATATTTAATTTCACTGCTGAACGAACAAAGCTTCAAGATGACGACCACGGCCACGACGTCCCCTTTGAAACGGGTGATGGTCGATTTAAAACCGTCCCCTTTGTTTCTGACAGCTGAACCCCCCTGTGGCGTCCGCAGTGACTCAGTGGATGTCATGATTGATTTCAGGGTCAGCGAGTCCAATACGTTTCCTCTGAGCTGATCTTTGAACGGCTGATGTGGATCTTAATTGAGTCTGGTTCATCTTCTCGGGGAAAGTGAAAAAAAAATAAGGAGAAAAGAAATACGCCGTCGTCAGATCCAGAGAGAAACTGGCAACTTAGTGACAGCACCTCTGGTATCTACTGGTTTCTGGATCTACATGCATCTGTGTTATTAGCCTATAAACTGTTATAGCTCCATAGTGCTGCAGTTTATCCACCATTTTGGACCAGAGACCAGCAGCAAAGTCACTAAAATAAATATTGGAGCCATTTTTCACAACCCACAGATCCTCCAAAACGTCTGTCAGCAACATGACACTTTTCTGAGCCACAGATCAGCAGCAAATTAACTTATATCGTATTTGTGACCTACTTCTGTCTCTGTAACAGATGACATCTCTCCTCTGTTGGATGGTTGTGCTTTCACTGCTGCAAACCGTGCATTATGTGTGAAATTTAACAATCTAAGCATTTCTTTGCTTCATAAGTTTTAATAACTGGACTTTTTTGGAGTGAAGTGTTGTGTATTGTTATTGGTGTCTTCCATTTGAACTCATAGATTTCATACGTCATCAGAAGTCAGAATACCAACTCAGAAACTTGGAGTTCACGATCCAAGATGGCCGCCCCATGTCACAACAGTGAGTAAAAGTCGAATATTGAACTATTGTTTAATTACACAGACATTACTGTGCAACCTCTATCTGTTGTGATGTTGCCTTCACGTTCATCAAACTATAAAATAGTGTGTTGTTATCGGCTAATCGCTAACAAATGATCATGACCACGCCCACTTAGGAGACAGGAAGTGTGAACCATCTCTATACAGGATCTTTGGACTTGGACACATGCTCATGAACATGTGCAAACAAACCGAACATCTCCTTAACACGAGGACATTTCGTGAATCCACTTTGCAGATTTAGCGCTGCTGCCACATCCAACATGAGGCCAACACTGGGTTTTCCAAATGTATTCCCTCTTGTGGTCCAAAAAAATGCAGTTTAGCAATGAGGTTGTTCCACAGTTTGCAGAAGAAAGTGGACAAAATCCATGCTGCTCTTGTGGCTAATTTCCACTTTTGAGACATTTTGACTGTGTTTGACTCTTACAGATGTGAAGCAGTGAGGAAGCTGCAGGACTTGGAGAGTTGTGGAGGAAACATGGAGGATAAAGACACAACTTAATAATTTCTCTGTCTCTCCACCATGCAGATATTTCTGGCTGTCATTTATCTTTGGATGAAGGAAATACCAGACTGAGGTTTTCACACTGTAATCAAATAATCAATATTTTTTGGGTACATGATCAATCACATAACAATAACTTGAAAAATGACAAACTCAGAGAGGGTTAATGCCAGTTTATCATTTGATAGCTTATTGATTTCATTAATTAACCTACTTGAATTTTAATTTCACTGTATTTGAATTTTCTCCTTTGCATTTTCTTATGTTTTGCTCAGTTAAGTCTCGACTTTAAATCTATGTAACAGCTTCTAATGAGACTGTGTCTGATTTAAATTGAGTTTTATTTGAAGAAAATATCCAGCGCCATGTCTCTCTCCATCTCTCCCACAGTCACCGCTGGATTTGTCCTGATTCCTGAGCGCAACAACCACCCCCCGAGCTCTAGCTATAGGCACCAGACCGGGATGGGATGAAGACGTGAACTCACCTCACTTCTGCGGAGTCTGCTGCGCATCGGGTCCAGCCGAAGTCGCCCGGAGAGGGTCGGTGGGTCGGAGGACAAGTGGACACCAGGTTGAGGTTCTCCCGCCTGCCGCGCATTTCTGCTCCGGACACCTCCAGAGCGGCGGCGGCGGCGGCGGCCGAGGAGGAGGAGGAGGAGGAAGAGGAGGAGGCATCGTGACTCCTGCACGCTCACCGGCCCGTCCTCTCCACATGCACCGGGACCAGAACGGAGCAGATACTTGGTAATCATCCTCTTCCTCCTCCTAAACCCCCTCATCATCGCTGCATGTGGCAGCAGCCAGGACATCGGCTCCACAGTGACAGATGTTTGGCTCCTTCATCCGAACATTTACGCGTTTTTAATAAGACCTAGAGGGAGTAAAAAACATGCTGACTGCTGTTTTCTGGCGCGTTTCTTTCCCTGTGTGACGCTGTAGGTCTCCGTCACTCCGCCCGCTGTGTTGATTTTACTTCACTTTTGGAGATAAACCCTCACAACCAGACGCACAAACCTCGTTATTCGTGCGTAAAAGCCGCGCGCCTCGTCAGTGAATGACGCGTTGTGCGTTTCATCAGTGAAAGCGAGGTAAGTTCTCAGAGGCACCGATGAGCTCGTGTCGGACGCAGACTTTTGCATCTGAAGGAACCTGTTGGATTAATATAAAAACAAAACAAGAAAAAAACAATCTGCCACTTTCAGGGAGTTTGGTGTTTCTCCGTCTGGTGCGTCCTCGCCTCTTTGACCCCGCAGATTCAACCCCGCCTGTCGTCGCGATTACAAGGTAGAGACGATGTTTTTATGCAACACGAGTGCCATCAAAGACTGGAGCTATTTTCTGTCTCAGCTTTTGCCCCTGATGAATAAAACAACAGGCTTGGTCAGCATCGACAAAGCGGAGGCTGTGACGACCGTCACCGTGGTGACGGCTCTGCAGCCGGACAGCGCCGTGAGCGCGAGCAAACCGCCTCTCAACTCCAACCATACCTCGGGCATGGAGCACGTCTTCCAGTACTCGTACTCGGAGAGCGACCTGCTGTACACGGACTACCGGACGCCGGTGCGGGACTCGATCCCGCTGCCCAAAGCGGTTCTGTACCTGGTCATGGCCGCGCTGGTGGTGGTGGCGGTGGCGTACGCGATAGTTGGACACCTGGTCAAAGACGTGGTTAATGAGTTTGTCGGTATGTGACCCCCTCTTTGTGTGCGTGTGTGCGCGTGTGTGTGTGTCATACATGTCCACTGGGATTATTGAAGGCAGCACGAGGAAAATGAGGAAAATAAAATGTGATAAAAGTCAAATTAAGCCATTTATTTCAACACATTAAACACACAGAGACAGTTTTACATTGATGACATGTTAGGGAAACTGACATTGTCCTTATTTTGCATTTGGGGCCCCAGGGGACACCACCCTGGGGCCCCATTAGTCAATGTTTGGAGAAAAAAAATGCATTTAAACACATCTGAAGTCTAGGCTATTTGTACCTCTCCCTCTCTTCTCTCAGTTTAATTAAATTGAAATGTAAACTGACAGGAAACCAGTGAGCGTGTTGTGGACTTACAGGATCCGTTCTCCTCTCGGCCAGTGACCTTGTGAGGAGGGAGACGTCCTGACAAAACGACACTATCAGCAAGTGTCTGTATGAGAAATGGAGAGGAGCTCGGCTGTATGTGTGTGTGTTTTTTTTTCCTTCTCTCTCTATTTTTGAAGAGCTTCCTGTGAGTGATACATAATGAATGAATGAATGAATGAATGAAACAATGAAGTCTATTTTTAGGACGCAGTGTGGCTCTCATAGTGCTGACTTCACCTGATTGTCAGCTAATTTACATCAGGTGATTTCAAGCGAAACACGAGAGGTTTCTGCAGGGGCGCGTCAGGACAGAGCAGAAACACCGGTCGCTGCTGCTGCACCCGCTGAGCAGCTACGATGGAGCAATGCAACTTTTTTGGGATGAGGTCAACACATCAACACATGACATTCAGGCCTCATTAGGAACATCTTTTTGTGTTTTTGGCTTTTAGAGGCTCTGCAACACACTTGACACACACAGTAAATTGCTGTCAGGTGCACAACAACCGATTTTCTTTGGATTTTTATATTTAAACCCTAAAGTTTGGTTGCAATGATTCAAATTTGAATAAACTTTTGGGTTTTCACCGCAGTTCAGTTTGGAGGCATTATATTTTGGATGCTACAAAATATTTGGATGATGGCAACAACATAATTTGGGACTGTGGATTTTCACATTTATTACATTTTTGGAGTGAAGAAACAAAATATAACTTGGATGGATAAAATTACAAAAGGGGACGCCTCAAATTTAGACTCAGTCCCATTTCTCATTCATACTCCTCCACATACATCTGCAGCTGAGTAGCAAGAGGGCTAGAAATACTGCTCTATGAAATGTGACGCCACTGCTACACCATAATATAATACATCAACATATGCATCACAGTGTGTTGACCTCACATGAGCAGTAAAAATGTATAACAAATTCTTTGATGTTGGATTTAAGTTAAATTTGATTATCATTTTCGGAATCGGACATGTTAATATATAAAATAAATAAATAAGAATGCAGGGCTGTTCCACAAATAAGCAACAAGGATGTAACATTTTAGTGACTCTAACAAAACATACTATTTTAATTTGCTTATGCAACTACATATATCTGGTAGGTGTGTCTAGTGTATTCTGGGAAATTTGTACCATAGGCTACCTGCATTTGTAATGTGGTCCAGTGCTGCTTGGTTTTATTTATTCATTTATTTGTTTGTTCATTTTGGGCATGTCAATTAATCATCATCATCACACATCATCTTACAGTAGTTCAATAATACAATACACATGACCGAAAGGGAAAGCGAGAGAAGCAAAAGCTTATCTAGTCCCGCCCCCAATACCCACAGAATAAAATCTTCATCATAATCTTTTCTTTTTCTTTTGCATTTTACATTTTGACATAACATTTTTCTTTTACTTATGACATTTTGACATAACATGTTGCAACAGTAGGCAGAAGTCTAGCTCTAGAGTCTAGACAGTACATACAGATTACGTGTGTGTCTGCACATGTGTCCATATTTTTCCATCATGAGTAAACAACAGTCTCGTCTCGTTGCCTGGCATGTCACAAAGTCACAAAGTGGTCCAATAGACAGAGAGCAAAATTCCAGTGTACTGATTATTTGCCCTTTTATGCCATTTTTCTTTTATTCATCAATTTCTTCTGCAGCATTCGCCGCGCTTAACTTCTCCATATCCTCCAGAGTTTTGGTTATATCAGCTCACATCAATGCCACATACTCTCGTATTGCAGTTTGATGGGCTCTGCCTCCCTCCTCCTTATATTAGCCCCGCCTCCTTTCAGGACATCCCGACCCCTTCCTGAATGCTCAAATTAAGGACTGGACCGTAGTCAGCAGTTGTATACTGTATGTAGCCTATTTCATTTTACACGTCGTTATTGTTTCACGTATTAATAGAGCAGGTACAGAACTGATCCATCCCTCCTCAGAGTATCACACAGTAACCATGGAGTCCTGCTCCATCTGTGTTCGGTCTCAAACCTGTTCTCTCTCCGTCTGCAGGCGGAGGCCGGTCGATTGTTACCGAAGGTGACGGCGGCGAAGCCAGTGAACCAGGTGAGCTCACATGGGTGACAGTCTGCAGCACTTAGCTTTGCCACAGAGACATGTTCACCCCACCGCCGACCCCCCCACTCATCCTGTGAGTCTACCTTCACCCAACCTGACCCCCACCCCCACCCACCTCACCCTACCGTCACATCAGAACTCACACATGCACATTTACACAGATTCAGAGGGGAGGTCATGTTTGGACTCCTGGGTTTCTCTCTGAGGTGTAAATGTGCAGAGTTTGTGTCTTGCAGTCAGAAGGTTGAAGAAAAAGTGCCTTGTCAACTCTCCTGGTCACAGCGAGACGCTTCCCTCTTCTGACATGGTGCAACATCTAAAGCGCAAACAGGCTCTGGTGACATGTCATGGTGTAAGACAAAAAAAAAGAAATATGGGGAAAATGCACTGGAATAAACACAGAGAACACAGATTTATGACTTTAAAAAGATTGTAATGGATAGTTCATGTCCATAACTCTGCAGACACCAGTTTACCTGCTGATAAAAAACCTCCAGATTATCAGATTATCATCTGATCCATTGTAAACACCGAGAGAGAAAGACCGACTTCATCTGTGACCTAACATACTCACTGCACACGCACACACACACAAACACACTCAAACACACACAGACCCATTTCATCTCTCCATAAAGTGCTTGAGATGACCCAGATGTGATTTTAGCTGTCGTGGGCGTAAGTTTTAATAAACCAGAATCAATTCAAATGTATTAAAAAATGCATTAAAACAGTTGAAGAAAGTGTTGTTCAACATCTGGAAAACAAACACTAAACCCACAAACATCAGACAGTTCAAGTGTAAAAGAAGAAACGCTAGTGAGCAAAAAAAAAAAAAGTTTTGAGCTGTGATTTGAAGGAGCTGATGGACCAGACACATCTGACAGATTCAGGCTGCTCCACACTCTGGGAAAGTCTGGGCAGAGGAGGCCATGGTTGCCGAGTGTGAGGGACAGCGAGGAGGTCGGTGTTGACGCTGGTTGTAGCGGTGGATAAGAGGTCGAGAGCTGAACGCAGTGTGGTTCGACCCACTGGAACCGGTGCTGAAATAAGAGCATGGACAACTCCTTTCAAGTCATTAGAGTGGAAGAGTTTTCACTATTGCCATTGCCTGTTTATTTAAGTCTGAAAATTACACTTGGCCACAATACAATTACACAATTACAATGGGCCAATTTGCCAAAATGTTGAACTATCCCTTTAAAAACCCTAGCAATCAGGTCTTAGGTTTATCAGTCTTCACTGTTTTTTTAGGCCAAGGACCCCCATGGCGAGATGGAGCAGGGACCTGCCATTCACTGATGCCAATGCAAATATCAACCATGTCTGTCAACAGCCTGATAATCATGCAGACAAATTGAAGTTTTTATTTGAAAAACAAATGTGGAAACTAAAAGATATAAAACATTGTCTAATCAACCAAAAATTTCACGACCCCCCTGCAGCACCTCCACAGACCCCCTAGGGGTCACAGAGCCCCTGTTGAAGACCTCTGTCATAGACTTTTATAATTTATATGAAATTGCAGAAGTAATAGTCGAGACAAAGTAGCCAATTATTCTGCTTTATTAAGGCTTAAGTGAACCTCAGCTGTTTCCTCACCTGTGTGCAGAACAGTTCAGTTCAGTGTCATGTGGATGGCTATGCAGTGTTGTAGTCACAGTATTACTGATGGGAGATTTTCCTGAAATAGTCTATGGCAGTGGTTCTCAAACTTCAAAGAAGACCCTCTTTGGACAACATTTTATAGCCAACACCAGAAATACACAAATATTTGCTCTGAGACTGAAGAACAGCACTTTTAAACCAAATTAGGGCCAATGGGGTGATTTTTTTGGAAAGATTATAATGACAGTTCTAGTGGTAAAATACATTTCTTTTAAAAAGTTTTTTTTTTAATTCTACAAAAAGTGGTAAAATTTCTAAAAATGAAAAATTGAGAAAAAGTTGGAGACCGATTTGAACACTCTCAAAGACCCCATGGTTGTCAAAGTGGCTATGGCACAAACAGGTTGATTTTTACTGCTGGAGCCAGACTAATGTCTGACACTGAAGTTGTGTATATATTATATTAGTGATAAACTCCTCAAGTGGCAAAGCTTTTCAGTACATGCATGTTGGTTGTATCTAATGAAGGTTGTCAGGGAGACTCTAAAGCCCCATGTGCAGGATTTAAACGTTTCTGACTTTGGTTTCTGCTCCTGGGTTTGTCACAAATACTTTGATGTTACAAAACAGGAGGCTTTTCAGTTAAATGACTGTCATCAAATGGATACTAAAAGGAGAAATTCAGACTGAAAAAATCATTTCCAAACTTGCTAAAAAGTAATTTAGCCACAAAAATACTACTTTTTCTCCGATAAAGAGTGGTTGCACCATGCAGAGCCCTGATTCCTGGTGTCACCATTTAAAGTGTGTTCATTTGTCTTGTATCAGCTCTCTGCGGCTCTGAGAGGAGGAATCCCTCTCTGCCTTCTGTCTCCTCTTCTTCACACTCACAACTGTCAGCCTTAATCTCAGCTCCTCATCTGACAGAACAATGATTGATGTGTCCCAGTTCAAAGAGGGCTCCACCACACATGACGGGGGCCGCGGTGCGACAGACATCTCCCCCAGAAACAATTTTATGCTGCTTTGCCTCTAATGGAATTACAGAGGCTGAACCCATCATAACTTCCTGTCAGATGAAGTTTGCAGCCTTGTTCTCTGCTTGTTCTAAATACTGCGCTCACTTGTTTTTGCCTCGTGTTTGAATGTCGCAGCATGAACGTTGCCACGCTTTAAACCCCTCCAGGGCTGCAGCTGTGAAGGCTTTGTCATAAACAATCTGTATCTAAAGGAAAAGTGGGAGTCGCTCGGCTTTTCAAAGTGATAAATATACAAGTGAAAACACAAGGACCGGACAGGACTGAGGTCAAAATGTTGATGATATCTGTCATAGAATGATTAATTTATATGAAAAAAGTAAAACAAGACAAAGAGCCAATTATTCTGAGAAGATAAGGAAGGAAATAAGCTGTTTCCTCAGGACAGAAACAAAACAGAAGAGTAATAAGATGGATGTGTTTAATTTGCAAAGTGTCGAAAGTCACAAAATCAAACAATGGGATGATTTTCCAGAAATGGGTTTGGCAGTGGTTACAACTGCAAGTGTGTAAATTGAAACCATTTCAAAGTCAACACCAGAAATCACAAATACTTGCTCTGAAACTGAAAACAACATTCTTTTTGAAACCAAAAGAAAATCTGATTTTTTGGAAAATTATAAACAGTTCTAAAGCAAAGACTCAGACTTGTAGATGAATTTTTTAAAACTTGTCTTGGAAAAAGTGAGTAAAAATCAAAAAACAGGGGTGGAAAGAGACCCCAAAAAATCTACTCAAGGACCCCAGTTGGTTGTCAAAATGGTACTCACAAAAGGTAAAAGTACTGGTGGAAAAATCTGACACTCAGTTGTGTAATATTATATTAGCTCATAAATTTACTCAAGTGGCAAAGCTTTTCAGTACATGCATGTTGGTTGTATCTAATGGGGGTTGTGGGAGACTATAAAGCCCCAGAGGATTTAAACGTTTCCATGCATGTTTCTCACTGTGTTTTCCAAACTTGTTCAAAACAGGAGGTTTCTCCATCGTCATCACTGGTCTCCATCATCTTTCAGACATCCAGATGTGGAACCAACCTGATTCTGACCTTCAGAGCCCTGAACGTGAACTGTCCATTTAGCCAATCAGATTGACAGTTACTGGCACTAAGGTTGTCTGTATCATCTTCTTGATACTACAAATTTTCAACTCAATCTGACAGAACAATATTAAAGGGATAGTTCAATGGTGTCAATGGTGCTCCCCCAGAAACAATTTTTTCTTTGCCTCCTAATGGAAAAGACTGAACCCAAAACTTCCATCAGAAAGTTTACCTTGTTCCTACTTGTTCTAAATACTGTACTTGTCCCTCGTGTTTGAATGTCGCAGCATGAACGTTGCCACGCTTTAAACCCCTCCAGGGCTGCAGCTGTGAAGGCTTTGTCATAAACAATCTGTATCTAAAGGAAAAGTGGGAGTCGCTCGGCTCTTCAAAGTGATAAATATACAAGTGAAAACACAAGGACCGGACAGGACTGAGGTCAAAATGTTGTTGATGATATAACCTCGGAAGGATTAATATATAAAAATGTAAAACAAGACAGGAAAGAGAAGAAAAAAGAGAAGATAAAGAAGGAAACAAGAGCAGGACAGAAACAAACCAGAATAGTAATAAGATATGTGTTTGTTTTTTTCAAAATCCCAAAAGACAAAATCAAACAAAGGTGATGATTCCAGTGGGTTTTATTTACAACTGCAAGTGTGTAAATGTGAAACCATCAAAGTCTGCAGAGTAATCAGTAACCCAGCTGTGAAATAGAGAAACAACATTCTTCTCCGAAACTAAAAGAAAATCAGATTCTTTCAAAACAATAAAAAGCTAATCTAAAGCAAAGACTCAGACCTGTAGACATTAGACGTTATATAATTACATTTTTTCACCTGTCTTGGAACGACTGAGGAAAAATCAACGTAATAATAATATAAAGGAGAGAGAGAGAGATGTCTTTCTTCTATTAAAAAGATGTCTTCAGCTCAGGACTGATCCTTCATTTCTGTCTTGAAGAAGTCGAGTCCAGTTCCAGTTCTGTTACAGATCAACAATAGAACCGGGAACTTAAATCCTACGGGAAAAACTCTGCTGCTGTATTTTGAAAATGAGCTCCAGTATCTCATATCCTGTGCTTTTGCATGGCCTAATAACCGTGTGTATATTTTTATTGTTTTAGTGTGGTTTTTAAAGCACAAGTCAGCGATCCGGTTGTTTTGGCTAATGCTGCGTTCCAGGCAGGCTTTTGAAACCGTAAGTTACAGCTTCAAGTCACGACTTACGACTCGTGTTTTTCCGACCTGTTGCCTGTGAAAGTCACTATAACGGCCTCTCGTAACTTCCGACCCATGAACTCGTACCAGATCGAACTGGTACGAGTTCACAGGTCGGAAAAACACGAGTTACGGGTTGCCTTGAACGCACCATGAGTTAGCAGCCCCCGTCCTCGTCATGGATCTATTGGTCCTCGTCCCTACGTCACCACATTCACGCGCATCCCTTGGCTGCACACACAGCCCTTCATGCTGTTCTCTCTCCTCATTGGATAACACTTGTATCCCACAAGGAAAGTTTTCTCCTGGTTTACAGCAGAGCAGAGTGACGGAGAGACCAAACACTCTATGGAAGTGATTGCCGGCGGAAAATAGGACTATTTAGGACTTATATTAACAAAAACATTCTTATGCTTTAACTTATAGTTAAAATGAACTTTTAGTCTGTTTTTTTCAAATAAAGGCAGCTTGAAATAAGCAAGCAGTCCAATCACAAACTTACTGGTGTGTGCACATCAGGAAAATATAATATTCATCCAAAATAGAAAAACTGATTTCAGAGCAGCCCCAGACTAAACCCCACATTAAAAATGCTGTAAAACCAAAACAAAGTCTCTAAAGAGCCCTGAGCAGCAGCTCTATCATCCCTCTGTCTCTCCTCAGACTGGGACTTTGCATCTCGTCGAGCCGCCAACCGCAACAAGACGGAGATAAACTGCATCACCCACAACATGAACGAGATGAGCGAGCTGGGTGAGGAGGGGCCGCGGCTGCTGGAGATGAGCTACATCTCCCTGAATCACCACCACCTACAGCCACAACCCCAACACCAGCTCCAGCTCCAGCTCCAACACCACCACCACCACCAGCACCACACCACCACCAACTGCCTGAGCTCCAGCAGGCTGGAGGAGCAGCAGCAGCAGCAGGACGAGGTGGTGGTGGTCACCATAGACGAGACGTTACAGCAGCGACCTCCAGACACTCACTCCGGGACATAACCCATGACCTTTATGTAGGGGAGCCGTCCCCTGATGAGAGTTACAAAAAACAACAACAACAACAACAAAACAAAACAAAGCAGCGTACTTGCTTGCATTTCTTGTTCAAGTGGATTTACAAGTCTGTCATGAATCGAAGCTCTATCCACTGTTTCATCACCTGTGCAGGTGGGCTGTAATACCTGTGTTATGTTGGTTGGGGGCTGATGTGCAGGGACACTGGACTGGCGTCAGATGCTGAGGTTTGTATCTGATTGCATTGGTTTCTAAGGTGATGGGATGTAGAGGACGGCTGCAGCTCTCTCTGGAGCAGCGGCCAGAGAAAGGAAGTGATTTTTTTTTTGTATCTTATTCATCGTACTGACCCTTTTAGCTTTACTGTGAAAAAAAAACCAACAAAAAAAACACTCTTAATAGAAAACATGCACTTCACTCACGTAATCACTCTAAATATCCACTACATGTTGGTCAGGTCTTATTGTAATACTGCTCAGCTTCATGAAAACAATAACTTTATAACTCTTTTTTTTATTGTTATTATTATTATTAGTTTCCTCGATGCTGTGAGAGACACCTGAAGTTTTTTTTTGTAATTATCGTAAAAACTTAAGTAAAAGCACCTGAAACGACACAGGTAATATCAATGTTAACACAAGCTCCTTTTAATGTTTAATGATGCTGTAATAATCACTGAGGGCAAAAAAAACAATACAAAACAAAACAAAATAACAAACATTTCACTATTAGTCTTTTGTAGTTTCATGTTACTATTAGCTCGATGTGAACAAGTTTTAAATCACCTGTGAGAACTCTCTGGTTATACCTGACTGCAAAAAAAAAGAAAATTAATATAAAAGTATCAAAGCCATTGTTCTTATATAAAGAAAAAGGGGTTTCTGATTTCTTGGCAGCACCTTTAAAAACTTAAGTGTTGGTTGTTCCGTCATTATTTCATCAGTGCATTAGGCTTTATACAGTATCATGTGAAGCGGCCTTTGTTTACCTTTGTTACCTCACTGTAAAGGGCTACGTAAATAATTGCTGTGAGTCTGATGCCACTGAAAGCTACAACCAATGGGACCCCATCAACAATGTTTGGGAAGCCGTACTACTAGAGGGGGAAAAAAAACAGTTGTTCCTGTGCACTTGCACTATAAGGGCAACGTGACTCTGCAGCAGCGTTACCAGGTGTTAAAGCTCAGAATCTGAACCTTGAAAACAAAAGGGGGGGAAAAAAAGAAAAGCTGATTTATTTCACTGTCAATCACTGTTTTTCCTTTCAAGTCATAATAAATAATAAATGCTCATGGGCAAAAGTCTTACAGGTGATTCCATGTTTATTATTTTCATTCATCACTAACTGACCTCTGGGCGTCTGTAGTTTTTCTTTAACTCTTTGCGAGGATAAACTTACTTTAAAGATATTAAAACAAAAACTTTGACCCTGTGATGACGACAAGGCTTCTTGTGAACAACAAAGCAAACACACCACCCACTGAGACAAAGCATTCCTATTTAAAGGGATAGTTCAACATTTTGGCATATTGGCCCATTGCCATAATCGCTATAGTCATAGCAGTGGGTTTGTTACTTTTAATTTTAATTGTCGGCGCAAGCTGCTCAGAGCTATGCTACGGAGGCTAAGGAAATTTCTTGGTTTCCCTCATCAAACTCATCAAATACACAGCCCAACAACTCAAAAACGCTGTCGTGGACACGTTGTGAGCTGCACAACCACCACGCTATGAGATAATAATGGAACGTTACGAGATGGAGCTGTTTTAGAGGGAAATTCATGCAAAACTGCTGATTCGCGTTGCGTTCAGGGACAGTTTTTCAGCAAGCAGACTCTGTATTTACCTGGAAAATGGCTCCGTTTCGTAAGGTTCCATTATTATCTCATAGCGTGGTGGTTGTGCAGGTCACAACTTGTCCACGAAAGCGTTTTTGGAGTTTTGGGATTTTGTATTTGATGAGTTTGATGAGGGAAACCAAGAAATTCCTTTAGCCTCTGCAGCGTAGCTCTGAGCAGCTCACGGCGCCGCTACGCTGTACTAAAAATAGCTTACGCCGACAATTAAAGGTAACGAACCTACTGCTATGACTATAGCGATTATGGCAATGGGCCAATCTGCCAAAATGTTGAACTATCCCTTTAATCTAATTCAAGAAACTTCATTCAACCCCAGACATCCACGTGAAAAAATCAACGTATGTGCAAACAAGCGTTATTAAAGAGGAGGAAGTAGTTTATTTGTTGGGATGTAAAACACCAGTGAGTATTTGAGGCAGTATCATCAATATCTCACCCATGTTTTTAGGGTGGAACTGATTGGACATATCCAGTTTATTGTTGAATATTGACACTCCAAAACAAAATGTGATTCTTCTTTTTTTTTTCTTTAAGAAAAAAGTGGTTGTAAAACTTTAAGACTGGATTTTATAGTCACCTGGTTTTTCTTCACTTGAATTAAAATTCACAGTGAGAGCGATGTGCAGTCTAAAAATGTCTGTGTAGGTCAGAGGGACAAGGGATCGGAGATGTTATTTCAGCGGCGTCCTCCTGGAGCAGTAAGGCATTAAAATGACATTTCCTTACATCACAGAACTATAAGGAGAAAATCACTGATGCACAGCGTAAAAGTTTTATTATTAAAATAAAACAACAACCTTGAATCCAGAGCTGGTGTATAACATGACCTTCAGGATGGTATGCTGCAGTATGTTTTGCCTATATATCCACCGCCACCCCCTCCTCCTCCTCCCTCAATAGCAACTTCACACTCCGAGGTTCTTCAATGCAGTGACCAACTGCTGTGAGGAGGATGCAGCGGAAATATTAATGAGTCCGGTAAACGGCTCACATGTTTTATACCATGCATAAGGACCGAGATGAGAGCTGCTGGAGTATTGCTTTATTTTATTACATTTATAGTTTTGTTTTGTTTTGCTAGTTTTTATTTTTTATTTTTCACATGTTTTATTAAAAAATGTTAAGTGGTTTCAAGAACCAATCCCCTTCTCATCTCCACTCTCAGTTTCTTTCTGGGGCGTAACAACAATGGGTCAGTGTCAGCCAATCAGAAGAGAGGAAGCTCTGAGCCTCTCATCTGATTGGCTGACTGTTTTCTGAGCGATCCTAAAAGAAAATAGATTAGCAGAAATCAGAATAAAACACTCAGAGAAGCCAAATCCTGCAAGTTGTTGGATGGATTGTGGGTCCAGGTGGGTGTGGCTTGGTGTTGTGACATCATAAAGTCACAGGAAGTCCTGACGGCTGGTTTTAAAGCCCCATCTCTGAATACAGGCTGTGCGCATTTCTCTGTGAACTGAGGATTCGCACTTAGAGCTATAATCACACCACACATGGACCTCGTATTTAAACAATATGGGACCTTTAATTAACTTTATATACCTTTTAAAGCCTGACAATCCGCACTCAAACATACCCTTTTAATACCTTTTTCTTGTGGAACAGAAGATCTATTTAGTTTGACAGCACACACATCACAACCAACCCAGGTTTTTAAATTTTTCATCAGCTTCTCAGTCTGAAAGATTTCTGCCTTCCTGTATCCTCAGGACAAACTCTGGCGTGCTACCCGCCCTGCCGAGAGAGTCATGGTTGTTGCCTGTCAGCTTCCCCTCCCGTTAAATAGGTGCATGACACAGGAGCTAATGAAAGGGCAGCGAGGATTGCCAGCGACCTGCCCACCCAGGTAACCATCTGTTCCCCGAACCCTCAGTGAGACCTCCTGTCACCTCGGCCGCCACGTCCCCAGAGCTGTCTCCTTGCCTGACTGGTCCTGTGTCTTCAGCTTCCACCACCACCGCCGCCGCCGCCACCGCCACTGCCACTGCACCGACCCTGAGCATCCAGGATCATTTTATACAAGCTGACTGTGAGCAGGTACATTATCATTCATTCGGCGTATCCGACCCAAGCAGTATAAATAATCAGCAAAGACTGGAGTTGTTTCTCTGTTCAGTACAACTTTTCTTGGAAATTGGTATTTGCTTTGTCTTTGCAGCTCGCTCATTAGCGTGGACACAATGTTAGGCTTAGAACTGGTTGGCTAAAGGTCAAACGTCAAGGTCAGGGTGACACAAATCATGATTTTGGTCTCGTTGAATTCGGTATCTCCAGAACTAATCCTTCAAATTTTGTGCAAACACTCACTGGGATGAGCTGATTTGATTTTCTTTTTTTTTCTTTAACATTTATTTATTCCACTATGGGTCAAATAATTCACATTATAGATCAACAGTACATAAGTGGGTTTTTCCCCCTCCTATCCCTCCCGATGTCTCCCCCACAATCAAAAATATCCAACAAATTTACAAAAGAAAAAAGAAAGAAGAGAAAAAAATAGTTATAATAAAAAATAATTATAATACAAAATACTAAAAAAATAAAAAATAAAAATAAAATAGAATAAAATAAAATAAAATGAAATAAATGAATAAAAAATTAAAAAATTAAAGAAAGCATTTAAAAAAATTTTTTTTTATCCCAAATTACAATATCAACATTGGCACGTACATAAAGCAGTTAGAAAAATACATATTTTAATCCAGTGATGTACAATTCATATTCTCAAAATGCAATATAAGATTTGATTTTCACGGTGATCTCATTAAACTATTTTTTTTAGGCATTACGCGTGACTTCAAGCAGCAATTATGGCAACATTTTTCACACAGATAAGTTTTTATTTTGTAAAAACAGGTATATAACATGAAACTCTCGTCAGAACGGCAGAGGGATACGACTGTGAGGCGGTGACTCTAGTTCACACTATGTTGTGATTAAAATGATCATTAAATGAGCCAGAAAATTGACTCCATCCTCATCGTTTTCAGTCACTTGACTTTGACTCAACATGGACATTTCTCACCCTGACAGCAGGACCTCCTCGTTGTCTGTGTTGAGAAACACACACACACTAAAAATGATAAGTTATTGATCATTTGAAAATGTCACACTTACTCATGTACCAGAAACTTCCTGTTAATGTGAACTGCAAAAGTCTTCAAATTCCCCCAAATATCGAAAATATCATATCTGTGTTGTATTGATATTAGCAGTTAGTTTTACAACTGTAAAATACAAGTCTATTGGTTTTAAAAAGTATGTGAAAACCTTTGGGATTTGTCAAATATGTATCAAAATAAAAAGTCACAGTGATATTTACTGTGTGAAACTGCCCCCAAGTGGCCAAACGCTGATAGCAGTTCAATTACTTTGATAATCAAAAAGTTTCACCTTCTTTACAAGCAAAGGGAAATTTATTTTGTACCATTATAGGTTTTGTCTTTAAGAATGTCTTGTACAATTATCCTTATCATTTTGTCAAATAATCAAGTCATTGTTTTGAAAAATAAAGAAAACATGAGAAATCCCCAAATTTCAAAACATATAGCTATGATGACTATTATCATAGCCCAGATTGATTTGATTTGAAAATAGCATTTTAATGACCTCTTAATTAAATTGAGTTTAAAGATAGCATTTTAAAAAACTTTTTTAGTTTTATGTTACAGCAACATTACAGATAAGCAAATGTCTTACAGAATAATGCACATGTAAAACAAACAATAGAATAGTTATGCCTTTGTTATTCCACCAGTAAAGACAATCCAGTGTCAATATGAATAAAAACAATCTCCTAAAATGTTGTATACAAGACTTTTACTTGCCTTTAGTACAATATTTTTCTCATCGCATTAGTTTTAGAATGGAAAATTGTTTTTGTCCTATGTTGAATGTGTGAATACTGCACAAATATAAGATTTAATGGTGATTTAATCTTGCATTTATTTATTTTGTTCACTAATGCACTAAATCTCCTGCAGGTTTCCTCTCATCATCATTAATCTGCCCATATACAGGATCTCTGTCCACCCGACCTAATCCCTTCCTGTAGGTGAGTGGTCTGAGTTCAAGGTTGTAGCGCAAGACTTTAATGGTGGAAGACTTCTCCTCGGAGCTGACCAGCTGCCTCCGTGGAGAAAGTCATGGATTTCCAAAGGAGCTATAATTAACCGGTTGGCCGGGGACCAGGACAGGAGGACCCGCCATATGGAGGTAGGGCCAGACAAATTGAGAAGCACTGGAGATGAGCACCAATCTCTGTTAGCTACACAGCAACAATGTACAAAAAAGAGTGGGTCAGGACATTTCATTACGTCCCCACCGCCATCCTGAAACAATCTAGTTTTGACCAGTCTCATGGAACTAAAATAAATTGGATCAGGATGAATTCGTCTGACAAGAAGTTTTGGAAAACTGCTGATAGTGTGAATAAGTACTGTAAACTCTCACTGGACAAGATGGTGGAAATGGTGACATTATAAGGATGGAAACAGGCAAGAATGATGATCATCATCACCCAACTAGATATTAAAGATTAAAATGGAAAAATGGAAATCTAGATCTTGGGGTTGTGAAAGAGATTAGAACCTAGGCCATGAACTCTTCTTCTTTTAAGGTCATGCAGAACAATTATCTGAGGGTGTTCGCACTCATGTGTGAAAAAGGTATCAGGGATTTAGAAAAATGAGAAAGTCACTCAGGAAACAGGGAAGAAGATGTCCAATCTGAGTCTTGAGTTTAAAAAAATCTATGAATTTCTCCAAAAACAAAATGTATAGGCTACACAATACAGGCCTACACTATGACCAAGAAAAACAATAAACCAGTGCATACATTGTATTCAAATGAATGAATTTATATCACAATATTACTCCACAATGTTATTTCAAATGAATGAATTTATATCAAATATAGATAAACAAAATTCATGGTCAAGCACTTGATTTTTTATTTTTATTTACTCAAATTGAAAATGACTACTAATGATATAATTAATCATTAAACATGACTACCTCTGTTGTATTGAAAGGAAACAGGTAGCTATTTAAAAAGAAATTGAAATTGTATTTTTTTATGAGTTGATAAACAAAATTCACTTTGGAAAAACTCACATTTTCAAATGTTTGTTTTGACTTTTAGGTTATTTGATTGATTTTTATGTTTTACTCAATTGTGTTGTTCCTTTGGACAAACACTGCTACTAAGGTACCAGCTAATGGGGATCCTTAATAAATAAACAAATGAATAAACAAATAAACATAATAATGTTACTGGGAGTCTGGAGCTAGTTTTTTTTTTTGCTAAAACTAGTACTGTACTCTTTATGTAATTGTTTCATAAAAAATGCATAAATATGAATAATAACAATGTGTAATAGTAAGTAATATAAACCTTTTTTTTGTCAATTAAACAAAACTGTTCATAATCATGTTTTTCAGTCCTACACGGAGGTGGAGCCCGCACACAAGCCACAACCCGGACGTCGTCATAGCAACGGCCCGCGGAGTGAGGGGACGCCTTGGCTTCTCTGTCATTGGTCGCTTTCGGCCGTTGTTTGGCCCTAATCCTCCCTCTGATTGGCTACACGCGCTGTCACTCTCACAGACTGCAGCGCGATTGGCTGGATTCTACCCTCGCGTCCCGCCTCGGCGAATAAGCTGTTGCAGCTTGCACACACTAGTCAGAAAAAGGCGAGCGGAGGAGGAGGAGGAGGAGGGAGGAGATGGAGGGAGGAGGTTGTTTCACGATGTAAAGAGTAGAAACTGCCTCGTTTTGTCGGAGTGAAAAAGTTGTTTATTGTTGTGAACTGCTGTTGGCGGCTAACTCTCCACAAAATACACAAAAGCCGCGAGACATGTAGGAACTTTCCAGTCGCCGGTATCGTTGCTTCACGATGGAGGAGGAGGAACCTGCGACAAGGCAAGTCATAACTTACAGACCGTGTCTCGTTAGCTTAAATTTAACAACCGATAATAGTAAAACAGTGATGTATGGGAAGTATGGGACACTTTGAGGTTAAAAAAACAAAACAAAAACTACTTTTACTGATAGTTTTCTTTTCTCCGCAGAGAGTTTGAAATGTCGCTGTCAGACGGTGCTTCGGACGACGACATGCCCCTGTCGTTACCCACTGAGGGCAGCCACAACGGGAGCATCCGAAAGGTGAGACACCTGCAAACACCGTTAATGTTGTACACACATATACACACATACCAGGGCTACAGGATCAAATGAAATGTCTCCTGTTTGCTCCTAGACTGACCATAAAAGTAGAATAAATAAGATAAAATGCAAACAGGGTAAGTGCAGAGGGGTCAGGCCATCATACTCCTAACCTTTTTTTCTTTTACTAGGAACTCAGTGGCCCCTAACTTAACATTTATGAGTGCATAAGCAGAAAATGTAGGGGCAAACATTGTAAATCTACTTGCAAATATTCACATTTCCTTTTCATTTATGATCCTCACATACATACATTGGCCTGTCTGCTACCCTAATGACAGATCACATCCCAGATAGTTTAAGTCACCCCTTCCAAGTTTCACAAGTTTAAAAAAAATATATAATGCATATTGCATACTGCATTTATAAAGCATCAGGAATCATACAAGTATCATGGTTTTTAAAAACATTTAAAGGAGCAGTTCCCCCATTTGCACCTCAGCTCATCATGCTGATATTACCAGTTTTGTTTTCCCCAAATGTTGAGATACTGTAAGTCTCGGCACACTCCCCCAATACAATTAAGGTGAATGCAATTTCAGTTGTGCAGCACTGAGTAATGGAAAATAACAACAAGAAAACAGCAATGGGTTGTGATAAAAGCAATGTGGGAACATATTGTGCACATGCACATGATGCACTGCTCATCAGCGCTTCACATCACAAATAAATTGATCCATCTCAGTTGCATCTGAAGCAGATCAAACCAAAACCGCTGAGCACAAGTGGAAATGTATGTAGTTTTTAGAATTTAGTTAACCTGATTTAGGAACTGTAATTACTTTAAGATGATCTGGGTGCACGTAGAGATCCTAGAGTCCTGTTGCCCTTAAGCAAGGCACTTGACCTTTTGCTGCTTGACCGCAAAGAAAACTGCAAGTTGTTAACACGTTGAAAAACAAGATGTCTGCTGAGAGAAAGTGTCACCTGGACACTGGGGGTTTTAGACACACACACACACACGGGCTATTTTAGATTGTAACTGCACAGATGTCGTCGAGCAGCCTCCATCCTCCTGCCCTCCTGGTGGTGGAGCATCAGGAGGTGGGAGCGCGGCCAGAGGCCTAATCCACACAGGCACTCTGAGGATTACTTGACGTGCGCATGCTAAACAAACACCTTAACTGGGTGAGAGGGAACTGGGAAGATAAAGGGAGAGAAAGAGTGTGAGAAAATGAGAAACCGTACAGTATGTTGTACACAAATGGTCTGCAGGAGTCGTAGAGAAGGAGATGGAGGGAGCCGCAGGGATAAGGAATAAGGGAGTATTCAGTGTGTTTACAGTCCAGCTGCTCCATCTGTCATGTTACTGTACACATGTGTACTTTTTAAGTGTGAAACAGTGGGGTCTTGTGTGATTGATCTCTGATTTTAGTTGGCAGACTTGTAACAATCAGCTGTTTGGGGCGTTTTGTTGGCAAAACGCCTGTTGTTGAAGCCAGATTTAAGAGGCCTTTAAATCTTCAGACGCACAACTCTGACATATCAGCAGCTTCTTTTTCTATTAAACATCATGTCCTGCAGTGCTGGGGGGGAGAGGTGTCTCCTCCTGCAGCAGCACCATGTACGATTATTTCCACCTCACATCTCTGACACGCTCTTTGACACACCCATCATCGTTTTTTTTAATTTTTACTTTGAAGTGAACCTCTCCTGCAGCTCTGACCAGCCTGTGATGTGCTGCCACCAATCAGCTCAGCCACTGAAACACCATAGTTTACAATTAACGTCTAGTTAAGTCTGCTATGAAAGATTCACTTGTTATCTATGTATAACTGTTAATGCACATTATATTTGTAGGTATCTGTCTTACTCTGGTGCAACTGGTAACTTCAACACCACTGTGAAGTTGTCATACCTCCTCTGTGGTATTTTCAAAATGATTTAATCTTCAGTGCTACTTATAATATGTAAGTCAATATTTTTCTGATGCTAACAGCTGTGGTTTTTCCACCAGCAGATCTAAACGAAACCAAATAACTGTCTGATGATTGTTGGTTAATTTATGGGGATTTTCTTTTAGATTGCAAAATGTATAATTACAGTATGTACTGTAAATAAGTCAATCTATTAGTGTGAATATTGTTTGCAAACTCTTTTACACATGGCAGCACATTTAGAGGATGTTACTGTTTGTCTTTCAGAGGGAGATGCTTCTTACTCCGATCATGTTTTATGAAACACATAATTCACTAATATTCATTACTGAAGTGACTGAATGAATGAATTTTGAACGAATGTGTCTAAAATGAAAAAAAAAAGATATAAAAAACAAGAAGATGCAAGTATCATAAAACATAATATACTGTATCCATATCAATAAAACTTGTGTTGCCTCCTCTCCGTCTTTATTGCGTCTGCAGGGTTGTGATCCTTTGGCCGGGACTCAGCGCAGTAAACTGCAGCACAGACGAGCTCGAATCAACCAGCAGATCAACAAGGAGATGCGCATGAGGGCCGGAGCAGAGAACCTGTTCAGGTGAGGCGCGGGTCAGACGGACGCTTTTTCTTTATACCGCACTCACAGTGAGTGCACATTGTCTGTTGTTGACTGCAATTCATGGAAGATGTTTTGCAATTTAAAGCACAGACACAACAAGGTCTGATCATTTAAGGTGCAGCATCAGTCGCCACCGTCACGCGTTACTGTCAGCAGACCAGCTTGTAATAAGAATGTCAGCGTTGAAGAGATGTTGTTTATTGATAAACCAAGCACCGTTCAGCCGATCGAGACACCTGAGGAAGTTTACAAAGTAGCGGTTACCAGTAGATTACTATTGTGCATCTGACCCAATTATGAGGTAGTGGTGGCGATAATTAAAGGGATAGTTCAACATTTTGGCAAAGTGGCCCATTGCCATAATCCCTATAGTCATAGCAGTAGGTTTGTTACCTTTATTTGTCGGTGTAAGGTATTTTTAGTACGGCGGAGCAGAGCCGTGAGCTGCTCAGGGCTATGCTGTGGAGGAAGGAAAGGAATTTCTTGGTTTCCCTCATCAAACTCATCAAAGTTGTGACCTGCACAACCACCACGCTATGAGATAATAACAGAACGTTACGAAACAGAGCCATTTTCCAGGTAAATACAGGGTAAATGCGGAGACTGCTTGCTGAAAAACTGGCCCTGAACGCAACGTGCATCAGCGGTTTTGCATGAATTTACCTCTAAAACAGCTCCGTCTCGTAACGTTCTGTTAATTATTTCATAGCGTGGTGGTGCAGCTCACAACGTGTCCACAACAGTGTTTTTGAGTTGTTGGAAGTGTATTTGATGAGTTTGATGAGGGAAACCAAGAAATTCCCTCAGCCTCCATAGCATAGCCCTGATCAGCTCATGGCTCTGCTCCACTGTTCTAAAAATAGCTTGCACCAACAATTAAAGGTAACGAACCTATAGATATTATGGAAATGGGCCAATTTGCCAAAATGTTGAACTATCCCTTCAAGGAGTGGCGGCAGGCTGCCACAACTAAATGTTTATAGCGTTTTTAAGTCAAATTTCAGTGTCAAATCAAATTGTCAACACCACTCACTCAGCCTTCATCAGCTGAGTTGTTGTCTGTCTTATGCACAGATTAAATAATGAGTTGCAAGTTGCCGTGGACTCGTCGCTGCCATCCCACATGTTGTTTTCTTGGCATCAACTTCTCGCCACAGTGTCGGTTCTCGTGGCTTCAGCGGCAGCAGCAGTGAGGTCGACCTATTGTTGGTGGAGACGCTCTCTCCTCAGCTTCTCCTCTGAGAGAGACACACTGATGGATGCTATTCAGGTCCCTTCTCTTCTCTCTGTGCGTCGGCTGCTCTTTGTTAACTTGTTAGCTCTGTCACGTTTGTGGTGCAGTCTTGTGATGGGAAAAGGTCAGAGATCACTCCCCTTCAAAATACACACAGACCAGCAGCACCACCCAGTTTTATGGCTCGGTTTGTGTTCACACACTTTTTTATGTGTCTGTCTTGCTTGTGCATCTTCGTCTTGCTGCGTTATTATTCAGCTTGCGCCTTCCTCTTCATATTTTCCTTTTTTCTTCTTGTGCAAAACAGTGATTTGGAGGCTACATACCTCTGCAGCGTGAGCTCCATCGGGGCTAATCACCAGAATGAACCGTGTTGGCTTTGTGTTTTTTAAGCAGCAGGCTGTCATTCACACAGCATGCAAGAGTTTTATTGCTGAAGAAATGAGGGAATTGAAAAAAGAAACGGTGGCAGAACATCAAAGTGTTCCCTCTGAGAACATTAGCATCATCTTTATCCTCTGCAGCGCCTCTCCATCTCTCTCTCTGTGCCTTTTTCCCCTCTTTTTCTCTCTCCCCCTTTCTTCTCCTCCTTAACCATTTCTCAGGCTCTGCGTGTTCGTACAGATACTGAAACTTTGTTGTGGCAGTTTGGAGAACAACATGAATGACCCCATAGTGCAACAGTCTGAAAAAACACTTGCTGCCTGCCTCTCCCCTCAAACTCATAAACATTCGACTTTAGAGCAGAAGGAGGAGCGAGTTAATTAAAGCAAGGAGCTGCTTTCTGCCTCCTTCTTAGTCGCCGTGTCAGAATTTAATAAGATCAGCGTAGAAAAACAACAGCGTCTTTAATTAAAAGACAACTAAAGGGCACCCCTCATTGTTATCCCAGGACGTATTAGGCTACAACTAATTAACATGAACACTTCATTAATTAATTAGTCTCACTGTTGTGTTTTTTTTGTTTAAAAGTGAAAAGTGTCCCTTTTTTTGCGTAGTAGCCTACATACTAGAGCTGAAACAACTGGACTGGAAATCAGTGAATTGTTTTCCAGGCAAAAAACTCCCATTAACAAGAACTTTATAACTTTATACACAAAGCAAAAGTACTGTATTATCATTGATATAATGCATCATCAGCCTAGAATGCTCCTGTTTTTAACTAGACTTCTCTGTTTTCAATTTATCTTTGTCACTTTACTTTTTGATATTTCATATTTCGGATACGTTATGTCTTATGTCCTCAAATGTTTTGTGTTTTGTCTCGGCTATATTGCAAATGAGGTGGCTCCTCAATATATTTCCGCGTTATTGGAAAGGAGAAGAGAAATGTTTAAGACACTTGTGGCTCCACAGTCAAGATAACGTTATGTACATGATTACCCTTATATAGTACCTCTGCTCTCTAGCTCTCCCTTGCTGTTGTTTATTTGTTTGTTTGTTTTATTTGTCTGTTTTGTGTCCTTGTCATGTTCTGTATGATTGGTTGTTGGTTGTCGTTTCGTTGTGTGTATATTTATAAAGGATTTGTATGCACTGATTGCAACAATGCAAATGATGAAGTAATAAATAAATAAATAAAAAGTCGATCACATAAAAATATATATATTTCTGCGTTTAAATAAATAAATTGAATAAATAAAAATAAAATAATAATTGGTGTTTTCAGCCAAATGTAAATAATGATAAAAACATCAAATTCACAGAGAAGCTGGAACCAGTGAACGTTACCGACTTTAACAGTTGAGTAAAGTTTGTAACTTCCCTGTGGAGTCTGGTCTGACTCTTTAACAGGTGGAGATGTTTTCTTTTTCTTCTCTCTCTGTCTCTCTTTCTATTTCCCTCCCGGCGGCACCACCACCACCACCACTTCTGACTGGTTTCAGGCTGTTATCCTAAAAGGTGATGACTCAGTTTAGGGGAAATAAAACAGGTCCTCCTGCCCTTTCTGTTGGGACGGTGGGTCACAGACACACAAAGAGGACCCCCACACAGGCTGCCGGCCTGTAATCAGCTGGCTTTGTGTCCAACCTCCCGTCCTGTTCCCATGCAGAGACGAAGCCCTGGCAGCAAGCTCATCCCCCACTTATTTGTCTGGCACTGTCAGACCTTTTTTTTTTCTTTTCTATCCTCCCCCCTTTCCGGTCAACTGGAATAGAGCACACACACACACACACTCATGCACACACACTACATTTTGCTTTCTTTTTCACTTCACTCAGTCTGAAACTGTTGTGGAATTGGGTCGTGGTATGAGGGCGATGGAGGAGGGGTGGTTAAGATGCTAATTACAGATGAAAGATGGGTTGTAAACTCATCAGGGCTTGTGATTGGCTGATGAAGACATCATGTTGTTGCAGTTGCTGCTGCAGTGTGTGTGTGTGTTTCTCTGTAACTAGTTTAATCATGGCTCCACATCTCAGTTTAGTCTGATTATTATTTATTAAAGTGTCACTGTAATAAAAGTGTTTTTCAGCTCCTCTGTTACTTTCTATTAAGAGTTATATTCTCCCCTCAAAAGCTGCAGTGTGTTGTGCGTGCAAGTGGGTGTGAGTGAAGGGGATATTTGGCAGCCCATTTAAAGCTGACTAATCAGATTGCCCTTGGCTTGATCCTAGATATAGGTGTATGTGTGTGTGTGTGTGTGTGTGTGTGTGTGTGTGTGTGTGTGTGAGAGAGAGAGAAAAATCAGGAGGGACTGGCGGAGGGAGAGGTGCATGTAAAGTGGTCTAACTGGAGAGATTAACATTATTTAAAAGGAGCTCAAAGGTGAGCTTCAGCTGCGTGTTGGAGACCAGTTTGGTCATGTGATTAGAGAGAGAATCACATTTTTCTGGCTGTGCAGCCGAGGTAACTGATTGTCCTGACAGAAGCGGAGAACGGAGGTGAAAAGTTTAACCCCTCCAAAAAAAACACAAAGACCAAAAGTCCAGACGGTTATTAATGTTATTATGTTGCATCGTACTGTGCACATACACGGCTTACATCTGAAAACGGTTCAGTTTAATGTTTCGGAAGTGCACTGACAAACTGAAAATAAGACATTTGCTGCAAAATTTGCTCTATTAAAGTTACACAATGAGGCTAGTACTCATTTCATTTCATTTCGATTTATTCCATTCATGGTTTACATACTTCACATGATTGCACATGATGTACACATGAAAAGGAGCAGGATGAGGAAAAACTTATAGTACCTGCCCCTTTCTATAGTTATAATTGCATTGGCTTAGTATCAACGCTATTTTTTTCCTTTTTGACACCGGTTCTCATCAGCAACTGTTATATTAAAATGAGTTGGCTACTCGGCATCCTGGAAACCTGCCTGAGTTTGGAGATGTGCAGTGTTTGTTTGCCATTACATTCATTATTTCCGCTACGATCGTGCAATTAAAGCAACACTGCGGAGTTTTTCGGCCTTAAAATAATGTTTCCAGACTCATTGCAATGGTAGAAAAATGGTTAATAGGATGAACGGTGCTGCCGCTGCAGCCTGAGCCAGGTCGCGTCGGCTCAAACTGCACTGTGTAACTTCCCTGCACGGGTACGAATTATGATAGTGCTTCTCAACCAGATGGTGGAAGCACTGAGCTGAAACTCCACAATGTTGCTTTAATTAATGCATAATAATCGTGATAATCGTAACACCGTGATTATTTCTCTGACAATAATCGAACTTTAACTCTGACATTTCAGTGAGCAGGGTTAATGTTAGAGAGCCACACCTTGTTAGTTAGTATGAAGTGTGTGTGTTTTTATCTTTCCTCCTCACATCTCCCTCCTGATGATGATGATGATGATGATGATGATGATGCATTACATCGGATGACTCATCCAGCACCGAGACGTTTTAATCTTTGCTGTTATCTTATGAAACTGAGACGAGTTTGAATTGAATCAGACTAAATTATCTTCACTGCTCAACTTGAAATCACTATTTGTTGTGTATGTGTGTGTGTGTGTGTGTGTGTGTGTGTCTGTCTCCCTCTCACCTTCTTCCCTCTTGTTTTCCTGGTTCGGTGCTTCAGTCTCAGTCCTGAGCCGTGGGGGAAAATTTAATGATTGCATAATTAGGGGGATTTTCTCTTAGCCACTTCTCCAACAAAAAGTGTATATCATTAGTGACCCATTGATGGCTCACTCAGATTTCCAGGAACACTGAGTGGTTTTTCATCTCAAACCCGCCACCTTCTCCCCCCTCCTCCCTCTCCCCCCAGCAGCAGTGTGAGCTGGCCTTACGTCTTAGCAAGACACTCCCCTCTGTGTTTGTTGGAGGAGGAGAGTCTTGTAGTGAATGAGTGGAGGATGATGGAGGAGGGAGAGAGAAAGAGATGAATGCATTCAAGACTTGTTGTGAAAGTAAAGTGGACTTTTTGAATTATTAAGTTTTAATCGTCAAATTCGCATTTCATTGTTTTTCATTAGCGACAAATGCATCAATTTTATATTATAAAGCATCAAATCAAGAACTGTTTTGATGGACATGATGTAATATTACAGCACTTAGAAGTTGTTACTGTAAGTGTCACAGCTGAAACTTGTGTTCATAATATCTACACATTTCAATCACTTTTAAATTGATCTGTTCAGTTGGAAAATGCTGGAAAATTGTGAATGATGTTAATTTTCCAGACCAACAGTCCAAACCCAAGAAATATAAACTAAATGATATAGAACAGACGCTGATACCAGAGATGGTTTCACAATTTAATTGATAAATCTGTTGTTGTTGTTGTTGTGTTACATACTGGATGCTGATCCAAGCTGCTTTCCTGATTTATGTACTTTATTGTTATTAGGCTTCATTTTCTGGAGTATTTGTAGTGTTTTTTAAAAAATCAAAATCAGAAGCTGAAGTTGTTTCAACAATAAACAGTAATGAAACTCAGATATGTCTCCTGCTGTCAAGGCAACAACTCTGACTCTGACTTGTGTGTTTTCCACGGTGCAGGGCGACGACCAACAACAAGGTGAGGGAGACGGTGGCTCTGGAGCTCAGCTTCGTCAACTCCAACCTGCAGCTGCTGAAGGAGGAGCTGGAGGAGCTCAACAGCAACATGGAGGCGTACCAGACCGACAGGTACAGTACTCGGGATTCATTCACTGTTCGTCCGTATCATCAGTAATGAGATTTATGATGAGAGAAAACTTATCCTTTATCTTAAAGGAATAGTTCAACATTTTGGCAAATTGGCCCTTTGCCATAATCCCTATAGTTTAAGGAGTAGGTTCGTTACCTTTAATGGTCGCTCCAGCTGCTCAGAGCTACACTGCAGAGGCTCATGGGATTTCTTGGTTTCCCTTATAAACCTCATGAAATACACAATCCAACAACTCCAAAGCGCTTTCGTGGACAAGTTGTGCAAAACCACTGATGTGCGTTCCTGTGGGGCAGTTTTTCATCAAACAGTCTCTGCATTTACCTCTAAAACAACTCTGACTTGTAATGTTCTATTATCTCATAGCGTGGTGAATGTGCAGGTCACAACTTGTCCACCAGAGCGTTTTGGAGTTGTTGGATTGTGTATAAGGGAAACCAAGAAATCCCATGAACCACTGTAGCGTAGCTCTGAGCAGCTCACGGCTCTGCTCCGCCGTTCTAAAAACAGCTTGCACCAACAATTAAAGGTAACGAACCTACTGCTATGACTATAGAGATTATCCCAAAACGTTGAACTATCCCTTTAAGTTTAAGTCAGGTTCTCGGTTCATCAAAGCACTGTGTTTGTTTGAAGATGTACTATGGGGTGGATTTGGGTCGAGAAGGTCGTCATGAGTAAAGAAACACAGGTGTGTGTGTGTGTGTGTGTTGGTGTTTGTGTGTTAGTTCGTCACGTCTCAGAGATTTTTCCCTGTGCAGCCGTGGGTCATTGGAGGGATAAATACCCCGATTAGAGTGTCATTAATGACCCCATGGTGCGAGTACAGGTTTCTACACATTGTGAATGGGAGGAGGTGTGTGTATGTGTGTGTGTCGAGGGGGTTGTGGTGGGGTGGGGTGTCGGGGCAGTAAGGGTTAATACGGGGCTTTAGCTTTGCTTATTAGCAGGATGAAGCCCTGAGCGGTGTCCCTGCTGGGTCTGAAGACAAGCAGATGGCAGCGCTGACTTGACCCTGGTTTAAACCTCTGTGTGTGTGTGTGTGTGTGTGTGTGTGTGTGTGTGTGTGTGTGTGTGTGTGTGTGTGTGTGTGTTGGTGCTGACGTAATAACCAGTGACAGATTACACACAAACGCAAACTATATTTGTGTCTTTTCAGCGAGGCGATCAACGTTCCCATGATCCCACTTGGTTTAAAAGAAACCAAAGAGGTGGACTTCACTGTTTCTATCCAGGTGAAAACAGGATCCAGCAGATCGTATTTCACATTTATTTATTTATTTAAGTTTCCTTTAATTTCTTTTCCGTATCAGACAGTTTACTGGGCATTAGTTGGCCTTATTTACTCAGAGAAACACAAATTAACCTCACATCAGATATGGTTTCTTTTTTCAATCTTGACAAAATATTTTCATGAGCCTCATTTCATAAAATTTAATTTAATGTAGTTTTACAGCCCAGTGAGGGATTTAAAAGTGATTCTAGTGGATGATTTGTAGCCTAGTGTGTGTTTTTTTTAAAGTCTCATATATAGTCTGTAGGTAAACAAAGGTTTTTTAGTTGCTGTGAAGCTGATTCATCATGGTGTCATGTCGGGCTCCTCTCACAGGACTTCATCTGCGAGCACTACGGCGAGGACAGCTCGCTCTACGACAAGGAGATCAAGGAGCTTATGGAGCTCAGACAGGTTAATAAAATCACTCATACAAAACAAACACTGATCCGGTGCAGCACTAGATCTGGTTTTTATTACGTTAGAGGTGGAAAATCATGACGTATTGTGTAAGAAATTTGTAGGAAAATTTGTGTGTGTGTGATGTTGGATGTGTAACGCGTGTTGTCCCGCGGCCAGGCCATGCGCACGCCCAGTCGTAACCAGGCCGGTCTGGAGCTGCTGATGGAGTACTACAACCAGCTGTACTACCTGGACCAGCGCTTCTTCCCTCCGCACAGGAACCTCGGCGTTCACTTCCACTGGTACTTCACTCACACTTTTACTTTTCTAGTCAGTAACTCTGTTATCTGTTAGTTTGGAGGCATCTTTTTTTTCTTTTCTTTTTTTTTTTAAACATACAGTCATGGAAAAACTTTCACGAGTGTTTCTTAAAAGCATATCTACATGTATTACAGTCATTCTTTTCTTTTCTTTTTTAAATATCAACACAAACACAACTCCTTCTACTTAATGAGACACTGATGATGTCATCACCTGAACCACATCTGGTTTTATAGGAAGATTATAAAAACCACTGCTGGGATTAAACATCGACATTATCCCACAAAAACTGATTTATAAACTCTTCTTGAGTTAAAATATTCTTGCTGTGTTGTTTGGGAATAAATATGAACATGTTTTCTTAGCATTATTATTATTATTCAAGGTCTGAAAAGCCAACACTGCCAATAAAAGTTCTAAATGACATTTTTTTTTTCAATTTTGGGAGAAATGTTGTCAGTAGTTGAGTAGTTGATAGAATAAAACAAAAAAACATTTAATTTAATCGGACTCAAACACATAATTATAAATAGTAAAACTAGAGACACTGTTCATTTTGGGAGTGGTCTCTTAATTTTTTCCATGACTGTATGTTCATTGACATTGGATATTTGATTAAGTTATACAGTGTCCATAAACATGAACTTCAAATACCCCACCCACCAAGGATCTCATCCATCGAGGTTCACAAAAAAACAAACAAAAAAACCCAGGAAAACTAAATAAGCAAATGGAAAATAAGAAAAAATAAGGATACATAGAGCCATAAAATAAAGACAGAAATCAGAGCAACAGCACATATATTTAGTCAGTGTTGACTAGAGCAATACGATTCAAGTGTCAAGAGCACGCTGCAGATCCGTGCTTTCAAGAATATGTAAAAAATAAAAAAGGCCGTATAGTCTAGTGGGAAGAGGGGGGTATCATGCACCCCCCGGAAATATACTTCTAACCAGTGTTTCTAGATTGGAAAAAATGTGTAGAAAATGGTGAGCTATGTTAAAAAGTTGTCAAAATGTCCCTTGTATCATTTTCATGCAAATTAGTACCGCCATTATTGAAAAAACCTAATTTGACTATATCTCAGCCAATATTGGAGATATCGGAACAAATAAGGTGTCTAGACCCATGTTTTGGGGGTCAGAGATCACAATAAAACTATTTATAAAGTGATCACATGTTGGTGGAATGTTGGTAAGCAAACCTAACCCTTTTACCAATTACAAGACGCCAGTATTGGAGATACCAAATAAGGTGTCTAGACAGAGGTTGTTGTGTGTTTAACCAATGTTTATTTGGATCAAACATCATAATAGAACTCTTGTTGATGTGACCACTCTTCTCTTTCCCATTCCAGATAAACAGTCCAGTAAATGGTTCTTCACTATGCACTCCACTCATCATTGTTTTCACTGAAATCATTCAATTTCAATTTCAATTCATTCATTCAATTCAAAGAGTTAAACTCATCCTCTCCTTCCTCTTTCTCCTCCTCTTCCTGTTCATGCTCTCCAGTGTCATGGGGGTCAACCAGTTAAGTTGGTAGGATAGGACCACAGGACCACACCTGTTTCAACACTCCTTCATCAGTCTTCATCCATCCCTGACCCTCATCATAGGGTTTTGGTTTTTCCAGAATAGATTCATCAGCTCGCTAGTACAAGGTGACACAGTAGTTCACACATCAGGCATGTTGCTTCACAGCAGAGTGGCATGGAGGAAGGCCAGCCAGGTCAACCTTAGACTTGCAAGTGAGTTTCTTGTCCTCCCCCACCATGTTGCATAGCAACTTGACACGGACAAGGGCGGCTGTGGCTCAGGAGGTAGAGCGGGTTGTCCACTAACCGGAAGGTTGATGGTTCGAATGTGTGTGAATGTTTAGTTTCCTGCACTATGCTCAGTGCTGTATGAATGTGTGTGAAAGGGTGAATGCGACCATTACAGTGTAAAGCGCTTTGAGTGGTCCAAGTGACTAGAAAAGCGCTATATAAGTGCAAGTCCATTTACCATTTAACATCCACTGAAGACTCACAACTCTGTCCAGACGTCAGACAGGTGAATTGCTCCGACTGCCTCAGGATCTCAGGCTTGACACTTTAGCAGTCACTGAGTTGACTGAATATGTGAAACCTGAGATTCTTCTTCAAGGGCTCACCTTCCTTCTCCCTTTGATGGCGCTGGTACAGTCTTCTCCACTGAACACATAACCAAGAAGAGTGGTGAGGTAGCCTTCTTCTAGGGATTCTGCAATACTGCTGCTGCCTGGCTTCTGGTGCACCTGTCCCCATTGATGTTGACATGGACATGTTACAGTACGAGCAGTAGCTGTGGGCAAGGCTGCTAAAGCTGACTCCATCAGACCCCTACAGGGTGAAGATCCAGGAAGCTTCTTTAACCCAACACCAACAACTTACAGAATCCCTGGGAGAAGAGTACCGCACCACTCTTCTTGGGTTCTGTGTGTTCAGTAGAGAAGACTGTACCAGTGCCAAGCATATTGTTTTTGGCTTTTTCATGCCTTTATTTGACAGTATAGTTGAAAGAGACAGGAAATAGGGAGGCAGAGAGAGGGGGAAAGACACGCAGGAACGGGCCATCTGATGCAGGATTCAAACCAGGGCCGCCTGCATGAAGACTATAGCTTCATGGGGCGCCAGCTTAACCCACTGCACCACTCAGTGCCCCGGAAGGTGGGGTCCTTGAAGAAAATCCCAGGTTTCACATATTCAGTCAACTCAGTGACTGCTAGAGTGTCAAGCCAGAGATGCTGAGGCAGTTTGAGCAATTCACCTGTCTGATGTCTGGACAGAGTTGTGAGTCTTCAGTGGATGTTGTCTGTGCCAAGTGTTGCTATGCAACATGGTGGGGGAGGACAAGAAACTCACTTGCAAGTCTAAGGTTGACCTGGTTGGACTTCCTCCATGCCACTCTGCTCTGAAGCCACATGCCCGACATGACAACTACCATGTCACCTTGTACAAGCGAGCTGATGAACCTATTCTGGAAAAACCAAAACCCTACATATGATGAGGGACAGGGATGGATGAAGACTGATGAAGGAGTGTTGAAACCGGTGTGGTCCTGTGGTCCTATCCTACCAACTTGACTGGTTGACCCCCATGACACTGGAGAGCATGAACAGGAAGAGGAGGAGAAAGAGGAAGGAGAGGATGAGTTTAACTCTTTGATGATTTCAGTGAAAACAATGATGAGTGGAGTGCATAGTGAAGAACCATTTACTGGACTGTTTATCTGGCATGGGAAAGAGAAGAGTGGTCACATCAACAAGAGTTCTATTATGATGTTTGATCCAAATAAACATTGGTTAAACACACAACAACCTCTGTCTAGACACCTTATTTGGTATCTCCAATACTGGCGTCTTGTAATTGGTAAAAGGGTTAGGTTTGCTTACCAACATTCCACCAACATGTGATCACTTTATAAATAGTTTTATTGTGATCTCTGACCCCCAAAACATGGGTCTAGACACCTTATTTGTTCCGATACCTCCAATATTGGCTGAGATATAGTCAAATTAGGTTTTTTCAATAATGGCGGTACTAATTTGCATAAAAATGATACAAGGGACATTTTGACAACTTTTTAACATAGCTCATCATTTTCTACACATTTTTTCCAATCTAGAAACACTGGTTTAAAGTATATTTCCGGGGGGTGCATGATACCCCCCTCTTCCCACTAGACTAGTAGATTTTATAGAATTCACAAAGTCTGTTAAATGCTATAGATCAGCTTCTCTACAGCCAGACATGATGATAATCCCTTCAGCCAATGATTAATAGGGGGACATGATATATCTTTCCAATGGACAAGGCAGAGATTAATCAATTTAATTTCATGTGATTTTAAAGAGAGATCATCAGGATAGAGGCCTAAAATACAGAATTTAGGGGAGATGGAGTGGGTTTGAAAATTATATGTATTACTTCCTTCCAAAATCTTTTGCATCTTCTCACATTTGACATTTCACACACATTTCTGGAATATCTGGATTAAATTTATTCAGTTTTACTGGGATAATGTAGGAGGCATCTATTGTATATAATGGGGTGTACAGTATGTATGTTTAGTTTCATCGTGTCATTCCCTCCATCGCTCAGGTACGACTCTCTGACCGGCGTCCCGTCCTGTCAGCGTGCGCTGGCCTTCGAGAAAGGAAGCGTGTTGTTCAACATCGGCGCTCTGTACACGCAGATCGGCGCTCGGCAGGACCGCTCTGCCACCGCCGGGATAGACCGAGCTATAGATGCCTTTCAGCGAGCTGCAGGTATGAAAAAAACAACACGAAAACACACAAACCGCAATGTTAAGAATCTGGAAATCTGAAATTGATTTTATCTCTTTCTCTTCAGGTGCATTTAATTACCTTAAGGAGAATTTCTCCAACGCTCCGAGTCTGGACATGAGCGGCCCGTCGCTCTGCATGCTGGTCCGACTGATGGTGGCCCAGGTGCAGGAGTGTGTGTTTGAGCGCGTCATTCTCACGACGCAGGACACACACTTCACTTCCCAGCTCCGCCTGGCTCAGGAGGCGGCACGGGTGAGAGCGCGCGTTCCTGATCCGTCTGCGTTGTCCCCCGTTTATACCGTTATGTCCTGTCGCTCTTCTCACTCTGTCCGTCCCCGTGTGTCCTGCAGGTGTCGGACGTCTACCTGCTGGTGCAGCAGACCATGACGCAGCCTCTGATGAAGGACTACGTGCCGTTTTCGTGGGCGTCCATGGTTCAGGTCAAATCTGAACACTTCCGCGCGCTCTCACACTTTTACACTGCCGTCGCTCTCTGTGACCACATGTGTAAGTAGATAACAAGGCAAAGCACTGTAAAAGATACTGTATATTTACATATATTCTGTGAGTAGCTTAATATATTTAAAGTTGGTTTAACGTTGTGTAATTCCTGTAGCGTCTGCTGAAGAGGAGGAAGTAGAAAAAGCTTTCCTCCAGTTCTACGTGAGCACTCCTGCGGGACCGTCGCTCAGCCAGGTTTTACGAGATCCTGAAAAAAGACGAAAGCTCGGTGAGTTTATGAACTGAGTCCATTTTATCTGCCGTTATAAGAAAGACAAATATAAGCAATTCAGATTTAAGATTTGTTATTTTGGGGAAAGGTTATTGTGGCAGCGGCTATGCAGCGAAGGATGGAGTTGTTTTTGAGGTAAATTCATGCAAAACAGCTGATGCATGTTCCTGTCGGTGGCGGTTTTTCCGCAAGCAGTCTCATGCATTTGCCTCGAAAACAACTCTGTCTTGTAACATTACATTATTATCTCATAGCGTGGTGAATGTGCAGGTCACAACTTGTCCACCAGAGCGTTGTGGAGTTGTTGGATTGTGTATTTGATGAGTTTGATGAGGGAAACCAAGAAATCCCATGAGCCTCCATAGCGTAGCTCTGACCAGCTCACGGCTCTGCTCTGCCATTCCAAAAATAGCTTGCACCAACAATTAAAGGTAATAAACCTACTCCTCAGTTATTTTCATATATCTGGAATAAAAGCAATCTGTGCTTACACGTGTCCAGGTAAAGCTCACCTGCGGCGTGCAGTGATCAGACACGAGGAGGCGATGCGTGTCCACGGTCTGTGTAAGATCCTGAGGAAGATGGACATCCTGCAGGACGTGCTGTCTCTCGCGCACAAACGCTCTCTGGACAAGTACTCGGAGCTGGACCGGGAGGACGACTTCGATGAAACCGCAGAGGCTCCAGAGATTCAGTGTAAGACATAAACACGATGCTTCAGTGTCTAATATTTTAATCTGTGGTGGAAATGACAGGGAATTGTTATTTTTTGGTTCCACAGCTCAATCACACCAGAAACCAGACATCACTCCACCCAACTTCTCCACAGTGCAGGTTACTGACATCTTCCAAAGACTGGTATGTCCACACTGAAGAGATTAAAATAAACTGTAGCACCTACTGTTAGCTGAGTCACTGACGACCCTCCTGTGCTGCAGGGGCCTCTGTCTGTGTTCTGCGCCCGGGCTCGTTGGGGCCCAGTGCGACTGATCTGCCTGCAGAGGAGAGAGGGCGGACTGGGCCTCACACTCAGAGGAGACTCCCCCGTCCTGGTGGCGGGAGTCGTCCCTGGAGGCTGCGCTGCGGTAAGACAAGAGTCAGACGGATGTTACTGCAAGGAAAACATCTGCACAGCAGGAAGAAGACTGGGTCTGGAAGAAAATCCAGTTATTTTATTTTGATTATTGAAAAGAAACCAGCAAAATCACCACTGACCTCTGTGAATCTACACACCACCCTATTTCAGGGAACGAGTGTAATTTGATGCTCATTTGGCGTTTTTCTTTCTTTTTTTTCTGTTTGTTGTTTTCAGTTTGTGACGACGAGTGTCTGGAAAACGGATTTATACTAAATTAAATATTCATCTGCTCGTCTCTATCTTTGAATCAAAACATTTTTCCTGTTTTTCGTTTTGGAGTTTTGGGATTTTGTATTTGATGAGTTTGATGAGGGAAACCAAGAAATTCCTTTAGCCTCCACGGCATAGCCCTGAGCAGCTCACGGCTCCGCTCCGCTGTTATAAAAATAGCTTACACTGACAATTAAACGCAACGAACCTACTGCTATGACTATAGCGATTATGGCAATGGGCCAAATTGCCAAAATGTTGAACTATCCCTTTAATCACATCTGTTTTCTCTCCTGTCCTCGGGTGTTGCGTGCGTTGTGCAGGAGGCGGGACTGAGGGAAGGAGACTACATCGTGGCCGTGGATGGCGAGGACTGTAAATGGGCCAAACACAGCGAGGTCGTCAACATGTTGAAGAGCTGCAGCGAGCGAGGGGTGGAGCTCAGCGTGGTCACGTTACACTCACACGACACACAGGTAGGAGAGTGTGTGTGTTCAGGAATGTCTGTTGGGATGTAGCTACGCGTAGTAACTGGGCCGTGTGTGCGTCTATCAGCAGGTGGAGCGGAGAGCCATCATGCTGTCCCACTGCGGCGATAAAGAAAACGCTCGGCAGCGTCTGCTGGGCGCGGCCAAGGGCCAGAGCTCCGCCTCCCTGCTGAACTGGAACAGGAAGAAGAAGAGAGAGGGCAGCAGCGGCGGCGGCGGCGGTGGTGGTGGGAGCGGCGGCGGCGGCGTGGCCAAGAGACTAGGAAGCACTTTCAGTTTGTCGTTCGGGAGCATCAGAGACGCCGAGGCCATGTACTGAGACACGAGAGCAGAGGAGCCACTCAGGGAATCAGAGCACACGGTACGACGACGACGACGACGACTGACGCTGACGCTCGCTGCTGCACCAATGACTTCACCTCGACCTCCTGTGTCGGTGCAGCGCGGCAGAGGAGGCAGAGACGTCTGACTTTCTAATAGGGGTGTAACGGTATATGTATTCGTCCCGTCCCGTCACGGTACGGGGGTCACGGTTCGGTGCACGCAGTCACACGACGAATACGTCTGAGTGAGTGAGAAAAAAAAAAAAGTCGAGTCCTCACTCCAATCCAGGGGGCGGTAATGAGCATAACAGCTGCCAGCAACCGTCATACAGAAGAAGAAACAGTTAGAAACAAAAACAAACAAAAGAAGAGTGATGGCGAGTGTGGAGTTGGAAGAGCCGCCGGCTTCATTTAAGTCAGCCGTGTGGGAACACTTTGGTTTCCCGGTGCAACATAACAGCGACGGCGAAAGAGTGGTTGACCGGACTGCCGGCGATGTTTTACGGAGGTGCGCTACGTCGCTGGAAACACATCCAACATGCTAACACACATTAGCTCGTGAAACGGCCGGGATGCACTGCCCGTGAAACCGCAGCGCAGCGCTGGAGCAGAGGCAGGTTCTGATGGTGTCGTTACGTGAGCCGCGAGCTCCGTCTGTCAAGCAGACCAGGTTGTACCAGACGGGAAGTCGGGCACAGAAAAGGAGAGAGAATCCGGTCAGTTTTCAAAATAAAGTACCGGTAATTAACGGATGATTAATGTAGCTGTTGCCTGTCCATCTATAAATACTTGTCAGTTGCGTCTGCACATGAGACACACCGATACAGAGCTATAACGTCTCTGGCTATAGACAGACCTGTGGAGCCGCATTTGACCGGCGCGGAGAGAGAAGCTGCTCCCCGTGCGACCGGCAGGCAAACAGCTGTTTCTGCAGCCAGTCCTTGCGCTACACACATTTGTTCATTTTAATTTTTATATTTTATATTCTAAATATTTAAGAAAAACACACAAGCAAACATTTAAAGCAAATTATATTAAAAAATATGGACTTAAATTTTTTTTCGGATTCTTTTCCTCTGTATGAACAGAATGAATGGTATGAGAACCCTCCCAATGCATTTGTTATATGTTCTATTCTATTTATTTTTATTACTTTTATATCAGGAGATGGTTTTACATTTTGCAGTCAATTGGTGTCTGCTCAAAATAAATGAAAAAAGATAGTCTTGTACATGTGTGAGCTTTTGTTAATTTTTTTCCGCTGTACCGAAACCGTACCGAACCGTGACCCCCACACCGAGGTACGTACCGAACCGTGACTTTTGTGTACCGTTACACCCCTACTTTCTAACAAAAATGCACAAGTTCATTGATCCTGGCACCAATATATATATAAATGTGTTGGCCAGTCTGGGAGCATCCAGGACGAAACCTTGTAGCATGTAGCTTTTTGCTTTGTTTACCTTGGTGGAGGGAGGAGGAGGGAGGAGGAGGGAGGAGGAGGCTGGAGCGGCCGCTGTGGTGAACGGTCCTGAGTCTGGAGATGTGTTCACACAGGAGGCAGTTTTATTTGTACAGCCCATTTTTTACAAACAGTCTGTCTCAAAGAGCGTCATAACAACATCCTCTGCCCTCAGACCCATGCATCCTCAGTCGATGCCTTTTAACACAGGAATCAAAGGAATGCATGACGTGCATGTGTGAACAAAGATGGTTCAGAAACAAGATGCCCCACTACGAGTCAGGCTACGTTTACATGGAAACGATCTGAACTGAAAACGCTAAAGTGGCGTTGCGTTCTCACTTTTTATTTCGTGTTTAGATCAAGGGGGCAGTTGTCGGTCTGAGAAGTGAAGCTCACTCCCGCGTTCAAAAAGCTGCAATCCCCTCTTCTTCCTCTGGGGGCAACAGCTCCAGAAGGGAGCAACTCTCCATTGATTCCGACTTTCCAGCTTAAAAAAACATATTTACAGCCTGGTACATCTTATTTTTTTGGTCTCAACCAATAGTTTCTACCCCTGCACACTCTGAGGGGGGTGAATTTTTTTTAACTCTACCGTTTTACTATTATTAGGTTTAAAATTCTAGCCAATTAGGGCGTGGAAATGTTGAGCGACAGGTCCGGAGACCACTGCTACGAGGCCAGTGGGCGGGTTCTCAGCCGGCCAACCACCACACCTCTCCAAATATGGCAAGTAAAATCCAACATGGTGCAGTTCAAACCCCAGTAGTAGCGGCACAAAACAGACTCCCCCCCCCAAACCAATGGGTGACGTCACGGTGCTACGTCCATTCTTTTTACAGTCTATGGTTTAGATGAGCGTTTTTGGGGTGGAAATTTGCGTGCATACACAGCGACGCAAAAGTCTGTGGAATCCGACATCCGGCGGAGCGTCTTTAAGATTTCCACTCGGGTTTTGCATTTTTAAGCCCCCAAAAACGCTGTCAGGTATTGAGTCTGTTGATATGAGCTCAGATTATGGTTGGTTCTTGTTCTTCACAAGCCACATCTCTTCTGAACATTTAGACACTAAAATGGCAAATTTTAGATGGAAAATCAAGAGAAAATTAACTTTGTTTCAGACCCGTCTCAGATCTCCTAGGTTTCTTCATGCTAAATCTGACTGTTAGATGTGTACATATTAATGTTATCATGACAAAACATGAAGAGCTCACTTTCCTCTACCGACAGCTTTTATAAATCCACATACATGTTCAGTGTTTCCTCTAGGATTTTTTTAAGGAGTGGTTTCACTTCCCCCCGGTGTTTGCATACGGTAACCCCCCCCCCCCCGCGCGCACCTGTAAAGCCAGGTTTCCACCGAATCAACATCTCTTTTTCCTCACGTCATGATAACTTGATGTCATGATTTATTTTTGCTTCAAACAAACTACCACAGATGGTATTTCTCTTAGTTTGATAACCTGGGCCACTTCAAGAGACTTTTGGTTCAGTAACCGCATGGACAGCTACACAGGTTCGTTCTGTTCTTCACAAGCCACATCTCTCGCACTCGCACCCAGCGACACCAGCGGGGAGGAGGGGGAGTTTAAATGCACGTTTATGTTTCAGCGCAGTAGAGGCTGTGTCCTGTTAAACTTACTGTAGGCTATGCGCTACAATAACATCATTATAAGTCCAGCGGACTGACGCACTTGTTAGTTTTTTTTCTTTTCCACCAGCACTGAGCGCGACGTCCGACACGAGAATCAAACCCGCTAATTCTAAAAACACACCGGCAACAGCGACCACTGATCTGTCCGGAGTCTGTTGTCATTCTGTCACCTGAGTTAAATGCTTCTGGTGAAAAACACGCTGTGGTCTGTCATACAGGTGCAGAGGGGGTGCAGAGAGTAGATACTGAACAAGATAGTTATCTGTAGTTTACCTTAGTGGCTACTCGCGCGGTGCAGCAGGACTCTGCTGTGAAGGTGGAGGCATGTGGCGGTGGTGGATTAGCGACAATTTAAAAAAAAAAAAAGACAAAAATTTGAAGGAGCGGCGGCGAGGATTTAGGTGTGGCGGTGCGCCGCTGCTAAATGAATGTAGAGGAAACACTGGTGGGGACACAGGCGACCTTTGGTGTGAATTAACCTGGAGGGGACGGGCTGGTTTAAACAGGTTCACGACGGACAGAGCGTCCAACAGTCATGAGTGACTCGCTGTGTGTGTGTGTGTGTGTGTGTGTGTGTGTGTGTGTGTGTGTGTGTGTGTGTGTGTGTGTGTGTCGTCAGCCTCATCACAGTTTTTTTGTTCAGTTATTCTGAGACAAACCGGGCTTTGTGAAGTTTGCACATTGCGTTTTAAAGCTGAGTCAGAGTGTAAACTGTGAGTCGACTCGACGGCTCGAGGGGATTTTGCTTCTTGTGTGAACACATCTGAAGACGTCACGGGATCATTTCACCTGTGACACAAAGAGCCACGAACTGTTTGAGCCCAGCACCGAGTCTTAATGATGCTTCAAGCGTGTGAACTCTGTGATCACGACAAGATTCACACTCTCATCGACTCTGATCTGGAATTGGAAATGATGCAAACACACCTGTTGTCTTATTTCTAGCCTCAATTAAAAACAAACACATTATGACCAGGGCTGTCAAAGTTACACAATATTAGTGCAAATTCCTTTCTGTTATATTATTATATATTAATCTTTGAGCCGTCATATTATTATTATTTTAGCATATTTTTTTATGCCAAATGCGATGAGGCCTTCGAGGGTTTCTGGACAATATTTGTCAGTGTTTTTGGAATAATAATAATTCATGAATAATAAAGTAATTTGCATGAATCTGCATAATTTTGGCCATTGCTAAAATTTTGGAATTAATAACCCTTTAAGGTACATTTCAGAAAAAAAACAAGATTAATTTGCTGTTAATCGTGATTAAATATGGACACTGATATTATGTATATTTCAATGGATTGACAGCCCTCGTTGTCACATATTAGAGCATCTCTAATATACTTTGCCTACTGGTTTGTAATGAAAAGTTACTAAAAGCTTCTTGATGACGTACTGTATTGTAGCGTTAATGTAACAGAGGGTGAAGAAGCATCAACAAACAGCTGGAGCACGTTTCCAGAGTCCTGGGTGTCGCATCCACCCAGCTGCATCTGATCAGTTCATCCACTGACCTCAGATCAGTGTTATTAGAAAAATATCTTCTTTTTTTTCCTTTTATTTTTTAGTTTTGTCGTTTGTGGATTTTTAAAAGCACTTCACAGGTTTTGATCTAATGTTTTGTAGTTTGAGTATTTTTAACATCGAGCTGTTAACTTTCGTAGTTCCTGACGCGACGATTCTGAACTTAAAACACTGACGAGTTTGTGTGTTTTGACATTAAAAATGTGACACAACGGGAGCAGCGGTTTGTGCAGGAAGGAAAAGCACGACGTGGTTGGTCGGTGCGTTCGTCCACATGTTACAGTTTTTGTTGTTGTTTTGTTTTATATCTCATTGCATCTTTAACGGCCTCCGAGGAGGCGGTTGGAGTCCAGCCAACGTTAGAGTCCGTAGACGAGGACGTTAGAGGAGAAATGTTTGATTCATGTTTTGATACGACTAGATTTATAAGCAGCGTGTGTGTTTTTGTTTTGTCCATAAGATGCTTGTGCCATGGTGGTTCACAGTCATGAGTGTTTTGTCTCTGCTCTGTCTCTGTGTGTGTGAGAGTGAGTAAGTTTTTGACAAGGACGTTGTGAAGAGAAATTCTTTTTTTTCTCTCTTCTCTTTGTGTTTTTCACTGAATATCTGACCAACCGTCCCCAGCGACTCTGCCTGGGGATTTGCACAGTATTATTTTCATATATGAAAACAATAAAAGCCAGAAATCAATAATTGTGTCCATGTTTCTGAACCATGAAAGCAAAGTATCTCATTATTTGTTTTTAATGTAACAATTTGAAACCACACTGTGCATTAGACTAGTTTACGTTGCTGAGTGTTTATTGATTAAATTAGTTCATAATATGTGTGCATGAGGTCATCAAAAAACAAATCACTGCTTTGATGGTAGTTAGTACTGCAGTGGAGGAAGCTCCAACATTAAATATTAAATCAATTTTGGTGGCAACTGTTATAAAACTGTTATCTAATTGTTGTTATCCAGAATCAGAAGTTGAATCTGTGACTTTGCTGCCCTCTGGTGAAGGCATTGGTGAACTGCATGTTTTGCATGTTTCATATTTGAGCTCTTGTACTGCAGCAACATCAACGACCTGTTAGTGGCAAAAAATTCCATTTTATTTCAAAATGGCTGCCTTCCTGTTGCGTTATTTTGTAGGTTTTGCCACATTTCATGTACTGACTGGTTTTCATGCAGGTGAAACTATGGTGGCCTGGATGCTCAACGTACTGTAATTTATGGAAAGTCATACTTTTGTAAAAACTCAGAAGAAAATCTCATTGATTCAACAACACATTTTTTAAATACAAACACAACTAAAATGCATCAGGGGACACAAAAAAGTGACACACTCAGATAAAAACTAAGCAGGGGTGGAGTGGCCATCTGGAATACTGCAGTAGGCTGATGCCTCATGTGAACAGTTGTGTGTCCAATTGGCCAGTTACTGTATGTGGCTGACTGGCCAGCAGTGGTGTAAGGTACTTAGTTACTGTACTGTGATGGAGAAACTGATGGTCTGTCAGTTAAAGGTTTAGGCCGGTTGTTGAATGAGGAGTCTTCACGTCTGAACCTGAGTCCAAAAAGTTTCTATTTGACAAAATTGAAAGGGGCTTGCACCTCGACATCGATCACAACGTGTAGCATGAGTCAGGACTGCACTTGGACTTCAGCATTTTGACTTTTGCTTAGCAATAGCTGAAAACTCAGATTGGCACATTCAAAGATTAAATAATGGACTTTGGATTCATTGGTCATTGACAGATGCCAGAAACCCGATTATCTGAGCTCAGATCTGTTGAGCGTGTCCCTGAATGTTTCTAGTAAAATGTTTCTGTAATTTTTCTGCTTTTATTGTTCATTTAAACGTTGCTATATGCCAAATTCATGTCAAAAAGTTGTATAAGTATTATTATTATTATTACATCCATGTATTTTCTCTTCCTACAAAACAATTTCAACAGTTTTATGACTCATCCTGGTGTTCCTCCCCTGCTTCGTGTTTTTACATGTGACATGACAAGAGTTGTTTCAGGGCATCTTTTGTGGGAAACAAAAGTCTAAACCCAGGATGCAACATCCTGTTATTTACAACTCCATAAAAGTTGAACATTAATGATTTTATGGGGCTACGCCCAAAACGCCAGCAGATATAAAGAGATGATCATAGAGGGTTATACATTCAGAAAACTACTGACAACAGCTGGAAGATGAGGTTTGTTGCTGCTTTTCATACCTGTACTCAGTGACATCATTGATATAACATTTTGTTCTTTCTTTCCTTTTATTCATTTTATTTCACTAATTTTACTTTCTTCATGTCCATTTTCTCTACTTACACCATATCTTCCTTTTTATCTCTTCTGTAAACCCCTCTTCCATTCATTCTAGGGATGTCCCGATACCACTTCTGATCTGAGTCTTCTGATAAACCCGATCCTTCTTCCATTAGGCAAAATCAATGAATTCCAATTTTATTTATTTTTCCCTCATTCAAAATTTTTTGATTGATACAACAAAGATGAATCACTTGTTTATTCTGCAGAGCCTATTGTCGGTTCCCAGTTCACAGATACAAGTATATTACATTTTAAATCAATTTCCATATCTGATATTCCATTCATTCCTTGTTTCCTCATTCAATTTATATTCTTTAAATTCTGAATTTTTACTGATATTCCATTCCTTCTTTGTTAATATTATTAAATATCTAAATGTTTTATTTTCCTCCTTCAGTCATTAATACTTTTTTCCCCTTTTCAGTTTTTCCTCTTTCATGTCTTTCACTCATCTTATATCTCTCTGTTCTGATACTCTCATGCATTAATTCCTTCAGTTTTTTATTCCTCGAATGAATGAATTAAATTAATAATATTCCTCCTTTTGTTCCCCACCAGTTCTACAACACTGAAGGCCAGACTGGAGGCCCTGCAGTGCCACTTCACCTGGGGCCTGGAGCCTGAAAAGCACAAATGTCACATTCTCAGGGACACTCTGGAAGACATTGGGAAAGAGGAGGGACATAGATGGTTGGGTCACATTTACAACCTGCAAGGGTTCATCCATTACAAGCTGGGGTGCATCGAACAGGCCTGGAGTTTCTTCAGCAGGGCTGCAAAGGCTTTCTGCCAGATGAGAAACTCAGACGAGGGCCCCTGGTTGGTGGTGAACTATGGAAACAAGGCTTGGCTGCACTACCACCAGGGAGAACGAGCTGAGAGCGAGGCTTGTTTGTCAAAGGTTGACGAGCTAAAGAACAGGTATCCATCTCCATCACCAGATGAGCTCCATCCAGAGATCAACGCTGAAAAAGGCTGGACTCTGATGAAGTTTGGCCCAGAGGGCAGGTTGCAGGCTGAAAACTGCTTCCAGAGAGCCTTCAAGATGCAGCCAGACATGGTGGAGTGGAACACCAGCCGTGTGATGGCGATAGTAGATTCCTTGGATATGCGCAAAAACCTGGAGGATGACATCATGGAGAAAATGGAAATTGCCACGCAACAGGACCCAGAGAACCTGTACCTCGCTGCTCTGTACCTTGAAGCTCGTGCTATAAAGGGTCAAAGAGTTGAAGATGAAGCCCGTGAGTTTGCCAAAAGGGTTTTGAGAAACCCCGTCAGCAGCTACAGCGGTATCAGACCATTACTGAGGGTCTACAGAAACCACATATCTAAGGATGAGGCTATTAATTTGGTAGAGGAGGCAATGAAAGAACACCCAGAGAATCGTTACCTGAAGAGGTGTGCTGCAGTCTGCTACACAGTCAGGACTGTTTCCAAAACTGATAGTCCCCCGATGGACAGCACGATTGACAGAGCGATCACTCTCCAAAGAGAAGTGATTTCTCTTTACCCTGATTCTTCACTTAAAAAAAAATTATCCCTTGCACACATTTGTGAACAAAACCACAAACAAGCTGAGGCTGACCAGATATACAAGGAGCTGCTACAAAGCATTTCTGATCTAGATCCTATAGGGGCTCAGATGCTCTACAATTACTATGCAAAGTATTTGCATTACATCCGTAATATGGGCTACGACTCCATAAAATACCACATGAAGGTAGCAGAGATACCAGCCCAATCTGGCTTCCGTGACAACAGCATCCGTGCTCTGCGGAGAATTGAAGAAAGAGGGAGAGACCGAATGTGTAGAGAAATCAGGGATTTTCTTGCAACTCTGCAACTCTAAGAGCCGATAATGAAGAGAAACATGTTATAGCTCAATTTCACAAATCACCAGTTGGCCTCCAAAGGTTTTAACATCAATCTGAAAACCCTCAATTTAGAGAATGAGGAAAACGTTGAAAGAATAAAAATGATCATCACCTTTTGAACACAATCAATGATGTGACTAAACCAAATCATTCTGTGAGCAATTAATAATTATGTTTTTTTTTATTAATAAGTCTTAAAACTATTTTTTTTTGTAATTGTACTAAACTGTATATGTAATGTTATTAAACCTCTGCTGTACATTGAGCTTAAATAATATTGCATCTGTAATGTTTTGTGTGAGCAAATAAAATCAAGAGCTTATGAACTGACTTAAATGAGCAGGTAGTTCAATAATAATAAAACAATAATAAAACACACCCACCCACTGTTTTTTTTTTCATTTAGCACAAATATGAGATGTCTCAACACAGATAAAAGAAAGATATATGTCACGATGAGAGGACAGGCCTGACACACAACCGACCTGCTGAAGAGCTACATTTGATTTCAAAGTAAATATCATAAAGAAAATGTGAATATCAGACTTTAGAATATAGCCTATATAATTTATATCTGTGTCTGAGGAGCTGAGCTGCAACTTTTTATAATAATAAACAGTTTCAATATGGTCGTCACAGTTGTTGGTGCACAGTTCATTATAAACCTGGGTTATCTTTTAAAGCCAACACTTCCTCATCCGACAAAACTGTGCAACATCTGACAATTTTTCTTTATTTTTATCAGGGCAACAAATCACAGGACACACTGACTGCAGTAAAAAAATATCTTCTGGGGGATAAAAAACAACAACCTATAAACAACAATATATATAACAATACAAATTACAAATTAATTTATTAATTGTTCAACATTTGTAAACCTTAGCACCCAGCATGTGTGTTTCTTAGTAATATCTGTTGCACTGGAAAGCAGGCTGTGTTTAGCTGTGAAAGCCATTCTAGGTACAGTTTGGGACTCAGAAAGCAGACATGTTGAAGCTCCTTTAAAAGCATCTGAGGTAAGTGACACTTCACACAGAAGCAGGAGCACTGATGGGCAGGCTGGTTGGTGTAGGGGCAGAGGAAGGGAGGCGCTGCAGGTGAAGCTCGAGAGAAATCTGTGGAAAACACAGAGAAAAACAGGCCAGGCCTGACAACACAGAAAGAGAGGAGAGGGCTCCATGTAACCAGATGTGTCCCCCAGCAGTCTAAGCCTATAGCTATAAAATGGTTCAGAGCTACCTGAACCAGCCCTAACTAAAAGCTCTGTCATAAAGGAAGGTCTTAAGCCTAGAGTTAAATGTAGTTAGAGTGTTTCTCTGCCTCTCTGACCCATGGAGAGAGCTGGTTCCACAGTAAAGGAGGCTGGTAACTGAAGGCTCTACCTCCCAGTCTGTTTTTATAGAGCTATTGGGAGTCACTAACAGACCTGCATTCTGGGAGCAGAGTGCTCTAGTAGGACAGTAAAGAATTATGAGGTATTTCAGACTGCGTATTAACGACTAAAACCACTGTAGTATTGAGCCAGGTCTGTGTGGAGCTGGCATGGCACTGTAAGGCTGCAATATAAATGCACCGCATCAAAGAAGATGGAAAGTTTCCCTACTGTATTCAAACTTTAAACATTATAAATTGATGAAATGATGACAGAGAGCGAAAACAATAGACCAGACCAGTTTATGTAACCAAATTATTAAACATAAACTGATATTTTCTGTAGGATTTGTTAGATGTGTTATAGGCTATTTGCTTGTTTATCAGCATTTATTAATGATCATAACATCGCAGCCTGTGCAAGAGAACGCTGTATCACTTGTCCTGCTGCATTCCCGACGCTTGCAGCATAGCCTACCCTACCTGATTAGGTGCGGTACACCTAAGCTCAGCAGCATACCTGACAGGCAGTTGGCCTTTACTCAACTTATACAACACTAAGGCTATTGTATCATGACAAGTTCCTCCCTAGCTGCGTGTTTTTACCAGGCGTATTACGGGAACCGTTTCAGGGTGTCTTTAGTGAGAAACGAAAGTCACTCTAAACCCAAGACTCAGCATACTATTGTTTATCAAAACAACAGCAGATATAAAGAGATGATTCAGAAAACTACTGACAACAGCTCGAAGATGAGGTTTGTTGCTGCTTTTTCTTACTACCATGACAACAGCATCAGTATTCTGCGGAGGATTGAAGAGGGAGAAACCCAATGTGTGGAGAAATTGAGGATTTTCTTGCAACTTTTCAACTCTAAGAGCCGATAATGAAGAAAAACATGTTATAGCTGTTATAGTTTCACAAACCACCAGTCGGCCTCCAAAGGTTTTAACGTCAATCTGAAAACCCTCAATTTAGAGAATGAGAAAAACATTGAAAGAATAAAAATTATCTTGACATGATCATCACCTTTTGAACACAATCTATGATGTGACTAAACCAAATCTTTCTGTGAGAAATCAATAATAATGCTTTAATATTAAGATTAATATTTAAGTCTTAACTGATATTTTTTGTAAATGTACTAAACTGTACATTTAATGTTTAAACCTCTGCTGTACATTGAGCTTGAATAATATTGTATCTGTAATGTTTTGTGTGCGCAAATATCAAATCAAGAGCTTATGAACTGACTCCAATAAGCAGGTAGTTCAATAATAATAAAACACACCCACCCACAGGTCTCGAATGAGTGTGTAGTTTATTAAACTTGGAAGGTGTGAGAGTGGGAGCATTACTTCTCAGCATAGGAGGCACAACTAAGCGAATAACCTGATGTTATAGCTCAGTTTTTCTGGTCCTGCTGCATACCTGACGCTCGCAGCATAGCTAGTCTACCTGACGCGGTGCGGCACACCTAATCAGTTCAGCAGCATACCTGACAGGCAATAGGCCATTACTCAACATAAAAACAACACAATGACTACTGTAGTCATCAATCAATATCCCGTACCCTGACAAGTTCCTCCCCAGCTGCGTGTTTTTACCAGACATATCACAGGAGTCATTTCAGAGTCATTTATTGAGAAACGAAAGTATAAACCCAAGACTCAACATACCATTGTTTACAACTCCGCCCAAAACAGCAGCAGATATAAAGAGCTGATCGTAGAGGGTCATAAGATCATCAGAGGGTTATACATTCAGAAAACTACTGACAACAGCTGGAAGATGGGGTTTGTTGCTGCTTTTTTGTACCTGTAGCCTACTCAGTGACATCATTGATGTTACATTTTCTTTCTTTCTTTCCATTTTCCTTCCTTTCTCCCATTTATTCCTCTTATTTCTCTCATTTTACTCTCTTCACATCCTTTATTTCTATTTCATTCCTCCTTCACTCTCTGTCACTTGTTGATACTGAATCTCTTGTTTCTTCTGTCTGTACTAAATTACCCTTGTATTATATTTCTTAATCAGTTGCCATACTTATATTCCATTCCTTCTTTGTTGTCTTATTCATTTTCAATATTCTTACATCCCTTACATGTTATACTTAAATGTTCTTATGTTTCCTACTCACATGCATTAGTTCCTTCCTTTATTCCTCCATGAATGAATAAATGGAATGAACAATATTCCTCTTTTTGTTCTCCACCAGTGATGCAACACTGGAGGCCAGACTGGAGGCCCTGGAGTGCCACTTCACCTGGGGCCTGGAGCCTGAAATATACGAATGTTACAGTCTCAGGGACGCTCTGGAAGACATTGGGACTGAGGAGGGAAATAGATGGTTGGGTCACATTTACAACCTGCAAGGGTTCATCCATCACAGGCTGGGGCACATCGAACAGGCTTGGAGTTTCTTCAGCAGGGCTGCAGAGGCTTTCTGCCAGATGAGAAAGTCAGATGAGGGCCCCTGGTTGGTGGTGAACTATGGAAACAAGGCTTGGCTGCACTACCACCAGGGAGAACGAGCTGAGAGCCAGGCTTGTTTGTCAAAGGTTGACGAGCTAAAGAACAGGTATCCATCTCCATCGCGGGATGAGCTCCATCCAGAGATCTACGCTGAAAAAGGCTGGACGCTGATGAAGTTTGGCCCAGAAGAAAAGCTGCTGGCTGAAGACTGCTTCCAGAAAGCCATCGAGATGCAGCCAGACATGGTTGAATGGAAGACCAGCCGCGTGTTGGCGCTAGTAGGTAGGAGCGACATCTTAGAGCAGATGGAAATTGCCAAGCAACAGGACACATACTTTGCTGCTCTGTACCTTGAAGCTCGTGCCAAAAATGGTCAAAGAGTTGAAGATGAAGCCCGTGAGTTGGCCACAAAGGTTTTGAGAAACCCTGTTAGCAGCTACAGCGGTATCGAACCATTACTGAGGGTCTACAGAGACTACATATCTAAGGATGAGGCTATTAATTTGGTAGAGGAGGCAATGGAAGGACACCCAGAGAATCGTTCCCTGAAGAGGCGTGCTGCAATCTGCTACTCAGTCAGGATCTTCTCTCAAAATGATAGTCCCCCGACGAACGGGATGATCGACCAAGCAATCACTCTCCACAGAGAAGTGATTCCTCTTTACCCTGATACGTCGCTTCAACAAAAAATATCCCTTGCAGGCCTCTGTGCAAAATCAAACAACAACCAAGCTGAGGCTGACCAGATATACAAGGAGCTGATAAAAAGCGTTTCTGATCTAGATCGTACAGGGGCTCAGATGCTCTACAATTACTATGCAAAGCATTTGCATTTTGTCCGTAAAATGGGCTCAAAGTCCATAAAATACCACATCAAGGCAGCAAAGATACCAGCCGAATCTCTCTTCCGTGACAACAGCATCAGTACTCTGCGGAGGATTGAAGAAAAAGGGAGAGACCCAATGTGTAGAAAAATCAGGGATTTTCTTGCAACTCTGCAACTCTAAGAGCCGATAATGAAGAGAAACATGTTATAGCTCAGTTTCACAAACCACCAGTCAGCCTCCAAAGGTTTTAATGTCAATCTGAAGACCTTCAATTTAGAGAATGAGGAAAATGTTGAAAGAATAAAAATTATCTTGACGTGATCATCACCTTTTGAACACAATCAATGATGTGACTAAACCAAATCTTTCTGTGAGCAATTAATTATGTTTTAATATTAATAAGTATTAAAACTGTTTTTTTTGTAATTGTACTAAACTGTATATTTAATGTTGTTTAAACCTCCGCTGTACATTGTGTGCACATCAAATCAAGAGCTTATGAACTGACTGCAATGAGCAGGTATTCAATAATAATAAAACAATAATAAAACACACCGACCGACTGTTTTTTTTTCTTCATTTAAAACCAACATGAGATGCGTCTCAACACAGACAAAAGAAAAACAAATGTCACCATGAGAGGACAGGCCTGACATACAACCTGCTGAAGAGCTACATTTGATTTTAAAGTAACTTATCATTGAGCTAATGTGAATATCAGACTTTAAAATATACATATTTTCGCTGCAGCTTTTTATGATTATCTGCAGGTGTTTAGACTCTTAAAAAGACAATTTACTTTCCAGTGCAGTAGAATAATAAACACATCAGTTTCAATATGGTCGTCACAGTTGTTGGTGCACAGTTCATAATAAACCTGGGTTATCTTTTAAAGCCAACACTTCCTCATACGACAAAACTGTGCAACATCTGACAATTTTTCTTTATTTTTTTTATCAGCACAACAAATCACAGGACACACTGACTGCAGTAAAAATATTTTCTCCATTAACAGTTAAGAGACAAAAACCCACCTGTCCCTGTCTCCATAGTGTGTTACAGAGATCTGTGTGTGGTCGGTGCAGAGAAAACAGTACAGTACTAACGGTTGTTAATACTGATAATTTCTCCCCTTCTCTATTTTTTAATTTCTTATATTAGAAATTAATACAATTTAAGGACTATTAGTTTTGAAGATGATTTATTAAATGTCAAATGGGTTTTGTGGTGAAGCTCTTGGACCAACAAAGTCCCTCTGATCCAGTCTGATACATGTAATTGGAAGTGTTGTGCATTGTGTAACTGAACTACAATCTCAGGTGTCATTGTATTATCTGTTTCGTTCTGCTCAAGTTTACTGTAGGACTTTGCTGTCCTCTAGTGAAGGCCTTGGTGAACTGCATGTTTCATATTTGAACTTACTGCAACTACTGCAGCAACATCAACGACCCGTTTGTGGGAAAAAAGGGTGCTAAAAAATGCCACATTATTTCAAAATGGCTGCCTTCCTGTTGCGTTAAGAGCAGGGGCGCAAGAGACTTATTTTGTAGGTGTGACGAGGGCTTACTGTAACTAAAGGGGGACCAACAACGCCACCTGGGGAATTGCACCCCAGGAAATAAAGAGAAAGAAAATAAACTATAATTGGAGAACTTATAAGGACACAGGTACGAAAGACTGAGGAAGTAAATAAATTAAGTGTTTTTATTGTAACAATAATTAATGATAAACTTAAGAAAACTGAGGCTGCAAGAGAAGAAGGGAAACACAAGTTAAGTATAACAAAAGTAATTTTATTAACAGAAATCTAAAAGTAATTTTAATAGTGAAAATAAATCTAAAAAGCCGGCTGACACTCACACTCAAATTAATTATAACAGAAAACTAACTTCAGCAACATCAACGACCTGTTAGTGGCAAAAAATGATGCTTAAAAATTGCCACATTATTTCAAAATGGCTTGCTTCCTGACGTGTGAAGAGCAGGGGCGCAAGAGACTTATTTTGTAGGTTTTGCCCATAGACTGTAAAAGGTTTTGCCACATTTCATGTACTGTATTACATGAACTGGTTTTCATGCAGGTGAAACTACGATGGCCTGGAGCCGCAACGTGCAGTCATACTTTTGTACAAATTCAGAAGAAAATCTCATTACTTTGACAACAAACACAACAAAAATGCATCAGGGGACACAAAAAAGTGGCACACTCCGATAAAAACTGAGCTGTCATGACCCTCGGGTCTTCCGCCATTAGTGGCCCGGTTTTCTGTTTCTAGTTTTGGACTCTTAGTTTCTGTGTTCCCCTGTTTAGTCTGGTTCTTTATTTTGAAGGTCTGCGTCTTGTCCTAGTTTCCTGTTTTATTTTGTAGTCCTTGTCTTGTCTTCCTGTGTTTTCCCTCAATCTCCTGCACACCTGTCCTGTGTTTCCCATCGTTACCCCTGCCCTGCTCCTTGTGTGTCTCCACCAACCAGGGGTCCGTTTCAGGAAGCAGGCTCAACAAACTCTGAGCCAAATCCTGAGCTCAGGATTGGCTGAGCCTGAGCTGGAAAACTCAGAATTTTCGGTTTCAGAACAGCTGATCAGAATTAGTTCAATCAATGCAGGATATGTTCAGCCTGAGGGAGGCGCGTTCACCGTGAGCACAAGAAGCCATCATCAATGGAGCACAGATGATACGATTCACAACGACAGAGAAAAAGAAACAGAGCCGCGAATCTCACTCCAACCCAACTGGAGAGTTTAATGTCGGCGTATGTGGAGGATGAGCACATTAAAAAACATCAAATTCAGCCGAAACCGCGTGAGCTGACGTGGAGAAAGGGACAGCAGTATGTTCACTGAAGAACTCTGACAATGGGCCAAATACATGTTGACGTCAGAAATTTGGTGTTGTTGGATAGCGTACTCGGTAGAGCGTGTGCCTGTCACGCAGGCAGCATGGGTTCGGTTCCGACCCGAATTCGTGGGATTAAATAGGAAATGCATTTTCTCATGATTATATTGCTATAAATGAGTAGTCTTTGTGGTTGTGTGTAATCTGTGGCCTCTTAAAAATTCCCATTGTAATTTGATATCTCTACTATTGATTTGTTCAGCTGTATCTACTTCAAATCAAACTGTAGCCTAATACATTTGCTCCATTCTTGTATTCCTTGGCGATCGGTTCATGTAATTTGTAATTGCTGAATAGTTGCTCCACCGAGGGGCCGGCAGAGGTTTACTGTATATTCAACTATTTCTACTCGCACTGTCCCACATGAAAACCTGCGCGGTCTTGTCTCTGCTGTAGCGACGAGCCGCTGTCTCGCTGCTGCGTGCACTGATGTAAAAAAAAAAAAAAAAAAACTTTTAAAAAAGCTGCCGTCGGTGAAAAATCTAATGACAAAAAATTAAAATAAAATCTGCTGCGATTATAATGAATTAGCCACAGCCTCCACGATGTGTGATGAAACAGCTCTAGAGGTAATAAATCCTCCAACAAGCTCTACTGTAGCAGAATGATCCGCTCTTTGCCTTTCAATAAGTTTCACTTCCACGTCCACGACTTAATTCACTAAGTGACATGATGTCTCTGCTTCCTGCTCCATCGCTCAGCGGCATCAACTTCAGGTTAAGATGGATCAAACCTGCCACGGAGCAGGTTTGGTTCACAGCACATGTTGCCATAGCGACTGACTCAGCATTACGCTGATCCTGCTCTCTGAAACGGAAAATTCTGAGTTTCCCTCATCTCAGGCTCAACATACTCAGAATTTCCACTAATCTCGCTTCTTGAAACGGACCCCTGGTTTCTTTGCCCTCCTGTCTCCTCACCTGTTGCTTATTGTTTTGATTAGTTCTGTTGTATTTAGTCTTGTGTTTCTTTCTGTTCCTTGTCGGATTATTGTTTGCTGTCGTGGTGTCCTGTTCCTGCCTGTGATTTGTTATTAAAAACTTAAAGAAGAAGTAAGTGGTCCGGTCGTTTTCGCTAATGCTGCGTTCCAGGCAGGCTTTTGAAATCGTAAATTACAGCTTCAAGTCACAACTTACGACTTTGTAGCGTTCCAGGCAACCCACTCGTGTTTTTCCGACCTGTTTTACCGGTGAAAGTCACTATAACAGCCACTCGTAACTTCCGACCGGTGAACTCGTACCAGATCGAACTGGTACCACTTCACGGTCGGAAAAATACGAGTTTCCTTGAACGCACCATAACAGTCCTCGTCCCTACGTCGCCACATTCACGGCGTTCCTTGGCTGCACACACAGCCCTGCATGCCGTTCTCTCTCCTCATTGGATAAAAACTGTAGGATACGATAAATGTTTTCTCCTCGGCTCAGAGCAGAGCAGAGTGACTGACAGACCCGTGTTTTGGTCCAAACACTCTATGTAAGTGATTGCTGTCGGAAGATATAACTATTTAAGACTTATATTAACACAAATATATCACTTACTTCTGCTTTAAGTTTGCAAGTCTACCCGTCTACGCTCCTGCATTTGGGTCCACCTTCCTCCTACAACCCTGACATAAGCAGGGGTGGACTGGCCATCTGGAATACTGTCCCGGTGGGCGGATGCGTAATGTGAATGGTTTTTGGCAAGTTACTGTATGTGGCTGACTGGCCAGCAGTGGTGTAAAGTACTTAAGTGATATTCCGGTTTAACCCATGGTCCAGAGACAACATGTAGCGTGAGTCTGCACTTGGACTTCAGCATTTTAACATTTGCTGAAATATCAGATTGGCACATACAAAGATTAAATAATGGACTTTGTATTCATTGGTCATTGACAGATGCCAGAAACCCAATTATCTGACCTCAGATCTGTTGAGCTCTGACGTGGGACAGGCGTGTCCTTGATTGTTTCTAGTGAAATGTTATTTTCCAGCTTTAATTGTTCATTTACATTTTGATATCTGCCAAATTCATCCCAAAGGGTTATTTTAAGTATTTATTTATTTTGCATTTTTACATGTATTTTCTCTTATGTGCCACCTAACAGCATTATTGGGGCTTTGATGAGCCCTAATAGGAGCTGCTATTTATCCAGGCTGAGAAAACACTGGTGGGATAGCCTGCTTATGAATTATGTGGCAAGTTGATAATTGATTATCTCTCTGTGTGTCTGTTTTATCATGTTTGTTATTGTTGATATGGACTACTTATTGTGTCTGAAATAAAGATTACTAATAATAACACTTTAATGACTCATCATGGTGTCCAGCGCAGCAGGTCAGGGATATTAACAATCAGTCAATACCCCTGACAAATTCCTCCCCAGCTTCGTGTTTTTACATATGACATGACAAGAGTCGTTTCAGGGCATCTTTACTGGGAAATGAAAGTCTAAACCCAGGATGCAACATAGTTTTGTTTACAACCCCATAAAAGTTGAACATTAATGATTTTATGGGGCTACGCCCAAAACAGCAGCAGATATAAAGAGATGATCATAGAGGGTTATACATTCAGAAAACTACTGACAACAGCTGGAAGATGAGGTTTGTTTCTGCTTTTCATACCTGTACTCAGTGACATCATTGATATTCCACTTCCACTCTTCTTTGCTGTTGTACGTCTCTGTTCTGATATTTCCTCATTAATTCCATTCTTTATTCCTTGAATGAATGAAATGAATACAGTAATATTCCTCTTTTTCTTCTCCACCAGTTCTACTCAGAGTGGTACAACACTGAAGGCCAGACTGGAGGCCCTGCAGTGCCACTTCACCTGGGGCCTGAAGCCTGAAGGGTACAGACTTTATAGACTCAGGGACACTCTGGAAAACATTGGGACTGAGGAGGGAAATAGTTGGTTGGGTCACATTTACAACCTGCAAGGGTTCACCCATTACAAGCTGGGATGCATCGAACAGGCCTGGAGTTTCTTCAGCAGGGCTGCAGAGGCTTTCTGCCAGATGAGAAAGTCAGACGAGGGCCCCTGGTTGGTGGTGAACTATGGAAACAAGGCTTGGCTGCACTACCACCAGGGAGAACGAGCTGAGAGCCAGGCTTGTTTGTCAAAGGTTGAGGAACTAAAGAACAGGTATCCATCTCCATCCCCATCGCCGGATGAGCTCCATCCAGAGATCTACGCTGAAAAAGGCTGGACTCTGATGAAGTTTGGCCCAGAGGGCAAGCTGCAGGCTGAAGACTGCTTCCAGAAAGCCATCGAGATGCAGCCAGACATGGTCGAGTGGAAGACCAGCCGCGTGATGGCGATAGTAGATAGGAACGACATCTTAGAGCAGATGGAAATTGCCACGCAACAGGACCCAGAGAACCTGTACCTCGCCGCTCTGTACCTTGAAGCTCGTGCCAAGAATGGTCAAAGAGTTGAAGATGAAGCCCATGAGTTGGCCACAAAGGTTTTGAGAAACCCTGTTAGCAGCTACAGTGGTATCACACCATTACTGAGGGTCTACAGAAACTACATATCTAGGGATGAGGCTATTAAATTGGTAGAGGAGGCAATGGAAGAACACCCAGAGAATCGTTACCTGAAGAGGCGTGCTGCAATGTGCTACAAAATCAGGATCTTCAACAGCGATAGTCCCCCGACAAACAGCATGATGGACAGAGCGATAACTCTGCACAGACAAGTGATTTCTCTTTACCCTGATACTTCACTTAAAAGAGAAATATTCCTTGCAAACATTTGTGCAAAATCAAAAAACAACCAAGCTGAGGCTGACCAGATATACAAGAAGCTGCTACAAAGTGTTTCTGATCTAGAACCTAAAGGGGCTCAGATGCTCTACAATTACTATGCAAAGCATTTGCATTTTGACCACAAAAGGCATGACGACTCCATAAGATACCACATGATGGTAGCAGAGATACCAGTCCAATCTTTCTTCCGTGACAACAGCATCAGTGCTCTGCGGAAAATTGAAGAAAGAGGGAGAAACCCAATGTGTAGAGAAATCAGGGATTTTCTCGCAACTCTGCAACTCTAAGAGCCGATAATGAAGAGAAACATGTTATAGCTTAGTTTCACAAATCACCAGCTGGCCTCCAAAGGTTTTAACGTCAATCTGAAGACCCTCAGAGAATTGGAAAAACACTGAAAGAATAAAAATGATCTTGACGTGATCATCACCTTTTGAACACAATCAGTGATGTGACTAAACCAAATCTTTCTGTGAGCAGTTAATTATGTTTTCATATCAATAAGTCTTAAAACTTTTCGGGGTTTTTTGTAATTGTACTAAACTGTATATTTAATGTTGTTTAAACCTCTGCTGTACATGGATCTTAAATAATATTAATGTTTTGTGTGAGCAAATCAAATCTAGAGCTTATGAACTGACTGCAATGAGCAGGTAGTTCAACAACAATAAAACAATAATAAAACACCCACTGTTTTTTTTTTTTCATTTAACACAAATATGAGATGTCTCAACACAGATCTACTCTCTATTTTTTTATTTCTTATAGAAATTAATACAATTTAAGGATTATGAGTTTTGAAGATGATTGTGTAATCACTGTGAACCCATTTGTAAACAAGAGGTGATGCCTCACGACATCACCTCTTGGTTGTCTATTTTTTCCTGTAAATGCTTACTCTCAACTGACCAGTAATTATCTACCTCTTCCTACCCTTTTTATTTATTTTTATTATTATTATTATTTTTTTTTTTATTTCTTCATTCTTCCTCCTTACTCTTCTCTTCCTGGCCCCAACTCCACAATCTGTTTACCCTACAACTGGTATAGAACCCTAAATCCCACAACCAAACAATACATGTGAACTGGTTTTGCATTGCTGCAGCCCACTCCATCTACACCCTCCCTTTCCCCACCATCCTCCGTCTCTTCCCCAACCCCTTTTTTTTTTTTTCTCTCTCTGAGATATGGCACTTTAACTTTAAACCTCCAGCACTTTATACGTAACTAGCACTTTAAACTGCTCTAGCACTTTACCGTTTTATTCGTAATGACTGAAATATGAAACTATGTGTGTAATGTATATGATATTGTAATGTATTGATTGATATTGTGATTATTATGTTAGACCGCTCTTCTGTTCCCTTCTAAGAAGCAAAACAACATGAACAGAACCTTGTTGCACTTTTGACTTGTACTTATTTTAACTTGAACCTCTGTAATTTTTTTCTTTTTAGCCGGGGGACAACCAATGGAAATTAGCTTTGCAGCTACAATTGGGTGCATTTTGCATTTTCAATGTAAAAGAATGTACATTGTCCCTCCTCAAATAAACCTGAATTGAATTGAATTGAATTTATTAAATGTCAAAAGGGTGTTGTGGTGAAGCTCTGTGGACTAATAATCTAAAGTGTTGTGCATTGTGTAACTGAACTACAATCTCAGGTGTCATTGTATTATCTGTTTTGTTACCTGCAGAGTGAAGTCCCTGTGACCATTGATGGAGTCAGTCTGATTCTCTAAAACCATTTTCTGCTCAAGTTGAATGTGGGACTTTGCTGCCCTCTAGTGAAGGCATTGGTGAACTGCATGTTTTATACTTGAACTCTGGTACTGCAGCAACATCACCGGCCTGTTAGTGGCAAAAAATGGTGATAAAAAATTGCCACATTATCTCAAAATGGTTGCTTTCCTGTTGCGTTAAAGGAATAGTTCACCCCAGAATGATATTTCACTCATTATTTACTCACCCTCATGTCGACTAAGGGCTGGGAGAAGTTTCAGAGTCCTCCGTGGCTTCTCTGAGTTACAGGGGGTCTCGGCGTAGCAGTGCATGTCCATGTAACGGTTGCAAATGGACACCGGCGGTCTTTGTCACAAAAAACACACCAGAAAACATACCTCCATGCAGCTCGTCTGTAATGTCCGTCTTGTATTGAAGCCCCAACATGAGAAATTGTCCTGAAAAAAATTAAATAAGTCCATATTTCAAGTTTGTTTGCAGCAGAAGCTCCTCTTCCGGTTTCGTTCAAATCTCGCGAGATCAGGAAGCGGAGCTTTCGCTAATTAGCTAATTAGCAATCCAGATCTGAAGTGACAACAGGGCGCATGACGTCTGTCTGACTACCCATTTCTCCGACCATACATTTCTTTATTTTTGCGTCCATGAGTCCGACCTCCCATTTCTCCGACTTAAGTAGCCCTAACCCTTAACCTTACCCTAAACCTAACCTTAACGCTGTAGAATGGGTAGTCGGAGAAATGAGCCGTCGGACTTTGGGGCAGTCGGACTGAGGTACACTCCCCGTGACAACAAGGATAAACAACTGCCGAAATGTGTTGTGCGCTGGTCTTGGCCAAAAAAGCTGGCGCACCCCTGCTGTCCAGTGACAACTTCTTACATGATTACATGAACTCAGACATTTTTATCCAGAGTGATTCAGGAGTGAGGGGGTAGGCCTATACCTTCAGTTTCAGAATATGATTCAGGTGACCATGGATGGGTCACCAGTTGGGGGCGGGCCCATGAATATTGTAGTTAAGTATAGTGTCCTTGAAAGCCAGGACCAAGAACTGAGTGGTGTACTGAGTCTGGGCCAAGTGAGAAACACCAGGGATTCTTATAACTATATAGTACTGTGATAGAGAAATTGATGGTCTGTGATCACCAGGAGTTCAGTTACAAAGGTTTGGCTCATCGAACAAGGAGTTGTTATGTCGTTTTCACATCCAGACCTGAGTCCAATAACTTTCTATTTGACAAAATTGAAAGAGGCTTGCAGCTTTACTGCGATCACAACGTGTGTCATGAGTCAGGACCGCAGTTGGACTTCAGCGCTTTGACTTTGGCAAAGGCTGAAACCTCAGATTGACACCCTATGATTCAGACTCTAAGTTTAGGCAGTAGACTTTGGATTGATTGGTATTGACCCAGGGCGTCAGAAACCCAGTTATCTACCTGTTGAGCTCTGACTTGCCCCTCTTTTTGTGGTACAGGCGTGTCCCTGAATGTTTCCAGTAAAATGTTATTTCCTGCTTGAATTATTCATTTACATGTTGATATTTGCCAATTTCATGTCAAAAAGTTATTCATCTGAGCATTTTTACATTAAAATCCACGTGTATTCTCTTCCTGCGAAACAATTTCAACTGTTTTTAGACTCATCCTGTTGTCCAGCACAGCAGGTAGATTAGATGGATTTAGATTTTATTGTCCTTTTCAGGATAATTGTTTCCACTTTCCATACAGCCAGGAGAAATACATCACTTTGTGACATTTACATATCCAGGTGAAGAACTGTCAACAATCTCACAGGCAGTACTCAACATACTGTATAGGCCTACAACACTAATGGCTACTGTGGACATCAGTCAATATCCCTAACAAACTCCTCCTCAGCTTTGTGTGTTTACCAGACATATGACATGATGAGAGTCATTTCAGGGCGTCTTTAGTTTCAACTTCTTGAACATTAAGGATTTTGTGGGGCTACGCCCAAAACAGCAGAAGATATAAAGAGCTGATCATAGAGGGTTATACATTCAGAAAACTACTGACAACAGCTGGAAGATGAGGTTTGTTGCTGCTTTTTCTCAGTGACATCATTGATATTACATTTTGTTGTTCTCTTTCTTCCATCTGTACTATTTTTACCTTTACATTCCTTAATCAATTTCCATACATGTATTCCATTCCTTCTCTGTTACTTTATTCATTTCTAATATTATTAAATCTTTAGGAATGTTTTATTTTCCTCCTAATACTTTTTTCTCCTCAGTTTTTCATCTTTCATGTCTTCCATTCTTCTATGTTGTACTTCTCTGTTCTGATATTTCCTACACTCATCCATGAATTTCTTCCTTTATTCCTCCATGAATGAATTAATGAAATTAAATATTCCTCTTTTTGTTCTCCACCAGTTCTGCTCAGAGTGGTACAACACTGAAGGCCAGACTGGAGGCCCTGCAGTGCCACTTCACCTGGGGCCTGGAGCCTGAAACATACGAATGTCACCTTCTCAGGGACACTCTGGAAGACATTGGGAAAGAGGGGGGAAATAGTTGGTTGGGTCACATTTACAACCTGCAAGGGTTCATCCATTACAAGCTGGGGTGCATCGAACAGGCCTGAAGTTTCTTCAGCAGGGCTGCAGAGGCTTTCTGCCAGATGAGAAAGTCAGACGAGGGCCCCTGGTTGGTGGTGAACTATGGAAACAAGGCTTGGCTGCACTACCACCAGGGAGAACGAGCTGAGAGCCAGGCTTGTTTGTCAAAAGTTGACGAGCTAATGAACAGGTATCCATCTCCATCGCCGGATGAGCTCCATCCAGAGATCTACGCTGAAAAAGGCTGGACTCTGATGAAGTTTGGCCCAGACGACAGGCTGCAGGCTGCAGGTTACTTCAAGAAAGCCATCGAGATGCAGCCAGACATGGTGGAGTGGCAGACCAGCCGCATGATGGCGCTAGTAGATACCAAAGATATGCGCAAAAACCTGGGGGATGACATCTTGGAGAAAATGGAAATTGCCACGCAACAGGACCCAGAGAACTTGTTGGTTTAAGTAATCTCTGCTTGAGAAAGGTCCTGCGGACCGAAACGTTGTTTGTTTTATTAAAGTCTTTTGCAAGTGACTGGACAGTGTGCGGGAGACCTCTTTTTTCCTTTGGTTTAAGTACTAAAATGTCCCATGTTTTTCATGGTCTGTGAATGTCTCATATGACGTATCTTTTGTTTATTTGAGTACCCAGGTATCAGTCTGTCATTAGCCAATCAGTGCCTGTCAGAGATGAGTGTCAGCTACCTACCGGATTCGCGAGGGGGTGGGACTAAAAAAAGAGAGGAGACGAGGCTCCGGCTAGTAACGAGGACAGACGAGGAAAAAGAGTGACAACACCATGGAAAAGTACCGTAGTTGTAAGCTATTGTAAACCGTGTAAAGTTACTGGTGTTGCTAAAACCCGAACCCGGAGGGTCTGTTGTGGGTTACCGGTAGAAAATGAGTAAGTGAGCCGAGTTCAGAGCTGTTTTAGCCGGGAAAATCGTTCTGTGTCAGAGACGCCATTATCGTTGTGTATAGAGCTAGAGCAAGTTAGCCTCGTCTCTGCTAGCTGGAAGGAGACACCGCGTGTGTGTGTGTGTGGGAGAAATAATTTGCGCCGAGTTTCCTGAGTGAGTATGAACAATGTTTGCACTGGTAACAATATGAAAATGTATGAGAATGCACAGTGGGTTTATTAGTGTTTTGAATTTATGCTTAGTGTGCCTGAATGCCTGCATGCTGGCCTACTTGTCGACGTGTCTGCGACCTACATGCCTGCCTGCGGTTCGCCTGCCGCTGATGTGCTGCTGCTGTAGAGGGTGCTCAGGATCCACGCTGTCGCCGGAGAAACTGCTGCTGCACGAGGACGTGTTAGCAGGACTGGTTTCTGCATCTCCTTTCGCCTTCCTCCTCTGAGCAAGGGTTTGTGGTTGTTCGTGAGTACTAAGAAACACTTTAACAAGGATACATGAGCTCCAACTCAACATGCGCGCCAACGATATGGTACCATAACTGACTTACAAAACCCCCGGGTATTTTTATTTTATTTTATGGACTCGAAGGGACGTGAATTCTCAGTCACAAGTGTTTATTTGAATGTGTGTGTTATTTGGGCTATAGTGTGTGAAGGTGCATGGGAGTATTAATGTTCACAGTGACAATGTAGCTATAAAATTAAGCTAACCAGGCCTCTCTGCACCCTAGTCAGAGTCATACGTTCTAGTTGAAGTAAATACATTAAAAGGTCAATATTTTCGTGGATTCCCTCCAATTCAGCTCCCATGCTCAAGGTGTCATCAGGTACAAAGGGTTTTACCATGACAATGCTGTAATAAAATAGAGTTGGTTGGGAGGGCTACATCAACATACAACACTAATGACTTCCATAGACAATCAGTCAATATCCCTGACAAATTCCTCCCTAGCTTTGTGTTTTTACATATGACATGACAAGAGCAGTTTCAGGGCATCTTTTGTGGGAAACGAAAGTCTAAACCCAGGATGCAACATACTGTTATTTACAACTCCATAAAAGTTGAACATTAATGATCTTATGGGGCTACGCCCAAAACAGCAGCAGATATAAAGAGCTGATCATAGAGGGTTATACATTCAGAAAACTACTGACAACAGCTGGAAGATGAGGTTTGTTGCTGCTTTTCGTACCTGTACTCAGTGACATCATTGATATTACATTCCACTTCCACTCTTCTTTACTGTTGTACGTCTGTTCTGATATTTCCTCATTAATTCCTTCCTTTATTCCTCAAATGAATTAAGTAATATTCCTCCTTTTGTTCTCCACCAGTTCTGTTCAGAGTGAAACAACACTGAAGGCCAGACTGGAGGCCCTGCAGTGCCACTTCACTTGGGGCCTGAAGCCTGAAAGGTGTCAACTTTACAGTCTCAGGGACACTCTGGAAGACATTGGAACTGATGAGGGAAATAGTTGGTTGGGTCACATTTACAACCTGCAAGGGTTCATCCATTACAAGCTGGGGTGCATCGAACAGGCCTGGAGTTTCTTCAGCAGGGCTGCAGAGGCTTTCTGCCAGATGAGAAACTCAGACGAGGGCCCCTGGTTGGTGGTGAACTATGGGAACAAGGCTTGGCTGCACTACCACCAGGGAGAACGAGCTGAGAGCGAGGCTTGTTTGTCAAAGGTTGACGAGCTAAAGAGCAGGTATCCATCTCCATCTCCAGCGCTGGATGAGCTCCATCCAGAGATCTACGCTGAAAAAGGCTGGACTCTGATGAAGTTTGGCCCAAAGGGCAAGCTGCAGGCTGCAGGTTACTTCCAGAGAGCCTTCAAGATGCAGCCAGACATGGTGGAGTGGCAGACCAACCGCGTGTTGACGCTAGTGGATGCCAAGGATATGCGCAAAAACCTGGGGGATGACATCATAGAGAAAATGGAAATTGCCACGCAACAGGACCCAGAGAACCTGTACCTCGCTGCTCTGTACCTTGAAACTCGTGCTATAAAGGGTCAAAGAGTTGAAGATGAAGCCCGTGAGTTGGCCAAAAGGGTTTTGAGAATCCCGGCGGTTACCAGCTACAGCGGTATCATACCGTTACTGGGGGTCTACAGAAACCACATATCTAAGGATGAGGCTATTAATTTGGTAGAGAAGGCAATGAAAGGACACCCAGAGAATCGTTACCTGAAGAAGTGTGCTGCAATCTGCTACAAAATCGGGATCTTGAACAGCGATAGTCCCCCGACAAACAGCATGATGGACAGAGCAATAACTCTGTACAGACAAGTGATTTCTCTTTACCCTGATTCTTCACTTAAAGACAAATTATTCCTTGCAGACCTCTGTGCAAAATCAAACAACAACCAAGCTGAGGCTGACCAGATATACAAGAAGCTGCTACAAAGCGTTTCTGCTCTAGAACCTAAAGGGGCTCAGATGCTCTACAATCACTATGCAAAGCATTTGCATTACACCCATAATATGGGTTACGACGCCATAAGATACCACATGAGGGCAGCAGAGATACCAGCCAAAACTTACTTCCGTAACAACAGCATCAGGACTCTGCGGAGGATTGTAGAAAGAGGGAGAAACCCAATGTGTGGAGAAATTGAGGATTTTCTTGCAACTCTAAGAGCCGATAATGAAAAGAAACATGTTATAGCTCAGTTTCACAAACCACCAGTTGGCCTCCAAAGGTTTTAATGTCAATCTGAAAACCCTCAGAGAATGGGAAAAACATTGACAGAATAAAAATGATCTTGACGTGATCATCACCTTTTGAACACAATCAATGATGTGACTAAACCAAATCTTTCTGTGAGAAATTAATTATGTTTTAATATGAATAAGTCTTAAAACTTTTCTTTTTTTGTAGGCTAATTGTACTAAACTGCATATTTAATGTTGTTTAAACCTCTGCTGTACATTGAGCTTAAATAATATTAATGTTTTGTGTGTAAATCAAATCAAGAGCTTATGAACTGACTGCAATGAGCAGGTAGTTCAATAACAATAAAACAATAATAAAACAACCACTGTTTTTTTTTTCATTTTCAACCCATATGAGTTGTGAACACAGATAAAAGAAAGATAGATGTCACAATGAGATGACAGGCCTGAAACACAACCGACCTGTTGAAGAGCTGCTAAAACCATTTTCAGCTCAAGTTGAATGTGGGACTTTGCTGCCCTCTAGTGATGGTATTGGTGAACTGCATGTTTCATATTTGAAATCTGGTACTGCAGCAACATCAACGACCTGTTAGTGGCAAAAAAAAATGGTGCTAAAGAATTGCCACATTATTTCAAAATGGCTGCCTTCCTGTTGCGTTAAGAGCAGGGGCGCAAGAGACTTTTGCCACATTTCATGTACCAACTGGTTTTCATGCAGGTGAAACTACAGTGGCCTGGAGGCTCAACATACAGTAATTTCAGGAAAGTCATACTTTTGTACAAATTCAGAAGAAAATCAGACTTCAAGAGATGAAGTACTAGCTTCTCTAGTTGTAGCAACTTTAGCAATGACCGCACCATAACAAACAATCCACGATCAACCAATCAAACAGCCACTTACAGCCACAAATAATGCTCAGAACAGCACCAAATGTCATCAACAGTACAAACAGGGTTCCGGGTTTCATTTCGATGGGCGCCACTATCAGTTAGAGACCGAGTTTACTGAAGACAAGCTGAAGGAAATGGAGGAGAAAAGTGAAAGACTGAGCGCTGCGGTGGAGGCTACGTCCTGGAAATGGAGGCTAAAAGTGACAGAGGGAGAGAGCTGGTGGAGTCTAAATGCTGGACCTGGGGGAATCAAGTGGTCAGTGTATTGGTCAGTGCCTGTCGGTGGCCGCTGAAACCAGATGTGTGTGCTGCCAGTCGCCACAGACTGGGTTGTCAGCGCCTGGACTCTATGCTGGACAAGGAAAGTTGCTGCATAGCATATAGCTGGAGCAGAGTGGGTGAGTTGTTTTCGTCTCATTTCAATAGAAACCAGGCTAAGCTAATAGATGTTTGATGCATTGTATTATGGGCTGGGACCTTGTTTGTACTGTTGATGACGTTTGGTGCTGTTCTGAGCATTATTTGACTATGAGTGGCTTTTTGATCGGTTGCGCGTGGATCCGTATACTGCGCTGTTTGTTATGGTGCGGTCATTGCTAAAGTTGCTACACCTAGAGAAGCTAGCGGTTAGCAGACTTCATCTCTTGAGGGGGTTACGGTGCGTTGGGACATGGGTTATATTAAACTTACGCTGGAATATCACTTTAAATACAAGTACTTACTGTACTGTGATGGAGAAACAGATGGTCTGTCAGTTAAAGGTTTAGGCTGGTTGTTGAATGAGGAGTTTTCACATCTAAACCTGAGTCCAAAAAGTTTCTATTTGACAAAATTGAAAGAGACTTGCACTTGCACCTCGACCTGTAGCATGAGTCAGGACTGCACTTGAACTTCAGCATTTTGACATTTGCTGAAATATCAGATTGGCACATTCAACGATTAGGCTAAATACTGGACTTTGGATTCACTGGTCATTGACAGATGCCAGAAACCCAGTTATCTGAGTTCAGATCTGTTGAGCTCTGACGTGGTCCTTTTCTTGTGGGACAGGCGTGTCCCTGGCTGTTTCTAGTGAAATGTTACTTTTCCAGTTTTAATTGTTCATTTACATTTTGATATTTGCCAAATTCATCTCCAAGGGTTATTTAAGTTTTTTTGTTGTATTTTGTTGTATGTATTTTCTCTTTCTGCAAAACAATTTAATGTATCGTTTTATGTGCCGCCTAACAGCATTATTGGGGCTTTGACGAGCCCTGATAGGAGCTGCTAGGGATTCATCCAGGCTGAGAAAACACTGGTGGTATAGCCTGCTTATGAATTATCTGGAGAGTTGATAATTGATTATCTCTGTGTGTGTCTGTTTTATCATGTTTGTTATTGTTGATATCGACTACTTATTGTGTCTGAAATAAAGATTAATAATAATAATAATAATAATTTCAACACGTTTACGACTCATCATGGTGTCCAGCGCAGCAGGTCAGGGAATCGGTCAATATCCCTGACAAATTGGGTCATTTCAGGACACCTTTACTGGGAAACGAAAGTCTAAACCCAGGATGCAACATACTGTTGTTTACAACTCCATAAAAGTTGAACATTAATGATTTTATGGGGCTACGCCCAAAACAGCAGCGGATATAAAGAGATGATCATAGAGGGTTATACATTCAGAAAACTACTGACAACAGCTGGAAGATGAGGTTTGTTGCTGCTTTTCATACCTGTTCTCAGTGGCATCATTGGTATTACTGTACATTCCACTTCCACTCTTCTTTTTTTTCTTTTCTGTCTTCTGTTGTACGTCTCTGTTCTGATAATACCTCATTAATTCCATCCTTTATTCCTTGAATGAATTAAATGAATACAGTAATATTCCTCTCTTTGTTCTCCACCAGTTCTGCTCAGAGTGGTACAACACTGAAGGCCAGACTGGAGGCCCTGCAGTGCCACTTCACCTGGGGCCTGGAGCCTGAAAGGCGCAAACTTTACAGTCTCAGGGACACTCTGGAAGACACTGGGCCCGAGGGGGGAAATAGTTGTTTGGGTCACATTTACAACCTGCAAGGGTTCATCCATTACAAGCTGGGGTGCATTGAACAGGCCTGGAGTTTCTTCAGCAGGGCTGCAGAGGCTTTCTGCCAGATGAGAAACTCAGACGAGGGCCCCTGGTTGGTGGTGAACTATGGAAACAAGGCTTGGCTGCACTACCACCAGGGAGAACGAGCTGAGAGCCAGGCTTGTTTGTCAAAGGTTGAGGAACTAAAGAGCAGGTATCCATCTCCATCGCCGGATGAGCTCCATCCAGAGATCTACGCTGAAAAAGGCTGGACGCTGATGAAGTTTGGCCCAGACAACAGGCTGCGAGCTGTAGACTGCTTCCAGAGAGCCATTGAGATGCAGCCAGACATGGTGGAGTGGCAGAGCAGCCACATGATGGCGATAGTAGATAGGAGCAACATCTTAGAGCAGATGGAAATTGCCATGCAACAGGACCCAGAGAACCTGTACCTCGCTGCTCTGTACCTTGAAGCTCGTGCCAAGAACGGTCAAAGAGTTGAAGATGAAGCCCGTGAGTTGGCCACAAGGGTTTTGAGAAACCCTGTTAGCAACCACAGCGGCATCGGACCATTACTGAGGTTCTACAGAAACTACATATCTAAGGATGAGGCTATTAAATTGGTAGAGGAGGCAATGAAAGGACACCCAGAGAATCGTTACCTGAAGAGGTGTGCTGCAATCTGCTACAAAGTCAGGATCTTCTCCCAAAATGACAGTCCCCCGATGAACACCATCGACAAAGCGATCACTCTCCACAGAGAAGTGATTTCTCTTTACCCTGATACTTCGCTTGCAAAAAAAATATCCCTCGCAGGCCTCTGTGCAAAATCAAGCAACAACCAAGCTGAGGCTGACCAGATATACAAGGAGGTGTTACAAAGTGTTTCTGATCTAGAACCTAAAGGGGCTCAGATGGTCTACCATTACTATGCAAAGCATTTGCATTACATCCATATTAGGCACGATGACTCCATAAGATACCACATGAGGGCAGCAGAGATACCGGCCCAATCTCACTTCCGTGACAACAGCATCAGTACACTGCGGAGGATTGAAGAAAGAGGGAGAGACCGAATGTGTAGAGAAATCAGGGATTTTCTTGCAACTCTGCAACTCTAAGAGCCGATAATGAAGAGAAACTTGTTATAGCTCAGTTTCACAAATCACTAGTCGGCCTCCAAAGGTTTTAACGTCAGAGAATAGGAAAAACGTTGAAAGATCATTTAATGATCTTGATGTGATCATCACCTTTTGAACACAATCAATGATGTGACTAAACCAAATAATTCTGTGACAAATTAATTATGTTTTAATATTAATAAGTCTTAAAACTTTTCTTTTTTTTGCAATTGTACTAAACTGTATATTTAATGTTGTTTAAACCTCTGCTGTACATTGAGTTTTGTGTGTGCAAATCAAATCAAGAGCTTATGAACTGACTGCAATGAGCAGGTAGTTCAATAATAATAAAACAATGATAAAACACACCCGCAATTTTTTGTTTTCATTTAACACAAATATCAGATGTGTCTCAATACAAATAAAAGAAAGATAGATGTCACGATGAGAGGACAGGCCTGACACACAGCCGACCTGCTGAAGAGCAACATTTGATTTTAAATCAATTATAATTAATAGGTTGAGAGTAAAGGGCTGCAGGGGGTCACTTTACTTCCTGACAAAAGCCTGCAGCAGCGTTCACTGATGTCGAAAGAAAGGCATCACTCTGTGCTCTGTTCAAACCCATCAAATTCTCTCTCTCTGCAAGTTAGCTGAAGCTAGACGTCTTTTAAGCATCACATTTTTCATTTTTTGTGGCAATGTTGTATTAATTGTCCCTGTTAAATAAAATAAAATAAAACAAATAAATCTAATCTTTGCACTTCCACAGCATGTGCTGCACACAAAAAGCACACATTGATATTGACAAAGGGTAAAGATACACACTGAACCTGTTTTTGACTTTTGGTCATAAACACACACCTACACACAATGTAAACAGACTGCAGATTACTGTTAATCACTGTTAAGTCCTTCTAAGTAAACAGTTTTAGTAAATACCACTTACAGTAAAAATGTGTTGCGTTATTTAAACAGTATGGGTGTATAATGAGTGTTTGAGACAGTCATTTGTTGTACTAATTTCTGTAAGTTTAACAAACTTCAAGGGATAGTTCACCCAAAATTCAAATTTCACTCATTATCTACTCACCCTCATGTCGACTAAGAGCTGTGAGAATTTTCCTCCGTTCCTTCTCTGAGTTACGGGGGGGTCCACGCAGCAGTATTTATAATGGTTGTCAATGGACACCAGGTTTCTTCGTCCAAAAAGACACACCAAAAAACATCATCAAAATACCTCCATACTGCTTGTCTGTAATGTCCATCTTGTATTGAAGCCCCAACATGAGAAATTGTCCCGAAAAACATTAAATAAGTCTATTTTTTAAGCTTGTTTGTAGCGGAAGCTCCCAGTGTCTCGGTTCACTGATCTTCCTGTGTCAGTGCAATTCTCACATGATTTGTACTGACCAGCGGACCAATTTCTCATGTCGGGGCTTCAATACAAGAGGGACATTACAGACGAGCAGTATGGAGGTATTTGGATGTTTTTTGGTGTGTCTTTTTGGACATAGAAACCTGGTGTCCATTGAAAACCATTATATGGACAAATACTGCTGCGTGGACCCCCCTGTAACTCAGAGAAGGAACGGAGGACTCTGAAAATTCTCACAGCTCTTAGTCGACATGGGGGTGAGTAGATAATGAGTGAAATTTAAATTTTGGGTGAACTATCCCTTTAAATGATCAAGTTTTACCTTTTATTTTCACAAAGCAATTAAAAATCTTTGCACTTTGCATACTCCTTGGACAGTGCATTTTCTGCCTTAATTTTTCTGTTTTTCACAGCATTTGCCTGCAGTAAAGAGGATACCAAATTCTGCCTGAATGAGGTGAGTTGTTTTCTCTCTTCAAGTAGGCGTACTGGCCTATTAGTTAATAATGTTAACATCTGAATGAATTTACCTCATGTTATGTTATGAATATGTAATGTTCCATAGTACCCACCACACATTGCCCTTTTGAAGAAATTCAAAAAACCACCCACTGCCTTATCTTCTTATCACCTACAGAGGGTACAACCTGTTTTAAAGCGTGGTTTTGACATTTTGCCATGTACCTGTAAACACACACCAACACACAGTGTAAACAGGAAGCAGACATAGTCTTCCCTTTACTGTAAGTATCTGGTCCAGGTCCAATATCTTGACTGAGTTTAGTGCCATCCTGACAACACGCAGGCCACAGCTAGACAGACGCATAAGATCAGAGGCTGTAACACATGGAGACGATACACAGTATCCTCGGCCTAAAGTGGGTCGACTGCTCGTGTGTTGTGCTGTTTCTGTGTGTTTTCCTGCTGCTGGCTCATGTCCTGAAGAACCGAGCCCCGCCGAACTTCCCTCCTGGACCGTGGCCTCTACCTTTGATTGGTGACATCCATCGTATTGATCCCTCCAGACTTCACCTGCAGTTCACAGAGGTATGTCTCTAAGACAACAGCAACACAATTATTTCATCATTATTTAAAAAATGAATGAATGAATACACTGCAAAAACTCAAAATCTTTCCAAGAATATTTGTCTTATTTCTTGACAAAATGTCTAATTTCTAGTCAAAACTAATCTTATTCCACTTACTGTAAAATAAGACTCGTCACCTAAAAATTAACTTGTTTTTAGATAATTTTACTTGTTTCAAACAAATTTTCACTTTAAATCAGTAGAAAAATCTGCCAACTGAGCAAGTTTTTTGTGCTTGTAATAAGAAAGAACTACGGAAGAAACAAAGATTTTTCTGATTTCAAGTGAAAATCTGTTTGAAACAAGTGAAAATGATCTGAAAACAAGTTAATTTTTAGGTGATGAGTCTTATTTTAAGTGGAAAGAGATGAATTTTGACTAGAAATTAGACATTTTGACAAGAAATAAGACAAATATTCTTGGAAAGATTGAGTTTTTGCAGTGTAGATATATCTGCATATGAATGAAATGTCCAGAAAAGGAAAACTACAGGGTCTGCAGCTGCAAAGGGAAAAAACATAAAAACATTTACTTATGTGCAAGATGATGTTGTTGTGGACATGTCCTTCAGAAGTTAACACTCAATCTCAATGTCTGGTCCAAGCAAACCCAGAAATTAAACATGGTGTGCTCAGTTTGCAGAGAAATATGGAAACATTTTCAGCCTTCACATCTTTGGTGGAAGGTATGTGGTCATCAATGGTTATAAACTTGTGAGAGAAGCCCTGGTCGAAAAAGGAGAAGACTTCATAGATCGTCCCATTGTACCAGTGTTTCATGATTCATTCGGGAATAAAGGTAGTGTGCAATGTAGCATCAGACTCGCACCTTGTTTAATACCACAGTATTTATTAATATTTATACCATTCGAGTTTTATTACACTTGGTTTAATGCTGTTTGTGTTTCTAAAAGGTATTGTGATATCCAATGGTAATCCATGGAAGCAACAGAGGAGATTTGCTCTTCATACCCTCAGAAACTTTGGTTTTGGCAAGAAGACCCTGCAGCCATCCATCCAGCAGGAGTGCAGATATCTCATTGAAGCTATAGAAGATCATCAAGGTAAATACTATCTTTTTTTAACGATGTACAGAAAAACCTCAATGGGCAATTTTAGGTGAAATGGTAATTTGTGCTTTTCATGTTGAAAATGCATTCATTTATTTTCATTTCAGACAAGAACTGTCCTTAACCCTTCTGATGTTGTTCCTATAGATCTGCCAGAGCCACTTGCCCAATTTAGGGATTTATCAATTGAGACCAAAAAAAATAGGATGTACCAGGCTGTAAATATGTTTTTTAAGCTGTAAAGTCGGCTATTTTAACATGGGGGTCTATGGAGAGTTGCTCCCTTCTGGAGCTGTTGCCCCCAGAGGAAGAAGAGGGGATTGCAGCTTTTTGAACGCGGGAGTGAGCTTCACTTCTCAGACCGACAACTGCCTCCTTGGTCATAAACATGAGACATTTTTTTTTTTTTTTTTAAAGTATATTTTTTTGGCGTTTTATGCCTTTATTTGATAGATTAGTAGAGATAGACAGGAAAGGGGGAGGCAGAGAGAGGGGAATGACATGCAGGAAAGGTCTGCCCGATGCGGGACGCGAACCGGGGACGCCTGCGTCTGCATATACATGGGGCGGCTGCCTTAACCACTGTGCCACGCACCGCCCCAAACATGAGACATTTTTACCATGCCCGTCTGGACCATACCCCATATTAGTAGAGTTGAGACTGTACTGTAGTGGGAAAGCAAAAAAAAGCGGGCCGTGTCGTGCCGTGCCAGTGGAAAAGCACCATTAGTGTGAAACGATCCATGCATGATGAGGGGCTTCCTTTTCTTGATATCAGTGGCTTCAATCTTATCATCCAGGTGTCTCATCACTGATAGGGAGTAGACCCTCAGGCTCCCAAGACCCAAGCTTGGAAGGGGGACATGACCGTCCAAGTGGCCAAGTGGGGATGTTTTCTTTTTATATGTATCCTACACATGTTGTTTCTTCTCTTTATTTTACAGGAAAGCCCTTTAATGCCCAGCCTCTATTACAAAATGCTGTGTCCAACGTGATCTGCTGCCTGGTGTTTGGGGAGCGATTTGAATACACCGACAAGAATCACAAGACTATTCTTCAGAACTTCAATGACATCGTGTCCTTACAGGGACGATGGACAGTACACGTGAGTGAACACATTACACACTGTATTCTATTTGAAATGCCAGAGCTCAGAGGTTGTTTTTAAGTAAAAAAAAAAAAAAAAAGGATCCCATAACATTAACTTATTCAGTCACTGAATAAAACTAAAACTAAATAATAATAAACAGACATGTGTAACTGGCGAAGTACTCAAGTAAACATACAAAGGAGGCTGTGCAGCCATCCGCCACTATGGGTCAACTTCTACTTTGGTGAACTGTGGTGATTTTCTGTCCTTTTCCGATGTAGATTTACAACACAATGCCCTGGCTCATGAGGTGGCTGCCTGGACATCACAAGGCGTTACTCAGACTGGTGCAGGAGATGACTGATTTTATCAAAGTCAAGGTCAAAGAGCACAGAGAAAACCTCGACCCCTCCTCACCAAGAGATTACATCGATTCCTTCCTCATAGAAATGGGAGAGGTGAGGGTTTGATGTGATTGTTTTCTATTTGTTCTTTATGCATTTTCTATTGAAATATGGGAACTGACTGCTGTCTTTTTTCTGTCACTAATAGAAGGAAGACATCGACTCTGGTTTTGATATAGAGAATTTGTGCATTTGCGCCTTGGACCTGTTTGGTGCAGGAACTGAAACGACTACCACTACTTTACATTGGGGACTTCTTTACATGATCTACTACCCTCGCATACAAGGTGTGTGTGTGTATGTGTGTACTATCTGTCCCACCCCATGCCATATTGATAATTGATTTATGGTATCGTGGGTTTTCACTGTGTACAGAGAAAGTCCAGGCTGAGATAGACAGTGTGGTTGGTTCGTCCAGACAGCCCTCTGTGGCCGACAGAGAAAACATGCCCTATACGAACGCTGTCATCCACGAGATCCAGAGAATGGGCAACGTCCTCCCCCTCAATGTGGTCCGTATAGCAAATAAGGACACTAAATTGGAAGGGTACACAATACCAAAGGTATGATGGAAGCTTTAGAAGGAGCTACTTTCTGTCGGTATTTTGCATATTGCTTGTTTTCTAAGTTTTGTTGTTGTTATTTTTTGACATAGCTTTTGAATGACTGAATGTTTTCAAGCAAGAGCTATTATTCATATTTTTGTCAAATTAACAAGTGCAAGCACTGAAAAAAAACCCACATTGTTTTGATCAACTATTATGTCTCCAGGGCACCGGGATCTTTCCGACTCTGCACTCAGTCCTTCGTGACGAGTCAGTATGGGAAACCCCACACTCCTTCAACCCTCAGCACTTTCTGGACCAGGATGGTAAATTCAGGAGAAGAGAGGAGTTCATTCCCTTTTCAGCGGGTCAGTCAGTAGTTACAACCCTCTAAGTCAGTTCAATGTTTGAGAGGTTTGCACGTGAAAATTGACACCAAAACAAAGCTGCAAAAATATCTTGTGATACTTTGTGTATTTTGTGATACCACTCAACTTGTGTATTGTGTTTTCTCAGGGAAGCGTGCATGTCTTGGAGAACCACTGGCCAGGATGGAGTTATTCCTCACCTTCACCTCTCTGCTTCAGAGGTTTTCTTTTTCTCCACCTGCTGGAGAGCAGCCCAGTCTGCAGGGCATTCTGGGAGGTATTCATTCCCCAAAACCGTACAGTGTTTGTGCCAAGCCAAGATAAACAAGCCACTGTGCCAAACTGAAGCAACACAATGAATCAATCCACTGTGTTTGATGTTAATATATGTTATTCCTTTCTGAAGTCCTCTTACTCAGGAGGTCTCTTCTGTTCAAAAAACCTACAATAATAACAAACTGCATTCATACACTACCTATCAAAATATGCACAAAGTGCTCTGAACACTAGAGACGAGGGACCAATCACAGGTTTTGATGATTTAAAAGAGGATTCTGTGGCTTTGACCATGATCAGATGAACTGAGGAAAGCAGGTTAGGGTGTCTGTAGATAAGAATAATTACAAAGGGCATGTAATTCCTCAAAATAAAGTCTTTCAAGTGTGGAAAAACACACAAAACTTAAAACATTGCAGTTTAAGAAAATCACTGTGAGCTATTATGTCTTGCCATATTACATACAGTATGTCTGACTCTCGAACACGATGTGTATGAGTAAATAAGAAAGACTTGGATTTACTTGCATTTTACTTGGTATTAGGCTATCCGCTGTTGATAGGAATTAGTTGAGTTTACAATTGAACAGTAAAATTATTTATCTGTTGTGCTGTTTTAAGCTTGTATAATATTATTCTTCAATAAACCTACATGTGTTTTATAAGGCCACCACAATGTTTGCTGTCTTTGTGTATGAACCACCAGTTTCAATCACTTCATGTATAAAACTTCCACCTTTAGGTCTTATTGATGACTTGTACTTTACACGTTTTTTGAGGTCATAGTAGGCTACTTCTGAAAATTTGCAAATCTCCAGTTTCAGATGTTTTAACATGAACTAAAACTCTTAGGTTTATCTATTTACTTCAAATATTACACTCATCATTTACATCTAGGTTCTGCAACATCATTGTATATGTACATGAACTTCTAACTACGGCACGTGCACCGGACACAAGGCTTCACAATAAAAACTAGTTCAGCAGTAGGAGTCAATAGTAACTGTTAAAAGGCGTAGGCTATTAAAATACACATTCATCTTCCAGCATAAACATGTCCAACAGATTAGTGTATTCAATAGCTGTTTCACAATGTCAACACACAGCCATCTAGCTGCCAGATACATTTGACCCAGTGTAGGTGCAGCAATGAAATAGTAAGGTAGGTACTTTGTACCATAGCCTGCTTGTGACCACCCACAATGACATTGCATTTCTTGTTTCTTATTAAGCCCTGCAGTTTAAGACTATTAAAAAAAATTTAAATAAAGAATGGCCACCTAAAGTGAAGAAGTTAAGTTAACCCCACCTTTAGCAACTGCTACAGATTTACAACTTACACATTGAGACAAATAAAATATTTAAAACATGAAAAAAATGACAGTTAACACACGCACACACACTGTCGGCTACACACTCAGTTTTTAATTGTTGAGGAACGCCAAAAAACACACCCAAAAGAGGTAAGTCCGTTTCATTTTTTTCAACTTTATTTAAAGTCGTAACAATAACAGCATTTCAGTCTTTCAGCTTAACAATATAGTGAGGTCACAATTTTATGACAGCACAACGGAGTTAAAATAAAAAAGAATAAAACAGTCAACGTTAAAAAATAAAATAAAAAAGTTAAGTCCGCTTCAAAACGTGACGTAGTTTGCAAACTGGCCATTGGCCAAGCGCGAGCATAGAGCGCGAGCCGGTGTAAACAGGAAGCCAGAACTCTGAAAATCTTTGAACTCAGACGCCGCAGGTCGCTGCTTGACAGACACAGAGGCTGTAACACAATGGAGACGATACACAGCGTCCTCGGCCTGGAGTGGGTCGACTACTCGAGTGTTGGGATATTTCTGTGTGTTTTCCTGCTGCTGGTTCATGTCCTGAAGAACCGAGCCCCGCCGAACTTCCCTCCTGGACCGTGGCCGCTGCCTTTGATTGGTGACGTCCATCGTATTGATCCCTCCAGACTTCACCTGCAGTTCACAGAGGTATGGCTTTGTCTCACAAACACCAACACCAACAGGACCAAGTCAATGCTCACTGCTTGATGGAGGATCACATTATTGGAAAAGTCATGATCTGCATTTTGAAAAAAAAAAAAAAAAAAGGCTAATAAGTTTAAAAAGTTTATAAACATTTGAAGTTGTCCATTAGGATTTGATAATGAGCCAAAGGGGTTAGATAACACCAACAGTTGTTACTGCATGAAGTGTCATTGACCAACAATTAACTGGCAGTTGTTTAAATAATCTTAAACCAGGAATATTCTGTTTCCAGTTACTCAAATGGTTTGTCTTCATGAATTGATAAAATAAAAACAAAGTTATCCTTTGGGAGCTTCCGCTTGATTAAAGTCTGGGTACTTCCGTTAACTGTCCTGTTGTCAGTTTGTTGCTGCTCCTGTTTCCATTTCCCAACCAGCAGCTTCTTTCATGTGTTACAGCCAAATTATGCCAATAAACAATATTAAAAATAAATAAATAAATAAATAATGATAATAATAACTAGTATATTTGTGAGGCTGCATTGTTGCGTTATTCAAACTGCGGCATGGAAAATTTCACCCAAGCATCAGTAATGTCATTTTTACAGAGGCACAATCCCTGAAATTAAACTTGATGTGTTCAGTTTGCAGAGAAATATGGAGACATTTTCAGCCTTCACATCTTTGGTGGAAGATTTGTGGTCATCAACGGTTACAAACTTGTGAAAGAAGCCCTGGTCGAAAAAGGAGAAGACTACATAGATCGTCCCATCATACCGCTGTTTTTTGAGTCGATTGGGAACAGAGGTAGGCTATAGTGTTCAATACAGTTCATTTAAGGTCAGTAGCATCAGGCTTGAACCATGTTTAATATGTTACTGCACTTAGGCTTCATAACACTTGGTTCAAAGCTGTTTTGTGTTTCTAAAAAGGTCTTGTGGTATCCAATGGAAATCCATGGAAGCAGCAGAGGAGATTTGCTCTTCATACCCTCAGAAACTTTGGTTTGGGCAAGAAGACCCTGGAGCCATCCATCCAGCAGGAGTGCAGATATCTCATTGAAGCTATTGAAGCTATAGAAGATCATCAAGGCAAATAATATTTATTTTTAATGATATGCAAAATACCATGTGTTGTATAAGGGCAGATACTGCAATATGCAACACATATTTAAGTTGGAATGATCATTTTTGCTTTTCATGTAAAAAAAAAAATCATTAATTTTCAGTTTTGAGAAATATAAAATTGATTATGTGTGTTTTGGTGGGTCTTGTATGCCAGGCTGAATCTGTGGCGACACAACAATATTGTGGCGTGTGTGTGAGAGAGAGACAGAGCTATTTATTTCTTGTCTTTATTTTACAGGAAAGTCCTTTAATGCCCAGTCACTGATACACAATGCTGTGTCCAACGTGATCTGCTGCCTGGTGTTTGGGGAGCGTTTTGAGTACACTGACAAGCAGTACCAGACTATTCTTCAGAACTTTAACGACATAGTATCCTTACAAGCTAATATCGCAGTACAAGTGAGTGAAGAGATTGCATGCTCTAATCTTTTTAAAGTCATACTGCCAGAGCACTGAAGTGTTTGTTTTTTAACTTCTCAAGGCATAACAACATACAGTGACTGACACAAACTTATTCAGTCACTGAATAATAAAAATCATAGGTCAGTCAGTTTTTAAATGTGTTACTAGTGGCAAAGAAGTATAGCCTATTCAGATCCTCAATTTAAGTAAACATACTGTATCAATGAAACAATGTAAAACATTTCCCGTCACTAGAAGAAAAGACACAAAGTCATTGAAGTGTACTTAATAGATTGTTATTTTCGCTTTTGGTCCATGACAACATAAAATCTAATGCTGCAGTCCACTAATGCATGCTGTCATATACTGTATCTCTATGGAGCTGTAAAAGTGCCATAAAAAGGGCATAAACTCAAACCAATGTCAAATAATCCAATTTATCCCTTTGTTTTCATTTCGCCAGCAGGTGGCGACATGAATCAGAGTCAAGAAAAGAGTCAAGAAAACTTTATTGTCATTTCCCACAAATGTATAAATGTGCAAATACATCAGATGAAACGAAATATCGTTTCTCACCAGGTTTCTCTGCAGTGCTTTATAGGAAAAAAAATAAATAAATAATTAAATAGTTTAAAAACAAGTTAAAATCATATCACATCATATAAAAATTTAAGACAATAGACACCAGGCAATCGCACAGCTACAGCAAATCAAAATCCAGCAGTTCCTTTACAGACGACAAATGACACAGACATTCAGAGAACATAGACCTCCATCAAGGCTAGACAATAAGCACCTTCCACACAATTGAATTTGTTAATTTACCGGTATTTACTGTATGCATGGGTCGCCAACAGTTGATGACTAGATGACTAGACAAACTAGATAGTCTTCCTGGGGTCCGTAACCTTAAAAATTGTTACATAATACAATTAAGTATGAAGACCATTAGCCTACAATAGAAAAAAACAACAACAACCATACAAATAAAGTCATTTTAATATGCTTTAGTATATATTTGCAGTGATCTGTGTTAATGGTTCTTATCTGGCCCATTTCACCTCCCTATACAAAGTTTACATACGGTACATTTGTAATGGAGGTCTGCGGTTATGCAACATCGGTCACACATTGATATCAATAGGCTAAATCTTGATGTTTCTTTATTGAGAAAACCTTTGTACTAGAGGTCGACCAATAGCTGATTTTTAAAGGCTAATAGAATAACAATAGTTCGAAGCAGGAAAAAGCTTATTAATCAGCCAATAGCCCATGAAAAAACATCAAAGTCGTTCTAATAATCATGCCAATCTTCTGAATGAAGTCGTCTTATATTAGTAACAAAGGCCATGACAGTGGGACGCTGCAGTCACCAGCCACGATGGGTGTACCATACTTACTGTAGGTGGTGAACTGACTGTGGCCTGATTTTCTGATTAGCTAGTATCTGTCCTTTTCCCATGTAGATTTACAACACAATGCCCTGGCTCATGAGGTGGCTGCCTGGACCTCACAAGACAATACTCGCACTGGTACAAAGGGTTCTTGACTTCATCAAAGTCAAGGTCAAAGAGCACAGAGAAAACCTCGACCCCTCCTCACCGAGAGATTACATCGATTCCTTCCTCATAGAAATGGGAGAGGTGAGGGTTTGATGTGACTATATTCTATTTGTTCTTTATGCATTTTCTATTGAAATATGGGAGCTGACTGCTGCCTTTTTTCTGTCACTAATAGAAGGAAGACGTAGACTCTGGTTTTGATATAGAGAATTTATGCGTTTGCACCTTGGACCTGTTTGGTGCAGGAACTGAAACGACTACCACTACTTTACGTTGGGGACTTCTTTACATGATCTACTACCCTCACATACAAGGTGTGTGTGTGCAAATCACCCCACGCCATATCGTCGATTGATTTATGGTACTGTGGGTCTCTTACAGGTCAACCCTGTGATAAACAAGTGCCTTGTTCACTAAGTTTCCTTGTTTTCACTGTGTACAGAGAAAGTCCAGGCTGAGATAGACTGTGTGGTTGGTTCATCCAGACAGCCCTCTGTGGCCGACAGAGAAAACATGCCCTATACGAACGCTGTCATCCACGAGATCCAGAGAATGGGCAACATTATTCCCCTCAATGTGGTCCACCAAGCAAGCAAGGACACAACGTTGGACAAGTACACAATACCAAAGGTATGATGGACGTTTTAGAAAGAGCTACTTTTCTTAATCCACTTTTTTGCAAATATTTTTCAATCTAGTCATGTTGTTATTATTTTTTGTCCAATTAACAACTATCATGTCTCCAGGGCACCGGGATCTTTCCGACTCTGCACTCAGTCTTTCGTGACGAGTCAGTATGGGAAACCCCACACTCCTTCAACCCTCAGCACTTTCTGGACCAGGATGGTAAATTCAGGAGAAGAGAGGAGTTCATTCCCTTTTCAGCAGGTCAGTCAGTAGTTACAACCCTCTAACACACAAAAACATATATACTACATCAATACTGGCATTACAATACATCAACCACTGGCTGTGGAACTTATTATAACTTATTTGTCAACTCAAGATGGGATCAGTTTTTCTATCTCATCCTAATGTTGTTCCAGAGCTGAGGAAATATTCTGTGATCAAAGCAAATCCTCTGTAGATTTTGTGAGTCAGACTCATTTTCTTCTTGTAGGGAAGCGTGCATGTCTTGGAGAATCACTGGCCAGGATGGAGTTATTCCTCTTCTTCACCTCCCTCTTTCAGAGGTTTTCTTTTTCTCCACCTGCTGGAGAGCAGCCCAGTGTGGAGGGCATTCTGGGAGGTGTTCACTCCCCAAAACCGTACAATGTTTGTGCCAAGCCAAGATAAATAAGCCACTGTGCCAAACTGAACCAACACAATGAATCAATCCACTGCGTTTAATGTTAATATTTTATCTGCTATGCTATATCATTCTGAGTTCCTCTAACTCAGAAGGTCTTTTATGTTCAAAAATTACAAATTTCGTTGATACACTACATGTCAAAACCAATGGTTGAACATGGTTGAAAATACAGCAATGTCAATGGTTAAGAAAACACCAAAGAGGTGATTTAAAAGAGGATCCAGTGAATCTGCAGCCTTGAGACCCAAACAGCAATGGCTCGGTTAAAATAAATAGACCAGGTTAAAATTAACATCTTTGTCGCTCACTCAGAAGTCAGAATAAAAATGGCAACAGAGGGATCTTAAAAGAGTTTCTTTCCAAGGATGAAACATGAAAGAGACCAATCTATGGTGGAGGATTTATAATGTGCCAGAGTGTTTTCCAGAGCTGTCATATATCTCACTGAAATGGCAAATAGAAGAAGGGAGCAGGAGTTGACACTGAGTTCTGTAATGATTTTTTTTCTTGTCAGTAAAATAATTACAGAATTATAAATAAAAAAAACAGGTTAAAATTAGACAATGCAGTTGTTATCAAATCAAAGAGAAAAGGCGGTCTTAAACAGATGGGTGTTGAGTATGGATTTAAATAGTGGGAGTAAATTGAGATTTCTAAGCTGAAAGCTGTGCTGCCCACAGTGATGAGACAGGCGTTGGGGACAGTCACGTGTATGGAGGAGTATGATCTGTAGGTACGAGATGGATTGAGGATGTGGCCTTGGACGGGAGTGATGTGGTGGATGGAGGTGGTCCTGGTGATTAAACGGGCAGCTGCACCAGACCAGTTGAAGTCTATGGAGGGATTTCGTGAGCTTAGAATTATAGGGTTTTATCTCCGTTTTGGGTAATTCCAACTCAGCTTGTGTTTTGGTTGATACAACCTTTTTATTTTATGAATTACTAATTAAAAAAATGTTGACATTTTAAAAATAACTCCACACAGGCATTAACAAGGCAAGGCAAGGCAAGGCAATTTTATTTGTATAGCCCGTTTTTCACAAACAGTTTGTCTCAAAGGGCTTCACATGACATCGTAACAACATCCTCTGTCCTTAGACCCTCACATCGACTGAGGAAAAACTCCATAGAAAACCCTTTTAACAGGAAAAAATCGGAGAAACCTCAGGGTGAGCAACAGAGGAGGGATCCCTCACCCAGGACGGACAGGCCACTAATGGATGATATTATACAAAAAACCCAATTTTGAAAAAAAAAAAATAGAGAAATAGAACCTTATAATTCTAAGCTCATTTTGTGATTTGTGAGTGAGAACAAAGAGGAGGGAGTTGCAATGGCCCACGCATGCACCTCATCCCGTGGCCTACTTGTTCACATGGTGGTTTCAATCTGTGGTTTCTCTCAATGAAAGAGCACCATGTTTAGAGTACTGTTGATCAGCTTCGCATTAACTATATCCGCTGTTGATTGGAGCTGGTTTAGTAAACTATGGGACGACTGGAGGAGATTGTTTAACTTTTGTGGTGATGTTTTTTGCTTGTACTATAATAGAAATCCTCAATAAACCCATTCATCTACACACATTATTGTGACTTCCACGATCCTTGTGTATAAAATAAACCACCAATTTCAATCACTCCATCTCTAAAAATTCCACTGTTGCTCATCATTTGTACCTTTTCTTTGAGGCCATAGCCTAGTAGTTCTGAAAGTTTGCAAAAAACCTCCACTTTGAGGTCTCTTTTATCTTTACATGAACTTGCACACCCTCTACTTTCTGGGTTTTCCCTTTAAAGCCTTTGAAGGTACAAATGGAAAATAACTTGCAAAAGGAGACACAAAAACTCAGTCTGTGTCTGTCTATCCTCGTAAACACAGGCGACACTGAGGGACGATGAGTTTAAGCAGGAGGTCCAGTGAATCCAAGGTACGGGCTGGTCTATTTATTATGTGATGTGAAGTTTTTCAAACTGAAAGTCTTAAGGTTGCTTATCAACCTCAAGTATAGCACTGATGGTTCTATGACAGCATTGTGTGTAGTATCCATCAGTGTTTTTGATGAATGAACAGTGCATGTACTGATAGCCTTTCCCATTCGCTACCTCAGCACATTTAGATTTAACTGTAAGAAACCTTGCAAGGTGTCAGCAGCGGTAGAACAAATGATAATGAGGTTTCTCAGAAGTTAGGATCAGGATCTTACGTGAAAGTTGACCTTAATGTCACACAGCATGCTGCTACGCTCTAGGTCAGTCACTTCATGATGTGCAAGCAGCAGCGTATTTAATGAGAGCATCTGACATTAAAAGTCAACTAAACGTTTGTGGCAAGTTAAGTAGAACACCAAGGTGCAAAAGATCAAAGTCTTTGCCAAAATACCACCAAACTAGGTCACTGGCCTCTTTAAAGATGTTTCATTTGCACAACGGAGATCACCTCAGTCAGATGCATCTCACAAAGAAAGTCATTTGGGGAAAATGTGACGGCAGCTAGAACTTGCTTCTCTTGTGAGACAAGAAAAACCTTATCAGAGCTAATCTGCTACAGCACGTGTGTCATAGAGCTCCAATACCCGGAGACGCTCGTTGCTCCTTATCAGCCACAAACCTGCACTTCAAAAACGACGAGACGTTTACAACACAACACTGAGTCTTCTCCACATGTTCGACGCAGCATCTCCTCTACGCGGATGGCTGAGGTAAGTCGTGAGGATCAGTTATCGCACAGAAAGGATGCATCGAAAGTGATTCTTAAAAGAAATGTTTTCTTGATTTAATAATAGTAACTCCTGTTACAGGTGCTGATTCTTCCTGAGCCGATTCTTTGAGATTAACAAAGATGAGCTGAGATGAATTTCTCCTCTACCATCTGGGAATGTATTATCTTACTTCTCGGACTTTCCGTCCAGCGTGAGTATTTATTCATCTACAGTATCTTCAACACGTCTATAAACCGCTGCAGTTCAGCCCCTGTTTCAGTCACAGCTTGGCAGCTTTTGGGGTTGTAACGTTTAGTTTTGTGTGCTTTCTTCCTGGTATGCCTTATTGTAATTTGTACATACATTTCGGAAGAGAGCAAAGCATTGGTGGTATTTATATGCACCTTTGGATAAGACTACTCTGCTATGAACACACTGACTCTGTGTTGTGTGGACAGGTGGCCCCCTGCTCCCAGCCGGTGGTCAGCGCATCAAGAAACTGGGCTACTTGACAGTAGAACCAGCTCCGCTCTTCTTCATCGGCTCAAACCTGACTGTGTACTGCCACACCACGCACTGTCATGAAGGGTAGGTGTAGAAAGTGTTTACTAATGCTGTCTCCTGCTAGAGAAAGAGAGAAAAAGTTGTGTTAAGATGCAGTTATGTCGATGACTTCTAGGTTCACGATATCCCTGGAGCTGAACGGCAAGGCCGTCACGGCTTGGAAGAAACTGAACTGCACCACGGCAGTGTTTTATCTGCCCCAAGTCTGGAGGCCGCAGTCTGAAGTGATCTGCAAGATGAAGAAGCAACATCAACGCTCTGAGATTGTCAATGGAAAGGACCTACGAGGCGGCCGTATGTACACTTGGCTCTGATGTCTACAGTTGCGTAGGATTAAGACTGTATGTCTTATTTTATTATAGGAAAAAGGAAAATCCACACACACTCGGTTTCTGACCCGAAACATTACTCCCTTGTTTTGGTGATAGTAAATTATTGCTCTGGAGCTGTTGTTTTTCATATGGTTTACTTGTGTTGTCCGGCACCCAGCGTTTAGACTTGGGGATGTGCATGCTTTTTCAATTTTTTCATTATTTTTTTAATGTGCAATTTATGCATAGAACTGCATTTGCATAAATATAAATTCTGATACAAATAAAAATAAATTTTCTTTGATACAAATTAAGTGATGGCAGATTGCAAATGTAACTACCTCATTTCTAGGGCTTTGATAGGGGATGGATGGATGGATGGATGGAGATAGTGGAAAATGTTTTTACTTGTCTGCGAGAGAGATTAGAAAAATTTTTGAAAAAGTGGGATTAAGTGAGTATGGTAATAATGATGAGGAAGTGAAAGGTTGTAGGGGAAGAAAAAGTTTAATCTTACCAGTTCCAGTAAAGTACTTTAATTGCAGTAGAAGACTCTGTCTGTCTACTGAGAGCACTAATATTATCCAGACTTCATTTTCAACAAAGAAGAGTTTTGCCTTCCATTTCCACAGCCCACTAATATTCCCTTTCCCAGAGATTTACAACATACATTGTTGAAAATGAATGAGAGTGAAAATATATGTATGTGTAAAGAAATGTGTGAGTGAATTTTAGCGCCCCTCATATTTCAACGATCAGCAGTTGGTTAGGTCCAAATAAAAACTGTGTTTTTCCTGCACTTTGAAGGGATGGAAAAAATTATATTAACATACATTGTTGTGAATGTGTATTTTTTTTTTCAGGTAAAACCTCTTTTAGGCCACGAAAATAGGCCGTTTCTTTGGGTCCATTCACAACAATGTATGTTGTAAATCTCTGAGAAGGGCTATTATGGGCTGGCGTTGCTAACGGGAGGAGTGCAGAGAGTCTTCTACTGCAATTAAAGTACTTAGGGGCTATTTGTAGATCATACAAGCCCACTTCAAAAAAATGCTACTATCCCTTTAAATGACATCCGTATTGTAAAATCAGAAGAGACTTCACAGAGAGCATATTTGAATATTTGCGAGTCACGTCCCATTATTGTCTTTGGGGAAAAGTCATTACGTACTTTTTGTGAATGAGCTGGTGTTTCGATTTGTCATACTGAGCGTGTGTATGGAAGCATAGCGGCTCCGGAGGACTGTAGCACCAGAAGTCGCAGACAAGAGACAATATTATTTGTGGCTTTTTGTTATTTCTCTGTTTCATTTCCAACCTTTTCTTCTTGAAGTCCCTCCTGATAAGCCCCAAAATATCATCTGCGAAACGACAAACAGCTCAGACTTCATGGACTGCTCATGGGAGAGGAGACTGGAGACGCATCTCCCTACGACCTACAACATTTCAGTCAATAGGTACGACAGTTTTTTCTTGTTCTTCCTACAGTTTAATATTTTTTGTTAACGGCAACTCTCTTTTTTTTCACATTTTCAGAGAAAACGGGAGCCAGGTACATTCAGCTCAGATCAAGGACGCTAAGGAAATCACCATACCACGAGGAAATTTAAATGAAAACACTAAATACCAGCTGATCATCACTGCTTACAACCGCTTAGGAGCATCGCAGTCTGATCCATTCGCCCTGCGTGTAAAGGACACTGGTGAGTCCTTGCTATCTGAATGACTCTGTATCTATATAATCACACTTTTAAAAGGTTTTTTTTTTTATCAGATTTGTGTACTTTCTGAAGAAATGAGTCAGTTTTTGTAATATCTCTCTGAAATGATTTGTTAAGCTATCAGTCAACCTACGTATATAGCTGTTTGACCTCACGTCGACTTGTTGAGTCATTACTGAATTGTTAATTACTGTTTTGGTATTTTTCTTAGATTTTTCCTTTTGGATAATGTGCACTGACGCTACTTTTTTATGTCTTTTTGTGCTGCAGTGATACCAGAAACTCCACATGTTACACAGGTAGAGTTTAGCTCCACATCCGTCACGTTACAGTGGAAGACCACTGAGCCCACAGCGCATCTTAAACCATACACCCGGCTCCGGGCGCGAAATGGATTCTGGGTAAGCTTTGTGGTTGTTTCCAGCATCATAGTTTGTTTTTTTTTCAGACCGTGTGTAGGTGTATCTAATCTCTTGGTGCTTGATAGGAAGAGAGAGACAGAGCACAGCTCGGTGGGGGTCTGATAAGAGTGCACGACTTGATGCCTCTAACTGAGTATGAGCTCCAGATGAGGACTTGTAACTCAGAATCACGACCAACGGATGGCAGCATGCCGACCACCAGCCGAAGGTGCAGCAGGTGGAGTGCATCTGTAGCGGGGAAAAGCCCCGGAAAAGGTAGGCACACCAGTTTAACCTCAACATCCTTATCTATCATGAAAGAAAGTAAACTGAATGAGATAAATGTGCATCATCGTCGTCACTCACACAACAACCCACATCGTGTACTTTAAATTATCTGCAGGTCCATCTCAGCTGTTGCACGTCTGGAGGATGTTCAGCAGCCTCCGACCAGATGGGCAGCGGATGCTGACTGTTTTGTGGAAGGTGATGCCTGATAACTATTCACCAGCACTGGCTTTGATGTTGATAAAGCCTATTTTGTAAATACCAAGACTCATCAAATACCAGAAACAGTTTGTTCTTATAGACAGCGTGGTGTGTCACCTCAGAGCAAGAAGGTTCTGGTTTGAACCTGCTGGCTGACATCAGACAGACACATTACTGTAGGTTAGGTTCATTTCTACATGTGAGACCTGTATCCCTCACTCACCCAATGGGACAAACTCCATCCCCCCATTCGTAGGGAGGTTAAGCGACTTTTGACTTCAAGTCATGATGCAAAAGTCCCCTTTGGCATGGAAGTACCTTAGTACCTTAGTTGTTCAGTCTTGTTAACATATTACAGTTAAAAAACGTAATATTAAGGAACCCATTTAGGCTATTAGGTGTTGTATGTGTGCAAAGTAGCCATACGTTGGATTATGCACTGTTTGCTCATACCTGCTCTACAAAGGATGTGGCTATCTTGAAAAATTGCAGTCATCTTGAAATTTAAAGTAATTTCTTGTCGATAGAACAATGGAGTTAACCCATTTCAATTTTCAAGCTGGTACCACCACAGCATCTTTATATATACTGTACATGTGCTGTCAAAACGGTGGAATTTATGCAAATGTATGTGAATTTGCTCATGTTAACAAAGAATTTCAAAAAACTTGTAATACATTTTTTGTTTGTCTTAATGTAAGTAATCAACTCAGCAATTTTCATGGAGATAATTAAATGTTAAAAATTTTACCCTATTCAGGTGAGAAAAATAATTAATAGGCTACATTTGGGTCTTTATTTCGGATACAAAGTGTCTTAGATACAAAGTGTCTTAGAATAGATTTATTTGTATGACTTAAGGTACTTCCATACCAAAGGGGACCTTTACATCATGACTTGAAGTCAAAGGCCTAGTTTTTGGGCTTAACCTCCCTACTACATGTACATGACGCTACAGGAATTAGTAGCATTTTAAATGAACAAATGAATGCATTCATGGAGATAAAGTGGCATGCAAAAGCTTGGGCACCCTTGGTCAAATTTTCTGTTAATGTGAACACTTACAGTAAGCAAGTGGAAGATAAATGATTCCCAAACAGCAAGTTAAACATGAAACACTCTGTTGCAACATTTTAAGCATTTTTTTTTTTTTCTTGCACAGATTGAACAAATAAGGTGCAGTATTATGTGCCTTTCTTCCAACCCCTTTATTGAATAAAACGTTTGCGATGGATGATGAAGAAAAGTAAACTTGAATGAACTTCTTCCCTAGCCTCCGCCTCCGGACGACCACAGTGGTGAGGTGCAACGCTACAGAATCCTACTGGCCAATGATGAGAAACAGGAGCTGCCACCGAGCCAGCGCTCAGTCGAGGTACCTGCAGAGATTCAGGCGGTGAGCGTCAGCGCTGTCACTTTATACGGGTCGTCTCCACCAGCTGGCGTGCCACTCAGACACTCAGGTACACAATAATATCCAAAGCTAAAAAGCTCAAACGTAAGATGGTAAAGAAAAGCTTTATCATTTAAAGGGATAGTTCAACATTTTGGCAAATTGGCCCATTGCCATAATCCCTATAGTCATAGCAGTAGGTTCGTTACCTTTAATTGTCGGTGCAAGTTATTTTTAGAACAGCGGAGCAGAGCCGTGAGCTTCTTGGTTTCCCTCATCAAACTCATCAAATACACAACCCAACAACTCAAAAACGCTGTCGTGGACACGTTGTGAGCTGCACAACCACCACGCTATGAGATAATAACGGAACGTTACGAGACGGAGCTGTTTTAGAGGTAAATTCATGCAAAACCGCTGATGCACATTGCGTTCTGAGACAGTTTTTCAGCAAGCAGTCTCTGCATTTACCCTGTATTTACCTGGAAAATGGCTCCGTTTCATAACGTTCCATCATTATCTCATAGCGTGGTGGTTGTGCAGCTCACAACTTGTCCACGAAAGCGTTTTGGAGTTTTGGGATTTTGTATTTGATGAGTTTGATGAGGGAAACCAAGAAATTCCTTTAGTCTCCATAGCATAGCTCTGAGCAGCTCACGGCTCTGCTCCGCTGTTCTAAAACAGGTAACAAACCTACTGCTATGACTATAGCGATTATGGCAATGGGCCAATTTGCCAAAATGTTGAACTATCCCTTTAATTCTGTTTCTATCTGTCCAGGAGTTTCTGGACCTGTTCTGATAGAGTTGGCCCCTGCAGCTACTGGCAGCGCGGTGCTCGTCTCGTGGGCGTGGCCTGAGACCAAACACCAGTCCGCAACTGGAGGAGAGCTGCTGCTGCATTATGTGGTGGAGTGGATACGTGTACCTGCAACACAGCTACAATGGCAACAGCTGGATAAAAACCAAAACAACACGTCCATCACAGGTAGAGAACTGTGTAAAACCTCGTCTCATAGAGACGCTGAAATAAAACTAAACTTGTCAGTGAGTCATCTAAAAAGCCACTAAATGTTAAATTCACCACATCACACAAACGATACAGTAGCTATGTGAGACAACAGGTTTTACAACTGAGGTGAAGCAGCGACCTCTGGTGGGTGATTAGTGAATTACTCTAGTGGGTGCATTTTTCCACCTCAGTACCTGATGATAAGGATTTAAAATATATATAGTATAATCATCGTAATACAACTGCACCTTAAGTTGATGAGCAAATATTGCATATTAGTAAATTACAGTTGTATGTCATTTTCCTGTTCTGTTTCAGGTCTGAGTGCAGGTGTGAGGTACAATGTCTCTGTATATGCCGTGACCAGCAGAGGTGTCAGCGCTCCATCATCCAGACTGGTCTACTCCAGAGAGCAGAGTAAGACTCACATATTCAGCACGTCCCAGTCCTCACACACTTTTAGATCTTGGTGCATTTTTCAACAACTGACTGATTTTCTGCAGAGATTCAGACCGCACATGATATAAAGCACATAAACTAATAATAATAATACTAAACTTTATTTATATAGCACCTTTCAAAACAAATGTTACAAGGTGCTGTGCAATAAAATAACAACAATTAAAATGACAACCAGAACAATCAAATAAAATCAGGAAAGACTTTCCGATAAAAATTAGTCCTCCGGTAGATCATTCCAGAGTCTTGGGCCCGAACTGAGACTGAAGCCTCAGGGACAGTTAAAAAAAAACCTTTATCTGAGGATCTTAGAGTACGAGCATGAGTGTGCAAAGACAAAAGGTCAGTGTTTGCAGGACTAAAACCGTTGAGTGCTTTAAAAGTGATTAATAAGATCTTAAAATCAATCTTAAAATCTAAAAAAAAGTACATCGTGGTGTCTTCATTCTTCATCGTCTTGCTTTCTCACAGTTTTTTTGTTGTTGTTTGTTTCTTAAAGAACCGATGTCTGGTCCACACATGTCAGTGCTGGTTCGTAAGCACCGGCAGATCCTGATCCAGTGGGATGAGCTGCCTGTCGACCAGCAGAGGGGCTTCATCACAAACTACACCCTCTACGTCCAGACCCTGGACTCCAACAACACAGCAACGAGTGGTGAGCCACTGGCTTTTTCACTGATTAATCACTGAATAATTTTACTTTATAGCAAAGATGAAAAATATTCACAGGCTGATTTTCTTTGCATTGTGTGATAGAAAACTGAATAATGTGTGGTTTGTGGCATGATAAGATACTGAAAGACAGCACCCTGTGCATTAGGGCACTGTGATGCATATTTTTCATAATTTATGACATTTATCATGACCAAACAATGGAAAAAAAGCTAATTAATAATTTGTTATCCTGGATACAGGCTTACTACATGCAAATTTTAAATCAATCTAGACACTAATATACACGTTTTCTATTTTGTTTTAAAAAATTTCAACCAGACCTCACAATAAAGAACAGTTTATTCACCTCCACTCAGTTATGTGGCAGAAGGTTTAAATTTATATATAAAAAAACAAATATTTGCTTGGCTGCGGACCATGCAGTGATAAAACATGCTTTTGTTTTACTTTGGGTGAATTTAACCTTTAAGCTCAACCCCTTTACCTGCTGTCTGTAGTGTGTGAATTTGTGAACAGGCTCCTTCACAATAAAATTACCCTTTTGATTTGATCTGAAGGTTTTAACGGAAATACAACTTTGCTGCGCATCGTTTCCTGTACATCAAGAGCTCATGTAACCCCGTGCTCATGTGTGTGCTTTACTCTGGTCAGACCGCAGCACACCTGTGTCTAAGAACACGTGTTGGAAGTCATATATGCAGTAGTAAGCATACATATGTTGTGTTGGAGCAGTAACCACCGTTAGATAATGGAAAGTGTGCAAGTAGCATTCCATTGATACTCCCCTCCCACAAGGCTTCGGTGCATCAGCAGGGTTTTTCTGCGCTTACTTCCAGTAACGGGGTGAATTTTTGAGCGTCGTAGCGCTGCTGGGTGTTTGTTGATGTTTCACCGGTGTATCGTCGACTTGTCAGAAAATTATTCAATGAAACAGACAGAACACACAGTCAGGAGTGAGGCCTCGATATCCAACACAACACAGCATTCAGAGGAAAACTTTAGTGTTTGTTTGTTTGTTTTACCTCATTGAGGCTGATCAATACCTTTACTTATCCTACATCTAAACAAGTTGTTATAGCCAGGTTTGTCTAAGATATGTGCTTAGATATATATATGTGTGTGTGTGTGTGTGTGTTAAAGTTGTCAACATATAACCAAGGGCAACAGGCGCAGACACATTAATGTTTCAGACGCTGGCTGCCAGTGAATCATAAAGTTTTCTAGAACTGACTCTGACCACGAACAGGAAACCATGTGGCTGCATCATGCACACATGCAACTGTAAGCTGTTACTAACCAGCCTGCTTCATACACTATTTCTGGAGCGTTAGTGTAAAAGCACCTGAGAACATACCTTCACTCTCTCTCTAACACGTTAATGTGCACATAGGACTGTTATTACCTGTGGAAAGGAGGATATATTGTATTTTTCACCTGCATCTGTTCATTTGGCAGCAAAAAAGCATTTAACCAATTTGCACAGAAGTTGATGGAGGGATGGGGCATGAGCATTTGGCATAATCCATATAATTTACTATTAATTACAATCAATATTCTCCTTTTATTTCTTGCTCTTTCATTTCATTCAATCTGCTGTAGTGATAAGTCTTACTGTCAAAACCACTCTCTGACATGAAACATGACTAATACAATGAGCCTTTGTCACCTCAATGTTCTCCTCTGCAAATTTAAATTCAGGGGTAAGTGACATGAAGAATAAAATGTGAGAGCTGAATTATTTCTAGTTGACCAACCACCACAAGATCCTTCAGCAGGGTCTTTGCAGCAAGATTGATTATTTAATTGGAAATCAAAATAATAGTATTTATTCTTGCATGTTAAAGCTTAACTCAGCGTTAATTGATATCTTCACACCATCAATGCACGAAATGACGGGTTGAAAACAGTGAAGCGACAGACACTTAAATAGCTTGTACAGCTTCATAGCAAATTTTAGCTCATTGTTGGTCTCACACAAACCTGCATGACAGACACAGTTAAAGGGATAGTTCAACATTTTGGCAAATTGGCCCATCGCCATAATCCTTATAGTCATAGCAGTAGGTTTGTTACCTTTAATTGTCAGTGCAAGCTATTTTTAGAACGGCGGAGCAGAGCCGTGAGCTGCTCAGGGCTATGCTATGGAGGCTAAGGGAATTTCTTGGTTTCCCTCATCAAACTCATCAAATACACAACCCAACAACTCAAAAACGCTGTCGTGGACACGTTGTGAGCTGCACAACCACCACGCTATGAGATAATAACAGAACGTTACGAGACGGAGCTGTTTTAGAGGTAAATTCATGCAAAACCGCTGATGCATATTGCGTTCAGGGACAGTTTTTCAGCAAGCAGTCTCTGCATTTACCCTGTATTTACCTTGAAAACGGCTCTGTTTTGTATCATTCCGTTATTATCTCATAGCGTGGTGAATGTGCAGGTCACAACTTGTCCATGAAAGCATTATGGAGTTTTGAGATTTTGTATTTGATGAGTTTAATGAGGGAAACCAAGAAATTCCTTTAGCCTCCACAACGTAGCTCTGAGCAGCTCACGGCTCTGCTCCGCTGTACTAAAAATAGCTTGCACCGACAAATAAAGGTAACAAACCTACTGCTATGACTATAGCGATTATGGCAATGGGTCAATTTGCCAAAATGTTGAACTATCCCTTTAAGAGTCTAGCAGTGGAGCATTTAGCAGCTAAAGACCCCCAAGAAAACTCAGTCTTGTCTATTACTGCTGAATATGTATCACTGCTAACAAGCGATGATACAAACATGTCAATGTTATGCTCATAACTAATTTCTACTGCCCCCAAGTGGATAAGAAACAGCTTTAAATAGCTACTAAATAATATCCATTCATTGAGCTGCTTTGACAAAAAAAAAAAACTCTCATTGGCTTCTTTGCAGTGGCGCTGCCCGTCCTCGGTCCCAGGCAGATGTGGCTGGACTGTCGTGACGGGACTCTGTCGCTGCAGTTGACTGCATCCAACTCAGCAGGAGAAGGGCCGCGCGGGATCCGCATCACCTCTCCGCCTGCACCTTCCGAAGGTCAGTCTCCTGCCTCCGTCCTACCAAACATCTCTACCTGTATGAGTGTAAGTCGTTCACCTGGTCTGGTCTAAAATGTGGTGTGTTTCCCTTCTCATGTCTTCCAGATCATGTGGTGATTGTTACTGTTTTCATCCTCACCATCTTCATAGTGATCATAGCCAACCTGATGTGCTGCGCATGTGTGAGGAGAAGGTATCAGTATTAAACAGTTATTACTTTAATATGGAAAATAACAGTCATCATCAAATAATAGCGAAAGTATTCTGTTAGGATAACCATAACTGCCTCTCTCCGTTTTGATTTTTTTTTTAATGCACATAGGTTTTGTTTTACTAGTAACCAGGATGGATACCACTGTGGTTGATTTCATGAAATAGCCCGCCGCACCACAACATGAGCGTATTAAACAAGAGCCCACACAATTACCATGAACAGGAACCTAAAGTCTGTGGCAAAAACTGTGCAAAAATGTGGTGGTTTTAGCTGTGCGGATGTCAACTTGTGTGATTCATCCATTATTTAAAACATTACCACCAAGTGTGTTTGCTTTGTCTCTCTGTTAGAGAATAATAACTAAGATGCACCTCTCTCTTATCTTCTACCTCAGGATTAAACAAAGATGTGTATCCTGGGGACCCGCCTGGCTTGTTGAAAACCTTCCAAAACCAGGAAACAGTAATGCCATCAGACTGCTGAGGGTAATTATACAGTAGGAAGCCAAAGAGGCCAACTGTGATGACATTTATACTTCCCCTTTTTATGTGAACTGCTGTCACCCCATCAACCACAGATAGCATCCTCACCAACAGCACCGATACCAGCCAAGAGAGCAGAATAATGTTGTCGTTAAAAGTAGAAGTAACATTTTGATTAAAAACTCTCTAGTTTCTTGATGTTTACCTCTCTGGACGACAGTAGAAAGGGATGTCAGTTGTTTCTGTCTACTTTCACTTTGACAGTTACTTTGGTTTCTTCACAGTTTTGTGATCAACAAGTAAAAACAAAACACTTGACAACGCATGTTTGTCCAACACACTTTCTCTGTGTTGAGTAGGGATGCACGATATATCGGCATCAATATCGGTATCGGCCGATGTTGGTCATTTTTTAACATCGGTATCGGTCTGATGAGTAAAATTGGGCCGATATGCACAACCGATGTATATCCGTATGCAACACCTGCAAAGTTGATGTAATGCAAGGAGCCTGTAACCTTGTTATTTGGTAGTAAAATACATTCTGAATATAAAGGAAGACATTAAAAAATTCAGTTTGCATGATTTTCAGTCTGTACAAAAATGTATCATCTCAGAAACTTTAAAGGAAAATGTTTTTTTATCTTGGATCTTTGGATCAGAAACTTATTAAAAAAAAAAAATTTTAATCAAAATTGAGCTTGTTCTGACCCATATTGAGATTACGCGCGAGGTTTTGACTGGTCGGATGTGCATTGTATAATATGTAATGAGGCGTGCGTTGATTCGGCCGCAGGAAGGACAGAATGCAGACTCCAAAAAAAATTCATTTCAGGTAGCGGACGGGCCGGGGTTGGGTGGTATAGCCTCCTACGGTGAGGTCACCGTAGGAGCAGAATCGAAATCTCGTGCTTTAGGAAGGCACACCATTGTGTGCTATTCCTGTTGAAAAAACGGCGCCACTTTCAAACTCCAGCTTTTCAGGCAAGTTTCACCTGAGGTCAAACACCAATATGCATGTTTTAACAAGAGAAATTGCGATTTCCGGGTGATGACTCCTTTAAAAAAAACAACACATATTGATATCGGTGTATCGTTTATCGGCCATAACAGAAAAATTCATATCGGATATCGGTGCATCCCTAGTGTTGAGTCAATCCAGCCTCACATCATTTTGTTTTTTTTGTTTGTTTTTGTCTTTTCTGCAGGAGGACAACAGCACACCATCCTTTTCGTCGACCCAGAGTGACCCTCCGCTCTCCCCCATTAGTTTGATCTCCTCTGAAGAGATGGACGACCTGTATCCCATCATCCCAGCCAAAGCGTCCCGGACCAGATCAGGGGAACCCACAGCCGAGACACATTTACTGGCATCGGACACTGGGTCGCTGCTTGTTGGCAGCCGCCTGGACCACGTCAGCTACAAACCTCAGATTGCTACACTGGCTTCACCGGGAGAGGGCGTGAACGACACAGAGGACGAGCAGGGGGACGCACCGGCAAGTGGGGAGGAGGATGTATGTCCAAGCACACTTGATGGATTACTGGGAGACTTTTTGTCCAGTGTGGAGGTGGATTCCTCCGATTCACCGCTGGGCACGACGACCCTCCACCCTGCTGGAGGCCCTTTGTGGCCTAAAACTCCTGAAACAACAAGCGCCTTGACTAAAGGCTTCTTAGTGAGGGGGAGGGGGAGCGAGTCTCCCCTTCTGGAGTCACTACAGGGCGACATTGTGACTCCTGATATGGCCAACACTGGTTTGTCCAAGTATACAGTTGACACATGTCTGATTGGTGGTTACTTCCCTCAGGTATCTGCAGCCAGCAGCACCGCACTCTGCGACACATAGAGGCAGCTGCGACGATGGGAATGCCATAAAGAAGGACAATGTGCACTACTCAACTGACTTACAAGAGAGCATTACTCATCATGCACCACCTCACCTCCTGTATCCTGTTAAAAAAAAGACTAAATGCATAACTGACTTCAATTAAAGGTCATTCTGTTACATGTGTAGCAGGTCTTAACTGTTTTTTAAAGACAAAATAAGTTGACATTTTTGATTTTTAAAGGGATAGTTCACTATTTTTGCAAATTGGCCCCATTGCCATAATCCCTATAGTCATAGAAGTAGGTTTGTTACCTTTAATTGTCAGAGGTGGAGGCTAATGGAATATCTTGGTTTTCATCAAAACAGCAGCTCATTTGATAGAGCAGCATGTGTTGAGGAGCTGCTGCAGGAGCTTCGAATGGAGACTAATGGATTATCTTGGTTTCAACTATCCTGTCAAATAAAGGCATAAAAAGCCAAAAAAAAAATAACTCATCAAATACACAATCCAACAACTCCAAAAGGCTCTGGTGGACAAGTTGTGACCTGCACTTTCACCACGCTATGAGATAATAACGTTACAAAACGGAGCCGTTTTCTCCGTAGCGTAGCTCTGAGCAGCTCACGGCTCTGCTCCGCCATTCTAAAAGTAGCTTGCAACGACAATTAAAGGTAACAAACCTACCGCTAAGACTATAGGGATAATGGCAACGGGACAAATTGCCAAAATGTTGAACTATCCCTTTAAAGATCAGCAATAAAACACCATTGCCATGGCGAGGTTGGGTGATGTACATTCTCTGGTGTTTCAGTCATTTTGGCAGCGCAGCTCTGTGGATGTCAGTGATGATGACTGGTGATGTGCCCAAATGATTTTGGTGATTGCCTGACTTTCTCTCGAGCCCCAACCATGAAGATGCCTTTTGTTGTTTTAAATAAAAAATGTTTGAATGAACCCTATCCCATCAACCCAACCACTATCCCTCCTGCATAAATTTGAGTAGCTTTGGTTGACCCACTGACATTCGCACTGGTCTCATCATCACATCGAAATCATCACTTGTCTAATGTTTTCAAGAGAAAATACCGCAATGCGCCGGGGTTTTCTCTGCAAATGATATAATGTTTGTGTTAACATGCTAAACTAATATGGTGAATACTGCAAACATTACTAAACATTTGCTAGTTCACATTGTCAGTGACTGCATGCATGTTGACATGCTGATGTCAGCAATTAAGTCAATGAAGCAGCACTTTGCCCGAGTGCAACCTCACAAGCCATTTAAAGCCCAGCAAGTATTCATGAAGGATGAAGTTAAACAGTTAAACAATAAAATCTAATCAAATACATTTTTACAAAACTTTGCAACCAAAATAATATTCATATAGGTTTATTAGGGATTTATAAGAAGTTGCTAATCAACAATAAGTAAATACACAGAAGAATAAACCATCATTCATGTGCATACCCAGTCTAAGTTACTGTCCTGTTCACAGACTTTATAATAATTCAACATGAGGGCGTGACCTCTGTTTGTTTTCTAAAGTTCTGCTCTGTTTGACAGTGGTGTGATGTCGAGTGTGAAATTATTCCAAAGCAAGCCAAGATGAACGTCAGTCGAGGGGGTTTCCCTCCTGCAGATCATGGCTATAAGGTCGTAGTTATCTGGCCCTGAACCTGAAGTTCTGCTCACACAGGCACCACCTGCAGCTCAACACATTTTTTTAAGGACTTCCTGAGTGTTGTCTCACTTCCCCCTTCACCATCAACATATGAGGAGGGTCTCCCACATGTCGACACACACAAGCAACCTCTCCTACCTCCTTTAGGCATCACTTTGCTAATGTTTATATGTTAAGAGCATAGTTGTCATCATCATCATTATTATTACTATTTTCTTTTGAAAATACTCTCATGTTGAGCCCTGTATTGTTGTATGGTGTAAGCTATGCCCTGAAGGTGAAATGTGGTGCACTTGCAGGGGAAATTCCCCCAATGCACCACATGTGGATCTGATTGAGGGAGTGACAGACATCTTTCTGTGTGGAAAATGTGATGATCAAAGTTTGTGAGCGGTTGTTGTCTTGTTGCAACTCAAGTGCATTATTATACTGTAGGCTACACATCAAAGTTACCTCATCATGTAGTTCCTATCATCATCCTCTACTGTTGGAAATACTAGTGAGGGTCAACAGTGCACAGGGTTAGGCAGCTTTTACTGTAAGCAGCTGTGGTTTGTTCAAACTCTCTACAAACATTGGAAACCCAGGAATAATAAGTTTATAGCTCACTTTAATGGACATAATACATAATAGATGTATTACGTCAGCTGTGTGATTGTGTGTGTGTGTGTGTGGGTGGGGGTGGGTGGCTTCATTGATGAACCATGACTACACTTGTGTAAAAACATGTTAGTTCAGTCCAGAGGCGGAGCCACGGACGCTCTGCCACTTTGGCACAGGAGAGACGTGTCTGTAGTCAGGTCAGGACCGACGCACTACTCTAAGTCTACACATAAACATGTTCAGAGCGATTTACGATGACGGACAGAGCTTCAAGTGGCTCCGGAGGATTTGATATCGGGACGGGAGGTCTCGGTGAGTACCAAGAGCTTTTATTTCCCTCAGTTTCCATTACTCGGTGTTGATTGAAAGCAGCTGCGGTTTATTTTTAATCCAGCGCTCCACATCTGTCCACCTATCTGATCTACTAAAAATCAGTGATTCATATACTATTTACATGGGAATACAGTATATACAATATAGTACCTAATATAGAATAAGCAGTAAACGCTGAATAAGAGATGAAGTATTATATTTATATTTATATGATAAGCCTGTCAAAAAAAACAAACAAAGATTTCCTATTTCAGTGATCGTGTGTGACCTTGTGCTTATTGTGAAATTAAATTAACAGCTTGTACTACAATGTAAGAGTCGTATAAGGAGACGGTTGCTGATGACTCGTGGCGACAATGTCCCAAACATGGTCCATCCTCGCCACCGTGATGTTGCTGGCGGTGCAGCTTTGCATTGGTAAGATCCGACGACTGTGTGGGTACAGCACACACCGCTGTCAGTTCACTTGACTATAAACATGCGTTTTATTTATTTATTTATTTCCTTCGATTTGTTCAATTTTAAATTAAAGAAAAATAAATTATTCTTGTAAAAATGTATGTAAAATAATTGCAATTGTGTTCAGGTTCACATTTTTTCATGCTACAAATTCTGCCAAAAAATAATTCATAATTTATTGCACTCATTTACCAAACTTTAGCAGATTAAAGACATGATGAGCATCCCACTGCCACTTGTAGCCTATAGTCTAAGTCACTCTTTGTGCCTTCAGGGGACAAATCCTGTAACATCACGTCCAGTGCTGGATCTATGGTGCAGCGGGACTCCAGTTTTGCGGTCTACTGCATCTTTCACTGCAAGTGCAAGAAATACGAGATGTTCAGTGACCATCCACCTACACGCCAGACACACCAGGAGCTGAATTCTACAGTCATATACTTGAAAGTGGAGAAAATAACCAAGAACAGAACATTCAGCTGCAACTGCGACTGCAGTTCAGGGTTTTGTAGCTGTCCTGCACAGGATCCCTGCGGACTGGACATCATAACTGGATGTGAGTATGAAGTAGCTACGGGAAGAGGGAAGCCGGCCTTCTTCTCTGAAACTGTTTCCCCACTGCAAAGTTTGTTTCACACTTATATTTCAACTGTACAGGCTTTTAATGCATGAGTTGCCGCTTACCACACCCATAAGTTCAACATGAGCCAACAGCATTGACCCTAGATGTTTTACTGTACATTTAGACGTGTACAGAAACCTTATTTTCCAGCAGACGGGGTCTTAGAAGTTTCATCTTAACTTTACAAACTATAGGAGGTGTTAAAAAAAATGAAAGAAAAAGAAAGAGACAGAGCTGCTTCTGCTTTCTCTTCTTTATTTAAAGCGTAAGCTGTTCACATGTTGGAGGCTGGCTGCAGCTAAGTGTTATAGCCACCTATGACAAGTTGCATGGTCTGACCACAGAACCATTTCTAATTTGGGAGTGAAAACAAGTTGGGTTGTTTCTGTTTTCGGTTTTTGACACACACGACATGTGCAGTCTTGGAACACGTACCGAAAGTTATCAATTAATAATTGACAATATAGCGGCTATCTGTGAAGACTGATGGTTGACGACGGCTAATGCCGATGTGTTGGAATGAGAAAGTCATATTCAAGCATCTTATTGTTGCACTCTTCTCAACCCCTTTGGCTGCTTTGTCCCTCAGACCCACCAGATCGCCCTACAGACATCTCATGCCGCTTTGAAGTCATGAATGACAAGAGTGGAGTTCTGGTCTGCACTTGGGAGCGAGGACGGGAAACGGGTCTCAGAGACACTTCAGTGCTGAGGTGAGTCTGAAAAACTTGACCTGACTTGAAATCTGCCTGCAAAAAAAAGCAAAGGAAAGAAGAGAAAACACATCTCAGTTTCAAATGATCATGCTAACGCTTGTCAAATGAAACTGTGTGTTTCAGTGTGAGAACTGAACCAAGAAATCACACCGACGGCCCAGACGTGCTCAGTGTCCACACAGAGGGAGGTAACGCATCGTCAATCAATATCACCCTGTCCAGACGCGTCCAGCACATCAATGTCTCGTTGGAAGTCAAAAATGGCCTGGGCGCCGAGGCGTCACCCTCCATCCGCTACGCTCTCAGCGACATTGGTGAGACCACTCTTGCATCATTTGCAGAGCTCTGGGGACTTCAGTTCGCCAGCTGCTACTTTCACACATGTAACGACAGTTTCAAGTAATTTGTAAAGGCATGAAATGATGATGATGCCATTTGCAGTGAAGTGTTTCATCCTTTTATCAACAACCATAAACTACATAGATCTTCAATACAGTGGTTATGGCTGTTTATCATCTCATCTCTGCATTCTCCTTATAATTGATGTGATGCATTGAAGTCTTATCATTTTTGGGAAGAAAACATCAAAAACTGACCTTATTGTGTGAAAGTTGCTCAAGAAAGACCTTTGTTTCTAACCACTGTGTTGATGTGAGCAGTGATGCCAACGCCTCCTGTTCTCGGGCGACCTGAGTGCACCTCCAGGAAATGCTTCGTCAAAGTGATGCAGCCTGTGAGGACTCGGCTCCTGGAAGTCCAGTACATCTCAGAAGAACAGACATGGACATCTTATTATCACAATCAAGTAAGGCATCTCTGTGCTTATTCCACTGCACACTGCATCATCATTAGACCTCACAGGTCTAATGATGATTCAAATCAAGAAGTAGATATGAGTGTGAGGATCATTTAGTGTCAATAAAGGTGTTCCTTTGATCTTTGGTCCTCTGTCAGATGGTCTGAAAAGATTATTGTAAATGTCACTTTAGGATGAAAGAGTGAGTTTGCGTCAGTTACCAAAATAAAAAAAAGATGAAAAATACATGTCTGTTTTTTTTCACTTTCAGGAAGAGCATGCACCTCAGAACCTGTCCATCTCCTCTCTGCAGCCCTACACGTTTTATTATTTCAGAGTTCGATCCAAATTCAGCACCGGTCTGTGGAGCCAGTGGAGCTCAAACGTTTCCCGCTGGACTGAAGAGGAGGGTAAGTGGCTGAGAACAAACATGCAGCTCCTCACACCGTGCAGAGAGCCATGGCTGCACCGAATGAGAGCAGCACAGACTCTTATCTGAAGACAGAGATCTGATAGATTATTTAGAGCATGGCTGTGGTTCTTTATCTACACAGTCTGTCAATGAATTAAAAGTTTCTTTTCGTTTTGTGTCTTCTGATGCTGTTATCAGCTCACCATGGCGTGCATGAGGGATATTTAGAAGCCACTGAGACAGACCTCGTTGGGTTTTGGTGTTGAAAGCAAAACCAAGTCATTAGCGATAAGACAAAACTGCACGCAGCATGATAAAAAATGTAATACAATGATTTTGCTAAACTAGTTGATTTGTTTCAGTTGAACAGCTGGCGACAGTGAAGAGAGCGTGAGATGGCATAGAGGACAGAGATGGCTTATGGGAAATATCACAAAACAAGCAGACGTCATAGCCTTCTGATGGTGTGAAGATACGTAGAGATGTAATAATCCACTATGAATGTGCAGATGTGCCACGTTGTCGGTCCTGCATGAACTAATCAGCAGCAGAAACAAGACAGTCATGGAAAAAATTAAGAGACCACTCCCAAAATGAACAGACTCACTAGTTTTACTATTTATAGGTATGTGTTTTATTCTATGAACTACCAACAACATTTCTCCCAAAATTGGAAAAAATTATTGTCATTTAGAGCTTTTATTGGCTAATGATTAAACTAGTCTAAATAACAGAAATATCAAGTCTTTTCAGACCTTGAATAATAATAATAATAATGCAAAGAAAACATGTTCATATTTATTCCTAAAGAACACAGCAAGAATATTTTAACTCAGGAAGAGTTTATAAATCAGTTTTTGTGGGATAATGTCAATGTTTAATCCCAGCAGTGGTTTTTATAATCTTCCTATAAAACCAGATGTGGTTCAGGTAAAGACCTCATCAGTGTCTCATTAAGTAGAAGGAGTTGTGTTTGTGTTGATATTTAACAAAGAAAAGAAAAGCATACATGTAGATATGCTTTTAAGAAACATTTGTGAAAGTGGTCTCTTCATTTTTTCCATGACTGTAGAGACAGTTTTAGTCCTCGGTTAATGAACAAGAAGAATTATATACAATATTTGTCAATCCTCCTCATTTCCCAGGTCACCATCTAGTCTTGATGCTTGAATCCAAAAGCAAAAAAAAAAAAAATTCAAATTCAAATTCACAGAGGTGATGAAGCAGCCAGTGGTTTCATGACAGGGCAGTATGAAAGTCAACATAGCGATCTGAAACACAATGTAGGAAGCTCATCTGTAACAATGAACTGTTCTTTTCATGTGAAAATGGTAACATTTTCTCACAGAGGTGCAGCTGTGATGCTGATTTTAATACTATAATACATAGTATTGTTGTGTCCTGCTGAAATGAGTTCCCTTTAAGTGAACATCCTTTATCTTCATTTTTGCCACAACTGGACAGGCATATCTGATGAAGGGGGCCTAATGAGAATATAGTATCTTTATTTTGTATAATATTACTCTCAAGCAAGCTTCAATAATCAGTATTGCAATTTGGGGAAAAACAAAATTTATGTAACATCAATGTAAAGGTATCCATCGTGTTATTACAAACTCCCCAGTGAGGTTGTTTATCTTCATTTGTATCTATCTCAGTATTTGAATTCTGTATTCTCAGTATTGTAGTAGTGCAAAGCTTTGAACTTCCCACATATAAATCGGGTAGGGTGGGGGGCCGTTTCTACTCGACTGGGTTGTCACATGTCGTACATATAGACACACACACACATACATACATACATACAGCTGTCACCAGCACCGGGTCAGTGAGGTTTTTTTTGTAGCAGGTGTTACACACATTAAAGGGATAGTAGCATTTTTTTTAAAAGTGGGGTTGTATGATCTACAAATAGCCCCTAAGTACTTTAATTGCAGTAGAAGACTCTCTGCACTCCTCCCGTTAGCAACGCCATCCCATAATAGCCCTGCCCAGAGATTTAAAACATACATTGTTGTGAATGGACCCAAAGAAACAGCCTATTTTCGTGGCCTAAAAGAGGTTTTACCTGAAAAAAAAAATTGGACCTAACCAACTGCTGATCGGCGGGCGTTAACCCTGGGCGGAGGGATACGTGAGTTAGTTAGTTCCAAATAGAAACTGTGTTTTTCCTGCACTTTGAAGAGCTGGAAAAAATTATATTATAGTGAACAATGGAACTGTGTGTTTATTTTCAGGTAAAACCTCTTTTAGGCCACAAAAATAGGCCGTTTCTTTGGGTCCATTCACAACAATGTATGTTGTAATGTATGCAGGGCTATTATGGGCTGGCGTTGCTATCGGGAGGAGTGCAGAGAGTCTTCTACTGCAATTAAAGTACTTAGGGGCTATTTGTAGATCATACAACCCCACTTTAAAAAAAAAATGATACTACCCCTTTAAAGCATCAGCCAGTTTATTTTAAAAAACACTTGCCGTCAGTTGGAAGTAAAAATTCAGTGAGTTTAATAATATATACAGTATATCTATTTATACACACAGTATATCCTATATAATAACTTAGAAATCCTGTTCTATTTTTCGCAAGAAAAAACTGCTTTAAAGGAAGTACTCTCTTGTGTGAGGTTTCATAAGAATTGTTACTCATTGCCATCAGACTTGAGCTCACACAGGAAGACTTCAAAGCATCACACCATAGATTGATTCTGGCTAAAAGGAAGGAATCTATAAATAAATCTACAACTCGACTGAATTCAAACACAACGCAGTGCATTTCATTGACTGATGTTTTGTTGTTTTAGCTCCTGCAGAAGCGTTGGACGTGTGGAGCGCTCAATCAGCATCCGACCTGAGAGTTTACTGGAAGGTAAGTTTTAAAATCATGTTTGTTTGAGTTTAAGCTGCTAAATGATGATGAGTGACAGCGCTGTCAGCAGTCAGTCAAGCGTCTCCGTATATGTGTCCCCTGTCCTCTTACTCACCGTCTGTGTGGGTGGGTGACTTGTGTTGTAGCCATAGTAACACTTTCTGATCTTCCTGCTTCTCTCTACGATGCTCTGCGCAACCTAAAAGGTCAACCCTTGACCACTTCTGAGGTGACACCTTCACACGCACAAAGTACATGCGGCCGTACGCTCAAACATCCCCACCCTCTTACCACACACACACACACACACACACATGAATGCATGCACTCACACATACATTCATTTTGTAATGTCACATGAACACAGTGAAAGATAAGTGAAACCTCACTGCAGACACCACAGTTTCAGTTTACAAGAAAAAAAGGAGCTGCACAGAAATGATGTGTCGTACACACTCATTCTGCAGTGTGTTGACTTCGAGCATCCTGTAAAGACAGTAATGCCACGAAAGCATTCTCGTCACCCCTTCGCCCAAAAAAGCAAAATTTGGCGTCAAACTCAATGGTTAACCTTTGGATTTTTTTTTTGTTTTTGTGTCTTTGTTTTTGTTATTGCAGGAAGCCAGCATTTCCATGTCTAGAGGGAAAATCAAAGATTACCGAATCAGAGTTTATAACCCAGACTCTGGGAAGGACGCCGTCGCTCACGTCAGTAGTGATGTCAGGAATTATACCGTCAACAACTGCACTAACTGTGAGGTGACGGTGTGGGCTCGTAACTCCAAAGGGCTGTCCCCTCCTGCGACAATAACAGAACGTCAAACAATAGGTAAAAAAGGAAAATAAAAATGTAACAATGAAGGTAGTGTTAGTTTTTCTTTCGTGTCCTAAGTATTTGTGTTCATGCTTCTCACCTTTCAGCCTGGTCCTCTCCGTACATGCATGTATCAGCAGCCAACCACAATGTCTCCATCTCCTGGGGAGAGGCTGGAACTGCACCGCTGCCTGCTGCGTACGTAGTGGAGTGGTACCCAGAGGGCCTCAAGATGGAGGAGCTCAGATGGATGCGACTGGACAGAAGGGAAAACTCTGCAGTCATCACAGGTGGGAGCACCAGTACAGGTGGAGGAGGGACACAGTTTCTCACAGGATGACGCAGCTGTTGTTGCAAAAACTTCAGAAACTCAAAATCTTTCCAAGAATATTTGTCTTATTTCTTGTCAAAATGTCTCATTTCTAGTCGAAACGAATCTCTTTCCACTCAAAATAAGACTAAAAATTTACTTGTTTTCCGATCATTTTCACTTGAAATCAGTAGAAAAATCTGCCAATGGAGCAGGTTTTTATTTCTTATTACAAGCACAAAAAACTTGCTCCATTGGCAGATTTTTCTACTTATTTCAAGTGAAAATGATCTGAAAACAAGTTAATTTTTAGGTGATGAGTCTTATTTTAAGTGGAAAGAGTTTAGTTTTGACTAGAAATGAGACATTTTGACAAGAAATAAGACAAATATTCTTGGAAAGATTTTGAGTTTTTGCAGTGTAGCCTACTGTGCAGGAGACAATAATCACTGAAGTATCCCACCAGGTGACAGCTTCAGCTGCACAAAACATACCTATCACAACCACTGTCTGTGCTCCTGCAGATATCCAGCCGTTTGAGTGCTACGAGGTAGCAGTGTATGGAGTCTATAACCAGAGCTCAGTGACTCGGACCGTGTTCACAGGTGTCAGTACTCTGGAGTCAGGTAAGATCGGAGAGGATTAACATTATTACTGTGTAATTTATAGAGCCATTATATGATGTCATAATTGTAATATTTGAGGGTCTGAAATCCATTGTCCTTCATTGCGTGGTCTTTTGGGGTTCTGCTTGTTGGGTCTAGTGCCAGAAGTTGGCCCGGTTGCCCAGGAGGAGGCTAACAATCAGAACGTGAAAGTGACGTGGACGGAGCTTCCCAGGGGCCAGAGGAGGGGCTGCATCACCAAGTACACCGTCTATCTGCAGAACGGCGATGGACACAAGCAGCCTTGTAAGAACTATTGTATCTGTGATTGTCAGGCAGAGAAACAGACAGGAAAAGGGGATAGTTATCATTTTTGTTGAAGAGTGGCTGGACGAGGGTTTAAACTTTATTTTTATTTCACAAGTTAGCGATTAAAAAGAGCATTTTTTTCAGCACTTGTCCTAATTTATCTCTGCGTATGTGACTTTGTATTTCAGACTCTGTCCCTGCATCAAAGAGGAGGTATGAGTTCACAGACTTGTCCCCAGCTGCCTACAACCTCTGGGTGACTGCCTCCACTGCTGCAGGAGAGGGACCTGAAGGCCAGAAAATTAAGTTCTTCATCCCGGGTGAGCTTTGCCTTAAAACAATGGTTAGATATCTGTTTGGGTGGATGGACAATCATGGAATCTCCTGGATAACTATTGGATCACTTTCCTCCAGTATAAGTTTTTATGATAGTGAAAACGTAGTATGGTAATATTAACTAGAGATGTACAGGCATGCTTAAAGGGATAGTTCAACATTTTGGCAAATTTGGCCCATTGCCATAATCGCTATAGTCATAGCAGTAGGTTCGTTACCTTTAATTGTCGGTGCAAGCTATTTTTAGTACGGCGGAGCAGAGCCGTGAGCTGCTCAGAGCTATGGAGGCTAAGGGAATTTCTTGGTTTCCCCTCATCAAACTCATCAAATACACAACCCAACAACTCAAAAACGCTGTCATGGACACGTTGTGAGCTTCACAACCACCACACTATGAGATAATAATGGAGCGTTACGAGACGGAGCTGTTTTAGAGGTAAATTCATGCAAAACCGCTGAATTTCGTTCAGTTTTTCAGCAAGCAGTCTCCTTATTTACCTCAAAAATGGCTCCGTTTCGTAACGTTCCGTTATTATCTCATAGCGTGGTGGTTGTGCAGCTCACAACTTGTCCACGAAAGCGTTTTGCGATTTTGTATTTGATGAGTTTGATGAGGGAAACCAAGAAATTCCTTTAGTCTCCACAGCGTAGCTCTGAGCAGCTCATGGCTCTGCTCCGCTGTTCTAAAAATAGCTTGCACCGACAAATAAAGGTAACGAACCTACTGCTATGACTATAGCGATTATGCTCTGCGTCATACCCAGAAGTTGGCCTCAAAAAACAGAAGCATGAGTGCTGCCGCCCGACATCGCTGCAGAGGCTGAAGAAGTGGGAGGTCAGCCTGTCGGGTCGGTGCGCTGATCATACACCACACTGCATCAAGTCTGTAGGCCATAGGTTACTCTCCTAGTGGCTGTGTTGAGTTGTCTGCAGTGGATAGTACATTTTTGTTGCTTTTGTTCCTGAATGCCAAATGTTTTTTTCTGTTTGTCCCTTAAGTTAACTGACTGTACTAGAGGAGCTCAAAATGCATGCTACAAATTAAACATAACTTCCTGTTTTCTGATCATGATTATAGAAGAAACTCCACTGTGGCTCTTTGTGGTGTGCACCGTCGTGTTCGTGATCGTGGTGGTTTTGCTGTGTCTGTGCCAGTGTCCAGCAGTAAAGCAGAAGTGCGTGAGCAATGTCGACCTCCTTTTCTGTTATCATGTACTCTTCTGCAGAAAAACACACCGCTACCAAAAGAACAATGATTTTGCAAAAAAAAAAAAAAAATTATATATCATGTTGAGAAAACAAGTTTCCAGATTGTTCAGCAGTTTTCTCCATCCCCCCTACCTCAGGTTCTGGGTGTTTTTCCAGTGCCTCATGCTCGATGTTGTGCCAGATCCTGCAAACAGCAAATGGGCAAAGGAGTGTACGCAGGAGAAGGTATTTATGTACATGTGAATTCAAATCGAAGGCACACTGCAGCTCATTGTTCCCACAGTTTGAGCCTGTAATCTCCTCCCAAACAGGGCAAGATGAACCTCCAGCTGCAGCTGAGTAACTCCACCGTGATGGAGGAGGAAGAGGAGCCCATCCTGGTGGACGTGGAGGAGCTGCCCAAGCAGAGCAGCGGCACCTTCACGTCTAAACACCAGGTCGGCCCGAGCCCAGAGACCGGGCCGGCCGCACAGCTGTATCCTCTGACCACGTACATCAAGAGCTTCTCCCACGACTCAGACAGCTCCGACCACACGCAGACCTCCCTGGACACAAACACAACCGTCGACTACATCTCGTCGCACGGGATGGGAGCCATGGAGGAGGATGATCTGGAGGAGGAGCAAGAAGAAGGAGAGGAGGAGGAGGAGCACGACGGGGAAATGCTGGGATTCTTCCCCAGTCAAAACATCTTCCTGGACACGCTGGACTTTGGGGGGAAGTTGACTCTGGATGCCGTCAAAATTGATTTCTGCAGTGACTTCTTTCAGAACAGCTAGCATCAACCTGAGGCAGAGGGAGAACGGATGGAAGGAACGAAAGACCCTGAGTTTTTTTTTTATATATATCACGCTGAACTACCTCTTTGCTTCCAACTGAACTGTTACAGAAACAACGGGTGTGCAGTTGTGCAGCTGTTACGCAATGATCATTTTTGACTCCAGTGTACTTTTTCTTAAAAATTCAATTGCATTACCAGTTTTCTCTCTATAACGGCTATAGACACTAAAACCATGACCACAAGGAACACAAGACGAGCTGCTTGAGTGCATCACATATCCACATTTCTGCCTGAACCGAGGTATTTGTGTCGTCAGCACTGGTTTGATACTTTTTCACAGCTCACATTTGGGCTTGTCAAGGAGGGAAAAGCACAGATGTTATTAACTTAAAGGGATAGTTCAACATTTTGGCAAATTGGCCCATTGCCATAATCACTATAATCATAGCAGCAGGCTGCTCAGAGCTATGCTGTGGAGGCTAAGGGAATTTCTTGGTTTCCCTCATCAAACTCATCAAATACACAATCCAACAACTCAAAAACGCTGTCATGGACACGTTGTGAGCTGCACAACCACCACGCTATGAGATAATAACGTAACGTTACAAGACGGAGCTATTTTAGAGGTAAATTCATGCAAAACGGCTGATGCGCATTGCGTTCAGGGACAGTTTTTCAGCAAGCAGTCTCTGCATTTACCCTGTATTTACCTCGAAAATGGCTCAGTTTCGTAACGTTCCGTTATTATCTCATAGCGTGGTGGTTGTGCAGCTCACAACGTGTCTAAAACAGTGTTTTGGAGTTGTTGGATTGTGTATTTTATGAGTTTGATGAGGGAAACCAAGAAATTCCCTTAGCCTCCATAGCATAGCCCTGAGCAGCTCACGGCTCTGCTCCGCTGTTCTAAAAATAGCTTACACCGACAATTAAAGGTAACGAACCTACTGCTATGACTATAGCGATTATGGCAATGGGCCAATTTGCCATAATGTTGAACTATCCCTTTAAATCTCACAGTGTTGCAACAGTGAGCCAACATGCACAATAATACCATCCACTTCTCTGTGTTGTCTTGAAATGACTTTTATCCTAAGAGTCTCACAAGTTACAAGACATCAGTGAGACTTCAGGGCAGTATGAACGCTTGGTTGTGCAAAGTGCAAAGAGATGGAGCAAAGAATATAACAAGATTTTATTTATTTAAAATACTCGTGCATAAATGAAATATCATTACCTCAACTCTGTGACTGTGATCATCAGTAATCTTTGAAATGGCTTCTGTCATATCAGCAAGGCTTTTGTCAGCTGGAAGTGGGCAGTGTTTCAGCTTGAAAAAAAACAAATGGACACTGAAACTGATGCTGCTAAATGGAATTCAGCCACTATTCATTTTATTTTTATTATAATATTCACCCCTTGTGCATTTCCTACTGCGATACGTCAAAATGTTCTGTCACAACTTGAAACATGCTCACTGAGTGTGGCCATTGATTCTGTATATTAGCTGTGCTTTCAATCTCTATGCTACCTCAATTTTAGCTCATCTAATCATTAGAAATCTGAATCGTGTTCTTCAGCGTGTTTGCATATTGGTAATACAGATACAGAACCAGTCAAAACTAATTAATTGTAACAATCTGCAAAGTTTTAAAGGCCTTTAGATCTTTTTTGGTATAAAAGGAAATGTTTTGAATGATTACAGCCATAGTTAAGTGCAAATGTCCACTGTTACTCATATAACAAGTGTTTGGTCTTCAACTGCTGAATAAGTTGATATTTGTATCTAGATGATTAGATGAAGGATCATCAGATATTAAAACCCATCCTAACACATGAATGTGAACCCCACCTTGTGGCAGATCAGACAGTTGTGAGCACTGTCAACCTCATGGTGTCACTAGAGAGTCAACAGGATTCATGCCTGTGTAGTGCACCCACCCTATTGTGTGATCGTTTTCGGGAGAATATTATTTGAATGTAGTTTTACTATTTGATGAAAATAAATGATTTTGTTCCAGCACTAACATCCATACAGAACTTAAGTCTTTTCTCTCATACATATGGTTATGGTTTGAAACATTGAATTGATTTCGAGGGTGGTTTATAAGAGTTTTATGAGTGTTGGCAGTAGGTTATGCCCAAATTAAAGTAAAACCAGAGTTGGGGCTGTGACCATTTAACACCAGTCTTCATGAGGATCAAGTACAATGGTCACTCACCATAGAGATCGTAGACAAGGAGACACGGTTGAAGGCATAAGCGACACAAAGTAAAAATCATTTTCCCCTTTAGGCAGCAGGATAAAAAAAGGTGACAACGCAAAAAGTTTATCGACCATCTTTATTTACCGACAGAGGTCTCTAATAGCAGGGCTAGAATTCACACATTTGTAGAGCACTTCAGTTGTTCCACACAATGAACGACTGTATTTCTTTCAGAGCAATTATGCAGTGATGCCACTGTGGAAGCTACAGGGCAAGTCAACAGTGGAGGAAAAATACCAGCACAGAACAAACAGCAGAACCAAACTGACGCTGGGCTGAGTTTACACGTGTGGAAGGATGCTCGAGTGGAGTGTGTAAACAGTCGGGAGAGGGTCCGAGGGGGGCGGGCGGGCGGGCGAGCGAGCGGGCTACAGCCATACACACACACACACGCACACACACACACACCGTATACCACCTCTCCCCATCACTCTTTGCAGTAAAAACAAAGGCTTTGATTGCACATGGTGAGTTATCAGAGATGAAATGAGCAAGGAGGAAGAGACATTAGATGGTGAACAGCACCCCGAATGCAAGTACATCAGAAGACATGGAGTAACTTCCAGCTTCAAATAAATCCACGGGACAAAATGTGGCAGGATCGATGCAAATTAAAAAAAAAAAAAAGAGTAATCACCAATGCGTTCCTCCAAAATGACCTAATGTTCCTCCTTCAAAATATTTCAGTACAAAATAACCTTAATACAGATTTAGGTGCCATTTCATCAATGCATTCAAATGTAGACAGCAGTGCTTGACCAGAGATCAAGGGGGTGTCCTCTATTTGCACCATGTGAAATACAGTCTCTGAAAGAATTTATGAAAATAGTCAAGATTTACAGGCCGAAGATCATAGAAGAATAGACCTCCTGTATAAAATATAAAACAATACCCCAGTGCTAAAGAAAAAAAAAAATCCATAAATCTCAATGAGTGAAGCTGTAACTTCATCTGAAATACCTGGTGTGGCAAAGCTTATGAGCTTGGGTTGGAGCTCTGCAGTGCCTATTGTAAAGCAAGCAAGCAATGGCACACACCAAGCTAAAGATATTCTTCTTATGCTTATATTTCGAAATGCATATTTTCAAGCAGCAATTACAAAAATTTATCAATGGACAATGCATAACCTCTGAAAAAAATACTGTATGAAAACATCCCTGCTACTTTGTTTCCAAGTACAAAACCTCTACCAATAAGTTGCTCCAGAGTAGCAAGAAGTCCTTTTCTTTTTTTTTCTTTTTTTTCTTACTTTCTGTTTTTTTTTTTCCATCTTTGTTTTGTTTTTATTGGATAAAACTCAGTCCTCACATTGAGTGCCATGGTAATGACAGTCTTCTCCATCATTTCACTTTGCTGAAGGATCCAGGAACATGCAAGCCTCGTAGTGGAGGTGCTCAGGAGGCTCCTGTAGGCCTGAGGGTCAGCAGCCGCGGCTTAGGCCAGGGCTGGGAAGGCCTCTGGGTCGTCCACGTTGGGCACAGACGCAGATGACTGCAGGGAAAAGATGTCGTTAAGTAGGAGCTCAAAGATTCAAATGGTTGATTTGTTATGTTCACAAAAAAGGATCAGAATTTAAATTAAGTAATTCTAGGCTTCATAACATTATCTACCTTGTCGGGTCTTCCGCCAGTGCGTACCGGCCTAGTGGCTTCACCGCCGCCGCCAGCGCCAGGGGGACCGCCGCGGCCACGACCACCGCGGCCACCACGTGGTCCTCCGCGTCCACGGCCTGGACGGCCCAGATCTCCAAAGTTGATCTCCAGCTGGGACGTGATGTCATTGGCTGGCTTCCGGAAGTGGTGCTCATCGTCTCCCTGACGCACGGAAACAGGAAATGAAATGACAGTTATGGTTTTGTACACTTGCAGGTTTGTTTGTTTTGTTTGTTTTTTTTAAAGTATGAGTTGATGTCAGATAATGCACGACAGTGATCAAGATTTTTACCTTAGGCTCTTCAACCTCAGGATCAATCAGTTCGTCTTTCTTGCCCTGTGACAAAGACACATAATGTTTTAAATGACAATCTTTGAGGAGAAACATTTTAATGCAGGAAAAAAAAAACATCAAGTTCTGCTTTTCTTGACTGTAAAGTCAGTATTGCAACCTTACAGTCATACAGGCTTGAGGCTTCATTTAATTTGTGCTGTTTACATCTCGCAACACAGAGTCAAGGTTAAAAAGTGTTTTCTGCACATTCTCACTGAGCACAGATCTGCTCATGCTTCTTCTGCTTTACTCTGTTTTATTTATTTCTTTTTAAGTTATTGTAAATTGCATTACATATATTCACATTGACTCGGGACTTTCAGGGGTTTCGTACATTTATTTGGTATCAAATTCAGATCAGTTCGCAGGAAACTGTTGCATCACTTTTTTAAAGTGTGCGGGGTTTCCCTCACTAGACAGTGGGTGGTTGTTCATTATTCATTATTAATATGCGTGTTATTTTACTGCTTTAAAAAGGAAATAAATGGCATTGACGATAATAACTTGCTAAAAAAAAAGCCCTAGTTCTATTAAGACTGGTGATGGCCACGTGTGGTGCAGCAGTCGTGCAGTAGTAGTGCGAGTGCATCTGATTCTAACTCACCTCTGCCTTGGACTTGTGCAGCACAAATCCTTTGTTCCAATCAGCTCCCTCGTTGGCTTTACGGATGTTGAACTCCACCTTGGCGCGTTCCTTGTCCTGCATGGCCTTCCACTCGTCCAGAGTCATCTCCTTGGGGCCTTCCTCCTTCACTTCCTCTACCTCGTTCTCCCTTTTAACAAAACACAGCGACAACAACAAAAGAGTTGAGTGTTGCATACAAACCAAAGACCACTCCAAAAACAAAAAAAACAAAACATCTGTCCTGCAAAGTTCTGACAAGATTCATAGAGGAGCATACTTGTTCTCAGAGTCAGCGGGTGGATGCTCCTCTCCTTCAGGGTTCTCTTCAGTGTTGGCTGATTGGTCGAGCTCACTATGAAGAGAAAAGCAGATCGTGGTCAGATTAACACACTCACTGAAACGTAACACTCACTATAAAACAACCAGGAAATTAGAACGTGAAGTTTTAAAGGCTTTTGCTGCTGCTTTAATTCACAGTGTCTACATTCTGGTGGAGAGAGACTAGCACTCAAATCGGGGTCAACGATATCACACAAAGACCCAGATAGTTTGATTTATTGCAAAGCTTTTGTATCTTAAGCCAGGTGTATGCAGCATACTGAATATTTTGTGTATTTGTAACTGTTATTTTACTTAGACTTTTTTGCCGTAGTGCTGCACAGGGACCACATGCAAGTTGGAGTTAATTAACAGAAAAGGAAATGATGAATCTAAAAAAGACAACCACACCCATCTTATCCAAACTATCTCTAAATGTGACTTCAACAGCCGTCAAACCCAACGTTTCCCCAAGCACAAGGGTTCTATATGTTGTTGAAATACATCATACAAGGGGAAACTTTTCACATTTTTCATTTTGCATACATCGGGACTTACTTAAGCTCATCCTTGACGGTGCCCCAGTTGTGAGATCCACTTCCTCCACGCTTCTCCTCACCTTTCAGACTACTGAAACAACATTTGCTTTAGCCAGGATCGCTATACATACACTGCATTAAAATACACACAAAGGTCTTTGAGCGGACCCTGTATAAGTTATCATTTTATATAAAAGGATAACGTTTAGGAATGAAAAGTACTTACGATCGGTCACTGCCACTGTGTCTATCAAATTCACGTTTTCCTCGGGAATCAAAGCCGTCGCTGCGACCCATGCCGCGTCCTCTGCCGCCACGGCCGCCGCCTCTGGGACCGCCGCGTCCTCTCATCGGCCTGTCACCAATGGGTCTAGATTAGAAGAACAGACAAAAGAGTTTTATTCACCAAAGACTTTCCTTTGCCTGTGAGGAGTTCAAAATGAAGGCAGGGCCATCGACTGGCTTTAAAGCTATAGCGCGTAACTTCTAACGTGTCTGTAAATATCCGTTTCACCCAAGCCACTACAAGAGGAGATGATACAACACTGATTAAGCATTAGACTGTTCTTTTTCTATTTACTGTCTTGGAGCGACTTTCTCGCTCTGGCGGACAGGAAATGACCAAAACGACGTGTTTTACTCGGTTTTACCGGACAACGAGAAGGGAGGAGGGTGGAGAACGCTCCGCAGCTGCTACAAGCAACACTTGTTAGCAGCCTGCTGTTAGCCACAGCGTTAGCAGTAAGCTACAAGGTGTGTAGCCTGTGTTGCTGTGTGTAACTTACTGCGGGGAGTCTGTGTGCGGCAAGTTAAGTCCGTAACCAGCAGCATGTGGTGGTGTGTTGCGAGTGTTACTGTTACTGTGTGTGATGTGCATTATCGGTACCACGGCAAGCTACAGGGGTAGCTGAGGGGAGAGTGGGGTTACACCGGGCCATAGGTGCCGGCCGTAGCGTTGCAATAACGCAGAAATCCTTTAGGGGGCGACAGAAGTTACGCACTATAGCTTTAAGTTTAGTGACGACTACTTATTTATTTCCAAGCACATCAGATCTGGAACAAAGGAGATGTAGTACACTTTGGTACAAGGTGTAAAAAAAAAAAAAACACAGCATGAAAGCTGCTGGCTACCGGCCAGAATGAAGGCGGGTGTGGCGCGGATCCCACCCATTTCAGAGGCACGAAAAAACAAAATCTTATCAGTTGAAAATGTGAATCCTCACATTAACTTGAAGGAAACTGTGTCATTTAGTCTTCAACTGGAAACCATAGATATATTAGGCAAATGAAGATTTATATTTGGATTTTTTTTTTATTATGTGGTATCATTTTTTCTTTTCGGAGCTGTTGAGATAAATGTGCCTCCAGCAGTTTAGGCAAACCTTCACCCCACTACGCCTTATCATTGTAAACAACGCCTTAAAACAGATGCTGTGCCGACCCACACCCCACAGGGAGAGCTTGTTTTGCCTCATGTGGAGCAAGAAAACGCCCTGTAGAAGTTATGACAGCAGTGGGCTCTTCTTTCAATTATGATTAACGTTCAATTAACACCTGCTGATTGGAAATTAAAAATAAAAAAACTCACTTCTCCACTGAGAACTCGCCACCCTCAGGCTTGTCACCGGCATCACCAGCAGGCCTCTCGAAGCGGCGAGGTGGCCGCCGGTCGGCAGGTCGTCTGTCTGTTGGGGGGCGCCCGTCTCCCTGGCCGCCCTGGGGTCTGGGGCCATCGCCACCTTCTGGCTTGCGGCCCATTCTCCTCATGCCAGCACCTACAATTGACCACAACAGGAGGATTAGGAGGACCAACAGCATTAATAGATCAGGGCGCACTGCTGAGCACCAACACACGAGGAGGATGGGAGGGTGATTGTTCTGTTCAACTGGAGCAAATAATTTCAATTAATGTGGAGAATCAAAGACATTCAACTGGTATAGCCCTCTGCCTGCAATTTAATCATAATAAACATGGTGCAAAAGTGAAGAAAATGCACAAACAATCATGTGGAGGAAACTTTGTTTTAAAAAAAAAGAGTAAGTGATTAAACTTTATGATAGGTTTGAGAGTTTGTGGGATAATTGATCAATTCCCATTTTGGTGGTGTGATTGATTTCCAGTCTTCTCAATCAGTCACCCCATGAATTAATTTAAAAACCTCCATAGTCTAAAATTTAACCCTTCGAGGCACATGGTTGACCACGTCTGGCCCAGTCCCACCCCATTGACCAAATCACCAGTTACTAAAATAGACACAGTCCAAGACATAGCAGCAGCTGGGTGCACCACAGTCGCCGCACCTGTCTCATCTTCTCCCAAGCAAACAGCTATGAGCCCAGTTGGCAGCCTGACATGATGATAATGGCCAACTAGCTGCCTGCCGCTAGGTATCCACCTCACTTCCTGACACTACACGTTTCACTTCTGCTTGTAGTAATTTACAGTCTTACAAAGTTTCAATGAGGACAAATACATCGCGACGTCAGAATATAAAAAATCGACTTATTTTGCACAGATAAGGTGATGTTTTAAAGGATATAACACTTTTAGGGGAGAGGATATCTGGTTAATACTTGAGCGGAAGAAGTGAAGGCGGACGGGCAGGTCGACCGCATGCACCGAGCATGTATTGTGCGCCAATGGGAAGTGGCAGTTTGGAGGCTTTAACACGCCCCATACGGCAACCACGAGGTTCATCTCCATGAGAGCGCTGCAGCTTCTAATGTCTCCGTGACAAATCCACCTCCAGTCCACATCGCCCACGATTAAAACTCAACTGCTGACTTTTAATACTTGTTCAATCCCCACGTTGAATTTGCATCTGTCGGGCCTCGCTGAAAACTAATTAATTTTAAATTTGTAATAAAAAATATTAGTAGAAACTGCCCTCTTTCGGCCTATTCGGGTCTAAATAGGAGCAACAAGTGGCCCCACGTAGGGTCACAGTGACAGGAGTCACATCTGAGTTCTTCATGGCCACTCTCTCTCTCTCTGGTCACCCAGGCTCTCGGGTCCCACCTGCTCAACAAGGCCGATGGGGAACCAGCCAAAACAAGCTGGCCTGCAAACTGTTTATCACCAAAAGGCTGAAGCGGCACAGCTCCCACCGACAAAACACGCGTGTTCAGGTGTCACGGAGCCGTTAACGACAGCACATTGGGACACAAAAGACACACCACGCGGACCTCATGTCACGGGAGCTTATGAACCGTTGCTAGCTAGTGAGCAACGAATTAGCCTGTTAGCTCAAAACCTTTCAGGAGCTGCTTGACTTAAAAACCCACAAAACAGAAATACATATTACCATCTTTTTTGAGTGGGACGGGTGCCTGGGTCTCCTCCTTCTTATCGGCCAGTGGGACCTTTCTGTCTTTTTGGGACTCCTTTTTCGGCTGCTTGGCAGCCTGGGCTGCAGTCTTGGCGGCACCAGGAGCAGCAGCCTCCTTCTTCTTCTTGATTTCGGCCTGCTTCAGCAGCTCAAAGGGATCCGACTCATCGTCAAATAACTGGTCGAACCGATTGGTTATGGCACAGCCAAAACCTTCTTGCATTTGTCCGGGCATGATGGCGCCCCTTCAGCAGGATTTTCCTCCGATTCTACGAGGCTTGGTGCGAGCACTTCGCTAGATGAAGCCACAAGATGGCTGGGAAAAGGACCTTCTTCTCTTCCGGCGCGATAGACATCCGGGACCTCGGAGCTGGCGCGGGTGGGGCGTGTAGTTCTTTTAGAATCGTCAGCGGTTGACTTAAACAGAGCGCACGTTAATGGAAAAACTACACTACCCACAATGCTGTTCTCGCCAGTGTTGCCAGCCCCCGTGAAGCCAAGCATGGGAGCTCTCGTACACAGTCTTGTTTTGACTCCTCGGTAAAACTTCCCCAGACCTGCAGTTTGCTGCTGCACAACGTTAAATCAGATTAACAGGCCAAACAGGGCTCAAACACCCCGTCACCCCCCGATTTATATATCTCGAATTCATGTCTTTATAAACCTCTAAGGCAGGCAGCAGGTGCCTCTGTTTTGTCATTTATATTTACCCCCACACAGTAGTAGGCTATCGCGTTAGAAAACAATAGGGTTGTACAGCCTAAATGTTGTTATACAATTTAGAAGATAATGTCAAAAATCTTGAGCTAAGTTCCTCGCAGTGAACAAAGTGTCCTGACATTTAAATGTGGTTCAGAACAAGTATTCACGCTGCCGAGCCCCAGGCTCTTTTGAAACCCTGTCTGCATGTGGGGCAAGTAGTGTAAACAGCATGTCACAGGAGCATGTAGCCTAGATATGGAGTTAACACCACTCCCCGGAGTAATAAAACCTGATCCACAGTGAGTGTGGTTCTGTGGATAAGGGTAAAAAAGTAAAACACGATGAGAGGGGCATATTTAGGTCATTTCTGGCACAGTGCCTTTAACACTGGGCAGAGGGAGGCAACTGACAACCTTAGTTAGTTTGTAGCAGTTTGTTTGTGAATACACATTTGTAACATAGTGTATTCTGATTCAGGTAGGAGGCAGCTTGATGGCAGATGTTTTCACTTAGAATAAGTTGGTTTGTTTAGACACACGTCTGTCTGAGGCAGGTTATGTGAAAGACGTTGACACAACAAGATTAACTATGAAATATTGAGGAAGTTGAGGCAATGTAGCCTATAGCCGACAAATTTGTAGTGAGTGATTAGATGATTTGATAAAGTCAGTTGTGAAACACAAGTCTGAGAATTATACAGCGCTTGTGGGAGTTTGTATAATAAAGTGTCTTTGAGGCATGATTGCTGTGTTTTCATCATGAGGAGGAAAGGCAACCCACTTTTACTACACAAATCTCTTTCTATTAGCATAGTGCAACTTGAAAATTTAGCATAACTGCCACAACATTTTAAAGGAGGTCAATGCTGATATCTATTTATGAAAATATAGGCCTAAGCATCCAAAGGTTTTACTGCAACTTTCACACAAGATATTGCCTTTTTATTGTGAATCTTGATGTTTTAGTCGGCCTATGGCCCAAGCCATCAGCGTTTGTCTTTTTAAAATGTGGTCTAGCATTCAATATGAATCCCCAGAGGAAGGCACTCTGAATGTCTCATTGATCATTGATGGTATTTTGGGAGTTGTGGTGGGTGCTGGTGTTTGACCTTAAAAGGAAAGTCAAACACTGCCAGCTGATGGACTTGTGTGACCTTTGTCTTTGTCAGGGAGGCAAACTGACTCAAAGCACATAGCACCTGTTTAATTAGTTGCACTCATATCAGTCTGCATAATCATTCTGCTTTGGAGTAAAGATACAAATGTTGCATATCCAGTCGAGACAACCAAACAGCATTCAATGCTATGCTTCATCCATCCCCTTTTCAAGCTAGGTATTGTTATTTTCTAACTGTAGGCCTAATGTTACTGTATTGATTTGTTAGTGTGTTTGTTTTGTCTGGTTGTTAACGGTCTTGTTGAATGGTGTCTATTGTGGGATGTGGACTGGTTTGACATAGGCTACTAGGCCTATATTAAACACTATGCAGAATTATTCAGTTTTCCTCAGTTTGCTTATTTTGTTTCCAGTAGGCTATTATCACTGTGCTCCTCAGCTTCATTGCATTGTCATACAACAACCCATGGGCAGCTCCTGAAAATCATGTAACAACAAATTTGGTCTGTAACTGTATCATGTAGCCTACAGACCAAAAGTATTTCCTATAGGCCTATCAAATGAATACACTGAAGGCTATTTGGTACCTTTGTCCTTTTACTTTTCTCTACCCATTTGGATTTTATTGTCATCCTCAAAATGAAGGAGTTCAATTTGTTTGTTTGTTTGTTTTATGGCTTGATAAAAGCAAGAAAAAGCGTTTATAAAACCTCCTCGCAACCGTCATAATTCAGATTTAGGTTAAAGGGGTGACTGCCAAACAATAGGCTGATTAAATTTCTGCTCGTCTCCGTCTCTGTCTCGCTGAAGTGGTCCAACCCACATGGATGATGCCACTCGCACTCACAGTCTCTCTCGAGCGCACTGTGGCAACTCGGAGCCGATCACCGTCCACCAGAGAAGATGACATCTCCGGTCAACAAAGCCATGATGGAGTCCTACGCGCTCATGGTTATGGTCATGGGCACGTTTTTCGTCTATTTCTGCGGGATGGTTTGGGCTTTTTGCAACCCGAAGCTGAGCGGCTCGGAGGAGGAGGAGGAGGAGGAGGAGGAGGAGGAGGAGGAGGAAGCGGCCGGACCCGAGCACGAGCGCTGCGCCTCAGATCCTCCGGAGCGGAGTCTCAGGTGCACCTGCGCGCCTCCGTACAACGCACAGGCGCTCACACAGACGACTTACGTAAACTTCTGGCATGACACCGACAGTCTGCTTTCGGACTGCACCGCACACTGTCGTCAGGATCATGGAATTAACAACCAGATTGGATACAGTCCCTCCTTCACCGCATAGGATGATTACCTGGTGACCTGCTATCACACTCTCCAACTCTGTCTAGATGTGCACGTGTGTGCCTCTCACTTAACATCATTCTTTAAGTGCAGAGGAGGGGTGTGAAATGGACAGTGCTCAGTTAGTTTTATTATAAGATCTTTATGTGGAGACATTTTATATGATACACATACAAACAGCAAGTCAGGCTCACAGGGTCACTGAGGCTTCTGCATCCTCGCTTTGAATTCATGCTTGTGTGTTGACACTGTTATCCTGCTGGTGAAGTCAGAGAGCCAGTGTCCATGTTGCTCCCAGGTGACCAGTCAGACAGGCATAAAATTGTCTCCGTCTGGGAACTGGGTGTTGTGCGGATGATCCAGATCCTGCAGGATCAGTATGGGACACGCTGCTGGAATTACTGCTGCTTTTCCTTCGCTTTCTTCCTCACTTCACCTTCTAGTTGCAATAACTTCTCATACAAAACCTCTGATGTTTCCAAATCAATATCCATCTGTAAAGAGGAACAAAGGACACTTAAAACTCATTATGTGAACTGTAACAAGACAATTAAAACTTTTTTTCGTTTGGAGGAGTGGGAGGTTGTCCTATAGCCTACCTTACGTGGTTGTGTGTAGTTGTTGCCCAGCCCAGATGTTAAGCTGTGGTACTTGCTTTGTGGGTCCAGTGTTTCAGGCTTTTGCTTAAATAACCAGAACTGCAGGAAAAGCAGCATTACTAAATTAATCTGTACTAACTGTGAGGTGAAATTAAGTATCATTTTTTTAAAGTGGGGTTGTATGATCTACAAATAGCCCCTAAGTACTTTAATTGTAGAAGACTCTCTGCACTCCTCCCGTTAGCAACGCCAGCCCATAATAGCCCTGCCCAGAGATTTACAACATACATTGTTGTGAATGGACCCAAAGAAACGGCCTATTTTCACGGCCTAAAAGAGGTTTCACCTGAAAACACAGTTCCATTGTTTGCTATAATATAATTTTTTCCAGCCCTTCAAAGTCCATTTCTTTGGGTCCATTCACAACAATGTATGTTGTAAATCTCTGGGCAGGGCTATTATGGGCTGGCGTTGCTAATGGGAGGAGTGATCAATTAAAGTACTTAGGGGCTATTTGTAGATCATACAACCCCACTTAAAAAAAAAATGCTACTATCCCTTTAAGATTTCATTTCACATACCAGGGCTTCAGCTCCATTATAAGGTGTCAGGGTGAAGGTATTGGTGAACATTCTTATCTGGGATCATAAAAAGAAAATAAAAACTGATTTTCGACATTAAAAAAAACAGACAATCAGATCAACTGGGTGGGACAGGCATGTGTAAGTAATTTGTACCATGAAGAGTTGCACTCACAAGCCAAAACAGAGGCATTAACAGAGTCCAGAGGAATGCTGGAAAGGAGGGCAGGATGCCATAAGTCAGACTGGTCTTCACAAAGCCAGGGCAAATCACAGATGAGTACAATCCCTGGAGAGCAAAAGGACAGTTCAGGTCATCAATATATATCATCAGAGGCGCAGGTGAAACACGGCATGTGAGGTGTGTGGGAGCCCACCTGTTTGTTGTAGTGTGAGTTGAGTGCCACGCTGAGCAGGTCAGAGGCATATTTAGAGGAGCTGTAAGGCTGGGTGCCAATCTGGTGCTGTATGTCCTCAAGGCTAAAGGCTGAGCGGCGAGCGTTACTGGATGACGTCCAGATCAGCTGCGAGGTGCGACCAGTCTGACACAGAACTGGCTCCAGTTCCCTGATCTGGGCCACAACACAGAGGAAGTCCGATCCACAATAAGTCTCAAGATGCCCATTTGTTATCATCATATAAGAAAGAATGCAGTTGTCGGAGGAATGCTTCCTTTAAAGGAATTTTAATTAAATTTAGAAACTATGTTGTCACTCATTTTACATCTTAAACTGACTCACTAAGAGAATTTTAGATTGGATGAAATTCAGCTTTAGTGCAAGAATACCTCACTTTTACTCTGACTGTTTAACTATGTGATTGTAAAAGGAAGTATTTTATTCCCCAGCAGCAAAGATGAATCTCTATAATCTTTCTAAAGTGTGAACAGGAACTTTGAGAAGGTTTCTCTTTGATGGCAACCTGCAAATGCACAGTAAGCAGAGGACTGTCCACAGTGACCTCCTAGGTAGAACAGTACGCACTGTTAATTTTTAATGAGCCATCGCTATTTAGTGACACACGGATCCAGTATCGCCTATTTATGTTTCCACAAGGGCAAACAGATGACACAAAGAAATGCAGGAAATGTGGCTCTGTGCTGTATTGTCATTTGTGAATTAGACCAACATTGCAGGTCAGTACTTTGACAAAGCAGCTGTGACTCACTAGGAGGAAGTGACCAAAGAGGTTGGTGGCGAACACTTGCTGAAGGCCATCGGAGGTGACGCCGTCCGTCTGCGTCAGAATGCCCTCACCAGTCGCGAACATGGTGACGACATTGCTGAAAATAAAGGCAATATTGGACGATGAGCTCTGGAGTGTGGGAAAGTGATGACAAGTATTCAAGGTGAGAACGGATACACAATAAAGTGTCCAAGCAAATTTCCATTGTTAGAATTTCATGATATATTTAAAGGGATAGTTCAACATTTTGGCAAATCGGCCCATTGCCATAATCGCTATAGTCATAGCAGTAGGTTTGTTACCTTTATTTGTTGGTGTAAGCTATTTTTAGAACGGCAGAGCAGCGTGAGCTGCTCAGAGCTACACTACGGAGGCTAAGGGAATTTCTTGGTTTCCCTCATCAAACTCATCAAATACAAAATCTCAAAACTCCAAAACACTTTTGTGGACAAGTTTTGACAATGAATTTCAGAGCCTCTAAAAAAAGCAGTCCTTCTGAAAAACTGTCCCTGAATCCATTTATTATCTCATAGCGTGGTGGTTGTGCAGCTCACAACGTGTCCACGACACCGTTTTTGAGTTGTTGGGTTGTGTATTTGATGAGTTTGATGAGGGAAACCAAAAAATTCCCTTAGCCTCCGTAGCGTAGCTCTGAGCAGCTGACGGCTCTGCTCTGCTGTTCTAAAAATAGCTTGCACCGACAAATAAAGGTAACGAACCTACTGCTATGACTACAGCAGTAGGTTTGTTACCTGCCAAAATGTTACTTGCCAAAATGTTGAACTATCCCTTTAACACAGAAGAATACATATTATTGTATGGCCCCATAAACGTATTAGGTAGGCTGTATAGTGTGGGAATAAAGGTTGAATTTAATTTATATGAACTGTCACAACATTACTATTATTTATTGTACTGACGCAAATTTGCTTATTATCCCTTTAAAAAGAGTGAACTATTAGAAAGGCAGGGCATGCTGCACCACACAGTGACATGGATCAGGGCATCAAGGGGCATCTGAAACCAACAATGTACCTGGAGAAGAGGCCTCTGAAAAATGCCTTCACATCAAACTGTGGATTGGGCATAATGCCTGCGTTGAGGTAAAGGCAATCCAACCGGTTATATCTACATAATGACAAGAGGAGATATGAGGAGACAGCATTTTGGCATGCAGTGTCGACGAATATTTGATTTGGCAACGGTGACACCATCCCTCCCACCTGAGTTTGACCTCGTGTGCAGCGCTGATGACGGAGGAGACGCTGCTGGTGTCCATCTGCAGCAGGGCCACCTGGGCCGTGGGGTGAGAGGCGAGGAGGGCAGCGCGAGCAGCCTGAGCCCGACGCATGTTCCTGCAGGCCAGACACAGCTGCACGCCCTCCGTGTCCTCGGAGAGCAGACGCTCACAAAGCGCCAGGCCAATGCCGCTGCAGAGATACACAAGTGTTACTCAGGTAATTATGTGTCAAGCAGGCAAAACTTATGCACACCTTATAAAACTGCACAGCTGAGTAGGAGAGGACCAAGTTACCAACTGGTGACAAAGTTAAACAAATACATACAGTCTTCACTTATTGATTTATAAAGGTCAATGACACAGAAATTAACTTATTGAGTACAAAGCAATGTACTATAATTAACATTCATAGCAACAATCAGCAGTCAACAGTCTTTACCTGTTTGCTCCCGTCACCAAAACCACTTTGTTCATCTCTTCCGGTTCAAACTAGAAACAAATTACACAGAGAGAAAAAAAAACACAAGAAAACACTTATTTAATGCTCATTATTACAGTAGCTCCTTCAGTGCAACAGGCTTTCTGCCCTGGACCACGAGGTGTTGGTTTTCACTCTCCACTCCTCCTCCACACCAGGATTGGACACAAGAACAGGACTCAGCCAATGAGATCCCAGGACCAGTCAGCTGAGCTTCAAGGACCACCCCCTCCATAGAATAACATATGACATATTCAGCCCACCCCCAATAACTATGAAGGCAAGAGCTCACTGAGAGACTTCCATCTCTGTTTCAATTTTATTTGTATTTTCTCTATCAATATACAACTTTTGTTTACAGTATATAAAAACATTCTCACTGAAATGTTGAGTACAGAGATGTAATAAAACCAAACAAACCAAGAAATTTGTCAGGGTGCAATAACACCTTTACAGCTGTAGGCTTACATCTGTCTCCAACACTGATGATTGGCATGAAAACATTTTGTTTTATTCAATGAGAATCACCACATGCTTCACAATCCAAGAATTTGTCTCCAAACCAAAATGTCATGTGTGGCCGGATTTGTACAGATTTCGTTTGCCCAGATTGCGAAGTACAGATAGATAAAGACTGACGTCCACATTATGTGTCGACCTATACGCTTTAGGGGCAAACATAAGTGTCTTTCATGTACGAGGTAAGTGGGACAAAGGCCTCTGATAAGAGTGGAGAACCTGTAAATGAAGCTGATCAGGCAGAAACAGTGGTATGCAGTATGAAGTTCAAGCTATAAGAGCAAAACACAGAAATATTCCATACGGAGAAAACAAACAGAAAAGATAAGGAAGATAAGGATCCAGCTAATACACGAGCAAATATAAACCACTGTGAGAGTGATCTGTAGACTTCTTTGGTTCCAATGAAACATAGTGAAAATCCCCATTCCCTCCACATTCCTGATATAAAAGACTATTTACCTTCTTTTTAAACGTGTTCAACATCCACAACACACTTAATGCAACACCTCTCCACTGATACAGACTGTAAACATACTGTTGAACCAACATAGCACAGGGGGAACAACACAACGCAGCTCAGACTCCTGATTTTTGCAGTTTGCACTTGAAAAAACAAACAAAAATACATACATATAAATGTTTTGTGAAGCTGTTTTTTCTTTGCATGGTGTGAAAATCCAATGTTTGACCACTGCTGAATCAATTCAATTCTGATACTTCACACACATCGACTTAAAAAGCATATTAATAAACACATATATAAACAAAACAAACACATATGAACATATAAATATAAAGTACAAAATATTGATATTTGAGATTTTAGACTTATCTATTGAAAATACACAGTCATATACATCAACGTCATGTTCAAATCACTAGGAAAGCTGCAGGGAGATGAGAAAAACTGAGTGAACTGATATTCTAAAGTGTTTGTTTGAGCAACTGAGATGAAATACTTGAAATATAATGAAATGTAACAGTAAATGTTTTGCTGCACGTTTCCCTTCTACATTCAAGCAGTCCTCCAGAAGAAAACACTGGACAGTTCTTCAGCAACGTTTGGGGAAATTTAAAAACGCACATTAAAAAAAATTAGAAATATATTTTTCAAAAGTGCCGAATGTCACTTGCTACATGTAAAAAAAAAATTTGGCTTTCGCAACACGTACTTGTGTGTGTCAGGGTTGGTGCGCTATGAAAGAGTATGCCTATGAAACGTCTTAGTCAGCGTGATTGTGCTAATTAAATTCAAACTGACACACACACACTCATACACACACTCGTACACAAACACACACACACACATACAAAATGTCTCTGGTAGTCCATACTGTATGTAGTGTGTTTAGTCCATGGAACAGTGTTTCCCATATTATAGCTTGTAGCCCACACGTGGCTCGCAACCCCTTTTTTGTCACAAGACAGCTTAAACCTGGAGTGTGTCCACGACTCTTGTTAAGCACCATTTCTTCTTCCGCAGATGCAGCGGACTGGGAATCACTGTCTTAAACACAGCCCTCGGCTTACGGCTGTATTTCCAGGAGGGCTTGGTGTATTTCCTGGAAGGAGGGCCGTTCTTTTGTGTTCCTCCTCCAGCAGCTCAACATGATCTTGTAGAGCGAGTCTGGACACAGCACAGGCTGAGGCAAGTAGATCTGCACAAAAACAGGAGACAGGATATAAGTCCAAGGGTTCGCTGGGGTTTTTATTTCGTGTTTGTGACGACACTTACCTGTCTTTTCTGGTCCCTGAAAAACTCCCCTGTGTTCTCTATCACCTGCTCGTCAGTGAGCTGAGAGTAGGGCTGCTCCTTGCAGAAGTTTAGTATCTCCCACAGGGTCACCCCGAAGGCCCACATGTCGCTGGCTGTGGTGAACTTTCCCTGCACAACGAGGCGGCATGATGATAATGATTAGTCTGTTTTCACACACAATGCATCAATACTTTTAAAGGGATAGTTCAACATTTTGGCAAATTGGCCCATTGCCATAATCGTTATAGTCATAGCAGTAGGTTTGTTACCTTTATTTGTCAGTGTAAGCTATTTTTAGAACGGCGGAGCAGAGCCGTGAGCTGCTCAGGGCTATGCTATGGAGGCTCAAGGAATTTCTTGGTTTCCCTCATCAAACTCATCAAATACAAAATCCCCAAACTCAAAAACGCTTTCGTGGACAAGTTGTGACCTGCACAACCACCACGCTTTGAGATAATAATGGAACGTTACGAGACGGAGCTGTTTTAGAGGTAAATACAGGGTAAATGCGGAGTCTGCTTGCTGAAAAACTCTCCCTGAACATCTCCCTGCGCATCAGCGGTTTTGCATGAATTTACCTCTAAAACAGCTTTGTCTCGTAACGTTCTGTTATTATCTCATAGCGTGGTGATTGTGCAGCTCACAACGTGTCCACGACAGCGTTTTTGAGTTGTCGGGTTGTGTATTTGATGAGTTTGATGAGGGAAATCAAGAAATTCCCTTAGCCTCCATAGCGTAGCTCTGAGCAGCTCACGGCTCTGCCCCGCCGTTCTAAAAATAGCTTGCACCGACAATTAAAGGTAACGAACCTACTGCTATGACTATAGCGATTATGGCAATGGGCCAATTTGCCATAAATGTTGCACTATCCCTTTAGATTCCAAGACAGATTCCCATCAACACAGGGTAATTTGTCAGGGAGATATTACACCGATGACTTTTCTTCATAAGTCCTCACCAGCAGGATGCTCTCCCACGACATCCAGCGTATAGGCAGCACAGCTCTGCCCTGAATGCGGTAGTAGTCGCCGCTGTACAGGTTTCTGCTCATGCCGAAGTCGGCTATCTTTATCGTGTACTTCTTGCCCACCAGGCAATTCCGCGTGGCCAAGTCTCGATGGACAAAGTTTAGAGAGGAGAGGTACTTCATCCCCGATGCTATCTGAGTGGCCATGTAGCACAGATTACTGAAGCTGGGCAGGAGAGAGAAATGGGTCATGAGTTGGGAAGGGGGAAAAAAACCAAACTATTGTACACACGACGTGTTTTTTTCAGCGGTCTTGTTGCTCACCTGACAGTAGGCGCGTTGCTGAGGAGAGCGAGTTGTCCCTCGGGTTCATGACGGGACAGAAACTGATTGAGATCTCCGTTCTCCATGTACTCTGTGATCATACAGAGCGGGTCGCTGTAGATGCACACAGCGAGGAGGCGAATGATGTTAGGGTCCTTCAGACGCGACATGATCTTTATTTCTTTCAGGAAGTCGTTCCTACCGAGACAAGAGCATATGCACGAGTTCAGTGGCTCAAATTACACTGTGATGAATTAGAACTTCATATTCACAATTCAGGTCACCCGTGGCATCTTAGAATCAATACCTGGCATTTTTATTGGCATCTGAACGGAGCATCTTCACAGCCACTAAGACTGGGAGGTCCTCAGGGATGTCAAATAAAAACTCTTTATTCATGAACTCCTGCATTCCCTCTGCTTCACACAGGTGCACCTGAGAGGAGAGGAGAGGAGAGGAGAGGAGAGGAGAGGAGAGGAGAGGAGAGGAGAGGAGAGGAGACGAGAGGAAAGGAAAGGAAAGGAAAGGAAAGGAAAGGAAAGGAAAGGAAAGGAAAGGAAAGGAAAGGAAAGGAAAGGAAAGGAAAGGAAAGGAAAGGAAAGGAAAGGAAAGGAGAGGAGAGGAAAGGAAAGGAAAGGAAAGGAAAGGAAAGGAAAGGAAAGGAAAGGAGACAAGAAGAGAGGAGAGGAGAGGAGAGGAGAGGAGAGGAGAGGAGAGGAGAGGAGAGGAGAGGAGAGGAGAGGAGAGGAGAGGAGAGGAGAGGAAAGGAAAGGAAAGGAAAGGAAAGGAAAGGAAAGGAAAGGAAAGGAAAGGAAAGGAGAGGAGACAAGAAGAGAGGAGAGGAGAGGAGAGGAGAGGAGAGGAGAGGAGAGGAGAGGAGAGGAGAGGAGAGGAGAGGAGAGGAGAGGAGAGGAGACAAGAAGAGAGGAGAGGAGAGGAGAGGAGAGGAAAGGAAAGGAAAGGAAAGGAAAGGAAAGGAGAGGGGAGGAGACGAGAGGAGAGGAAAGGAAAGGAAAGGAAAGGAAAGGAAAGGAAAGGAAAGGAAAGGAAAGGAAAGGAAAGGAAAGGAAAGGAGACAAGAAGAGAGGAGAGGAGAGGAGAGGAGAGGAAAGGAAAGGAAAGGAAAGGAAAGGAAAGGAGGGAGGAGAGAGGAGAGGAGAGGATAGGAAAGGAAAGGAAAGGAAAGGAAAGGAAAGGAAAGGAAAGGAAAGGAAAGGAAAGGAAAGGAAAGGAAAGGAGAGGAGACAAGAAGAGAGGAGAGGAGAGGAAAGGAAAGGAAAGGAAAGGAAAGGAAAGGAAAGGAAAGGAAAGGAAAGGAAAGGAAAGGAAAGGAGAGGAAAGGAGAGGAGAGGAGAGGAGAGGAAAGGAGACAAGAAGAGAGGAGAGGAGAGGAAAGGAAAGGAAAGGAAAGGAAAGGAAAGGAAAGGAAAGGAAAGGAAAGGAAAGGAAGAGAGAGGAGAGGGAAGGAAAGGAAAGGAAAGGAGAGGAGAGGAGAGGAGACAAGAAGAGAGGAGAGGAGAGGAGAGGAAAGGAAAGGAAAGGAAAGGAAAGGAAAGGAGAGGAGACAAGAAGAGAGGAGAGGAGAGGAGAGGAGAGGAGAGGAGAGGAGAGGAGAGGAGAGGAGAGGAGAGGAGACGAGAGGAGACGAGAGGAAAGGAAAGGAGACAAGAAGAGAGGAAAGGAAAGGAAAGGAAAGGAAAGGAAAGGAAAGGAAAGGAAAGGAAAGGAAAGGAAAGGAAAGGAAAGGAAAGGAAAGGAAAGGAAAGGAGAGGGGAGGAGAGGAGACGAGAGGAGAGGAAGATGATTAAATTACAACATGGCTCATCTCATCTCATCTGAACCTGTCGAGGAGCACACACACACCTCTCCGAACTGTCCCTCTCCCAGCTTTTCTTTGAATGTGAGCAGTTTCCGCGGGAACTCCTCCACCGCGACGTCCTTCCCTGACAACAGGTCCATGGTTACGGCAGGGATGGCGTACGTGTTGCTTCCGGTCACTCCTTGCAGGTTCACGATGTCCGCCTCTGCGTAGTGAGGGACGCCGTCCTGGACGACGGTGGTCGTGGTGGACTTAGACGCCGCTGTGCTAGTGGAGGCTGGAGAACACGACACACGGTAGACTGTAACCAGGCGCCGTTGCTAGGAAACCCCTGACATCTTTTTTTTGATTGACTTGTGTGTGCACCTACCTGGCTCATCTGAGCTCTGTGCAAACTCCGGCAGTTTACAAATGAGGCGCGAGGGCTCCTGGTAGTCGGGACCGAGGGGGAAGATGCGCTCGTAGGTCGAGTTGGACTCCTGTTCGCTGGTCGTGCTTGACTGGTTGTGGTTGTGGTTGTAGGCGAACGTCTCGCTCTGTATTGACAAACTAGCAGTTAGTTCATCGTCCAGCATCCGACGGGAGGCCTAGAATGAAGGACGTGGGGGGTGAAGGAGCAGATCTGTTTGCTGCCGTTTTGCGTGATGCGTTTTTTTTTTTTTTGCCATGGACTCACCTTCTCCAGCATCTTCTGCCACACCTGCCTCCACAAGATGATGACAATGATGGCGACGAGGATGAAGATAATGGCCACCAAACAACCGATCAGAATTCGAGTGTCGCTGTCGTCGACTTTGTGGGTGGGGTCGTCTTCTAAGGAGGGAACAGGAAGATACTAACTTCAGTAATCGGTGTCCAGACATCAGGGACTGCACAGGAAATCTGCAACACTATCAGAGTAGTCATGAAGTGTTTGTCCATGCAAATAACTGGACTGAATTATAAACTGTGTCCAAGCAAATTTCTGTCAGTACAATAAATAGCAGTGGTGTGCACAGACTTTTTGAAGGGCAGGGACGAAAAGGAAACCCCCCCCCCACCTTGTGCAAGACGGCACTTTAGCACGTATTTTGGCTCCTACTGTATAGGGCACTTTAGCACGCATTTTGGCGCCTACTGTATAGGGCGCTTTAGCACGCGTTCTGCCTCCTAGAGGGCACTTTAGCACGCATTTTGGCTCCTATAGGGCACTTTAGCACACATTTTGGCTCCTATAGGGCACTTTAGCACGCGTTCTGGCTCCTAGAGGGCACTTTAGCACGCGTTCTGGCTCCTAGAGGGCACTTTAGCACACATTTTGGCTCCTATAGGGCACTTTAGCACGCGTTCTGGCTCCTAGAGGGCACTTTAGCACACATTTTTGCTGCCATGAGGGCACTTTAGCACGCGTTTTGGCTCCTATAGGGCACTTTAGCACGCGTTTTGACTCCTATAGGGCACTTTAGGACACATTTTGGCTCCTATAGGGCACTTAAGCACACATTTTGGCTCCCAGGGGGCACTTTAGGGGGGGCGACTGCCTCTGCCCCTCCCCTGTGCACGCCACTGATAAATAGTAATGTTGTGGCAGTTTGTATAAATTAAGTTCAACCTTTATTCCCACACTGTCCAGCCTACCCATGACACGATACATAAGTTTAGTGATGGGGCCTTTCAATAATATAACCGACGAAGACTGGCTTGGTCACACTTTAGTTTTCACCTTCAGCATAAAAGGAAATGATAACAAGCACGTCTAATGAGTGCAGTACAGTATTTAAGGACCAGTGTGTGAGATACAATATTCATAATAATGCTCTAATTAGTGTATAATCACCCAAAACTACAAATCCCTCTGCTTTCATTAGGTTAGAATGAGCCCCTCATATGGACCATGTTTCTACAGTGGTCCCTGAACAGACAAACCAAACACAGGATTTAGAGACTGTCCGTGTCCGGTCTTCCTGTGTGCTCCCTGCTGGGATTACTAATGTGTCTCACCTGTGCCTGGTTTCTCCTTTCTCCTATTTAACCTCTGTGTTATCCTTTGTCCTCGGTCAGATCTTCTGTATTTATTACCGGTTTCCCTGCGTCTTTGTGTTTTTGTCGGTAAAAGAAATATTTTTTGTTCTCACTCAACTAACCCTGTCTCTACCTGTGTCAATCCCCTCAATACTGACAGAAAGAGCCTTTTGAATTTTCCATAAGTTTGGAAAAGGAGGATTGAGGAAAGAGGTGTTATATTAGAAATTGTAATTTATAAATGTCTATAGCATATATCACAGTTCATTTACATTTTTCTAGCATGCTAAAAAAGTGTCCTTAGTATTCCAGCTGTTCAGTATCAATACCATTTACACATGTGCATATGAGTGTGTTGTTGTGGTCACAGACCTGGTTGTGTGTTTGGTGGTAGTCCTGTCTTCGGTGGAGCCAGCGTTGTGTTGTACATGGCTGTGTCTGAAAGGGAAGATGATGCACAGCTGATCAGTGATATGTAAATAACAACATCAAACAGATGAGAATAATTTGGTTCAGCTACTGTAGTTTTGCAGGGGGCGTCTTAGTGCAGTCACGTATGTATTTGTACATGCAGTTCTTCAGTCTGTACCTGACTGGAAGGTGATCTCACTGAACAACATCCAGGCGTCAGCAAAGTAGAACTGGCATTTGATGGCACTGGCCATGTGATTGGCCAGGTTGACGGTGACGAAGCGAGCGCTGGGATTCTTCTCGTCCACCACGGGGCTGAAGGTGAGCGGCGTGGCCTCCCAGTCCGACTCAGAGCGGAAATAACACACAACCTGCCGGAACGCCTTGACACGCCAGGAAAACATGTTGTTGCAATGGACCTGGAAGTGGTGGGGGGCGGGAGGGGGGGGGCACGTGAGAGGGAGAGTTTTAGCACCGATGATGTAAAAATCAAACAACAGTGAAAATTTTAAAGGGATAGTTCAACATTTTGGCAAATTGGCCCATTGCCATAATCGCTATAGTCATAGCAGTAGGTTTGTTACCTTTAATTGTAGGTGCAAGCTATTTTTAGAACAGCGGAGCAGAGCCGTGAGCTGCTCAGGGCTATGCTATGGAGGCTAAGAGAATTTCTTGGTTTCCCTCATCAAACTCATCAAATACACAACCCAACAACTCCAAAACGCTGTCATGGACAAGTTGTGAGCTGCACAACCACCACGCTATGAGATAATAACAGAACGTTACTAAACGGAGCTGTTTTCCAGGTAAATACAGGGTAAATGCGGAGACTGCTTGCTGAAAAACTGTCCCTGAACGCAATGCGCATCAGCGGTTTTGCATGAACTTCCCTCTAAAACAGCTCCGTCTCGTAACGTTCCGTTATTATCTCATAGCGTGGTGGTTATGCAGCTCACAACGTGTCCACGACAGCGTTTCTGAGTTGTTGGGTTGTGTATTTGATGAGTTTGATGAGGGAAACCTAGAAATCCCATTAGCCTCCATAGCGTAGCCCTGAGCAGCTCACGGCTCTGCTCCGCTGTTCTAAAAATAGCTTACACCAACAAATAAAGGTAACAAACCTACTGCTATGACTATAGTGATTATTGCAATGGGCTAATTTGCCAAAATGTTGAACTATCCCTTTAACATGCATAATAATGAGTTTTACCTTCATGGTGGTGAAGTTACGTGTGCGGTCGAACTCAAACATGATTTCCACGTATCCACTGGGGAAGCTTTCATTGTTCCAGCCCACGTAGTCGTAGCCAGGCCACACGTTGTAGACGTGACTGTGTGTAAAGTCGTCCAGACCACACACTCCGTCGGTCAGCTGGCCCAAGCCCTCGGTCATACTGAGGAATAACAACGAGGGGGTATGAGAGCGACATCCTTTCATTTTCAAACTATCCTATCACCTCTGTCAACATGTTTTTAAAGGTACAACCGTTCACCACCAGGTGGCAGCATTACACTAAACAAATTCCTCACTTCTGCTGTTGGCTTTGACATTGTAATATGGGCCATTTTCTTTTCCCTCTGCTGTGTTTTCCTGACTCTGCGTCATGGAGGACATTATTCACCATGCCATAACCCAAACACTAATGTCAACAAAAGACTCAGAATTTTTCATTCCGGTTTTGAAACTTTGTAAGCTCGGTTGACTCAGTCATTCCCATGAGGTATTGCCTAACAGTAAACCACCATGACCCACTCACTGCTGTCTGTCTCCTTGCTTTCACCATGGTGACCAGGCAACAACAAGGCGTGGAGGGGGGCGAGGGACGAGTACAGACAATGGATGAGAGCAGTGATGAAGCAGGGAAGTGATGTGTAGGAACACGCCGCGCGGGGACACACACACACACCTGTAGATGACGGCTCCATCGTAGACAGAGTCATTGAGATAAACAGGGTGAGCGGGCAAGGTCATCTGTTCTCCTGCTGGGGCGTTGTACGACACCAGACCGTCTGTGAAACCATGTCGCATTATTCAATAAAGAACTAACACACTGATACAAAAAAATAATACATCATGTTGTGGAATAATATAATACAGGAATGTAGAGGATGAACTGGAGGAGACAACATTCCTGGAACACGTTACCGTCACAGATCAGAGACTGTGACAACGACTTACTCCTTATATTCACCCTCCTGTCGTCCTTCTGGGTCAAACTGACTCAATCTGTTCCCTTCCTCCATCCTTCCTCCTTTCCTTCCTTCCTCCCTTTGTCCTTACTTCTTCTTCCTTCCTCTTTTGATCCAATTGACCCGATCTGTTCCCTCTCCCTCCATCTTTCTTTCCACAATACTTTTCACGTCACTTCCCTTCCCTCCTGCTTTTCCTCTTCTTCCTTCCTTCCGTGAACAAATCTGTTCCCTTGCTCCTTTCCTTCCTTCCTTTTTGACCCAATTATCCCAATCTGTTCCCTCCCTCCATCTTTCTTTCCTTCCTTCTTTCCACAATCCTTTTCCCTTCCTTTCTTCCTTCCTTCCTTCTTCCTTGAACACATCTCTTCCCTTCCTTTTTGACCCAATCTGTTCCCTCCGTCCTTCTATCTTTCCTTCATTTTTCCCTTCCTTCCTTCCTTCCTTCCTTCCTTCCTTGACACAGGAGGGTTAAAAAAATCTCAAACATTGGTTTAAAAAATCAGACATGATACATCGCCTGCAGTAAATATTGTTTTTTTTTATCTGATGCTTGTTATCAGGAGCTTTAGGTCCATTGATCGTTTTAATTTTCAATTGTGGGTTAAAATGTTTTGTAATAATATTATTTGTTCTGATATTTTCTGCCTGTGTCTTGTTTTATATATATATATATATGTATATATTGTGTGGCTGTGTCTTGTATTATGATTTGTAGTTGTGACTGTGTCCACCTGCCTACGACTACGGATGAAATTTAGCATGTGTGCAAAGTCTGGCACAGTTACACTGATGCAACAATGTTGATTAATGTGGATTATATCCCAGTACAGTACCCAAGTACACAAAAATTTAAACTTCAAATTTTCATAAAGTTAAAGTAAAAGACAGATGCAACGGGGTGTTGAAGCACAGCACCTGTCAAAAATAAAATTGGCTGTATTGGAAACTTCAGCTCGAAGATGGGAATCAATATTTAGTTTGTTGTGTTGTTTTGATAACAGTTTACTGCCTGTAACTCAGAGGTGAGACAGAATCAGCTGATCCTCGTTATCTCTTATGGCCTCAAAGGTAAAAAGATCTCTGCTCCTCTCTTCCTGTCTCATCAGTCCTGAGCCACATCTTACCGAGCCATTCACAGCCGTACAGCTCCACTCTCATGCACACGTTCATGGAGTGGTCGGTGACGGGCATGAAGCGCACAAAGCGAGCGATGATCGGCGGCTCCAGGTCCTTGAGTACGATGTCGTAGGCGTTTCTGTTTCCTTCAATCACCTGGAGGGAAAACAAACACACTAATGATTACGAAAGACTGACAAAATCATGGCCTCTTTATATGGTTTATAGATGATATAATAAATACTGATTTATTTCAATATAGCATCTCTATTATCTCCTAAAACACACACAGTCATACCAGGAAGGAGCAATGGCCGCCCATAAAATACGATCTGGAGACAGTGCATCTTTATCAGAAATGAGTTACAAAGGTCAGAATAAATTATCCAAACCAGACGTCCTGGCACGTCGACTTGCCTGTTTGCCCTGTCTGTTTCTCCACGAGATCCACCGGCTTCCGTCACGACTGTACTTAATCTTGTACATCTGGGCGAACTCGTTGCCGATGCCTCCGGCGTGGCGACCCTGCGTGCCCACGAGGGTGATAAAGTGCAGCGAGCGCAAGTCAATCTGCAGGAACTCCTTCAGGTTGTCCGGCTCGACCGTTATCTCTGGACACCAGGCGCCATCGCCCTCCTCAAAATCCAACCTGGAGAGGGGGGACACATTTTAGAAAAGGGGAGGAGGAGGAGGAAAAATGAAATAACAGTGGGTCAGTGGTGTGCACAGACTTTTTGAAGGGCAGGGGCGAAAAGGAAAAAAAAGGGCACATAATAGCACGTCCTCGCCACTGAAGAGAGCACTTTAGCACACGTTTTGGCTCCTAGATGTGGCTCCTAGAGGGCACTTTCAGGGCTGCCAAGTTTCAGAAAATGACAAGAGTGAGACAACCACAGGTCGACAGTTTGGCCTGTTTTATAATATCACTACCATAAGACTAAAAAACGTAGATTTGGCCTGATTTAACACGTGTTTTGGCTCCCAAGACGGCACTTTAGCACACATTTTGGCTCCTGTAGGGCACTTTAGCATGTGTTTTGGCTCCTAGAGGGCACTTTAGCATGTGTTTTGGCTCCTAGAGGGCACTTTAGCACACGTTTTGGCTTCTAGAGGGCACTTTAGCACACATTTTGGCTTCTAGAGGGCACTTTAGCACACATTTTGGCTTCTAGAGGGCACTTTAATGCGTGTTTTGGCTTCTAGAGGGCACTTTAGCACACATTTTCGCTCCTAGAGGGCACTTTAGCACGTGTTTTGGCTCCTAGAGGGCACTTTAACACGTGTTTTGGCTCCTAGAGGGCACTTTAGCACACGTTTTGGCTTCTAGAGGCCACTTTAGCACACATTTTGACTTCTAGAGGGCACTTTAGCACACGTTTTGGTTTCTAGAGGGCACTTTAGCATGTGTTTTGGCTTCTAGAAGGCACTTTAGCACACGTTTTGGCTCCTAGAGGGCACTTTAGCACGTGTTTTGGCTTCTAGAGGGCACTTTAGCACACGTTTTGGCTTCTAGAGGGCACTTTAGCACGTGTTTTGGCTTCTAGAGGGCACTTTAGCACGTGTTTTGGCTTCTAGGGGGCACTTTAGCACGTGTTTTGGCTTCTAGGGGGCACTTTAGCACGTGTTTTGGCTTCTAGAGGGCACTTTAGCACGTGTTTTGGCTTCTAGGGGGCACTTTAGCACGTGTTTTGGCTTCTAGAGGGCACTTTAGCACACGTTTTGGCTTCTAGGGGGCACTTTAGCACGTGTTTTGGCTTCTAGGGGGCACTTTAGCACGTGTTTTGGCTTCTAGAGGGCACTTTAGCACACGTTTTGGCTTCTAGAGGCCACTTTAGCACACGTTTTGGCTCCTAGAGGCCACTTTAGCACGTGTTTTGGCTTCTAGAGGGCACTTTAGCACACGTTTTGGCTTCTAGAGGGCACTTTAGCACACGTTTTGGCTTCTAGAGGGCACTTTAGCACGTGTTTTGGCTTCTAGAGGGCACTTTAGCACGTGTTTTGGCTTCTAGAGGGCACTTTAGCGCGCGTTTTGGCTCCTAGAGGGCAGTTTAGCACGCGTTTTGGCTCCTAGGGGGCACTTTAGCACGCGTTTTGGCTCCTAGAGGGCAGTTTAGCACGCGTTTTGGCTCCTAGGGGGCACTTTATCACACGTTTTGGCTCCTAGAGGGCAGTTTAGCACGCGTTTTGGCTCCTAGGGGGCACTTTAGCACGCGTTTTGGCTCCTAGAGGGCAGTTTAGCACGCGTTTTGGCTCCTAGGGGGCACTTTAGCACGTGTTTTGGCTCCTAGAGGGCACTTTAGCACACATTTTGACCCCTAGGGCTCACTTTAGCACGTGTTTTGGCTTCTAGGGAACACTTTAGCACACGTTTTGGCTCCTAGAGGGCACTTTAGCACGCATTTTGACCCCTAGGGATCACTTTAGCACGTGTTTTGGCTTCTAGGGAACACTTTAGCACACGTTTTGGCTCCTAGAGGGCACTTTAGCACGCATTTTGACCCCTAGGGATCACTTTAGCACACGTTTTGGCTCCTAGAGGGCGCTTTAGCACACGTTTTGGCTCCTAGAGGGCGCTTTAGCACACGTTTTGGCTCCTATAGGGCACTTTAGCATGCGTTTTGGCTTCTAGAGGGCACTTTAGCACGCATTTTGGCTCCTAGAGGGCACTTTAGCACGCATTTTGGCTCCTAGAGGGCACTTTAGCACACATTTTGGCTTCTAGAGGGCACTTTAGCACACGTTTTGGCTTCTAGAGGACACTTTACCACACATTTTGGCTTCTAGAGGGCACTTTAGCACACGTTTTAGCTTCTAGAGGGCACTTTAGCACACGTTTTGGCTCCTAGAGGGCACTTTAGCACACGTTTTTCAACAATTGCGCCACGAGGAAGGCGGCCGCCCCCCCGGGCCCCCCCCTGTGCTCGCCCATGCAGTGGGTGGATGTTCATATTAGAATTACAGCAGGAAAGGGAAAAGCGCAAGGGAGAAGAAGAATTAGGACAGGATGGAAAGGGAAAGGTGAGAGGAAAGTAGAAGTAAGTGCGGCGGTGGATTTCGGTTCTTACGGCCCGTTATGAAAACACCTCAGTTACAGCCTGTGTCGTAAATTCTTACGGTGTTAATTTTGGGCAATGGGGTTGGAGTTGGGGGGTGGGCGAGACAGAAAACACAGCCGGGATGGATGGGGAAAGTGTATTACATCATTATCCTGATACTTACTGAAGGCCACCCAAGTTTTTGCTGCACACACACACAGACACACACACACAGACACACACACACACACACACACTCCCTTAATCGTGTGGCTACAAGTAGAACTGATACCCCAGCTTGTGGTTTACTGCAAATAAACAAGCACAGGCACCTTACAGGATACACCACCCACACACACACACAGTCATTATCAGAGTAAACATACTGTGAAGCGCGTGTGTTAGTTTGGGAAATGTGTGCGTGTGTGTGTGTGTGTGTGTGTGTGTGCACGTGAGCCCTACCTGCCATATCTAGCAGCAGTGGATTCGGACCACTGGCTGGAGGCGGAGATGTCCTCGTCCTGTATCTGCCCTCCCGACATGCCCAGAGGGTATCGACACACACCTGCGACACAGAAAACACACATTTCGTTAAAAGGCGGAAAGAAACGAACAAGACAAGTGGACGAATATGGAAACTGTAATGAGGGTCAGTGAAAAACCACCAGACGAACATCCTCCATTTGTTCTGACATAAACACTGTTTACCCAGAAGGGGGAAGTGTCTAATTACAAGTCCTGTCCTTTTTTTTGAGTGCACCCTGAAAACAGTAATTCTGCTGTCACTTACAGAAAGTGTAGCTTTGATTATGTAATCCTTGAAAAGCCAGAATTACAGAATGACCTTTGCTTTTGCTTTGACAGGAAGTCAGGAAAACATGACCTGTTTATGTTTCATGCTTTTACCCCAGAGAGTAGGCTATTATTCTTTTTCTATTATTATTATTCAGCTCTGTTTTGTTAGGGCTTTGTGTTATTTTTCATTTTCAGTTCTGAGTTTTAAATTGTAAAAAGCTAAAATATAGATACAACATTATATTATGGTACATTTAGCTGCTCTTGTATTGTAAGTATTCTTGCTGTCATTAATTTGCCTGGACACATTTTGAATGCAGGACTTAGTACCGGTAGCTCAACTCAAGATTTTTCACAGTTTTGTTCTGTTTTTAATGTAATGTTACGTTAATTTAGGCAAATAGTTCAGAAACATATCTTTTTTCAGGAATAAGTTATTGCTTAGTACACCTATTAAGTGTTAAGCTGCTGAGAAGATTGGTCCAAAGGTAAACATCTTAAACAACTCTAATGATGTACTAATTATCACTTATTAGGGCTTATTATGGTCTATTTAAAGGGATAGTTCAACATTTTGGCAAATTGGCCCATTGCCATAATTGCTATAGTCATAGCAGTAGGTTTGTCGTTGTCTTTATTTGTCGGTGTAAGGTATTTTTAGAACGGCGGAGCAGAGCCGTGAGCTGCTCAGGGCTATGCTATGGAAGCTAAGGGAATTTCTTGGTTTCCCTCATCAAACTCATCAAATAAAAAATCCCAAAACTCCAAAAACGCTTTCGTGGACAAGTTGTGAGCTGCACATTCACCACGCTATGAGATAATAACACAATGTTACCACACAGAGTTGTTTTAGAGGTAAAAACAGAGTCTGCTTGCTGAAAAACTGTCCCTGAACGCAACGCACATCAGCATGGATAAGAGCGCGATATCAGTTTAACCCAGTCAACAGTGAATTAGCATCTAGGCTGCCAGCTGCAGTGATACCAGGATGCCACAGTGGCCTCAACAGCAGCCGTATGGAACGAAGTAGCGGTTCCTTAAAAAAAAGTTTTTGCTTCAACTTGACAATTAATTAAGTGTAACAGCAGGATATGTGAGAAGTCTTTCTTCCCCTGGCGTTTACCTGCTGAAACACGCAGCTCCCTTCGCTTCGCTTCGCTCAGACCAACCACAGCGCTGAAAATTCATAACCCTTACTCAAACATTCAACAGACATTCATAAGACAGAACTACTTAATTCCCAGCTCCTGTCAAGAAATCTGCACAATGTGATGGATAGTGCTGGATGAAGCGGTGCGGGGAGGAGGAGGAGGAGGACTCCACACACACACACACACACACACACACACACACACACACACACACATGGATTCAAGTAATTACAGAGTCTTTGCACTCAAATTGTGGTTGCTAGCTGGATCCATCAGTGTCTCTGCCAGTCCAAATAGGACTGGTATCAAGCACATGTAGGCTGCAGGAGTTTGTGTGTGTGCGTGCGTGCGTGCGTGCGTGCGTGCGTGCGTGCGTGCGTGCGTGCGTGCGTGCGTGCGTGCGTGCGTGCATGTGGTAAAACTGGCCTGGTTTCGAGCACATGCCGCCCCCATCGTGCGGTCAATAGAAGCAATATGCCCTCTGTTTCCTGCGTGCCCCTCCACCCCCTCATCCTTATTTTTTTTTGTTCGGTCTCAGTTTTGTCGTCTCTCCTCCTGTGTGGTCTCTCTCTCTCCCCCACTCACTTTTCTTCTCCTCCCTCGAGTGGTGAGAGTTGATTAAAGTTAACACCATGATTTAGGAAATCTTCATCTCATTAAAGACTGAGTGGGTTATAGCGGCTAACTGAGCATGACACAGCCAGCCAGCCAGCGCGGTATCTATCAACTTCTACAAGACCCTGTACTGATTCCTGGGTGTTTCCTGGAGGGGAATCAAAGGGGAACTTTCCCATCATGTGTTATCAACAGGCTCAACACTGATATCGCCACCTAACAGGATATGACCCATAGGTAGCCTCATTTATGAATGAAAGAGCCTTTGGAAAAACTTGCTTTTTTTTCTGTGTATGCGATATAGTGCTGGGTTGTGGCTTTCAGTGGGGGAGGCAGAAGTTAAAGGGAGTCTGACCCTGTCCGCTTGGCCTCTTGTCTCACAGAAAAACCTTTGAGAAGATGCCAGCAACAGCAGAGCAGGAGGTTCAATGCCTTCTCTGTCTTTCCTCCCCTTTCTCTCCCTGTGATTCCCTCTTTCTCTTTTTTTCTTGATCTCCTCCAAATATTTGTTTAAAAATCAAGATGTGGAAACCCCTGAAGGGTTGGGACTGCATGGGACTCACGACCTGATCTGAGTCTACACACCCACCGCTCACGTTATCTGCAGCACGCTCACACGGAGAAAATCAAAAAGCAGGCGAGGAGGACGCGACCACGCATGCATTATGTAGCCTCGGCTCCATCTTGGCAGTGACACAGTGACAGCTTGAAGGAGGCACAAACAAAAAACTGTTCCAGATGTCTCCACACTCGCCTCCTCTGTCCTTCTTTCATCTTGTCCTCTCTAACTTTTGTTCCACTCTGTCCTCCTCACATCAGCCCTCATCGTTTATCTCTAACTGTTTACACCCCTCCCCTAACCCTCCTATTTTTCTCCTCGCACCAGATTTCAGCCTTGGCTCTACAAGCGGACCACATCAACCAAAACCCCATCTCACTCATCTCATATTCTCTGCATATTAGCAGTATCCATGAATATGTAATTATAAAATCATTTCAATCATAGGTGCAGCGCTCAAACTGCAAAGCTGCAAAGCTCAAACTGCAGTAAAACACAAATCGTCTGAACCTGCTTCAAGTGCAACAGCAGAGATCTCCAACAAATGATTTGAAATCCATTCAGGCCGACGGGATAAGATGACAAAGAACGGCAATATTTGAAAAATAAGTGGATCAAGTAGGAATGATAATATCTGGCACCTGAGAACTAAAATGTTGTATCTGTCCTCATGTTACAGGGGTTGCTGCTGCAGCCCAGACCAGCCTGAGGTTATGGGGTTTGAGGTGGTTGGCCTTCCTGCACTTATGAGGAGCCAGCAGAGGTGAACAGTGTAAACAGAAAAATGGAGACGGCGACTGAGGTGAGCAGAGTGCAGCAGCTGCAACCCTCTTTTTACTCCTCCTGTCTCCACACTGGGATGAGACTAGGGTTGCAAAATTCTGGGAATTTTCAAAGTTGGAAACTTTCAATGGGAATTAACGGGAATTAACAGGAATAAATCAGAAATTTACAAAGTTGAAGGTTGGCCCTTAATAGAAAATATATTGTAGCATAATCTTGGCAAAAAAAAAAACAGATTTAATGCAAATGCACTTGAATATCTATGCTATTCCATGCACACACATGTCCTCCATCACATGTGTAACCTAGTGAATAAAAACACAGGTTAAAAGTAATAATATGCCAGTCTAGATGCACTATTTCTATGCTTAGAGAGTGAGAGATGACAGCCAGTCAAAACACGGAGTTGGTCAAGTCCCGCCTCCATCCGAACGTGATTGACAGATCACAACATACCTGCATGAGCGGAGACGAACTCATAGCTAACTGAGCATAAACAAAGAAAAGAGAAGAGAATTATAAAGTTACGGTTATAGCTGCTAAAACACCTAGTTTATGCACGCCAGTGAATCAATATAACCTGCCGGTGAATTACCTGGAGACGGTCCGGAGTGGAAAGTCTCGGTTTTTCCTCGGCCGATCTCGGTAAGATAACAGTGTTGTGCTAATGTTGCTAACCATGTATACTGTGTCAGGCAGCCAGCCTGCTATTGAGTTGGTCAATGTTAGCGACCTAGTTGCCACTATCAAGCAGAATAGTGATGTTAATGCTGCTAATTAGTCAATTTAACAGTATATTATGAGAAGTGGGTATTGAAATACCATAATATGGTTGTTTATTGTGTTATTTTGTTGAAGATGTGAATGTTCAAACAGTTTACTGTGAGAGATGTGAGTTAATTAAATGTATTTGTATAATCACTTGAGAGGGGGCATTGCAAACTTCAGCAGAGCCATATGTGGCAGGTTTACAGTTTATAATCTGTACGGTAAAATACTGTAATGTTTGTTGACTGTATAATACTACTGCTCTGACTGAGATATTGATTGAGATTTAAAGTTATTGAACTGAAGTATAATGAAAGGCCTTAATATGTAATCATTAAGTATTATATTATATGTGATGCTTAGTGTTACATTATTGTTATACTTTGGAGTGATAGTTGTACAACAAATAGATAAAGTAAGATATTAAATTCCTGTTTGCAAAACTTAAACAGGTCAGGTCTTATGGATAGAGTGAGAACCTCTTCAGGAGATCCATTGATGGCGAGCCTCCCAGCGTGATCCTGCTTCGAACTGAGCCCGATTCATCGAATACTCCACCTGGTGGTAGGGTGGTGTCAGCCCCAGGACTGTCACACACATTCATACATTCACACTCACTCGCCCCAGGAACTTTCATGAGAACACTGGACACTTGAATACTAAAGAACTTCCAGACATTGGATTTGAAAGACACTTTATTGTGACAAAGATCACAATACAGACTTGACAGATTGACTTTTGTTTGGACTGACCAGATTTATTATTTTAAAGGGCCCATTTTATTTTATTGTATTCATATGTTATTTCATGTTGTGAATTATCACTTGCAATTTACTTAACTAAAACAAACACTTTGCAACTTACCTTGTCGTGTGTATTTTCTTGTATGATTTCAGCAGTCCTGTCCTTTAGCTCCTCACGAACCTAGAGTATTAGTGCACTAACCAGGAGTGGGAAGTGGGTTACAAAACTTGGCGAGCCAGCCAGGAGCGTTGTGGACGGACTGCAATCATACATGAAGGTCACCTGAATTGAATTGATTGCAGTATTTTGTTGCATATTGGTTTTTTTTTCAAAAAAAAAAAAAATTGAAAAGTTCAGGTTTAAATAGAGGTTTAAGGTGATACACTGCAAAAATGGAGATTGTTGAGGCAGAGAATATCAAAGTACCAAACTCGCTCATCATTAGTGGGTTATCTGACACTCCTGTAGATGAGGAGATTGTTGATTACCTAAAGCAGTATGGGTCAATTTCAAGGATAGTTCGTATTGATAGCCCTGAGTCTGAATTTCACAAACAGGCTGTTTTGGAGTATGAGTCAGGTGAAGCAGTGCAGAACCTTAGCGCTAAGTTGCCACTTGGAAAGCCAAGTTCTGCAGACCCTAACATCATCCACCATGTGCAAACTCTGTCTAGTGTCTACAGCGGAGAAGCAGGCACTAAGGTCACTCATACATTCCTATCAGAGCTTAAAGACATAGCCAAACTGAGTGGAAAGTCCTTTGAGGACATTTTACAAGAGGAGCTTACCAGAATAACAGGAACCATTGGCAGCCCTAATCAACCAGTGAGTGAGGCATTAACAACCCCCTCTGCAACTGCCATAACTCCGCCCAATCTCACACAAGCTCAAGAGTCAAAACTTACCACTGCTGAAACTCCACTTCAGGCAGAATCTGCTGCTCCACTTTTTTCACCTGTACAAGGAGAGAGCATGCATAACTTCAACTTGTCCCCTGAGCATCTCAGTACCCCAGATGTACAGCGCGTAGTAGTGGAACATATTGTGAAAAGCACAGACATTTCATCTCAATTCCACTCACCTGCTAAACTGAGATCTTTTTCAGGAAGAGTCCCGTGTCCCAACTATGAAGTTGACTACGACACCTGGAGAACCAGTGTCGACTTCTACTTGATGGATCCCAGCGTTTCCCAAACACAGTTGGTAAGACGAATCGTTGACAGTCTTTTACCTCCTGCAGCTAATGTAGTGAAGCCTCTAGGTCCCCAGGCTCCTCCACACGCCTACCTAAATTTGCTTGACTCAGCGTATGCAACCATTGAAGACGGAGATGAGTTGTTCGCTAAATTCCTTAATACTCACCAGAATGCCGGAGAGAAGCCGTCCAGCTATCTTCACAGGCTCCAATCATCCTTAAATGCAGTTGTGAGAAAGAAAACTGTATGTGCAAGTGATGCAGACAAACAGCTCCTTAAACAGTTCTGCAGAGGTTGCTGGAACAACTCATTGATTGCAACACTCCAACTTGAACAAAAGCAGAATAATCCACCAGGCTTTTCGGAACTTCTGCTGTTGTTGCGTACCGAAGAAGATAAGCAAGCAGCTAAGGCAAGCCGAATGAAGCAGCATTTAGGAATCACTAAACCAAAAGTTCAGGCTAACGCACAAGCTGCATGTATCAGTGAGATGAATGATTATGATGTGCAAATCCAGGACAACAGTATATCAACAGCTGTGGAGCAGATTAAGAAACAGATAGCCAATCTCCAAGCTCAGATTTCAGCTTTCTCAGGCACAGTGGGAGAAAAATCTGTGAAACCTAAAACAACTAAGACTCAAAAAAGTAAGACAAATGGAAACCGACCTACCTCTCAGAAGCAGTCACCAGGCCAGACCCCGTCGTCGAGACCCAGACCCTGGTATTGTTTTAAATGCGGGGAGGATGGTCATGTCGTCGCCAGTTGTAACAATCCTCCAAATCCAGAGCTGGTTGACGCTAAAAGAAAAGAGCTGAAAGAAAGACAACAGGCTTGGGACAAGAAAAACACCTCCAGTGACACTTCCCCTTTAAACTAAGTGATGTTCCTATTGAGGGGCAAATGGGAACAGGTGAAGTTAAAAGTCCCAGTTTTGAGCATAAAACACAACATACAGCATCACTAAAAGAACACAGAACAGCACAAACCAGAAAACTGCCTAAAGGTCTAGTAGGAAGTAAAAGCACCGCTAACGTTAAAGTTAATGGAGTTGACTGCCATTCATTGCTTGACACAGGATCTCAAGTAACAACTGTGTCTCAATCCTTCTACAATTTACACCTGTCAGACCACACTATCCATCCGGTGAGCGACATATTAGAAGTAGAGGGAGCAAATGGTCAGTCAGTTCCCTATGCAGGCTATGTGCAGTTACATGTGCAGTTTCCAAGAGAGTTTATTGCTTCTGAGCCGGAAGTCCAAACTCTAGCTTTGATAGTACCAGATGTCCGTTCGAACAGTGACATACCTGTACTGATTGGAACTAACACCCTTGATCCGCTGTATGAGCAGTTTTGTGATGACAGTTCCCTACAGGGTAAATCTTACTGTGGCTACCAACAGGTTTTAAAAACCTTACAGCTCAGACACAAACAAAACTCAGATGGTCCACTTGGTTTTGTCAAACTGCGAGGAAAAGAGGCAGATGTCATTCCTGCTGGACAAAAAGTTGTACTGGAGGGTTTTGTTAATGTGAGTAGTTTAAACAATGAGAGATGGGCGCTACTTGAACAACCTACCTTTTCATCCTTACCTGGTGGAATCTTCACTGATGGTTGTCTGATTTCCATTCCAACGCAGTCTCCATACAAGATCCCTGTTGTGTTGAGAAATGAAACCAGTCACGATGTTGTTCTACCGACTAACTGTGTTATTGCTGAGCTTAGTGTTCCTCAAGAAATCCTACCAGCCCAGAACACCACCAGTCGGCAGCAACCAGAAGTAAGTTGTTTAGGTCAATCACAAACAGCTAGCTGCTCAACACAACAACAATCTGCTCACAACACAAATCCACAACCATGTAACATTCCTGAGAGCCTCAAGTTCGACTTTGGAGACTCCCCACTCCCCTTGGAGTGGAAGACTCGAATAACAAAAACATTGAACTCCTACTCTGATGTCTTTTCTCATCATGAGCTTGATTTCGGTCATGCAACAAAGGTAAAACATCACATCAGATTAAAGGATGAAACGCCTTTCAAACAGCGGCCCCGCCCTATACATCCACAGGACTATGCAGCTGTGCGACGCCATCTCCAATCCCTCCTCGATGCAGGTGTCATCAGGGAATCTGAGTCCCCCTTCTCGTCACCCATTGTGGTCGTCAAGAAGAAGAATGGTGACATCAGACTGTGTGTGGATTACAGGAAATTAAACATTCAAACCATCAAGGATGCATATGCATTACCTAACTTGGAGGAATCCTTTTCTGCACTCAGTGGGGCTCAATGGTTCTCTGTAATGGATCTGAAATCAGGGTATTATCAGATTGAGATGGAGGAGAGCGACAAACCAAAAACAGCTTTCGTATGTCCTTTGGGATTTTGGGAGTGGAATCGAATGCCGCAAGGAATAACGAATGCACCTTCCACGTTCCAGCGCCTTATGGAAAAGAGCATGGGCGACATACACCTGCGGGAAGTGCTCGTTTTCCTTGATGATTTGATTGTTTTTTCCACATCTTTGGAAGAACATGAAATCCGACTGACCAATGTTTTGAAGCGACTGAGAGATAATGGCCTCAAGCTCTCACCAGAGAAATGCCGTTTTTTTCAAACCTCAGTACGCTACTTGGGGCACATCGTGTCAAGAAACGGCGTTGAAACGGACCCCGAAAAGGTCAAAGCACTTAAGACCTGGCCGAGACCTCAAACATTGAAGGAGCTGAAGTCTTTTCTAGGCTTCTCCGGTTATTACAGGAGATTTGTACAAGACTATGCTAAGATTGTGAAGCCCTTAACAAATCTCACTGCAGGTTATCCGCCGACACGAAAAGGGACCAAAGTAATCAAAATCGATCCCAAATACTTCAATCCCAAGGAGCAATTTGGAGAAAGATGGACATCAGATTGTGAGAAGGCTTTTGAGGAAATCATAGGTAAACTTACCTCTTCTCCAGTCCTAGGGTTCGCTAATCCTCAGCTACCGTATGTTCTTCATACGGACGCAAGTACAACCGGTCTTGGAGCGGCATTGTATCAGGTGCAGGATGGGGAGAGTCGTGCTATTGCCTATGCAAGTAGAGGGTTGTCATGCAGTGAAGCTAGATATCCAGCCCACAAGCTGGAATTTCTCGCTTTAAAGTGGGCTATCACTGAAAAATTCCACGACTACTTGTATGGAAACACCTTTACAGTAGTAACTGACAACAACCCTCTCCGGTACATACTCACCACTGCCAAACTGGATGCTACTAGCTACCGCTGGTTAGCTTCCCTGTCCACTTTCTCATTTGATATCAAATATCGTGCAGGAAAACATAACCAGGACGCGGATGGTTTGTCGAGAAGGCCACATGGAGCGTTGACTGATGACAGCTGTTCGCAAGAAGAGAGTTCACGGATTCGTGAGTTCACCTCACACCACCTGGCTCCTGTGGATGTAGTCAAGGCCACCTGTCAGTATCACATTGTGGAACAGGACGAACCATCATTTCCCCCTTGTCTAATTGAGTCACTCGCGATTCATCCAGATGCAATACCAGCTGCATATGAAGAGGAGGACTCCTTTAAAGGGCTTTCCACGATCCCCAGGTACAGTGACACAGAGTTGGCCAGACTACAGCAAGCAGACTCCGACATCAGTGGTATCATAAAGTTGATTCAGTCAGGAGAACCAGCACCTGTTCAACTTAAGACTGAGTCGCCTGAGTTTCGGCTAATGCTGCGAGAGATGAGTCGTTTTGAACTGAAGGATGGTCTGCTATACAGGAGGCGACAATGTGACACCAGACCCGTGTATCAACTTGTCCTCCCGCATGTGTTGAGGTCATCTGTGCTCACCAGCCTTCACAATGAGATGGGTCATGTTGGGATGGAGCGCACCCTCGAGCTGGCGAGATCTAGGTTTTATTGGCCTAAAATGTCATCGGATGTTGAAGCAAAGGTCAAAAGCTGTGAAAGGTGTGTCAAAAGGAAAAGCCAGCCAGAAAAGGCTGCACCTCTGGTCAGTATCAAAACCAGCCGACCCATGGAACTTGTCTGTATGGACTTCCTGTCCCTGGAACCGGACAGTCATAACACCAAGGATGTCCTGGTTATTACAGACCATTTCACAAAATACGCCATCGCTATACCTACCAGAGATCAGAAGGCCACCACAGTAGCTCGATGTCTGTGGGAGCAGTTTCTTGTTCACTATGGATTCCCAGAGCGTCTCCATAGTGATCAGGGCCGTGACTTTGAGTCTCTGATCATTAAGGAGCTTTGCACTTTAGTAGGTATAAAAAAGACCAGGACGAGTCCGTACCATCCCAGAGGAAACCCAGTGGAGCGGTTTAACCGCACGCTACTGAGCATGCTGGGTACTCTAAAGGAAAAGGAAAAGACAAAGTGGCGTGAGTATGTGAAGCCGCTCGCTCATGCATATAATTGCACGAGGAGCGAAGTAACTGGTTTCTCACCCTACGAGCTTATGTTCGGGCGACAGCCTAGACTACCCATCGACATCGCTTTCGGGTTACCAGTCAGAGACAGTTCAGCCACTTCACACTCACAATATGTAAAAAACTTGAAGTCGTACTTGACAGCAAGCTACCAACTAGCTATGTCAAATGCTAAGAAAGTAGCGGACAAAAACAAACAAAGGTTTGACATGAGGGTGAGAGAGTCGAGTCTGGACATAGGAGATAGAGTTCTGGTGCGTAATCTCCGCCTGCGCAGTAAGCATAAACTCGCTGACCGATGGGAGTCCACTGTTTATGTGGTACAGCAGAGAGCAGGAGACTTACCTGTCTATACAGTTTGCCCTGAAGGTCAGGATGGACCAGCACGCACACTGCACCGGGATCTATTACTCCCATGCGGATTCCTCTCTGAAGTAGAGGGAGAGCCTGAAGAGGCCAGACCCACTGTTAGGCCTAGAACGAGACGAACCCTAGTCCAACCTGATGAGAGACCTCTGGATTCTGAAGAGGAGGATGACAGTCCTTTATTTTATCCAGTTGAAATGGTTGAGACAGAGGCAAGGATCCTTGAGCCTGTCAGTATGACTTTACCTGAAAAGGAAGTACTAACTGAAAGTGAAACAGGACCTCAAACAACTGAAAGTGAAACAGATCCTCAAACAAAAAACTCACCTGATCTGGAAAATGTACATGAAATGGAACCAAGAAACTTACCTGTGAACCTACCTGAACTTTCAACAGCAGATGTGTTGAAAACACCTGTGGAAAAAGAAAATACGAACCTAACTGAAAACTTACCTGATTTGACTCGAAACAACTCTGAATCTGTGGAAAAAGAAACTACAAACCTAACTGAAAACTTACCTGATTTGACTCGAAGCAACTTTGAACCTGTGGAAAATAACCCAATGGAGCAGGAACCTGAAAACAACCTCTGTGTTGAAACAGAAAAACATATTGATCAGATGGAGACAAAACATATTGATCAGATGGAGACACAAAATGATACAACTGAACTTCAAAGCTCACCTCATGCATCCGTATCAGGAATGGAAAGGGACAAACAACTAATGGAGAGAGAGCAGAAACAGTTAACCACCCCAAACAGTTCTCAAGAGCAGACTATGGTAGGAGCAGAAGTCACTCCTTTGACAAGTTCATGTGACTTAGCTGATGCTCCTCAGACAGATCATAACCATCCAGCTACCGCTAATGGCCATGTTCCTGTAGAAAAAACAGATGGTGCTATTAGTGAACAAAGTATGGACAGTGCACGGAGATCTGAACGTTCAAAGAGACCACCTGGGAAGTTTACTTACCCACAACTTGGAAATCCCTTGATTTCCTTTGCTCAAAGTTTGGTGGACGGATTTAATAGAGTCCTAGTTGAAACATTTGAAAGTACCAGTCCCTCTGAAAGAAAGAACATGAAGGGACTCATGTCAATTTAGAAGGGGAGGATGTAACCTAGTGAATAAAAACACAGGTTAAAAGTAATAATATGCCAGTCTAGATGCACTATTTCTATGCTTAGAGAGTGAGAGATGACAGCCAGTCAAAACACGGAGTTGGTCAAGTCCCGCCTCCATCCGAACGTGATTGACAGATCACAACATACCTGCATGAGCGGAGACGAACTCATAGCTAACTGAGCATAAACAAAGAAAAGAGAAGAGAATTATAAAGTTACGGTTATAGCTGCTAAAACACCTAGTTTATGCACGCCAGTGAATCAATATAACCTGCCGGTGAATTACCTGGAGACGGTCCGGAGTGGAAAGTCTCGGTTTTTCCTCGGCCGATCTCGGTAAGATAACAGTGTTGTGCTAATGTTGCTAACCATGTATACTGTGTCAGGCAGCCAGCCTGCTATTGAGTTGGTCAATGTTAGCGACCTAGTTGCCACTATCAAGCAGAATAGTGATGTTAATGCTGCTAATTAGTCAATTTAACAGTATATTATGAGAAGTGGGTATTGAAATACCATAATATGGTTGTTTATTGTGTTATTTTGTTGAAGATGTGAATGTTCAAACAGTTTACTGTGAGAGATGTGAGTTAATTAAATGTATTTGTATAATCACTTGAGAGGGGGCATTGCAAACTTCAGCAGAGCCATATGTGGCAGGTTTACAGTTTATAATCTGTACGGTAAAATACTGTAATGTTTGTTGACTGTATAATACTACTGCTCTGACTGAGATATTGATTGAGATTTAAAGTTATTGAACTGAAGTATAATGAAAGGCCTTAATATGTAATCATTAAGTATTATATTATATGTGATGCTTAGTGTTACATTATTGTTATACTTTGGAGTGATAGTTGTACAACAAATAGATAAAGTAAGATATTAAATTCCTGTTTGCAAAACTTAAACAGGTCAGGTCTTATGGATAGAGTGAGAACCTCTTCAGGAGATCCATTGATGGCGAGCCTCCCAGCGTGATCCTGCTTCGAACTGAGCCCGATTCATCGAATACTCCACCTGGTGGTAGGGTGGTGTCAGCCCCAGGACTGTCACACACATTCATACATTCACACTCACTCGCCCCAGGAACTTTCATGAGAACACTGGACACTTGAATACTAAAGAACTTCCAGACATTGGATTTGAAAGACACTTTATTGTGACAAAGATCACAATACAGACTTGACAGATTGACTTTTGTTTGGACTGACCAGATTTATTATTTTAAAGGGCCCATTTTATTTTATTGTATTCATATGTTATTTCATGTTGTGAATTATCACTTGCAATTTACTTAACTAAAACAAACACTTTGCAACTTACCTTGTCGTGTGTATTTTCTTGTATGATTTCAGCAGTCCTGTCCTTTAGCTCCTCACGAACCTAGAGTATTAGTGCACTAACCAGGAGTGGGAAGTGGGTTACACATGCACAGATGATTTCTTGAACCCTGGAGGCCACACTTTTTTTGAGCCCAAAGCACAAGAGAGAGGAGGGGGGGGGTCCTTTCATTTATGGGGACAACGAGGAGTGTTTGAAAGTGAAGTGTTTTCACTAGGGATGGGTTAGTTCTGATACTGTTGTAATATACTTGTACTCGGTATCGGTGAACTTTAGCGAGTACAAGAACCGATACCAGTGCATGCAATTGCTCTGCATAAAGACCACGATCAGAGGGTGGCTTTGCATCTTTTTTTGTATTTTTTTTTTTAGATCAGAGGCTTGGTACAACAAATTTTGTTGTAACAAGCATAAAATAAAATAAAACTTCGAACTCATTGCATTTTGCCTAATCATTTGTTTTTTTGTTGTGGTAGGTTCAGCATCAATACTCGGTATCCGCAAGTACTCAGATCCAAGTATCGGTATCGTATCGGTTTGAAAAAAAGTGGTATCGGGGCATCCCTAGTTTTCACACTACATTTCCCATGAGTCTCGGCGCACTGTGAAATTCTTGGACCGGCGCAAGACGGATGAAAGCGAAAACATTTGCTAAGAATGTTTTCATTGATCAAGAATGAAAGTCGGAGGTTGGACGACGATCAGATACCGTCATAGCTCCGACCATAAACGGCGATTCGGTGACTCCCATGTTATTCCCATGAGCCACAGGGCATCATGCTGAGAATAATAATAACATTTTTCGAAAGTGGACCCATCAACAAGTGGGTAACGTAGATTCATCCACATTAATATGAGACTTTCTTATAACCAAATAAAAACTCCTCCTTGTCCCTTTAACATTTTGAATGAGATTTTTTTTTTTCCAATATTCCCAAAATTCCCCATCTTAACTTCCCATGGAAAGTTTCTGGAAACTTACCGGAAATTTTCCGCCCCTTTGCAACCCTAGATGAGACATTGTCAAAAATCTAAAAAGGTAGCCTCCTCTTGGTGGAAATGCAGGGATCATCATGTGCATGTTATTCGGTATGATGATGCGGTGAAATAGGTTTCCTCTGAAGCCTCGCCAGAAATACAAGAGCGATACCGACCGCAAACAGTGCAGCATCACCACCAGTCGGGGGAAAACACAGCAATTGCCTGGGACATAATTGATGAAAATAGGAGTCATTATCAGAGTCTTTAACCACATCCTAGAACGAGTCAGAGAGACAGAAACGGGTTTCAGTGTATCATGCCGGATGACCGCTGGCTCTTCCAAAATGTTGGTTTTTGCCGTGTTTATTTATCTACCCAACCCACTCAGAGGTGACCCCTGGGGTGAGCTGTGGGGGCATTGAGACACATGCACACATACGCAGATTTACCCTCACACAACACAGACACACACACACACACACACCAACCCCACCAACCCTTCATGCTTCACATTTGGCCGCAGCATCTAAAAATATCAACCCAGAAAAAGGTGGAAAAATACCAGCCTTGTGTGGTGGAGGAGTAGAAAGAAAGAAAGAAAGAAAGAGAGAGAGAGAGAGAGAGAGTGGGAGATGAAGGAGTAACGGACCAAACCCCCTCTCCCACTACTGAAAGGCAGGTTTGTTCTGCAGTGTTTGCTGTCCAACCGCTGACTCCAAATACACGCACACACACACATACACACTGTGTAGTCACGCAACTTGCTGTGCACATCTGCTACATAATACCTGTCCGTTATATATATACTGTATGTCTGGGGTTGTGGAGGGTTGAAGAGCAGCCACGGTGGCCACAAGTGGGAAATATGGAATTACAAATTGCTTTAAAGCAACACTAATCAATATTTCTATATTCACACAATGACTCAAAAGACTCCAATATGAGAGGGGTCACCTCATAAACCTACACCAAACTATCCTGCACTTCTGAACTTTTTGGGGTTAAAGTTTTTGTATCAGTAAATAAATACAAATACATTAAAAAAATATGTATTAAAGGGATAGTTCAACATTTTGGCAAATTGTCCCATTGCCACGAGACAGTCGTTTTCAAGGTAAATTCATGCAAAACCACTGTACCCTGTATTTACCTCGAAAATGGCTCTGTTTCGTAACGTTCCGTTATTATCTAATAGCGTGGTGGTTGTGCAGCTCACAACGTGTCCACAAAAGCATTTTGGAGTTTGGGGATTGTGTATTTGATGAGTTTGATGAGGGAAACCAAGAAATTCCTTTAGCCTCCATAGCATAGCTCTGAGCAGCTCACGGCTCTGCTCCGCTGTTCTAAAAATAGCTTACACCGACAATTAAAGGTAACGAACCTACTGCTATGACTATAGCAATTACGGCAATGTGCCAATTTGCCAAAATGTTGAACTATCCCTTTAACATGCACTTTTCTAAATTTCAGATTTTCTAAAACATAGCATGAGAACGCGTCTGTTTAATCAGTGCTGCCGGTCCTACAAGACCAAGGTCGACTGGAGCAGCAAACCTAGCAGCAAAAGGAATTCAACTTCTGATTGGTGAGAGGTGCAGCCTACTATGTCTTTATTCGGTTAAATAGTTTCACTTTAAAGTTATTACGGTGATGTATGATTCTCACAATTGAAAGAGAAAGCTCAAATGCATTCATTCATTCCTTGAGGATTTATTTGAAACATCCTCATGGGAAGAAGCCCACACAATAATAATACTGCGTGATATTTGGCTGCTCTGCTCAGGCCTGCACTCATGTCCACACCTCCTCCTCCTCCTCTCTCCTCTCTCTTCTCTCTCCACAGTGAAATAAAGTTCGCCCACTCACGAGTAAAATGGGAAAGACAGGGATGGTATAACTCCATTGCTTGGGAATTTTAAACAGGGGAAAATTGGCATCACTCAACATCTCAGCTCTACTAAATTCAGCCATGAATATTTCCAGACTGTGGAAAAACGACCGTCTTTTCAAGGCAGCAGAACTAAAGCATTAGGCAGAATTATAAGTGTATATCCTGCTTCCATATATTAGAGCAGGTTGAGATTTGAGCTTTTAGCGACACTGGAGATGATCGTTGGTGGTTTGTGAGGGGAGAAATCCCTCGGGTCAGATTTAGGATATAAAACCTTGACTTTAAACTGTGAACTTGTTGAACTTTGACCATGATCAGATGCACAAACAGTCCTTTCCATGACTTATGAGTGGTCAAATACTGGGAAACACACACCACACACACGCACACACACACACAAGTGCTGGGGGAGAAAGACAGAGCTTATTTCAATGGACTTTCCTGCTGTCAGAATGTCTGGTATGCATTAGCCACAGACTCCAGTGGGATAGCTGGATCCACAGCACGCACACACACACACAAACACACATGCACGCACACACACACACACAAAAAAACAAGACAAGGAGAAAGAGAGGAGAGAGACAAGAGAAAAAGACGTCTCACTGGGGTCAAACACTCACATCCTTAATTGAGTGTAGTTGAGAAGAATCATCTCATGAAATAAATAATTTGTCGTTGCTGAATGCTAAACACTACAAGGCCTATGGAGTTTTAAAGGGATAGTTCACCCAAAATATAATGGTTGTCAATGGACACCAGGTTTCTTCGTCCAAAAAGACACACCAAAAAACATCCAAATACCTCCATACTGCTCGTCTGTAATGTCCCTCTTGTGTTGAAGCCCCGACATGAGAAATTGTTCAGCTGGTCAGTACAAATCACGTGAGAACTGCACTGACACAGGAAGAGCAGTGAACTGAGACACTGGGAGCTTCCGTTACAAACAAGTTTAAAATATAGACTTATTTAATTTTTTTCGAAACAATTATTTCTCATGTCGGGGCTTCAATACAAGATGGGCATTACATGCGAGCAGTATGGAGGTATTTGGATGTTTTTTGGTGTGTCTTTTTGGACGAAGAAACCTGGTGTCCATTGACAACCATTATATGGACAAATACTGCTGCGCGGACCCCCCCTCCCCGTAACTCAGAGAGGGAACGGAGGACTCTGAAACTTCTCATAGCTCTTAGTCGACATGAGGGTGAGTGGAGTGAAATTTGAATTTTGGGTGAACTATACCTTTAAATGTACGAGGCATCTTATGTTACATTCACATCTGGTTAAACGGGTCAGAAATGTAGCTATTAACATACAGACATATGCATGAAAGCAACCACAGCATGAAACACACTATTTTACTTGAAAACTCCCTTTATAAACACTCTCTCTGATCTCTATCTCTCGCACTCTTTCTATTTCTCCCCTCGTTTTCTTTTCAAACTGCTTATAAAAAAACTCTCTTTTATGTTGTTAGTTTTGGCTCAAAAGAACATGAATGACAAACAGGGTGCTTTTAGTGTTGTATGTGAGAATGATTCAAAGTATATGGATAAATACTCTAGGAAACAGATGTTGTCGAATAATCTTCATGCTTAGGAATACATAGGAATGTGATGTTTGTAGTTTTCCTTCTGGACTAAAGCAAGAAAATCCCTCCAGGACAGCTGTAAATATGACCATGACCTCATGTTTTATTTTCATACCATCTCAGAATGTAGCAAGGGTTTACAGTTTTTAAAAAACACATTATGTCAAATGTTTTATTTTGAAAGTGGAAGTGGGGTGGAGTCGGACAAGAGGATGTGGAAGTGATGGAGCATATTTTTCCACTGTTCCTTTTACAGCATTACTTGGCAGAGTGGGGTCAGTCAGTGTGACCTGTAAACTCTGCGTTGAACTTTTTTGACAGAACCGTCGTTAATAATAACTGTTTCGATCCGAGTCTGTTCCTTCATTATCCTTTCAACAATGAGGGAAAACTCAGCTTGACGACAGAGGCTTTGAGACTGAAATAATAAACAGTAGCCAGTTGAGGGTTTTTACTGGCAAATATCTGCTGTGTTTCTACGATTTCAACAATAACCAAAAAACCTCTCTTTGATTCCTGCTCGACTCCATCTCTAACCCACCAAATGTTGCTACTTTATTTCCTCGTAAAAAAAAAAAAAAAAAAAAAATTATTAGTCCGTTTTCATTGACATCACAGAAACCACCCGTGCTGTGGCGGTAGAGCCGGAGAAAAACGTGCACGCTGAGATCAAAGTGGCCAAAACCGAGGGAGAAGAGGACCACATGGCTCCCACAAAGCAGCACTTATCCAAAATCTGAATCCGTTACAGTCTGGATTATGGGACTGCAGCACTAAAAAACCCAAACACACGACCCAAAACTCACAAAAAAAAGCCATTTTATAGTATTCTTCTTGAGTCTCCAATATGAGCTCATTCGAAAACAGCCATGCAGATCCTGAAAAATGGATGACAAAAAAAACAAAAAGGTGCGTAGCTGTACCTGGGTTGACCTGTGACGTGACGGCTCCTAACAGGTAGAGGAGGATGAGCAGGAGGAAGTGAATGTCCCACAGGTGCTTCATCCCAAAACACACGCACAGAGACAAGCTTCCGATCTGAAAGACAAGACGGGAACAAGTAGGTTACACGAAATGTTATAGCGACACTTTAATATTTAGTTTGACCACAAAAGGCAAAAAATAGCTCAGTATGTTTAAGCTGCTGCAGCATGAACGCACTTTATTTTTGTATTTACTCCTCTGTACTCATGGGAACCAAACACTATAAGGGGAAAATTGGGGTTTTTAATTGGGAGCTTGTTTTTATTTCACTCAATAAAAGACATAATAATTGCCACCTAACAGCGGAATTTCCATTTATTTACAGCTTTATCGCTCTACGAGAGACGGCCTGTTAAATTCAACTCGTGGCGATGTTTCAGTATCAGTTGGACGAGACAGAACAGCCTCAGTTCGTGGTGCAGTTTTCATTCGTAACACACACTAATTGTAGGAACAAATGATGAACGGGTGAGTGAGTGAGTGAATGAATGAGTGAATGAATGAAAGGACAAATGACAGAGGAAGAGGGGAAAGAGACACTGAGTCACAGACATGACTTCAGCTGGACAGACGCAGCGCCAACATGCCGCCTCCGACTGACCACTTAGTCCGGCAGCAGCAGAGAAAAACAACTCGTTTCAGTCCATGTTTCGTTTGTGATTTCACTGCACAAATCTAAAGACACTAAAAAATAAATAAAAAAGTGTGGATGTCTGTTTCAGTTTCATATAAATTTTGCTCATTAAACGTTTACAATGGGAGAAAAAACCTTAAGTTACAGACGTTTTCTTCACTTTGTGTTGTTATCTGATCATTGCCAAGTTACTGGGGCTTTTTTTTTTTACTGCTGCTCAAAGCCTCTGTTATATAACTGAGGTTCTTTTAATTGTTCACATCATGTTAATCATAACTTATGTAACACAATTAAAATGACACCACTCGGTTCTTAAACATTTTTTTATAAACGAAACTTTTTTGATGCTTTCCTGATATCATTGTACAAGCAACAGGCCCCAATGTAAATACTAAAATACATGAGCAAAGCAGGGTTATCTAAACCCAATTACACGTGACACAAAACAAAACTACCAGAGCACTGTGGGAATTTTCATGAGACACGAGACTGTGTGTGTGTGTGTGTGTGTGTGTGTGTGTGTGTGTGTGTGTGTGTGTGTGTGTGTGTGTGTGTATGAGACGTTTCCTGGTGTTCATCACTCGCCAAAAACAACATTTTCCTGACATCTCCCCACTGGAATAACAGAAGAATCAGCAGCATGCCACTCAGACCTGTGGTCCTTGGGTCTGGACAAGAGGACGAGACTGACTGGGCCACAGGACAAGCCTCCGTTCACATACGGTTAAATCAGCTGTCAGCGGCTGCACCGTGTTATAACATCCCCATTAGATCTCATATACATATTCTTTCATTTTGCTTACGTTCAGCCTGCAGCAGCAGCAGCAGCGACACTACCATGCCTACGATCCGGTTAACCTCTGTCCATACAAATGGATGACATTAATGAAATGCAGGTTCACTTTTGCTGCGATCTGTCCTTGGGAAACAAATCCAGACATGTTGATTTTGAGCTCGTGCCCAAATGTTTGAATAGCAATGGTTGACCTGTAGAGATACCTGATATTAAAGCAGAAGTCAGCGATCTGGTCGTTTTGGCTAATGCTGCGTTCCAGGCAGGCTTTTGAAACCGTAAGTTACGGCTTCAAGTCACGACTTTGTAGCGTTCCAGGTAACCCGTAACTCGTGTTTTTCCGACCTGTTGCCTGTGAAAGTGCACTATAACGGCCACTCGTAACTTCCGACCCGTGAACTCGTACCAGATCGAACTGGTACGACTTCACAGGTCGGAAAAACACGAGTTACGGGTTGCCTTGAACGCACCATGAGTTAGCAGCCCCCGCCCTCGTCATGGATCTATTGGTCCTCGTCCCTACGTCACCACATTCACGTGCATCCCTTGGCTGCACACACAGCCCTTCATGCCGTTCTCTCTCCTCATTGGATAACACTTGTATCCCACAAGGAAAGTTTTCTCCTGGTTTACAGCAGAGCAGAGTGACGGAGAGACCAAACACTCTATGGAAGTGATTGCTGATGGAAAATAGGACTATTTAGGACTTATATTAACAAAAACATTCCGCTGACTTCTGCTTTAAAGAACTATTTCGTCAGCTCTCCATATTGTCAGACTCCAGCGAATGTGCATTTAGAAATACAACAATTTCTTTAATTAATTAAGTGCTCAAGGCGCCTTTAAAAAAAAAGCATGTGGTAAAAAAAAAAAAAAAAACTACCTCAAACCCAAACACTTTCGTGCGAGTGGTGTTGATGAATTTTGCGACACTAATTACAACCTGACTTGCCTCTTTCTTTGTGTCCTCACACATAATCTTATTGCTTTTCTTGCTTCCATTTCCTGCAGCTTCAGGTTTCAGCCACTTCCCCACTGAGACTCCTTTACTAAGCTTAACTCCTCTTGGCTTTTCATAGCTAATGAAACACAAACACCTGATGGCTTGTGTGCACTTGAAAGTCAAAAAATATGTTTACCATGGGGCTGGCGGACATTTATGTAAAGGCTGCTTGTGTGTGTCGCATATGGGAGGAGAAGTGACCTTTGGTTCTACATCTGGAGACTCTCAAAGGACCGTGCTGCCGTGTGTCTGCAAGCATGTTTTAGCCCATTTACTGCAAATCACAGACTTTTTACAGTAGTGCTCGCCATTTAGCAAAGCGTGCTATAACTGGAGACGGAGGGCAGTCACTCAGTCATCAACATTTTTGGACCAGAGAGAACTGTATCCGGAGCTACTGGTTTGATTACCATAACACGTAGCGTACACATACACATAAATGGTCCCCAGAGGATGAATCATCGCGTCCCCTCAACGTATCGCATCGCTACCAGCATGCAGTCCACTCCGCAACCACCATAACCCTAATAAACCTGTGCTTTGAGGTCAGTGTTATCATATGTAACATGCTATAAAGCTGCTGTTGGTGCGAGAACAGATGTTAGAGGTTACCATGCTATATTTAGCATTACCCTCCAAACACAGTGAGTCTGACAGCTGAAGCTGTTGGTCTCTGAGTTATTATTATTATTAACTCACAGCGAAGTCTAATGTGATAACGTGGTCACCTCGCCAAGGAAAATCCTTTCAATCTATCAAACAACAACATGGCCTATTCATCTGGCACCACCTTAAAGGGATAGTTCAACATTTTGGCAAATTGGCCCATTGCCATAATCGCTATAGTCATAGCAGTAGGTTCGTTACCTTTATTTGTCGGTGTAAGCTATTTTTAGAACAGCGGAGCAGAGCCGTGAGCTGCTCAGAGCTATGCTGTGGAGGCTAAAGGAATTTCTTGGTTTCCCTCATCAAACTCATCAAATACACAATCCCAAAACTCCAAAACGCTTTCGTGAACAAGTTGTGACCTGCACAACCACCACGCTATGAGATAAATAATGGAACGTTACGAAACGGAGCCGTTTTCATGGTAAATACAGAGACTGCTTGCTGAAAAACTGTCCCTGCAATGCGAATCAGCGGTTTTGTATGAATTTACCTCTAAAACAGCTCTGTTTCGTGTCGTTCCATTATTCTCTCATAGTGTGGTGGTTGTTCAGGTCACAACTTGTCCACCAGAGCGTTGTGGAGTTGTTGGGTTGTGTATTTGATGAGTTTGATGAGGGAAACCAAGAAATTCCATTAGCCTCCATAGCATAGCCCTGAGCAGCTCACGGCTCTGCTCCGCCGTTCTAAAAATAGCTTACACCGACAAATAAAGGTAACGAACCTACTGCTATGACTATAGCGATTATGGCAATGGGCCAATTTGCCAAAATGTTGAACTATCCCTTTAACACCAAATGTTAGGCGTCGTGTTCAACCTACACACAGCAGTTTTACATCTGTCCACTTCACGACACCACTGGGATGATTGTAGTCTAGACTTGTTATATTGATTTTATTGCCTCCTCTTTATTACCACAGCGATGTCAGTGAAGCACAAATCACACAATATTTCTTATAATTAGGGCTTAAATCTTGTTCTCTTGGGGATGATAACAGTGACATGTACCGAGATCAAAAGAAAGTTTCTGTTTTAATCCAAGTAAAGGCAATGGTAGGTTTTTAGAGAAAAGCTCAAGTTTCAATACTTTATTGCCACGTCAACAACATTGTTGACAATACCCTGTCCTTCCAATGGACCATCAGTAAATAAATAGCCAAAATAAAAAGTGTTGAGGAGTCTGACAGTTTGCGGGTAAAGTATGTGCTGTTCTGGAGTCGGGTTGTTCTGGATGCTTTATGCTCCTCAATCTTTTTTGTGAGAGCTGATGGGTTATAATCCAAAATGTCTGTGGTTCATGGTTGTTAGGGAAACTTCTTTCTTCTTTTTAATTTTAAAGACTTTTCCAACACACATGACAAATAGGCCTACGTACGTATCTCCAAGCTTCTCTTCTTTGTTTTCTCACTACAATCACAGCAATTACAACCTAAAAACAAAGTCATTAGTGAAATTCCCGTAACTCTGTGAATAAGTGGAAATGGGTTTAACACTAGAAACTAGCTGGTCATGTTTTGGTTATTGTTAAACTGTGGGTTTCCTATGTATCAGTTTCATTGCCGTCGCCTGCTGTGTTCTCCATACCTGTATGAAGTGAACAGCTGTTATTCCACAACTGGCGTCTGCTTTGGTAACATCAGAGTTGGAGTTATGGAGGCACAGGTTCACAGTTCTGGAAACTTCTGTTCGTTCTCAGGAAAAACTTATTCGTGCCCCATCTTGGTTTCAAAAATTATCTATTCCAGACTTTTTTCCTCTTCATATTTCATTGTTTTTTTCAGGGAAAGACTGTATATAAATAAAGTACTAAGCTTATAAAGAAGCATCTGACGATTTACATAATAACTCACCATGTATAAATCATCAAACTTTGACTTTTCCATACAAACGATCATTATAATAGTTTATATAATATAATTTTTAAATGATCTATGCTTTATTCCATCAGTTATTTCATATTAAGAGTCTTTGCCTGAACATAAGACATTGCTCTCCAAAATTCATTCCAACAACTACATTCATTTTCTGAAGTGAGTGTAAAAGGGAGATGGGGTAACGGAGACACGGGCCCGCAACAAGGAGCAGCTGCGTAAACCCTTCAGTCATGAATTTATTCTCATGGCAGAGACGGAGCAGGAAAAAGAGAGGAGGTCTCGGCTGGAGAGGCTTCCCCACCTGCGTGTCAGAGCAGAGCATCTGAACCTCTGTTTTTCAGCATAAATACGCTGAATAAATACAATTAAAACTTTCCTGGAAAATAATATTGTTTTCCAGGTGCAACAGCTGACATTTCACTGCCAATTAACACTTATGCAGCAACAGGCTGTGTTTAGTTTGTATGTGACTGAGGTAAAGTCTGTGCTCCTGTGTTACCATGGTGCCTAGGTAAAATTATTCCTCCTAATTTTTAAAAAAAGTCGAGCTCATATTTTTCTGACTATAAAAAGTGCTGGATATCTCGTGTGAGCAGGTACGAGGGACACGAGGTCAAAACGGACGTACCAGAGTAGTGTGTGGAACGTCCAATGAGGGAAACAACAGGTCAAAAAAGTATTGTTATTGGGTTTAAAGGGATAGTAGCATTTTTTAAAAGTGGGGTTGTATGATCTACAAATAGCCCCTAAGTACTTTAATTGCAGTAGAAGACTCTCTGCACTCCTCCCGTTAGCAACGGCAGCCCATAATAGCCCTGCCCAGAGATTTACAACATACATTGTTGTGAATGGACTCAAAGAAACGGCCTATTCTCGTGGCCTAAAAGAGGTTTTACCTAATAAAAAAAAAACACAGTTCCATTGTTGGCTATAATATAATTTTTTCCAGTCCTTCAAAGTGCAGGAAAAACACAGTTTTTATTTGGAGCTAACCAACTCACGTATCCCTCCGCCCAGGGTTAGCGCCCACTGATCAGCAGTTGGTTAGCTCCAAATAAAAACTGTGTTTTTCCTGCACTTTGAGGGGCTGGAAAAAATTATACTATACTGTAGTCAACAATGGAACTGTGTTTTTTTTTTTCAGGTAAAACCTCTTTTACGCCGTGAAAATAGGCCGTTTCTTTGGGTCCATTCACAACAATGTATGTTGTAAATCTCTGGGCAGGGCTATTATGGGCTGGCGTTGCTAACGGGAGGAGTGCAGAGAGTCTTCTACTGCAATTAAAGCAGATATCAGTGGAATGTTTTTGTTAATAAAAGTCCTAAATAGTCCTATTTTCCGTCAGCAATCACTTACATGGAGTGTTTCAGCCGTAACACGAGTCTCTCCGTCACTCTGCTCTGCTGTAACCCGAGGAGAAATTTTTTCTTGTGGGATACAAGTGTTATCCAATGAGGAGAGAGAGCGGCATGAAGGGCTGTGTGTGCAGCCAAGGGATGCGCGTGAATGTGGTGACGTAGCACGAGGACCAATAGATGCCTGACGAGGGCGGGGGCTGCTAACTCATGGTGCGTTCAAGGAAACTCGTACTTTGTGTTTTTCCTTCCTGTGAAGTCATACCGGTTCGATCTGGTACGAGTTCACGGGTCGGAAGTTACGAGTGGCCGTTATAGTGAACTTTCACAGACAAAAGGACGGTAAAAACACGAGCTACGGGTTACCTGGAACGCTACAAAGTTGTAGTTTTGACTTGAAGCTGTAACTTACGGTTTCAAAAGCCTGCCTTGAACGCAGCATTCGCCGAAACGGCCGTGCCGCTGATATCTGCTTTAAAGTACTTAGGGGCTATTTGTAGATCATACAACCACACTTTTAAAAAAATGATACATCCCTTTAAGTAATCAAATTTTATCATTAACTGCAAGGCTATATGCATGTCCACTTTGTTACAGTATATTCAGTGTGTGGTGTAGTGTAAGTTTACTTCTCAGTAATATACAAACATGCTAAACTAAGATAGAAAGCATCACACCTGCTCAGAATCAGCATGCAAGCTTTAGTTTGAAGTACAGTGGCAAAAGAAACAAAAAAAAAGTCAGGTGCACTGACACTTCTAAAAGTGTTCAAAAGGAGAACAAATAATAAAACTGGGACGAAACTGTATAACGTAATCAAAACAAGGCCCTTTGAAGGATAGAAGCTTTTCATCACAAGGTCACACAAACAACCATTTCTTCACCCGTCTAAGCAGCGATGACAGACGCAACAGAGGAGAGTTTCACACCAGGTCCCACCTTCACGATGCTGCACCTCCAGAAGATTAGTTATAAAGGTCTGGGCAAAAACTCTAAAGGAAAACTGGCCTCATATATTCCTTCTCCAGGAGACTCAGTGAAGTATTTTTTTTTACCATCGAGGAGACCTGTGTGTAGGCTACAGCCCCCCTCTCTCTCTGATTTTAGATGTATGCAAACCAACAAGTGTCAATCAAGATATTGATAAACTTAATAACACACATGCATTATGAAGACTATGTCCTCTTAAGGACAGCACACACTGGTGTTATTTCTACTATGTTCAATCTGTAGCACTAAATTCTGGAGTTCAAATAATTTCCTGATTGTACTCTGTAACCTTTGTGAACCACTGATAATATGACGCCGAAGCCTGATTTCACATTTTGAACCATTTAGTCTCCAATACATGCGCTCAAGAACCACTAGGGGTCTCACCACAGGTCCCTTGGCTCCGGCTCCACAAGTAATTCAGTAATTCCATATTTGGATAATTAAAGTAAAATATGCTTGTTTTATATTCCACTTAAACTTTAATTTGTGTGTATTTGGCAATATGAATTTAAATGGGTTGCATGTGTGTGTGTGTGTGCACATTTCTAGAAACACAAACAGAGGCTAAATAAATAGAAAAATCTATTTTAGCATACCTGCATTAATCATCTGCAGTTGGACCTACTTTACTAAATCTAAAAAATCTTTTCAAAGTGACATGTTGAAGCCAGTTGTAACAGATCGCACATAAAAACAAAAGCATATGAAGCAAATCAATGTCAGTTCACATTAAACCCCAAATCTCACATGTCAGTTCCAAGACGTCTGCGACTGAAGCGTTCAATGACAGCACCATTTAAACTGAACGGCGTATTGTAAACACCAGAGTTTATTGTATCAGCTCAGAGCAGAACCATCCAGAATAAAATCACTATTGACGTGAATTTCTGCTTCTGGAGGGGGAAAAAAAAAAAAAGTCTGTGCCCCATAAATATCATCTCCCCCTTGGCTAGTTCAGGAAATGGTGAAGAACAGATACTCCCCTCAGAAACCCACAAGCTCACAGAGCTCAACCAAGAAACACACACTACACACACACACAGAGAGAGACTACCTACATTTTTTAATCAAAGGGACAGAATTCATAGATAAATTCACAAATTAAAGCAACATTGCGGAGTTTCAGCTCAGTGCTTCCACCATCTGGTTGAGAAGCGCTATCGTCTGGGGGGGCGAAAATTAAAGCAGGGGAATGTTTTAGTTAATATAAGTCCTAAATAGTCCTATTTTCCGTCAGCAATCACTTCCATAGAGTGTTTGGTCTCTCCGTCACTCTGCTCTGCTATAAACCAGGAGAAAACTTTCCTTGTGGGATACAAGTGTTATCCAATGAGGAGAGAGAACGGCATGAAGGGCTGTGTGTGCAGCCAAGGGATGCGCGTGAATGTGGTGACGTAGGGACGAGGACCAATAGATGCATGACGAGGGCGGGGGCTGCTAACTCATGGTGCGTTCAAGGCAACCCATAACTCCGACCTGTGAAGTCGTACCAGTTCGATCTGGTACGAGTTCACGGGTCGGAAGTTACGAGTGGCCGTTATAGTGCATTTTCACAGGCAACAGGTCGGAAAAACACGAGCTACGGGTTACCTGGAACGCTACAAAGTCGTAAGTTGTGACTTGAAGCTGTAACTTACGGTTTCAAAAGCCTGCCTTGAACGCAGCATTAGCCAAAACGACCGGATCGCTGACTTCTGCTTTAACAAAAACGAAACTTATCAGACAGCGCATCCAGCGTTCGTACCCGTGCAGGGACGTTACATAGTGCAGTTTGAGCCGACGCGACCCGGCTCAGGCTGCAGCGGCAGCACCGTTCATCCTAATAACCATTTTTCTACCATTGCAATGAGTCTGGAAACATTAGGCTGAAAAATGTTACAATGTTACTTTAAATTATTGCAATTCAATAAATTGACGCTTCACACAACATCCTCCGCCTCTATGGACACTTTTCTAATATCCCATAAAACTTGAAACACGATCGCCGCCACCGCCCGCCGCCCGCCGCCCCACGCCCCCCTGCACAGCGTTCCCAAAACAGGAAAGCAGTTTTACTTGTGTGTGATTCCCAGGCTGTTTTGTTTGTATGAATTTATCTGATTTTTGTGGGAGGGTTGAAATCCGGTGCACAGACAGAGTAACACTGGTGTACCTCCAGGTCCTGCACCCTGGGAAAAGCCTGTAAAGTCAACACGCAGGTTTACTTGGCTCTGGTCCTTACCTCTGTCTTTCTCACACACACTACACACACACACACAGCAGCAGCAGCGTCAACATTTGGGGTTTTTACATGGGCCCTCACAGAAGAGGGAGCAAACAGCAGAGGTTCAGAGGGTCAAGAACAGCTGAACCTTTCACCATCCAACCACTAAACTCTGTTACAGGAAAACACGGCTGAAGCTGAAGTGAATATCATTAGCTTTGTAGGTATTTTGGTCATAAATCCTGTTTTAATTACTTCACAACTCCCTCCGTTTAAGAAGCAATGGATGCACTGCAAAAACTCAAAATCTTTCCAAGAATATTTGTCTTATTTCTTGTCAAAATGTCTAATTTCTAGTCAAAACTAATCTCTTTCCACTTTAAATAAGACTCAACACCTAAAAATTAACTTGTTTTCAGATAATTTTCACTTGAAATCAGTAGAAAAATCTGCCAATGGAGCAAGTTTTTCTTTCTTATTACAAGCACACAAAACTTCTACTTATTTCAAGTGAAAATTTGTTTGAAACAAGTGAAAATGATCTGAAAACAAGTTAATTTTTAGGTGTTGAGTCTTATTTTAAGTGGAAAGAGTTTAGTTTTGACTAGAAATGAGACATTTTGACAACAAATAAGACAAATATTCTTGGAAAGATTTTGAGTTTTTGCAGTGTAGCATGTTTTTTTTGCTCAATCTATTGAATGATGGGACGTCCATTGGTCTGGTGGTAACAACCCAGACCATAATAACCACAATATGCGTCTTTCGGTTCCAGCTGCAGGATTCTGCTGCATGTCACAACTCTGTGTCTCATCGTCTTCCTCTCTAATATCAACTGTACAATCAAAGGGGGGGAAAAAATACTATAAATAAGCAGTAAATAATGGAAACCAGACTCAGTATACATGTGCTGCTAAATGCAGGCAGATCACATTACACTACAGCTCGTCTCTTGCTTCCTCAACCCAGAAATCATACATGGGCCTTATAGCTATAAACTGCATATGGGCGTGTGTGTGTTTATATGCGCTGTTGGTGCTGGGCCTGACTGCCATACAGTACATGCCCATACGCTCTGAACCATAACCATCCACATATGCTTCTTGTTATATCTTCTGCTTCTGCCTTAAGGCTGTAACATCACAGGTATTTGATGTTTATGGGAATGCATGAAATCCAAATCACAAATTTACAATCAGATCCAGGTGGAGCCGTGTAAACACACAGCAGTAAAATCTGAGGAGACGCATGCATACACATGTGGGCGCATGCACACACACTAATTAAACTGCCTTAACTGGAGGAGAAAACAATCCTCTATTGTCTGGGTAAGATATGATACCTGGGGAGAAGTTAACGATAGGATATCACACACCCTCAGACTGCACATGTGCATATGCAGTCGTATTCACAAGCTGATAACTTGAGTATTTAGAAGAAACTCGGCTTGTCAGTTGTCTTATTTTTCAGAATAAGAGTTAGTTCTCAAAGCACTTTGAGCCTTAAGTGATGCTGAATAACTTGAAAAGATACCGACTCAATTGCAAGGCAGTAATGATTGTTTTGGAGTTTTAGAGGGATGCAATAACATTTCCTGCAAATAAATAACCTGCCAAGTGTTTGGCAATGCGGAGCTACTTGGCAGCAGAGAAAATACAACTTAGCAATGATTTCCTTCAGATGTCGCCAACTATGGTGAAATAGAGCCAGCTTCACAGCAATCGGTGCCATGTAAAAAAACTTATTGCACCATCACAAGATGAGGAAGTATTTGTAGACGTGACTTTACAAGAATCACATCATCAATACCGTTGCATACATTGGGATAGTGCAAATTGTGATTTTTTTCCTTATTATTATTCTAAAAGTCTATTTGTAGAAGAATTCTCATCCTATAAAGAACATACAACATGCATTCATGTATGCATTCAGACTCAGAGCAGTTGGACATTTCTCACACCAGTATTGAATTTAACTAGGTGTTGGTTGCAAAACTGAGTCCAGGTTAACAAGATTCCTCTCATACAAATGCAATGCAACTGTATGAATAGGACTAGAGTATTCACAAGTGGAGATGGTGATATATCTGTGGCTTTATATCCAGTGAGTCCTGCTACATTTTTCTCCATCTTCTGTAAGCTGTTCAGCTGGATAGAGATTTTTCTGTCACAAGCAGATCATAAGTAGCCTCGTAAACCAGCCTCTCCCGCAAATGCAATTCATTTCATTTCTGAGGGGGAGTCTGGGAGTCAAACTTTTGCCGAATCCAGTTGGAAGAACAGCGAAAACATCTTTTCCTTCAAGAAACTCAACAAGCGCCGACTCTTGCTCTTGTTTAATTGCTGTAATGGATGTAGAAAGAACTTCCCTTGTTGCTGTTTTTAGGCTGCTGCTGCTATATTGAATATCTTTGCTGCTCGTTAGCTCCGCCGTGGTAAGAGTCGCGCAGTGTAGAGACGGGGCTTTGCACCAGTCGGTCCCTGATTGGCCAACGTGCTGTGTCAATCACAGAAATCTGAGGGGGCGACGCAGATTGGCTTGACCTTCTGAGGGTTTCAGGCCAAACGCTCACAGTGGGGATGAGGCCAGACTCCCCCTCAGAAATGAAATGAAATGAATTGCATTTCCGGGAGAGGCTGGTTTACGAGGCTGGATCATAGGTCACACTCGGCTACGGAGCGGCGCAGCAGGAGCTGTCTTTAGGGATGTCAGCACCACTTCCACCTGCCCGTAAAACAAGGGGAGCCACTGAAACTGCTTTCACTTGAGTCAGACAAGCTCCAGCAGGAGCACACCTGCTCCGACACCTCACCACCGACGGTGCCATTAGGGACGTTTCGCTGCCTGAGGACGTGAACTGTTGAAGCCGGTCTGCAGGTGCTCGTAAAAACTACCAGCTGATGTTTAGAGACCACAAGGGAGGAAGAAAATCAGGCCCGCTTACTTCATCTGCGAACACTCACAGACTGTTCAGCTCTGCGTTTCATCGACCTGCTGCATCCACCAGCGTCAACACAGACTCAAAACCAGTGGCGTGCACTGAAAAACACGCATTAAAGTGCCCTCTAGGAGCCAAAACGCCTGCTAAAGTGCCCTCTTCAGTGGCGAGGATGTGCTATATGTGCCCTTTATTTCCCCAATCGCCCCAAAGTCTGTGCACGTCACTGCTCAAAACTGTTTGAAGTGACCGCCGTTGTGCAACGACAAAACACTGTGTTTGTTATGTAAGGAAAGCGGCCTAAAATCCTTGACTGGAAATCCATTCTGATCGAATATCCAGGCCCTGAACTTTACAGCTACACTGTCAGATCGGAAAAACAGCAGCTCAAAAAGCCAAAATGCTCTTTTTATTTTTTTTTTCTCTCCTTTTTTTCCATACCCCCACCACCCCCAAAGGTCCATCCCCTGCATGCTGGAGCACTTGTGAATTCCAGTACAACGAAAAAGTACTTTCTAAAGTTTCAACTGGATCAATACATCTTAAACTATATATAATGACTAAAACACTGATTTTTGCATCTTCCATCTCTCTGAGAAAAGCTTAATAATAGTAATTCACACATCACACAGCAAAGGAAGAAAAGGTACGACCACAAAAAATGAAAAATGCTTCATTACAAATAAGACAAACATCGGCCGCTCTATCTAATTTTTTGTTTTTGTGTGTGAATATTGGATCATATGAATGCATATGAGACATTTTTAGGGAAAAACATGACAATACATTGCATTTTGGGAATGAATAATGAATAAATAAGTTAATGAGCAGCTTTTGGCTAAATTGACATTCAGATAAAACTATTTGAAAGAACAAAGCAGATGAAAATAGTTTTATAACATAAGCATGATACATCGGCGGTGACAGCTCGTTCGCTGCCCAGACAGCGTGCACCGTGTCATGAGGTCCTTTTGATGGTGAAATTATTACCTCAGATCTTCCCTGACAGCCTGCAATTAGCACAGACAGAGGGAGCAGAGACGGCGAGGTGGAGAGAAGGATAACGAGCATCAGGCAAACAGAAACAGACAGAGCAAAGAAGGACTGAGGAATGACGCTGTAAGGCCACGAAGTGCAAACACAAGAGGAGGATTTAGACAGAGTGTTACCAGATTTATCGTTTTCTCCACAATTTGGAGATAAATCACCTCTCGGTTTTTTATTAAGATGTAAACCTCAATCTGAGAAATACACGGGACAGATGCTCAGTGTCTTTGGGCAACATGTAACCTGATCCCCCTCAAAAAGTAGGCTACACTGCAAAAACTCAAAATCTTTCCAAGAATATTTGTTTTCTGTACTTATTTCTTGTCACAATGTCTCATTTCTAGTCAAAACTAGGCTCATCACCTAAAAATTAACTTGTTTTCAGATCATTTTCACTTGTTTCAAACAAATAAGAAAGAAAAACTTGCTCCATTGGCAGATTTTTCTACTTATTTTAGTGAAAAATTGTTTGAAACAAGTGAAAATTATCTAAAAACAAGTTAATTTTTAGGTGATGAGTCTAGCTTTGACTAGAAATGATACATTTGGACAAGAAATAAGACAAATATACTCGTAAAGATCTTGAGTTTTTGCAGTGTAGGTGATGAGTGAGGTGCTGGTTTGGGCAGGGTCGAAGTTCAAGCATGTGCGGGGAACGCAAAAGTCAACAGCGCGGTATTTTAGGGACGGCGTTCCCTGAAATGCTGCTATTTATAACCAAATTACAGTTTCACCTCAGCTATAGAGATACAGCTGCACACAGCTGGTTGGTTTTTTCTCCTGCCAGAGGCATTGATTTGAAAACACTTCCAATCAAACAACATCAGCGTTGTGTTACAGCCCGGCTATAAGTAAGCACCGGGTGCCTCCTGCACAATCTTTTTGAATGTGGGGTTTAAATTACAGCCTTTGCCGTGGAGCGTGATTAAGGCCTGCATGTGTGTGCGGATGTCAGTCGGCCTCTGAGCTCAGGAGGGAAGGGCTGCTAATTGAAATGACATGTTAGGGAGACGCAGCGATAACATGTGGCTCCATCTCTCTCGCATACTTTCTATCTGTCTGCTCCTGTTTGTGTGTGTGCGTGTTCGTCGTCTTTGCATGAGTTGAGTTAAATTACACCAACATAATGTGAGTGAATGCTCGGGATCAACTCCTCTGTGAAAGCGCCCTCCCCCTTTATTTTCCAACTGTCTGAGCAAATAAAAAGTACTGAATATGAGTACATTAACCACTCCCCTCTCTCTGACATCCACCACAGGCATTTCATATATTTCCCAGTCAGGACCAATGGCTTCTCCATTCTGCTTCGACAAAGAACTTATTTACCCCGATGGAGGTCGTTTCCTGGATCTGATACTCCCACACCGTCACAAATTGGCAATCTGTGGTGATCGCTGTGTTCCAGGACTGGTGTGTTGTGGTCGGGTTTTGTAATGTCTCTTTGTGTTTTCTGCAAGTTTGCTTTATCGACTTGAACTTCCATTAGTTTCCTTGTTCTCCAGGATTTTGCACAGCGCATAAAAAAGTGGCCGAGCGAGTGGAGCAAGGAGAGAAGAGAGTTTTTCTAAAGTAGGAAAAACATGTTTCACTCCTCATTGAAATCCAAATGTGTCACAGAGCTGCAGCTTTACTGCTGGAAAAAGTAGAAATATGCTTAAAAAGATGAGATGATAAGAGGTATGATGTGATAACTATGACACAGACAGACCAGTTGGTTTGCCTGCAAAAATCTGCAGTCTCTGTAATAATATAATGGTTGTGGATGTCATAATCTAAAAGAGTTTGAACAGTGTTTCTGTATTTTCCAGGTAGAATCGCCAAAAAAGCTTTTAAAATGCTAATTTGCACCGAAACACCTAAAAGCATCAGCAGCACAGTCTGTCTGCAGGCCAGCATCTATTATCTAATCAAATGCATCTTTAATTAATCTATAGATCTAGACTGTATAGAAATGATGATAATAAAAAAAGAAAGATGTAACAACTTAAAGGATACAGGGGCACGCAATGCAGCCTCTAAATAACACATTATTTAGCCAATATTTTGTGGTGATACACTAGTGTTATTCCCCTCCGAGCCCATGGTGGCATGTTAGCAACATCCTGCTCCTCCAGGTTGACCTACTAACCTCTGATCTGGATGATGTCCGGCCGCTGCCCGGCTCATTCTGATAATAATCATTCTGCTTCGGCATTTGGGTCCATTTTTATCACAACTAGCCGGAGCTGTAGTGAGGATCCAGGCTGAGGAGAGGAAGCCTGTGGAAGCTGAACTTCATCCAGCTGCTCATTTTGTTCTGACAAGTCAGAAACATGCAAAAACGTACCATAGCATTTGCGGTAGCAAGCTAGCTGCGCCGCATCGCGGTCGGAGATGACATCATCCAGATCAGAGGTCAGTAGGTCAACCTAGAGGAGCAGGATGTTGATAACATGCCACCACGGGCTCCGAGGGGAATAACACTACTGTATCATCACAAAATATTGGCGATATGAACGAGTTTTGCGGCGGATAATGTGTTAATTAGAGGCTGCATTCCGTGCCCCGTGTTCTTGCATTATACGCGCCGCTCCACTGGGGCTAATTTCGTCAAAACGACTCCAAATGCCACCAAAGTTGTCTGGGTGAGTAAATGATCGTATTTGATGCTAGAAATAAGGTCCAGATTGTAAAAAACTAAAGTTATCTTTTAAATTACAATCTGTCCATTCAGTAGCATAAAACAGAAGCAAGTAGTAAATCTTGACATTAGAGAAACAGGAAACGACTACGAGACAAAATCACACCCAGATACACTGATTAATTATCATCATCTGATTAGCAGATCAACTGATTCATCTTCTCATAAAGGCCTCGAGGTCACATCACAGCACACGGCTACCAGGGACGACCTCAACGTCTCCTTGACCTCTCCAGAACAATAATTCCTTTGAGAAAGTCTGCTGCTTCAAATTCCAGAGCTGTGAGTTCATACGTATCCTCCTCACCTCTTCGGAGGTATAGGCCGCTCTGCGAAGGGTTAAACACATCACATGACCCCGAGTGAGGTAGAAAAGAGGCCTCTGTGTGGACGTGTGTCACCCACATACCACGGCAGGATACCTGGCTGCATACCATCTACGTAACACCTACACAACAGCAAAGAACATAACGCACCACCTCCATGACACAAAAGCAGGATGTGAACTCCAGGGACAGAAATCTTTTTTTTTTCTTTTCTTTTCTTTTCTTTTTTTTTCTCTCAAAAGCTGCAACTTGGATATTCAACATTTCATCAGCTGACCACAGTCAACTCGGAGAGAATCTAAGCAACCATAAAGACTCAGTTGTTCAACTTTTCCAAAACATTCCTCTGACCTCCTCACCACAATAAAGCAAACAAAGATGTGTGTGAGCGCCATGCAAGGCAGCGAAATGAGAGTCACATCATTTTTATATTAGTTACACTTTTTTTTTTTTAATTGCTCGTAAAAAAATTTTAAAAAAAGATAGTTGGTGCTATTCTGCACAGTAGAGTCATTTGTATGGGGCAGTAAACGCTGCCCACACAGACACAATTTTTACAGCTCCAAAAAGTCTGAAGATGGTGAATTTCATCTGTTTCCTCTCACGTGTTGATGGTTTTTTAAAAGAAGGTTATCCACGATTTCTATCCGTGATCATTATTTGAAGTGAAAAGGTCTTTTAACAGAGAAATAGGGCTTTAATTAGACTTGAAGCCAACCACAGCAAAGTAAAACAATGTGTAACAGCCTCTGTTAGGAAGGAAGGAACAGCTGGATGTGCAGCAGCAGCAGCAGCAGCAGAGCACAGAGCACAGAGCGGTCTGAGTGTGGCTCTGCTCTGCTCTGCTGTCCACTCCTCTAGTCTGCCATGCAAACAGCAACCACTTCACACAAAAGGTACAGAGAGTTCAAACACGCAGGACTGAACTCTACAAAGAAAAACTGACAAAGCTCTCACACAAAAAGCTTGGTCGCAGGTCACCGTTACGGTCCAGAACACCAAGACAGACAAAAAGGACAAGCAAGACCAAAAACGCTGAAGGTGGAAAATGTAAAAAAGGACGACTTACTTACTTCTAAGATGATTCTTTTCCTTTCAGACCATTTGTTCAAGGATGGTTTTAGATTATTCCAGTGAGAGACAAGACGGCTGAATGTTACAACCTGAGCCCTTCTCTCTCTCTCTCTCTCTCTATCTCACTCACTCTGTCCGTCAGGCGCCTTCACTGGGACTCGCTGGGCTGAAGCAAGACTCCCCTGCACATAGAAAAAAAGAGAGGGAGAGGGAAAAGGAGAGAGAGAGAGAGAGAGAGAGAGAGAGAGGGAGGCAGGAGAAAAAACTTCACATTCTGTGGATTCTTGGGAGGGCGCCAAAGTCCCAGAATTCCACATGCCACACATACGGTTTCAATTAAGGCCGAATCCAACGCTCAATCAGAAAAGCTTTCTTCCTCCTGAAAAGAGTCTTTCTTTTGACAGCTCGAGGCTGAAACAACTATAATTCAAGGTAATGTTTGTGCTGCTCTGTCGTTTAATAACAGATTTATAGGGTTTTTTTGTCGCTACTGTCTCAGACGGCTTCACGTCATTTGCATTTTAGCTTCGAAAAGTTATAAATATGTGCTTTTTTAAAATCATACAATACACCTGTTGTTTGATCGTGTAAAGAAAAAGCATGATTTTTTTTTGTTGTTGCTACAAATACAAAGAAAAAACTGCTTCTGTATTCAACTCAGTGGTGCAAATCCTGCGTCACTGCCTTAATAGTCAAACCAGACCCATGAAAAAGTGTGAGTCAAGTGTCAGAGAGAGGTTGACTTCTACTCACCTCATAAAATGTGTGTTGTGCTGCTGATGTGGCCTGAACCTTTTTATTTTTTCTTTGTTTTTTACCAGACTTAAGAAATTAGATGAGTTGAAAATGTTAAATTCTTATTCAACTGACTTTAAGGTTTTTCTGTAGTGAACCGTCCTGCAGCAAAGTGAACCACGATGGCTGCAAAGATGTGCTGGGATTTAGGAAGGATTTCTAATCGGTTGATTGATTGATTTTTATTGTTGTTTGTTGTCTGCACTTTTAAACTGCAGACTATCTGGGTAGCCCGCAACGAATTTCCGCACGGGGGCAATTAAAGTATATTGATTGATTCTATTTCATTTTTTCCATCTACTTTTGTAAACTTTTAGCTGGACCAGCGCTGCACTGCAAAAACTCAAAATCTTTCCAAGAATATTTGTCTTATTTCTTGTCAAAATGAATCTCTTTCCACTTAAAATAAGACTCATCACCTAAAAATTAACTTGTTTTCAGATCATTTTCACTTGTTTCAAACAAATTTTCACTTGAAATAAATAGAAAAATCTGCCAATGGAGCAAGTTTTTCTTTCTTATTACAAGCAGAAAAAAACTTGCTCCATTATTAGATTTTTTTCACGTGAAAATTTGTTTGAAACAAGTGAAAATTACCTGAAAACAACTTTTTGACTTGAGATGAGACATTTTGACTAGAAATAAGACAAATATTCTTGGAAAGATTTGGAGTTTTTGCAGTGTGTCAATCAGCAACTCAACTGAAATATCTAAGCTAACCCATTACCATTACATTTTCCACTGACATTCATAGTCCCCAGAGGAAGAACCCTCGTGAGTTTGGTGCTGATCTCAACTTTTTGACGTGGTTTTGAAGTTAAATGCCTTAGGAACATTTTTGACAAGAAATAAGACAAATATTCTTGGAAGCTTTCTTTTTTTGTTGATTTGTTTTGATCTATAGTTGTTGTTATTATCAACTCAACTGTAATATCTAAACTATCCCATTACCATTACATTTTCCACTGACATTCATAGTCCCCAGAGGAAGAACCCTCGTGAGTTTGGTGCTGATCTCGACTTTTCCACTAGAACCACCACGAGGTTTTCTTTCGTGGTTTTGAATGTGTTAAATGTCTCGACGCCTTAGGAATTTCCATTGAGTCTCTGGGAGCAGTCATGGTTCCCTCTGGATGAATCCTAACAACTTCACAGATTCTCTGACTTTACATGTAGGGTCATCAGCTTTCTTTTTTGTTGTTGCTTTTTTTCTATTGTTGTTGATTTATTATCTGATTGTATGTATATATTTCTTGGGGAGGTGCATCTTATAAACCCATCTAGGGTTTTTTAACCTCTCCCGCACTTTGTATTCTTGTTTCATCTCTGTTTTTTGTAATTGCTTTTAATATGGTGCAAATAAATAAATACAGATACCTGCTTAACATCAACCTGTGAGCATTCAGAGTTGCTATACTTAAGTGTAGCTCCACAGAGCATGCCTGCAGCTGAAGTTCATATTCAGATTTCACAGATGCTTTGAAAGCATCTGTACAAAGATGGTTACACAAACTAGGACACCATTAACGCAAGTGTTTTCCTGCTCAAAAGTAAACATACTGCAGTCTTTCACATCATAATGCAGTTATGGAGCTGGAGAGTTAGAAAGCAAACGAGTCACAAAGGAGCCACAAAGCATATTTCCTGAATAGCTGCAACAGCGTTGCATGCTCTGGCCCATCTTAAACATAAACCATGTGCTGGAAACTCTGATTCAAGACACCGGGAGCTATAATGCAAAAAACACACCCTGCAGACACAGGCAAGTGAAACTCGCACATTGGTTTGTCAGAGAACACACGACAAAATAGTTGTTTTTCCAAGCCGGAGATTTCTTTAATAAAGATGATAGAAATCATAGCTCATTTCAAAGCTAACATCTAACCATCTGTGATTACAAGCAGGAAAGAAGCAAATATTATAAATACCCCCCACAGCCCATACCATGTACCTAGATTACATGCTGTTAAGAAACAGAGCGCTCATTCTTCCAGCTCAGTTCAGAAGTGTATAAAAATCACCAGGTAAAATGAGTAGATGGTCATTCCCACCTATAAAGCATCTATCAGTACATATAAAAATAAGTCTCATGAGGAAAATAAATAGATGCACCTTTAAGACTGCTTCATCCAGTCAGTAGGGATTTCGTCCTTCATCTCGTGCTGTGTTCAAGTGCTCTCCAAAACAAATATTAGCTATGAATGACACACATTTATACTTTACAGACAAGTAAAGAACATCTGGAGCTGAAAAATAAATGATGAACTTTATCGTTCGTTAATTCATTTCAGACGTGACAGCCTCTCTCTCTCTTGAACACATGCACACGACATTTGTTATGTTATTGCACAGCGATGATGTCACAGTTTCTCCCTACAAATGATGAGAGACAAAGGGAGGTAGATCTTTGGGTTGTCCCTCTCTCTCTCTCTCTCTCTCTCTCTCCTCTTCGTCGTCTAAACGCCGTTCTTCACCAGCTCGTGGACTCCGTTCTCATCGATCGTCAGGGTTGGATGAAACTCTTTTCCCTTCACCAACTCTTCAAGGCCCTTTAAAGAATAAGAGAGGTAATTGTTAGTGGATGTACAGATAATTTCAGGTTTAAAGGGATAGTTCAACATTTTGGCAAATTGGCCCATTGCCATAATCGCTATAGTCATAGCAGTAGGTTCGTTACCTTTAATTGTCGGTGCAAGCTATTTTTAGAACGGCGGAGCAGAGCCGTGAGCTGCTCAGAGCTACGCTATGGAGGCTAAGGGAATTTCTTGGTTTTCCTCATCAAACTCATCAAATACACAACCCAACAACTCAAAAACGCTGTCGTGGACACGTTGTGAGCTGCACAACCACCACGCTATGAGATAATAACGGAACATTACAAGATGGAGCTGTTTTAGAGGTAAATTCATGCAAAACCGCTGATGCGCGTTGCGTTCAGGGACAGTTTTTCAGCAAGCAGTCTCTGTATTTACCCTGTATTTACCTCGAAAATGGCTCCATTTCGTATCGTTCCGTTATTATCTCATAGCGTGGTGGTTGTGCAGGTCACAATTGTCCACGTTTTGGGATTTTGTATTTGATGAGTTTGATGAGGGAAACCAAGAAATTCCTTTAGCCTCCACAGCGTAGCTCTGAGCAGCTCACGGCTCTGCTCCGCTGTTCTAAAAATAGCTTGCACCGACAAATAAAGGTAACAAACCTACTGCTATGACTATAGCGATTATGGCAATGGGCCAATTTGCCAAAATGTTGAACTATCCCTTTAAAGCAGGGGCAGACCAACATCTGTAGTTTCTATCTTTGACATCAGCCGTCGGTTCCTTACCTCTCCCCCGTAGGACACCAGTGGGGAGATCTCGCATTTGATTGGCAGGTCTGTTCCATCCTTCAAGCTGCGTTGGAAAGGACAAAATCGGGGAGGATCGGAAGATAAAAAGAAACAGAATGAATGATTGTCTCCTGAAAAAAAAAGTAGAGGGACTGTAGCTGAGAGAAGCAGCTGCGAGTCCTCGACACAGCTGTTCTTTCACTGCGGCTTGTGATTAGAGTTCAAAGGCAGAGAATCAGAGCTTCGTCATTCCCAAACACGACCAGTGATTAGTCCTCTGACCCGTAACAGACTTCCTCTAGAAGAAAACAGATGAACGACAGGTAATGTGCACTCGTCTCCACCGAGCGGTGCCACATTGCCGTCGCTCAGGTTGTTTAGTTCTAGAAAATCACCACAGACGACAATCACTCTAGTCACACGTCAGATGTTTCAGGTGTTCTGCCGAGCAGCTGCAACACAGCAGCTGTATCGTGAGAATAAAAGGAGAAGCTGAATGATTAGGAGGAAAAGCGCACCTTTCAAGAAGAGCCTGGATGACATTCATGTCATGGGCGCCATGAATGTTGCTGAAGCACATGCACATTTCACGTTTCAGCTTTTAAAAAACAAGCACTCAAACTCAAAAAGGCAAACTGGCAGCAGGCAATGATCAGTTGCCCCTGTCGCGCACAAATCCACAGATCCATCATCCGAGACAGAGAGGAAGAGCGAGCTGTCGCTGCGCTTCGTTGTAAAGTACGACTAAAGCCCTTTACCCAGCATGCAATAACATATCTGTATTAGTAGCAACCCGCTGAGGGGAAAATGATCTGTCAGCAGGTCATTATGACTGTTCATCATCTGACCAGGACGCTAAGAGCTGCTGCGCTTTCAGTCGTCTAAACTGATCCTTGCTGTCATTCCCTTCATCACGGACAAGACTGCGGCGGCCATGCGGGCCCCTGCATTCAGAGGTAATGAAGGGAAGTGGACGTCAAGGATCAGAATTAGTGTTAACACGTATATGAGAGAGAGAGAATATGAGAGAAAACCCCATCACCATGCACTCAGTACTGCAGGGGAATAATTACTTTCTGTTGCCATCATCTCTGCCTGCTGCTCCGTCTCTGGAAACATTGCACGGGACACACAGGAGCAAGACCAAGCACGAGAGAAAGGGGAAGTGAGTGTGTGATGCTAAAAGAAAATGATGTCTCCAATACAAACAACAACAACAACAACACACACAAAAAAAGCCAATGCATATAAGTTTGTAACACAAAGTATAGAGGGTGTTTGAAAAGCAGGAACCCATTTGTGTTTTCATGCTAAACATGGAGGATGTTTGTCTTGTGAAGTGACGCGACACATGACATGCATAATGGTGTAGATATATTTTATATTTCCATGGCCGGCTGTGGTCACCTGGGTATGGCAGGCACGCGTCTGCCGTTCTCGTCGATGAAGTGGCCGCCAGCGTTGAGCACCCAGCGGTGGTGCAGGGACATGAGGGCGTGTCTGGCTGTGGTGGGTGTGTCCTTTCCGTCCTGACTGTCTGCATTCTTCAGCGGGGAGAACTCGTCCTCCCTCAGCACTTCGTACACGACGAACGTCCTGTTGGAAAGCACGGGGGGGCACACGTCGGATCAGCAAAGAGCGCAGAGTGCAGAGAGGACAAGCTACTTTATAATATCTCAAGTCAAGTCTAAGATTTGCTGCTTTTCTCTGTTTTTACCACCACCACAGGCTCTTTAATCAAGTGGGACAGATTTTTTTTCATTTTTATACTAAATTCTGTCCAGGGGAGGAGATAGTTAGCCCTGAAGCCTGTAGTGTTATCCTTTTATTTAATTGCATTCATTGTCTTCAGTGTTATTTATCATCCTTTTTTTTTTTGCTGATTGGAGTACACTGCAAAAACTCAAAATCTTTCCAAGAATATTTGTCTTATTTCTTGTCAAAATGTCTCATTTCTAGTCGAAACTAATCTCGTTCCACTCATCACCTAAAAAATTTACTTGTTTTCAGATCATTTTCCCTTGTTTCAAACAAATTTTCACTTGAAATAAGTAGAAAAAGTTTTTCTTTCTTTTTACAAGCACAAAAAATTTGCTTCATTGGCAGATTTTCAAGCAAAAATTATCTGAAAACAAGTTACTTTTTAGGTGATGAGTCTTATTTTAAGTGGAAAGAGATCAGTTTCGACTAGAAATTAGACATTTTGACAAGAAATAAGACAAATATTCTTGGGAAGATTTTGAGTTTTTGCAGTGCATGTGTGACCTGTGTCTCTTCTTGTCTTATTGCAAAACTAATTGCCCTTTTGGCCACAAATACGAGTGACAGGTTTCAGGTAAGATTAAGAGAAGAAAACATTCCTGAAATAAGAACTTCATGAACTACACTCCCTGGATGAATAAAACATTTTTAAAAAAGTTAACCTCTCCAGCTGTCACAATGAGTGCTGAGGTAAACCCTCAGGTATTCATGACGTGACTAAAAATAAACAATGTTAATGTTTCACGTTTCATCCGAAGTTGTAAACCATGGATCCATGGACGAACGGATGAGAAAGCTGGATACTGTGTTCAAAGCCTTACTATACAACTAATAATAAAACTATTATAATGTATTAATGTCTATAGAACTCTTTAGTAATGACTTCAGATGTTTCTGAGACAGTGAGCATCACATGACCCTGTAAAGCTGATCATCCGTTACATAATAAAAGAGCCACAGATGAAACATCGAAGCTGCGGAAATGTGCATTATCAACACTTTGCTGCCGAACAGCAACAAAATATTCAAAACCATGCGACTATTATGACACACGTAATATACGGCACATGTGGCCACAAAACAGAGCGAGGGAGCGCTGAGAGAGAGAGAGAGAACAGAAAACAGTAGGACCTTCTTTAAAATCAGGCTGCTGAAGTGAGTCAGCCCATCTGGATCCTGCTCGGAGCTGCCAGTCCAGGCACGACTGTAATCCATCTCCAGAGCAACACCAAAAAAACTATTTCTCATCTTCGCGACTTTGAAATATGGGCAAATAAACCTCGAAGGAAGCTGGACATGTCTGCAGTGTTTTTCCATCAGTCAATCATTACAGGAATCCTTTCATTAGATGTAAAGTTCTATTAGCGGCGGCGTGACTCAAAGATGATGTCATGCAACGCTGGAGGAGGTGGAATGAGTGAACAGCTCATAAACCTCCGTCCTCCTGCAGAGAGCTTGGCAGGCCCCCGGTCTGCTGCTGGACCAGACCTCGGAGCGGTGCCATGACGGAGGCTGACGGATAGGGATGGGGACTGGAAAAATAAAAAAATAAAAAAAAATCGGGGGCTGGTTCAGGCGGTGGAGCGACAGATCTAGGACCAGTCAAACCCCGAGCTGAGAGGCCGGGAGAACATAAGCAATTCAGTCATTGGTTGAATTCTTATAACTTTACGGGCTTTTAGTTTGTGGTGCGATGCCATCGACTGACACCGTCTCACACACACGCACACACACACACACACACACACTCTGTGCTCTCTGTGGAAAAAATGCAGTGTAACTCACTTGGCGAACTGGAAGATGTCAAAGACAAACTTTTCCATTTTAATCCCATTCGGTTTGTCTGGTTTGATCAGCTGACCCTGGGCGTCCACATACGGGATCTTCTTCTGGGCCACGTGGTGCTGCAGCTTCGGCTCGTATTTCCTAATGGATTCAAATTAAAGGGATAGTTCAACATTTTGGCAAATTGGCCCATTGCCATAATCGCTATAGTCATAGCAGTAGGTTTGTTACCTTTGATTGTCGGTGCAAGCTATTTTTAGAACGGTGGAGCAGAGCCGTGAGCTGCTCAGAGCTATGCTATGGAGGCTAATGGGATTTCTTGGTTTCCCTCATCAAACTCATTACATAAAAAATCCCAAAACTCCAAAACGCTGTCGTGGACTAGTTGTGACCTGCACAACCACCACGCTATGAGAAAATAACGGAACGTTACGAAACGGAGCCATTTTCCAGGTAAATACAGGGTAAATGCGGAGATTGCTTGCTGAAAAACTGTCCCTGAACGCAACGCGCATCAGTGGTTTTGCATGAATTTACCTCTAAAACAGCTCTGTCTCATAACGTTCCGTTATTATCTCATAGCGTGGTGGTTGTGCAGCTCACAACGTGTCCACGACAGCGTTTTTGAGTTGTTGGGTTGTGTATTTGATGAGTTTGATGAGGGAAACCAAGAAATTCCCTTAGCCTCCATAGCATAGCCCTGAGCAGCTCACGGCTCTGCTCCGCTGTTCTAAAAATAGCTTGCACCGACAATTAAAGGTAATGAACCTACTGCTATGATGAAAAAATTGCTGCACATTCACTGTATAATGATGTAAGACGTTTGTCTTACTGCACTATGTCTCTGAGGAAGGAGAAGCTGAAGAAGTGATTGGCCACGTTTCCCGCGTTGAACATCAGTCGACCGTCGGCGCTGCGTTTCTCGGCGGTCGCCAGGGTGATCTCGCTGTACTCCACCACCTGGTAACGGCCGTCCACTTTGCAAACCACGCCCACTGCTTCTGTTGGATTGGTTTTCTCCACCACCTGGAAGATTGAGGTCAGAGGAAGAATTTTTTTTTTTTGCAGCTACAAGGACGGCGGAATTATTCACGTGAATAACTGGTTTTATTGAAATAAGACTTTGCCCTTAAAAACCTTCCACTTTCTATTGCCAGCAAGTTGAGGCCGGCAGTAAATGAAGAAAAAAAAAAAACCCTCTCCCCATCTGTTGGTTGCTAATGACAGAGTGGCGTCCTGATGAAGGGTTTGGTGAGCGGGGTGGGGTGAGGGGCAGGAGCTGGTGGTGGTGAAGCCACATGAACTGTAGTGGAGCTTAGTAATTTATGACGGGAGGGTGGGACTGTGCTCTGATCTGATCCTTCCATCTCTGCTCCACCGCACAACTCATAACGTCAAGCAGGAGGAGGAGGAGGAGGAGGAGGAGGAGGAGGGTCTGGATGATCCTCGGTTACATATTTCAGTATTAAAATGGAGAATACCCAGTATGATAAAAAAAAATAGGGAAATATGAAAAAACAATCCGATATGAATTTTTCTGTTATGGTGCTGCGATATGAAGTTTCTGAGATGATAAATTTTTGACAGACTGAAAATCATGCAAACTGAATTTTTGAATGTCTTCCTTTATTTTCAGAATGTATTTTTTCCAAATAACAAGGTTACAGGCTACCATCTTGGAGTCAACTTTGCAGGACATACAAATATCCTTCAAGAAACACATCGGACCGAAAATGTTAAAAAATGAAACACAGTAAATTTTTATCGTGCATCCCTAAAAAAAAAAAAGTATTTTTGTTTGAAATCTTTGCTCAGACAGATATTGCTCATTTCTCATTTCTGCATATTTTACAGAGACATGATGACCCGGCCGACATGTATCTTGGAGTCAAATCTGTCCTTCAAGAAACACATCAAAAAAGTCAGAAACACAGTAAATTTTAACTTACAAAACTTTGTTTGATCTTTTCTCATATTGACTACTGCTTCACAAACTGGGCGTTTGTAGGCGCATCAGTCTTAAAAACCAACTGTAACACAGACTATATTTTTAAAACCTGTAACCAACGTCTCCATTTATTGGGAAAGCTCAACTCCTTCAGAGTGAGCAAGCACATTATGGAAACAGTTTATAAAAACCTGATAGAGGGCATTCTAACTTTCAACATGGCAGTGTGGTATGGTAATCTGAACACAAAAGGTAGAAGCAAGTTGCAAAGAATTGTAAACCTTATAGCAATATAGCAAATAATAATAGCAAACGACCCTTCTCATCCACTCAATAAGGAGTTTGAACTTCTTCCCTCCGGCAGACGTTACAAAGTGCCAAGGACAAACCGTAACATTTTTAAAAACTCTTTTATTCCTAATGCAGTCGCGGCACTGAACACCATGCCCACTGCTGTTTATTCTTGTTGCCCCAAAGATGTCTGTGTGTAAAGCGTTGCTGTTGTTGATGATGATGTTGTTTGAGCTGTTTTTTTACTTGTTGTTTCTTTTTTTTATGAGACCGAAGATGAATCTCCAATAAAATTAACCAACTAACTAACTAATAGAACAGCTGTGTAACAGAGCAGTTAAGATATACGATAGAAAACCAAACTTCTATCATCATCATTGTAAAGTCTTGGAAAAGCATAACTTTTTAGATTTCGAAAACTTGACTGTGTTTAAAAATGTTTGTTTCATATACAAGTGCCTCCATGGATCAGCACCAACTCCTGTTAAAGAACATTTCCATTAAAAAAAAGCCTCACAGGACCGAGTACCAGAGCAGGCACAAGAGGTGACCTTGAGATCACCCACAGAAAAACCACTTTCTGTTTATTGTACACAATGTGTATGTCTTTTTTGGCTCCAGTAGTATTTACATAATCACAATTATGTATCACATTTCTTGTAAATGTTACACACTCCTGCTTGTGCAACTGTGTGCACGGGCATAGTGCAATACAATCTGGCACTTTAAACCGATATGCACTTTAGGGTACCCTGCAATTCAGCTTGGTACCCATTGCACTTTTGCACTTTATCCCTCAGTCCCTTAGAAACTCTTCTGGTCCCCCTGAAAACAGAAGTGTTGTTATAATGTCAATGTTTTATCCTGTTAAAGTTGTTTATTGTTATTCTGCATCATGTTATTTGTAATACTATGTTGTTGTTTCACATTTACATGTTTTTATACGTCTATCAATGTGCACTGTCCCACCCAAATAAACTAATTAAAGTTGCCATGATGGTGTAAAAATGTATTTCAAAACCTATGCAGGAGAATCTGACGGCAGCAGTTACTCACAGATGTCACATCACGAGATCTTTAAACAACTTCTTTTTTTTTTTATGCCTATGTGCAATCACTCATTTGGTTATGAGTCAACAAAGGCATGCTTCCTAATGGCTGCTCGTCTGCTCTTTATGGTTTACGGCGTCGTGTTAATTGGATTCTCTGGCAGTGGAAACTCAAACAGCCTTTACAGCAGTTTACCTAGTAGTGACGTCAGGGCCCGACTCTGCACGCAGCGCCATCACAAAATGACTGAAGCTCAGCTAATTTTCATGATCTTGTTGCAGTATCACATGCAATCCTTCTACATTATGTTTCTTTATGCATCCCTCATTTCTGATTTTCCCCCTTCAATATGCTCATGGAACTACAGATGCAAATTTCTGCTACAAAGTGTTAAATCGTTTTTGTGTTTTTTGAAAAGATCTAAATCACATTAAAGGACAAAAGTGGATCTCCTCACGTGTTCTGTGAGCAGCTTTTTAACTATTAACTCCTTGTCCAGTATGTTGACTGCACTGATAAACTAAGGAAACTAAAAGAGCAGTTATAATCAATCAATCATGATGACCGTTTGTTTGCCAGTGGAGAGGTTTCCAGTTCGACCACTATTGCCCTGAAAAAAAAAGAAAAAGCCTTTTTCCTTCCACTAAAATGAGAGCACACTCTGTCCAAAGCAACTGTTTAGGAAAAAAGTGTCATCTCCTCAGAAACACTCGTGTTATCTGAGACTGTGATGAAAAGTGGAGGAAGACTCTGCTGGGCTCAGCCCCCAAAAATTTCCTAGAAAGCTGTAATGAATTTATTGCTTTGCAAAAAAGACCACGGGAGACAAAGTGGGCCTGTGTCGCCACCGAGTGGTGAGCTGCGGGAAGTGTCGACACTCTCGACGGTTGAACTGTTTGGACAGAGATCTGACCACACCCTTTTCAAGGACATCACATATTTGAGAGACGGGAATCTGCACCCGTCACTTCCTGGAATTTAAAATCTAGACCGGCTGGACCGCGTTCAACCTCCATTCAGGTTTGACAGCCACTTGTAAAACTCACTTACAGCACACGTGTCAGTGACTAATAAGCATGTTTCTCTGCCTTGATTGAGAGATGGTTACGTGCATGCCTGCGTTATTATCATAACTTCCTTGTCTGATAAAAGATAAGTCTGAGTTTATCAGTGATAGAAGCGAGTTCACTGTATCAAGCAACTTTACAGCAGGAATATGGTAAGTTTGCTACTGTGTCAGCCTTTGGTTTTCTTAAAGGGATAGTCCAACATTTTGGCAAATTGGCCCATTGCCATAATCCCTATAGTCATAGCAGTAGGTTCGTTACCTTTAATTGTCGGTGCAAGCTATTTTTAGTACGGCGGAGCAGAGCCGTGAGCTGCTCAGGGCTATGCTATGGAGGGTAAAGGAATTTCTTGGTTTCCCTCATCAAACTCATCAAATACACAATCCAACAACTAAAAAACGCTGTCGTGGACACGTTGTGACCTACACAACCACCACGCTATGAGATAATAACGGAACGTTACGAAATGGAGCCATTTTCGAGGTAAATACAGGGTAAAGGCGGAGACTGCTTGCTGAAAAACTGTCCCTGAACGCAACGTGCATCAGCGGTTTTGCATGAATTTACCTCTAAAACAGCTCCGTCTCATAACGTTCTGTTATTATCTCATAGCGTGGTGGTTGTGCAGCTCACAACTTGTCCATGACAGCGTTTTTGAGTTGTTGGGTTGTGTATTTGATGAGTTTGACAAGGGAAACCAAGAAATTCCTTTAGCCTCAATAGCATAGCTCTGAGCAGCTCACGGCTCTGCTCCGCCGTACTAAAAACAGCTTGCACCGACAATTTAGGGTAACGAACCTACTGCTATGACTATAGCGATTATGGCAATGGGCCAATTTGCCAAAATGTTGAACTATCCCTTTAAGACGAACCATCTAATATGACGTGAGGAAGACTTTTACTGTAATCAGGAATGTGTTGCTGAATGAAAAAATGTAGACTTCAATCTCTGATGATTCAGTTTCATGCCTAACTAACTACAGCTAGTCCTGCGGTTCATCTCAAGCCTCCGTAGAAATCCCTCCAGTGCAACAGAGATCGGACATGAGGTGAATAAAGACAGCACAAACAGACAAAAAGGCATGAAGTGTGACCGACCTTAGCTCCACAGTCCGCTCCCTTCTGCACACAGAAACCAACGAAGGAGGGGTCTGCCACTTTGACCAGAATGTTATCTACACAGTACACGTGGATGAACTCAACCCCCCTCTGTGCCATGTCTTCTATGATGCCCTGGTTCCCCAGAGCTCTGTAAAGACCCCCGTTGCCATCTGAAAATGCAAGCACAGGCAGACTTGTTTGAAACATGAGAACTCCACTTGGCAAATGAGCATTTCTAATCACACATCCCAAAGGGGAGGGGGGGAGGGGAGGGGGCAGTGGGGCGGGCTTACCGGGGGCCATGGAGAGCTTTCCTTTGCTCTCCAGGATGATCTTGCCCTTGTAGTCCATGGCTGGAAGCATGCCCTGCTGAAAGAAGATGATGTTGTTCTCGTCTAAGCCGAAGTTGCTACGTTGTGAGAAGAACTCCTTTGTGGACTCCATCGTCCTCCCGCTGGTCATGATGTACCTGGAGGCAACAGCACAGGAACATAACCCTGATATTCTTGCATTATTTTTTTAATCTTTTATTTATTATATTTATACAACACTGATCCCGCAACTTTTTTGTGTCTTGTGTTGTATGTTGACTGTTTGATTACTTGATTAACCGTTTTATCTTTTGTATTGTATTGTGTTTTAATGTCTTTTTGTGTATTTTATATAACCTTGTTTTTCACTTTTAGCACTCCCGTCCCCTTACCCCTTCAGGCTGCACTTGAAAATAAGAAATTCTGTTCTTAATTTGCTTGCCTGGTTAAATAAAGGTTAAATAAAAAATAAAATAAAAAGTATATTTTTCTGCTGCTGCAACACTTTGAATGAATGAAGCCCTTCTATTCTATATCTTATTCAACGATACAACAGGCAGTTGAAGGAAAAGAATAGATAAAAATCTTCTTTAGATAAACAAAAAGACAAACTTAGAGCCCGGCTGGCATCGCTCCAGCCCAGGGACATAAAACACTGTCGGACATGAAAGACAATAAAAACAAACAATCTGCCTGGAAACGGAGACTTAACTTTCTTACCTACCGAGGGAGTGTCCCTCTCCTAATTCTGACATAACCTTCATTTACTGTTGAACCACAACAACATTGTTATAAAGACTCACTTCGCTGACTTCCTGGTATCTCTATCTTACAAAATTCCCCCGCTCTGCAGGGCACTAATCCTGTTCCAGTAACACAACTTCCTTAATGAAGCTCCCTTTGATGCTGACCGTGATTTGTGCACACATCCGTCAACTGGGACGAATGTTTTTGGCTCTGAAGAGACAGTATTTAGTAGCATATATATCTATTTGTTTTTCTCCAGTCATCATCTCAAAACATGACATGACGTCTTACCAAGGAATACAGCACTTGGTTTTGTGCCTCTGCTCCGCCAGCTGCTGCAGCTTCAGGATGCGTTCGGCCTGGATCTGAAAGAGGGTTTTATGGGACGGCAGCCCCACGTCGTACATGCCTTTGGGGTACGAGACCCCCAGTCTGGTGCCTTGGCCTCCAGCCAGCAGCAGGACCGCCACTTTGCTCTGAGAGATGCATTGAAGACCTGGAGGGAGGGTGGGACACAGAGCAAGAACAGTCTGAACGGTCATAAATGTTTAAGAAAAGAAAAGTGTGTGAAAGTGACACCTATCTATATCTGTGTATTGATACAATGGAATATGATCCACCTTTACAACCACAGTATCTTATCTCCAGTAATCATTATCATGCATTTTTATTGCCTTTTGTCAAAACATCTTAAATAACGACAAATTCAACCCAAACAATGTTGATGATAATTATTCATAAGAATCAATGAGGACCTGCTCAACAGTTTATCACCAGTCTATGAACGCCTCATGGACTCTGGATATATAAAATTATTTATTAAATAAGCCCTTAAGTAAACTCCATATCTCTGGTCCAATGGGTCAATGATAATAACGGTTTATCATACGTAAACTGCAGATACGTGACTTAATACCTGCGCTCATTTTTACTTTGTACGTGGCAAGAGACAAGGTTTATACCCTTGCACTGGGCAGGCCTGCTAGACTTTGTGACTATTCTACCAAATCTACAAACACACACACACTAACACTCAGACACACACACACCACACCCTGCACACAAATTTGGTCCCAACAAAGCAGGATGACCTCACGATGAGGGTCAAGCAGCAACGCTATTTACGTCACACTCCGATCAAAACCAGATGTTGTCGACGGCACCACCTCCACTGTCATCCTCCCCCTGGAAATAAAACTCCAACACACTCACTAAATGGTGAGACCCCCACTGCAAAGACGGGATTGCGCAAGAGCATAATGAATAACACAATCCGCCTCATTCATATGTCAAATCCACGCAGGAGGAAGAGTGAAACTGGGAATAGTTGGTGGTGAGTTTAGGCAACAGCACAGAGAGTTTCTGATGCTGCTCAACTTAGGACTTTCAGCTATTAGATAAGGACTGAAAAAGGAGGTGGGCAAACCTCTGGAATTCAACCCTACAATTAAAACATTATCAGAGTGCGCACACACCCACTGCACCATCATGCCATGTGATGTTTTAATCCCTTCCTAGGCAGATACCAGGAAATATTTGATCTTTCTTACCTGAAAGACTGAGCCTGCACATCCTGTTTAACCACTGTTAATAATTCAAAACGCTCTCACTGCGCTGACCTACTCTCACACTTCAGTGACTGTAAGAATGTACATTTTTGGGGGGTCAGAAAAAAAACTTTAGATGGAGCTCACCAACTAGTTCCCAGTCTTTGAGACTCTCTCTGTCTCTCGTCACGCTCCCCAGCACCTCCCGGGGCACGGCCTCCATGCGGGCATCCATCTTCTCCTGTTTGCTGCTGCTGGACGTCTCCATGGCGTTCTTGAAGAAGCCGTTGATTTCTTTAAAGTCCATCCCCTGCAGGTCCTGGGTCAGCTCGGCCTGCTCCTCGGGGCTCAGGTCGCCCAGGAACTGCAGGAGGTGAGACTGGTCGGCTTCAGCCAGCCTCTGGGTGAGTTTGCTGAGGTCCATGTTTGACAGTGAATTTGATTAACTCTGCGACTGCCACACTGAAACAGAGATGGGAAAAAAAACAGAGTTACAAGAAGAAGAAGAAATGAAACTGGGGCCACCGTCTCAAATATCATGTCCTCAGGCAGGTTTTGAGAAAACTACATGAAATGAGGACACATTTACATGAAAGTCATTCATGAATTTATTGTTATTGAGGGAGGAAACTGAGTAAATTCACTCACAATGGAAGGAATTCCCGCATCAGAGATTTACACCTGGCACCTGGCCACGATGAAGTTAACATTATTTGTTTGGTTTCTAATCAAAATCTGTATGGGTGGGGTTCGTCTGCTGAAAATCTGACTCATGACCTCAGCATAACCACTGACATTACAATACACAAGTCTGTGATGACAACAACAAACCATGATTTCACTATGGAAACTATAGGATTGGTGAAACTACCCTCTTCTGAACCAACACCCACAATGAGCAGCCTGCTAGACCAGGAAATCATCACATCAGTGCCAGAGGGAGACCGTCACCTCGAGGCTCTGGAAGGGATGCTGAAGGCTGCATTCACATTCTCCTCTAAGTGGGAACTGTCAGACATAAGCATGAACTATTCCCTGTATGTTTATAAAATAAAAGTCACATTTTCATGTCACGGGCTGCTTTGTGAAGTCTCCCACAGGGTTTTTGGAGATGGAGTTGCTCTCCTCACTAAAAACACAGCAGGTACGACTCGATCAACAGGAAATCTATGCTGTTAAAGAGATGCCCCGCTGCTACTGAGCTCTCCTGCCCCGGACAGCCACGGCTCTCCGTCAGGCTGAGGGACATGTGTCAGTCGCCGTGGTCGTAGCCGCTGCGTCCAGTCGGAGCAGCAGCTAGCAGCAGCTAGCCGGCTAGCTGTGAGCTCAATGTAAACATTAAAGATACAATGAATTAAACATTAAACTCTTACCTCTCGTAGGCGCTCCTCTAAGCCAGCAGACCATTAAAGCCAGTTGCGGTGTGGTTAGTTTAGTTGTACTGGTTACGGCTACGACGCGCCTCCCACCCGGACTACACCTCCGGCTACGTCACGTTGACGTGGCACTAGCGGGCTGTGTTCTATGCTGCGTTCACTTGGCCCTCGTAAATCTTAATTAGTTACGATGTCGGAGAGAAATTTGTCTGCTGTGTGAACAATAAATAAATAAATAAATAGAATTGGTTTAAAAATAAATAGCTCCGATGTCATGTGACCTATTAAACCCAAAACCAAGGGCAGGGCCATAGACAGATACAACTCTTTTTTTTATTGCATTTTAACACTTTTTACATTACATTTCATATTACCTGTCAACCACCTGTCAAGAGGTGATTGGCTCAAAGACTCTCCTGGACTGTCTATTTTCTTGTCTCTCATACAGGAGTCAGAAAGTACCACTCATGTATCTGTAATATCAGCCTGATGTTTCAAAACTAGCCTACATCTGCACTTCTTCTTACAGTATTTTACTTTTAGTTTAGTAACAGTGGTTGTACAACTATCAAACATACGATGCAGAATACATACAAAACCAAAATGCCAAATAAACATACTAGAAAATTTGATAAAAGTGGTTCCCTGGATTTTGCCAAAAAGGTAAGACCAGTGAGGAAAATACGTTTGAAAAAAAAATCATTACGCTGTCCTTTATTTATTTTTATTTTTAGCTAATATGTTAAATGATTACGTTTTAATGTCAGAAATGTGATTCCTCCAAAACCAACCTGAACCTGTCAGTGTCGACGTCGGCCACACGGGGGCGACACCGCCATCTGGGAGGCGGAAGCAGTTTCTCACCGAGCAGAGGAGCAGTTTTTGTTTTGGTCCTCCTCCTCCTAGCTCAGGCTGGCTAGGTGCTCTGTCTTCACGGCCACATTTACACCTACAGCTGTCGGAAATGAAGAAGTTTTTTGATGACATTAAGAAAGACATTAAATTCAAGTCGGCGGGACCTGGGAAGAAGCTGACAGAAGACACCAGGCACGTGACGAAGTTGTTTATTCATCAGCCCTAACTAACGCTAACAGCCACACAGCTAGCTGGCTAAGCTAAACTAAACTGAGTCAACTGAGAGACAACCCCTGCTCTTTAATGGTCACTGGGTGGTTAACTTACAAGCAGATAGAAATGAAAACTATAACGATGTTGACCAGTGGGTTTCACTGTGTGCGCGCGCGCAGATATATTATGTAACTGTCAGCCCACGTTCAGAGGCGTCCAGCTAATTTCAGAGCAGCTAGCGGCTAATCCTTGAACAAGATTATACAGACTGTGGTGGTGCTTCTTGTGTTGTTGACCTAACCAGCCAGGATCAAACGGCTCCAGAGATAACCTGGTGTCTGTGTCAGTGACATAGAGTCGGGGTTATAGCTCCAGTATGGGGAGAGGAGGGGGGAGTTAAGGGCCATCATGGTCCCAGACCGTATGCCTCACCTCTTATTGACGCCTCTGCTGCTCACAAAAACCCCACAGCACCAAACCCGAGGCGTTGCAGAGCGGCTCCAGTGGCAAACACAACCGCCATGCTCCCACCGAAGGAGCACAGAGAGCTGGGGCCGCAGCCCTGGCCCGGATCGAGCAGCAGGCCCGGCCCAAGGTGCACACCTCTCAGGACGCCATCAGGAACCAGGGTGAGACCAGCTGATGATGCACAAGTGTCTGCCCTGAATCACTCCGGGCGGTGGCTGCTGTGCTGACACCTAATCATACTTTGAGCAATGTTGCTATGTTTTAAGTCATTACATGCAATTGTGGTTAGTGGTTTGGCCTTTGGTGCCGCCTCTCAGATAAGTGCACAGAGTCGTTGGAGGGGTTGTTAAATGTGCTTTGAAGAATATACATAATTATTTAGCTTTGGAGTAATTGTGATGGTTTAATAAATAACTTGTAACTTGTTACAGGAAGGCTCTCTGCCTTCCACCTAGAAAAGTGACCAGACTTTGTGTGTTGTCTGACATTATTTAAGATGTCTAAAGTTTAGACAACTATCAAACTGACGGAGAATGGTTATGGCTGCTGAGCTGTATTATTTAATGAGCAGATTGCATTTGAATAGTGTTAGTGCATAATAAGTCTATAGAGTCATTGTAGTAATCTGTTCTTTTCAGGCTGATTGATGAGAATTTAATAAAAGAATCAACTCAATTTATAACTGCTTATCATAATATGTCTGTGCTTTCTCATAGTTAAAAGGGAGCTGCAGGCAGAGGCGGCTGCTCAGGCTGGAAAAGAAAAGGCAGCTGCAGCAGAGGTATGTAAGAGACTGATTTATTTGCTGAAATCAAGATTATATACCCTACAGTGACAAGTATTTAGTCTGATAATACAAGTGAATGGCAATTTCTCTCCAGGGATCCAAAGTGCCAGTGACAGATCCTGCCTGTCTCTCAGTGTCAGGTGTGTATTTCACCTGTCCCCTAACAGGAGCCACTTTAACCAAGAGTGAGAGGGAAGTACACATTAAAGAGGCCATTTTAATGGTACGTCCAAACATAGCATCACTTGTTCTTGTTTTAGTTTGAACTGGAATGCGCTTTAGTTTGTACGAGATGAAATGATAATAATCTCAGCTGCTGGTGCTGTTGATAAAACACTCACTCTGTTTGCACCGGTAGAGGTTCGAGGAGGATGCAGTTGAAGCCTCTGTTATGATGATGCACACATTTAACAAAGACAAAGACAAAGTGAAGGCTGCTGTGGACATTATAAGCAAGTAAGACATGACATATGTTATTATGTACAACTAAGACTGACTCTGATTTCAGTCTCTATGTCAACTTAATAGTAAAAAAAATGTTATTTCACATGTGCTCATTGTTTTGTCAACAGATATGTGGAAAATATATGTAAGTGTCCCACAGAGGAGAAGTACAGGAAGATTAAACTCAGCAACAAGGTGTTTCAGGTATGTAAGTAAGTAACTAGATTCAGATTTATTTATTTAAACCAATTTAAGGGGGAAAGATGAAGAAGATTGTTTGCTATTATTTTTTTTTTAGCTCATTTCTCCCTTTGTTTTTATTTCAGGAGAAAGTACGTAGTGTGGAGGGCAGTAGAGAGTTCCTGGAGGCCCTGGGCTTCATAAGCGTCACATTTCCTGTAGACGGTCAAGGTGAATTAAAAAAAAAAAATATATCAGCCAGTGGCTTTTCATCCATATATCACAGTCGAATCAATAAAACCGACCTGACAAACACAATCATCCTTTCCTGGAGTTCAGAGGAGGAAGAGGAGTTCCTGGTGTTACCGGAGCAGAGCCCTGACGCCCTGGAGCTGATGAAGGAGAGGAGGGATCGTCTGCAGCGAGGAGAGCCGGTCAGAGCTCAGCTGGACAGGCAGCCTCAAGCTTTCAGACCGACGACCAACGCCCAGCGCTTCGAGCTGCCGCCAGAGTTCTACAACCTGACGACGGAGGAGCTGAAGAAGGAGCAACAGCAGAGGTAGCCTACCAACCCCCTGTTTAAAGGGATAGTTCAACATTTTGGCATATTGGCCCATTGCCATAATCGCTATAGTCATAGCAGTAGGTTCGTTACCTTTAATTGTCGGTGCAAGCTATTTTTAGAACGGCGGAGCAGAGCCATGAGCTGCTCAGAGCTACGCTATGGAGGCTAAGGGAATTTCTTGGTTTCCCTCATCAAACTCATCAAATACACAACCCAACAACTCAAAAATGCTGTCGTGGACACGTTGTGAGCTGCACAACCACCACGCTATGAGATAATAATAACGGAACGTTATGAGATGGAGCTGTTTTTAGAGGTAAATTCATGCAAAACCGCTGATTCGCGTTGCGTTCAGGGACAGTTTTTCAGCAAGCAGACTGTATTTACCTGGAAAATGGCTCCGTTTCGTAAGGTTCCGTTATTATCTCATAGCGTGGTGGTTGTGCAGCTCACAACTTGTCCACGAAAGCGTTTTGGGATTTTGGATTTGATGAGTTTGATGAGGGAAACCAAGAAATTCCTTTAGCCTCCGTAGCATACTGTAGCTTGCACCGACAAATAAAGGTAACGAACCTACTGCTATGACTATAGCGATTATGGCAATGGGCCAATTTGCCAAAATGTTGAACTATCCCTTTAACATGCGCTCCAGATACACGAGTAAACAGACTGGATTCACAGCTTATGTAGAATAGTCTGCTGATGAAGGACGGTTTAAAGACTGCATTGCAACACATTTTTGCCAATAGGTGAAGGCTAAAACAAAACCCTTTGGTTCAGTTGTTCGCTATGCATTGTTTTGCCATAAAACAACTACAAAACTACAATCATGTCTGATGCTGGTGATGATGGTCTGGCCAAAAAAATACCTAAGTATGCATCACACCCACCACCTATTACCATGGTCTGTTAGTGTTTGTCCATCAGTAGATTCTGTCCTGTCAGTGAGCCTGCACTCAACGCCCAGTGTGTGTTTTTTTAGGAGTGATTTAGTGGAGAAAAACGCCATGCTGCGCACAAAAGCCATGAGGGAGAAAGAGGAGCAGAGGGAGAGAAGGAAATACAACTACACCCTGCTCAGGATCAGACTGCCAGATGGAAACCTGCTGCAAGGTAAGATAACGTACTTTAATCACTATTATTACTATTCTTAGCCCTCATTCGTGTGTCAGATGAGTCAGTAAACACTCGTTGTGTGACCATAGGGACTTTCTATGCATGGGATCGGCTGCCTGTGTTGTTTGGATTTGTGCGGGAGTCCCTGGTGGACGGGTGGCAGCCCTTTGAGCTCATCGCTCCTGGAGGACAAAAACTAGAGGAGGCTGAAGAGGTCGCTCTAGCAGAGAGAAACTTGGTGAGTTGAAACAGCATACGGCTCTAGTATTATGAACATGGACACATGCAGTTTTGACTGTTTTTATTCAGTACATTCTGCTGTACACAGTGTCTTGCTGCTGCTTACTAGAGCTACAAATGTGTTTTATTTATGCGCCACTAAAAGTAGTTCCAACACATGCACTTTGAGCAGCGTTTGCTAAAACAGTGGCTATAAGAACAATTTAGAACACCTTTTATGATCCATATTCTTAAAGGGATTATCTAGAGCTACAAAATGTGTTTTATTTATAATAGCCCTGCCCCAACATACATTGTTGTGAATGGACTCAAAGAAAGTCCCGTAAACCACATGCATTCAATTCATTTCTCAGGGGAGTCTGGCCTCATCCCCGTTGTAACCGTTTAAGAAACATTTAGACCAATCAGTCCCTGATTGGAAAAACACTGTGATTGACATAGTTTGGCCAATCACGGACCGAAGAAGAACAGCGATAAATTTTCCTCCAAGAAACTCAACAAGCGCCGACTCTTGCTCTTGTTTAAGTTCTGTAATTGATGGGCTTACTGCTGTTTTTACGCCGCTGTTTGACGCTCCGCCATGTTTGTTGTAGGTGAGTCCAGTCCATGTAGTGATGTTTTCAGGCCCTGATTGGCCAATGTGCTGTGTCAATCCACAGCGGCGACGCTGATTGGCTCGGTAGACGGCCGATTTCTGGCGAAACGGTTTCAACGGGGATGAGGCCAGACTCCCCCTGAGAAATGAATTGAATGCATTTCCGGGGGAGGCTGGTTTACGAGGCTATATTTTCATGGCCTAAAAGAGGTTTTACCTGGAAAAAAAATACAGTTCCATTGTCCACTATAGTTTTTTCCAGCCCTTCAAAGTGCAGGAAAAACACAGTTTTTATTTGGAGCTAACCAACTGCTGATCGGCGGGCGCTAACCCTGGGCGGAGGGATACGTGAGTTGGTTAGGTCCAAATAAAAACTGTGTTTTTCCTGCACTTTGAAGGGCTGGAAAAAATTATATTATAGCAAACAATGGAACTGTTTTTTTTGTTTTTTTTTTCAGGTAAAACCTGTTTTAGGCCGTGAAAATAGGCCGTTTCTTTGGGTCCATTCACAACAATGTATGTTGTAAATCTCTGGGCAGGGCTATTATGGGCTGGCGTTGCTAACGGGAGGAGTGCAGAGAGTCTTCTACTGCAATTAAAGTACTTAGGGGCTATTTGTAGATCATACAACCCCACTTTTAAAAAAATGCTACTATCCCTTTAACACATTATTGGTTTTGGTCATTTATGAAAATCTAACTGTCGGATTTGTCATTTTAAAATGTATCTTATAATATTTCACATATTGTATATTGAACACCTTTTGGCCAGTTATCTGTCTGTCAAATATTTAAATGTCTGTGTGTTTTCCTTTTTGTGTGTGTGTTGGTTTGTTTTTCTTAGGTCCCTGCAGCTCTGCTCACCTTCGCCTGGGATGCAGCTGTGCAGGCGGATATCGCAGCCGCAGGTGGAAAGAGCCCCACCCTTCTCAAACCGGAGCTTGTTGAAACCATTCGGACCCTGAACTGAGCCGACGTACTCTCGTCCCTGAACTCTTCCCGCTGCCCTGCAGCCTGGCTCTGCAGGGCTGAAGTCGCTCCTTTGCAAACAACTAGTGATGAGTGTGCATTGTTTTTTTTGTTTTTTTTTACAAATGCTAACTTGAGTCATTAGCAGTGATAGACTTAGGGGCAACTTCACCCTAATGCGCTTGTTCTGCTGAGCACTCCCCCCCCCCAACACCACCACCCTCTCCTCTGTCTTCGCTGTGGGGGGCTGTGTCTCCCTGAAATCTGTCTCAGCAACATATTCTGTTTAAAGAAGCACTACTAACAGATTAAAGGAGAAAGCAAGTGGCAAGTGTTGTTTTGTGATGCATCCTGAATGTCGTCAACAGGCCTGACGGTCCTCTGTGCTCTACCCTGCAGTCAGCCAGGTGTGTACTTCATGTGGCATGTCGAGAGACCCTGTTTAAACTGTGTCACCACTTCCTTCCTTTAGCTCTTATTTCCAAGTAAACAAGTCTACTTTTCTTACACACAAATGACACGTACGCCCTCTGATTGCACAGTCACATAGATTCAAATCAAGAATTATTAGTCAGAGCGAGTAAATCTGGTCAGATACTGTTGTTGATTTGTGTTAAAATATCCCTGCGCCTACAAGTAGCTCCTAGGTGTCGGTGCACTGACGACTTGAGGTTACCCAAGTGTTAAATGTTTCATCTGGCGGTTAACTGGTCTGGCTCCGTGAGCATGAACATAGCTTTTGATTCTTGTTTGTCCTCTGCAGCAGCCTTGCACTTTTTATTATTGTACAACAAAATGGGCTAATGTGGATGCCCTGATAATCAAAAGGCTAGATATAAAGACTATTCTGTGTAATAAGCACAAGCCCAGATAAGTCAAACATGGTTTTATGATTAATTTGACTTGGTCTAAAAGCAAATATTTACAGTTCCAATAGACAATTAGAAATGTGCTGTCAATTCCAGTACCAAAACACTTAATTGTGTTTTATTTTTAAACACTAGGTGTATGTATTATTGTGCCCTAAATGTGACGACAGCTACTGAATTATAAAGGTTTGCTGCAGAAACTTAATGTAACCAGTTCTGGCATTTCGTGTTGAGACGATTCAGTTCCGCATTTTTCCTGAAAACCATGTCATTGAAGGTAAATGCATTTGTTTTGGTGGTGGTATAACTGTCTAAGAACATGCACCAGGCACATGTGTAAAAGTTAATCATAGCCTCTCCTGCCTGTGGTTGGTTTTAGACAACAACAACCTACCTCTCACCGCTCATCTAATACACCCCAAGTCAAAGTTGAAGGATTTTGCTTATGTTTTTTTTTTCTTTCTCCCCTTACCACCTTATTAAATGTGCATCAGTTTCAGTTGCACAGCAAAAAAACACAACGTGTAACTTCTGTGTGCAAACAAGCTTAATCTCAAGTATTGGTTTCATGCAGAATTTGATACACTCCTAGCATTTGTAAGGCCACGTCAGCAACGTTTCTGTAGTCCACAGGCTTTCAATGAAGGGTAAAGTGTTTTATCGGCATTGTAACATTGTTGAATGAAAAGTAATTAGAGCAGTCACGTCCTGTCCAGATGTTGAGTTGTGTTCTGTTGCTTTTTAACCTGCCTGTAATTTTAAAAAAAGAAAATGCTTGCACTGCTCTCATATTTTTTTTGTTTAATAAACATTTATGAGGCAAGGCTGTTTATTTTCAACTACTGACACATGACAGTCTGTGTATTATACAACAACCAATACAATGCTGAATTGTGTAAAAACGCTTTATTGAACAAAAAAAATCAAAATCTTCAAAACAAATTTAACAGTTGAGGCTTTTACATGGATCTTGAATGTCAACTTTGTAGGTTTAATGTTTGTGTTTCTAACTCATCAGCAGAAACATCACCATGAATCTGAACAGATGTGCTCAGGTGTTGTGAACACATCTGTCTAGCTGCCCTAGCAGTAAATTACAGGACAACCCTGCCAGCATGTCGAAACTTAATATTTTGGGGAAAGTGCAGTTTTTTTTTTCTTTTTTAATTAGGTTTTTGGGGGAGAACTGTATCTGGAATAAGAGTTCAGTAGGTCAACTGGTCAAGATGTGAGTTTGACATGTAAGAAATATAGTATATCTATATCGGTATATAGAAATAGAGAGGTTTAACATGAGCAGGTGGTTTCAAGGAAAAATCTTAAATCCCTGTAATTTGTGACCATGTCCTTCCAAGGACATTTAGGAGAAAGTTACCTCAAAAACAAAAAAGTGTGAAATTTACAAAAAAAAATGCAATCAATTTACTGTAGGCCACACTCAAGCCATGTATTGCCATGATGATGCCATTACCAAATAAATATAAAAAAGCCATAGTAGATCCATTGTTAAACAGATGTTTGACCGGATTGCTAAACAGTACAGACTCTGATAATAAGAAACATTAGCCTGTTTGAATGATGTTGGTGTCAGACCAGCAAAGGCACCAAGAGGAAGAAGGGGTGAGGAATGAATGGAAGATAAAAGTGCAGTACTTTTATTCATGTTTAATGAATTTTATCCTGTTCAAGTATTCTTGAAAATACACAAAATACATATTTATAAAACACCAACACTGGAACCTAACTGTACAAGTACAGATCTAGCAACTACACCAGTGAGTTGTCAGAATTAGAAATTGCAGAATAAATGCACCCACTGAAATCATAGGGAAATATACAGATGGACTTCGAGCCTCTCGTTAATTCCCACCCTCTAATTTCTGGTTAACTATGTACATTTAGAGCACAAGAAATTCCACATCATGAATTCAACATTTTCAAAACCACGAGTAATGCCGTTTTATCATTTCTCGGATGCTTCTTCTCGTGAATGTTATGCATTGCCGTTCTGCTCTTCCTCGCTCTGTTCAGCCCAATCTGCTGCAGCTAAAAACGTTCATTTTCCACTTCAGAACAAATATTAGAGAACAATGGACAAACTTTCCCTCAACGATGAAGCCAGATTCTCTGATTTTATACACAATTACATTATACGGGAAAAATAGTTTGGACTCCTTAATAATAATAATAATAATATTAGGCGAGTGAACTTATACTGAGCAGTGGGTGCTGCCTGCTGAGTTGCCAGTACCAGGGTGTGGTGCTTCATCTCACTTGTTTGTCTCTTGTAGAGTTCAGAACCAGGGAGCAGACGTTTCTGAGGAAACAGGAGGAGCTTGTTCGAAGGGGTCGGGGAGGTGGAGGTCGGGGGTGGGGTCTTTCCCGTGCTCAGGCAGTGGCGAGTGTAGGAGCAGCGCTGGCCACAGGGAGAGCTGCTGTGTCGGAGGGGGTGACTTCCATGGCGCTTTCTTCCTTGCTGGAGGAACTCTTTCTGTTTGGGACTAAGAAAGTAACATTTATGAGATTTCTTTTTAGGAAAATGTAAAAATCTGATTGATTTCAGTTTGTAAAATAGCTGTTTTTTTTACATTACATTCACAATCGCCCAAAAACTTGTAGTTTGACAACGTATCTTTCATGATCAGTGAGGTGACCCAAGTCTTCGTGGGTTGATAGATGGGAAAATTCACAGCCCTTTTTGCTGCTCTGTACATACCGTAGATGACCATTTATTAGCCCGGGTGTTTAATATGCTAAATCGACTTGGAGCCCAGGCATTTATAAGAACCAGGCGCGTATTTGCAACAGACTACAATTTATTTTTGCAATGACCAGCACCAGACCATCATGCAAAGAACAAGGATTTCACCATAGACCACTGGAACAAAACTACTTTTTTCCCCCCCAACACAACTTTATTGACATCAGACAATAAATACAAAGACAGTTTTCTCGGCTCCCTCTGTCGCAGTAACACAGCGGGAGGAGGGGGAGTCGGTCGCGGTAATTTCAACACTGTACATTAGCGTATTTATCCATTTGTCTTTGTCGTCCAGTGTGTGTGTGTCTGTGTGTCCGCCTGCATGCAAGAGCAAGAGGAGGGGCTGACAGAGGTAGGAGACACTGTTGAAAAAAACTATTTCTTTTTTTTTTCTGTGCAAGACTATGGTAAACAAATACACAACCCAACAACTCAAAAACGCTGTCGTCGACACGTTGTGAGCTGCACAACCACCACGCTATGAGATAATAACGGAACATTACAAGACGGAGCCGTTTTAGAGGTAAATTCATGCAAAACCGCTGAGGCGCGTTGCGTTCAGGGACAGATTGTCAGCAAGCAGTCTCCGCATTTACCTGGAAAATGGCTCAGTTTCGTAACGTTCCATTATTATCTCATAGCGTGGTGGTTGTGCAGGTCACAACTTGTCCACGACAAGGGAGTTTTGGGATTGTGTATTTGATGAGGGAAACCAAGAAATTCCCTTAGCCTCCATAGCATAGCCCTGAGCAGCTCACGGCTCTGCTCCACCGTTCTAAAAATAGCTTGCACCGACAATTAAAGGTAACGAACCTACTGCTATGACTATAGCGATTATGGCAATGGGCCAATTTGCCAAAATGTTGAACTATCCCTTTAAAGAAACATTAAGAGATCCCCAATATGTCAGTTTTATATTATTTCTTTGTACTCACCACTTTCAGAGGAGATGATGACACAGTCCTCCTCATCGTCATCCTCAGTGTCGGCTTGAAAACCATCTGCCTCCATTGCTTCCGTCTGGCAAGGGCAAAGAAGTGAGACTTTTTTAGATTTTATTACAAACTTATGGAGGTTAAGTTTCAATAGGATGATAATCTCTTTGAAGACCACATGCGGCGCCGGTCACATACTAACCTACAACGAGCTAAAGTATCACTGTAGATTAAAAAAAACAACTGCTGTGTATAAAGGGACACTTCTCTACCTGCTCAGGGTCGGTGCATTTCTTCATGAACTTGGTGATCGACATGCTGCCCGTGCTCTTTCTCTTGTTGGAGGACGAAGACGAGGTGGAGGAGGTCTGAGGTGTGGTAGGAGAGTTTCCCTGAGAGCCTGTGGCAGCCTGGGGTTCTTCACGGGACTCTTCTCGAGCTCCATTGGTGAGGTAGGTCCACTGGCAGGGCACCGGAAGAGCTTCCTGTCCAAAGGAGGACAAGACTTCTGCCTGCACATACCAGCAGCAGCGTCTGTAGGTTGAGCGCTTCTCATAAACAGCGTTCTTCTTTATGACACGCCTCAGGTGTATTCTGATGACGATGAGAGGGAAAGGCATTACTTGGATGTAAAACTGTGAAATCTGTACATCTTGATGGGACAACTTTTCGGAAAACATATCACAGACGCTTTGGGATATACATTTATTTCAGTAGAGAAGGATCTGTACCATCTAAAATTCTCATTTTAAAGGGATAGTCCAACATTTTGGCAAATTGGCTATGCTATGGAGGCTAAGGGAATTTCTTGGTTTCCCTCATCAAACTCATCAAATACACAACCCAACAACTCAAAAACGCTGTTGTGGACACGTTGTGAGCTGCACAACCACCACGCTATGAGATAATAATGGAACGTTACGAGACAGAGCTGTTTTCGAGGTAAATTCATGCAAAATCCCTGATGCGCGTTGCGTTCAGGGGCAGTTTTTCAGCAAGCAGTCTCTGCATTTACCCTGTATTTACCTCGAAAATGGCTCCGTTTCATAACGTGTGGTGGTTGTGCAGGTCACAATTTTTGGATTTGGCATTTTGGAGTTTTGGAATTTTGTATTTGATGAATTTGATGAGGGAAACCAAGAAATTCCCTTAGCCTCCTGTTCTAAAAATAGCTTACACCGACAAATAAACACAACGAACCTACTGCTATAACTATAGGGATTATGGCAATGGGCCAGTTGAACCAAAATGTTGAACTATCCCTTTAAGAATCAGCAAATATTGTTTCACCTGGTAGGAATGTTTTCTGCTGGGCTCTGAGGGCTGGACAGTTCAGGAGGTGATGATGAGGACGAGGTCTGCTGACGACAAAACTCCTGAAACTCAGTGATGATCACTTTGCTGCTGTTGACATTGCCGTGCAGCAGCGGTAGCAGCTGACCGAGTACTGAAGGAGACAGAGCATGACACTGTTTTTAGAGCAGATCAATTTAAATGAGAACTGAAATAACAATCAGATGTAAACCTACCTAACATGTACACTGGCCAGTCAAGACAACATTTAAGTGAGTCACTGTAAGGTGGTGGGGTCTGTCAGTGCCCGATCGATACCCGGAACAAGATCCGTTCCAGACGCTTCTGCGCATGCGCCAGCAATGCTAACTGCTAGCCTAGCAATAGAGCAGCTAAAAGTCTGCTGTAGCGCTGTTAAAACGTCACTTTATTCATTTTTTTATGCAAGAAAGTGACAGTTTAGAGTCCTATCTGTGGTCAGTTTATCCAACTGATGTCTGTTTGGAAGTTTGCTCCACAGTTTTGGGAGAAGTGTAGAGCAACCTGGGAGCAGCTACCAGGAGCTAACGTTAGCTCGCTGCTCGGCTCATCTCAGAGGCAGCAGCATCACACCGGTGGAGAAAGCCAGTTAATTTACGGTCTCATTGATTAGTTTGTGTAAATGAAAAGTGTGTGCTGGTCAGAGGAGAGAGCGAGGACGTGCTTGTGTTTTTCCCAAAAAACGTCTCTGCTTTCATGCATATCCGCGGTGTCTGCCTGTTGCCTTCAGGGGAGTGATGCAGCACTGACTCTGGAACAGATCTGTCTGTATGATCGGGCAGAAATTCACCGGGACATAGAAAACAGCACTGTTTCTGATGCCGTTCCTTGCAGCTGATTAAATTTAATCAGAAATAGAACACAGGGAAATTTGTTGCAACTCCCGTAGCAAAAAGGTTGCTCTTAAAAACTTATTTTGGGCACTTATACAGGACACTACACTAGTTTGTTAGTTTATTTTTAGAGAACAGCACAATGAAAAATGTTTAAGTTACAGTAGTTAGTGTTCCAGTTGTCTCTGTGCTGCCCAGGGACAGGTCAGGACCAGGTCAGGACAGTCTGGGGACAGAGAGCTCTGAGATGCACCGTGAGACAGTGACAGGTCTGTAGCTACGTCTTGACCAGCTGATCAGCTGCAGCAGAGGATGGACTGTTCTCAGCTCCAACCAAACATTGAGCTCTGGAGCGTCAAACCGGCTGAAAAATAGCCACTGTAAACCGGGGAAGTTTCTAAATGAAATACCATCAATTACGTTGATGAAGTTAAACTGCAGCAAACTCTGCAATGATCAGTTTCTTGGAGGGCTTTTTCCCTCGTTGCTCACTGGTCGTCGGTGTTTTAGCGATGTTACAGGCTGAGGCCAGGAGGCTACAACAGGTAACTGATTGTCTCCTCTCACCTCTCTCTGTGATCAGTTTCCCCTCAAAGCGGTGCAACGGTGGACGTCACCGTGGTCATTTCCCCTGGGAAAATACAATGAGCGTGTGAACGGGTGGGAAAGCGTGTGTCATACACCAAATGCGAGAGACTTGAGGGCTCTGAAGGCTGGTGCCCAAACAGACTGATGCAGGCAAGTGTCGCTGTGCGCGTCAGGTCGGAAGAGACCACATTCATTAAAAGGAGGGGGTTGTGATTTTTGGAAATGGCAATGATGTCTTTTTGAGATGGACTAGGACATTATTTGAAAACATTTCACTGTTTATGACCACAAATCATAGCTAGATAGTAAAAATATAAGTGCCCTAAGGTAAAGTAAGTAGTCTAACAGAAAAAATCTATTTAAAAAAAAAAAAATCCCTCAAATCTGAGGGGGCACGTGCCCCCTCCGTTTCTATTGGCATGACACCGCTGATTGCAATGACACATTACACTTTCACCAAGGTTGTGCTATCATATACAAAATGTACAAAAGAGTTATATTACTGTTGCATAATATTGATAAAGTTGCCTTTGGAGATGTATGGTATTTCCTACCAACAATGGCAACCAAAGCCGATGGAGCCAGACAAACCACAAAATCTACAACAACAGTCAGTGAGGCCGACAATTATTCCTGGCAATGCATCACTTACAGGTTTTTTTCCCCAACATTCATCCACGTATCCAAGTGAATCATTGCAGACACACTTACATTGTGCTTCTCTCTGACTCTTCTGCGACTGCTCCTCTGGGCTGAGGCTGGTGTCGGCCTTGGGTAAAGGTTCGACCAGACACACAGCAAAAGGCTGGAAGAGATCCGAAGCGGGTCCTTCCCCGTCCCAGACGCAGCCCCTCACCACGGGCTCCAGCACCTTCATCTTCTTCTTGGTGGACATCAGCTCGTCCCACTCCCTCGCTTTCAGCTTCTGACGCAGTTTCTGCTTCTCCAGGTCTCCGCCCTCCTGGGACATTACATGTGTGTTAACAGCGGTGCAAACAGGAAGCATTTGGAAACAAGAACATCCAAAGACCTGTTTCACATTAAGGTAACAACATTGTCCTCTCCTCTTCATACCTCCTCTTCCAGAGCGCCTTCATCATCTGAAAGGTAGCCGTGAGGTACAAAGAAGCCGTCGTCGTCGTTGTCATCATCTTCACCTCCTTCCTCTTCATCTTCCTGAAAATGATCAGGAGTTCAAAGATTCAAATACAACAACAAATACAATCCCCTGCTTTTTCCTTTATTACTTACAACTAGGGGTGTGACAATATTTCTCGTTGCATTAAAAATCTGTGTCGCGACACAGTTATAACTCTACTCAGTTTTTAGGTGCTTTTCTTTTCAATCACAGCTGAGTTCTTCATATTTCCTCTTCAGTAAAATTAAACCTTATCAACCAGCGCATCCAGCGTTAATTAACGACTCTGTGGTCTCAATGTGACAATAATAAACATACGGTATGCGCTAAACCACGCTCCTGTCTTTTCTGTCGCTGTCACTACTTCAAAAATCCTAAAGGAAACGCTGCACATAATATTGTTTGCACTTTTAAAAAAAGGCAGGAATATTTCATTTTAATTTTAACTTTTATAACTTTTTGTTTCAGTTTCAATTTGTGGAAGAAGTTTATTAAAAGCTCATGCTTACATTATGCATATAACAAAACATTTCAAAATGCACGTGCAACTCTGTTAAATAAAAGTCTGCTGGTCCAGTCGTATAGTTTTCTTAAGATCTCGTCTCATGAGATGAGCGTATCGTCACACCCCTACTTATAACCTGACTTTTTCTACCAACTATCATGGCTGTTGAAAAAAGAAAATGGTCACATAGCGCCATATAGGATATCATTTACCACCTATAGTAAACAAAGTAACAATACAAGGCGCTGATTAAGACACAACAAGATAAGTGAAAATAAAAGTGAACCTTCAATGAAACTTAACTTACCCCTTCACTATGTGACAGAGACTCTCCTGGCTCCTCTTCCTCCCATTCTTCATCACTGTCCACCTCGTAGTCCAACAAATCCTGCAGCAGAAGACCACCACTTTATTAATAAAAAAAAATATATATAACAAACTTGGATCATTTACTAACAGAAGACGCCTTTGCAAAATAGTTTTACCTTGTCTTGTCTGAGGGGACAGCGAGGTGAGATGTGTGAACTCTTCTTGCTCCAGGTGCCCCAGTAGGCTGGACGGTAGTTCTCGTGAAACTGCAAAAGCTTCATGGATCCATAACGTTCACGGTCTGGCACGCCGTCTGGTTTAGGTCCCTCCACTGTTACACACTCACTGTGGAAAGAGAGATGTATGATGAACATAAAGATACAGGGAAGTTACTGTAAGCTTTATCTTAAACTTTGATTTCTGCACCGTTGGTTCGATAAAACAGGCATCCGACTACCTTTTCTTTAAAGGCTTGTATGGATGGAATGCTTTTTATTGAAGGATGTAGTTTTGAGATTCAGCAAAAACATGGAGCATCCTTGGGGGGGGGGTGCTCTTACCTGAGTGTGTCTGTCCGCCTGGGGTTGGTGGCTCCTGACCGGCGTGGCTTTTGACCGATCCAGTCTTGCAGTCCATCCCGGTTTATGGCGGGGTTCACCAAACACCGGTCCAGTTCTTCCAAAACAGACTCCTCACACTGAACCCGACACAGCGGCGCTAGAGCCATGTGTTCCTTTATCTCAAATGGAGCAAACTTCGTGCATGCAGCTGCAAGCGTCTGAAATAGCAAAGTAACAAAATTAATTGTTGTCAATCGTTTTAACTCAGCGTGGTTTCCATCTGAAGCATACCTCATGAGGATGGATATTTATACATCCAGGGTTTTTGCTCTTAAATTCTAAAAATCTTTGTTCACATTAAGAACATACTAAACCAACTGGTGGCAGTATAATCCTACCCATAATGCGGTAGCTTACAATAGTTAAGAACCACTTTCAGTAACCTAATCCATAGCTTGAATGTGCAGGAAGATGCAAAAACAACAAAAGTTAGTGAGATAAAGTGAATTTAAAAAAAAATAAAGGAAAAACATTGAGGTGTTATGCAGAGTGAGACCCACGTACCTTTGGTGCCTGCTGGATCTTGGGTTTTTGTAGAAACCGTGTGATCTCTGCTTTCTCTGCTTTGAGACGCTGTAAAAACACATCGATGGACAGTTATTCAGTAAAATCCACCTAGAACACCCTCATTCTTCCGATTGTGACTGAAAAATCTGAGCATACTAATTAAAGTATAGAACAAAAAAAAAAGATTTGTCTTTCCTAAAAGTCACAAGAAATGACAAAAGGTTTAACTCATTCAACAGCTAAAATTCTGTGTGGTGTTTTATCTATAATTGAAGCAAGTCACAAGTATACAAAGTTTCTACCAGCTTTGTTTCAAAGTTCCCACCAATGTCTTGCACGTGCACAAATGTGTTTGCATTTCATTTGAGGTTTAAGTCGGCAAGAGCTGCAACTGCTACTTTTCAGCAGTGCAACATGCATGCACATTACTACGTATTGCATTACAGTTCTGACCTCATGGTGCATTAGAGGTACTAAGGTTTTTCCAACACCGCCTAAGTCTCAAATATTTGCATTAATTTTAAGGCTTCATTTCATTGCAACAATGAAGCAATGAGTTAACCACTTTCTTGAACCTTGACATGATTTATCAGAAACTTTGCATGATAGCACAGCTCATACATAACTACATTAACTTACATCTTTCTCTTCTTTCAACCGTTTCTCCTCTTCCTTCATCCGCTTCTCCTCTTCTTTCTTCCGTTTCTCTTCCATCTTGGCCCTGACGGAAAAGTGCACCAATATGAATAACTGTGTGAAACCATCCAACACAGACTTATGGCACAGACAAAATGTCAAACAGACATGAACTGAACAGCTTGCTTTACTCACTCCATCTTAGATTTCCGAAGCTCTTCTTTTGCTTTTAACTTCTCTGCCTTTTCTTTCTCTTCCTTCTCCTTTTTCTCTCGTTTTTCTCGCTCCTCCTTTTCCTTTTTCTCCCGTTTTTCCCTTTCTCGCTCCTCCTTTTGTTTGCGAGCCTCTTCCTTCTTTTTCTCTTTTGCGGCTTTAGCCTCTTCCTTCTGTCGTTCCTTCTCCTGACGCAAACGAAGCCTCTCGTCTTGTTCTTGTAAACTCTGTCATTGCAAAAGTTCAGTCAGCTTTTCTCAAATTTAATAAATGATGAAGTCAGGGAGAATAACAAAACATAATTAATCAGGTTGTGTTTGAAGCCATATTTTCAAAGTGAAAACTAGAAGGCTCACCTTCAATGAGCGTCTGATCTTCTTTTGATCTGCTGGTATCTTGGGGGTGGTCTTTGGCTCCTATGAGGTGACAGGGGGAAAACAAATCTGATCATCCTTGTCTGACATCTGACCTACTTCATAGTTTCTTTGCACAACAACAAAATATTGCTCTAAAAATGTATGCTGTAAAATACCCTAGACTGAGATCTTACTGGTTGTATGTCTGTTGTACAGCATTTAATAAGAAATAACAATCAAAATATTCTAGAAAGAAATATCAGCCAAACATCTGAATAAACTTGCAAATGTCCTGAAAAATTATGTTATTTATCATTAGCAGTATCTGTCCAAATTAACATAAAAATCATGCATTATTGATCAAACAAATGCCATGTATTCTTTATGTTGAAAGGCAGCTCTGATCAAAAATATCTACTGAATAAGAGATTGTTTAGCAAAGACTACACTTTATGATGCTGTAATGCATGTGAAGTGAAAACATTATCTCAAACATATTCTCATGAATTCATTTTTTGAGATAGCTGGCTACTTTTTACACAACCCTTTGTGGGATTAAACAAAAAGCAATACTGCATACTGTAGGTGTAGTAGTAGGTGTAGGGTCATCGGTCTTGGACTTCTCTGGTGAGCTTTCAGACATGGAACTGACTGAAGATACCGATAGCATGGATTTATTTCCCAAACTGGAAACATTTCCTGACTCGTCCTGCTCCTCTGGCTCACTGTCAGAATCCTGTGTTGTGTCAAGTTGTGAGATAGATGTCTCGTCCCCATCTTTGTCCTCCGCCTCTTTATCCTCCGCCTCTTCGACTCCATCATCGTCGACGCAGTCTAAAGTGTGTGATTTAGGAGTGTGATCAGTGTTGCTGGATTTCTCAGAGGAGGCAGTTTTGGCTTTGTCCTGGGGCTTGTCCTTGTCTTTTCTTGGGAGGCAGGGAGAGACAGGAGCAGGTGAAACAAGGCACTTTACAGGAGACGAAGTGTTTTCCTCAGTCAGATCTATGACCGTGTTCTCGACTGAGGCTACGGGGCGTCTTCGGCTCAGGAAGCCGTCAAGGGGCCCACGGCCATTAACCAAAGGTGGTCCGTTGTGCACAGGGAGTGTGGCGGACTCATTTTCACTCTCCTTGTCTGAAGGTTCAGGGCAGGCGTGAGCACGTGGGCGTTTAGGTGGCTGGTTCTCCTTAGGTTCAGGATTGAGGCGCTTGAATGGGAGGCGAGCTGCAGACAGAATAAAAAGATTGGACAAGTTAATAAAAACACCTGCACTAACCATTGTTGTTGATATCTGTCCACAACATAAAGTTATTAATATATAAACATATTATAATTATAGAAACATAAATGAATCATAATTTATCAAAATGGTGTGTATAGGGTTAGCAGTTTGGTATATACACTATGTAAACACATCACCAAACAAAGGTAAGAATCAAATTTACTAAATTGGGGAATTAGTGGTGCAACAATCAATAATAGGCACAATGAACTCATAATACTTGAATACTTCAACCTGGGATAGGATCAAAGCATTTACCTATATGCAATATTATTATCATCTAAATGAGTGGATGTAATCTTTGTCTTAATCTTGACAGTAAAAATGTATTTGATTTTACCTTGTACAAGTTTCTTGTTGGCATTGTTACTTGACTTACAATCCATACCTGAAAACAACAAAAGCATAGGCACATCAGAAAATATTCAAGTCTAAAATAATCCACAACCTGATTGAATGAAAAGCAATAAATTAGAGTTTTTACAAATGTTGACATATCAGTTTATTTGTCTCTGATTAAAAAGACAGGACTGACTTAAAACATATGTTGCTTCAAGTAAAGCCTATGGCACTAAATCTAATTATTATACTAGAAATAAATAACTTCGGTTAAGATCACACATTTTACACATTAACAACTTCTCTCTATGTTAATGTTCCGCTTGCAGCAACGTTACGTGACTTTTCTATTGAAATAACCCCCTGCTATTACAGCAGCCGCTGTCCTGTGTCTTAAATCCTCATCTCCCCGTGATGATGTGAACTCTTTATCGACTACAAAAAACTGTCCAGGACTAATGTTTTATAAGATGTTGCACTGAATCTCTCAAAGTTTTTTGTGACAACTGAGTGTCGACATGCTGATGTTACGGCACAACAATGAGTGTAATGGTAGTGTTTGGTTTGCTCTCCCGCCAACCGGTGTATTACTCGGTGTAGCAGCAGGCCCAGCCCGCAGCCCGCAGCCGGAACGGTACGCACCCTAGGGGGCTGTCAAGCAAAGGCTGTCCGTCTGACAACAATGAGTCAGTGAAAACTTTGCACAATAACAGAGAGTAGTTATAACATTGTTCGTGACGACCACCGGATGCTTGGATGTATGGATAAGGCGGCGACACGAGCAGCAGCGGAGGTTCACCTATGAAACCGGCTTTCATGTTTGGAGCTAACGTGAACTACGTCAACGGTGCTAACGTGGCTAGCTTGTGTGCTAACCCCCACAAAACTAGCAACTTTGCTAAGCACCACAGGCGGAGTTGTGAGCTAGCAGCAAAGCAAGCACCCCACCATAAAGTTAAAAGACACCTTGAACGACAATAAAAACACATTTGTATCTAAAGTCATAACATATTTTAACCTAACGTCATTGTTTATCTAGGCTCCAAAACAACAACAGTGTTATGTCGACGTCTGTTTCATCAGTTGATATCTTTTCCCTTACCTTAGTTAGCCTCAACCTAACCGTACGTCTACGTTACCACCAATAAGTGTCTTGTGGTGTATAATATGGTGCTATCAGTGATCTGCTAGGCCAGAGCATGAACTAAACTGAGCTCTGAGTTAGCTGCAACTAGGACCTGATAGATACACAGCTAACGTCAACATATGTGAAGTTAGCGGCCGAGTTTCACATCAAATCGGTCACCGTTCGTGCCACAACAGTGACAATAGCAAAGATTAAGTGATGTCGTTAGGAAAAACGAGGTTAATGCTCCAACCATGCTTGAAGAAGCGATTGGTTTGCATGTAAACTAAGTTATCATTATGTTGTGCTCACCAGATACTAAAGAGGGGATTGTGGAATAGTTAACATGTTGGTGCGTTGTTAGGAGAATCCGTAAGGACCATTAGATATTGTATCAGCATTACCTCTTCTGCGGGGAGTCGATACTGCCAAATGTCCGTCCACAGATGGGTTTTCCGCCGCCAACATCCCAACCACTGACCCGGGGCTCCTCTTGTTGGCGCTACCTCTCTGGGCAAAAACAACTTCAACAGCAGCAGCGCGGTTCGTGTAAACACCCGAGAATGCCCCCGATAACAAACCAGACGTTGCGCTGCTATTAAAACAACATATATTTCTAATTTACCTCTAATATAACATTACGCACTTTCTTTCCGTATCTCCCACATACTCCCTTGGTTTGCCCCGCTGCCTGCCTCGCGCTCCTCAGTCGGAATTGGCGGGAGTGTGTCGCTTGCTTCAATAATCTTCGCTGATTGGTCAGCGCCAAGTCAGTGGTCACCACTGGGGGCGTTTGATTTAAACACCCGCGTAGCACTGTGCTCGGTGTTTCGTGGATTGTAACCTCTTTTTAAACATTTGTAATATCAACATAAGAACATATGATGCATTGAAATCGACTTGTCCGAAAAGAAAGATGAAACTCTGTGTGTTGAATTGCTTAAATTGGCCGATTATATCTCGTTATAAACATACTATCCACCCGGTCCGGCACACCCTGTGTTATATCCCGACAGACATTAGATGTTTCTCACAGGTTACGCCCTCTGGCAGATGTTTCGGGCTTTGTGATAGGCTCCTCTTCTGTGACTTTCAGAAGTCGGGGTTGCCATGTTGTGGGATTAATGAAATGAAAGGAAGGAGTTGGACTGAAGTCCAGTCGAAGAAGCCAGTGCTCTTTGGACGTTTGTTTACCCAGCGAAATTAATATAGTGCACGATATTCCCAACTCTCACTCACGCCACATACACATTTGTCGCATTCGCACATTTTGTGCATTGTATGACCCATTCTCATTATTACCAAATGCTTTGTTGACAAAAGTTGCCAAACGTCCGTGAGAATTATAGAATGTTCCACCCCTGAAAAACTTCAACAATGGACCCACTTCTCTGCTCCAAAGCACTACGGACATGGCCTGCGCTAACTGTTTACAGATGACGGGCAAACCCCTGGCTGCAAGTACTGCATGGGAGGGATAATTCAACCTATGGGTGGGCTTCGTGCGGACGGGTGTCATGTTGGAATCACGCGTCCACCTTTTACCGCTCACTCGAATCCTGGGACTTGTAGTTCTTCCAACCCGCCAGCATGTTGAACACAAACTGTGTGGAACTACAAGAGAAACGGTTCAGCGCAGCCGCAGTGGGTCACAATCAGATGGGTGTTGGAAAGGCGCATCCTGAAAGAGTCCCAGACCCCTGCAGCTGTCGACGGAAACGTGAAGAGGTAAACGTTATCCTCATAATACTGTACGTTACTCGTCCTTGCTTTTCGTTTGCTTCTTGTAGCTGTAACGGTGTTTTCAGTCCCTGTCAACCGCTAACCGGTCAGTCACGCGAAGCAGCGACGATGTTAGATAAATAGACAGTTGGCTAATCTCTGCTCACATCGGACTGTACCGGACTGGCCAACAACACGCTGTAGCTACTCTTCTCTGTTTAATATCACTCATAAAGTTACCATAACTTCACATAGTTACGTAAATTAAACAGTCAAACAAGCACACGTAAACAGTAACGTTATGGTGTTACATTGAAACGACATGCACGTTGCTGAAAGTTTTCTTGCCTGCACGAGAGTTCATTTCTTATTTCAATTTCTGTTATTCAGGTGAGACCCGGGATTTCAAAATGACAGGTCTGTCACTTACTCTATCTATCTATCTATCTATCTATCTATCTATCTATCTATCTATCTATCTATCTATCTATCTATCTATCTATCTATAGTATCTATCTGTCTATCTATCTGTCTATCTATCTATCTATCAGCACAATCTTTAACTTTTCAAATCTAACAAACTGTCTTATTATGTCATGTTTCCTTGTGTTTCAGAGCGAGTAAATAACTTTCCTCCCCTGCCTCAGTTCCTGAGAATAAAGCCATGCTTTTACCAGAACATCGAAGAGGAAATACCATCACCCCACCAACAATTAGTGCGCAGGGTCTACACACTGTGGATGAGTGGGTGTCTTTTCCATACATACAACCTTGTATACTTTCACTTTCTTTCTTTTTTTTTTACTGTGCTCTCTTCTCCTCACCTCTTGTCCTCTCTCCTCTGCAGTGTATTCAGGCACCCTGTGTCTAAATGTGATCGGATGTATTGCCTGGTGGGCCGGTGGCGGAGCTGCCACAAACTTTGGCTTCGCCCTGCTCTGGCTCATCCTCTTCAGTCCCTGTAGTTACACCTGCTGGTTCAGACCACTCTACAAAGCTTTCAGGTTAGTCACCATCTGACTCTCTCTTAAATGCACGTAACCCCAAGTATCACTGCATGCTTTGCAGAGTAAATTATGAAATCATTCACACCACACACACATACAAAAGGCAAAACCTCATAGCCAAAAAACTGTATCCTTAACAGAAATCAGGTCATTCAAAAAAGAAAGAAAGTTGTCAGTGGTACAGTTTCATAATGGACTGACAACTAACCATGTGGATATTCAAATTTAGGAAGTTGCACACATCCGATGAGGCACTTCGAAGATTTCTCCAGTGGTACAATGCGTAAAACTATAAAACTAGTTTGACTTAAGAGCAGAGTGATGTACCGTAGTAGTGTCATTGTATAAAGTCACTTGAGACCAGTAAGTCTTTCAATATGCCTTAGGTGTGTGTTGAGAGAAAGATATTATCAGTTTTGCTAGCAGGTTTAAGTGTTACACCAAGGAATAGGATGGGGATACGATGTTACATGGAATAGGATCTAGACCACATTAATAAATTGCTCAAATGAACTATATCAAACTGCAAAACTCATCTGGCAGTTAATTAAGGTCCAGTGTAGTGGCTGTTTGTTCTCCAGGTGAATAATCAAAAACTCAAAAAGAAAAAATATCAAAACTATAATTAAACTGAATCAAATCAAACGGCCACTGAGACACACAGGGAGTGAATTTACGCAGGTAACAGAGCTCATTGTCCAGGCAAAAAATGAAGTTTCTTTTGGTTTATTTTCCATATGCAAACGACCATCTGCCCTCCCAGGTGCCTAGCTCACCTGTGTCTCTCAACCCACATATGTAATCTCACGCGGTGCGCTCCAGCTACCCCGTAGTTTCAAAATAAGAGCATGGTTAAATACCAGAATAAACTTAATCAATACTAAATCATAAACAAACTAAAGGTGCATTCCCCAAACTAAACCACAAAAGAATAAGTGATTAGATAATACAAAAGTGACAAATAGCTCCGACATCCAGGGTACCAAAGTATAATCAGTCTTTCTGTCAAAACCAAAATAATGCAAACAGTGTCCCCTTTTTTATTTTTCCTTTTAAACCGAAAACAGTTTTTGCTGTCGGCATCAAATACCAGTCCAAATCACCTCAGTCACTTTATTTTTGGAATTATTATTTTTGGAGTTACGCACAAGTTTCACAATATACGTTCATTTTCATGACAACTATACACAACTTCAGCCTCCAGCCTCGTAAACCAGCCTCACCCGGAAATGCAATTCATTTCATTTCTGAGGGGGAGTCTGGCCTCATCCCCACTGTGAGCGTTTGGCCTGAAACCCTCAGAATGACGAGCCAATCAGCATCGCCGCTCAGATTTCTGTGATTGACACAGCACGTTGGCCAATCAGGGACAGACTGGTGCAAAGCCCCGTCGCGACTCTTACCACGGCGGAGCTAACGAGCAGCAAAGATATTCAATATAGCAGTAGCAGCCTAAGAACAGCAACAAGGGAAGTTCTTATTACATCCATTACAGCAATTAAACAAGGGCAAGAGTCGGCGCTTGTTGAGTTTCTTGAAGTAAAAGACGTTTTTCAATGTTTTGCCAATTGGATTCGGCAAAAGATGAGGCCAGACTCCCCCTCAGAAATGAAATGAATTGCATTTCTAGGAGAGGCTGGTTTACAAGAATAACACAACTCATTATTTGCTGCATAACTCTAACATGAGATGAGATTGACTCACCATGCGTAACTGCGCAGGAAGTGATCATGACAGACTCACTTTCTTGGCCTTCTTGACCACAAACTCAGCGATAATATCCTTATAATCTAATTTCGCATGGATGTCCTTTTCTATTGAGAGCAGGGCAGGCCTACACAGTCTGTGCACAAATAGTTTTTTTATGAGTTTCAGCTTTAAAAAAGCTCCACTCGTCCGAGGCCACCGTGACCGGAAAAGTATAATAATAGGATTCTGAGTGCAATCTCACAGTTAGGGAAAGTTCCTTCAATCCCTCTGAGGTAACAAAGTGTTTCCCTTTTGAGATTACCTCTCAAAGTATCCTCAACTCCTGGAAGACCTCCGGTGCATTTTTATCCTGAGACCCATGCTCAGAGCATCATGTCAGTCTCCTCCATTTCATACAGTTTGGTCAGAACAAAAAATCCAAACATGTCGCCAAACTCCTGCATTTATTTAAAACGGGTGTGGAGAGCAGGAAGGGCTTGGTCCACTATCACTTTAAAATAGTCCGTTATACATATACTGTATATATATACCTGCTCTGGGTCTGGAGTATATTCGTTATCATTTTCATCATCATGTTTGCGTTTCACTCGCCGTGTTGCTTTTATTACAGGTTCAATGTCTGTACCAGAAGCAATCTCTGTTGCAGTAGCTCTTGCAGACACAAATGCAGTGTCTCCGTATTTCTGCTTTAAGTCAATTAATCCATCCACCTTCGATAAGGCCACGTCCCCTTGACTGGACTGGAGTGTCTTACTGACGGTGCTCACGACAAACAGAATATCATACCATATCACCGTAGAAATGACAAATTCAAAGCTTTGCATTTCATTAGCCAGCGACTTGGCTTCACTTTTAATTTTGTCTTCCGAAACTTCGAGCAAAGCATCCTTAATATCACTTGTTTGATGGCGTACTGCTTTTACACTCCACTCGACATTCCCACCTTGTTTCAGACAGAGATTTAACCGTTAGAACTGAAGTAAACCCAGAGATTGAGATGTTATGATCACCATCACATGCATACGCCACTGTAACACAATGAGAGCAGATGGAATATTTTATCCCATCTTTATCTTTCACGTCATGAATCTTTAGCCTTTTAAACCATAGCTTGTGATTTTTATGCAATATTCAATTTACAGATATTACATATTTCCCTTTAAAATATGTCATTATTTTCACAACTCATAGTTTTAACCTTTTTTTTTTCCTTTTTTTTTGATGGTGACAGAAAAAAATGTTTTTCCATTTTTCTTTTGGTTTTGGTTTTGACAGAAAAACAGATTATAATTTAGTACCCAGACCCATCAACTGGTATGAACATGGAGGAATGGTTGGGAGGAAGTATAGGGAAGATGACAGAGTCATTTCTCAAGAAAGTCTTTAAACAGGAAATTGGTAGGAGGGTGGTTTTAGCGGTTTCATTGTTATCAACAACAGGGTTACGGTAACTTGAATACTGGTGATGGCTCTGTTGCTCAATTAAGAATAGGAACTGAACTTAAAGCATAATTCAGTGGAATGTTTTTGTTAATATAAGTCCTAAATAGTCCTATTTTCCGTCAGCAATCACTTACATGGAGTGTTTCAGCCGTAACATGAGTCTCTCCTTCACTCTGCTCTGCTGTAAACCAGGAGAAAACTTTCCTTGTGGGATACAAGTGTTATCCAATGAGGAGAGAGAACGGCATGAAGGGCTGTGTGTGCAGCCAAGGGATGCGCGTGAATGTGGTGACGTAGGGACGAGGACCAATAGATCCATGACGAGGGCGGGGGCTGCTAACTCATGGTGCGTTCAAGGCAACCCGTAACTCTTGTTTTTCCGACCTGTGAAGTCGTACCAGCTCGATCTGGTACGAGTTCACGGGTTGGAAGTTACGAGTGGCCGTTATAGTGACTTTCACAGGCAACAGGTCGGAAAAACATGAGTTACGGGTTACCTGGAACGCTACAAAGTCATAAGTTGTGACTTGAAGCTGTAATTTACGGTTTCAAAAGCCTGCCTTGAACGCAGCATTAGCCAAAACGACCGGATCGCTGAATTATGCTTTAACCCAGGGAATACATTTCTACACAAACACTGATATACTGTATTCCAGTGCCAGATGAAAGAATATTAGGTGTTAAGTTCTTGTACCACGTTGTGCCACTGTCAGCGGGACGAGTGTCCACAGTAGAAATCAGAGAACCAGGCCGTCACCTCTGGCGCAGCAGGAGCACATGTATCAGTGAAGTGGATCTGGGCAGAGGTGAACTTTAAACTGGATCATAAAGTTGCACCGCTGCAGATGGAGTGGAAGATGAAAGTTATTGAGGCAGGAAGACCTTTCCACAGAAGTATGTCAGAGGTGTGTGGGTTCAGATCTGAGATCAGGCATCAGATGCTGCAGTAACGCTGCTGTAAAGCTGTTGTCCTGTCATGTGTACTATCAACAGCATGGCTCAGTTATTCTTTCACTTTTAGATACTGTTGCGATGGCGTGTGTATGCAACTGAGTCTGACACATCAGAAAAAGATATTGAATTCTTGAGGTCCTGTCATAGATTTGACACAAAGCAGTACAGGTGTTTTTGATATCTTCAGACCAACAAAACTTATCAAAATCTCACCCGGTTCATTTTCAAAATGACAAATACATCTTCAAATGAGTTGTTGGCGGGAAGTGGTTGGCAAAGACCACAAACAACCTGGTTTAATATTTCCCTTAGGGGTGGGCGATATGACGATATTAGATCGTGTAGTGATTAGAGCGTGTAGACGATCTGCCAAAGCGCAGAGATGGGGAAGTGGTGGGCAGTGATCACAAATAACAATGGTGTAATATTTCCCTGTAATTTAAAGAGTATTGTCAAGAGAGTAGAAGGTGCCAACACACAGAGCAGAGCACACACACTCCTCCTGTTACACACAAGCAGAGTGAGTTTACACTCAGATGTTGGGATGGGTCAGACGGAGCGTTACAGTTCAGCCTCGGAGGGTCAGAGCTTCTCTGTCACATGTACGTCGTTACGGCGGCGTCATGTGTCGTGATGTCTCACATGAGTTTCTGCAGAAAAGCTTCTCTCTTGCAACCTGGCAAATCTGTCACAGTGTTCCCAACTCTGCAGCTACAGGAAATATCTCTCTACAGTTGAGACTTAATCACATTTCTCATATCACATCAAATATTTATTCATATTTATACCACCGTTGTGTGGAGTTGAGCTACAGCCCCTCAGACTTTGAAAGTTGCTGCTGCTTGACTCAGTACTGAGGCGCGTTCCCAGGAATTGATTTTACGGGGCCAGCGTCGTGCCAGAAAACGACCGCTTGCCAAAGAAAGACTAGTTACTGGTGAAATGACTGATCCTGACGGGAAAACCCACTGGCGTGTTACTGCAGTCCACAGCAGAACTGCGAGGATACGCTGCATTAGAAGTTCTCTGGTTGTATTGAGAGGTAGCAGCAGCTGTCTGTTTGGGTGGTGGTATAATAATAATTAAAGGGATAGTTCAACATTTTGGCAAATTGGCCCATTGCCATAATCGCTATAGTCATAGCAGTAGGTTCGTTACCTTTAATTGTCGGTGTAAGCTATTTTTAGAACGGCGGAGCAGAGCCGTGTGCTGCTCAGGGCTATGCTATATGGGGGCTAAGGGAATTTCTTGGTTTCCCTCATCAAACTCATCAAATACACAACCCAACAACTCAAAAAAAAATGCTGATTGTGGACAGCTGTTTTAGAGGTAAATTCATCAAAACCGTTGACCTGCATGCCAATTTGCCAAAACCACCTTTAAAAAAAACGCATAATATTTTGAGATAATTTAACATGGAACTTGAATTAGTTGCGAGGATAAAGAAATTCACTAATTATCAAGGATCAAGGACAGTGAATTTGGTCAATGTCACCCTTTGCACTCCTGAGTTACAGCGGCAGTCACTTTTTTGCATTAGCAGTCTTCTTCGTTTGTTTTAATTCAGATACTGGCCAACACTGCCCCCTACTGGCGAGGAGAGCGGGCCCTTTGTGAATCACCAGCTGTGCGTTTGTGGATCTGTGTCGATCTCGACAGGAACGTCTCAGAATGTCTCAGTATTTGTGGATAGCAAAACACGTGTGCAAACCAAGGCACATTTGTAGATCGCCCTCTGTGTGTTTACAAATATTTATGAGGCAAAATAACTCCATAAAAGTCCCTACCCCCTCCTTTTACCAGAAACTCCTGCAGTGGAAACGCGGCTCTGCACATGCACCCATCCTGTTCACATTTCTAGTGTTTCTGTGTTGTTCAGGTCTATGCATCATGCTTTATTGTTAATATTTTTTTTGCCCCTTTCAAGCACATGTGAGCAGCCAATGACAGGATGCAGCAAAAATAGAAAACCTTCTGTTGTACCATCTCTTTTAATTCTCTTTGTTTTGTTTTTTTGTGTTGTCCACAGGGCCGACAGCTCGTTCAACTTCATGACCTTCTTCTTCATCTTCTTCCTTCAGTGTGTCTTGGCCCTCATCCAGACCATAGGCATCTCTGGCTGGGGAACATGGTGAGTTAAAATCAAACCAGCTTTGAACACTTGGTACATGTTGCCTGCCAGTTTTACCAGAGAGCAGCTCATGAGGGATTTCTGTCAGAATAAATCTGGTTTCCACCAAATGCATTTGTTGAAATCATGATGCTAACATGGATTTAACACTAAAGTACAACCATGAAGTTAACACATGATGTGGTTCTGAGTTTGTGACATTGTTGTCAGAGAACATGAGAGTAGAGTTTGTTTTGTTTTTTTAAATATTTTAGTTTTGTTGATTATTACCAGAGACCGGCGTCTTCTGTTCCTCTAACGGAGTAAAGGTCAAGAAACAGTAACTGAACATCTGCATGTGATAACAACACCGTGCACCCGTGCGACAATAAGTCGGTGTTACACACTGCTCACCATTATGCTGTTTGTCACTGCATTTGTTCTCTCACTGCTTAATGTTTCCTTAGTCATTTAGGATTATGTTTTATATTAAGTCCACTGCTTCTCCCATACTGTGTGATCCACTAACCCGTACTACTCCATCTGACTCTCACCAACACATCAAAGCGGCTGGATTGCCACAGTGATGTTTTTCAGCTACAATGTGGGCGCCGCTATAGTGATGCTTATCACAGCTCTGCTCTTCACTCTGGTGACTGCTTTAATGGCACTGGTGCTCCTCAAGGTGAGTCAACACATACGCTCAAAGCATGCACACACACACACACACACACGCACTCTCTTTCATGTTGATCCTCGCCATTTGACACTTGAGAACCGACACGTATACTCATTTCCCCTCACGTCTTTCTGTTTTTTCCACGTGGCGCAGGTGCACAGACTGTACCGTGGCGGCGGCGGGAGTTTGCAGCGTGCTCAGGAGGAGTGGAGCACCGGGATGTGGAAGAGCGCACCTGTAAGGGAAGCAGGATTCAACGCCGTCGCTCAGACGGCCCAGGGCCCGAGCCTGCCCCAGTACCCCGCCGCAGTGCCCAGCTATCCCGACAACAGTCACTGGTGATAGCCAGGAGTCGCCTCTAGATGGAGACAGACGTTCATCTTCAGCAGGCCAAGTCTGTGGTGCAGAGGAAATCACTTGAAAGTGCCATATCATTTCAACCTGACGTGACAAAATGCATTTGAGTGGGAGGAGAGGATCGCTATAAAATATTTTATCAAAGAGTTTCGTCAGCAAACTTCTTTAAAGGCCCCAGCCTTCTTTAAAGATTTAAAGAGGGGTATCTTCTAAATATGCCATTCCTTTTCATCTGTGTTTACATATTGTTTATTGAAGTGAATGAGAGAGATTTACAGTTTTATGCTATGAATGAATTTGCTTTGGAAGATGAACTGTCTGGCAAATATGCAATTGGAAATCCCAAAATGAGTGTGAACAGTTTGATGACAGCAGGACGTGTGTGCCTTATGGACATTTATGATAGGATTGTTTCATGTGTTATATTAATTAGAACTGCTACAAGTTGTAGTATGCTGAGGAATTAGTTTCTTTTTTTTCTCTTTTGCATCAACAGAGAGTCTGCAAACAGCAGGGTTTTTATCTGGTGGACTTCTTTTTTCTGTGTACTATTCGTCTTCTGGCAGGACTTCAGTTTCATTTAGATTTGTTGTGCTCCCATTTCTCCGCTTTCTCGCGTGCCTCGGCTGCGATTTCATGAGATGCGCCTTACTATCTATTGCGTGCAGATTTTGCATGTGCAAAAAAAAAAAGTGCTCGACTGTCGCCTTAATAAATGCTGCTTTGTTTATTTTCTATGTTGAACTGGACTCGTGCTCCAGTGACTCGACGTGTGGAAACATTTCAGAAAGCTGTCGGTGCCTAATCCTCCTGTGATTTCTCACTCACCGCTGCTGTGCCAAAACACTTGTCTCCTTCCATTTGTTTTGATAATGAAAAAACTCACACCCAGGATTGAAATGTGTTGTACTCTGCGTTTTCATAAGTCTCAGTTTCTCTATTTCCAAAACTGCACTGTTTTGCTTTTAGTGGTCAGCATGAAAGCACCTTATCAGTTGTTGTTTCTGTTCCAGATGCTTTCGATTTCGCTCGGATAGACTGAATTTTTGCCTTTAGTGGCTGCAGTGTGTTTTGCATGCAGCTTATCATTGGTGTAGGAATTTTTTTTTTTTTTTTCATTTCAAATATTCTGACCTCAAGTAACCAACATAAACTGACACAAAAAAGACCTGTAGATGGATCTGCAGTAAGGTGAAATCTTGCATGCAAAGGTACTCACAGTCTGTTAAAGTGTAGTCTGATTTCATTTTCTGTCCTTCCAACAAATTTAAAAGTGAATGATCTGATTTAAACCAATGAATGTGGCTTTTGTTTTTAAAATGAAGGTATTATGGCTCACTTTAATTTTGCCTTAGTGATCCAATCAAAGCCTGTATCAAGTACAAGCACCGACTTGGAGAACAAGGTGCCTGTCTCATAGTTTGACAATATTTACTTTTCCATTCTTGTTACAAAGTGTCCTTCACGGCCAACTGCCAAATTCAGTATTTTGATTTTTCTCTGTTATTTGATAAATGACAAAATACAACAGACATGTCAAAATGACCTTTAAATATTGCAACAACAATAAATATTCTTACTCTCATGGTGTCTGGCTGCTCATGTTTATTGTGTAAGAAATTCCAAAGGTTGAATGTTTGATAAGGAACTGATTGATGGAGGTCAGGTGTGAGTTTACATTTTACAAACTAGAGCTGGAGCTGATTGAACAGCGTTAGCACAGCCGGTATGTTTTTGTTCCCCACCCTTTTAACTGATGACCACTTTAACATCTCAAAAATGTTGGCAGACCACATCTGGAGTCCAAATAATTTCTTCTAATGATAAAAAACAAACATTGAGGAGGGAAACTGGAAGCAGGAGAAGCTCAGATTCCTTCCCTCTCTTCCTGTTGCTAACCATCCTGATTCGTTATAAAAGAAAAAACAATTAAATCAGTTCTTCAACATTTTTTTAATGCTTTTAAAGAAGATTCCTCGTCAAAACATTTGTGAATGTGCACAAAATTACATCTTTTCACAAGAATTGTACTGTTTTGCAAATGATTTGTCAACACATTTGCAATTTCCCAATTTAGGAGCCACTAGTTTACGGGCTAGAGTTTTTGTTTTCCACGTTGTTTTTCCCACAGAAACACTGCTGCTGTGTGAAACAATCAATACTCTGTTGGTTTGTAGTTTTTTTTTATATATCAACTGCGGGATGGTCTATGACATTAGACAACCTTGGCCGTGGTGCATTTTCTCCACCGTATCCCTCATCCTCAGTGTGTGTGGAGACGTTCACCATAGCAAAGAGATGCTGCTGTTGTCATATTGATTTATTCAGAAATGTTCAAAGCTACTGAGTGTGGGTTAAAAAAAAAAAAAAAGAAGGCTGTGAGCATCATAGAAGAACTCAGAAAGACAGCCAGAAATAAAAGTAAGAGCAGAAACCTCATTAAATCTTGGGAAGCAAAAAGGAAGAGTGACGAACAGGAGAGAGGAATCTAAAATAAAATCTGGATAAGACAGCGCTCTCTGAAGCTTATAAACAACTCAGTGTACTGAAAACTGTAGTTAGCATATAGATTGGCTTAATTCCCTGCATGGTGAAAATGCGTATGTTAAATATGAAAGCACTGGCGATATTTTATTAATTACCTGATCCAATCAATATACATCCTGAATTCATGACAACTATCTTACACTACACTGATGCGTAATCGAGCAGATCAGCCCTTTCATATCTACAGTACTTGTTTGAGGTGAAACATGCAGCGGCTTTTGAGTGCTGTCGTTAATGACAGGTGAAGCAGAGTCTTGGCTGCGTCCTGTAATTTACTTTGGTCTCGTCTGTGTTCTTCGACAGAAACAAACAGCTCCTGGATTACGGTGGAGTCTGTGCATGTTCTTCGTTGATATTATCCCACCCAAAAAAACAAAAAAAATCCCACACAGGAGTAAACCCTCTCAAGCAGAAGGAAAAAAAAAAATCAAGACAAGCAACGTCAGTCAAACTTTGCAGCAGCATCGCTTTCAAAGACATCTGTGTGTTGTGTTAGAGGGAGAGGCATAATCATTACTGACAGCTACACGCGCGTCAAACTCCCAATAAAGTTTATTTTCTTACGAGCAAGGAATGCATTTACCAAAGTTTGACACTTGTTCTTTATCCGTGTTGTGTCTCTCAGTCGTCTGCCGCTGCCAGAAATGTACACCCACACACACACATCTACAGTAACGTAGCCTTACATCCCAATGACATGTTGTCTTTTTTGGAACAGAGACTACAAGTGCATGCCTGGAATATAACTGTGTACCCGCAACAAACAGCCCTAGTTACGCTACAACACATGGAGCTGATGATGTAATGTTATGTTCACTGGATTTAGATAATCTCATTATTATCACTTCTCTGTCATAGAAGATGGAGGTATGGAGTTCAGTGTTTCACCTGTGAGTGTCATTTGAAACCTTACATATAAAGGTAGTACATCTGTCGTTTGTCATTTGAATAGCCACCAATAAAGGAATAAGTACAAGGTGTACAGATAGATCAATCATTAACAGCCAAAGACTGGTGGTACATTCTGACTGATCAATGTTGTCTTGAATAAACAGCAGTGTGTCTGTCCATAAAATATCCATAAAAGTGGCTTGAAATCAGAGGTTAAAGTGTTTTCGACTTGTTCAATGTAGTTGACCATATTTACAAGATGACATATAGGTGAAATAAAAACTTCTTTACAACAAATAAATAGTTGAAAAAAAATGGTCTTGGCTGTACACAATATATTACACAGTGTATATATTACACAATTTACCATTATACAAAAAAAAATACATATATATATATATATTCTCAAAAAAATGTCTTGTCAGCAGTTTCCTGGAGTGAAAATTTCACCAGAAAAAAAGTTTTCACTGAAAATCAGCTGCCGCGTTATAGAAGTACAGTAATGGAGGAAACCAGTCAAAGACATTTATAATGTGGAGATCTTTCCCAAGAGCTGTCCCATGTTAGAAGTGCACCTATAGAACGATGATTAGTGCAGTTTCGTCGGCTCGTGCTATACTACACCTCAGCAAAGTTAAATCTCTGACTCATCATTTATGTATCCCAGGCCGTCCAGACTTGAAATGTTGGCCATAGGTGTGAAGTGGTGCTCCCCATTCCCTTTGAAGTCAACAGCACAGTGATTATTATTGGCACTGCAAGGTCTCCCAGCCTCCGGCCCCAGGAGCTTTATCTCTGAAGTTCTGTTCGGGATGTGCATGTATTCGCCCGACTGCCTCTTCTCCTCGCTGGAGCTGGAGCTTTTTGCAAACTTGAAGCATTCCAAGCCTCCCCGAAACCAGATCCAAAATATGACCCCTGTCAGGCTGAAGCAAAGCAGGGAGAGCAGAGCCACGGCCACCTCCAAGCGAGTCACCTTGCCCGTGTCTTTATGAGGCTCTAGGGACGGGTCCTCCTCCTCGTCGTCGTGGCCCTCGTCTGGCGGCGGACCCGGCGCGGCTGTATTCACCGTGTGAACAGAGTCGGAGGAATTTCCCACCTCGCTGCCGGGAGTGGCGGTGGTGCTGCTCACCCCCACTTCTGGACCAGGGTGGAGCTGCAAGCGATAAACGGCCACGGTTCTGTTGTACGTCCTGCCGTTGCCGTTTATCTGCTCCACCGAGTCGCAGGTGTAAAGGCCGGCGTCCGATTCGGAGGCGCTGAGGATGAGGAGGCCTCCGCTGTAGATGTAGTATTTATGGTTGGAGTGAAGCGTTTGGTCAGAGAAACGCCAGTGGACCTCTGCCAGGTTGGAGTGGAGCTGGCAAGGCAGCTGGACGTTGTTCTCAGGGACGAGGGTGAAGTCCACGGGCGAGACCGGATCTGAAACGCACACACACAAACACAAGGTGGTTTTCTCACTGCTTTCTAATGAATCCAACTGCCGGTTCAAACGAGTCTCGACTCAGACTTAATTAATGTGAACGCCGCAATGTGAGGGATTGTACCTGGCGGAGGACACCGTGAGACATCTCCCTCCTTCAGGCTCTGCAATGCAGTGTTTGAGGAGGGGGGTAGGCTGTGTACCGAGGAGCACCGCTCAGTGGAGAAGTCCCAGGCACAGTACGGATCCCTGGCCAGGATGCAGTCCACACAGGAGTCGTAGCGGCTGCAGTTACTGACCGGCATCTGGATCGCACCAAACTCTGAGCCTGCATACAGCTGGCCCTGCGTCGGCACACACACATAAAAAAACAAACCACTTAATCCTCCTGTTGTCCTCCTGGGTCAAGGAAGGAAGGAAGAAAAGAAATAAGGAAGGGAGGAAGAAAAGAAATAAGGAAGGAAGGACAAAGGGAAGGACGGAAGAAAAGAAATAAGGAAGGAAGGACAAAGGGAAGGAAGGAAGAAAAGAAATAAGGAAGGAAGGATGAAGGAAAGGACGGAAGAAAAGAAATAAGGAAGGAAGGAAGAAAAGAAAAGAAAGAAGGAAGGAAGGACGAAGGGAAGGAAAGAAGAAAAGAAATCAGGAAGGAAGGACAAAGGGAAGGACAGAAGAAAAGAAATAAGGAAGAAAGGAAGAAGTGAAGGAAGGAAGAAAAGAAAGAAGGAAGGAAGGACGAAGGGAAAGATGAGATGAAAGAGGAAGGGGAAAAGGAAGGAAAGATAGATGGAGGGAAGGAACAGATTGGGTCAAAAGGGAAGGAAGAAGTAAGGAAGAAGTAAGGATGAAGGGAAGGAAGGGAGGGAAAAAGGATTATGGAAAGAAAGAAGGAAAGAAATATGTAAGGAGGGGACAGATTCGTTCAAGGGAGGAAGAAAAAGTAAGGAAGAAGGGAGGAAAGAAGGAAGGGGAAAAGGATAGAGAGAAAGATGGAAGGAAGGAAGGAAGGAAGGAAGGAAGGAGTGAGAAATGATGACAAAGGGAAAGAAGGAAAGGATAATGGTTTGTGGAAAGAAGAAGGGAGAAGGCAAGGAAAGGAGGAAGGGAACAGAAGGACAACAGGAGGGTTAAAGTTTCATCTTCACTTCCTCCGAACGTTCTCTACAGTCTGTTAGTGACAACATTATTCAAATTTAGACTCAAGCTCATTTTGTTCTTCTTGCCAAGTACTTTTACAGCAGTAGCAGTAAAAGACCATAACTGGTGATGACGCTGCGCTAATAACACAGTTTATGATGCGTACGGGTCCTGCATCGTGTTACCTTGCTGGGCGAGAGGCGCAGGATGCTGATGGACTCGGTGTTTTCAAACAGTTGAATCTCCTCGATTATGAACATCTCTCCATCGTAGTTGACGGCCTTCTGAACATAACCGTTGTCTAATAGGAGACAAAAATCAACAGTGACATAAAGTAACCATAAAAATAACATGGGGGTGTTTTTAACCACGGTTACTGTTTTGATGTCACTATTCATATCAAAAACATGTGACTTAAAAGATTTGTTCAGTCAGCACCTTTTACAATATGCACAATGGTTATGAGGCAGCCTTTGTCACGTCTGCTGTCCATCAGCCACTGCAGCCACAATAGATAATGATGGAATAATATCTAATGCTAAACATATTGTAAGTAGAGAGAATAATCTCTCCTGATCTCCTTATAATCTCTGGGTAAGTCTCCTTGCAGCAGCTGCTATAAGCTGCTGATCACACCAAGTCAGGTTGTAGCTGGAAAACTGCTGAGTCCACTGAATGAACAGAGGCTGCCTTTTATTTCTTATGGGTTAAATTTTTCATGCGTGAGAGGGAGAGTGCATCATTTAATCTTTAAAAAAAAAAGTTACATAATCCCACTGTAAATCCCTGAAAAATATTGTTTTATTTTATTATTACCAGGATCACAAGAGAGACTTGTCCAAGATGGCTGCCATGCAAACTGACAACTAATTAAGATGCAGCATAAAATGTAATCTACTACATTTATGACATGACAGCGATATAAATGTGCTGGCGTCTCAGGGAAAACAACAACAACACGTGTCATTTACCACATTCTATTTAAATTATCAATGGATATAAATACTTTATCTAAATTCTGACTTGCACTATCTTACTGTGAACAAGGGGCTCCCATGTGAGCATAGTTATATTGGTTATTCTACACAAGAGCTTTCTGTATATCTTTTTTTAATTTTTTGGTAATTTCTTTTGGTTCACCAGGAAAATACTGATATATTATGATCCCTGTCAATCAAACCACACCCACCCACACAGTCCCAATGAAGACTAGCTGATTTGTTTTATCTTAAACTCTGAAAAAGTAATAATTTAGGAGGGTTTTTTTTCCCCCCACAAAACTTTCAACTTTGATTGATGCCTCCTCAGTCATGAAAATTTGATATTACAGAGAACTGCTGAAATTTTCAGGGGCTTTAACTTTAATGAACCAGAATATTCAAACAGAAAACTACTGTAAGCTCAAAATCTTTCCAAGAATATTTGTCTTATTTCTTGTCAAAATGTGCAAACAAGTTCATTTTTAGGTGATGAGTCTTATTTTAAGTGGAAAGAGATTAGTTTTGACTAGAAATGAGACATTTTGACAAGAAATAAGACAAATATTCTTGGAAAGATTTTGAGTTTTTGCAGTGTAGTTCAACTTCAACTGATTTTACCAGTGCCGGTGAACATGACGGCGTGCGTCTGTCCATCCAGCGCCACCACGCTGTCCACCACGATCCGAGTCAGAAAAGCTCCTCTCTTGACGAGCAGCGGCTTCCCGCTCACTGGACGAACAGCCTCGTCCATGAGGGGACGGTCTCTGATGAACTGGAGGGTTTTGTCGGGAAGGTCCAGAGAGCGGTTCATCCCCATTTTACGGGCCACGTTATTGATGCACTGCAACACAAAGCCTCCATTTAGTGTTGTGGGTTTGGAGAATATGCCTTGAGTATATATATAAAAAAAGACTCGAATCTCACCGCTCCTGGTCTGGGGACCGGCACTTCTCCAGTGTACATCACCCACTTCACATGGGATGTCTCCACGGCAACAGGTGTTTTAAACTTCCCCTCGCTGAAAATATCTCTGATGGCCGACACGCTGTATGCACACACCGCCGAGACCTGGGACAGGCTCCTGAGGACAGCAAATCAATTAAACAAACAGACACGTTTCTGTTTTAATCAAGTTACTCATCTGTCAAATTAAAGTATTAACTGAGAAATTAAAGGGATAGTATCTTTTTTTTTTAAAGTGGGGTTGTATGATCTACAAATAGCTCCTAAGTACTTTAATTGCAGTAGAAGACTCTCTGCACTCCTCCCGTTGGCAATGCCAGCCCATAATAGCCCTGCCCAGAGATTTACAACATTGTTGTGAATGGACCCAAAGAAACGGCCTATTTTTGTGGCCTAAAAGAGGTTTTACCTGAAAAAAAAATACACAGTCCCATTGTTGGCTATAATATAATTTTTTCCAGCCCCTCAAAGTGCAGGAAAAATGCAGTTTTTATTTGGACCTAACCAACTCACGTATCCCTCCGCCCAGGGTTAGCGCCCGCCGATCAGCAGTTGGTTAGCTACAACCCCACTTTAAAAAAATGCTACTATCCCTTTAATACCTTACATTACAATTAAAACGATGAAACAAACTTCAGAGCTAGTTTTGTGTGAATACGGACACCTTTGTTGTTTCTCCCAACTGACTGCTCTGCTAGATTATCCTATGTCAACACCCGCTCCTGAGCCATAAAACCACAGGATTTGACCGTAAATACGCTACTTACGACTGCTGGGTGAAGACAGCGTAGAAGACACTGTTCCTCCAGTCCTCGCGCTTCAGCAGGAAGACATCCTGGACAATGGGGGGCAGGCTGGGTTCAGGCAGGGAACAATCCAGACGAGCTTTCAGGAACGACGTCCATTTCCTCTGCAGCGTCCGCTGTCCGCCCATATCACCCTAAACACAGCGAGACAGAGCGCTCCATCATGTGCACGTATTCCCCTGCTTTACCCACGTCGAGCAGACACATGACAGATGAGACGAGGCTCTCCGTCTGGGTTTGGATAGACTGTTAGCTTTCACTCCATTACCTTGCAGACACGAGCCACTCGAGATACTGCAACTTTGCTGTAGAAATCGTACTCCATGGCGTTCTCGCTGAAGAACAAGTACACCTTATCATCATCGCCATCTGGGCTGTCAAAACTTTCACCCACGAAGTCCATGTAGACAAAGTTTGGCTCTGAAACCACAAAACATGTCATGAGTGGGTTTGGGATCAGAGAAAAGTCAGATATCAACACTTATCATTAACTGCATTATGCATCAGCACTGCTGGAGCTGCTGCAGTCCGTTTCCTCTAAACCATTCACCTCATCATATAAAACTTTAAATGGGCAGAGGGTTTTTGTTTTTTTTTGCAGCACAGGAACTCACCACTGAGCCAGGAGCTCTTAAACTCAGTGCGGAGAGCCAAGTTTGAACTGCGCAGAACCACAGGCTCAGAGCCCAAGAAGTTGATGGATGTAGCAGAATACAGGTCATTTCCTGTTGGACAGGAAAAACAGAATAGGACAAAAAAATTCCTGGAAATCAATTATTCATATTAAAGGGACAAAAGAATTCGGACTCATTTTTTCATTCATCAAGGATTAAAGTCAGAGGTTGGTTCAGTTAACAATATCACATCGCCGTTATTCTCATTTGCGTTTAAGTGCTGGTCGGCTCGACCAGCATTTCCGCCACCACTAATAATAACAAAATAATGATAGAGACAAAACGATATATTGATCGAAAATGGAGCCATTAACAAGTGCGGGTAGCGTAGATTCATCCACATTAACGTGAGACTGTTTTATAACCGAATAGAAACTCCTCGTTGGCCCTTTAAGTTGGAACAATATCACATTTATATGCCAACTAATGAACTGAAGCGGCTGTTTTTAGTCCGGCCGTGTTGAATGAGTATAGGTAGCTGCAGCCAACTAGATATTCTAGGTCACATTTACAACGCGGGCCTGTGGCCGGTTCAATCTGCATACACTTATCGCACTCTCGTCTTTTTCTGTTGGCGCACTTTGAGCGCTCGGCGTTGTTCTGTGCTTTGTTCCCTTTGGCAGCTGAACCTGACTCAGACACTCACCGACCATCAGGGAGGAGTATCTCTGGAAGGGATCAAAGGGACACTTCCCTTTTCCCTCCTCCTGCTTTCCCTGCAGCCTCAGCTGTCCCTCAGCAAACGTCTGTCAGGAACAAAGGGAGAGAGAGAGAGAGAAAAACTTGTTGAAGGAGGGGAGAGAAAGAGAAACTGACTCATTTTATTCACACAAAGTGCGGAGATTCCAGCGGATTCTTATCAGGATTAATGTTTAGCCCCATTAACCACAACTTTTGACATTATTGACATTATTACGCACGTATTTTTACAGCGATTGCAGCCTTTTGACTCAGTCATTGTTTAACATGTTTGTCAGAATCACATCTTGGGGTTACATAGAACCTGCTTTGGAAAGTAATGAACATCAGCTTCTGCTTTTCTTTTCCTTTTTTCATGATCTGATTCAGATTATTGTCTTGTTCTGCAGTTGCACATAGGAACCGTTTAACTCTCCATAGCGATCCTGTCAGGGGAGCTCAGCCCTCTGAGATTTGAGATCCGTGCCAAAATAAACTGCACACATGAGCTACTGTGTGTTGTCGTCGAACACAATAAATAAGCAAACGCCAACATTGTGAAGGGATTTGGCCGCTTGACCTGTTTTTTAAATCACAACCAAGACACACTTTGGAAAAACAAGAAAACATGTTTACTGATAAATGAACAGCCACGATGGCTCCAGCGTTATGATTGGCCTTCGACTGCAACTCTGATTGCCATTCTGGTTCGGTGACATTAAGAATAATTCAGGTGATCAGTTTATAGTTTCCCTTTTGTCAACAAACTCCAGTCTGTGTGTCATCACTTGTTCACTTCTGTGTTGTATAAAACACATTGGGCCACAATGATGACATATTCCTTTTTAAAGGGATAGTTCAACATTTTGGCAAATTGGCCCATTACCATAATCCCTATAGTCGTAGCAGTAGGTTTGTTACCTTTAATTGTCGACGTAAGCTATTTTCATCAAATACACAACCCAACAACTCCAAAATGCTGTCGTGGACACGTTGTGAGCTGCACAACCACCACGCTATGAGATAATAACGGAACGTTACGAGACAGAGTTGTTTTAGAGGTAAATTCATGCAAAACCGCTGATGCGCGTTGCGTTCAGGGACAGTTTTTCAGTCTCCGCATTTACCCTGTATTTACCTGGAAAATGGCTCTGTTTCGTAACGTTCCGTTATTATCTCATAGCGTGGTGGTTGTGCAGGTCACAACTTGTCCACGAAAGCGTTTTGGAGTTTAGGGATTTTGTATTTGATGAGTTTGATGAGGGAAACCAAGAAATTCCCTTAGCCTCCACAGCTTAGCTCTGAGCAGCTCACGGCTCTGCTCCGCTGTTCTAAAAATAGCTTGCACCGACAAATAAAGGTAACAAACCTACTGCTATGACTATAGCAATTATGGCAATGGGCCAATTTGCCAAAATGTTGAACTATCCCTTTTACCATGATTATGGGAAACACAGTTTATTTAGTTTCAGTCACACATACACAGTTGTGCTGCCTACAGACGCTGCTTGTAAAACGCTCTCAACTAACCTCACGTTCTGTACTCACCATATAATCACAGGTGGGGCTGAAAGCATTTGTTCCACACACATACATCGTGGTGTCATTCACTCTGTGCAGCGTTCGAATGTAGTTACGGCATTCCACCTGCAACAGGAGCCACCAGAGAGAACGCCAAGGTCAGAGCTTTGTTAGTTCAGCCGCAAAAATACAAACATGCCACATACATTTTCTGACTGCACAGGGTGCCTGCACCAGTTGGGTTGGTGACCAACAGGTCAAGGCTGTGCACAGGCATTTTCTACTCATGACTTTATTTGGGATATCAGTGCAAAGCTGTAAGCAAAGCACTTCAAAGTGAAATCTGTGTATAAGGAGAGAAAAAAAACACTCCCATATAAATGATTTACAAATGTACAGAGATAGATACTGTAGTATGTGGGAGTAAATGGCTTCCAGTCAACAGTCATCCTTACTGGTTGTATCCTTATCCTGGGAATGAATGTGTGTTTTGAAAGACCTTACACAAACCTCGGCATGTTTTCCCTTGTATGTGCACTCCCTCTGCTTCTCCTCGGTAACCCGCCAATACACCTGCATCAACATAGGGAAAGTGTCTTGTCAAAGCACGCAAGAGTGGTGTCGCAACCCAACGGCCCCGACACGCAGGACGAGGAGCTGCTGCCTGTTTACACTCACATGTTACATTGTTTGTCTAACATCAAGACCAGTCAGTGCGCTACAGGAGGAAGAACCTGCAGGCTGGGGGACACCGGTCGGTCGTCCCCTATGCAGTTGGGAGACTGTTGGACCGTGCAACTATTATTATTATGAACCGACAGCTGTAGAGTTCAACAAGACCATAATTCACTAAAAAGAATTCCTCATGCAAATGTACGGGTCAAGTAGACAACAGTGACCTTTGACCAGAATACGCTGCGGTTAACTGCCGTATTAGAATAGTGAAACAGACAGTAAAATATAGACAAGGAGTGTAGTTAGTGGTGGCATGGACTGATTTCTGCAGAAGTCCTACAGAGCTAGTGAAAAATTACCAAATAGTGTCATGTGAAGCCCTTTGAGACAAACTGTTTGTGAGAAACGATTGCCTTGCCTACAAGACAATAGGAGGCTGTGTTTCATTATACAAAGCTGTGTATCTCAGGACTGAGATGAGTCTGAGAGCTTTTTTTCAGATGTGCTTTTGCTGACCTCTAAAATCCAGGACAAATTAAAGGGATAGTTCAACATTTTGGCAAATTGGCCCATTGCCATAAACACTATAGTCATAGCAGTAGGTTCGTTACCTTTATTTGTCGGTGTAAGCTATTTTTAGTATGGCGGAGGCTCGGAGCAGAGCCGTGAGCTGCTCAGAGCTACGCGACGGAGGCTCATGGGATTTCTTGGTTTCCCTCATCAAACTCATCAAATACAAAATCCCAAAACGCTTTCGTGGACAAGTTGTGACCTGCACAACCACCACGCTATGAGATAATAACGGAACGTTACGAGATGGAGCCGTTTTCAAGGTAAATGCGGAGTCTGCTTGCTGAAAAACTGTCCCTGAACACAACGTGCATCAGCGGCTTTGCATGAATTTACCTCTAAAATAACTCCGTCTCGTAACGTTCCGTTATTATCTCATAGCGTGGTGGTTGTGCAGCTCACAATGTGTCCACGACAGTGTTTTGAGTGAGTTGTTGGGTTGTGTATTTGATGAGTTTGATGAGAGAAACCAAGAAATTCCTTTAGCCTCCGTAGCATAGCTCTGTGCAGCTCACGGCTCTGCTCCACCGTTCTAAAAATAGCTTACACCGACATTTAAAGGTAACAAACCTACTGCTGTGACTATAGCGATTATGGCAATGGGCCAATTTGCCAAAATGTTTAACTATCCCTTTAAACATACTGGGTGAAAAAAAGCTGCCGCTCCTAAGTCAATAACCATAACCTGAGATGTGAGGTCACATGAAACGTCATATACTCTCGGATTCGGCACTAAGGTCTGTCTTACTGACTATTTTATGAAACACTTTCATCACTGCAGTAAAATATCACAAATGTTCAAAAAAAAAAGTTTCATTTTTAATCTGTGATAATGAAAAGTTGATGAGTCGTTTCATCAAGCAAAGCAGCATCATCAGGTTAATGTAAAATAAATTTGCAGATGCACATCGGCTTCACACAGGTCACCACCGATCAGCACAGACTGCAACGCTCTGCACGTTCTGCAATCAGATTTCTTACCGCCGACTTCCTGACTGAGATGTCGTGGATGTCCAGGGCGTATACGGCCTCTCTGGCCCCCAACAGCAGCACCCCGAGGTCATCTCTCATTAACATAGTGGAGTAGTTGAAGATCCCCTCTTCTTTGAACAACTTCAGATCATCTAAACAGAAGATTGTAACAAAACATCTGCATCACTACACTGGAAAAAGAGCTCCCACAGCAAAAAAAGAAAAAAAGAAATTAAAAAAAAAGAAGCTAATTCATTAAAATTCAATGAGGGTTTTCTCCAAGCAGTTGAAGCTGTAGTCTTTGTTGGTTAAAATATTCAAATGCATTCTTAGACTGCTACAAGTCCTGGTATTTACTGGAGCAGCCCAGGAGTGGAAACACCCTCACAACACAGTAACCACCATGGTGTGTGAGAGATAGTGGCTCACCGAGGTGCTAAAAGTGTTAACGCAGTGAGAAATCTGTGACTTACTCTGGTAGGGGACGGTCTTTCGTGGGACACAGTAGTGAGTGTTGAACGCACTCAGTGAAACATGGAGCATCAATCCACAGACGATGCTCAGAGCTGAGAGAAGAGACATGGCTCAGAGTCCAGAGGTTTGGAAGTGTGGAAGAGCTGCACAGTCCAGCTCCGCCAACAACGACGACGACGCAACCCCGATCAGAGACAGATCATGGTCCAAGGTCTCAGTCCAGAGGGCTGCTTAGGCCGTGGTGATGATGTCACTGTCCTGGACATGTGCGAGTACCATGCAGATGTTCAAACCAGCCTTGCTCCTGTGGAGTGCAGATTAGCTCAGCCTGCTTACACTGAGGATGAAGTCAACGCAGCGTCCTGTGAGATGTAGATCTATGTTGGTGTTAGCCTCCAGCGCAGTGCTAATGAGCTGCTGGTGTCCGCTCCACGAGGAGGAGCAGCGGCCATGCTGCTCGGCTACTGGTGAGGGACGCTGGTGGAGATCATGGTCGTCCAACCACCGTCTAGAAAAGATATGGAAACATCTATGAATAAAATGATCAAAGAGACGCTTTATTTTCATATGGCAGCTGATTTGCTTCTGCCACCTTATTTCTCTCCTCTCTCTCTTTCAACGCTTGATGATTCATGTATGATTATTACATGGAAAGATCTGAAGACGCTCTTTTTTAGTGATTGTGCTCTGTATGTGTTGGTGTAGGCATTGGGGCGGCTTCTGCTTCTGCACAGTATGTAGACTTCAGATGGTCCTTAGAAACTTTCACTTTCACAAGTCTCTTAAAGGGATAGTAGCATTTTGAAGCACTTTGAAGGGCTGGAAAAATTATATTATAGCGAACAATGGAACTGTGTTTTTTTTCCAGGTAAAACCTCTGTTAGGTCGTGAAAATAGACCGTTTCTTTGGGTCCATTCACAACAATGTATGTTGTAAATCTCTGGGCAGGGCTATTATGGGCTGGCGTTGCTAACAGGAGGAGTGCAGAGAGTCTTCTACTGCAATTAAAGAACTTCGGGGCTATTTGTAGATCATACAACCCCACTTTTAAAAAAAATTATACTATCCCTTTAAAGGGCCACTGCAGAAATTCTGCATCGTATGTCCACTGAACGATTAGAAATGACAAAAAAACAAAGATGAAGTATCTTCACTTTTAGTGCTTTGGCTGGGATGTTGTATAGTCCGATGGCATTGGGACCAAAGGATTTGTATCTGAATTGTACGATCAGGAGGATCCCACACTTCCAATAGTGCAACTCAAAACTCATGAGGGTTTTATCTTTAGAAAACTCCTTTCAGAGCCACAAAAAGACATCAGACAGCTGTTACAGGAAAGTTGAGCAGCACAGTAAGTAAGGATACATCACATACTGTATGATATGTGCTCTGTTTGCTTATAATTTCTGTGTACACTACAAACTGTAAGCACACAACAATCAATCATGATCTTACTGTTACATCAGAGAAGTGCAGCATCACTTTCTGTCGGGGCTACAGAGGAAACCGCTATTACGTGAAAGGCTGCAGAGCGAGTGCCACGCTGCCCACCAGCCCCCACTCTCTCTTCCTCCTCCACTCTCTGTGTCTTCCTGTCCTCCTCCCTGATAAGAACCTGCTTCCTCTGGGCTCAGCGGGGTTCAAGCAGCAGAGGGGGATCACTTCAGGTTTGGGCATGCATACAGATCACAGTGATTCACTGCTTTTATCGTGCCATCCCTACCATGGGATTCATGCTGAATTGAGATTTACCACTTCTTTGGCGAGTTTCTTACTGTTTTTGACAAACTGAGCGGCACAGCCTCATTCAAAATTCATCAAGGCACTTTTTTTTTTTCCTCCCTAGAATAACACACAAAGCATATACTTAAGAACAGTCGCACAATGTAAAAAAAAAAAACAATACTCTTTTTGGTGCACACCGCTCCAAAGCAACTGCACCACGTTGCTGCTTTGCACCTGTTATTTGAATTTCAGCTCACAGAGAAAAAAAAAAGCAGGAGATTTCACAGAGATGCATTCTTTGAAACACACACACACACACACACACACACCGCAGAGTCCTCGCCTGTTGACAGAAACCAAAACGACAGCATCCAAAAATTTCCTCGAGAGGCAGCTTGGCACTCACTCCCCTTTCTTTGCCTCTGAAAAACCTCAGTTTTCAATTGTGCGTTAGCGACAAACTGCCATGCTCTCACCTTGTTGTTACTTGACGCACCAGGACGAGCCGCTGCACGTATAGGACTGCTCATCTGTTGTCAAGAGCACCGATGTCTTGCATACTTTCCCCCCAGGCTGTGAGCGAGTGGGACAGGGAGGGAGGGGAGGTGGGGGGGGTTGGAGGTTGAGCACTACACAACTGAATGGAACGACTGCTGCTGGTTGTTTTTCACAGCGCTTGACAGATACTTCCCAACAGTGCAGACAGGTAGGTATGGCTACAATAATAGAGGAGCACGCAGCAGTTGTCCCCTTTTTCTCTTCCTTTTGTTTATCCAGGGTCGCACTCACTCACTGACACGCACGTGTGGACAGGGCGTGAGTGTGTGTGTGTGTTTTTGGGGTGGGGGTGTTTGGTGCACAGCTGTGGTTTTTACAAGTTAACAGTCCTGAGTCACACACAGCTGATTTTCTTGTACAAGACCTTTGTACTTTGTCTTTTAGCTTAATGATAATTTTATCTATCTGTTCTATGAGGAAGAGATTAATTACTTTATGAACTATTTATCTACAGTTGCATTCAATTATTGTTTTTCAGACAATTATTGTTTTGTTCCACTGAAAGGTGAAAATGTCATCGCCGCTATAGAGCATCATTGGAAGTGTGAAAATATGTCTATTTAGCTCACACACTTCAAACAAGGCCAACGATACAATTTTATGTGGCTCATGAGAATATTTCATATTTTTATTATTAACAGCCACCAAAAGTACGGTCATGACCAAGCAATAGATCAACACGTGTCAAACCCCATCTGCTGCTCTGTTGACAACAAATCAGGGATGTCACGATTACAAATTTTCTTGGTACGATTATTGTCGAGAAATAATCACGGTATTACGATTATCACAATTATTATGCATTAATTAATTTCACAACACTATGAATGTGTAAAATCAAATACAGTCAAAATATAATTACATTACTCATTGTTTACACAAAATACTTCAATTATCTATTAAAATTTGACCAATTTTTAATCCCCCAGCCAGGGGAAGCATTTGAAATATTCAGGTCATAAATTGTCATTTATACCAAATTTACAGTTTACGTTTGTTTAATCGTTTTTTGTTTTATTTTGTTGTTGTTTTTTAATACAAATGACACGCTAACATTTTAATTCCTACCAATTCAATGTCACGTTAGCTAAATGGATCAGTATCTGTGCATTCACCTTTATTTTAGTGCACATCTGCCGATACAGTTCTGACATAATTGGTATTTAGGAATCTTTACGATTAATTAATTGTGGCATTTAATACCGTGATTAATTGTGAAAACAAGTCATCATGAGCTGCAAAGTGTCTGGCATGGACAAAATGTCACAAAAAATGAGACAAAATTATGTGTTTTTTGTTGTGTTATTTTTCAACATTTTCTGAAAAAAGTACAGTTTTCATCATCTTGTTCATATCCGATATATTCTCATTTTCCTTGAAGGCACTGCTAATGAAAAACAAAGGTATTTTTTATTTTTAATTCATTATATTCTTATTTTATTTCTATTGAGGAGACCCACACCTCTTGATTTTCTTCACTCGATCATCTTTTTCCCCCATCTATTGACGTTAGCATGCTAACCACCAGCCGGTCAGCTTTCTTCATCACTTTGCAATACCGACCCAGTTTACTGAAGGTATCACTGCTTCGAGAACTTATTATAACTTTTTGTTCTTGTAATGACAACATGATGAAATCTTGTTGACACTGGTTATTAGTATTGGCTGTGTAGCAATTAAAAACTGACTCGAGATTTGTGTTGGGAATAACCCGTTAAAATGCAGGGATAAAGGGAACGTTTTGTCTTGCCAGGTAGTGATCCCATGTTGATATGAAGGGTCCCCATGTTATCCACCTTTGCTGCTCGCTTTGTCCCGTTTTAATTAATCAGGAAGAACCCTCCCATGGACTGTTTGACCCCCAACCTTGTGGGAGTAGGCAGCTCTACATCATGGCCAAAGTCCATTGTTAATAGCTTTCTAGGCTTATTACCTTATGACTTGATGGTGTCCTGCAAAGTCGCTTATGAAGCTCACACTTTCATTATTACTAGTAAGCCATTAACAATGGTTTGAGGAGTTCATCTACATGTGTAATGGCTTCTTTGATTAACTTTTGACACATTTTCATTGTTTCTCTGCTTCAACTCTCGGCTTTGTCTCTCAGGATGATTCATCACCACTTTCACACTTCACTGACCAAAATAAAAATTAAACTGGCATCACATTAGACGTGCTGTATACTACGAGGAAAAGGTACACTGTGAGAGGCTGGTGTGAAAATTCAGGAACACCTTTTGTTTATAAGGTATCAATGTTGATTCCAGTAAAGCCAGTAAAACCTGCCCGGGGATCAGTTCTTAAACGCTGCTGTAACACGGCTTAAAACAACTTGATATTCTCTTCTTTGTAAGACCATGCAGCACCTTAACACCTACTACATCTACATTGAAAACATTAATATTTATGGCTTGCATTGTGAAAAATACAGCAGCATCTGTATGCAATGAACAACACAACAAAACAGTCTTGTCTTGAAAGTCAACCTTCCATTTGAAGCACTGGTTGCATGTAAATACAGCAAAGGGAAGATGAACTTCTACAGAGCAACAGCGTTGACTAAAATAGCGTCTATGCATCTCTGTAAATCAAGATGTAAATGTTTGCATACATTTCCCACATGCACATTTCTAAAATGTTAGCGCTGGGGCTGCTGGTGGGTTTTTACTCATCATCAGGCAGATGAATATGTGACTGTGGGTTCAAAGGCTGCACACGATCTAATACAATACAGCGAAGAAGCCCTCCAGCAGTATCTCTACACACTCCAACCACTTGAAGCATGAGGATATTTATAGCCTTGCTCAGGAGCCTCCATGATATCTACAATACACTGTGATTGGAGTCTCTCTGTAACAACATGCAGCTGCGTACGGAATAAAAAAACTAGAAACATGCACAGACAAGCTAGCTGCTGTCATCACTGAGTCATAACAAATCTAAATCCAAAAAACCGTGTGAAGAGTCACACAGCTGGAGCGAGCCGTGAGCTGCGTAAGCCCGCATACGTCTTCATTTGTATGACTGTGTGAATACTGTAGGGCGAGGCCAGCGTCCTCCGGCTGTAACTGATTTACTCACGCAGGCTCAGCCAACTAACTGAACTGATCTGCAAGGGTTCATGCCGGTCGAGTCTGTGGCCGGTTAGCCGACCGCTTCGCTGCCTGTTTTGCGTCTGCCAGCCAGCCAGGCTGCCAATCTAAACGTAAGCTGAGAAGTCCACAAGCGGAGCCGGCTGCATGGCGAGCTGGCTGTGATACAGTATTCCATCACAGGGGCCTAAACAGGAAACCGGTTGTGGGAGGGTGTTCACCTTTGACACTCCTTGTGTCACACAGACTCTGTTGTGAAACACATTATTGGAAAACACACCCCAGTTCAGCCCTGGGTTATATTTGTGCAAGCTCAGACGGACTAAAACAAACCATTCTTTTATCATAATGACAGTTGGGCGACCACCTTTTGTTTTGTTGTGCGGCAGAGTTGTAATTTGGTGGAAACAATACTTCAAAAACATGCTGTGTGTACAGTTTTCAAGCCTGCAATGGCGTGTATCATTACACTAATGGACAGGCAACAGTCACAGCACTTCACACAACTAAAGGTGACAAGGAAACAAATATGCAGCGGCCTGTTGTGTCTGCTCTGACAAATTACTTGTCATTGATTAGACAAGTTTGCTTAAGTGTAAGTGCGTGCTCGAATGCACACACTCTTACAAACACACGTTTGCACAGCTATCCCTCATTGTCAAACCCTCACCCAAACCTTGACCTGCACCTCAGCGCTGTGCACCGGTCCCGACTCCCGACAAGGTCAGTGTTTATGCTGTCGCACAGTGGTAACAAAAAAAAACATGTGCACACTCACTCTCTTATACACACACACATATACACACACCCAGGCAAGTTCCAGCAGGAGCTTCAGCACACAGGGAAAATATGAACACACAAACACCTCTGCCTGCTCTACCAGTAATGTACTGTATGACAGCTTCACAGACACGCAGGAAAACAAAGATTTAAAATCAAAACTAAGGAACTGATTTCATGACTGTGTCAACTTAAGCTCCAACTACCAATTAAATTCCCTTATGTATTAGTCTAACTTTGAAATGAACCATAAAAACTCATCCACAACTGAAAACAGCAACAAAAAATAAATAAATAAAATAAATCTGATGCTCAAATAATTAGCTTATTGCTGCTGAATCATTCAAAAATATCATGGCTTGAGAAGATGATTTGTTTACTTCACACCTGCATGTCAGGTCTGCAGCTTCATCACATCGTCCTATAATTAGCTGCAGACTCAGTGTTAAAATGCACAATAATAAAGGTGTGTTATTTCCTGCTAAGCGTAGTCTATATGTTCCCTGTCTACAGGTAATTCATGATCTCCGAGCTTGCAGCAAAAACAAACCAGTATCAAGAGGAAGTGTCAACACTACAGACAGTCGTACAACATAAAGGAAATGTGCATCATTGTCAGGTTAGACCACAGAGTGCCAGTGTATTATTTGTGGCATAGCTGTGTGCAGCTGTGCCTCGACACCCACTGACCCCAATGAGCTGCAGTGTGACAGCTAATATTGGGCAATCCCCCTGTGTGATTTCCAGCAAGTAGACAATGACAGCATTTTAGTAGAGATCCTCAGCTCGCTCAGCCACACACACTCACTTTCACTCCCACAACATTCACAAAATTAAACCCCAACATGTTTTTTTTCTTACACATGATTGAGCAACAAGATACTGCTCCAAATTTAAATTTAAGTTACTGATTTCTGACTTTTTATTGTCTAATTGACTACTGCGTGAGGGTTTTACCTTGTGAAAGTCAGGAGATTCAGTGGCTGCTCGTTGATTCTTGGTGGATTACAAAAAGAGAAAGCTGCATGGACACAGTGACAGTAGACTGTAGCCTGCCTAGTTTAGTTAGTGGTTCACACTTCACACGGTGACACTTGTAGAAGCTGCAGCCTGACAAGTTTAAACACCCCCCCTCTCCCCTCCTCCCTCCACCACCACCACCACCACCGCCACCAACCGGTGTCACCAACACCATCTGCGGAGCTTAAGTGTTTGTACGGACATATCCTACTACTGCTTAGTCTAGCTCTTGGCTGCTATTATTAGATTGGGATATCCTATAATCTTTAGATAAGACAGTGAAGTTACAGAGTGCTGCCTTTGCTCCTCTCTTGCCAATCCAATTCCCACGATCAGAACCCCAAGCTCCGTGGTAGGTAAGGGGAAAAAAAATAGGAAAAACCCTGCGGGACTCAAACCTGCGCACAAACAAGTCACTCAGTCCCAGTCCCGTTTTTTATTAAGTGTGGGCTTGACTTACCAGGAAACCTGTCCGCAGATCGTCCACATCAGAGGTCGTCCGTCCACACCGCTCCTCCTGCTGTCGGATCCGGCTCGGCTCCTCCACCTGTAACGCTCACCGCTCCACATGCAGTAACTCCTGCAGGGAGCGACTCTCTGTCTGTGGCAGCGGCTCCGCGGCAGCCAGCGCCTGATGGTGATCATGTGACTTTTGATTGTAGCCTACCTTACTTTAAAAGTGATGCTTCCTCCTCGCAGCCAATCAGATGAGACCGAATAATAACAACAATCATAAGAATACTACTAGTCTCATTATAATACGGTTCTGCAGGTTTGAACTACTGTAGGCTACTTTCGGTTTTTAGTAGGTGGTTTAATCACTAATGTAAAATTGAATTATAGATCAATAATGAGAGGTACACGCCTATCAAACATTTAAAATGAATATAGGCCTATGCCTATTACAAACTACAACAAAGACTGTCTTTTTTGCTATATTACATTTTAATATAAACATAAGTATAAACAACAGTTCATTCAAAAACATTCACTTTCAGTCACATCTAAAAATAAAAAAAATCAAGTATCTACATTATTTACTATAGAGCTACTGCTGGTCGCAGATCAAATAAGATCTTGATTAAAAAAAAAAAAGGAGATAAAAACATTTTCAAGTTCCTGTTTGAGAACAGCATGCACCATCTGCCATCTAGTGGCATTTTACAAGAAGAATGACATCAAATATGATACAAATGTCCATTTTGAGGGAAAAGTCTCAAAGTTTTTGCCTCCGTTTGCCTTCCTCGTATCTCCTGCCGTTGTTCGGGGTCCTGAGGTTTTGAGAGGAGGAGGAGGAGGAGGAGGAGGAGACTATCTTCAGGGTGTCCACCTGCGCCCCGGGCCGAGGGGAGGGCTGCTTAGGACGGGTGTTGGCATAGATGGGGTCGTCTGCTGCAGAGGAGAGGGAAGGCAGGAGGAAGACAGTATGAATTTATGTCACATCTCGATTCCGGGAAAAACTATAGGCTACCTAAATCAAAAATGTTGTTGATTAATTATTAGGTTATTTTTTTATAGGTTAAATTAGGTCATTAGGTTAAACAGAATATTCTTCCATGTATTCAGTGGAAAGATTGATCAATAAAATGAAAACTTTAAAATGGCTCTGACAATAACAGTGTAAAGCAAATCAACTATCATATTATGATAATTGTCAGGCTTTGGAAATAAAACTGGTAAAACAACAACAACCTGATATACATAAAGTAGAGTGGTTTAAAATTAAATAACCTGTAATTTTCTATTTTAATTAATATTTAGCCTACAATTAGCACTGCCTAGAAAAATTTATTAATTAATAATTAATTAGGCTATCTGGACATATAAAAACATGTAAATGTGCCGGATTGTAGCAGCAATGCTAATTTCCATCCGGAGTCCCAAAACATAAAAACAGTGTCAGAACAACATAGTATTATAAAAGACGTAATGCAGACAACAACAAACGACTTTAACAAAATAAAACATTGACATTTTAACAACACTTCCATTGGTAGGGGGACCAAAAGAGTTTCTGAGAGATAAAGTGCAAAAGTGCTGCAAAAGTGCAACAGTGCTAAAGTGCAGGAGTTGCAAGTTGTATTGCACGGTGCCCTAAAATGCACATCAGTTTAAAGTGCCAGATTGTATTGCACGATGCCCGTACACACAGTTGCACAAGCAGGGGTGTGTAGATATTGCAAGAGATGTGATACATAATTGTAATTATGTAAATACTACTAGAACCAAAAAAGACATACACAGAAAAAACATTGTGTACAATTAACTGATAAATAAAAACTCAGGTGGCACCCCGACAGTTGTTCTATATGGGTTACAGGTGGTTTCATGTCTGGTTTGCTTGTAACCATGCTTTGAAATATTAAATCCTTCAAACTGATCGACTGATCGGCCTAATATCTGTCATGTAGCTCTAACATATGAACATATATAGGCAGCAAAGCAGACACAATATTACCCCGCATTTCACAGATTATAAATAAACTCATGCACTGTTGTCAGTGTGGGGTTAAGTTCATAGAGAAGAAATATACGCACATATTTTTGTCGCACAATAACATGTGGTTAACAACTAAATCATCACAGTATTATTGTTGTTCATATGCTGTCCCTCCCAATTAATGTTGAATTTATTACATTTCTCAAAGCACACCCCGCTTTGTGGCCCGACAGACAGCGACCAGCGTGTTAGAAGAGCTGCACACTACACAGGTTTTCTCCTGAGCATATTTTCTGCGTCACTGTCGCCCTCATGTTCTCAAAACATGGAATGCCAACATTGCATCAGTTTATATTCACAGCACAACACTCGGCTGGTTCTGCGGAAAAAAAAAAGCCGTCACTCACTGAAAAAGTCTGACACATGCTCCAAATAAAAAGAAGATGAACCCATTACATCCACGAGAGCAACAAATTTCAAGTTCTCTTCACAGTCCAGATGGTGAAACAGCAAGTGAGCTGTGTCAAGACTGAATTTTATCTTATTTTATTTTGACCTGAGACGTAGATGCAGCGAAACACCCGGCCGATCAGTGAAACCACATTTTTTTGCCCTACATATTCACAGGTGTCAGGCTACACATTTCCATCTTACTCTAATGCCACTGGCTCGTCACTGCAATCCTGTCTGAATCAGAAACGATCTCACTAAATATAATATTCACACGTAGTGAGACATATCTCATAGTATGACATCAGCATTCTTTTATGTGCGGTCGTTTGCTGGTAAACTCTTTGCTGCTTCTGTCTCTGCTCCATCCTCTGTGGCCACTTCCTGTCGAGGCAGCAGGGCCTACATACTGACTGACGCTCACTTCCTACATGAGAGGTCTGCTGTCCGTCTGCGAGGTGTAGCAGGATTATTATTATCACTGTGTACAAAGGTGTTTGGGGGAAAAGGTAATAGACTATGTACACTACACAGTGTAGAACGCGCGACCAGGTATTTCACGAGGGATCTGTTACCGAGTGTACAGACGAGTGGGCAAAATAAGCTTCAGCCTTCATCTTTTTGGTCAAAGTGTATTGTATTGTTTTGTTATGTTTTGTATCTATACTTTTATATTTGTCTATTGTACTTGTTTTTACAAGACCAAAAGACACTGGATGTTATTTATTTTTAAAGCTCTTACTGGTCTTTTACCGTCTTATATTAATTTGCTAGTATCTTTTATCAATAGGGTAATTTAAATCGATAATTACATCATATTTTACCTCTAACTGTTCTTGCTTTTAACTACACTTATACTTATATTTTCAAGTTATGCTTCTGAACATTTATGTATGTCTCAATTGTTTTGTCTTCTGTCTTTATCATCTCGGCTATATTGTAAATGAGGTTGCTCCTCAATGTATCTCCGAGTTTAAATAAAGGTTATGAAATGAAAATAAACCCACTAAACTAAACAGACTGACTGCACCTCGTCACTCAAAGTACGAAGCCATTACATTTAGGGGATGTTCTACCCTTCTGAACAAGAACGAATACTCTCAATACGGAATAACTCAAATCTCAATCTCAAATTAATTTGCTAATGTTTGTTTTTTTGTCCGGCCAACGGTCCAGTTCCTGAAGATATTTATTTTACAGTGATGTAAAAAATTAAAGCAGCAACAACAGAATAGTTTTGACTGGTTAAAAGATTTAGAAAATTGTAGCTAAACAATTCATGAGTAAACAATATTTTCAGCTGTGGACAAAAGTGAGAATTTCACATTAAATTTGGATATTAATAATTTTTGGTGGATCCCTATTTATGGGCTGCTGTTTGTCTCTATGTCACCGATTGTCCCCCTCGCCCATGACCTTATATGGGCAAGCAGTGTAGCTAATGGATGGATGGATAGATTATGGGCTGCAATTGCAAAAAAAAGTCTTTATGAGACAGTGCATTATTTTATTATAAATATCTGACTGACTGATCAGTTGGTTAATGTGTACACCTCTGTACTGATCTCGGCCTGTAAGAAGAAGCCCATGCACGGCTGTCCTGTCCTCTCTGTGGTCTCTTCAATGATATAAAAGTCTTATTCAATTAAACCACACAGGAGAGGAGAGGCAGACCTGCTCATCCTTCACTGACATTTTAAAGTTATCTCACGCTGTGCTGTTTAACCACACTAACCTCTCGCTTACTCAGTTTGCTTCTGTCGGCCACAGAAGGGCAGATTAAACTACCTGCTGCTATCATATTGACAGTGTTTCCTCCCAGTTTGGTTCTCTCACTCAGAAACACCGGCAAACAAACAAAAAGAAAAAGGTCTTCAGTTCTTCTTTTAAATGCAAATGCAAATTTTCACACTGAAATGAATCATTTTTGTAACCAGTGCAGATTTGATCTGACTGGGTCTTCTTTTTTTTCTCTCTCTTGCCCTCTTTTTCACAGTGCAACTTCTGCACGGTCCTGCGGCCTCTCTCGCCTACAGTTGCTATCAACAATGTTGTTTACTGTTGTCTTATTAGGTCAAAAATCATCTCCTCTAACTGAAAAGTAAAAGTGGGAGGGTACCTGCGTTGTTGATGCATCTCCATCTCAGCAAGGTGTATGTGATCAGCAGGACGATCAGGATGAAAGCTGAGACCGCCAGCACGACCCATATCCACCAGGCCAGAGGCAGCTCAGCAGCAGGACGCACTGTAAGACATGAGAGTATACGTCTTGAAATATGGTCGCATTTTGTTAAATTGTAATCTGTATCAAAGCGTGTTGAACAAAATCAATGAGTGCACAAAATAATCCTTAGGAATCTGATGTACGTAGCTCGTCGCTAATACAATTTCATTTTCGTTTACAAAAAAAGGACCAGTTGTTGTTTTGAGGGGAAACGTTCAACAATATGGTGGGTTTAATGTATGTGATCAAGTTCACAAGTTTTGGTCTCGCACCCCTCTGAGGTTTTATCACCTCTACCATGGATGACGCTGAAACCTGCCAGTGCAGCAGAAAAAATCAACGCTTCCTGCAACCAAATATATTTTTTGCCTTTTGAGGTGAGAAGTTTAACAATACAAGGTGCATCATTGTTCATGACTATGCATCCACAGACATGCATCACACACACACACCTGGTTTACTCATTAGTGACGGGTTCGTTGTGTATTCGGATCTCTGCGCTGTTATGGAGGAAAGAAAATGATACTTTTACAAGTATTTGGTAGTCGTAACAAGCCAGAGTATGAATTGATATAATGTTTCATAATGATAAAACATTTAGATAAACAATAACAATAACTGTTGCATTTCAAACCGTATATAAAATGGATTATAATCCAATACATAATGTGATATCAGAGACAAGTATAAGTGTTTATCAATGGACTTGTCAGTCAAAGCTCTCGCTGCTGTGTTTGGAGACCAATGTATTATGTATTATAACAGATAATGAGAAGTTGTGATTACTCATATTCTAATAAACACTGAAAAATTATGCATGTTAAAAATGATGTATATATTTTGCATACTTACACACAAGTATTTTTGTTCCATTGCTCGTATTAACGCTATGAAAGGGGATCTCTGACGTGACTCTGCAAAAGTACCATCCGCTGCTGTCCTCATCTGTGACATTTGTTAACAAGTGTGTTTTGGACGTCGAAGAATTGTTAAAAACCTTGTCCTTGAGGCTGTCTGCTCCATCGAGTGAAGATCTATTCTGATTAAAATACCAGGTCATCCGAACTCTTTCATACCGGTGCTTCTTTACCTCTGCATTCAAAACACAGTCCAAAGTCACGTTGGAGCCAAAAGCAACAGACTCTGACTCTTGATCACCCACAACCACAGTTTGTTGACCTGATGCCACCAGAACTGCTACTTCCACTGAAAAACAGACAAATTAAAAGTTAGTATCACACTTTTGGAAACAGTGTTTAAATTCTAGACATGAAATATCAGTCTATAATATCATTATTGCATCATCATGTATACAAATATCAGTACTTGTTGTCAGTCTAATGGCATTTTATCTGTCAAATATCAACTCACCTGTGAAGAGCAGCACAGTCAAGTGTTTCAGCCACACTTCCATCTTATCATGTGAGTGGTGGTCCTCTTCTTCTTTTCACACTCATCCTGTCTCTGTCTGCACATCTGACAGCTACAGACACGAAACTTGTGTTTTCGTGTGTGTGGGTGGGAGGAGGGGTTTTCTATCACTGTACCATGAGACTGACTGAGCTTCACAGAGGGAGCTGATTGTAGTGCAGGTGGTATGAACAACAAAAAAACAAAAAATGGAAAATCATGTAGGTTTTAACCAAAGAGTGAAGCGCTACTGTTCCATCGCTGGAAGAATCACAATAACACTGTGACTGACATCCTGCTCACCTCTGCAGATTGATGTCAGGCTGTAGATTCCTCATTGAAGTAATTACGGTATGTGCTGACTTGCAGTCAAATACAAAACAGGGCACACGGTGACATGAGGGGTTTATGAAACCCTTGTGGTTTTTGGTGCAAGGGTGCGAAAAACGCGTCTCAGTCACCGTGTCCCCAAGGCATCGCACTAGAAAAGCAGTTGGCTTCCTGTGACAAGACACAACTAAGTAAGATGGGGTGGAACTTTCTAACTCTGACCACAGCTTGTAAAGAAATATTATACGATATAATGATTAAGAAAATGGTGACAATAGGGAATAAAAACATGTTTTACATAGCAAGAGAGATAAGATGATACCAGAAAAGCTGTAAAAATAAATATAAAAACCCTTCAGTCTCATAGTGAGGCGATAAAAATCTGTAATCAGTGTTGCCCTGATTTACTCTAATATAACCTGCCTTTAATTGACTTAAATTCAATGGACAGGGCATCATAGGTGACTGTGTATTGTAGAGTGAAGACAAGTTTACAGGCAGCATATCACGCCTGAACCCTCAAGAGCTTTAGTTTCACAACGAGCCTGAAAGTAGGTCCTGTCTTTGATGATATGTAGAGATATCGTCTCAGATCATCTGTTTAGTAGGACAGTGGTTGACACGCAGTAGATTTAAATTTTACCGAAACATGCATGTTTTTAGAAATGACAGCTGGAAATCGATTCACACAGTTTACACACTGTTCTGATGTTTCATATGGTTATAATCACATTTCACACCAAACAAAAGCATCCGTACTGAGGCTCTTTATTAGGTTACAATGTAATAATATGTGTTGTAGTTAAATACACAAATTGTTTACAAACACAGAACACATTCATATTGGTCTTGTATGTTGAGATAGAGGATTTTGCTTATTAGTTATTCCACTAATATACAATAATGGATACCAAATTCCAACCAAGTTATTCTGATTAATCAAAGTAATATTTACATTTTCTGCAATTGCCACACTAATTGGTAACTATCAGGAAACTGGACCACTGTGAACTGAGGATGGATGCAGAATGCAGATGAATATTTAGGACATAATGCTGCTATAAATTTCCATTCTGGTCCATCAAGATAACAATCTTATTATGATTATGAGGTCTACTCAGACCTCATAATTATATTATATTCATATATGAAATTAGCAAAAGTGATGTAGTGAACTGCCAGATGGTAATGATTAATAATTAAGTAAAGAGACAACTGAGTTAAATTAGTTTCAGGAGACTGATGCATGTTATCATTTTATTCCAGCACAGCGATGTCTCCATTTCACCTGACCAGACCACACAGTTTTGTGTTGTACATGTTAGTGTCTTCTTTTATAATTATATCCATTTAATCACTTATACCTAATACTCTATCTTGACTAATTTTGATAAACCTGAAAGGAGCGGTTTTAAAGGCTCTATGGCTCTCCGAGATGTGCAGCAGCATATAATGTCTGGTGGTCAGCCACTGCCAAACCTCTCCCTCCCCTCCCGTCAGAAAACCCAGTGACAGCCACAGTAAGAAGAAGCACAAATGAATAGCATTACCATGTACACAAAAGCTAACAAAAAACAATCTAGCCACTACTGTACCATTAGCTAATAGCCTATACTCCCATTGCAGTGATATGCTGTATGCTGCAGCACCATTCGCTTAACAAATCAGGTTAGCAAACATCTTCATCATCATTTCGACTGTATTAAAAAGAAACAGGTAACATCATTAAGTCAAACAGCTCCTCAACACAATGAGAGCAAGTAAAGCTGAACATCCAACATGGCAGCCAGCAGCCAGACTAGTGTTATTGCTGGGAGAGGCCACAATAATGACACTGACCACCTGTGCTCTTACCTGTCTTACCTGTTTTCTTTGATGGAGGCTTCTTCTTCTTGGACAAAAGCATGTTTTCTTCTTGATGCTGCCAGCTGCACTGTCCAATGTGGTTGGTCCCTGTGTGATTGTCAATGAAGAACAAAAGTTAAACAGGTGGGACGCATAGGTAGCCTACACAAAACAGAGAGAAACACAGGAAACAAGGTGTATGTGCGTTAGAGCAGTGGTTCTCAACGTGGGGTCCGGGGACCCCTAGGGGTCCTTGAGAGATCTGACCAAGTTTTTTTTTTTTTTTTTTTTACCACTTCTTCTGGATTTTTATTAACTTGTTTGTTTTAGAAATTTTACCACATTTTTCTAGAAAAAATTTTTTTGAGAAATTTTATCACTTTTTTTTTTTTACTTACGTTTTTGGAGAAATTCTACCCCTTTTTACAGAAATTTCTTTATAATATTTCCAAAAACTTCACGCCATTGGCCCTAATGCTCTTCAGAAGTTCAGTCTCAGAACAAATATTTGTGTATTTCTGGTGTTTACTTCTAAATTTGGTCCAATGGGGGTCCATGGTCTAGGGTCCTTGAGGTTGAGAACCACTGTGTTAGAGAGTTTATCAATTCATTCATATTTTGTCTCAAAATACCATTACTGATATGTATATGCTTACATATAAAATAGTTTAATAGTTTAAAAATATCGTAGCCTACCTGAAGGCTGCAGCAACCACTCTCACTCACACACACAACAACAGAAACACCACTACCCAGAATCCTCCTCTCTGACGCATGCGCGCTGCTCACTACGGCCCAAAGGCGTTGGTGGTTGGTGTCCGTCCGAAGATGCATTGCACCCCGGCAGCATCAGTACCAGCTCCGCCGTGCTACTGAACCAAAAACCCCGGGGGGACGGAGGAGAAACGCCGGCGGTGTTAGCGGGCTCTTGCGGCGCCGGGACATCTGCAGAGCGAGATGGGGGACCAGAAGGTGAAGCCGGGGCGGGAGAAACAGGTGTCTGTGGCGGGGGGAAGAAGAGCCGCGTCAGGGCGTAGTGTACAAAGGAAGGAGGAGGGGGGAGCCGCTGCGAAACTGGGGAGTTTGTGGATGCGGCGCAGGCTCGTGTTTTCACCGTCGTGTGGTTTATTGTAACCAGCCTTGAAGGTTATCTCGGTAACGACGTCGACCACTCCGTTATTGTCGATATATCGGTGTGGCAGCCGTGGCCAGGGAGGGGAGAGAGGTGGAGGAGGAGGAGGAGGAGGAGGAGGAGGGGAGGACGGGGAGCTTGGCGCAGCTCCTCTCGCTTCAACAAACATTACACAGTGCTTCAGTATGAATATGAATGGGCTCTCTCTCAGGCAGCGTGAGAGGAAATAGGGCAAGAGCGAGCGGTAACATATCGGAGGTGTAATTTGTGTAATAATGGAGACAGTGTGGGTTCAGTCGTTGTGGAGCTGCATTACTCAATTATAAATGCGCATCCTTCCGCCCGTGAAGTGTCCTCCTTCCTTCTCTCATCCACTCAGGAGCTAGTCCTCTCTGATCCGGCCCGAAGAACAAGAGTTTAATCAAGTGTAAAAGCCCAAAGCTGCTCGTGTCCTCCACCAAACACTGATTAGCAGCACTCGAGTTGAGCTGGTGTGGACTTTGGTTTGGTTTGGGGAGGTGGGGCAGATTTCTGAGCCACAGACTTTGGGACTATAGCTACTGATGGTGCATAGTGAACTATATGCTTTTTGCTTTACCAGTCAGTCAGACCTTTTCTCTTTCCAGTCATAACAAAATGATGATTTTTGTGTGTGTGTCTGCCCTTCAGGAATCTCTGCGTAAGATCACCCACACGCTGGCCGTGAAGAATGAGGAGATCTCCAACTTTGTCTGCACGCTCAAACAGAGCCTGGACAACCTGGAGGTACAATATGAACACAGTACACACTCTGCTGAATGAAAAATCTGGTTCATTTTTTGTCAGTTTTCCTCCGTCCTCCTTGCATTCCTGACTTATTTTTATCGTGACACCAGGCGAACTCCAGCCGAGTGCAGGAGGACCTGCAGTCTGAGTTCACCGCCCTCCACTCAGTCCTGGATGAGATGAAGGAAAGCATGTTGACGCGCATCAAGCAGGAGAGAGCCAGCCGCACGTATGAGCTGCAGGTAGCGACTGCTGCATTCACACAATGTCATTTATTAGGAATAGTTAATTAACAAAATGAAAAACATCTTTTTAATCTAGAGTACGCCACATAATCTCTTGTATGAACGATGTGTTTTAGTGTCAGACTGGAAACTGAAAAGCTGTTTTCAAAGCTCTAATAGTAATTTTCATGTTCATGATTCATAGTTTTTGATCTGTGTGATGTATGCATCATGCCCTCTGCAGTCTCAGGATACAGCTATGACTCTCAAATGATGCAGCCAGCTTCATAACCTCTGCAGAGAACATAACAGACCCATTGTGCTGCAGACAAACGTGTGAGAGTTTCTGTTTGACTGTGGCTCGATGTTTTTCTCAGAGTCAGCTGAGCGCCTGCTCCAAAGCCCTGGAGAGTTCAGAGGAGCTGCTGGAGCTGGCCAACCAGACGCTCTGCTCCTCTGAGACGGACGGCTTCACTCAGGTAACTGACCGGCCGCTCCGCCGCCGTGACGCTGCCGCTTGCAGCAGCAGCTGCTCCCCCTGCTCGCTGTTTATGACTGCATTTAAAATGATTAATTATGAACTTCACAGTGTCCATATTTATGATTTAATCTGTCCTTCTTGTGCTGTCATACTACCAGATATTTTAACACAGCCACCTGCCACTGTTTTGTGTCAAATGACGACATGACATGACATGACATGGGCTACAACTCAGTTTTTCTCTTCGCTCCGTATCTCTCCTCTTCCTTTTTCTCCTTTTCCTTTCCCTCTCTGCTTCTCCTTCTCCAGGCGGCCAAAGACATTAAGGATAGGTATAGTACTCAGCCATCCATTGCTTCCCTTTTGTCATACTGTAGCCTCCTTTTTAACCAATGAGCTGTGTCATAACGTAGCATGCATGCATTGAAAAACGTGTAGCCACCACACCCACTCGTGTAGACAACAAGCACTACGGGAAAAAAAAAAAAAAAACCCTTTCCGCTCCAGAGTCTTTTGTCTCTGTGTTTCCCACTGTCTTCTGAAGTCTGTACCATCCTGTGTCAGTCAGCTCCTCCCTGGATGAGTGTCGTTCCCTCTCTACCGTAGCTCCGCTTTCTTTTTAAGTGTTGGTCAGGGTGATGAGTTCAGTGGTAGTAGCAGACGTCTAGTTAGTGGCCTTTTCCTACAGTAGTTAGCAGTACTAGAGTCAGCTGTTTTTTTCCTCCTCCTCTGATACAGTTTAATAATGGATCACGCTTGTTTCTACCCGTGTGTTTGTGCTTCTCTCCGTGTGTCTCTCTTTGTCTGCAGCGTGACAATGGCTCCAGCCTTTCGCCTCTCCCTCAAGGCTAAAGCCAGTGACAACATGAGTCACTTGATGGTGGATTTCAGCCAGGAGAGGGAGATGTTGCAGGGCCTCAAGTTTCTCCCAGGTCTGCTCCACTTTCACTACAAACACTCACCGGTAGAAGTGACAGATTTTAGAGAGCGTATTGTAACTGGGTTAGGGTTGAGGTTGACACCACTACTGCACGTGTACTTGACCTAAACTTCTCCAATTATTAACTTGTTATCCACAGCATTTATCGAAAGCTGTGGTTATTTTACTCATAACTGATTTTTCTGCACAAACACAACACATTTTTTTTTAATTAATTCTTTTTATGTTTAACAGTATGAATGACTGCTGAGTGCAGTTTAACAAATAACAATTTTGATGATTGTTTGTTGATATTGAACAAACAATAGAAGCACACATTAAAGGGATAGTTCAACATTTTGGCAAATCATAGCAGTTCGTTACCTTTATTTGTCGGTGTAAGCTATTTTTAGAATGGCAGAGCAGAGCGGAGCAGCAGGCTGCTCAGAGCTGCGCTGTGGAGGCTAATAAAGACATTTCTTGGTTTCTCTCATCAAACTCATCAAATACAAAATCCCCAAATCCCAAAACTCCAAAACGCTTTTGTGGACAAGTTGTGACCTGCACAACCACCACGCTATGAGATAATAACGGAACATTACAAAACAGAGCCGTTTTCCAGGTAAATACAGAGACTGCTTGCTGAAAAACTGTCCCTGAACGCAACATGCATCAACGGTTTTGCATGAATTTACCTTTAAAACGTCTCTGTGTCTTTGAGTTGTTGGGTTGTGTATTTGATGAGTTTGATGAGGGAAACCAAGAAAGCCTCCATAGCGTAGCTCTGAACAGCCTGCTGCTCCGCTCCACCGTACTAAAAATAGCTTACACCGACAATTAAAGGTAACGAATCTACTGCTATGACTATAGCGATTATGGCAATGGGCCAATTTGCCAAAATGTTGAACTATCCCTTTAAATTGCAAATGCAGTGAAGAAATTGTGAAGTAATGAAATGAAATCTTAACGAAACAAAAACCAGGTAGGCGCAGTATGTTTTCCGACCTCTCATGTGTCATATCTTATTTCCTAAGCCACCGTCCCATTCACACCAACACACACTCTCACAGTTATTATATTTTCGTCGTAAATCATGGTTACTGTGTACCACAAACTTTTTTCAAGATCTTTACAATAAGATCATGTTAAGACTCATACTCATCTTTGTGGACTGGGGCTTTTGACCTGTCAAACAGTAGTTACAGGGTAGTTTCAGTCGGCTCAACAGTAATGGTAAAACGCTGTTTGCACATCAGTTCATCAATAACTAGGATGGCAGCAGTGCACATACCTCCACCAAGGCCAAACAGTGGATTCCACCAGACACGGGTTGTTATTTGTCTTTCTACTTTAAGATCCAAACATGAAATCTTTAGAAACTGAGCATTGTTGAATATTTAAAAAAAACTTCCCTGATCCACCACTTTAACTAGTTCTTCCCGGGCTAATGTCCCATCCCACCATCAAGTTTGGTTCAAAACGTTTTTCATGATCCTACCAACAAATAAATAAACAACCACAGGTGAAGACACAATATACACTACACAATAAAATTGACAGTTGTTGTAGAATGTTTATTTTTCATACTGTACTGAAAATTTGTCTTTAGATTTGGTAATCGGTCGGCGTCGTGATATTTGAAATGAGCATTCAAAAAGGAAAGGAGACAAATGCTGGTTAATACAGTCTTCTGTGGATGAATCTGCAGCTATAAATCAGTAGATAACCACACACAGGCACTGAGCGTTAAACACGGTCTCTGCCATTGTTTTTAGCTGCAGTATTTGCACTTGATTCCAAATCATAAACTCTTGCTCTGCGTTGCACGGGCCGCCTGATCTGGTTTTGAGTTGTTCCACTTCTCAGTATTTATTAATGAGTCAAATGACACGTATTGTGAAAGGGAGTCGCACACAGCGGAGGAACCACAGAGAATCTTCACACATCTCTGCAGGTGCCTGTGGCCTGTCGTCCTCTTCAGCTTGTGTGGGTTCACAGCCTCTGTTTCCGACGAAAACCACCTGACGACTCGCACCAAACAAAGTCAGCAGCAGATTAACAGGCAAAGAAAGTAGAACAATCTGGTAATAGTTAGAACAAAGGAACGCTGCGATATAAGTGAACACAACTCTTCTTAATGTCGTCGTTATGTTGTTTAGATGTGTAAATAGACAGTTGTGTCACCATAGGCTCTCACAGAGGGAAAGAGTCAAGTGCTCTGGAGCTTTTCTGCCCCCAAGTGGTAAAAATGACACCTGCTGCTCCTCGTGACAGCTTACTTCATTTTTTGTATTCAGTTATTTATTGATTTCTTTTTCACATAAACAGCCAGATAGACACAACAGTAACAATGTATGGAGACGATAAAAAGGCGTTGCCCTTCATGATGGATCGTAAACTGGATTTGCTGTTATAAAGTTTTGAATAGACCGAATCGCCTTGTTGTTTACAATTACTTCCAGGTAGAAAACCAGCATGAGAACACAGTAGCGTAGAGTTTGGCTAGGCTGGATTTTCACAAGAGGGTCTGGCTGCAGACCTCCACTGTCAGACGCTTCCTTGCAGACCTCCACTGTGAGGGCCACCTCCACTGTGGGGACGGAAGTTGATTCGAAGCTTTTCAAAATAAAAGCGAATAAACAGCATGTATTTGTAAACGTTTTTTTTTTATTATTTAAACATGAAGAATAAGAAAAAGTGGTCAACAATTAACCAACGCTGGGCTTAATATATGAATAAAATTAAAACTAAATTGACTCAAAATGAAAGGTTGGAAACACGATCCGTCCCCCTCTTCCTCCGGCAGACGCCGTGGATATGCACGGAGTTGACGGGGAGAAAGACCAAACACTCCGCAACTGTTGTGATCCATCAGTTAATTGTAAAACATGTATTTATTGATGTAAATGTGGTGATTTGTGTACATAGGCTGAGCCGAGGTAGTCTGCCCGTCTGACCAGCACACTCCGCAACTGTTGTGATCCATCAGTTAATTGTAAAACATGTATTTATTGATGTAAATGTGGTGATTTGTGTACATAGGCTGAGCCGAGGTAGTCTGCTCGTCTGACCAGCAGCACTTTGACAGTGCTGTGATACTTGACGCATACCAGTAACTTATACACACATGCCCACTGAAAACGCATTAATGTATACCCACTAGAACAAAGCTATCTCACTGTCCATCTATGATACATACTGAAGAATATACCCTAGGCCTAGAACAAAGACACCACTACAGCTGACTGACAAACTAATCATAAAGTGACTGCTGGCGTTCTGGTTCTCCCCCGGTGCTGCAGCCTGTTAGGAGCCGGGCTGCGGTGGCTGTAACCGGCTGCTTGCTCTGTGATCAGCAGCAAGCTCCGGTGCTAAGCGGCTGTGTCCGGTTGTGCACCTCTCCCAAAACATCGGAGCAAACTTCCAAACAGCCGTCATATAAACTGAACACAGACTGATCTAAACTGTGACTTTCTCGCATGAAAACACATTAGAAACGAATAAAGTAACGTATTAGCGGCGCAACAGCGGACCGTTAGCTGCTCTGCTGCTAACCGCTAACTGAAACATAAGAAACTTCCGGTATGGATTGGATGTATGGCGATAATATAATACATCCATACAATACATCCATGATGGTGCCGCCCGTGTCCCTCTCTTTTTATTTCTGAAAAGCTTCGAATCAACTTCCGTCCCCACGGTGGAGGTGGCCCTCACAGTGGAGGTCTGCAAGAAAGCGTCTGACAGTGGAGGTCTGCAGCCAGACCCCTCTCGATTTTCACGCCCTATCACCATTTAGACAAATCTGAAATGATTGAACAAACATTAATATTTCTCTGTGTGTGTTTTGTGTTGCTATGTGTTGTATTTATTCAGTTTTGGGGGAATCACAATGTCGGCAGTAGCTAAGCTAACAACTGCAGCTAAGCTAACAACAGCAGCAAAGCTAACGGCAGTAGCTAAGCTAACAGCAGGACGTCAGCTGTTAAAACCCTCCCGGTTGTTGGACACGACATGAAACTACTCCAGTTAGCTCAGTCATGTTGTAACAAAGATATCTGCTGGAAAAAAATATTTTTTCATGGACTGTTTATTGAGTCACTGAGTTATTGAAGTTAAACAGGTAGGCTTGCTAACGGTTAGCCCGGCTAATCTATGATAACCATGACTAATTACAAAAACGTGCACACAGAAAAAGTAATTTTTGTCCAGTCATTGGTTTTATAGACCTAACATCAGACATCCAAAGATTATCCAAACGGTGATAGTGACATGAAAAATGAGATATAGTGAAACTCTCATCCGTAGTACGTAGATGTCAACAACAAGGAGATTCGTTCTATACCGTAGTATGCTTTTTCTGTAATTAACCACTGAATGTGATTTTGAAAGTCCCTCATAACACATACAAATGCTTGTTTTCCTCTGTTGCACGTTCAGTTCCTGCCACTCCAGAGATCCAGGTGTCGGAGTGCCAGGTGTGCGACAACACGGTGACCGTGGTGTGGAGCCTGCCGGAGCCCGACAGTAAGATCGACCACTACATACTGGAACATCGACGGACAAACCATGAGGGTCCGCCGCGCATCAGAGAGGACTACCCCTGGATGGTGTTGGAGGGGATACGAGAGCTGGAGCACACGCTGACGGGTAGGAGCAGGATCGTGGGGGAGATTTGTGGCGTTTCAACATTTTGGCAAATTGGCCCATTTCCATAATCGCTATAGCCATAGCAGTGGGTTCGTTACCTTTATTTTGTCTGTTATTATCTCATAGCGTGGTGGTTGTGCAGCTCACAACGTGTCCACGAAAGCGTTTTGGAGTTTTGGGATTTTGTATTTGATGAGTTTGATGATGGAAACCAAGAAAGCTCATGAGCCTCCACAGCGTAGCTCTGAGCAGCTCACGACACCGACAAATAAAGGTAACAAACCTACTGCTATGACTATAGCAATTATGGCAATGGGCCAATTTGCCAAAATGTTGAACTATCCCTTTAACTTTGAAGAAGCTCATTAAAGATGCTTGTTTTTGTTTGTTTTTGTTTTTTTACTCCCAGGTCTACGCTTTGACACCCGCTACATGACGTTCAGAGTGAGAGCGTGTAACAAGGCTGTTGCAGGAGAGTTCTCTGAGCCGATCACACTAGAAACCCACGGTGAGAAAAACTGGACATAAACAGCAGCTTCATTCTTCATTCACAGAGGGAAAAGACCATTTGGTGTCTGTGTGTGTGTGTATGTGATAAATAACATACATAATGTGTTTGCCTCCTGTTCTATTTCTAGCCTTCACCTTCAAACTGGACTCTTCTTCGGCTCACCAGAACCTGAAGGTGGAGGACTTGAGCGTGGAGTGGGACAGCAGCGGAGGAAAGATACAGGACATCCGCAAGGAGAAGAACCGCACCAACTCCCCGATGCACTCTCCAGCCAGGTTTGTATGAATGCATAATGAAACAAAATGCCTGACTTTTATGCCTCTGGTCATGTCTCTTAAAGGGATAGTTCAACATTTTGGCAAATTGGCCCATTGCCATAATCACTATAGCCATAGCAGTAGGTTCGTTACCTTTAATTGTCGGTGTAAGCTATTTTTAGAACAGCGGAGCAGAGTCGTGAGCTGCTCAGAGCTATGCTATGGAGGCTAAAGGAATTTCTTGGTTTCCCTCATCAAACTCATCAAATACACAACCCAACAACTCCAAAACGCTCTGGTGGACAAATTGTGAGCTGCACATTCACCACGCTATGAGATAATAATGGAACGTTATGAAATGGAGCCATTTTATACATATAGGGTAAATACAGGGTAAATGAGTCTGCTTACTGAAGAACTGTCCCTGAACGCAACGCGCATCAACGGTCTTGCATGAATTTACCTCTAAAACAGCTCCGTCTCGTAACGTTCTGTTATTATCTCATAGCGTGGTGGTTGTGGAGCTCACAACGTGTCCACGACAGCTTTTTGGAGTTGTTGGATTGTGTATTTGATGAGTTTGATGAGGGAAACCAAGAAATTCCCTTAGCCTCCATAGCATAGCCCTGAGCAGCTCACGGCTCTGCTCCGCCGATATAAAAATAGCTTACACCGACAATTAAAGGTAACAAACCTACTGCTATGACTATAGTGATTATGGCAATGAGCCAATTTGCCAAAATGTTGAACTATCCCTTTAATTTAATTAATGAATGAAGCTCAGAAATACAAATTGTTGACAGTCTCTGTGACCATCTCTCCGTCTATGACCAGGTCAGCTCTGATGTCTCCAAAGAGAGCACCGACGACTCGTCCCGGCAGAGACAGGTTCACAGCAGAGTCCTACACGGTGCTGGGTAAGAAACCCTCTGATTGGTGTCACTATGGTACATTTATGTGAAGTGGAGCTGTTATGGAAGTATAAATTGAACTCTACTGGGTGGAACAAAATAAGCGTAAATTGGGAAGTAACATCAAACTGAAACTTTGATGAGGCTTGAAAGAGGAAAAGATGAACTGATACCTGTTTTTTTTTTTTTTTTAATGTTACATAACCACACCTTTTACTCGATATTGATTATGTGACTGTTGGGATGTCCTATCTGGGCTTCTGTCTCATCACAGCTGACACCATGATCGATGCTGGCGCTCAGTACTGGGAAGTGCGGTTCGACAAGGAGAGCAAGGCCTTCGCCGTCGGGGTGGCCCTGCGGAGCCTGGGCCGATTCGACCAGCTGGGGAAGAGCGGCGCCTCCTGGTGCATCCACCTGAACAACTGGCTGCAGCAGAGCCTCACAGCCAAGCACAACAACAAGGCTCGCACGCTGGACTGCCCCATCCCGAGCAGCATAGGGGTCTACGTCAACTACGATGAAGGTTAGCAACATCTTCACCTATGATCAGAATCGTTGTTGCTGACGCTGCAGATGTCGAGTTGAAGTGCTGTTTGAAAATCTCTCTCGTTATTCCCAACAAATCCAATATGGCTGCTTAATTCCCCCTTTTCACAATTCCACCCCCCGTTGTTTGTTTTGTTCTGTCTTAGTTAGTTTGCTCTGTAATTGCCCCTTGTCCCACAATGTTCTGTACACGTCTAACTGTCTTGTAATGTGTGTTTAAGTTCAATTAGAAAAACAAAAACAATGAAAAACATGTCATTTGCAGCCCCCACTTAAGTGTAGTAAAAACAGTGCGATTTGCTGACTTCTTCTTCTTCTCTCTCTGCAGGTGTACTGTCTTTCTACAACGCCAAAACCAAGCAGCTGATGCACACCTTCAAAACCAAGTTCCAGCAGCCACTCATACCAGCTTTCATGGTGAGAAGTGTCTCTTTGAAAAACCCTCTTTTATGTAAAGTCAGGTTGCCAGGACCTTTCTTGTGTGCAGTAAAGTATTCATACCTCTTGAACTTTCCACATTTTGTCCGGTTAAAGGGATAGTAGCATTTTTTTAAAAGTGGGGTTGTATGATCTACAAATAGCCCCTAAGTACTTAAATCAGTGCAGCTAGAAGACTTCTGCACTGGCCTCAAAAAGCAAAAAAAGCCCATAAAGCCCTGTCCAGAGATTTACAACATATATTGTTGTGAATCTTGAAACAGCCTATTTTCAATTGAAAAGAGGTTTTACCTGAAAAAAAAATACACAGTTCCATTGTTTGCTATAATATAATTTTTCCAGCCCTTCAAAGTGCAGGAAAAACAAAGTTTTTATTTGGGCCTAACCAACTCACGTATCCCTCCGCTCAGAGTTAGCGCCCGCCGATCAGCAGTTGGTTAGGTCCATTCAGGTAAAACCTCTTTTAGGCCACGAAAATAGGCCGTTTCTTTGGGTCCATTCACAAGAATGTATGTTGTAAATCTCTGGGCACCAACACAAAGTAGTGCGTTATTGGGAGGAGTGCAGAGAGTCTTCCACTGCAATTAAAGTACTTAGGGGCTATTTGTAGATCATACAACCCCACTTTAAAAAAATGCTACTATCCCTTTAAAACCACAAACCTAAATATATTTTTGGGGGAGTTTATGTGATAGACCAACAAAAAGTAGTGCATTATTGTGAAGTGGAAGGAAAATGATACATGTAGGCCAAAAAGTTCAATTTTGGTGACTTTGGTGAAAATGTGGAAAAGTTCGGCGCTGTATATGAACCGGCTGTCACTGTGCTCCCCGCCCCCTCTGCAGGTGTGGAACGGCAGTTTCTCCGTGGTGACGGGCCTGCAGGTTCCCAGCGTGGTGCAAAGCGGCCAGAGGAAGAACAGCGGCACGAGCAGCTCCAACGCCAGCCTCACTTAGATCCACTCGCCTCTGCAGGATCGCCTGCTGTAGGATCGCAGTCGCCGACCAACCAACCAACCAACCAACCGCAGCAGAACACATCCACCGCTGCTCCCGACTGCGGTCGAAGCCATCGCGGAAGAGTTACATCACTGGAGTTTGATGGTTCAGCCTGTTCCTCGTCGTGTCTGTGTTGCATGACAGCAGCAGAGAGTGGGGTTTTTGGGAACACGTGAGTCATCGACGCCCACAGTGACAGAATTCTTCAGATCTATGACTCTGGCTGTTGTGGTTGCTTGGGACACGTTAGGTGTAGTCTTACTAGTTTCCCTCTCTCTCTCTCTCTCTACACGTTCATTTAGCAACTGTCCCACTGCTGCTAGAGCAAAGATTTAGCGCTGGCCGCTGCCTCTCCTTCCTTCCTTCCTTCCTTCCCTCCTCCCTCTCCATCACCAAAACTGTCGGCCGTACTGTCATGGCAGCCAGCTGCAGGTGCAGGGTCAAGCCCTGTACTTGTCCGCACTATCCCTGTGCCTTCCTCGTCATTTCCAACCTGATTGGCTAAATCGGGTGAATCGGTACCAACATGCTAATATTTCACAGCAAGAAATGGTCTCACTACTTCGACTTAAAAAGCAATGTATTGTGTCCGTGTCAGTATAACCTGGTTGTATCTTATCTTAGTGGTAATTATCATCACCTACTGGAATCTGCCTCTGTTCATCGACAAACCTATGTAACCAAAATAACAACCTGCTCCTTGTGCTACAGTGCTACTCAATAGAATGTAGTTGATTACTAAAAATCAGGATTTACTCAACTCTAATTTGCCAGTAGCTCATAAGAGCGTAAGAAATGAACAGCACAGTTTTTGGCGATGTTGTATTTTCAATTCTCACCGAGGCATGCAGACTTAACAGTGTTTTCACTTCGTAGTCAGGACCTACAGTCTGCGTGCAAGAAACTGGGTCCTGTAGCCTGCTGCTGCTGAGGTTCTGTTACTTCTACATTATTAGAGCCATTGTTGGACTTCACCTGACGGCCACGCTCTGCACAGAGAGTTCGAGGGAGTTTTCCCTCAACTTAATGGAGTCACAGAGCTTCCAGATGTGGCTTCAGGATTTTTGGAAAATGACTGTACTGTATACACTCTTAATCACCTGACTGCACCCTAATGCTTGTATGTTTAGTATGTATGTGTCCTCTATACCTAATAACACCTCTTTATTTGCTGCAGAGAGGGCCTGTTACCAGTAGTGGGGGCTGCTTGTAGTCCAAATATAATAACAAATAGCTAGTAGCTCCAGCTAACAAGACTGTGATGTGAGAGCTAGACTGGTTTTTGGATCCATCTGGGTGAAAGACAAAAGAGGGTGAAGTACGGCAACTGTTTACTGACGTTTTGAACTTCTTCTTTGTGCACCACCCGACCTCCGAGTAGCAACCCATGTCATACGTTAACACATGGTGACGGTATCGCTTTGCCGTGTGTCGCTCCCTCATGAATGCATCTCCTGAATAACTGTAGCCTGCAATGCTTTAAAGAAGCGTCCAGCTGAGATTTATGTTTAACTTTATTTCACATGCTGACAAATGTCACAATTTATTGTAAATAGTTTAATTTTCCACTATAATGTATCAGTCATTGAGGTAATTAAAGAAGTGAGAGCACTTTGTTCACGGATGTTATTTACAACAAGTCTTAAAAAATGTAGAGCAGCATCATAAAACGGGCAGACTGATCATTAGTTCTGCAAAATTCACTTTGTGGGTCTGATTTGATGACAGAAGCAATCAAACTGAAAAACCAACATACATATATACACATGCATATAATATATCCACATTAAAATTGCACTGTTTCCAACATCCAGTTTAGGCAGTACATTTTGTGTTTCATCTGCATGTACTTATACACACATCATATCCCTATAGTCATTGTAAGTGCATTAAAAAAGTATATAAAATTATACAACAGCAAACATTTCAACTTTGCAAACACTGATAGAGAGAAATGCACGCTACTGTCAACAGTAACTGTGCAACAACAACGGTGAAGATAATCTGATGTGTACATCCTTCTTTACAGTCGATTAATGCGCTAATGAGTGTAAGAGAGAGGGTGAATCAATAACACGTTAATCTTCAGAGCGGCTTTACTGCTGCCCGGCCAGGAGGAGCAGCAGAGCCACGATGCAGAGGAGGAAACGTGTCTGTTGGTCCTCTGTTCCCGTGCGTTGGTCCGTCCTGCAGGGACAGACTGGGAGACTTGGGGGGGGGTTACTGTAGCTCTGCACCGGTGCGAGTCGACCGCTGAGGCAGAGTTTCACAGATGGTGACGACTTAAAGGGACCAGGAGAGGTCAGTCATCACTCTTTGCCTTTTTTTTCCAACTTTAGTTTCAGCTCTGTTATTGCTGTGAGAGGAAATGGAGCACATCAGAGTGACGGTGAGCTTCAGTATTGTGGCAATAAAGTAAAGTGATGCAGAACAGGAAATGAATTGAGGCTGTAAGTGCATCTGCACAACTTGCTGCTGCTGTCTAAAGAAGGCAAGTGCCCCCATGTGGACTTACTCTGTGCCAGAGGGTCAGAGTGGGTCCTGGGTCTGGGCTCGTTCTTTGCAGAGACGGAGGGGGCAGCGGGCGGGGTCACGGTCAGTAAGGTCAGCTTGCGAGGAGCAGGCGTCGGAGGCATGATCGCTTTCTTTGGAGCGTTCTTATCGAGCTCTAAAGGACAAAAGATTATTCAAAATGACGCCACGCACCACGTAGAGGAAGTAGTCTGAGATGGAGAGCTCAGACTGAGGGACTTACGTGATGGTGGCGCGCTGGCGGAGGGATCCTCCCCCTCTCTGTCTTTCTCCACTGTTGGAACAGACATTCATTAGAAGCCGTGGAAAAAATGAAGTCATACCTGTTTTTGTCTAGTTACAAGAAAGACTAAATGTCAGGAATGGCCTGATGGAGGGGGCTGGAGGAGTCGCTTACCAATTTCATATATATTCGAATCATATTCTGTAATAGGTTCTGGCTCTGGTGCTGGTTCTGCTGCTGGTGCTGGTGCTGGTGCTGGTTCAGGGGTCGTCGTTCTTAGGGCCACTGTATTACAAATAAGATAAAAGGAAAGAGGTAAACAAATCACAGTGTCCAGCACAGCAGGCTGCTGAGAAGCCATCAGAAGCAGTTTCTCAAAATGTACCTTTAATGTAGCATACGACGTGTTCAGTAAAATAAAAGTTAACATTTGAAGTCTTGCTGGTGCTGAGGCTATGGAGATTTTAAAAAAATGCTGCTCTGTCTTTCAGCTATGCAATGCATGAAGAGAAGTCTTAAACAGACATTGCATAGTTTCAAGGAGCAATGAGTTGAAAACATTGAAGCTTTGTTTGCTTGGGTTTTTAAAAACAGGAATCTCTGACATGCAAGCAAGCAATCCATGAGGGACTGTGTGGGTGTGGAGAAGTGGACAAACAAGGCAACTGTGCTTCTACATAACAACTAAATTAACTTATCAACCAATCAAAAAAGAAAATATTACTTTCCCCTGAAGCACATGCTCTCTTTTATAGCATAAAATGAAATCTTATATAATGTTATCATTCGTCACCTTAAGGTTTATTGTTATATGTTTAAATTATGACACAAAAGAATAAACTGAATTACTTTATGTGTCACACTAACTTCTGAAAACTGCGTACAAAGCTAGTTTGTGCATTCTGGTTTTACCTGGCAAAGCAGTTCGTTTGGGAGGGACGCTTGGTGGGACGAGGTTTGGTGGGACGAGGTTTGGTGGAGCATGCTGGACATTTTTTTCTCCATTTTCACGATCAGACTTAATGAAAGCTGTAAAAAAGTAAATTTAAAAAAAAGTCACAATTTTCATCAGTCATAAGGTGAACATGAGAGAGAAATGCTCCAGTAGTTTGTACGTACATATTTTTTTTTCATATGTATCCTCAATGATGAGAGGAATCAGAACCCCTTCGGTTTTCTCCACTAAGTAGTTGACCACGTCATGCAGCGTAGCACAGAAGACCTGCCAAAGGAGAAACCTGGTTTTAACAACATGTCCACATCTTTTTTTCATTAATATTAAAGGGATAGTTCAACATTTTTGGCAAATTGGCCCGTTGCCATAATCGCTATAGTCATAGCAGTAGGTTCGTTACCTTTATTTGTCGGTGTAAGCTATTTTTAGAACGGTGGAGCAGAGCTGTGAGCTGCTCAGAGCTACACTACGGAGGCTAAGGGAATTTCTTGGTTTCCCTCATCAAACTCATCAAATACAAAATCCCAAAACTCCAAAACGCTTTCCTGGACAAGTTGTGACCTGCACAACCACCACGCTATGAGATAATAACGGAGTCTGCTTGCTGGAAAACTGTCTCTGAACACAACGCGCATCAGCAGTTTTGCATGAATTTACCTCCAAAACAACTCTGTTTTGTAACGCTCCATTATTATCTCATAGCGTGGTGGTTGTGCAGCTCACAACGTGTCCACGACAGCGTTGTGGAGTTGTTGGGTTGTGTATTTGATGAGTTTGATGAGGGAAACCAAGAAATTCCCTTAGCCTCCATAGCGTAGCCCTGAGCAGCTCACGGCTCTGCTCCGCCGTTCTAAAAATAGCTTGCACCAACAATTAAAGGTAACAAACCTACTGCTATGACTATAGCGATTATGGCAATGGGCCAATTTGCCAAAATGTTGACCTATCCCTTTAAGTGACGCAGATACAAGACAAGTGGGAAGCAACAAAAACAGACACACATAATAAAAAAAACCTATCAGAGGGTTCAGGGCCGTGATAATAATTCTAGGGGCCAGACAAATATCATATCGGTGCAAACAGTGAATTGATGTTGTGGTGGAAGGTAGTTTAGTTTAATTATAGAGAGAGCATAAAAGCAAAGAAATAAACAAACAATATACTAAAATCCACACGTGCACATCTACAGTAATAATCGAGCTGCTTTTTGATATGGATGAAACGTGACTCAGTAATCACAGTGTAGGTTCAAGTAACCTTCACCACAGCAGGTCGAAACTGAGATTAATAAATGATGTGTCATTAGTGCAAAGGAGGTCACGAGTCACGAAAACAACTTGCCAGCGGAGACACGCACACGAGCGTGCAACAGCAGCGAGTTATGACAGTCATCAAAGCCACTTCTTGTCAAGTTCAATCTTTATTGCACCTTTGCATTCATAACCCTCCTCTTTTTTACGGGAAGCCATACGTGAAATTCAACCAGAGCTTCACTTCTGCTTCCAATAAAACCTCACCGAAACATTCCAGCTATTATGCACACCTACTGTAGTTCCTTCTTGATTGTTTTTTTGCCGCCCCATGTCTTGCAATGTGCATTCACCCAAAAGGAGTAAAAACAAAAGGTAATGTCTGGTCTGCCTACTATTGTGTTAGTTTCAACCAGATTAGCAGAGGTTAAGTGGCTGCAGCTTGCAACCACATGTTAAATACTTACAGGATTGTCCACATCAATGATGAAGCCTCCTTCATGTTTACGGCTCACTCGGTAGTGTTTGAATACAGAGCTGATGGAGAAAGACATGCAGGACACTAATGACTCACTTTATATATTCTCCAAATGAACCAAACACTGAAGGAGGAAGTGTGTATCATGTTCAGGTGTGTCTGTGTCTATGTCTGTGTCTGTGTCTGTGTCTGTGTACCCGTCGAGGTCCTGTCTGGTGGTGAGAGCATAGCTTCCACCGCTAGGCCTCAGGAGCAGGTTTCCTCTCTTGGCCTCTTTCTCGAGTAGCAGCTCTGCCTGCAGACGGGACACGTCGTAGAAACAACTGCAAAAAAAAAGGAGATGAGACGGACGGAGAAACATCACTCAACTTGTGCAACTTCAGTTCAAAAGACAGAAACGGTTAAATCGTGTAGATTCGTAAATGAAGTGTGAAGTTTTGTATGAGATTCAAAGTGGCAACAGATTGTGCTGCTGTCTGCAGATTTCAAACAGAATCCATTAAGAGCATTACAAGTACAATTTAAATTTGTCTAAAAATCACCATGTGTGCAGATCCAGTGGCTCTGTCTGGTCAGGAATACGATGCAAAACTGAAAACTTTATCTACTGTTGGCTGACCAGAACAATGCAACTGCAACATTATACAGAGACTCAGATACATGTGTCCGCTCAGTCTGGAAAAGGTTGATAATTTAGTAAAAAAAAAAAATCATACATTATCTTTAGATACCAAATGAGGATCTCTGTTGATCTGAGTTATTCCTATACAGTATTTTGATGCTCACATTATTTCAGCTTCACCTATTTTGCAGTTACAGAAATCAGGAAAACCAAATGCATTTATCAATTATTTGAAAGAGATTCGTAAAATACTGTTTTAATTTCAGAAAGCCCTTTCCTTAATATTCGTAACTGTCATTACTTACTGTGGCATTTCTGGCTTGAGGGCAACGTAGGGGTCTTCGAGAGTGTAAGTATCAATATTTTTTTGTCTTTCCCTCTCCTTGTCCACCGCCTCTCTGAGCATGTGGATCTGTCCTGGCAGCAGGTTGAGGGAGGAAGGCACCGACAGCTGCAGGAAGAAACACGGTTTCTACTTTAATCCATTTGTGTAAATGCAGTGTAATCATCTGCCTCTGGCCTGGTTTCCATGCATCTAAACATCAATGTCTAACCAAACTCAAACTTCAAATGTTTTTATTGGTCTTTCTATGGAGTGAGATGAGTGTCATACTGCACAGACCTGCAACACAGAGAGGATGAAGCCCTTCCACAGCTCACGAGCCTCTGCAGTAGGGACCTGTAGAGACGAGGTCGGAGACATAGACAGACAGTGAACAATAGGAATTTGATAAAAGAGAGGATGACTTATCCATTTTTAAATGTTTCCTCACGGTGAATTTGATATTTCCATCTTTCATCACGAGGATGAGTCTGGCTGCATCTAAGTTACGGTCCGGGCTGCTGTCGTCTGTTAATGACTTCATTCCTCTGAGGTCCAGTTTCTCTACGTACTGATGAAACACACAAACAAGAGTTCTTCTTTCTGTGCAATCGTCATAATTTAAATAATTTCATTCATTTGCGACAGTTAACTTACGTTAGTGTCTCTCTTATCATTGAAGAAGAAAAGTGCGTCTCCACAGAGGCAGGCCCACAGTTTCCGTGACGTCTGCACGAACACACACAGAAACATGAGTGGAAGATTAGTGCACACAGCAGAGCAACAGGATTAAAATGACATTTCCGCTTAATACAATAAAACACATGATAAGGAAATAGACATATAATACGTGCAGGTGTCATACTGGAATTTCATTCAGGGGAGTCAGGGGATTTTAATCCTAAAAGCAATAACTGTTACATTACTAACACTTGTTCAGTCTGGCTGGTGATTCAACTTTGTCACCTGACGATCTGTGTGTAAGATTTGCATGAATAAGAGTTCGTAAATAAGACATCGTAACAACATCCTCTGTCCTTAGACCCTCACATCGACTGAGGAAAAACTCCATGGAAAACCCTTTTAACGGGGAAAAATCTGAGAAACCTCATGGTGAGCAACAGAGGAGGGATCCCTCACCCAGGACGGACAGATGTGCAACAGATGTTGTTACAGACAAGACAGTTTACAGGTCATGACACAGAATGTGCAAAATGTGGAAATGTTGACCTCAGTTCAGGATCATTATGGTCTGTTTCTGGGCTAAAGGTGTCACACTGCTGCTGCTGCGTGTTACCTGTGGTAGCTCAACTCAAAACAAAAATACTGGCGTCTGCTGCTGAAAAACTGTCCCTGAACGCAACGCGCATCAGCGGTTTTGCATGAATTTACCTCTAAAACATCTCGTAACGTTCCGTTATTATCTCATAGCGTGATGGTTGTGCAGCTTACAACGTGTCCACGACAGCGTTTTTGAGTTGTTGGGTTGTGTATTTGATGAGTTTGATGAGGGAAACCAAGAAATTCCTTTAGCCTCCATAGCGTAGCTCTGAGCAGCTCACGGCTCTGCTCCGCCGTACTAAAAATAGCTTGCACCAACAATTAAAGGTAACAAACCTACTGCTATGACTATAGTGATTATGGCAATGGGCCAATTTGCCAACTACCCCTTTAAGTGACACAGACACAAAGCTGTGGTAGCTAAACTCAAAACAAAAACACTGGCGTGGGCTGTTTTGCTGAGTAAAAGTGATAAGTGTGCGTAGTAGAGGGTAGTCCCTGATGCAGCTGATAGATAGCCTCTGCTTTTAAGTCTCCCATGCACATGAAACATTTCCCTCATGCCTTCAGACTATTTCAGGTACAGTCTCTTATCAGAAAGGGTTTGGCAGAACAGCCCACAGGATTCATTATTTACAAAGCCTGCCACACCAGTTTGTCTTTACGTTCCTCAGCTCCTGGCTGGCTCGCGCTAATCTTTATGGCACAAAGAGCTGAGAAGCAGTCGGACCAGTCGGGGACACAAGTGCTCCTCTCTGTCTGCTGAGAATCTGAGGTCAAACTCCACATTACTAACAAAAGACCATATAACCTAATGACAGGTGGCTCTGCCCACGGAAAACTACACTTCACCTCTGTTCTACCTGGGGCTGTGTATTCAGTGCGTTGCTGAACCACTTCACTTGTTAAGTGGTTAGTAAACTATTAAGTATGTAATTGCGCTGCACTGCACACTCGAAAAAGTAAATCTGCTCCCAAAACAGAGTCAACCACATTGAATCATTGATGCCAGAGAGCCGTTTATCTGTAGCAGGTGCTGCATGGCAAAAAAAATAAATAAAGTGTGAAAGTTGAGGATCGTGAAATCCCGGTCATCTTCTGCACATTGCTGAAATACCAGTGAGTCATGGTGTCTCTCATGAGAGACGGAGAGAGAGCATGGCCTCGTGAAAAACAACATACAAAGTCAAAATAAGAGATGTTTAGTCACTTAGTCATCACATAGTAATAGTAATTATAGTAACGATGGCTATTTTTGACTTATGTCACAACAAGAGGCAAAATCAGGCAGAATCAAATCAAATGGGTGAAATGTTTTTTATGTTTGTCGGACAAAAGAAGGGTTTCTGCATTAAATTATTAATTAATTTCACTGTCTGCCTGGTGAATTACATACATTAGGTCATTATATAATAAATATAGTTATTTAGTCAGACAAATATAGGGATATTTCATTCTGGTGAACACGTTTCTTTTTAGTTTGCATGGCAATACAGTTATAACAACAATGATAATGGTAATCTATATTGATAATTAAAGGTGGTTCTAATGAATTTTTTTTTACACATTTAGCTAAAAACAAATTCACCAGCCACTTTAGAAACCCATTATTTTACAGGTTATTTCATACAGCTCACTTCACCTGTTGAACTAGTCAGACGCAACCTGTGGGGACAGATGAGCAAGAGACAGGTTACCTTGTCTTTGAATGACCTCTTCTCCAGGTAGCCCTCATAGTAACAGCTGGGCAGCTGGCTCCTCGGGCGTGCGGGTCGCGTTGCCATATCCAAGACTGTGGACACCCACGAAGAAAACCAGCTCCTACACCTTTAACTATCGCTGTGCTGCGCTGCACTGGGTATTCCTGTTCATATATCGACAGCCGCAGCTGGAACAGATAACCTACATACTCCTGTGAGGGTGTGGAGTCAACCTGTCATTGGGCTGACAGGCAACAGCTTTCTGAATGCTGATTGGCCATCGTGGTGTGGGGCTGGGCATTTCCTAAGAATATCCACAGGTGAAACCAGCTACTCATGGTGTTTACCCATGACGCTTCTCTTGAGGCTGGAAATCACCCGCAGGCTGTCTTAACCTCTGATAATAACTCCACTAACGTACAGTATGATTAAAACTTATAGAAATAGAGGGACCGCGCCCTCATTTAAAAAAACTTACTTGATGTTAAAGACAAACAGATTACATTCATTTCTGTTAGTTCACACAAATATTGGGTCTGCTGCAAAGAAGCAAAGGATAAATGCAGCATCGCTTATATGCAGTGAAAGTGTGATAACCAGGTTATGCAAGGTCAGTACTGGTTAATGAGCTGTGTGTTGTGGTCTAAACTCAAACCTCTGAGGCTCAACAGGTAAGTCATGATCTAGGTAAAATCACCGCAAGGAGTGAGACAGTTAAAATTAGGTGACAGTGGTCAATTTCATCCCCTGTATACAGTTGCAAAGGCTCAGCAGCTTCCTCCTCACACAGCTGAAAACCTGCAAGGTTGAATGTGAATAATGAAGTTCAACAGATAAATCAAAGGACCAGGTGAGACATGTGTTTACATGTCATAATAGCCTACCGGTTTTCATAAATGCACTGAGTAGTAAGACGCTTCAGGGATGTTCTAGTCAAGACGTACAGGTAGCGATGTGGCACCCTCTGCTGGCCTTAGTTTGTTGTTGAGCCCATTGCATTGACTCAGTTGCCAATTTTCTACAGTCACAACAGTCCTGCCATAAATCCAGCCCGTATAAAAGTTACAAAGTTAATTTCAAACTAATTTAGAGAACTGCAGTTTCAACTTTATTGTCATTTGAGTCGTTTGCAGTGCTGTTGATTTGTATTGTAAGAGTTTCACTTTTTCCAGCCTGTTTACACAGCAAAAGGAAGCTATATTTCTGTTGTTCTGTATGCAGATATCCAACACAGTTTAAGTTCAGGAGTTCAGTTCAGTTCAGGATTACTTTATTTGCCATTTTATGTTACAACATAATTGGAACGTGCTGTGGTCGTGTGTGTGTGTTCATTTCAGCAAGTTGCTGCTAAACACACAAGTTAAATACCCTATTATAGCCTATATATGTTACTTTTAGTGATAGTTGGCACTTCTATCTCTTTTTTAATTCTTTCTTCACATAAGTAATTGCTGACATTATCTCTCTCTGTCTGGGTCAGATATAAACGTGTCATTTGCTGTTGTGATCACATTATCTGCAAATAAAATCCTTCAACAAGACCTATACTAATGACTCTCCAGCTTACTGTAAATGTCAGTGGAGCTCCTCCTGGCAACAGAAGATGTATGAAGATAATTGGGAATCTGTGGGTGATAAAAATAACACAAGTTAAACAAGTTATAGCCATGAAACATCAATAAATAATCATAATAGGATTCATCTTACAGCTGTTTCTGTATCAGTGGATAGAGTTTGCTCAGTGCCCATCGAGATTAATCTGTCAACATTCAAACTCAGAAATGGCTAAATGCAAACAATGTTCAGGATCTCCTATGTGTAGTCTAATAGTTTTAAAGCTGATTGGTCGTTCTGTCAGGATTGTTTTGTCAAACCACTTTTTCTAAGGTCAAAAGTGAACAGCAAAAATAGTAGCTTTTAAAGTTGGGAAGGTGCTGTGTCCTATTGGCCAAAGGTGCTTTTAAAAAGTTCATTGTCCCAAATCCCATTAACATCCTGAATTAGAGAAGTGAAGTGGTGACCCCAGAGACATCCATGGAACTGCTCTACTTCCCTTTTCTTATTCCCTACTGTAATCCCCATTGTTATTTTAATTTATTTTAATCCAATGTAGCCTAGGCCTACTTAGATTTTGTTCGTAAGTGTAATTTGTGCTGTTTTGTTTTGGTGAGCTATTTTCTACCTCAGGTTGAGAAAGATTAAAATTAATCTTATTAGGCTATAATAATATTAAAAAATATAAATAACAGTCTTGTTCAGGATGTGATGCAGAATAACAGAAAGCAACTATAATTTTCTATCTTAGAAGGCCAACTGCAATTAATAGGCTAATGTTTGTCATCACAAATAAGGTATGAGATCATTACATGGATTTACTGGCAATGAATGTGTCACACCATCACGCTGTGTGTGTCTGTACCTGGACTACCTGCTACCGGTCACATGACCCCGTGTCGTTACCGTAACTCTGCCTGTCAGCCGCTCTGCTCCTGCTGCGCAATATGCGCATTGTCTCCTGTCATCTTGGCACATCTCCCCGGCCGGAGCAGGGCGAGTATTTTCCTCCAGAACCGCAGTCTCTCGTGGAGGTGATCACATCTAACAATGGGGAACAGAGACGACGAGTATGACTTCTTGTTCAAAGGTGAGCGGAGAGGGAAGACACCGGTGGATAAACCTTGTTTGATGATATAAAACCGGGAAGCTGGCTCGCGCTGCTGCGGCTAGCCTGCTGCTAGCACGAGCCGCGGTACCGTCAGTGGTTAACATCAGCTGGTAGCGGCTAACTGTGGCTAGCCCAACTGTCTCCTCAACTAGAGCAACTTTTCAGCCTCCTTCTTTCTAATTATCACCACATGTCGGTTAGCCTTAATGTCTGTCACCGCCTTTATTCCTGATAAAGTTTGTTGTCAACTGTGTGTTTTCGCTTCGTGTGGTTTTCCAGACAGGAGGGCGTGTGGCGTGTTAGCCCTGCAGGCTAAGTAGCAGCAGCTAACCTGACGGGGTGGAGCTCTGACTTTTGCAATAAGTAAATTTAACTTCATTGTCATCGACGAGGTGTTGTCGTTACCGTGCTATGAGCATATTTACATGTTAAGCAGCGCCAGCAGCGATCTGCTTTCTTTCTCAAGCCGCTCCCATGAAATCAGATAAGTTTAATGGAAAAAGGAAACACAGTAGTTCCCTTTGTGGCAGAGCTGCCACTCAGCGGTCTGTGCCCCGAGGAGAGAAGTCAAGCAACTTCACTAATACCCGTGGGTAAATTTGTTTTGCTGCAGGACAGTAACCCCGATTTAAAAGGACAAAACAAAAACACACAGGACAGAGACATAGACAGGAGCTCAGTGATTGTGGTACAAAATCAGACAATACATGCTCTATAAAAAAAATACCAGTGTTTGTGAGCAGTGAATAAGTTAAAAATCAAAATAGATTTTAAAAAAGAAGCTAAAATAAGTTATAAAATAATAATAAAAAAAAAAACATGCATAATTAGCTTCTACAGGTAGATAAGAGACCATTTCTCATAAGGAAGACAACTAAGCTGCTTTGTCTCTGATGACTTTATGTCAGTCGTCATCACGCACCTTCTGGAGCTCTGAGTCATTACTCACATGGTGCTTTTACACCTTGGAGCTCAGTTTTACTGATAACATCCTGCTGACTGTGCTGAAGAGGAATCGCTTATGTTATTGTGTCATTCTGTCGAAGCACTCAAAAATCACATGATGGAGCCTATCTCAGTTTTACTGCCCTGATGTGTTAAATCATAAAAGTTTTTAAGTAACATAACTAGAGAGAAATTATTTTTTCCTGCACCTTGCATGAGCTGTCATTTCACTACAAAACATTGGCTGAAATGAATGTGAATGCAGGAGAGTGGAAAATCAGCGCTGTCTAGGAAAGTCCAGTAGAAATAGAGGCTCTGGTCTAGTGTGGCTGCTGATTGGAGAGCAGCGATGACTCGTTACAAGGACGCAGGAACCAGAGACCTTGAGAAACTGTTGAGTCAGGTTTTCCCAGAGAGCAGGCACTACTTGCACCGAGGCAAAGTCAAAACAAGTCGTTGCTTTCACGTTTTCTGAGGAGATAATGACTGAATTGTAAACTGACTGCAGAGCATCCTGTAATTGCTAGTAGGCCTATTTGTAATTCTGCTGCTGAAAACCATATAGTTTAATAAGTCTGGTGTGTTTATATCAATTATTGTGCACTTACAAATCAAGAGTGAAAGTACTAGAAAGTCACCTTTTTCTTGAATCGGAGCCGTGCGTAACTTTCAGTTTTTGTTTTTTGTTTTTGTTCCAGTTGTACTGATCGGAGACTCTGGAGTGGGGAAGAGTAACCTGCTGTCCCGTTTCACAAGAAATGAGTTCAACCTGGAGAGCAAGAGCACCATCGGGGTGGAGTTTGCCACCCGCAGCATCCAGGTGGACGGCAAGACGATAAAGGCTCAGATTTGGGACACAGCTGGACAGGAGCGCTACAGAGCTATCACCTCTGCGTGAGTTTGTGTTTTTTAAAAGGTTTTCTTTATTTATATAACATTGACGATATAGTTGCTGTACTTGTCTGCTTTTATTCTATCACCACCAGGTATTACCGGGGTGCGGTAGGGGCCCTGCTGGTTTACGACATCGCCAAGCACTTGACTTACGAGAACGTTGAACGCTGGCTGAAGGAGCTGAGGGACCACGCTGACAACAACATCGTCATCATGCTGGTTGGAAACAAGAGCGACCTCCGCCACCTCAGGGCAGTGCCCACTGATGAGGCTCGAGCCTTTGCAGGTAATAAATGAACGCAAGTGCTGCGGTCGTAAAAAAAAAAAAAAAAAGTCAGGTGAAGCTACTTTGTGCATGTTTTAAATTTTAAGCTCTCCTTTTCTTCTTCCCACATTAGAAAAGAACACTCTCTCATTTATTGAGACGTCAGCGTTGGACTCCACAAACGTAGAAGAAGCCTTTAAGAACATTTTAACAGGTAAGAAAAACAAGACCTGGTGCAGGATAGCATGTAAAGTTTAATTTAAATTCAATTACAAATTTTATTTTATTTTTTATTTTATTTATTTATTTTTATTTTATTTTATTTTATTGCTATCATCATTGTTACTATTCTTCATTACATTTTTCTTTTCTTTTCCATATAACACGCTAAACTTACCTTGTTATTTACTCTTATTATCATCCTTACTTGTCTTGTTTTGTTTTTATTTTTATTTTTTATGTATTTTTAGTTATCTTATGTTCTGTGTGCATCTGCTCTGGTTCTGTCCCGCCTTTTCTTTTATTATTATTTATTCTCTTTTTGTCTTGTTTGAGAGTATTGTCTATCTATTACACTCCATTGTGCCCTGTATTACTCACTATGTTTTTTTCTAATATTGAAATAAAATTTTGATCAAAAAAAAAAATGTAAGTGCAATTAGAAAAAATAATTAGTATGATAATGCATATGACTATGATGCATTTTTGCTGTACAGTTAGATTGATATTTCACCGCTTTGCTGCACGTTTCTGTTTCCCTTGTCATGGGAATTTGTATGTTTCTATGTGTTTTAAATGCAATGTAATGTTAATATTTTCTTCTGGGGGTTTCTTTCTGCAGAAATCTACCGCATCGTGTCACAGAAGCAGATAGCGGACAGATCTGCACACGATGAGTCTCCAGGCAACAATGTAGTGGACATAAGCGTCCCACCAACCACTGACGGGCAGAAGGGCAACAAACTCCAGTGCTGCCAGAGCCTGTGACACTCGATGCCATGACACTCATCCTCTCCTCAACATCCACCTTGACATCACATCACCTGTGCACTTTCTATTCCCGTAGCTCTGCGCACGGCCAACTCCTCCTTCACTCTATACTTTATTATTCTTTCTTCCTTTTCATTCTGTTTTATATACTACTTTTGAACTCACTCGTGCTCTTCTCTTCTGCCATGAAACAAAACAAGAAGCCTTTATGTCACTTGGTTAGTCGAGTTGTTCATGGAGTCAATGTGAAGGTTCCTGCAATGCAGGGACGAGGCAGTCGTCGCTGTCTTGATGAAGCCTACGAAGGTGTTTGAACTCTACTGAAGCGCTGTCGTGCACAGGGAGGTTGGGACATACATTTCAACGGTTACCACTAGATGGTGCTGCATCAATTAACTACAGGCAGTTAGTCCGACCCAGTGAAGCAGTATTACGCCTTCTGACAGTGTGGTTCTTACATCCTTCTTCTTACATCAGTTAAGTTATGCCAAAAATATCCTCATTAGGTATTTATTGAAGAATATTTGGCTTAAGTTGTCATTGTTTTACTTCAGTTTGAGAACTGTAAAAATTTACAATAAAATTCTTGACGAAAGTTGTGTGTTGAATTCATGGAGGCTGTCCTTAATTTCAGATGTGCACGACTTGAGTTGTGTGGTGCTCCAGTACAAGCAAAATGTAAATATTGTTCAACAGCTATATATTCTGTAATTTTTTAGGTTTTACATGTAAAATATGATCAGTTTTTAGAGAATGCTACAGTGTTAAAGACACAATAAGCTCTATTAGACAATAAGATCCTGCATACACATGAATGCATCAGCATCAAGAACTGAATAATTAAAGGGATAGTTCAACATTTTGGCAAATTGAATTTGAATTTACCTCTAAAACAGCTCCGTCTCGTAACGCTCTGTTATTATCTCATAGCGTGGTGGTTGTGCAGCTCACAACGTGTCCACTACAGCGTTTTTGAATTGTTGGGTTGTGTACAGTATTTGATGAGTTTGATGAGGGAAACCAAGAAATTCCCTTAGCCTCCATAGCATAGCTCTGAGCAGCTCACGGCTCTGTTCCGCCGTTCTAAAAATAGCTTACACCGACAATTAGAGGTAACGAACCTACTGCTATGACTATAGCGATTATGGCAATGGGTCAAATTGCCAAAATGTTGAACTATCCCTTTAACATTTTGAATGAGGGTATTTAGTATAATGTTTGTTTGTGAACATTAAGCTCGAAATACATGTTTAATTTTTTTTTTTTTAAAGACGAGGTTACCGTTTTTTTCATTTTGCTGCAAAAAGTAACAAACGAAAAAAGCTCAGTGCTTGTTTAAATTATAAGTATTTTAGTAAGGATGAGCTAAAATGAAGCAAATTGTCTAAATGACTGGAATATAGGAGAAATACTAATGGGAAATGTCACTAAATCTGAAACATGAATGAGTAATTCCAGTGCCTACATGATGGTATCGATTTCAGATTATGCCAAGTATCATCTGTAGCTCAGTACACAGACTGATTTGCTTTCAAATAGTTTATTTTAGTGTTTATGTTTTTTTGGCTGGGTCTGCCTGCTTCATGGAAGACAGTGATTGACGTTAATAATGTTTTCTAGCTAAGCAGGATTTACTAGCTGCATAAAGCTGTGGTCAAAAACAGACTTAAAGTAATGATGCCTCATCCTCACTGGCCTAAGAGGATGATCTGTAAACAAACAGCCCATAATGTGCAAATCAGAGCATCTACAACGGTGAAGCCCATACTCTTTCAATGAAAAATGGGAGACAAAAGAAAAAAATATAATTTATCAACATGTTTTATTTGCTTTGCAAACAATTCTTGGCTGATTGCAGGTACCAGGATTTTGGTGAAGACTTTTTTTTTTCCACAGCACACCATACACATCATAGTATTTAAAATGTGAATACTTGAAGAATGAACAAATGACACATACAAACATTCCCACCTTCCAAAAAAACAAAAAAAAACATGTAAAATTAAAAGATTACAAACATGTTATAGAACATAACACAACATAAGTAACATCTACATGTTCATTTGTGAACTAAACAAGAGAAAACAATGATTTATAATCCCTTTCTTGGTTTGTATAAAGTCATTACTACATCATGGTAAAATGTCTGATGAAACGAGATCGGTTTCACAGTAGCGCTGATAACGGCTAGAGAAGTTAGAGAAGCTAGGGAAGGAGCAGTGTTGCATAACTTGTCAGCAAAGTTGTATAATATACTTCCAATACAATACACACCATCAAAAAACATTAACGTGGAAATTCAGCTGATTTCGTGTTTTCAAGCGACTTTGAAATTAATGGGGCGTGTTTACATTGCTTCAAATCAGTGCATCCTTGGAGTTAAAGCCTTGTTCATGACAAACAGTAAACACATGCATGATCAAATGACTCATAAGCTTGTAAAGGCAGACGAGTCCCCGGGTGCATCGCGGTATTGCAGGATATAATCCTTTGTTCTCAGATCAGTTAAAAACAACAAACAAATGATTAAACTGGGGGGCGGTATGTGGGGCAACCCACCGTGAGCTAAATGTTCCACAGTGTCATGTTTGTGTAGACAGGAGGCCGGGGGGTTTGGGAACGGTCACTGGTAATGCCACACTGTCAGCTGTCAAACAGATGTGGTGTCAATTTCCCACCAAACGCCGCTACCGAGTTACACTCTGTTCCTGTGGCTCATGTTGCACAAGCAGCCACTAAAATTGTAATGTCATTTCCGATCACAAGGTTTCTCAACGGTGTCAATCAACCCAGTGGAGGAAGAGAAACATATTGCATTTAAGGCTCACCGACAGTCAAGAACCAATGCCTTTATACAAGTTGTTTGTGACATGCGGTCCATCCTTAGGAGCATGTGCGTCACAAACCAGTTAAGGTAAAATACTGTGTTCAAACCTGATTGTTATTAATTAACAATAGATGAGTGACTGATTAAAGGAAAATAACCTGAAAAATGCATGGATGGATGCATCCAGGATGACGACACAATACCTCCAGGATGGTTTTTCCCTTTAATTATCACCCAGACTTTTTAGGCTTTTGCCTCTAATACAAAATGACTCCATCTAATAAAAAATAAATAAAAAGCAAATAGGAAGTACGAGTCATGATCAAAGTATGATAAACAAAATAAAAAGTAAACAATTTAAATACAAGTGACAAATTTCAAAAACAAATGATTGTTATTTTCAAATTAAAACTGAGTTTATAATAATAAATTCCTTTAAAAAAAAAAGTTTTTAAATCATTAGATTTAAAGCTTCCTCCCAATGCCACCTGTGTAGTTAGCTCAACTATTTTTAATTGCACACCTAGTAACACCTATAATATAATAATGATGTATTTCTAAAGCCAATGTGTCTGAGTCATCAGACTAAATGATGTTGGTGTTAACATTGTTCTCAATACCACAAGTGTTGCTGGGGTTTTATATTTTTTATATTCAAGCTTCCCACTGTGTGATCAAGAGGCAATTAACCGTCTCCTCATAACGCAAATTAAATGGAATGAAGCAATAAAGCACGTTCAAAAGTGGACCGCACCATAACAACACGGAGGTCTGGAGAACTGACAGACTCTGTGGTCTGTGTTTTTCTGCCACTTCAAGCGACTTGATTATAAACTGCACGCCACTATATACAAAAAAGAGTGAGGCGAATCCTCTGGACTCTCCCAAAATTGCTAACACAGTTGATTCTGGTCAGTAACATCACAACGTAACGAGGAAAAAAAGTTGGCACCTGCGAAAAAGATGACATTCATCAAAAGGACTTAGAAGAGCGAGCGAGCGAGCGATCGAGCTTCTAGCGGCCTGCTTGAAAGAAAATACAGAACAAAGCTAAGAGTCAGATTTTGGCCTTAGTGGTGCTTGCATAATGTATCCACCATGAGTCACTGTTGGTGGGTTACGTTTTGTGTTAGAAGGACAGAAGCACTAAACATCGACTCCTACGTTGAACTCGAATGACACAAGCTTGCAAGAAGTTTCGATATCCCTGATTGTTGTGATCATTGAAGAGTACATACATAAAGCAATATGTATCACTTTAAAATAACAAATCAAAACAAATGGCTACAAATTAAGCACTTCAACAGGCCAGTAAAAAGGATGTCTAAGTGCACGGTATCAGCCACTGAACGACGCTTTGTGGAAATGTTCCTCTAAAAAGCCATTTTGATGGGAGTCTCCTATCGATCTATATAAATATAAAGACCTACTTGTTAAGTGCTGACAATACAAGAACCTCTATGAGGACACTGTTAAACCCTACTCCAGTAGGAATAGTAAATCTGCTCATTCTTTAGTGGTTTAAAAAATGATTTTACAATACACTAACAGTAAGAAAAGAAAAAATAAATCCCCCCAAAATTATTGTCAGTGGTTGCATGCATGACTGTGCATGTTGTTCGAGGTCTCTTCATGTATTCTGACGACCTCCATGTCCACAGTGTTTTATTGCACAATCTCTGGCTTTCCTAACGTTACGCTGCCATCCATTAATTCCTGGGTGACATGTAAAAACAGATGCAGCAAAAACACAGAAAGACGTCCCAGCAGGCTTGTGCCAAAATAAAAATAAAAAAATCCATCTGGCATCTGGATTGTTAAATGTAAATAAATCAAAATAATCTAAGAGCTATGCTTTTCAATAAGTGCTTGAAATAGCTCCTCGATGGCCAATGCTCTGCAGAGCGTACAAGGCCTAAGTAGGTTGAGTGCACGCCCAGATTATGACATGCATCTAGCAGTTCACACGCCGACCTGCTTCTGTCTTTGCAGTTTCGTGTGAACTTTCCGTGGGTTGTTGAAACTAAGCAGAACAACCTTATGAAAATTTCACAATCCAATAAACAAAGTTAGTTTGGTCCATGCCTTACTTCCTTTTCCACTGTTGGCTGTCATCATCACATCATAGATGATGAGACTGAGTCCACGTCTCTGCAGATGTCACTTTCATGTTCTGCTCCGTTCTTCGGTGCCTTTGCATAAGGCGCCTGGTCGACACCCGGCCTGACAACAGACAGGCGCCATCCAAATGTGTTCTGCTCTGCACCCACAATCACTTTTCTTTCTTTTTTAAAAATGTAATGTGAAAAAAGTACTGATGGGGCGAAGAAGGATTTGATTTAAAAAAAAGAAAAGAAAAAGCAACATGAAAAGGCCCACAAGTGCTTCTTGAAAGTCTTGCTGGCTGGCGTGATGCTCTGAGAATCAGCCCTCATACTCAAAAGACACTGTTAGTATCGGCTGGTCTCATACAATACTCTCATTGGCAGGCTTCTTCATCAGTTTAGTAGAGAGCAAAGAATGCTGGGAAGAGTTAGACTCCTTGGCTTCGGGAATGAGCAGACGTACTTTCTGATTTGTTCTTCTCCACTCCGAGTACAGCTGACAGTGGTAGCGGAAAGACACCTACAGAGACGACCGAGTGGGAAAAGAGGAAGTTAGGACATTCAATATTTCCAAGAAGCATTACAGTAATGCTTTAAAGGGATAGTTCAACATTTTGTCAAATTGGCCCATTGCCATAATCGCTATAGTCATAGCAGTCATAGCAGCCTCTTGGATGAGAGGTGAAACGTCTTCCCAGACAAATAACCAAGTCCAGTTGCGTTCGATTTAAAAGTCCCTTTGAAAGTCATAGCAGTAGGTTTGTTACCTTTAATTGTCGGTGTAAGCTCTATTTTTAGAACGGCGGAGCAGAGCCGTGAGCTGCTCAGGGCCATGCTATGGAGGCTAAGGGAATTTATTGGTTTCCCTCATCAAACTCAGCAAATACACAACCCAACAACTCAAAAACGCTGTCGTGGACAAGTTGTGAGCTGCACAACCACCACGCTATGTGATGTGATAATAACAGAACGTTACGAGACAGAGCTGTTTTAGAGGGAAATTCATCCGCTGATGCACGTTGTGTTCAGGGACAGTTTTTCAGCAAGCAGTCTCCGCATTTACCCTGTATTTACCTCGAAAATGGCTCCGTTTCGTAACGTTCCATTATTATCTCATAGCGTGGTGGTTGTGCAGGTCACAACTTGTCCACGAAAGCATTTTGGAGTTTTGGGATTTTGTATTTGATGAGTTTGATGAGGGAAACCAAGAAATTCCCTTAGCCTCCATAGCGTAGCCCTGAGCAGCTCTCGGCTCTGCTCCGCCGTTCTAAAAATATCTTGCACCGACAATTAAAGGTAACGAACCTACTGCTATGACTATAGCGATTATGGCAATGGGCCAATTTGCCAAAATGTTGAACTATCCCTTTAAACTCATGTATATATGGATTCATTTTTACCAGGGTCCAGAGAACATAGATGGTGAAGAGGGCGATGGTGAGGGCTATGAGGCCCACGGCCTGCAGCCAGCTCCCCAGTTGGAGGTGGTCCTGAGCGCCCCTCAGGCACAGCCAGCCCGAGATGGCTGCTAGCGGCGTGATGAAGAGGAAGCACACCATGTCGCAGAATAGCGTCCTCTTCTCGTTGCGAGGTCCAGGGTCCCGCAGCCACTGTGGGAGGGGACAGAGAGGCAGAGACGGAGACAGTTGGAAGAAAGGGAAGGGAGATCTTATGTGATTCAAGAACAGGAATGATTCACTGTGATAAGTCGACAAGCAAGCAAGCAAGCAGAGAGATGAGATGTAGGAAAAAGCAAAACGCTAAATTCACATTTACATTTGCTCAACTGCTCACACAGAGAAGCTCTGCCAATGAGAGTAACAAGAAGAAGAAAGATTGATGCAGACAAGGCAAAGGGCATTGACCTTTGTTACCTCTGTGAGAGGCCGAGGCCGGCGCTCGATGCTGAACTCTGTGTGGCAGAGCTCACAGTAGCTGGTGTTGGATGACGACAGCCACTTCTCCAAGCAGCTCTTGTGCACTGCACCCAGTGTGCCTGTGCAGTCACAAGGGGACAGGAGACTCTCACTGTTGCCTCCTTCATGGCAAATACGACAGATGGGGCCATCACTGTGACAAAATGAGATTATTTTTTTTTAATATAAAAATGAGTACCGCATTTTCAAACCAAGGACAGTTGCAGCTCTAAAATGCCAAAAGGATAAGTCGCGGCGAAGAAACTCACGAGACAACTGGAAAAACATCTGAGAAAGGAAAACCTAGTGCTTCAATGTGTGTCTGATTCATCATTATATCATGATTCATCAGTATTTCACTCATCAGAACCATATGATCACAGTCATTGTGTATCAACACTTGGTGATTTTCTTACTGACTACAAACCTGGATCAAATACTCATGAAGATGGGGAAATACAGACTAACATAAACACATAAGCTGTGAGCAAATCTCTATAAATATTTACTTACAACATATTTAAGGACATTTTATTAATGTTTTGTCACCATTTGTCAACATCTGTATTTTACTATATTGTCATTCATTAGCTGCTAGCATGCCTTCATGGGTGTTGACAAGATGAGGCACAGTACTAAAATACATTAATAAACACTTAGAACTGCTAATGACTACATAATAACATAAACCATTTGTTAAACATCTGAATGGGAGGAGAGGCTTTTTGAACTTGACAAATCCAAGATTAACCTCAAAATGAGTTAATCTAGTTAAAGAGGCTACAATCTGAGAAAACAACAACGACCCAAATGTGATTCAATAGATGTTACATTAATATGACGTAACAAACCTTTACAAGATTTAGAGAAAATTAGGAAGCCTATAGTTTAAGTAGTTACAAAGATAAACACTAACACTAGTGTTTACAGATGTGAATATCAAAACAACAACAGCTGTAAAAAGCATTTGTATGATACATGCTGTATGATTAATATAAATACAACAAACAGTAAGAAACGTACAAACTGCTTAAAATAAATAAATAAAAACAAATAAGGCAGTCTCACCTTTGGGCGCCCATGGGTTTGAGCACAGACGACAACAACCGTCCATCTATGGCTGTGACCTGGGTGACGTAGAGCGCTTGGCAACCGTCGCCACCCGCCGCCTCCTCCACGGTCTTCCACAGGCCCGCGCTACTGGCACAGTCACACAGGGAGCCGGGCAGGTGGCAACACCCGCCTGTCGTCATGGTTACAGTGTAGGGATGGCGGCGAAGGTGTGAAGGGTCGGCCTGTTTGGATGAAGGAGGAGGGAGCAGGAAGCACAAACCCCGCCCTTCCACGGGCTGGAGGCGGACCCTTTCTACCGAGACAGAGAAGGAGACACACTGTTAGAATATAATATGATGAACCTTTGTGGCGTAAAAACATGTTTTTACTGTACTGAAGTACGTATGTAAAGCCCCAGTATGCGATCTATTTGGTTTTTTACTAGCAAAAATCAAATATTGTTTCATAAATACGTATTTCACTTAAGTAGAATGAGTCACAAAGGGGGGCGCACGGAACCTTGGCGGCCATGTTGAATCGCCATTTTTTTTACGTTCAGTGTCAGCGTGTCTGTAGGTAACCACAAACTCACCAGAGCTGTCGGCTCAGGGAGACAGTTTTCCAGACAGCGGCTGTTAAAACTGTCACCACTGTGTTGTGAGGAAAGACGGAGGCACTGATGTTGCCTTCAGGTGCAGTCAGACACCTGAATGACGCCGTCGGCAAACAAACCGGATGTCATTTTACTCGACGAGAGAAAGACGGTATTTAACGTGGGTCCGGTAAACAATACGACATCACCATGACAACATATTGTAACGCCTGTATTGTTTTGTCTCGTGCTGGCGGACCTTTTTTTTTTTTTTTTTTTTACATAGAGGCTTTATCCTGTTACATGCAGCGTCGGTTATCTGTCTGACTTCTGCCCGAGTTCACGTAAACGCAACATCAAGAATACGTTACGATTATGCAACCGCACCGCTAGATGGGGGTAAATCCTACATACTGGGGCTTTATGTCTGCTTCAACCAATACATCCATGGCTTCAACACATTCACAACACACTTATTTTCCAATTTATGAGCTACTTTTGTAGTTTGTGTGTCAGATTATATGAATCAACAAATATATTATGATGGATTATTGTAGCTCAAACTACCGTGCAAGATTTTTGAAGTAGCCACCTACCACCAACTACAACATCATAGTGTTTCTATCCGAATCGATAATGTAATAACTTTGTCTATATTGGCGTGGAATGAATTAAAAGTCCTCACAACACAAGTACTTCCACATTCAGTATAGCAAGTACTGAAACATGCTAATAATAGAAGATAAAGAAATGTAGATGCTGTAAGCTGCAGGAAATAGATACAGCAGTTATTACAAACTAACTAATGAAATGAGACAAGATATTATAAGTCATTTGGCTCATTACAACATTATGATCAGTCCTCAAGGTTATATCACAGCTGATGGAGTGAAGTGAATTAATATTCTGTTTAGTTGTTTCAACACGAGTGGAGTTGAATACCGTAGCAAAAGCAATAACACTTATATCAAGCAGTTACATCATCAGCGTGTCTGTGACAATATTATGATTTTGTAGAATTATGATTTCGTTGATACGGCCGAGTTCGAAGAAAAACTTGGCGTTATGTCTTCACAGAATTCATCTGAAAGCGCGATTCATGGACCAATGATTTCCTGCCATCCGGGAATAACTAAGATTATCTAAACAGACATTTTGTCATTTAAAAGAAAGCTGTCTGTTTGGAGGTGGGCCAATTTGCCCCAAAGCATCTGCATTGTAAAAGCAAGTGTGATGGTCTGTGGCAGCGAGTGTGATGTGCAGCAGACTGATAAACAGCTGTCTCCCCTCAGATAACCCTTCACCAAAGATAAAACCGTTAAAGGGGCAGCTGAACTGCTGCAGCCTGTAGTGTGTACAGTAGCCTACATGTGTGCATGTGACATTCGTTAGTGCAATGTTTAAATTAGACGATAGAGACAGTAGGTTAAATGCACTCATGGCATTTTAAATTTTCCCTCAGGGATAAATTAAGTAATCTAATCTAACCTAAATTACAAAAAAAAACATGTTTTGTTTTTCAAATATTGGATGCTGACATTTCTACAAAACTATTATGGAACTAATGAGTCCCATACTACTGTAGAGCATTGGTCAGGCGTAAATACTGGGTTGTTGTTGTTGTTCATATAAGGCCTGATGCTCCAACTGTAGCTCTGTACACGTCGCTGCATTACACCACACTCCTTATACATCCTTTGTGCTCAACACTGCTGTTGTTGTGTTGTTTTTCAGAAAGGAGGTTTACCATGGCAGATGGTGCACAAATTCCTGTGTTCATTCATGGGATTTTGTGTCTTTAGTTTATCTTCTTATGGATAACTGATAGAAGAATTTACACTGTATGCTCATTTTGTACAGGTTTTGGACAACAACAACAACAACAACAAAAACATGATCTCAAAACAATCTGCAACAATAATTAAAGCAACAGTTATTTCACTAGTGTAACATTTCTACGTATTTTAGTTACACTTTTTTCCTGTTTGTTGTGTTTGCCACCACAATAATCCAATATGTAAATAGCAGACAGTTACAACTTGTCTGTTTTTAACCAGACTATGGTTCTTAAATCCAGACACAATAGAGCCAGACAACACAAAAAGTTAGAGTAGCTGCATTTAGGCACGATTAAGAGGAACCAGCCCCTGCCCTGGACAAACAAAAGGGTGGGCCCAAAACTGAGACAAATCTTTTCAAACCTAGTGATGCATGTCAAAAGATAGACGTGCATTTTCACATCTAATCAGATGGGAAGCGTGAATGACACTGAATGTAAACCACTATTTAATAACACTGATGGACATGTCCTCTGCTATATTACACCATAAAAAAAACACATCTACCTAGCTGACACCTTCAGTCAGACTCATTTTCCTCCCGACTATCAGCAGTTAGCAGCGTTACAGCTGCAGCCAGATGTTACAGCTCCGATCCAGACTGTCACGTCTGGATCATAATGTGACACAAAAATGCGTGGCGCTAACAAACTGTCTGTGTGCAGCAGTGTTAATATAGTTTAGCCATAAGCATCACGTCTATTTTTGTTATTACTACCGACCCTCTACGTGTTTTCATTGTCCGATAAATAAACGTGCTCGGTCGGTCGGTGGGTCTGTGTCCGTCACAGCTGGACTGCCTGCCCGCCTGCTAGCTACAAGCTGTCAGCGGCTACAGCCAGAGCTAACCCTCCGCTGCTGGGGAAATAAAAGCATAAAACAATGTGTCCACTCACCCCCGTGTGATTATCGTGTTGTTGTCAGTGCTGCACGTTGACAGACACCGTCACCCTCTTCTCCTCGTGTTTGCTCCTCGCTTCATGCTTCTTTATGTGTCTGTCTGTCTGTCTGTGCTAGACGCCGCTCCGCCGCTCGGCTACGACGGCTAGCGGGAGGTTGTTCAGCTGCTATCACACGGCAGCGGGCCACACTTCCGCTTTCCCCGGGCTTTAAATACAGCCCACAGGCTCATCATCATCATCATCAGCTGTCTGCCTCAGCGGGGATCGCAGCATCGATACCACATAGGCTGGCCGGCCGAGGAGGGCCCGACACCGAGTTCAGATGTTGTTATGGTGAATAATAATAATAATGGTGGATGTAGATCCCGGGAGGGGGCGGAGGCATGGGCAGTTTCTGAAAAACACTTTGCCAAAGGTTTAAAATAAAATAAACAATAAAGGTGATAAAGGGACCTCCTTGCTTTGTTCCCCGTGGTAGCTGAAAGAATGGAGACATTTGATCATTGGTAGATCAGTTTAACCCAGTCAGGGCCGGCCCAAGGCATAAGCGAACTAAGCACCTACTTGGGGCCCCATGACAATTGGGGGGGCCCCAAAACTTTTTAAAATTGTAGTGCATAACTGTTGTCGATCCTTTGCGCAAACACAGCGTAATTACAAGAAAACATTAATTATTGTTGCATGTTAAACTGTTTTTGCACTTTTCTGTTGCAGTAGCTATTTAAAACCAAACATTTTAAAAAGCGGATGATGTGTTTACAGTAAATAATGCATTGTCTGCTGGTTTAGTTTGACCTAGTTGACATTCAGTATCCCAGTATTTGAAGATTAAATGTAAATCAACCCCAGGCTGCACCTTTAGCTGAATTTGGTGCCATTTCAGAATAAAAACCATACATGGGTAAAAAAAAAAAAAAAAATTGCCAGGATATGACGATTTAGATAAAAAAATTAAATTGGCAGTAATAAAGGGCACCAAAATAAAGATTTTGCTGAGGGCCCCATGGAGGCTTGGGCCGGCCCTGAACCCAGTTGACAAATTCCGACCCGAAACCAAAAGCTTCCAAGACAGCTTCTTGATGGCTCTTGCCTGAGGATGACCTCCCCTTCACAAATCCTACCTTATTTACATATTAAACAATATGATTTTATTTATTTTTTAATCATCTTTTAGGCCTACATTTTCAAAACAGATCGCAAACAAAAGTTTGGGCACCCCCATTCCTCCCATTCTTTTGTATAGTGCTGCTTTATTTCCCTTTTTCACTCTAAAATTGTAGAACACAAAAATAATGTGCTTATAAAACACAAAACACAGTTTCAAATTTTGACTAGGGGTGCCGAAACTATTGCATGCCACTGTGCTGTGTGATAAATCATATAAGTTTGAACAAGTGGCATATACACGAAGAAGAAATGATGCATAAAGGCAGTGACGTGTTAAATGGTGTCGTTTTGTGTATAGGTGTCTGGCTATCGTGTGGATTTGTAAAGGCAGCCTGTCAAGTGAGGCTCGAGTGTGTGCAAACAGCTCCACCGACTCTGTGACAGTTGCTAAACAACAGTGGCAGACACAGTGCGAAGTTATGGGCACGCTGAGTGAGTAATAGATCCAAAAATAAGTATGTCTACTTCATGTGAATTAGGTTTATTAATGCGTCAGTATCCCCGTGTAGTGTAAAAGGAGCAAAATAAGTGCATGCTTTACTGGTTTTTAGCCTATTATTCACAGAAATGGGAACTATCTCAGGAGACATGGTGTGTAAAATTACACATGGAACCAGATGGGTGAACATGGCATTTCAGCCAACCATGTAAACAATTTGCATTTCAGAATTTCAGTTCCATTTTCCCAGGTAACAACTGCTTGTGGCTTGAGTCATAATGTTTTCAAATTAGATCACACACGCATCTTTCTATTCTCCCACAGCGGATATAACTTTTAGATTCAAGGCATACGAGGGGTAACTGCATTTAAAACAGCAAAAAATCAACAGGAAAATATCTCCTAATAAAGACGACAAGTGTATTTAAAAATAGAGGATGATTTATTCCACTGAAATTTTTGGACATAAGTGCAAGGAAGAGTTTCAGTTTTGAGACAGCCTGCTTTAACTGTTTGACCTGAGCCAAATCAAGAAAGCAACAAGACAGTAGCTGTGTCCCTGGCTGATAACTTTTTCAGTTTCATTGTTCTGTAGCATTACACGTTACATTTCAATTTTCATTTTTTTCTCCTAAATAGCCTGGACTGGATTTGCCAAATTCAGTTATGGTCTGCAGTGTTGCGCAGACTTGAACGTGCATAAATAAGAAATCCCAAACTGACACTGATTGCATCTGTCTCCTTTGGTATCTTCGTGCACTAAGATAAACACACATACACACACTCATACATGCACACGCACACACAAATAAACACACTTCATTTGTTTCACACTTGCCCATATTAAGTTAGACAGTCACCGCCAGTCTGGTCCCTGGCTCATGCTAATTTAATGCCACAGTGGGCACTGGGCTCAGAGGGGGGAATTCAAATTAAGAAGGGATCCACCAACCCCAGACAAAGTTTACATCATTTCTCCAATGTATTAATGCATTACCTACTCATGCCCTCTTCTATACCCAAATCAACTAGATATGAAACTGTGATTCCACTTTTAACAGATCATGTCGTAAAACATTGCAGGCTGAAAAGGAGATGAGTAGAAACCATTTGGAGCATGAAGAGGATGACTAATCCCTCACTGTTCCTTCAGCTGGAGCAGGTCAATAGGACCGTATCACTGGATAATTAAAAAGAAATTATAGTTTACCACAGCTTTGAGATAAAGCCTCATGATAGCAAACAAACCTCCCTCTTCTCAGGGCTATTATGAGCTCATAAATTTATACAGACACAAACCGAAACCAAGAAGACAAACAAAAAATAAAATAAAAAAACAAATAAGAAACCAGCTAAAAGGAATGTCAGCTACGAGAATCTTGGATCAGACAGCGCCGAACCAATGAGGGTTTCATGTTGACAGCAGCGTGACAGCTGAAGTAAAAGCGAGAGGCGAAGAGAGGAAAGACTGACAGAAAGTCAAACAAGAAGAGAAAAACACAAGTATCACAGGCTTTGACAGCAAGGGAGTTTGTTGCCCCTTTGTCCGTCCATTGTTGGGGGGACGCTGATGTCCACTACGTTGTTGCCTGGAGAATCATCGTGCGCAGATCTGTCCGATATTTGCCGCTGCGATACAATACGGTAGATTTCTAGGAGAGTAAACAGTAACAGTTAAGCATAATTAAAAGACACACAACCATGTAGATTTATGGCAAAAGGTTCATTATGTATTTTTTTTTTACCTGTCAGAATGTTCTTAAAGGCTTCTTCTACATTAGTCGAGTCCAAGGCTGATGTTTCAATAAATGAGAGAGTGTTCTTTTCTGGGTTTGACAAACAACAGACAAAGGTTTGGTCAAATAAATTGTTTGTATAAGTGGTCAAAGCAATGAGGTGCTCTTTGTCTGAGTTTTACAAACTGTTCCTTTAATTGCATTGCTTTGTGTTGTTCACCTGGCTGCAACACTTACCTGCAAAGGCTCGAGCCTCATCAGTGGGCACTGCCCTGAGGTGGCGGAGGTCGCTCTTGTTTCCAACCAGCATGATGACGATGTTGTTGTCAGCGTGGTCCCTCAGCTCCTTCAGCCAGCGTTCAACGTTCTCGTAAGTCAAGTGCTTGGCGATGTCGTAAACCAGCAGGGCCCCTACCGCACCCCGGTAATACCTGGTGATAGAATAAAAGCAGACCAGTACAGCAACTATATTGTCATGTCATATAAATAAAGAAAACCTTTTAAAAAAAATCCACAAACTCACGCAGAGGTGATAGCTCTGTAGCGCTCCTGTCCAGCTGTGTCCCAAATCTGAGCCTTTATCGTCTTGCCGTCCACCTGGATGCTGCGGGTGGCAAACTCCACCCCGATGGTGCTCTTGCTCTCCAGGTTGAACTCATTTCTTGTGAAACGGGACAGCAGGTTACTCTTCCCCACTCCAGAGTCTCCGATTAGTACAACTGGAACAAAAATAACACAGCAAAAACCAAAATAATGACTGATTAATTATCATGCTGAGGCTAAGGCTTGCAGCTCAGTCTGTGAAAACTAACACATTTAAATGACAAACAGTTCAGTACAGGGCATAAATAGTGGTTTAGAAATTCAAGATTCTTATTTCATTTTATTTTAACTTCACTTCTGCTTTTACTCAGACTTCATTTCCCATCATGCTTTAGGGATGCGCTGATCACTTGGACAAATTCTTTATTTTACATCCGTTTTACGATGTAACAGTCACCATTTGTTCAGTTTCAGAATAATTGCCTCTGTCTCCTGCTTTAGGATTTAACCTCTTCTCTCCAGAAACCCAACCACACTGATAAAATGTGAAGCAGCAGCAGCAGCAGCAGCAGAGAGAGAAACCAGGGAGCGGTTGTGTTCGCTGCAGTGCAACTTGACAACTTAGTTCAGTGGCCTTAGCTTTCATAACTCTTAAATTAGGCCAGTATCAATACATCCCTTCTGTCACTCAGCAGATATTGACCATCATGTCGTTTCAAGTTAACGTCAGGTCGTCTCAGGTGATTGTTTTTTCTTTTTTTTAAAAAACGAGGCCAGGTAGCTCGTTAGCATGCTAGCTACTTATATAGCCGCTTAGTCCAGTAACGTCAGCCTGCTAATTCCCATGCACCCACTGAAATGACCGATCGGTTAACGAGCACAGAGACAACACTACTAGGCTACTACTACTACGTAACTGGTGTGGTATAACATGCTGCTATAATTAATTTACAAGACACAGTAGTGGAGGCTACGGAGTTAGCACCTATCATGTTAAAGTGTAGTTAGCAGAGCTGACTTTAGCTTTAAGGCTGGCTTAACGTTAGTTGACTTCCTCAGTTTCAGCTGCTGTCAGCGAAGTGGTACAAAGAGGACGAAGGCGCCGTCTTTCGTCCACCTTTGAAGAAGAAATTACCTTTGAACAAGTAGTCGTATTCATCATCTCGGGTTCCCATTTTGTAGGACTGGTTTTGGTACTTTTGTTTAAAGTACTTTCCCCACAACAACAACCATAAACAACAAGCCCTTCTACCGGTAGCTAACCAGGCACCGCCTTCAAGGAAGAGAACAGGCACGTGAGTTAAGTAAGGCCGATTTGGACCAATTGGAAACGTTATCTCATTGACTGACAAGTACATTGACCAATCAGCTGCTTTATTTTAAAAAGGCAGACCAATCATCACACAGAGCACAGAGACGTCGAGGCAGAGCACCCTTTGTTCTTCAAAGTTTGACGCCCTGTCGTTTTGCAAATTGAGCAACCAACACTCAGATATTTTCTAGTATGATTTTTTTTTGGGCGGGGGTTACTGACGGAAGAGAAAACATCTAACATTTACTTAATATATTTATGGGTCTACGATGTTATATTATCAAGCCATGGTGTCATTTTGCAAAAACTTTTGGTCCATCTGAAAATGAGCAATAGGCCTACAAATATCTACTGTGTATCAACTAGTAATTTGTAAGTTTCATTACATTTACAGGCTTTCATTAATTAATTAATCAGTTGGTCCAATAATGTAAGAAAGGGAACAAAGGAGCTGGCTTATTTCAGGGAGTCATGCATAAAGCCCTTATTCTGTATTCCTGCAATCACAAGGTAAATGTGATTTAAATTAATATTCTTCCTCTGGTGTGTTGGGTATCTGAGCCCGCTGTATATGGGCAGTGATGGACATTTGACGTCTCTGGCTGTGCTTCATTTTATCTTGAAGGGTTCAGGATGGCTTCAGGTGATCTTCCCTGTATTCTGAATTTGCATTAGCAAATTCATTCCTCTCTTCCTTCCCACCGGCAGGCCCTGATGGTGATGTCTGCTTGCTGGTCAGATGAACAACATATCTCAACAGCTGGTAGCCTGATTTCCATGAACAATTTCTCATCAGCTTGGCAACCCCCCTTGGCCTCTCATGGAGCATCACCATCAGGCTCAGATTTTCAGAATTTAATGGGCAGATCGCCATGTTCACATCCCACAATTAGGCCTACTAGGCAGGAAATAATTATTTCGCTTAACATATAGTTTCCATTCTCTTTACTCTCAGAATATGTCTTGTAGTAAAATTGATGGTGCTCTTATGCAATTGAATTACAAGGTCCTCAGCTTACTCTTTGCTTGTGCATACTGTTATTTTCAATCATGCTGAGCCGAGTACCCAGTTCCTGCAAATTAAACTTATGTCTTGGGAAACCAACCAATTAAAAATTGTATTGTATGTATCAGGTTAGATGTTTGATGACTTGAACAAAGAGTTAATAAAAAATAAAACATGACATTATCTCCATGGACAACAATTCATAGAACTGCTTTATTTTGTATTCATTCTGATTGAGTCCAAACACACACACATACAGCCATCTATTTATCCTCACGTATAAATAGATGAATATACACAGATATACATAAATACATATTTCTGATATGCATATTCATTTTGAAATCATGCTATGTCTCTGTAAAGGACTCTCCCTATTGGATGAGGGCACACCGCGATTTGAAAACACATACACAACACAGCTGAACAGTTGGAAGAATCCCTATTGATTTGCATGTACAGTAAAACCCACAAATCTTTCCATTTTTGGATATCTTACAAAGAAACAGCTGTGGTTTATGGACCATAAATATACAGCAGCTGCATCTCAATAAACACGCTGAAGAATATGATACAGTAAATTATGTAGATTGCAATCATTTCTTGCCCAGCAGCAAAAATAAAACCAAATAAAAATAATATTCTCCGATTCAAATGGAAAATATATTTGTATATCTTTATATATGTATTTATAATTTTATGTACACATTCTCAGGAGCACAACTATGAGAAAGAAAATAAATACAACAGCACAAGTGAAAAAAATACAAATGATAGGCCTACATGTAAAATTTTTCAATAAGGCAATTAAAATGAACTCAAAAGCTAGACTGTACAAAATATTGCTGCTATGGTCTCCATCTGCTGAACACAGTGAACTGATTACAACTGGCCACTGCACATGAGAATGGACTCATCTCTATTTTACAATGTCAGACATTGATGTGTCCTCTCTTACACACAAACACACATAGAAACATACCGACCCGCCGAAGAAACGTCTTCTGGAGTCAGATTCTAAAAAATCGCTTTGTTGAACTTGGAACTTAAGTCTTGTTGAGAGTCCTAAGATGTTAGCCACAGAGAGACGACAGTAAACACTAACCGTACAATGAACAGTGATTGACTTCACCAACACGCACACTCACGCACACTCTTGAATATCCTTAAAATAAATACTTTCTAAATATCAGCCTGTGTGAGCAGTAAACTCCTTTATATACCAACTGAAAAAGTGTAATAATGTGATGTCATGTTTATTTGGCCTCTATCACTAGTTCGTCTTCAGGTCCTCTTTACAAGTGCTAACAACATTCAACCCAATTTACAAACTGCTGTGTCTCACCAAGTCATCACTGCGACGCCGACACTGTGTTCATTCAAATATACAGATAACAGGTACGATATTGACTGCAAATACTACAACTGATGTTCTACATCTACAAACATCTGAAATGTCTAGTCAGTGGATTTCCGATAGTGAGGAGGTGAGGGGACCAGATTCCTCCACCTAAAAACAAAACAAAGCGGAAAAAAAAGTGGAATTTGCCTTTAAAAACAACTTGTGCATCTTGTCCAAAAATAGGGCAACTCTGGAAGACATTGTAACGATGTGAAGATTACTGTAATGACTGACAATGTCTGCTGCCTTAGTGTTGTACTGGAATTAATGCCGTCTATTTTGAAGGCAATAGTTAAAAGCCTCGTCCGTTTCCATAAGCGCTGTAGTGAAAAAAGTAGCAACGTTGAATTTACATGACTAACGTGATGAAAAAAATAATAAACGACTAAAAAGCTGCAGTGACGAAATGATCAAAACAAAGTTTTAAGTTCTTTGGATGCAAATTGAAAAAAACAAACAAACAAACAAACAGCATTACAAAGTTAAAAGTACCAGTAACAATAACGACTTATAATAAAATACAAACAGACAAAATAAATTAAAGTTCACAGTAGTAAAACAACCAAAGAAACGTTCAGAAAAAAAAAAGTAAAAACATTTGATATAAATTATTATGCTATGAATTCAACTGTTTATCTTCACTAAAAGGAAATGGCATCTTTCGCTTCTGTCCTCTATAAACTCAGCTGCATATTTTCACTACTGGAAATGTGAGGATGACGTACGTCTAGAGGTTCTGTTTTGATTGGTCAAACAATGGTTATCACTGCAACTCCAGTTCTATGAGCACAAGCACAGCGCTCCGACGCCTTTGACCACGCACTGAAGTCTGCGTGTGGCGTCCTGGGACCGGGTACCAAGGAGGGTTGATGGTCTTATCCTGATTGGTGGAACCAGTCCATGCAAATTTAATTTTTTTTTTTTATTTGTTAGAGTTGATGAGGTGGGAGGAGCTACTACAGGAAGTCTGACTGATTTCCTGCACAGCGGATGGACATGAAACTGTCCCAGTTGAATTCTTGGTACAAAATATGAACAACTGTTTTTGATACTATGTTAAGTATCATGTTCTTTGATCATTCATTTCATTTGATAAAAAAGATCAAATGAGATTTATACATTAATATTATATGGTCAGCTAAATGACCCAATATAAAGTTTAAATGGATCGACTTTCAGATTCCGGATCAATTTTGGGTGAATTCCGGAACTAAATGTTTTGTCCCAACAGCATAACACAGCTGAGACTCATGTAGTGTTTTTCTTCAGAAACATACAGCACTGTTATGTTCTCCTTGCAACTGACATCATTAAAATGAACATGTGAACTGGGTCTTTACAGTAGGGAACCAGTAGCTCCTCTCACCTCACACCTCTAAGTGTGACGGCCCCTTTTTAGCGCCTGTCGGAGGGCTGTGCTTGTGTGAAACAGAACACGCACAGTAAAGTTTCTTCTGTCTTTCATGTATGTCAAACATATAAGACTACGGCCTTATACGCACTATGTCACACATACACATATTAAATCGATATAATTTTCATTTTGTTAAGGGTGAAAGGCAGGGATGGTAGGAAATCAGTGATGTTGTCACTGCCAGGATTTTTTTTCTCCCCCCCCCACGTCTGGTTTTCAGTCACTTTCTCCCTCAGTGTGTTCAGTTTCTGTATGCATGTTTAAAATCCTGGCTCAGACAGAGATCTTGCTGCTACCGCTGAGATCTGGACTTCAGACCGACGAGTCCTCTCCACTGAGACGTTCGCTCTTCTCTGCCAGAGAACACGGTTTACTGTTGAAGACACACACACACACACACAGGGAATGTATTAGACAGAGTATCCACACACATCGATGTCCACGGGAGGGTAAAATTGTGTATTTTTTTGACTAAGGCGGCTAAACAAATTGCATTTCTAGAAGAAAGTGGAAAAAGGAAAACAGAATGGGTGAAGCAAGGAGAAAAAAAAAACAACCTTGCACACCTGAAAATAGAAAAAGTCAAGATGCACAGTGTTCATGCATCACACATTAAAGTGATTACAGAGTGGAAGTCTGTGAACCCTGTGGGCTGTGTCTGAGTCTGCTCGCATCTTCTTATGATTTAATGGAATATATCGGATCTAACTAATGCAGTAAAGTAATGATGTCCTGAGCCAAAATGAAAGATTTTAATTTGTCACCCCTACATACGTACGATTGAGCTGGATGTGACTCACAGCAGCAGAGTCTGGTGGTATGGTAGTATTTGCTTTCTTTTCAATAAGGCCAATGTCTTTGATATTTATCACAAGTTAATTAAAAGCCTGATTAGAGCATCATGTCTAATGTGATAAAAAAAGATGAAAAACAAAATGAGCTGGAGAAAAAAAAATAAAAAATTAATGCCTGATCACATCTAATCAGAGGATAGCGTACGGGCAAACGCTGCTACACTGAACAAAGTAGACCAGCAGCCTGCCAAGGACAAACTCATAAAACTTCTAAAAGGAAAATAGTCAGAGCCAAGAATTGGTTCATTGGTGAGTCATTTCCATTTTGACCCATGTCTCTAATTTGTCAGATTTCCCAAAGCTCTGTCTGGGTTGAGAACATTTGATTTGTATTTTAACACCGAAAATACATTTTTGACCCCGAAAACTTTCAAAGTAAACTCACAGGACCAGAAGCACATTAGATCAATGTCTAAAACTGAAGGAAACAATTGGGGGGACCAATTGTTTGATGAGCATGTTCTGTGTGATGTTGTGACTCATCTGTAAAGTCGATTGAACTCTGAATTCTAACTGTGAAAATCTAACGACATGAGCTGTGGGGGTCTGGAGATGCATGAGTGTGATGGCTCCACGCAGGCCGATGCAGTAACACGGTGTAGTAAACTGTGAGCAGCCTGTTGTTGGAGGGACACAGGATGGCCGGCTGTGGACTAAATGGTCATGCAAGGCAGCCACTGACCATTTCCACCCACTTATCAATGAGGATGGAGAATGCTGTAATGCAGGGATTGGTTTTTTGGACACAGACCAAGCCTACCCTTGTAGTAATAACAGACTTTGGGACTTGAGAAGCTTTTTCTAGATTTAATGTAGAAGCTTCTTACACGGGGTTAAAGGACAATTCCGTGCAAGTTCAACCTGGAGCTATAGTTTCCTAGTATTTTAGGTCTAAAAGAAAGAAAGTCTTCTGTCATGCAGTAGTTCTGTCTGTCCCCACATCTCCACAACAGCATTTAAGAGGAGCAGACTGATCTTACACTGTTTAGGCTGTTTACATCCCACAAAACCGCATTTTATTTCCACAGACAACGTCGGATGGCTATTCAAACTTACACCGAGGGGTTTGTTTACTTCAAGAAAGCCGACATGTTTGTAAACGGAGCTGTAATACGAAGCCTCGGCCTCTATTTTGACTCTCTCTCGAGAGTCAGGTTGACACGTTTATTATGTTTACAGATCGTCTGAAGGAATATCAAGTCAGAGCCACAACGTCTTCATATCAGTGAGAGTAAGTCTGACTGTTGTTTATGCTGCCTGTAAACATACTGAGTGTGTCAACTTGACTCTCGCATGAGACTTTGTATTACAGCTCTGTTTACAAACATGTCGGCTTTCTTTAAAGCATAAGTCAGCGATCCGGTCGTTTTGGCTAATGCTGCGTTCCAGGCAGGGTTTTGAAACCGTAAATTACGGCTTAAACAAGTCACATACTTACGACTTTGCAGCGTTCCAGGTAACCTGTAACTCGTGTTTTTCCGACCTGTTGCCTGTGAAAGTGCACCATAACGGCCACTCGTAACTTCCGACCCGTGAACTCGTACCAGATCGAACTGGTACGACTTCACAGGTCGGAAAAACACAAGTTACGGGTTGCCTTGAACGCACCATGAGTTAGCAGCCCCCGCCCTCGTCATGCATCTATTGGTCCTCGTCCCTACGTCACCACATTCACGTGCACCCCTTGGCTGCACACACAGCCCTTCATGCCGTTCTCTCTCCTCATTGGATAACGCTTGTATCCCACAAGGAAAGTTTTCTCCTCGGGTTACAGCAGAGCAGAGTGACGGAGAGACCAAACACTCTATGGAAGTGATTGCTGATGGAAAATAGGACTATTTAGGACTTAGATTAACAAAAACATTCTGCTGACTTCTGCTTCAAGTAAACTAACCCCTCGGTGTATGTTTGAATAGCCACGAAAAAAAAAGTGGTTTTGTAGGATGTAAGCAGCCTAAACAACGTAAGATCTGTCTGCTCCCATTATACGCTGCCACGGCGGTTCGGGGATACTGCGTAACAGGAGCCATTAAAAAGAAAATCTTGAGATTCATTCTTTTAGACCTAAAATATTAGGAACCTACAGCCCCAGGTTGAATTTACCCGGGATTGTCCTTTAAGCCACAACTTTCTATCCTTGTTGTGATGGATGGAAGATCACCACCACACGGCGCTGGTCTAGGACTGAATTTATTCCTCGACTGAGGAGATTTTTTTCCTGTGCTGTATATTTTAGTCCGATGCTTCTCACTTACTGTCTCTCTTTCCCAATCCCCATCTGGCAGGGCCTTAGACTCTGAGCCATAGTGTAGCGGAGAGTACACCCAGGTCCTGTCCTCTGGAGGCTGTTTTTACACACCCACCACAGCAGAGGGGGCCAGAGGGACAGAGGAAAGGCCAGAGGCACAGAGACAAGCAGCAGGGGCAGGCAGGAGAGAAAGACACAGGAGATCACAGGAGAAGAGAGGACAAGACAGGAAATGAAAATTAGGGATGCATAAAGGAGGAAATGTTGCTGAGACACATTGAAAGTGTGAATCTGACATAGAGAACAAAATGTTAAAAGTCTTTAAAAGGATGTGGCAATCCTTTCAGCAGTTAGCAGACTCAAACAAAGATGTTACGTATTAACCAAATAACTGGCTGTGCTGTTAATATGATGGATCTTACTGACGTGTGTATGAATCATATGTCTGTTCAGCCCCATGTTGTGGACTAGCTGCTGGGACGCAAAGTGAGGTGTACAGAGAGAGAAAGAGAAAGAGATGCATCAGCCAAAAGGGAGGAAGAGGAGGAGGATGAGGGTGTGGGAATCGGGAGGTTGGAATGGGAAGAAAGCCAGGATGCCAGGACAGTCAGACACAGAGAGCATCCTCAAGTCGAAGCAAAAAACACGACAACAACAAGGATGTTTGATTTTTTTTTTTTTTCCTTTCCAACAAGCAGACGTGCTCTTTCCACAGAGTCTGTGAAAGCTTCAGGAGCTTCCCCTGTCGCTGCTGGTACCAAAGAGAGAAGCAGCTGCAACGCGGTACATCGGCGATGGTGGTAGAGTTGTGGAGTGGGATGATGTTGAACACACAAACACACACACAGCCTATATACAAACACATACACCCACACACACACACACACACACACACACACACATAATGGAGCTAGCTAACACACAATCCACACAGGTGCAAAGAGGAAGGAGGCGGACTGTCAGTGAGCGAGGAAACAAATGAAAAGAAAATTATCACAAGATTAAAAGAAAGACAGACACCTCTTATTTAATTTAGAGGCTTCTCGTCTTGTCTTTGTTCAGTAGGCATTGTTTTCCTTTAGTTTCAACACAATCACAAACACCTTCAGCGTTTAAACCACAAATCATGACAAGCTGCAGCTCTTGTGGTACACGCCAAAAAAAAAAAAAAAAAATCTTGTTTCCTCTCAACACTGTGACCTCGTGCTACACTAAACAAGCGATATGCACAGAGCTGGTCTAACCTAATACCAGGACAGCAGCAGCTAGCAGCAGCAGCAGCAACAGCAGCCAATTACCCTCACATCTCTCCTGTCACTCACGGGCCAACTGGACTGGCACGGCCTCCTCTGTCGGAGAGGAGAGACCACCACCGTCCTCCCATCAGGAAACTGACAACAACAGGCGAGCGTGACACATGGCACAAAACAAAAAGAGACATGACAAATAGAGATGAGGGATAGAGCAGCGAGGACAGTTGATATAAAAAATGGGAGACATGCTGAGGTGAAAAGGTTTGTACATGTGCATCACGTATACAGAAATGGCAGAACAAAGACTTGCTGAGGTGAAAATGGAAATGATTGTCATGGATGTGTGTAAATCGGAGGTGACAGACAGACAGACTGGCAGCCACTCTTGTTTTCACATCTTCCTGCCACACAACAACACGCTCCTCACTCGCCACTTTCATTATGACTCATGACGACAATCAGAGGATTGAGTAAACGCAGAGGAGAAGGTGGCATGGAGAGAGAGAGCGGTACAGGGGGAGAGAAGAGAGGAGAGATTCAGGGACAGGGGAAGGTGAGAATTATTTACAAGTTGTGGTAGAATAGACCGAATCTCCTTGTTGTTTACAACTACTACCGGGTAGAAAACCAGCACGTAATTTGAATGGGAACTTGTTTAGCTATATATATCATATTTTTCACGCCCTATCGCCGTTTAGACAAATCTGAAATCATTGAAGAAACATTACTATTTCTGTGTGTGTGTTTCATGTTGCTATTGTATGTGTTGTATTTATTCCGTTTGGGGGAATTACGGTGTCTAGAAAGCATCAGTGGCTGCAGCTAGCATGGACAGCTAACGGCAGTAGCTAAGCTAACGGCGGCAGCTAAGCTAACATCAGGACGTCAGCTGTTAAAACCCTCTCGTTGTCGGACACGACATGAAACTACTCCAGTTAGCTCAGTCATGTTGTAACTAAGATATTTGCTGGAGATTTTTTTTTTTATGGACTGTTTATTGAGTCACTGAGTTGTTAAAGTTAAACAGGTAGCTAACCGCTAGCCCGGCTAATCTATGATAACCATGACTAATTACAAAAATGTGCACACGTAAATAGTAATATTAGTAATATAGTTTGTCCAGTCATTGGTTTTATAGACTTTACAAACATCAGATTACTCTAAACGGCGATATAGTGACATATAGCGAAACTCTCGTCCGTCACTATTGTTTGAATGCTGGTTTTCTACCCGGAAGTAGTTGTAAACAACAAGGTGATTCGTCCTAGAAAAACAGATGGGAGGAGGGTGGAGGGGGGGAACGAGGGGAGATGGAGGAGAGACGACTGGAAGAAAAACAATCAGATGTGGGAGAGCAGAGAGGCGACGGTGAGTGAGCGGAGCGGGAATCATGAAAAGTGAATGTGGAGACTGTTGATAGTGGCTGAATAATTCAGAAACGAGCCACTCTGAAGAACCTGTTAACCACACACACACACACACACACGGACAAACACACACACACGGACACACCTGACACACAAGTCCCTCCTATCTCAGAGCTAAATGATGCAGTGTTTTCCCTGAGGAGCCACACAATCTCAAATGCTGCCGGCGTCTCTTGAATCAAAATTCAAACATTTCTTCTACACGCTACATCATTTAAAGCCTTTGCAACGACAGCTTGTTCCTGTTAGTTTGTTGTGTGGACACTAAACAGAGGCCAAGAGATGCAGTTAGAGGTGAATCTAAGTGAGAAACTGGAGTCCCATTATTTTGAATCCATCTAGCCAGAAATCAGTGTACTTACCTATGGCTAAGCCCCGCCCCCAAACACGATGAGCCAATCACAGTGCGCATAGCTAGCCCATACATTCTCTGCTTCCACGTCCATTGAAATGCATTGCAGTCAATTTTGATTTGTTTTAATATGTTTTTTCTTGACATTTTAAGTTTTAAATGGTCAAACTGTGTGCATGGGGTACATGCAACTCCGACACTAGGTATCCCGAGAGGCTGGGTGATGGGCTGTTTTTTTTTTTAACCTTTTCCCAAGCCACATCTAAGAAGTGTCTGCTCTGGATAAAGTTATGCAGTAGACCACAACACCAACTAAACGTGGATAAACTTAACAAGGATGTCTACATCTGTTCTAAGTTAAGTCAACAACGTATTTGAGGCAACATATTGTGAGAGATGTTTGGATGTTAGCCAGCATCACAACTAAGCATAAAGCCCGCTAGCTTAATGCTAACGTATAATGCAAAACTCCATAGACAGGCTAACAGAAATTAGCCCGTCGCTATCGGCGTTTCACGGCAAACGGCAGCCAGAGCAGTAAAGTTAAGTGAAGTTTTGGTGATTTCGAGATGATATTTAATCTTTCTGTCTCCAAAAACCATCAATTGCCTCCTGTGAAATGTCTCCTGCTGTGACTGTTTGTCCGAGTGAGTGGAGGGGGCGGGGCTTAGCCATAGGTCAAAACTGACCAAATCCAATTATAAAACAAATTGAGTGGAACAGAGTTTCCACTTTACTACAACAACAACAACAATAACAACAACAGACTCTAATGTACAAGGAGAAATCACACAAGAAATGTATATTCTTTGTCCGAGAAAACATTTCCACTGCTCCACACAAGACACAACAATGAGGAGCTGAAGCGGTTAACAAACCCGCCCCCGGCATCTGGAACTCCAGAACCAATTTTTTAGTAATAAAGGAGCAATGACACTGAAATCTTTCTTTTCTCTGTGAGCGTTGTGAACCAACACCTGAGGGCGTTAAACAATGGAAGGAGCAGCTTGAGTGGTCATGCAGAAATCCAATTCGTGTGGGATGTCAGGGAGGAGAAGTGACGATGACGGCAAAGATAGTAAAAAAAAAAAGAGAGATGGAGATGATCAAATGAAATGAGCTGCTAGATGACCAAACTGAGTGATGCAGGAGAGATGTCGGAAGGTGAAATGTTCCTGTCTGTCCCATATAAAGGTTATGTTTGGTTTTTCGCACTAAGATTTGGATTTGTCCCCATGTGTCAGCAGCATATGTGGTCACTCCCCGGAGGACGCCTGCGACCGCAGCGCCCGAGGCCAGTTTCTGTGTTAGTGTAGTTACACCTCAGGATGTCACTTCACCTCATGCGGCGCCACAGACCCCCTGCTGCTGCTGTTGTGCACAGAGAGCCAGCCTCCTCTTTTCTGAAGCATGAAGCCAGAGCCTGTCAGTCAGCTGAGAGCCCCACTAACCTGTTGGACATTAGGACTCCTCGTGCCACATTAAGAGGGTGTTTGATTCCTGACAGGGGACACCCAGCAGGAGTGCAGCCAGCCAGGTGGGAACGTTTCTATCTGTAACTGTGATCAGTGGCGTCTCTCGCCAGGCTCCACCTGACACTCATGCATTCATTCATAGATGTGCTTTTGGGCACATTTACACCTGCTAACTGGACACTGTGAGACAGCTGCTTGTAGCAGGAGGCTCCCGTCGACTAGAACTCGCGCAAATTGCAGAAGCTTCAGTTATTTACATAAAATGCGAGTGTGTCTGAAGGTCATATTAAAAGGGATAGTAGCATTTTTTTAAAGTGGGGTTGTATGATCTACAAATAGTATAGTGCTTTAATTGTAGTGGAAGACTCTGCACTCCTCCCGTTAGCGACGCCAGCCCATAATAGCCCTGCCCAGAGATTTACAACATACATTGTTGTGAATGGACCCAAAGAAACGGCCTATTTTCGTGACCTAAAAGAGGTTTTACTTGAAAAAAAAATACAGTTCCATTGTTCACTATAATATAATTTTTTCCAGCCCCTCAAAGTGCAGGAAAAACACAGTTTTTATTTGGACCTAACCAACTCACGTATCCCTCCGCCCAGGGTTAGCGCCCGCCGATCAGCAGTTGGTTAGGTCCAAATAAAAACTGTGTTTTTCCTGCACTTTGAGGGGCTGGAAAAAATTATATTATAGCAAACAATGGAACTGTGTATTTTTTTTTTCAGGTTAAACCTCTTTTAGGCCGTGAAAATAGGCCGTTTCTTTGGGTCCATTCACAACAATGTACTGTATGTTGTAAATCTCTGGGCAGGGCTATTATGGGCTGGCGTTGCTAACGGGAGGAGTGCAGAGAGTCTTCTACTGCAATTAAAGTACTTAGGGGCTATTTGTAGATCATACAACCCCACTTTTAAAAAAATGCTACTACCCCTTTAAAGAGGAGCAGCAAAGTGATGATGGTGCACATGCCGGTATCACTCTGCAAACACACTGTGATTAAAGAAATAGTTTGACACATGAGGAAATATGTTTGTTTTTGGATAAGAAGTCTGACACCACTCCTCCTGTGGCTCTGATGTCAATATGAAGCTATAGCCTGTAGTCTACTAACAGTCACATCTTACCATATTAATCATATTATATTTCCCCAAAATGTCAAACATATGTCCTTTAACTGGTTGCACCACACACATCAAGCAGGAACTACACACACTCTTGTTCCCGTACCAGTCTGAGTCTCCACCTGTTTTTTGTGGTCCTTGTGTCAACGCCTCTGCAGGAGAGCATCACACAGCTCAGTCCAGTCACTTAACAAACCATTAACACATTGATCCTGACGCTGGGATGATTTGATGGCTAAATAAAAATAAGAAACTCAAAATGATGAGAAGTGATGAGAGCTAGTCCTCGTCTGAGATCAGTTTACATTAGTCTTCACAGCAGAACAACTTCTACAAGCATCTTAAAGTATATAAGCGTGTGTTCGTACATGTGTGAGGCTATGTGTGTGTGTGTGTGTGTGTGTGTGTGTGTGGGAGGAGTTTTACTTACAAAGTAGATGTCTGTGATTGGCACGTCATCGTCGTCATCGACTGAAGCCTGGCTGGTGCAGCCTGAGCCGGACACCTGGCTGGCCCGGTCCGCCTCCACCACCACCACCAACTTAGGACTGGATGGGGCTTCCTCCGCTGCCGCCGCGGGGGAGGGGGGAGCGGCCGAGGCAGACGAGGAGGAGGGGGCCGCCTCTGGTGCCGCCGTTGAACAGTCCGACGCGGCGGCGGCGGCAAAGGGAGCCTCGGCGCCGGCTACCTCTGGGACCTCACTGTGGGGGAAAAAGCAGATGAGGGACCGATCAAAGTCGGACATTTTTGTACCTTTTCAAAATGTACCAGTTAAAGTACAATTGTGTACCCAGCAGCAAACAGTGTGTATTGTAGTGTTTGTTCTGTGTCCTGTCCTGAGTGAGAATCGATCCCACAACCTCCTGCACCAGAGGCGACGATGCTAACCGATGCTAACCGCTAACCAACGGATTGACAACTGCATGACAAATTGGTTAGCACTCCCTTTTTTATGTGTCGTTTTTTCTTTATGTTTGTTTGTTAGCCTTTGAAAAATGTCTTGTTGTAATTTGTTCAAGGGGTGGAACCTTGTACAAGCCAGTCGGCTTCGTTCCCTCCGTGCACCATTGATTTAAAAATGTGTGCTAAAATAAACTAACTAACTAACTAACTAACTAACTAACTAACTAACTAACTAACTAACTAACTAACTAACTAACTAACTAACTAACTAACTAACTAACTAACTAACTAACTAACGTCTTTTATGGGTGAATGAGTTTATTTCCGGTACCGCTACCGCCACAACCTGTCACTTCTCCTTACTGGTGCCTCGTGACTGTGGCACACCTGCAGACCTCTGTTACATATATTTAAAAAATAATTACTAGTTGAATGTTTAATTATTATCCCTATGTTAAATCATATTAATAGTCGGCTCATAGATTACTAGACTTATTTACTTAGGCTAGTAATTTTTTCTAACACACTTATTGATAACTTAGGCTAGTAATGTACCCGTCTTTTTACCTAACACACTGTCTCTGATAATGTACCTTTAGGGGGTAAATACATGTACCTGTCTCTGATAATGTACCTTTAGGGGGTAAATACATGTACCTTAGGAGTATATATATGTACCTTTTGCCATTCTGGAACATTTATGTGCCTTTTCTTTGCCCAAAAGGTACATATAGGTACTCTGGAGTACAATAATTGGCCCTATAAGCTACAGTAGGACAGAACTGTACCTTTAAGTACAGAAATGTCCCCCTTCTGTACCCCTATTTTTCTCTGTGCAGACAGCTTGTGATGCGCAGGCGAGTCACACTAAATCTAAAAATATGTGTTTTGAATCTGTGTGTTTAAATTCAGATTGAGTCACAACTGCAACTGCACACAAAGGGATTTAAAGTTTCTTTCCTGTCTCTGTGAGCTGCCACATCTGCTGCTGCACCTGTTCCCCTGGGTGTCCCCATCTCCCTCTGAGAAAACCCTCTTTTTGATTGTTGTTGTTTTTTTTTAGCATATTATAATTAGCATATTAGTCATCATTACAAAAAGACCTCGTAGATTAAGGAACAAAATAAACAACCAACAAGAGCCTTTAATTGGGTCACTTGCCAAAAGCCACTTTCCTGCAGCAGACAGGACCGAGCTATTAGAGTAAACTGGCTCTGATTAAAATTCAACATCTGTGTGTGTGTTTGTGGTTTTAGCTGCTTAAGCTAAGATTTGCCAGCTGGCCGTGTGCTGCCACAATCCTTCATTGTTCCTGGCCAGATCATCAACTATTAGGAAGGATTTAGACGCATCCGCAGAGCTTTCTCAGCTTCTGTGTCTAGCTTAACTCCATCAGAGGAAAAAAGCCCGTTCGTCTGGTCGCCACTGAGGCGAAAAAAAGCAGAGTTGGCAACTCAAAGAGGGAACTGATTGGCTGAATAACACGAGAGGACAGGATGGTGGCAGCAGTTGCCATGTAAAAATCTAATATCTCATTTCTTCTACATCTATCTCCATCTCTATCCTCCATCTTTCATTTGCTGATGCTCTCCTCTTTTCTCTCTACACATCCGCTCTTCCGATTCACTTTCCTCTGCTTCATCCATCACTCCTCTCTCCTGCTCAACCGGCTCCTCCAGCTGCAGGTGAGTCGAGTTGAGGTTCCTCTGTGAAGACGAGGATTTAATCGACTGTCATTGTCTCAGCTGTTCTCACCGTCCTCCTTCCCACCACCAGCTCCCTCTAGACCCCCAGGCCATATGTCTAGCCGCTGCCTTCTCAGCATCAGACCCAATTATTCAGTCGGTTTCCCTCAGCAGACACACCCTAATCCCCCCTGACCTCAGCCCAGCTTACAGTAAATGTAAGTCCTGCTGCTATTGCATTAAATCAGCTCTGTTTGGTTCTCCTTGTCGTTAAAGATGCGTCTCCCTGTGATGCAGCTTCACCTGCATATAAAGCTGAAATGCTGACTCAATCAACGAGGATCGATTAAAATCTGGGTTAAATTATGCAAAGTGTCAGGTCGTCCCAGCTTTATGGAAGCAGCCCCGGGCCAGCCAGGCTTCCTGCCCCACTGCCCTACTTCTACTGGCTGCTTCCCCCCATGTCAGAGCCCCCTCGGCCCCTTGTCTGCCTCGCAGTGTTACCCCATTACAAGACAAAAAAAACACACTCACTACACAGATTAACATGCATGTGCAGACTTTCATAACCCAATTCCTGTCTAGTAGATGGCTGCTCCTCACGGTGCCTGCAGCGTTTATCCGTCCAGAACAGGGGAACCCCTGAGCCCAATAAACAAATAGGTCAGGCCGGCGGCTTTCAGCGTTCATCCGTGTGCCATCTAATAAACGGCGTGTGTATTTTTGTGTGTATATGGGACAGGTGAGGTGAGGTGAGGTAATCCAACAGCTGGTTAAAGCCCAGGTGAGACAGGGGCGGCAGGTTATTTATATTTGCCACAGCAAACTGAGTCAAATGGATGATTGGGGTCACGGAGGACTCGCTGCAGCTCCACAGCTTATCTGGTCTCTATCAGCTCCCACGTCTGCAGGGAGCGGACGGCGGAGCGGAGACTATTTTTGTCATTGTTCACGGAGAAAAGGGTGCAGAGCTGAGTGTGTCATGTTTATCAAGTGTGGTGGTCCATTTGATAAACACTGACCGACATTCAGCGTGATGGGAAGCTGCAGTGTTTGAGGCTGAACTACATGCGACAAAATACACACTTTTAAGGGATAGTTCAACATTTTGGCAAATTGGCCCATTGCCATAATCGCTATAGTCATAGCAGTAGGTTCGTTACCTTTAATTGTCGGTGCAAGCTATTTAGGATGAATGGAATGGCGGAGCAGAGCCATGAGCTGCTCAGTGGTATGCTACGGAGGCTAAGGGAATTTCTTGGTTTCCCTCATGAAACTCATCAAATACACAACCCAACAACTCAAAAACGCTGTCGTGGACACGTCGTGAGCTGCACATTCACCACTCAATGAGATAATAACACAACGGTACCACACAGAGTTGTTTTAGAGGTAAATTCATGCAAAACCGCTGATGCGCGTTGCGTTCAGGGACAGTTTTTCAGCAAGCAGTCTCCGCATCTACCCTGTATTTACCTTGAAAATGGCTCCGTTTTGTAACGTTCAGTTATTATCTCATAGCGTGGTGATGGTTGTGCAGCTCACAACTTGTCCACGAAAGTGTTTTGGAGTTTTGGGATTTTGTATTTGATGAGTTTGATGAGGTAATGCTATGACTATAGCGATTATGGCAATGGGCCAATTTGCCAAAATGTTGAACTATCCCTTTAAACTATGTGTATCTCGGTTTGCGGGGTAACACTCTGGACCGGTTTGTCTGAAAGCATCAGAAATAGTAAAAACTCAAGTGAGTTTAAAAAAAAAAAAATTGAAGCAACAAATGTTTGATCTGTACAGTGGAGGGAGTGGGTAGTAGTGTGTGTCTTCATGGTGTTTTGTGTGTCTGTATGTGTGTAAACCGCTTCATGCTTCATCCATCCCCATTTCAAACCATGTATTGTTATTGCATTAATATTTTATTTTATTTATTTTGCTTGTTTGGTTGTTCTTGTTCCTGTTGGCTGCACTGTTGTTTGTTTTGTTCTAATTGTGCGTCTGTCGTATGTGAATAAAGTTATTCTGGTTTGAAATAAATTATAAGTCAGTCATGTGTGAACTCCTAAAAAGACACAAAAACCTGCAATAAGGTGACAGAGTCCCATAAAACCATAAAACCTTGTTTGTTGTGTTAATATTTATGACTGCATGACATATTGGAGCACAGATTGTGGAAGTTATTACAATGTTTTTTTTACTGACATCCCGTCTGCAGGGAGTTTTATGTACCTGGTTTCAGAGGCGGGCTGTGGGGCGGAGATGGTGGGCTCGCTGTCGTGTCTCTTCAGCTCCACCTCCACTGTGATGGTCTGCTGATCCTCCTCACGCACACGTAGCTCCTCCTGGGTCCTGAACAACAAAAACAAACACAAAAAGAAAAAAAAAACCACGCAGAGAGGAAATGAAACACGTGTGGAAAAAAACAACAACACACGCAGCCACATCTTAGCAGCAAGAAAAGAACAGGGCTTCTCATAAACGCACCGACCAACAGGCTGCATTTCTCCTCTACCCTCCCACCACACCCTGCAGTGTGCAACGCTGTGAAAACAGAAAGCTAGCAACCCTCAAAACATCATAAAAACAGCCGAAGAGTTGAATTCTGCTCAAAAGGGTTTATGAAGTAAAAGTAGCATTCATGGTCTCCTACTCACCTCCCGTCGTGGCTGAGAGACTGGGTGTGCCTCCTGGAGACAGAGGACACAGTGTCAGAACAAGCTGCACACACACCTGCAGCGTGTTAGGTGTGGCTCCTAAAACACCCACATAAATAACTACTGATGCAATAACCTGGGTTTCCACTGTTTAAGTTGTGACTTAACAACTTCTGTTGGATTAACCAACAAATATGTTCATATTTTTAATCCCCATACACATAGTCTAGTTGGTCTTTTGTTATAATATTGGAAATAAATGTTTAAATCCTGTTCTTGTTGGAAGAGTTTTAATGTGGGCATTTGTTCTTAAGGAGTTTTCCAGTGTATTATGTTGTTAATAATGAACTTTTTTAAGTGTCAAGGACACAGTTCGGCATTCGTTTTATCATTGCTTTTTCTTAATAGGAAGATAAAAGAAGGAAAGAAAAGTCTTAATTCATTAGTAATTTGTAAGTCCCGCTCTCTGTGTAGTACATGATGTTAAAGGGATAGTTCAACATTTTGCCAAATTGGCCCATAACTATAATCGCTATAGTCATAGCAGTAGGTTCGTTACCTTTAATTGTCGGTGTAAGCTATTTTTAGAACAGCGTAGCAGAGCCGTGAGCTGCTCAGAGCTACGCTGTGGGGGCTAAAGGAATTTCTTGGTTTCCCTCATCAAACGCATCAAATACAAAATCCCAAAACTCCAGAACACTCTCCTGGAAAAGTTGTGACCTGCACAACCACCACGCTATTAGATAATAATGGAACATTACGAAACGGAGCCATTTTTGAGGTAAATACAGGGTAAATGCAGAGACTGCTTGCTGAAAAACTGTCCCTGAACGCAACGTGCATCAGCGGTTTTGCATGAATTTACCTCTAAAACAGCTCCGTCTCGTAACGTTCCGTTATTATCTCATAGCGTGGTGGTTGTGCAGTGTGTCCACGACAGCGTTTTTGAGCTGTTGGGTTGTGTATTTGATGAGTTTGATGAGGGAAACCAAGAAATTCTCTTAGCCTCCATAGCATAGCTCTGAGCAGCTCACGGCTCTGCTCCGCCGTATTAAAAATAGCTTACACCGACAATTAAAGGTAATGAGCCTACTGCTATGACTATAGGGGTTATGACAATGGGCCAATTTACCAAAATGTTGAACTATCCTTTAAGCTCGTGGTAGATGCAGAAGATGGTACACGCTTAATTTTATAGATTAATTATACACTGGCCCACACAGGTTTCCATATGTTGTTAGCAGATATGCATGTGTGTACATGTATTTTCACATGCTGTACAGTGTTTATCATGTTAATATTGATATGGTAATTATTTGTATAAAAGACGACCAGATGATGCTGTGCTATTTTTAAATGGCTGTCATTCACAATCTTAAAATCTTTTTAAAAATTAACCCGACAAAACACTGTTGCTGTGTGTTTTTACCTGTAGCGAGGGTGCTCTGCCGTGTCGGATGGGGATCTCTCAGGGATGGACAGAGAGGTGGTGGAGGACAGAGTGGTGGCAATCGATGCTGTGGTGGCTTCTTCGAAGGATGGAGGAGTACATGGAAGAAGATCTGGTCGCCCTGGGAGACAGAGTATGAGAGAGGAAGATTAAGATTTTCTTTTCAGTCTGCTAGCATTTTACTTTTTTCCTCTGTCCTCTGTTTCCCATGGTAACAGCTCCAACCCAACTGTTGACCAAAGGCTGGGAGATCAGTGGTGTTTACTGTTTACAAAAGACTGTCATGTCATGTGGACTGAGGCGGCACCGTGAGCCGTAACGCAGTGAACTCTGCACTGACCGACAGCTGAACTCTGCAGAAGAAGAACTTCTCTGTGACAGCCCCCAGTCAAAGTCAAACTCTGACCCCCCCCATGAAGCACTGAGGCTCCAAATTATGAAATTATGAATGTGTGTCTGGTTATCTTATCCTCTGCAACTTTGTTATTCATTTACCCTCATCCTCTAGTGTCGGGAAGCTGCGAGCTCCTCTCAGGTCGTAGATGTTCTCATCCCTCTCGCAGGGCAGCTGGCTGGCTGACCAGGCCGCGCCGGGACCACCGCACTTCGGCACCATCAGCGACACTCGACCCTTCTTGGATGGAGACGACTTCAGAGCTGAGGAACAAATCACATCAACAGTTAAACTTGGGGAATGAGGGGTTTGCTTTTATTTAAAAACCTTTTAAACCTCTCTTTTAGGTAGGAAATCATATTATGTTTGTTTTAATTCCTGCTTCAGTGAATTCTTTCTCTGTGAAAACATCCTTGTAAAGCGCTTCAGAGCAAAGCCGCATGTGGATCAAACTGATGCAGTTCTCTCACATGACACGAAGCAGCACCTAATAAGGCCGTAAGCTACTGTCTCTGATTTTGCCGTCAAAGCTTGGCAGTAAAAGAGAGAAAAGCCTGGCATCTGACATCCGTGTCTGTCTGTCTGTGGCTCTTCCCTCCTCGCAGCTCTGTTTGACTATGTATGGCAGTGTCTCCGTGTGAATTCAAACTCACAGGAGCTCTTCTTGAAGACCGTGCTGCTCATGAACTTGAAGAACCGATCCGCGTAGAAGCCAGGCCGGTGGACTGACACGGTGTCCTGAGCGGAGGAGACACAGAAAAAAAGACAAGAGAGATTAACGAGACAAGCGGTGCATGGATAAAATGATCAAAGCGGCGCTTACAGTAGATTAAACAGTCTATTAGTCCCTTGGTGTCCCATTTCAGTAATTCTTTCCTCTGGGTCAACCGGTGAGACAGAACGACGGACAAAAAAAAAAGGACAAATGATGGACAGACACGCGGTCGGACGAGGCTACGGACACGTCTCTTCATTATTTATGTGGCAGCAGACGGAGATCGCGCTGCCAGCAGACTGACAGATGACACTCGGTGTTTGGTTTAGACTGAGAGAGGACAGGATTGTTGGAGGAGACAGTCTCTCTGCACAGTTATTGTTAGCAGTTTGACTCAGCACCACTGGAGAACACACTATGAGTAACGTGTTTGAACGCATCCACGCAGCTGAGCCGACTGCATGCATCACACAGAGGGAAGTGTGGAGTATCCAGCATCGGCATCAGCAGCAGTGACGCACGGCGGGCAGGCGGCTGTCACGGGGGTTGCTTCTTCTCCCACACATACTGTAGCTTATGTACGAGAATGTTACAGAAGAGGATGGCGCTGTTAGTAAGCAGGGTGTGATAGAGGATTTGGCTGATTCAGTTCTGAGTTTTTCTAAACTTCTGAGTGGATAAATAGATGCGAGGTATTTCGAGGTGATGGAGCACATATTTCACTATATGTCACTATATCTACAGCAGATACATTAGTTGCCAAGGACCTCACGATACGATACGCATCACGATACTTGAGTCACGATACGATACGATATTGCGTTATCCAAATTTTGCGATATATTGCGATATTCTACGATATTCTACATAGTTCAGTGAAAAATGTAAAGGCATTATGCATCTTAAAATCCGAGTTACAACATATGTGACGCGCTCTATCAAAATGAGTCAGATCGCAACGTTCTATTTTTAGATAATCAACGGATAACGTAAACCCATAGAAAATCAACCCTAATTTCAAAGCAATGACATTCAAAAATAATCTCCCAAAGTTTCACAGTGAAGAAAATTGAGACAATGATGATTAAAGTTAACTTGCAACTTAAACCTCTGAAAGTGAGTGTTGCATCGGTGCAAAACATGAAATATCCTCTGAACCGTTTATGATAGAGGCGAGCTGTAAACTGCATCTGAATCGCTGAATTATGCGCTTTCCGTCGGTCATTGAATGGTGCCTCTATGACAAGAAGGGACGGCCAAAAAAACAGATGCTAAACCGAGTAGCATCGACGCTAACAGAGCTAGCGTCGATGCTAAACGGAACGTAGCATCGATGCTAACAGAGCTAGCGTCGATGCTAAACGGAACGTAGCAATCGACACAACGCTTGCACATATTTTACAAAACATGACAACTTCTGAACCGTTTATGATAAAGACAAGCTGTAAACAGCATCTGAATTGTGAGATTCCTGGCTTTCCGAGGGTCATTGAATGGTGCATCGATGTAATCACGTGGTACAGGAACAGACGCCAGAGTCACTGGCAAAAACTTTCAATGGAATTCTCTGAGGTTTTAGGACGAAATAAGAGAGTAGGAGATCGTAATTCAAATGGCCATATCTCGAAAACCATCAAATGTATGACTTTGAGTAGGGTATCATTTTAAAGCTTATTTTCTAATCTTTCCATTGATCCCATTGGTCACATATTTGCATGAACAACACACTGTCTGAGGTAGTAGTACAGTGACACCTCGTGGAGGTATTTCGAGGTGATGGATCACATACATCCTTAGCTGTGTGGCGGACGATGTCACTATATCTACAGCAGATACATCTGTTGTGACTTCCACTATGCCAGACTTTGGAATAAATACTGAAAATAATAAACATGGTTGAAAGTGAGACGAATGGCGGCCCCGTGTTTGTCATCACACTTCGCAGAAACTGTGTGGCTCTGATCAACTTCTCCAGTCCAAGAAATTTTCTTGGCTTTTCGCTGCATTTACTCAAGACTGAGAATCTCTTCCTGTTTTGTTGTGTTCATCAGTCCCACTCGAGTCAGTAAGTGATAAACTGTACCGAATTTCCACAGAGATCAGATCTGGCAGCAGCACACAATGCAAAATGTTGTGCGTGGGCTGGTCGGAGCTGCCAGTCTTCAAAGCACTCGACTCTTTTTGTTTGTGGAAATAATTAAACCTGCGTGTGTGAATTAATATTATTTGTTTATATTAATAAAAATCCATGTTGCAATTTAACGCCCACACAATTTCCACAATAGAAAAGAGCTCTGTTTCAGGATTCAAGTTTAAAGTTTAGTTTAGTTTAGTCTGGCCTCTGACAGCAGGTGTGTCCCACTAATTCCAGCTCAAACAACAATGTTTGTTCTCCTGTTACTGACTGATCACATCATAAAGGTGATTTACTGTGAGAAAAGCTCAGTCATGTTTAATCTTCATGATTACGACAGAAAACAATGAGGAAGAAGTTATGGTGTAAACAACAATATTAAAACACTGGCTGTGTGGTGGCCATGTCATTAACATTTGAGTAATCCATCGCTCTGCCTAAAGCTGGCGTCTAATAAGCTTTGATACAGAAACACAAACACAGCCACAGACATACAGTATTATAATATCTGAAAAGGTTTGTGCGCTGAGACTTCTACAATAACTGTGTAAAGAGGAAGGGGAGGGTGTTCACGGGTTTACAGGCCAAAACGAGTGAGATGGACAGATGAGGAAGGAGATGAGCAGAGACAGAGATGAAAATCCACACCGACCGAAGAGAGCTCTTTCTTCAGTCCAATAAAGTTCTCCTGATGCGAAGCTAATAAAAGTCCTCACTCACACTCAACGATGTGAGAACAAATAAAGCTTGAGGCTGCAGTTAATATCTGGTACGAGCCAAATCTAACTGCGTGGCGCCCCAGAGGAGGGAACAACAGACATGCTGCGAGTGATGACTGAATAATAATAATAATAATAAAAGGTGAAATGATATTCCTCTGTTACCTGATAAGAAAAGAGTGACTAGAGATGTTTTGACCTTGTGTGTGTGTGTGCAGAGTATAGTTCACGTTCCCGCGTCTGACTGGCTGTGTCTCTATGCACAGAGCTATTAAAAACTCACCCCATCGTGAACCAAAGCTTTCCACGTGTGCTCCAGTTTCTTGATTAGCCTGAGGAAACAAAGAGAAGCACAGTTTAACAAAGTGATGGTAAACATGTCTTATATATTAAGGTCATAGGCAAAATGAGTATAAGCAGCGTGGCTGTAGGCAGACAGCCTTAAATGTGCTGTCTGCTGTGATTATGTCCTTTCAGTGTGAGAAAACATGGCTGCTGCCAAGTAAGGTATGCAGCGGCGTGTGCGTATTTAGGTCTGGCCTGTATCACATGGAGGGATGTAAACTGAGAGAGTTGACTACATGTAATGTGACGATCACCTGTAAGACTGCAGGATGTCGATGATTCCGATGTAGAGGAGGAGTCTCTCTCCCTTTCCGTTGACAGCCGGGATACCGCCCATCCTAAAATGAGAAGGGAAACACAACAGCATTGTGAGGTTGTCATGCAGACAGACGAACAACAGCAATGTTTGTGCTCTGTGGTTTGAAGAAGAGATCCAGTGATTATCAAAACAAGACTCCAGGCACTTGAAGAGGTTTTCGCCAGATTTTTGCACAAATCTTTAAAGGGATAGTTCTAAAGATAGTCATAGCAGTAGGTTCGTTACCTTTAATTGTAGGTGCAAGCTATTTTAAGAACAGCGGAGCAGAGTCGTGAGCTGCTCAGGGCTATGCTATGGAGGCTTTCTTGGTTTCCCTCATCAAACTCATCAAATACAAAATCCCAAAACGCTGTCGTGGACAAGTTGTGACCTGCACATTCACCACGCTATGAGATAATAATGGAACGTTACGAAACAGAGCCATTTTCGAGGTAAATACAGGGTAAATACAGAGACTGCTTGCTGAAAAACTGTCCCTGAACGCAACGCGCATCAGCGGTTTTGCATGAATTTACCTCTAAAACAACTCCGTCTCGTAACATTCCGTTATTATCTCATAGCGTGGTGGTTGTGCAGCTCACAACGTGTCCACAACAGCGTTTTTGAGTTGTTGGGTTGTGTATTTGATGAGTTTGATGAGGGAAACCAAGAAATTCCCTTAGCCTCCATAGCATAGCCCTGAGCAGCTCACGGCTCTGCTCCGCCGTTCTAAAAATAGCTTGCACCGACAATTAAAGGTAATGAACCTACTGCTATGACTATAGGGATTGGGCCAATTTGCCAAAATGTTGAACTATCCCTTTAAGTAATGATGACCAGCACCAGAGAGTAGAAAATAACTATTATTATACAATTTGATCCTACAAAATGCTCTTATTAGGAAAACATTTTATCTTCATTTGAATCAGAAAAGTAATGATGACCAGGCTTTTGAAACGTAAATTACAGCTTCAAGTCAAAGAGTAGTTCCAGGCAAAAATAAGTCTATTATTAACAATGTCTGGATCCTACAGACGTCGCCACAGCACACACAGCCCTGCATGCCGTTCTCTCTCCTCATTGGATAAAAACTTATCGATAAATGTTTTCTCCTCGGCTCAGAGCAGAAATGTTCAGACCCGTGTTTTGGTCCAAACACTCTATGTAAGTGATTGCTGTCGGAAGATATAACTATTTAAGACTTATATTAACACAAATATATCACTTACTTCTGCTTTAATGCACCACTTGTCTCTCAGGCTTGTGTAGTGGAGCTACTTAATGGCATCCATTACACATTAAAGATCTATATACGACTTGCACTCTGGAGAACTCCATCTTTAGGGACTTGGACGTTATTATCTGCCATGCTTCATTTCTCCTTTCATTTCTCCTCCACCTCTGACAGCTCAGCGTGCTGCTAAGTGAACATCAGTGTCCTGCAGAGCTCAATTCTTGATCCAATCCTTTTGTCACTGTAAGTATTCACCTTTGACCAAATAATCCATAATCCCATAACCGCAGAGTCGAAGCACAGTGGAGGTGCAGACACTCGGCTCTACTCCATCTTCTAAACTGCTGACAGTCAATCACACACAATTTGATTTAGAGATGAAACCGAGGTGTGTTGTTAATTTACTTACGGGGATTGTAAAAAGGTCCATTTTTTGTTTGTCTTGATGATTACTACATTATTACTTACGGTATTTACTTAAAGACTAAGGAAACTTCCTTTATATACATGCTACAGTCAAATGTCCTGGTCCAGGATTAGGATCCATCTTAACTTTATATTTTCAGGTTTAAGCCTTTAGTTGCACTGTAAACCCTTTATTACTTCTCAAATGTCCTTTTATGGACAGTTTTCATGCAGCAATTTACTTGTTTTCTCACAAAGTTTCTCCACTTGCACTGAAAATTACAAAATGTTCCCACTGAACGGGTTAAAATATCCGATAATGTTAATTATTTTGCTTGTGAACTGCAGCATATGGCTTATAGAGATTGCGGTTTAAGCACTTAAAGCAGATTTATCAATATTAATCTAGTCTTCCACAGTGTTTATTATCATTCCCAGTACCATGCCAGCATCCCCATTTATCACCGGTCGTGCTGCCAACCTCCTCGTGTGTCTCTCTGGCTTTTAAAACTCACGTGTCGTCGGTGTCGATGGAGCCTCCGCAGGCCGCCCCTCCCTGGATGGACTCCATGGCTGTGGAGTACAGGGCCTTCTGCTGGGCCACGGGCCTCTTCTCGTCGCTGCCGCCCTGGGAGCCCTCCATCTGCCTCTCCCGCTCCGCCTGGTCCATGTTGTGGACCCCGAGCAGCAGGCTGTAGTCCATGATCTTAAAGCTTTCCAGCACCTGAGCAGAAGACAGAAGACAGTGCAGTGATTGACGGACGTCGTGGTGGTCGTATAAAAGGAAGCTTTTATCTCGAGTGCATGACGGCGCCGGCACCGGAGGGAATGAGAGCTGTAACACAGGAGATGTTAATACCATATATACAGGACGCACAAGCTTGCACACATGAATTAACAATGTATGACAGAGCTCGAGTGTGAGCACACACAAGCCCACTGCCCATACATGTAAATGCGAGGTGGTGATTTACTAGACAAGAGCAGGCCTGCTACGAGAGCGGACACCTTGTTTAAACCTCAACGCTCTAATTTATATTGAGGGATCTGGAAATGCCAAAAACTGCCATAAATTTCCCCTTCCTCTTCCTGCCTTCTTCTCTCTCTCCGTCCATTTACTCTCCCACAATCCTGATTTTTTTCAACTCTTGTCCAACTCCATTTCCTTTTCACTTCATGTCTCTTTATCTGTGTCTTTCCCTTTGGGGTACTGCATTATAGCACCACCACTTTATCCTCGCTTCAAACCTCCTTAATCCTTCCCTCTACCCTCCCTCTAACCCTTGCTGCCTACTATCTACCCCCTCTCTCGGGTTACTCTTGATCAGGCTGCTGTGTCTCCATCTCCTCCTCAGCTCAGTCTCCCTCCACGGCAGCCGTACCGTATCATCTCCCTCTCTCCACCTCGTCTTCCTTTTAATCCTTACCAGGCAGTCTCTCTGCAGGGTCTTGACGAGCGCATTGTAAGTGTCCTGGTCCAGCATCAGTCCGTCCTGCAGGTCCTGCATGAAGTCCAGGTCTTTGAAGGTGGGCCTGGCCTTCTCCCTCTCCTTCTTGGACGCTCGCCTCTTGTAGGTGGAGCCCTTCAGGTCGTATTTGAGGTGCATGCGAACCACGCGGGGAAGGACGTTGTTCATCACCACCACGCGGATGTTTTTCCCGCCGGACTGGACGCAGTAGAGGCCGAAAAACTTGGGCAGCAAAGTGCGAGGGTTTTGATTCAAGTTCTGGAAAAGAAGGGGCACAAGGAGAGACAGGATGTTGAGGAAGGACAGAAATGAGTTTATGTGGGGAAAGGTCAGCGGGGTCACCACTGTGAACTGTTGAACTGTGTGTGCGTGTGTGTGTATCTGTGGTCTGTATGTGGTGAAGATGGTTGTTTAAAGGGATAGTTCAACATTTTGGCAAATTGGCCCATTGCCATAATCCCTAGTCTCATAGCAGTAGGTTTGTTACCTTTAATTGTCGGTGCAAGCTATTTTTAGAACGGCGGAGCAGAGCCGTGAGCTGCTCAGAGCTACGCTGTGGAGGCTGAGGGAATTTCTTGGTTTCCCTCATCAAACTCATCAAATACACAACCCAGCAACTCAAAAACACTGTCGTGGACACGTTGTGTAGCTGCACAACCACCACGCTATGAGATAATAATGGAACGTTACGAGACGGAGCTGTTTTAGAGGTAAATTCATGCAAAACTGCTGATGCACGTTGCGTTCAGGGACAGTTTTTCAGCAAACAGTCTCCGCATTTACCCTGTATTTACCTCAAAAATGGCTCAGTTTTGTAATGTTCTGTTATTATCTCATAGCGTGGTGGTTGTGCAGCTCACAACTTGTCCACGGAAGCATTTTGGAGTTTTGCGATTTTGTATTTGATGAGTTTGATGAGGAAACCAAGAAATTCCCTTAGCCTCCATAGCATAGCCCTGAGCAGCTCACGGCTCTGCTCCGCCGTTCTAAAAATAGCTTACACCGACAATTAAAGGTAACAAACCTACTACTATGACTATAGCGATTATGGCAATGGGCCAATTTGCCAAAATGTTGAACTATCCCTTTAAATGCACTTGCACTCTCTGATCGATTTCTAATTGATTTTCTAGGACTGCTTTTACTGTAACTATGTGAACCTGTTGTGAAGCACATTGAGTCTGCCTTGTGCATGAAATGTGCTTTATAAATAAAGTTGAATTGAACTGGCGTTCATGTGGACAGAGAACAATACCCTGCATCTTTCACTCACAGGACCGTTACGGAATAAAACATACATGAGCAATGTGATAGATGATACATGCTGTGTGATCAGTTAATTTAGTCTATTTATAACACAACGCGGTGCTCAGCGTACACACACTTTAGCTACAGTTGCACACTTGTCATCTGATCGCAGCAGAGTGCAGAGCGAACACAAATCAAGAGTTTTCTCACAGTGCTATGATACATGAAAGAGGACAGACTCAAACTGTGATTACAACGCTGCCGAGTCTGGTTACAATCAAGCTGCAGCATGAAGAGGACGGAGGATTAATAACGGAGGGAGAGAGGAACTGCCCGAGTTTAAACCCAGCGTGAAATAAATGAGTTTTTTATCAGTGTCTTCTCAGCGACTTCTCATGGAGTTATAAGACTTGAATTAACAGCTGGTCACAAAGCAACAACAATACAATCGCCCACTAACTAAAGCTTTTCATGTTGAACTCTGAAGGACACACATCAGCCGTTCATGTGCAGCATCGATGACAGTGAAAAGCAAATTGAATGAACGTTTTTTTGATAGTTAAATGGTTTTTATAAATCAATGAACTTTAATAAATAATTTCAATCCAATCTGGATTGATCGTGTTGTTCTTTTTGTTTTTTTGTTTTGTCATTTTGGCCATCAAGGCATTTATGGCGCAACACTAAATGAATTACTTCAGCTCCCTGAAATATAGTATACATTTTTATAATGTTGAAACATTATTAATAAATGTCATTTTCTAACCATTTAAAGACCAAACAAATTAACTACATTACATAAAAATGCTTCTAAATTAACCAGTGATGAAATAATAACAACAACAGAGCTTGCTGATGTTATATAAAATGCAAAAAACAACAACCAAACAATACAGTGCTGTCAAGACTAGGGATGTCACGATTACTTGTTTTCACAATTAAAGCAGAAGTCAGTTGAATGTTTTTGTTAATCTAAGTCCTAAATAGTCCTATTTTTCCAAAAAGATGTTTGTTGGAACCTCTGCTCTGCTGTAAACCAGGAGAAAACTTTCCTGGATGGAACAAGTGTTATCCAATGAGGAGGGATGTCATGAAGGGCTGATTTGCAGCCAAGGGATGCGATGAATTGTCAGAGAAATAACCAATAGATCCATCACAATAACTCATGGTGCGATTAACAACACTATGAATGTATAAAATCAAATATCATCAAAGTATGATTGCATTACCAATTATAGAAACAAATTATTTAAAGTATCTATTAACATAGGACCAATTATTAACCCTTCAGAGGAAACGTTAAAGTCATAGTTGTGACAAATGAGGCAATAACATTTCAATTCCTACCAGTTGAAGCAGCATTGAATTGAAAACGTAATCGGACCCAGTTATCTGCTTTAATTGTTACTCTGGGGTATTTAAGGTGGTTATCCTGCAGATTGACATTGTTTAATGTTGCGTAAGGTTGTTTAAATCCCGTTGTGTCACTTTCCAAATAATTATGTTGGAAAGTGTCGGCAGATTAAGAACGGGATTAAATAATTGTTACGCAACATGAACAATGTCAATCAGCACCTGGCATACCCCATATGTAACATTATGAACAATGTCAATCATAACTGCAGGATAACCACCTTGCTTTGTCAATTCACCCAAGTAACACTGAACTGGTTAATAATGTTATTCCTCATTTAATAGATACTTTAAAAAAAAGATTTTAAAAAAGTTTAACATTTCCTCTGAAGGGTTAATAATTGGTCCTATATTAATAGATACTTTAAATAATTTGTTTATATAATTGGCAAGGCAATTATACTTTGATGATATTTGATTTTACACATTCATAGTGTTGTTAATCGTGATCATTTCTCTGACAATAATTGTACCAAGAAAATCTATAATCGTGACATCCCTGGTCAAGACAATGACCTCTCCTAATCTTTGAAATGACTGGGCCTTTACTGCACACACGCCTCTCTCCTCCATCACCAATCAAAGCTGAATATTTCAGTAGTCAATCCGCACAAATGAGGTTAGTCGGGCTCCGTGCTCAGTCAAAAACCTGCTTTGACCTTGGGACCGGTGCCAGCTCAGTCCCATTAGAGAGATGAGAGAGCAGCGGTCCATCCATACGCAGCGATAACGCAACAACATCCAGCGGTTCAAGTAGCTACCAGAGTCAAATAAGGAGACAGAGGGTGGATGTGGAAGTGTGGCTAAAAGGAGCGGCGCTCGTCGTGAGTGACCTTCAGCAGAGAGAGCGAGAGAGATAGAGCGGAGGAGAGAGCAACACAATGAAAAGAAAGAGCGAGAGGGAGAGGAAGCGCTCTCTGCCGTCAGCCACACGCGACCCTTCTGTCAATGTGAAGAGGGCAGAGCGGTGACGAGCCAACAACACACAAAGACACGTGAGAGACGGAGGAGGGAAGAGAGAGGAAGAGAGAGGAGAGAGGGATGGAGAACAAAACATATGAGCACGGATGGGAATCAGGGGGAAAACGAGTGGATTAAAAAACACAGGGTGAGAGTGAGAGATAAAGGAAAATAAATTACACCAAGAGTGTCGTTGTACAGTAGCAGGAGGGGGGGGGGGGGGGGGGGGCGTGTGTGATAAGATGTTAAAACGTGAGCGGGAACAGAAAGACCGGCCGTCTAATAGAAGAGCACATCCACAGAAGAGGAGAAGAGGTGGTTACATCACTGCTGCTGCCCAGAGCCAGACTCCTCGGCTCGGCCAGCCCACCGCCGTCAGCCAGTCAGCTGTGGACGACGGGTGGAGCTTCACCAATGACCAACCGCCTGCCTGCCCGCCTGGCTGCACCGCACGCTGCCTGGTGTCTGTAATCTGCATGTTGTCGCTTTATTTTGTTTACCACCACGGTGTTTCTGCGAGTCCACTTTAGGGATGTCACGATTACTTGCCCTGCACAATTATTCGTGGGATTAAACGCCACAATTAATTAATCGTTAAGATTCCTAAATACCGTTACTTTACCAACGTAACATTGAATTTGGTAGGAATTTAAATGTTAGCGTGTCATTTTTAATACTTTTTTAATACTAATACTTGGATCTGAGTACTTGCCGATACCGAGTACCGATGCCGATCCGTCTACCACAACAAAAAAACAAACAATTAGGCAAAATGCAATGAATTGGAAGACAAGTTTTATCTTCTTCTCTGCTTGTTACAACAAAATTTGTTGTAACAAGCCTCTGATCTAAAAAAAACAATACAACAAAGATGCAAAGCCACCCTCTGATCGCGGTCTACATGCAGAGCAATTGCATGCACTGGTATCGGTTCTTGGTATCGGTGAACTTTAGCGAGTACAAGTACAAGTATATTACAACAGTATCGGACCGATACCCGATACCAGTATCGGTATCGGTGCATCCCTAAAAAAAAAAGCAAAACAAAACAAAAAACGATTAAAATAAACACAAACATTTGGTATAAGATGATAATTTATGATCTGAATATTGTGAATATTTCAAACATTTCCCCTGGGGATTAAGAATCGGTCATATATTAATAGATACTTGTAATATTTTGTGTAAACAATGAGTAATGTATTATATTTTGACTATATTTGATTTTACACATTCATAGTGTTGTGAAATTAATCAGTGCATAATTATCGTGATAACCGTAGTACCGTAGTGATTATTTCTCTGACAATAATCGAACCAAGAAAATGTATAATCGTGACATCCTAGTCCGCCTCTTTGTGTTTTTCTCTCAACCCTGTTTCCTCAGTCCACCAGCTCTGACCTCAGGCTACGGCCGCGCTACATGAGCCTGAATGTCTCTACTCTCATTATGCGTGTCTTTCTTAGACCAATTACACCTGTGAAAATGTTTCGGAGCACAACTGCAGAGATGGAAAAGGGTTACTGAAAAAAGCGCTGAGCCCCTTTTAAACATCCCTAAATGACTAAATGAATTCCTGCAGCGGTCTTCAGCCACGGCTGGCGGCACATGAATGGACCCGAGGCCGAGGAAGACGGTGAACTTGAGAGGCTGGGTCAGCGGCATGGACATACATGGGGCTACTGCGGGTCGACTTTTGTTCTGAGAGGGAGAGGGGGAAGGGGAGGGGGAGGGCGGGTATTGTTGGTGCAAGCCATGCTCTGTTAGGTTTAAGTACAGTACATCCGGCCAGCGTCTTATGAAACCGCATGGCCTGAGGTTTTCAGTCGGAGATGATAGAGCTGTTGATGTCACGCTTGGGGCAGACATTTCCGGGCTCTTACATAAACCTGACATCTAAAAAAGTACGACTCAAAATAAGGGCATAGGGAGAGTTTGGCATTTAAGAGTTGCATGTGTGCAGTGGCCTCTTCAGACGGAGGTACATGAGCACACTGACAGGCTCCCCCACCTCCTGCACAGGAAGCAGGAGTCTGTGTTCGTTATATGTGCATGAATGTAACTGACTTTATGAAATCGAGATGAGCTTATTGTTCTTTATGAGAATAATACGGGAAATATTTCAACTTCTATTAAAGAGATAGTAGCATTTTTTTCTTTAAGTGGGGTTGTATGATCTACAAATAGCCCCTAAGTACTTTAATTGCAGTAGAAGACTCTCTGCACTCCTCCCGTTAGCAACGCCAGCCCATAATAGCCCTGCCCAGAGATTTACAATATACATTGTTGTGAATGGGCCGAAAAAAAAATACACAGTTCCCGTTTCTTTGGGTCCATTCACAACAATGTATGTTATAAATCTCTGGGAAGGGCTATTATGGGCTGTGTATTTTTTTTCACATAAAACCTCTTTTAGGCCACGAAAATAGTTTGTTTCTTTGGGTCCATTCACAACAATGTATATTGTAAATCTCTGGGCAGGGCTATTATGGGCTGGCGTTGCTAACGGGAGGAGTGCAGAGAGTCTTCTACTGCAATTAAAGTACTCAGGGGCTATTTGTAGATCATACAACCCCACTTTAAAAAAATGCTACTATCCCTTTAATTGAGTCAAAGAACATGTTGTTTACATTCTTCTTCTTCTTCACACCCTTCATTCATTCATTGCACACACAATCCTTGCTTACCATGTAGTATCCAGGCAGCAGTTTCTGTAAGAACTCAGCCTCCTTGTGCATCACGGTCTTGATGATGAACTCGTCATCCTTCGTGAGATAGAAGACGGAGCCGCTCGCACCAGGATTGGACAGCTCGATCAGCGGCTCATTACACAGGGAGTACTGCAAGTACACACACACACACACACACAAACAGAGATTTAATGGTTTTAGATTTAGAATTTAAGGCAGTACTGAGCTCAACACTGAACTACATTTCATACTATACAGTATGTAGTTGTTCACATTGGGCAGTGCAGTGTTTGTGGATATTTGATACACTCGAAGAGATCTGGTTTGACGTCACATGCCAAAGCCGTTCCCCCGGGGAGGCACACGTCTCTGTCCCTCGCTCTGGAACAAATACCAACTTTTTCTGTCTTTTCCAGGAAACCCGTCTGTGTTATTCTGAACCACCTAAATCTAATTTCATGGAAAAAGAGCCGCTGCGAAAGGAGGCGAGAACAGAGGAGGACAGCAACGGCGGCATCCGACAGCACCAGATATAGAAAGCCGGAGTGAACGGGAAAAAGAAAAAGGGAGGAGGATTTATTACATTTGTTTGTTAATGCATCGGTTTCCCTCTGATGTGATAGTTACTCAGCCTATCTACTCCCTTTCAGTCATGACAGAGGGAAAGACGTGAAGCATCCTTTTTGCTAATGGTTCCCTTCTTCACATTTCAATCCATTTATTTTTGTCAAAAAAACAAATGAACACAGTAGTAGAGGGAAACTTTCCAAATGAGATGGATGACTGGATATGGCCACATGCAAACTGTGGCATGTAAAGGTCAAGTAGGATCCCTGTATGATATTAACAACTACAGACAGTCCTAAGGTTTCACAGGTGGGACACAGTCTTTTTGAGGGAGTGATTAAAGCAGCTTAAAGGGGACATATTATGCAAAACTCACTTTTTCATTGCTTTAGTATTTGACAACTATGTCAACATTTTGTAAATTGCCATAATCAGAAATGTGTCTCTGAACAAGCCGTTTTAATTTCACCCGACATATTACATCACAACCCGGGTGATATGAACATTCAAGTCCTCGTCCCATGGTTACTTCAGCTACCAGCGCAAAGATTCGAAACTGGCCGTTTAGAGCAGGGCTGTGTGTAGAAACCCCAGCTGTGCTCAATCTTTTGGTTTTTCTGAACAAAGCATGTTACTAACATTACTTTTAGACATCAAGGTACCATGTCAAGAAGCAGAAATGAGCATAATATGTTGTCCCCTTTAAAGCAACTATTTTAACTAACCATATAAATGCATCATCAGCTGTCCAAACATTTGCTGAATGTAGAGTTTGACTATCTTTATACGATTCATACACATATTTAACACATGAATAGTTTCAGGTTTGACTCAGAGTTAGAGCTGCAGTTACATAAACAGCACAAAAGTCAGTCTGCTTTGCAGTCGTGCTTAAGGATTTTGTGTTTCACACCCAAAGCAGCAGCAGCAGCACACATGCCAAATGTGTTCAACATGAATGAATGAATGAGCACACAGTGCCCGGCTTGTTTAAGTACACTCCTCCCACCTACTATGGAAAACTCTTTTCAATGCGGACTAATCCGTGTGAAGAGAATCCAGGATCATTAGCTTCTCCAGCACCACAGTATGAATGTAATGTTATACTTACATGTGACATTTAGATATTATTGCTTCGTTGTTTTATGTCTCTATGGACCCAATCTAATCTGTCTGAGATAAATTAAATATATATTGTATATATATATATGTGTGTACTTTTTGGTTTGTCAGGCAGGACAGTAGTCGTCGGGTGCAAAGTAAATAACATGGTAGCACCCATACTTCAGAGACCAGTGCACATGGAACATGCATAAACAGTGACTAAGCGGTGCATGTGTAGTCTGTTCGGCTGCTCAGAGCGGAGCAGTGAATCATGCAGCCTTCTGTTCCTCCTCACTGATGTGGAGAGAAAAGCTGCAGACCTTCCTTCCTCCTCCTCCTCCTCCTCCTCACCCATCCTCCCTCCTCCCTCCCTCCTCCCTTCCACCCTCTCTTGTGCTGTCTCATGGTTCCTCTCCATCATTCATCCACTTGCAGCTCTCTCCAAACATCCCATCTCTCTTCTCCACTTGTCAAAGTTACCGGTACTTGTTTGCTTTTCTTTTGGTGCCTTTACCTTTTCTGTGTTTACATTTTGTTATACTTGGTCTTCCCTTCATTACATTTGTCCATATATGAAGATTTGTTGCTCTCTGATCCCAGAAAGGTTGTTATGAGATCTGAATCTATATTTGATCTAGAGACTTCCAGTGTAGCATCCATGCTATGTGTTAAGTCAGGGACACACCGGCCCAACCGTCGACCGTCGGGCCTCGTCGTGGCCGATTCAACATGCTCAGTCGGGAGTATAAAGTAAAGAAATATATTAAGCAGCAATATATATATATATTTAAGCGGCAATATATATGTATTTAAGCATCAAAGATGTCCAATCAAACTCACATAGTTTGAAACAAAGTTCAAAAGGCACACAGCTCACAACTAAGCATATAAAGCCCTCTAGCTTAATGCTAACGTATAATGTAAAACACCATAGACGGGCTAACAGAAATTAGCATCGGCTATCGCCAATTCGCGGCAACCGAGCCACAGCAATAAGCCGCTAAAAACTGTTTTAATTTTGGCTTTAGCGCTGTTAACTTGTTAAATTCTTTTTGGGAGATTAATGTTGGTCTCATTGATGAAATTTAACAACTGTGGCAGTGGGATTTGATAATTATTAAATTTGATTATTCTTTATTGCCTCCTGAACAAGGGGCTTTAGCAGGTTTTCAGTGTCTCTCTGAGTCTGAACACAGTGTAGAGAAGGAGTAGAAAACATGCAACATGTGACTCATGCATCTGCTCAGCCTGCCTGCATGGAGTTAATATTACTGTAACATGGGATATTTCAGGAACAGACGTGCTGCTCAGTTGGAGAGTGGTGGCACTCGTGTGTTTGTGCACGCATGTGTGTGTGTGTGTGTGCAGTGTTAAATACATTGTGTTGTAGGAATTTAAGCTTGTGACGTGTAGAAAGATGTTTCATCATATTGCTGCCATTTACACCCAAATTTGAAAAGACCATTTTACAGACTTTATAACTAACACCATCACCAGTCCTGTTCCTTCCTCTCAGCTATGACTCATTCTTGTTGCAAGTCTCCAGCAGTGCAGATGCATGTGTTTGACGTCATTGTTTTGGCAATGCTTAGCTGAATATACTGGTATTGATAAAGAATTGATAACTACAGAGGCATACAAGACAAGTTCAATGGTTTTGACGGTTTAAGTGAACAACAGACTAAATCTTACCAGGTAGTCATCTGGCCTGATGCCAAACAATTCTCTGAAGTAGCGGAAGGCCACAGGAGCGTACGTTTTGAAGCGGAAATCAGGGAAATGGTGCGCCGGAGTGAGGTTGCTCCCTTCACTAGAGCACAGAGCATGAGAGGACAGTAATCACATTTCATATAGGAATACATACAGTACAACAACAGAGAACCAATCAACAAAAATCAAATGCATTAATGCTGTATAATCTATGCACTGAAAATGCACTGCTATGTTGTGTTGTGTTTGTGAGACCTGGGGAAGAAGATGCTCTCCACTACGTAGAAGTCCTGCATCAACACATCTCTCTCAGGCTTGGAGCTCAGGTTGCCCACTGTGTAGCCGATGCCCAGCTGGATGGCGCCTTTCAAGGCCGAGGATGTGGTCTGTGGCGAGGGAGAGCCAGACGGAGATACAGTATGGTGTGAGTGAGGTACTAATAAAACACACTTTACTATTATATCTTATATAGGACGAATCGCCTTGTTGTTTACAACTACTTCTGGGTAGAAAACCAGCAGCTAAGCTAACGGCGGCAGCTAAGCTAACATCAGGACGTCAGCTGTTATGTATCTCATTTTTCATGTCACTATATCGCCGTTTAGAGTAATCTGATGTTTGTAAAGTCTATAAAACCAATGATTGGACAAACATTACTATTTACGTGTGCACATTTTTGTAATTAGTCATGGTTATCATAGATTAGCCGGGCTAACGGTTAGCTAGCTGTTTAACTTTAATAACTCAGTGACTCAATAAACGGTCCATAAAAAAAACAACTCGAGCGGATATCTTAGTTACAACATGACTGAGCTAACTGGAGTAGTTTCATGTCGTGTCCGACAACGGGAGGATTTTAACAGCTGACGTCCTGCTGTTAGCTTAGCTGCCGCCGTTAGCTTAGCTACTGCCGTTAGCTTAGCTACTGCCGTTAGCTGTCCCTGCTAGCTGCAGCCACTGATGCTTTCTAGACACCGTAATTCCCCCAAACGGAATAAATACAACACATAGCAACATGAAACACACACACAGAGAAATAGTAATGTTTCTCAAATGATTTTAGATTTGTCTAAACAGTGATAGGGCGTGAAAAATATGACATATATAGCTAAACTCTTGTTCGTTACTACTGTTCGTGCAGGTTTTCTACCCGGAAGTAGTTGTAAACAACAAGGCGATTCGGTCTATACAGGGAATAGACAAGAAAATGTCAATTGGTATTACAGCTGTTTCTGTTATTTATACCTAAAAATGCAATAATTTCTCATGCTGCCATGTGCAGTCTGCAGGATGTTACCTTCTTGTAAGTAGTTTCTCCTGATGCATCCACTCCTCTGTGACCAATCTTCTTCCCCTGACCGGGCTGGCCTGAGGACGAGGGCATCTGGTGACACGACAAGAGGTTTGTGTTATTGGAACAAAGGGATTTGCACCTGTTTGTTAAAATTGATTATGTAAATATTAAATCAGGGGATTGATAAAATATTAATGCATGAAAGCAATTTAAGGCTTTGATGTGTTTCACTGAGGAGCCCAGGTGTTCATTTCTGAAGCTAAATATAAACTCTGTTGTATTCAAAAGCATCTTTATTTCATAGAACTAAATCAATAAAACCCAATTTCTCAGAATGAAATGTTTAAATATTTGCTTTAGTGCACAGCAGAGTATCTGTGTGACAGCTGGATTAAGTTAATGTGAGCCAAGATGTCCAGCGCAGACCGCAGTAACAACGTGACATTTAGCTAGATTAAACTTTCTGGTGCTCTGACACCAGACTCCTCTCCTGCACCAATAAAGGACAATGATGTGTGCCGTTGTATTTAATGACCTCTAATCAAACAATTACGATGCAGTGGGTTTTCATTAGTGTCTGCTTAAAACCAGTACGACTAGATGTCAATGTGGTCGATCAGAAGAAGACCTGCGGAGAAGGTAATAAGAGAGCAGACAGCGACAGGTGCAGACGGCGGCTCACCTCTGTGATGAAGGCTTTCTTAGCAGCAGCATCTGAGACACAGAGAGAGAGAGAGAGATGAGGGTGTTAGCTGTGAGTCTCCAGTACTGAGCTTCATTAGTTCTCACTGTGACAGAGATGAGTCCTAACACAGCAGTCCAGCATTATGTAATAACAGTGTCAAACACACGAGTGTGGCGCTGTCAGCTGGAGGAGCCACAGGAACTGGCCACACAGTCTGATTCATACATGTTTCAGTTTGTTGCTCCACCACTCTGGTCAACACTGAAATGTTTCAGCGTGTATTCGACTCATGGTCATGAAATCATAATGATTCCTCCTCTAACAACACTGACTGTCTGATGAAATGTCTCAACAACTGTTGGATAGATTACCAAGACATTTGTTACACTCATCACTTCATTTTGTCCAAGAATATTATGTACGACCTAAAACCTGCTGAACTCACAGAACCAGCCGTACTTTGTGTTTATTATTAACTATTGTTAATTGATGAATTGGAGAACATGTTATTATTAACATTGCACCTGCTACACTTCGGCTCCAGCACTGTTGTGTCTCACAGAGCTGGAATGACTCATGTGGACAGATTCATTGATGAAAATCAAAAATACCTGAATACTTTAGACTAGGGAAGCAATGATACCACTTTTTTTTCAAACCGATACGATACCGATACTTGGATCTGAGTACTTGCCGATACCGAGTACCGATGCTGATCCCTCTACCACAACAAAAAAACAAACGATTATGCAAAATGCAATGAACTGGAAGACAAGTTTTATTTTCTTCTCTGCTTGTTACAACAAAATTTGTTGTAACAAGCCTCTGATCTAAAAAAAATTACAACAAAGATGCAAACGCCACATCCTCTGATCGCGGTCTTCATGCAGAGCAATTGCATGCACTGGTATCGGTTCTTGGTATCGGTGAACTTTGGCAAGTATAAGTACAAGTATATTACAACAGTATCGGACCGATACCCAATACCAGTATCGGTATCGGTGCATCCCTACTTTATAATAATATATAATATAATAATAATATCCACTTGTAGTCAAAAGCATAAAAAGTTCAACATCTTCATGAACATCTTTAAAACTAAAGTCCTGAGTTTTGGACAGAACAGCGCTGCAAATGTGTCAGTAAAGTACAAGCTCTGCAGCTTAACTAAGCTCAATCAAGGCATGGGAATCTGTGTGTGTGCATGTGTGTTTGTGTACGTATATCACATAGTAATGTTGTAATAATGGCCTCTAGTTTTCTCTCTGATGACAGGATGCTGGCAGTAGAGAAAGGCAATCAGACTCCTGTTTTTGCCATGAAGGCCTGAAAATAGATGCATGATTACAGTCATACAACACTCTGCATAATAATGCAGACAAGGCTACGGAGGGCAGGAACGAGCGACAGAGCAAGAGTGAAGCTGATTAATTCCCTCTCTGTTTTATCAATTTTAGCAATTTTATCAAGAAACTGCAAATATGTTTACAACAGCAACAGCCCAGTCTGAGTGTAGTTAATAAATAAATCAGCAATGAGATGAGATAATTCTTAATTGTATGAACAATATCAAATGAAAATTTCCCACCAGATTTTCTGGATGATTTACCAGGTTTATTATCATTAATGACATAACATTACTTTCTGGTGGACTAGATCAGCGTTGTAGGTCACTGCTGTGGATGCATTCGCTGCTTTGTTTCTACGGCAGACAAGACAGAGTGATGGTGATCCATCAGCTACATGGACGCCATCGATTGTCAGGTTTATCATTTACTACAGTCACACAGACACATATCCTGTGTGCAAAAAGGATTATAAAGACAAAGGAGGCGATCTGAGCAGGAGTGGGAGAAGACGACTGTCATGACATAGTGGCAGCAGGAATAAAAGCCAAAGGGGGGGTGGTATTTAAATAGAAACATAAGTGTGAAAAATAACAAATGCTCTGTCGGGTGGAGAGTTGGGTGAGATGCATCAAGCTGCTTTTGAAAGTTCAAACTAGACAGGCTCACTTCTATATGTTGAATAACATTTCTTATTTGATATAAAAAGGCCCTAGTGGTGCCGTGTTTGTGCACAGCTCATTCATCCGTCTGGCTTCTCCGACTGTATATGTGTGCATGGCAGAATAATAATGAGTGCAATGCACACTGTATATAATCTATACAGTCTGTATTGAAGAAAATAATAGAGCCTGTTCCTATGCAAGCCCTCCTGTCTCTTTCAGCCAGAACAGCCTGTTATTCATAGTGAACATATTGATCTGTCACAGTAAAGCACAGGTGGAAATAGTATTATTAAGCGTCTTTAATTCCACCTGTGTTTTTCCGGCTGCTTATTTCAAAATGTCTTCAACAATAGCTCCTGTTTATCAACACTGTCGACCTTTTTTTTGACAACAGACAAATTTTATTGACAAAATTCAAATGATGCTTTAAACTAATCTTTAAACTAAGATTTTTTATATTTTTTTTATTCAAATGATGCCAAATATATTCCTAAAATCCAAAGATCAATCTTTACCTTTGAACATGTTCATCTTTGCTCAATGTTATGTCAATGCAGTGGTTACCTCAGCCTGCCTGTTGTGTAAAATGTCTAATATAAACCTGCAAAAAATAGCTAATCCAATATTAAATGCAACATAGTAGATGTTTGGTAGCTCACAAGCTGCCTTCAGTCACAACATCCTGTAAATTGTAACATGAATAATTACAGTCTGGTGGATAATTGAGGAGAAATGACAGCTGATAAAACAGCACTTTCAAAGACCCGACTGTAACATCGTGATTCACAGCGTCCCTCGCCCGCTGAGACGTTAGCTGCTATAACCTACGCCACCCTGTATCACTCAGCAGTGGGACGGCATCTTCACAGCTTGACTGTGTTTGCAGCTGAATTGATAGCCAGCCGCTCTGGTCTCTGTCTCTGCCTGCCGCTCGTGGATGCCCATGTGACTGAGCCACAGAATCGCCTGTTTGCCCCCCTCCTCCTTCTGCTCTGTCTCTCTATCTCGCTCCCTCTTGTCACACACACACACACACATTCACACTGCGATGAGCAAGCCGAAGCGTGCCAATGCATTCCCGGCAACGCTCCCTTCAAGCTGAAACACCCAGGAAATAAAATGTGAGGGGAGAAAAAAAAAAAAAGTGATGAAAGACTGTTTGCAATGCAGATAATTAAAGAGGACGCTCTCCTGTTTTTATGGTGCTGTGAAGGTTCAAGTGTGAGGATGCATGTGATTGGATGGCTAACTGTGGTGTGTGTGCGTGTGTGTGTGTGTCAGTTTAAGAGAGGAAGAGAGTGCATGACATGTTTCTCGATGCAGCTATCTCTTCTTTTCTATATGCATGCAGGGCCTGAGCTAGGAATTCTGGGCCTCCTTATAGAATACTAAAGTGGGCCCCTAACTAAGTTCTTTTTTTCTTAGATTACGTATGTATTATAATTTTTTATTTAGCCTACTTTGTTTTGATGCAAATGCAGCATTACTACGTGTATTAGTCAATGTCAGAATAATTCAGTCATACAAAGACTAGACTACTGGGGGTTTTTGTGGGCCCCACTGGGCGCTGGGCCCCTAGAATTATCACCACCTTTCTCCCTACAACGGCCCTGTATGCATGCACCTGTTAAGACAGAGTGTGTACATGTGCGTGCATGTGTAGGTAATGTGAGTGTATGTCTGTCTTAATAACAACAATAACAGCCTTCAACAACTCCATAATGCTCATTTATTCTTATATTCCTAATACCCTACCTCACTGTGTTGGTACCATGGATTCAGTTTCAGCTGTGATTGCATTTAATAGCAAAAGTGGTAATAATACACCGGCTCAGAGCAGCACTACCTCATCAGGGCCGTCTGGACGGTACAGTCACTCAGTAACAGGTCAAACTAGGGCTAACTGGTTAGCATGCTAACTGTTTAGCATGCTAGGTTTGGTGGGGGGAAAAAGTGTTAGAAAAAAAAAAGTGTTGACACTGTTTTTTCTTTAAATATCTGGAGATTAAAGGAATCAATGTTTCCTCTGTAAGGAAATAGCTGTTAATGCTAATGTTGGCTATGTAGCATGTTAGCATTAGCAAAATCTAACAGCGCTAATCTAAAAAACAACTCCATAATGCTCATTTATTCTTATATTTCTAATACCCTGCCTACATCACTGTGTCGGTACCATGGATTGAATAACTGATTACACTTATATATAATTCATCTCTACCTGTAAAGTAAACCCATCATTTCTGTATAAATGATAATAATGATGATGATGATGATGATGGCAGGAAGGAGATGGGTCTGGGGAAGGGAGCGATGAAGAACGGTGCGGAGCTACATTAACATCTGAGCTGTTTAATTCATGTGAATGCCCGACTGCAGTGTAATTACATTATGATTACAAGAATTCAATGAGAGTGCAAATGACACAACCGTGGTGCCCTGCAGCTTTTCCTATAATCCTATAACACCAGACCGATAACAGAAACTGAGAGACATAAAGATGATGAGAGCAGAGGAAAGCCAAAGGAAGAAGTTATGAAAGGGACATTATGGGATAGAAACACAGAGAGTATGTATTATGTATTATTATAAAACACATCAAAGCAGGATGTTAGGCTAAATAATACACGTCCTCAGGTGATTGTCTGTGCCATATGTCAAGATGAGTTTTCATCTGCAAACACAAACCTCAGGAAGCACAGGAGTCTTCTGTGATTACATGTTATCAGTGTTTACATCCCTCCATCTACCTTTAACAAGCACCCAGGTAATTTCATTCTTCCTGTGATAACGGGGCTGCAGAACGAGGTGCATGTGCACAGCGAGCAGGTCCTATACTCCACCGTTATGCTGCAGCAGCAGTTTGCAGGACTCTTCAGGGGATGGAAAAACAAATAGAAACATCTAAACCAACAGCCTGTGGCTCAGACTGCTGCCCAGCCAATGCCGGTATGTTGTTGGTTTAATGGCCCACTCTTACAAGCCGTAAGAGAGAGGTCCATTACTGGCTGCTGATAGCCACGGGAGGTGAAGCGAGACGCAGTCTTATTCATGTCATTTTCACACACGAGCCCTGTGTTTTGCTGCAGCAATATAATCACATGTTCAGCCAACGCTTGACCTTTTTGTCATAGGAGGAATCTACAGTTTAATCCCTGCTTCCTTCCAGTTCACATCAGACTATCCATCCATGTGTGTCTTTTTGGACAGACTACTGTATGTATGTTTGTAAAAGCTTCATTTAGATATCATGATGTGGACACAGGAGATTAAACAGTGGCAAGACATTCATATATGTGTGCAGGTGCAAACCACCACTGGTCTGTTGTAATAAAAATGTTTTATGGCCAAGGCGATGATGGATACATGTTTGTGATGAACATCACTGTTTCCAGGACTCAGAGTGTAAATTTCTATATGTTTTTGACAGAAAATGTGAAAACAGATGACAGAATACAACAAGACTTGGTCATAACCTTGCAGCGTCCTACTCCCTGTGGACTGTGCATGTGTGAAACTGAGGACGTGGCTGAAAACTGATGTGGAAATGCTGCAAACAAACATCATTGTTATATTTGCGGTTTCAGGCCTTTATCTGTTTGTGTCTGTCCTGCTCTCTGTGCTCACATGTCCAGTTTTCTACGCAGCCAAAGCCAATAAAAAAGGTTCATTTAGATGTTTTTCTGCATCTGAACAAGCATGAAATAGTAGTGACTCCCTCTCCTGTTTGAATAGCCATGGTTGGATGCTAACAAAAACAAGAAAAAACTGTTATAATAGAAACTAAAAACACACACTCACTTTGAAATGGACTGCACCCCTGGAAATTCATGTGGATGCCAATAAGTCAGCTCAGGGTAGGATATTCTGTTTGTCTTGATCTCTGGATGATTTACAGGAGACGTTTCTTAAATTATGGTGTAAAAATCTCTGACATGAATGTGTAAGAACCGCTGAGACATTATTGTAATAACCAGTATTACATTCCCTGACCTCGACCACGGCTGAGTGATAATCTGCTCTGGCCTCCATGTTCATATTGTCTCAAACACACACACACATACAGTGACTTGTGCACATGCACTTTTTCCTCCCTCTTGTTTCCATGGTGCCGCAATTGAGGTCACCCAACATTTTTGTGAGTAAGGCACGTGTGCCTGGAATCAACAGACAGATGCTGCCTTCCACGTGTCCTCGCACGCTGCTGTTAAACAGGGCATTAGCACAACCATAGGGGGAATATATGATACCAAGCAGACACACATGCATGCAAACCACCGCCATTAGCTCACTCATTATTTAAAGCATCCACACAAGGACAAATAGGGAAACAATAGAAGCAAGCGGCAGCCTTGTATAACGTTGACAACAAACAAACACTCACTGAAACAAAACACAATAACAGACAATAACAGGTCTGCATTACTGGCATTTCATTTCACTGGCTTTGCTGCTTTAAAGGTCCCATATTATGCTATTTTTCATCTATTTCATATGGTTTTAAGTTGTCCAAGCATATTGTATTCATAGTGTATTGTCCCCAAATCAATCTGCAGCTCTAGATTTCAGTAATCTAAAAGTGTCTCTCCAGAGCTCTCCTGAGAACGAGCTGTTTCTGTGTCTGCACCTTGAAATGCAAATGATTATGTGTAAACCACGTCCACTCCACAGCTGTCACGGGGAGAGGGTGTGGTTTTCACTACAGGTACATGTGCCAATGTTGACATTGAGACAGCAGGGATCGGGTATTGATTTCCGGAAAAAAAAAAAGTTTTGCATCTTGTCTGAAAAAATACTAATGTTTTATTGTGACAGAAGGAGATCGCCTACATGGTGAGGCTCCTACAGCCATCAAACTGTCAAATAAAAAAAACGAGTGAAACTGAGGAGCAGCACAAACTGTAGGCTACACTGTTATGGACTGATGAGAAGTTACCGGAGAATATAGTTTTGCGCCGTGAGAGGAGACTTCCTCGTTCAGATCAGGATCATGTCTGTCACTCCGTGATGAGGACCGCTGCACCGCAGCGCTGATGAGAAGCCGTATCAGGCCAATGTCCGCGGTTTCATTTTTAATGACGGGCAGCTGTTTTTCAGTCAGTGATTCAAAATGATCATCTACCGGCCGCGGTAGCGTTACCGACCGATGCTCCCGTATCTACGTTTCATGTGAAATGACGGGCCGACGGACGGACGGGGGGGGGGGTGGAGGTGGTGCCACTCTCGCTGACCAGGAAATGGCTCACCGGGCGGAGCTAACGTTTTTCCAGACTTGCCCAGGGGGAGGATAAGGAAGTACCGGGAGGTGGAGTCACTCGAGTTCAACACATCCTGACGTCAAGTCTGCCAGCGCTTTCAATTCGCCCGTTTGGAGACACGATCTCAAAAAAGTGTAAAAATCAGTTGAGGGAGTGAACAGACTTTTTTCACCTTCAGGCGTCATAGAAAGGCCCCGGGAACACATAGGACCACTACAAAACCTATAGAAAGTGGATTTTCATAATAGGACCCCTTTAACGAGCTGAGATCAGTTCGTCTCATTTATCTTTGTTAAACGATCCACTGTTCGACACTGAAGACCGAATTCTCCAAAATCTAAGTCTTTGTTTTTTATTTTTTACACTTCATCAAAATGTGGTTTCTTGTTGGCAGCGATGTGGTGAGGTCGCTTCAGTTTCAGCTGTGATTGCATTTAATAGCAAAAGTGGTAATAATACACCGGCTCAGAGCAGCACTACCTCATCAGGGCCGTCTGAACGGTACAATCACTCAGTAACAGGTCAAACTAGGGCCAACTGGTTAGCATGCTAACTGTTTAGCATGCTAGGTTTGGTGGGGGGAAAAGTGATAGAAAAAAAAAGTGTCAACACTGTTTTTTCTTTAAATATCTGGATATTAAAAGGAATCAATGTTTCCTCTGTAAGGAAACAGTTGTTAATGCTAATATTGGCTATGTAGCATGTTAGCATTAGCAAAATCTAACAGCGCTAATCTAAAAAACAACTCCATAATGCTCATTTATTCTTATATTCCTAATATCCTACATCACCATGGATTGAAGAACTGTTACACTCATATATAATTCACAATCACATCATATACAATCACTCAGTAACAAAACTAGGGCTAACTGGTTAGCATGCTAACAGTTTAGCATGCTAGGTTTGGTGGGGGAAAAAAGTGATTAAAGTGTAAACACTGTTTTTTCTTTAAATGTCTGGAGATTAAAGCAATCAATGTTTCCTCTGTAAGGAAACAGCTGTTAATAATGCTAACGTTGGCTATGTAGCATGTTAGCATTAGCAAAACCTAACAGCGCTAATCGTGTGTCACCTTGTTACCACTGTACCCACTGTAGGGAGCACTGATGTACTGTCTGCTGCGTTGTCTGGCCCAGATTGGATCGATAGTACGACTCCCTGAGGACGAGCTAAGTAAGAGGCCGTCTGAGATGATTGTTTGTTATCTCTGCAGAGGCTAAGTGATGGCGCTCCGGCCATCGATTGGGTGTTAATTTTTCGTCCTGCAACAAAGCAGTGTTTGATTATTGTGTCAAAGTGTGCCTGACCTGATCCGCGGAAAGCCAAAATCCATAACACTGTCAAATCTGAAGAGCTACCTCAATACAAACAGGAGTAAAATACAGTCGGCTCTAATGTCAGCGTTGTTGTACCTGGTGAAATGTGCAGTAGGATTGTGATGTTATCTCTGACAGCAGAGGACAGAGCCATTTGTTCTTTTGTGTTTGGGATGCTACAGAGGTTCAGACAGGCCCAGCCGCCTCCTTTTTTGTTTTTACAATATGTTAATTTATGGTCAAGCCACCGTCGCCTAGTTCACAGCACTCTTACGCAACAGTGATGGTTGCTGTTTAGACCGAGCAAAGGCAAACTGATCCTAAATCAGTGCCGTCAGGCCATTCCACCCCTGAGCCCTTGATCTCAGTAGCCAGCGGGCTGTGTACTTTTCCATGACCGCACCAGTCAGCCAGTGTGGTCCTCATCCTCCGTCTCTGGCCTCAGACCAGTGGAAACGTGGAGGCAGTAAAAAAAGTCCTAATAGAGTATGTTCGGCTTTGCACTAGAAGTCTTATCGTGTCTTCAATCACTTTTACTCGATGGTGTTGACTTGGTGCACAAACATAATGACATCCAGTCTTCTGATAACTCTGTTGTCGTCTTTGACATCTCCACAGCCCTGTCAACGCTGAAGACCAACACACTTTTTTATTGGTGTTTTTCCTGTTAATTGTGTTATGCCAAGCTTAGTTAGCTAGTTTCATATTAAAGGGATAGTTCAACATTTTGGCCTCTACGCTGTGGAAGCTAAAGGAATTTCTTGGTTTCCCTCATCAAACTCATCAAATACAAAATCCCCAAACTCCAAAACGCTTTTGTGGACAAGCTGTGACCTGCACAACCACCACGCTATGAGATAATAAAGGAACGTTACGAAAGGGAGCCGTTTTCGAGGTAAATACAGGGTAAATGCGGAGACTGCTTGGTGAAAAACTGTCCCTGAAGGCAACGTGCATCAGCGGTTTTGCATGAATTTACCTCTAAAACAGCTCTGTCTCGTATCGTTCCGTTATTTTCTCATAGCGTGGTGGTTGTGCAGCTCACAACGTGTCCACAACAGTGTTTTTGAGTTGTTGGGTTGTGTATTTGTGAGTTTGGTGAGGGAAACCAAGAAATTCCTTTAGCCTCCACAGCATAGCCCTGAGCAGCTCACGGCTCTGCTCCGCCGTTCTAAAAATAACTTACACCGACAATTAAAGGTAACAAACCTTCTGCTATGACTATAGCGATTATGGCAATGGGCCAATTTGCCAAAATGTTGAACTATCCCTTTAACATTTAGTGAATGTGTGGTTATATTGTTTAAGGTTCAACATTTTTCACTTATTCACCTTGGTTGGATAACAACATAGATCGTGCTTTCATATTTGTATAGTAAACACGAAGCCAGAGTCAAGAGATGGTTAGCTCAGTTTAGACAGTGAAGACAAGTGAAACAGCCGGGCTCTGTATGAAGAAGCACCTCTTAAACCACAACCTGTCCTTTTCACTTCTTTTTATGTACAAACCAAACAAAAAAGTGAAAAGATATCATCATGACCCTGTTACCTGTGCAGCGTGTGATAAGACACACAGCACAGGTGAGTGTTTGCATGTCATTGTCACAGTGTCCTGGTTTCTAGCAGAGTACGGTAATCCAGCCCAATCCAACCAGCAAACAGTGTTTCTGCAACTAGGACATGGTGTTACCATGCACAAACACATTAAACAGGATACTCTCAAATCCTGCTGCTAATGTGCATGTAAACAAAGTCTGCATTTCTCTCTAGCGGCGGTGTGTGTAAGTGTAGATATCTGTGCGATATCAGTGATTCCTCACAGCTGACCATCACTGCAGAGTTACTTGGATGGCGATAGTTATAATTAAGGAGTCATCAACTTCCTAATGCTAAGCTTTTTCAAAGAGGCTTAAGCGTTCCTCGCAATTACGGCACTCTGGCAGAATAATATCCTTGCAGCTTATCCTTACTTCTTCTGCATGTAAACACACGCGGAGGCAGCCACTAGGCAGACGAACACACACACACACACACTGAGTAATGCCAGCTACTTACAGACTACAGTATGGCTGAACCCAGCTCTGAATACACTGACACGACTTAAACCGGCATGGTGGCATCATGGGCCGCGCACGCTTCTCCCTCCAACACAGATTTCCCTGCAGCGTTCGTCTGGTTTACTGAACCAAGCGGTGGTGCACGGAGGGGGAAAGCCACTCCGTCCTCTACTGTCAGTGCATATCATACACTTTGTATAATACAGTGAATGTGGTGGGGGAGGGAGTAAAAGGGGGGCTGGAGAGGACAGCGTTTCACTGCGCCAAATCATCCATTACGATCAATAGCATCAGGGAGGCGAGCAGGCTTAATAAAAAGCTTCCTGCCGTCATCTGGCTCAGAAAAAGCTTCTTTTAAGACGTTCGGCTCAGAAAAGACTGTCGACAGGAACGCAGCTGCTTTGTTAATGAAATGTTGTCTTCTTTTAAATACCGTTCACAGGATCGTAAATGTGAGTTTTTAATTACAGCAATTGCTTGTTACATTCGTTACACTACAAAATGTGGTCACTGTTGATTTTCCGTCAGACCAGATGTAATTCCACACTGAGCCCAAACAATATCTAATTTTTCTCTTGTGGAGACTAAACTATCAACAGATCATTACTCGTGCAGATGAAAATAATCACACAGTGATGCAACAATTACGATAGTGTTACAATATTGATTAAGTCAGACACTGTGGGAATACAGAATTAACTAAGACACATAATCAGTAATTTAGTTTGATGAGGGAAACCAAGAAATTCCCTTAGCCTCTACAGCATAGCCCTGAGCAGCTCACGGCTCCGCTCCGCCGTTCTAAAAATAGCTTGCACCGAAAAATAAAGGTAACGAACCTACTGCTATGACTATAGGGATTATGGCAATGGGCCAATTTGCCAAAATGTTGAACTATCCCTTTAAAGTCCCAGGCCTTTTTCAGCGTTTCAGAGGAGGAAGTTGTTCTGGCTCGACGCAGACAAAACCTGAATCTCCTGAGGTTTTACAGACAGACAGCCAGGTCTTGGTCACTACTACATTACTATCCCTAATCCCAATCCCACTGGGAAACTGGACTAACTGTCTGGATTATCAGGATAAGATGGCACCGAAGCAAGGACAGGTGGAAGTCGGAGTGACCGTCTGTCTGTTTCTCTACTTTGCTGGCACCACACTGCGTCTGTTGTGTTTCAGCATTAAGGCCGTGTACCCAATTAGTTTGAAACGGATGCTCGCTGACGACAACAGGAGCGTCTTTTTGTTATCTCAACAGTCAGTTTTCACATTTCTCCGCTGATTGAAATGTAATTATCAATTAAATGCCACACCTGCCAGTTCTCCGCTATGCCCGCCCGCTTTCACCGTCCTAATTCATTTATTTAACATTCAACCTGACAATGAGAAGTACAGCTGAAATGACTGGTTTGGCAAATACCGACACCAGCTAATGACACCCGGTCTAAATCTTGCCGCCGCTCGCTCGCTCGTCAGTTACATCTTTATTTCATCAGCCTAATGGAACAGGTGGATATGAAAGTGTAATTTTTTACCTGAGAGAGGCCTGAAAGCTCAGCAGACATTAAAATGGAAATTGAAAATGAGGAGAGTTGTCTGTGCTGAGCAAGAAGAGTCTGCCTGCTCAGAATAACGTCAAATCTACAGCGACAGCAGCCAAGACGGCAGCAACTGTGTGTGTGTGATCAGAGGAAACAGTGTGACTCAACATACGGACTGAGCAAACACACAAAACAGCAGAGTGGAGTTAGGCTAATACCTCTGGATGCACATTTTCTCCTGGACACTAGCTGGTGGGAATGTTGTATTAATACCATTAGATTGATATGTCAAGTGTGTGTGTGTGTCCTCTGGGAGTTTTTTCTGCTCCTGGAGAGACAGGCAGGGTTGAGCAGCAGCACCCTGTTCTCTGGGCAAAGCTAAAAACAGCTCAGTCCTCCTGGCAAAATGAGACACGCACACACACACACAAAAATACACAAGTGCTCAAACTCTTATGCAATTTCAGTATGTTTTTCATTACTGAGCTCCCAGAAAAAAAAATACACAAGTGCTCAAACTCTTATGCAATTTCAGTATGTTTTTCATTACTGAGCTCCCAGATCAGGACTGAGCTTAGTGATCCTTGCTGATCCTCAAAATACAGTGAAAGCTGTCAGCGAAAAAGGTCCTTTTATGGACTGAGGAGGAGAGGAGAGGAGAGGAGAGGAGAGGAGAGGAGAGGAGAGGAGAGGAGAGGAGAGGAGAGGAGAGGAGAGGAGAGGAGAGGAAAGGAGGCAAGAGGAGACAAGAAGAGAAGAGAGGAAAGGAGAAGAGAGGAGAGGAGACAAGAGGAGAGGAGAGGAGAGGAGAGGAGAGGAGAGGAGAGGAGAGGAGAGGAAAGGAGGAGAGCTGGAGTCAGTAATACAAACAAACAGCATGGTGACCAGCCTGACTTCTGTGCTGCTGTGTTATTGCTGAGAGCAGCATCTTGTGCCGGTGGTGGTGACTCAGTGGAGGGTAATCTGCTTTAACTACAGAGGGAACACAGTAGTTGCACAACGGCGCACGTCGCTGCTGCTCACATCAATTTCAGAGGAGAGAGGAGGAGAGGAGGAGGAGAGGAGAGGAGAGTTTCTGTCAGTAATACAAACAAACAGCAAAAGCCTCATACTAACTATTAGACACCTGCGGTGGTGTGACTCAGTGGAGGGTAATCTGCTTTAACTACAGAGGGAACACAGTTGCACAACGAGCTGAAACTGCTCAAACATTATGTCAAACTCAAACTCGCTCAGGAAGGAAACACACAGCTGTAGTGTCTACACAGATGTTTTTTGTGTTATTTGTGAAGAAAATGCTTTCCATGACGCTGCTGATATGTGGCCCCTCACAGCGCTCCTCTGCAGGCTGCCATCTAAATGAATACAGGGAGTACAGATGATCCGAGTGGCACCACAGCTGTGCAGCAGCAGCAGCGAGTTACTCCTCAGCCAAGTGTGTGCTATCGTTTACCACTCTGCAGAAAGACGCCTCTGTCTCCTCCTATACACAGTGTGTGCGTCTCATGCCCTGTCCGTGGTTTAAAAGAGAAACCGTGGCTACTATAGGCCCAGATGAATAAGCACAGAGGGAAAAAAGACTGACAGACAGACAGACAGCAGCAGCCTTGGCCTTTTGTAAAATACAATGCTGCAAACACAGCCTGCAGCTGCTGGTCTGGCTCCAAACTGTATAGAAGATGAGTCGTCTTTACTGGGACACGACAGCTCGTTGAAACATGGAGGAAAGGAAACCGAGCAGCATCTGTACAGAGAGCTAGAGGAGGACTGAACAAACTAGGTTTCCCTGCAGGAAAGGAGTGGAGGAAGTACTGCAGCAGGACATATTACAATTATAAGAGCAACACAATCTTAAAGGGGTAGTATCATTTTTTTTAAAGTGGGCTTGTATGATCTACAAATAGCCCCTAAGTACTTTAATTGCAGTAGAAGACTCTATGCACTCCTCCCGTTAGCAACGCCAGCCCATAATAGCCCTGCCCAGAGATTTGCAACATACATTGTTGTGAATGGACCCAAAGAAACGGCCTATTTTCACGACCTAAAAGAGGTTTTACCTGAGAAAAAAAAAATACAGTTCCATTGTTGGCTATAATATAATTTTTTCCAGCCCTTCAAACTGCAGGAAAAACACAGTTTTTATTTGGACCTAACCAACTGCTAATCGGCGGGCGCTAACCCTGGGCGGAGGGATACGTGAGTTGGTTAGCTCCAAATAAAAACTGTGTTTTTCCTGCACTTTGAGGGGCTGGAAAAATTATATTATAGTGAACAATAGAACTGTGTTTTTTTTCCAGGTAAAACCTCTTTTAGGCCACAAAAATAGGCCATTTCTTTGGGTCCATTCACAACAAGTAAATCTCTGGACAGGGCTATTATGGGCTGGCGTTGCTAACGGGTGGAGTGCATAGAGTCTTCTACTGCAATTAAAGTACTTAGGGGCTATTTGTAGATCATACAACCCCACTTTAAAAAAATGATACTATCCCTTTAAACTGTGACATATTATCAACCTTGGTGACATCCATGGAGGTTGAGGGGAATTTGTGTTTATGGCATGCAATTTTACATCAGTGATAAAGCTTAAAATACGATGAGATGAGCAAGCTTGGAAAAATATGTAATGTGTGCACTGAAACAGAGATAAAACGAACCATCATTGACTTGAAATAGTAAAAAAAAGTAATTCAACAGTTATGAAGACGCCACAAAAATGTAATACAGATTCCTAAGTCATTATGCTTTGTTTCATAATAACATCCCTCTTCCACAGCCACCACCTTAACAACTCATCACACACTGACTCCGTAAATCCCAGAGTCACAAATCTTACCGAGTACAGACCAGGTAGAAACTCCACAGCACAAGAGAGTGTTACCTACACCGTGGGTCAGGGCGTCTGAATTTGCCAACTAGGCTCGCACTGTTTAATGAATGAATACATTTTCTCACTGATCAGACCCCATTAAACTTACATAAGCCCTCCGGCATCGCTCTCCTCCACTGCGCATGCAGGGCCCTGCTCGCCATTCAGTCTGAGGAGAGTCAGGCTGAAAGTAACTCACACGACGTTAACCATTTTATTATAAATCTAATGTGAGACTTGAAAGATCACGTCTATTTACTGACGCCAATACTGAGTTTGAAAGAACTGGATTCGAACAAACAAAATAGACAGTATTTACACTGATATCCAGTCTATCTTACAGGGCTGCAGCTATTATCATTTATTGATCAATACATAAATTATTTGATGACTCCCAAGGTTTTTTAGATGGTTTGTAAAATATCATGGTTGGTGAATAAGAACACAAGGTCAAAACCCTAAAATAAGATAATATTATAGCCTATTGAATGAATCATGATCAAATCATTATCTCTGGATGCAGAACTTTAATGATAAAATGTTTTCTTATAATAAGAAACACAAGCACTAAGATGAATACAACAGCTCTGCAGTTATCATCCAGGTTGCTCACCTTGCTTCTAATTTCCTCTGTATGAGAATTGGGTGTAATTGCTGAGCAGGTGCCACTTTCTTCATTTAAAGTAATCCCTACTAATTCTGTGCAGGTGATTCATGATAGAATGAGAATAGGAAGTTAAAGCAGAGCGACTGGTTTTGTGCCACTGTCCAACTGTGCACATGCTCCAGGTGCTGATAATGAAATAACAGCCTGAACAGTGGGGACAGTAACTCTCTTAATTGAAAACAGCAGGTCCTGGGCAGTATGACACACCACAGCCCTGCATTAAAGGGATAGTTCACCCAAAATTCAAATTTCACTCATTGTCTACTCACCCTCATGTCGACTAAGAGCTGTGAGAATTACAGGTTACAGGGGGGTCCACGCAGCAGTATTTGTCCATGTAATGATTGTCAATGGACACCAGGTTTCTTCGTCCAAAAAGACACACCAAAAAACATCCAAATACCTCCATAGTGCTCGTCTGTAATGTCCCTCTTGTATTGAAGCCCCAACATTGAAATTGTTCCACCGGTCAGTGCAAATCACGTGAGATTTGTACTGACACACTGATTTTTTTCGGAATAATTTCTCATGTCGGGGCTTCAATACAAGAGGGACATTACAGACAAGAGGTATTTGGATGTTTTTTGGTGTGTCTTTTTGGACGAAGAAACCTGGTGTCCATTGACAACCATTATATATTATATTTCAGAGAAGGAACGGAGGACTCTGAAAATTCTCACAGCTCTTAGTCGACATGAGGGTGAGTAGATAATGAGTGAAATTTGAATTTTGGGTGAACTATCCCTTTAAACGGAGCCTGAGCCTCATTCTGTGGCACACACACGTATATATCCTCTTTTACAAGTGCAGATTCACCACAAAAGACGGCAAACAGCCTAAAATACTGCACGTGTCTCCTCCCTGTGTCTGCCTCTATTTACTCTCCTCTTCGCTGATCTTCCCAGCAGGTAAAGAAAAAAAGAAAAAGAAAAAAAAGATCTGGCCAAGCACAAGGAAAGACAGCGTCGGTTTAAAATAACTACTGTGGCGCACATCTCCCCCATTCGCTGAAAATATCAGCATCACATAAGACGCAACTGTACTGCGTCATCATCTACACTAAATACTATGACATCAAACAAGCTGGCAGAGGGTCAAACAAACTCCCATACGAGCTCGGGATGCGCGCTGCAGATCTGAGAGAGAGGGAGACCTTGCAGTTGGGAATAATACGGAGGAAACAGATGGATGATAAATTCCACAGGAGGCAACCACCCTTTGTGCTTCCGTCAGCGTTTCTGACGGGGCCATGCCTAAAGCGGGAGAACGGAAGAAAACAGAGAGAAGGGGGGGGGGCTGATGGATGGTGACAAATGAGTGGCTGGGCCAAGGGAATCACTCTAAGAGGAGGAGGTGGAGGATGAGTTGTATCTCACTCAGAGAGTAAGAGTAGAGGAGTGAGGCGACGAGGAGAGGAAGTTGCTGCGGTGGAAAGTGAGAGGAGTTAAGTGTGGGGAGAAAATAAGTGAAATCGATTCTGTCAAGTTTACAGGAGACTATGGGGACAAATTACAACTGCCTGAGGATGAGGAGCTTTGAATGGGACTTAATGCTCAGACAGCTATTTATCAGCCAGCTGTGACACCCACACACATGGTTGTATTTTGTATTCAGACACCGAGAGCAGCTGAGCGGAGGGAGGGCTGCAGTCTGCAATTACACACACACGCAGCTCTGACGTTAACCCTGCTCTCCTCTCTGTCGAGCTCTTTGACAGGTTGTGTGAACATCTTAGCATCTCATCTGTAGCTGACGTTTGCATTCATTCCTATTGACCCATGCAGCACCAATACGACATTGTCAAACACTTGAATAGCCTTTAATGGACTGTCTCTTTAAGACCCTTCACTGACAGATGTTGCATCCGAGTCATGGTGTGATCCACCACACCTCCCCGCTGCACGCCGGCTTATCAGACAAACTATAGCTACTAAATCTCTGAACCAGGGGCCACACATACACAATATCAACAATATAGACAGTTTAAAAGTGAAACCTTCAAAACCGTGGTGGACACTCTGATACCATTGTGCTCCAAATAATGATCAGCAGCAACGATAGAGAGCAGCTGCAGTGTCTGATAACATCACTCGCTGCTGGGAGTTGGTGGTTTTGCACATCCATTGTTGTGGTTGGCAAGTTGAAGGCATTGTGATAACCTTTTTTTTTAAATTTCTGATTCTCTATTAGCCTATAGTGGTACATTTTCATTAAGTTTTACATTTTGAACCTTTGTTTATGTATTTTTAAGACATCTTTGGCTGCTTTGGTCCATACTGTATGCTACTGCTTGTTCACTCTGCTATGGCACAGAAATGTTACTTTTCTTTACAGCAGTATGGACCTGCACCTTTATAGAATAATGTTTTCTTTAAATTAGGGATGCCCCGATACCGATACTGGTATTGGTCCGATACTTGTAATATATACAAGAACCGATACCAGTGCATGCAATTGCTCTGCATGAAGACCACGATCAGAGGGTGGCTTTGCATCTTTGTTGTTTTTTTTTTTTTTTTTTTAGATCAGAGGCTTTTTACAACAAATTTTGTTGTAACAAGCATAAAATAAAATAAAACTTGTCTTCCAATTCATTGCATTTTGCCAAATCGTTTGTTTTTTTGTTGTGGTAGAAGGATCAGCATCGGTACTCGGTATCGGCAAATACTCAGATACAAGTATCGGTATCGTATCGGTTTGAAAAAAAGTGGTATTGTTGCATCTTTACTTTAAATGTGTGTAATCCGATCTCTATTTAGAGTAGGTCTATTAGGAAGGATTTCACTGGACTACTGGTTGCGAGGAATCGACTTAACTTTATTTAATGGGATTTCTTTGGCAATCATAAAACATTCCTCTAACTAATAGCATATCAGCATAGCATGAGTGATGGGTGTAATTTAAAAAATACATCTTGCTTCAGCAATAATTAAAACCAGCTCAACCCACAGCGTGAGCCGATCCAGGGTAGAATAACTGAGGTGACACGGGTAACAACGCAACTGCCTTCTTTTGCCTTTACAAGTGCTGATGGTCTCACAGTCGATGTCCAGTAAATAGATGAACGCTAACCGTCTGTAAACCATCAACCTGAGCACATTTGGCAGTGCTCCGCAATAATGGATCCGTTCAGGGCTGTTGCATATCTGCACATGCAATCTCACTCACTCACTTTCTCCAGTAAAGGCCCGTGTGTTTTCCATCACATGTGAAGGTTGCACTGACTGAGCAGGCATACACTTGTGAAATTACCCCCAGGTAGGGATATCGTTAGGATTTTATCGATACCGATACCCATAACGATACTCCTTATCGATACCGATACCTATCGATACTCTTATCGATACTTCAACATGTAGTTTATATGTATTCAAATATTTTTTTATTGAATTTTCAAATCTACAACATTTAGTTTAGTGTAAAAAAATAAAATAATGATGTTAAAAGATTCAACCGTTTTCTTTTTTTGTTTGTATTTTTAATTAGGGTAACACCAGCAATATAATAATACAAAATTGACAGCAGAGAAGAAGACCTCCTTTAAGTAAACAGTTAACCTGCAGAAGCTGTAGTTTATCTGTCATCATGATAAAATAGGATCTCTGGATCTTGATGAATATTTAGCGTTTTTTACTCTTTAAGTTTTATTGCTCTGACTCACAACTCACGTCAGCTCAGGTGATCTGCAGGTTGTTTTCACTTCACTGCTCTGACACTGCGCCCTGTGTGCATGTGTGTCTGTGTACAGCGCTGACACACACGCTGCATCTACAGCAGCCATCCATGTTCTTCACGCCGGAGACCAGTCAACTTATGAGACGTGTTACCGCAGAATAAAAGACACAAGCAGCTCCGCGTTTCCACAGTTGGAGTTTTCTCCTGCACGTTCTCACCGGAGTGACATCAGGTGGCTCTGACACTCTGCTCCTCACAGCAGCAGACATGAAGCTGCTGGAGCCTCCTGTGTCTCCTCTACACTGACCTGCTGCTGCTACTGTAGGCTTCTACACTCAACCCTCCGCCTCCGACACGAATCAAAGTAGCTACTTGCTAGGTCTCCGATGCGAGGCTTCAAACAAATGACGACCCGGCCGACACAGGCGAACGGACCGGGCCGGACTCGCCTCGCTCCACACGCGCCATCAGGCCGCGTGTCGGATCTGATAGCGCTGTTGCGCTGAGACTTGCCGCGGCTCGCCCGGTCCAGGTGCTGATTAGAGCGGCAGGGATCAGCTGCGGTGACCGCCGTGTAGCGGTTCTGTGGCGCTGACGGGACCGGAGGAAATTGGGAGGTGACAAGCAGCCGTGTCATTATTACGTGACAGTTCGGGAGACGTTCAAAAAGTATCGATAAGAGGACCGTTAGTCCAGAATCTTAACGGTACTCTGGACCGAACCAATTAACGGTCCGGTCCAGAAAGTACCGGTCCACGGTATACATCCCTACCCCCAGGTGCACGAGGCACGCGCCATCAAGCATGCTAGGGGAAAAAAAAAAGCCAAAGGCACCTCAATTCCACTTTTTTTTTATCCTCTCCTACAGCTAAGCTCGACGAGTAAAACGCTCACCAGACCAGACAGCCCTTTCATTTTATTGGACTGTCCAGTGTGGAGGTGCTGAGCTCTTCTCCAAGTCAGCACTTTCCTCACCGGACACAGTCAATCTCCAGTTAATGCACCATGACAGATAGCTGTTATACTGAAGAGCTCATCATACTGCACAGCTACAGAAAAACATGCACATTTAGCCATATTCATTCTTATACTTTAAATGTGCCACTAAGCTATAGGTAATACTGCTGTAGTTCTGAGACTGACGTACGGCTTGTTTGCACAGATTCTGCAGATAAGATTTGTGAAGATGAATTACTGTAATTAATGGATAATGGTGGCCATCTAACATGCAAGAGTCTACCTCTATTTTACAGCCGCTACACATCATTTATAACAACTCTCTATGTAGGAAAAGAGCATAATTTATTCTTATTTATTCAGAAAAGTGGCTTTATTGTTTTATTTAACTTGACTTCTCTGAGATTGTGACACAATCAAACACAAACACATAATGCTGCTTCATCCCCCTGGAATGATTTACAAAAAAAAACCATGACAATCACCATCCAAGCAACACTATATCTTAGCCCCTTGTCTCATCACTGATAAACAAATGCAGCAAATTCAGCCTGTGACATTATGACACAGTCGGCCCAACCACCAACTAGCATGTCTGGTTCCCAGAGGACATATAGGAAAATAGACAAATTATAATAAACGCATAGATGCAGACTATAAATTAATGATGGATGAATTTCATTCAGCCCCATCCTCCTGTTATTGTTCATATGCTGACACGCTGTCATATCTATCCAACATAAGCACCTGTCCTGCATAAAACAGAGCCATAATTAGTGTTGTTAGTACCACCTGTGAGTTTCCCTCTTCCACAGGGCTGCACTACTATTTCTAGTTGTGTGTCTGTGTCTGACAGCAGATTTAAAAAAAGAGAAAAACACACCCTTGTCAATAAAATAATAATAATTAAAAAAAACGTCTATATGCCAGGTGCCACACATGTCGTACATGGTGGCTGCTGCTGCTTGCACCTCCTTCACAAGTGTTGCATTTTCTGTCTCCAGTAACAGCCAAGATGGTGTCATATGGAAAAGCCCATATTGAAGCTTCAGAAGCTTCTGCAAAAAAAAAAAATGTGTAGGTGACAGGCTGTGAGAAGTCACGGGGCCTTGAAAATCACATATTATTAAAAAATAAAATAAAATGAAATAAAAAAACAGGAGAGGGACACCTCAGGGGGTCGGGGTTAGGAGGCGGTGGGGAGACATCCTCGCTACGCCCCTGACCGACGGTCCCTCCGTGACAGCAGGTCAGTCAGTATTTACACCTCCTCCTCCACCACCACGCTTCATATTTGTCTTTCAACCATCTCACTATTCAACTCCTTTGCTCTCAGTTTCTTGTGTTATGGACCAAGTCACGACTACGCCTACATGCATGTCCACTGTCAGTGTTATCCAGTGACACACACACCGTGTCTGCAGGACTTAACTTCACCTGCTCCCTCACCCAGGCAGCTAACTTAGCCTCTAGCCTAGCTTACTAGCAGAGATGAGTCGGGACTTTTGGTCACGGCGGCGGCAGCATCATCATCATCATCATCACCACCACACACCTTCATGGACATCATGCATGTAAGGATGGTGAAATTATCATTCAAGGTGGATGAGGTCGGTACGACAGGTGACAACAACGTACCCATGTCTGCGGCGTCCATCCCGTAGCTAACCCCGACGACGGTGTCCGCATCATCGGATGCTGCGGCCCCGGAGAGCGGGCTGCCGTCCCTGGCCTCCGACAGCCCGACCGCTCCCTCGGCTGCTGCTTCCATTCAGCCTCCCGGAGAGGAAAAAAAAAAACAAGGCAAGCCCCTCCGAAAGAAAAAGACCCACGGCGACGGCGCTATCCCGCTGGGGATGAAGGGTGGACGGTGTGTGCTGGTCTGGTATGTCACGGTGATCAAGCGGAGGAATATGTGGTCGTTATCCGCGACGGTGCTTCATCTGTGCTGTTTCCGTACGAAGGCGGCTCGGAGCCCGCTCCTCTCCTCTCTGCTCCTCTCAGGTCCACCGCACTGGCCGCTGCTGCTGCTGCTACTGCTGCTACCGAGCTGCTGCTGCTGTTACCGAGCTGCTGCTGCTGGGTTTTGTGTGGCCGCCGGGCTCCGTGGCTCCCTCTGCAGGCGGCGGAGGGATATGCAACCAAACGTGTCCGCTTGCTTACGATCACATGGAGGGAGTCAGCGTGGACGGATGGATCATCATCATCACTGTCACATCACCTTATCTCCTTGAGATGAATCAGCGGCTCTCTGCTCATCATGTTGTGCACTATTCCTGCTGCACACAACAGGAAAGTAAAAGCACATTTCGATTGTGAACAGAAACCGTGAAAGTGAAAATGGACTAGGCTATCAGGTTAATTAGCATTTCTGCTATATCTCATCTTATATGAAAATCCTATCATGACAATAGGATCTAGTAGGCTAGATTATATAACACAAACCTTTCTCAAGTTCTCATATTTAATGAGCAAACACACCTACCCTGCCATTAATCATGACTGATAATGACCTTTTACAACCTTAGCATCTGAAATGTATCATATCTAGCCCACTGGAACTATTTGGATGCTTTTCTTCATATAGGTTTTTTGTTTTTAACTGCAAATAAAACTGATAATAGCGTAATGGTTGATGTGCTTGCATGAAACATGGGGAAATAGGCTACTATTGAATGGTAAACAGCAGCAGACAGTCAGTTGGTGTTAATGTTAAAGCAGTTGAGCTAATACCTCACATTGTTCACCATGAAGGAAGTGAATAAAAAAAAAATCAAAGCACTTCTATTCACCTGGTGCAATCAACGTCTCTGGTATTAATCACAGGCATCTTTCTTTGTTTTTAGTGTAGTGTAGTGTAAACCATGGATTGCCCACTTTATTTATGTTTGTTTAATACAAAACCACATCTGCATGACCTCTCATGTAAAATTAATATTTTCTCATTGCAGAATATTGATGTTTACACCCTGCGGTCCCTGAGATTAATGCTGTTACTCCATCTGTTAATGCTATGATCCACTGGTATTGACCTCAGATCAATATTGTTGTGATTTTCTTTTTATCATTCAAAGTCTGTGGGATTAATCCCTGTTTTTGCATCTCCACAACATGTGACAATATTTTGCTCACGGGTACAAATCATATCTGTACTTGTCATCTTAGCACTGTGTCGCTGTTCTGTGGGTCTGACAACCAAAGGATAAGGCTGTTAATATTAGACATTTTTCTACCCAGAAGGAATGAACCCAGATTAATTTTAAACTCTGGAACTCACTTATCAGGAATTTTCTGACTCACATTTTTCACCTTGACAGAAATAGATTTTGAGTCATTTTTATACAAAATGAAAAAGTGTCATGGAAATATTCTATTAGCAACACCACCACCGCTTAGTAGTTTGCCAAGAATACAATAAACATTGAAGGAAAAATATGATTCAAACAAACTCTCAGTGCATTTTATTAAGAAAACAATGCCACACGTTAGTCTACAACAAATTGCTCCTCCCTCCTTCTCCCCAGAGAAACAAATGAATGAGCCTAGTAATCTCTCCCCAGGAGGTTTGCACGCCATTTTCATCAGGTCTGCCCTGTCCGCCAGGCGGGTTTGTGAGCAGACCGTCACTGTTCTGGGGCTGGATCCGAACTACATCCACTGATGCTCGGAGAGGCGGAGAAAAGACAGGAGAGGACGGTGGAAGGACGGCGTGGGTATCAGACAGTCATTAGGGCTTTAAAGGTACTGGGGGAGGTCCTTCTCCACCACCTGGAAAGATAGCAAGAGTAGACTTACTAATAACACCTGGAGAAACAACACACAATGTGCAGCCAAAGCTATATACACCAATATTCATATATTTTCACTCCATCTTTGCTATTGCTTTACATTGTACATATATACACAATACAACACTGTACACTATGCTATAATTGAGAGAAAAGGAGAGTAAATGAAGATGTTTGTACATACACTTGGATCATCCAGGGGTCCATATCTCTTCACCACCTGTCCCTCTCTATTGATCAAAAACTGAAGACAAAGGAAACATAAAAATATAAGTTTACTTTTTTAAAGAATATATCTATATTATATATACCAAACATGCTGTGGAGAATGGCAGCTTAGCAATCAATGCTACATAAATATATAAACTTTGTCACTTATTTACCTTGGTGAAATTCCACTTGATACTACTGCAAAAATGAAAGCACATCATGTTAGAAAACGATCATTCAATCAATAACATATTTACTAGTTTGTGTACAAAATACTACGTTATTGTAGTTCAAATGTAGTGAATCAACATGTCCACACAAGCCAGTGTTTGATAAGATGGTAACTGCTCCTCCATCTCTTTACCACAGTGTTTGTCACTTACTTTCCGAAGAGGCCTCTCCCGTTGGGCTGCTCCTTCAGCCACTTCCACAGAGGGTGAGCTCCGGCCCCGTTCACATCAATCTTACTAAACATGTCGAACCGAGCGTGGTAAGTTTCAGCAAACTGCTTGATCTGAGTTTCATTGCCAGGCTCCTTCAAAATAAAACAAGTGAGAGATGAAAAGAGAGGTGAGTATTAGTCGAGTCTGCAGCTGTAGTCTTACAGTCCTGTCTATATACATGTATGAAATTATACAAGAGAAGAAAACTACTAAATCAGTGCTAGTGGTTTCATTTACTGCAGAGTGATGCAGCTTTTCAGTTGGATGCACACCAACTATAGTGGTTCTCAACCTTTTCTACATCAAGGACCCCTTTATTGGCACAAATTAGACCACGGACCTTCATTGGACCACATTTAGAAGTAAACACCAGAAATACACAAATATTTGTTCTGAGACTGAAGAACATTAGGGCCAATGGCGTGAACTTTTGGAAATATTATAGAGCAATTTCTGGAAAAAACATTTAAACATTTCTAAGAAGAAGTGGTAAAAATTCTCAAAAATAAGTATAAGTACAAATTTTCTCAAAAAAGAAAAAGTGATAAAATTTCTCATTAAAAAATGTTCAAAATAAAAAACTAAAAATTTGGGAGAAAAAAGTGGTAAAATCTCTACAACAAAAAAGTTTTTTTTTTAATCTAGAAAAAGTGGTAAAAAAAAAAAAAAAAACTTTTAGAAAAAAGTGGTAAAATTTCTCATCAAAAATGTTCAAAATAAAAAATTAAAAAATAAATTAAAAAAAGTGGTAAAATTTCTAAAACAAAAATGTTTTTTTTTTTAATCTAGAAAAAGTGGTAAAAAAAAAAAAACTTATAGAAAAAGTGGTAACATAAAAAAAAAACTTATTGGAAAAATTGGTAAAATTTCAAGAAATAAATTGGGGACCCCCTTCTGATCTCTCAAGGGCCCCTAGAGGTCCCTGGACCCCACGTTGAGAACCACTGAACTATAGGGTCTTGTTTTTGGATTGTTTTGTAATTCATTGTTTCACATGCAAAATGTTCAGAGTGCATTCTCAGGCCTGTCTGATCATGCTGCTTTAACAAAACACTTGTGTGTCAGCGTACCTGGTTCCCAAACTGGTTTGAGGGGAAGGCAAGGATGTGTAAACCTCTCTCAGCATACTTGGCGTGCATCTGAGTAAACTGAGAGTAGTTTACTGGGGTTTTGCCTCATTTAGAGGCAACATTGGTGATGATGACAACATCCCCCCTGCAAACACAACGATACATATCCACAGTGTTTTAGCTCTGGTCGACTTGCAACTGAACAGAGGTGACATCGCACATATGGATTTACCGGTATTTATCGAGGGAAACCACGTTGCCATCAATATCAGTCGCTGAGAAGTTATAAATAGACGTGGCTGTCTGCCAGTCCTCCAGTGGGGTAGACTGTTTGGGAAGAAGTGGGGTAAAAAAAAAAAAAGTTATTTGAGCTCACAACCAAAGAGCACAATCTGATTTGAGCCGACAGACTCACATCCTGTTGCATTAGATAACAAAGATGGAGCACCAATAATGAGCAAGTAGCCTACAGAATGGAAATCATCCACTCCAAATCCACAAAAAACAAGTTATGTCCTGATATATAAACCAGAGCTCCAGCCCATATGTATCTTTTTCTTACCATAACCTGCAGCAGGACAGAGAAAAGGACAGCGGACCCTAAGAGACGCATGACTGCCCCTCAGTAAGGTCCTCTGAGGGCAGAGTGCAGTCAGATCTCTACAGTAAACCACTCAGTGGCTTCGGCTACACCCGGACTGATGGACCACGATCCCACCACTGACAGAGCTCAGTGTCCGGCCTCCTCATGTAAAGGGAGCAGGTGATCATTAACAGAATAGATCGAATCTGGCTCTCCAATTGGTCCCTCTCTCTCCTGCTCCACAGACTGTCGACTCCTTATAAAAGCAAATATTTGGGTCATAGGAGGCTGAGCTCCATGTGGCCGGGGCAAAGAGCAACAGTCTGAAGAAATGCATAAACCCATTGCATAATGTGTTTAATATCAGGATGAAAAACAAATAGTTACATCAGTGAACCGACATGTAACTTCCGACGTCTCACTCTGGTGTAAAACCCCCAAAAAACATTTGTTCAATCAACCAAATGGATTTGGACAAACAGGTTGTTTTAGTACAGAATTAGTCATAAAGTGTGTATCCACTATCCAGGCCTGGTATTTTTCCATAACTTAGTTGCTGTAACACGTCTGTTGATACTGGAGGACCAGCCAGGCATGCAAGGCATTACACAACAGATTGAATGAACAGCACGTAGCTTTGATTTAGGAGATAACTTCACAAATGCAGAAATTATGCGTCAAGGGTTTCTGTTTTTAATGGTTGAAACTACCATAATTTATTTTACCCCAGTACATTATCAGCTATGCTAAACATTTGAACTTAATGTCAGTATTTTCATTGTAGTCTGTCATATCTTATTCCAAAGTTATTAAATAAACCCCACCCACATGAATGTTTATAGCCTACTTTTCTATAGGATATCATATATAACACTTTGATACTTAACTTCTACCTTCTAGCTTGGTGTTATTTCTTTGTCTGACATATACTTTTGTCACCACTGATGATCCTGTTCCTAAAGCATGGTTGTAAACTGAAATAAACACTGCCCACTTATAGGGTAGACCTACAGTGTCAGTTGTAGCAGAGCGATGGTAAAGTGACCTTGTGTTATAAAAGCCTTTAACGTGACAGTGGCTGTTATACTGTGTTTCGGATTGATAAGCTGTTATCAGCTGACTCCAGCAGCTGTAAGCAGGAGAGTGATGCTTGAAATGACCTTTGTACTACTATTTTCCCCTTGACGTCTTCCATGAGCTAATATGTAAGTTCAAACTAAAGTGCACTGTCTGTGTGTGCACACTGTTTAAAATCGTGCTCCCGCAGGCGACCAGATAAGAAAGCAAAGTTAACTGCATCAGCAATTCAGACAACATCAGTATAGGCTCTATACGCATCGCTTCGCTTCACTTATTTTAAACGAATGGTCGACACTCGCAGTCAGACATAATACAGATATCAGATTAAATCACAGTAGGCTACCACTCACACTCCGCACCTCACGTCAAATACCGTAGCAGATATTATATGGTTTACGTTACCGTTGTGGATAAAACAAAGTACAGTACCATCGCCAGAAGTACTCCACTGCTCGCTATGGCCCCAAATATGAAAAATGCATATAATGGTCTCATTTTTGTGGGGGTCGAGAGCACATTTATAGCGACAGATCAATAGCTACATTGTGGCTGCAGACTCCGCCCTGCCTGCAGCTTGTTGTGAAACAGCACCGTGTGGTCAATAAAACCCTGCAGGTTATCAACTGTGACTATGAATATTGATATTTATTCTAGTCTTAGTACTACTACAACTATTATGAATTATTACGATTTAAAAAATTATAAAAAAGTATTATCGCTATTTATTTTTTGTTAAACTCCGCCCACACACTACCAGTCAGCCGGTTGACGTCATCAGACTGCGTCGGGTAAACGAAAACGTGCGTCGCGTCTTCCGCCGAATCAGAGTGATAAATTAAACGAAAAATATATATTTCTTCATCAATTTTAAAACAAGAGGTACGTTTGATACGGAATGGATGACGAAGAGGAAACATACAGACTATGGAAGATCCGTAAGACCATCATGCAGGTGCGTAAAGTTTGGGTGTTTGTTTATATTAGCTTGTTAGCTTAGCATGCGACTTGACTGAGACATCGCCTCTGTAACGGTGGACTCTCTCTTTGTTTTTGTTTGTAACGTTAATATGGGATAGTTAAGTTTGTATGTAGCGATCCGACGAGCTTTGCTTACATATTATATAATATTTAGTCAGTGTTTTGTGGCAGCGGCTCAACCAGAGGAAGTGTTTGTACAGGCTACAGCTAAAGAGACTTTCTGCTTAGCTTTCAGGAAGTGCTGTATAATGTACCACAAAACCCGTACGTTGCCTTTTTAACCCGTCTTTTAGGTGGTAAACAGCCTCACCGTCAACAGCTTTATCCCGCTCGTTTAGTTACATTGGTTTGTTTGGTATACTCACTGACTTTGCTGCCTAACCTCCGCTGTGTGTGCCTTCAGCTTTGCCATGACCGAGGCTACCTGGTGACACAGGACGAGTTGGATCAGACACTAGATGAGTTCAAGAGCCAGTTTGGAGACAAACCCAGCGAGGGTCGGCCGAGGCGCACAGACCTCACTGTGTTGGTGGCACACAACGACGACCCCACCGACCAGATGTTTGTTTTCTTCCCCGGTAGGTTCACATGATCCACTATCAGATATTGAACACGTGATATCCCTCTGTAGAAATGTGCAGGCTTCACCAATGGGGTTAAGATGGGACCAGCACTGTAACTATAACTACCTGTGTTTGTGAGCTGCTATTGTATAAAAAAACTGTTTGATTTTGAGTATTATATGTCTTTTAAGACAAAACATCTTAAGGCTGGACACTGAGTCACATGTTCTTCTATATAAACATCTAGAGCAGGGGTCTAGCCCCCAAAATGATGGAGAGATGGACCCCTGGCTATATTGTATGAAATTGAGTTTTATATTTAACTGTAGGTTTGTGCATTATACATAGATCCCCTGTTGAAGACCTCTGATCCAGGGAAACATCTAGATTAGCATAAATAAAGCCATTAACTAACTTACCTTGCCTTGTTTATTTTATATTACATGTGCATCTTTGTGATACATTTTTCACTTTTCAGAGGAGCCCAAGGTGGGAATCAAAACAATTAAGATGTACTGTCAAAGGATGCAGGAAGAGAACATCACTCGAGCCATCATTGTTGTTCAAATGGGCATGACGCCCTCGGCCAAACAGGTAAAAACAAAACCTCTCTATCAAGAGGAAAATACATGTCTGTTGACATCATGTTGGTGTTTTACTTTATAAATGTATGTAAAATATCTATGTGTTTTGACAGTCTCTGGTTGACATGGCACCCAAATACATATTGGAGCAGTTCCTACAGCAGGAGCTGCTAATTAACATCACAGAGCACGAGGTAAACAACATGGCAACAAGTCCACTTTATTATTCCTTTATTAACTGTAACGATCTTACAGGCTTAGTCTCAGATGGACATTTTTGTGTTTGATGCATTTCAACTTTGTCTTTCAGCTTGTTCCAGAGCACATTGTTATGACAAAAGAGGAAGTAACTGAACTGCTGGCGAGATAGTATCCTATGAAACCTGCAGCTGATTTGCCTAAAGGGCACAGTTGAGTTGTATCTTGTGTTTTTTTAAACAGTTTTCAAGAAAATACGACATTTTTGTTGCTCTTCCTTGACATTTTCACCTCAGTAAATTAAAAGAGAGTCAGTTGCCGAGGATCCAGGCTGGGGACCCCGTGGCTCGCTACTTTGGCTTAAAAAGAGGACAGGTAAGGCATCTGAAAGACATGCAATGCGCTTCCAGCTGAGTTTGTGTTTTTGCTGTTTCTCTGAGACACACACAACTATGGCATGCACTGCAGTGTCGTCAGTAAAACTGTACAAATTAAAATAAAACTTATTTGGAGTTCCAGCTCTCTCTGCATCCTGCACATCCAGGTCTCTTTACAGTGTTTGTGTGCAAATTTTCACCCTTTTCCTGCTGTAATATCATGTAACGCAGACACACGGTTGTGTGTCCACCACGGTGCTGAGAAATTTGTTTTTACCACTTTGCATTGCCACTCTGCTGCATCTATGTGTGGTAGACGTGACGATGATGTTGCTCATCATGGTTGTATGTGGCTGTGGTGCGGACGGAAAGGGGAACTCAACTGGCGATCAGAAAAGGGGTCAAGTAGCTTTTATTAGCGAGTTTGCACATTTTAAAAACCTAGTTATGCTGCTGATAGTCAACTGAACGTATCAAAACACGCTGCACTTCTTATTGAAAAACAGAATTATTTGCATGTGTCGAAGTTGTTTGGGTTGTTGGGTTTTTCCAGACTAAACTTCAGCTGTTTTTCCTGAACTTTACCAGGTGGTAAAGATCATCAGACCCAGTGAAACCGCTGGCAGGTACATCACATACAGGCTGGTCCAGTAACACACAGGTGCGTTCATGCATGGCGCTATCATTGATCAAAATCAGCATGTCGATACGTTTGATGATGTCAGTCAGTCAAGTAAACTCTGTCTCTGTGTGAGCTGTAAATAAAATTAAATATACTTGATTTCTAGATGTTCCTCTGGATCAACAGTTACGAGGACCAGCGAAGGAAACAGAAGATATTACACCTGTCATCACTCATCAACGGATTATCCTTCTTTTTTGACTTGTTTTGTTCAGACTTAAATATTTGATGTAAGAGATTTTGTAAAATAAATGATTCGAAATGGAATTTGCTTGCGTCATTGAGCCGATTCTGTTCACAGAAACATAACATTTGCATGTAAAACAAATCATGACCGTTATGATTTTTAGACGCCTACCTTCTTTTTCCTTCTGAAAGCCATGCTGCAGCTGTCATAGACCGGTGCATTTACGACTGGCTGCTCACTCTGCCTCACATCATGGCGCTAAGTCACCACCCACTGTGGTGAACTTCCTATAGCAGCACAAGGAAGCGTTTGCTGCTCTGACGCTAAGCATTTCAATGAATGATCGTAACTGAACTCATTTAGGGTCTTTTGTTCTTGCTCATACTGAGGTAACCGTTTCCCAGTTCTATTTACTTTGACCTTATTAAAACAAGACCATAAAAGCAACAGGACACAATAAAAGATATAAGAATTTTTATTAAAATAGACAACACTCATATGCGCAATACAGGCAACATTTAAAAGAAAATGCAAAATTATTATTTTTTAAAAATTCGAGTGCTGAAATGAAACCAGCAGCACTAGAAATAGAATTTGCTCAGAAATGTTGCATTGAACAGAGTCAAATGGGATTCTCCCTTTTCCACAGGACTGTAAGAGCAACAGGTTAAACAACCTGAATTAGAAACTGACTCAGTTTTTCAATCATTTGAGACAAACCCCATGCAACAACCACAGTAATTGCGTAAAAGCGTGCAGAAGTTTCACCGCCAGGATAGATCAATGCAGCTGCAAACATCTACACAAGTTAAAAAAAACAAAAAAAATACATGATACACTTGATTCTCACAGAACTGGTACAACAATTTCTCCCTGGATTTTAATGCATAAAAACCAGATTCCTTTCACCTCAGACAAACTCGGGCTCACTGTCCCTGTTCCTCGTCAGGGGTAATTTCTTTCCACACAGGCGAGCCAGAGGAAGCCCCGACAGGCTCACTACAGGGGAATGCGGGTTGTTGTTGTTGTTGTTGTTGTTGCTGTTGGCCAGGTTCACGTTGAGCTCGGCCAGAGAGGCGCTCAGGTTCTGCTCTGCTGCCGCGTCTTCATCGGGCGGTGCGCTCTCTGGCAGGGCGGGGGGGTCCCCTCCCCCTCCTCCTCCCTCCGGCTTGCCCTGGTCCTGGTCCTGGTCAGCTTCCTGCTCTGGGTCGGTGTGGCAGGACAGGTCCAGGCTGTCCCTGTAGCTCAGCTGGTCGTCGTCGGCGCTCACCTCGCTCACCTGTTTCACCAGGCTGCGGCGTTGCGTGGTCCTCTGACCGCTTTCATCCGGCTCCGAGTCGGTGTCGGGGAGCTGCTCGCTGGAGCCCAACGAGCCCAAAGAACTTCCTGGATGGAGACAGAGAAGGCCGGTGGTTAAACCCCCAGTCGCAAAGCTGAGAACACCTGAATACCTGCAAAGTTACGCATACAGTGTATAGTCTTTATGAAAACCTACCGCATCCCTCCTCCGTCTTGTCAGAGTCTGGTTTACTCTGGTCCTCTCTGTCACCTCTCTCCTCTCCATCAGCAGAGCTCCCCATCTTGTCATCTGCATTGGTGCTCTGAACCGGAAAGGGGAGGACATTAGAGATACGTATCAACAAAACAAATATGTTCGATGTGTTCTCTTGTTTTTATCAAATTTAACATGCAATGCAAATCAGGAGGAAGTGGTCGGCAGGCATCAGACCATACGTCTGGATGAGGCACTGCTTTTTCTGACATTCTGTTAGTTCCATTTTTTATGGCTTCATTTACTGTCAGGTCTTGTTCATGCTTGTAAATGATTAACCTTTCAACCCATGATGACACAAACCAGGTTTCTCTTGAAAAGTGACATTTGACAAAAAAAGCATATCAAAGAAGATACAAGAGTGAATCTTTGCCTCTAAAGCTTCATTACCAGGTTACCCCCCCCTTTTATGAAATAGAATAATAGTTTGAATATGAGAAGAAACATCATTGTAGTCTGATTAGCCCTCACATGAAGACTCATGTCAGGGTTGGACTGACAACATGCTACCATGCAAATGAAAAACTGGAACTACTGGTGTGAAGCAAGCTGCAACCTCCAGGGCTGAAAACTGAAGCCAGCAGCGCAGACGGCTGCATGTGAGAGTGAGTCCCACTTTATTAAATGCATTAAGTCCTACATATTTATGGATGTGGCTGGCATGCACAGTTGCACATGATACCTCTCTTCTTTGCCCTATTTAGGTGGTGACGATCCAGCCGCCCCACTCAGAGAGGAGCTTCTCAGAAACCTGTGGATGAGGTCACAGAGGCTACATCCATGTCTGTTGTTTTATTTAAATTACAGTCTTTTGTGTGAGGTCAGTGTGAACTCACTATGGCCGTTGGTCCGTGTTCACTAAATACTTAACATTTGAGGTGAGACACCCCAGGAGGCAAAAACACTGTTTTTTCATGCAGTTATCAATTTTGAGATTTTTGGCTGTTTTTCATCCTTAACATGTTTTCTTTCATAAAAGTCAAACGAAATGGTAGAAAATCTACTTTTCTCTCTATTTCTCTCTATAAAATCTACTATATTTTACATCATTTTGCCTCTATTGTTGGTAGATTTCTCCTAAATTCACTGAAAGTTAGCGTGCTACTGTGACATACTGTGCTGTGCCTGTTGTCTGACCCATGTCTTGTCAGGTATCGTTGTAAAGCTCTCTCTCTCCTGAACAATGATGTAGGCTTCAAAAATGGTCATCTCCTCCATATCCGCAACCAACCGTAAAAGTACGATTTACATTAACAATCTATGGAATTTTACAGTCCAAGTCTTTAAAGGCCGTTTTCTCAAAATGAGTTTTTCCTTTGACTCTGAACCCGAAATCTCCACTTCAGCAGCACTTACAGACACCAATCCTTCCACTTTTATTCCTGTCTATATCCTGAAGGTTTTTACAGAAGGGATTGTTGATATGTCATTCAGAGCCTGATTTATACAACATTTTATTCCTAAAAACACGGCAAAATTGGATTGTTTTGGGCTGGTGTCAGTATTTTTGCATTTACAAAGTAATAAAAAGAGATATCCAGAATCCCCTCTGGAAAAACTTCTGACTCTAAGATGTTAACAAAATGAATCAAGAATTTTGAAAGAGGCTTTATCCATTTTTCAGATTTCCGGTCTGGAAATGTATGCAAATTAGCACATATTTCATCACATATAGCCTCATTTACACATTTAAACATAACATTTGACAAAACTTGTAATACAAAAAATATTTGTCTTAATGTAAGTGATGAACTTGGGAAGTTTCATGGTGATATCTGTTATTTAAATTTTTTACCCTATTCACCTGGGGTGTCTAACCTTGATCCTGAAAAGTGGGCAGACAACCTGAAAACATGTTCCTGGTCTGTGCCGTCATCAGCAGCAGGGACAGAGCTCTACATGTCTTCACCTGAACCAGGCTCCAAAGTAGGTTTCAGTGTAATGTAAGTAAGAATGTAGTTCATAAAGTTACTACTTACTAATACTTGAGTGCAGAGATGAGCCTGACTTACCGGCTGAGTGGAGGTGGATGCAGAACGGGCATTTTTGTTGGTCTGAGAGGTTTTGGACTGGAAGATGGATCCGTAGAAGACTATGAGGGCCTCCACGATGCGGGCCTGGTGGGGGTAATCGACCAGAGAGGACAGGGATATCGTAGCTCCGGTCGGACGGGGACGCATCAGGGAGGGCCCGAACACAATCCCTAAGTTACTAGGACTCATCTTGTTATCTTCTTCTAGCTCTGCGATCCTGGGGGGAGGAAGCCAGAGGGACGGTCGGAAACCAAATCATATTTAACAGAACCGGTTTGTTATTGTTCTCGTCGTTTCAGCTGCATGTGGCGTCATGACAAACCTGCGGAGGTGGCGGATGATGTAGCGCAGCGTAGTGATGTTGGCCTTGGGCAGCTCCTTCAGGAGCTCCCTCAGCTTTTCCACCAGCACCAGGATCTCCGGGTCGGTGTCGGGACCCAGATCCACCAGCTCAGAGCCCTTGGTCACCGCCGGGTTGATGCTGTTAGACTCGGCCTCCCCTCCCTCTGACGCGTCTCCCTCGCTCTGCAGACTCTCCTTGGCCAAACCCATCAGGCTGTTGTACAGGCGGAACAGCATGATGGGCTCTGGAAGCTGGGGGCGAAGGAGAAACAAAACCATGTGTTAGAGCGGACGAACTGAGCATGAACACAACACTTCCTGCAGGGCAGAGCAGGACAGCCACGCTAATATCCAACTGAAATGAGCAGCAGACTTTATGAATGAATTGAACATGAGAATCTGTGCACATGTGTAAGTGACTATGCACGTCCATGTAGAGTGTGCATGCAATATACCAGTGGTTCTCAACGTGGGGTCCGGGGACCCCTAGGGGTCCTTGAGAGATCTGAAGGGGGTCCCCAATTTATTTTTTGAAATAAGTATTTATTTTTTTTATTTTACCATGTTTTCTAGATTTTTTAAAAACTTTTTTGTTTTAGAAATTTTACCACTTTTTTCTAGAAGTTTTTTATTTTTTTTATTTTACCACTTTTTCTAGATTTTTAAAAAACTTTTTGTTTTAGAAATTTTACCACTTTTTTCTAGAAATTTTTTATTTTTTTATTTTTATTTGGAACATTTTTGGTATTTTTTACCACTTTTTTTTTGGAGAAAATGTTTTAATTTTTTTTTTTTTTTTTATTCCTTTTTTTTGGATAATTTTTACCACTTCTTCCTAGAAATGTTTAAATGTTTTTGGAGAAATTGGACCGCTTTTTCCCATGCATTTCTCTATAATATTTCCAAAAATATTTCCTAATTTAAAAAAGTATAAAAAAAGTAACGTTCTTCAGTCTCAGAACAAATATTTGTGTATTTCTGGTGTTTACGTCTAAATTTGGTCTAATGGGGGCCCGTGGTCTTATTTGTGTCAATTTAGAGGTCCTTGATGTACAAAAGGTTGAGAACCACTGCAATATACCAATACCTCTGACATATTTTTTTTTACTGTGATTGTAATATGGACTAGAGATTTGAGCTAAATAATAAACAAGTCAGGTCACACGCTGGTTGATTCATGTTAAAATCCAATTTTTCTTCACAAATCAGCAAAGATTCACTACTATTTGTCACATTTACAAACTCAGATTCTTATCTGTGTATTTTAACCATTCATAAAGGTTGTTGTAATGCTTTCACCTCCATGTTTCTGATAGCAAGATTCAGCATAATAATCCTTTTAATTAGTAAATGAGGAAGAAAAACACCTGGACCTACAGTTAAAATACACTACAATATATAAATGTGTTAAAGAGGTAAGAAGTACGTTTTCTGTTAGAGATCCGCCACAGGTCATTTGAACTATTGCGTACCTGTCTGAGGTACAGCTTAAGAACATTGCTGATGTCGTGTGGCGAGCACTGGGACAGCTCAACCAGTTCCTTCCCGTTCTCAAAGGCCTGACACAGTTTCTCAACGCGAGTCTTCACCCCGTTCACCCTGTAGATGCCCTGTGAGGAGGAGGAAGCAGTGGTTTGTTGTAGCAGCCGGTTTGGACTTCTTCTCTGTGGCAAAGATTCGCAGACAGTCAGCACTTTAACACGCAAGCATTAAAAAAACCGTTCCCACCTTCATCTTGAGTGCCCGTCTCTCTATCTCCGAAATGCACTTGGTGATGATGAAGGGGATGCCGTCGCTGGCACAGCTGGCTATCTGAGTGAACTCCCTGCCAAACAGCTGCAGGCGGCCCTGCAGCTTCTTATGGCCGCACTGGATGGCCAGAGTCTCCAGACAGCGCTTGTGACACGACAGGAAACACTGCAGGACCGGAGGAAGAAGAATAGGAACGTGCCGATTTGACGAATTGTCAGAGACATCAACAACAACATGCTTCAGTTTCTGAGGATATGACAAAAAAACCTCACCTCCTCGCACTCGGCCCCCTGGAAGTAAACGTAGCTGTCACATTCGCGGCACTTGGACGGAGTCCGCAGCTTCCTCAGTCGGTGAGTCTGGGCTGCTTTGGACAGGCCGATGTTACGGAACGGTCTGGTGGACACCACCACGTCAGGATCCATGCCGTTAATGTCTGGAAGGAGACAGAGAGAGTGAAGGAGACCCCCACCTCAGCAAAACACTCAAGACAACTCTCAGTTTAGACATGTAGTCAAACAGCAGAGTCAAATATATTATATTATATATAAAAATCTTACTTGAACTTTCAAATGAAGCTACATTCCCGTCTTTCTCATCTGCTTCCTCATTGGACGATATCGTCCCCGTGGATGCTGTCCGAGCCAATTTACTGATGTCACCTAAAATTATAATTTGTCAGACTTGCTATGAATCAGAATCAGAAATGTTTTTATTGCCAAGAGCAGTGAAGGTCAGTTTACAGCACAAGGAACTTGACGTTACGAAATTTAAATAAAATAAGATAAAACAGAATAAATCAAAAATATTCTAGTGCAAAAATATGCATATAGTATGTACAATTTAGTATTAAAAAAAAAAAATTAAATATATGACTTTCGTAATCACAATGTATGAATGAGACATCCTGCTGCTGACCTGTGCTGGCAGTAGGAGACTCCAGGCCTCCGTCTCCTCCGACGCTGTCATCACTCACTGTTGAGCCCCATGACTTGTGGCCCTGCCCTGCAAGACACAAGAGTCAGTGTTAGAGTAATAATGACCTAACATGACACCACACCAACTTAAAAAGACGTTTTCTGCTCCATTTTGTCTCATACCAAAAAAAACCCCAACAACTTCAAAACAATCTCGTCTTTCACGACTGTTCATGTGCAGTGAAACAAACAAATGAACCGTGGTGAAAACTCATCAACAGGTGGGATGCGTCGACTCGAGATGTTATGAATAAAGATGCAAATGATTATCAGCAGCAGCAGCAGCACGCGGGACAAACGGTGACACAGCACTTACTCCTGCGTTGCATCTCGTCTTTGTACTCAGGACCTGTTGGCTCCACATAGCTCGTCGGGTCCGTGTTGAAACTGTCGTTCCTGGGTCTGTGGCCCTGCCTGTAATAAGAAGATAAAATCTGGTAAATATATTCAAAGTGGAAATAAAGAACTGTTCAACAGGACCTAAATACAAGGGCCAGGAGTGACAGACGCTGCTGTGTCTTGACATTAGAAGAAGACGCTACCTGTTGGTGGCGTTTGAAAATAAGGTTTATTATAACATCAATATCACATGATTCAGGTACACTGCAAAAACTCAAAATCTTTCCAAGAATAATTTGTCTTATTTCTTGTCACCATGTCTCATTTCTAGCCATAACTAAACTCTTTCCAAAAAATGAACTTGTTTTCACATAATTTTCACTTGTTTCAAACAAATTTGACGAAAAATCTGCCAATGGAGCGAGTTTTTCTTTCTTATTACAAGCACAAAAAAACTTGATCCATTGGCAGATTTTTCTACTTATTTCAAGTGAAAATTATCTGAAAATAAGTTAATTTTTAGGTGATGAGTCTGATTTTAAGTGGAAAGAGTTTAGTTTTGACTAGAAATGAGACATTTTGACAAGAAATAAGACAAATATTCTTGGAAAGAGTTTTTGCAGTGTATAACATCAGTATCACATGATTCAGGTACACTGCAAAAACTCCAAATCTTTCCAAGAATATTTGTCTTATTTCTTATATCTAATTTCTAGTAAAAACTAATCTCTTTCCACTTAAAATCAGACTCATCACCTAAAAATGTATAACTTATTGTCTTAAAAATAACTTATTATCAGATAATTTTCACTTGTTTCACAAGTTTTTCGTGCTTGTAATAAAGAAAAACTTGCTCCATTGGCAAATTTTTCTACTTATTTCAAGTGAAAATTTGTTGGAAACAAGTGAAAATTATCCGACAGCAAGTTAATTTTTAGGTGATGAGATTAGTTTTGACTAGAAATAAGACAAATATTCTTGGAAAGACTTTGAGTTTTTGCAGTGTAGTATTTGCTAATGTTGTACTGTTAGCTTTGCGTCAGGCTTTTTCAGTGGATGTGACTGCAGCTCTTACTGTGATGAGGGGCAGTAGGCATCAAACAAGTAGTGAACGCCCGGCTGCTCGGGTAACTGCAGGTCTCGCACGTGGGCGGCGTACTGCTGGCCCGGGTCGTACAGCTTGCTGCTCTCGCACAGCGTCTGGTAGTGGACGGGCAGGGCGACCGTCTGCATGTGCATGAGCTGGTAGTAGGAGATGGTGGCCTGGAGGGGACGAGCGGACGGATGACAAGGTTAACACAGGAGATCGGGGGGCGGTCAGCGTCGACCTGATGTTAATGTGTGGTTTTGGTGGATCGTCCTGACCGAGCGGAGGGTCTGGTCGCTCTGTTTGATGACGTCCTGCAGATTCCTCAGCACCGTGACCTTCGTGTGCTCCAGCTCCAGCTGTTGAGCTGTGGCGTCAGCTATACATGTCTTGTAAGTGGCCTCTGCTTCGTCCGCCTGAACACACACACATGCTTCTTGTTTACATCAGATTTAGTAGTAGTTTATTCGATCTTTTACACAAAATTATTTACAGTTGAGCATCACTCAGTCATTCGTTCAACTAGTTCATAAATAGATCGCAAAGGTGTAGGCTGAAGCCGTCTAGCTGATAAATGCCTAGTACCCTTTAATTCAATATCCCATTAAATCCATTAGAGCTCTTCATGATTTCAGAGACTCATAGAAAGAACCAAGTACCCAGTAATTAACAAATGTAGCCAAAAATAAAAGAAATAAATAATTAAACATTATTACAGTTGCAATCAGAGTCACAGAAAGAAATAATTATCCAATAATTAACAAGTGTAGCCAAAATAATTTAACAGCAATCAACACCCAATTAATCAATCCTGTTTATAGCTTTCTATCATATTGTGTTTTAATCCGTTTTTAAATTGTGTTATGTTTTTGCATTGTTTGAGATCCTCTGTCAAGCTATTCCACAGTTTTAATCATTTTCATATTTGTAAATGAAGTTATTGATAGAAACCTTATTGCGAGCCTCTTCCTCTAATCGTTTCTTCTTCTCCACAGACTTCGCTGTGGATCCTCCTCCCTCCTCCTCGGCCTTGCTGGCTACAGTCTTGGCCTTCTCGTACTCCTCACAGCGGACCATGTAGACCTGCCTGGCCTTACGCAGATTACCCTCGCACTCCATCTGAAAGAAGACACAAGTCAGTTTATTTCGTACTTAGAGATGCAATAAGCCGAGTTCACATGCTGTATACGAAGGAGAAGACTGTACCAGTTTTCTCTTTGCTCGCAGCCAGTGCTCCTTGATCTCCTTTCGTCTCTTTTCATGCTCCTGCTTCCGCTGCACCAGAGGCTGCGTGGACACATTGACAGATCAGCGCCGTGTGTATGGGGCGAAGGCTAGCCCAGTGTTAAAGGCATAGTTCAACATTTTGGCAAAATTGGCCCATTGCTATAATCGCTATAGTCATAGCAGTAGGTTTGTTACCTTTAATTGTCAGTGCAAGCTATTTTTAGAACGGCGGAGCAGAGCCGTGAGCTGCTCAGAGCTACACTGTGGAGGCTAAAGGAATTTCTTGGTTTCCCTCATCAAACTCATCAAATACACAATCCAACAACTTCAAAACGCTCTGGTGGACAAGTTGTGACCTGCACATTCACCACGCTATGAGATAATAACAGAACGTTATGAAACTGAGACATTTTCAAGGTAAATAGAGGGTAAATACAGAGACTGCTTGCTGAAAAACTGTCCCTGAACGCAACGCGCATCAGCGGTTTTGCATGAATTTACCTCTAAAACAGCTCCGTCTTGTAACCACGACAGCGTTTTTGAGTTGTTGGGTTGTGTATTTGATGAGGGAAACCAAGAAATTCCCTTAGCCTCCATAGCATAGCCCTGAGCAGTTCACGGCTCTGCTCCACCGTTCTAAAAATAGCTTGCACCGACAATTAAAGGTAACGAGCCTACTGCTATGACTATAGCGATTATGGCAATGGGCCAATTTGCCAAAATGTTGAACTATCCCTTTAACAGGTGCAGCAGGATGTGAGTGACTGTAGCTGGTGTTGCAACCGAGCATTTCAACATGAATTTACCAGGATGAAGGTCTGGCTGTGCAGGGTGGTGCTGGCCTGCTGCAGCCCCACGCTCTGCTCCTGGTCCTGCTCCAGAGCCAGCGAGTAGATGGAGAAGAGGGGCATGTGGGGCTGGAGGGAGCGAACGCAGCACACAAAATGTGTTAATGCGTTAGGTTAACCCCAACTTTTAATATTCAATGTCACAGATAATCAATGACAGACAGTTTAAGTGATCAGAAGGAGGTTTACATGTGTTATGCTGTGTTTGCAGGACTGGTATAATCTCTGGAGGCCTTTGGAAAACTCGGTCTCTGGTAAAATCCAAGAACAGGCTCATATGACAACAGCACGGATGAGAAAGCGGTTAAGTCACAAATGCATTCATTCACTAATTTTCTCACCCAGTGAAATCCTCTTCTCCACGTAGCTGATCAGGTCCTTCATGTACTTGGAGACGGTTTTTGCGTAGAGCAGAGCCGAGTCCACCCCTCCCTCGCTGCGCTGCAGGACCAAATCCACTTCCTCGACTCGACCTGCACATCCACACACAAAAACATACCGTAACTATGACAGCAAACTGTTTTTTGTTGACCGATTTGTGGGAGATGAGATTTGCGAGGGATGTGAGGATCCGTCGCTAAGGTGATTATCGCCAACATCTGGTGTTGTTATGGTTTTATTTTGTCGCTGTTGTGTTCTAGCTCTTTACACACAAACTGTCACGTCTCCCCCCCTTCAGTTTCCTGACATGAATCTGTGTTCCTGCTGCAGTTTACAGTTTTTCTCAATTGCTAAGACACATTTCTTGAAACCTTCCCTCCTTTTCTCTAAACTGTGAACACAAACCCCAGTTTTCAAGCTGCATTCACAAAACCTCAGCCTCTTCTTGCAAAACCAAACTTTCACCTCAAAACAGTTCAATCTGTTCTCAAAACTGAACTATGTCATCAAATAACACTACTGTGCAGTCACTAAACAGAAAACACAATGCTCAGGACATGACGCTGTAGAAATACATGTTTATTGTTTACATAGGATAAATGCATGATGCAAAACAAAACACCTGCATTCCCAGTTCATCCCTCCTTCCCTCATCCTCTCTTCCTTCACCCTGTCATCTCTCATCTTCTCCTCTTGCAAAACAAATAACCTGTGCATTCAGCACTTGTACATAGTACAGTGAAAACTAAAAAAAAAGTGCAAAAAAACAGAAATCCTGTGCATTCACATGTAGCACTTGTACAGTACACTGCAAAAACTCAAAATCTTTCCAAGAATTTTTGTCTTATTTCTTGTCAAAATGTCTCATTTCTAGTCAAAACTAATCTCTTTCCACTTAAAATAAGACTCATCACCTAAAAATTAACTTGTTTTCAGATAATTTTCACTTGTTTCAAACAAATTTTCACTTGAAATAAGCAGAAAAATCTGCCAATGGAGTTTTTTGTGCTTGTAATAAGAAAGAAAAACTTGCTTCACTGGCAGATTTTTCTACTTATTTCAAGTGAAAATTTGTTTGAAACAAGTGAAAATGATCTGAAAACAAGTTAATTTTTAGGTGATGAGTCTTATTTTAAGTGGAAAGAGTTTAGTTTTGACTAGAAATGAGACATTTTGACAAGAAATAAGACAAATATTCTTGGAAAGATTTTGAGTTTTTGCAGTGTACAAGAACAAACAGAAATCTTGTGCAATTAGCACTTGTACAGTATGCAGCAAGCCTACGTAAAAACAAAGTACAAAAATATCAATGAGAGGTGCAGAACTGAGCCACAGCATCACTGCTCCGTACTGGATCCGGCCACAGGACTTCATCCTGAACTGTTCCCTCACATCATTGGAGTGTGATCCATTTTGAGTTGTTGTGTTCAACCGGTGAAACTTGTGCTTTAATTGTGTTTGACTTTTGCCACCTGTGCTCAGCCTTAAGCAACACAGGGTTTAGTGTTTTAGCAATCGAGAGAAACTGTAACCCGTCAGCTGTCACTCGCACTGCAGAACCCATCGGTGCACCACAGTGTTTACATCAGCAGGGGGAGACCTGCAGCACAGCACCGACCGATCCAGTGGAACAACAGAAAACTTCAATGTCCTGATTACAAGTTGGACAACATGCTTTACAAAAAGGAGAGGATGCCGGAGCACAAGAAAATCTAAATTTATCAAAATGTTTGATTTTCACAAGACAAAAGTTAGAGTGAATGGAGAGGATGTGACTGACCCATGTCCTGCAGGTCGCTCCTGAAGTGGCCGCCGTCTCCTCCCTGGCCCGTGGCCGTGTACAAGTTCTCCATCGACTGAACAGAAACACAGAGATGATTCATTATTGACAAACAGATCAGCGTTCGTCATCAACTCTGGGACTTTTTTTATCTTCACCCAGTGGAAAGTTGGGAGGGGATACTTTAACTTTAATTTAATTAACTCTACTCTGTGTTTAAAATAAGTTAAAGTCACCGTATTTTAGGGAACACTTTACAATAAGGGTCCCTTAATTAACATTAGTTAGTGCATAATAACCATTAATTAACTGTTTACAGATATATTAACAATCATTATTATGACTTAGGGTTAGAAAACATGTAGCCTATTAGTAAGCATTTAATTAAAGTTTACTACTGAAAGTTAGTTAATAAATTAAAAGTTGAATAATGTAATTAGTTATCATTATGTATGCATTACTCAGCATTAATTAATACATTACCATATGTTAATGCTTAATAATGTACTAACTAACGTTAATTAAGGGACCCTTATTGTAAAGTGTTACCGTATTTTAATTTGTTTTCTTAACTGTTGGATAAAGTGCTTCAACATTAAAAAATAAATAAATAAATAAATAAAAGATAAATAAAATTAAAAAAAAACCCACCCTGCTTTTCTCCGTGGGCAGCAGTGAGAGCAGCGTGGAGCTGTCCACCTCTCCCATCAGCAGTTCAGACACACTGAGGAGAAAACAGACATTTTAACATCACAGATTAAATGAATTATATAAAATGGGTGTGGAAAAAAAGAATCCAACCAACAGGGGAGGTTATAGAGCAGATTTTAAAAGTGAAAGAAGAAAGAGAACCTGACTTTTGCAGATACACGGGAGACAGGAAGTGATAAAGGTTTTATCTGTCTACCAGGTGTGACGAGTTTCTCCTCATAGTCACTGCAGGTTTCTTAGAATTTATTTATTTTCCTACGGATTCTTAATCCAATCCTCTCTTTTAATCAGATTGTCTGCTTTGTGGGACGATAAGGACAAAACAAAACAACCCCCCCCCCCAAAAAAAAAGTATGCCTTTTTTTTGAGAATGAGGAAACAGACTTCAGGCAGGCAGATTTCAACGGCCTCTGCCAGCTCACTTCCTCCTGCAACAGATATCTTAGTCCTGAAATGCCAATGACAAGCATGTGATTAGCTGTTGGCATGATACAATTCAACTACACATAAAAACAAATACATTCCCTGACTCCACTGACTGTTTTTAATCATCTGTGTATTATCTGTAAATTTTTTTTTTTTTTAAAAGATCTGGTCAAAACATTCATGATGGAAATCCTGAGTTGTGTAGTCGTCAAATTTAATAATAATCTATTTGGTCTTAATCTGTCATCTGAAATCAAATCAACGGTCTCATGATTTATCTTCAGTCTGTAGCAATCTGTTTTAGCAGTCAGGTAGTGAACAACATTTTCAAGTTTTGGTTTTGTGTCACACAGCAGGAGAAAAACCACTTCCTGTTTTCAGCTCTGTCTCATGCAAATGTGTCACCATCACTGCACTTCTCTCTCATTCCCAACAACAGACAACACTGTGTACACACTAACATGCACACACACAGGACAACAGTTCCTGTCTGTAAAAAAAAAAGAAAAGAAAAGAAAAGGTACAGTGCATTCAGAGGTTATTCAAACCACCACACTCTTCTCTCATGTTGTAGCCTCGTGATCTACATTCAACGTATAGAAGCAAAAACAGTTTCTCTCGGGTTCAGGTTGGGTCGGGACAGCCTGACAGTCACTAAGCCGCTCCTGTGTTGTCCCCTGTGTCTTCTCGGCCCTGCATGCGCTTTGAAGGCTCTGAGGTTCCCGCCCAAGATTTTTGATAAAAATATCTCTGTTCAGCCCCTCAACCTCAAACTGTCTCTCTGTCTGAGACTGCAAAACAAAACCCCTCAGCGTGATGCTACCACCATTAACCACACGCCACTGTTGGAAACATATTTTTGCAGAGCTGAGAATCACGTTTCAGGTGTTTCTCAGGTTCCTGGGGTCGCTCCTCTGTCCTGACTGCTCAGTTTGGGCTTTGGATGGAGTCACGATGGCTCCTTCTTCCATCAAAAAAAAACGATGGAAGCCACCAATCTGTACCTAGACACAGATAGCAGGTCCTGCGGAGACTGCTTGCTGAAAAACTGTCCCTGAACGCAACGCGCATCAGCAGTTTTGCATGAATTTACCTAAACAGCTCCGTCTCGTTATTATCTCATAGCGTGGTGGTTGTGCAGCTCACAACTTGTCCACATTTGATGAGTTTGATGAGAGAAACCAAGAAATTCCTTTAGCCTCCATAGCATAGCTCTGAGCAGCTCACGGCTCTGCTCCGCCGTTCTAAAAATAGCTTGCACCGGCAATTAAAGGTAACGAACCTACTGCTATGACTATAGCGATTATGGCAATGGGCCAATTTGCCAAAATGTTGCACTATCCCTTTAAATGATTGTGGCATCAACATAAAACACTTTCTAAATGCACCATGTTCCAGTATCCTGCGGTATAGTTGTAATACCAGAGGGCTATTATATGACGTTGAGGTTGTCCTTTCACAATGACATACTATAAAAAGGTGTACCAGGTACTTACTTGCTGCTAAAAGCAACTGCAATGGTTTCAATCGCCTTCTCAAACTCCTTTTTATCGGCCTCGTTACAAGCCTCATAGTGGAAACCTGAAAAATCACAACGGTGCATGTGTTCAGGTTTCAGTTGTGGTGGTGAAGAATACATTATCATCCAAATTAAGTCACACACCTTAACATCAGTCACACCACACAAACAAAACTACAGTGTAGCAACTAGCACGTTCATTATAAACTGTAACTGTGGATGATTACTGTTATGGCTTGGTGTGTTGTTGATGTGCATTGTCCCTCTTAATCATCATAAAGTTGTCTTATAAAATAAAAACAAGAATCCATCCACATTCAGTTGATTCATTTTCAGGGGTTGAGGTTTCCCTGCACCGACTGACCTTTGACCTTGGAGATGAGCTTCCCTGCAGCAGTGAGGATCTCCACGGTGTTTAGCAGTGGGTAGGTGTTGATGACCTGCCGCAGCACCCGCAGGACCTCACCCAGACACTCGTGGGCCACCGGCCGCTGACTCTCCTTACCTGGGTGGGAGAGGGGGGAGAAGACGTGGGGGTGAGACAAATAGCAAACAAGATGTGTGTTAATCTGTGATTGTTAGAGCTGCTGTGGGCAGATTTAGCATTTTTAGACACAGCTGGGTAACTAATTCCTTATTGTCTCTATTCCTAGTGGTAACCCACAGTACGCTACGAGGCTAATGGCTCTAGCTTCAAATATATCACATATGACAGAGGTCATTTTCTTCCTATTTAAAGGGATAGTAGCATTTTTTTTAAAGCGGGGTTGTATGATCTACAAATAGCCCCTAAGTACTTTAATTGCAGTAGAAGACTCTCTGCACTCCTCCCGTTAGCAACGCCAGCCCATAATAGCCCTGCCCAGAGACTTACAACATATATTGTTGTGAATGGACCCAAAGAAACGGCCTATTTTCACGGCCTAAAAGAGGTTTTACCTGAAAAAAAAAGACAACACAGTTCCATTGTTCTCTATAATATAATTTTTTCCAGCCCTTCAAAGTGCAGGAAAAACACAGTTTTTATTTGGACCTAACCAACTCACGTATCCCTCCGCCCAGGGTTAGCGCCCGCCGATCAGCAGTTGGTTAGCTCCAAATAAAAACTGTGTTTTTCCTGCACTTTGAGGAGCTGGAAAAAATTATATTATAGCCAACAATGGAACTGTGTTTTTTTTTTTTCAGGTAAAACCTCTTTTAGGCCACGAAAATAGGCCGTTTCTTTGGGTCCATTCACAACAACGTATGTTGTAAATCTCTGGGCAGGGCTATTATGGGCTGGCGTTGCTAACGGGAGGAGTGCAGAGAGTCTTCTACTGCAATTAAAGTACTTAGGGGCTATTTGTAGATCATACAACCCCACTTTTAAAAAAAATGACACTATCCCTTTAACTCTATGCCATGAGGCCAATAAAAAACATTTGCCAAAACTTCCAAAACTATCCCTTTAAGTTGTTGCAAGTCACAGTTTCTGCTGTTGCTGTTTGTGGAGAGGACAGAAGCAGACAGTCCGAGTGCAGACAGACAACCGGTACAGTGACAAACACATCAGAGTCAGACGGGTCAAGTCAAGGCACGTATCAGCGTCTCGGCTTGGATGTCACCGGTGACACATCTGTAGCCTGCGTCCTCACTTCCTCCTCCTCCTCCTCCCCCACGCACACGCACAGTCACGACACACACACACACGTACGTCAACTCGCATCTGGTCCACAGTGTTGCCTTCTTTTCTGCACATCCCTTTTTCTAATGGCAGCTACAGTACTTGCTCACAGAGGAGGCCAGAGGGCAGCCGGTCCCTCCATCCTCCCACAGTCTGTCTGAAAATGTGTGCGAGCGAGTGTCTGATCTGCAGCAGCAGCAGCAGCGAGAACAGAGTGACCTGAACACCGAGCCTCAGAGGATGTGGTCTTTTCTATTGTTTTGCAAGATTAGAGACTAATTATGGCGCTGTGCTACAACAGCTTTTTGAACTGAATAAAAAACAAATCACCTAACCCACACTTTTACTCAAGTGCAGCAGCTCCACGTTAAGGAGCTTTCTAGATCGCAGCGGTGGAAACAAAAACCTATACTCTCTGATTGTGCTACTGATTGAGACGAGGAGGCAGCGTCGGGTCACGGCGATTCAGCCAACGTATCAGAATAGGAAGTGTGGACGCGGCCGCTCTGTCAGAGGGTTATCCATCATGGCTTCCTGTTTAGAAACAGCTCAACCTGGGTGGAGAACATGACAGAACAGAGCCAGATAACAGCAGACGGAGCCGCACAAAAAAACAAATCTCTCTCTCCGAACCACAGAGATCCGCTCTGAAAATAAACTTCAGTTTAGTTTAAGACCGATCAGGACGTGTTGTTTTCAAGGGGGTTTCTTTTGTTACGCAGGCGAAATCGACTCTCAAGTATAGTGGCTCCATGAGGAGAGTAAAGGTGTATTGCCGTTTTAAGCCTCGCGTCATCACGGAGGAGGGAAGAGGAGTTGTGTGTTGTACGAGGCAGGCAGTAAACAAGAAGTCGGCTTCCTGCTGGAGACAAGAGTGCGGTCGACTCTGTGGGTGCAACGGAAACGCAGCCCTTCATTTGGAGAGAGAGGAAGCTCACTCACTTGTCAGTTTTACTTGTGCTGGGTTGTTCTTCCAACCTCCACAACTAACCCTCCAAATTATACATGTGTCAATGAACAGGACCGACACAAACCTTTTGTGTATTCATCATCATCATCATCATCGTCGTACTCACAGCGTCAAAATATACAGGCGTGTGTGACACAAAAGGGGAAGAAAAAGAAGAAGAAGAAGAAGACTGTCCACTATTGTTCTGCGTTCAAACTGACAAACTCACATGAGCCCAACAAAAACTCATGACACAAGAGAGAAACAAAACAAAAAGAGTTACGGAGTCACCAGCCACAAGCTGAAAATCACACCCCGTCAGACACACAGACACAACTGTTCTGTCTCCACAATGGTGAAAACAGTATTCATGTCGGTATAGGAGTATCAGGAGGATCAGCTACAGGTGCTACAGGAAATATTTGGGACTTTCTAGAGTCAAACGTCAGAGGGAAAGTTTCTGTAGGTGGATTTGTGTCTGGTGCAAGTTTGTGGGTGAGCATTAAAAACAAAACTAAACTAAACTTAAAAAAAACAAGAACTGTTCACTGGATCTAACCTTCAGTCAGCACCACATCCTTCAGTTTCTCCACAGCCTCGGCGAAGCGTGCCACGTCCCTCAGCAGGGCCGGGATGTCCTCCACTTCGATAGCCGTGCTCTCTGGACTTTCGGACGGAGTGGTTGGGGTCAAGGCCCCCTTCCCTTGGCCCTTAGTGAACACCCATGACTGGAGGGGGAACCCTGAGGAGACACGATGACATCATCACTCCAGACAACATCCAAACTGACAGAAATAATCAGCAAGGAGATGATCATTTATTCAACTTTCTATTACGTACTATATCTAGTTGCTTTCAAAACCCTTTTTTTCTAGTTTTATCCAGATGAAAAGACCAATAACTCTCAACACTGTTAAATAGGTCACCTATAAGAAGTAGCACCCAGTTAGCTTAGCACAATGACTTGTAACTCTGTGGAATCTCAGGTTCTTTCCAACATAACAGGAAGTTAGATTTTTACACTGAACTATGGTGCTAATTTCTGCACTTTTGTGTTTGCAAGGTGACAGCTAATTAGCTGATGATGCATATTTAGCCTAACACATGGGCATGAGGCGGCGATGTGGCTTCTTGTCTGACACCTCAGAAGTGACTTTGCATATTTCACAAAATTTCAGCTTCTTTGAATGCGAGGATTTTGTGTGGTTTCAATCATTGTAGCCTGTAAAGGATTTAGTGTCAGACTCAAGTTCGATCAGTCAGGAAACCTGAAGATTGGGCTTTGGGACACTAGGGGCGAGCGCTGTTCACAGTGTTTGGACAATTTGAAGACTTTAAAGTATGACAAGAAGACTCAACAAAGGTGAAAACACTGAGGTGAATTTTAGATATGCATATTTAGTATTCCTGCAGCCAGATTTTGCTCCCTTTTTTCCCCCCCAATGGAAAATATGGGCCGTGCACAGCAGATAAGTCACGAACAGAATCAGACCTGCAGCGCTGGCGTGTCTGCTCAGCGCCGTCGGCCTCTTCATGGTGGCCACGGGGGACGGGCAGCCCACCCCCTGCAATGACGGGATCTTGCTGTGCTGGATGCCCGGGGTACCGGGGCAGGACGCCGACAGGTCCTGGGGTCCTCCGGCCGAGGCTGGAGTGAGCGTTGAAGATGAGGAAGAAGACAAGGGGGACGAGGAGAGGGTGACGTCTCCCGCATCCTTCCGCGGCAGCTCCTGGAGGATGGACAACTGAGAGAGAAAGAGAAAAGGAGGACAGGAAGATGATCACTCTCTGGCATCAACACATCATCGTGACTCCTCTTTTTACTTTTTGCTGCCTTCAACATTTTTTTAAAAAAAGGCAGCAATATTGTTGGTAAACACACATATGAAGACTTTCACAAGATCCTGTGCTGCGTTGTGTAACACTTCCTGGCTCCAAGCAGTTGTTGGGTGTGGCAACATGAGCCGAGTCTAAAGTAACAGAAATGTCATTTACTGTTTGGAATATGCACAGTGACATCTTCAAAAAAGGTGGAAATAAATAACCGTCTCATCTGCCTCATTGTTTCTTTAGAGCTCAGTTGGTGCACCTCATCTCCCACAGACTAGATTTAGACTGTAGTCGGTGCTTCACGCTCTCTGGGCCTGCAAAATGCATCTCTAGGAAGACACTGCTCGTAGAAATAACTTCTGATGCAACTGTGCCATTTGTTTTGGATGTACAACAAGACAATCAAACAGTCCCACATACCTGTTTAAGCCATACGTTGTGCTTGTTGGGCAGTATGTCCAGCCTGTCCTTGCCTTTCAGCTCGGCTTTTTTAACTCTCTGACTCGTAGAGTAAGGGTTGTAGCTACTCTTGGCACCACGTTTCAACATGCTCCTTCTCCCCTACAGCTTTGACTCCATTGCAACTCAAGCTACAGCTACAGCTTTTGAAACCGATCACGCAACAGCATTCACTCAACACACACACACAGTGCAGCCAGCCACAGCAGCTTCATAGGTGAAAACCCCACACAGCAATACTTCCTATGAGCCAGATATGAGTCAGTGTGTAGTCAGGCTCAAATACGTACAATTAACTTAATATATGACTGTCACACTGCAGCATAATTAATGTTTTCCAAGCAGGTTCCCAGTGTCAATCTGTGCTCACACAAACCTTAACCTGAGTATTTACATCTGGTGCAAGTCTACGTTTCACACACACATACACACACACAATCACCAGTGGACCGGAGCCCCCTCTCTGCTGCCCTGTCCTCTCCAGCTGAAGGTCATCTGCGCCTCACACTCACACACACTCACACACTCACACAGCCCAGTGCCAGTCAGAAACCAGAAGTGATGCGCTGTACTCACAGACGATGCGCTGCTCTGAGGCCCGGGGCTTCCTGCTCGACTCTTCTTCGAGATGGATGGCGTCTTGATCAGTTCCCGTTTCTTCCTGAACATCTTCAGCGTGCCTTTGCCGTCCATCCCGACTTCTTTGAGTTTGACGCACAGCCCCCCCACCCACCCCCCGACTCGCCACTTGGGTGCTCTGCCGCTCGCGCTCAGCGGGAACTCGGTGCCATCCAGGCCAACCTTCAGCCACGGCAGCTGTCTGTCTGTCTTCCTCCTGCTGCTGCTGTCGCACATCGAGCCGCGCAGGCTCACTGACGGAGAGACAGACAGCTCACCGCAAACTGTCTGTGCGCTCCTGGCATCCGCTCTGCGTGCCCGCTCAGTTCCGTCAGAGGAAAGAGAGGAGGACACAGAGGGGAAACAGCGCTATTTCACACACAAAAAAACAACAACCTTGATCCCGATTAAGTTTCACTCCAGAAACTTTTGTCAAAGCGCTGAAACTTTCAACATGAGGACGGATAAGAGTTGGCTGCGTCCTGACGCAAACGCACAAACCGTCGCCTTGGTCAGATTCATAGAAATCAAGTTATCCTGACACACGTGCGTTTCCACCATGTGACCCCCGCCGCCTCCTCGTGCACCTGCTGCACAGAAAATTAATACAGCGACATGTTCGCGGTGATGTTCACTACTGACAGGAGGCGGGTGGACCTCCGGTCGAGCTTCACTGAGGTGTTTTGTGTGAATTTATGTGATTTGAGATGAACAGTAAAAAAACAAAAACAATAAGGAAATCATTATAATTAAAATTCCTTTAAAAATAAAGTGCAGAATTTCAAAGCATGTCAATTTGTATAATTGGTTTTCAAGAGAAAATATTAGAAACAAATCAGCTGATCAAAATGCACAACAATAAAGCATAACAATTAATTATATCAGTAAATTAAAGGCCTGAATGGTGGCTGTGAGGTAGTGAAACATGGAATAATTGGTATTTGGAGGTGATAAATTTAATTGACTGACTGCCCTAAAACTATTGACCAAAATAACTGCTAACCATAGGCCTGGCCTTCATTACATTTCCTGGGACGAAAAACAAAACGTTTGTAGAGAAGGATATTGATAGTTTAATTGCACACAATATAGAGATGTTTTACGATCGGACTTTTTTTCGACTTGAACAAGTGTGGGGATATTGACAGCTGTATATATTCACCTGGGCTTTCAAAAAGGGATCCTCCAGGCAGGGGCTGCTTTCACTGACTGATACAGTGGTGGGAGAAAAAAAACTGCAGCGGAAGCTGTACAGAGGACAAATGTCGCCCAAAAACTTGCAGTTTGACAACCAGTGAGATCACGTAAACAAGACAGTTATACTTCTTTTCATCGTGTCGTTGAAGACTCAGAAATTTGATTTGAAATCGATATTTGCCAGGAGCATCTGTGAAAGTTTCTAGCAACAATCTGCTACTTTGCTTTTAAGGTCCCATATTGTATATATTGATATTACAAACCTAGGTTTTTTATATTGATATCAAAAAGCCTGTGCTCATAAGCAGAGCCTCGTGAGGACTAATGTAACTCTGTGATGTCACAACAACGCAGTTATGCTTTTCATCCAGACTCAGATGATTTGAGTTTTCTGCTACTTTTTTTTTATTTTAATCACTTATTAAAAAGAGTCATCCACCTCTCTTCTAGGGAGGAGATAAAAATCACAAATATATTTTCATCTATAGGTCAAAACTTACAAATGAACGCAGGTAAAAACGTCACACCTCACAGTCGTTTATATAGTGCTTTAATGGTGAATATAAAAAAGAAGGTCTATGTATTTTTCTCCGTTGTTCACAAACTGACTCATGGTTCATGTAAATTTCCACACAACATTGCCATTATTACCACATTCGGTGTAACACGCCCTGTTTTAAAAATTCCACTTGTCCACATCGAGACAAAACATTGTCTCGTGAGTGACGCTATGATGTCATCAGAGTGATTACCACCGCTGGTCAGAGTGGAGCCGACTCACGTGACAACTTAGTCATTTTCAGGCCTTTGGCTCTGTTATGAGGGAACAGACCCACTGTGAAATCAGGAGAACACTTTAATGTAGAAAAAAGTTAAAGGAGTCATTCAAATATTTCATAAATGTCCTGCTATATTTCCATAAAAACAGACTGACAGTTTCTAAAACAACTAGAATTTGTTTATGTTACGTACAAAAGCAATAACAAAAAGGGCAAAGCATTTTGTTTCACGTGGGGTTATTTAAATAAGAATCTGAAAAGACTAGGCACTTGTTTTAAACATTGATATCAGGGCCTTTGTTTGAGATGTTAACACTCGTAGTAAAAAAAAATTCACAGGAATCTTGAACGCAACAGTTTCTAGGCTATCCCACATCTGAGGGTGAAACCAGCGCAGACTCACATCCTCAGACAATAACAACTAAATATTCCACGAACGGCCTCTTGAGGAGGTGAAAGTTTGTGTCAGAGTCCAGTTTTAATCCTCGTTGTGATTAAAGTTCTGTCGCAGGACCCCATTCAATGTCATCCTCTTCATCCTCCTCGTCCTCGGAGCTGTTGCTGCCTCTGATCTGTGTGCGTCTGAACTGGACGGCCTGATGGTGCGCTAACCTGTTGGAAGGCAGAAGAGAAGTGTAAGCGCAGAGTCTCGGTCTGGTTTTTTTTACTCTCACGACTCCAACGAACCCACGGGGACTTACACAATGAAGTTAGGGCCTTTCTTTTCATCAGCTTGTGCCTGAGGCTCTGCTTCTCGAGCCTGGAGGAGAGGACAGGAATGATTTGAAACATGGATTTATCATAATGTATATTCCTTATTGTACTTAATGGAAAAAGGGCAGTGACTAGATTTTACACATATTTACTATAAACCAAATATAGAACATTTTTCTGGATCTTGGAGTAATTGGGTTGTTTTTAATTGTGAAATCCAGCTTTAAAACTTTCAACTCTCCCATTACTGGTGCATTCAATCAACTAATTGTTTTGCCTCTAAACATAATTTGACTTAAATGGCTAACAGATGCACTGCAAAAACTCAAAATCTTTCCAAGAATATTTGTCTTATTTCTTGTCAAAATGTCTCATTTCTAGTCAAAACTAAACTCATCACCTAAAAATTAACTTGTTTTCAGATAATCTTCACTTGACATAAGTAGAAAAATCTGCCAATGGAGCAAGTTTTTCTTTCATTATTACAAGCACAAAAGACTTGCTCCATTGGCAGATTTTTGGTAGAAATTTGTTTGAAACAAATGAAAATTATCTGAAAACAAGTTCATTTTTAGGTGATGAAAGAGTTTAGTTTTGACTAGAAATGAGACATTTTGACAAGAAATAAGACAAACATTCTTGGAAAGATTTTGAGTTTTTGCAGTGTGGTCCTTTAAACGAAAGCACAGTTTCATGTACCTGCTGTAACTTCTCCTCAATAAGAGACAGACTTGCTTGTTGTGGGCTCTCGCGCTGCACCTGAGCGTACGTGGGCTCCTTCACAGAGTGCCGAAGGGTCGGGTCGGGGGCTATAAAATCTGGCGGTCCATCTGATGGCGTGGTGGGGGCGACTGCATCAAGCGCACTGAAGTCTGAGTCTGTAAAGCTGCGATGAGCGGGGTCGTCCACCTCGACGGGGCTCTGAGGCGGGCTGGGTCTGCTGCGGCGGCTGTATCTGGGCTCGGGTATGTGCATCAGAGGTGGGACTTCTCTGAGCGAGCGGTCGTCGGCGTGGGGCTCGTGGTCCAAGGTGGGGCTGCGGTGCCCGGAGGCCGGCTCGGACGATCGGGCCAAAGCGGCTCCGGCCGACCTGGAGCCTCGCGGGAGCCTGGCCGCCTCTTGGCCGGGATAAGCCTCCTCGAGGTCCTCGTTGTCGGTGTAGACCTCTCCGTCTGTGAAGGCCTCTCCGTCCGTGTCCTCCAGGTCGCTGGCAGCGCTGAGGTAGTCTGACTGGGTTTGGTCCAGAGCATCCAAGTCCTGCTCGCCACCGCTCTCCAACTGGACAAACAGAGAAGATATACGAGTTGGACACTGGACAATGAGAGATAGTTAAACAGCAGGATTGCTCTCTTATATTGAGATAAACATTGTATATGTACATTAAAAAAGTATTAGATATAAATTAAATATCTGTACTAAGGATTCATACAAATGTTGCATCTTTAGGGAATTAGCTATTTGACATTTGTCATAACCCACTTTGCATTGAGGAAATTTCCTCCTAACCCTCCAAACTAATCCTATCACATAACTAAAACTTAAAACACATTTTAGAGGGATAGTTCAACATTTTGGCAAATTGGCCCATTGCCATAATCGCTATAGTCATAGCAGTAGGTTTGTTACCTTTAATTGTTGGTGCAAGATATTTTTAGAACGGCGGAGCAGAGCCGTGAGCTACATTGTGGAGGCTAAAGGAATTTCTTGGTTTCCCTCATCAAACTCATCAAATACATAATCCAACAACTCCAAAACGCTTTCGTGGACAAGTTGTGACCTGCACAACCACCACGCTATGAGATAATAATGGAACGTTATGAAACTGAGCCATTTTCAAGGTAAATACAAGGTAAATGTGGAGACTGCTTGCTGAAAAACTGTCCCTGAACGCAACGCGCATCAGCGGTTTTGCATGAATTTACCTCTAAAACAGCTCCGTCTCGTAACATTCCGTTATTATCTCATAGCGTGGTGGTTGTGCAGCTCACAACGTGTCCATGACAGCGTTTTGGAGTTGTTGGGTTGTGTATTTGATGAGTTTGATGAGGGAAACCAAGAAATTCCTTTAGCCTCCATAGCATAGCTCTGAGCAGCTCACGGCTCTGCTCTGCCGTTCTAAAAATAGCTTACACCGACAATTAAAGGTAACAAACCTACTGCTATGACTATAGCGATTATGGCAATGGGCCAATTTCCCAAAATGTTGAACTATCCCTTTAAAAATACATTAGTAAATGCAAGGTCGTCACAACATATTAAAACTGATTTTTCTGACTGTTCATGAGATTGAAGCTGAACAGTGAGAGTCAAGGGGTTAAACGTGACGTAGTCGGCTGTTGGTCCTACCGTGACTTCGGACACCCAGACAGGTTTGGACTGTTGGTGGCGGATCTTGTCTTTCAGAGTCTCGTACCAGATGTTGGAGTTCGGCTGCAGGTCGATGCGTGCTGGGAAAGTCAGGAGGAAAAAAATCAATGAATACACGGGATGAGCTGTTACAGTCGAGCTACACCTTTGGGATCGAATGTGTTCTCAGGTGACATGTCGGGACTTGGTTCACGTGTCGTTACCTGCGAACAGGTGGCTGCAGTCTTTCCTCAGCTTGAGCGCCTGCGAGTAAAGGCGTCGGGAGCTCTTGTTGGAGTTGGGGCTGTACCTCTGCCTCATGGCCTTCACGTCCTTGCGGCTGTGAGGGTCCAAGAACAACACCACCGGGTGGTACTGGATGTAGTTGAGCCTCTCAACTGCAGTGGGGGTGATGTCCAGAAGGGGGTGTTTGTCCTGAGAGAGAAAAACACAAGCGAAGAAGGTGTGAGGGATAGATAGAACAAAAAGAGGGCAGGATCTTATTGGTTTTCCTGCTCACCTTCTCTGCTATTTTCCTCACAGTGTCCAGCTTAATAACTGTGGAGGCGCTCTCCCCTCCCCCGCTGCGAGGAACCATTTCTGGAAAAGAAATGTTCATATAACTACAAATACAATAGACGGAGAATGCGTGACAGGAGGAACATACTAATTATTCTGAAGCAAAAGAAGAAACCAACCTGCCACCTCGTATTCATCAGGCATCTCTCGAGCCAGCTTCTCCATGGCGATGTCATTGAGAGGACCCAGAATGACAATGGGTCGTTTGAAATTAGCTACAGACACAAATAAAATCAGGATCATTAAAACCTGTGCCGCAGGTTTGCAAGTTGGGACGTGAATCTGCATGACATCATCTGCAAGTTGAGGATGAAAAACAACCTTCTCTGAGCAGGACTCTCTCGTAGGCCGGGAATTTGCCCTGAATGGTGAGCTGCAGCAGGTCGTCTCTGCTACGACGGCCGGTCTTTTCGTTCTTTTTGTTCCCTCTGAGACCCCGTAGTTTCCAGAATTCAGCTCTGGGTCCCGACACCGGTCTCTCTCCAGTCACCCGTTGCGCCTGCTCGATGCTGGCCAGCGTCTCCGCCCTGCAGGAGATGAACAACAGATTAAAAAGATGAATCATTGCTCTAATTTGAAATCTCAGTCTCTGCATCTCTCCCGTCCCGTTCGCACCTGGCCTGGTTTGGGATGGTGCCTTTATCCATCTCGAGGAGGTCGTTCCCCATGCGGATGGCCAGCCAGTTCCCCAGCTTCCCACGATGCATTGTGTCCACCACCCTGAACACCTCTCCCCTGGTGAAGTTCAGGCCGATGTGTCCCTCTGCTTCGTGGTCGAAGTGGGTGCGGATGTAGAAGTTGTCCGCCAGGTTGGACTTGATGATCTTCTTATAAACTGAAGAGTCAATAAAATTCAGGATTGGTCAACTCTGTCACTGTTGTGACTCAAAAGGACGTCGTCGTCCTGTGATCAGTTTTGTGCCACACTTACTGTCCATCTTGTTCTGAGAGCAGATTTCCACTCGGTCTCCTTTCCTGATGTTCAGAAGGAAGTTGGCCGCCTCTTCACGGGTAAAATGGCCAAAGTCGACTTTGTTTACCTTTGTTTGAAATATAGAGACAAAACCCTGTTACAATAGTTTGAGGAACGAGATGTTTTGATCTTGTGCCATTTTAAAGGGATAGTTCAACATTTTGGCAAATTGGCCCATTGCCATAATCACTATAGTCACAGCAGTAGGTTCGTTACCTTTAATTGTCGGTGCAAGCTATTTTTAGAACGGCGGAGCAGAGCCGTGAGCTGCTCAGAGCTACGTTGTGGAGGCTAAAGGAATTTCTTGGTTTCCCTCATCAAACTCATCAAATACACAACCCAATTACTCAAAAACGCTGTCGTTTACACGTTGTGAGCTGCACAACCACCACGCTATGAGATAATAACGGAACCTTACGAGACGGAGCTGTTTTAGAGGTAAATTCATGCAAAACCACTGATGCGCGTTGCGTTCAGGGACAGTTTTTCAGCAAGCAGTCTCCGCATTTACCCTGTATTTACCTTGAAAATGGCTCCGTTTTGTATCGTTCTGTTATTATCTCATAGCGTGGTGGTTGTGCAGCTCACAACTTGTCCAGGAAAGCGTTTTGGAGTTTTGGGATTTTGTATTTGATGAGTTTGATGAGGGAAACCAAGAAATTCCTTTAGTCTCCACAACGTAGCTCTGAGCAGCTTATGCCGACCAATAAAGGTAACGAACCTACTGCTATGACTATAGAGATTATGGCAATGGGCCAATTTGCCAAAATGTTGAACTATCCCTTTAAATCCTAGAAGACATTTAGAAACTGTAAAAACACCTTTTAACACCTGCCTTTGCCAGCTCCTTGTCACAGTGGGATTTCCATCTTTTAACATCCTGAACTATTAGATCATAATGTGGGTGAGTTATAAATTAAATATTCCATATATTGTTCTGAGCTGTGACATTTGCTGTGAAATCCCTGAGCACAACATGAACTGTGCTTCTGACCGCTCATATTTCAGACTGACGCAAACGCTGCACAATCTTGAAAATCAGCTGACTTTTCAAAACTGGGGTTAAGACTGAGCTCTGACCAGGGGAAGGTTTTTTTTCTAATATAAGCACAAACTAGAGTTTAGGATGAGTATCTGACCTGCATGATCTGGTCTCCCTCTTTCATTCCCTGGTCATACGCAGGGCTGTTTGGCTGAACTCCGCCCACAAAGATGCCGACGTCGTTGCCTCCGACGAGCCTCAGGCCCACGCTCCCCTCCTTCACAAACGACACTGTGCGCAAGTCTGAGCTGTACCTGCGAGACAGACAGCCAGAGCAAGTATGCAAAGCAATTAGATTGTGCAGTTATTAAGTTCTGTAGCGAATGAACTGGTTCAAACACGTAGAAAAATATGTTGCTATATGTTGTTGTTGAATAGACCTGTACTACAGTATCACCACGACTCACCCTGGGTTAGGAGATGGATACGAGTCTGGAGGTAAAGAGTAGATGGGCTCCTCTGTAGGCTTGGCTGCAGGAGGGATGGAAAATGTGAGATTCTTCATCATATAAACACCTTCAGCTATTCGTTTATGTTCTTATATACATCCATTTATCTAATTTCTTAAAAAAATTAAAGTCTTGAGCCTTACTGTAGGCTGGTGGGTTGCTCTTCACTGAAATCCCAGACCTGAGGGTGCCAGTCCCATTGGCGGCACGAGGAGGAGCACTGTGGGCAGGAGAAGAAGTCATGTAACATGTAACATGTTTATAGCAGTGCTGGAGGACATGTCCCAATGAGGGAGGAAATTAACAATTATGATAAGACAATATGCGTTAAAGGGATAGTTCACCCAAAATAGAAATTTCCCTCATGTCGACTAAGGGCTGGGAGAAGTTTCAGAGTCCTCCGTGGCTTCTCGGCGTAGCAGTGGATGTCCATATAACGGTTGAAAATGGACACCGTGATGGTCTTCGTAACAAAAAGACACACCAAAAAACATCCAAATACCTCCATGCTGCTTGTATGTAATGTCCCTCTTGTATTGAAGCCCTGAAATGTGAAATTGTTCCGAAAAAAATTAAATAAGTCTATATTTCAATCTTGTTTATAGTGGAAGCCCCTCTTCCCAGTTCGTCAAATTTCTCATGTTGGAGCTTCAATACAAGACGGATATTACATATGAGCAGCATGGAGGTATTTGGATGTTTTTTGGGGGTTTTTTGGTTTTGTTACGAAGACCGCCGGTGTCCATTTGCAACCGTTATGGACATGCACTGCTACACCGAGACCCCCTGTAACTCAGAGAAGCCACGGAGGACTCTGAAACTTCTCCGAGCCCTTAGTCAACATGAGGGTGAAATTTCTATTTTGGGCGAACTATCCCTTTAACTGTTTTTAACTTGTACTTTTTTTTTCACAGCCCTCTCCCCCTCTCCCCTCAAGAAATTTCTTTTTCAGGGCAAATAAGAACCTGTTCTGATCCCTGGTTAAATAAAGGTTAAATAAATAAAAAAATAACAGTCTCTTTTATTTCTGTGTTATATCGTGTAAACTATCAGCGTGTACCTGCGGTGGTTGTCCCCCCGCTCAGAGCTGCCGGACCTCCTGAGATGTGAAAGCTGGTCTGAGTCTGAGGAATCTGAGCAACAAACAGAGACAACGGAGAGGTCAGTCTATAACGTTAGACGACAATAATAAAGAGGAACAGAGTATTATATATATATTATATATATTATATATATATTATATGTGGAGTAACCTGACCATCAGGAGGGGGTCTGGTGGGTGACGGGCCACGACGAGAGGGCTCCTTCTTTACAGTGACTGGGGCGGTCTTTGTCTCAGGAAGGACTCTGACAGAAGCAAAAGGATTGGTAGGAAACAGTTTATAATAATCATATAGAATTACTGTATTTAAATGCATCCTAAGATCTTCTTGTACAAACAGAGTAATGCTGAGTGAGTTCACTGTGAAAATGCAAGAGTTGTATCAAATGCCTTCTGTTGTTTTTCTGCAGTTTAACTGAAACATAAGGTGATGCAATCTTTTCAGGAAGTCGTGTCATGTGCACCAGTGTGTACAGAGTGTTTTACAATCAGACAACACTCCTCTCTCTCTCTGTGTGTGCGTGCGTGTGTGTTTAGCAGATTAACCAGCCACATGTCGTCCACCCAGGAGGACTTCACACAAAGAGTTTCAAACTGTGTTTTCTGCACCAAATAAGTTGAAGAGTTTGAGTCCCAACCTTTAATCTAAATACACAGCTGTTAATCTCATGACTTCTGTGTCTTTCTTTCGGACTCTGTGTCAGATAACCTGACTAACCTGAATGACACACTCCTTCAGAGGCAGTTTACACTGATAGTCTGCTGTTGACACTGTATGGCCACATGAGTAAAAGATATTATGTGACCTGCCCATATTCAAATCATATACCTGCTCTAGTAACTATCAATAGACCTCAGGTTTACTGTCAACAGTCTGTAGGACATGGTTAAGTTTAGAGTTAGGTTTCTGGTTTGTGACACATGTCTGTTTATAGTTGACAATTGACAATCAGCTGGTTGTAGATGTTGTAGATGGTCAAGACTTTTCTGACATTAAACTGTGTAATAAGTGTCTCTCATCACCTGTATCTGTTGACGCCTGTGTTGGAGTTTCCGCTGTCTGTCGACTCCCTCCGAGGGACGGACGCGTAACTGGCTTCTGACTCAGAATCTGAATGAGCTGTGAAGATCAATCAACCATAAACAACCATTTTTGTACATTTCTATATTGTTTTGGATGAATCTAAATAGAAATTCTTTCAGCAGTGTTTAAAAAAAATGTAGATAACTTTATACATCAAAGGGATATTTCAACAAATTGGCCCATTGCCATAATCGCTATAGTCATAGCAGTAGTAAGCTATTTTTAGAACGGCGGAGCAGAGTCGGGAGCTGCTCAGAGCTACGCTGTAGAGGCTATAGGAATTTCTTGGTTTCCCTCATCAAACTCATCAAATACAAAATCCCAAAACTCCAAAACACTTTCGTGGACAAGTTGTGACCTGCACAACCACCACGCTATGAGATAATAATGGAACGTTACAAAACGGAGCCATTTTTGAGGTAAATACAGGGTAAATGCGGAGGCTGCTTGCTGAAAAACTGTCCCTGAACGCAACGTGCATCAGCGGTTTTGCATGAATTTACCTCTGAAACAGCTCCGTCTTGTAACGTTCAGTTATTATCTCATAGCGTGGTGGTTGTGCAGCTCACAACGTGTCCACGACAGCGTTTTTGATTTGTTGGGTTGTGTATTTGATGAGTTTGCCTCCATAGCATAGCCCTGAGCAGCTCACGGCTCTGCTCCGCCGTTCTAAAAATAGCTTACACCGACAATTAAAGGTAACAAACCTACTGCTATGACTATAGCGATTATGGCAATGGGCCAATTTGCCAAAATGTTGAACTATCCCTTTAAGAAGACAAAAGACAAAAAAGTTAGGTACAAGCCACAAAATATGAATTTACTGTTTTTTCAAAAATAATACACATTTGATAGAAGAACACACGTAACCTTTCATAACGCTTATGACAAACACAATCAGGCACTTCGTTATGCACACACACCTTTCTGTGGTGATTTACTGGCAGCGGCGGCGGCGCTGGCGGGCGTCCATCGCGGTGGCTCCACCTGCGGCTGCAGGGCGACTTCTGGCAGGACTCTGGAAGAGAAGAGAGGGAGGCGGGAGTGAGGGAGGAGGAAGACAACAAATCTCAGTTACGTCTCGAAAAGGGGGGGAACCGTGGCTGATGTGATAATAATTGCTGAGACTGAAATGTTGAATATTCACCTTAGTGTCTCTGGGGACTGATCAGTACATCGGGGGCTATTTTAAAGATGTTTGATTACATTATTGTTGCTTCATTTATAAGATTCCTGTGTTTAATCAACTCTTTGCCACATACAGGAGAGGGACATGTTCAGTGAAAGTCACTTTTATTTCATCGGGTTAACAAAATGTCAACACAAACAATTATTATACACAGTACACAGTCAAAAACACAAAACAAGCAAAATCAAAGGCTACAAAATGAGCAAATCAAAGCAATCACAATGCAGAAGTGGGTAATCTATAGTTAAAAAGTAAATAAAAAGAATGATTATCTAATGTTAATATTATGCACATAGACATGCACAGTCTGCTCAGTTTCCAGTCCATGAGATCTTGTTAGGTTTCAGGAGAGGAGGGGGGTGTGGGTGGGTGGGTGGGGGCTGAGCAGACCTTCATCTGTACCTGTATCTACTGAGGGTGTCTTGACTGTGAGAGGTGCCGTGCCTCTGAGGAGGCCCCGAGCTGCCGTCCGACTCGGACCCAGAGTCTAAGACAAAAGAGAACAACGTTTAGTCTGGCACTTGGTGTGAAATCAGCATGACATGAAAAGTGTTTGTTAGTTTCATTTGATAACTATTCATATTTTAGCATTAAAGGGATAGTAGCATTTTTTTAAAGTGGGGTTGTATGATCTACAAATAGCCCCTATAAGTACTTTAATTGCAGTAGAAGACTCTCTGCACTTCTCCCGTTAGCAACGCCAGCCCATAATAGCCCTGCCCAGAGATTTACAATAAACATTGTTGTGAATGGACCCAAAGAAACGGCCTATTTTGACGGCCTAAAAGAGGTTTTACCTGAAAAAAAATTGACGGTTCCATTGTTCGCTAAGATATTTTTTTCCAGCCTTTCAAAGTGCAGGAAAAACACAGTTTTTATTTGGAGCTAACCAACTGCTGATCGGCGGGCGCTAACCCTGGGCGGAGGGATACGTGAGTTGGTTAGGTCCAAATAAAAACTGTGTTTTTCCTGCACTTTGAAGGGCTGGAAAAAATTATATTATAGCGAACAATGGAACTGTGTATTTTTTTTCAGGTAAAACCTCTTTTAGGCCGTGAAAATAGGCCGTTTCTTTGGGTCCATTCACAACAATGTATGTTGTAAATCTCTGGGCAGGGCTATTATGGGCTGGCGTTGCTAACGGGAGGAGTGCAGAGAGTCTTCTACTGCAATTAAAGTACTTAGGGGCTATTTGTAGATCATACAACCCCACTTTAAAAAAAATGATACTATCCCTTTAATACTTGTGTAAAACTGTGGCTTTGAATGTGTTCTCCTACACAGAACAAAGATATCTTCTTGGCAATGGGATTTATGAATATATAGTACAGTATATACAGAGAGACACTGAGTATTTGTTCTGGCTTGAGCTTTATTTGTCTGATGACACCTGTTCAGCAGGAAAAACTGAAGGACTAAACAAATACTGTCGAACAGTTGTGACAACGTCCGGGATATGGACTGTTGAAGTGTGTGTGTGTGTGTGTGTGTGTGTGTGTGTGTGCTGACCTGGGGGTGGGACTCTGACAGGAGAGTTGACCCTCCTTGGTGGCTCCTGGCGAACCGGGATGGGGTGCGGCAGATCAGGGAGAACTCTGGGAAAAACAAGAAACACAGTCACACACAAAAGACAAAAGATGTTGAGCTGTTATGACGACTGAAAACTGCTCGGCAGCTCCTCGTATATTTATTATCTTGTTGACGAGACGTCATCGAGCCTGATCTTACTTGTATCTGCTGTCTGGACGCGGGCTCGCTCTGCGCGGAGGAGGGGAAGCGCTGCGGTCAGAGTCAGAGTCCGACACCGGCCTGCGTGGCGCCCGCGAGGCGTTGGAGGGAGCGCGAGAGGCGTTCCAGTTGTGGGCTACAGGAGAGGAGCGGGGGTTGGGGAGGGTGGACACACCAGAGAGAGCTCTGCAGAGAGAGAAAAGACAACAACAACAAAATGTTATTGATACACGCACTTGTTGAATTCACATGGATTTAAAGTCTGCACCGTCTGATTTGTTTAACGACCAATCAAAGGTCTGATCTAAACGGTCTGTAAGGACGGAAGAAACCGTCTTGATGAAAGATGAAACTTGATTTCTTGGCTGCTCTGACACATTTCTCAGCAGGGAGGGTGAGGTGCATGACAAAGGTTTCAGACGGGGAAACGTGCAAATGAAAATAATAAAGACAGAGCGCTGAAAGCAACAGTTACTTAACGCAGTGTGTTGATCCATCGCTTTATCACTTAGACACTAAGAGTGAAACTGAAATAAATGTTTTAAATGTTTTAAATGTCTTGTGGGACTGACAAAATAGCTGCGAAGTTCACTGTATAAATAAACAAATAAATTACTGTAATAACCCTTGTTTAACTGCTCCGGAATAAATACTCTAATGATTCCTGAATCAAAATTATGTTGTTGGATTTTTGACTCCAGGTAAATATTTGATCTGTCCAAACACTCATTGTTTTATCATCATCATCATCATCATCATCACAAAGAAAAGAAAAAAAAGAGAAATAATGAAAAATGAGATTGGACTGACTTGTAGCGGCTGGGCTGATCTCTCACTTCTGGACTGTCTCTGTCTCTTCTGACCGGAGGAGGCGAGGCGCTGCGGTCAGACTCCGACTCATACGGAGCTGAGTAGAAACAAGAACAAATCATCACATTCAATCTCAATGTCACAGTTTGCCTCAATATCACACTGAGAAATGCAACACAGTCACAGTCTGTGTGTGAGCGAGGGATTCTCTGCAGAACTGACCTCTGCGGGGGGCGTAGTTCTTCGCAGGAGGACGGGACAAGGTTGAGCGCACAGGTGACGAGTCTCGAGACTTGGCTGGTGGAGGTTCAGCTCTTGTTCTGGATTACAAAAAAAACAAAAGTCAGTGCAAAAACCAATTCAGGTTTTACTGCTTTACGATACGAGCTGGAAGAATCTCAAACACCAGAGACAACAGCCTGATCTACACTGCCCGTCCAAAAAAAAAGGCCCACACTCTAATATTTCGTTGGACTGTCTTTAGCTTTGATTATGGCATGCATTTGATTATTTAGGCTAATGTGCATTTATTTTCCAGTTGCATTCAAAATATTCTCATGGAATAAAGGTCTGGACTCTGTTGCATTGGACCACATTTCTTCCTTGAAGATGATGTTTACCCACTATCCTTCTAGTTTTATACTGTATAATAGGTTGGACAGTTCTTAAACCAATTTTAGTCTCAGCAATCTCCTTAGATGTTTTATTTGCTTAATGCCAATAATTTGACCGTTCTGAAACAGATTAACGTCTTTTCCACGACAAGACGGCATCAGTAAGGGTTAAATAGGTTGTTTCCAGCTGAAACATAATCATCCATGCAGTAATTATCCAATGGGAGGCTGTTACCCATTAGCTTAGTTAAATCCAGGCGGTGACTTTTTTTTTTGGACGGGCAGTGTAGTATTATTATTATCATTGTTATTTGTTGTGATGTGGGATGGGAATGATACACAAACGACTGTATTAAAACCAGCGTGTAAGTGCTGAGACGGTTTGGTGGTTAGAAAATGAAACTACGATGCAGGTAGACGGACAGGTTCTAGGTTTACTTTAGACACACTGACATGATTGTGTGTGTGTGTGGGTTGGTGAACAACTACTACTTCTACTACAGGTTTATCACATGCCATCAGGTGGTGGGTGGATGCAGTCTGTACCTGCGTGTCCGCTTCTCTCTGGTGGGTGGACGGGCTGTTCTGCGAATGGGCATGTCTGCATCGAGGTCTGAAATGTCTGATGGGAAACGGAAAACAACAAACAACGATCAGAACAAATCCTTCAATGACTCACTACCCCCTCCCCCCTCGTCTCCCTCTCTCACCCTCCAGCTCGGAGCTGCTGTCGTGGCGGTGGCGGTCGTCCTCGCTGTTGGGGGCGCTGTCCTCCACCTCTGGGATGCTGACCAGGAACTTGCGGTCGTCCCTGAGGACCGTCATGGTCAGTTTGCCTCTGCTCTTCTCCACCAGGTGCTTGGTTTCCAGTAATGACAGGTTCTCAGTGGTCATGCCATTGATCTGGTTGAAGGATGTATAAAATAGTTTTACATAAACTGTGGATTTACGCTATTTCTTCTTCTGGGCTTTTTAAAGAGTTTGAAATTGCAGCTTGATCAGTCAAATTCCCACCTTGAGGATGAGGTCTCCCTCCTGCAGCGTTCCCTCCTTTGCAGCCAAGCCTGTTTCTGTCATGTGCTTGATAAAGATCTGACTGCCCAGCTTCAGTCCGTACTCTGCGGAAAGAGGAAAACAGGTATCCAGATTAAAGGGATAGTTCAACATTTTGGCAAATTGGCCCATTGCCATAATCGCTATAGTCATAGCAGTAGGTTCGTTACCTTTAATTGTCGGTGTAAGCTATTTTTAGAACGGCGGAGCAGAGCCGTGAGCTGCTCAGGGCTATGCTATGGAGGCTAAAGGAATTTCTTGGTTTCCCTCATCAAACTCATCAAATACATGTACACAACCCAACAACTCAAAAACGCTGTCATGGACACGTCGTGAGCTGCACAACCACCACGCTATGAGATAATAACGGAACGATACCAGACGGAGCTGTTTTAGAGGGAAATTCATGCAAAAGGGGCAGTCTCTGCATTTACCCTGTATTTACCTCGAAAATGGCTCCATTTCGTAACGTTCCATTATTATCTCATAGCGTGGTGGTTGTGCAGGTCACAACGTGTCCACGACAGCGTTTTTGAGTTTTAGGATTTTGTATTTGATGAGTTTGATGAGGGAAACTAAGAAAGCTCTGAGCAGCTCACGGCTCTGCTCCACCGTACTGAAAATAGCTTGCACCGACAAATAAAGGTAACGAACCTACTTCTATGCTATTTGCCAAAATGTTGAACTATCCCTTTAAATTTCTCCCGTAAGTCGTACCATCTGTGACTTTCTTTTTAATCAGAGTAGTTTTGATGGGCTTGTCGGCGACATCCTGGTGTGGCAGCCTCTTGTAGCCAGATGACATCAAAGGCAGCGTGTTTCCGTGCCCGTTGCGATCAGGCGTCGCACTGCGGGCTCTGTAGCGACCGGTGTCTCGGTTGTCGCTGCCGTCGGAGTAGCGCCGCTGTCGTCTGGGAGGGTCGGCGTCCAGCAGGTTAGAGTGTGAGGCGGCCCGAGTCGGCCTGGTTGTGGCGGGGATTTGTATCTTGCGGGGGCGTTTTATCGTCTGGGTGGGGCAACGTGGAGAGAGGCAAAGATTTAGAGGCAAGGACAGGAAGTCATTTCAAATGTTTTGGATGGTGCCTCGGCTTCGTTACTCACCACATTTGCAGTCTTCCCACATGATTTCAGGATCTGTATGGTGAAATTGGAGTGGACGTTCTCCATGGACGTTCCATTCACCATCACAATTTGATCTTTAGTGCTGCAAGACACAAGGAAACACAGGTTTGAGTGTGTAGTCGTTCATTTGGTGGCTTCACACACATTGAACACTGCAAAAATTCAAAATCTTTCCAAGAATATTTGTCTTATTTCTTGTCAAAATGTCTCATTTCTCGTCAAAACTAAACTCTTTCCACTTAAAATCAGACTCATCACCTAAAAATTAACTTGTTTTCAGTTGTTTCAGTTTTTCTTTCTTATTACAAGCACAAAAAAACTTGCTTCATTGGCAGATTTTTCTACTTATTTCAAGTGAAAATTTGTTTGAAACAAGTGAAAATGATCTAAAAACAAGTTAATTTTTAGGTGATGAGTCTCATTTTGACAAGAAATAAGACAAATAGTTTGGAAGATTTTGACTAGAAATGAGACATTTTGGCAAGAAATAAGACTAATATTCTTGGATAGATTTTGAGTTTGTGCAGTGTTGTTCAGACTCATGACCTTGTTGTTGTTTTCAGTTGTTTCAGTTTTTCTTTCTTAGACCAATGTTCACAAAAAACTTCTCAGTGACAGACACTTATTTCAAGTGAAAATTTGTTTGAAACAAGTGAAAATTGACTCTGAAAACATACAATCAAATCTCTCGACCCCAGAGCTAGTTTTGACTAGAAATTAGACATTTTGACAAGAAATAAGACAAATATTCTTGGAAAGATTGAGTTTTTGCAGTGTAATCATGTGTTTTTTTATGTAAACAGTCCAATTGTAAAACAAAAAAAGTTCAGTAAAGGTGATCGTGGTCAACTCACAAGAGTCGTCCCATGGCGGGTCCATTTGGCAGCACATCTGACACCACCACAGCTGTATCCCCATCTGGGTGAGGCTTGTCCTTGCCTCCAGATATGGCAAAACCAAACCCCAGCTTGGGATCCTGCAATTACAGATGAGAGGATGAGATTTTGATTTAAAAAAATAAATAAATAAATAAAAGGGAGGCGAGGCAGAAAGAACAAGGACATGAAAGAGTGACACATTTTAAAGAATGCAGGAAAGTAGGTGGGCAGAGCCCGAGCCCGAGCCCGAGCCTGAGCGGGAGATACAGCGGAGAGATAGAGGAGGAAGGGGCACATTCCAGTGAACAGCTGGTGCCGTGGGGTGCAGCAGGGTGTGGAGCTCCGGATTCCTGCTGGAGTCAAAGCTGAGAGAGGTCTCAAGCATCAAAACCCACAAAACAACCCCACAAAACAATAGTGAAGCTGCCTCTGCCTGCACCAGACACGGAGGCTCAGCTTTCACCTCTTGCATCTCTGAAGCTTGGATGCAATAAAGACAAGTGGTCGCTGCTAAAAATTTATCATAATCTCTAACACATTCATCTCCGAAAATGTTTAAAGTCACTTACTTTGTTTAGTGTTATTGTATGTTGCTCCCATATTGTTAACTCCTCCATGCCTGGTTTCTGGAAAGGAAAAGAAACAACAACACATAAACAACAATCATAAGAAGGACCCTACACTTATGCCAATATTTAATTCAATATTTTACTTTGACATTAATAAAACAGCATTTATTCCTGTGGTTATATAACCTGAGTCCTTACAAGGAGGACAGTTGTGCCACAGCTGAGTAACAAGAGTGAACAACCTGATCTTAGCGTGCTCTCACCTGTCTGAATCCTGCCTGACCGGTATGGAGGAGGGGCTACAGGGTGTCTGTCTGTGTGTGTCTGTGTGTGTGTGTGTGTGCTGACAACACTGGAACTGACTTGATTTATGACTCATTTTATGAATTAATTAAATAATCATTTGGTAATAAAAACGATGACAACAACCTGTTCACCACAACCCTCGGTGTCCAACAGTCTAATGTTTTCAGTTTACTGTCACATATGACACAGAAAGGCACCACATGCTGACATCCAACAGGCTGCAACCACCAAATGTTAAAAGCTATAATACAGTAGTTTGATCTTATTCAATAGCTGCAACGCTAGTTAATTCTCTTCAGACTAGCTTTGATGTTGTTGTTGTTCACTGCAAAAACTCAAAATCTTGTTTCAAACAAATTTTCACTTGAAATAAACTCTTTCCAAAAATAAGACTCATCAATGGAAAAATTTTTGTTTTTTGTTTCAGTTTTTCTTTTTCATTACAAGCACAAAAAACTTGCTCCATTGGCAGATTTTTCTACTTATTTCAAGTGAAAATTTGTTTGAAACAAGTGAAAATGATCTGAAAACAAGTTAATTTTTAGGTAATGAGTCTGATTTTAAGTGGAAAGAGATTAGTTTTGACAAGAAATAAGACAAATATTCTTGGATAGATTTTGAGTTTTTGCAGTGTTGTTGTTGTTGTTGTTGTTGTTGTTGCTCTGGAGACCAATGTTCCCTCCTTCTCAGTGACAGACACATCGTGGCTGCTTTACTCCACGCTCGATTTGACTCTGTATACAATCAAATCTCTCGACCCCAGAGCTTCGTGAAACAGTCTGGTTCTCGGAGCTGCTGCTTCTTCAAAGACTGTTGTTGTTTTGTGAGACACCTCAGTCATGTATTGTTATGAAACCACCAGAGAAAGAACACGTCGACTGCTCTGCTACTGTTTCCGACTCTCCTTATTCCTTTATTCCACTCTTCCGTAAACCTTTTTCCCTGTAAATATGTTTTTCCTCAAAAGGCAGCAGCATTCCACTTGAACCACTAGTTAACACAAACTTTTACACACAGATCTTTATCTGTACCGAAAAGGCGGCATGCCGCTCGTGTTTCTCATTTTCCACATACTAGGACGTTTCTAAACCAAACCAAACAAAGTGTGGGCTGGTCATTGACTGCGCTTCACTGAGCCAGGAAGAAGACTCCTACTTAAAATGAGAACAAGTACAGCCAGCTCTAAATGAGTGACACGGTGATGTAGCGACTATTGTAGTCGGGTCATAAAAACTGAAGCTTGTTCAAACACTAGAGAGGAATTTACTTAACATTAACAGCACAACAATAGGACAAAAGTTACATTTCTTATCAACATAGCAATAAATAACTGAAAAAACAAAGTAGATCGACACAAAAATCTGAAACCAGGTGTGTAGGTGCAGAGTGTGTGACCTGTGAACAGTAGGTTGTTGTTGTTTGACCAGGTTAATCATAAACCCGATAGCTCAAATAAAAGCAGCTGCCTATGGGGTTTCTGCGTGCAACCGAATCTAGACCAACACTGATACCTGAAGCCGTTATAGTTTCACTGCAGTTAGTCGAGAGGGCACAGGTCGTCACGAGAGGCAAAGCTCATAAATGTGTGTGGATGGCTCCATGTTTGAAAAGATGAACAAATCTGTATTTAAGTTCACAAGTCAGTCAAATACAGAATATTGAAGCAGAAACTTGTTTCCAGAGTGTTGTTGAATATCTGGGTCAGAAACCCATTTAAAATGGATGTTAAACAAGAATAAGAAACCAGGATTAGCCAAGGCAACAACTGTTCAAAGCAAACTGAACCATGTAAGCAAAGACAAAACTAACTTCATCCTGCTACATGCTGTCCTACTGAGGTGGACACTGCTGTCACAACTCTCTGACTGACCTATATTCAAAAGGACTTGTGCAGCTGAATCACAGGCACACTGCTGATAGAATCAGTTAAACATTAACCATGGATGTAGGACATGATCATGCATTTGATACAAACCCACAACTGGAAAAAAAAAAAAAAGGCAGGCAGACATCAAGACCACAGGCAAATAGTTGTGTTATCAGTCGTCCATCGAGGTAATTTTCCAGGTATGCGTGCTATGTTATGTCTGTGTTAAAAATCCTTTTTATCTCAATCATAAAGTTTCTTAAAATGAGTCATGGACAAACTGGATAGATGCACTACAAAGACCCCTGTAAGGATCAGATGTGTATCTAATTGAAACTGGAAAAGAAAACCCCCAAAACAAAACAAAAACAGATTTCAAAGCGCACGGTTTGCCTGGTTTAAGGCCACGGCCTTGCAGTCCTGCACGTTCAACCTTTCAGCGAGGACTCATCATTAAAACTTTATGTCCTTTGTTCATTTTTAACAAGCGCACAGGTACGATCACTTGCGTAAAAGACCATTTGTTTTCCTCCCTATCCACTTACCGATTGGTCCTTGAACCTCACTTCCATTTCCCACTGGGATTTCTAAGCTGAACAAAACACCTGCGGCCTCCGGTGCTCGATCAACAGCCAGCCAGCTCCTTATATTCCATATGGCAACACCGAAAGCCAAACAATCTGAGCTCCCATTATTATTATTATCATTATCATCCACCTCTGGTTACTTCCTCCTCCTCACATCAGCTCCGTGTGGATGAGTCTGTCCAGCAGGAACCTGATCCTGATCTCCTGCTGAAATTATCTGTAATACGACCAGCTGTGGTGGAGCTTTCTCTCTGAGCGGGGGGGAGAGGAAGAAGTAACACACACATCTAGGAGAGACCTCACCTGGGTGGGGGCGGGGGCGCTCCTCCCCCACCCAGCCTTTGCCCACTCTCACAGTCACTCTCTAGTTGCCCTTTCATAAACATGGATTTAAGGTGGAGCTGCACTACTGCACATCAACGCCCAGAAACAGAGTGAAGTATCTTCAATGTAACAGACATGGATGCAGTCTGAAGCGCTGCACTGCAAAAACTCTAAATCTTTCCAAGAATATTTGTCTTATTTTTCATCAAAATGTCTCATTTCTAGTCAAAACTAAACTCTTTACACTTAAAATAAGACTCATCACCTAAAAATTAACTTGTTTTCAGATCATTTTCAAAGTGAAAATGTGTAGTTTTGACTAGAAATGAGACATTTTGACAAGAAATAAGACAAATATTCTTGGAAAGATTTTGAGTTTTTGCAGTGTGGATACTAACTACTGTGAAATTGGACATTTTATAGAAATCTATGATTACATATGAAGAAATAGAGGTAAGAAAAGAGTGTTTTCAAATTTCTGCTTTCAAGTATGACAACATATTTATAACATATGATAACTTTCTGTATTTAGACTAATTAAATCAATGAACTAAAAATAAAGTTGCGGAAGCCTGACTTAAGTCCAACTAACCAAATACATACTGTAATAATGACCCTACCAAATGATCTGTGCGGAGTGACAAAGATAAAAGAGTGTGTAAGACATTAATATTGTTATATGAAGTGCAGCACAAATAAATCAGCATGTACCGACGTGGTTCTGATAACATACTCAGCCACTGGCTCTCATTACAGTAAACAGTGTCGTTAATGCTACAGCAGCGCTGAGCGTCCACTTACAGGCACCACCAGGAGCGGAGGTGGAGGCTCCGGGGGGACAGAGCCAAAGTGCTTCAACAGTTTAATTCGCTGCGTCAGATTCATGATAAGAGCGTCGCCTCCTTCTGCTGTTGGAAAACGCCTGCTGACCAACTCAGTCACACACACACACACACACAAAAAAAAACTCCAGGTGCAGGTCAGTGCAGGTCAGTAAATGTCAGTGCAGTCAGTCTGTCCCCAAAAGACAAATAATCCATGGAGAGAGACGTCACGGCAAGAAGACATCCAAAAATATTCCATTTAAAGATCTAGACAAGTTGACATTCCTCTTCCATCCCTGCAGATACTGTAGTCATGTATCCTCAATTATTCCCCCTTTGTGAGCGGTTCATAGAGTCAAACAGGTCCACTTGCTCCCACTGTCAATGGTATGTGAGCTTCTTGGTTAAATTGTAGGCTTTCCCACCGGCAGCAGCAGCAGGTCCCAGGCTGCTGGCTGCGTTTCAGTCTACTGGGTGCTATGGTTACGTCCGGGGAATGAGAGCGCTGGGCCGTTAATAATTGACGGGCTTGTTTGCTACGGTATAGGTCTAGCTTTGCCCTGAGTAAAGTTTCCTGGGTTCCTGCACAGACCCTGCTGTGTTTCAGGATCAGGAAATAGCACTGTGGCAACTCAGAGCCTTGATGGTATCTCTCTTTCATGGTTAACATGCGTGCACGCCCACAAAGCAGGGGCGTGCACGTGACAAATCTCTGGCTATCAGTGCCCTGCCCTGTCAGGAGTACAGTCACAGTGACATGGAGCCAAAGGAGGCAGCACCAAGGGGGAGAAGTGATATCAATATTTCACGTTTGAATATGTAGCGCTTCCTAAATGAGGGACTGAAGTCAGTCTGAGAACAGGTGGGGGCTGAGCAGCACATGCAGGGTGCAGCCAGGTGGAAGACCTGGCCTCTGGTCAGTCAGGGCACCAGGGATGAATTATTAATGGGTCTGTAGCAACCGTGCATGGAAAACAACCACTACTGTTGCTAAAACAAACACTTGACGAAGGCGTGCCCCCTACAGTAGGTAAATAATCACTCATTGTCCCGTCACGGGATCTAAGTCTGCTCAGCATGCACCTCAGAGCCTTCTGTCGGTCCACCAACATGCAAACTAACAACTCAACTCCACAGCACCTTGTTCCACTAACAGGTGAGTAGATTATAAATGCATCCTTGGACTTGCACCTACATACCTCCAAGAACTCATCACCCTACAGTCCACAACCTGCACCCTCAGATCCACTAACACCCTGCTCCTCCAAGACCCCAGAACCAGGCTCTCCATCATGGAAGACCGAGCCTTTTGCTCAGCTGAGGGCTATTCAGAGCCTAGACTCTTTTAAAACAGGCCTGAAAACTTTTTTTATTCAGAAAGGCCAATGAATGTTGATTATGAATTGATTTTAACCTTGTTTTATTGAGCATTTTTTATTTCCTTGCTTTAACATTTTTAACTTTGTAGCACTTTGAGATCCTGCCGATGAAAAATGCACTAGAAATTAAATGTATTATTATTATTATCATTATTATTATGAGTGAAATTCTCCAGCAGTTTATCACTCAAACAAGCCACAGTGATAAATGAGAATGACAGAAAGAGGCACAAAGACTTCGACACACAGTGGCCATGGAGGTTAATGAGGAACAGCAAAGCTTCTCTCGGTAAATATCTACCTTTAGAAGACAAATACTCCAGAGGTTTACAGAGTTGCTGTAATTACACAGGGCCAAGGCCACAACCACACACACTCAGTGTTACCGCGAGCTACACATGGCATGTGCTGTGTCAACTCTCAACAGCGCTCGAGTGCAAGCAGCCACTTTGCATCCTCCCAGACAGACGACTGCACATGAGAACAGAGAGACACGGAGAGAGAAGCTGATCGGCTCTTTTCAACAATGCAACATCACTCACAATGTTTAAAAAGTTATCTAACCAAATGAACCAAATGAAGCTGAATCAAATGTATACAGAGATCAGATACAAATGCAAAAAGACTTGTGTGTTTCCTGATGCTGAAGCTTGAACCAAACTGGACTGTGAAATGTTTACAGAACCACGCACAACGGCATCATGTGTCACTGAGCTGGTAACAACCTCATGTAACCGTCACACATCAGTCAGCAAATGACTGTTTTGTTAACCAACTAAAGATATAAATAACGATATAAAAAGATATAAATCAACCACTTTTTATGAAGAATGCATTGGGTTGAGTAATAGGATGCGATATACAGGCGATAATAAACATCTCTGGATTTTTGCAGAAGTTATACGTGTTTACATCACCAGTGTTAACATGAATTACTTAGAACTGCTGGTATCAACATTTTAATCAATATATCAAAACTTTCCCTTTTCATTTTCAGGAAATGCACCAGGTCACACTCACTATGTTGATATCATGGTTGCTTTAAGATGTTGTGGATCCCAGCAGACTGAAACCTTCAGCACTGATCAAAACACTTCATTTAATTCAGGAAATCATTTCTAAAATCCACAAAGACTTGGCCAGAGCCAGAATCTGTCAGCGGCCTAAGCAATAATAACAGTAGACTAAACGCACTGTGTCGCCTTTGGTCAAACAGCTAAAAACAGTAAACTGTGATCTGAGTGAAAGGAAGACGCAGCTGTTTGGGAATGCACAGTCGAAACTATTGTGAAATACTACGGCAGGCAGGTAGAAACCTGCATGTGTGGCAGAACCAGTAAGGTGAGCATCGGGAAAAGTGGAGCTCGAGGCTGTCAGCCACCCCAACCCACCCATCCACCCCCGCACACACACAACTCAACAGGGCCTATAGCTAACTAATAGCTGACTAATTCCACTCGAATAAAATGCGATTAATAAATTAACATCCTATGATAACCACAGCTGAGGTAATTACCTCTGCACTCAAAGAGGATAAGGAGTATTTGGCTTATAGTTGTGCAGGGTACATCCATTCGAAGCTATAACTCCACCTTAAATCGTATGTGGGCGACGTTCACAATATAGCCTATATAATAAAAATTAACGGTTATTTAATAAAATAAACAGTTTGAATTAAAAATATATTATTATTCCCTTCAGTTTCTCCAGGTGTTATGGGCTGATAGCCATGCTTCACCTGTGTACACCAGGAAACGTCAGGGAGAGCAGAGCAGTAACGCACCTGTGGACTTCCTGTCTGTGGGCTTTAGTTGCGTCGACGTCCGTCACTCTCTTCTTTCTCTCTCTCGGAGTTTATTGATCCGCAGTAGAAATGTTCAATGTGTCGGCTTCGCTTTGGCTGTTTTTGTAGTCTGAAAAGTTTCTCCCAAATCTTCCTGAAGACAGGTGAAGAGGCGGGGCGTCGACTCGACGGCTGAAGAAGCGCACAGGTGAGTTTCACAACGTCATCACGCCGGGTGCTGCGCTGCTGCGTCACCAACCGGAAACGTGTCCTCCTCACAAATGAATCCTCCCACTTTCGTTTGTGATTATATGACTCGAGTAAAATTGATAGAGCTAAAAGAGAAACAGGCCGGGCAGTGTGCTTTGCGAGGTTGTGGTTGTGGTTGTGTATTTTTGTCAGGATGTGACAGACAAAAAGTAATTGTCATTTTATTTTTCATAGAAAGAGAATAGAATAGAGAATAGATCAGTTTACTTGATTTACATACAGTAAAATGAGCAGAGATGGAGGTGAAGGGAAATAGTCCGCTGTATAATCTCATCTATTGGCTTGAAAAAATATACTATATGAAGAAGTGTGCATGCATAGATCTCAAGATGAACCTCTATGTTTCTATAAAAGGCCTTTGTCTCTGAGTGGCTGCACATCGAAATCAAACAAGTTCAGTAATTGATTCATAGCAAAATTTATGTATTATGTGATGCTACACACTTTAGTTGGTAATTTTAATATTGTGTATGGATGAAAACATTTCTGAGCACAGGTTCACAACAAAACAACATAAAATACTCCAGGTAAAAGATTTTAACTGTGGTATTATCAGCAAAATACAAAAATAATTACTCAGCAGAATAACCTGTGTTAGTGTTATATTTTTCTATAATGTAAGCAGTAATTGATTGTAATGTGTGTGAACATCACAGAGGTACTAATTTCATATTTAAACGTTTTTGTATGTTAAAAGTAACTACAAATTTAGTAAATGCAGTGGAATAAAACTTAAAATATTTAATATAAAAATAAAAAATTGGTCAGTTTTACTGTCCAAGGTCCAGGCACGTGCTGCCTCCTCTTACATAAACAGACAATTAACCTGCAATGAATCAGGACGAAGGCCTTTTCCTAAACTAAACTGGGTGTGGTGAAACTGGTCAACCCAGATGAACAAATGACACTCGGTTTCAGCAATCTTCAAGTTTTTATTTGTTTACAAAGTTAAGATTGCAGTTTCATATAGTCCTTCCTTTAATAAGTAGAAAACCTTTTTAAAGAATTAGTCGAAAGGCACAAATTTTACAATATATACATTTGGATCTAAATTATAAATATATAGAAAACAAAAGCACAACCCAGAATAAAAGTGCTGAACACAGTTTCTTTTGTACAGAAAAAATAGGCTTTGTTTAAAAATACAATAACAATACAATCAGTAGCATGTTTTTTGTTTCATTTTTTGTTAGCAATAAATTATTTTGAGAGTGATAACATTTATATAATATGCAAACGGTGGAGAAACAAGAGAGATGGTTACAGTATACACAGAGGAATCCATTAAAGATCAGAAACACAACAAGCTTGCAACGCTCAATCATAACCAACAAGAGAACAGTAACTTGATTATGCCATTCTTAGTGCAAACTGATAATAAAATGATAAAGGGCCTAACTACACTAATAAAAGGATTCTTTAAAAAAAAAGCCTTTTCTTCCATAAACTGCGGTCCATATCCCTCGGATGCATAAAGCTTTATTGTTGTGACTTTTAACACACAGAATTGAAGGCAAATCTTTTGCAGACTGATGTCTGGGAATGTGCCCGATGAGGAATATTCAAAAGCAAAATTAATGAAGTTACGCGGAAAACATGCTATTTTCTGATGCTGGGAGAGAAAAAAAAAAACAAACAAACAAAAATAAAAACAAGCCTTGACAAGAATCTGTGATACGGTGAGTCAGTCAGTCCAAACCTGAACCTAAACATCTGTTGCACTAAGGGGAGGCCTAAAGGCTTGGACAGATTGGACAACTGCACATTTCAGTATAACCTGGGTGCATATTGACTCAAACAATCCGTCAGCGTTTAACAGGAATTAAATGTCCGACAACTGCAACACAAATAAAAAATAAAAAATGTCCACAGAAAAATAAATGTTCCTTACAAAGAAACAGCCTTTGATCTTTGCCCTAAGAAGGCATAAACATTTAGAATCACTGACGTTTTCACGAGGACAAATGACAAACCCATCACATTTAAGTCTAAAACATAAATACAGCAAGAGTCACAGCACAAAGTTAAGAAAAAACAGCACATGTATAGGTTAGATTCACCACTGTTGTAAGGGGGAAATGATATATTTCTGCTAACGCCCCGCTGTTACACCTCTTGTAGGTTTCTTCCTGAGATTGATAAAAAGGTCTGATATCTAACTTTAGGGGTGTCTGTGGAATACTTTGGTATCTCTCTGCGAACTGAAGGCCTGACGAAGGTCTGGAGCAGACCCGACAAAGCTGGAGAAACAATTCTACTTGAGAAGAAGCAAAACTGAAATGAGCAGAAATAAATCCAGACACTGTACAGCAGTACAGAACAGTGCAATCGTATTTGGTGGCAGGTTATAATAGAATTTGTTTTATAGTAATCTTGAAAACTAGAAACTTCCCTGACCAAACATTTTGTTAACTATTCTAATAAGCAGGATAACATATCTAAAATCTAAATATCCCTTAAATATAAATAACAATAACTTTTATAATAACGATGACTAAAACATCAAGAACGCATTGCGCTCGTCCCGTGAAACTTACTATACAAAGGTTGTATGCATTTCAGAACCTATTTAACCAAGGACAACAGAAATAAGAAGAGTCATACTATGCAATGGTAGCGGTAAAGCTATGCCTGTTCAGCTTTAACAGTACGTATGCATTTCTGTTTTTATCACAAATGTAAAATATGGTTTTTATTGCTTTTTGATCATTTGAACTTATTCTGGCATTTTGTCGCGAACAGTGCATCGTTGTCACTCAAAGACGGCCAGATCTCACAGGTTTTTTCAAAAATGAACTATTACACACAGTGAACCTTACAAGTCTACATGTTTCACGTTTTTTTTATAAGCCTTTTAATGCCTGAAATAGAAACACGTGTGATCAGATGTTTGTCATATTTTTTTGAACTTTGCTTGAAAAGCAGCGCTCGAGACGACGTGACCAGGACTCGCTGCTACTACTGTATCAAAGTGAAGCTTTTGTTACAACAACAACAACAACCAGGACAGGCTTTTCCAAACCTCAAGGCGGTAAAATTCTTTGTAATTAAAGACTGAAACAAATGTTTCATTACCTATGTTGGTCGAAATGACACACAAAGCAACCCAATAAACCTCATGAGACTTTCCTGAGAAATTCAAAGTCAAATTAAACCAGGAGTCATACCGCTAAAGGTTATCCATGTTAAGGAAAAAAAAAAAAAATGATGTTGATATAATATTTGGACACAATTTTTATCCATGCTGCTTAACACTCTGTGCCATACTGACCTCCGAGCACGTTGTCGCAGACCCACAGACAATCAAACGAGCGCATACAGGCCTAATGGAGGCTTCTCCGTGAAACCCACCACCAGCGATATCTTAATAATACAAATTATGACCGACTGAGTGGGGCTAAAAGTTAAATAGAAATACACCTTATTAAATTAAAATGAAAACAACGCTCAAAAGTACAAATCTATACATTAGGCTACATGGATTTTTTTTTTTTTAAAGACTGCATTTATAGATTTCTCCAAAGGCACTGTTTGCAACAGCAGACTGCTCTTCCTCTCCCTTTATCCTCACACTAGTGTTCATACAAGCAGGGAGAGAAACAAGAGGGAGCATGTAGAAGAAGAAAAAAACAGAAAACTGAGGCATTTCATGGCTAATCAGCTAAAAGATTTCGTATGTTTGTTTTTTTTCTCCTCTCGTCTTCCAGTTTAACTATCTTTTTTTTTTTGTTATCGCTCAAACTTAGCCTTGCATACAGCCTTTTAGCCACGACATGATGGCCGACGTGAAGCAAAGTAACAGTAAAGCAAAGTCTGAAGATGTGGTGTTAATTGGTGACAGGCGTTTTTAGAGCTTCCAGCAACTTCACCGATCATACCTCGTAAAAAAAAAAATCAGCAGCGGGAGGTTTATTAAAGATTTCCACACCTCAATGAATGAGCTTTTTTGTATGGACAGCTCATGTGTTCAATAAAATACAGTTATCACATGTTGTTGTTTTTTTTTCTCTGTTTCTTTTCACTTTTCCGTTAACAGCTGCCTTTCACTGTGGAGGACACACTTTGGTGTTAGAAATCTGGCATCGATCGAGCCCGCCATCACCTCGACAGCCTCAAGCAGGTGAATGCTACAGGTGGGTGGGTGGAGAGAAGGGTGAGCAGAGCGCAGGACAGGCAGTGACGTGACTATAGGCCCTGAGGGGAGACGAGGAGGAGGAGGGAGGAGGAGGAGGAGGGGAAGTAGGTCCGAAGGGGTGCGATCGTAGACAGCAGCAAAACAAGACGCATTCTGCTTTAAAAAAGACAAAACAACAACAAAATACCCAAAGGATAAACGGTCCAGACGAGCTGCTGCTGCTGCTGTTCCTAAGCTCTTTTTTAGTCTTGTTGCCGGTACTGAATGACGGACTTGCGGTCCGGCCCGGCCTGCAGCATGCTGTTGAGCGCCTCGCGAACGTCGAGAGCTCCAGAGTTGCAGTGGCCGTTGGGTATGGGCATAGAGTCTGACTGGGAGATGAGAAAGTTGTTGGGGAAGCAAGGGGGTGAGCCGGAAAACAGAGAAGAGGAGGAGGGCGGGTTGGAGAAAAGAGAAGAGGAGGAGGAGGACGACGGGATGAGGGTGGATGAGTTCATGAGGCCGGCGGCGGCGGCGGCGGAGACGACGTGGGGAGGAGCCAGGTTGTTTGACACAGAAGATGTGGAGGACGTGGAAGAAGAGCAGGAGGAGGTAGAGGACGAAGGGCTGGCTTTCTGTGTGGACATCTGGGGGGACATGGTATCAAAAAAATCTAGTAGGCCTAAGTCCTGGGCGTGGTTGTTTGGCAGCAGGTTGTGGTTCTGCTGCTGCTGCTGCTGCTGCTGCTGTGTGGCCTGCAGATGTTGCTGCTGTTGCTGCTGTTGTTGCTGCTGCGGTAGCAACAGAGCCTGCTGTATCTGTGCAGCGTGCTGGGCATTTGGTGCAGTCTGGGAAATCAGAGACTCCAGATTAAAGTCATCTCCGAATGCCACCGCGTGTCCTCCTGTCAGACTGTCCAGGTTCAGCCCGCCCCCCTCCGTGCTGTCTGGGGAGGGGGAGGGGGAGCTGACGGTCAGGTCCAAGATGTCATTCAGGGGATTCTTGGAAGACAAGGTCGGGGACAGAGTGGCCTGTTGGAGTGAAAGAGACGGGTTCTTGGGGTGCGGAAAAGAGGAGAGGAAGGACTGGGGGTAAAACGGTGGGTACGTGGAGCTGACTGTGTTGGGCATGGGGCGCTGGTTGGTGGTGGAGGTGGTGGTGGTGGGGTTGTTGGGCCAGTTGTGGGTCCGTTGCTGGGTTTGGTTGGGGTTTCTCTGCAGGGACAACAGGGTTAAGTTCTGGGAGGGCGGCTTTAAGGACGACTGGGTTTGGCCCTGCAGTCTCTGCAGCTGAGAGAGGCTCGCGCTTTGTGTCCTTTGTGGCAGAGCGTTTTGGTTCAGTTTCAGGGCGAGAGACTGAGCCAGGGACTGGTTGAGCATGGGCTTCTGATTGAACAGGTTCGCCAGGAGGTGTTTGTTCTCCTGCTCCATTTTACGCATGCGCTCCTCCGTCAGCCGCTGCTCCACAGCCTGCTGCTCCTTCTCCTTTCGCCTCCTCTTCACCTCCTCGTCCATCAGCAACAGCTCCTCGCGCACGCGGGCCACGCAGTTCTCTGGGATCTTGATACCTGGACAAGCAGAAGAGGCATTTTATTATCATCACAGTTACTGTTATCACTTAAGTTGTTTTATTTCCGACCCAAAAATTTTATGAAGCATGGGCCCCCCTATTAGACTATTTTGAAAAGCTTTCTGTTCTGCCACAAGATTAAAAATTTACAAAAGGCAAACAGCCTATCTGTACTGTTTTGAGGTCCACTTTTTCTCTTTTTGATTTGTTTTTATTTGCTTTTTTAAAATTTAATTTAATTTTAATTATTTATTTTATTTTATCGAATCTCTTTTCTTTCCTTCTTTACTTTGTATTACAGTATTACTTTAATCTTGTCTTGTACTATATGTATTTTCATACTTGTCATTTGAGGTGTGTTTTTACTCACAATATAATTTTTATAATAATATACATAATCTTTTATTATCTATTTAATTCTTTTCTTTTTTTCTCATACCGGCAGCACGATGGGGGTGGGTGGGGGGTAGAAAATAAGGAAAAATGCTGTATGTTGAATACCTGTGATCAATGTTCATTTCTTCAAATAAAAACATGTTAAAAAAAAAAAAAGTTGTTTTATTTCTATTCATTACAGTAAGTTTTCTTTTTTTATGACATCTTGGTTTGGAATTTTCTTGCACTAGCACCGACTACAACTTGTTACTATGTTTTTTGTCAGTCTTATCAGTTGCAACTAGGCTGCACTAATGGGCCCGAGACTAATTTCCCTTATAGCACAAATAAAGTTAACCTTTACCTTTTTTAAAAGCTCAGACTTCCCTCCACCACCTTTCAAAACCAGATGTCACCAACTATTTTAATAGGCTTTATGGCGAGCTCCACTACTTCCTGAACTTAAACAGGCTTCTTTACTTCCTGTCTTACATTATTGGACAAACTAATTAATCCAGGCGTGTCTGACTCTGACCTCAGTAGTCACAACAATGGTCAGACACACCTGGATTAATCAGCTGTTTAAATTCAGGAAGTAGTGGAGCTGAGCATAAAGCCTATTAGACATTATGCCACACATACACACACACACAGTTTTGTGTCATGAGGGACCATCCTTGCTCTGTTGGGATTTGATTTTGTGAATGTGAAGCTGAATTGCAATTTCTGTGTTTCAGGCCTGATTATTACATAAGGAGAGGGGGGGGGGGGGGGGGGTCACTTAGGAGACAACTTAGGAAAGTGAGAATCAATTTCATTTCCTCAATTTGTTATAACGACGAGTCAGCGCTTCGAGGACATCCTCCACTCGACGATCAAAACAACTCGCTCGGTTCACTTTTTCGTTTCCAGAGAAGGACTTGCATGTACTTACCGACTTGCTTGTTGTGCTGCTTCGTTCTGAGGCGGACGATCTGCAGGATGCTGGAGCTGGTGATGTCGGACACCACGTCGGACACACGCTTCCACACGCGCAACAGGGCGCCACACAACATGTGGTACTGACGGAGGCGCATGCCCTGCAGACACTCCTGGCCTTCTTCTATTTTCTTACACTTCCCATTCCTAGGGAGACGGCAGGGAATTCACAAGGTCAAATCTTTTATACAACCAGCAAAGGAGTTTATTATGTTCTTTACAAATCCCTATTTCAAACAGACTTTTGTGGTTGGCTGACTGTTTCATAGGAGCACTTTTATAAGATTTTAAAGACCACTAACTGGTCACCTGGTGACGGGACCACATGTGAGGCTAGCAGGTTATTTCTTCATGACTAATTCTCAGGTGATCTGTAAATCCTTGGGAATGGCATCTGACCTTAAATCCACCCTGACTGAGGCCTAATGAGTACCAGCCTGATTGCATGTAATGAGCCATTAATCCCATGGGACACTGTGGATTCCTGCTTACCAGTTGGCATGGCTACACTTCTTGAAGGAGAAGGTGAACTGGTTCTCCCAGCTTTCTCTGGCTTCTTCCGGAGTCACCTGGAAAAGAATTTATAAAAAAAAAAAACATATCCAAAAAATTAGCCAAGAGCTTTGTCATCCCACTTTAAAAACCCATCTTCAGTTCAACCACAGAGAAACTTTGTTGGAAGCTCAAGACACCACTCATACCAAAGTCATTACACAGTTTGGTCTCATTTATAATCCCTAGATTGCATCAGAGGAGGAGATGGCTCCAGTGTTCAGCCGGTCATTAATCATCACTCTGTTGTTCACTTAAGGTGATAAAACAGGTTAGGTTTTAATCAACTACATAAGTGTGAAGGGACTTCATCATCCCCACAGTCACATTATCATATTTATATATTGTGATATATCTATTATTTCAGCCTGTAAAGTTGCCTTGTGCAGCTCTCCTCCGTGGCCACAAGAGGGCAGCGGACTCCATATTCTAAATAATCCAAATAGTGACTGCAAATCATTTTAGCAGACATTATGTATCACTCCTGAAAATGTACAACATGTTTTTTGTTTTATTGTCAAACTTTCCCTGAACGGAGGAAAGAAAGGAAAAAAAAGGGACAAATGTCTCTGCACTTTATATTTTTTAGTATAACTTACAGTTGCACTAAAGCATTTCAATTCTTCAAGTCACTTTAGATCTTTTATCTTAATATAGTTTATAGTTGCAGAAAACATTTTATATCTCTTAACACAGTGTATTGTCGTATAAAACATTTTTATTTCTGTTATTTTCTTCCTAAGGTGTGTATGGTCAATGCATGCTATGCTACAGTATGTATAGTCATGTATAGTTATGTTATTGCTACTGGATGCTACTGGATGCTTGAATTTCCCTTGGGATCAATAAAGTACCTATCTACGTATCTGATACTGACTGGCTCATTAAGAGACTTTTTGGACTTTTACCTTCCGGTAACGTTGGTGCAGGTTGTCCAGGCTCTCAGGGTGGGTCTGCTTGCCAATATTGGGCTTGAAGATAATGAAGTTCTTGCCTCTTCCTTGTTCAGCCAGCAGCACACATGGGTGGTTACCTCGTAGCTACAGACAGGCCACACAGGCAGTGAGTTAACAACAATACAATCCTTTGACTGGACGAGCATCGTGTCATCACATCATTAGTCTGTGAGGTGTGGGTTTTTGTTTTTTTTATTATGACATGGACTCACCTTTAGGGACAAGTAGAATCCCTCATCAGCACCACTGAGCTTCAGTGACCTGTTGTAGGCCTCATCCCAGGGCATACCTCTGTCCACACTGATCTATAGAGGCAAGAAATAAACACAATAAATAAGAATGAAGAAAACAAAAACGCCCACAGACAAAGCATGAAAAACACTAAAGCCCTTAAGAGTGAGACGAACTGTTACACAGAAATAGTAGTCAAGAGGTGCAATTCAAAACATGCGGTTATACAGATGTATATGTGAGTAACACTCATCGTCTACCACAGCCAGGCCTGCATCCAATACTCTCTTCCCCACTTGCTAAACTGGTCCTGGCTGTGCAGCATTCTGCCCCGCTGCCAAGTTTGAAATGTCAAATGTAGGTTAGCCTGCGGCTGATGGCGAAAAGCAGAAAATACCAGTAATTATCCTGTTCCCACCTACCAACTAGTGTCTACATCGGCTCCTTAGCCCTGGGCCGAGCCTGTATGATCACAGTCTTAGAGCGAGCAAAGTGACATCCATCAAAGCAAAAACACATTTAACTGCAGAGGTTGCTAATACCGGTGCGACTGAAGGCTAAATACAACAATTCTGCTATTATGTCATGTGTCTCTGAAATGCAAATGAAAGAAAAGAAAATCTTAATGTATTTAAGAATATAAGCACTGGTATATGTTTCATAACTAATGACGAGGGCTTTGCTGCCACTGGATATGAACTTCAAACACTTTGGTCTATTCAGAGCCTGAAAGTCGTACTGGATCATACTCAGAAGAAAGTGCGTAAAATTAGCATTTTTTGGCCATCATGTATATTCATAGCATCACTTCTGGTTCATAACACTCAAGCTGTCTTGGCAGGCACAACAAACTCTCACTCTGTTACAAAGATGGCAAACAGGGTCACAGCTTAACGTGGTGTGTGACGCTGGAAGAAGAACAGCCTTGGCCTATATTATGCTGCTTGCTTGCGCTCGTCAGACTGCGTGTTTCCCTCCCTCTTGAGGCCAAAACATTCTGCACACATCTCCACATAGCTGACACCACATACAACAATTCATTTTTTAGCTGCTTTAGACTTATGATATGATATTCTGATGCTACTGCTACTCTACTGAAAGCTGATGCACCCGTGATGAGATTTGCAGTCCATACCTTATAAAGGACAACCTGTCCATCCTGAGGGTTTCCCACTGTCAAGAAAGATTCCTGCTTCTCCTCATAGATCTCATCGTTACCTGGAGCCAGGTCTGTCACAAACACAAAGAACAGATATTGTCAGTGTGCATCAACAATTAGTGATAAAATCGATTTATAACTTTATACAAGTACGAGCAGATTTCATTCCTGTGTTTTTTTGGGCTATCCCGTTTGAACTCCATACCTAGGATTCCCATGTCGTATTTGCCCTCTTTCTTGTCCTTCTCGATTAGGTAGTCGAAGTTATCGGTGAAGTACTGGAAGAGATGGTTCTGCTTGTGGACCTCCAGACCCAGGATTCGATTTAGGAACTTTGTGATGCTGCAGTCTGAGATAAAGACAGAGCACAGAACAGACCGGCGTGTTGGCAGGTGATCACAAAAACACAGCTGCAGTGTATTTAGTAGCAGGTAACTTGGACATAGCGGGATTACAGTTGCCCGCATACCTCCTGGGTGCCCTACCTTTCTCTGTACTGATCCCAAAGCGAGGCTCCCGACAAAAGATGCCCACATCCATCATTCCAAGTTTCATGTCTGTAATAAAGAAAATACATATTTGTTTCACTCATTAATCATTCTCAATCAGCTTCTACGAGTACAGCTTCACCAGCAGAGTCAACTCAAGCTTATATACAGACCTCTGAAGAACATGGCTTCGCCCCCGGGGTATCCTTTGGGAGGGGGCACCTTGTTTTCTATGTGGCCAAGGATTGCTTTGGTGATTTTATCCAGAGCCTTGGTACCGTACTAAAAAAAAAAGGTTAAATTGTTTAAAATGACAAAAAAAGAAGCACATTTTACCCTCTTAAATCCAAATATTCTTCTCAGGTTCTTATATGAGCTTACCTTGTTTTCAAAATTGTACTTGCTCAGGTCTCTGGACTCAGTGGCTCTTCTGTCTCCATGGGTTAACGCACCCTGCAAAGTGGATTAGCAACATTATTATCATTATTAATATTATGCATAGTAGTAGCAGAAGCAGCAGTAGTGGTACTGGAGGTAGTATTGATAGTATAAGTATAGATTTGCATTATAGTCATTAATAATAATAATAATGTGCGTTTGTTGTTCTGAATGGGTTCGACCACTTATACAACCTGACGTCAACGCTCAAAATAGACAGTAGCGAGCACAGCTTCGACGGCTAACAGCAAATGGATTTCCATATGGTCAATCTACAGTCAATACAGAATTAATTTAACATCACAATGGAGATCGGTGTGGACTAATGCCAAAATGTCACGCTAATTGAGAAGAACAGAATCCATGGTACATGTAGATTATAAACCAAACATGTGACACCATTTGGCAAATGTAATTAAAATTGGTCTGTTATAAACACTGGGATTTTTTCATGATTGTGTTTAATAACCCAGGATTTAATCTGATTTAAATGGGCTAAACTCGCATGCACACACTCATCATCAAACAGTGACAGTACGCAGCCCTGCGTGTGTCCAGAGACCGAGGGGAAGCTAATGAGGTTAAGGTGTGAAGGGAAACTTGTTCTTTCACTTCCTACGTGCATCGCTCTGTGCTTCGATAGAACTTCAGAAAAACATTTTGCAAGGTGACGGACAAATAACTCAATCTCAATCTGTACTTTTTTTTTAAAAAAAGTAAAGAGGCTGGCTTGTGTTAATGGTTTCAGTGCTTTCAAGATTTCAAATGACCCGTGAGGGGAAGTGAAGGAAAGTTTAGAGAAAGCCGAGTCGACAGCAGATCAGCCTCGTAGCCAGCTGCTGGCTCTGCCCACACAGAAAAATGCCTTGAGATACCAAAACAAAGGGATGCCTTCGCCAAATATGACTTCACTGCTGATCTGGAGTCAGCCCATTGCAAAAGGTATTTAGCCGCCTATTTGGAGTGACCATGTGTGTGTGTGTGTGTGTGTGTGTTTGGCGTGCGCGTGCACAATTGTATTGTATCGGGTTCAGGCAGGCAGCAACCCAGACGAGATGTGACCTATTCTTGATGCAGATTTACCGAACGCAGCTGGCAAACACAGGAACGACTTCCTGGAACTGCCATTCCCTCTCACCCTCCTTACCCTTTTCCCAAAAGAACTGTCATGCTGTGTCACTATGGAAATAAATGACTGCTGGTGTTGAAATGCATTGATAATTGTGGAAAATAACCACAGACTTATAAATTATCCAGACAAGCTCTTTTTGCTTTTTTTTTTTCTGCCTATTCAGTTTTCCGTTCTGGGCCAGGAGAGGGGAAAGACCCAGAATCTCTGGAGGGTTTGCAGAGAAAAGTTGATGCAACTTCAAGGGAACCGACGATAAAAGAGGCTCTATGGAGAATCTCCATGGTGGGGAACATCCCACGAAACAGGACGGACAGCGGGTGAGAGCGGGGTTAAGATGCAAATGGCAACACAGAGCATCAATAATCAATAAACACAAAACACAGATCCTCTCTGTTTACAGTGGAACAATGCCTCGCACACTTCTGCAGACAAAATGAATTATTTTCCCATAACACAGATTTTACTCGGCTAAAGAGGGAAAATAAAGGAAATATGGGAAAACATTGTATAAAAGAGCAAATTCAGTACACACAGACACTTTTAGAAAGCAGCTATATTTACCAGGCTCTCTAGTCTCTTTGCCACAATTGAGGCAAAGCGTCTCTCCCCCGCCAGCTCGGAGATGAGGAAGATGTACTCTGGGGCCGTCACCTGATTGGACCGATGGGTGCGACCTTAGCAGGACAAAGAAAAGACGACAATGAGACAAAATCCCACTACAATGATTCGAAATGACAGATTAGCGGTGCAGGATGACGCTTATTATGTCGCATGTCATACGAAAGGGATTTCACAACCATCTTATCTAGATGTCCCCTTCATGTGAAACAGCTGTGGTTTCCACAGATTTTCTTGCTGTCAACAACCAAGCAGAGCGTACAAAAAAAAAAAAAACACCAGAGATGAACAAAAACAAGTTACTGGTTTCATGTGAACACATGCTGCACCGTCTGACAGACAGGATAAATAACCAGAAACAGGGGATATCCCCCATGACATGATGGGATCTGCAATATCAAATAACTCCGATCATTTTTGCTCTAATGGATGAAGTCAGGCTTGAGCAAGATGTTATTGACTGAAACGGTAACAAGTCTCTTCATTTCCATAGAAAAAACCCTCTGGAACATTTTTTTTTCCTCTTTTGAGACTTTCACTGTGTGTGCTCTGGCATATATAAGCATTAATCCACCGTTATATACAAAGCAGAACAGCTGCTAATGGAAAAGTTTTATTTAAGAAGTTTGATAATTGCTATGACAATTAATCCATCCAATGGTGTGTGTGTATGTGTGTGTGTGTGTGTGTTGCAGACAGGGACAGAGAATGAATTCTTTTAAAACCATGCCACTCGCAGCAAAAAAAATGCAGGGAAGTTGTTTAATGGATTAAACAACTTGAACTGTTTTCAGTGTGAAAGGTTAAACGTTTAGCGCATGCCATGTGTAATAACTGGTTCCATCGCAGCCTCATATGACCAGCAGCGTTTCACCGAGACAAGACGGTGTTTGTCCTCGTTTGGTAACCTTCGGCCTAAACATGAGAGTGAGGAATAAAGCTAGACAGTTTGTGGAGCGACGCTGTCCTGATCTTCAAAGAAAGAAATGATCAATACAAAGTTTTCTTAATATCCCTGATGACCTTTGAATGAAACCTCTGCCAAAAGCATGAGCACATCGTCCGTCCTCATAAATTACACTGAAGCAATATATGAATTAAAACAACGATATGAGTTGTAATGACCCGTTTTCCAGACTGCTTCCTCTTTTGTAAATTACTTTGAATAAGGAGGACAAAATATGTCTTTTTTTAGTTTTTTAGTCTACAGCATTTATCCCACCCTTTACCCTCTGAAAGGCTCATTGTAAGATTAATTTCCCTGACTTACCAAATTGCTGAATAGCTCTGTCTGCGCTCCACGGCAGCTCCAGGGTCATGTGGACCCTGCGCCTCTGGTTTTTTATTCGCTTGTCTGCCTGCAGGGAAATCCCAGAGCTGGCTGCCTCTGAGATGATTGCCACGAACTGGAAAAAAAAAAAAAATAGTGAGGTTTGGAGATGTGAATAAACAATGTTTGGAAAGCAGCATGTTTCTGAAAGATGTTGGAGCCGTTCAAGATATTTAATATCGATTTGATGTTTATCTGACCTTCTCTCCACCCATGAAGCGGTCTTTCTCCTTGATGTTAATGTGGTCGATGGTAAGACCCTGCTCGGCACGTGATTCGTAACGGACGCTGCCGTCGGGACGCCGAACTACACGACCCTTGCGACCAGTCATCTGCAGACAAAAAGATGACATTGTTCACGGTTGCGACGGTTGAAGAACGTGTAAATCCCACTGGCGCTGGAGTGTGTAAAGTTTGTACCTCTGAGACTTTATCTGGTCCGCCAAACTTATCGATGAGTTCATCCAGGGTATTAAGAGGTAGTTCTTTTCCCAGCTCAGATATTTTGTTGAGGAGGCCCTGCTTCATTTCTTCTATCCTTGCTGTGAACACAAAGCAGAGACGGCATTAACTCTGGAAACCTAGCACCAGATTGTTATGATATTCGTATATCCCCCTCCTCTACCTGTCTGGAAGCTAGTGTGGTTTACAAAGATGACATCATCATTGTCCAGCAGAGAGTCGGGTGAGGAGTTGGAGTCTGTGTCCATGCCATCAGTGTCACTGCTGCTGTCATCGGTGATGTTGATCACGCCGCCGCTGTCCACTGTGTGCTTGGCTGCCTTGGTCTGGCGACCTCTCGGCTTCCCTGATTGGAAATAGGAACATGATGCTGTAGTTAGACCAGGAAACAATAGGCAGCTCAAAACATAACTTAAAACTATTTGAAACCAAAACATAATGAATTAGCCATGCAAATGTAGCGCATACAACTAGATATGCCTGACTATAAAGTATATAACACAATCAACAATCTGTCAACTGTTCAATTTCGACTACAGGGAAAACGTCTGATAGTCAGCTGACTGGCTTCATACAGTAATAGTGTATAAATGTAATATGGGCACAGTACTCAACAGTCCCCATGCTGGGATGCTGTGACAAATGCATCCTGTTCACTTACGTTTTCTCTTATTCCCCGGAGCCTTCTCTCTCCTCTGCTTCTCTGAAGGGAAATGTTTTGTTACGAGGGACTGAAATACCCCCCTAAAGCAAAACAAAAAGAGGAGAAAGAACTTTAAATTTGGACAGCAACAGCATCAGGGCAACACGGAGTGGTTTAGGCATTTAGACTGTCTACATTCCCGATACGGCCTCATTGTCAGTGATAGGTGTTGACGGGTTGATGAACATGTGTGATTTGACACACTCAGACGTTCAGGCATGTCTGCTGTGAGCTTCAGGGTCAGACAAAGAGCACCACTCCCCCTGTCTTGTTTTTCTTCAGTGAGCTGTTTGCATTGATTAAACAGCTGCTGATGACTTAAGAAGCTTCAAATTCCATTGAAAACAAACGGCGAGGATTTAAACATGGTAAATACTCATCATTTTTAGTCACTACACTGCGTGGAAGCAACAAAAAAAATGGAAGAAACCCACAGACTGATATGGCCTCCAGCAAACACTCAAAGCAGTCAACCAGGTTAAAAGGTGTCAGACAGGTACAAACGAGTGAACATTTAGTTATTTTTGGCGAATACCTCCTCCAATAATCCTATTGACCTTGAAAAAACAAAACAAAGAGACAGCATTTTCTATTTGACTCACTCTGCTGCAGAAACAAATCTGTCGAGATGCCCGTCGTTCTCATCCAGGACTTCTCTCGTGCGAGACTCTCCGGTGGACTGAAGGCCAATAACGATGCACTGTGGTGGGAAAAACACACACAAGTTCAACACAAGTTCAACTGGGAATCTGACTCAAAAGACAACATCCAAAACTTTCTATGCACACAAACAAAGTAAAAACGCCACTACGCAGCAGCATCATAACAATCCCAAATAGGAATTCTGTGTTTTTGTAGTGTACAAACATAAATCTCCCGCTTGTTTCTTCCTCTGATTATTTTTTCTCTTCTAGATACATGTGACATGTGTCAGTGTTCGAGAGTGTGCTGTCCTGACCTTTCCAGCCTGCAGCTCTTTTTGGGCCAGCTCCACCAGGCAGCGGACCTTGGCAGCGATACAGAGGTATTTGAAGAAGCGCTGGTGAGACGACCAGAACTGCCCCCACAGAGACTTCCTGCTGACCAGGCCCAGCTCATCTGCTGCACGCATGAACACTTGCAATGCCTCCGCCCACTGGACACAGATTCCAGATGTTCACAGTCAGTTTTTTTTTAAAAAGTTGAGTGTTTTTTTAAAGTGTCATAGACTCTACAGACACAATATCAGCTCATCTGTGAGAGGCAGGACGCTCACCAATTTCGCCGCTTTGTTGTAGACCTTTTTGAAGTCATCGTCCAGTCCGATCTCTTCGATGCGGAAAGATACCCCTGAGAAGCTCAGCTGCCTGGCGATGTACATCCCGCTCACTTTCATGTCCATGGCAACAATCTCCATGGCACCGACACCTCTGTCATATAAATTATTCAACATGATTCAATCACAGGTCAACCAGCCATGACTGAAAACTGATTGTAAGGAATTTTCCAGTAAGCAGAGCAATATTAAGATATGGATCCACATTGAGTGAGAAGCTCTCAGAAAACATAATTCTCTGGAGTGAATTTTCTCCAAACCTCTTCTCGATGGCGTGCAGGAAGTCATCAAAGACTCTGAAGGGCGTGCCCTCACCCCAGATTCCCAGGCGGCTCATATAGATCATGTTCTTTGGCTCAGAGGCACCTGAGGCAGGGAGGTAAGAAATACATTTTCAAAAATCTTCCTTGTGTTGCCTTCTGCTGGTAAACAAGCATGTGTTTTTTGGTGTACCGTCAGCCTACCTGTGGCACTGGCGTACACCACTCTGGCCCGTGGCAGCTTGTTTTGCAGGTCAAGCACGGCCTTGCCCATCTTTGTGGATGTGGCATTCTTGGCTTTGTGGCATTCATCAAAAATAATCTGTAATGGTGAAAGGTTAAGGGCAAACAACACAGGCAGGCGGTGACAAATTGTGTAAAACCACTGTTGAATGTGGGGGGTGTTGAAAATGAAAACAGGATGGAGCCATGTGAATGTCAGTACTGTGCTGGACAGATGAAACATGTGACATTTATGAAATGAAAGGATACAACTCCATCAAAGTCTGGCTTGCACCAGTCCAGGATCTGTTTAATTCTTGTCCGCCGCTGCCCTCCTGCCTGGCTCTCTCCGATCAGCGCAGAGTAAGTTGCAAACAGGACTCCTTCTGAGGTAGCTGTGTCTCCATACTTTATCTGCAAATAAACGCAAATCAAACATTTTCAATCGGAGAATATAGCTTAGTTTTGTCTCATTTTCTCCTCTGATGCACATATTACTGAAGCTGAGAGAAATACGTATTCTCAGGCTGTCACACCAATTCCACCTGGACCCACCTTGTTTAAGGCATGCACAGGAATAGTCGGTGCATCTATGTCTTTGAGATCTCTCTCTGCATCAAATTTCAGGTCATTGGATATGCTGAACCTGAGGGCAAGAACAAGAAAAGTCAGTAATTCACACACAGTTACTGCACACACAAGGCCCTGCACAACTGGATACAAAGCACAATCCTGCTGCAAACCAGAGGAACCGCAGCTGTTATTTAGCTTAAAGCTTGTTTGAAGGTCGCTGCATTAGGTCTACAGGAGCAGGAAATGTCTTACCATAGTGCTTTCTTTCGTCCTTTAAGGAAATTTTCCAGGATAATTCCTGCCACAGTTCGTCCCTTTCCAACTCCTGCCCCATCTCCGATCAGGAAGCCTGCCCTCTGTTGGTTCTGAAGGATCACCTCGTGTTGCTGAGGGAGCACAAGATGAGCAATGTGATCAAAACTTTAATCATTTATAGTTCCAAAATGAACAGCTGCCTTATGTTGAGCAAGTGTGCGTACCTGGCAGGCATAGATGATGGCTTCTAGCTGCAGAGCAGACAGCGAGCCACTGTTGATAGTCGACTCAGGGATAGACAGAGTGTATGTGATGTCGGGAGGAGGGACACTGGATAGTGTGTTGGTCTCCACCACTATGTCAGGATGAGAAATTCCTATGGTGGCTGGAAACAGGTTTAAAAAGAGGGAGAGGATGTTAACAGCAAACCGAGTGTCGTGTTGTATTCGGAAAGATTAAAAATGTTTAATAGGTGAGTGACGTCGACGTTCAGTCTGGAGCCCTACATTTCGAAGGTTTGTATTCAGCATATGTGTCGACATGACCCAATTCCTCCGACTCCTCTTCCTCAGCCTCCTCTTCCTCCTCTGGTGGAGCTTGGGGTCTTGGAGCCTGGAAATGCAGAAAATGTAATTCCCGTTAACGTTAACAGCTGCATTTGGGAGTTTTTTTTTTTTTGATTTTCTTGATTCAGCTTAGCTTGAAGACGATTTAGCAAAGCGACTGTGGCTGAAAGTTAGAGGCCGGTCAGCGGTTAGTACGAAGTCAGTGCCGAACATGTAGAGCTGCTTATCCGAGGAATATTGACCAGTGAGATTAAATAAATTAAGTAAATGACAATGTGCATGAAACCAGCTAAAGCAGAATGAAAGAGGGTTTTTGCAACGTTTGCAACGGTGCACAAAAAGTGCTTTACATACACTGCAAAAACTCAAAATCTTTCCAAGAATATTTGTCTTATTTCTTGTCAAAATGTCTCATTTCTAGTCAAAACTAAACTCTTTCGCCTTAAAATAAGACTCATCACCTAAAATGTAACTTGTTTTCAGATCATTTTCACTTGAAATAAGTAGAAAAATCTGCCAATGGAGCAAGTTTTTTGTGCTTGTAATAAGAAAGAAAAACTTGCTCCATTGGCAGATTTTTCTACTGATTTCAAGTGAAAATTTGTTTGAAACAAGTGAAAATTATCTGAAAACAAGTTAATTTTTAGGAGTTGAGTCTTATTTAAAGTGGAAAGAGATTAGTTTTGACTAGAAATGAAACATTTTGACAACAAATAAGACAAATATTCTTGGAAAGATTTGAGTTTTTGCAGTGTATTCAAGCAAGACAGATGCATGTTAGAAATAAGACAGGTCCCATTTTGACAGATGAGTGCAGTGCTTATCATTTGTTCCCTTTGCAATGTGCACATGAGTGAATATCCAGGACATGCAATATGTATAGGAAAATGCAATAATTTCATCATCTGTGTTAGACTGTTCAAAGAAGGCACAGGCGTTACAGTTTCACATACCTTCATGCACTACACTGTCAAAATGTGACCGTCACTCTTAGATTAGTGGCATGTTATGTTTCTATGTAAAACAGTCTCAGGCACATCTTGTACTGCAAACACACGGAGCAATAACAACTGTGCTTCAAACTACGACACAGTCTGCGTATGTCTGCGTTAACCGACTGCTGCCAGTGAATAGGGTCATCGAGTTTGAGCTTGGTTTCATTTCAACATCAGATTGGAGAGGTTGGTGCAGCTACCTGGAATCCTCCTAAAGGTGGGGTGCTGATAATAGCAGTTATATCATCCAAACTGGCCAAGCCATGAAACCTGCTGGTGCCATTCTGCTGTCAACAAAACATAAAATGAAGAAATGTGAACTCAAATAAACACAGAACAAAAATACATTAAAGAAACGAATGCAAAGAGAAACAACAACAAAAAAAAACATGAGGAATCATTGCGTGAGTGTGCGTGTATGTTTGTTTGTAAATGCATGTGGGCACTTGGTGGATGTCTGATGGCAGCACAGCACTCAACAAAATGCAATTTGTTGTCTGGCGGTGAAACGCCAGTGACAACAACAACAACAAAAAAAGGGGCAGATAAAGCTGTGTGTGTGTGTCTGGGAAACATAATGGATGAAATGAGGGCAGAATGAAAAGGAAAACATAAAGGGCTTTCAGTAGTCAGAAGAAATAAATGTGCTCTGATTCAAATCAAAAAGATATCCTCAAAACCATCTAATCCAAAGAGGCCGCGGCAGCGGCAGCAGCAACAGAGGCAGGGACGACGGAACAACATTTAAAACCGTTGCCCTCGTCAGCTCACCAGCTTGGAGACCATGATGCACTACACTGCACCAAAAAAAAACATAATTAAATACAGAATCTCATGTGTCTCTCAGTCACTAATTTGGAGATGCTACTTTGTCCGGCGCTGTGACAGTAAGATGGAGGTCTGATTTACTCTGGATGCAGTGGAGGAACAGCTGATTTCCTCATAGTGACAGTCAATCAATCTATTTCAGCACTGATTATGTTCTGAGAATAAAGGACTGGAATGGATTGACATTTGCAAGCTTTAAAAAAAAATATTGAGACAAGCGCGTGTGAGGAAAATTGCCCCCAGTGTTTATTCCTTCTCTGTTCAGGGTCAGACTATAATTATTTGAACACGTTAAATAATAAAATGTGAACAGACAAGAGCTTATTTTACACTTTTATGGTGATTTCAGCTTTTGCTTTACTGTTAAGTTGAGACTGTTAACAGTTAACTGTTTAAGTTTCAAAGAAGATAATACGCTAGCTTAAGCAATGCGTGCCGCGAATGGGTGACTAATATGGGAACATCCCTTTTTTCAACAATGGTTGCACATGTCTGTCCTGTTCTGCATGCTATCAAATGAAAAAAACAATTATCTTCAGTATAGAAAACCCCTAAGCCTGGGTCAAACACAGTTGTAGTGTGGATCATCATCTTGAGAGGAATGACTGCTACATCATGGATCCCAAGTGGGAATGAGACCTGTAACGGCCCAGAGATCGGCACTATTACGGAAAAAGCGGGACAATCTGATCATGGCCTGCTGGGGCTTGATGTCTACCCCCAGTACACGCACACATGAGATCATTAAAAAAAAAAGAAAAAAGTTTGTGTTGCATAATAGTTGTAAGATGAGCTGTTGATTTGGCAACTAGTGTTTGTCGTTATGATGTGTGCATGCATGTGTGTGTGTGTGTGTGTGTGTGTGTGTGTGTGTGCTGCTGACCTCTAGCTGGCTCTGTGCTGGTGTGGTGGTACTAGTGTTGACGTCCCAGAGTGTGGGCACTGTGTCCAGGTTATCCGTGCTGATGAAGGACTGGGCATCAGCATACTCCGACAGTGAGTCAGCCGGAGAGGAGAACAGAGAGTTTGTGGAGAGGTCATCAATGCAGGACAGGTCCTGGAGGCACAGAGAGACACACAGAGAGAGAGAGGGGGGGGTTATTATTATTGCGAAAGTGACACAGGGATTCCTTAAATCAAACCAAGCCAGACGCAGCTTTCCCATCACTCCCTCTATCGCTGTGATTCATGGGAAAACAAAGGACTATAAATCTTAAATGAATCTCCCGTATCAGACGGAGCGCTCACCACGCAGCGGAGGAATAGTAAGTGTACACCACTGAAAGAAGAAACCTATGAATGGAGATGAACCACAGACAATAAAAGGTGGCACATTCATGTGGGATTTCTGCCAATACTTCAATAAGTGACCGACACCCGGCGGCCAAACTAAATCTAATCACACACACAAGACGTGTGAGTGTGATCATGTAAAATGGAAAGCGAGCAGAATGAGAGGGCGCTTGTGTCTTTGTGTGTCATTTTAGCCGTGGCCGCCTTCCAGTCGCCCCTCTATTCATATCCTCTCCAAACCATTAGCATGCCATGTTCTTTAACCAGACCCTGGCTGGAACCCCCCCGGGCCCCCAGAGACGTATAAACATGGATGTGGGGAGATAGGGAGTGAGTGATGGGATGGGGGGAACACACATGGTAGACAAAGACAAGCTGAGCTGAGGAGGAACTATTTTTGGAAAAAAAAGGCAGTATGGATGTCTTGGTTTTATTGTGTGTGGGTGTGTGTGTGTCTTCTCCAAGTCCTCCATGTGTGTGACTGTATGCATGTTATATTTATACTCTGTGGGCCAAGTGAGGAGTTTCCCACACCCACACGTTCCACTGAAAACCCTCCAGGGGATCATGACGCCTTCCTTACACACAACCCAGTGGGTCCAGTCAGTGAGCTAATTCAGCATTTTCATTTCACTGTTTACATCCCGTAAAAAAAAAAAAAAAGGGCAGTTCCACATTTTTGGAAAATATGCTTGTTTACAGAGATGACACAGCCGGCCACTTCCCCCCTTGTTCCCAGTCTTGTTTTTTGTGCAGAGCGAAGCTACAGTAAGTGGTGGGAGCTTCATATTTAGCAGACAGGACATGTGAGCTTTGTCAGTCTTTTCACACCCAGCTCTCAGCAAGAAAGCGTATCCCGAAACGTTGAACTTTTCCCCCTTAAGATCCGGTTCCTGCTGCCGCGCACTGCTATTGCATAACATCCAAACAACACAACACAGTTAGTTTACACAGGGTTCCCCCCTAGAAAACATGTTAGGCCTGGTGGTAGGGTGGCCCACCGGTGACCCTAACCATTTACTGATGGCAGGGCCCTATAGGTAGGTAACAGAGTCATTAATGGAGCAGTAGAATTTAGAAGGAGTGATTCCATAAGGCTTTAATATCAATGAATGGAATTTGAAAATATCACCATTATCATGTTTTATTATAAGACATTTATGTAACATATTTAGACACCAGGTAAAGCAGAATCTTACAGACTGCACTCTTGAAACCAACCACGAAAATAAGAAAACAACAAAAAACACTATTTAAATAAATAATAATATTCAACTGTCTGCACTAAAAATTAAAAAACAAGTCCTGGCGGCCCACCAGGCTTATAATTCACTGGGGGAAACTCTGGTACACACATTTCTCTAACTGCCCCGTGTTGAAACAGGCTTACACGGTTGCCATACAGAACATCCAGAGCTATATTTTTTTTCCTGATTAAAAATAGTATACAGGCACAAGAAGCACCGAGAGGGATTACAGCACATAATGACATTAGGCCTGAAGACGAAGACTCGTAGAGGAAGAACAATAATGTGCTGCGAGAGCCCAAAGTAAAAAAAAAAAAAAAAAAAAAAAACTGTCTGGAAACGGAGATAAATGATTAATTGTGGCGCTGACTCAAATCTCAACAATCCGCTGCTACTGATTAATGTGGAGAAGCTGCGCTGGCTTCTGTCGGAGCTGCGCATTAACCGTTGCTCACAGTTCAGCTGAAAATGTTGTGCAGGCGTGAGAAGACAAGATGTCGAGGCCTTACTGTTAACATGACTACATCATGTGGGAATGGGGCCCAGTGAGGTGGGTGAGCAGCAGGCACACAAACACAGACCAAGCCCTGTGTGTGTGTGTACTGTATGTGTGTGTGTGGATACATGTTTATATTTTTGCCCTCTGACATTAGAGGAAGAACTCGCTGACCATAACATGTAGATGTTTGTGTTGGAAAGAGTGCTTTTTAAAGGCTACAGCACTCAGCTTATCAGTTCTTGCTGGTAGCTCAGCTCGTCGACTCTTTCACCCTACCTTTTTCTTTTTCCTTTTCTCTGTGTGTTCATGTGTGTGCGTGTGTGTGTGTACTTGTGTTTCCTGATGGCAAGATCAGGCATGAGCACTGAAAGCAGCCTCACAAAGATGATCTACCCTGCAGACAGCTGAATGGAACAAATGCCTTTTTCTCGAATGACAGAGGGATGTAGGGACCCGGCAAAATATCTACCGCTCCCACCACTCTGAAACACATAAACCCCCCCTCACCTCCTCGCCATCTTTGTTTTGTTTATCCTGTCAAGTTGTGTGTCTTTCCATCCCTCTTTTCTTGGTGCTCCTGACTATGCGGAGATGAGTAAACAAGGTGTGGAAAGGGGACGCCGTGTCATCAGAGCCCTCATTCCATAGAAACAGAGTTGTGGAAAAGCCCCGACACGCGTGTTTCACCACGGAAAACAACAGCGTGAGGCATGGATATCGGATGAGTCGGATTAGTTTTAAACACAGAGACCCATCATTTGTCATAAACAGGTTTGATATGAAAACACAGAGTCTGCCCGGGTTACAATTAAAGAGCTGTCATAACAGCTTTCCTAGTAAGAATGGTTAGCTGTTATGAAACCCGTAAAATTTTAATGACTCCGGCGTGCTGCATCACAATGGACTAATTCAAGCTGAAGCTGAAACTTGTCCTCAATCAATTTGCTCTGTAAATATGTGATTTGTATTTAGACCTGGGGGTCATTGCTCCACGTTACGTTTCAATGTGACTTCCCGGCCTGGCTGCGTCCACACATCATGGAAATCCACCTCACAGGGCAGGTGCTGGTGCCGTGTCGTTACTGACGAGGACCGAGCGGCCCCGACCGATGCAAGAAGAATCACAGACAGCTCGGCCACGTCTGGGCTGGTGCTAACCCAGACGTGGCCGAGTTTCAGCACCGAGCTAATCGAGTTGTTAAGCGGAGCGTAACCGAGGCAGCAGTGTTTGTCCCCCGGCAGCCGCGTGCATGCATACCCAGGGCTGGTTCATCTAGCGCTCTCCAGACTGGGCCCTGCCGAGGAGAGATAAGGCTTGAATTCCAACTGCTCTGATGCTAATCTGGCTCCTTCCACAGCACACTGCCACAAAACTGTGAAACTAGTAATCCTGCCTCTCTCTCTCTCTCCCTCTCTCTCTCTCTCTCTCTCTCTGTCCTGTTCTCTCCAACGCAATAAAAATCATCTGAGTGTGAATGTGTTTCTGCACGTGCGCATGTGCGTCTTTCAGAGAATTAAATGTGCTTGAAATCTTTATTGTAATTTCTTGGAACGAAAAGAAAAATCAGTGTGTTTATGTGTACATGTACACAACAACATGTGAAAAGCCCATGTGCACTTTTTATTTTTAACTTTCACATGCTCTTCTTCCATTTCGCTTTCTCCTCGTCAAGTTGGCATTATTGTATATCCTCTCTCTCTCTTACATGTCAGTGTCAAAATTTAATTTAATTTATTTTCTGCAAATAAACAATTTCATAATTTTTCAACCCGTATAGCATGTCAGCTTCGGCCCCCACAATCGAGAACTGTTTCATCCCAAGATGTGGAATTCACTTCCTCCTCACTTTCTTAAACTTTCTCAATCAATTTTTAAAAAGTCTGTGAAACGTATGTTGTGTAATCAAGAACTGAATGTTTTGTTTTAACCTTCACCTTGATGTGTATACGCCTGATCTGTGTGTATGTACTGTATTTGATGTGTGTCCCTCCATTCTTATCCATGCTTTATAATTGTTTCAGGAGGTTCTCTTGACGCCCCTCGAGGGTTTTTTCCAACATGTTCGCTGTATATAATGTCTTTTTATTGTTGTTGTTTTTCTTGTTTGTTTTACTTTATTATAATTGACAATGTGCTAAATAAATCAAAATCAAATCAAACTGAAATCACAGACAAATACTGGAAACCCCTCGTCATTTCTAGTCAACTAACATAGAAAAATCTAATGGACTTGCTGTGACAAAAACCACAGGTATACACCAACTCCATGGTGTATCTTCAGACACGGGCAGCAGCAAACTGCATTTGAGAGTCTGGGTGATGACAGCTATCTGGTTATGGATGATTAGTGGAGGCAAACAGCGGTGAAAAAAAAAATGGCTGCAACAAGTTCCTCCAGCTCTTGAAGAAAGCCCGCAGAGCTGCAGGGCGGCTCGATGGGTGAAGACCGTGGTTTAGCAGCAGCTCTAAGAATCGGGACCTGGAAAAATAGACTTCTACATGTAAACCACCCACCAACAACTTGATGTATTTACAGGGTGATGAGTAATTTGAAACATGTTACACGATACCCCCACCCCCTCCTTTAAAAAAGCCCCAGAGATTCTTCTATCAGGAGAGAACATCAACAAACACAAATAGGTAAATGAATATTTCTACTCTGAAGGAGAGAGGACCGGCCGTCTCTGATATAACGATCACGATGACACCGGCTCCTGTGATAAACTCAGATGCTACCATACAAGGAAGTCTAGCAGCCCTATGTATATTTCACTTAACAATAATTTCCATCTGCATGTGTACTTCTCTTTATCTGTCAACGTTGCCAAAGCTGGTAAAGGAAAAATGAAGTTTCTAATCAGAAAACGTCCTCCATGATAACTGTGTAGCAGTAAGGTTGATCAGATAGGAGCCCTTCTTAAGAACATGTTGTTAAAATAATGAGCTCAGGGGATGTGGCTTGTATTTCCTGATAAGCCGCATTATGTTACAATCATAGCCTCTGTAATCAAACTAAGAACAGGATTCGTTTTTTTTTCCTTTTCTTTCGTCTGCTTGTTAGTTGTTTTGTTTTTCCCTTGTAACTCCTGCGGTCCTGTCAAAACCCTCACCAGCGCTCCCTCCTCTGAAGTTACGGCCAGCCACATTCCCCCTGTGATATACTACACATACCGTCAGCTGCTCCATTCACACGCATTTTCTTTGGCAAGATACACATAAGCGGTTGATGTGTCGACACGTTTGTTGCTGGTGACATGATTCCTAACTCCGCTTCCCACCTCCCTCCAATTAGTGTTGAAGGAGCTTATCCATGACCAAGCAACTAACCCTGTGAGAGAAAATACTTTTCCTGCATCCAGTTCATGTCAATGCTACATATCAGAAACTAAAATGCCCCCATGCTATCAAAAAGCAAACTTCAGGTGAACACTTCTGTATGTAGTCGTAGCCACATCCTGTTAAACTCACTAACCTGCCGCAGTGCAAGGCCAGACTGAGGCCCCAGGCAGGCAGGCAGGCAGGCCAGGCGCAGGACTTTCCCCTCCCACACACTGCCAGCTTGGCTGCTTTTCCAAGGCCAGGAAGTCACCCAGGCCTCCCACTTACCCCTCCCACCCCTCCCACCCCTCCCACCCACCCACCCACATGTACATACAAACACACACCTCAAATGACCTCACCGTCTCACCCGTACGTTCTCTGTCATCTCCTGCTTCTTCTCTTCCCCGTCTTTCAAACTCCATCCCCCTTGTTATTCCCACCCCTCTCTGCCCCCTTCAGCCGCACGTCGTGTGTTTATCCTAGTTTTCGTTTTTCCCACAGAACTCTGCAGCAGGAAGACGATCTATTTGACCCAACACTTAACTTTTCACTGATATCAATCTGTGTGTTGTTTGACGTCTTTTCAGGAGATATAATCACCTGCTGCGCAGTTAGACGAGGACGCAGAGGGATCATGTTGCAAACACATTTGCGTGCTAAATTATGTGGAAAATTCTCGCACGTATATTTAAGATTACTTATGCACAGTGTGGAAAATACTACTGTCATTTTTACAAATAATTCACAAAGAGCTGTGGTCTACTACGTTACCGCTGAACCCTCTTTAATCACCATCACCATCTCTGATCTCTGATTGGTCTAAATATGTTTCAGTTGTAATAATGAAACAATAGTAGCGGGGGCGTGGGGTGGGGGCGGGGGGGTCGAGTCAATTCACAACTACAAATACGTGAGCTATATAAGGCCAATAAAATGCCATGGCTCTTGTTTATAATGAAGGGGGCGTAAAACAACAGTGTAACCGAGCACAAGGTGCAGGGAGAGCGTCTTGTGTGTCAGTATCTGTGCTGCTGCTGCTGCTGTGTGTGTATGTGGGTGGGACGGTGGAACAGAAGGTTATTAAATCACCCCCCCCCCCCCCCCACCCCCATCCTCCGCCTCCTGACTCCTACGATCAGCTGATTGGAACAAGCCCCACCCCAGGCTCTCCCCTCTTAGGTCAGCTGTTGACCTTGTCCATACAGACCCTGATTGATGGCCCCCTATGTGTGTGTGTGTGTGTGTGTGTGTGTGTGTGTGTGTGTGTGTGTTGTGCTCTTTCATGGGGAGGGTCTGGGGCCAGGAACTGAAAAGCCACCACTGGTGTCTCTCTTTCTGTCTGGATTACGTTATGCCAAGCTGTCTGCATGTCGTACATCCCTCACATATCTGCTGGGCTGTGACTTTAATAGCACAGCCCTGAGCTTTTCTCTTTTCTTGACCTTCTCACAGACTCGAAGCGGCCGCTGGCTTCTTTTTTTGGGGGGGCAAACCAGCTCTTTGATTAACTTGCTATTTAAGACTTACTTGGATTTCAATATTAAATTGATTTTTCACGGTGCGGAACAGAGCACAACAAGTGCTTTGTGGACTGTACGAGCCGTCGCAAACATAAATCTGTTTGAATTGTAAGAGAGCTTCGACCGGGGAGCCCCTCTGTCAAAAAAGCCATTGTGTTTTGTGTATGAGAGCACACATGGGAAGTTTCAGATCTTGTTTTGGTTTATAAAGCACTCAAGTCTGATGCCTTCAAGCCAAAACTACAGTACATTCAAGCATTTAGTCTAGAAGAGTCTGCACCAGTGCTTCACCTGGCAGAGCACGCACCATTCATTTCCTGTTTCTGTCTTGCTGCGTCTGTCTCAATAAAGACACAAAAAAAGTTTAAAAATATATCTACAACAGACTGAAAAAGTAAAAGTCTCTGTCTCCCTCACCAACACTAATGCAAAAAGGCCTCTCGTAGTTACACTTAAACACCGTCTTATACTCAAATCTTTTATTTGTTTGTTCCTAAAACACAGACTGACTTCGTCTGACAACCGGGATGAAATTCAATTTGTAACTGGGCACAATGAAAAATGATCATTTCATTGGATTTACAGCTGCGAAGTCAAAAAAGAAAATTATGGAGTCATCCTCGTCTAACCCCACAGACAGCCAAGTCTAGCTGATCCCAGACCAACTATCCTGAGCCAATCAAAGCGGCATAACCCCGTCCAACTACCTCCTGACAGGCGGGCCTTCATGCGGTGCCAAGTCTGAGTAAAACAAGCCAGGGACAGCGTGCTGCTTACAAGCCTCCTGGAATTTTCCAGTGTTTTCGGATGTTCTGGGAAATAAAGGGATGCCATGTCGAGTGTCCCAGCAAGCAGCTGAATGACGTGTGTGTGTGTGGAAGAGGCTGAAGCTTACACTGGGCTTACAACTTTTAATAAGCCGGCAAATAAATCTACCTGATTCTTTCTTCAGCAAAGAGGAACAAGCAGAGTGAAATGTGTATAACAGGACAAGTGAGGGGGAAACAAAACCTAAAAGGCTGAGAGAAACCGGAGTAACAAGGGAAATTTCATGTACATGGGGTGGTGCCAAGAGGAAGTTACCCACAACCGGGTGCCTTAAGGATGAGTTGGCATACACAGAGGTGCTGCTCGACAGTTTAAACCTGCATCTTAAGAGAGAAGATAAGATTTGCTTTCAACAAACCGCGATGGGCTTCAGACAGATTTGTGACATTTAAAAAAAACAAAATGTAAGAAACACATAAAAATGACTCACAGTAACAGTAATTGTGGGGACGCATCTGTGTTAGTGTGACAAACTAATTGCATGCGTGAGCCAGCAGCATCTTCGTGTTGAGAAAAGTGGATGTGAGGGGAGTGTTGACGCAAGATGACGTCTCAGTTATGCAGAAATTTCAACACAGCATACCACACAGGACTTACAAAATGGGTACACGCTGTCGTTAGTAACAGCGTCAACACGGTTTGGAGAGCAGAAAACTTTATTATAAAGGTTGAGTGAAACAATGTGACCGTGTCCGCTCGTCATAATTGAAAAGGATACAACCGTCTCTGTGCTCATTCAAAATTATATGATCCTTAAAAGGCTCTGACATAAGGCTGTGTTTTTTTACTAAATCTTATTTTCACTCGCTCCATGTGGCAGACACACGACGACGGTATGAAATCAAAAATACAAACTGTATTCAAAGTTTCTCGTCTGCAGTACGTTGCTCTCGCTCGCTTCTGACGTCACTTTAACCACACAGTTCCATACACCTGTGGTCAGTGGACTTATCTATCACACGGTGGGCTGCTTCCCCACAAGTTTCTGATTTAGTTCTTAGTCAGTAATCCACTGCTAAGGGGTGAGGGGGGGATTTACTCTGTTACCACCACGGCCACATGCAGTGACCAGTCCAGGACACGAGATCCAAACGCAACAAGCTTCAAATAATCAGAAACAACATGGCAACTTTTTGGTTTTTATGAATTTTTGCACTGCAGGAGATGCACTTTTAATTTCGTTGTTGTGGAAATGACAATATCTATCTGTCTTGTTCACCTGTGGAAAATCAGACATAACACAGCGGCATCTTAATAGGGCATCTTCGGCGTGTGCACACACACTGAACGCACAGGCCACTAGTTCATTACAGGACAAACACAGACACATGTATAGCTACAGGAAAATCTACGTGCCATGTAACATGTATGGCTTTGGAAAGGGGAAGAAACTGGAGCAATTCACACAGCTGCATGCAGACACAAGGAGAAGAGAGCGGCTGCAGCTGGCCCGCAGGTTTGAACCCAGGACCTTATCACTGAGATGACGCTGGTTCGCACGGAGCTGCAGCTTGGCAATAAATCTACCTCTATCTCCTGTATTTGAGACTGTAGCATGAATTCTGCTCTTTGATCATTTTGTACACTGTGGGTGTAAAGCGCTTTGAGTGATCCGAGTGACAAGAAAAGTGCTGTATAAGTACACTTTGTACACTGTTTGTAGTGAAAGAGGGCTTACGTTGTAAATGAAAAGCAGCTACCGCTATGAGTTTGTACGGACAATTACACAATGTATTTTACTTTTCAAATAAGAATTTAAAAAACATAATTAATTCTGGCTGGAGATACCTTATTTAACTTTCAGAATAATGACGGGGTGTCAAGTGGCGCAGGAAGTTAAGCGGGCACCCCGTGTATAGAGGCTACAGTCCTCGCTGCAGGCGGCCCCGGTCCGAATCCCGCATCGGGCAGCGTTTCCCTGTATGTCATTCCCCATCTTTCTACCTCCTCATTTCCTGTCTCTCTCAACTGTTCTATCTAAAAAAAAAGGCGTAAAAAGCCCCCAAAAAGGAAAAATAACGACCAGGCCATACTTAGAATTTTATAGAACAATAGGGGCAATAAAACATGAATGCAAACGGCGGCGGGTACGAAAGGTGGAATCTTTTTCAGGCAAATGAGCAGAAATCGTTTTTTAACAGTAAAACCAAGTGATCCATAACACCTGACAGTCGTCCAACTGCGTGGGCTGTTTTCTGTCTCTGACAGGCCAAAAGGATTTGCCACATATTCTGCATCTTAGTAATAGTGAATTTTAAAGCCGACAATAATTAACCTGTAAAATCACTGTGTTGTCTTTTCAGCTTGCGTCATCCTGGATTTTTTCAAAGGTTGCAATTCAGTTGGCACGGATATGCGATACCTGCCATGCTCTTACACAGGTTTAATCATCGTATACACGGTTAGATATTGGTCAAGATCGCATCGCAATGCATCGCATCATGCATCCATTCTTTGGCTTTGCAGCGTAGGAAACCTGCACCCATCCTCTAGCTTCTTGCTCAGCCATTCTCTGCACCACTCATCATCAACCCCCCTCATGCACTAGCTCATCCTAACCATCACAGTTTATTCACTTCCCGTAAGCTGCACGCCGAGCCGAGGTCATGCTTGAGGTTTAATGCAATACCAGGAAACTGACAACATGTGTCCACCGAAAGCCAGCCAGGGAACGTGTCAGTGGTCTTTAAACAACAAGGTTCACTGTTTCTCCTGTCTGTTAAACCAGTGTCAGGTATGATGCACTAAAAAAGGACTGCAGCTTTCATTAAACATGTGTCAAATTGTGACTCTACAAACTCTGGATAGATGTTGCATGGAACAAGGACGATATATTTTGTTCACCCCGAACACTTTTACACCAAAAACGCTATATTAACAGGAAGACTGAGTACGACACGCAAAACCTCACTAAGTGTTCACATGAGCACCTGTCCATTACGTTAGGGCAGACTTGAAATGTATCCTTCACGGCTGTAAAACATACTTTGTGACATGAGATGGTTAAGAACACAATGTTACATGATATTGATGTTTAGATAGTAACTATTGATGTTACGCACAGAGACACGAGCAGTCAGCCAGCAGCTTGTCTGAGAGAAACTAACAGAGGCAAATGAGCCCAGGCAACAGGATCATTTGTAGCTGAAGTTAATCGCCCAATAACAATCTATTTCACTGGCACTGAGCAGCTGATACAGTGTAATGATTAACAAAAATCACAAGGCATCATCTCGTATGTTTTTTCAATTTAATTAGAAAAACACAGCTTGAGGTATAAACACTTATCCTGTGATTTCTCACATTACTTATGGTGAAGAATGCCAACATGGCGAGATGAGCGTATCAGCTTAATCAGAAACCCTGTGAAAATGGGTTCGACGAGCCGCACGCTAATAGAGTCATTAGAATGATGATGAGTTTCCACCGTCGCTGTGTAGTCTAATGAATGACAAATAAATAAATAAACACCCAATGCTGTTCTATTCACAATGAAATGCAACAATGGGCATATTTAATAGCCACCCACAACACAGACAAGAGTGCTATTTAGCCAGACAAGATATCAGGTTCTGGCACTTACTGGAAGACAGCAAGGAATGAGGCAGACAATCATTTGTCATAGTTTGTGGCTGGGAAGGAAAGTCTCAATGGTGCACCGGCTGACTGACCGGCACAATGGTGTTCGCAGCACATGATTTCACAGGTCTGACAGGTTTACTTTCTATACTGAGTCGAAAACCACAGCCTGCATCACCTTAAATGACATTTCTCCCTTTCAGCTAAGAGAATTAGTGTTGTAACCAGATATTAACCAATGACACCGAGAAAGAAACTAATCAGAGAACTTCTTGTAAATGTAAATTTTGAGAAGAACTATCACAGGCCTCCCTGGATTAGTGCTGTAATTATACAGGGATGTTTGAAAACAACAAGTTAAAAGCACAGCCGTATAGGTAAGAAATACAGTTCTTATGTCGTTCTTATAGGGGATAATAAAAATTCTTTCCATTTGTCACAATTCCCCTTCAACACTTTTCAACTACTGCCCATGACGTCACAAATAAAAATACTTTTCGATATAAAAACGACTTAAAAAGCCTCACAACACAACACTTGAATCGGCGTAATAAATGTCAAAAAGAAGCAAACAAACCTTGGGAAGTGGTCGTCCCAGCTGTGAATAAAACTTAGTCCAGAACTGCATGAGAGACATGGGTCCAAACGCTGCACTATGGGGAGGGGGGGGGATTAAAATACACACACACATAAACTCCTGCTTCACCTTGGACTCTCACTAGCCCTTTCCCAGTTCCTCAACACGCACATCTGCCTCTGCCGCAGGTACGCTCTGGGCAATGAGCTCACACATACAAAACTCTGTTGCTCTCACAAACAGAGACAAGGGCAAGTCTAAAACATGCTTCCTGCTTCGCTAGGACAGTCAGGCATTTGCATAGAGGGCTTAGTCATAGTGTTTGAGGACTAGTTCCTCACAGCTCAAAAAAGGTGGTTGGAGAGTGAGTGAGAGAGCAGAGGAGGGGAGGGGAGGGGAGAGGTGGGGAGAGGAGGGAGGGAGGAGGGGAGGAGCTTTCAGGAAATGATGCTTTTGTTGGTAAGTGACTAGAGTTACTGGCAGTCGGGCCCATTTTACTGTACATGGTGTAACTCAACCGCATTTGTAGTGTAAACAGTTTTGTGCTCTGGACCTGGCCGCTCCTCACACCCAGCTGCTCACTGCTGTGTTTAATGGGCTTGGGCCACTATTTAATGATCATTATATTTAGAGATTGACTCCCTGGCTGGCTGCTTGTCTCATGTCATACCCTGCTCTTTGTCTTCCTATTTCTTCTGCACAGGCTCAATTTCAAGTCTGCTATTCTTGTAATGATTACCGATTAATGGAATAATCTACGAGTTCATGGGTGCAAAGGCTGATAAGAAGCAACCAAACAAAGTCATCTTTAGATTATTTGCGGGGTGAGCTGCTTCCACTGATCTCGACAGACTCGAGTCGTCAGATAGCCTGTCAAAACATTCCCTTGCTTATTCATCTCGGAGCGTTTTCGCATGCTCCTCCAATAGAGGCTGTGCTAAAAACATTACAGACAGCTGAGAATAACAGGACAGCTGAAGTGGTTAGAGAAGTGTTTTAACAGGTTGCAAATGTGCTTATTCACGGGGTCTTTTAAGCATCAGCCAGTATTTCTATCTGTGCACAATCACAAATAAATATCGCAGATGGGCATTCCTGCTTACTGGAACCACAGATATGATTGTAAAAAGGGATTCTGGGAATCTGATGGCAAATGGGTTATTCCAACGAATCCAAGATGGTGATCAAAGAACATGTTTTAACCATCAGCTTTCCGAAAAGAAAAAAATGAATAATATTTACTAGCCACATGAGGAAATTTGTTGTATTTAAAAACAAGAATAATGCAATTTATTTGTCCAGTGGGTGGAAAAGGATGGAGGGGTCCATTTGCACACCCAGCTTCCAGGAATAATGATATCAAGCCGGCGGCATCGTGAGGTACTGTAATGTCCATCTCTGCTGGACTGACGGAGAGTCAGACTGTCAGAGACGCTGTGGCGCCCGTCCATGGTGTCATCATACGAGTGGGAATCCTCTGAATAATGTGTGTGTGGGGGGGGGAGGGGGGGGTCAGTGGGGGAGTTGAATCATTAATGAGCTTTTGTGCAACGGTCAAACTCTCAAAACATACACACCTCTTTGCATCACAGCCTAAAGAAAGAAGGACACATCCAGTCATCATGACTTCACTTGCACACAATCACAATTCATGTAGAAACACTCTCTGTCAGTTATTTTCCATAAACCTGTTGACAGTGTGTAACGTCACTAATTAAGGTCACAGACCAACACAGTTTGTGTAGATTTTAGTCATTCTGAATTCATCATTTATTTCCGAACTTCAGCTAGACATGCTAGGATTAGCTCCCGTGCCATGCTGGAGGAAATGCTCTGCAATATAGAGAACTTCTGTTTTATTAAATAAATACACACTTCTTACAAAATGTAGGACAGACGGGAGGTTGAGCCATCCAGAGCTAAATTCAAACTAGATCAGTTCGGGTGGAGCAAACAAGGAAAACATAGCACCTATTAACTCCTCGAATTAACCTTTAACTTCCTCCTAAGTAGGCCATCCAAGTGACTGTGTGTGAGTGTCTCTTACAAGGAAGTAACTGAAAAACACCAACTGATTTATATCATGGCATGGTTGATGCAAGCAATAAGTCAAGAAAAACAAGATAACCTTCTATGCCAGTAAAATGAACCCCCGAGGCAGAGCACCTTTCGGTTTCTCTCTTTAAATTCTTCTTCAAATAGCTTCAGAGTCTATCGAGTTATTTATTTAAATTATATCAACCGTCTGGCTCCATTGTGCATGCATACTTTGAAGCGACTTCCTTGAAATTCTGCACACATTTTGTATGTTCAGAGACCGATTGTGAGGACAATTTATATTGTTATTATAATTATTAGCCTATTAAAGAGCTATGTTCATTTGCACACAGTAAGGGAGTGAGTGTGTGATGATGGATCAGCTGTATAGATTCAGAATTTGTGGATCTTAAAACTTTTGTAGTTTTTCTTGCCCACATAGGTGCCCCACAAAATCATTGAGGAGGAGCTGGAGGAGCTAAGCACTGCTGTGGATTTATCAGTATGATATATTTATAAATGAAATGATTTAACAAGACTGAACAAAGCTCCAAACCAGACTTGATGCACATGAATTCTTCCTAGAAGTGCAGTCAGTGTGCATGAAAGAGCATGTGTGTGTGTGTGTAACCGCTCAGCGTGAGCGTGCAGCACGAGAGTAAGAGTGTAAATATGCCTGAGCATACCTTAGAGTGCATACATCTGTATGTACAGTGTGTGTACATACCTAGAGAATACAGTAGGTGAATTAATGCGTGTTCTGCAGAGTGCTGTTTTCTCTTTGAGGTTAGCCACCAGTGTGGTTAGTGAATGAGTTTTTTTCTTCCTTTCCAGTAAGTCTTGTTTTCATTTTGACACCCTGCAGAAAGCTTCACATCCTATAGATCCACAAATGATAGATGTGCACGTGTGATAGTGTGACAGAAGTGTGCAATTCTCACAACCACAGTTTAAAAATGACTTTTGAAGTAATGTGCTATAGTGTTTCTTACTGTGTTTTATTTTGATGGTTGCATGATGCCCATAACCTCTGGCGGTTTGTGCACAGTCCAGCGACATAATAGAAGCCACAACCTGACATCAGTTCTTGCACATACTTAATGAAGATCAGAAAATATGTTGCAGCCTTAGTTTTGTTTTGTAAAAGCGTCCATTGTTCCTCATGTTTTTTTTTTTTGTTTTTTATTGTGCCCAAGCTGAGCGTTTTGATAATGCTTTATTTTATGGGGCCTTTATAGTTTGCCAAGAAAGAGTTTAATGTGTAACTGTTATCTCCAGGGATGTTTCCTGGAAAGGACTGATGGCGCAATTTGATTCTGATATATCAAATGATAAATTACAGTAAGCTGTAAATAATTTCATAAAGCCACTGTCTAGATTTACTGGATCTCTGAAGTAGAAATATCTACAAATAGAAAATAAATAAAAATGCATACATCTGGATAAATTTACGTCACTTCAGTTATTTGTAAATATGAATGAAATACTTTATTACTGTTATCAGAGACTTGACGCCTTGTAAGGAAAATTAAATTGTTGGAAATTTCTATTATAATGTAATTGGGGCATTTTCTGGTGCCATTAAAGCCCAGTGTTATTGCCTAAACTTCATTAAAAAATGAGGCATGCTCTTCATTCACATCATTGAGCAGTGCTCGTGTATTCCATTTCAGTTGTTAGCTAATGATAAATCGTAATTGACTGATAATCTAAGGGATATCGAGTCACAAAGCAAAGTCTATTAAATCTAATACAAACAAACATTTGGCTCTTGCTTTCAGGTTACAAGCAATCTAGAGATAGACATCCTGTCCACATGCTGCCACAGCATGTTTCCTTACAATATGAGGATATTCCAGCAGAGCTCCGCCGAACTGCATAAACAAAATCAAACACAATGCGGAAAGCCATACAAACCAAAAATGACTCTATAGCTCTAACTGAAACAGGGAACTAGCTGAGGTAAACATGGCAGTCACCTGACAGACAATCAACCTCAAAGTTCAAAAAAAAAAAAAAGGAAAATCACATCAAAATGTCTACGCTTTCTGTAAATGTGTCTCTGAATGCTTGCCTGCGTTCTGACTGTGGACATATTGAGGAAAAAACAGCCACCATCACATGGCAAATGTGATGGTGAAGGAGGGGGGAAAAATGGAGGATGAAAAAGGGTGCTGAGTGTGAGGTGGTAGATTAGTCATGATGACCCCGTGAGTTACATTTTCTCTGCATGCCTCACATGGCAGGGAGTGTCCAAAACGAGAAAGAACAGCTGAGAAAGCACAACACAAGCACAACACACATCTCTCTCTCTCTCTCCCTCACACACACACACACAGACACACACACGCATGCACGCACTCTTCAGGAACCATCACATTCCACGTCTCCAGTGCCAGGAAACCAAACTTGCTGCTTGTGAATACATACACCAATAATGAAGGGGCCAGATTTACCCAAACAAACCACACATAAGTGACAGCTGTCACATCATATGTGTCTAAATCTGTGCATCAGCCAGCATGTGATCCACATCATCGTGAAGCCCCTGTATGGGAAAAGGCCTATGGGCAGATGGGCTAACACAGGCGGATGGAAAACTAGGGAAACCCCATGTGAATCACAGAATCCATGCCAGTGCGATAACATCACTTTCTTGTGTATAAAACCATCCTGCGTTGTTTGTTCATGAAATCCCCAACCCCTCCCCCCTAAACTGAACATTTTTATAAATTTTCACAGAAGCACACACCTGGACACAAACATGAAGTGAAACGCGTCCGTGTCTGTCAGACTGTTAACTACGGGATTCGCTGAGAGAGATACATGAATAATTTAATGAAGTGGAATCAAAAACTTGCAATAACTAATACCACTTGCGGCTGCCCTATATCATTTTTAACTGAAGTGACTGTTGATGTGAAAGTTAGTAAACAGTCCTATCCAGAAACTACTGATTCTTCTGCCAGCTACATAATGTGCACCTGTAAGGACATAATTTCATTTGGCAATATCTTGCTTAACATCAAATTGAATTAGCTGTAAAAATGTAACCTTGAGCTTTTATCAAACTCTGAGGCTGCAAAAAAAAAAAACTCGAGCTACTGCTCAACAGCTGCCGAAGAAAAGTCCTTTAACGCGAATCTGACTCACTTACAGAACGTTCTGTTTAAGTAGGTTGTTGAACCTTTGTATTTGACCTTTATGCTTCTTTTCCATGAGAATGGTGCCACGTAGAGTCTATTTATACTGCATTCAAGCTGTGTGGATGCTGCATTACATTTGAGCAAAAAAAATAAAATAAAACAAAACAACATGAAAACTATTAAGGTGAATGTCTGCTCATGCTTATTCCATTTAATAGGTTTCGTTATCCAGCTATGTGAATAAGTGGTTTTGAGACAAATGGAATATCATTTGCAGTCCTCAAAGCCCATAAAACTAAACAGGAACTTTGTATTTCCAGAGGCGAATATCTAGGTTACTTTGGATAATCCACAGACCTCCCTGTCAAAACTACTATTAATGTGTTTATTTTAACCCTCACTCTTTCGCCACGAAATAAACTTTACACTATTTGAATTTGTGGGAGCATGAAATCCAGGTCAACATCAGTTTAAAGTGATGTAACAAGAAAAAAAAAGGGCATCACACGGTGAAAAGCTGTGGAAAACACATCATTCAAAGCAAGAGGAGCACTTTCCCTCTTCGAGTGCTGTCACATCTCACCACTTTTCTTGTTATATATCGCTGAGGCCTTATGGTAAACCAAGAGAAACCTGCCTCCTCTAACTGTCTGACAGGCTAATCACGAGGGAGATACTGCCAGTTCGCTTGGTAACCCATGGCTGCCCTTCTTTAAAACTCATCATCATAGCATATTGTGTTTTAATATAGTTCCATAATGGCACTCATCAGCTCAGCCCAAATAGGCTTCAGATTAGAAACTCACTGGTCTGTGTCATTACAATTGGCTCCTTTTCATACAATGCTAACCATAAGGACTTGGCTGGATGGGCACAAAAGTGCACAGAAATAGAAAATGCAAATGACGGATAGTAACCATCTGGGACGGTGGGGTAAACATAGGTGTGAGCAAAAGGCTGCACCTTTATTTCACTGTCCATGTTTGAGCATTTACCATCTTTAAATGGATGCCCCTGGGAAAGGATAACCCCGAGGAGATCAAATCATTCTCAAAAGCTTAAAAAACCCTTTTCAAGAACATTCTTACATCATAATGTTCCTGAAACATAACTAAATCTTGTGGTGGTGGTGGTGTCATTCAGAGCATGACTGAAAATCACACTGATTTCTAAAGATACCGTGTGGTAGCGCAGAGGAACTGCTGTGTTAAATTGCAGAGTCTTATTAATGACATGCCTTGACAGGAATGGGGCAGGTACCGCTGCAGTCGTCTAGACAACACTAGGCTTTAATCAGGCTGCTCTATGGCAAATTAAGCTGAGCTGAATACACACAGAAGACCAGATGAAAGCAACTGGGTGGGAGCCACGGCAAATTGTGTCTGAGTAGGTATGTGTGTTTTCATACTGGCTCTTCAAGGCGTTACAGAGTGAGTGTGTGTGTGTGTGGGTTTGAACAAATACACAAGCACGTAGTACACTAGAAAATACGAAAACCAACCTGGGAGAAATCTCCATTTCTAGGAAGGTTGAGGCTGGCAAAGTCTACGTCAGAGAATCCCGAGTACATCTCCATGTGCACATCCGGAGTGGTGGTGGTAGTGCTGCTGTTCAAGTGGTATTGCCTGGAGGGGAGAGAGAGACAGACAGATAAGAGTTTTAGTGTCTTTGAACTGTCTTCTATTTATTGCGATCAAACCGACACATGCTGTTTTCTCACCCTCGTACAGATTTACACCTTGTACCTGCTGCCACATACAAACACAGCCCTCAAATACTGCGCAAAAGCCGCTTGAGTAGAGAAATGAAAGTGGTACCAAACAGCATGTCATGTGACCAGGTGGCCAAGTGGTCAGAACAGCACTAGACAGCGATTCCAGTTTTGGTATAGAGGGGTAGAAAAGGGTAATCTAATTTTATAATACAAGCTATTCCAACACATAACACAAACTTTACAGATGAAAATACTTCAGTTTTGTTTGGTGACAACAACACTAGGCATTTAGTTACGACATGAGCTGATACCGGTGGAGTAAAAAACCATGTGCTCTTGTAACTTTCTAGATCAAAGTAGACTGAAAAGCTGAAAACATTGTATATCTCTCAAATATAAAAGGAGGAGTACAAGAACACATATTCATAGATCAAACATGGCAGGAAGAGGTACAGGTTTAAAAATAAAAGAGAAAGAGAGACAGAGAGATAAAAGAGGCAGAGGGGTGAGAGAGAAATATCTTCAGAAAGTCTGACAACATGCTGCTCTGACCTGCGTGAAAATCCAACGTCCACCTTTCGTACAAGCGGACCATTATCCTTCAAGTCCGGTGTCTTTATCAGAAATGGCTCTACCGACCTCGAGCTACAGTTATTTTCAGTTTCTTGCTGAGTACGAGCGTCATAATGCAACAACCCGCTATACTGATAGTGGAGACAAAATGAAAGCAAAAGTAAAGCTTTGTCAAGGTGGAACTGTAACCGTACCGTCCCATGTTCCTCTCATCCAATTATATGCCAGGGCTCAGGCTCAGAGGGAATGAGCTTGGCCAAAGCTATTCACAGGATTTGGCTCTGTGTCCTCAAGCACGGGCCAGAGATCAGTGAGACTGATTTGATTTAGGTTCAAAACACACTAAGGGAAAGGGCAGCACTAAGCCAATGTGTAGCCAGACAATGAAAACATGGTTCCTGTGATTTTTCTTTTTCTTTTTGAACAACAGAAACAACATGTGGCAAAATTCCCTATTTAATGATTTCCACACTCAAATATTCTGGGCTTTTATTACATGTTGAAGAGAAAAAGTTGAAAACTTTTGTTCGCAACTGCTGGTAACTATACTTGTTTCCCACAATCATGCAAATACCGAATGATGGTTTACTCTATACAGTGAAAAAAAAGTTATGTTAACTCTTAAAACAATCATCAGTAGGGATGTGTAATGATTATCCAAAATCTCAATAAAAAAAATAGTCTAAAAGTTTCCACTTTGCCAAGTTACCATTCATCTTAAGCTTTTACAGTCATGGCTGGAGTAAAATGATAGATAACAAAACAGATGTGATGTTTAAATATTTGTACAGCATATTGTAGGTTACATATGTTTTTTTTTTTACATTAGTAACGTAATGAGAGCTCGACGGGCTGCACCTGCAGCGGTGGCAACAGTGTGATTATGAACCATATTCAAAAATGATGATTATAAACTAGAAAAAGGGTCATGAGCTCATACTGGTAAATAATCACTTAGTTTTCTTTTTTCCCAAACATATATTGTTGTCACATAATATACTAATTGAGTGGATTACAAACCTGTTTACCACTTTAACCGAACCCACAAAAATTCTCAGAAAGACCATAGCACTGAATGGTAACAGTCATCCACACTGGAAATCCCCTTTCTGGCCTTTTAGTCAACAGTGATATGACAGTGATATTATTACAGCAGCAGCGGTCTTGGCAGGACAGCATCAGCTGTTTTCCAAAAGCACAAAGCTGGTTAGCGGCTCTTGGCCAAAGAAGGTGACTGCCTTCCTGTTTGTGTACATGTATCCTGCACAAACTACACAGTCAGTAGTTGGGTGTAGATCATCACATGAACATTGTTATGCTTGGAAAACCTATTATTTGAGGCTACGGGCTTATTGGCCATGTATCAGTCTTGTTTTTGGACATTTGGCATCAGCGAAGCTTAAAACAACACCAGGTTATCGCATGACATCTGGCTGGGATGATGTTTATAATCACAAAATATATGACTATGATTGCAGACTTGAAGTGTTAAGTGAAGTGCTTAATCAGAAACTATTTATGATGCAGTGCACTGGGAGGGCTGCTCTTCAACATTCTGCAAAACTACTATTAATGTGTTTATTTTAACTCCCACTCTTTCGCCACGAAATAAAAACTTAACACTATTTGAATTTGTGGGAACATGAAATCCAGGTCAACATGAGTTTAAAGTGAAGTATTCTGCAACAGTATAGTGTATGATGGTGAATTTGTAATAGTTTGGAAAATAAAGCTCAAATCCAAAATTATTATTACACCTTATTAGCAGGAATAATGCTTCTATTTACTGGTGACACATGTCAGTGGCTTTGCCAGTTAAAAAAAAAAAGTGAGAGTCACTCCCCGCCCTGGCTTATGCAACACACATCATCTTTTACAGCATCTGATTCTGATCAGGTTTTTGCTTTTTGGAGTATTTTGTGATTTATTTGATACGGAAAGGCAGAGATAACGTGGGGACAGAGAGCAGGGGAAACAATGCAGCTGGCCAGGATAACGGTTTTAAACAGAGTAAGTGATGAAAGGTCCATGGTTTGAGTTTTAATGCTTAACAAATGCTTTGGATTTCTCACTGTTCAAAAACGGGCATCAAAAGAGTAGAACAAAGTTTCAACTAATAATGACCCAATAGAATGGTGTGTAACACCTACATCGTTCTCACATTCAGCATTACTGTGCCCCCTTTAAACAGTGCCCCAATTTAAACAGATTCCATCAGTGTCCATTAAAAGATAACTTTAGTTTTTTACAACCTGGACCTTATTAGCATAAAATACAATCATTTACTCACCCAGACAACTTTGGTGTCATTTGGAGTCATTTTGACGAAATTAGCTCCAGTGGAGCGGCGCGTATATCCGTATAATGCGAGAACACAGGGCACCCAATGCAGCCTCTAAATAACACATTATCCGCCACAAAACTCGTTCATTTCGCCAATATTTTGTGATGATACACTAGTGTTATTCCCCTCCGAGCCCATGGTGGCATGTTATCAACATCCTGCTCCTCTAGGTTGACCTACTAACCTCTGATCTGGATGATGTCATCTCCGACCGCTGCCCGGCTCATTCTGATAATAATCATTCAGTTCGGCATTTGGGTCAATTTTTATCTCAACTGCCTGGAGCTGTAGTGAGGATCCAGGTTGTGGAGAGGAAGCCTGTGGAAGCTGAACTTCATCCAGCTGTCAGAAACACGCAAAAACGGACCATAGCATTAGCGGTAGCAAGTTAGCTGCGCTCAACCTACAGGTGCAGGATGTTGTTAGCATGCCACCACGGGCTCTGAGGGGAATAACACTAGTGTATCATCACAAAATATTTGCCAAATGAACGAGCCGGAGATGACATCATCCAGATGTGTTATTTAGAGGTCAACCTACAGGAGCAGGATTGTTGATAACATGTTCTCGCATTATACGCGCCGCTCCACTGGGGCTAATTTCGTCAAAACGACTCCAAATGCCACCAAAGTTGTCTGGGTGAGTAAATGGTCGTATTTTATGCTAGAAATAAGGTCCAGGTTGTAAAAAAACAAAGTTATCCTTTAAAGGATGATGACATCATCCAGATCAGAGGTCAGTAGGTCAACCTACAGGAGCAGGATGTTGATAACATGCCAACACGGGCTAATTTCGTCAAAACGACTCCAAATGCCACCAAAGTTGTCTGGGTGAGTAAATGATCGTATTTTATGCTAGAAATAAGGTCCAGGTTGTAAAAAAACAAAGTTATCCTTTAAAGGATGGAGGTTTACAAAATAAGAAAACTACATGCCTTTTCACAGGGATTATAATTGATACAGTGCCAATTCAACAGATGTTTAACAAAAGAGTTTACTGAACATCTTGAAACTCAGTGGTAAATGGTGACATCAGACGATAACCAACAGCAAAGATTCCTTGGAAGAATACTTCCTGAGAGCAAACACACCCATGAAATTTGACTGTCACGCCACCAGCAGTGCATGTGCAATAAATGAACTTTGAGTCATAGCACCAGGAAACACTTTGGCAGCAGACAATACTATCAACAAGAGAAACAGAGATGGCAAACAGCAGGTCAAGGTATATTTTGAAGAAGCAATATCAAAAAGCTCAGTAAACAAAAAGCTTGGACTCGTGTCACCACCTCATTGTATCCAGTGGGAAATGGATAAAAACAAACAGGCCTCTGATGTTTCTTCAGAAAATCTCTGAAATAGGGTCGACAGTGCATGGGGTCAGGTCTCAGTCATGTTAACATTAAGTTTTCAAGACTGATGAATCAGGGCCATCACACAATCAGACACAAACAAAGCACAGAAATAGAGAGAACTGGTCTGTTTTCTTATTTTTTATGTTTTCTAAAGTGTAAACACAAACATCCAGGTCCAGCTGTGTGGGACAGACTGAGTAAAAAACTACCATAAACATTTACTGTGGTTTACTGGAGAGATTTAAAACTGTGGTTGTTGTATCATCTCTAATGGGAAAACCCAGTATAATGTAAGTAGTCAATTAGCATGAAGATCACAGTATAGGTTTGTACTACATTAATCTTTATTTGTAGTTTCAGTGCGATCTGTTGGGAGTATATAGTGACATATTCTTCACTGATCTGGCTATAAGGACCTAAGACATTAACATCCAGACCAAAACATCAACACGGTCGTCTGCGTCAACATTTCTGTACGTCTCAGTTTCTATCGCAACCCCGGAGTTTTCAAATTAAAAATATCCACGCAATGTCTATCACATGACGCTGGTCATCGTCGCCACGTTAAAAAAAATCGTAATGGAGATTTCCACAGCAGTCATAACTGTGCAGAAGCTTTATGTTCACATGAGCACGGAGGTTTCTGTGCTGATTTTGCAAGTTTTTATGTTGGGACCACAAAAGTGAAGTAATAGGTGAAGAAGCTCCATCTGCTGAATGTTAATGTGAATTAACAGTGCACATCAAACGGTTACTGCAGAAGCAACAGATATTGTCTTGCCTCCAGATGCCTGGACAGGGAGATACTATAGTAACAACTGGTCAGCCTATCGTCCTCAACTTGTAATCATCTCAACAATGAAAGATGATCAATACAAGAAAAATACATTTTTGTGATCTTATAGGCGTTTTAGCGTGTCTTCTTCACCAAGTAAAAGTGGCTAAATATTACACCAGTGCAAACACAGGTGCTCTGAGCTGCTGACCTGAGCTGGCAGGCGGCACCCCGCATGACAAAAACAATTATCCTTGGCACCAAGATTGCGGTGTGCTGTTTGATTGGCCGTGGCACACCCTCTGCTGTGTGTCTTCTCTCAGCGGGGTGCGTGGCAAGTCACCAGGCTGAACGGGTACTTTGGAGGAAATAACGTTTGTTCACCCCAGGAAAATGGCAGCTTGCTGCTGGTGCGGAGCTGCATTCATCGTCATGTGCCGACACCAAAATACAGCCCTTCTGTCAGACATGTTACAATTATTTTGGATTTTATTTTGGTTTGCTGTTATAAGGCTATTTTAGCCGTTTCCTGCTGAGGGTTTACAGTCAACATCAGGAGACTTGACAACAAGCTTTTCTAGCAGGTTGTTCCAAATTGTAAAGTCAGACGTATGTTTATGGATATGAAGTGGCCCTGTGTGAGTTCCCAGCAGAGTTTGAGAAACCACCTTGTATCAAATTAAAAACATCTGAAATGATGTGTACACAGTTCATCCAAAAGAGTTTTTACCTGGTGTACTACCTTTTCAAAAGAAGTGTCAAAAAGACCATGACTAAGCTTCTGATGACTGATGAAAACTGGTAGAGATGAAGCGAGATGTAAAAACTGAAGCTTCAAGCCCGCTGCACCACTCTGGGTCAAATCATTTCCTGACAGAAAATTGTTGAGTGAAACCTTTTTAAAACACATTGTCCTGTGTTTTAACACCAGCCTGATGTCATAAATTACCACTTTGAGTGATCCTGAAAACCACAGAGTGTGCTCTCACGTCAGCCATAACAATACAAAACACTACTGCTATGAGAAACACCTCCCGAGTTGTGTCTTGTATGACACATTTGGGGAAGACTAGATTAAAGTCATTGTTAAAGTTTTGGGTTGACATGAAAGGTTCTCAAAAAAGAAAAAGGCCTTAAGTACAAGACACAAGAGTAACACTGTATGTAGATAGTATCAAACCCACATGAATCTGAAATTTTGTCGACAGCATCATTCTGCTTAAAAAGAAAGAAACCATGATGATGTAGTTACTCGACAGCACTACAGGAGACACACTCTCACAGTTCTTGACATATATTCACACATATTTACACAGATGTTGCAACACACCACCACTGCATGATGATAACTTTCTGTTTCACTAACCTTCTTGCACATGTATCTCTTTAACTACTTTATCTTTAACTTTGTTTACTACCTGTAACATTGAATTATATTCTCTTCCTAGACACTCCTGTCCACCAATGTGGGCCCCGTTCAGACATCCAGGACATCCATTCCTGGTGGGAAAACGTGTTGAGCACTTGCTGCGTTTTACTCTGATTGTGTATTGGGCTGTGATCTAAAAACCACAGTAAAACACATCACTGCTGTGGCTCAACGGATGCAGTACAGAAATTGACAAGGACTGCTGCTGTTGCTGCTGCTGCATGGTTGACAAGCTGCTTACTCTAGAATCGCAATGTAGAAAAGGTGTTACACGGCCTTGACACGCAAGCGTACACGCCCGGGCACACACACACACACACACACACACCTTCCGTGGGAAGACAGAGACAAACACCTCTCGTTTAGCAGTGAAGTCATAAAAACAGATCTGAGCTGCAAGATGTTGAGATTAACCCCCCTAGTGCAGCAGATGTCAGCCCACCCTCCGCAGGAAATGAACGAGGTCAGATAAAGAAGACAAGCCCGAATGACGTGAGCTGGTTACTTAGCAGCACATGGTTAAGAGGTGATGTATTGATCTCATTGTATTGGGTCCCTCCAGGTGTCTGACACAAAATAAATAATGGCATCACAACATCTTTGGAACATTGGTCAACAAAAGGTTTTATGCAACATTTAGTTTTAAATTCCAAGTAGTTTAGTCACTGAAGAAAACTTCAGATGGACCGGTGCACCTACAATAAATATTGCAATCAATTGCTTAACTCAGCTAAGAGGGAAGTAGTATCACTCACCTAACCCACACAGTTACTGTATATTTATCTTCAAAATGTTCAAATATAGAGATACACATCTTTTATGTTTTATATTTATATTATTATTATTATTATTAGTAGAAGTAGTAGTAGTAGTAGTAGGAAACACAATTATGAATGAAAGCTACTTGTGTGGTGTAACATGACTATCAGAGTGGCTATAATATCATGTATTCCTATGGATGATAAATACAATTCTCTGTGTCTTTTTAAGAGGAAATCTATTTGTCTGTCATATGTGTGCACAGTAGCTGTCTCAGACCGTAATGCTTTAGTCAAACATACACAATATGAACACCACACAAACGCCACCCTCGCAATAACGACAGCTGGAACATTTTGCTCGCTCATGCATGAAACTCCTGTGGGTAGTCAGGGGTAGACAATAAGGGATTTTTGCCACTGGCCCTCCGGGCCAGTGGCTTTTGAAGATCACTGGCCCCGCCATTCGAACCACTGGCCCAGGACAACACGCATCGATCCCCATATTAACGAAAAACAACATATTCAAGCCAATTCCTGCAGTCTTACCATCGAGGCTGGAACTTTCTTATATACTGATAACAATGGGCCTCATTCACGAACCGTTCTTACGAACAAATTTGTTCTTAAATCCTACTTACGAAGTTTTTACGAAGATTGTGGCATTCATGAATGTTTTCTTATCTTGGATTTGTTCTTAACTAAGAGCAAAATCTACGAACAGTCAGGAGTATACTTACGCACTTTTAAGAGCAGAGAATTGTGCAAACTAACTGATTATTGCGTTTTCTTCTGTTCTTAGTTGTATTTTCTTATATTTTATGATGTTTAAAATAATGATATATATTAATAATAATAATAATCATCATTTACAAATTACATCATCATATCATTAACGATTCCATGGACAACATGGCATTCTGAACGGATCATGGAACAACATCGATCTGTTGTACTGGAATCATATGTGATAATATGATGACATATGATGGCCCTTGTGAGAGTGTGGTCTCTCTGATAATAACCTGCATCCACTGCTGAAGCTACTAAATATTACTAGATATTAATATTATATCATATTAATATTAATATTAATAATATTATATTAATCTAAACTAAATCTAAACTTTTGTTTGTTTCTTTGTTTCATTCCTGCCGCAGTAGCTCCACTTCATCACTAAAGTTCTTTTTACGTTTGCAGTGTGGTGCCCCTTCTCAGATTTTCATTTGAGTACTTCAACTTTCTTTCTCTCTTCACCTCCTCTGCTCAGTGCTGTGGGTTCTGTGTGCACATGGCCCTGCAGTCTCATGCCCTTTTATGGGCATTGAAGGGGTTGTTACCTATGCTAATCCTATGTTAATTAGACTCACCTGGCACACGCCCTCAACTTAAGAACAGGTGGCTTAAGAACACAGCTGAGAACAATTCTGAGGCTTACGAACGCGTTGATGAATCTGGAGTAGGGTTTTCTTAAGGAACTTCTTAAGAACAACTTAAGAAAGAATCTAAGAAGATTCTTAAGAACATATTGGTGAATGAGGCCCAATACTAGTAAATTTCCACGATTCTTGATACTTATTCAATACCACGATTCGATTTAAGAAGGACAAAAAAGTGCTTCTAAATTCATCAGGCTACTTTATTTAAAGGGATAGTTCACCCGAAATTCAAATTTCACTCATTATCTACTCACCCTTATGTCTACTAAGAGCTGTGAGAATGGACAAATCCTGCTGTGTGGACCCCCGTAACTCAGAGAAGGAACGGAGGACTCTGAAACTTCTCACAGCTCGACATAAGGGTGAGGAGATAATTTGAAATTTGAATTTTGGGTGAACTATCCCCTTAATAAATGAATAACTGTTTCACATTAGACTTACACAGTATTTAGCCTCCACTGTGGTTTAACAATGAGTTAAAATGGTAAATATGCCTCAACACAAACATGAAGTTATGTAGTCATTACTTTTATCCTCCAAGTAGTTCAGTGGTATAACTTGTGTTCTCATTCATTCACGTTTAGGCTGTTTCCACAGATTGGTGTAAAACCGACTCATTATTTCATTTTCAGCTCAGTTTTGCGTTTACACACGTTTTTTTTGGTTGTTATATGGTCTAAACGTCACGTGCACCACCGCTGTGGCGCACACCGAACAGCTGGTGCTCCAGCGCGAGCTCTGGCCCGTGTGTGACGTTCGCGTCGGTCCCGACAGGACTCGACCTGACGCGCTGAGGAGGAGGGACGTTTCATGGTAAAGAAAAAGGTTTTTTATCGGTTCTTGAGACGATCTTCTAGCAACTTCAGATGGCGGCGCGCGTTCCTCAGGAGTGAATCAATTGCTTAGCTGCAGCTGCAGGTGGATGCGCACAGAAAGTAATGTCTCTGTCGGTGATCGGGTCGGCTCTTAACACTAATTACCGAGACGATTTGACAGTTATCATTTCAAACCAGGGGATTTAATGTGAAATTAGTTTTTATTTACTTGTTATATTTTTTTCAAGGCATTTATTTTCACTGGCCCCACCGGGCCAGTGTTTGGAGCGTTCTGGTGGCCCTGACGGTTTGAAAAGTACGTCCGGGCCACCGGGCCATTTATATTGTCGACCCCTGGTAGTTATCACTCAGTTCCAATGGTTTACAGACCTCATCGAAAGAATCTGTCGCCTGTTGTGAGTACTCGCCGTAGTATTTATAATGGAACAGTCACTAAGTCTCTCAGATGACATATATGTTCCAGTGCACCGTGCATAAAGCTACTTCAAAGAAACTGTGTCTTTACTTGGGATGTTTATACTCTCATTCTCAGATAGTGGTACAAGACAGGTATTGTGTGCGAGATTATATGCACTTACTGGTTTCCAGATTGCATAGGGCAGTGTATGCTGTATCCAGCTTGCTGAGGAAAGGATCCCCAGGATCCAGGAGACGTGTATATTGAACTCTGGAACACACAAAATGAAAATATGTCAACAACACAAGCACCATGTGTTCATTACTCTTGTAGTATGAAAATCAAACTGCATTTGTTATGAATTAAAAATGTGATAAACAACACAAACTATGCACCGGATGTTCAGACGAACATCAAACTACATCTCTGCTTCGCATCACGTTCAGAGTACCACATGCGACTGATGTCACAGTGTGCTGAGTGACTTCATGTTGATTCAGTGTAATTGTGTAAGTCCTTAAATGGTCACTTCAAGCCGGTTACAAAACATGTATCCCTCGAGGCAGAGAGTTTCAGTTGTATGTGGTTAGGTTTGAGAAATTCTCCAGAATTTCTGTCGCTGGCTCATTACAGTGGGGGTTGACGGTGTTGCATCTGTGGTGCTCAAAGTCTGAGGAGTGTGTTAAAGCTTATCTGACTCTGCATGTATTTGTTTTTCCAACAGCAGCAGCAAAAGCAAAAAATCCATGTACCTTCATGGAAAAGAATGAAGTCAGAGTAGAAATTTCAGATGGCAGCTATCTTAAAATCCTTGGCACATAAAACTCTCTGCGTGCCTTGATACCACAAGGGAGAAGTGAGAAAATTTGGGTGACACGACCCCTTTAATACTTGATCTCTTCTACATGGGAAAAGGAAAAGAATTCATTAGCAGCTGTGCCTGGCAAATAATACCACCAGTAGGTTCACTTCCTTTCTCAAATATTTCTAGATGAGTGTTCCACCACAGAGATGACACAGGCCCCAATGTCTAATATTAGATATTTGAGGTGTTATAAAAAGAAAAAGCCTAAGTGCCCAACCAAACTGATACATTTTTAATAAAATAGACCATTACCTTCAACAAAGTACTACTTTTATCCCATATAGAGCATCTTAAGCTATATTAAAGCACCCTAATCTACTTTAAGGAGTTTATTTGACCTGAATAAAACTGAATTTATATATAAAGGAGTGATGAAAAATGTGCTTTGAATTGTATTTAAAAGGCAACCCTTATAGGTTAAGTGAATACACATGCATATGAATGCAAAAATAATACATGACGTACCTCCATGTTAGAGGCGGACACAGAGAACAAGCTGCTGTCCAGCTGAGGGCCTTCTGGATGCAGGTAGTTCTCCCCGTCCATGGCCAGCGCTGAGGGGAGGGTGGGCATCAGATCGCAGCTTGACACATGACCACCAGCTGACTTAGGCTACGCACCCTCTGACCGCCACCCACGTGCTGGCTTTGTCCTAGGTAGTACTTCTAACAAGGGGAAATGCTCTCCATGACCTGAGAGAGAGAGTGGAAGTGGAAGGGATAGAGGAAAAAGTCAGAATTGTAAGAATCAAAAAAGCACACGTCATCAATATCAAACTACTGGATTGCTTAGGTTTAGCAACTGTTAAACTTATTAAACTCAAAGGGAACCAGAGAAACAGTCATATGCCATAAAAAGTAAATATGGTTCATTTCACTTCTTTTAGAACAAAGAAAACTGCTCATCATTATATCACTGACGAAAAAAAACTATACAGAAAAAAATAGCAGTGCATTTTATGTAAACAGATAAACATTTTAGATTCAGCCTTCAATAATCTAACAGTAAACACGGAAAAAAAAACATAAGCAGGTCTAAGAAAAGGTGTTAAGTTTGTTAAAGAAAAAAACACATGAACCAGTTCATTTGAAAGTTCATATGAAAATAACAAAATCACATAATAAAATCTGAATAAATTATAATATATAAAGTAATAAATAATAAATTATTACTTTTGATTAGTCATCCAATTAAGGAATGATTATTGCTCTCTTTGTATAAGTGCACAATTTAGATCTGATTCATAATGCAGAGTGTGAGCTTCTATTCTCATTGATTGACAGTCCTCATTAGCTGGATGTCATCCGACATCACGGAAGAATCCACATTTATTGGGGAAGCAATTATAAACTCTGCAGGCAGTCTACAACAGTGGAAACCACATGTGCTACACATTTGTTGAACTGGACTAAATATTGATACGCTGCACAATACAAAATGTTTTCACACCCCTGCAGCATCAATCAGGCAGTTAGTACAGTGTGGACTTTTGAGGACCTGTCTGTCTCAAATGGCTGCTGCTGTGTGTATGTGTTTTATAACTTAAATAGTGCATGTCCAATATGATGACAAGTTTGACCGGCTAGACCAGACTTCTCAACAAAGCTCTGCATCGCTCCAGCTCCCGTTCACGTCGCCACAACAATCAAGAGTTTGAAAAATTTAAATGACGGCGGTGGTGTACTTTTAAGTAGCATTAATATCTGCAAATATCATGATTTCCCTGTTTAATCTGGCTGAGTAAATTGGACAGCCTGCTTTGTCCTGATATGGTTTCACAGAGTCCAAACAGCCCGGAGTTAAAAGCTTGCAGCTTGTCCCCCTGCTGCCTAATACTTGGGTTTGATGAAAACACAGATTGGAGTAATGTGCATGAAGTGTGGTTTATCTCAATACCCCAGCACTACAGAGAATATATCTGCACAATATCAAAGAAAACAAAACTGAATGCTGTTACTTCAAGATTGAAAGCTTAACAGATATCCCACAAATCTCACCAGTCTGACAGCTGCATCAATCCAATCTTTCAGCACTCCACAATGCACATCTGTGTAATGTCAGTAACACTCCCTTGCCCCAAACTAATCAAACCGTTACCTTCCTTCCCCGCTCCCTTCCTCCAGTTTGCCCCCCCCCAATATGGAACATAGGCTAGGCATGTTCACAAGGGACAAAGCTGAGGTAATAAATCCTAATAGAGTTCATGAGGGTCTAAATAAGAGGGCCTTTGTGTGTCTTGGTGTGTGCGAGGGAGAGAGAGGAAGAGAGGGAGAACGAGACCTGACCTAACATATTCACCACTCACATAGCCAATACACACAAAGGGAAGCCATTTTACCCCCAGACTGCCTGTGTGATACTGTCCGAATAAGGGCTGAAGCAAATGTGGAGAAACGTTACCAACCGGCAAACGCCCTAAGCAGGAGGTCTGAAGCACAATGATATCTGATATATTTTTTTGAATATGTATGTACAACCAAACTCGAGCCTCTGTGTCCTTGCAAGGCCTCTTTTGGTGTTGCAGAACCGAGGTGAATGCAAAACCCTGAGGACACGGCAGGCCTGGCTGTACCAACGCTTCTTAAATGTCTTAGAATTTAAATTTAGGTCAAAGGTTAAAAGAGGCAAAACGAATCGATAGAGGTCTTATAGAGATGTACTTTTACCCATTTTCAGGGGTACATGTGACGCAGCTGAGCTGAGCTTAATCTTCTAAACTTTAAAAATATTTATACAACTGACTAACTTCTACAAAAAAGAGCAGGACAAAGAAGGATGACAAAAAAAGAGAACAAGTATGAAAGTAAATGGGCAGGAGGGGCTCAACAGGAACTTGTTTTATTTGATGTAATTGTGTAATTCTATTCACTTCTGTGGTTTCAGTGATGTTTATGAAACTATAACGGCAGTGATGAAAACATATAGTAGTACATGTCATAGCTTCTGGTATGAGAGTTCATGTGTGTAAGTGTGTATCTGTAACACCTCGTTAGTAGTACAGTTGTAGAAGATCAGATCAGTACATGTGACGGCTAAAAACACAACTAACTCCTGATAAATCTCAGTCCAGATGTGCTGTTATTTTATCACTCTCTTCATCTTAAAACCCCTCCGCCTTAACGGTGCATTTTCTAATTTCTTCAAGAGACCAAATAGCTTTATATTAAAAACAACGTATTAACCAGAAGCAATCCTTTCAGAGTCTTCCCATAATATCCTATCATCCCTCCTACCACCCACTGCCACTAACACTATGCCAGTTACTGTCTCTTAGCAACAGGAAAAATGCCTGTCTTTTGCTGTCCCCTCTTCCCAAACTCTCTCCAGCGAGCTCTGAGGATAATCGATACTGATCATTGTTAAGACTGGTCCCAGATATCCCCCTTCCTGTAAGGCCTCTCATTACCGGAAAAACAGCGAAACCCCCTGCTTCTCCTAACCTCAGCGGAGGAAGAGGGAGGTGATGAAGAAACCTATCAGTGGGGAGAAGAGGAGCTGGAGTTAAAGGGGGCTAAGAAAACAAAAGATAGAGAAGGAAACAAAACATAACCCACACAACACAAGGGAGTTCATTCAACAGAAATCTGAACAAACATCATTTTTTATAACCGTGTATAACAGAGGTGGCATGGGCTAATTAAATTTTGGGTTAGATTCAGATAATTTATTATGACTTTGTTTTTGTTTGTTTATCCGAGTCTGGTGCATGTTGTTGGGCATTGCTCCCTGTGTGCTCTTTTAGTTCACATTGTCTACTTTGTCAGTATTTGAATTTACAGCCCTGTAAACTGTGTAGGTCTTATATGGTGAAGAGGAAAAGGAACCCTGGATGGAAAGAGAGAGCGCCAAGAAAAGAGAGAGAGAGGGAGCGAGACACACTCCTTTGTAGTGTAATCTTTTAAATCTGTTAATTACTTGAAAGGTTTCTGCTGGTTTTTCTGCAGTTACCTCCCATGTGTGTCCCTCTCTCCCTCTCTGGGTGGCCTACAGCAACAGCTCGCTGCAGGGAGATTATAGGGCCTGCTTATGTGCGGTAATTGTACAATGTTAAAACATTGAAATAAGCCAATACATTATGGGCTGGACATGCCGTACAAAATGCATAGACAGTGTGTTAAATCTCAGAAGGAGGAGCAAACAGTGCACATGGACATTTGGTCGAATTAGAAACCGTGTGGCCGTATTCTAGGTCGTCGGTTCCCCTCGGCTGTGTGAGTCACTGTGCCTGTCTGTCAGCCAGACAGAGGTTAACAAGCAGCACAGCTCTGTCGCTTCAAAAACACAAAATGTGTGTTTACTATGTGTGTTGTTAGTTACAGCACCCAACATGTGCTCGGCAGCGCGTGGGGGTGAGAAGTACTGAAACGCAGGCGAAGGACTGGCTGATTGTGTGCTGCTGCTGGTGGTGGCCTTTACCGACGACTATCAGTGGCTGCCAGAGCACATGGGGATCATCCAGGGAAGTGTGACTTCCTTAAGCTGCTAAGTCATGATTAACGCTCACGAGGAGAACAACCACACTGCCCGGCGCGTGTGGTTTGTGCCATCTCGCTCGCAAAATGCACTCGCATGTGTGATGTTGATATAAAAAACATACTTCCACACACGCAACTACCAACCATTTGTGTGTCAGACAGAAGGAAGTTTTTCTCTGTTGTGGTTTCTCGTCACGTATTAGCATAACTTCACCTGGTGAACATTAAAGTAATTGAGTTGTAACTTAATTAAAATAGTGTTGTGTGGGTTTTCTAAGATTATTGGCCATTAAACATTCACAGTGACTCCTTGTTGCTTCTCTGCGGAGAGCACTTGTATCATTCACACACACTCGCTCATACACTGACGGGAATGCCATCGGAGGCAATTTGGGGTCAAGTATCTTGCCTGAGGACACTTTGATACGCACGCTGTCCGAGCCAGGGATCGAACCACCTACGTTCTGATTAAAGGATAACCTGCGCTGACTGCTGAACCACAGCCACCACTGCCTGCATGTGTCCCTTTAAATGCCATGGCAAGTACTGTATGACAGGGAGAAAATGCTGATTTCTGGCTAAGGTCGAGATAAGAGGCATAGCCTGTATCCCACTCCCTCTTGTCCTCGGCATTCGTTCGTTCCCTTGAGGATGACGGCACTGTGTGGGAAACGAACATCTTCGGTTTGAGGCTCAATCTTTTAAGCTCACCCCCCCCCCGCCCCCCCCCACCACCACCTCTTGTCCTGTTGGCTTCACAATGTCTTACTTTACTCCTATTCACCTCATCATCTCATTGCTTTTCTTTGGCAGAGCACTAATCCTTCTTAAGGTACGGTGAAAATCTTTCAGCGCAGCTCTGCTTCATTGTTAGGAATCACATTCTTGAAAACATCTATATGCTGCACACACAGGGCAGAAGTTTTTCACTAACATTTTGGAGAGCAGTGGTCTACACTGAGCATTTAAAGGTCTGCGATTATGTGTAGTTTTGCAGATGAAAAGTTCCTCCACGTGCGTATGTTTGGATTTGTGTTTGTCAAATGATGCATCAACCATATGCTGCAGTTCTATCAATCAGATCCAGAACAGGGTGCAGAGCAGACAAAGCTTTCACAACTTCTGGTGTAACTGCAATGTCAAATCTGTCAAAGAGTGGAAATATCAGGAAAGGGGAAAGAGAGAGAGAAAAAAAGGGGGGTTGTTGTGGTTGTTTTGCGTCTCTCAGTGTTAATTTGGTCCCTTTGTGATCATTTGGCATCTCTTTGTAGTTGTTTTGCATCTCTTAGGGGTTATCTCAAGTCTCTTTGTGGTCATTCTGTAATCCATCCACGGTAGTAACACAGCTGCATGAGTCGCTCTCCTGTCGTAGTGCGCATTTGTATTCACCACTCACATGCTGGGTGACTGCAATCATTCAATCCGCACACCACTCACTCTTCACCAATCTGAGTCCATCAGCATCACCAGTAATCAGGTTAAAAATAATTAGGGCCCAGCTGCTTTACACCAGGGCAGCAAGGGGGCTGTTAGTTGGTTATGATTGCCTAGACTGGCTGGATTCATTAGTTACTGTGATGAAATATTCATAAAAGGAACAAGTTACTTCCCTGGGAAACACAAGGCTCTGTCATTCAAAACAGCCTGCATAATTAATCGGCACCTTTTTCAACACAAAAGGCCTATACTTGCGCTGTGTGCACATGTCCAAACGCACACACACACACGCAAAACATGCATGACGTTTTCCCTTAAGCACAAACAGAGTGTCCAGTCAGTATTAGAGACATTGCCATAAAGGAGCTGTGAACAGTAGGGAAGGACACTGAATAGAGAATAATGATTGAGAGACTGTGTAACCGAATCTTTCATCTTATCAAAAAATGTGAAATGAAAACAAATTGGGTTTTAAGAGCCTGTTGTTATTGCATTTCGCCCATTCAAATATTTATCGAAGAGGTCGCCTGGACTAAAGACCACATACCACATAGGAACACACTGGGGAAAAGAGGCCGCTGTTTGAATAATTTGGCCTCACTGAAAAGAGTTGAAAGATTTTGTTTCTTACAAAGAAATAACAATTCATCTTAATTAGATTCTCATCAACCCGCTCCAAGTGGCTATTCAGCACCCTTTTGCCCCGATGATGAATATCTTTGTGCCCACAAACACCAGCTGAATGAAACATTAAAGTGATTTATCCATTAAAGGGGAACTTAATCGAGCTCTTGTGGCCCAGAGGATGCTTTTGTTGCGTTTAAAAAAAGGACCAGGCAGGGGAAGAGAAAGGGCCACGAGGCAAAGAGGAAAGAAAGGCGAGAGCTGAAAAGGAGTTTGACAGTGATGGCCACGGCAGAGTGGTGCAAAGACCAGAGACGCAGGAAGAGATCACAAACAATAGTTTACAGTGACTTGATGACACTCATTTAGGGAGCAAATCCCTCTACTTCTACTGCCACCACCAGCAGCCACCAGAAATAGATCAAAGGCTGACTAGATCAAAGAGAGAAGGATCCACTTAGTTGCCTCTTTGTCCCATTTTCCTCTGTCATCTAATTTCCTCAGAACAGAAGGATGATGACACACGCTAGCTGCAAGCAACTCTCTACCCTTCATTTCTCCGGTTCAACTAGTTAGGTGAACAGATATTAGCTTGCTTTGCTTTAACAAATTTGTATTTTAAAGAAGTACTCACTGAATGCTGAAGGCTGGACATGGCGATATTTAAATAAGTGCCTTGTTTTTGCATGTTAAAGTGCACTCTCCTGTCCTTTTGCAAAAACGCAGAGTTCCAACAGAGGATGCATGCTGTGTATTTGATAACCTACTTTATTCTTTATCAGATTACCAGTGACAAAACACAATAATAAATAAGATGAATGTATTAAAACAAAAAAATAGAAAACTCTTTCATCTTTAAAAATGTATCACTGCTTTTTTTTGCAAACATCATTAATCCTCTTTTGGTATGGTTTGCTTTATCTCTCTGTGTCAGATACTTTCCACTAAAATATTGTCCACTGCCCTTTCAATTCTCTACATAAGGACCATCGTAATGTTGACATCCTCCTACTCTGTATTCTCATTGTCTCCATCACTAAACCTGTATTCTGAAGTGATACTGCCTACTTCCCCATTTCCATCACTATCCTTCTTTGTTTTCCTCTAGAAACGGCCTGCTGCGCTCCTATTTCCATCACAATCCCTCTTTAGCCACTATATGACTCCATGTCCCCATTTTCCTTACGTTCATTCTTTCTCCTCCCTCCCTCCCTCCTGTCACAGCAAGCCGATGGCGTTGGCTGTTGCCTCTCACCCAGTCTGACCCCAGGCTGGATTCTGCTACTGATATGAGGCAGCTGGCTCCCTGCATCTGAATCTCCACCCCCTGCACACCCCTCTCAGTCGTGGTTACTGAGTCAGTCGTGTCGCCAAGGAAAAGTTATCAGATGCACAATTCACAGTCACAGAGCAGGAAACGGGAAAGCGAAACGCAGAGGCTACTGAACTGGACTGAGTGATACAAGAATATTGCTGACAAATGCAACCTCACGAGCAGAATCTGTGTCAACTGTCCCAAATATAATGACTTTTTGTGCATAAACAGTGGCATCCCTGTGCCGAATGAGGCCAATCCTGATGAGGACAAATTTACATAAGACCAAAAAATACTAATATTGTACTGGAAACAAAACAGGACGGTGGAGTAAGTTGCTAAGAGATGTGGTGCTGTTTTCTGAACTCTGGCCCACAGTGGTTCAAATCCAGACGGTACGCTGCTCGGCTCAGACTGACCTCACTTCTGTGGCAGTCGTGAGAATATTGCACCACATGCACACTGTCAGGGAGCCCGTCTGTGTCCGTCTGCGCCACTTTGGGTTAGTTCAGTTCATCAGTAGGCTTCAACTAGGAGCCGACTGACTGACAGCACTCATAACAATAACACCACTGCTAGCTAGATAAACCTTAGAAGATCAGTCAGACAGGCACAAGCTATTCTCAGAGAGTTATGTATAAGTAATTAGGTGGAAAGACAAAGTCAGGGAGGTACTGTGCAGTAAATCTGAAATCTTTTAATTGTGAAAAATAACAAGTGTATGCTGGTGATAGGAAATTTGTGCCCATGGAACTAGAAATATCTGCAAGCTCAGTGTGGTGTGAATTTGCAATGTATGTCTGAACGACGTTGCACATAATCTAGTAACTCACTGTAGATATACGGGTATATGATAAGTAAACAAAAGCTGCAGTCAAGAAATAGCTTATCGAATGAGTTTTGACTATCACGAGAGTCACCACCAACGAGTTAAGTTTTCAACTGTAAAATGCAATGCTCGTTGTACATCTTGATCATAACACTTGGTTAAACCTTTTTTATCGTCATTAAAATGTCGCAAATATCTTTTTTGTTTTGTTAACTTACCTACAAATCTCTTACCAATCGAGTTATGTAAGTCAACAATATCACTTACACAGGAAATCTGAATTCCAGTGTATTACAGCATTATATTACGCTAGTACAAGTGTGATAATGCTTGCCAGAACCCATCCTTTTCTGGCTCAAATCCATTTAATCTTTTCACAAACTCCACCTCCACCAACCCTGCCCCTATGACTGTGAAAGATGGGTTGCAGACAAGGGGGGAAAAAAACTGTTGCCTCACCTCCAAAAACACACAGCAATCCAACTGGACCATGTCAAGCAAGATTAATTAAACAATTCTTTAAAGGACAAAAGCAAGTTCAGATAAATAAAAGATACTTGCTGGCAACAGTCGGTGCAAAAAAACAGGATGAAGGAAGTCAAAATTAGGCACAGTGTTTGAATGAAACTGCACGGCTGGCTCGGAGCAGCAGACCAATACAGACTCTTGCTTTTTGTGATAAACAAAATGTTCTCTCACCGTAACGGACATATTGAAAATCAACACCCTGGGCACCACTTTAGTTTACCTCTAGGAAACAAGAATAGCAAATATTTACTCATACTGACAACTCAATAAACTTCATCAAACCATAGGCCTTAGGGTATCCTGTAACACGTTTGTTAAAGGACATTTGTTGTTTTAAATTGTCCTTTAACAAACATTTTCCTATCTGATGGGACACATTAACTATAACAACGCAACAATTCAACTGCTTCTCTGCAATTTTGAAAGGCACCAAGACAAGGAATTTGGCAAATAATAAAAAATTGGGGTTAGGAAAATTCAATGCCGAATGCTAATTTTTCCACATTCGTGGCATGTTTTCTCCATGATGTGATGCACAGCGATCATATCTGCTGACACTGCACACTCGCACCAGCAAAGACTACAGCGGCCAGCGATAATATGACTGTGGTCTGGGTCTTACTGCAACTGCCTCCACCCTCGACTGTAACTGTTGTTACAGTAAACTGATTTGCTCGACATGTGTGGTCAAGCAGTGGGCAACAGAGACGGCAGAGTTTTTGAAAGGCTCATCATGTCACCACCTCTCCACAGTTTTGAAACACCCACATCACATAGAACTCACGTTGGTTATTTGTTTTGTTCCACTCCGGTCCCAGTTGCTTCGAGTTTAGCACAAATTTGGCAACGAAAGTTCTGCAGTAAGGTTGTGAAATTGTCCTCTGAAAATTAAACTTCAAATTTGCAAATGTCCACATAAAACTAATAATCACTCAAATTTATTTAGTGCCTTTCAAAAAAACTTTACAGTGTAATGAACAAACAAAAAATTTTAAAAATGTAGTTTCTATCATAATGTAAATTTATGGAAATACAATGCTGCAAAAGCCAAATGTCAGGAGAAAAAGAGTCATGTGTCCAGTAACCGACAATATTAACACACATTGAAATGAGGGTCAGACTTGCATATTTAACCCCAGTTAAATCGGGTCGACATGGGGTAACACACACTGAATGTTCCCGTCTTGTGAAAATGCACACAAAAATATTGTGTGTCCTCAGGTCTGCCATAAGAGGCCTGTACAGGCAAGTAAGCCACATGTTGGGAAGCATTAGTCGATCACAAGTCTGTGGGTGTAAAATAATTTGACCAGTAAAGTTTGAAAGCTGTGTGACAGCCCTCAACTAACTGTTTTTGTGTTTTCATTCCCTGTTTATAACATGGGACTGACCAAACTGACAACTGAAACAATGACATACAGTATTCCGTCATCCATCATTGTAAACAGTGATATAATCTCATTTTTCTTTCCTGGATGAGTCTCATTTTTGAAAACAGTATTCTCTTTTCTCAGAAGGACGTTGACACACTATTTTCACAGAAATCCTCAAGGCAAAAGTGTCGAGGAATGCCAGAGAGTGGCGTGCTGGCCTGCATTTCAATCACCTCTTATGTGGCTTGGGAGAGATCCACATCACCTCCAGGTCTGGGTACTAGCTACTAGGACAGGGAATACACATAAAGGACTGGTTTGTTTCTTGTGCACTGTGTAGAGAGATGAACACTATGACTCTTTATTCCTCACAACTGTCACTTGCTTTTTTTTCTCTCTCTCTCTCTCTTCTGATCAAATATCCATGTTATGTTTAATATATGAACTATTATCAAATGAAGGCCAGATTCCAGGAAAGCAGCAACTGAATCAAACGTATTACCTAGGCCCGATTCCCCTCCTCCACTCCACAGTTTTCACTCTCACTCTAATCAACCCACAGGCCATAAATGAGATTTATCACTGGCACCAATTGGAGAGGGGAGGAAAAAGGGGTCTAGCAAAGACAAGGGGAAGGGGAGAACAGGGAGCAGGGGGCATGAGCAACGGCTGAGCCACGGCGTGAGACCAAACAGCTGTGGCCACGAGTGTGTCCAAATAGAAGTATTTAATTTGCACTGATCAGGATTATATTCATGAAAAGTAAAAAATTACAATTATGTGCTGAGTTATCTAACATACTTTCTAGGTTATCCTGCTCTGGGAAACATCCCCGCAGTTCCTGTTGGCCCCTGGACACAGTATCAACAGATCCGGTGTGTTCTGACCTTCAGAGTCTCTGCAGGGCATGAAGCCATCAATTGTCCAAGTACAGTCATCATGAAGTAGGAAAACTTCAGGACTCAACTCTCTCTCAGATAGACGGCATCTCATAATAATGAAATTTTAGCACTACACAGGTTATGAAACAATTAAAGTGCAGCGGGATCGAGTTTTTCAACTTTGTTTCTGCTTGACAATCTGGCTTCTATTTTGCCATTTGAGCCCATATTGGCTGCAAGAGATATGTGTCAGCAAATGGCACCAAGGCCATTGACCACAACACCGGGGTTGCAGGCACTTGACTAAAACTGTGACGGGAACCTTGCTTGTCATTCACTACACAGTCATCAAATAGTATCCGTCAATAAGGTGGAAACGACATAATTACAGAAATTGCCAGCCACCATGGCAACCTACTATGTCAAGGCTTGCATTGAGCTGGACTAGCCTTGGCTGCAGGCTACAGTCACACTGGAAACTACAGAGAGAAAATTGCAGGAAAGAAAAAGAACTGGAGGGTTCAGCCTTGTGAAAGCCATTTTCATTTTGACCTGGTTACTCAGTCTTCTTCTGAATCATCAAATATACCAGTGGTCTACGTTTGGTTTTCCCCACATATTAACTCAACATTTAAAGACCATACATTGTTTTATATATACAACACATTTATTTATTTAGCCTATAGCTCAGAAGCTTTACACCAGTGATAACACCAGTTAAGTGTTTATCTATGGTCATATCATGATGGTACAGTGGCTTAGTGTAACGTAGGCTATACAACCACTGCTTTTTGGGCTAGTATTTACCCACCACTGATGTATATGAGGCTCTAACTGTGGGCAATCCGAAGATCCTCATGTGTGAATCCTGTCCTGGATACAGTGCACTCTTTTAACTAACACAACAGGAGTAACTGCGCACACTATCAAAGTTTATTATTACGAGAAATGTCTACAACTTTCGTTTTAGTTAGTTTTCCCAGATTCATTCCTACCGTCCCCCAGAAGAAGCTCAAACCATTTCCAACTAACTCAAGGTGCCCTGGGATTACAACGCAACAGTCCCTTTCCAGCTATTCAATGGCCTTTGCTAAAACCCTTTTGTACCTATGTTGGTTTTGTACATGAGAGTAAATTTATGTAATCTTGTTGTTTATGTGATGATTTCACATAACTAGTACCACAAGGACCACGGTGTCTCTCTAGGAGTAGCGACAGAGGCAGCTCAGTGTCTGCACAGCACAAAGGAAAGCAGCAGCCAGAGCTCTACGTTACAGTGACTGTTAGCTCACCGACCCACAAACGACAACAACTTACAACAGATAGACAACAACAAGCTATCGTTGACTACAACACGTTTTCAATTCGTCAACTTCAATGTTATGTGAACTAATCACGGACGGAAAAATGTAACAAGATTCCGTATTAGTTTACTAATACCGGGCGTACTTCTGATAGCTAATTGTGCTAGCTAGGTTAGCATAGCTCATAGCGTCTTTGACTGGGTATGTTCGTTTTGTACCAACTGTGCGGGTTAACGGCAAAACATTACTATGTTGTTGGTTGAAGAAAATCCTACATACATTGAAACGTCTTTTGATCCTGCCATAAAACCTTACGTTTGCGTGTAATGTAGTATGTCACGTTTTATCTATCGAAACTAACGTTTTTTGCTGTTTAGAGATGATGACCCACATTACTGTGTGGTTAGCTAATATCAAAGCAATAGCTTATTACTAAGTAACTAGCTAGCTTAGTTAGCTACTGGCCTTTCTTAACGCTGGCGCAGTGACTTCGAGGTATCCTCGACCAAAAGGCTTGTTATTTAATTATTTATTACAGTCACTCTTATTTCCTTTGGTCTCAACTCATTCCCCTGTTCTACGTTTACCGATAACGTCTCCTTATGATAACGTTAAACTCAAGACAGCCGCCCAAGAAGCGGCGTAGCCCGTCGTCAAAAACGTGCGCTTCTAGGAGAGGCTGCCTTTAACGTCTCTTGTTTTACGGCGACTGGCGATGTGTCGGTCGCCTTTTCTCAATATCCTCGGATTACACTTACCGTTAACGTGTTACTTATTCACAATCCAAACCCCGACCACACTGGCTGATTTTGAACGAAGACTCGCGTCAAAGAAACAGAGATGAGGAATTTTATCCAACTTATTCTTCTTAGTTGTTTTCCCCACTTCCTGATTGAGACGGTGCCATTTTGAAAAGCGAAAAAATGTTTCCGCCGCTGTCGTCACGCGCACTGCCGCTTGTTGATCGCGTGCAGAAAGCTGCCAGGCCATAAATAGTTCATCAGACTCTTGTTTAGCACACCTGGGCTACTATTATAGACATTGGCGGTAGGCTATATAATACAAGACTTCAACCCGTTATTTATATTGGGAATAATAGCTATATAATATGAATAGACTACCTTCAATAGGCTATAGCTAGGTCAGTCAGATGTAAGGATCATCCTGTTACCTATTTATTACTTTACAAATTCATCTTTCAGTCTACAACGTCACCTTTTGTTTCAAAATAGTAGACTAACTTTAATTTACATTTAGGCTATTGGTTTACACAGCACTGTACTGCTATGTAGCACAATAGGCTACAGATGAGAACTTGTGAGGTTGAACCATAGACTGTATAAAAACAATAGGCCTATGCCTAAGAATCTGTAGTATTAACCAGATAACTACAAATATATCTTTTTCAATCAAATTTGGTGACGTTGACAAATAGAATCTCCAAAATACCCTCAGGCTTGCAAGAAATTGTTCCTCGGTTTCAATAAAAAACAACCTCTTCACAACAAAAATAATGTGATACTAATCAAAAGCCTCAGTCTCATCAATTTAGCAGTATCATCAGGTTTTAAGTTGTTCTCCCTTAAAAAAATGTATCACCCTTGCTTGCTAAATAGCCTCTAGGCGTAATGATACTCCTTTTCTACTTCAAAAAATCAGAGATGACTTGTCAGAAAACAACATGGCATGGCAGTCTAAAATAGCTATGGAAAAAAACTTAACAAATTCATAGTAAAATCTGCTGCTGCACATCAGTGGCATAAAATTAAAACATTTAGTTATTGAACAAGAAGAACATGAGACATTTTTAATATGGCTTGCATTGCCTAATTCTTACTGCAACAGAAAATTATATTATTTTATACACTTGTTTTAGTCATATCTTTTGGACTACTTCAACGCCGACAGTTATTGCCTAAAAGCATATTTAATTTTAGATGTTAAATAGAGTACATGTGCATCTTCGTCTTGCAAGTCGCTCATCCATCTGTCCATTGTACGTTATTGAACGACCAAGCTGGAAGAACTCCAGTTGTTTCCAGCAAAGCTACTGCTTTCCTGGTAACCCCCCCACCCCCTTCCCAACAAAGGAGGGTGGCGAGCAAAGGGCGGAGTGTGTGTAGTATATGAGTGTGTGTTTGTAGCCTATTCAAATATAAGGTAGTATTCAGGAAAGATAGGTTGGCAAGTCTGTGCTCCGTGCTCTGTAACTGATATTGTATTGTCTTGTGTCAGCGAGGTGGTGGTTGATGAGACTGGGTGTAAAAGCAGGATAAATGCATCATGGCATCCTGGCACATTGCAGGTAGGCAACTCCAAAGCATGTTAGTCCATCACTGATTACATTTTCATTTCAGAACAACATTGGTCTCGCCTCTCAGTTTTACTTACCTCAGATCAGACTTGACTGAACACAATAACTGCAGACACCAATTATGATAATTTAGACTTATAACAGAACATGTTTTATGCTATATCTCATAACCTCCTGCAACTTCACAGCTTTTTAAATGCTCTTTTAGTTTGCATTTGGCGCCCCCTAGGGGAAATATTCAGCAAATTTGATAGGAAATAAAGAGCATTTTTGACCATTTTACTGTAACTGAATAACTGAATAGACTGAAATATATGCCACTTCCTGTTCTGTGAACTTTGTGACAGCGTTGTCCGCAATAACTGTCTAGCGAAGGACGTTATAGTTAGTCTCACACTTTCTCTCACACTTTTTTCCCCCCCCTGTGACTCTTGAGAAAGTTCTGTAAATATAACAGATCATGATTTCACAGTTCAGAAGACATGTCAAAGATATTTCCTTGATATGAATCATCACTAAGGAAACAAAACTCAAACTTGTTTTCAGTTTCATTTGCAGGAAAAGAGCTCAATTCAGTCTGTTTGACATACTGAAATGCAAAAAATGTCTTTTGGTGTGAACATATTTTCAGGTAAGTATTGTCCTACCTCTTTACCAATGAAATAATTAGAAGGCAAAATAAATAAAGGGACCCTATACAACCAAATGCCAGTGCATATTCAGTTCTTAATCCCCTAAAGTAGAATCACCATCACATCACACTATGCAGCATTATTTGTACTCTTGGTCTATTTTGCTCCACGTTGATAATGGCATCAAAGCTGAAAGCATTTAGACACTGATGGTATTATTTGGTGAAGGACTTGTATGATGTGTCAAATTTTAATGGACTGTAGTGTTGAACTTTGTGCTTGAAAGTTGCTGTCCGTGCTCCCAATGTTATAAACTGTGGAATTTGTGAGCTTTCTATAGACTACAGTGGATTAAACATGAAACACAATGCGGGTTGCAACATAGAACAGGAATCAGTGTAACTTTAAAATTTGTGTTGCTCTATAAAGTGGAATGTAGGACTATTCCCTAATGCGACTTATGTAAATCTCTGACAAAACCAAATTGCATAACTTTCCCCCCAAAAGCTTCTTTGTCTCCACTTCATTATTTCCCCAGTAAAGGCCATGTCTGCCTCAGGGCAGCTGTAATTTGATTAATCCACGGAAAGGGTAGCCAGACGGTAAGAGCCTGCTCTGTCTCTCTTACATTTGATTAAAAACCATAGATTTAATTTGGATTTTATGTCATGATATTCATGTAATTTTTCTTAAAAGATTAAGTTTATTTCTATTGGTTTTCATGAATATATTAATGTCTCTGCATAATTTTTTTATCAGTATTTTTTTTTAGTGTTCCTACTTCTGGAACGGGTCATTACTGACTAAAAACTTAAACCTGTGTTATATTTTCAGCATTCCTGCAGGGAGGAAGGTTGAACAGCTTCTGAAGAGATGGAGACTCTAGTATTTTTATTTTCATTTTCTGCCCTTGGCGTTCTCTATGCCATGAACACCACCCCTGAGTTTCAAGAGTAAGTCATCATTGATTCATTTTTGCTCAGTCTCTACTGTCTTGTAAATGTTTGTTTGTGGGGGAAATCTGTCAATTGCAGTTATTGCTATACATTAATACTATAAAGCCACAATATCAGTAATAATAATAGTTATAATTTTGTTATTAAACAGTTTCAATTATTGAATTTGAACGTAAATGTGTAATAATGATCCTTCTGTATTGCACGATGACACAGTAAAGGCCCACCTCACCACCACTAGAGGACACTGTAGGATTAAACCTTAGGATATATTATTTCTGTCTACTTGATTGTAACTACCTCATAAATCCTTGGCAATGTTGGGCACTGCTTAATTCAATGAGTTCAATTTTCAGGGTGTATTTGCTGATTGTGAAAAGTGTCTAAATGATTAAACCTGTCATCTCTTGGAGGGTGAAAGGGAATGAATAGGGAGCAAAAAAGACCTCAATGTGAACAGAATTTGTGGAGATAATCTGAGACGATGTTGTAGATAATTACTTTCTGAGCTGTAAGGGATCATTTTCTTACTCAAATCTTATCCGTTTTGTCTGTTTACTGGGATATTGCCTCGTAGTATCTCATCTGCCACTGACGACTGCTTATGGGCTGAACAAACAGAGCCAGTGTTAAAATGCGTGTTCCAATGTGCCCTCTCACACTTGCTTATTTATTCATTTGACCACAATATATTTCTCATTTCCAACAGACTTTTTGCTCCTCCTATATAAATACCTCTGCTGGATCTTTTTTTTTTTTTTTTTTTGAATGTGTGGACACTGACAATCAATACAGACTGCACAGAAGAGTTTGATAAATAGCCCTTGACATACAATATGCCTTGTGCTCTTCCACTCTGCAAACAAACAGTATTGTGTGCATAAATCTTCCTGTAGTGTTGAATTGAAGCGGCAGCGAGGGAGCTTCCCTTTGCACTTGCAGCATTTGTTTTCCTTCTGTGAGCGCATGCATGGTGTGAGTTTTCCGAGGATGTAATGTTGTTTACTGGGAGATACCTTGAGCACATTAATCTTTTTCCAGTGCAGGACGGTGGTAGCTACCTTTGACCAGTAAACATGGATGGCAATGCTGAACTAACATGGCCTTAGCTTGCTGCTTCCCACACCTCTGCCTATGATTAATTAAACCTCCGTGAAACCATGTTTTTAAAGTCCGGTAGGCGTACCACCACGGCGGTATGGGGGCGAAATATTCTGTCATTATAGAAGTAAACAATGTTATTAATACCACTTGTGCCTTTGCCTTTGAAAAAGAAAGTTAATTCTAAGCTTTTATATATATAATTGATTATAAAATATCTTATATAATACATGAAAAAGAGTTACGCTACAAAATCTGCATTTTCTTGCCAAACAACATGAGAAAGTGCTTCAAACTAATGATTGTCATTGTTTCAAACTCCACAATAATCACTAAAAGAAAGAAAGAAGAAGCAGCCCAACGTGGCAGGCAAACAGAGTAGATTCACTTTGACCCTACCATCTTATTATTATTGTGGCGTTGCTCTCACTGGACACTGTGGATCTCTGTGGATCTCCCTCAGATTTCCCCTCACACTTCTACTAACTCTGGGTATTGCAGCGTGATCATCATTCTGTCTGACTTCCCATTCATCATCATTTACTAATTTAACACTGCAGAGGAAACTGGCACCACTTCCATGGGAGAAGTATAATGAGAGAGAATGAAGCAGAAAATCAGATGGAGCGTGTCGGCTAAAATCACAGTAGCAACACTGTGCTAAAACATGGACAATATTGTTGGTGTTTAGTCTTTGATAACCCTGACGTTTCCTTGCTTTCACAGGCCTTTTGTGATCCTGGAGATTGGCGTCGCTGTGTTGGTGATTGTGTTTCTGTTCTACTTCCTCATCACTCGTGGCAACCCACCTAAAGACATCTTATTCTTTGGTAATTATGTGCATTTCCCAACTTAAAACTGTGACATATTTCCAAATGCTGGACTTTAACAATGGCTATACAGAGGTTAATAAGTACTATGCATTGTGCTGAAGCTGATTCCACAAAACTCCCACAAAAGGATTTCAAGAACGTTCGCTCCCCGCTCACTGATTTAGAGTGAAAACATGAATTGTATTCGAAGTGATTTCACCCGATATGTCGAAAGCAGCTTAGACTGATCAGGCTCATGAAGCTTAGCCTGACTATTCTGAGGCATGACCGACCCTCTGCAGGCTGAGGACCTTCACGCTGCATGTGCTTACTTAACCTTTTAGCCCATTCCTTTCAATTCTGGCTTGACCTTGAGACAAAAGGCACAGCTATTTGAAAATGCTAATACAGGACCGGACTGGACTCCACAGTCACTTCTCCTGCATATAATACCATTCAGACTCCATTACTGGCTTTCTCTGAAGACCACGAGGGGGTTCATACTCAGTTTGTTCTGTTTCTAATTGAACATTTCTATGGGGTTTGTCTCATATTTTACCCTTTTCATTTGTATTTATGAGTCAGCTATGTTCTCCAATTCTAGCCAAGGGTTTCCCCACCACCAACACATCCCTGCAGCTGCTGCCAGGGGCGATGCTAGTGGGGCAGAAACGAGGTGAAATATTGGTGCTCGGTGCCCAAGGCAGAGCTAGTGTTGTGGAGGAGAGCCACAACAATGAGTGCAGAGCTGTGGTGAGCTCTTCTCAATGATAGGAAGCCATAATCCCCCCCGCTATCTTACCTGTTAGATGTCAGAGATACCCCTGATTGTCCTGAGGATTACAGAGACACCAATACACAGGAGAGACTACATGTGTATGTGTGTGTGTATTGTGTGTGAAGGACAGATAGACTATAGGAGGAGGGTGGGGTGTGATACAGCGGTTTAAGCTGTGGTATCTGCAGAGCGACGCCCATGTCACAATACACACAGTTTCTCTTCACAATGACATTCAGCAAAATTCAGGCGGCACATTGTTGCAATGTCATGGTTACATTGAGGTGTAGTTGTGTATTTATCCAATGCCCTGTTTCTTTTCATCCGTGTTTACTGTCCCCAGTGTTCCCATAGACCATTGTAACCACATGCAGATTGCTCGCTTCATGTTGTTTACCCTAAATCTTCCCTCATAAATATGCGCTGCAGTATTGTTGATAGCAGGACTAATCGATCTAGGTTTAATTTTTGCAGTCATTACAATTCCCACGGACATGTTTCCCACTAAAATAACCTGTTGAAGTTTACGGTGGAGACCAGAAGCTCATTTTGTGTGTCAAAGCTATTTGATTCACTCCATATTGGGTTTATTGTGTTGTTTCCTATGAGCTGCACTGCAGACCGGCAAGCACTTTTGGTGGTCCCAGCCAGTTGATATCTCATATATCTACTAAAAAAACAGTCCTTTATTAACATTTGGTTAAATTCACAAATGGTATTTGAAGGCAGTGTTTCTTTTGGGGGGTTGCACTGCAAAAACTCGAAATCTTTCCAAGAATATTTGTCTTATTTCTTGTCAAAATGTTTCATTTTTAGTCAAAACTAAACTCTTTCCACTTAAAATCAGACTCATCACCTAAAAATTAACTTGTTTTCAGATAATTTTCACTTGTTTCAAACTAATTTTCACTTGTTTCAAACTAATTTTCACTTGTTTCAAACTAATTTTCACTTGAAATAGGTAGAAAAAGAAAGAAAAACTTGGCAGATTTGGTGAAAATTTGTTTGAAACAAGTGAAAATGATCTGAAAACAACTTCATTTTTAGGGGATGAGTCTAGTTTTGACTAGAAATGAGACATTTTGACAAGAAATAAGACAAATGTTCTTGGAAAGATTTTAAGTTTTTGCAGTGTGAGCAGTAAGTGAAAAGTCCAGACAACTTTTGGAGGAGGCTCTAACTTTTAAGTGAGAGTATCAGTGAGATCCATATGCCACTCCTGTTTGCGTAGCTCCACACTTAAGATTCTGTCCTGTGGATGTGGCCTTTCAGCTCCGTCGAGCTCCTCACCTGAGGATAGAAGAAGTCTGTTCACCACGGACTCGATAGAAAGATGCCTCCAGCCCACCTTTATTGCTTCAGGCTTCATTTTCTCCCCGTCGTGGCAAGACAAGCGACCTATGTGGTCATTCCAATAGGAGACGTTGTTGGAGATGCTGTCACATAAATCAATAACAGACTGGTTGGAGAAAAATGTTTTGGAGAAAAAAAAAAACTTGGAGAAAGAGATTGAGTGACTTAGATACAAGATTCTACAGCCTTGGTATTTTCTACCTACATGGGTACACGGTGGTAGACAAAGCAGATTGAGTACTTTAAAAAATCACAGTGCGCTCTGAATAATATTTGTTCAAAATTGATAAAGCTGCTTAACATGTCAAGGTTTCTTAACGCCTCCAGGGTTGTAACTCATATTTCTGTAAAATCGAAGCTGATATTGCACAACGCCAAGCATTTTTGTGTGTCCGTGTATCGGTTGTATTCTTTTGTTATTTTGTTGAATGTTTTTTCTTTTCTTTTCAGTTTTTGCAGAATTTTCCTTCACTTGTATCATTGACCTGACGAGCGCCCTAGAATATGATGGCGTAATTTCTGGCTTTATGGAATTCTACCAGAAGACGGTAGGTTTCTTACTGTCATGTCTAAGCGATATTTTAATGATGCTAAATTGACTTGAAAAGACTTTTTGACAGATTATACAAGCAAACAGCAAAGAAGTTTTCAGGGCATGTGATTTAGCTGAAGAAACTGTAAAAGACAAAACCAAATGTCTTTCATTGGGACTGTATACTGTACAATATGTATTCATGAAATGTGTTTCAGGGAGAGCCCTATCTGGGAACAGCGTATGCCATCATGATGTGCTATTGGGATGGAATAGCACACTTTATCATGTACCTGGTGATGATCAGCAGGATAACAGACAGGTGGGTGCAGGTCAAGTGCGCTGTCAAGCTCATTTATCATACTCTGCGCTGCAAAATGCCTGCTCCAAATTACAGAAAACAAACACTTCTCTCTGTCTACCTGAGCAAACAACAGGTAAGGTAAGCTTGAATGCAGCAGATTTCAGAAAAAAAAGTAAAACTCTAGAAGCATCAGAGCTTTTATTTGACAATATTTTAGCATTTATATTTTCATTGTTTCGTGAAGAAATGGAAAATACTATCGAGCAGCCCACACCATATGAATCACAATGGCCTAAATAATATTTTTTCCTCAACGTGAGGGTTTTCTCTGGAGTCAGTTAGTGATGAAGTGCAGTCAGTGAGTTCAGGAGTTCAGAGCGAGCAGTGCCTTGGGGCAGGGGCGATCATGGAAATGGAATATGCTGTTGAACAATGTCAGTCTTTCACCTCTTGGAGAGACTTTGCTCAGCTTTGTATTACACTCAAACATGTGTGATAGATGTATATCAAGTTCTGGCAAAGCTGCCTGAGCTGGCCAGCGAGTATAGTTCACCCCTTTACCCTCTATCATACCATAACAGTCTCTACAATAACCTAATCACCGTTGATTTGTGTTTTATTTTTTTGGTCACAGGAAAGCCTATCGTACCCTCGGCTTGTTCTGGGCTGGCTCTCTGTCTGCCAACATGAGCGTGTTCATTGCCGGGATTGTGGCAGGTGAGCTTTATTCTCTATTCCCCGTCTACCAAGTCACGTGATGACGAGCTTTAATCAAGTCAACATCTGCACCGCCGTGTACCATTAGTGTCACAGCTCAGCCTGCCAACAAAACGCACACAGCCCTGTGCCGCGCATGCCGCAACCCTCAGAACAAAGCAGGGAACAGACTTAAAGCATCTGTTGTTGGCTTTTCAAGCTGCACACAAAAGTGTCACAAGATCAAACTCATCTACTGGCATCGTGTTCCCTCTGTTGTGTCATCGTGGACACGCTGTACTACTTGTCTTTGCACCGTAAAAGGTTTTAATTGGAAGTTAAAGGCTAGGGAGGCAGCTTTTTTTTGACAGTATTAGGCAAAAACTTACACACTAACCTTGGGGATAATGTAAATGAAGTGATGTGAAAAAAGATCAGACGTCTGCGTCTCCTCTAGGCTCTGTTTTCAGTCTGCAAAGAATCTACCCGTGACGGTAGATTTTGACCAATCACAGAGGAGCAGCCCTTATTCGTATTATTTGGACGTTTTAAAACGTAAGGAAGTGACGTTTTTTCTCTACTCGCTGCTCTGGCTGAGGGGATGAGAACCATGTGGACTCAACTCAAATCTTTTTTCTAGATTTCTGCCTCCCTTGCCTTTAAATTACTGAATTACATGGAAATGTTCACAGTGCATCATTGTATTGTTGTATTGTTGAGTACAAACCTTTTTCTTCGTGGCAGGTAAATATGGATCAGACGTTCGTCCGGCTTTCTGGCTCAACTTTCTCTTCCTTTTGATGCCTGTGATTGGAGCTGTCACACTATTCACAAGGCCGAAGGACAGACCGCTGATTGGTGGATACAATGTGAGTCCAACAACACATAGTTGGATCTTGAAATGAGTATTTCCCCCATGCCTATGACCCATTGATTGTCTTGTGAAATACTGCAGCTGGTTCTGAAGTGCATGGTTTTCTTGAATGCGTAATTGTTGCATTATTAGCCTTGTGAGAATGGTCTTTATTTAGCTTCAACAATGTCTTGGACTTTAAGCAGCTCAACTTGTATGCAAGAGGGATTATGAGTACTGACGATTAACAGATAATTATTCCCCAGCTCCACCATTTTTCCTCAACAAAAATCAAAGATTCAGTTTAGCATCTCTCACCTCTTTGGTTTGGTTTTCTGGCCTGTAACTTCAACCATTTTGATCCTGCACTATTGTTTTCATGTGCAGTATTATATATTACCAAATGATAGTCAAACAAAGCTTGCACATTGAACATTTAGCAGCTAAAGGGTCAGATGATTCTCCTGGGAAAACAAAGATTTGCTGAAATAAAAAAAAAAGAAGAAAATAAGAATAATTACTATTGGACTTTCTTTTGATGTGGGAAGACAAAAATGACTACAAATAAATGCTTATGTTGTTTCACCCAAGCTTTACAAATCCATTTAAATGGTGAATATTTCAGCGTGCTATTTATAGCTTGTTTCTGTTTCTCCTCTGTGGCTAAAAATCAAATTAATGCAGGTTTAATTGCTATGAAAATACGGAAGGAACACATTCACACATCCATTCATTCCATTGCATAAAAAACACAAGGTCTCATTAAAGTGAGAGCATGCTATGAAACCATGACCCTGACTAACCAGTGCTGCACTGTACATTGTGTTGACATCCCCCCTCAGGCTCAACATGCTCAGAGCATGAAACTGATCTGGCGTCCCTTGGACCTGATCCTGGTGCTGCTGCTCTTAGCTGCCATGGCCTTCACCATCCTCAGAGGCTTGGTGAGTGCACCGAGCATCACCCTCATGTCATGAAACAGAGTTTAGGGCCAGGCTCTGGTGGTAGTTTTAAAAGTCATGTAGCCTTGCAAGTGTTCCTTGTATAGAGTGGTTTGTCCAGAGAGTGTCAAGAATTAAGCCAGGGTGTATTACATTTGCTTTTACAAGCAATACTTTCAACTAATTGACCCACATGGGAATGTTATGTGTTTATTTTTGAAAAAGGATCTGACTTTAAAGCCAAGGGTGTACTGTTTAAAAAGTGTACTTTCACATAATTACTTCGCTACTGTTTCATATTCACATTGAAGAGGACGGTTTCACTTTTTAGGAAAGGTTTTTTTTTAGTTGCTTCCTTGGAGAAGACTGATACCTCTGTTATGTCTGTATGGTAAGTGAGGCTTCCCCCAGCAGCTGTTTAGCATAGCACAAAACCAGCCGCTGATTGTACCTTCATATTTACTGAGCAAATATAACAGTGGTATAGATCTTCTTGTCTGACTCGCAAGCAAGCAAAGCGATCTAAAAAAATCTGAAACAATTCCTCGAACCACAGTTATTCAGATTTCTTCTATCTAATTAAGCCGAAAGTATTATTATTATCATATTGTGGTTCTGCTGTTTTGTCCACCTCATGTAGGTGGCTCTGGACTCTCCAATCGAAGCCTGCTCTGTCTACCTGAAACACTACGAGCCCTACCTGAAGGATCCCGTGGGCTTCCCTAGAGTTATGGTGGGTGTTTTCCCCCCTCCTCACTCAGCCTCCTCGTCACCTGAAAGCTCCTCTCCAGCCTGTTTTAAATAACCAGCCACATAATGGACCTCTGCTTCCCTGGGTATCACTCTCAGTCTGCGGGAGGCTTGCCCTTATCTCCTGCGCTCTTGGAGCTCGCAGCTGATTACAGAGCCATTTTTCATCATTACAGCAACAATGAGCGCGGGTTGAGAGGCCAGCGCATCTTTGTCTCTCTCTCTTTCATTTGCTTAAGATGGATAAGAGATTATTGCTGTGACTGCTGCTTGTGTGAGTCTGCGTCGCTTTCCGTTTTCTCCGTCTGACCCTTCACGGCTGTGTGTTTTCTTGTGTTTTTGTTTGGCATACACAGCTTTGTCAATAGGTTATCCAAAGACCTTGTCAGGGCGGCAGTCTAGGCACAATTGCAAGTCATTGATCAGACAGACGAACCGCATGCTGAGAACTTGATAAGCTAATCCTGCGCCCAAAGCCCCCCATCAGCATCTCACTGGGTGGGAGGAGGGTGTGTGTGCAGCATGTGAAAGTATGTCTTGGTCGCCTTTTTTTTTTTTTTTTAATGTGCGTCCAATGGATGCTTGTGTGAAGAAATGAAACGAAGTTTGGTTTGTTGCACAGAGCAACAGTCTTTCTGCAGTTACTGACCTCTTTATTCAGTGATGATGATGGACGATATGTGGCAGATGTGGTAGCACTAAAACGACATTTTAACAAAAGACTGAAGGGCATATATGATTGGCTTTCAGGCCCTGAGCAGAACTCATTAGAATTCATCTAAACCTCAGAGCCAGAATGAAAAGAAACCGTTCAGTGGTGTAATTTGAGAGTTTTATAAAGTGGGAAACTGGCTTTCATGCGCCAAATATTTTAAGTTGAAGGTCAAGACAGTCTCTATAATGACCCTTGTGTGGAAGTAATAATTTGTGCTGAACGTGCAGATTTGTGTGCGACAGAGAGCGCAGAACTGGAGAAATAGTCAAGCGCTGCACTTTAGAACAATTTTGAGATAGTGAGTTAGGATTTCCATTTTGCTAGAGTTCATTTTACGTCTTTCCATTTCAGAGTTGTTGTGTTGTACTTACTTTGATACATTGATCCAACAGCTGCAGTTACTCGTCACATTAGAGAATAAAATATAACATGAGATTAAAGTGACAAAATGATGCAGTGTTACCTGGATGCAGTCGGAACAGGAAATACCACGACCGTATACAACGTCAAAATACTGTGAAAATAGTCATAAAACTTTAATGCTGTAATACAAACAAAGCTGAGCACCTTTGCGTTTAATGCTTACCTCCATTTTACTGCAATGTTGATTATAATCTCAGCTATTTTGCCATCTCTTGCAGCGGTATTTTAACGTGCAGCACGTTAAAAAAAAGGTACCTGCGGTAGTATTTTGAGCTTTAAGCAGCCCTCTTCTGTATTCGATGTAAGTATATTGGTGAAGTGCTGTGTAGGCCAAAGGAGAATGAGGATGTGCTGCATTAATTGTCTGCTGGAGAGCTGATGGAGAGGAAAGCCATGCTCGCACCACCTATTTGGCAGTTTTCACTTTTTCCAGAATCCCATTCCTATTCATTGGGATATAAAATCTAATATTTACATCATCACCAAACCACACAATTTATATGTTGCAGAATAGTAATCCAAATCAAAACCTAGAAGGAACCACCAATTGTATGTTCTGTTTAGTTTAGTGAATGAATAATGGTGCTGCATTCATTCTTGCAGATGCTGCACTTGTTCTTCTATGGACTTCCCCTGTTGGGTGCCTTTGTTTATGGTCTCCTCAAGCCTGGGTGCACGTGGATGTCCGACTGGTCGGTGTTCCTGGCTGGAGCCATGATTCAGGTAACACCATGAAGGCAAACACTTGACATGTGAATGTAGATCTGGATTAGTATAGATGAAGTGTGTTCTGCTGATAGACAGACTCTAGATAACTAGATTAACTGATAAATTAACTCTTTGTGAAAACGACTGGCCTCAGATCAGCATCCTCAATAGAAAGAGGTCTGATATGTGGTGGGCCTATCACTGTAATTAAACTCCTTAATGTCGGGCTTTCATTCTGTTAATAATCACCTGTAATAAACAAGCTGGTGGTGCTCTCACTCTGTATTGATCTGACGGGAAGATTGATTGAAGAACTATTAGGAGGCGAAGTCTTGTTTTGTTGTTTATAAAAGGCTGAAAGCTCGACCTGCCCTGTCTTCTCTAAATTGCTAGCTTTTAAAGCCTGTACATCTTCTCCACATTGGTTTATCACCTCCATCCTTTATGTACATTTCTCACAATAGACTAACAACTATTTGAAAAAAAGAAGAAGATCTCTTTCTTTACAAGTTTGTCCTCTGCAGTTTGTGTATAGATGCATTAAAGGGGCTATTACAAGCTTTTGCCACATAGCAAGCATTAGTGTTAACAGGTGTTTTCTTAGCAGTCTACGCTTTAGAAGTAACTTAGCAAGTTCGTCTGGTATTGGTCGCAAGGTTTAGGTCGTCTCACATCGCATTTTCCCCCCTATTCTTTCTATTGATGTTAGCATGCTAAGCTGCTAGCCCTGGGTTATCGCCCAACTCTGGTAGTAACTGGCTGTGGCCTTCAAAGTGCACCGATGATGTAGAACTAGCTCTTTTTTTTTAAACCTCTTTTCTTGCAACCATAACCAAAGCTCATGTCAAGCAACAATCATCACCACCTACCATGTTCAGCAGCAGAAGAAACATACAAAGAGTCCCTTTAAAGCATATAATGACCTGCCATCAATGTGAATATAGAACAAAACAGAGGATTGTATGTAGAGACATTAATGCTGATAGGTGCAATGTGTAGTATTCATGCCGTCCTCTTGCTCTGTGTCTCCCACCAGTGCCAGTGGGCCCATATCGGAGGGTCCCTCCACCATCGTACCACAGCTCCATATCGTATCCCCAATGATGCTTTCTGGTGCGTCCTGCTAGCTAACTTGCTTTACGCTGCCACTCCCATCCTGGTGGCGCTCCGGGTTCAGAGTAACCCCTATTTCTTCCTGAAGATCGCTCCCTTCCCTGGGCAAACAGGTTTGCCAAACAGCGAGGAGAAAGACACCAAGTACAAAGACAAATAATGATTCTTAATCATCTCTGACATTTGGAGTTAATTACTTATCTGATGATTTGCAAAGAGCTGTATTTTAAATGCCAAACTTCAAAATGCCAAAATACATGATTGTTTTGCTCAATGTCTGTGTATTTAGTGGTTATTTACATGTTTGCTTTCATATGCAGTATATTACACAATAAACAGCTGATTGATCGGTAAAGTGGAAGTAGTATATAGTATATATACTATAGGGATGGTAATATAACGCTGTTGGTCATTATAGTGGTGTAAAACTTTGGTTACGACTCAAATATCTCTATCATTATACATTCATGATGCTCAAACAATTCTTTGACTTTCCCTATAGCACCACAAGTGCTAACCACTTCTAAGATTTCTGTCTGTCACTACCATTTTTTATCAAGATCAAGTTATGAATTACAGACATTTATCGTTCCAAGATAATATGAAATGACTTTTGTGATCAAATGACTTTTCCTCTAGTGGCAAAATGAGGTCCAAGACTTTGGTTTATGGCTAAATTTAGCTTACGCTGCCAGTAAAATAGGTGTTTCAATAAATTAGACATTGAAACCATTTAAATTTATGGTTTGTATTTTAGACCTACATTCACATATCTGTGTATCTCTATTCTGCATTTTTCTAGGCGATAGACATGACAGCCCTCAGCGGTTTATTGTATGACTTTCATAACCTGAACGCTGTTGTGGGAGGAAGGGAGTGAGGGGAGGAGGGAGGGAACAGTGTTGGAATAATACAAAGCATTTCTGTGTATTCATTCCCATAAGAAAGTGACAGTTTTTTTTGTGCTGAGTACAAACAGAGAATAACTAAAACTAAACTGGACGTGAATCTTTCTGTTGACTGCACTGAGCTGCTTCAAAAACCCCAGTGAATGGCATAACAGGGTCTCTGTTTGTCAGTGTGTGTGTGTAGTAGAGGCAGAGAGGAGACAAAATCAGTGTAACATGTTTAGCGATGCTGACATGTCTGGGCAATGCTGCTGCTGTTATAGTAGAATATGATGGCTATTAAATGTATACCTGCTTTATGAATTTAAGAGTACACCCAGCAGCATATGCATTGATTAGAAAGCATTAACCTAGGGTGACCACATTTTGATTTCCAAAAAAGAGGACACTCAGTTCCACCTCGAGATACTTAAATGATACAGTACTTAAAGTTTACATATATTTATGTGTGTACATAATAAGTATGCCTTGTCTGTATGGATAGAACATTCAACCATACCAAAAAACAATATCTCCCTTTAGACGCAAAATCAGATTGGCTTCTAAGGGGTTATTAAATATATAAGCCCTCTGGAATTAAATTATGATATAAACACTATTGCATGAGAAAATGAACCTATAAGAAAATTCCAGTTGGTTTTGAACCTGCTGTACTAGTTAAAAGTCAGCCCTCAGTGTGCAATCGTGAGCTATCAGGGCCCACACTTCATTGGTTTGTAATGAGAGACAAGGCTGCCCCACATGCTGAAAAAACAATGAAAAGCAGACAAATAAACAAATTCATAACCCCTCCACCCCCGGATGTCAAGGACAGGACGAGAAAAGTGGGCATGTCTGGGAAAAAGAGGATGTTTGGTCACCTTACATTATGCAAACAACACAAATGCTGATGCTTTAATGATTGACATGTGGTTGCATTATTCTACCAATTTGTTAGTATACATAAAATAACATCTCGACTACAGTTTAAAGGGATAGTAGCATTTTTTAAAAAGTGTGGTTGCATGATCTACAAATAGCCCCTAAGTACTTTAATTGCAGTAGAAGACTCTCTGCACTCCTCTCGTTAGCAACGCCAGCCCATAATAGCCCTGCCCAGATATTTACAATATACATTGTTGTGAATGGACCCAAAGAAACGGCCTATTTTCACGGCCTAAAAGAGGTTTCACCTGAAAATTATATTATAGCCAACAATGGAACTGTTTTTTTTTTCTTTTCCAGGTGAAACCTCTTTTAGGCCACGAAAATAGGCCGTTTCTTTGGGTCCATTCACAACAATGTATGTTGTAGCAAAATGCTACTATCCCTTTAAATATTCACATGAGTGTAAGAGTATTTGGAGATGTCAACATGTCGTCAGCCCACAACAATGTAAATAGACATCGTAAAATAGAAATTGTGGGGGTTTGCGTGTGGACAACATTCCCTCTCAACACCACCGAAGCCACCACAGATCATTACTCAGAACCGAGTGGCATGGATGTGTCAACATGCGCTGCAGAAGGTAATATATACTTCACCAGCAGCTCCTGTCACTCACTCACTAACCCCGGCCAACACACACTGCTGTTACCAGTCTGTCTCAGCTGGAGAAAAGAAAAGCTTAAGTAGGAAAACAAGACTTTCCTTTGCCATTCTGCATTCTGCATGCTTCTCCACTTCCTTGATCCTCTCTGTTTCTTTTCCTGCTGTGGTGGATTGCCCAGTAAACAGCCTGTTGCCACTGTCATCGTTGTCTTTTAAAATGACATCAAATGAATTACTTTTGTTTGCTGTTTTCAGTCTGCTCCTCTATCTTACAGTTTGTTTGTCCATAATATGTTTTGATTCTGCTGTGGTCTCAGACACTTTCTCACTGTCTGCCTGTCTTCCTACAAGTAGCTTCACCCAATTATACGTATACTTTTCCCCTTAGTATACACCGGTCCATTTTCACTTGCTCTCTGCCAGATTCTCTCTGTGCTATGATCTGATTCGTTCCAGTGCTCCTGTTACTGATCGTGTTTTTGACCTCTTTTTGGATTTTGCCTAAGACCAACCCTTTGTACTTTATTTTCCTGCGTGGATTTTTTAAATACTTCGGTAACACTTTACACTAAGGTACACAAAATTACAGTAGTTAATGAGGAACTAATGAAGGACTAATGAGGAACTAATGAGTAGTTACTGAGGAACTGAGGGACACAAACTTAGAGTAGTTACTGAGGAACTAAGGTACACAAAATTACAGTAGTTACTGAGGAACTAATGAAGGACTAATGAGGAACTAATGAGTAGTTACTGAGGAACTGAGGGACACAAACTTAGAGTAGTTACTGAGGAACTAAGGTACACAAAATTACAGTAGTTACTGAGGAACTAATGAAGGACTAATGAGTAGTTACTGAGGGACACAAACTTAGAGTAGTTACTGAGGAACTAAGGTACACAAAATTACAGTAGTTACTGAGGAACTAATAATTAACTAACTATTAGTTATTGGTGAGTTCTTCAGTAACCCCTGATCAAAAATCAGAGAGGTAGTTAAGGGACTAATGAGTAGTTACTGAGGAACTATTAATGGTCAGTTCTTCATTAACTCATGATCAAATTTAATATATGATTAATAGATAGTAGTGAAATAGTTAATTCATCAGTATAGAATCATTACTCAATAACCTGTCCATTAACCTTTTTATTTTCCAAAGAAAAGTGACACCTAATGAGAGGCCATTTCATCATCATCTTTACAATTAGTTCCTTTAAGAAAAAAACACAGACAGCAGGATTCTTGAGATGAGTTAATTCATTTATTCCAGACCACATACACATTGATATGACCATCCATGTTATTCTGTAGGCTATATTAATCAAAACATTGTTCACAGTATAGTTGTTTGAGGTGCACACAATTACCTTCTGAGTAGCTATGAAATAAATTTGGAATGAATGAGGAACTCACTATTAGTTAATGTTCAGTTCTTGTAACTCCTAATCAAATTACTGAGGAACTAACTATTACTTAATTATTAGTTACCCTTTTTGTGTAACTTAGAGTAAAGTGAGATATAAAAATGAGTAGGTAATGAGTACTGAATTATTACTTAATCATTAGTTACCCTTTTGTGTACCTTAGAGTAAAGTGAGATATAAAAATGAGTAGGTAATGAGTACTGAATCATTACTTAATCATTAGTTACCTTTTTTGTGTACCAAAATAAAGTGAGACATAAAAATGAGTAGGTACTGAGTACTGAATAATTACTTAATCATTAGTTACCCTTTTTGTGTACCTTAGAGTAAAGTGAGACATAAAAATGAGTAGGTAATGAGTACTGAATCATTACTTAATCATTAGTTACCCTTTTTGTGTACCTTATGATAAAGTGAGAAACCAAAATGAGTAGGTAATGAGTACTAGATCATTACTGAATCATTAGTTACCATGTACCTTATGGTAAGTGAGAAACCAAAATGAGTAGGTAATGAGTACTGAATCACTTAGCCTTTTGTGTACCTTATGGTAAAGTGAGACATCAATATGAGTAGGTAATAAGTTATGAATCATTACCTACTCATTAGTTACTATTTTTATGAAAGGTACACAAACATTACAGTTTACTTTGAACTAATGAGGAACCAAAATAATCATTTGCCTCCATGTGCACCATAATAACTTTTGTCTTAACGGGAACCAAAATAAGATTTTACCTGGTACACCAAAAAAAAAAAAAAAAAAAGCAACACAGGAAAATGAAATAATAGCCTAATAAAACATAACAAGTGTGTAGCATCCCCAGCTCAATTGAGGTCAATTGATGATTCGCATTCTTTAATTCCGTTGACCGTATTCAGCTGTCACCGTAAGAGCTATGAGAGGAAGAAAATAAAATACAGTTAGGCTACCTTTCCTTTTGAAATTACATTCAACTGCTTTTATCACATAAACAATCATGTAAGTTGTCTCCCTTTTTATCTATTTTAATCAAAAGACAACATCAAACTGGAGTGCCGAATTACCATGAAATAAATATTTTTAACCATTTGTTTTTAATCCAATTAACTGTTTTAACCTTACCAGACCTCACATCAGACAAAATAGCTACGTCCTGTTGCATTAATAAAACAACCAACGAGTTAGCTAAGGTAACTGAGCTAGCTGAGCTAAGCTAACTAAGCCGAGCTGCTGTGTCAGTCTAATATAAGCAGCTCAGTCAATGCTAATAATAGCTACCGCTAACCACAACACTTTCCATACATGAGACTATCAACAGCGACCAAACTTGAACCGGAAATGAATATAGCATGAAAAAGTAACAAAAACAAACCTTGTGCTCCTTATTAGCCAGGTGCTAGGGCGTTTCATGTACGTTTAGGCACACTTTTGGCATTGAAGACACTCTTGGCCTTACAGACACACTTTTCCTACTGCAAGTAAAATCCGAAGCACCGGAAGTGTATGAGATCTCGGCGAGACACTTTCAAAATAAAAGCAGTGAATGTAACGTCGGCCTAATATATGAGAAATAAAGCCTTGACCTTGACTAATGTTCAGAAACTAAACAAATAAACATAAAGGTAACAAATGAAATAACGTTCTTGTCATATTAAAGGTAACTTACAAAGTGTCATTTGTCTTTTATTTTGGAAACGAGATCATCATTTCCTGTGTGAGGAGCAGTGAATTGACTTGGCACAAGAGAAGCAATGGACCATGCAGGGAGAAGCAAAAGACAGAAAATGTCGATGATATCTCAAGGAGAGGGTGTGATTGATGGTACAGTGATAAGTATATTTTAATGGTGTGTCTTTTTTATTTGAAGATGTGTAAGATGAAGATGTGTAAGCGGTAGCTATTATTAGCATTGACTGAGCTGCTAGACTGACACAGCAGCTCGGCTTAGTTAGCTTAGCTCAGCTAGCTTAGGTAGCTTGGCTTAGCTCCATCTCACATTGAAGTGAGATGGTGCTAAGCTAACTCGTTGGTTGTTTTATTAATGCAACAGGACGTAGCTATTTTGTCTGTTTGATATGAGGTCTGGTGAGGTTAAAACAGTTAATTGGATTAAAAACAAATGGTTAAAAATATTTATTTCATGGTAATCCAGCACTCCAGTTGGATACTGTCTTTTGATTAAAATAGATAAAAAGGGAGACAACTTACATGATTGTTTATGTGATAAAAGCAGTTGAATGTAATTTCAAAAGGAAAGGTAGCCTAACTGTATTTTATTTTCCACAACTGAATACGGTCTACGGAATTAAAGAATGTGAATCATCAATTGACCTCCATTGAGCTGGGGATGCTACAAACTTGTTATGTTTTATTAGGTTATTATTTCATTTTCCTGTGTGTGGTTTTTTTTTTTTTTTTTTTTTTTTTTTTTTTTTGGTGTACCAGGTAAAATCTTATTTTGGTTCCCGTGAAGACAAAAGTTATTATGGTGCACATGGAGGCAAATGATTATTTTGGTTCCTCATTAGTTCATCAGTAACTCTGTAATGTTTGTGTACTACATAAAAATAGTAACTAATGAGTAGGTAATGATTCATAACTTATTACCTACTCATATTGATGTCTCACTTTACCATAAGGTACACAAAAGGTAAGTAATGATTCAGTAATGATTCAGTACTCATTACCTACTCATTTTGGTTTCTCACACCATAAGGTACACAAAAATGGTAACTAATGATTCAGTAATGATCTAGTACTCACCTACTCACACTTTATCATAAGGTACACAAAAAGGGTAACTAATGATTAAGTAATGATTGTTACCTACATGTCTTTACTCAGTACACAAAAAGGGTAACTAATGATTAAGTAATGATTCAGTACTCATTACCTACTCATTTTTATGTCTCACTTTACTCTAAGGTACAAAAAAGGGTAACTAATGATTGCCAGTTAGTTCCTCAGTAATTTCGAAGAACTGAACATTAACTAATAGTGAGTTCCTCATTCATTCCAAATTTATTTCATAGCTACTCAGAAGGTAATTGTGTGCACCTCAAACAACTATACTGTGAACAATGTTTTGATTTGCCTACAGAATAACATGGATGGTCATATCAATGTGTATGTGGTCTGGAATAAATGAATTAACTCATCTCAAGAATCCTGCTGTCTGTGTTTTTTTCTTAAAGGAACTAATTGTAAAGATGATGATGAAATGGCCTCTCATTAGGCGTCACTTTTCTTTGGAAAATAAAAAGGTTAATGGACAGGTTATTGAGTAATGATTCTATACTGATGAATTAACTATTTCACTACTATCTATTAATCATATATTAAATTTGATCATGAGTTAATGAAGAATTGACCATTAATAGTTCATCATTAGTTCCTCAGCAACTATTCTAAAATTTGGTCAGGAGTTCCTGAAGAACTGACCATTAACTAATAGTTAGTTCATCAATAGTTCCTCAGTAACTACTTTAATTGGGTTTACCACAGTTCCTCAGTAACTACTCATTAGTCCCTTAACTACCTCTCTGATTTTTGATCAGGGGTTACTGAAGAACTCACCAATAACTAATAGTTAGTTAATTATTAGTTCCTCAGTAACTACTGTAATTTTTCCCCTTAGTTCCTCAGTAACAACTCTAAGTTTGTGTCCATTTTCTCATTGTTCCTCATTAGTCCTTCATTAGTTCCTCAGTAATTCTGTACCTTAGTTCCTCAGTAACTACTCTAAGTTTGTGTCCCTCAGTTCCTCAGTAACTACTCATTAGTTCCTCATTAGTACTTCATTTTTCAGTAACTACTGTAATTTTGTGTACCTTAGTTCCTCAGTAACTACTCTAAGTTTGTGTCCCTCAGTTCCTCAGTAACTACTCATTAGTTCCTCATTAGTCCTTCATTAGTTCCTCATTAACTACTCTTTTTTTGTGTACCTTAGTGTAAAGTGTTACCAATACTTCTTCTTCTCTAAGTAAAGACTCTCTACTTTAAAGGGATAGTTCAACATTTTGGCAAATTGGCCCATTGCCATAATTGCTATAGTCACAGCAGTAGGTTTGTTACTTTTAATTGTTGGTGCAAGCTGTTTTTAGAACGGCAGAGCAGAGCCATGAGCTGCTCATGGCTATGCTATGGAGGCTAAGAGAATTTCTTGGTTTCCCTCATCAAACTCATCAAATACACAACCAACCAACTCAAAAACACTGTCGTGGACACGTTGTGAGCTGCACAACCACCACGCTATGAGATGATAACGGAACGTTACGAGACGGAGCTGTTTTAGAGGTAAATTCATGCAAAACCACTGATGCGCGTTGCGTTCAGGGACAGTTTTTCAGCAAGCAGTCTCTATATTTACCTGGAAAATGGCTCCATTTCGTAAGGTTCCATTATTATCTCATAGCGTGGTGGTTGTGCAGGTCACAACTTGTCCATGAAAGCGTTTTGGAGTTTTGGGATTTTGGGATTTTGGGATTTTGTATTTGATGAGTTTGATGAGGGAAACCAAGAAGTTCCTTTAGCCTCCACAGCATAGCTCTGAGCAGCTCACGGCTCTGCTCCGCCGTTCTAAAAATATCTTACACCGACAAATAAAGGTAACAAACCTACTGCTATGACTATAGCGATTATGGCAATGGGCCAATTTGCCAAAATGTTGAACTATCCCTTTAACATGTGCCTCTTGAGTCACTGGGTCCCTTTCCTTAGAACCATGACAGTACCAAAGCTCTTAGTCAAAGAGTTTCTTCTTGCATTTAATTAGAAGAAATCTTGAGACCACTGTCAATAAGGACTATTCTCAGTATAAAAGGCAAAGGACTGACCAAAAAGCAGCATATTATCAGCACACCATGTAATGTAATTATGTAATTGACAAATAGCATATCTATCTGGCAAACCTTTTTCAGTAATATGAAGCTGTGGATGCAGTTCAGTCATTTAAATGAACACACTGTGTTTCCTTGACAGAGATAAAAAGGGGTTATTTATGTGGTTAGATAAAGCTTTTTGAAACAGCAGTGTAACCCATCCCTGCTCCATCAATAACAGTTGCCCACTCATATGCAATTATCCCGTGTACTTTGCTGAGCAGTAGGCCAACAGACAGAGAGAGGCAGACTCATCTAATTCACTCTCCCTCAGCAGCTTTTTCATGCTGAAGTGTGGCATCGCCCCTGCTTGCACATGCTAGCTGTGCATTCTGTGCGTATGACAGGGGCTTTTAAATCAAATGTGGTCGCTCCAAAACAGCTCCGTTAATCCCATGGTGGGACTCACAGGGGATCTATGCTGCAGATGTCTGCTTGGCTATGCAGGCGGCCCTGGAGAGCTGCTGTGAAAAGTACAACTAAACAATTTATACAGCAGCGACATAAGGATCAGCAGTGAGTTTAACTTTGAAATATGAACAAATGTATTTTGAAGAAATGTTCATATCAGACACTAACACCACTAAGAGGCTATGAGGTAATGTATCGGATTATTATGGCACTAATGTATGAATGTATTTATTTACCTGTGGGATTAAATCAACTCAAAACCACTTTAAAATGATGGTTGTGACTTCATCTTGAGGCCTTTAAACGTATAGACTTTAGTTTAATTTGTGCTGAAATAGTGAGTACTTGTATTGACAATAATTATAACCAGGAGGACAACAGAGCACACACAAGAGACAGTTCAGCTGGTAGTTTAATGCATGCTGAAATATAAATATCTAATGATCTAGTGGTGAGAAACACACCTGAATCAGTAGACAGGGAACCTGTTGAACTATTCTCACTGTGTTCATTGATTTTTGGCCAACATAACCACCTCTGCCTATAGCCAGGCATCTCTAGGGTAAAACTGAACTCATCTATAATAACATCTATAATAGACGCTTTTATACACCAGTGCACAAACTGTAACTGATCTATATCTTCGGTATTGCGTTGATGTTGTTCTAGGTTTTTAAACATTCCCCGAATGGCTGCGGGTGCACACTTCTGGCTCATTGGTTGTTCTCGGTTCATTTTCATTTCATTTGAGAAAACTACGTCCTTCCTCAGTAACAGGTAATCCTACAAAAATCCTAATTTTTGCAATAATAACAATTCTCTGCTCTGCTCTGCATGCTTTACAGTAAGAGCCGTGAACTGGAGCAACTCTTCTGCAAAGGCCTTGTCAGAGAATGATTTTGTTCATTTTGAATGGGACCAATACATCATTACAGACCATGTTAAATAACACACCAAGTAAACTGTTAATGACTCTGGAAGCATCCAGCTGTTGGCTCAAGCCTGAAAGCGATCTGTCAAAGTTATGGTGCCGACCTTGAATCTTCAGCTTCCTATTTTATTTTCTTCTTCTGTGGTGGCTGCATGTCATGCTGATACGGCTGCGATGCTCTAGGGCAAACCCAGCCTTGTGTCTCACATTGTGTTAGTGATGCCACCACACAGGACTGCAGTAACAATGGCAGCTGCACTGCAGGTCCACTTCCCAGACACATCGAGTCAACTTGAATCTCAGCAGCACAGACAACAATAATGTAGCCATCTTGTGCAGCTTCATTTTTTACAAAGCAAAGTGCAGCTGCCTCATGCTGAGTGTCTGTCTCTTCTCGTTGTGTAGCCTACTGCTATCATCTCAACAGCCTCTCTTATTTAACCGACACGTAAGGCTCTTGTTGAGTCTACACTACAAACCCTCATGGTGCTTAAAGAGAGACTTCAGCGTCAGACACGTCAGTGATGCTCTTAAACATGATATTTCATCTTTGAGTGTATTCAGAGCAAACAACCATAGGGTGCAGACAGTCATGGGCTGACCTGCCTTCTCGCAGCAGTTTTCAGCAGCATTTAAAATCCAATGAATGGGCTGCAGCAGCAAATAATAATTGCTTTTATATGACATTGTTGTGCATTCCCTGTCATATTGGAAACTGTGTCTTATAACTGCACAGCAAATAAGGAGGCCTGATTTTCAATACGAGGCGACTTTCAGCACAAACTCCCCATGGTCGGATGTGGTCTCTCCAAAGGCAAATCTAATAAAGTAATTGAACCCGCTGATTATCCTGGTCATCTGCACCGTAATCAAATTTGGTTTCCTTTCTTGTATTGTTTCTGTGGTGTTGTCGTGTTTGCCAAGGTTAATTGATGGATTTATTTTAGATCATTACAGGCTTTTATTTATTTAATGAATATAAAGTCAATCCATTAGTCATTAAATGAACCCCAATGAAGTCATGATGATGTAATATTCACGCTAAGACCTAAGGCTTCAGTGATGTCCGTTGTTTATAAGTTGCTTTGAATGAAAGGTTCGGTTCAGTCTGGTACTTATTGTATTAATCATATAAGTACGTACAGTATAAGCATTGGAATATTGAAATAGACCATTAAAATGCTTAGAGTATCAAAAGTAGAATAATTCAAAGTGTGCTCACGATCATATATTAAAGGGATAGTTCAACATTTTTGGCAGATTCGCCTTGCCAAAATCCCTGATGTCATAATTATCGGTGCATGCTGTTTTGAGATCTACAGGACAGAGAGTTGTTCAGCGAACAATGGAGGTGAAGTCCACTGTCCCTCATCAAACTCATCAAATACACAATCCAACAACTCCAAAACGCTCTCGTTGAGAAGTTGCAACCTGTACATTCGCCATGCTATAAATAATGACGTAACATTACAAGACAGAATTGTATACATGATTCTTTCATAGCGTGGTGAATCATCAGGTCACAACTTGTCCATGAGAGCGTTTTGGCTTTGTTGGATTGTGTATTTGATGAGTGTTAGGTGTAGCCGATGTCATATCTGGCCCTCTGCGTTGTGTTTCTCACGGCCTGCCCTAGGTGGGGATCGATGCCACAACCTCCCGCACCAGAGGCAATGATGCTAACCGCTTCGCCAAGAGGTTGACAACCGCTTGGCAAGTTGGTTAGCACGTGTTTTATGGGTGGAGTGAGTGCACATCCGTTACATAGGCACCTGTACTGTTGACCTCCGTTGTGTTCGCTCAGCAGCTTGTGTTTCTGCCCTGCAGATCTCAAAACAAAAATAAGTAAAGGTAATGAACCTACTCCTATAGGGATTATGGCAATAGGTGAATTTGCTAAAATGTCGAACTATCCCTTTAATCTGCAAAATAACTAAAGGTGCTAAATAAATGTAATGAAGTAAAGTGTATCAAATCAAATAATCTGGAAATTATATAAAATAGACACAAACATTTTGGTAACACTTTCTATGAAGACTACATCTACAGTGCATTATGAGCGCATAAAGTGAGGTTCATATAGAGGGATTACCAGCCTACGTCACAGACGTTCTACTGCGCATGTCAGCTGCAGAAAGAGAGCAGTAACAGCCGGGAGTCAATGGGATCGTGTTTTATTATGCCGTTAGTTGCACTAATTGTGGTGATAAAAAATAACAAAACTCGCAAATTTTACAGAAAACGTCAACTCGCACCCCTTTCAAGGCAAACGAGAGAGAAAACAGTACATTGTTGATTCATTTGGAGCAATATAAGGTGTTAGATACGTTGGTTTGAATGGTGATGAAGCTAAATGCCCACAGGCAGCACAGCTGTGACTGCAGCCAATGAGCTGTCAAATGTTTACTACGACAGTGACTGAAGACCAGGCCACATACTAATGGAAAGCAAGCTGAGATTAATTAACGGTAAGCTATATTGTTTTACATTACCGGTACATACGCAGCCATGCACGTAGCGTTACAGTTCAGGATGCAGTTGTTCCAGACGTTAGACAGGTCCGTCCTCTCCCCTCGTCTCTGACTAGGCAGCACCTCAATCCTCACAGCCACAGAGTTTTGTAACCGTGAGTGTTTTCCTGAACATTACTGTCTGTAGGTACCGTTAGGGATGCACAGCGTTGTTTTTACCGATGACCGACGCCATGCTGCTGTGAGTGTCCCTGCCTTGTCCCGTGGCTGAGTTGCCGTCGCTGCGGTGTAAACTGGTGTTGAGTCTGGAGTGTCTGCTAGCGTGTGGCTAGGCTAGCATTAGCTCATGATGTGTTACTGGCTCCGTCTGTCTGGCTCCTTTTTCGCTGTTGGTTCCTGATTTGATGCACAGCGTTGTTTCTACCGATGACCGACGCTATGCTGTGAGCGCCTGTGGCTTGTCCCGTGGCTGAGTTGCCATCGCCGTAGTTGCGGTATAAACTCGATCCTCCGTCCTGACGTTTTTTTTTTTCCTGCCGTTATAAAACCTACAGTCTATGTATAAAACACACACTACATCAGTAGGTGATAAACTGTTGTAGTAGGCTGACAACATCGCTGGCTAACACCGCTTTGACTACACTAGATCCATGGAGGTAACCATGACAACCGGTTCTTTCTGCAGTCAGGCTGCGCACGCATCCTGATTTGTTGGTAAACAGGTAATCCCTCTATAGATGCATCTATAATGCAGTATAGCTAATCATGATGTTTCATTGTTAGCGTTAAGTAAAGTGTAACTCATTTTCATGCATTATAGATGCATCTATATCCCTTTTTAAAATCTGATCATCAAAATAAGTCCTTATAAGGTGCTAAATAAAGTTGTAATGTATTATAAGCCTCATAGTCAGCCTGTAGTTTATAACCAGTCAAGAGCACTCATAAGACACTTGGATTTATAAGTCATTATAAATATTTCAAATAATCTGAAGCTTTTGTTTATGAATAAAATTATGATTGATTATAATGAGCATTATAATTCACAAAATAGATTGTTCATAGAAAGTGTTACCAACATTTTTTACAATGTAATTGTCGGCTACTTAGACTGTGCCACTGAAATGATTCATTAATGCTAATTACTGTACCATTATAACAATTATAACACTTATGATGAAAATTCTTTATGATCCCTCTCTTCCTGTGCCATAAAGTTGTTTGGAAGAATTTGATTTGTCCTGAATGAAACAATCAGTTTCAATCTGCAGTCAAAGTGTCAACACAAACAGCCTCCATTGGCCTTTAATAGCAACAACGTTGAGCCTGAAAGTTAATGAGATTTCACTGCATTAACTGAAACAAAGTGTGACACTCGAGCCAATAAGTGTCACCATAATGCGCTTCAATAACAGAGAGCAAAGACATTCACAAACATTTAATCAGTGTGAAATCATCGCTGCGATTGACTTATCCACACAGTCTCTACACAATCAAAGTGTGTGCTGCGTCACTGGAGGACTGCGGGACCCACAAACACCGGTGGTGGTTCCCCTGCAGTGCGAGAGATCAGCGATGGGACTATAAACACAGAGTGAGAGAGAGGGAGATAGAGAGAGGGAGGGAGAGAGGAGGAGAGAGGTGAGTGCTGCTGCAGAACAACATTTAGCCTGGCTGAGGAGTTAAACGGCACACAGCGGCACATCTGCTTCATCCAGGCATTAATCCTGTTGTGATAGCCATGGTAAGTTCACTTCTGTGCTCAAATAGTGCGGATCCGCTCTGCAGTTCTCTGTGCTGCGTGAGAACTGCAGGGATGACCACTGGACTAACCTTGAGAAAAAATGATGCAGCAGCAGCAGCAGCAGGGCTGTTTTTAATGTGCAATGTGTGCATGTGAGGTAGCTGCTTTAGTAACTCTGAGGCCTGTGTTCATATTCAGATGTTATGTACTGCAGCAGTGCCGTTTCATAGAAGGTGGTTTTGCACAGGTGACACTGACTATGCAGACCTCTAGCAGCGCATACAGCAGCAAAAAATACCCACCTGACTCTTTTATTTGGTTGTTGTGATGATTTCATTCCACCCACGGTGCAGTAACAGACCAACCTGTGTACAGTATCTGAACATGTGCCGGTGAAGGTTTGTTTTTCTGCAGAGGGGCTGCATGGCTTCTTTTACAATCCATTACGCAGCATCACCACCACTGGTGTCACGCTCTGTACAGTATGTTGGGTCAAAATACACAAACCACTCACTAGTGTAGTGATCTGTGCACCCACTACACACTGCACACTCACCCTTAACCTAGAGAGAGCATAAAGATAATAAGCAGCAGTATTACCCAGGAGGAGCTGATCCACCAGTGGCCACTGCCAGAGGAGATTGTTCATATGCAGTAGAGTCCAAAAAGCCTGACACCACTTGTCAGACTTTTGGACTGCACTGTACTCTAATGAGAGTTTTAAAATGTGTTGTAGCTCTGTCATCCTCTCTTAACAATGTCTAATATGAACAGAAAGCACAACAGATGCTTGAATCTTTTCAATATTTCTTGGCCATATACAGGTATTTCCCACATACTTCCTGTCCCTTGAGCTGGCACTTGGCTCTAAGGATAAAAAAAAAGTACCAAACAAGCTTAAAGTTGTGATTATCCCATCAGGAGTATCTCTTCTTTTCATATTGTGACTGTGAGTACAGAGATGGCAGGTTGAAGCTAGCAAGTGTAGCAGAACGCTAAGCTATTTAGAGCATGACTCTCAAACCAAAACACAGTAACCTCATTTTCTTGTTTCGTGACGACAGTCTCCTCACTTGCTGACCAGCTGTGATATCTGACATTTAAACACTTTAGCTTGAATTCTGGGCTTGTGGGAAGTTTGGAGGTTTCAACATGACTGAAGGATTTTACCCAGGCTGCAAGAGTTCTGTGTGGGGTTTTTTTCACTGCATCATGTATTTACAGGAGGTCCCGCTTTCATACCAAAGTTTCCACTGCTATCAGCTCTTTGGAGTGAATAGCGGGATGCCATACTGATGGCCTTGATATTTCTGCTTCCTTTCAACACATTTCTCCGTCCTGAATGTGCCTCTGACATATCTGGCTGCTATTTCTCCAGGTTTCTCCACTTCAGGTGAGCATGTGATGCTTCTGTTTCTCTGTTGTGTCCTTTCCCGCAGTCCTCAAAGTGGTCTCAGCATACGGCCTTTGGGAAAATGTCCTTTGTGGTTTTCGCGGTTTTCATCCTGACCTCTGCCCTCTCCGTGACTTCCCTCCCTTCTGACATAGAAAAAGGAAGGAGAAAAGTGGTGCATGTGCTCGGTAAGGACATTTAATTCTTTCATACTCCACAGTGCTCATTCAGCTGTATTATGCATAGCAGAAATGAGCCCACATTTATTGAGGATGCATACAGTATATACTCTCTGTAGGCACTTTCCCCACCAGACGTGAGTTGGCTGAATGGTAGTTTTAATAACATGTCACTTTTAAGACTTATATTGTATAGCACCCATTAAATCTTCTCCTGGGCTCCACATTAAAGACCTAAGGGAGAAAAACAACCTTGAAATGCAAAGCCACCAAACCCATTGTATTTTCTACTCACTTACATACTTATGCTTTGAAATACTCACAGGTTTTAATGCAATATTTTTTTGATGGGGCAGCTGTGATAATGGAGCGTATAAATACTTGACTTTAGCCACTTTTCTTTAGAAAATTGAGAATCAACACGTTATCTTAGCCATTAATAATAACACTGCACCGCTGCAAACATTTCACCTGAGGACTGCGATAAATTCCATGTATTTACTTGCTAAGAAAACTGATGTCATCGCCGAATAAAATAATAGACTGCTGCCTGCATGAAACCTGGATAAATCCTAACACGGCTTTCCTTGTATTCAAGGATATTCTCAAATGACTGAATTTCTTGTTGCACTCATCCAGTTTTGTCTGTCGATAAAACAGTTTAGAAGAGATTCTGTTGATGTATTTTGCTGCAGGGTTTCCTTGAAAGCCATATTACCACATGTAAAATGATTTATTGCAAACTCCTGCATTGATTTATTTCTTTAATTAACTATACAATACAAAAAATGTATCAGCGTGATATTTCTTCAAAACCAAACTTATTATTCAACTATTGCATCAATGTGCAGGGGTTGTTTAAAGATGCAGAATGATGATGTTCTTCTTCTTTTTGGGCAATGTAATAGTATGAAGGTGTTTTTGGTGCACCTGTGGCACCAACTGTTTGTTGTATACGATAGTTGCATATGTCTATTAGTGAATTTGAGGTCACAGAGCTTTATAAGTTGTGTACTTGTAGCACAACACAACAGTTACACCTTCATAATCTTAAGTGAGGGCGCACAGATCCTATTTTAAAAGTCACAGATTAAAAAACACAATTTTGCTTCTATTATTGCAGCATAAAGGTGCAAAACACATTCACACACCCGTATCAAACAATGTGAAGTTGTGGACAAAGTTTGAATATCGAATCTGAATCTGAACTCATGCAATAAGAGTTACCCATCTATAAAATAATTTCTCAAAAGATATTTGTTTTTTTTTTATATTTTGAAACCCCAAAGACAAATCGATAACTTCAACTGCTTGAATCTGCTGCTGCGAATCACAGATACTTTTCAGCTCCAAATTACAACTGAGATATTTGGTGCAAAACTGATCTGTGCTTTGTCCCTATGGAGCAAAAGGCAGGCTGATCTGTCACAAGTCAACATCCATTACACAACTCATGGAGCTCTGTGACCTCAAATTTACTTATTCACATATGCAAGTTATGCAACTATTGTATTTAATTAAAATTTCCACTGTAACAGGTGCTCAAAAGTTTTGCACCAAAAATACCTTAAAGGTGTTCAGAAAAGAAAATTAATTTTGAGCCCACGATGTAGCCCAAACTTTGTGCAAAATTTTATTTTCGAGTAAATCCGGGATGAAAGTGGGGTAGTTTTTTTCCGCATTGGGTAATGCAGTCACACTGAGCTCGGTCTCACACCAAACACTGAATATCCTGCCCGCTCGATAATGACCAATCAAATTTGTTTTCCTTACTCGTGTTGGGGAAACTCAATTCATGAAAACTCGTGGAAGGAGGCGCGACAAACAGCCATTTCTGAACACCTTTAATAACAGCAACATTATTGATTATATGCTTGTTCTCCATGTAACATCTGGGTATTCCAACATTTCTGCAAAGTGTATAAGTAGTAATATATAAACAAAGTAATTAAAAACCATACTAGATTTTTAAAATATTTTTTATATTTTATTTATTTGCACAGTTAAAAATTACACAAGTAAAAGTAACAATTTAACAATTTAAAGTGCAGGAAGAGGCGAAAACTCAAGGAGCTTATCCGGTACCTCCACCTATAGTTAACAATAAAATATAATGTTATACTAAAGAAAACAAAACATACAAATGACCGCTTTAATGAAGCTGAATTAAGGACATTATATTTTGCTCCTAAACAACTAATTAAAAGCATAAGATGCAGACACACCTCTGTGACATTATGTGCCTTAAAAGTTACGTAAAAACACAAAACTCACAAAAACAATTGCCTCATTAAACATAGAGAAGTAAAATCATCCTGTTGTGCATCCTCACTAACTAACTAGTAGCAGTCACTAGTTCAGTGATAGGGACACAAACCTTCCCTGTTTGCAAACACCATCAGCTATTAATAGGAGACCCACTTCCAGGGCCGTTGTCTCCTTGATCAGATGTTAACATGGTGTTGTTTGTCTTAACATCATTGTGTTGCAGCGTAGCCTTCAGCATTGGAAAAATAATGTGCTTAAAGTTTTTGATCAAACACAACTTCATGCTTTCATGGTTACTGGTGATAAACAACTTTGCAGAGAGCAGTAAGCAGTGACAGGACTAATTGCTGGTTGGCATGGATAATTGTAGGTGCCTTTATCTGGTCACAACATCGCAGCAAACCTTTTGCAGCTGCTCATTAAATGTTTTAAATGTTTACACCACACTTGTCATGTGCGTACTCTTCGGTTGCCTAGGCACTCACTCACACGCACACGCAAACAGCGTCTGAACAAATGTCTGCCAAAAATGCAAACTAGGCCCTATTATTGCCCATTTGGATGGTTGCTGAGGCCTGTGCTCACCATTAGTCTTGGATTATTTTGGTGACTTGCTCTCGGCAGAAGCTGAGGTTAAAATTTTGGAGTGGGAAATCTGTTGACAGGTCTGGGCAGAGGAGAGACTGAGATGCACACTGGACCCTTTGATTTAAGAAAAAAAAACAGTTTGCCTCCATTAATATGCTGAATGTTGAGGCGGTAATGTGACACTACTAGTAAACAGCTCAGCTCCTTATTTGCTGACACTGATTCAATATTGCAGGCATTGTGCTCTGATATTGCCTCACAAAGACAATGAGAGATTGAATTTTATGATTTGAATATGAATTGGCAGAGTCAAGGTTGCTTGCAAATAGCACTGAAAGAATTTGACTGCTCACATTTGAGTGGCTATGGAGGATTCATCCAGCATCCATCTGCATGCACCACCTAAATGAATATGTACCTTTAATTTTACAAAGTTGCATTTATTGAAATATAGACTTTGGGTCATGAGGGCAGTACTTGTATCATGTGGGAACAAATCATTATCTCTGCACACAGGATCATAATTTCTTATTATGTTATATTATATACTGTATATCACCTTGCAGGATGGGGGCTCTGACCGTCAGACCTTCCCCATTCTTCCACCATAATTTCAAACCTTGATGACAAATGTTACAAGTTACACATATCAATCATCAAATGCATGATATTGATAACTGGTTTTTGTCCTCTTACTTCCCACAGAGGACGATACCGGGGCAGTCATTGTGCAGACAGCTCCTGGTAAAGTAGTGACGCATCGTGGTGGCTCCATCACTCTACCCTGCAGATTCCATCATGAGCCGGAAAACACAGACCCTGCTCGCATCCGGATCAAATGGACCAAAGTGACAGATGCACTGCAGTTTGAGGATGTCTTTGTTGCACTTGGAAGGTAAATTTGCATTTTTCAGCCGGTCAACCTTCAGTTTCAATAAAATTCCAACAAAAACCTACAATTACAAGTACTTTTATGAGCTCACTCACAGAAAAAAACAATGTTTTACAAGTTCTTTTGAATAGAAGTTACATATGAAGAATGTATTGCTCATTGAGCTCTCAGAAACCTTTAGGAAAAATAAATTTTTGTGAAATCTCTCCAGGCAGCAGCGTGTATTTGGAGAGTACAGAGGCCGCGTGTTTTTGGAGCAGGCGGGCCCAGGTGACGCCTCGGTGATCATCCAAAACGTCACACTGGAGGACTATGGTCGCTATGAATGTGAAGTCACAAATGACATGGAAGATGATACCGGATTTGTCAACCTTGACCTGGAAGGTCAGAAATTATGTCCATCTGGGTGGGATTTTGTCAGAGCTGTGATGTATCTAATATTGAATATCTAAAATGTTTGTCTTGAACTTTTGTTGTCTTGTTTGTCTTCGACTGAAATTAAATTCATGGTTTATCAGCCTCATACTCAACAGTTTGCTTGTTTTTGTCAACTGTAGGTGTGGTGTTTCCCTACTACCCCCGTGAGGGGCGCTACAAGCTCAACTACCACCAGGCTGAGGATGCCTGCAAACAGCAGGACGCCATCCTGGCCTCCCACTCTCAACTACACAAGGTATATTCAAACCTCACATGGGCAGTGTGTCATGTTCGAGGCAGAGAGAAGTGTCAGATCAGTACAAGTACATGAATTTAATAAAGGTTTGTATTTGGATGTAATGCAGCTCCTGCAGGCTACAATCCTGAGTCATACAACAGCTTTAGAGCTGCAGCGAGACTCAAATTAAGAAAATGCATATGCACAGAGCTGAAATTTTACTGCAGGTCTGTCGTCAGATTTTAGAAATCCCTACACATTAAAGATCGCAGTAATGGAGTTTTTGTCAGAGGAGATAAAACCACATTATTTTTCCTCTTAATAATGCGTTTAATCCTTCAGAATAACTCATCACTCTACATTATCTCCTTCCACAGGCCTGGTTGGAAGGACTAGACTGGTGTAATGCTGGATGGCTGGAGGACGGCTCAGTCCAGTACCCTATCTCTCATCCCAGAGACCAATGTGGCCGCAAGGACACCCCCGCTGGTGTTCGTAACTATGGCTACAGGCATAAAGAGGACGAGCGCTATGACGCTTTTTGTTTCACATCCAAACTCAATGGTGAGAATCAGAGAGCTATGTAGGTTGATGCCTGCTGTTTTGTGCATGTGCATGTGAAGATCAAAACTCTTTAAACACCTAAATGCAGACATCCATCCCAGCGAAGAGCATCGGTGGCTCGTGACTTTAAGAGAACGAGACACATGCGGAGCTGGATTGTTGTGATACTGTATAGAAAGAGGATGTATCATGAGTGTTGGGCCATGGGGAAATGCGGCCCATGTCTCTAATCTCTGCCTGTGATCTCACAGGCCTAAGGCCATTGGATTTAGATCAAGCTGTGTTGATTCAGCCCTGCTCGGGCCACAGCGTCCGCTGGGTGCCGAACAATGCCTTTCATCTGAAAGTTCTTTGATTTACATCACATTCCCTCAGAGTCGGAGAGCGTCTCCGTCACACATGTCACCTCCAGGTTCATGAGCTCAAACAAACTTTGGGAAGCGGAAGGCAGCGTTATTTTTTGTGGCATGAAACTTATGTCTAGTCTAATCAAAGAAACTTGTTTGTTAATAATATGGTTTCATTTGATATGCTTAGAGTTAGATGTCATGTCTGTACAGTGAGTATTATTCAGTCTTTTTTGTTAGCGTTAGCAGGTGGTTAGCTCAGTGACTAGAAAAGGGTGGCAAGCCTGGCTCTATCTAACTAATTAATACATTATTTCATTTGTTTGTTCTGTGTATTCTGTGTAAATAGTACATGTTGTTGTTGTACAGCCAGGGGACCAAACTATTTCCTTTTGTCCCGTTCGAGAAATTGAACAGACTTGTCATTTTTACACATTCTTGTACTAGTTACACATGTTAATTAATGAGCTTTAGAGATGCAAGTGGGTGGATTTCCGCAGCTTCAAAGGAAACCAGTCTCGCTCTTTGCCCCCTCTTCCTTTACTCTTTTCCTATTCCTCATCTTTGTTTGACGCATGTTTAACCCGCTGCTGGCTTTAAATTCACATCAAGCAAACAGACACGAGAGGGAAGCTACTGTATATCATCCTTCCAACTTTTGTTAAGAAAGGAAATGAGCATATTTTCCTAAAATGTAAAAATTATTTCTTTAAGACATTTACCACGTTAGTGAAATATAGCATGTCACTGGTTGACAGGGAATTTTAAAAATGCAGTTTGAAAAACATGGCTCTAAGCCTCCATGCATCGCTTTGAAATTTGAAAGAGAATTAAAAACTTCTCATGCATGATAAAAAGTAATGAGAGAAAAGATACTTTTGCTTTTTGTTTGACTGGTAAACCCATCTTGGGACAGCCCAAATTGTGAGAAAAAAAAAAGCAAGAAATAGGTAGTATGACGGATATGTTAAATGATTGTTCATGGCTTCCCTTGTGTGTTAATTATTGTGGACAGTCTGTTGTGGGCAGGAGGTTTCAGCAGTGGTCGTGACCGATACTGTTTCTCAGTCCAGCTGGAAGGTATTTACTGAATGTCCCCTGGGGAAATATGAGACAATATTCTGCCTCTTTAATAGCCACCAGTCACATAAACAAGCACAAAATCAATAGCTTGAGCCAAGTGCAGAGATGACGCTGCAGACATGGTTTTCATGACCGCAGTTGTTCGGAGAACTCTTGTTTAGGTCCTTCCTTCCTCCTGTGTTCCCTTCGTACCTTGTGATCCAAAACAATTCAGCCAATCAGGACACCCACTTATTTGATATTGCCAGTCTCCCCCAAGGTGAGATGAAAGTAAAAATGGGAGTATTTTCAGAGTAATTTTTATTTTTATTTATTTAGTTAGTTTATTTAGGGGACATTGTGCAGTGACATTAATCATTTACAAGAAATGAGAAGATGATGCACCAGATTTAGCTTGCAGCTAATTTCCATCTGTAGTCCCAGACATGTAACATTAACAGACATACAAGAAACACAGACCACAATATAAGAGTGAGACACCAATACACCAATAAACAGTGATACAGCAATAAACTGTGGACAGCACGTAGACAGTACAAAAACAGCAGTTCAACATCTAAGAAGGACCAAATCAAGTGCAGCGCACCTGAGGAAAGGTGTTTCCTATCCTATACTCAGTGAAGAGAAAAATCCTATAAAATGTAAGTATACATAAAATGTTTTAAGTTTCCAGAAATCACAATATTTTAAGATAGTTCCATGGGTGGGATGCATTAATTAAAAAATACTAAGATACATTTTTAAAAGACTAGTTGAGTAGCAAGTGCCCTGCTTTTAAGCGTGCTGGCAACTTTGGTTCTCCAGTAGCCACTTTTTTAAACAATGAGAGAAATGTAAATAATTTTAATCTACTTTTCAGGGTTTCAGGCAACTTATTCCATTCTTTGATGGCTGTCCATCAAAGAATGTTGAGCTAGAGTCCTGCCTGTTTTTCGATTTGAGCAGTTGTTTGAATGAGTTGATATTCTGAACACAATCAGGCGGAGAGGTCAGGAAAACTGAGAATATCTACCCTAAGGGCTCCGCTTCTCTCTGGGGCTTCCCTCTCTCCTCTTACCCTCCTGAACAATGCACTCGCTCTGTTTCTCTTCACCTTTTCACATGTTCTTACAACAAACATCCTCTCCTCTATCTCAATATCCCCCCCCAGGCAAAGTGTACTTCCTCAAACGTTTTAAGAAGGTGAACTACGGGGAGGCGATGAAGGCCTGCATCCGAGACGGTTCTGCCGTGGCCAAAGTGGGTCAGCTGTACGCGGCGTGGAAGTTCCAGCTTCTGGACCGCTGCGAGGCCGGGTGGTTGGAGGACGGCAGCATCCGTTACCCCATCGTTAACCCGCGTTCCCGCTGTGGAGGATCCCAGCCAGGCGTACGACACCTGGGCTTCCCTGATAAAAAATTCCGTCTCTATGGGGTCTACTGTTTCCGCAAGGCCAAGGATGAAAGAGCAGGTGGTACTGAAACGACAAAAAGCCCTAAAGATAGTCTGACAAGGAGGAAGAGCAGCAACAGCATCCCCATGAACGCCACGAGGGTGATATAAAGTAGAAAGACAGAGAGCAGGAGGGGGGGGGATGCAATTTTAGATTTGACTGCAACAACTGTCGCCTAGCAGCCTGACTCCATTCATCGCTTTTAAAGTAAAACACTTGCAGACAAGATGTACTCATTTGCAGATTTGCCAGAGAAAAGGGAGGCTGTTTGAAATTAAGGGTGACATCTTTATTAGGGTGATTTTCCTTTCCTCTACAGTCAGTCAATCATTTTAAGTCGAGAGTATGTTAGCACATCTGTTGCTGGAAAACTGTAAGATTAAACAGCAGCTTGATCGTCACTCAGGCGCACATCAGATCAGAGAGTCTGCCATGAATATCCTTGTTTGTGTGTATGTGTGGAGCATATTTTTGGCCTCCACTGTGGCTCCTGAGCACTAAGCCCCAGTCTGAGCCAGAACGCCAGCGCCAGGGTAAAAAACATTCATTACTGGGTGAGACGGGATGATCTGCCTCACTGTATGGAAAAAATCCAAGATGCCCTGTAAGTTTTGATTGTACAAAGTGTAATTGCCTGTAACCCGTTGCCATGCTTGGTTAGCAACCCTTTGGCACAATGTGAGTCATTTTTCTCATTAACTAAAACCTGGCAATCTCATTGACAGAGCTGAACAGGCCAAGTAGTAAACATTTTACTTGCTCTACAAATATTTGCACTTTAGAGCTTTATTTTATGATAGCATCTCAGCTTGGACTTTAGTGAGCATGGGTTCTTTGGCTTAGACTAGTCACTGAGGCAGAATTAGCAGAAATAGCTACACCGCTATAATAATAATAATAATTGTTGTTTACCTTATGCAGTGCACTTCTAAGCTATCTGAACCATCAATTGCACTATAAGTACATGAATATATCTTTATTACAGAGTATGTTTGCCCCTACAGACTGAATGAATGTGCTGAGAAAAATAAAAGTCTTGAAATTGTTGGTTTGAACAACCTATTGGACTGCAATTACTTTTTCTTTTCTTTTTTTTGAACACGTGTTAAAGGGATAGTTCAACATTTTGGCAAATTGGCCCATTGCCATTATTGCTATAGTCATAGCAGTAGGTTCGTTACCTTTATTTGTTGGTGTAAGCTATTTTTAGAACAGCGGAGCAGAGCCGTGAGCTGCTCAGAGCTACGCTATGGAGGCTAAAGGAATTTCTTCGTTTCCCTCATCAAACTCATCAAATACACAATCCCAAAACTCCAAAACGCTTTCGTGTTAAAGTTATGACCTGCACATTCACCACGTTAATGGAACGTTACGAAACGGAGCCATTTTCAAGGTAAATACAGAGACTGCTTGCTGAAAAACTGTCCCTGAACGCAACGCGCATCAGCAGTTTTGCATGAATTTACCTCTAAAACAGCTCCATCTCGTAACGTTCCGTTATTATCTCATAGCGTGGTGGTTGTGCAGCTCACAACGTGTCCACGACAGCGTTTTTGAGTTGTTGGGTTGTGTATTTGATGAGTTTGATGAGGGAAACCAAGAAATTCCCTTAGCCTCCATAGCATAGCCCTGAGCAGCTCACGGCTCTGCTCCGCCGTTCTAAAAATAGCTTGCACCGACAATTAAAGGTAACGAACCTACTGCTATGACTATAGGGATTATGGCAATGGGCCAATTTGCCAAAATGTTGAACTATCCCTTTAAAACGAAAGGAGCAATATAACAAATGCTGCCGGTATGACTCCATATAGGTTATAGGGGGACTACTAAATGGCTGGATCAGTTTCAAGGAGCATCAGTCAGCCATTGTTGTGCTGAAAAGACAAGAGGTTACACTGTGCCCTCTGAGCGGTGCTACTTCCTCAGCAGGTTTCAGTGAGCTGTGTAAATACAGTACGAGAAAAGTCACAACATTTCATTCAGACAGGTCGTAAACAGCTGTTGATGCTACCACTGCTGGCTATCTAGTGATAGCAAAACATACAAGTTGCTCCTGTAAGGGGGCGGTGGAAAGCAACCCTCTTGTTTCGCTTATTCCTTTAAAGGGATAGTTCACCCAAAATTCAAATTTCACTCATTATCTACTCACCCTCATGTCGAGCTGTGGGAATTTTCAGAGTCTTTCGTTCCTTCTCTGAGTTACGAGGGGGTCCACGCAGCAGTATTTGTCCATATAATGGTTGTCAATGGACACCAGGTTTCTTTGTCCAAAAAGACACACCAAAAAACATCCATATACCTCCATACTGCTCATCTGTAATGTCCCTCTTGTATTGAAGCCCCAACATGAGAAATTGTCCCGAAAAAAATTAAATAATAATAATATTTTAAGCTTGTTTGTAACGGAAGCTCCCAGTGTCTCAGTTCACTGCGCCAGAACAATTTCTCATGTCGGGGCTTCAATACAAGAGGGACATTACAGACGAGCAGTATGGAGGTATTTGGATGTTTTATGGTGTGTCTTTTTGGACGAAGAAAGTTGGTGTCCATTGACAGGAACGGAGGACTCTGAAAATTCTCACAGCTCTTAGTCGACATGAGGGTGAGGAGATAATGAGTGAAATTTGAATTTTGGGTGAACTATCCCTTTAACTTCTTCTCTTCAACAGAAAGCTAGCCCCAGTCCAACCAAGTTTGGTTTATCATTTATTAGCACCAAACATGTGATGATGTCATTAGTTTTATACAGTAGGATACAGTATGATGATATTTCATTCATATTTTGCTCAAAATTACACAATGTCAGAGTCATGGTGGTACTACATACCGAAGCAGGAGGATGAAGCCACGAAATTCTGTACTAAATATCATGTAAATCTAATTAACAGTCTTTTTTTCACTACAAAACAAAAATGTAAACATCATAATAGTACAACAGAGAAAGTCATGGGTTATCCTCAGTGGACTGTGAATGTGCACAACCCCTCACCCCCCAAAAAAGTCCAGCTAGGGCTCATTACTGTATCTCCTCTCATTATATGAGCAGGAAGAGTACAGACGTATTCATTCCGTGACCTGAGATGTGTGATATTTAATTTTACCATGACACATGATACCTTTGTAATAATGCTCATTATGAGCAGATATAAATCAGTCATGTGTGTAGGAGTTACAGTTGAGAGTGATGAATATATGCCGGTGAAAGACGCTGGTGAGACGTGAACCTGAGTGGGAGTGAGTTGGTGTTGTGCCAGCACAGCAGGACGAGCCGTGTTATCATCATAGCAACTAAGAGCATGTAATTAAAGTGAATGGCAAGTCCAACATCATGAAATAATTGCAGTGAGTGACGAACTTGCTGAGATGCACACGAAAAAAAAAAATCAGACTTTTTTTTTTGCATTTTGACAGGTTTGTGCTGTTCTTGTTAGATTTTCAAGGAGGAGAAGAAGCTCTGACCTGGATGATCAAAGTTGGTGATTTTAATGATTCGCTGAGTACTCTCAACAACCCCATTAGTCTCTCTGCTACTCTATGAATTTAGAGTCACAGCCACTAAATTAATAAGCAAAGTCCTGCTTGATGCACTATGACATTTATAATTTATGGAGAATTATGTATCCCGGATTCCAGTGCTGAAGTGATTTAGATGTTTTTATGTGCTCTGGATTGTGATGGTAATCCATTTGAAATTCACTTTGCATAGCATTTAGCAGCAGCAACTTCATCTTATGTAAGAGCAAGGTCATCGTAAATAGCATCCACTACTTCCAATTTGACTGCCAGCTCTTTGGCAAGCGGAGAGACTTGTAAGCAGCATCATGCTATTGTTAACAAGAATAATAGCTGTAATTGTAGCTGTATATTGGACCAACTGAGTGCTCAAAGAAACCAAGTGATGATGAGCTCAGTTAGAGAGAGGTGCAGGCTTTGATTAAAGTGTCTTCACACTTCACACTTTACTGAATGACAAGACAACATTTGGTGCCAAGACAGAGAGAAAAGACAGACAGGTAAAGGGATGGTGCAATTACAGACACACTGCACAAGAGTGACTGAAACCTTTAAACTAGGTTGCTTGGAAGATGACAGCACTGTCTTCATGTCATCAGTCATCATCGCCTTTTTTTATGAGAATGAAATGAAATTAGGTGACCTTATGATGACAGAGCAATGCCACACAATTAATTCAAAGGAATGGAAAGACGTTGCATCTCACTTGGGTTTCATTTATCAGCCTGTGACAGAGGCCAGGGTCTCTGAAAATGGAGGAGGTAACAAGTCATGGAAAAATGTTAAGAAAAAACTAAATGAAACAGAATTAAAGGTGCACAGAAAAGAAAAATGAATTTGATTTCTCTCTGGGTCATAAAATTAGTGTAATAACTCATCTATCAGACGGTGTAGCCCAAACTTTGTGCAAGTGGTAGGTAAGTAGTGAGTAGCAAAGTAAGGATTCAAGTTGTGACTTTCTGTAGTTTCTTTAACCAATATGACGTTTGGAAATTGTTTCAGTGAGTATATTAGTGTCTCTGTTCTCTTTTTAAAATCCCTGTGTGCAAATGTGTGTTGATCAGACAATGTAGAAAAACTCAGGAAATTTGTGGCTAATCAACCAAAGTTAGCAGCAGTGGGTGTTTCGGAACAGCGGGGTGTCAGAATGGAGAGCCGTCCCCGTATTTGCATTGGGAGGAATGTGTTTAGATACAGTATGTGTCATGTAGATTAAAGTTATATCCCATGAACAAAGAAGTGACTTGCTTAAAAAAAAGGACATTATGAGATGAAAAGGGTGGCAGCTGCTAATGTTACAGCAATGAATAGACCAACAGAAGATGCATTTAAAGGAATAGTTCACCCCAGAATGATATTTCACTCATTATCTACTCACCCTCACGTCGACTAAGGACTGGGAGAAGTCTCAGAGTCCTCTGTGGCTTCTCTGAGTTACAGGGGGTCTCGACGTAGCAATGCATGTCCATGTAACGGTTGCAAATGGACGCCGGCGGTCTTTACCACAAAAAAAAAAACACACCTGAAAACATCCAAATACCTCCATGCTGCTCGTATGTAATGTCCTGAAATGCGAAATTGCAGGAGAAGCTCCTCTTCCCGGTCCGTCCAAATCTCGCGAGAGGCGGACCAGGAAGAGGAGCTTCCGCTGCAAACAAGCTTGAAATATGGACTTATTTAAAATTTTTCGGGACAATTTCAATACAAGATGGGCATTACATACGAGCAGCATGGAGTTACCTGGATGTTTTTTGGTGTGTCTTTTTGTGACGAAGACCGCTGGTGTCCATTTGCAACCGTTACGTGGACATGCACTGCTACGTTGAGACCCCCTGTAACTCAGAGAAGCCACAGAGGATCTGAAACTTCTCCCAGCCCTTAGTCGACATGAGGGTGAGTAAGCAGGGTTCGAATTATGGGGGGTTTTGGGGGGGTCAGAACCCCCCAATTAACGCCTGATACCCCCCGAAAGCCTAAAATGCTTAATTGTGGGGGGGTCTCAAATTTTGTTAAAATAAATTAAATAAAATTATCAAAGTATATATTATATTTGTTACAATAATCATTACAATGGTATTACAATGTTTTCTAAGCTCACAATTTAGGGTTAGGGTTATTTAGAATTCAATCACTGGCCAAGTCAAGGAGCTGTCTAATACCCATGCGCGGAGGTGCACGCGATGCGCCAAACAGGCTATAATGTCTGTGGTAGTGCTGGAGTTGAGTTGCGTCAGGTTGCGTATAATACAGGTGTTGTGCCAAAAAACCACTGCCTGCCAGAAAACGACTGACCCCAGCGGGAACGCTGAAATACAGGGGGCAAAAATAAAAACATAGCCTAATATTAATACTACTAGGCCCTACTACTAACATTATAATAGTAACGTTACACAGCCTTTTTAACCCATTAAATGCCCCCTGTGTGCAAACCGCAATCTTCACATACATTTCTGGAGTAATACAGGGCAGTCACTTTTGGGGTCTCACTCTACCTCTGGTATCATTTTGGTGGCATTTTACTGTAGAAATTTGGAGAAAAATCATTTTAAAGTCACCCCCATATCAAAACCCAGTTACAATATGCTGACCTTTGACCTTAGGTCACATCAATTCCTTCATAGTTGTCATCCTCATTCCTTTTGCATATTGTTCCTGGTGTCTCACCCTACCTCTGGTATCATTTTGGTGGCATTTTACTGTAGAAATTTGGAGAAAAATGACATTAAAGTCACCCCTTTAACAAAATCCAGTTACAAATTGCTGACCTTTGACCTTAGGTCACATCAATTCCGTCATAGGTGTCATCTTCATTCCTTTTGCATATTGTTCCTGGCGTCTCACTCTACCCCTGGTATTATTTTGGTGGCATTTTACTGTTGAAATCTGGAGAAAAACGACATTAAAATCGCCCCTTTAAAAAAATCCAGTTACAGTATGCTGACCTTTGACCTTAGGTCACATCAATTCCTTCATAGGTGTCATCCTCATTCCTTTTGCATATTGTTCCTGGCGTCTCACTCTACCTCTGGTATCATTTTGGTGGCATTTTACTGTAGAAATTTGGAGAAAAATCATTTTTAAGTCACCCCTATATCAAAACCCAGTTACAATATGCTGACCTTTGACCTTAGGTCACATCAATTCCTTCATAGGTGTCATCCTCATTCCTTTTACATATTGTTCCTGGTGTCTCACTCTACCTCTGGTATCATTTTGGTGGCATTTTACTGTAGAAATTTGGAGAAAAATGACATTAAAGTCACCCCTTTAACAAAATCCAGTTACAAATTGCTGACCTTTGACCTTAGGTCACATCAATTCCGTCATAGGTGTCATCTTCATTCCTTTTGCATATTGTTCCTGGCGTCTCACTCTACCCCTGGTATTATTTTGGTGGCATTTTACTGTTGAAATCTGGAGAAAAACGACATTAAAATCGCCCCTTTAAAAAAATCCAGTTACAGTATGCTGACCTTTGACCTTAGGTCACATCAATTCCTTCATAGGTGTCATCCTCATTCCTTTTGCATATTGTTCCTGGCGTCTCACTCTACCTCTGGTATCATTTTGGTGGCATTTTACTGTAGAAATCTGGAGAAAAATAAGCTTGAAGTCACCCCTATAACAAAACCCAGTTACAATATGCTGATCTTTGACCTTAGGTCACATCAATTCCTTCATAGGTGTCATCCTCATTCCTTTTACATATTGTTCCTGGTGTCTCACTCTACCTCTGGTATCATTTTGGTGGCATTTTACTGTAGAAATTTGGAGAAAAATCATTTTTAAGTCACCCCTATATCAAAACCCAGTTACAATATGCTGACCTTTGACCTTAGGTCACATCAATTCCGTCATAGGTGTCATCTTCATTCCTTTTGCATATTGTTCCTGGCGTCTCACTCTACCCCTGGTATCATTTTGGTGGCATTTTACTGTAGAAATCTGGAGAAAAATGACATCAAAATCGCCCCTATAACAAAATCCAGTTACAGTATGCTGACCTTTGACCTTAGGTCACATCAATTCCTTCATAGGTGTCATCCTCATTCCTTTTGCATATTGTTCCTGGGGTCTCACTCTACCTCTGGTATCATTTTGGTGGCATTTTACTGTAGAAATTTGGAGAAAAATGACATTAAAATCACCCCTATAACAAAATCCAGTTAAAGTATGCTGACCTTTGACCTTAGGTCACATCAATTCCGTCATAGGTGTCATCTTCATTCCTTTTGCATATTGTTCCTGGCGTCTCACTCCACCCCTGGTATCATTTTGGTGGCATTTTACTGTAGAAATCTGGAGAAAAATCATTTTAAAGTCACCCCTATATCAAAACCCAGTTACAATATGCTGACCTTTGACCTTAGGTCACATCAGGGGCGGCAGGGGCGGCAGTGGCTTAGGTGGTAGAGCGGGTCGTCCAATGATCAGAGGGTCGGCGGTTCGAATCCCGCTCTGTCCCGGTTGCTGCCGTAGTGTCCTTGGGCTAGACACCTTACCCACCTTGCTCCTGATGGGTCGTGGTTAGCACCTTGCATGGCAGCTACCGCCATCAGTGTGTGAATGTGTGTGTGAATGGGTGAATGTGATGTATATACTGTAAAGCGCTTTGGGTATCGTTTCCGATGGAAAAGCGCTATATAAAATACAGACCATTTACCATTTATCAATTCCTTCATAGGTGTCATCCTCATTCCTTTTGCATATTGTTCCTGGTGTCTCACTCTACCTCTGGTATCATTTTGGTGGCATTTTACTGTAGAAATTTGGAGAAAAATGACATTAAAGTCACCCCTTTAACAAAATCCAGTTACAAATTGCTGACCTTTGACCTTAGGTCACATCAATTCCGTCATAGGTGTCATCTTCATTCCTTTTGCATATTGTTCCTGGCGTCTCACTCTACCCCTGGTATTATTTTGGTGGCATTTTACTGTTGAAATCTGGAGAAAAACGACATTAAAATCGCCCCTTTAAAAAAATCCAGTTACAGTATGCTGACCTTTGACCTTAGGTCACATCAATTCCGTCATAGGTGTCATCTTCATTCCTTTTGCATATTGTTCCTGGCGTCTCACTCTACCTCTGGTATCATTTTGGTGGCATTTTACTGTAGAAATCTGGAGAAAAATAAGCTTGAAGTCACCCCTATAACAAAACCCAGTTACAATATGCTGATCTTTGACCTTAGGTCACATCAATTCCTTCATAGGTGTCATCTTCATTCCTTTTGCATATTGTTCCTGGTGTCTCACTCTACCTCTGGTATCATTTTGGTGGCATTTTACTGTAGAAATCTGGAGAAAAATCATTTTAACGTCACCCCCATATCAAAACCCAGTTACAATATGCTGTCCTTTGACCTTAGGTCACATCAATTCCTTCATAGGTGTCATCCTCATTCCTTTTGCATATTGTTTCTGGTGTCTCACTCTACCTCTGGTATCATTTTGGTGGCATTTTACTGTAGAAATTTGGAGAAAAATGACATTAAAGTCACCCCTATATCAAAACCCAGTTACAATATGCTGACCTTTGACCTTAGGTCACATCAATTCCTTCATAGGTGTCATCCTCATTCCTTTTGCATTTTGTTCCTGGTGTCTCACTCTACCTCTGGTATCATTTTGGTGGCATTTTACTGTAGAAATCTGGAGAAAAATCATTTTAACGTCACCCCCATATCAACACCCAGTTACAATATGCTGACCTTTGACCTTAGGTCACATCAATTCCTTCATAGGTGTCATCCTCATTCCTTTTGCATATTGTTTCTGGTGTCTCACTCTACCTCTGGTATCATTTTGGTGGCATTTTACTGTAGAAATTTGGAGAAAAATGACATTAAAGTCACCACTATATCAAAACCCAGTTACAATATGCTGACTTTTGACCTTAGGTCACATCAATTCCTTCATAGGTGTCATCCTCATTCCTTTTGCATTTTGTTCCTGGGGTCTCACTCTACCTCTGGTATCATTTTGGTGGCATTTTAGTGTAGAAATTTGGAGAAAAATCATTTTAAAGTCACCCCTATATCAAAACCCAGTTACAATATGCTGACCTTTGACCTTAGGTCACATCAATTCCTTCATAGGTGTCATCTTCATTCCTTTTGCATATTGTTCCTGGCGTCTCACTCTACCTCTGGTATCATTTTGGTGGCATTTTACTGTAGAAATCTGGAGAAAAATAACTTTAAAATCGCCCCTATAACAAAATCCAGTTACAGTATGCTGACCTTTGACCTTAGGTCACATCAATTCCTTCATAGGTGTCATCCTCATTCCTTTTGCATATTGTTTCTGGTGTCTCACTCTACCTCTGGTATCATTTTGGTGGCATTTTACTGTAGAAATTTGGAGAAAAATGACATTAAAGTCACCACTATATCAAAACCCAGTTACAAAATGCTGATCTTAGGTCACATCAATTCCTTCATAGGTGTCATCTTCTTTCCTTTTGCATATTGTTCCTGGCGTCTCACTCTACCCCTGGTATCATTTTGGTGGCATTTTACTATTGAAATCTGGAGAAAAACGACATTAAAATCGCACCTTTAACAAAATCCAGTTACAGTATGCTCACATTTGACCTTAGGTCACATCAATTCCTTCATAGGTGTCATCCTCATTCCTTTTGCATATTGTTCCTGGTGTCTCACTCTACCTCTGGTATCATTTTGGTGGCATTTTACTGTAGAAATTTGGAGAAAAATGACATTAAAGTCACCCCAATAACAAAATCCAGTTACAAAATGCTGACCTTTGACCTTAGGTCACATCAATTCCTTCATAGGTGTCATCTTCATTCCTTTTGCACATTGTTCCTGGGGTCTCACTCTACCTCTGGTATCATTTTGGTGGCATTTTACTGTAGAAATCTGGAAAAAAATCATTTTAAAGTCACCCCTATATCAAAACCCAGTTACAATATGCTGACCTTTGACCTTAGGTCACATCAATTCCTTCATAGGTGTCATCCTCATTCCTTTTGCACATTGTTCCTGGGGTCTCACTCTACCTCTGGTATCATTTTGGTGGCATTTTACTATTGAAATCTGGAGAAAAATGACATTAAAATCACCACTATATCAAAACCCAGTTACAATATGCTGATCTTTGACCTTAGGTCACATCAATTCCTTCATAGGTGTCATCCTCATTCCTTTTGCACATTGTTCCTGGTGTCTCACTCTACCTCTGGTATCATTTTGGTGGCATTTTAGTGTAGAAATTTGGAGAAAAATCATTTTAAAGTCACCCCTATATCAAAACCCAGTTACAATATGCTGACCTTTGACCTTAGGTCACATCAATTCCTTCATAGGTGTCATCCTCATTCCTTTTGCATATTGTTCCTGGGGTCTCACTCTACCTCTGGTATCATTTTGGTGGCATTTTACTGTAGAAATCTGGAGAAAAATCATTTTAACGTCACCCCTATATCAAAACCCAGTTACAGTATGCTGACCTTTGACCTTAGGTCACATCAATTCCTTCATAGGTGTCATCCTCATTCCTTTTGCATATTGTTTCTGGTGTCTCACTCTACCTCTGGTATCATTTTGGTGGCATTTTACTGTAGAAATTTGGAGAAAAATGACATTAAAGTCACCCCTATATCAAAACCCAGTTACAAAATGCTGACCTTTGACCTTAGGTCACATCAATTCCTTCATAGGTGTCATCCTCATTCCTTTTGCATTTTGTTCCTGGGGTCTCACTCTACCTCTGGTATCATTTTGGTGGCATTTTAGTGTAGAAATTTGGAGAAAAATCATTTTAAAGTCACCCCTATATCAAAACCCAGTTACAATATGCTGACCTTTGACCTTAGGTCACATCAATTCCTTCATAGGTGTCATCTTCATTCCTTTTACATATTGTTCCTGGCGTCTCACTCTACCCCTGGTATCATTTTGGTGGCATTTTACTGTAGAAATCTGGAGAAAAATCCTTTTAAAGTCACCCCTATAACAAAATCCAGTTACAGTATGCTGACCTTTGACCTTAGGTCACATCAATTCCGTCATAGGTGTCATCTTCATTCCTTTTGCATATTGTTCCTGGGGTCTCACTCTACCCCTGGTATCATTTTGGTGGCATTTTACTATTGAAATCTGGAGAAAAATGACATTAAAATCACCACTATATCAAAACCCAGTTACAATATGCTGATCTTTGACCTTAGGTCACATCAATTCCTTCATAGGTGTCATCCTCATTCCTTTTGCACATTGTTCCTGGTGTCTCACTCTACCTCTGGTATCATTTTGGTGGCATTTTAGTGTAGAAATTTGGAGAAAAATCATTTTAAAGTCACCCCTATATCAAAACCCAGTTACAATATGCTGACCTTTGACCTTAGGTCACATCAATTCCTTCATAGGTGTCATCCTCATTCCTTTTGCATATTGTTCCTGGGGTCTCACTCTACCTCTGGTATCATTTTGGTGGCATTTTACTGTAGAAATCTGGAGAAAAATCATTTTAACGTCACCCCTATATCAAAACCCAGTTACAATATGCTGACCTTTGACCTTAGGTCACATCAATTCCTTCATAGGTGTCATCCTCATTCCTTTTGCATATTGTTTCTGGTGTCTCACTCTACCTCTGGTATCATTTTGGTGGCATTTTACTGTAGAAATTTGGAGAAAAATGACATTAAAGTCACCCCTATATCAAAACCCAGTTACAAAATGCTGACCTTTGACCTTAGGTCACATCAATTCCTTCATAGGTGTCATCCTCATTCCTTTTGCATATTGTTCCTGGGGTCTCACTCTACCTCTGGTATCATTTTGGTGGCATTTTAGTGTAGAAATTTGGAGAAAAATCATTTTAAAGTCACCCCTATATCAAAACCCAGTTACAATATGCTGACCTTTGACCTTAGGTCACATCAATTCCTTCATAGGTGTCATCTTCATTCCTTTTGCATATTGTTCCTGGCGTCTCACTCTACCCCTGGTATCATTTTGGTGGCATTTTACTGTAGAAATCTGGAGAAAAATCATTTTAAAGTCACCCCTATAACAAAATCCAGTTACAGTATGCTGACCTTTGACCTTAGGTCACATCAATTCCTTCATAGGTGTCATCCTCATTCCATTTGCATATTGTTCCTGGGGTCTCACTCTACCTCTGGTATCATTTTGGTGGCATTTTACTGTAGAAATCTGGAGAAAAATCATTTTAAAGTCACCCCTATATCAAAACCCAGTTACAATATGCTGACCTTTGACCTTAGGTCACATCAATTCCTTCGTAGGTGTCATCCTCATTCCTTTTGCATATTGTTTCTGGTGTCTCACTCTACCTCTGGTATCATTTTGGTGGCATTTTACTGTAGAAATTTGGAGAAAAATGACATTAAAGTCACCACTATATCAAAACCCAGTTACAATATGCTGACCTTTGACCTTAGGTCACATCAATTCCGTCATAGGTGTCATCTTCATTCCTTATGCATATTGTTCCTGGCGTCTCACTCTACCCCTGGTATCATTTTGGTGGCATTTTACTATTGAAATCTGGAGAAAAACGACATTAAAATCGCACCTTTAACAAAATCCAGTTACAGTATGCTCACCTTTGACCTTAGGTCACATCAATTCCTTCATAGGTGTCATCCTCATTCTTTTTACATATTGTTCCTGGCGTCTCACTCTACCTCTGGTATCATTTTGGTGGCATTTTACTGTAGAAATCTGGAGAAAAATCATTTTAAAGTCACCCCTATATCAAAACCCAGTTACAATATGCTGACCTTTGACCTTAGGTCACATCAATTCCTTCGTAGGTGTCATCCTCATTCCTTTTGCATATTGTTTCTGGTGTCTCACTCTACCTCTGGTATCATTTTGGTGGCATTTTACTGTAGAAATTTGGAGAAAAATGACATTAAAGTCACCACTATATCAAAACCCAGTTACAATATGCTGACCTTTGACCTTAGGTCACATCAATTCCGTCATAGGTGTCATCTTCATTCCTTATGCATATTGTTCCTGGCGTCTCACTCTACCCCTGGTATCATTTTGGTGGCATTTTACTATTGAAATCTGGAGAAAAACGACATTAAAATCGCACCTTTAACAAAATCCAGTTACAGTATGCTCACCTTTGACCTTAGGTCACATCAATTCCTTCATAGGTGTCATCCTCATTCTTTTTACATATTGTTCCTGGCGTCTCACTCTACCTCTGGTATCATTTTGGTGGCATTTTACTGTAGAAATTTGGAGAAAAATCATTTTAAAGTCACCCCCATATCAAAACCCAGTTACAATATGCTGACCTTTGACCTTAGGTCACATCAATTCCTTCATAGGTGTCATCCTCATTCCTTTTGCATATTGTTCCTGGTGTCTCACTCTACCTCTGGTATCATTTTGGTGGCATTTTACTGTAGAAATTTGGAGAAAAATGACATTAAAGTCACCCCTATAACAAAATCCAGTTACAAAATGCTGACCTTTGACCTTAGGTCACATCAATTCCTTCATAGGTGTCATCCTCATTCCTTTTGCATATGTGACCCGATCCAGCAAAATGAGTCACAGTGACCCAAATGTCAAAGTTGAGATTTTGGTATCAATGGAAAGATTAGAAAATGAGCTTTAAAATGAAACCCTAGTCAAAGTAATACATTTTATAGTTTTCGAGATATGGCCATTTGATTTACGATCTCCTCCTCTCTTTTTCTGTTCTAAAACCTGAGAAAATTCCATTCAAAGTTTAGCCGCCTGTGACTCTGGCGTCTGTTCCTGTACCACTTGATTACACGCACCATATACGGCCCCTTGTTGTCATCGATGCACCATTCAATGACCCTCGGAAAGCAGAGAATCTCACAATTCAGCTGCTGTTTACAGCTCGTCTCTATCATAAACGGTTCAGAAGTTGTGATGTTTTGTTGATGTTTTGTAAAACATGTGCAAGCGTTGTGTTGACCGCGACGTTCGGTTTAGCATTTAAGCTACGTTCGATTTAGCATCGTTGCTACGTTCTGTTTAGCATCGATGCTAGCTCTGTTAGCGCCGATGCTACTCGGTTTAGCATCTGTTTCTGTAGCCGTCCCTGCTTATCATAGAGGCACCATTCAATGACCGTCGGAAAGCGGAGAATCCAGCGAATCAGATGAAGTTTACAGCTCGTCTCTATCACAAATGGATCAGAAGATATTTCATGTTTTGCAACGATGCAACTCTCATTTTCAGAGGGTTTAAGTAGCAAGTCAACTTTAATCATCATTTACTGCCTTTTCTCAATGATCTGGACTGTGAAACTTTGGGAGAATGTTTTTGAATGCCATTGCTTTGAAATTAGCTAAAAAGAAAAAAAATCGATTTTTTATTGATTTTCCATGTTTACAGCTGATTATCTAAAAATAGAACGTTGCGACTTCCGACTCATTTCGCCAGAGCGGGTCACATATTGTTTCTGGTGTCTCACTCTACCTCTGGTATCATTTTGGTGGCATTTTACTGTAGAAATCTGGAGAAAAATGACATTAAAGTCACCCCTATATCAAAACCCAGTTACAATATGCTGACCTTTGACCTTAGGTCACATCAATTCCTTCATAGGTGTCATCCTCATTCCTTTTGCATATTGTTCCTGGGGTCTCACTCTACCTCTGGTATCATTTTGGTGGCATTTTACTGTAGAAATCTGGAGAAAAATCATTTTAAAGTCACTCCTATATCAAAACCCAGTTACAATATGCTGACCTTTGACCTTAGGTCACATCAATTCCTTCATAGGTGTCATCCTCATTCCTTTTGCATATTGTTCCTGGCGTCTCACTCTACCCCTGGTATCATTTTGGTGGCATTTTACTATTGAAATCTGGAGAAAAACGACATTAAAATCGCACCTTTAACAAAATCCAGTTACAGTATGCTCACCTTTGACCTTAGGTCACATCAATTCCTTCATAGGTGTCATCCTCATTCTTTTTACATATTGTTCCTGGCGTCTCACTCTACCTCTGGTATCATTTTGGTGGCATTTTACTGTAGAAATTTGGAGAAAAATCATTTTAAAGTCACCCCCATATCAATACCCAGTTACAATATGCTGACCTTTGACCTTAGGTCACATCAATTCCTTCATAGGTGTCATCCTCATCCTCAGAAAGTTGGAGAAAAATGACATTAAAGTCACCCCTATAACAAAATCCAGTTACAGTATGCTGACCTTTGACCTTAGGTCACATCAATTCCATCATAGGTGTCATCTTCATTCCTTTTGCACATTGTTCCTGGGGTCTCACTCTACCCCTGGTATCATTTTGGTGGCATTTTACTGTAGAAATTTGGAGAAAAATCATTTTAAAGTCACCCCCATATCAAAACCCAGTTACTATATGCTGACCTTTGACCTTAGGTCACATCAATTCCTTCATAGGTGTCATCCTCATTCCTTTTGCATATTGTTCCTGGTGTCTCACTCTACCTCTGGTATCATTTTGGTGGCATTTTACTGTAGAAATTTGGAGAAAAATCATTTTAAAGTCACCCCCATATCAAAACCCAGTTACAATATGCTGACCTTTGACCTTAGGTCACATCAATTCCGTCATAGGTGTCATCTTCATTCCTTTTGCATATTGTTCCTGGCGTCTCACTGTACCTCTGGTATCATTTTGGTGGCATTTTACTGTAGAAATTTGGAGAAAAAAGACATTAAAGTCACCCCATAACAAAATCCAGTTACAAATTGCTGACCTTTGACCTTAGGTCACATCAATTCCGTCATAGGTGTCATCTTCATTCCTTTTGCATATTGTTCCTGCCGTCTCACTCTACCCCTGGGATCATTTTGGTGGCATTTTACTATTGAAATCTGGAGAAAAACGACATTAAAATCGCCCCTTTAACAAAATCCAGTTACAGTATGCTGACCTTTGACCTTAGGTCACATCAATTCCTTCATAGGTGTCATCCTCATTCCTTTTACATATTGTTCCTGGCGTCTCACTCTACCTCTGGTATCATTTTGGTGGCATTTTACTGTAGAAATTTGGAGGAAAATCATTTTAAAGTCACCCCTATATCAAAACCCAGTTACAATATGCTGACCTTTGACCTTAGGTCACATCAATTCCTTCATAGGTGTCATCCTCATTCCTTTTGCATATTGTTCCTGGGGTCTCACTCTACCCCTGGTATCATTTTGGTGGCATTTTACTGTAGAAATTTGGAGGAAAATCATTTTAAAGTCACCCCTATATCAAAACCCAGTTACAATATGCTGACCTTTGACCTTAGGTCACATCAATTCCTTCATAGGTGTCATCCTCATTCCTTTTGCATATTGTTCCTGGTGTCTCACTCTACCTCTGGTATCATTTTGGTGGCATTTTACTGTAGAAATTTGGAGAAAAATCATTTTAAAGTCACCCCCATATCAAAACCCAGTTACAATATGCTGACCTTTGACCTTAGGTCACATCAATTCCGTCATAGGTGTCATCTTCATTCCTTTTGCATATTGTTCCTGGCGTCTCACTGTACCTCTGGTATCATTTTGGTGGCATTTTACTGTAGAAATTTGGAGAAAAATGACATTAAAGTCACCCCTATAACAAAATCCAGTTACAAATTGCTGACCTTTGACCTTAGGTCACATCAATTCCGTCATAGGTGTCATCTTCATTCCTTTTGCATATTGTTCCTGCCGTCTCACTCTACCCCTGGGATCATTTTGGTGGCATTTTACTATTGAAATCTGGAGAAAAACGACATTAAAATCGCCCCTTTAACAAAATCCAGTTACAGTATGCTGACCTTTGACCTTAGGTCACATCAATTCCTTCATAGGTGTCATCCTCATTCCTTTTACATATTGTTCCTGGCGTCTCACTCTACCTCTGGTATCATTTTGGTGGCATTTTACTGTAGAAATTTGGAGGAAAATCATTTTAAAGTCACCCCTATATCAAAACCCAGTTACAATATGCTGACCTTTGACCTTAGGTCACATCAATTCCTTCATAGGTGTCATCCTCATTCCTTTTGCATATTGTTCCTGGGGTCTCACTCTACCCCTGGTATCATTTTGGTGGCATTTTACTGTAGAAATTTGGAGAAAAATCATTTTAAAGTCACCCCCATATCAAAACCCAGTTACTATATGCTGACCTTTGACCTTAGGTCACATCAATTCCTTCATAGGTGTCATCCTCATTCCTTTTGCATATTGTTCCTGGGGTCTCACTCTACCTCTGGTATCATTTTGGTGGCATTTTACTGTAGAAATTTGGAGAAAAATGACATTAAAGTCACCCCTATAACAAAATCCAGTTACAAAATGCTGACCTTTGACCTTAGGTCACATCAATTCCGTCATAGGTGTCATCTTCATTCCTTTTGCATATTGTTCCTGGTGTCTCACTCTACCTCTGGTATCATTTTGGTGGCATTTTACTGTAGAAATTGGGAGAAAAATGACATTAAAGTCACCCCTATATCAAAACCCAGTTACAATATGCTGACCTTTGACCTTAGGTCACATCAATTCCTTGATAGGTGTCATCCTCATTCCTTTTGCATATTGTTCCTGGGGTCTCACTCTACCCCTGGTATCATTTTGGTGGCATTTTACTGTAGAAATCTGGAGAAAAATGACATTAAAATCGCCCCTATAACAAAATCCAGTTACAGTATGCTGACCTTTGACCTTAGGTCACATCAATTCCTTCATAGGTGTCATCCTCATTCCTTTTGCATATTGTTCCTGGGGTCTCACTCTACCTCTGGTATCATTTTGGTGGCATTTTACTATTGAAATCTGGAGAAAAATGACATTAAAATCACCACTATATCAAAACCCAGTTACAATATGCTGATCTTTGACCTTAGGTCACATCAATTCCTTCATAGGTGTCATCCTCATTCCTTTTGCACATTGTTCCTGGTGTCTCACTCTACCTCTGGTATCATTTTGGTGGCATTTTACTGTAGGAATTTGGAGAAAAATGACATTAAAGTCACCCCTATATCAAAACCCAGTTACAATATGCTGACCTTTGACCTTAGGTCACATCAATTCCTTCATAGGTGTCATCCTCATTCCTTTTGCATATTGTTCCTGGGGTCTCACTCTACCTCTGGTATCATTTTGGTGGCATTTTACTGTAGAAATCTGGAGAAAAATCATTTTAACGTCACCCCTATATCAAAACCCAGTTACAATATGCTGACCTTTGACCTTAGGTCACATCAATTCCTTCATAGGTGTCATCCTCATTCCTTTTGCATATTGTTTCTGGTGTCTCACTCTACCTCTGGTATCATTTTGGTGGCATTTTACTGTAGAAATGTGGAGAAAAATGACATTAAAGTCACCCCTATATCAAAACCCAGTTACAATATGCTGACCTTTGACCTTAGGTCACATCAATTCCTTCATAGGTGTCATCCTCATTCCTTTTGCATTTTGTTCCTGGGGTCTCACTCTACCTCTGGTATCATTTTGGTGGCATTTTACTGTAGAAATTTGGAGAAAAATCATTTTAAAGTCACCCCTATATCAAAACCCAGTTACAATATGCTGACATTTGACCTTAGGTCACATCAATTCCTTCATAGGTGTCATCTTCATTCCTCTTGCAAATTGTTCCTGGCGTCTCACTCTACCCCTGGTATCATTTTGGTGGCATTTTACTGTAGAAATCTGGAGAAAAATCATTTTAAAGTCACCCCTATAACAAAATCCAGTTACAGTATGCTGACCTTTGACCTTAGGTCACATCAATTCCTTCATAGGTGTCATCCTCATTCCATTTGCATATTGTTCCTGGGGTCTCACTCTACCTCTGGTATCATTTTGGTGGCATTTTACTGTAGAAATTTGGAGAAAAATCATTTTAAAGTCACCCCTATATCAAAACCCAGTTACAATATGCTGACCTTTGACCTTAGGTCACATCAATTCCTGCGTAGGTGTCATCCTCATTCCTTTTGCATATTGTTTCTGGTGTCTCACTCTACCTCTGGTATCATTTTGGTGGCATTTTACTGTAGAAATTTGGAGAAAAATGACATTAAAGTCACCACTATATCAAAACCCAGTTACAATATGCTGACCTTTGACCTTAGGTCACATCAATTCCTTCATAGGTGTCATCCTCATTCCTTTTGCATATTGTTCCTGGCGTCTCACTCTACCCCTGGTATCATTTTGGTGGCATTTTACTATTGAAATCTGGAGAAAAACGACATTAAAATCGCACCTTTAACAAAATCCAGTTACAAAATGCTGACCTTTGACCTTAGGTCACATCAATTCCGTCATAGGTGTCATCTTCATTCCTTTTGCATATTGTTCCTGGCGTCTCACTCTACCCCTGGTATCATTTTGGTGGCATTTTACTATTGAAATCTGGAGAAAAACGACATTAAAATCGCACCTTTAACAAAATCCAGTTACAAAATGCTGACCTTTGACCTTAGGTCACATCAATTCCGTCATAGGTGTCATCTTCATTCCTTTTGCATGTTGTTCCTGGCGTCTCACTCTACCCCTGGTATCATTTTGGTGGCATTTTACTGTAGAAATCTGGAAAAAAAATATTTTAAAGTCACCCCTATATCAAAACCCAGTTACAATATGCTGACCTTTGACCTTAGGTCACATCAATTCCTTCATAGGTGTCATCCTCATTCCTTTTGCACATTGTTCCTGGGGTCTCACTCTACCTCTGGTATCATTTTGGTGGCATTTTACTGTAGAAATCTGGAGAAAAATCATTTTAAAGTCACCCCTATATCAAAACCCAGTTACAATATGCTGACCTTTGACCTTAGGTCACATCAATTCCTTCATAGGTGTCATCCTCATTCCTTTTGCACATTGTTCCTGGGGTCTCACTCTACCTCTGGTATCATTTTGGTGGCATTTTACTGTAGAAATCTGGAAAAAAAATCATTTTAAAGTCACCCCTATATCAAAACCCAGTTACAATATGCTGACCTTTGACCTTAGGTCACATCAATTCCTTCATAGGTGTCATCCTCATTCCTTTTGCATATTGTTTCTGGTGTCTCACTCTACCTCTGGTATCATTTTGGTGGCATTTTACTGTAGAAATCTGGAGAAAAATGACATTAAAGTCACCCCTATATCAAAACCCAGTTACAATATGCTGACCTTTGACCTTAGGTCACATCAATTCCTTCATAGGTGTCATCCTCATTCCTTTTGCATATTGTTCCTGGGGTCTCACTCTACCTCTGGTATCATTTTGGTGGCATTTTACTGTAGAAATCTGGAGAAAAATCATTTTAAAGTCACTCCTATATCAAAACCCAGTTACAATATGCTGACCTTTGACCTTAGGTCACATCAATTCCTTCATAGGTGTCATCCTCATTCCTTTTGCATATTGTTCCTGGCGTCTCACTCTACCCCTGGTATCATTTTGGTGGCATTTTACTATTGAAATCTGGAGAAAAACGACATTAAAATCGCACCTTTAACAAAATCCAGTTACAGTATGCTCACCTTTGACCTTAGGTCACATCAATTCCTTCATAGGTGTCATCCTCATTCTTTTTACATATTGTTCCTGGCGTCTCACTCTACCTCTGGTATCATTTTGGTGGCATTTTACTGTAGAAATTTGGAGAAAGATCATTTTAAAGTCACCCCCATATCAAAACCCAGTTACAATATGCTGACCTTTGACCTTAGGTCACATCAATTCCTTCATAGGTGTCATCCTCATCCTCAGAAAGTTGGAGAAAAATGACATTAAAGTCACCCCTATAACAAAATCCAGTTACAGTATGCTGACCTTTGACCTTAGGTCACATCAATTCCATCATAGGTGTCATCTTCATTCCTTTTGCACATTGTTCCTGGGGTCTCACTCTACCCCTGGTATCATTTTGGTGGCATTTTACTGTAGAAATTTGGAGAAAAATCATTTTAAAGTCACCCCCATATCAAAACCCAGTTACTATATGCTGACCTTTGACCTTAGGTCACATCAATTCCTTCATAGGTGTCATCCTCATTCCTTTTGCATATTGTTCCTGGTGTCTCACTCTACCTCTGGTATCATTTTGGTGGCATTTTACTGTAGAAATTTGGAGAAAAATCATTTTAAAGTCACCCCATATCAAAACCCAGTTACAATATGCTGACCTTTGACCTTAGGTCACATCAATTCCGTCATAGGTGTCATCTTCATTCCTTTTGCATATTGTTCCTGGCGTCTCACTGTACCTCTGGTATCATTTTGGTGGCATTTTACTGTAGAAATTTGGAGAAAAATGACATTAAAATCACCCCTATAACAAAATCCAGTTACAAATTGCTGACCTTTGACCTTAGGTCACATCAATTCCGTCATAGGTGTCATCTTCATTCCTTTTGCATATTGTTCCTGGCGTCTCACTCTACCCCTGGGATCATTTTGGTGGCATTTTACTATTGAAATCTGGAGTCACATCAAAAAACGACATTAAAATCGCCCCTTTAACAAAATCCAGTTACAGTATGCTGACCTTTGACCTTAGGTCACATCAATTCCTTCATAGGTGTCATCCTCATTCCTTTTACATATTGTTCCTGGCGTCTCACTCTACCTCTGGTATCATTTTGGTGGCATTTTACTGTAGAAATTTGGAGGAAAATCATTTTAAAGTCACCCCTATATCAAAACCCAGTTACAATATGCTGACCTTTGACCTTAGGTCACATCAATTCCTTCATAGGTGTCATCCTCATTCCTTTTGCATATTGTTCCTGGGGTCTCACTCTACCCCTGGTATCATTTTGGTGGCATTTTACTGTAGAAATTTGGAGGAAAATCATTTTAAAGTCACCCCTATATCAAAACCCAGTTACAATATGCTGACCTTTGACCTTAGGTCACATCAATTCCTTCATAGGTGTCATCCTCATTCCTTTTGCATATTGTTCCTGGGGTCTCACTCTACCTCTGGTATCATTTTGGTGGCATTTTACTGTAGAAATTTGGAGAAAAATGACATTAAAGTCACCCCTATAACAAAATCCAGTTACAAAATGCTGACCTTTGACCTTAGGTCACATCAATTCCGTCATAGGTGTCATCTTCATTCCTTTTGCATATTGTTCCTGGTGTCTCACTCTACCTCTGGTATCATTTTGGTGGCATTTTACTGTAGAAATTGGGAGAAAAATGACATTAAAGTCACCCCTATATCAAAACCCAGTTACAATATGCTGACCTTTGACCTTAGGTCACATCAATTCCTTGATAGGTGTCATCCTCATTCCTTTTGCATATTGTTCCTGGGGTCTCACTCTACCCCTGGTATCATTTTGGTGGCATTTTACTGTAGAAATTTGGAGAAAAATGACATTAAAGTCACTCCTATATCAAAACCCAGTTACAATATGCTGACCTTTGACCTTAGGTCACATCAATTCCTTCATAGGTGTCATCCTCATTCCTTTTGCATATTGTTCCTGGGGTCTCACTCTACCTCTGGTATCATTTTGGTGGCATTTTACTGTAGAAATCTGGAGAAAAATCATTTTAAAGTCACTCCTATATCAAAACCCAGTTACAATATGCTGACCTTTGACCTTAGGTCACATCAATTCCTTCATAGGTGTCATCCTCATTCCTTTTGCATATTGTTCCTGGTGTCTCACTCTACCTCTGGTATCATTTTGGTGGCATTTTACTGTAGAAATCTGGACGAAAATGACATTAAAATCACCCCTATAACAAAATCCAGTTACAGTATGCTGACCTTTGACCTTAGGTCACATCAATTCCTTCATAGGTGTCATCCTCATTCCTTTTGCATATTGTTCCTGGTGTCTCACTCTACCTCTGGTATCATTTTGGTGGCATTTTACTGTAGAAATTTGGAGAAAAATGACATTAAAATCGCCCCTTTAACAAAATCCAGTTACAATATGCTGACCTTTGACCTTAGGTCACATCAATTCCTTCATAGGTGTCATCCTCATTCCTTTTGCATATTGTTCCTGGGGTCTCACTCTACCTCTGGTATCATTTTGGTGGCATTTTACTGTAGAAATCTGGAGAAAAATCATTTTAAAGTCACTCCTATTTCAAAACCCAGTTACAATATGCTGACCTTTGACCTTAGGTCACATCAATTCCTTCATAGGTGTCATCCTCATTCCTTTTGCATATTGTTCCTGGTGTCTCACTCTACCTCTGGTATCATTTTGGTGGCATTTTACTGTAGAAATCTGGAGAAAAATGACATCAAAATCGCCCCTATAACAAAATCCAGTTACAGTATGCTGACCTTTGACCTTAGGTCACACCAATTCCTTCATAGGTGTCACCCTCATTCCTTTTGCATATTGTTCCTGGCGTGTCACTCTACCTCTGGTATCATTTTGGTGGCATTTTACTGTAGAAATTTGGAGGAAAATCATTTTAAAGTCACCCCTATATCAAAACCCAGTTACAATATGCTGACCTTTGACCTTAGGTCACATCAATTCCTTCATAGGTGTCATCCTCATTCCTTTTGCATATTGTTCCTGGTGTCTCACTCTACCTCTGGTATCATTTTGGTGGCATTTTACTGTAGAAATTGGGAGAAAAATGACATTAAAGTCACCCCTATATCAAAACCCAGTTACAATATGCTGACCTTTGACCTTAGGTCACATCAATTCCTTGATAGGTGTCATCCTCATTCCTTTTGCATATTGTTCCTGGGGTCTCACTCTACCTCTGGTATCATTTTGGTGGCATTTTACTGTAGAAATCTGGAGAAAAATCATTTTAAAGTCACTCCTATATCAAAACCCAGTTACAATATGCTGACCTTTGACCTTAGGTCACATCAATTCCTTCATAGGTGTCATCCTCATTCCTTTTGCATATTGTTCCTGGTGTCTCACTCTACCTCTGGTATCATTTTGGTGGCATTTTACTGTAGAAATTTGGAGAAAAATCATTTTAAAGTCACCCCCATATCAAAACCCAGTTACAATATGCTGACCTTTGACCTTAGGTCACATCAATTCCGTCATAGGTGTCATCTTCATTCCTTTTGCATATTGTTCCTGGCGTCTCACTGTACCTCTGGTATCATTTTGGTGGCATTTTACTGTAGAAATTTGGAGAAAAATGACATTAAAGTCACCCCTATATCAAAACCCAGTTACAATATGCTGACCTTTGACCTTAGGTCACATCAATTCCTTCATAGGTGTCATCCTCATTCCTTTTGCATATTGTTCCTGGGGTCTCACTCTACCTCTGGTATCATTTTGGTGGCATTTTACTGTAGAAATCTGGAGAAAAATCATTTTAAAGTCACTCCTATATAAAAACCCAGTTACAATATGCTGACCTTTGACCTTAGGTCACATCAATTCCTTCATAGGTGTCATCCTCATTCCTTTTGCATATTGTTCCTGGTGTCTCACTCTACCTCTGGTATCATTTTGGTGGCATTTTACTGTAGAAATCTGGAGAAAAATGACATCAAAATCGCCCCTATAACAAAATCCAGTTACAGTATGCTGACCTTTGACCTTAGGTCACATCAATTCCTTCATAGGTGTCATCCTCATTCCTTTTGCATATTGTTCCTGGTGTCTCACTCTACCTCTGGTATCATTTTGGTGGCATTTTACTGTAGAAATTTGGAGAAAAATGACATTAAAATCGCCCCTTTAACAAAATCCAGTTACAATATGCTGACCTTTGACCTTAGGTCACATCAATTCCTTCATAGGTGTCATCCTCATTCCTTTTGCATATTGTTCCTGGGGTCTCACTCTACCTCTGGTATTATTTTGGTGGCATTTTACTGTAGAAATCTGGAGAAAAATCATTTTAAAGTCACTCCTATTTCAAAACCCAGTTACAATATGCTGACCTTTGACCTTAGGTCACATCAATTCCTTCATAGGTGTCATCCTCATTCCTTTTGCATATTGTTCCTGGTGTCTCACTCTACCTCTGGTATCATTTTGGTGGCATTTTACTGTAGAAATCTGGAGAAAAATGACATCAAAATCGCCCCTATAACAAAATCCAGTTACAGTATGCTGACCTTTGACCTTAGGTCACACCAATTCCTTCATAGGTGTCACCCTCATTCCTTTTGCATATTGTTCCTGGCGTGTCACTCTACCTCTGGTATCATTTTGGTGGCATTTTACTGTAGAAATTTGGAGGAAAATCATTTTAAAGTCACCCCTATATCAAAACCCAGTTACAATATGCTGACCTTTGACCTTAGGTCACATCAATTCCTTCATAGGTGTCATCCTCATTCCTTTTGCATATTGTTCCTGGTGTCTCACTCTACCTCTGGTATCATTTTGGTGGCATTTTACTGTAGAAATTGGGAGAAAAATGACATTAAAGTCACCCCTATATCAAAACCCAGTTACAATATGCTGACCTTTGACCTTAGGTCACATCAATTCCTTGATAGGTGTCATCCTCATTCCTTTTGCATATTGTTCCTGGGGTCTCACTCTACCTCTGGTATCATTTTGGTGGCATTTTACTGTAGAAATCTGGAGAAAAATCATTTTAAAGTCACTCCTATATCAAAACCCAGTTACAATATGCTGACCTTTGACCTTAGGTCACATCAATTCCTTCATAGGTGTCATCCTCATTCCTTTTGCATATTGTTCCTGGTGTCTCACTCTACCTCTGGTATCATTTTGGTGGCATTTTACTGTAGAAATTTGGAGAAAAATCATTTTAAAGTCACCCCCATATCAAAACCCAGTTACAATATGCTGACCTTTGACCTTAGGTCACATCAATTCCGTCATAGGTGTCATCTTCATTCCTTTTGCATATTGTTCCTGGCGTCTCACTGTACCTCTGGTATCATTTTGGTGGCATTTTACTGTAGAAATTTGGAGAAAAATGACATTAAAGTCACCCCTATAACAAAATCCAGTTACAAATTGCTGACCTTTGACCTTAGGTCACATCAATTCCGTCATAGGTGTCATCTTCATTCCTTTTGCATATTGTTCCTGCCGTCTCACTCTACCCCTGGGATCATTTTGGTGGCATTTTACTATTGAAATCTGGAGAAAAACGACATTAAAATCGCCCCTTTAACAAAATCCAGTTACAGTATGCTGACCTTTGACCTTAGGTCACATCAATTCCTTCATAGGTGTCATCCTCATTCCTTTTACATATTGTTCCTGGCGTCTCACTCTACCTCTGGTATCATTTTGGTGGCATTTTACTGTAGAAATTTGGAGGAAAATCATTTTAAAGTCACCCCTATATCAAAACCCAGTTACAATATGCTGACCTTTGACCTTAGGTCACATCAATTCCTTCATAGGTGTCATCCTCATTCCTTTTGCATATTGTTCCTGGGGTCTCACTCTACCCCTGGTATCATTTTGGTGGCATTTTACTGTAGAAATTTGGAGAAAAATCATTTTAAAGTCACCCCCATATCAAAACCCAGTTACTATATGCTGACCTTTGACCTTAGGTCACATCAATTCCTTCATAGGTGTCATCCTCATTCCTTTTGCATATTGTTCCTGGGGTCTCACTCTACCTCTGGTATCATTTTGGTGGCATTTTACTGTAGAAATTTGGAGAAAAATGACATTAAAGTCACCCCTATAACAAAATCCAGTTACAAAATGCTGACCTTTGACCTTAGGTCACATCAATTCCTTGATAGGTGTCATCTTCATTCCTTTTGCATATTGTTCCTGGTGTCTCACTCTACCTCTGGTATCATTTTGGTGGCATTTTACTGTAGAAATTGGGAGAAAAATGACATTAAAGTCACCCCTATATCAAAACCCAGTTACAATATGCTGACCTTTGACCTTAGGTCACATCAATTCCTTGATAGGTGTCATCCTCATTCCTTTTGCATATTGTTCCTGGGGTCTCACTCTACCCCTGGTATCATTTTGGTGGCATTTTACTGTAGAAATCTGGAGAAAAATGACATTAAAATCGCCCCTATAACAAAATCCAGTTACAATATGCTGACCTTTGACCTTAGGTCACATCAATTCCTTCATAGGTGTCATCCTCATTCCTTTTGCATATTGTTCCTGGGGTCTCACTCTACCTCTGGTATCATTTTGGTGGCATTTTACTATTGAAATTTGGAGAAAAATGACATTAAAATCACCACTATATCAAAACCCAGTTACAATATGCTGATCTTTGACCTTAGGTCACATCAATTCCTTCATAGGTGTCATCCTCATTCCTTTTGCACATTGTTCCTGGTGTCTCACTCTACCTCTGGTATCATTTTGGTGGCATTTTACTGTAGGAATTTGGAGAAAAATGACATTAAAGTCACCCCTATATCAAAACCCAGTTACAATATGCTGACCTTTGACCTTAGGTCACATCAATTCCTTCATAGGTGTCATCCTCATTCCTTTTGCATATTGTTCCTGGGGTCTCACTCTACCTCTGGTATCATTTTGGTGGCATTTTACTGTAGAAATCTGGAGAAAAATCATTTTAACGTCACCCCTATATCAAAACCCAGTTACAATATGCTGACCTTTGACCTTAGGTCACATCAATTCCTTCATAGGTGTCATCCTCATTCCTTTTAGGTCACCCCTATAACAAAATCCAGTTACAATATGCTGACCTTTGACCTTAGGTCACATCAATTCCTTCATAGGTGTCATCCTCATTCCTTTTGCATATTGTTTCTGGTGTCTCACTCTACCTCTGGTATCATTTTGGTGGCATTTTACTGTAGAAATGTGGAGAAAAATGACATTAAAGTCACCCCTATATCAAAACCCAGTTACAATATGCTGACCTTTGACCTTAGGTCACATCAATTCCTTCATAGGTGTCATCCTCATTCCTTTTGCATTTTGTTCCTGGGGTCTCACTCTACCTCTGGTATCATTTTGGTGGCATTTTAGTGTAGAAATTTGGAGAAAAATCATTTTAAAGTCACCCCTATATCAAAACCCAGTTACAATATGCTGACATTTGACCTTAGGTCACATCAATTCCTTCATAGGTGTCATCTTCATTCCTCTTGCAAATTGTTCCTGGCGTCTCACTCTACCCCTGGTATCATTTTGGTGGCATTTTACTGTAGAAATCTGGAGAAAAATCATTTTAAAGTCACCCCTATAACAAAATCCAGTTACAGTATGCTGACCTTTGACCTTAGGTCACATCAATTCCTTCATAGGTGTCATCCTCATTCCATTTGCATATTGTTCCTGGGGTCTCACTCTACCTCTGGTATCATTTTGGTGGCATTTTACTGTAGAAATTTGGAGAAAAATCATTTTAAAGTCACCCCTATATCAAAACCCAGTTACAATATGCTGACCTTTGACCTTAGGTCACATCAATTCCTTCATAGGTGTCATCCTCATTCCTTTTGCATATTGTTTCTGGTGTCTCACTCTACCTCTGGTATCATTTTGGTGGCATTTTACTGTAGAAATTTGGAGAAAAATGACATTAAAGTCACCACTATATCAAAACCCAGTTACAATATGCTGACCTTTGACCTTAGGTCACATCAATTCCTTCATAGGTGTCATCCTCATTCCTTTTGCATATTGTTCCTGGCGTCTCACTCTACCCCTGGTATCATTTTGGTGGCATTTTACTATTGAAATCTGGAGAAAAACGACATTAAAATCGCACCTTTAACAAAATCCAGTTACAAAATGCTGACCTTTGACCTTAGGTCACATCAATTCCGTCATAGGTGTCATCTTCATTCCTTTTGCATATTGTTCCTGGCGTCTCACTCTACCCCTGGTATCATTTTGGTGGCATTTTACTATTGAAATCTGGAGAAAAACGACATTAAAATCGCACCTTTAACAAAATCCAGTTACAAAATGCTGACCTTTGACCTTAGGTCACATCAATTCCGTCATAGGTGTCATCTTCATTCCTTTTGCATATTGTTCCTGGCGTCTCACTCTACCCCTGGTATCATTTTGGTGGCATTTTACTGTAGAAATCTGGAAAAAAAATATTTTAAAGTCACCCCTATATCAAAACCCAGTTACAATATGCTGACCTTTGACCTTAGGTCACATCAATTCCTTCATAGGTGTCATCCTCATTCCTTTTGCACATTGTTCCTGGGGTCTCACTCTACCTCTGGTATCATTTTGGTGGCATTTTACTGTAGAAATCTGGAGAAAAATCATTTTAAAGTCACCCCTATATCAAAACCCAGTTACAATATGCTGACCTTTGACCTTAGGTCACATCAATTCCTTCATAGGTGTCATCCTCATTCCTTTTGCACATTGTTCCTGGGGTCTCACTCTACCTCTGGTATCATTTTGGTGGCATTTTACTGTAGAAATCTGGAGAAAAATCATTTTAAAGTCACCCCTATATCAAAACCCAGTTACAATATGCTGACCTTTGACCTTAGGTCACATCAATTCCTTCATAGGTGTCATCCTCATTCCTTTTGCACATTGTTCCTGGGGTCTCACTCTACCTCTGGTATCATTTTGGTGGCATTTTACTGTAGAAATCTGGAAAAAAAATCATTTTAAAGTCACCCCTATATCAAAACCCAGTTACAATATGCTGACCTTTGACCTTAGGTCACATCAATTCCTTCATAGGTGTCATCCTCATTCCTTTTGCATATTGTTTCTGGTGTCTCACTCTACCTCTGGTATCATTTTGGTGGCATTTTACTGTAGAAATCTGGAGAAAAATGACATTAAAGTCACCCCTATATCAAAACCCAGTTACAATATGCTGACCTTTGACCTTAGGTCACATCAATTCCTTCATAGGTGTCATCCTCATTCCTTTTGCATATTGTTCCTGGGGTCTCACTCTACCTCTGGTATCATTTTGGTGGCATTTTACTGTAGAAATCTGGAGAAAAATCATTTTAAAGTCACTCCTATATCAAAACCCAGTTACAATATGCTGACCTTTGACCTTAGGTCACATCAATTCCTTCATAGGTGTCATCCTCATTCTTTTTACATATTGTTCCTGGCGTCTCACTCTACCTCTGGTATCATTTTGGTGGCATTTTACTGTAGAAATTTGGAGAAAAATCATTTTAAAGTCACCCCCATATCAAAACCCAGTTACAATATGCTGACCTTTGACCTTAGGTCACATCAATTCCTTCATAGGTGTCATCCTCATCCTCAGAAAGTTGGAGAAAAATGACATTAAAGTCACCCCTATAACAAAATCCAGTTACAGTATGCTGACCTTTGACCTTAGGTCACATCAATTCCATCATAGGTGTCATCTTCATTCCTTTTGCACATTGTTCCTGGGGTCTCACTCTACCCCTGGTATCATTTTGGTGGCATTTTACTGTAGAAATTTGGAGAAAAATCATTTTAAAGTCACCCCCATATCAAAACCCAGTTACTATATGCTGACCTTTGACCTTAGGTCACATCAATTCCTTCATAGGTGTCATCCTCATTCCTTTTGCATATTGTTCCTGGTGTCTCACTCTACCTCTGGTATCATTTTGGTGGCATTTTACTGTAGAAATTTGGAGAAAAATCATTTTAAAGTCACCCCCATATCAAAACCCAGTTACAATATGCTGACCTTTGACCTTAGGTCACATCAATTCCGTCATAGGTGTCATCTTCATTCCTTTTGCATATTGTTCCTGGCGTCTCACTGTACCTCTGGTATCATTTTGGTGGCATTTTACTGTAGAAATTTGGAGAAAAATGACATTAAAATCACCCCTATAACAAAATCCAGTTACAAATTGCTGACCTTTGACCTTAGGTCACATCAATTCCGTCATAGGTGTCATCTTCATTCCTTTTGCATATTGTTCCTGGCGTCTCACTCTACCCCTGGGATCATTTTGGTGGCATTTTACTATTGAAATCTGGAGAAAAACGACATTAAAATCGCCCCTTTAACAAAATCCAGTTACAGTATGCTGACCTTTGACCTTAGGTCACATCAATTCCTTCATAGGTGTCATCCTCATTCCTTTTACATATTGTTCCTGGCGTCTCACTCTACCTCTGGTATCATTTTGGTGGCATTTTACTGTAGAAATTTGGAGGAAAATCATTTTAAAGTCACCCCTATATCAAAACCCAGTTACAATATGCTGACCTTTGACCTTAGGTCACATCAATTCCTTCATAGGTGTCATCCTCATTCCTTTTGCATATTGTTCCTGGTGTCTCACTCTACCTCTGGTATCATTTTGGTGGCATTTTACTGTAGAAATTGGGAGAAAAATGACATTAAAGTCACCCCTATATCAAAACCCAGTTACAATATGCTGACCTTTGACCTTAGGTCACATCAATTCCTTGATAGGTGTCATCCTCATTCCTTTTGCATATTGTTCCTGGGGTCTCACTCTACCCCTGGTATCATTTTGGTGGCATTTTACTGTAGAAATTTGGAGAAAAATGACATTAAAGTCACCCCTATATCAAAACCCAGTTACAATATGCTGACCTTTGACCTTAGGTCACATCAATTCCTTCATAGGTGTCATCCTCATTCCTTTTGCATATTGTTCCTGGGGTCTCACTCTACCTCTGGTATCATTTTGGTGGCATTTTACTGTAGAAATCTGGAGAAAAATCATTTTAAAGTCACTCCTATATCAAAACCCAGTTACAATATGCTGACCTTTGACCTTAGGTCACATCAATTCCTTCATAGGTGTCATCCTCATTCCTTTTGCATATTGTTCCTGGTGTCTCACTCTACCTCTGGTATCATTTTGGTGGCATTTTACTGTAGAAATCTGGAGAAAAATGACATCAAAATCGCCCCTATAACAAAATCCAGTTACAGTATGCTGACCTTTGACCTTAGGTCACATCAATTCCTTCATAGGTGTCATCCTCATTCCTTTTGCATATTGTTCCTGGTGTCTCACTCTACCTCTGGTATCATTTTGGTGGCATTTTACTGTAGAAATTTGGAGAAAAATGACATTAAAATCGCCCCTTTAACAAAATCCAGTTACAATATGCTGACCTTTGACCTTAGGTCACATCAATTCCTTCATAGGTGTCATCCTCATTCCTTTTGCATATTGTTCCTGGGGTCTCACTCTACCTCTGGTATCATTTTGGTGGCATTTTACTGTAGAAATCTGGAGAAAAATCATTTTAAAGTCACTCCTATTTCAAAACCCAGTTACAATATGCTGACCTTTGACCTTAGGTCACATCAATTCCTTCATAGGTGTCATCCTCATTCCTTTTGCATATTGTTCCTGGTGTCTCACTCTACCTCTGGTATCATTTTGGTGGCATTTTACTGTAGAAATCTGGAGAAAAATGACATCAAAATCGCCCCTATAACAAAATCCAGTTACAGTATGCTGACCTTTGACCTTAGGTCACACCAATTCCTTCATAGGTGTCACCCTCATTCCTTTTGCATATTGTTCCTGGTGTGTCACTCTACCTCTGGTATCATTTTGGTGGCATTTTACTGTAGAAATTTGGAGGAAAATCATTTTAAAGTCACCCCTATATCAAAACCCAGTTACAATATGCTGACCTTTGACCTTAGGTCACATCAATTCCTTCATAGGTGTCATCCTCATTCCTTTTGCATATTGTTCCTGGTGTCTCACTCTACCTCTGGTATCATTTTGGTGGCATTTTACTGTAGAAATTGGGAGAAAAATGACATTAAAGTCACCCCTATATCAAAACCCAGTTACAATATGCTGACCTTTGACCTTAGGTCACATCAATTCCTTGATAGGTGTCATCCTCATTCCTTTTGCATATTGTTCCTGGGGTCTCACTCTACCTCTGGTATCATTTTGGTGGCATTTTACTGTAGAAATCTGGAGAAAAATCATTTTAAAGTCACTCCTATATCAAAACCCAGTTACAATATGCTGACCTTTGACCTTAGGTCACATCAATTCCTTCATAGGTGTCATCCTCATTTCTTTTGCATATTGTTCCTGGTGTCTCACTCTACCTCTGGTATCATTTTGGTGGCATTTTACTGTAGAAATCTGGAGAAAAATGACATCAAAATCGCCCCTATAACAAAATCCAGTTACAGTATGCTGACCTTTGACCTTAGGTCACATCAATTCCTTCATAGGTGTCATCCTCATTCCTTTTGCATATTGTTCCTGGTGTCTCACTCTACCTCTGGTATCATTTTGGTGGCATTTTACTGTAGAAATTTGGAGAAAAATGACATTAAAGTCACCCCTATATCAAAACCCAGTTACAATATGCTGACCTTTGACCTTAGGTCACATCAATTCCTTGATAGGTGTCATCCTCATTCCTTTTGCATATTGTTCCTGGGGTCTCACTCTACCTCTGGTATCATTTTGGTGGCATTTTACTGTAGAAATCTGGAGAAAAATCATTTTAAAGTCACTCCTATTTCAAAACCCAGTTACAATATGCTGACCTTTGACCTTAGGTCACATCAATTCCTTCATAGGTGTCATCCTCATTCCTTTTGCATATTGTTCCTGGTGTCTCACTCTACCTCTGGTATCATTTTGGTGGCATTTTACTGTAGAAATCTGGAGAAAAATGACATCGAAATCGCCCCTATAACAAAATCCAGTTACAGTATGCTGACCTTTGACCTTAGGTCACACCAATTCCTTCATAGGTGTCACCCTCATTCCTTTTGCATATTGTTCCTGGCGTGTCACTCTACCTCTGGTATCATTTTGGTGGCATTTTACTGTAGAAATTTGGAGGAAAATCATTTTAAAGTCACCCCTATATCAAAACCCAGTTACAATATGCTGACCTTTGACCTTAGGTCACATCAATTCCTTCATAGGTGTCATCCTCATTCCTTTTGCATATTGTTCCTGGTGTCTCACTCTACCTCTGGTATCATTTTGGTGGCATTTTACTGTAGAAATTGGGAGAAAAATGACATTAAAGTCACCCCTATATCAAAACCCAGTTACAATATGCTGACCTTTGACCTTAGGTCACATCAATTCCTTGATAGGTGTCATCCTCATTCCTTTTGCATATTGTTCCTGGGGTCTCACTCTACCTCTGGTATCATTTTGGTGGCATTTTACTGTAGAAATCTGGAGAAAAATCATTTTAAAGTCACTCCTATATCAAAACCCAGTTACAATATGCTGACCTTTGACCTTAGGTCACATCAATTCCTTCATAGGTGTCATCCTCATTCCTTTTGCATATTGTTCCTGGTGTCTCACTCTACCTCTGGTATCATTTTGGTGGCATTTTACTGTAGAAATCTGGAGAAAAATGACATCAAAATCGCCCCTATAACAAAATCCAGTTACAGTATGCTGACCTTTGACCTTAGGTCACATCAATTCCTTCATAGGTGTCATCCTCATTCCTTTTGCATATTGTTCCTGGTGTCTCACTCTACCTCTGGTATCATTTTGGTGGCATTTTACTGTAGAAATTTGGAGAAAAATGACATTAAAGTCACCCCTATATCAAAACCCAGTTACAATATGCTGACCTTTGACCTTAGGTCACATCAATTCCTTGATAGGTGTCATCCTCATTCCTTTTGCATATTGTTCCTGGGGTCTCACTCTACCTCTGGTATCATTTTGGTGGCATTTTACTGTAGAAATCTGGAGAAAAATCATTTTAAAGTCACTCCTATTTCAAAACCCAGTTACAATATGCTGACCTTTGACCTTAGGTCACATCAATTCCTTCATAGGTGTCATCCTCATTCCTTTTGCATATTGTTCCTGGTGTCTCACTCTACCTCTGGTATCATTTTGGTGGCATTTTACTGTAGAAATCTGGAGAAAAATGACATCAAAATCGCCCCTATAACAAAATCCAGTTACAGTATGCTGACCTTTGACCTTAGGTCACACCAATTCCTTCATAGGTGTCACCCTCATTCCTTTTGCATATTGTTCCTGGCGTGTCACTCTACCTCTGGTATCATTTTGGTGGCATTTTACTGTAGAAATTTGGAGGAAAATCATTTTAAAGTCACCCCTATATCAAAACCCAGTTACAATATGCTGACCTTTGACCTTAGGTCACATCAATTCCTTCATAGGTGTCATCCTCATTCCTTTTGCATATTGTTCCTGGTGTCTCACTCTACCTCTGGTATCATTTTGGTGGCATTTTACTGTAGAAATTGGGAGAAAAATGACATTAAAGTCACCCCTATATCAAAACCCAGTTACAATATGCTGACCTTTGACCTTAGGTCACATCAATTCCTTGATAGGTGTCATCCTCATTCCTTTTGCATATTGTTCCTGGGGTCTCACTCTACCTCTGGTATCATTTTGGTGGCATTTTACTGTAGAAATCTGGAGAAAAATGACATCAAAATCGCCCCTATAACAAAATCCAGTTACAGTATGCTGACCTTTGACCTTAGGTCACATCAATTCCGTCATAGGTGTCATCTTCATTCCTTTTGCATATTGTTCCTGGCGTCTCACTCTACCCCTGGTATCATTTTGGTGGCATTTTACTGTAGAAATCTGGAGAAAAATCATTTTAAAGTCACCCCTATATCAAAACCCAGTTACAATATGCTGACCTTTGACCTTAGGTCACATCAATTCCTTCATAGGTGTCATCCTCATTCCTTTTGCATATTGTTTCTGGTGTCTCACTCTACCTCTGGTATCATTTTGGTGGCATTTTACTGTAGAAATTTGGAGAAAAATGACATTAAAGTCACCACTATATCAAAACCCAGTTACAATATGCTGATTTTTGACCTTAGGTCACATCAATTCCTTCATAGGTGTCATCCTCATTCCTTTTGCATTTTGTTCCTGGTGTCTCACTCTACCTCTGGTATCATTTTGGTGGCATTTTACTGTAGAAATTTGGAGAAAAATGACATTAAAGTCACCCCTATTACAAAATCCAGTTAGAGTATGCTGACCTTTGACCTTAGGTCACATCAATTCCTTCATAGGTGTCATCCTCATTCCTTTTGCATATTGTTCCTGGTGTCTCACTCTACCTCTGGTATCATTTTGGTGGCATTTTACTGTAGAAATTTGGAGAAAAATGACATTAAAGTCACCCCTATAACAAAATCCAGTTACAGTATGCTGACCTTTGACCTTAGGTCACATCAATTCCATCATAGGTGTCATCTTCATTCCTTTTGCATATTGTTCCTGGGGTCTCACTCTACCCCTGGTATCATTTTGGTGGCATTTTACTGTAGAAATTTGGAGAAAAATCATTTTAAAGTCACCCCCATATCAAAACCCAGTTACAATATGCTGACCTTTGACCTTAGGTCACATCAATTCCTTCATAGGTGTCATCCTCATTCCTTTTGCATATTGTTCCTGGTGTCTGACTCTACCTCTGGTATCATTTTGGTGGCATTTTACTGTAGAAATTTGGAGAAAAATGACATTAAAGTCACCCCTATAACAAAATCCAGTTACAAAATGCTGACCTTTGACCTTAGGTCACATCAATTCCGTCATAGGTGTCATCTTCATTCCTTTTGCATATTGTTCCTGGCGTCTTACTCTACCCCTGGTATCATTTTGGTGGCATTTTACTGTAGAAATCTGGAGAAAAATCATTTTAAAGTCACCCCTATATCAAAACCCAGTTACAATATGCTGACCTTTGACCTTAGGTCACATCAATTCCTTCATAGGTGTCATCCTCATTCCTTTTGCATATTGTTTCTGGTGTCTCACTCTACCTCTGGTATCATTTTGGTGGCATTTTACTGTAGAAATTTGGAGAAAAATGACATTAAAGTCACCACTATATCAAAACCCAGTTACAATATGCTGATCTTTGACCTTAGGTCACATCAATTCCTTCATAGGTGTCATCCTCATTCCTTTTGCATATTGTTCCTGGTGTCTCACTCTACCTCTGGTATCATTTTGGTGGCATTTTACTGTAGAAATCTGGAGAAAAATGACATCAAAATCGCCCCTATAACAAAATCCAGTTACAGTATGCTGACCTTTGACCTTAGGTCACATCAATTCCTTCATAGGTGTCATCCTCATTCCTTTTGCATATTGTTCCTGGTGTCTCACTCTACCTCTGGTATCATTTTGGTGGCATTTTACTGTAGAAATTTGGAGAAAAATGACATTAAAGTCACCCCTATATCAAAACCCAGTTACAATATGCTGACCTTTGACCTTAGGTCACATCAATTCCTTGATAGGTGTCATCCTCATTCCTTTTGCATATTGTTCCTGGGGTCTCACTCTACCTCTGGTATCATTTTGGTGGCATTTTACTGTAGAAATCTGGAGAAAAATCATTTTAAAGTCACTCCTATTTCAAAACCCAGTTACAATATGCTGACCTTTGACCTTAGGTCACATCAATTCCTTCATAGGTGTCATCCTCATTCCTTTTGCATATTGTTCCTGGTGTCTCACTCTACCTCTGGTATCATTTTGGTGGCATTTTACTGTAGAAATCTGGAGAAAAATGACATCAAAATCGCCCCTATAATAAAATCCAGTTACAGTATGCTGACCTTTGACCTTAGGTCACACCAATTCCTTCATAGGTGTCACCCTCATTCCTTTTGCATATTGTTCCTGGCGTGTCACTCTACCTCTGGTATCATTTTGGTGGCATTTTACTGTAGAAATTTGGAGGAAAATCATTTTAAAGTCACCCCTATATCAAAACCCAGTTACAATATGCTGACCTTTGACCTTAGGTCACATCAATTCCTTCATAGGTGTCATCCTCATTCCTTTTGCATATTGTTCCTGGTGTCTCACTCTACCTCTGGTATCATTTTGGTGGCATTTTACTGTAGAAATTGGGAGAAAAATGACATTAAAGTCACCCCTATATCAAAACCCAGTTACAATATGCTGACCTTTGACCTTAGGTCACATCAATTCCTTGATAGGTGTCATCCTCATTCCTTTTGCATATTGTTCCTGGGGTCTCACTCTACCTCTGGTATCATTTTGGTGGCATTTTACTGTAGAAATCTGGAGAAAAATGACATCAAAATCGCCCCTATAACAAAATCCAGTTACAGTATGCTGACCTTTGACCTTAGGTCACATCAATTCCGTCATAGGTGTCATCTTCATTCCTTTTGCATATTGTTCCTGGCGTCTCACTCTACCCCTGGTATCATTTTGGTGGCATTTTACTGTAGAAATCTGGAGAAAAATCATTTTAAAGTCACCCCTATATCAAAACCCAGTTACAATATGCTGACCTTTGACCTTAGGTCACATCAATTCCTTCATAGGTGTCATCCTCATTCCTTTTGCATATTGTTTCTGGTGTCTCACTCTACCTCTGGTATCATTTTGGTGGCATTTTACTGTAGAAATTTGGAGAAAAATGACATTAAAGTCACCACTATATCAAAACCCAGTTACAATATGCTGATTTTTGACCTTAGGTCACATCAATTCCTTCATAGGTGTCATCCTCATTCCTTTTGCATTTTGTTCCTGGTGTCTCACTCTACCTCTGGTATCATTTTGGTGGCATTTTACTGTAGAAATTTGGAGAAAAATGACATTAAAGTCACCCCTATTACAAAATCCAGTTAGAGTATGCTGACCTTTGACCTTAGGTCACATCAATTCCTTCATAGGTGTCATCCTCATTCCTTTTGCATATTGTTCCTGGTGTCTCACTCTACCTCTGGTATCATTTTGGTGGCATTTTACTGTAGAAATTTGGAGAAAAATGACATTAAAGTCACCCCTATAACAAAATCCAGTTACAGTATGCTGACCTTTGACCTTAGGTCACATCAATTCCATCATAGGTGTCATCTTCATTCCTTTTGCATATTGTTCCTGGGGTCTCACTCTACCCCTGGTATCATTTTGGTGGCATTTTACTGTAGAAATTTGGAGAAAAATCATTTTAAAGTCACCCCCATATCAAAACCCAGTTACAATATGCTGACCTTTGACCTTAGGTCACATCAATTCCTTCATAGGTGTCATCCTCATTCCTTTTGCATATTGTTCCTGGTGTCTGACTCTACCTCTGGTATCATTTTGGTGGCATTTTACTGTAGAAATTTGGAGAAAAATGACATTAAAGTCACCCCTATAACAAAATCCAGTTACAAAATGCTGACCTTTGACCTTAGGTCACATCAATTCCGTCATAGGTGTCATCTTCATTCCTTTTGCATATTGTTCCTGGCGTCTTACTCTACCCCTGGTATCATTTTGGTGGCATTTTACTGTAGAAATCTGGAGAAAAATCATTTTAAAGTCACCCCTATATCAAAACCCAGTTACAATATGCTGACCTTTGACCTTAGGTCACATCAATTCCTTCATAGGTGTCATCCTCATTCCTTTTGCATATTGTTTCTGGTGTCTCACTCTACCTCTGGTATCATTTTGGTGGCATTTTACTGTAGAAATTTGGAGAAAAATGACATTAAAGTCACCACTATATCAAAACCCAGTTACAATATGCTGATCTTTGACCTTAGGTCACATCAATTCCTTCATAGGTGTCATCCTCATTCCTTTTGCATATTGTTCCTGGTGTCTCACTCTACCTCTGGTATCATTTTGGTGGCATTTTACTGTAGAAATCTGGAGAAAAATGACATTAAAATCGCCCCTATTACAAAATCCAGTTAGAGTATGCTGACCTTTGACCTTAGGTCACATCAATTCCTTCATAGGTGTCATCCTCATTCCTTTTGCATATTGTTCCTGGTGTCTCACTCTACCTCTGGTATCATTTTGGTGGCATTTTACTGTAGAAATTTGGAGAAAAATGACATTAAAGTCACCCCTATAACAAAATCCAGTTACAGTATGCTGACCTTTGACCTTAGGTCACATCAATTCCATCATAGGTGTCATCTTCATTCCTTTTGCATATTGTTCCTGGGGTCTCACTCTACCCCTGGTATCATTTTGGTGGCATTTTACTGTAGAAATTTGGAGAAAAATCATTTTAAAGTCACCCCCATATCAAAACCCAGTTACAATATGCTGACCTTTGACCTTAGGTCACATCAATTCCTTCATAGGTGTCATCCTCATTCCTTTTGCATATTGTTCCTGGTGTCTGACTCTACCTCTGGTATCATTTTGGTGGCATTTTACTGTAGAAATTTGGAGAAAAATGACATTAAAGTCACCCCTATAACAAAATCCAGTTACAAAATGCTGACCTTTGACCTTAGGTCACATCAATTCCGTCATAGGTGTCATCTTCATTCCTTTTGCATATTGTTCCTGGCGTCTCACTCTACCCCTGGTATCATTTTGGTGGCATTTTACTGTAGAAATCTGGAGAAAAATCATTTTAAAATCACCCCTATATCAAAACCCAGTTACAATATGCTGACCTTTGACCTTAGGTCACATCAATTCCTTCATAGGTGTCATCCTCATTCCTTTTGCATATTGTTTCTGGTGTCTCACTCTACCTCTGGTATCATTTTGGTGGCATTTTACTGTAGAAATTTGGAGAAAAATGACATTAAAGTCACCACTATATCAAAACCCAGTTACAATATGCTGATCTTTGACCTTAGGTCACATCAATTCCTTCATAGGTGTCATCTTCATTCCTTTTGCATATTGTTCCTGGTGTCTCACTCTACCTCTGGTATCATTTTGGTGGCATTTTACTGTAGAAATTTGGAGAAAAATGACATTAAAGTCACCCCTATAACAAAATCCAGTTACAGTATGCTGACCTTTGACCTTAGGTCACATCAATTCCATCATAGGTGTCATCTTCATTCCTTTTGCATATTGTTCCTGGGGTCTCACTCTACCCCTGGTATCATTTTGGTGGCATTTTACTGTAGAAATCTGGAGAAAAATCATTTTAAAGTCACCCCTATATCAAAACCCAGTTACAATATGCTGACCTTTGACCTTAGGTCACATCAATTCCTTCATAGGTGTCATCCTCATTCCTTTTGCATATTGTTTCTGGTGTCTCACTCTACCTCTGGTATCATTTTGGTGGCATTTTACTGTAGAAATTTGGAGAAAAATGACATTAAAGTCACCACTATATCAAAACCCAGTTACAATATGCTGATCTTTGACCTTAGGTCACATCAATTCCTTCATAGGTGTCATCCTCATTCCTTTTGCATATTGTTCCTGGTGTCTCACTCTACCCCTGGTATCATTTTGGTGGCATTTTACTGTAGAAATCTGGAGAAAAATGACATTAAAATCGCCCCTATTACAAAATCCAGTTAGAGTATGCTGACCTTTGACCTTAGGTCACATCAATTCCTTCATAGGTGTCATCCTCATTCCTTTTGCATATTATTCCTGGTGTCTCACTCTACCTCTGGTATCATTTTGGTGGCATTTTACTGTAGAAATTTGGAGAAAAATGACATTAAAGTCACCCCTATAACAAAATCCAGTTACAGTATGCTGACCTTTGACCTTAGGTCACATCAATTCCATCATAGGTGTCATCTTCATTCCTTTTGCATATTGTTCCTGGGGTCTCACTCTACCCCTGGTATCATTTTGGTGGCATTTTACTGTAGAAATTTGGAGAAAAATCATTTTAAAGTCACCCCCATATCAAAACCCAGTTACAATATGCTGACCTTTGACCTTAGGTCACATCAATTCCTTCATAGGTGTCATCCTCATTCCTTTTGCATATTGTTTCTGGTGTCTCACTCTACCTCTGGTATCATTTTGGTGGCATTTTACTGTAGAAATTTGGAGAAAAATGACATTAAAATCACCACTATATCAAAACCCAGTTACAATATGCTGATCTTTGACCTTAGGTCACATCAATTCCTTCATAGGTGTCATCCTCATTCCTTTTGCATATTGTTCCTGGTGTCTCACTCTACCTCTGGTATCATTTTGGTGGCATTTTACTGTAGAAATTTGGAGGAAAATCATTTTAAAGTCACCCCTATATCAAAACCCAGTTACAATATGCTGACCTTTGACCTTAGGTCACATCAATTCCTTCATAGGTGTCATCCTCATTCCTTTTGCATATTGTTCCTGGGGTCTCACTCTACCTCTGGTATCATTTTGGTGGCATTTTACTGTAGAAATCTGGAGAAAAATCATTTTAAAGTCACCCCCATATCAAAACCCAGTTACAATATGCTGACCTTTGACCTTAGGTCACATCAATTCCTTCATAGGTGTCATCCTCATTCCTTTTGCATATTGTTCCTGGTGTCTGACTCTACCTCTGGTATCATTTTGGTGGCATTTTACTGTAGAAATTTGGAGAAAAATGACATTAAAGTCACCCCTATAACAAAATCCAGTTACAAAATGCTGACCTTTGACCTTAGGTCACATCAATTCCGTCATAGGTGTCATCCTCATTCCTTTTGCATATTGTTTCTGGTGTCTCACTCTACCTCTGGTATCATTTTGGTGGCATTTTACTGTAGAAATTTGGAGAAAAATGACATTAAAGTCACCACTATATCAAAACCCAGTTACAATATGCTGATCTTTGACCTTAGGTCACATCAATTCCTTCATAGGTGTCATCCTCATTCCTTTTGCATATTGTTCCTGGTGTCTCACTCTACCTCTGGTATCATTTTGGTGGCATTTTACTGTAGAAATTTGGAGAAAAATGACATTAAAGTCACCCCTATAACAAAATCCAGTTACAGTATGCTGACCTTTGACCTTAGGTCACATCAATTCCATCATAGGTGTCATCTTCATTCCTTTTGCATATTGTTCCTGGGGTCTCACTCTACCCCTGGTATCATTTTGGTGGCATTTTACTGTAGAAATCTGGAGAAAAATCATTTTAAAGTCACCCCTATATCAAAACCCAGTTACAATATGCTGACCTTTGACCTTAGGTCACATCAATTCCTTCATAGGTGTCATCCTCATTCCTTTTGCATATTGTTTCTGGTGTCTCACTCTACCTCTGGTATCATTTTGGTGGCATTTTACTGTAGAAATTTGGAGAAAAATGACATTAAAGTCACCCCTATAACAAAATCCAGTTACAGTATGCTGACCTTTGACCTTAGGTCACATCAATTCCATCATAGGTGTCATCTTCATTCCTTTTGCATATTGTTCCTGGGGTCTCACTCTACCCCTGGTATCATTTTGGTGGCATTTTACTGTAGAAATTTGGAGAAAAATCATTTTAAAGTCACCCCCATATCAAAACCCAGTTACAATATGCTGACCTTTGACCTTAGGTCACATCAATTCCTTCATAGGTGTCATCCTCATTCCTTTTGCATATTGTTTCTGGTGTCTCACTCTACCTCTGGTATCATTTTGGTGGCATTTTACTGTAGAAATTTGGAGAAAAATGACATTAAAATCACCACTATATCAAAACCCAGTTACAATATGCTGATCTTTGACCTTAGGTCACATCAATTCCTTCATAGGTGTCATCCTCATTCCTTTTGCATATTGTTCCTGGTGTCTCACTCTACCTCTGGTATCATTTTGGTGGCATTTTACTGTAGAAATTTGGAGGAAAATCATTTTAAAGTCACCCCTATATCAAAACCCAGTTACAATATGCTGACCTTTGACCTTAGGTCACATCAATTCCTTCATAGGTGTCATCCTCATTCCTTTTGCATATTGTTCCTGGGGTCTCACTCTACCTCTGGTATCATTTTGGTGGCATTTTACTGTAGAAATTTGGAGAAAAATGACATTAAAGTCACCCCTATAACAAAATCCAGTTACAAAATGCTGACCTTTGACCTTAGGTCACATCAATTCTGTCATAGGTGTCATCCTCATTCCTTTTGCATATTGTTCCTGGTGTCTCACTCTACCTCTGGTATCATTTTGGTGGCATTTTACTGTAGAAATCTGGAGAAAAATGACATTAAAATCGCCCCTATTACAAAATCCAGTTAGAGTATGCTGACCTTTGACCTTAGGTCACATCAATTCCTTCATAGGTGTCATCCTCATTCCTTTTGCATATTGTTCCTGGTGTCTCACTCTACCTCTGGTATCATTTTGGTGGCATTTTACTGTAGAAATTTGGAGAAAAATGACATTAAAGTCACCCCTATAACAAAATCCAGTTACAGTATGCTGACCTTTGACCTTAGGTCACATCAATTCCATCATAGGTGTCATCTTCATTCCTTTTGCATATTGTTCCTGGGGTCTCACTCTACCCCTGGTATCATTTTGGTGGCATTTTACTGTAGAAATTTGGAGAAAAATCATTTTAAAGTCACCCCCATATCAAAACCCAGTTACAATATGCTGACCTTTGACCTTAGGTCACATCAATTCCTTCATAGGTGTCATCCTCATTCCTTTTGCATATTGTTCCTGGTGTCTGACTCTACCTCTGGTATCATTTTGGTGGCATTTTACTGTAGAAATTTGGAGAAAAATGACATTAAAGTCACCCCTATAACAAAATCCAGTTACAAAATGCTGACCTTTGACCTTAGGTCACATCAATTCCGTCATAGGTGTCATCTTCATTCCTTTTGCATATTGTTCCTGGCGTCTCACTCTACCCCTGGTATCATTTTGGTGGCATTTTACTGTAGAAATCTGGAGAAAAATCATTTTAAAGTCACCCCTATATCAAAACCCAGTTACAATATGCTGACCTTTGACCTTAGGTCACATCAATTCCTTCATAGGTGTCATCCTCATTCCTTTTGCATATTGTTTCTGGTGTCTCACTCTACCTCTGGTATCATTTTGGTGGCATTTTACTGTAGAAATTTGGAGAAAAATGACATTAAAGTCACCACTATATCAAAACCCAGTTACAATATGCTGATCTTTGACCTTAGGTCACATCAATTCCTTCATAGGTGTCATCCTCATTCCTTTTGCATATTGTTCCTGGTGTCTCACTCTACCTCTGGTATCATTTTGGTGGCATTTTACTGTAGAAATCTGGAGAAAAATGACATTAAAATCGCCCCTATTACAAAATCCACTTAGAGTATGCTGACCTTTGACCTTAGGTCACATCAATTCCTTCATAGGTGTCATCCTCATTCCTTTTGCATATTGTTCCTGGTGTCTCACTCTACCTCTGGTATCATTTTGGTGGCATTTTACTGTAGAAATCTGGAGAAAAATGACATTAAAATCGCCCCTATAACACAACCCAGTTACAGTATGCCGACCTTTGACCTTAGGTCACATCAATTCCTTCATAGGTGTAGAAATCTGGAGAAAAATGCTGACCTTTGACCTTAGGTCACATCAATTCCATCATAGGTGTCATCTTCATTCCTTTTGCATATTGTTCCTGGCGTCTCACTCTACCCCTGGTATCATTTTGGTGGCATTTTACTATTGAAATCTGGAGAAAAACGACATTAAAATCGCCCCTTTAACAAAATCCAGTTACAGTATACTGACCTTTGACCTTAGGTCACATCAATTCCTTCATAGGTGTCATCCTCATTCCTTTTACATATTGTTCCTGGCGTCTCACTCTACCTCTGGTATCATTTTGGTGGCATTTTACTGTAGAAATTTGGAGAAAAATCATTTTAAAGTCACCCCCATATCAAAACCCAGTTACAATATGCTGACCTTTGACCTTAGGTCACATCAATTCCTTCATAGGTGTCATCCTCATTCCTTTTGCATATTGTTCCTGGCGTCTCACTCTACGTCTGGTATCATTTTGGTGGCATTTTACTGTAGAAATCTGGAGAAAAATCATTTTAAAGTCACCCCTATATCAAAACCCAGTTACAATATGCTGACCTTTGACCTTAGGTCACATCAATTCCTTCATAGGTGTCATCCTCATTCCTTTTGCATATTGTTCCTGGGGTCTCACTCTACCTCTGGTATCATTTTGGTGGCATTTTACTGTAGAAATTTGGAGAAAAATGACATTAAAGTCACCCCTATAACAAAACCCAGTTACAGTATGCTGACCTTTAACCTTAGGTCACATCAATTCCGTCATAGGTGTCATCTTCATTCCTTTTGCATATTGTTCCTGGCGTCTCACTCTACCCCTGGTATCATTTTGGTGGCATTTTACTGTAGAAATCTGGAGAAAAATCATTTTAAAGTCACCCCTATATCAAAACCCAGTTACAATATGCTGACCTTTGACCTTAGGTCACATCAATTCCTTCATAGGTGTCATCCTCATTCCTTTTGCATATTGTTCCTGGGGTCTCACTCTACCCCTGGTATCATTTTGGTGGCATTTTACTGTAGAAATTTGGAGAAAAATGACATTAAAATCGCCCCTATATCAAAACCCAGTTAAAATATGCTGACCTTTGACCTAAGGTCACATCAATTCCTTCGTAGGTGTCATCCTCATTCCTTTTGCATATTGTTCCTGGTGTCTCACTCTACCTCTGGTATCATTTTGGTGGCATTTTACTGTAGAAATTTGGAGAAAAATGACATTAAAGTCACCCCTATAACAAAATCCAGTTACAGTATGCTGACCTTTGACCTTAGGTCACATCAATTCCGTCATAGGTGTCATCTTCATTCCTTTTGCATATTGTTCCTGGCGTCTCACTCTACCTCTGGTATCATTTTGGTGGCATTTTACTGTAGAAATCTGGAGAAAAATCATTTTAAAATCACCCCTACAGTATATCAAAACCCAGTTACAATATGCTGACCTTTGACCTTAGGTCACATCAATTCCGTCATAGGTGTCATCTTCATTCCTTTTGCATATTGTTCCTGGCGTCTCACTCTATCCCTGGTATCATTTTGGTGGCATTTTACTGTAGAAATCTGGAGAAAAATCATTTTAAAGTCACCCGCATATCAAAAGCCAGTTACAATATGCTGACCTTTGACCTTAGGTCACATCAATTCCTTCATAGGTGTCATCCTCATTCCTTTTGCATATTGTTCCTGGCGTCTCACTCTACCTCTGGTATCATTTTGGTGGCATTTTACTGTAGAAATCTGGAGAAAAACGACATTAAAATCGCCCCTTTAACAAAATCCAGTTACAGTATGCTGACCTTTGACCTTAGGTCACATCAATTCCTTCATAGGTGTCATCCTCATTCCTTTTGCATATTGTTCCTGGGGTCTCACTCTACCTCTGGTATCATTTTGGTGGCATTTTACTGTAAAAATTTGGAGAAAAATGACATTAAAGTGACCCCTATAACAAAATCCAGTTACAGTATGCTGACCTTTGACCTTAGATCACATCAATTCCGTCATAGTTGTCATCGTCATTCCTTTTGCATATTGTTCCTGGCGTCTCACTCTACCTCTGGTATCATTTTGGTGGCATTTTACTGTAGAAATCCGGAGAAAAATAAGCTTGAAGTCACCCCTATAACAAAACCCAGTTACAATATGCTGACCTTTGACCTTAGGTCACATCAATTCCTTCATAGGTGTCATCCTCATTCCTTTTGCATATTGTTCCTGGGGTCTCACTCTACCTCTGGTATCATTTTGGTGGCATTTTACTGTAGAAATCTGGAGAAAAATGACATTAAAATCGCCCCTATAACACAACCCAGTTACAGTATGCCGACCTTTGACCTTAGGTCACATCAATTCCTTCATAGGTGTAGAAATCTGGAGAAAAATGACATTAAAATCATATTATAATCTGCACACAGCTCTTGAATGAGATCAAGTTATATTTACGCAGAAATAACCATTCAGTAACTGCATTTGGCCTCCAATCAATTTTTGGCCATTGAAAAAGCACATTTTGTGTTGTAATGGTCCTTTAAAAAAGTTCTACACTGTCCTGTGAGCTTTGGTGTCTATATTATGAAGCTCTTGAATGAGATCAAGTCATTTTCAGGCAGAAATCACCATTCAGTAACTGCATTTGGGCTCCAATCAATTTTTGGCAGGTGAAAAGGCCCATTTTGTGTTGTAATGGTCCTTTAAAATAGTTCCACACTGTCCTGTGAGCTCAAGGGGTTTATATTATGAAGCTCTTGAATGAGATCAAGTCATTTTTAGGCAGAAATCACCATTTGGGCTCCAATCAATTTTTGGCAGGTGAAAACTGTATTTTAGGCATATTTTAGACACAAAACACATCCAAACATGGGAAGCAAATACTATTGGGCCCAGATCAGGTAAAAAAACAAAACAATGCAGAGTCACTAGGATCATTGCAAAAGTGACCATTACTTTATTGAAAACACGTTGTAACTTGGAGTCGGAGGAAAGATTAACAAAGGAGGCGTCACTGTGTGGCGTAAACTCTGATATATAGTGCTCTGGCTGTTAAATCAAACATAGCCTACTGTAGAGACGTGTTTATCACGTAATTGCCATGCCTTATTTCGCTACAAACTACACTTCCTTTGGCCACAGCTGTGATAATGTGTGGTAAGTGTGTGTGTATATGCACATTATGACCGGTTAATCCAAAGAAAAGCAGACGTTTTATAGCGCTACCGCTCAATGGGCTGCTGTGCGCGCTCCCGCGGCCACAAATCAGATTCTGGCAGACGATCACTTTTTGGCACGACACCTGTGTTCCGGCTGCCCGGTGAAAACAGCAGCGATAATTTGCTTTCAGGTCCGAATTTCTGAACCAGAAACGTTTGTAACAGCACCGGAGAAGTCGCTAGATTTGCCGCTGGTCGCTTGACAAAAAAAAGTTGCCAAGAGGGTTTGGAAAGCTGCCAGATTCAGCGAGGAAGTCGCAGCACCGTAGCAGACTCCGTACAGCTGCTGCTGCTGCTGCACGCAGTCCACAGAGCATGCATAGCTTTAATAGGCCTAATAATAATATTAATAATAGTAATTTTATACTATGTGTGGGCATGACGAATGGCACAAATCTGAAATGATGTGACGTCATCGCCATCGCTACGAAAACGCTGACCCCCCCCGAAGCTGGAATGATAATTCGAACACTGTGAGTAAGTAATGAGTGAAATATCATTCTGGGGTGAACTATTCCTTTAAGCAAAAAAAGGCAAAGACTGGAGGGACACAGGATGGAAAAAGATAAGTGCAGAGTATAAACAGTCACTTTGAGGTATGTTAACACACAACCTCTGGGACAGCCGTCGAGTGAATCATCCACTAATCAGAAGGTAGTTTGTTCGTTTGTTGTTGTTTGTTGTTTGTGTGATTGGTAAGTGAAATGTGGATGAATGGCGTGAACGTGGCTGTAAAAGTGCTGTAAAAGACTGGTTTAACATTTAAAAACTGAGCTAAGGAGTCTCTCTGCAGCTATCCAGTGTCATTGGGACATAACAGAGGACAGGACGCTACAATCCAGTGTGATAAAGCTATGTAGTATTTGTTGGCCATGCAGTTACAACAGAAACAAAGTAGACCTATTGCTCTATCTCATGAATATGCAGGAACAACTTTTCAACATTTTTAGCCATTCACTCAATCTGACACTCACAGCCAGAAAAGCTTTCAAACCTTTCAAAGATTGAAAACATAACCACAGGGTTGAATTTTTGCCAGTCGGAGAAACTTTGCAAAGCAGCCGAGCTTGTAGTGGTTCATTTTCTAGTGCTAGACATAAACTTTCTCCCTGAATCCACTCACTGTAGAAATTATTATTATTATTTTACTTCAACACATTTCCCTTGTCAGAAAAACTTCAAATATTAAAATGTAATGTTGTCAACTCCTGCTTTTTTATGTAGGCTTTTTATAATTTTATATCTTGTGTTTCAGTTATTTTCATTTGAAGCACCGCATTTGAAGTCTTTGAATATTTTGTATATTTTCACATAAAAAAGTGTACCATTCCTGAACAGATTTGGAGAAAAAAATGTTTGTGGTCAAATAAATACAGCTTATTTTTTCTTTTTCTTTTTCTGTAAGAAGGTATTTTCTTGTATATGCATTCCACTCATTCACTTGGAGTGAATAAACTCCCACACACTGTTAAACCTGCACAAAAAACCTTTAATGGCTGCAATGTTTCTGTGCTGTGACCTTCTTCAGGCAAACTCATTCATTTTAGAAAATAAGAGATTTAGTTGACTTAACAAATAATGCTATTGACGGTTTTGAAGGAATTTAAGATTGTTAGTGAGGACAACTTCTATTGAAAAAATGACCTGGCTGTTTATGTTGATTCAACCAAGCGCTTACTTAGTTTGAACAACTTATGTTTACTTGTTTATGAAAGAAATATATCATTCCAGAGTACCACCTCAGTCATGATTCACCCTGTCTATGGTTTGATAGCACAGTCAACTCTTTAGCAGAAGTGGGATTTTTTGAGATTTTCATTTGCTGCCCTCTTTTTCATTAATTAATTCATGAATTAATTTTTACAATGCACAGAATAAATCATGCAGCGTCACAAGCACCAACATGGTAACACTTTAATACAATCCGCAAACTTGACACCTCGATGCAAATATGTGGAAACTGCTCTCTACAAATGTCTGAGTACATGGTTCATTTGCTGACAATCTACATCTACATTTCAGTCTAGGACAGGAGAAATATGATACTTGTAGAGTATCCCCACAGGAATTAAGTTTCATTTGCATCAGACGTCAACGTAGTTATAATTGAATACACAAACAGACACCACACGATATTAACCCTTGGAAAATGTAGCTTCTTGAATTACCCCATCTCACTTGATGCCGTATGCTTTCTGTGTGTAATCCGACCGCAGCATTCTGCTACTGATACATGTAATGCATTGAAGGCAATTAGTTTGTAGAGATGGATAATTGGCCAAATTGTGAGAGGTTTCCCCAGAGTAGGGGCAGATTAAACAGGCGGCAGTGCTGAGTTAATTGAAAGTGTTAACCATCTAATGGAGTGAACTGTGGCTAATGAACGGGAGAGTTTGTCCAGTCACCTATAGATACCACCAGTGGCGTGCACAGGGAGCCAAAATGTATTCTAAAGTGCCCTCTAGGAGCCAAAATGTGCGCTAAAGTGCCCTCTAGGAGCCAAAATGTGCGCTAAAGTGCCCTCTTGGAAGCCAAAATGTGTGCTAAAGTGCCCTCTTGGAAGCCAAAATGTGTGCTAAAGTGCCCTCTAGGAGCCAAAATGCGTGCTAAAGTGCCCTCTTGGAAGCCAAAATGTGTGCTAAAGTGCCCTCTTGGAAGCCAAAATGTGTGCTAAAGTGCCCTCTTGGAAGCCAAAATGTGTGCTAAAGTGCCCTCTAGGAGCCAAAACACGTGCTAAAGTGCCCTCTTAGAAGCCAAAACGCATGCTAAAGTGCCCTCTTGGAAGCCAAAATGTGTGCTAAAGTGCCCTCTAGGAGCCAAAACGTGTGCTAAAGTGCCCTCTAGGAGCCAAAATGCATGCTAAAGTGCGCTCTAGGAGCCAAAATGCATGCTAAAGTGCCCTCTAGGAGCCAGAATGTGTGCTAAAGTGCCCTTTTGGAAGCCAAAACGTGTGCTAAAGTGCCCTCTAGGAGCCAAAATGCATGCTAAAGTGCCCTTTTGGAAGCCAAAACGTGTGCTAAAGTGCCCTCTAGAAGCCAAAACGTGTGCTAAAGTGCCCTTTTGGAAGCCAAAACACGTGCTAAAGTGCCCTCTTGCATGGGGGCTGTTTTTCCTTTTCGCCCCTGCCCTTCAAAAAGACTGTGCACACCCCTGGATACCACTAAAGAAAAGAGTGTGTTCGTCTTACCATTGGCCCACCTCCATCTTTCCCTGAACTCTTCTCTTTGGTGGCAAGCTGTCACACTCACCACATCAAGAGTGAGTCACCGTGGTTTACTTACCGTGCACTTTCAGCTGTCCCAGAATGGGTCAAAGAGAGAATAGTGGGAGGTTAATGAAATAGTTCAAACCATTTGTGTGGGAATGGGATGGTGTGTGTGTGTGTGTGTGAGTGGATGGACGGATGTGTTTGTGTGTCTGTGAGGAAGAGATGAAGGAAATGAGACAACCTCAGCAGAAACACAAAGTCACAGGGAAGGACGGAGTGAAAGCCAGGCTGGGAAAGCAACAGAGAGAATAAGAAGTGTGGAAGAGAGATAGGTGGCAGAAAGGAGTTTGAGGGAATAAAGTGGGAGGCAAATAGATAAGAGGAAAAAGAGGAGAAAGGGAGAAAAATGGCTGGAATGCAGAGTGCAGGGGGGATGCAGGATATCAGCATGCAGAAATTGGCAGGCCAGTGAGCCATTGTGGTCCTGCAGGGGGAGAGAAGGAATTGAGTGGGTCCTGAAGTACACAAACTGCTGCACCTTATCACGCTTTGGTCACAAAACCTACTCTCACAACAACGCCTACAATTCACTTCGTGGCCTGTGTGCACTTTTATCTTCTTGAGGGAACTTGGAGAATCTTTCCTAAGGAAGTTAGTTGGTGCAAAAAAAGCAAAACTTATGAACTTAAAAAGAGTGAAGAAATATGTGTGTTGGTGTGTCGCTACCTGTTTAGCAGTTAGATCAGTTAGACACCTGTCTGATTTAATATTTCATAAAGTTGTCAGGACGCTGCACTGCTATTTTCTCCACACAACCTTCTCCTCACCGAGCACGGCTCAGAGCTTACTAGCAGTAAGTGGCAGGAGAGATCTGAAATAGTTGAGAGCAAAATAAAGCTTTTCCTCACCTTTCTGCTGTCGAGATGTGAAAATTCAATTGTGGAGAGAAGTACTCAGATCCAGAGGTTGGGTTCACGGAATATTTTCCATCATTCCCCGGATGTGGAGTTAACTAAATTCCCCCCGGAGCAACCCGTCTTACAGTCCATGCAGTCCAGGTGCTGACAGGGGCCTCAGAGCACATCTGTGACCACGACAACAGAGAGGTGCTGCCGTCACGCCCTCGGTGCAGATGGAGACTATGCCACTGGATTTCCTCTAGGTGAAGCGCCGAGTTCTTGCTGGATTGGGAAATTCCATGTTCAGAGTCCTACCAGCTTCTTTAAGGAAATTCAACAGCGTGTAAAGGAAGCTCCACAACTTCAAACCGCTGGCTGAAGTTGTGTTGATAACTCCATCTCTTCTTCTGTTGCAGCGTGGGCTCAGCACTCGCGACAAAAATTACAGCCGGGAGAGGTCGTCTGTCTGAGGCAAAGTTGTCTGTCAGCGCTTTAAATCCATAGAGGAGGGTCAGCTAAGGTCAGTTTGATTTAGTGCTAATAATTTGTTCACCTTTAAGAATGTAATTGTCAAATTCGGTTAAAACAGCACAGTTCATTGTAAGTGCCCTGCAGTGTCAATGCAGAGAAAAGATTCCATTCACTTGCTTCTGTGGTGTTGTCATGAATAGTGACTGCATTCATTCATCTTTGCTCTCCGTGTCCGCAGAAATCCAAATCCAAGTTGTTTTTTTTAAATTAAATGCTTCTATATAGGATGTCGTTTTTTAGCATTCAAAATAAAAGTTAGAACTGAGAGTAGCCTAATTATTGTGACAGTTTTTTGTAAATAGTCTTTTTTTACTAAGTGGCTTTGTCCCTTTGAGATTTGTAGAGCTAAAAGTAAGAATATGGGATTTACACCAATCGGAAAATAAACAAACAAGTTCACCACACCGACTTTAAAGCTGATGACATGTCGTGTTGTGTTCAATGTGTTGTGTTTAATGAAGCCTTTTAAATGTAATCACCAAATTGTTGGTGTTTTTGTTGTGAGATTGTTGTGTGAAGTCCATTTCATGAGCTATTAGTTTTATATCTCTCACTTGGTTCTTTTTATGTGACGTTTTCAGAGGGGTTGGTTTTTGTGACAATTTTTGTTTACATGTTATGCTACATGTATAACTTTATGTTTGTATTGGTCTAAGAAATGGTGGCTCTAAAATGCAGCCTTTAAAGGGATAGTTGAACATTTTGGCAAATTGACCCATTGCCATAATCGCTATAGTCATAGCAGTAGGTTCATTACCTTTAATTGTCAGTGCAAGCTATTTTTAGTACGGCGGAGCAGAGCCGTGAGCTCATCAAACTCATCAAATACACAACCCAACAAGTGATGAGGGAAACCAAGAAATTCCTTTAGCCTCCGTAGCATAGCTCTGAGCAGCTCACGGCTCTGCTCCGCCGTACTAAAAATAGCTTGCACCAACAATTAAAGGTAATTAACCTACTGCTGTGACTATAGCGATTATGGCAATGGGCCAATTTGCCAAAATGTTGAACTATCCCTTTAAGGAAAAAGCATAAAATGTCAATCCTGAAGTAAATTACTTGAGTAAATGTACTTAATTACTTCCTACTACAGTTAAGGGATGAGCTGAATGCAACTTAATAAAGCCAGAGTGTCTGAGTGTCTGTCGGGGTCATATAACAAAACACTGCACAGTGTACACACAGCTGGCAGAGCAGAATGCGAGGGCGACGGTGTATGCAAGACCTGGCTCACACTGATGTTTTCGCTGGCTTGGCTCCTCAGTTCTGAATCATGCACACACACACAAGCAACCACGCACACACACACAGAGACATGAGTGTAGAAGAAGCTGTTAGTGAGCCGACGCGCCGCCATCTGCAGCCATAATTAGGACGGGTGTGAATGCAGATTCATGGGTGAAGCTATTCTACAACCTGGCTGCAATAAAGATGAGGAAGATAAATGGGGTTACGATGCATATTAATCCTTTTTTGATTTGGATAAGCAGCTTGGTGTGCGCGCACGTGTGTGGAGACAAGAGGGAAAAAAAGGAGAGCTTTCGCTTTCGCCTCCAGCCTCTTATGTTTATGTGTGAGATAAAGACAGACAGTAATTTTGGAAGGAAAGGAGGCAGAGCCGCTTGAAGGCTGCGTAGGAGACTGTCAGGCCTGAGATGATGCTAAACCCCTTGTTGCTTTTCATAATCTTCTTGAACTTTGGCAGCGTCATTAGGAGATAATGCAGGATAATGCCAGAGATCCCCATCGATTCGCCATGCCTGCCAGATGAGCCTGATATCGACCCAAGAACAAGGTTATGATGTGCAGTCTTTTCACGCCTTCCATTTATCTGCTCATCTCAACGCCGTCGTCATTGTTGTTAAAAAAAATCAGCACAAACCAACGACCATCAATAGCATGTCCAGAAGTCTTTTCATTTCTTGCTATTAGAAAGTTATTTGATACTTGAGCGTGTTTTCATGGACGTCGTCGGCTCTTGGAGACAAACGTTTTCAGGGCTCATGACATTGTGTTAGTGATTGTTTGGAGTGCCACTCCACGAGACTGTAACAAATCTCTCGCCGCTGCACGGCAACAGAGGAGAGCTGAAGGTCATTTTCGGCGGCGAATTTAAGAGAAACTCCCCAGCAAGCAGCCTTAATGAGCGCTGTCCTTGGAATTCACTGAGCTGAGCGGAAAACATCACTCAGCCAGCAAGAACAGAGGAGGAGGAGGATGTAAAAGAGATGCTATATTCAGTGTGATTGATTGTCGACGGAAAAAAACACAACCCGGCAGTGTGTGGCTTCTTCCGGTGTTTCTGAATAATAATGAAATGAGTGAGTCACATATCAAAAGGAGATGAAAGGAACGAAGAGAGAGAGTGGAGGTTGTTTTTTTTTTTTACAGGAGACAATGCTGCGAGGCAGTGAAACCATCCACTGATAAGAGAGGACTCTCGCATCCACCTGATCAGAGGAAGCTCAGGTGAACTGAAGGTCTCCGAGGTTACGCCAGACAACAGTAGGCGTATTCACAGACTGTTTGCTGCCAAAACTATTCTTCTTTTTTTTCCTCTCACCCTCTTTCCTCCTTTCTCTCCCTCTCTTCTTCCCACATGTGCCACTGAGAGATTTGCCCTCGGCGACCTCCTCCCTCCCCCCCGTTGCTTCACCTATATGCAGCCGGAGAGGTGGAATAAAAAACAAAATTGTATTATTTATTGATATCTTGGCAGAAAAGAAGAATATTTCAATCTAATCCAAAGAGATTTGGAGATACATCTCTTCAGCACATTAGGGTCAGAGAGGCAGAGACGGCTTAGGGCAGAGCTGAATCTCTCATGTAGAGAGGAACATGATAATAGCAAAGTGAGGATACAGGAAAAAAAAAAACAGTCTTTTTTTGCTTTCACTTTTCCAAACGAGTAACAAACTCCTCACGAACGGGTCGATACAATCATTCTACACAAATTGATGTGTGCAACTGCAGAGTTTTGCCCTTGGCTACGTCAGTGTGTTTCTTTTTTAACACATAATCATTTGAAGTGTTAGGTTTTCTAGTGGCCTTAGGTTTAAAACTTTATCAGTGTGTTTAATGGGTTTGGAAACTCTCAAGGTTTTTTTTTTTTTTTCCTGTTCCTGTAGTTTTGACAATCTGGCTTTCTTCCCAACACTTACATGATATGTGGTCTTGGCTGTTGTCTGTGTGCGAACAGAAACTTCAGTTTCAACTGGCAGCCGATCCTGAACTGTGCTGAGCTTCTGACTTGTATCAGTTTATCTAATCTCCAGGAAATGTTTAAAGGGATAGTTCAACATTTTGTCAAATTGACCCATTGTCATAATCGCTATAGTCGTAGCAGTAGGTTCGTTACCTTTATTTGTCGGTGCAAGCTATTTTTAGTACGGCGGAGCAGAGCCGTGAGCTGCTCAGGGCTACGCTTTGGAGGCTAATGGAATTTCTTGGTTTCCCTCATCAAACTCATCAAATACAAAATCCCAAAACTCCAAAACACCTTCGTTGACAAGTTGTGACCTGCACTTTCATCACGCTATGAGATAATAACGGAATGTTACGAAACAGAGACATTTTCCAGGTAAATACAGGGTAAATGCGGAGACTGCTTGCTGAAACTGTCCCTGAACGCAACACGCATCAGCGATTTTGCATGAATTTCCCTCTAAAACAGCTCCGTCTCGTAACGTTCCGTTATTATCTCATAGCGTGGTGGTTGTGCAGCTCATGACGTGTCCACGACAGTGTTTTTGAGTTGTTGGGTTGTGTATTTGATGAGTTTGATGAGGGAAACCAAGAAATTCCCTTAGTCTCCATAGCGTATTAGCGTAGCCCTGAGAAGCTCACGGCTCTGCTCCGCCGTTCTAAAAATAGCTTACACCGACAACTAAAGGTAACAAACCTACTGCTATGACTATAGCGATTATGGCAATGGGCCAATTTGCCAAAATGTTGAACTATCCCTTTAAACCCACGTTTTATCTCATTAATCTGATGTTAGCATTTATTTGACCACTGTCACTCATGCATTTTGTTAAGTGCCTTAAAAAGTAATTCTCTACACATAACTGGCTTTACATGAACAAAATAACCACTCCAATCAAGCCAGATAACGGATCCAAACAAGGGTTTCCTTTAATGATCATTTGTCTTGTAAAGAATATAATACAATGACAGGACCGGAATTCATAAGAACATACATCAATAAATATGGATAAATAGTCATGGACCACATTCACACAGCCATTAATGGGGCTCAGCTGCAGTTACATTGTGTCTGTGCTCACAGTCGATGTGAACACACAGTCAGCCGCAAACTGAGGCGTTGAGGTGCAGAGAACAGAGCCGGAGAAAGAAAGAAAATGATGTGTTTCTGTATGGTAAACTATCACCTCGCTTGCGGCTCTCCTGCAGAGTGTGTGTTGACCAGAGCGTCTGTGTTTAAAACAGCAGTCTCTGTGTGTGTGTATGAATGAACAGAACAAAGGGAGAGATGGGGGTTTTGGCTCTATAGAGGCTGTATGAATATGGTCCAGAGAGGCTAAGCAACAAACACACCCAGAGTTTAAATGGATTTAGAAAAGAATGAAAAGACAAACCTCAGAGTATTTACAGTACATCACACAGGAGAACAGGAGTGTTTGTCATTGGTTTCTGCTCTGCATTTGTCATTCATTACTCACTCTCTCACTGTAACATGTCTCCATTCATCCATCCATCCCAACAGAATACAGCCGTTCTCTTGACAGTGATAAATTGTTGCAGCTAAAATATCAGACAGGGACGCAATGTCTTACAAATACCACTAGGAGCGTACCTATATGTATCAGATATTTTGAAAGCAATGCAACAAGAGGAAAAGTTTTGAAAGCTTTTGAATGGTTGCATGAGAGGGACATACAAGACAAAGATGTAAATGATGCAGGAATAATGTGAGCTGCGTGGGAGTGCACATTACAACTTCCTGGTTGTCAGGGGTGACACAGAGGAGAGGAGGTGCTGAGAAAAAAAAAAAAGCCAGTCTGTGTTTCCTGTCATTTCGAAAACATCCAGCAGTCAGTCGACGTTATTGTGCCATCGATGCCATCGACAGACTTAATAGGAAGCCAAGACAGACAGCCTAATCATGAAATCAATAGTCTGGCTGTGTGCAACCGAGGACGACGGCCTCCTCCGCTCCTATCAGGTTGTCTCTGCTGATGAGCGCTGCGTTCAAGTACCGCAAATGGTGCACGGTTGTCACAGTATAGGACAGAGATTCTCAGCTTTTCTTCACTCTGTTTGCAGATTGACAATAAATAATCAGGCAGATTGATATCTTAAACCCAATTCATCTAATGTATTCTCCTCTAACCTTGCTGACATTATTTATTCACCCATTCATGACTGACTTCTGCTAATTAGATCTTTAAAAAGCATTAACCAGGCAGGCACGGCTTAGGGTTTCTCATCACGATGGCGTCGGACAGAGCGGGCGATGCTCTGCATTTTAAGGGTTCGGAGGGTTCAGTCTTCTCCGTCAGCCTCAAAAAAACACCGGAGCTGAAGTGTAGAGAGGAGATTAAAGAGTGTGTTTACTGGCTCTAATGTAAGCTGCAACTGTCAACATGTTCAGGAGCATTCCTAATACTACAGGGCTTATTGGCTCAACGTACAACAAGAACAACGCGGTGACTTTACTTGCATGTTTTGACACCGCTCGTGGATCATGCAGCGTTTGCGCTCAGGTTTTTGTAGTTTTCGCCACGGCCTGTGAGCACGACATCATGTCTTTAAAGAACTCTGCAGACTCTTCATTTAGAATCTGTGGAGGTCAAATTTGTTTTTGTTCTATTACACATTTAACTTCACGCTTGGATTTTAGATGAGAGTTCTGCAATCCCATTCTGAACCCCACCTACCACTTACCTCAACTACTACTAGGTACTGTGTCTTTGTAAAACAACAACATATTAGTATTGAAAAATGGTGTTGAACCTCCTGTTGAGACACAAGCACACCAAAAGTCGATTTCCTCTGACTTTGTTGTCACACTGATTCAGCCACTGATTCACACTTCCTCAAGAACATCTAAAATAAATTTAAGCAAGCTGCGCTCTCGCTGGTGCCGTTTAAAAACAGAATGCAATCAAACAGTCACAGCCAAAAAGCACACAGAGACGGCGGTCGCACTTCCTGCGCTTTATCTCATCTCGGGCCGAAGTCAAAAAGTCTTCAGCTGTGAGCGAGAGAGCTGCGTCCGGGCCTCAATTAAGGAGAGGCGGCTCAAGCCTGAGAAGAGGCCTGCTGGTTTGTGAAGACGTTCAATGCTTTGCCTGCTGCTCCCGCCTCAGGTGTGATACTCGCTGGCTGCTGAGCCAAGATACAGCGGAGATTAACTAAGGGACATTAAGACTCACAATAATAAGGCTTCGTCGCTTGTCTGCTTGCCTTCAGGGCGTCGACTAGAAAGACCGACGAGGGAGGGAAAGGAGACGGGGTGAGATGAAAAGGTGGCAAAGAGAGACAGAAGCTTTTTGAGTCAGAGTCAATGTGTGTTTGAAATTTGAAGATGTGGGGAAGAAAGTTGTCTTTTATTCAGTCGATATTGTGAGACAGAGGCTGTGAGAAAGTTAAAAAAAAAAAAGAAAAAAAAAGCACAGAGCAAAAAAAGTGACCAGTCTCGGAGGATGTGCCAAAATTGAGCTCTTCCCTCACACCACACAAACTCCCAATGGGAATATCACCATCACAAACCAAACGACAGATTGTTTTTTTTATTTTTATTAAACTTTTCAAACTTCACGAAAAAAAACCCGAAACAAACCAGAACATCAGCAGCTGAAACCAACTCATTACGGATGCATGATTTACAGAAATGTGCGGTGGTGGTAGAGCTAATTATCTCTGCAGAAGTGAGAAAAAAGTATCAACACAAGACGGAAGAGTAGATTGAATGTCAGTTCAACACGTTCGCTTATTTCGTTTAATTTCGTCCACGTCTCACGCCGGTTCCTGCGCCTGAATTCAGTTCCTTATCACTTCATCACATCTTTTTTTTTTTTTTTATAAATCTCCTGCGACACGGCTGAACTTTTACACAACATAATTACACTGTCTCTGGGCATCAACTCAGATTTGAATTACTACAGTATGAGAGGGGCTTCAGTCTCTGTCTGCCCTTTCATTCATCCGCCTGTGGTCAAGCCATTTTCCTGGGAAGAAAAAGGAGAGGAGAGGAAAAGGAGAGCCCCCCCCCACCCAGCGCTCTGATGTCTGTGAAGCGACAGGAGGTTTGACGGCTGTGACACTTCTCTGAGCCTCCCGTCCGTCACCCTAAACCCTCCTCTGGCTGTCCGTCAACCTAACCCTTCCCTTGTCATCGCAGCTCTGTGGTCCTGAAGATAATGCAACTTGTTAATTAGGCATGCAGTAGATTAATTAAACTGATACCGAGGTGCAGGTTCACTATTCTTCTCGCTGCAGAGGAGCGTTGTCATTGCCAAGGTGAGAAGAGACAAACAAAGACAGAGAATTAATGTGCACAGAATTGATTTTTTTTTTTTTTTTTTTACCTCGTGGTTTTATATAACCTGCTCCTGCTTTAGTGCTCTTTTTTATAAGATGTTTGAAAGGCTGCTGAAAAAACTGTTAGAGCCTGTTAAACTAAATTTAGGTGTGCTTATCCCCCACTATTTTTCTTTTGTTAAAGACAGTGACAGTAAAAAGAAAATCAAGTGAAGAGGAAGATAAATGAAAAGTTCTAAAGGAGGTGGTGAAGGAAAAAAAAAAAACACAACACGATGGAGAGCATCAGGGATAAAAGTGCAGGAGTCAGTATTTGGGACATAATCCCAGAAGCTCCAACCTCAACTGCTATATAGCTTTAAAAAAAAAAACAGCAATTTAACCTGGCAGTAAAGTGGAGAGAAAAGAGAGCAAAGCGTTTGTTCTATCCATCTCAATCCCCTCTTAAAGCAGGACACGCGGCAGGAGCGAGCACAGGTGTGAACAGCTGTGAGACTCCGTCTGCCCCAGAAATGGGGAAGCCTTAATCTCCGCTGACCCTCTCTATCATCATCCTCTGGGACCTCAGCCACTGTCAACATCCTCAATCATAAACAGACACGAACACACACACACACAAGCGGGGTTCACAGAAACACACACTGAGATGAGAAAGATCTCAACACTTCCATCTCCTGGGACTCACACATTCATCCTCGTACCCTGTCTGTGTGCACATTTTAATTTATGACCAAACGCTCTCCAGCATTCACGTCTGTTCTCCATCACATGTCCGACCCATCCTGGGTTAGAGGATGGTCCTAATAGCAAAGCACTGTACACTGCAAAAAAAATCACCACCATGCAATCTAATCTAATATTTAAAGCTGCTCCAATCGATGTGATGTTTACGGTGCAGGAAACAAACAAACAAACAAACAAACAAACAAAAAATCCATCTCTGAAGTTTAACCAAACATTTCATGGTCTTTCAAACTTATGGTTTTATGGAAACATTGCAGTTTCTCTTCAGCTCTTTTCAGCTAAAATGTTAGTTAATAACTACCTGTGGATTAAGATGCTGCTAAGGACCAAGGACACTTAGCTGGTGAAGACCAAAGCTGAGTTAAAAGAAGACGATGGTAGAAACAACAGTGTCACCATATCAGCAGGTTGTGTACTAAGTAAGTCAATAGATAGTTGAGGAGGCCTTATAAGGTTAAATTTGAATGTGCATCTGTTTTCAGAATATAAATTATTGCCGTCAGGGAAAAGGTACAGAGTAAAAGTAACCGACACAAACGCAGCTTCCTCCCTACATCCATTTCCCTTTTAAATAAACCTGCTAAATTGTAATTGGGTTGTCCCCCCCTCTTTTTTTGGATGCTCCAGACACTCCTGCACTTTATTTGAACTCGAGTCAGAACTTTTTACCATATTTCTATTTATCTGTGCGTGAGAACTGTGTGGGTAATGTTGACATGTCGAGTACTGGTTTTTATCTTTTATCTGTTATTATGTAATGCAGCCACTTGCGGCACATGACTGTCCAAGACAAATTTCCCTGCAGGGACAATAAAGTTTGTATTGTATTGTATTGTATTGCATAAGTCCCCATAAAAATCACTAAAATTAAGAGAGAACTGCAATTTATTGTCCCGATGATGAAAATGATGAAAGCAAACCAGAGTACTTGTGTTAGACTGAGGCCATAGAGAAAGCTTTATGGTTAAGATATGGATAGGTACAACTGTAAGAAGTCAAGTAAAGTCTCTTCAATAATACCACTTGGACTCTCTCAAAACTAATGAAGTCTCTGCCGTCTTCTGTCCTGTGTCAATAAAATGACTCGTCTCTGTGAAAAAATCCCTGATACAGTTTTTCCACCCTGACTGCAGGATATATTTTTATTCCAGAAAAAGCTTTTATGAGTCTGAACATAACATTTAGAGCCTTTTTTTTTTGCAGTGCATGGTCTTGTCATATCTTGTGCTTTGCCGACATGCGAGGAGGCTACCGGATCTGGATGGATAACCTGCTCCGCCTCTCTCCGAATCTCTCGTGTCTGGCTGACGGCATAAATTCTTCTCATCAGACCAAAAGAAGTGAAACTTCAACATGAAGGAGAAACAGAACCCCAGTCTGCTGCTGCTGCTGCATCCCCCTTGATTAATTCACAGCACACATTCCCACAGCAGAATAGATGACGAGAAAAAGGCAGAGCGAATGTGGGAATCACGAGCCGAGCCGAGCCGAACTGACATCAAACGCTCAGATTAACCCTTAATAACAGCAGGTGAGGATGGGCTGACACAACATGAGACTGTGACTGACGCATGACGTGACGTGATGGAGGTGAATTAAGATGTTATGGTTTTTTTTTCCATTTTCCTCTGGGGGGGTTTTTAGCATCTGATCTAAAGTAACCGTCTTACACTGACAAGAAGATACAACGCTAACAATCAAATAATTCAATTACAACGGCCTCTGATTCAAAGAAAATCAATAATCAGAAGGACTCCATGTCGCTTTAAGTCAAGTACAATGTCTTACAAAGAGCAAACCAAAAGCAGCAGAGTCAAGAAATGATTTGTAAAAAATAATGTGTTCAACAGACAAAAGGCTCAAGTCAACAACATGATATCTTCCTTGACTCGTTTTGATTTTGATACGGCGTTTTCAGCGATGTCCCTATTTACAGTTTGTACTAAACCACTTCTCTCTGAAGAATGTTCGCTGTGGATCTCAAAGGTACTTCTTTTTTCTTTTCTTTTCTTTTTTCCAAAAACAGGTCAGCGTACGGTAGCCCCATGTTTCAGGTCATTGTTGAGCTTGAAGGGAGAGTAACTGGGTCAACTGGGAGGGGGTGGGGGGGGGGCGGGGGGGGGGGGGTGAGAGACAAACACGTTAAGACAAGAAAGTAAAACAAGAGGAGGGAAAGTAAAAAGAGTACAAAGGGATTTGTTATTGTCCCAGTGACGCCTGGCAGCACTTCGGCAGGCCTCGGAATTGACTATGATGCAGGCTGACTCGGAGAGCCAGAGGTGGGGCTAAGGGCAACGCAGGACGGGGCAGTGCGGGGCGGGGGGGGGCGGTAGAGAGTTCTTTTTTGGCTGTAAGGTTGTAAAGTAGTGTTTGGGGAGATGTGGATGACAGGGAGACAGGCAAACTGCAGTTAACAGCAGAGGAGGAAAGGAAAGGAAAGGAAAGGAAAGGAAAGGAAAAGGGGATGGTTGTGTTGTTGTTGTTGTTGTTTTTTTTGGTTCAGAAGTGGCCGTGGTTGTGGCCCTGACCCTGCTCTCCTCCTCCGTGGTGGCCGCCGCCCTCTCTGTGGCCGTGCCTCTTGTGCTTCCTGCGCTCCCTCCTGCCCTTGTGGTGGTGGCGCCGGTAGCGGTGGGCTCGCCGGGCTGGTGGAGGCAAACACACAGAGGTGTGAGGAAGGAAGGAAGGAAGGAAGGAAGGAAGGAAGAGGCAAGCAGTGGAATAAAAGAAAGGGCAAGAGGATTTATTAAGGAAGTCAGTCAGAAGCGGAGTTAAGATGAAACGGCGGGAGTGATGAAACTGATGTAAGAAGGCGGATGAATCACTGACAAGCATCAGAGGCGTTTAGACTGACGGGAGGGAGGTGAAAGCAGGTAAGAGGTGAGAGAAAACAGATCAAAAAGCAGGAAGGTCAAATCCACACGTTCTCTGCGGACGGTTTAACTGTTTCCCGCCGCACTGAGGGAATCTGTTTTATCTCACATCCAGTTGGCTGGGAGCTTTCAGTGAGAGCCCGCCGAGCTCGCCACCCACTCACAGCCTCAGCGTGAGCTCGTTCCTGGGATGTACTGCCAAATTAGGTTGCTCTGTCCCTTCCTGTATTGCGCCAACAAAGACACGTCGTCGTCTGCAATGAATGATAACGACGCCGTAACTCTGGGCCATAAAAACAACTCTGTCCAAAGATAAAGAGTCATAAGCAAAGGAATCTTTATCACTTTGAACAGAAGCGACATTATTTCAGTATTTCATCATTACTGTCACATCGTGAGAAGAGCAAAAATGAAATACAAGGCTCGGTTTGTTGAATATTTATATATATCAACCCTTCACATCTCTAAGGAAAGGAGATATTACGCTAAAAATTTATGACATCTACTCTGTCTGTCATAGTCAGAGCGAGTCCTTTAACATCATTTCTTAGGAAAAAAACACTTATCATAAGTTTATTTTAAAGCTCACAGGAGAAAAGGTGTGTGACAGTTGCATAATAAAAGAACATTATTGCTGAATTTAGACGCCACACTGTGCTAAAATAAGAAGTAGCATTTGCAATGACACTGTAATGTCATCATTTCACTCCTCATAAAAAAAAAATCCCTGTTACCAAATATGTGAGCATTTGCAACAGCGTTTTATTCCATGCGCCCAAAAGCGCTCAAACGATATGGAGTATGAAAGTCACATTTCACTTTGGTTGAACATTTTTTAGCTTTTAGCACACAGCTTTTGTCTTCCATGGTCGGTCAACCAGTGCAAAAAAAAAAATATATTGTTGAAAAAACTGTCTTGAAAAAAAAAAAATCCCACCTCAAGCATGAAACACTTCAAAGGAGACCCTACCACTTCTAAGTAAGCCCAGGGGATTTATTCAGTCTGCAACCACTGTTATCTTTTTGCTTGCAATTATTAATAATGAGAGCAGGAATGGGAAGCCTGAATGCACATGGTGACAGCAGCTCCCGAGGGCAGTGAATGTAGGAGGAGGTTCGGTCTTGCAGACCTATGGTGGTGTGCGTGCTAAAAATAAGAAAAATGTAAATGTGAAAATGACCTAACAGATGGAAATACTGCTTTAAGTCTTGTTGTCTGCCGTCCTGCACTGTGAAAATCCTGACGCGTAAGAAAACTCACATTTTATGCAGATGATTTTAGGCCGATCCCACTTGCCGTTGGCACGACACTTCGCGGTGGGCACGTGGCGCTGCAGGAAGCCGTCGACACACTGGTAGCGCACTATGGAGTGGATGTCGTAATGGGAACGCTTCCGACCAATGAGAAAGGCATTATCCACAGAGGGAGGGGCTCCACAAAGCACTGTGGGGACACAGAAATACTGAATATTAATTAGACTGTTCATTTCTATTTTTGGTGTGTGATTAGTATGAACCAAATCGCCTTGTTGTTTACAACTACTTCCGGGTAGAAAACCAGCACGTAATTTGAATGGGAATAGTAGTAACGAACAAGAGTTTAGCTATATTTTTCACACCCTATCACTGTTTAGACAAATCTCAAATCATTTAAGAAACATTACTGTTTCTGTGTGTGTTTCATGTTGCTATGTGTTGTATTTATTTCATTTGGGGTAATTACGGTGTCTAGAAAGCATCAGTGGCTGCAGCTAGCATGGACAGCTAACGGCGGTAGCTAAGCTAACGGCGGCAGCTAAGCTAACATCAGGACGTCAGCTGTTAAAACCCTCTCGTCGGACAGGACATGAAACTACTCCAGTTAGCTCAGTCATCTTGTAACTCAGATATCAGCTGGAGTTTTGTTTTTATGGACCGTTTATTGAGACACAGAGTGAGGTTAAACAGCTAGCTAACCGTTAGCCTGGCTAATCTATGATAACCATGACTAATTACAAAAATGTGCACACGTAAATAGTAATGTTTGTCCAATCATTGGTTTTATAGACTTTACAAACATCAGATTACTCTCAACGGCGATAGTGACATTAAAAATGAGATGCTGGTTTTCTACCCGGAAGTAGTTGTAAACAACAAGGTGATTCGTCCTATATTACTCAATAAAGGAAGTCCACACATGAATGAATGAACACAGAATGACTTTTACCTGGATTCACCTCATCAGAGTTCATCAAAACATTTCAGTGTCCCACATGGTTTCAGTGTATAACCTTATTTAAGGACACACACTGCAGGACAATGTCTTGGCTAAAGCTTATCTTTGAAAAACAGTCACAACACAAGCATCAATGTGAATTTAATGTCTCCAGGACAGCGTGTGTGCGTGTGTGTGTGTGTCCAAGTCTGTGAGTGAGTGGGCAGCTGTCAGAGAAACACTGTGTTTTAGGCTTTTACCTCAAAGAGTTGAGGCGTCAGAGAAGTCAGTTTACACATCAAAAAATCAGTTTACACAAGCTGAGCTGGAGAGAGGACTGACAGAAGATGGACAGGCCTGAGGGCAGCACTCCCACAACTTCACAGATTTTTTGACTCTCCTGTCAGAGGGTGTCGGCGTCCTCTCCGCGGAGCAGCAGGTAAATGTGTGTAACTCTGGGAGTCCCGAAATGCCAGTCACTCAGCTGAAACCCAGGTTCTTCCTGTTGTTTATAACAATATGCTCCGAGATCATGGAAAGCTTTTCCCATTTACCGGTAAGTAGCAACCTTGAATTTCCATTTCACTTGACTTAAAAATGCTTCACTGAGTCGTTACACAACTGCTGAACCTGTAATCACATGGTTAGAGGTGGGGAAGTGCTGCAAGAGTGCTGCGAAGGAAACTTTCAGCTGTGAAGTGAGTGAGGAGGATTGTAACACTGTGCATGTTTTTTTAAAACAACTAGTAAAGCCATTTTGAAATTAAAGGGATGGTAGCATTGTGCAACAAATTGTGCCTATTTTCGTGGCCTAAAAGAGGTTTTACCTGAAAAAAAAAAAACACAGTTCCATTGTTCGCTATAATATAATTTTTTCCAGCCCTTCAAAGTGCAGGAAAAACACAGTTTTTATTTGGATCAGTGGGCGCTAACCCTGGGCGGAGGGATATGTGAGTTGGTTAGATCCAAATAAAAACTGTGTTTTTCCTGCACTTTGAAGGGCTGGAAAAAATTATATTATAGCGAACAATGGAACTGTGTATTTTTTTTTCATGTAAAACTTATTTTAGGCCGTGAAAATAGGCCGTTTCTTTGGGTCCATTCACAACAATGTATGTTGTAAATCTCTGGGCAGGGCTATTATGGGCTGGCGTTGCTAACAGGAGGAGTGCAGAGAGTCTTCTACTGCAATTAAAGTACTTAGGGGCTATTTGTAGATCATACAACCCCACTTAAAAAAATGATACTATCCCTTTAAATTCTAACCATAATCAACATGAAAAACATCCACAGCGTGTCCTCACCAGGTTCATCTTGTGCTACTATCCCTTTAATAAGTTAATTTGACTTGACTATTTGACTATACTTGGTTTAATGAAAACCTTGAGCCACCTGGAGGAGCGTCCTGATAATGCAGTGTGTGAAGCAGAGTACATCTCCTTGTATGCCCACTGATCTGAAGTGTGTGTGTGTGTGTGTGTGTGTGTGTGTGTGTGTGTGTGTGTGTGTGTGTGTGTGTGTGTGTGTGTGTGTGTGTGTGTGTGTGTGTGTGTTGCAGCAGTTTGAATGCCTGAGTGTAGAGGTGCAGACACTGCAGCACCTCAGTGCGGTGCATGTTGTTGGAGAAGGGAAGACACTGAATATTATCCTCAATGGAGCTGTTGACGATGAGAGACACCTACAGCAGCCATTGGTGAGGAAGTGTCCTAACTGTCCGTGCACATGGAATACGTAATAATGGAAAAAGTTTCAGGCTGTCCCGATCAAAGATACTTTACAGACACCAAAACCAAATCATGACTCTTTGGAAGTGATTTACACACTACAACGCTGCATGCGCTCAGCGATCAGAAGATGTTTACAGTCCGTCTTAATTCCCTTGTCCTTGTCCTAATACCTCTTAAATTCTTAATGAAGTAAAGCAATGTCATTAACTCAGATGAAAGGTTTAATGCCACATTTACTGTTTAATGTGTTGTGGAAGAAAGGGGGTAATAAGCACTTCCCTCCTCACTTGAGACACAAATGGAAGGCTAAAAGGTAATTTTCCATTAGCCTTTACCTATCAACACCACTGAATGATTTCTCACAGTGGGGGCGAGCCAAGTAAGAACGTATTGAAGTAGGGATTAAAGAAAATGTCACTAATCTCAGAAAAAGGAGCCGCGATTCCATGACACTTTAAGTCAGAAAAAGGTCTTTTGTAGAATAAAGCCTGGAGGATGTATTGCGTTGACCGAGAGAGGAGCGTGGTTTCTTGAAAAACCCATAAAAGTGTCCTGTCCAAAAATTTCTAAAGTCACTTCTCAATCTTTTAAGCTGGGTCTTACATAGTTGAAATACAAATATGGATTTTTTGGGGGGCTAGCACTCATTATTCATCTGCTACTGGCATTTCTGTGCATGTCTGATAGCAGATGAGTAATATATATTATCAGACAGTAACTTCTCCTATATGGTGAGATGAGCTTTCTTCACTCAAGCATAAAACCCCTCTGTGCAGGTTGTATACAGTAGTGTAACCCTGACGACACTGGGCCTGTGTCCGTGCAGCAGGGGGTCGTTCTCTGATTTGGAGACAAAGGGAGATGCTGGTTCATCTCTTATCACGTTAGTGCGAATCAGAGAGACATCAAAGTGTGAGAGCATTCTCAGTGAAAGACTACTGGGAGCGAGCCTCACAAGGTAACAGTAAATGCAGACAAACGCTGTCTTGTTTATTTAAAAAAAACAAACTGCAGTGGTTGTTTGAGCGTCTGTTTGCAGAGGTGCCAGTGACAGCTGCTCAGACCAGCTGACAGATAGGATGGCAGACAACGGTGATGTTTTTAAATTGTTGTCGAAAAATACTATGAGCCTTAAACCACAATGTGTCCAATTCTTCCCTTCTTTGTTTTTCATTTTACTGGTAAACTTGCTTTATAGAATAGAATAGAATAGAAATACTTTATTTAATCCCCAAGGGGAAATTTAAAATGTCACAAGCAGCAGCAGCAGGATGGTACAATACAACACAACACAACACAGATTGGTACAACACAGATCACTTAAAAACTTAAAAACACAAGACATAAAAACATATAGCAGATTAAAACCCAATAAATATATATAAAAGATGCGCATAAAGTTAAAAGTTAAAAAGTGCGGGATGCTTGTGGTGATGGTGAGGGAATGGATCAGATTGAGGAGTTGTATGAAGTGCTTCACAACAACTAAGAAAAAGTAAAAAGAAAAAACAGGTATGTGAATACTATTAATAGAGACAATGAATAAAGGTAAAAGCAACATTTAAAGCAGATATCAGTGGAATGTTTTTGTTAATATAAGTCCTAAATAGTCCTATTTTCCGTCAGCAATCACTTAGATGGAGTGTTTGGGCCGTAACACGAGTCTCTCCGTCACTCTGCTCTGCTGTAAACCAGGAGAAAACTTTCCTTGTGGGATACAAGTGTTATCCAATGAGGAGAGAGAACGGCATGAAGGGCTGTGTGTGCAGCCAAGGGGTGCGCGTGAATGTGGTGACGGAGCACGAGGACCAATAGATGCCTGACGAGGGCGGGGGCTGCTAACTCATGGTGCGTTCAAGGAAACTCGTACTTTGTGTTTTTCCTTCCTGTGAAGTCATACCAGTTCGATCTGGTACGAGTTCACGGGTCGGAAGTTACGAGTGGCCGTTATAGTGAACTTTCACAGACAACAGGACGGTAAAAACACAAGCTACGGGTTACCTGGAACGCTACAGAGTCGTAGTTGTGACTTGAAGCTGTAACTTACGGTTTCAAAAGCCTGCCTTGAATGCAGCATTAGCCGAAACGGCCGTACCGCTGATATCAGCTTTAAGGTAGGAACTCTGTCTTTTCACAACCTTTAAAATGGGTATTATCATTTAGATCTTTATGCTAAGCTAAGCTAACTGCTAACTCCAGCACTGAACTGACCTTCTCATCTAACTTAATTGATTATATTTCCGTGAAATGTTAAACTATTCCTTTAATGCAATAATACGCTCTATCTGTGTTGCTGAAGTTCAGCTGAGGACATTTTCTCAAAGACGTCCAGTTTTCAGCTGGTGAACAGTGCAGCGTCCTGAGAGAGCAGCTCCTCGGAGGTCTGGTGGCCTGTCTGTGACTTCTGCACAATCTCCCCGTGGACAATGTTGAGTCCCCGTAGCAGCAGTGTCTACAAAGTGATAACAAATGTCTACAAAACGACAGAGTCATGGGGGGATCGGCTGCGGTTGCTCGGGTGGGACAGCTGAGGACGGCTGACATCGACTCCTCGCCCTCCTTCCTCTCTGTGACCGGCCCGAGTCATAGCATCGCTAACGCACAAATTAATAAAAAGGATTATCGTTATTATCGTATGAAAATGTGTGTAGTACTACCCCAATAATTTCCCACGCTCCTCCTCTGATTCCTCTGAGCAAACATGTCAGTCGTCTGAGTGACTTGAATATGACACTTGAACACACAACTCTACGTGCAGACACACACTACTGCAAACATGTAATTCATACTCAAGTAAGAATAGCTTTTCACCTTGATGTCAAAATACACTTCACAAATAGCAGGGTGATGTGTGTTCCTCAATGACTGTGTTTCACACCGACGGACACATCAACTCCTGCTGAAGGCATTGACAACAGCCCATCATTTCCCAAAGCACTCGCTTGCAGAGCGTGCAGAGAATGTCATGCAAAATTAGATTTCCTCTCTCTGCACATAATAACCCCATCATAATCGTGGAATAATTTCATAATACGAACATGTCCTGTTGTGGGTAAACTCCCTCCCATCCTTGCTGGAAGAGCTCTGAGGCAGAAGAAGAATACGTGACTCTCTTGGCACCAGAATCCAGATGTAAATGTAACTCTGCATCTGTGCTACTGCTTCCTTTTAAATCAAACATTTTTTTTTCTTGATCTGTTTTTAATACAGTGTTGGTCCAGCAATTAAATACTACTTCTGAATGTTGAAACGCATGTTATTAAATAGCACAAAATGTTTTGCTCATCAACATGAAAGTCCCTCCAGGTCACAAAGTGCACAATATACATTCATATTAGGGAAGGCTCCGTGCACTGATTGGCCTGTAGATCACATTTTAATGATGTGGAAATATTTCTGTAGAAGAAGATGAAACTTCAGCAGTTAAGATACATAAATGAAACGATTTTGGGCTATTTTTTGAAGAAAAAAACAAGTAAAATCAGGGATGGGACTGAATCAGCAGGACGAACAGCTCCATGTGCTTTTGATTGATGATTTGAGGTTTGTATGAGTGGTCTGTACAAATAATATCCATGATGAGTCTGGCTCTTTTTTTTTTTCAACCAACATCTGACAAATGTCTCATCAGATGCAGATGATAAGAGGGGTAAAATATCGTAACATGACGCATCACCCTGACACCGCGACTGATTAAGGTGTCCGATAGGCTAACGCATGGCTGCTATCGCCTCATCAGTCCCAGGGGCCGCTGATGAGCAGACAAACAGATCGCATGATCAGTGAGCATTAGAAATCAGGCGCAGAACGCTCAGCATGGAGCTGACAAACTCCACTGATAAGACAAGACATTACATGGGGTTACTCGGAGTGAAAAAGATGCTGACGGGGAAGCGTAGGGGAAGATGAAACGACGCTGGTAATTGTAACTGACTGATTAAGGTCAGAGGTGGGCAGGATGCTGGGGACTTGTGACAGTGCGCATCAGGGGTGGTGCAACACCTTGCTTGCGAGGGAAATACCTTCCCTTTCATACAAGAATAGAACAGGATGTTTCAGGAGACGTGTGCGTCGCTCGAGGCTTCAGAAGTACGTTCTCTACACGTGTGGCTCCCGGTGACAAACTGTCTAGTGAAGCACAGAGAATTAACCCGGTGACCAGCAGCGAGGCCTCTGAGGCTTTTACATTCATACATATATGTATCATCCAACATTCAGGGATGAGGAGGGGAAGCTATTCTCCTTATTATGAGGGGAATTTAGGTTAAAAACACCCAGCAGGGGAACTCCTGCATCTTAAAGGTTACAACACCAACAATAAACTGCAACATTCATTATTCAAATGCAGTCGGAGATGTTTGTTGCATCTCTCTACACACTGTTTACTTCTTCCTTCTATCTGTGATATCATTTCAAACCAAGACAATAGATTAGAAGATTTTGATTAAAATCCTCAATCATTTGGACAATCAATCCTACTGTATATCTAACAGAATTCTTCTTTTCTAAAGAAAACTAAGTTAAAGTTGTATTCTCTTTGTTGCTTTCTAGGATTTTTATTTCACTATCTAGCAGGATTTTTACACTGTTACCCACTCAAAAGTCATTTAGTTTAAGATTATTATAGGTGTGAACCTGCGACAATTAAGACAAGTTTAATGAAGAACAATCCAGTATATTTATGATTTGTAAATATACAAATAGGGATTAAATAAAAGGAAACTGTCTGGAAGCAAATGAGACAGGAGGGAATTCTGTTGCTGGTGCAAAAAAGAAAGAAATCCTGAGACGAGGAGAATTAAGTATCTCAGACAATTAAAAATGGATTCCAAGTGACGGCAAATAAAACCAATAAAGCCACTGACGGAGGCAAAAACTGAGAAAAGAAAGCAAAAGAGACATAAAAATAGCGTAGCCCCCTGTCAAATATGCAAATCTAATGCAAATAGTTGACTGCACTATTGTTAATTACACATTATTTCACCTCACATATTATTCATCAGGATGATTACATTTTGTAAAATCGCACTGAAATGTGTCAGAAGCCGCTCATCTCTACTTCTGTTCTGCATTGCCTGAATTATTTATTAATCATTAGAGTTTACACTGATGTTTGTGAGTTAGAGTAAAAGTTGTTTATTTTTCGCTGAAGTTAAAAATGTAACTTTTAGCACTTTGGATGAATACAAGTCAGTGATTTACAACTACAACACAAAGCGTGTCCTCTGCTAAGTTCCTAGGGAAACAGCAACTCATGGCTTCCTGTGTCCCAGTATTTCTTTAACCCAGCCAGCTAATCTCCACCTACCTATTAATGTATCTGTCTTCTTGCCACTGGTCATAAGTCTGACCTGTATGCAAATGTGTGGCAAAAAATAGGCTCTAATAGGCTCTCGGAGGAGCATGTAGTGGCCTAACTCCTGAGCCAAGAAGGGGCAGCTGCATCGGGGGGAGCACGGAGCGGAGACGGCAGCGTACACAGAGGCTAACCAGGCAGTTTTGCTCATCCCATTTTGCAGAGTTAAAATTTCCTTGACAAAAAGCGAGGAGTACTTTTTTTTGCGCCTCAAGACGTGCTTCACCTTACTACACAGAACAGAAGACTTGGCAGAGGAGGAAATTGAGCCTGATATGAGAAGCACGTGGAGAACTTTTTAAAAAGTCGAGCTGGATGATGATGAGAGATGGAAGAGGGAGTGCCGCTGAGCAGTAATGAGTGTGAATCTCAAGTACGTGGACTGATTGAAGAGGCTCTGTGTTAATCTCTCCCACCAGGCAGAGACGTAGTGTGTGTACCGGTAATGTAAAGTATGACACAGACGGTCGGTACGTTCACCTGAAGGTACAAGGAAACCAGCTGCAACGCTTATGAGCTGCTTTACATAAAAAAAAACAGTCTCAAGAACATTTGATGTTACGATTCTCCTTTAAAGAACTTATAGGATCTCCGACTAATGAACTGACAGCTGAGATTTTTTTTTTCTTCCCCGTGACCTTTTCCTCAGGCTCCTTCTGTCCGATTCCTCGCCGTCACATCTGATGTCTCTCACTCCTCGCAGCTGTTTTCTCTTTTTGCACCGTTACTGTTTTACATCCTGCTCCGCTTCATCTCTTTACTCCCCTGTCAGTCATTTTAATCACCTGTTGAAGTTGCGGCACACTGCGTCTCTCCCTCTCTCACCCCCCTCTCCCTTCATCCATCCGTCCGTCCACCTCGCTGCTCTCACCTGTTCCCTTCTTGCAGACGTAGGGCAGATTGTAGTTGCAGGGGACGTCATTCCATTTGCCATTCTCGTGAGAAATCATCACCACGCAGTCCTCTCCTCCGGCGAAGAAGTTGTCCGGTTGGTTTTCACGCCAGTTCTCATATTGCTGCGCGTGCACAAAAACACATGCATTGCAGAATAAGTTGTACAGTAGAAACCAGCTCTACACATTCCTTTTTAATTACAATTAAACACTGATACACATCAAATACTAAACAGTGATCCTGAAAGTCTCCATTTTCCAAAATAATCAATTATTAGTACAGAAAAATGTAAAATTTTCTCTTTTGATGTCCTGCATTGACTTTGTGATCTCTGTTGCATGTAATTATAGAAAATGAGACTCTGTGCAGAACAGCCTGGAGCAGACGGTGTACTGTATTTCCGAGCAGCTATTCAGGATGATTCAAGCTATAATGTGTGTCTGTTTTTTTGTTATCCTTCACAAATATTATTTTGTTATTCCGTGTGTCAGGGGCCTTAAAGGGATAGTAGCATTTTTTTTTTTAAAGTGGGGTTGTATGATCTACAAATAGCCCCTAAGTACTTTAATTGCAGTAGAAGACTCTCTGCACTCCTCCCGTTAGCAACGCCAGCCCATAGCCCTTGGACCTAACCAACTCACGTATCCCTCCGCCCAGGGTTAGCGCCCGCCGATCAGCAGTTGGTTAGCTCCAGATAAAAACTGTGTTTTTCCTGCACTTTGAAGGGCTGGAAAAAATTATATTATAGCCAACAATGGAACTGTGTACTTTTTTTTCAGGTAAAACCTCTTTTAGGTCGTGAAAATAGGCCGTTTCTTTGGGTCCATTCACAACAATGTATGTTGTAAATCTCTGGGCAGGGCTATTATGGGCTGGCGTTGCTAACAGGAGGAGTGCAGAGAGTCTTCTACTGCAATTAAATTACTTAGGGGGTATTTGTAGATCATACAACCCCACTTTAAAAAAAATGATACTATCCCTTTAAATTCTAACCATGATCAACATGAAAAACATCCACAGCGCGTCCTCACCAGGTCCATCTTGTCGGTCCACTGAAAGTCGTCCTCCACTGTACGATCGTTTAATCCGATCCAGGTGTTGTCGTGGCTCAGACCTGAATATTGAGCAGAGTTGATACATGAAGCAAAATGAATACACAGAAGCAGTGTCTTTTACAGAGAGTATTTGACAGGTTTTCATCCCAATGTTGCCTGAATTTCCTGAAAATCTACATTATGAAAATGCAAATTGATGTGCATTTCAATCCAGCGCTGTTATGCACATGATTATTTGGAGTGGAGCACATCAGGAATGACAGTTGGTGGTGCAAATTATCCGGTTAGCTGCCATTTAACTACCGCAGAAGACGAGGGAGTAACAAGACGACATAATTAAGAGAATACCAGTCAAAGCTACAGCAATGGAAAATCATGTGGGAAATGGGATGAAGAAACTGAAATATGTTTGTCTCGTGTAATTTGAGAAGGGTTACAGTGTCTTCATCGTCCCACACAGGCCTGCTGTTTGCATCTGCTGCCGGTTTCTGTCTTGAGTGATGAATAAGTCACATTTTATTTTTTTTTAATATACAGCACAAAGATTATAATCTAAGGGGAGACCTACATTTTAAAAAACCAAAGGTCCGAACAAATATGAAAAGCATGTGCGTATCGAGCTGTGGGGTGACTTTGTGGAACAGTCTGGAGACGGAAATAAAACAAAGTGCAAATATAAATCTGGTACAAAAAATGTCTTTTACACAAGTATATGGAAGAGGAAGTATGTTAACAGAGGACGATAAGGGATAAATCTATAAATACTGTAGAATAGGGTTGATTGATATATTGTAACTTAGTATATGGTATATATTTAGTTATGGGGATAGTTTATATATTTATATTTATATTAATGATGATGTGTGTAGTATATATTTATTTTGGTAATTATATAGTTATATAGATATTTATATAGTATATATTTTTGTAGTTATATATTTATATAGATATTTGGTCTATACTTATATAGGTGTATTATGTAGTTAGGATGTGTAGATGAAAGTAAGTATTGTACTTCTTCCCATTCCTTTTTCGAACAATCAGCAGTGTTTGTTATGTTTTAGCTCTTTATTTTAATGTATTTTTTTTAATTCTCTTTTTCTTTCTTTTGTATGTACAATAGTTACATACATTTTCTTTTTTTATGTTCAAAATAAATATATTCATTCAAAGACAAATATGTATGGAAATTGGGGTTAAAGACCCCTAAACACTGAATACAATTATCCACAGTGTAGAATCATTTATGCAGATCGGGTTAGAATCTTTTCAGATATTTTAAGTCCATCTGTGGCTCATTAATACCCACAATGTTCAGATCCCACCTGCCCAGGTCTTCTGTAAACCCAAACCTCAAAACACCTCCTCCAGATCGTCAGAGAGAACATTACACATGTTTTCACAGGTTCAGTTGTACTGCACAGGAGTTGTACACTGACCTTCGGGTGTAAAATCGGCTGTGTGTTCATTAATATTACATATTGTGCTTCAGGTTATTCTTTGTGCAACACTTAGTTGTGGAGCTGAGCGGCGGCGCACTCGGCTCTGAGATGAGCAGTAATAGAGTTACACTGTTTCTGTCTCTGATGTCGAGGTGATGAGATTTTTGTTTGCGTGTGAAAAGGAAATTTCACTAATGCCGTTATGGGTTAATGTCATTCGTGCGCACCGTGGTTGTGGTTGTAGAGACACGTGCATGTGCGTACACGCATGTAATGGAATTTCAATCATGGTGTATCTGATTAACATCATTACCAGGCCCATTAATCCTCCTAATGGCTCTGGTCCCCTTATTGCAGGGGTGGAGACGTCTATTTTCGAGGCGATTAAGCACCCTTTTTGGAAACCGCGCGTGTGTGTAGAAGAAAGATGGCTGCTTAGATGGACGGCGCTGTCCTGGCATCAGTCCGAGACAGAGGGAGGTTCCAATATTACAGAAGCTTTGCTGCTGCTGGTGATCTGGTCTTATCGCAACACAAGTGGCTGTGGAGCGCTGCCAGGGCAGCGAGGAGCCGAGAACGAGGAGGAGATGAAGGTTTACGAGGCACCAAAGAAAGACTTTATGGATATTAGCATGCTAATGTTGCCTGCTACAGTCAAACTGCTCTCTGTGGCCAAATATTTAAGTCTGTGAAGAAAACCCAGAAAAAGCTTGCATTAAAACACAAAGTGTGGCACCATTTCCTTTTTTTTTTTTGCTCCTGTGCCAAAAAATCCTAAAAGGATTTGAGAATAATTCAAGACAACATGAAAGACCAGATGGACGGGCTTTGCTACATAGGGCAACACAATCAAAAGCAGATGGCTTTAGACACCCGACGCACGACAACCGATGATGACTGTTATTATTAATAAACATCATGAATATTATATAATTTAAAAAATGACCTCACATGGAAATCCAAGTGAAGTCATGAGACAGTTTCACTTTGTCTCAACAAGTGCATCAAGTGTCATAATTATATAAGCACAATTTAAAACATGATCTTATTTAATCCAGTCTCAACACACTGACACTTACTTTCCATCACTGGACACAAATGCAGTTACACACTCAGCCACTGTGAGGATTTTTCACCTGCCTCAGAACAAATCGCATTTGAAGAAAGAATATGATAGTTTATTAAATGTTGTGTCACGGAGCCTTACATCACAGCCTGTAGCGGCGTTTCATCGCAGCAAATGGCGCTACACATTTATTTGGCTGAACAGGCTTCGGCTCCTCAGGGGGTTTTTTTCAGAAAGGGGGGCCGCAATAAACTCTTCAAGGGCCATTCAGAGCTGAAGCAGACAGACATTTATCACTGAGTTATGGAATACACATAAGACAAGAGGTGCCATCACCAAGTATGGTAATAATAAAGTGGAGGAGTAGATATAAATCCACAGCCAGTAGAAAAGCAGAGTGTTGCAGATTAGAGGCAGACAGAGGGAGAGCTAGTTATAGATTATAAAAACCAAATCATTGACATGATTTAAACTTGTCTGGTGTCTTTAACCTTCATTGGTGAATGTGAGAGTTTCTGTAACAGCAGCAGGAGGCACAGCTAGTTTTGGAGTATATTTTTCTTTATCACATTCTATTCTAATTTTTTTTATTTTTTTATTTATTTAATGTTTCCCCCTAAAAAAGGTAACACTTGAGCTTTCTTTAACATAAAGCTGAGCCACTGTTGCTATATAGAAAAAACTCATAAACAAAAGAGAATGGCGGGGCAGTGTGTTGAGGCTGTTGTCCTCTGCACGCGACCCCGGTTCGAGTCCTGCGCCGGGCGGCCCTATCCTGCGTGTCATTGCCCCCCTCTCTGCCTCCCAATTCCTGTCTCTCTCGACTGACATTAAAGGCAAAAAAGCCCATAAAAAAACAATTTAAAAAAAAGAGAATGGCAATAATAAAATTTTGGTCAGCGAATCATCAAGCTTCAAAGTAAAAACATTGGGCCTCATTCACGAACCGTTCTTAAGAACAAATTTGTTCTTAAGTCCTACTTATGAAGATTTTATGAAGATTGTGGCATTCATGAATGTTTTCTTATCCAGAATTTGTTCTTAACTACGAACAAAATCTACGAAAAGTCAGGAGTATACAGTACTTACGCACTTTTAAGTGCTGAGACTTCTGCAAAATAACCGATCATAGCGTTTTCTTTTGTTCTGCAGTTGTATGATGTTTGAATAAGAATCACTTTCTTATCTTTTATGATGTTTTTAATAATCATATATAAACAAATCGCAAATCATTGCGGTCTCTTAAAAAACATTATAGACTTTTTTTCTCTTTTTTTTGGGGGGGGGGTGTTTCATATGTGATAATATGATGATATTTGTGATGGCACACGTGAGAGCGTGGTCTCTCTGATACAGTAGTAACCCGAAGAGCTGCATCCACTGCTGATGCTACTACAGTAAATATAGCCTAAATATAAAAATATAAACTAAATATAAGCCTTTTGTTTGTTTCTTTGTTTCATTCCTGTCGCAGTAGCTCCACTTCACTACTAAAGTTTGGAGTCTGGTGCCCCCTCCCTCCCAGATTTTCATTTGAGCATTTCAACTTTCTTTCTCTCTTCACCTCCTCTGCTCAGAGCCTGTGGGTTCTGCACACGGCCCTGCAGTCTCATGCCCTTTTACGGGCATTGATGGGGCGGTTACCTATGCTGATCCTATGTTAATTAGACTCACCTGGCACACGCCCTCAGCTTACGAGGAGGTGGCATAAGAACACAGCTGCGAACAATTCTGAGGCTTACGAACGCGTTGATGAATCTGACGTGGTTTTCTTAAGGAACCTCTTAAAAACAACTTAAGAAAGAATTTAAGCAGATTCTTAAGAAGATATTGGTGAATAAGGCCCATTATCTTCATCTTATGTTATTCACTGATGTTAACAGTGGTGATTGAATTTTAATAATTGTAATATGATGTATGATTCCTCTCCATACATTTTTAGATACTGCCATGTGACAATGACCTTTTCATTAAAAAAAGGGGGTAAACTCAGCTGCTGATATATCTCAACAGCCATTCTTGTACTCTCAGGTTAAACTCTGATAACTTTATTTATCCTTTAATATTTGATTATAGCCATCAGCAGGTTAAACATTTAATTACAGCAGCTTGTCCAATATTTTTGGTTTGAGACCATCCAACAACTGCCGACATCCTCATTAACCTCAGCTGCATGTTGTGTTTAGTGCCAATCAGCACATGTTGGCATGGTGAAAGTGGTAGTCTAGATATTACACTTGCTTCTCATTAATATGTGGGTACGTTGCCGTGATAGCATTAGCGCTCTGCTAATACACAGCCTCACACAGCCACCAGAACGGCTCAGGCTCCTCTTAACCGATAATTCAACCAGAGATTTTTCATGTCCGTCAGACCTTTGGAAATGCTCCAAACCACCTAACGCTGCACAAAATGAATAGGACTTTTATTTACAGGGGCCCGAATGCCCGAACTTATCGGTTCTAATTTAGGATTTCCTGCTGTGTAATCAGATAAGAACAAACACTTAGAGCCGCTACGCCGTCTGTGCCAAGTGCAGTCGACCTCCCGTTTCTCCTCAACCTCCACCCACCTCTGATGAAGTTCTGCTCGGCCAGGCTGTGGATGCTGGCCAGGTGGCCGCTGTGCTCTCTGCAGTCCTTCTCGGCGTCCTCCCAGGTGTGTCTGCGGCTGAAGTACCTGTAGCAGTGGCCGTGGAACTTCCTCCAGGTGTGCTCGCAGCCCTCGGTGTCTGCAGGTGTGGTGTGTGGCAGGGTTCGGGGGGGAGGGGAGGGAAGAGGAGGAGGTGGGAGGTAATTGAAAAAGACAGTGATTAGTCGAACGGAAAATCCATGTGGGAAGAGTAATGTGGTGTTTTTGATCATTAAACACCCACAGTCGACAGCTGCAAAAGAACAATAGTGTTGCACAGGAAAAGGAGTAGGAGGGTTTTTGGACAAAAAGGAGGAATGCCAATATTATTTTTGTCCAATTTCTGTTTTGCTGAGCGAATTCCCTCCTTGTGTCTGGCGGCCTACAAGATCTACATAATACATTCCCCCCACTGTACTCCTTCAGCACCAGCTTTGCTTCAAGTGCCCCGTGTGACACTCCTCTCTGTCTCCATCCCTCCATCTTTGCCTCTCTGTGTGCATTTTCTCTTTGATTTGACTTGGACTTTTTAATCCGCAACAGAGGCAAGCCTGCGGTGAGACAGCTTTAGTCCAGTGAAAAGGGCGTTTTAATCTATTCAAATGACAACAATCCTTAGAAATTGCTTCCAGTGCGCAACGCTCGCTTGGTAATTAAGCCCTGTCACAGTCCTGTCAGAGCATTGACTCTCCCTCCATCCCATCCCATCCCTCTTCTCCTCTCCTCTCCTCTCATCTCATCTCATCTATCCCCCCAACATCTCTCTGGGGGTTATCTGTGTGACTGTGAGCTGTACATCTCAAATGTGATGTGGGTTTTTAGCAAAATGTGTGTGAATGCATGTGTAGTTGATGCAGATCAGGCTCCGTGTGTCAGCCGAGCCACCTCCGGTTTCCCCTCTCCTTCTGCCCCCTCTCTCCTTTCCTGCGGAGCGGGGATCAGGGAAAAGGCCTCAGCTTTTCCTCCGACAAATCTGAAGCGACACCAGTAAATTGGGCAGTGCAAATTGGGCCGTATGGGGCCCTGCTTAGTATGCAGAGGGATGCAGTTTGGCCGTGGAGGGAGGAGGAAGAGGTAGAGGAGAGGAGTCCATTATGAAAGCCCTTTTACACTGTAATATAAAATAAGGGCCTGAAAACCTTCATCCTGAGAGAGAAAGTGCTTTTCATACTGTTCAGCATCGCTCCGTTCACAGTGTTCTTCAGGGCCATTTGAGTCGCAGCGCTGTGAAGTGCGGTGACATCGCTTCGCAAAATGCAATACGCCGGGTCACAGTCAGAGTGTCTCCGCAGGTGAAGCTACATTTTGCCTCTTATGCCGAGGCTCTTTCCAAAGCTGCTCCTTTGAATCAATACATTCGCTAATTCAACAGATAGTTCTATATTTTTCTCTCTCCTGCAGCTCGGTCCATTAGCCGGCTCAGAAGCTGTACACCGACGCCTCGACTGCCCCTGGTGAGTGTGAAAGTGACATTGAGCAATGGCGATAAGCAATTTGTAAGAAAACTGCTGCTTGATGTGCAAAGCATCACAATGTGTCCAACACGTATACGAAACTGTCATCAGGTGGTCTTGTCTTTTGTCCGCTTAACATAAAGCTCTGTCATGTCAGGAGTCAGACGCACCGTTTACATGCAAACTGAAGCTGGCAACATGTGGAAACAGAGCAAAAAGAGGAATGGAGAATAAAGAGAGTGATGTTTGCATGGAGGGAAGCGTCTGTCCACTTTTATCGCACTTTCATGCTCGAGTGAAATTCGTCTCTGTTTGAAATTCATCATTCACCCACAGACTTATTTGACATGCATTCATTCAGACCCCATACAGTCGCCCTGATGCAAATGGACTTCTACACACAGGAAGAAGCCTGTTCCCACTGTAACAATGAGTCACAGTCAGGGCTGAATAGCAAGCCTCGATAGTTTTTTTTTTTGTATCAACTGGAATTTAACCAAGCACTGAAAACTGCACTGAAAATTGGAATTTAAACTATTACGTCATTTTTGTAATCTTGTTTACTCATCGTCCAGTAGAGGAATAAAGGCCTCGTGTGGCTGCTTGAGTTTAGTTTGTCCTCGCCGACACTCTTTATAGCACAGCGTTTAAATGATGGCCCACCTCAGCAGCCAGGCACACAGGGCAGAGGGAATAACAGTAAACTCACAACAGATTTACGACTACAGTGGCTGGAGAGAAGAGTGACGGAGGAAGGATGGATCCACGCACACACAAGACATGGATCATGGTACAAATAACTCGTGCGTGGTATTTCTTTACATATGAAACGAGGTTTATCACACAGTGAACATTTTGAGAACGTAAATCTGTGTCGTCCATATTTTAAAAAAATCTGACAAATCTGACATTCAAATAAATTCCTGTCCTTCATGTGGCTGACATGCATTGACAGAGCACTCGCTACCATCATTAAACCAACATCTGTCACACATACAAACACACAAACTACAGCGCTGAATCACCAGCTCTAGACTGTGTGCAAGTACAACTTTTAGCAGATGCATGTTAGGCCATTAAGTTATAGCAACAAGCAATTTGTTTTTTTAATACCTCTTTGAAGTATATTTAGATAAATAGAGCAGGAAATAAGAACCTGTCAAGTGTTATCTGTTGTTAATCCAACACAAACATACTGTAGCGCTGAGGGTCACGGCGCTGTTTAAACTTCAGGTCAGATCATCAGTGGGATTACTGCATCGCCTCTTTGCTCCCGTCCTAATTTTATCTGATGAAGTTTTCCGAGCTGTGATGAAAGTTTCTCCGACAATTATTGTCAATGCAAATGTGGAGAATTGCTTCATTACTTCGGCAGCTCAAATTTCTCCTGATAGTCTGGGGATTTAGTCAGACGACCTCGAAACATGCTGATGACATGAAACTCAATTAGCCACTTGAGCGTTCGCAGCTTCCTGTGGGCGGCTCGGCGTCTCTCTGGTTAGCTCCGCCGCTGTAACAGAGAGATGAGGCTGGATTTAACTTCTCATTTGGACCTCCTCATTTAAGAATAGATTCCCATTTACAATGCACGGTGGGAGCACTGCTCTAATCTACCCACAGTTTTTGGACATGAATTCAAAATATGACTGTAATAGCTGAGTCGCAGAGAAGAAGCAGAGTTATTTTCCAAAGATGGTTCAGCCGAACTTTTTGGGATTTGCTTGGAGATGAGTAAAAAGCCCTGAACACAAGAGCACAGTTAAGACGACAAGAAGCTCCAATTAACCTCAACCTTTTCAACTCTGATGGCTTCTCATTTTTCCCCTGTTGGTTGGTGAAGAATTTGCAAACACCTCACTCACTTTTATTGCTATAGTACAAGTATATCCAAATGCTGCTGTCACCACTCCAAACCCTGAGGCCAAATGTATAAAACTCTGTGTATTTTCAGGTGTAGAAATCCGTGTGTGCACAAAACAGGAAACATGCATATGCAGTCTTCCCGTAAGATGTATAAAACCCCACGTACGTATATTCCCACGTGTTTTTTTCTCATACATCATACATTTTCTGGGTGCAGTAAATTCGGTGAGTTCTGAGCCACAGACACTAGAGATTTATCCATCCTTCCATCCATTATCTAAGAAAAAAAGTGGTCTGACTGGAATCTCAAACGAGAGGCGGGGTACACCCTGGGACCATATATAGACAGACAACCATTCTCTCATTCACACCTATGGTCAATTTAGAGTCCAATTAACCTAACCTGCATGTCTTTGGACTGTGGGAGGGCTGTACCCGGAGAGCGCATGCACGGGGAGAACATGCAAACTCCACACAAATGCCTCCTGGTTCGATCCAATACCAAGTAAATACCAGGCCGCCCCACTAGAGATTTAAAAAGAAGAAAAAAAAAACAACAAAAAAAAAACAGGGGACCAGGAACCCCAGCGCTCTCTGTCCTTATTGTGCGCACTAGGGCTGTGCGATACTGCAAAATTTGGTATCGATCCAATACCAAGTAAATCATCTATATGCAAATTTGAATAAAAACTTAAATTTTCATGATTATTTAATACATTTGTAAGTTTTCTTTTAATTAATCATGTCAGTGATGATAATAAAACACAGGACAAAGTTGTCTTATTCTATTAATCAGTCTGCCAAATTACTGTGATGACCAATTACACCGAAAAATAACATTAGCTGTAAAAAAGCTCCATACGGCTCCTCATCCGCTCTGCCATCATCAGTGAATGAGTGACAGTGGAGGGGGGAGCAGAGGAAAGGGGAGGGGCTAATTGAGCATGAGTGAAGTGTTGTACAGCCAGACGGTCACTTTGTACAGAAGAGAAACTGAAACTTAGGAATCGATCTCATCACACAAGTATCGATCAATACCCAATACCAACGTTAGTATCGATACTATCGATATTTTAAATCGATCCGCCCGGCCCTAGTGCACACTGGTCCAAACTGCCATCAGTGGCAATGTGCCAGATGAATCAGGAGACACAGATTCAGTTCAGATTCAGTTTAAATTGCAGTCGGACATGCAATGAAAACTAACTACGTAGTGTGTTCTTAGTTACAACATTATTTAGACCCTGGTGCCTCTGGTGCCAGAGCGCACAACCGGACGCACACACGTGTCCTTATTGACTGTGTCCTATCACACAATGAGATTATTATAAACTGTATTGATGGAAGTGAGGGAACTTAAAGTGATACTGCGGGAATCATCATAAGAAATAAACTATTTTTCTTTTTCATTTCCTCTTGTTTCATTACACAAACACTGTTCACTTACCACGCTCACTGTCGCTGCATCACATCAAGACGTATTTGTACAGCTGCTGCAGCTGGTTGATTATTAACACAATGTAACGCAAAAAATATCTAAATGAAACATCTCTATTATCCTTTTTGCCAACACGCAACACCACAATAATCTGAAACGACATGAAGATGGGAGGCTACGCATGGTCTGCAGCATGCCCGTGGATTTTTATACATAAGGAAAAATACGTGGAAAGTGGCGTACGCACAAATTTAATGTGTATGCATGGTTTATACATTTGGCCCCTGGTGACTGGATGGTGTGACGGGGAACGGATTCTGGACAGGCAGCAACCCCTCATTCATACTGCAAGAAAAATGTCTAGTTATGTATTTGTTATGATCACTCACTCTTTCCAAGCCTCATGTCTCTTAGTGATGGGACACGAACAAACCATTACAGATTTTTGCAGATTGCTTTACTGTGTTTGGATTAATTAACGCTTAAATAAGCTTCAAAAAGAAAAACAACTGTATTTATTTATAGAAAGGCTCAGCCGAATTCAGGCTGACAGTAGCTATGGATTAAAAAACAAACAAACTCTACTTTCTTATTAATCTGAATGAGGCCAGTTTGTTTGCTTCACCTGGTAAAAAAAAAAATCTGACCCAGGCTCAGTTTTTTTCCCTTGCAGCAACTGACCTTTATGTAAAAGTTTGGTTATAGTTGTGTCTATAAAACATGAGAAGATTCAGTCAGTTTCAAAGGACACCAAGGAGCATTTGAATCAGCATTTTTGCAGCGCTGCGCCTCCCTGTGCTTTGAGAGCATGCTTCTGAACACAGTTGCAGATTAGCATTATCTTGCCCAGTGTTACTGCTGTTATCTCAGGCCTCATGTGGCTAAAATCACTCAGTGCTGCTGCTGCTATTCCCTCTGCCTGACTGTTACCCTACTCTTTCACTCCCTCCATCACCAGACCTGGGAGCTACCTGCCTGCATGCCCACATGGCTGCTGCTGCTACATTGTACTGTATTAACACCGGGAGTGGGTCCAGTTTGGCTCATGCAGGTGGGAAATGGGATGTTATCTACAGGAACAGGGACAGGCAAGTCGACGCAGGTGTCACAGAGGGAGACAGGAAAAATACACACAAGAATAGGCATCTATAAATTAAACATACAAGCCTTATTTGAAAGGTGTCTAGACTGGCAGTCGGCCCAGACTCTATGTTTATGTGTATATATACTACATAAGACCAGCACTGGCCAGTTTCTATTCTAGAAAACTTTGGTGTCCAAGGAAGATAAAAAAAATATAAAGACAGACAAACTAAGTGCATCAAACGCAGAGTGGGAGGATAGAAAAGAGAGAGAAAGACAGAATAAGAAAATGAAAGAGTGAGAGAAACAGACAGAGATGGAAGGAGAGAGAAGGGGAAGAAAAGGGAGTGATCAAAAATAAACAGGCATGTTTTCTCCCCCTCAGATCTTCAACCAACTCTCTGCTGATTTCTTCTCCCACTCGCTGACAGTGAGGCTCAAAGCCCGACATCACATCAACCTCTTCAAATATTTAGACATTATTCAAGTCGTCTTTTTTTCCTCGTTTTCCCTCTGTCAGGCGGAGAGAGAGAGGTAGGGGGTACGTTTCAGCGATTAATATTCCCACAGATTTTTAGCGAACGGCAGTTAGGAAATAAAAGGCCATACACTTCCATCTGACTGATTGGGTCGTTTATCCACATCGCCATGTGATATTTCTGCTCCTCGGCTTTTTTAGATCCCTGAATGATGAAACGCCATGTGTTTGCATTTGTGTGTGTGAGTGAGTGTGAGTGTGTGCACGCTGCCATTTTGCCTCCTCCCTATGTGACTCTTTGAAGGCTGGCAGCTCAGTGTCCCATTTGCGAGTGGGCAGATGACAGCAGCCCAGAGAGAGAGGGAGAGAGGGAGAGAGAGTGAGGAGAAAGAATCTGCAGATCGTCAGTGACAAAAGGTGAGACTGTGAGGAGAATCTGCAAACAGCTGTGAAATTATTGATGGTTATTACGAGGGCAGTCTTGATTAATGGAACGTCCTAATAGTGTGATTCTCACAATTAGGAGTAATGGATGTTACAGTAAAACAGCTACAGAGCCCAACATGAATGACTGATGCTGGTCTGAAGGCTCATTCTGCATAATTAGCCCATAGATGTGTCGCTGCAGATTGATGCTGATGGAGGACACGGAGGTAAAAGTGAGGGCAGCGCAGCCTTTTACAGTAAATAGGCAGAAATTCATAAAACATGCACACAGCAGCAGGTCCAGGGAACGCGCTTCAACACTTTGTGCAATTAGTGCACAAGGCACGGAGAGCACACACAAACTGTATTTATATCTTGGCACGCTGCGAGTGGGAGCAGTTACGTGCGTGTGCAGCTAATGCAAACATAAACACAGAAGTGAAATAACCTATTGCACCTGTGTGCCCTCTTCATCCTTATCATCATCATCCTCATAAAAACACAAGACATGAGGGCAAAGATCATTTCATATGTGAGTGAGTAAAAATACTTTGTGTAAAAGGAGGTTGCTCATACAACAGCAACCGTTTCACAGAACTAGAATAGCGCTCAGGTAAACACACACCTCCACCAAGCACAAACAATCCTACATATATTTCCTCACCTCAAACATAGGTTTATCTGTTCACATCAAAATTCATACATTATTACTACAAACTGGGTTCGTCCCTGACCCACACCCCACTAGCCTCGTAAACCAGCCTCTCCTAGAAATGCAAATCATTTCATTTCTGAGGGGGAGTCTGGCCTCATCCCCACTGTGAGCGTTTGGGGTGGGCGGGAGTAGCAGCGTTGACAGATGACTGATTCAGCCAATCAGCAAGTTGCTATATCAAACTTTTCGAATCCAGTTGGAAGAACAGCGAAAACGTCTTTTCCTTCAAGAAACTCAACAAGCGCCGACTCTTGCTCTTGTTTAATTGCTGTAATGGATGTAGTAAGAACTTCCCTTGTTGCTGTTTTTAGGCTGCTACTGCTATATTGAATATCTTTGCTGCTAGTTAGCTCCGCCGTGGTAAGAGTCGCGCAGTGTAGTGACGGGGCTTTGCACCAGTCGGTCCCTGATTGGCCAACGTGCTGTGTCAATCACAGAAATCTGAGCGGCGACGCTGATTGGCTCGTCCTTCTGAGGGTTTCAGGCCAAACGCTCACAGTGGGGATGAGGCCAGACTCCCCCTCAGAAATGAAATGCATTTCTAGGAGAGGCTGGTTTACGAGGCTAACACCCCACATCCTCCACCAAATTTGGTGCAAATTGGTTTTTATAAAAGAAAACAGTTTAGTGAAAGCTACTGTAGGACCGAAAGAGCAAAGAGGAAAATTCAGCTGCTACATAGAAAACATAGATGAACATTTTAGTGGAGTAGCTCAGTAGTGAATATTAAGTGAATATTGGACATTTATTAATCAAGTGGATGGAAATACAAGTTCAGAGGAATGCTAATATTACTGCGTGTGTGAATATCCAGCTGGTGACTAACTGTTTGTTAACCAACTCAAAGTGGGCAAAATAAACCAGTTGAAGCAGATCAAGCAGGAACCGACGAGCAAGTCTAGAACTCCATTTTTCCTGTGGCATTGAAATGTTTTCTTTGTTGTAAACAAAGATTAGGCAAATTAGACTGAAAAGAGAAAACAATGATTGAAGCCTTCGTGTTGATTTTTGTAAATAACCTCTGCGAGTCTCTCTGATGTTTGCGTGGAAGCCGAGGTGAACAGGAAGAGTGAAATCACCTGGCTCTGTGGTGGAGGAGGAGGAGATGCTGCTGGGTGTTCTCTGTTTGTTTCTGTTATTTTCCTGCTTTAATACGTGATCTCATTAAAACTTTACATGGCATGCAGCCACTGCCTGTTTGCAAATCTGGAAGGAATGCTGCGAATGGGAAGAAATACCAGAGGAGCAGGCAATTTGGTGGGCAGGAAACAAAGCCGGAGCAAGGCTGTTGTGTTTCGAGAGCAGGTGAAGTTCCAGAGTTCCTCGAAAAAGGTTGCTGGAAAAGTTCCTGGTTGGTGGAGTTGAACCGCAGGATGTTGGCATATGAAAGGCAAAAAAGGAGCGCAACGCTAGAGGCCAAGCTTCACAACTTTGCTATCGGAGGGCTGGTGCGGTTTTCCTGGGAATATCAGAGAGAGGAACAGTCGCACTATAAACCTCTGGCACAGCTCAAAGTAGCGTTTTACGTTTATGTTCAATAATGCACTGCAGAGGAACACAGAGCCTCGCCGCTCCCTCCATCTCTGTCTCTGTTTTCATCTGGTGTAACACCTGCTCTGATGCTCCTCACGCTTTTTTCTTCACAGTTTGTCTTTTCTGACTGAACTTCCTTCCAGTCAGGGAGGAGAGAGTGACAGTTTCTTCAGGAACGTTGTCTAATTAAGCACCTTGAATGAGAATGAATTACCCCCTCATCTCGCCCGCTTTCCTGTTTGGAGGGAAAACCGCCAAGTGTTGAGCGCAGTAGCATATGGAGCGAGAGTGTTGGCTTGCTATCACTCTGTACGACCAGCCTCTGCCTGGCTGAGGCGAAACATGAGGGGAAAGTACGGTGGCCCTGAAGTGCAAAACACAACAGCAAATCAGACAACAACAGCAAAAGAGAAAACACAACACAAAAAAAGAAAACACAACGGCAAAAGAGAAAACACAACACCAACAAAGAAAACACATCATACTAGACATGTCTAGTCTCTGAATGGACAAAAGAACTGGTAAGCACCGACCAATCAGAGACTAGACATGTCGCCCGATGGTACCTACCTTTTCCGGTTTGGTTAATTTCGTTGTGTTTTCTCTTTTTGTGTTGTTTTCTCTTTCTGTGTTGTGTTTTCTCTTTTTGTGTTGTGTTTTCTCTTTTTGTGTTGTGTTTTCTCTTTTTGTGTTGTGTTTTCTCTTTTTGTGTTGTTTTCTCTTTTGCTGTTGTGTTTTCTCTTTTTGTGTTGTGTTTTCTCTTTTTGTGTTGTTTTCTCTTTTGCCATTGTGTTTTCTCTTTTTGTGTTGTGTTTTCTCTTTTTGTGTTGTGTTTTCTCTTTTGCCGTTGTGTTTTCTTTGTTGGTGTTGTGGTTTCTCTTTTGCCGTTGTGTTTTCTCTTTTTGTGTTGTGTTTTCTCTTTTTGCCATTGTGTTTTCTCTTTTTGTGTTGTGTTTTCTCTTTTTGCCGTTGTGTTTTCTCTTTTTGTGTTGTGTTTTCTCTGTTGGTGTTGTGTTTTCTCTTTTGCCGTTGTGTTTTCTCTGTTGGTGTTGTGTTTTCTCTTTTGCCGTTGTGTTTTCTTTGTTGGTGTTGTGTTTTCTCTTTTTGTGTTGTGTTTTCTGATGTGCCGTTGTGTTTTCTTTTTTTTGTTGTGTTTTCTGTTTTGCTGTTGTTGTCTGATTTGCCGTTGTGTTTTGCACTTCAGGGCCACCGTAGGACAGTGTGGATGTGTGTCTGTCTCTTCAGGAGGACCCTGCAAGCTCCCCAGGTCTCCCTCTCCTCTCAGTCTCGGCGCATGAACCTCTATCCACATGTTATTAGAATGCACAAATCTTCATTGGCATTAATAGCCTCTAAAGACCCAGAGGATGCACAAAAAATAATTTGAGCAGAGCTTTTAGCTGAATCATCGGTTTAGACGGCGAAAACAGCGTGCAGAGAGAAGGCAGTAAAGTTGGCGAACTCAAGACTCCTTCGTTCTCAGCTCCCCTGTCAGATCCGAGTGCAGGTGCTGAGTCATGATACCACCCAAAGAACAATGAGATAGAAACAAGAAAAAAAACAAACTAGGAGCCGACATCAAACAGCAAAATGCAGTTTGTAGACCACAGGTTCAGCTGAGATGCTGAACTTGTGTACTGCATCTTCCCAGGAGTGTGGAGAGGAGATAAGCTTGGAGTGACATACCTAATCGACCAATAACGTTTCAAGAATGAACAAATCTTGCCCAGAGGCGATGACATGAAAAATGAAGTGACCTGTGATGAACTCATCTCAACTCACATCAGCTGAAACCTGCAGCTACATTTCAAATAGGACAACATAAACAGAGCAGATACGAGACCATTTACACAACTAAAGTACTGTAGATACACATGAAAAAAAATGCAGAATTATAGCTAGAAATCTAAAAGAAAATCTCAGATCTAAAATGTAATTATGGCATCCTTTTGATCAAAACATATATTTTGCTCTCAATTCGAGTCTGTTTTTAATCCTCAACATCAGAGGAGTTGGAAAAATCTGAGGATTCTGCTAAATATTGAATGTTACCCTGCAACATCAGGGTAACTTTAATCCTCACATTTTAACAAGTGCCCCAATTTGATTTATGTTGACGTTTCGGTGACGATGCCCTCTAGTGGCTGTGGCTGTGGCCATTAAAATGCACAACAGAAACATTGGTAACACTTTACAATAACATTAGTTAGTACATTATTAAACATTAATTAACTGTTAACAGATATATTAACTATTATTATGAATTACTTACATTAATTAATGTAACCTATTAATAAGCAGTTAATTCATGTTTACTACTCAAAGTTAGTTAATGAATTTAAAAAGTTGAATAATACAATTAGTTATCATTATGTATGCATTACTCAGCATTAATTAACACATTAGTTTATTAATGCTTAATAAAGTACTAACTAACGGGACCCTTATTGTAAAGTCTTACTGAAACATTTAGTTAAGGTCGGGAAAACATGGCAGCTCATAAAAATGTTACTGCTAATTCATTGCAGGTCTATGATGAGATTCCAATCTCTTGCATGAAAGTGCAATGCACCCAAGATAAAGGGTATGATACATCATTCGCTGACATTTAATTCTGGCATTATATATTAGCTGTATATACATTGTACATCGTGAGCTGCAGGACTGTCCAGTGTGGACAACAGGGGAATCCTCGGTGTGCCCACATTTTCTGTGACATGCAACTGAGTGCAGTCAGTGCACATCACAACTCAATCACCCTCACTGGAACCAAAGAGACGTGCATGTAGTATATAGAGAGGTGGGCTATGAAAGCAGATGAGTCTGAGCCAGACAGTGACAGAAATGTGAAATGACAGAGTGACAGAAGGAAGTGCATCTGGTGCTTTCTGAAACACTTCCCGGTGCTGTTAGTCAGTTCAGTCTGCTCTGCTCGTCATTAGTCTCAGTGTGTCGGCTACGCTGCATCGTCTGCTTCCAATACGCAGCGCTGGTGTTGCTGTTGGCGGCGGCAGCAGCGTCAAAAGTCTCTGTATCCGTCTGCCCCAGATTCACCTGTCGTCCTCTTTATGGGGAAGATGTGCTCTACTTCGCTTTAGGTTCCCTGTTATGCTGTCTTGTTTTTGTTTTCCTGTCAAATCCAACTCACCTCTGTGCATGTGTGTTTGAAAAATGTGTACAGCCTGCTGAGAGGAACAATTTAGCCTCCACTGGATTTGGAAGTTGTGGTGGATAATAATCTTGTTGCACTTTCTGAAGGCGGCAGACTTCGCTTGGCATACTTGTGGGGTGAACTCATTGGTATGCTTGTCTGTGTTTTAGCCTCCGCTCAACTAGTAGATGCCAGTCATTCCCGCCAGTAACGGCGGAACAGCCTACCGGGGGCATGTAGCATGTCTTTCCAGAAACTGAAGTAATAAATATTAATGATTTGACGTATGGAAACAGAGCGAGCAACAGACGGGGGGTGTTGGAGAAGATGAATGAAATGTCAGCCACTCCTCGCCGGCCTTCTCTGTGAGTTTAGGGCGGCAGCAAACACATTCCTCACAGATAACCGAGCAGCAGCCAGTCACCCTGGGATTAATTAGCTACACAATCCTTTTAACACAAGCTTTTTGTTTCCAATTTGTGGATTATTTGTTCTGTTAGGAACCACAGAGAGAGCGAGAGAGAGAGAAAGACAGAAAGAGGGAGGGAGAGAGAGAGAGAGAGACCTTATTTCCTGAGGATTAGATTATTGTTTTATTAAGATGGTTGTTTTGTAACCACGAGCTACTGCACCCCACTGTAATTTCACCGCTTGGAGTCGGAGCGTGCAACTGCCATCAAAGATGCTGCTGAATAAACAGACAGGGAAAGAATCGTTTGATATCTGAAGGGGAACATGGGTAGGTAGACCCAGTTTCACTTGTATGTGTGTACGTGGCAAATAATGTATCAGCGCGCTGCCAAAGTGGAGAAATAACAGGAAGGAAGTGACTCCTCGCTTTGTGTCTTTGTGAGGCTAGAGTCGAGTTGTAGTTGTAGCTTGAAGTGATTTTACCTGGTTGTCATTTGCCTGGGTTGGGATTTGGCTAATCTTAGCTCGGTGGCTAGGAAATAAATACATTATTTCAATTAGGGATGCACTGATTATTTCAATCGGTAGGGACCGATACCACTTTTTTCAAACCGATACCGATACCGACTTGGATCTGGTATCGGGTGATCCTTCTACCACAACAAAAAAACAAACGATAAGGCAAAATGCAATGAATTGGAAGACAAGTTTTATTTTCTTCTCTGCTTGTTACAACAAAATTTGTTGTAATAAGTCTCTGATCTAAAAAAAAAATACAACAAAGATGCAAAGCCACCCTCTGATCGTTGTCTTCATGCAGAGCAATTGCATGCACTGGTATCGGTTCTTGGTATCGGTAAAGTTCACCGATACCGATACAAGTATATTACAACAGTATCAGGGCCGATACCCGATACCAGTATCAGTATCAGTGCATCCCTAGTTGTAATATACTTGTACTCGCACTCGCTAAAGTTCAAGAACCGATACCGTGCATTTGCTCTGCATGAAGACCACGATCAGAGGGTGGCTTTGCATCTTTGTTGTTTTTCAGAGGCTTGTTACAACAAATTTTGTTTGGTTTTTTTTAGATCAGAGGCTTGTTACAACAAATTTTGTTGTAACAAGCAAAGAAGAAAATAAAACTTGTCCTCCGATTCATTGCATTTTGCCTAATTGTTTGTTTTTTTGTTGTGGTAGAATGATCGGCATCGGTACTCGGTATCGGCAAGTACTCAGATCCAAGTATCAGTATCGTATCGGTCGTTGCATCCCTAATTTCAATGAAGGTTAAACACATGTATTAATGTGTGTGTGTATTGGTGTCTGTGTGAAGGCCTGTTCACTAAAAGATATCTAACCTCACAGAAGCAGCACACAAACATCCGCATGTAAGGCAGCAGATGCACTGACACAGATGCACGCCACACACACAAACACACACTCACAAAGTGTGACAAAGCCTCCTGCAGTGCACCAGAGATGAGAGGCACAGAAAGAACGAAGAAGTGCAGGGAGTGACAGCAGAAAGGTAGGGAGGGAGAGAGAGAGAAATAAAGGAAGGCAACATGAAACAATGTGTCTACAGTGGAATAGTAGAATAGCAAAGTAACAAATCCACACTCTCACTCGCACACATTATGTCGTTTTTCTCCCTAGAAAGACTGAGAGGGAAATGAATTGCGGCGTGAACGATGGATAAAAAGACAGACCGGAGGAGAGAAGCTGATGGGAAGGAGGCAGCTAATACTTTCTGGTCTCTGCCTCTGCTGATTAGGCAGCAAACCAAAAAAAAAAACAGCAGGGGCCTCGAAAGTCGCTTTCAGAGCCGGGATGAGATGAGAGTGAAGCGACTGACTGATGTCTTTGTCGTTCTAATTTACAACAGCCTATTCTTTTTTTTAACGAATATCCATTCATTACTGATGGAGAACTTTTGAAAAACCAACAGCAAAAGGACGAATTGTGTTGTTTCGCGCGGCTCCGACTACAGAGCTGATGATTAAAGTAACACCGACAGCGCTATAGTGACAGACAATGATCGTTAATGTGTAAAAGAACAAAAGTCAACCTCGTTAACAATGAATACACGACCATGGTCCAGCGGTTGGAGAAGCCTGACCAAAAGGCTGCACTCGCTGTGCTCTGCAGTGTGTGTGCTACTCAGGGAAGGGTTAAAGGGATAGTTCACCCAAAATTCAAATTTCACAACAATTTCTCATGTCGGGGCTTCAATACAAGAGGGACATTACAGACGAGCAGTATGGAGGTATTTGGATGTTTTTTGGTGTGTCTTTTTGGACGAAGAAACCTGGTGTCCATTGACAACCATTATATGGACAAATACTGCTGCACAGACCCCCTCGTAACTCAAAGAAGGAATGGAGGACTCTGAAAATTCTCACAGCTCTTAGTCGACATAAGGGTAAGTAGATAATGAGTGAAATTTGAATTTTGGGTGAACTATCCCTTTAAATGGAGAGGTCTAATACGCTTAGATAATAAAGGATTCATCTTATCCAACAAAAACACCAAAAAAACCCTGCAAATTAACTAGCCATTTCCTCTGTCTCACCACATCCCCTGCATGACTTCAGCCCCGTCAACTCACTATTATTGACTCTCAGATGGGATCACCATGGTAACAGGCCAGAGGGAGCCAGCGGCGGACCATATCTGCCCAGCATCCGAGGCTGTTAGCTCACAGTGCATACACCTGAACGTGCACAAACATACTCAAGCAAATGAGACAGAGAGAACTGAACTGGACCACTTTAGTGAGACAGAGACCGATCGGATGACATTTAAATGGATGAAAAAAAGCCTCGGCGGAACGAACGGGTTCATTTCCGCCGTTCGTGTCACAGTTCAGACCTCCCTCTCTGGATATCAAACTGAGATCACGCTGAAACGGCAGAGCGACGCCTGTTGCGAATTGTACTTTTCACAGCAGAATCCTATATTTCTGTGAACGTGAAGTGACAAGAGATAAAAGCGACAGGAAAAGAGAGACTTTAGATTTACACAATCAGACCCGCTGCTCCCAATCAGCTGTGAAGGCAGCGACGCAGCGGGAGAGGAAACGTTACGCAGAGCTCCAGCGCATGTCAAACCAGAGGCACGCTGCGTGTGTGTGTGTTTGGGGAAAGATGGAAGACACACAAACTAGAGGCTGTGCATGAAAAACTGAAGGCTGGCAACATCAGAACTTGTGGGATTCATGACGACGGCTCATCTCAGGCGTTCAGTATCTGCCCCGACTCAAAGATGCTGTGCATTTAAGGTGGGGTTTAAACTGTCAGAAAGTGAGTCACACTCAAATCTCTACATTTAAATTCTCATGTGTTTGTTGCTGCTTTTTGTTTGTTCATTTATTCATGAGCGCTACCACCGGGAGGGGCACGATGAATATTTCAGAGGCAACCATAAAGACACGGAAACCACAACAAGCACAAGCAGTTACCAAAGTAACGTTTGCAGTGATGCAAGATCAAAAAAGGGCAATGAAGAGTTAACGGCAATCTAGAAAGATTAAAGGAGCATTTAGAAATCTGTTGGTGGATTTGCATGAGAAGAAAAGGAAGACAAAACGTCCTGAATACAGATCAAGCTCCATAATGTGAGGTTTTCTTTTTAAAACTGTCTCGTTTCCATACTGCTGATATAACCCTGATGACATCACTATGACATCATGAGGGGTTTTTCTCACACCAGGAAAGTCATAATATGATTGAACATTGTCAATTAGCCGATAGCTCCTCCTCCTTGGCAATATTTAAAAAGAAACTTCATGGTTTGACTTTTTCTTTCTGCTTTCCTAGCGCCCATGTTGTTCTTGTTGTTGTTGTTGTTTTTTCTTAGTTTTACTTTTCTTTTCCCTTTTTTACTTGAATTTAATTCATCTGTACCAGTTCTCTTCTTTCGTCTCTCCTTCTTTTCTTACAGTACCTCTTCTCGTTTATTTATTTAGCATTGTATCATTAGTACTACTTTAATTTTTACTATTAGCATCCCCCCCTTATTTTTCATTTTTTCCTTTCTCTTTTTTAAATTTTGTTATTTCTATACCTTGCACAAGGTATGTGATTATTATTTCTTTACTATGCTTCAATTATTTGCTAGATTAAGTGAGGTCATGTTATAAGCCTTTCGGGTTTCAGACCTCACCTGCACATTTCTTTTCTCATATTTCTCTTACTAGTAAGAGAAATAAGTAAATGTTTTACTACATATTATATGTGCAAATCAATAAAAGTCTACAAAGTCTATAAGACTGTCTTCACGGACAGAGAAGGATTCTTTGTGACGAGGCTAGTGTCAAATCAGTGCAGTGTCCTTTTAACTGTGACAAGAAGAGACAAGAGTTAAAACAACTACTTTATGTTAAATCAAACCCAAAGAGACCTGTAAGTGGCTCGTTTGTATAATTTAGTGATTTAGTGTAGGAGTTTTATGAGTTTACAGTCCAGTTTGGGAGAATGAAAAGAAACCTTTCCCTTCTCCTATTCACTTCATCATCTTGTGGCATGCTTACTCCAATTTATGCCGATCCTGTGGCTTCCATAGCCCCGGGATGGAAACCACTAGAATTGACAGTTTAGTAGCAGATGTTAGAGTGGAGATGTAATGAGGGGAGGAGAAGCTTTTCCTTGAGTCAACTCAGCAGAAATGTCACGTTATGAGTCAGTAGCTGATGTGTGTGAGCGCGACTGGTGTACCAACTGGCACTGGGAGCACAGCACACATACAGCAAAGAAAAGTGCAAAAATGTAAAGGTGAGGGTTGGAGATCCTGGAAAAACGGTTCTGGCAGGCTGTATTTTCAAAACACACAATTCAAAAGTCCAAGCCCCTTTCCTCAGACTTCTCTCCGATGCCACGCCTCCAGAGCGCAGCGAAGCCCTGATAAACGTGACAGTATCGCGGAAAGCCACGTCGCTCACACTGGGATTACATCGTGTCGCTCGGAGAAGGTGACGCCTGCATGAAGAGCAGTACGCGCAGAGGAGGAAGGGAGGGACAGAGATGGCAGTTTGATTGACACATCACGGTCCAATTGACGATTGGAGGGTGTTTTTACGGGACTGGAGTGACTTTTTAAAATTTTTGTGAAGAAGCATTAAAGGGATAGTTCAACATTTTGGCAAATTGGCCCATTGCCATAATCTCTATAGTCATAGCAGTAGGTTTGTTACCTTTAATTGTCGGTGTAAGCTATTTTTAGAACGGCGGAGCAGAGCCGTGAGCTGCTCAGGGCTATGCTATGGAGGCTAAGAGAATTTCTTGGTTTCCCTCATGTCGTGGACACGTTGTGAGCTGCACAACTGCCACGCTATGAGATAATAACGTTATGAGACGGAGCCGTTTTAGAGGTAGATTCATGCAAAACCGCTGATGCGCGCTGCGTTCAGGGACAGTTTTTCAGCAAGCAGTCGCATTTACCCTGTATTTACCTGGAAAATGGCTCCGTTTCGTAACGTTCCGTTATTATCTCATAGCGTGGTGGTTGTGCAGCTCACAACTTGTCCACGAAAGCGTTTTGGAGTTTTGGGGTTGTGTATTTGATGAATTGACGAGGGAAACCAAGTAATTCCTTTAGCCTCCATAGCATAGCCCTGAGCAGCTAACGGCTCTGCTCCGCCGTTCTAAAAACAGCTTATACTGACAAATAAAGGTAACAAACCTACTGCTATGCTATAGCAATTATGGCAATGGGCCAATTTGCCAAAATGTTGAACTATCCCTTTAATTCCCTGGTTGCAATCGAGGTGTGAAGAGGATTTCAAGCAATTCAGTAAAAAAAAAAACAGGAGATCTCCAACCCTTCCCTTACCGTTTTTAGCTCAGCAAACATGCCATTTTCCTCTGTTAGATCCCGCCACACCCACAGCAGCTCGTATGAAATGTAAAATGTCCTGCTCTGTTCTGCTTTTCTCTGGCATCACTCTCCTCTCTGTATCGATTGCTCTGCCCTCCGTGTCGCAGATCCGACCGGACCGAAGCTGTAAAAAGCCGACCTTGGAGGCCAGACGCACGGAGATAAAAGACAGATATTCAAAGCCACGGCTCTTCTGAGAGATGAGGTCAAAGGTCGAACTGGACAACTGGAACTTGGTTTTATGGGCTTGTGTAATTCACTGCAGATCTCACCCACCTCCACCTCCTGCTTTGTTCTCTCACTCACCTTCTCCTGCTCCAGAGAGTGAGACTATGTGTTGTTTTTAGGCTTTAAAATGTCGGCTATTTGTGCTGCTTTAAATCTGGTGCTTTAGGAAATGTGCAGTTTGTGTTTTTTGGACGTGTATTGCTGGATAGTAAAGAGATTCTGAATAATGTGAATTATTCTTTGTGCCTTTAGTGCAGGGGTTCTCGAAGACTGTGGGCAAGCCTCAGGTAAAACTACTGTAGCTCAACATCCTTCATTTTGAATTATTTGCTTTATATTTGGCTCCTGTACATGCCATTAAAAGTCTGCTAGCCAGCACAGGATTACTTTGACACTGAAGAAAACTTCTTGGGTCAACTTCTGGGATTGTTAGGACTTTTCTTCTTTCATCGTGTGATTTCAAAGCAGATCCCTGGATTTTTATTCACGATGGACACGGGAGATGATGATATCCTTGGAAAGCGTAACTCAAGTTGAATCTAAAAAGATGTGGCTCGTGTCTGTGTGCTCAGATGTGACTGAGTGATGACTCCATGGAGGAGCATAAATTTTTTATTCTTCAAATTGTGGCTCACGCCTCACATTTCTGTGCTCTCTTTTTCAATCCTCCTGCTCCACCTCGGGGAATTGTGCCCCGTAGTTTGAAGAATTCTGCCTTTTTTTTTTATTATACTAAAGTGTCACTGTCATTGTCAACTTTTCATTAAAAAATCTGCTATTATCGGTGTCTAATTTCTGTGGTTTAATTTATTCATTGTCATTTTTTTTTTAACCTAGTAGGAGACTGGCACAGAATAGTTTCCTCATTTGCATTTCCTTCCAATTATTCTACTCAGTGTCTATTAACTAGAAGCATTTTCTCATCTGTCACAAAGCCTTATTTACTTTAACCTGCAGTGATTTTCTTCTCCTTGCACAACAGGACAATAGATGGCAACGTACAGTAAAGTACAAATAAAACTGATAAAAGGGATAGTTCACCCAAAATTCAAATTTCACTCATTATCTACTCACCCTCATGTCGACTAAGAGCTGTGAGAATTTTCCTCCGTTCCTTCTCTGAGTTACGGGGGGGTCCACGCAGCAGTATTTGTCCATATAATGGTTGTCAATGGACACCAGGTTTCTTTGTCCAAAAAGACACACCAAAAAACATTCAAATACCTCCATACTGCTCATCTGTAATGTCCCTCTTGTATTGAAGCCCTGACATGAGAAATTTTTCAGAAAAAAATTAAATAAGTCTATATTTTAAGCTTGTTTGTAACGGAAGCTCCCAGTGTCTCGGTTCACTGCTCTTCCTGTGTCAGTGCAAATTTCACATGATTTGTGCAAATCTGACATGATTTGTACTGACCGGCGGAACAATTTTTCATGTTGGGGCTTCAATACAAGAGGGACATTACAGACAAGCAGTATGGAGGTATTTGGATGTTTTTTGGTGTGTCTTTTTGGACAAAGAATCCTGGTGTCCATTGACAACCATTATATGGACAAATACTGCTGCGTGGACCCCCCTGTAACTCAGAGAAGGAACGGAGGACTCTGAAAATTCTCACAGCTCTTAGTCGACATGAGGGTGAGTAGATAATGAGTGAAATTTGAATTTTGGGTGAACTATCCCTTTAAGGTTTCGGTTGTGATTTTGCAGTTTAAAAGGCAAAAATGAAAAGCACAACAACGATCTGCTGGTATTCCTCAGTATTGTTTTGCTCGGACTCGTCGGCCATGTTTTCATGTAACATGCAGTTTGTGAGCAGCCTCTCTTCACAACCCCCTTCTCACAGGGGAATTCCTGTAATGAGAGTCCAAACTAGCTGGACGCAGGTGTTATGTAGAAAACTGATACATTATTCCGCAGGGCTTTCCTCGCCTTTCCCCCCTTCTGTCTGCTCCTCCACCTCTTTGTCTACACCCACCGCCTCATTTCTCCACTGTCTCCATTTATACATCCTTAATAATTCCATCCTCCTCCTCAGTCTCCTTGTTTTCTCTCTCCCTCTCCGTCTCCACATCCTCATCCTTTATCTCATTCTCCTGGACCACATCTTCACACCCTTCTCCCTCCCTTCCCTCTCCCCCCTTTTTCATCTTCACCCTGCTCCCTCCACCTGCTCTCCCGCTCTCACATCACCTTGTTTCTCCACCGTCTTTGTCTCACGCCTCTCATCCTCCGTTTTTTTCCTTATCAATTTTTTGCCATCTTCTCTTTCCAGACTATTTCCTCCTCCTACATCAATACACTTTTGTGCCACTTTGTTCTCCCTCTCCACTCTGCCTCCACCCAATAGACACCTCTTTATGAAGTGAATCATTGAATAAGATGAGACAGTAGTGTTTTCATCCAGGTAGTTACCTTTCTCGCAAGTTGCTCCTCCGTAGCTGGGCAGACAAAGACACACAAAAGAGTTGATCTCATCGATGCAGGTTCCTCCGTTTTGGCATGGATTGGACTGGCAGTCATCAATGTCTGGAGGGAGAGCGGGGGTGTGGGAGAGAGAAAAGAAAGGGGGTGACTCAGGTGCATGTAAACACACGCACACAGACTCGCACGCACAAACAGCTCTTTCCGAACGGCTTCTTTTTAAAGTACCTGTCACAGCTTGTTACCGAACAAACCCCTGAGAGATCAAACTTTTGGAGAGATTAGAGGTGTTTCTGCGAAAGTTATAATTAAAGCGAATTGATTGAGCTTCGTCAGTGATCGGTTTGGGATGCACCGAAGCACATGATGCTAATTGCAATGTGTTTTCGGGACGTGCCGCGGTTCTTCTGTCAAACTGGAGCCATGCAGAGCGAGGCGGTGCACGGAGAGCGGGACGATTGCCTCTTCAGCACCAAAATGAGCTACAATAGCATGTGCAGGTCTGTTTTTATTGTGGGCTAAAGTGGTCAAACAATGCATGCATTAGTTGTAATGTAAAAATCAACTCTACACATGCAAATCAGCATATACTCATTTCACAGAGGCGTCGCAGGGGTTAGAGTTCTCATTCGGTTGAAAAATGGTAACTGTATTTCTCTGGCTGATCTGAGCCTAGGGGCAAAATCATTAATACTGCAGCTGCTATCCCACAATCCTCTGCCATCACAACAACTGACTGAGTCCCCGGGGCCTTCGCAAGAGGTTATAAGGGGAGGGCTGGAGAGGAAGAACGCGGGAGGAGGTCCGAAGAGTGAGAGAAGATGTCGGCGATGGAAAAGAATGAGGAAAAAGTTGATGAGGAAAATGGTGATCGAAACGTGGGTGATGTTGTGGGGAAACGGACACAGTAGAGGTGATGAGAGTCCGGGAAGTTGGCAAGTTTCAGGGTTGGATTAGAGGGGCTTTGGAGGCCGACAGCGTTGGGGGGGGCGGAAGAGTCTGTTTGGATAAAACAGTGTGACAGCTTCATCGCTGGCGCCCTGGCTGATATCAAAGGCTGCAGAAGCTAGAGACCCAGCCAGAGGAGTCTGATTCAGATGGTATTTGTGTTGGTTTAGTGCATCTGTGTGAGCATCCATGTAACTGTCTTCATCTGTCTGACTCATACAGTATTGGGGTGGGAAAAATACTGAATAGAAAAGAAAATAACAAAGCAGGCATAGAAAGAGAGAAAACGCCTCCCACACCAACAAAACTGACAATGAGGTTTAAGTCTGGTTAAGCTAACCTAACATCAAGAGGAAGGCAGGTCCTCGTTATCAAGGGCAGCAACAGCACAACACTTTATCACTTCTTAGCTAAACAAAGAAAGAAAGAAAAAGGCCACTCTACTGGTTTTATCCACCAAGTTCAATTTGCCAGTATGACAATGCTGAATCTGAACAGCTGTATGGTATCCTTAGGTTTTGGGAGGGGTAAAGGAGTGAGGTGGGGGTTTAAAGGGATAGTTCAATATTTTGGCAAATTGGCCCATTGCCATAATTGCTATAGTCATAGCAGTAGGTTCGTTACCTTTAATTGTCGGTGCAAGCTATTTTTTAGAACGGCGGAGCAGAGCCGTGAGCTGCTCAGAGCTATGCTATGGAGGCTAAGGGAATGTCTTGGTTTCCCTCATCAAACTCATCAAATACAAAATCCCAAAACTCCAAAACGCTTTCGTGGACAAGTTGTGACCTGCACAACCACCACGCTATGAGATAATAACGGAACGTTACGAAACGGAGCCATTTTCGAGGTAAATACAGGGTAAATGCAGAGACTACTGATGAAAAACTGTCCCTGAACGCAACGCGCATCAGCGGTTTTGCATGAATTCACCTCTAAAACAGCTCAGTCTCGTAATGTTCCGTTATTATCTCATAGCGTGGTGGTTGTGCAGCTCACAACGTGTCCAGTGTTTTTGAGTTGTTGGGTTGTGTATTTGATGAGTTTGATGAGGGAAACCAAGAAATTCCTTTAGCCTCCATAGCATAGCTCTGAGCAGCTCACCGCTCTGCTCCGCCGTACTAAAAATAGCTTGCACCGACAATTAAAGGTAACGAACCTACTGCTGACTATAGCGATTATGGCAATGGCCCAATTTGCCAAAATGTTGAACTATCCCTTTAAGGATTCAAACATATCCCTACATCAGCACCAGTATAGCACTGTCGCAGTGTTAGTAGTTTCTGACTGACAGCAGTAATGGGATGAAAAGTTGAAGTCTAATTAGTGAAGTGCACAAACTGCTGTTTGTTGCACTGCGATTTCCCATCACCACTTTCACATCACATCACTCAGTCGGATAGTTGATGAGTTGTGATTACAATATGGGCGGCCACCTCACAAGAAGCCTGAGTCTCCCTGAGCCAAGTCATCACAGTGCTTTGCAGCGAGGAGAGGCCACACTGAGTTAATGGCGTTAAATGATGTGGTGTTGAAGTTGAAGGACAAACAGCAGCATTTTAGTCCAACCGGGCGTCAAGTCAAGTCATCAAAACTTGTTTGAGGAAATTAAAGTGCCAAGCCAAGGTCTGAGGGCATAAATGCGTAAATAATGCCCCCCATTTTTTTTTTTTCTTTTTATCATTGCTGGGTTTAAGATCAGTAACAAACACACGATTTCTCCAAACATTTGAAACCCTACAATTTCTAAATTTTGCCTGAAGTGTTTCTTGGGTACAGACAGACTGACAGACAGAATGAATGGTGAAAATGGCGTGACTCAAACGTAGGATATTAAATATGACTACATGAACACAGATCCCTCAATGATTCTCTGTGGTGCAATTGAAATGTGCTGTCTGTAACCCCCCTCCCCACTTTTCCCCTGCACTCACTGTGAACCAACAGATGAGCAGGTTGTCAGTACAGCTGTTTGAAAAAAAAGCTACTGGGTCTAATATGAGGCAGCATCTGGTCTCATTAAGCGCTGGTGCACAGGGGTAAAGAGTTGAACAACCCCTTGCATTTTAGGAGCACTGGGGTCAATAAAGCGCAGCTCTGAACATCCGCTATTAGAGGGGCTGCAGCAGGCATGCATTTATTATCATCTGTGATGGAGAACCAACATGGTGGCACTATAGGCACTGGTGGAGAGTGACCTTCATTTTCTCAAGTTCACAGATGTCTGGAGAACTTTATGAATGAAATGTAATGATTTGCAATGAGCATGACAGTCTTTATAGATTCACATGTCTTTTTATTATAATAAAGCAGGTCTGGTTGATTTATATACTATATCACATTAAAGGGGACCTGTGCACTAAAACAAGCTGTCCAGATTTCTGTAACGCTGTGATGTCATACTGAAACTAAGACCCACCAGCCATCCTTGTAGGATATGGTTGCTGCATCTGCTGCATTTTTATCCAAACTCCATCGAACCCCAAACTCCTAATTGTGCCTTTTCTGTTCTCTAAAACAATGTGTTAATCTTTGATCACCATTCTTATAACACTTATTGCACTACTTGTCCTGTTGTTTTGTGAGTTACACGTGGACTGAAAACCAGCTGTTACTGTATACCGTGGCCGTGTGTGTGGGCCGCTGCCTGATCACCCGGCTTCTTAATGTTCCAATTGGTCTCACATTTTGCAGGAAGCATGTGTGGCTGGCCTCACAGTGCACGCTGGCACTGCACCGGTCTGTCCGGAGGGTCTGGCAGCCAAAGAGAATGAGCTGTAGGAGCAGCGGGCTTCACTCCTACAGAGGATCTGGACACTGCAGCACTGCAGACGGTCACGCTGATGCTACGAGATGATCCAGCAGTTTGCACTGGAAAAATGCCCAAAGCTCCAGTGTATAGCTCCACACCAGGTCCAGCTGGAGCATTTTAGTTTGGATTTGGCCAGTTCTGACCATTTGACTGCTATTTTCATTTAAAATTCTTTCCAAGCAACAGTAGTAAGATATAATCTGGTTTCTGTGGCTAGTCTAACCATGTGTAACTCAGAGAATGGTCAGCCAATCAGGCTTCAGGTCTCTCCTCTGATAGGCCGTAAGGAGAAGTCTGAGAGAGAAGATGTAAATCTTCATCTAGCAGCCTCTTATTGATAACAAAACATGACAAATTAAACACCAAAATGGTATCAAACATGGGACCTTTGAACCTGTGTTGTGCTTTAGAAAATTAGCATTCAGAATGAAAATGAACCATAACTGTGCTACCTTTAAAGATATTTTTTCATTACCAATTTAACCAATTTCATAGCCTTGGGACTCAAGCTCACAGTTTTTTAATGAGATTTCCTTCAGACCCATGAGAGCTTAATGAGATGGAGCTCTTGATTAGTAGCTGAAAGAAACAACATAGTAGCTGTGGATTTAAGCATGCAGGGGTCTTTGTACACTTGAGTGTATTGATTACAGAAAAGAGTGGCAAGTCAATAAGTGGACATGCTGCTATATCACTTGATACTGCTTTAGAAAAGCTTAAAAATATGCTGTGGGTTTATAAAGACAGTCTCCATTACATAGCAGGTGAATCATTTACATCTTTAAACCAGTTGTGGTCCCTATGGAACGCTTTTCTCCTCCACATCAGAGCAGCTCAAACTCTGGAGCATTTTAAATCACTTTTAAAGACCCACCTCTTCTCACTGGCCTTCAACTCCCTGACCCGTTATTTTTTTTTTTTTAATCTTTTAGTTTAGCTTTTATTTGTTTTACCTTATCTTAGTAATTGTTCTAATTCCCCTATTACTCTTTGGGCAACGATGATTGTTTTTAAATGTGCTATATAAATAAATTTGGAGTTGAGTTCAGATGAGTTGAAGGACGGCTTTAAAGGTGTACAGAAAAGAAAACTGAATTTGAGCCCACTCTGGGTCATAAAATTAGTGTAAAAACTCATCTATCAGACGACGTAGGCCAAACTTTGTGCAAAATTCTATTTTTGAGTAAATCCGGGATGAAAGTGTGTATTTTGTTGTATTTTTTTTTCACATTGGACAATGCAGGCGCCCGGATTATACACGATTCAAAAGCCACTGATATTGGATCTGTCATCCGTCATTCAAACGTCTAAACACGCACACACACATGGAGCTCGGACTCGCCCCAAGCTTTGAATATCCCACCTGTTTCAATCAAATGTTAAATTTACTTGAAAGTTCACTGACAACGGCCACAAACGGAACAAACGGCCATTTCTGTACACCTTTAAAGGCCCAACGAGGAGTTTGTATTTGGTTATAAAAAAGTCTCATATTAAAGCAGAAGTAAGTGATATATTTGTGTTAATATAAGTCTTAAATAGTTATATCTTCCGACAGCAATCACTTACATAAAGTGTTTGGACCAAAACACGGGTCTGTCAGTCACTCTGCTCTGCTCTGAGCCGAGGAGAAAACATTTATCGTATCCTACAGTTTTTATCCAATGAGGAGAGAGAACGGCATGCAGGGCTGTTTCCGTGAATGTGGCACGTAGGGACAGGACTGTTAGTTCAGCCCGTATTTTTCCCCGTGAAGTGGTACCAGTTCGATCTACGAGTTGGTCCGAGTGGCTGTTATAGTGACTTTCACCGGTAAAACAGGTCGGAAAAACACGAGTGGGTTACCTGGAACGCTACAAAGTCGTAAGTTGTGACTTGAAGCTGTAATTTACGATTTCAAAAGCCTGCCTGGAACGCAGCATTAGCGAAAACGACCGGACCACTTACTTCTGCTTTAATGTGGATGAATCTACGTTACCCACATTTGTTAATGGCTCCATTTTCAATCAATATATTGTTTTGTCTCTATCATTATTTTGTTATTATTAGTAGGAAAGTTTTCTCCTGAGTTTACAGCAGAGAATAAGCTGATTGGAGAGACCAAACTGAACTCTTTGAACCTCTGACTTTTTCTTGATGAATGAAAAAATAGGACTATTTAGGACTTATAGGCTTAACAAAAACACTTTTCCAAAACTCCTCGTTGTCCCTTTAATTTTCATGCGACATCGAAGTATCTGCCTTACTAAAAGATAGACCAGCGATACTGTATCTACCGTATGGCGGTGACAATACGTCCTCAAGTGTTCCCACCTTCCTTTGCTCTCCTCAGACGTTGCCACGAGGGCCAGAGCGCAGCAGGCCTGTCCACTCAAAGTCCACTCAATATGTCCACTCTGCCCAACTGGCTTAATTAGAGTCCCATCCAACTTAAGCAGGTGGCAGTGTGTGCGTCTGTATTTGTGCATTTGTATGTGTGTCCATCACTCTCTGGCTCACTCCCCAGTACAACAAAATCAGGCCTGGGCACTAGTCTTGTCTCCAGGGAGTCGAGGAGAGCAGCGCTCCACTTATCTGCTGGCAGAGAAATGGATGGGGGATAAGCAGGTGCCAGCCACGGTGGTAATTGCTGGGTGCAGCTAACGCACTATTGATGCTACCAGCCTCTCTTTGAGCCAGCATTACGCATTTGAATCTGTTGGGAGAGGCTGTGAATGAATGTGAAAAGTTGATGAGGCTAACATAATAGCAGAGGAGATACAAATACGAAATTGAGGTTTAAACGTGGATCACAGCTGATTGAAAAATACAGAGTTTGAACGGAAACGTTTTGTAACCCTGCTCTTGTTGTTAATCTCCACCTCTCTGAGGAGAGCTGGCACGGTTGGGGATGCAGGATGAAGAGATGGAGGGGAGGGGGTGAGGAATATGGCGAAGAATAGCGGCCAGACAAACTGTTGAAGGTGTCAGCTGACAGAATATCTGGAGGCTCACTGCAGGCATGTGTCAAAACCAGGATATGAATAATTGAAAAGGGACAGAGGAGGAGACAGAGAGACACGGGCAACTGAGGGGACAGAGAGCAAACAGAAAACAGATGGGAGAAGGCCCTGAGCCAGCCTTTCCCCATTTCCCTTTTGGGAATATTTGTCAGGTTCAATAGATCACATTAAATTCCTATTACCTGCGTACTCGACCAAAGCTATGTCCAGCCCAAGATCAACTCGGACACTCGTCCTTCTGTCTCTGCCTGCGCCGCCTCTGGTCGGTCTTTTTCTACTTTACAAAACGATAAGATTTATGCTTTTAATTCTCACCCTGACCACGGTGTTTGTGAATGTTGAGGCCAAATAAAACGTAAACAGCTCTTTCTCAGTTTTATAAATAAGACCTAAACTGCAATCAGCAATTTCATGGCTATGAATCTTTGTGGGTTTTAGCCAGGAAGAGTCTGGCAGTGAATGTCCACTTGGAGGGTAATAAAGGCCGGGAGAGAGGAATCAATATTTCAGCCAGGGACCAGCGTGCATTCAATCAAGGTATATTATTTTAGTGGTCTGGTAAGTATGAGATGGTTAGAGCCCATTCTGTCATTTCTGCTGCCATCCTGTTTTGTTAAATATAAAGTGAAGGTCAAGCTGGATTCAACTCTAACTCCACTTTTATGTTTAATAAATGGCAAGTGGAGAACATCCTGTACTCAAATAATGAAGCAGAATTAGTACTAATAGTGGCACATTTTGAAGGATAAAGGATACTCAGATGAAATCATACAGTACATGAAGACTTTTAGTATGAAGTAGTACGAAGAGTTCTACGGTAAAGTCTAATGCATTAGTCACAAATAACATACAGGCTGTTTTAAATTGATTTTCTGTTGGTCATGTCTTAGCTTGGGCTCAAATACAAACACTGTCACAATGAGGCAGATCCGTTGGGCTTTTGAGCGTCCAACTTATTGTGATTTTTCCATTAAAGGGATAGTAGCATTTTTTGTGGGGTTTTATGATCTACAAATAGCCCCTAAATACTTTAATTGCAGTAGAAGACTCTCTGCACTCCTCCCGTTAATTATATTATAGTGAAAAATGGAACTGTGTATTTCTTTTTTCAGGTAAAACCTCTTTTAGGCCGCGAAAATAGGCCGTTTCTTTGGGTCCATTCACAACAATGTGTGTTGTAAATCTCTGGACAGGGCTATTATGGGCTGGCGTTGCTAACGGGAGGAGTGCAGAGAGTCTTCTACTGCAGTTAAAGTACTTAGGGGCTATTTGTAGATCATACAACCCCACTTTAAAAAAAATGATACTATCCCTTTAAGACTTTGCTGCAGCGTAAAGATTGTAGAGATGTACTGACATCACAGCTCTAAACATCCAACATTGCCTCTCTATGGCCATTTCTGAGTTGGTTTTGTGTTTTCGGTTTACTGTGCTTGTTGTTGGACAAAAAAAGTAAAACAGAGTTATTTAGGTCAAGGCACAACTCAACACTAGACTGAAATATTAATCTTTAATGTTATCCAAAAACGATGAAGACTTTTTGACTTAATTCCCTTCTTTTGAAATTAATCCCCTTAATTCCCTGGTTGCACCTTTAACAGGCTAATAAAAGACGAGTTTGATGAGTGCTTGAAGGTATTTCTTTAAAATCAAACCAGGGAAATGATTTGATTCTTTGTACTGACTATTTATTTACAGGAACTGTCAGAAATCATGATAGTGGATCAGTGAAACTAGGTCAGAAGACATTATATCAGACACCAAAAATATGCTGATGAGCGTGATGTTATTTATATAGGTAGAAAGAAAAGCTTGTTCACCCGTCAACAGTGTCAAAGATCTATTCATATCCGTCCTTCCCTTCTCATTAAAATAAACTCAACACCATCTGACTTCTCTTGGTCATTGTTTTTTTTTTGATTGTGCGGGAAGTTGTTTCGAAAATGCCCCGTTCTCTTCTTCAAGTACTCATAAATATTCACCCTCAACATCAAATAAAAGGATATGTCAAAAACAGAAGACGCTTTTGAGATATTCTTTACTTGGCGTTTGTTGGCTTTGACACAAAAATAGCTACAATTTCCTCTGCGGCGGTCTTAAGAGGTTCATTCGGCATGTGATTTTAAGTGATTGCTATTCCTGTGTTTAGGTGTTTGTGGCTCGAGTGCAGTGGAGAGGGAGTAAATATGCCGGCTGCCCGTTCGAAATGCTAGAACTACTACAAACATCCATTGAGAGGGTCAAGATTGCAGCCATTTGCCTGTCAACTAAATGACTTTCTGAACAAGTGGAGCAGTGAAATTTAGTACCGCGCTTGGCTTTTATTTTCTGTATAGCTATTAGACATTCGAAGGAAAACGTCTGCAGGAGTGAGACTGCTGTTTCTGTAAAACGTCTCAGACATAATTGCTTAGGCCAATTGTGAATAACCCGAACGAAAAAAAAAAAGCTTCATTAAGTGAAGAGATGGAGAAGACAGCAGCAGTGGAAAAAAAACAAAGAGTTAGGAAAGGGTTATATAGAGGAAAAAAGGCACTAATGAGGAAAATGTGGATGGTCAGACAAAGAACAATGGAAAAAGTCCATAGATGACGAGAATTAAATAGACTATATAGGGGTGTAACGATACACAAAAGTCACGGTTCGGTACGTACCTCGGTTTTGAGGTCTCGGTTCGGTTCATTTTCGGTACAGTAAGAGAACCAAATGCAAAACATAATTTTGCTTGTTGTTTATTAGGATTTTTTTCTAAACCAAATGTACATGTTTTAGTCAAATGTAATTCTTTTACTCACCTACTAATGTTATGTGCATTGTCCCTGATACAGGTAGACAGATAGAGAGGAGACGGGAGCCACAGCCCTCACCTCCACTCTTCCTACAAGCAGGAAGGCTCTTCAAGTCTGTTTACTCGCTAGCGGTAGCATTAACATTAGCGGTAGCATTAGCGATAGCCACGACGTAAACGGGCGGCACGTGTAGCTGCAGGCGGACTGTAAACACAACTTCTGTACCGAATCTCAACGCTGTGCCGAACCGAACACCCCGTACCGAATCGGTTCAATACGAATACATGTACCATTACACCCCTAATATCATGTATGCTATAGTGTTACTGCCAAAAAAATGCATCTGAATTGTGTCAATTCATGTGCAGTGTAGAAGGTGAGCAAAGAAAATCTCATTTTATGTTGTATATAATCCATCCACACTGAGCTGCAGTTAGAGGCAGCCATGGACATGTGAAAGCCAGTTTGTCCTAACGGAGCTGGAAAAGCACATTTTTCTCTGTAGCCTAAATGCCAGCTGTACAGATCAAACAGCAGTGTGATCAATTACAGAGGGAACCTTTGAACCAGTAAATGCCACCCAGAGACTTCACATCTGACAAGGTGGTATGGAGGGCATGAAGGGACAATATTAATGCAACAGAGGAAGAGCCCTTTTTTGTCAGCGCACAATCACACATCCGTACAGTTGCAAACACGCAGGGTGCCAAGTCTGCACCGTTATCAACCGACGGCGGCAGTGACGGATCTCATCACCCTTTTTTTACTTCCTCCTAATTGCCTCCAAACCACGGCCGACATTATGTAAAAATAAATTGACATGACATCCTGTAAAATGGAGGCTTTGAAATGCAAAATGTTTGTCAGACAAAGGTTTTTTGCTGAAAGGTTCTTTGTGTTTGTCATCTCTCATTGTGCAAGACCCCGGATGATTGACTTCCTTTAGCTAGCTGAGGGGCATTGACATTTCCATGCCCTTCTACAAAGATGGATACCTTTCTATTGAACCACAGCTCATCCAAACAGCATGCCCACTCAATGGACCATGTTGTGTTGTGTCAACAGCTATAATGTTGCTGTGTGTTGTGACGTACAGTATGGCGGCATCGACGAGCATGAGCCCAAATGACTTTCGTATGTTGACGTGAATGTACAGTACAGTATATGTGTTTGTGCAAGAAGTGAGCAGTGAAGGAGCTCCTGGACGTGTTTGTGCGTGTTTACAACCTGGATACATCACCCACAGCTGTAAACATGAATTTAATGGATGTCTCTTTTATGTGTGTGGATGTGCACAAATGTACACAAAAGTTGCCAAGTGAATCTCTTGCCTCCCACCTCTAACTCTTAGGGCAACGGCATCGTTCTGCTCCCACACACTATTGCCCATGGCAACAACAACAACATGCATTAAGGCTGCTCTGTATCAATATTTTATATTAACAATGGATCAAATGACTTGATGTAATCCGAAGGGGGTTTTTCTCATTGTGATGAACCCACCGAGGATCATGAAGAGGCTCAGCTCTGTCTGGAAGTGGAAGCTCATTGTTTTGGATTTCCTCCCTGCAACTGTTCTGGTTACCACCCGCTGCTCTCATCAGCCCTGTTTTCAACCTCTGCAGCCTCCTGATTAACTTACAACCTTCCCAGCACACATACTGTACAAAGTTAGCAGGTAGCTGGAGAACATAGTGGAGCGTTTAAAAGATAAAGAGCCAAATTTTCCCCTCGTGAGTTGTTGCTAAGGCCAAAAGAGGGGGAAGAAGGAATGAGATTATAGATCACACCAGCTGCAACGCCATGTTGATGTTCTGATTGGTGGAGAAATACTGCACAGGTTTATCCCAATGTACCCAAAGTTATGTGTAACTTATAAACTACAGGCCTGAAGAGAACCGAGGAAGAGAGAGACCATCAAAGTGTTCAGCTTTGGTGCCATTGGAGAAATTTCAATCAATCAACTAGGGATGCACATTTTGAATTTTTTTCCTAACCGATAACCGACGCTCGTTAACCGATTATTAACCGTTAACCGATAAGATTAAGACCAACCAAAAAAAAAAAAAAAAAAAAAAAAAAAAAAAAACCAATTAAATGCACAGTTGCCGGCTGATCAGCGCCACATGTCACATCCTACTGTGCTCTGTCTACTCAGATCGTCCATTAAAGAACTGTTTACAAAGTGCAGCCAAACACCAGGCCAGGCTGAAGGAACAGCAGTTCCTCTGTGGAGCTGCAGGAGAGCTGCAGGTGAACAGGCTGGAAAGCAACCTTTTTTTTTTTTTTTTTTTTGTGATCAACTTGCGCTAAAAAAATCACATGTCACATCCACTGTGCTCTGTCTCATTGATCGTGCTCAGATCATCCAATATAGAACTGTTTTTATACAAAGTGCAGCTAAACACCAGGCTGAAGGTACAGTAGAGCTCCTCTGACAGCTCCTCTGTGGAGCTGCAGGAGAGCTGCAGGTGAACAGGCTGGAGAGAGCAGCGACATCTTTTTTTTTTTTTTTTTCTTCAGCGCCGTAGTTACAGGTGATGCACATCGATGTCTGTGTAGCTACAGTACATTTATTGTCTGACCTTCCTTCATGGGGGCTACTGCACATACTGTCAGTCCTCCTGTGTAACTTTTTTGCTGCGAAATATAACTGAAGGCACGTTGAAGTCGGCACGTGTCGACACGCCCCCATGAGTTGACACAAAAGTAGCTAATAATAATTAAAAAATAACCGATAGTATTAATCGGTCAAAGTTCTTGTTATCGGTTAACGGTTAAACGGTTAACCATGTGCATCCCTACAATCAACCAACCAACCAACCAATCAAAGAAAGAGTTGGGTGTAAGTGACCGTAACCCTAAAACAAAATTAACAGGTGTTCTTTTTTTTTGTGATCAACTTTTTTAAAATTTTTATTTAATTTAATTTCATTCATCTATACCCCTCACTCCTTCCGCTATCATGGGGGTAACATGAGATTATGACAAACCATTACTGTACATGAGAAAAAAGAAAAAAGGAAAATAGGAAATAAATAAAATAAAAAGACATACATTGTGAAATACATTCTCAGATACATTTAAGTAGCCTCAAAACAGAGCTTTAACTCCCTCAGCTGCCAATTCCAAATTCTGTATAGTTTGTGTCTTTGCCATTTGAACTCGTGCATAACTCGTTTCATAAAATGATACTTTCCACAGGGACACGTTTAAAACATGTGGTGGTTTCCATCTCTTTATCAACATTTTCTTTGCTGCGGTTACACCCGTGAACAGTACTCTCTATGTAGAATTTACCTATCGTCATTTAAAAGCAAGATGTGTGTGTAAACAAGGTATGGTTGTCTGCATTAAATGAGAAAGAGTGTTTGAAATCCTGAGCCAAAAGGAAAGGACCGCAGGGCATTCCCACATCATGTGCAGGTATGTGCCCAGCACTTTGTGAGGACGTAACTGACATAGTGGACTCTGCGTACTGTAATACCGATCTGGCAGCATCATCTTGTATAATTAATTAACTGATGGTTAACAGGTGTTCATTTGGAGCCTTTACTCTAATGTTGTCATGCTTAAATGACTGGATTGCAACATGAAGGGTGAGAGAATAAAAAGATTGAGTGAAAAGATAAAAAAAAAGATGAGCGCCATGGGTCTGTGCACATAACAGCTAAAAGATTAATATGTAGTCAGTATAGAATTACGATTAGGATTATATTATTGCCAGATCAGATACTGTATATTGGTGCTGTAAGAGGGCTACAGTACATATCCTCTAATGCTCTTAATCTCAATGACACTTGAGAATAATAATATAATATATAATTAAGTCAGAGCTGAATTCAGTCATTTGAAGCTCAAGAAATCCTTCAAAAATTTACTTTTCCCGGGCAAACACAACACAGAGTCATTGAAATGAACTTTGATTCTGTTTCACAAGCAGCAGAGAAAGGTGAACAGGAGATAATTAGGAAATGTGTATGTTTTCTTATACATGTACGTACATACACATGGAATCTGAGTAGTTAAAAAAAAAAAGAAATAGCACATTTGTGAAAGCTGGATGTTGAGATAATTTAGCATACTGTACTGATGCCTCCAGGGTCCAAAGTTACCATTCAGTCTCAACAAACATGGGTGAGAAATCTGCATAGTGCTCGGAAAAAAATGGAAATTTTAACATTTATAATTCCAAGACCAGTGGGAAAACTTCTGCTGGGGAAGGTCATGCAATAAGATTGAAAACTGTGCAACACCTGCTCATCATATATTTTGTCAGCTGCTTTTTTCAAGACTAAATAGTGAGTTTATGAGGATTAAATTGTATGTTTAATCTAATATACAATACAAGTCGTACATCTAGTATCTACGTTGTATTCATACTCTACCTGTGAGCATGCTGGCACTTTAAGTATGTGTTGTTTTGTTGCGTTTGTTTGTGGGTTTGTGCGAATACTGGGCCTTCAGTTGTGTTTGGGTGCGGGTGGATTAAAAAGGATCAGGATCAGCGAGGAGAAAAGGAAACAGACAGACTACACAGGCGCTCTGGTACAGCCCAAGGCTCTGCTGCCCTCCAGAGAGCTCAGCGCAACCCTGATCAACCTATCAGAGGATCCACAGTCTGGTGAGAAGTCCTTCATCCAGGGGTTTCGAGAGAAAACAGAGACGTTTTTCCTTCCCTTTTACTGGGCTAAGATGCCGGGATGAACAGGGATATGTTACCTAACCACTCGCCCAGACGCAATTACATCCTGGAGCCCAGACGATGTACTCAGAACTGCGCGCAGGCACTGATCCAAATCGTCAGGGTTTACAAGATTTCCTTGTGCGTCGAGGGAAAGCGAGCCGAAAACTCGCCTTGTAGACATTTCCAAAAACAGAATCACATCTATATACGTATATATATATATAACATCAAAAGATTAATCTAAATTCATATGTCCCAATGTGGATGTGTTGGTGGCATGAGCGCGTGTGCCCACAGTGTGTTTCAGACAGGTCGTCCCTTTGGTTGACAGAGCTGCTGCAACATTCATAACAGCCCTGGGAAAATGTAATGAGGTAAAGTGTCACAACATCTCACATCGCTCTGCTAGCCTTCAGTTCTGACAGGCTGACTCTGCTCACTGATGGTGCATGTGTGTATGTGTGTGTGTGAGTGTCTGTTTATATTTTCTGTGGAAGGAAGGGGGGCAGTGGCCGGTAAAAATAAGCTGGGGGACAAGCAGGAGAAGCCGAGCATGCAGCCACAGTGCCACCACAACTGCGCTCTATTTCTATCTCCTCACAGAGTCAGAGGGAAACTTTACAATGACAGGAAATACAGAATAGGTCCGGATCGTCACCATGCATGGATTACTTTCACTTCCACGTCTCTTCACTTCCTCCCTGTAGCTCCCTCCTGCCTCCGCTATGGCCCGCAATACTTTTTATTAGTCGCTTCAGAGTCCTCGGAGTCTCTTCACCTTCCATTTTCTCTCCCTCCCTCAGGACTTCTCTAAATGGCAAGTTTATCCTCCTTCGCCCTGTGGGTCTTAGCGGGCTAATTTCCTTTGAGTCAGGAGGGTTTACAGGTGTCCCTTTAGGGCTCCTGGTGTTAGAGCAGCTACGTCCCTCTGGGCCGTGTGCGGTTCGGCTTGTTCTGTGACGACTTTATCTGCTCCAGACACCCAGGGTGTGATCATTAACACAAACCAGCTCAGCTTACAGCAGATTCACACCCAACTCTTAAACGATGCACTGTACCTTTCCCTCCATCTGCTGTCATTGCTCTTTGACTTTGTTTCTTTTACTCTGACCTTTCCTCCCTCTGTTCTCTCCTTCCCTCCTTCTTTTCTTGCTTCCTATACTCTTGGTCGTCACTTTTCTGAGCGTGCACACTTAAAAAAAAACACAATAACTCTATTCTTAAAGTAGAGCAGATCCCCAGTGGGGCGAATGACAGGCTATTCTCCGCCTCCTGTCGCTATTTCTGACATACTTAAATAGGAAACAGTGGAGTGAATTTATCTGTTTTTTCCTTCGTGCTGTCAAAATCAATTAATCAGTGACATTGATATTATATAAAGATGTGTTTCCTTTGAGTGGATGGGTCTATGATGTTGAATCTTTAAATCCATCCTGGAAAAAAAATGGCTGGTGAAACAAACAAGAAGCCTCTCGTGAAGAGTTATTCACTTTTTTTCAACTCATTTGTGTCTGACAGTCAGTCCTGCTCAAAGATTTTATCCTCTCAATCATCTCTGCTCTGTCTCTTTCTCTGTCATGGCTTCTCGGTCCGTCTCTCTGTGTCTCATTCTTGACTTTGAGACATTTTTTCTCCATCCCTGGGCTGCTACCATGGAGATAAGAAAAATCCCCTTTGTATTATTGCTTTAGATAACCACAGTGTACACAGTATGTGCTTTTGTTTGCATACATATACTCGTGCTATAGTAAATCGTACTTTAAAGGGATAGTAGCATTTTTTTTAAAGTGGGGTTGTATGATCTACAAATAGCCTCTAAGTACTTTAATTGCAGTAGAAGACTCTCTGCACTCCTCCCGTTAGCAAGGCCAGCCCATAATAGCCCTGCCCAGAGATTTACAACATACATTGTTGTGAATGGACCCAAAGAAACGGCCTATTTTTGAGGCCTAAGAGGTTTTATGTGAAAAAAAGTACACAGTTCCATTGTTCACTATAATATAATTTTTTCCAGCCCTTCAAAGTGCAGGAAAAACACAGTTGATAGATCATACAACCCCACTTTTAAAAAAAATGATACTATCCCTTTAAAGGGAGGTAATATGGCTTCAAATCAAAATTGTGATACTTTCTGATTACATTGTAACTGCAACTTAATTTGTGATTAAACATAATTTTAAAAATGTACATCGTAATGATATCACTTTGTCTAAGGGTTTTAGTTTGTTATTAGTTTGTTATTATTTTGTTATCTAGCCTATAGATAGTTTTTTTTTGCTTTGTTTTTTTGTTGTTTGTTTCTGTGATTTATTTCTTGGTGTGTGTGTATGTCTATACTCTGTCTGCAGTGATATACGTTGATTTGCACCTGCTCTCTAATAAAAAACAAAACAAAAAACAACATAATTAAAAACAACATTACACCGCAGGCCTGAATTTGTGAAGCTACATTGAAATAAGAAACACAGGAAGTATTAACAAGTACAGGTTAGAATCTAATGTAATAAAGTTATTTATTATCACGGTCCCTCCAGTGTTGCTTTAAACCAGGGAGACGTAGATAAGTCATCTTCTAGACTTAGCTGTGCTCTGGAGGGAAACTGACCGATGTAGCTTGTGATAACAGGAACCAACCTTCAGGTCCTGCTCTGTGGCTGCTTTAGCTAATGTTCACTAACCTCAGCATGACGTGCTGACAGGACGGACTGTGTCAAAGCTGTGAGGTCTAACTTCAGAGGGTTTAACGTTATCCTCTAAGCTTCAAACAAAAGAGTGCAACAGGGATGATTATGTTTTTGTAAGGCAACCCATAACTGACTATCACCCTGTTTCCCCTCTACAAAATACCAACTCATTTTTACAGAGGCTTTTAGTTTGTGATGTACTGTACTATGTCTCATTCAGCCCGATAGTCTTCAAATGAACACCGCTTTCATGACTTTTGAAGGCCGAACACGGGACCCAACTGGGCCCTTACCCTCTTTTACAAGAGCCTTTCCTCCTTCAAAGTTCCAATACTTACTATATTATTATATTTTTAATTGGGCTGGGATTGGCTCCTGCCTCAAAGTGACCCTGCATGTGCATTTCCTTCCTGTGCAACGCTTAGTGTTATGAATATCGGAAATTTTGTATTATTTATGTTAGGGATGCACGATATATCGGCATTAATATCGGTATCGGCCGATGTTCGTCATTTTTTAACATATCGGTATCGGTCCGATGTTTAAAATTGGGCCGATATATATTGGCCCATATATATTCGTATGCAAAACCTACAAAGTTGAGGTAATGCGAGGAGGATGGTAGCCTGTAACCTTGTTATTTGGAAAAAAAAAGTAAAATACATTCTGAAAATAAAGGAAGACATTCAAAAATTCAGTTTGCATGATTTTCAGTCTGTAGGCTACAAAAATTTATCATCTCAGAAACTTAAAAAAACCCCAACACATATCGATATCGGTTATCAGCCATAACAGAAAAATTCATATCGGATATCGGTATCGGCCAAAATTTTCATATCGGTGCATCCCTAATCTATGTTCATGTTTGCTCGACAGCTGTCCTCTTTTTCCCTGCTTTTAGCTGCTGTACTACTGTATAACCATGAGACCACTGGCAGATACTGTATCTTAGACCTGCTCATAGAAGCAATGCTCTGTTGCACTAATAGAGGTCAAAAGCTCCACAGGGTGCCTTTAAAGGTTCAGAGTTACCCCCATGAATATGGTCTGTGAAGGACCATTTCAGCTAAAACATGTGCATCCGTTGCTGCGTGAGTGCATGCGTTTGTGCGCGCGTCCTCCGAACATATGATACGTGGACCTTGTTTACCATATTTATACTTGGTGATGTAAGTTCGTGCTCCAGTGTGCCAATATTGTGCGTGTCGTTGAGTGAGTGTTTCTGGAACGCTGACAGCCCCCCACCACCCCCTCCCTCCCTCGGTGCCTGGTCTTCATGGGAAATCAATTTGTCCTGCTTTCTGCGTGGCCAGCCTTTATATGCTTCACTTCCTCCTACAGCTGTCATCCAGTGTATACAGAGTCATTGCCTCCATTTACCCGCCGCAACACGCACACAAACACGCACACACGCTGAGCTAAATCAAACACATATCAGCTACATGCATATTCATTCACCGCGCTCGACACTTCAGCTGACGAGTAAATCACGTAGCGCCAGAGGAGGAAACTCAAGGTGGCATGTGTGTGAACGTGTTCCTGGTGGGCAGAAATAGTAAAAGAGAGATAAAAGAAAGAGAGGTGAGTCCTAAAAAAACTTGGCCAGCTCATTATTCTGCAGGTGTGTTTATACCAATGCTCATGGTGCTCACACGTGCACACTGAGAGCCCTGCTGCTCATTTTCATTCATCTCTGCAGCCAGATTGTCCTTTGTTTCTCATTGTCCTGAGGAGTTTGGAGAGGAAAGGCTGTCCACACTGATTGAAAAATGGGAAATTATGCCGTACACCTATCTCTTATCTCCTCTGAACAGAGTTTAACAGCACAGACGTGCACACCTGCAGGTGTCCACGTGCATAATCTTCCTCTTCAAATAACAACAGAATGTGTGCCTTTTTCCAAAATTAAGATATTTGTGCTCTCTGACCAGTTTGTCGCCGCCTGAACCAGCAGCAGGCTGAGCAGCACCAATCAGACCCTCCTGGAGGTGTGAGAAGGATCGGAGGTAAGAGTAATTCATGCTGGTGGTGGGGGCGGGTGCAGTGCAGCCAATCATAACGCTGGCTGAAGGATCCAGTGGCGTGGATGAATTAATGAGGCATGTGAATACAGGCCAATCATAGCAACTTCAGAGCTCCTCTGCTGTCGAGAAACCGAGACAGAGTGCTGGTTATCAATCACGCCAAAGACACAAACTCGGCCGTTTGTGCACTAACTGTCCGATCCAGGCTCGTGTATCTGAGTAACTGCGCTGAGTTACGGCGCTGTCAGACTGCTGCAGAAAACAAGAATATTTCACCAAAAAGACATTTTAATTAATGATAAAATGACTTTTTTTGTTTTGTTCTTTGATGCTACTCTCTCATAGTTGTTAAATTAACTGGTGTTTTTTTGTTTTTTTGCAATAATAAATTGTACTATATGTTTGAGGTGAAGGCCAAGTTGAGTTATAAAGTTCTGTTTACTGCAAGTGTTGCAGCAACTACAGTATGACCCCTAGACTTTTACACTTTGCAACAAAAACCTTACTTTGAAAAACACAAATCCTGCCTTACAGTATCATTTAACTTTCTGTTTCCCTCCCTAATCTCTTAGTGACCTTTGTATGTGTGTGGTCTACGTGATATGAAGTGTATGAACAGATTCTTCCCTTCCCTGCAAGGGAAAGAACAGTCAGGCATCTTTTTCAGTGTAAAGCTCTGTCACATAATGTCCCGTCTTTTCATAGAGTTTGATAGAAATTTCTTTTAGCCACTTGTTGAACTGCCTGCATAATCCTCAATTTTACATTTTGCTTCATCGTCACACAAAAAAAACAATCTGATTTGCCAGTATTCTGCTCTGTGATGCGAGCCATCAAATGGTCAATCATTATAACGAATGAATCCTCATTTTCTGATGGTGCAGTCTCTCGCCCCCCATGTCCCGCCCCGCGGTGAATGCAACACATCAGAGGAAACGAAGAAGCCAAGAAATAGCAGTAAAACTCCACAACATATTGACCTAACTGCTAGTACTTGGAGGATTTGGAGCCAAACACATAAATCCATTCCATCATTAATGAAGGAATGAATGGGATGTCCTGGGGGGGAGCAGTATGGTTGCACCGGCCCTTTCCATCTGTCTTCCTCTACATAGCCTTGCAACTCACTGCGAATCTATTTGCTGATTTCTTTTTCTCCCTTTCTATGCCTTTTTCCTGTAATTTTTTGCTCCAAACACGCTAATTTCACTTTCTGCCTCACTTCACCCCACCGCCGCAGCAGATTCTTCTCTATCTGCTGACACACGTCTCCACAGCCTGCTGCGTGCATCCACACTTAAAAACATCTATCATCCTCAGCCGCAGCCCGTGCTTCCCATTTCCCTCCGTCATCGTTGACCTCATCACTCTCATGTGTGGACACGCTGGTAAGGTGGGTTAGGGCTATGGAGGTATAAATAGCCTCAACCTCATGAATCTTTCAGGCTCAATCATATGAGCTTATGTGAGAGGAGTGGACCCCAGAGGATGAATTAGCTAATAGAGAAACCCAGCAGGAGCATTTTCCTTGGCCTCTTTAAACACGAGTCACGCATTAGCTCTTCATATACTCTTGCAATGCATTAGTTTTATATACAGTATAAGACTGACCCGAACAGGTGTGTGCAGCCAGATGTGTGTGAGAGGAAGAATTGTATTTAAAAAAAAAAAAAAAAGGAAAAAGGGAGGATATGTTTTGTGCACCCTTTTATGCACACCCTTGTGACCATATTTGGGGACTCAAGTGTGCAGGTGAGTGAGCATGTGAGCTTGAATAAGTTTCATTTTATGCATGAGTACAGAGGCATTTCTGTATGAATAATTGTATTGGCCTTTGACAGGAATATACAGAGCAAGAGAGAGAGGAAACAGAAGCACAGAGCCAGAGAGAGGAGGGTGGGGGGGGTGATGGGAGGGAGGGAGGGGGGTTAGAGGGTGCGGGGGAGTGAGGAAGTGTGGCAGGAAATGAAATGTGTTATTTGGGAGAAATGCTGGGGGGCTACAGGCTTGTTTTCACCCCTATCTCTGCACTGCGGAGCAATTTCACTTCAGTGCTATACAGTGGGTCTTGCCAAAGAGCAACGTGCTGGGGGGGGGCGGGGTGTAGGGGCGCGGTTGGGGGTAGGACAAGAAAATGGAGTGGGTGGGAGAGAGGAATCAAAAGTGAGAAGAGCAGCGGACAAAAGGGGGGACAAAGAAAATTAGAAAGAGCTGAGATACGGGAGAATTAAAGGGATAGTTCACCCAAAATTCAAATTTCACTCATTATCTACTCACCCTCATGTCGACTAAGAGCTGTGAGAATTTTCAGAGTCCTCAGTTCCTTCTCTGAGTTACGAGGGGGTCCGCGCAGCAGTATTTGTCCATACAATGATTGTCAATGGACACCAACTTTTGTCGTCCAAAAAAAACACACCAAAAAACATCCAAATACCTCCGCCACAAACAAGCTTAAGATATAGACTTATTTAATTTTTTTCTGAACAATTTCTCATGTCGGGGCTTCAATACAACAGGGACATTAAAGACGAGCAGTATGGAGGTATCTGGATGTTTTTTGGTGTGTCTTTTTGGACAAAGAAAGTTGGTGTCCATTGACAACCATTATATGAACAAGTACTACCGCGCGGACGCCCCCGTAACTCAGAGAAGGAACAGAGGACTTCTCACATGAGGGTGAGTAGATAATGAGTGAAATTTGAATTTTAGGTGAACTATCCCTTTCATAAAAGAGGAGAGAGGAACACTTTCACGTTAGTTGGACGTTTGTTCAGCAGCTGCATGGAGCTAGTGGAGCTAGCTGGAGCTAGCTGCAGCCTACGCCCCCCCCCTCAAAAAAAAAAAACAGTCTGCACTTAGGGAAAGAAATGAGAAGCAGAAAGAAAGGATGAAAGAAGAGCGGCAGTGGTAAAGATAAGTCTGAGAAATAAATGCAAGAAAAAGAAAACCCTTCACATTTAATATAAAAGCACAGAGGAGGTATGGAGAGCAGGGGAGAGGAAGGAAGTGACAGAGAGGACTCAGATCTAATCAACATGATTGGAAATGAGGTGAGAATAAGAAAAAAAAAAAATCAGACGTGCTTCCTGTTGAGAAGAAAAACAACTCGAGGACATTGCTTTGTGCCTGGATCCCATAGAGGATGTTGCTATTCAATTTATTTTTTGCTGAAATTGACCTGGGACCTCTTCAAACCACCTTTGAATCAGACTGAATGTTACTGTAGCTTGTTAGATGATGATGGGGCTGTGTAAATGTGTGTGCCTTTGTTATGCCCACCTGCACTTGCTGGAGAGCAGAGAGGAGAAATAAAAGAGGAATGCTGATGAGGAGGAATAAGGAGGAGGGGGAAAAAAAAGAAATGGAAAAGCGACACAGCCCTCGGAGCGTGTCATTTTGGCCAAATTGTTGAGTCTCTCTGAAGCAGCTCAGGTACCGTTATCTCCTCTAATTCATCATGCAAATGACAGAGAAAATGGAGGAGGGGGAATCCACACAGGGCCGTGGAAGAGATGAGTGGAGAGGAAGAGGGGGCAGGGGTTGAAAGACGGGATGAGGAAATAGTATGATTAGGGTAATTTCCTCCGCATTTACCATCATGACCTGACAACACATTCTGCATTTAATATCCAAAAGCAATACTTGAGCTGCCGGCCGGCCATATACGTTTTTTTTTTTTGTTCTTCTGTGAAAAAGCCGAGAATCAAACACTCACAACTGAGTGTCTGTCTCTCGCCGGTCTGGATGCATATGAATGACTTCGCAGCTCAAAATGATTTACCTGTCTGCTCACTCTCTCTCTCTGTTGCTGTCTGACTTGACTGACTGACTGACTCACTCACTCACTGATGGGTTGATTGGGGTCTTTCTGAAAAGCCAACAGCGGCAGACCAAAAATAATTGCCCTACCTTCCGCTCCATTTAGAAACCCTGTGATTTGTTGACCTGTGTTCACAGTGAGACTGAAGCAGGTTAATATGTTTCCTCTACCAAAAACCACATTTGAACTAAAGAGAAATAGCTGTGCTGACAAAAGGAATGACATTTCTTTCTTTTTTTTTTACAACAAAGGAAGAAAAAGACTGGCAATATAAATGTAAAACAAGAATGTATTATAACCTTTAAAATGAACACCTCAATTTTGAACACCTCATCACAAACCTGCAGTTGTGAATCTAAAAATGAACAACAAATATGGCGCTTAAATCCATTTCTAACCCATACTGTATGTGTGGGTGTTCTCGTTCCTTCATTCATTTAACTGACATGCCAATCATGTGTTGAACTGACCTGACTTTCCATGTGTGCAAAGTGGAGCTACAGTACAGTAGTTGTAGTGGTTCCACCTAAGCGCCTGCTGCAGCCCTTCTCTGACTGTATCAGCCCTCGCCAGACTGATGTCGCCCAGGTGCCATTGAAGTGTAGACATTCAAACTCACTTCTCAACAGTTTCTCACTGAACATGCCGTTGCCTCTGTTCATTCTGGCAGCCGAACAGACTCGGTTGGCTGATGAGGACCGTGCGGTTGAAACTTTCGAAACGAGCAAGTAAGCTGACTTTGAGTTGAGACTGTTTCATCATCTGACATGTGACAACTTTAGAGTGATATATGGATAAACTGTAACTGTGCAGTGACTGCGATAAATCTATGAATAGTGACTTGTCACAGTAGGAAAAAGCACAGGTGTAACTAATAAGATAACTGATGAGTTTGTTCTGTCAGTGGCAGTGAGCCACGAAGAACACTAATGACCTGGTTCTGGTCCGCTTATATGATCAGTTACACTGGTCTTCAACTGGGTTAAAGGGATAGTGGCATTTTTTTAAAGTGGGGTTGTATGATCTACAAATAGCCCCTAAGTACTTTAATTGCAGTAGAAGACTCTCTGCACTCCTCCCGTTAGCAACGCCAGCCCATAGCCCAACCTATCCCAAAGAAATGGCCTATTTTTGCAGCCTAAAAAAGGTTTTACCTGAAAAAAAATACACAGTTCCATTGTTTGCTATAATATATTTTTTTCCAGCCCTTCAAAGTGCAGGAAAAACACAGTTTTTATTTGGACCTAACCAACTCACGTATCCCTCCGCCAAGGGTTAGCGCCCGCCGATCAGCAGTTGGTTAGCTCCAAATAAAAACTGTGTTTTTCCTGCACTTTGAAGGGATGGAAAAAATTATATTATATCAAACAATGGAACTGTGTATTTTTTCTTTCAGGTAAAACCCCTTTTAGGCCACGAAAATAGGCCGTTTCTTTGGGTCCATTCACAACAATGTATGTTGTAAATCTCTGGGCAGGGCTATTATGGGCTGGCGTTGCTAACGGGAGGAGCGCAGAGAGTCTTCTACTGCAATTAAAGTACTTAGGGGCTATTTGTAGATCATACAACCACACTTAAAAAAAAAATGCTACTATCCCTTTAAAGCATTTGCGTGACTAAAGCCTGGTGTAAAAGTTGTGCAGTTTCATTTTTAAGGACTTGCACTGAAGCTCAAACTGATCAGCACCCACACGTGCATTCGTTCCCACAATAACACAATTCATTGTAGCAGTCAAACTGTCAACAGTGAGAAAGGCTTGATTTGTAGCAAACTGGTGAATCTTCTAATGAAGGAGCAGCAGGTCTTTTCCACAACAGACATTTTGACTTGTCATGTTTGGAAAAGCACTGACATAACAATAACAAAGGCTCTTGTCTATTCAGTTTTCAACTTCTGTTTTTCATACCGTGACCTGTCTACCAAGACCATAGTATTTGTTTTCAACCAATGCTATACTCTACATGTATAGGACAACTCTCCTGAGTGAAAAAGATATATTTATACCATCCTGGCCATATGCTGTTTCCCTGCATGTGTTGATGCATAATTTTTACACAAATGGTTTGTCTGATCTGAATTTCAACAGCTGCTTTGTAGGTTTGTATAAAACCATTTGAGTTTGTTTTGGATGACACATCATAGATGTTGAGTGGGACTGTACGGAGTCTGAACATGATCACAGGTGTTTTCAATTGGCTAATTAGTCCTCGGCTGCGCTTCAACATGGGCGGAGCTTTGTTGGCAATTCCACAATATCTATCACTTTCTATGTACCATGAAATAAACAAGGTCTATGTATAAATACGAATGCTGAGGATGTTATTGTGCCTAACGAGTTCAGCAAACCTAGATGAAGAGTGACACAACAGGCAGGTCTGTACAGCAGAGGCTTCAAAATACGGGGCAACACCGGTGTTAAGAGCTTTAAAAGATGAAAGATGACAAGCCTTTTTTTTAAAATGACTTCCATGTCACAGCTTATCTGTGTTTTTATGTAAACCATTATAAGGATTAGAGTCATTAAGACTGAGATATACAGTATGACTATTTTATCTGGACATAACCAGATGATTTGAATCCCCCAGGGTGTTTTTTTTCCCCTGCTTCTTTGCTTCTCTGGGCTATGTTTTATTCTCTTATATCTGTTAACTAATGATCATACAGTATCAGCTGCAGAAAAGGAAAATATAACTTATTATTGTATTTTGACACATACTGTAGCCATCAAACTGACTGGCTGTGCTGTGCTTCATTAATCACATGTTCTGCTGCTGGATCCAGACTTTACCAACTGGTTTTAATGATCCAAGGGGTGAATAATGGTATACTAATTATTTGACAAGCTACAGTATAGGTATGACCTGACTCACTTGGCCTCATGTTTATCTGTCAGCAGACAGGTCTCTCGTCCACTGGACAGACCACAGCTCCACGCTGGAATCCAAAACAAAACTTCTTTCTTAACACTTCTTTAACCTTCATTGAGGAGAATTCATAAAGACTGCAACTGCGCCTACACTTGGCTTTTTGAAAAACCAACTATTTATAACACAAGGGCAATAAACACTTCTCTCCTAACTATAAAAAGAAAGCAAATGTTGGAATAAGATAACATGAAAGGAAAGCGCAGCCATTGAAATAGTAATTAAATAAAAATGAGGAAGTGAGCAAGGGGCCAGAATGAATTATGTTTACAGTAGGCACAAGCGTATACAATTCCCTGCATGGACATTTTTATAGTTTTATAGTGTGTGTAATTTTGTCATGATGTTGATGTTATGATGTTGCCAGCTACATGTATACGTGTGCTTCTATAAGATGACTCCTATTTGCATTTGAAAGTCAGCCCTTACAGTCTTGTTATTGAACTTTATACAGTTCTCAGTGAAAATTTAGAATTTAGAATAATAAAAAAAAGGAAATAATAAAGAATACAGATGGGGATTGAATGGAGTAAGTCCTAACACTGACATGTCCACACCAGCCTCTCTCTCTGCTCCCTCCCTCATAAATATTAATCACACCCATAGTAGAAACACAAACCATCAATAATGCAGCTACCCAAAATGCTTCTTCTCAAATAATTGCAGCTATAAGCCAAGTCCTGAAGAGAGCCTCTGAGGTATGTGGCAGGCAGCTAAGGTGCCACACGGCCTCATTTTGCCTAAATAATCTTTCCACATGGAGAGCAGAGGGAGTGAAGGGAATACCGGTCAACATGATGGTTGTAATGGGGCTGCGGCGGCCACATCTCAACTTGTTTACAATTAGCAGAGAAAGAAAGAGGCTCTCAATTAACTATGCAACTATAGACATGATGAAGTGAAGGAAATGAGAGCTGTGGGTGGGAGAGAGTCAGTAAACAGCCTCATTCCTCCAGAACTGCACTGTGTCGTGTTGGTCAAATTCTGGTCAAGCATTTTGCTCTTACGGACTTTCTGCATTTGGCTGTAATTTAATATTAAAAACCATCAGATGTGCAACTGTTTCGCAAAGTAATCAGCATCACAACACTTTAGTAACACTAGAAAAGACAATTGAAGACTTTGCTCACGACTATAATGTTTATATTTTATACATTTCAGGATGTCTAATGATGGTGGTGGCCAGCTGGATGCCTGTAGGAAAAGACTGACTAGACCTAATCAGTAATTTACAAATGTTCTCTCAATATTTAGGCTGAAATGTCACAATTTATTCTAATTGTTGCCAAGTGAGTGTTGTCTAACCAAATCGACTGCGGTGAATAATTACAGATTACACGTGTGTGTGTGAATTCACGCAGGCAGGACACATTTGCTACAATTGATCCGATGCTAAAATGTAGATTGATCGTCAACGGTGTTTATGCACAGACACGACTAAATGTTGAATAATATGTTGTTTTGTGGGGAGCAGTGTTAAAGGTTATTGATAATCAAAGCCCAGGACAAAAGCCCTCCTTTGACCCTTGACCCCTGATCTTTGACCTTTTCCTTTATAAGTAATGACCCTTAAAAACTGAGCTCATGATGCCGTCTTTAGTATGCATGACTGCGGAGCAAACAGGACTGAAGGTGCTTGATGTTTTTTGCGTTTAAAAGAAGAAAAAATCTAATTCTGATGCAGTATCTTGTTTCGTAAGTGTTTACACTTCATCATCAAAGTGATTTCCCTCAGATAAACATCACATATTTAATCAGTGGAACTGAATGACCTTTCTGATTTGCTCCAGGGCCTTAAATACAGAAAATTCAGCTTAATGCTCAAGAAACACAAGCCATAATCAAAAATGGAAAAGTAGAATTTAAAGCGCCCACATAACGGCACAGCTTATGTATGCACATAATCTAATATTTACTATCAACCCACAGTTATTTGGCTACAGCCCAGAATCAATGTGCCAGACTGAATGCTGTCAACAACAACTTTGCACCAACTGAGATGTGTTCAAGCTCAATCAACTCCTGTGGGGCGCATGTTGAATTTCTACAAGTTTCATTCACTGAAAGAAAATCACATTTATATATTTTTTCCAATGCTGCCTCTTCTTTATTTTTTTTTCCGTCTTCCCTCCCTCATCCACAGCGGCATGTGTCGCCGCAGCACTTTAATCAACTACGCCACCCCTCACTGAGCTCATAGCTCCTCTGTGGCCCGTGTGTCCTTGCATGTCTTTATCACACACACACATACACATACACACACACACACACACCTGGGGTGCACAGCCATTTTGTGACAGCCACCTCCTCCCATCACACAGCTGAGTGGAAGGATGAGAAGCCTACGACTCTTGGGGCGCAAGGTGAACACACAAACTCGCTTCAACACCCACACACATAGCTGAGCACATACTCAGCAGTGTCTGTCACATCTGACTGACTTGCAGCATATGGATATTCCCTGTTCGCTCTCAGTCAAGGATCTCGATCCAGAACCGGTGAACCTGACAGGAAAGCTTTCCTCTTTGCTTTGACTGCACTGTGATTGGATCCAGGGCTTGAATAAAAAAAAATAAGAAAACAAAGTCCACAGAGGGAAACCGGCTGGCATTTTTTATCCCGAATTCACCACACAGACGAGTACATATGCTAAATGTTATCCAAGCATATGCCCGTCTTGCTTTCCCCCTTATGCCACAGTGACACAGCATCCAATCGCAGCTGCTGACCTCTGAGGTTTCTCTCTCCCAGACCTGACCTGGCAGTGACTCACCGATCTCGCAGCTCTCCCCGGAGAAGCCCTGAGGACAGTAGCAGCTATAGCCGTCACCTTCCTGCAGGCAGCTCCCTCCGTGGAGACAAGGGTTGGTCTGGCAAGGGTTGTTCTCCACTGTAAAGACAAATAGGGAGAGAGAGAGCGGAGGAGAGGGTTAACTGACACAATGCGAATTCATAATTTATTTTCTACACAGAAAGAACATTACGAAAGTGCCTGCAATGTATACAAACTACGACAACTTTGGTCGTCCTTTCCCTTTTCGCTGCTGCTTTTCAGAGACTGTGGAAGAGGTGGGCAGACAGTGCGAAGTCTCATCCCTGTCTCTGTGACTTTCTACAGGGTGACGGATTGGCTGTTGTTGCGTCTGTCGCGCCCCTGTTTATCATGACTGATGCTCGGCAGGCGAAGGACGATGTGCTGAGTCGACCCCCTACTGCCTCTCATACCAGCTCCTATTGATGAGTCAAGGTCCTCATAAATTAGCTTATCATCATCCAGTCATGCATACTGGTGGGCACCTATTTTTATGGCACATTATCTTGTTGCAGAGGAAGTAATAAACACATTTTACACTCAAGGGCTATAACTCCGTACCTTTCCCTGCATGGGAAATGTTTTGGCGGATGAATGGTTGATATTGAGAAGATTAAGTCAGACTGTAATTATTGCTCTTATACTGTACTGTATTTTAGGATGGGATGGAGGAGGAGAATTTGACAAGGACACTTAGAGCCCAGAATGCACCACTAGTCAGGATTTTTTATTCTCAGTGCAAGGAAGGACTGCAGGGAACTGGCTAGATTAAGTGTCTTTTTATTATCCAATCCTGATAGGATTGCAGCCCCTGACGCAATCTGTCAGGCCATCTAATACACTGCATCTTCTCCATAATAACAACCAGACTCACTTAATCATGTATGAGCAGGAAGATGCTGTGCAGAACACAAAGTGCAGTTCCCCTGGAAGTCTGGGAATACTGTCATTTATACAGTATCTGGGTGTGTATGTGTTTATGCATGTGTTTGTCTGCTAGTGTATGTGTGCATATCTGGATGTGTTTTTGACCCAGACTCGGTGCACGCTGGAGATATAACGTGAGTGTGTGTTCAATTTCCTGTGAAACAGGGTGATAGACTCCATCCAGACAGGCTGCTGTTGATACACTGGGCAAGGGGAGATGATGGAGAGGCTGCCTTTGAAAATACATAAAAGTGATTTGGTGAATGAGAAAAACCATTAGAGACAGGCTCATTTCTTAAATCAACAGCAGAGAGAGGGGGAAAAAAACACGGTACGTGACTTGAACATATAGCATTGTTTAAAGGTTAATGATATACTGATGCAAAAGGTAAAAGTCTGCAAGTGGCAAGCAGTGCATGACACGTAAAATAAAAAAAATAAAAAAGTACAACGAATATGGTCAGTGTGAGAGCCCGGTTTGGTCCAAAAGTGACAGGAAATGAAGGAGAGGAAATGGATGAAAGAGCAGAGGGGAAGCAGCTGTTGGAGTCATTATCCATCTAGAAGTAATAAAAGAATTTTGCAAAGCATTAAACCACAGCAAAAATACATTATGAGAAATACATTTCTATATTGTAAATTAGTAGTGTAAGCAAGCAGGGATGAAACTACTACATTAAAGGGATAGTAGCATTTTTTTTAAGTGGGGTTGTATGATCTACAAATAGCCCCTAAGTATTTTAATTGCAGTAGAAGACTCTCTGCACTCCTCCCGTTAGCAACGCCAGCCCATAATAGTCCTGACGAAAAAAAAAAAAACATAATTCCATTGTTCACTATAATATATTTTTTTGTCTCAAAGTGCAGGAAAAACACAGAATGGACTAACCAAAACCCTGGGCGGAAACGTGAGTTGGTTAGCGCCTAAAAACTGTGTTTTTCCTGCACTTTGAGGGGCCTATTATAGCCAAAATGTAAGGTATTTTTTTTCACGTAAAACCTCTTTTTTACCTGAAAGAAAAATACACAGTTCCATTGTTCGCTATAATATAATCTACTATCCCTTTAATTACATTTGCCAGTTGGGCACAATCTTCTAATATTTTTAGTAGCAACTAACTATTTTGTCCACACAACCAATCAAATGCTCCATCCACATCAACTTGTATTTCCCCTTACTGTACCTCAGCCCAAACTCATCTCCAACCAGAACCTGTTGCCTTTTGTGATGCTTAACCTCACCCCAGCCAAGTATGATTGCAATGTCAAACCTTAATTTAACTTTCACCCCAACAATGGAAGGTAACATGATGGTGAATTGGTATTCAAGGGAGAACAGGCACTGACATTAGTTTTTCTTTACTGTAAGTTATTTTCCTTTGCATTTCTTTTACCACAGAGATACTGCTTAAAAGTCAAACTTAACATGACCTTCTTATTGTGTAACGTGTTTGTGAGTCATTCTTTTATCAGTGAAGTGTATCGAGGTCTAGAGAATAATTTGTTTTATTGTTAATCATGCCACAAAGTAAGCAAGTGCATCCATGCAATGCATTACCCAACAGCCGATGTCTCTAAGTGTGATACAGCTTTGTTGTACAGTATTAGGCACGGTCTTCTGAGTACCTTCTATTGTAGCTTGCAACTTGCAACAAAAGTGCAGTGTCCCTGTAGCTGCACCACTTTTCAATGAAGAGTAACCTGGAGGTTCAGTAGTCACAGTTTCAAAGAAGCTTCTCTAACGCCCTTGCAGTAGTTATTATAATGCATGATGTTAATCTGCTCCCAACACTATAGAAAATACCCACTTTGATGTGACTTTCACTGCTTATTATAATTACTGGTCGTGTTGTTGAAGTATGCTCAAATTATTGTTTTGCTGTTGCCACATTGTCATAACTTGTCTGGCACTCTGCAGTTGGATCAAGTGGGGGCAGATAAAAGCATGTCACCAAGAGAGAAAAATAGGCGGCAGGGGGAGATTATCGGCAAGAACCTAATTCTTCCTTCCCTGCTGCTGTCTTTAGCAATTCTTCAGGTAAATTAGGTGACGTGACGTGTCGTTTGCGTCCAAAACGTTAAAATGCTGCATGAATGTACTTTTTTTTTCCAAGGTGGCCTTTGAATCATTTTTCTATGAAAATGCTTACAGTACCTTCAATTCCAAGTGGTCGGTCTCTCTAATGCACTGTGAAATTCAACGTCTTTGTCGAAAGATCAAGGTGACATTTTATGCAATAATTTGAAATTGTGCGTGTGTGGTGTGCCTGGCATTTCAAACACCACAAACCAGAGCCATGGTGTACAAAAAAAAACCCTGAACAGGTTATGGGTAGCAAGCTTAGCAGTCTTAAAACCTCTAATGTGGACAAGAGAAACTTACTTTGTAGATACTGCTGCTTCACCTTGAGTGAAGATTTTCCAAAGGCAGAGCAGAATCTCTGTTTTTTAGGTCTATGCCATTGATTTTTTGGGATGGGGGGGTAAGATAATCAGTCTAGAAAAGGTGTAAAATGAAGACATTATGGCACCTGTGTCTGTTATATCGTCTTCTAGCCGGCCTGAAAGCATTAAACCTTTTCTCTCAACTTGTATTTTTCCGTTGTTTCTGCTCCACATCTCATTCTAGGTGAAAGATGCTTGATATTTGAAAAGCACTGATTGTTGAAGGTCATAGAAATGTGTCAGTCCACATTTGCCCATGTGTAACAGCTTCGAGCTTGCAAAGTGACTGATTAATGCACAGTATATACTAAAGTGTTGCTTTAGCAGCATTTAAGGTTGAATGGCTTTCTCTTTGTTTAAAGGTGTTTGCCATTAAAAATGGTTATGTTTAAAAGCCTGAGGCAAAACAGAGAGCAGTTTTTTTTTTGTTATCACCGCAAAACATTTTCAAAAACGCTAAATTATTTGGAAATTGTGTGAAGATCGACAAGAAAAATAACAGTGCAGACACTAACCCGAGGCATAAAGGAAACCAAATGCATTGGGCAGATTTGTCCTGTTTAAAAGTAGATAAAGCAAAACAACATTAGGGGGGAAAATCCTGAGAAACAAAGGAGGCTATGGACATGAAGCTCTTATAATGACGATGCAGTGGAGCTGCACAGGTGTTACCAGCAGCATCACGGTATATATCACTGTAGTCCATCTAGGTGAGCCACTTCCAGGGTGCTGGTGTTGTGCATGCTTGCTCACTGTCATGGCTTACTGGGACAGCTTAATGGAACTGAATCATTGCTAATGAAATTTGTATCACCTGCGCTTTTCCCACTACTGCACAACCTATCAAACTGACTACAGGGACAAAGGTCTGTAAACAGCAGTAAACAGTTTAAGAGTTTACGGGCTTTTCACAAGCACAAGCAGTAGAGGCTACTACTTTTGGCAAAAAAGGGTAAAATTAGCTTGCGAACATGCTGTTTAACACATCTAAAGTTCACTTTTTCTGTCTGTAATAATAACCCTAAATGCTGCTTAGTGCGAAACATAAAGTATCCAAGAAATCAGTGAATAAATAAGGTGGATGAATGAAAACTGACGCTGTTGCCGTTTAAAATCATCTTGCTGCTACAGTAGCTGTGAAATATTGAAATATTTCACTCAAAACCAAAAAGGTCAACCTCATGCTAGGAGGAGAATCATTTTATGAGATTAGCATGTGCCGTCTTTCCACTTGGTACCAGCTCAACTCAACTCGACTCGATTCCACTAGCCCTTTTTTGCGTTTCCATTAGGTAAAAGTACTCTGTAACACTGTTAATATGTCACTTAATGAAGTTTTCATACTTTTTCATGCAAGAAAATAACTGTTTCGATCCCCTATATGTGGTTAGTTTATCCAAATAACACCTTTTTGGACATTTGCCGGAACTAGCTGGCCGAGACCAGTGGGTCAGCCAGTCGGTGAGACGATTGGCCGGTCAACCTCCGTCATCATCCCGGGGGGGGGATGTGAACCGTTGAAGTTATCTGCAGCTCTTTGGAGATTTTCTATTGGCTGATATATTTCCTTCAGGAAGACAAATGTTAGTCTCAAATATGAAATCTAACAATTGAGGCAGCCACATTAGTTTAAATGTAAAGGGAAGTGTAATGTTTGTATTGGACAGAACAGCAGCGCTGCCTTGGGGGCTTTATACTGTACACATTTCAATAAATAAATGTATTGAAATGAACAGATCATTCTTTATCAAATTGTCTTTTCTGACTGTATTTATAAGTGGAGTTGAGTCGAGTCAAGTCGAGCTGGAATCACGTAATAGAAATGCAGTATTAGTGATTAGAATTAATCCTGTGGAGACTGATCGTAAAACATTCATAGCAATCCATACAAGACTTATTGAGACATTTCAGTGTTTGACTGATTTGACATTAGATATGCTGAGGTAAAGATCGAATTGCCTGAGGCAAGAGTTCTCTTTAAGATACTAAGATCATATCGTGTTTCTTCAAAAATATCATTATATTTGTTAGTTTTATAAAGCTTTCATGAAGTTAGGAACATCTCAGGACGTACGTGTGAGCTCTACAAACCACTCTCTATCTGCCCAAGACACACTCGTACTGTCAGAGATAAGTCTGACATCTGAGTATCTCTGCATGCAGCTATGGTATTAAATCTCATCCACATTAACGTCTCTCCACTCTGAAACACAGCTCAGGATCTGCTGCAGTGGAAAAGGCAGCGATGCACGCAGTGTGAGTGACAGCAGAGGACCAGGTCATCAAGTAGCCTCAGTGAGGACGGCTTCAGGGGCCGAAAGGTGAACTTATCATGAACAGACGTTCACGCTGCAGAGAACGACACTGCAGCTCCACTTCCTGTTGAAATCTTATAATTCACATTCATGACTCATCTTCATGAGTAATCCATAAACTCATGATTTAGGTGGATGTCATCGCCAGTCTATAGAAGAAAGTGGAGCGACGATTCCTGTGCGTGGGTACAGTATGGACGCAATGAATGCCTTAAAGCAGATATCAGTGGAATGTTGGAGTTTATAAGTCCTAAAAATAAACATTTTTTACAAATGAAATCAGCAATCATCACCATGGGGCTCCAGTCCTGTGTGGTGGGGAGTCTGTCTGCAGCCCCTCTGCTCTGCCTGTAACCCGAGCTTTGAGAAAATTTTCCTGTGGGATTCTAGGTGGAGCTAGTTATCCAATGAGCAGAGACAATGGCATGAAGAGGCTGTTTTCTCTTCAGCCAATGACGGAGCTCAGGTGGAGCTACCTGCAGCAGGAGGCTCAGGCCTGTTAGCTGTGCTAGCTGTCTGATGCTACTGAGATGCCTGCAGCAGCAGTCAGGACAACAAAGAACATAAATACAGTCTGAGGAAGCGCTGGAGCCGGGGACTGATTGTGTTTTTCCGACACTGGTAACAAGTATTAGCACCATATTAGTGATCTGGCGACGAGTTCAGCGGTCGGAAGTTAGCAATGGCCGTTAACAGTGCACTTTCACAGACAACGGTAACAAAACACGGAGGCTCCCGGTGTCAGGTCGGGTTACCTGGAACGCTCCAGCACTTCTTTCAGACTGTAAATCTTTTCCTTTATGGTCATGACAACTGTTGCTGTCAGAAGCAGGAGGCTGCACAGCTTAGCCTGAGGGGAGGGGCTGAGTTTCAATGTTTTGTTTACAAACTAAGGGACAAAACTCCAGACCCTACCTTTAACAATGAGTCCTACTTGTCCATCGTCACCACTATTTGACCAGTCCCGGCAAAATCACCTTAATAACGAGCTGAAAAAGACTTTTCCTCGACTCTCATCTATCAGCAGTGATAAATGTTGGCTGTGCTGTCTGCAGTAATACAGACAAAGTGCTGAGCTGAAGCAGAAAAGGACATTGATCCAATCTTCAGACAATTAGCAAAGACATATTACACACAAATGAGACTGTGTTCTTCGCCATCTGTCTAAGAAACAGCAGCCTGCCCACTTAGCACCACCATGTGCAGAATACAGAAAAGCCTGAGAGGTCATGGACTGTGTAACTACAACATCTTCTCAGACCAAGGGAACTTTTTTTTTTTTGCGTGAATGAATCAATCAGGCCTCGGCAGGTAACCTCAAACAAGATGTGCCGGGGCTGTTAGTTCTGAAGATGATATTTTGATTTGACATTTTTGCTGCTAATTAGGAATGCTTGTGCAAATATGTGTGTGTGCATGCACATTAAATAAAAATTAGTATGCAGGCGGGATGCAGATAAAAACTGCAAGAGAGAGAAAGGACGGTGATGGAGATGTAAAAGAGGGGAGGAGAGGATACAAATTAAAATTTAGTGTAGAGAAACACAAGCCTAAGAGGGAGAGATGGACTGAGAGCGCGAGGGAGAAAATGTCAGCTATGGGGAGGGACAGGAAGTCACAGCGGGAGCTATCGTACATTTCCTTCTCTCTTAATGCTCGCTGCTAGCTTATGATTAATTACACGCCGGTCTTAAAATAGGTCGCCTCCTCCATCTGCACAGTGCATCTTTCTTTTTTCTGTGTGAAAAGACAGAAAGAATGGAGAGGAAGCTGGAGTCCAAAAGCTGGAGGAGCAGGAGAGGAGGGAGGGAGGGAGGGAGGGATAAACACAGCATGCTTTCAGCGCCGAGGTTTGTGGCGGAGCACAAAATCGCGCTAAGCAGATAACGCAAAGTCTGCTCAACAGATACCGCAACTTCTCTTCATTCCCACGTAGAATATCTTTAAATGCGTTCTTGTGTCTGACATTTTTCCTGCACTGTGAGGTCATCTGAAGTTTTTTTTTCTAAGCCTCTCAGGAGGGAGATTATCTTAGCGTTGTGGCATATTTGGGAATCTACTCCCCCGATGTCAACTCACACACACACACACACACACACACACCCTGGGTTTAGAATGGACCATAAAAGAGGATTGCGATAGTGGAAATGCCTTGAAGTCTGAAGCTGAGTGGTTAGCAATTTCATCTGAATGGAAGCCCGCAGAAAAGGTTGTGCTGACAGAGGCACTGGCTTCTGCACGAATAAACGTGGGGACACACACACACACACACCTACTCGCGGAGAAACTGCACACACACGCACTTGCATTTACTGTATATACACCTGCTTATCACCCACCGCGTTGCTGTGCTTAGACTCACTGAACCTTGTAATAGCTTTGCTGAGACAGATCATGCCTCGGCCTGTTCAAGTGTTCCCCCTCTATGAACGTGATAAGCCATCACCTGGGCCCCGGCGAGAGCTGCCCCGTTAAAATTTAATGCTACAGTACGACTCTAAAAGGCACTGAGGCACACAGGACAGTTAGCAACATATGGATGGCTGCGCTGAACTGCAAAGCATGCTCTTAAATATAGACACTGTCGTCACCGCTGTAATGTCGCGATGCATTTGAAGGGTGAAATATTCAAATCGTCACTTCCATCCAGCATGGCTACGGTGATGAACATGTGGTTAATTTATTCGTGATGATGATGCACAGCAAGAGAAAACATACATTATGTATCAGTGAAAGTGGCTCTGAATGTCACCTAAACAATCTGGGGCAAAGCTAAATCTAAACTTTATTGCAGGCAATTCAGTGACTTTATAAACAGAAACGGAAAATTCAGATTTATCGCTCGGCTCTTATTGTTATGGTTCGTCTCTTGTTTCCTGTTTGTGCTGTTTTATTTTGAAGTTCAGTGTCGTGTCTTCCTGTTTGCTCGCCCTCCTGTGATGACTTCATGTGTTTCACCTGTGTCTCGTTTCTCCCTTGTGTATTTAACCTCAGTGTTTTCTTTTTGCCCTTTGTTGGTTGGTCTGAGTTCGCCCTGCTGCTAACATGACTGCGTGTTTACTAATGCTTGTGGTTTCCTACATTCATCCCCTGTGTGTCCCAATTAGAGTTCTCAACTGGATGTGCTATTTTGGGGCAAATATATATAGTGAGTACGGAAAGTATTCAGACCCCTTTAAATTTGTCACTCTTTGTTTCATTGCAGCCATTTGCTAAAATGAAAAAAGTTCATTTTATTTTCAGACTCCCTTTAAATTTGTCACTCTTTGTTTCATTGCAGCCATTTGCTAAAATGAAAAAAGTTCATTTGATTTCTCATTGATGTACACTCAGCACCCCATCTTGACAGAAAAAAACTGAAAACAGAACTGTAGAAATTTTTGCAAATTTATTAATAAAGAAAAACTGAAATATCATGGTCATAAGTACCGCTGCAATGGGAGGGACTTCTACACGGTTCTCACACCTGCCTTCAATGTGATCTTGTACGTCCACTGATTTTTGGTATTTCATCCAAGTTTTATCACGTTGGTGGTTGCTCAAGTCGTTTTTGGTGTGAACGTGCAGTAAAATGGATAGCAGAGTAGAAAAGTAGTTTTATCATCATTATAAGTTCCAAGTAGCTACCTGTATTAGAAAGCAGAAATGACTGCAGGCCAAGGTACACTTTTTTAAAAAATTTTCTTGTTCAGGTTCAGGCTGAGAATTAATGCTGGGCTGCGTCGGGTCGGGCTTTAATTTTCAGGCCCGTTGAGAACTCTAGTCCTGAGTTTTTCCTGTGGGTCCCTTTGGTGCCTCTGTGAGTTTAATGAATATTTTTAGTTTCACCGTTCAAAACCTACAATCTGAGCCCTTATTTTTGTATGTTTGATGCCATCGATCTGATGCGTGGGTTCAGCAAAATCCAACAGAGCAAATCAATCGGAGGTGAAGTCAACAATCCACGGCACAGTTTGCACTAACACCTACAGCAAGTGCAGCAGGTTGAAGATGGGTAAGGGATAGGGTTAGCGGCACAGGAAACTGTTAGGTGAGAAAATAATCTACTGTTTGCCTTTGTTTTCTTTTTGTCTAACCTTTCCTATAAAGATCATTTATTAAAGATCCACAGCTGGAATTGAACCAAGGACATTCAGCTCACATTACATCTAAAGCTCCACCTCAGCCACAAAAGCAACACTGATGTAAACCACAGAAACGTTTTACAACATGAACTCCTTTATGAAGAAAACAACACCCGTCCTAAAGTTCAGCCAGGTGAGGCAAAGCCAATAACTTGCTGTAATGACTGTTTGGCCAAAGTCTCCTGTGAACTGAATGATCCGTGTGACCCGATGACTCCCGAGTTTCCACCTCTCCTCCCACCGGATGGACGGACGGGGTATGTATCAACGTGTCCCCAGACAGACGAGTCACTCACCGCAGATGAGCTACAATTACTGCCAAGGCGAGCTGAATACACACCAGGGGAAATATGAAACCTATTTCTGCTGAAATATAGATAACGCTTCTCTCCGGCACAGAGATGCAGACCCCGGCGCAGTCTCAGATAACTTCACAATGATTGATTTACAGAGGTGAGCTACACGAGGGTGGAGAGGGAGGACGAGAAGGTGCAGGAGCGAAGGAGAAGAGATGGAGACGGACAGAGGTTACGGCTACTTGATGGTGGAGCTGCCCCGCTTTGAGCTGATGATGTCAGTGTCTGCAGGAGTCCAACCATCTAATGCGAGCAGCGGCTGACAGTCTGCATTGTAGACTATTATACCAAACTCCTACAGTCTATGAGGTCATACACCCAACTTGCCTCCATGGAGCCAGACTCACCTCTTCCTTTTAACTCACTGCTCCAGTCAATCTAAACCACGAGGTACATCTGCAGAAACATGATATTATTAACAGGATACAGAAGAGGGAAAACATGGTCCTTTTTTACCACACTGTGAAAAATGTTCTCTTTGCTTTTTGTTGAAATGCTGAAGCACTGAAAGATCACTGTTTGGTGACAAGCAGAGGATTGCTGAACTTTAAAGACTCAGAAGAATAGATGGTCTAAAACCACGAGGAAAGGAAACAGCTGCGTCACATCCACTTTGATATAGCTGATAAAACTGTGTAACAAAGAACCCTTAGTGATGAAATTGATCACGACATGTGGTTGTAAAGTCCACAGAACCGCAGAACTTTTAATCCAAAAGGTCATAGACGTTGTAAAGTCGGCTGTTGTGCAGAAAATCATGTAAAACTTTTATCCATCTCTCTGCGGAGCGCCGAGAGATCAGAGCACCTGTTCAGCCGCTGAGCGCTCGCTCTCTAACTGGCAGGAAGTCAAGCGCTCAAGGACGACTGATAAGTTGGTGTAGATGCCTCCTGAAACAGAGCCGGAGCCCGGGCCTCATCAGTTGAAAGGCTGCAGACGCCACCCTGCACCCTTTTGGGACCGTACACTCATATCTTAGAGGGAAGGTTGTAGATGGAGCAGGTGGAGAGATGTGATTACTGTACTGAGCCATGAGCAGGGCAGCCTCTGACAAACTAGGATTGATGAGCACTGCAGGGGAGGGAGCAGCTATTTCTGTCTGTCTGACCACATGTGGTGCCCTGCGTCTGAGTGCACACACACACACACACATACACCTGTGTGCGTGTGTGTGTTCAGGGGTGAAACCAACACTGCAAACAGTGCTCTCTCTGAAACTTTGCAAGTAATTTAATCCAATGCATTCAATTTTACTGGGGACGATTAAAGTTGCAATCAACACCGGATTTCTCAAGTGACTAGGAACACCTTGCCAATACGTCAAACTGTTCCAGGTTATTATTTATTTAAGTCGTGTTATTATCAATTTACAGTCATTTCTTCATGGGGTAAATCAACCCTGCAGGTGTATGTAACATAAGAGACAGAGCTGGGTGCATGTGCAAAAAAAAAGAGATCCAATAGCAGGATAAGGATATACTATCACAAAAATAATACAGAAAAACAACAATGAAGATCATTTCAGATTGTATTCCAATCCACAGTCCTCGTCGTCGTATATCGAAACTTTCCATTTTCGACTACGCCACGAAAATGTTTTCTTCCTCCAAACGCACGCACAAACAACACACAAACTATGAAAAAGCATGACACTTGCAATTAGCCACAGTGCCAGAAGCCTGAGACAGCAGAAAGCCGCCGCTGCACTTTTCAGCGAGCACCTCGTGGACCGAGCGTCACACCGAATCAGCCTGGAGAGGACACGGGGAAGAGGAACATGCCAGCAATTCAATACAACCCAATTGAGCAGGGCCTGCACGGCGAGACTGACGAAGAAATTGAGGGTCTATTGTTACAAGAGCGGCACTTGTGGTGTCTCCATTCGTCCTAAATAAATTGCATTATCTGTGCTGTCAGAGTGGCAAGAAAATAATCCATCCTGGCTTATCATCACAAACACATTCTATCCACTTTGGGCTTTTTTTCCCCCTCTCTTCTCTTCAATGTGTCTTTGCTCTCATTTTAAGGGCTTTGTGAGATGAGAATATTGAATCAACCACATCCCTCCTTTCTTATAATTATCCAGCTACATTTTATACACACAGGCTGTGTGACACAGTCGGCAGAAAAGACTCTCACTAACAGTTACTGTCAGTGATGTGTAATGAATTATTCATAGTGTGACTTACTGTATGATTACTGGAAAGAACATGTATTGTTACACACTGAGTGACACCACGGAGCAACCAATTAATATAGCTACCAACCGGTTTTATGAGAGATGAGAGATGGACTTTTAAATTGGCACAAAGAGAGATGCATTTACTTCAGATTTTCAGTGTTTTGCAAAAATGTGGTGCACGAGGATGAACTGAAATAAAATAAAACGCACTTTGTCCATCAGTATTTGTGTGTTTGTGGGTGCGTGTGTTACTCAGTTTTAAGAGACCGTCCTCGGGTCAGCGTGTTATTATGAGCCACAGTTAGACTTTATTGTTAGGTGACTTCTGGAGGCTGCTGTAATTACGCTTGTAGCATAACAAGTCTGGTGATGTGGTAAAAACGAACAACAAGGTCGGGTCGGATCTGTGACGACAAAACACAGGAGAACAAAAGTGGCAGTTTATGTTGTTTCTTTTATCCTTTTGTTTTGTCCTTCATAATTGTAACCATGACAACCAAATGTCTGCTACCCTGGTGGAACTACAATTTCAGTGGGTAAGAAAAAAACAACAAACCCAACACGATTGTACAGGTTGAAGGACTCAACATTGTTCCATTCACCAGCTTTACACAACACGGGAGAATGAAATGTGCAGCATCATGTACTGCAATAATGCTGAGTCATGATTTAACACCTGGATTAAATATTCTCTAATGTCAAATCAATGTCATCAATCATTATTATCATCATCAATAGTTCATTTCTGTTGAAAATCTGGACATGGGACTCATCTCCATGGTCTATTTTTTTTCTCCATCAATTGGGGTTTGGGTTTTTGTAGCTATGGTCTGTATGTCTAGGAAAGTTGGTAACATAAAAGGTGCTAAAAAATCTACTTTATCATGATGACTATTACTTTTTTATTTTTATTTAACCTTTATTTAAAGCATAATTCAGCAGAAAGTTTTTGTTAATATAAGTCCTAAATAGTCCTATTTTCTGTCGGCAAATGTCACTCTGCTTTTGGGAAAACCACGTTATCCAATGAGGACCATGAAGGGCTGTGTGTGCAACCAAGGGATGCGCGTGAATAGATCCAATAGATCCATGACGAGGGCGGGGGCTGCTAACTCATGGTGCGTTCAAGGTAACCCGTAACTCTGTGAACTCGTACCAGTTCGATCTGGTACGAGTTCACGGGTCGGAAGTTACGAGTGGCCGTTATAGTGACTTTCACAGGCAACAGGTCGGAAAAACACGAGTTACGGGTTACCTGGAACGCTACAAAGTGGTAAGTCATGACTTGAAGCCGTAATTTACGATTTCAAAAGCCTGCCTTGAACGCAGCATTAGCCAAAACGACCGAATTGCTGACTTATGCTTTAACCAGAAATAATCCCATTGAGATTCAGAATCTCTTTTGCAAGGGGGTCCCGGCCAAAAAAGCAGCACAGTACTGTAGGTCCACACATTTGGACGACATCAACAAAACAAACATAAAAACAGCTACAACAGTTTGGCAAATCACATCATTATCATTACAATATAATCACCAGCTGCGTTCAGTGAGAGAACATGTGCATGCAGTAGTCAAATCCAAGTCCTCCATACTATAATAAGATAATCCAATTTAAAATGACTGTAATTTACACTAGGACGAGGGTGCGGATGCTTTGAAGGCGCTTTCCCCAAAAACAGTCCGCGTACAAGGAATAGTATACAGTACATTATCAATCTATTGTGCCTGAGACTGCAGCTTCTGGTGTTGACTTTAGGAACCAAGAGAGAACACAAATAAGGGGGCAAGTCCCACAGGATGGCCTTATAAAGAAAGCAATACCAGTGTTCCCATCTACGATTGTACAAAAAGCTAAATCACACGGTTCAAAGAAAGAGGATCTCCTCCACCTGATCTGTCAAATGTAATTATTTTAGTGAAATCTGACAGGAATGACCCGGGAATCAAGTAACACCTGAACTGAACAGCAGCTATTGTGTGTTTCATCACACAATTGTGCATCACAATGGAAAACCAGACCAGACTCTCAATATCCCTGCAGATATTTATATTCAGCTTACAAAGGTACACCAACACCTGCCTTTCACAACACATTTGCAGCGCTGGATATTTGTATCTTGTCAGTCTGAGGCTGACAGCGACACTACTCTCCTGCCTGGAGAGGCTGATTTCCACTCTGCTCTTGTCTCCGTTTGGTGAGCCGGTTTCAGCGTGTCCCGCTGTGATTGGCACAGCTGCTTAAAAGGGATGAGACCAATAATGTGACCGGCTGAGAAGACAATGATTAATCACCAAACCCTCCTATTTATATTCTACTTCTCCTAAACCCCTGGCACATATTGTGCTGAGCCAATATAAACAGAAACAACAAGTATGCCTCGACATGGCCTCGCTGACCTCGCTGCCTCGCTCGCACAGTTTGCTGCTAATATGCCGACACAAAAGAGCTCCGAACCAGAGAGAAAAAGCAGCACACGCAAACAAACAAACACAGTCGGAGATGGAGCATCTCAGACTCCCTCGCTTGCATGTTCATATTCCGCTGTGGTTACTATCGAGAAGTTGTTCTGACAGCGGAGCAGCGCCATTAGGAGAAACAAGCTGTCGGCAGGAGGGTTTGTCTGGAGACCTGGTTAAAACTCAACGACTAGCCTACTTCACATGACCTCACTGCGACCCCGCCAGTTCAGCTGAAAGTCTTGCAAAGAAGCTTACTTTGCAAAATTCCTATAATTTGCAAAATTTCCTAACCCTCTCTCTTCGTAGCTCACCACATTCTGTCACAACCACCACCTGTACCTTCCCTTTCCTTGAGACTCCTCATTCTGTTTCCTGCCTGCGTCTCCTCCCCGCTGGGGCCGATCTATGGGTGTGTTTGACATGCCCTACATGAAGAGACCCCTGCACCCCTCCGCCCGCTGTGGGGCCGCGCTGCCTGCATGATGCGTTGTGACTTGACGCCAGGAGCCAAACGCCGCCCCCCCCCCGCTCGCCACTTGCCTCCTCTGGCGCCTTCCACGCCGGCACGAGTGAGTGAAGTCAGTCAGGCAATCTGGCAGCTGAAAAGCCCCAGCTGGGTGCACTCATCCTCTCCACCGCCACTCCTCTCTCTGCAGCTAGAAAATACCTCAATTTGAAATCGTCACATTTCACCGTTAACCTTGATGGCAGGCGGGCGGCTCCATTTTCGTCAGCGTGCGGCCGGCGGGCTGGCTGCACGTCTGACTGGCTGAGTCGCTGATGGATATGCGTGTGACCGCAAATGCAGAATGAGAATGTGAGAGCGGCATCTCAGGGACGCTGCTATTCAAAAAATCTTGTTGGGTGTGCTGCAAACATAATAGACCCCCCGATTTCCACTGTGTCAGTTTCACATCCTCATAAATCCATATCCACATTATATTTGTTTAGAGTAGGGTTGCAAAATTCCGGGAATTTTCAAAGTTGGAAACTTTCCATGGGAATTAACGGGAATTTATGGGAATTAACGGGAATATACGGGAATTAACGGGAATTAACGGGAATAAATTGGAAATTTACAAAATTGAAGGTTGGCCCTTAACAGGGAACTTAAATATAGTTGGATAAAATATATTGTAGCATAATCTTGGCTAAAACAACCAGATTTAATGCAAGCAACTTGAATATCTATGCTATTCCATGCACACTGCTTCCTGCAGGGCTGTTAGGCCACGCCCCCTACATGCACTGTGCATTCCTCCATCACATGCACAGATGATTCCTTGAACCCTGGAGGCCACACTTTCCACAATTTCCCATGAGCCTCTGTGCACGGTGAAATTCTTGGACCGGCGCAAGACAGACGAACCATAAACGGTGATTTGGTGACATTATTCCCATTCCCCACAGGGCAGCATCCGCAAAACCAAAACTAAGAAATGCTGGGCGACCCGACCACTAAATAATAACAAAATAACATCAAAGACAAGATTTTTTTTGGATACAGTTTGTTTCAATTAGCCCCAATTTCTAGTTAATTCCCATAAATTCCCAATAATTCCCATAAATTCCCATGGAAAATTTCCAATTTGGAATATTTCCAAAATCCCCCAGCTTAATTTCCCATGGAAAGTTTCCGGAAATTTACCGTTAATTTATTGAAAATTTTCCATCCTTTGCAACCCTAGTTTAGAGGTAATAAAAGCTAGAAGGAAACTGATCTGACTGTTCGTTTCTCCTGCCTCTTCTTTGCCCTCCAAGAGGACAGACCTGCTCGGCTCAGATAGAAAAGTGAAATATCCTTTCAGCAAAAGGAAACAGATTCCTGACATTTAATCTGATGATACCTGAATGCTCCACTGTAACAGCTCCCAGTATAACCCGTCCAGGTGAGTCTTTACTGCTCCACACAGGGGGATTATACAGTATTCCCTCCGACAGCACCCTGCCAAGATCTCTGTCTCAATCCATCCCTCCCATCATCTCCCAATTGGTGGCACACAGAGGTGATGTTGTTGGTTGCTTTATGAAACTCTACGCACCCTCAGGGGCCCCAAAGCTGTATCTGACAATAAAAACTCACAGATAGGAATGCATCAGGGAAGAAAAAGAAAAAACGCCACAACCCTTCTCTGTGAATCACTGTCTGTGTTTTTAATGGGGTGACATATGGCTCAGCAGAGGTCTTCTCTTATCTGGTTTACAGAGGCGACTAAATGGAAACGACTACAATAAAATGAGATGACAACGCCTGAACGCTCCGACAAGCAGGTGATGGTTTCATCTGCCATCTGGTTAAATGTTTTACTTTTACTAGTTTCGTTCCTAATCGAGTCAGTTGGGTTGACTGCGTCTTGTCGATCGCCGAGAGGAACAAATCTTCATTATCTCTGGCTGACGTGGGAATACGACTGAATAGTGTAAACCTTCCAATCCCAAATTGCAATAGCTGAATGGGAGAGGAAGACAAAACAACAATGCTTTATGAACGTGTGAGCATAAAGCAGTGCAGTCATAAAGCAGACCCCGTGATTAAAAAAAGCACACGTCGTGCCCAGGGAAAGAGAAAGCCAGAGCTAGCGAAGTGAACGCGGCGCTTTGGTCGGCCTCCCAACTGATCTTTAGAGGGCTGTGAGAGGAGAAAATATTCATAAAACAACAACAACAAAACTTGTTTTTCAATTCCGCTGCAGATCAGCCACCAGTAACCGTCAAACAGAGTCAGTCATTCATCTGCCATAATGGGAGCTCTGGGTCATACAATCTAGAAAGAATAAAATACAGCTGCCTGTGATGGGGCTGCTGGAGGCTGAATAATCACCAGGTTTTGTTGTGGCAGCAAAGATAATAAAGCATTTTTACGACGCTATAAAACTGTCTGTTTAGGACAGTTTTTCTGTGTTTTTTCAGGCTCATTGCAGAATTTTGATGGTGCATTAGCTTTACAAACATTACTGTTTGTTTCATTGACTGTAACATGTAGAAATTAACTTTTCAATCCCTAAAATGCCACTGAACGGTGATAAGAAGACGTTTTATTTGAGCTCACTACGCTGCCTGCAGCACACAACATCCCTGTTTTAATTTAACAGTTACAAAAAAAAATATTGCGGCAAACCTTTGCCTTCATGTAATTTCCGTCTGCGGTGTTTAATGACCTTTCCTGGCTCGCCACTTGACTCGGTCCATTGAGAGGAGCGTATCATGAGCTGCTGCGCTTACACACGTGTAAACAACACTTCTTGAAGACTGAAAACTGCAGAGAGAAGAATTCAACATCAAATGTGGCATTGATGCGTGACACATCTTGACTTCCGAGAGATTGATAACGTCCGTCTGAGCTCTCGCCCTCTTCAGCGTTCTGTTTTAATCTCTTCGCTCCTCTCTTCTGTTCTCTCTGTGCGCTGAGGTCTCAATCACATTATTTTTGCAACCTTCCATTTAGTAAATAGTCTTAGAGTTAAGTGTGTATACTCCATGGTCTGGGAATTCAAATCATTCAAAATCATTTAAAAAAAGATTTTCTTGTATTTGTAAAATCAAAAGATTGTCTGATTTCTATTTACCATTATTTAACTGGAAAAAACTTTTATCTTATTTACATACTTCAGTGGAGGTAAACAGCCCTGCAGACTTGGGCGATACCACACCCACTACCCCCATGATTCACGCAGATTTCAAGGATTTGATTTTAAATCCCTTTCCCCCCAAAAAACATGACACTTAGAAATGCATCACATTTTGGGGATTACAGATGCTCTAAGTATTGTTAAACTGTGACTTAAAGATGCCAGCTTTTGTCGCTGCCTAGTAGTTAGTTTAGCTTCTTCTAGCCTAGCTTCACCGTTAATCACTCAAACTATATTACTGTGAATGGTGCAGACAGGGTCAGAACAGATCATCTCTGCTACTGTTACAGGCTCTCCACAAAGTTTTACAGGAGATAATGTGGAGTTTAAAGCATAAGTCAGCGGAATGTTTTTGTTAATATAAGTCCTAAATAGTCCTATTTTCCGTCAGCAATAACTTCCATAGAGTGTCTGGTCTCTCCGTCACTCTGCTCTGCTGTAAACCCAGGAGAAAACTTTCCTTGTGGGATACAAGTGTTATCCAATGAGGAGAGAGAACGGCATGAAGGGCTGTGCGTGCAGCGAAGGGATGCGCGTGAATGTGGTGACGTAGGGACGAGGACCAATAGATCCATGACGAGGGCGGGGGCCGCTAACTCATGGTAACTCGTGTTTTTCCAACCTGCGAAGTCGTACCAGTTGGATCTGGTACAAGTTCACGGGTCGGAAGTTACAAGTGGCCGTTATAGGGAACTTCACAGGCAACAGGACGGAAAAACAGGAGTTACGGGTTACCTGGAACGCTACAAAGTCGTGAGTCGTGACTTGAAGCCGTAACTTACGGTTTCAAAAACATGCCTTGAACGCAGCATTAGCCAAAACGACCGGATCGCTGAATTATGCTTTAAGTCGACTCGGTCTTTCTTGCATCTTGCAAACCATCACAAACTGATTGTGTGGCTTGATCTGCATTCAGTTGTAGTTATTGATCCTTTCCAAACCCGTTGGGGTCTTGAGCGTCTCCCATGAACAGGGCTAGATAACACACATACTGTAAGTATAAGTAGTGCTGGCAAGAATTTGTAAAGTTTGACTAAAAGCAAACTCAGTAGATGTTAATCTGCTATGCATCGTCATTATCGAGAGTCAGTGATGTACACAACAGGCTCGGTGTGATCCCTCACCACAGTCTACTTAAGCTCATTTTCAACACTGTGGTTGCTTCGTTGTTCCCTGGTTAACAGGATACAAAGAGCCTGTGCTCAGTCAGCACAGAGCGGTGTGTAACGCCGTTTCAACCCACACCACGGTGGAGCCCAGAGTCCCCGAAGGCTTTTCTTTAAGAAATCCCATTCATTTAATAAGCAGCAGCCAATAGCACAGGATTAGATTCAGAAGCAGTGTTTGATATGGAAAAATGGTGGAATTACACCATGAAAAGAAAGACGAAGAGAAACTTGGAGACGAGCAGCAGATAGGAGGATGACAGATTAGGCAGTGGATAGATTTAAAGGGAGGTGACTTCTTTTTTTTTTTTTTTTTAAAGGCCGTGCCGAGTTCTGAGGATCATACGGGGGACAGATACGGTTAGATGGCAATTGACTGCCTTGTGTTGTACCACATTGGAGTTCAAGAGGCTATCAAAACATTATGCCAGGGAGACTCATAACAATGGCCAGAGGAGTAATAAAAGACATAAAGTCAGGGAGAGCGTGAGTGAGGGAGATGGGGAGGAGGGAGGAGGGGGGGTGAAGCCAGTAAGGCAGAGACAGAGAAGAGAGAGAAAGAAGCATAGAGGGGAAAAAAAATGGGAGACACAGGGAGGGAGAGGCAGGAAAATCAATAGACTTCTATATGCAGAATTGAGAATGTGCCCTCTCGCTGCTCCAGACAGCCTATCCCAGGACTCCAGCAGCCAGCAGACAAACTGAACATCTATCCACAGACTCATACTGATAATATGCCACCCCAGCCTGTCCCTGTCTCCATTTATCTCCCTCTCTCACCCCGCACACACACACACACACATACACATACACACTTCAATCTACTAGCTCTTCTCCTCCAAATTTAACACTCTAATTTGGTTGAGGGCCGGCTGCTGTGTTATTGATGTTGCCAGAGGTCTGATCCATCTTGAGCCCAGGACAAGGCCTTAGTCGAGACGGCTATAACTCAGAGGTATCCTGCGCTCCCTTTGCCAGGGTATCAGGCTTGTATTGGTAATTTAAAGGCTGGACGGACAGGCCGACATCACTGTATCCACCCACCTTGTGCTTCTCCTGCACTGGGTGCCAGCACTCGGAGCCATTTGGTAAATTTCCACCCTTGTTAAGGATTCACGAGGCCCGACGGCCACTTTTGTAACTTCTCTGCAGTGTTACAAACTTCCATAAATGCAGTGTCTGGGATTATGCAATATGGAAATGAAGATATGAGTAATTAAAAAAGAAATAGAGTAAAATGTGTTTATTTATTTATATATATTTTTTAAGTGTTCACAGTGGAGGATTAAGACATATTCTGTGTGTGTGTGAGATGATGATGATGCGACATGTGGGATGGATTATCTAGGTTTACTCCTGAGCAAGATTGGCGTGTTGTTTCTTCATATATATTTATTTTTTATGTGTGTGTGTATGTGTGTGTGTGTATGTCCACCCATCTGTGTGGGTTTAGCTGGAGGCCAGAGCAATGGGGAATTGGAAAAAGCTGGATGTGGCATTATATACGAGTGTCTTATCACTCTGATATATGGCCAAATAGGACGCAGGGGGGCTGAGACTGTTCTGATAACACACAATGAATGAAGAAGATTGGAGGGAAGTAAAGAAGAAGAGGAAGGGAGGGAGGGGAACGACGGAAGAAGCAAAAAAAAAAGATGAGGAAGGACGATGTGTTCTCTGGAGGCCCGTGGGACTGTGTTAGTGTAGTCTCTGATCATTGATTAAAGAGGTTTATGTACTCCTACCCGCAGCGTGGTGGAGGACACTCTCACCTCTCCCCCTCCATCCCACTCCTCCTATCCTCCCCTGTCCATCCTGCTGCCCTTTCTCTCCTCTCCGTCTATATCTCTCCGCCGTAATGGGCAGACAACCATTGCTGTAATTTCCTCTGTACTATAACTGACAACTACAAAAGGTCACACAGAAGGAGGGGTCTCGTCCTTCTAATCGCTTAACAAGAGCAGTGCCCACTCGCCGCATTCAAATGTCACCGGATCAGAAATAGTGACGGAGACAAGAAAGTGCCCTTGTACTGGCTGTTTTCTTTGAATTTCCATATAATGAAATAAACAAACAAACGTGTTTGAGCTGCTATTATCTACTGTAACCTAAGTGTTCTTTGGATTAATCTCAAGCATCATTATGTTCAATAAGCAAAATGACTGGGTGAAGGTTAATGGTTATGCTCTACAGTAAGCTTTCACAAAATGTGAGATGTACTGAATGCACCTGAAGTAAACAAGACCCTCTGAACTGTGTTTTATATCGAAACCACAGTTAACGGGTGAATGAAAGTAATTGCAAAGAAAAAGGAGAGGTACTGTATGCCCACACACTTGCTGGTAGCCAGAAAAGATTTCTTCATTTTTATGCACAACGTTTCGACCAACTGGTCTTCTATCAGGCGCTATTATACGAGAATGAGAGTCATTCACATCACAGTCCGCTGCAAACTATAAAATATGACTTGACCAAAGCAACCACATGAGAAAGAAACAGTAGCAAAACAAAGAAGGCAATCACACATATAGAAAATGGAAAGAAATATACAGTATGAGCTACGCCATTAGTATGTGCTAATGTATAAAATGTATTGCAATGGGTTTTCACCACTTCGTTATACAGATGGAGGCTCTGACTGAGTTGTTAACGGGATAGTTCAACATTTTGGCAATAATCGCTATAGTCATAGCAGTAGGTTTGTTACCTTTATTTCGGTGCAAGCTATTTTTAGAACGGCGGAGCAGAGCCGTGAGCTGCTCAGAGACACACTATGGAGACTAATGGGATTTCCTGGTTTCTCTCATCAAACTCATCAAATACACAATCCAACAACTCCAAAACGCCTGTGTATGTGCAGGTCACAACTTGTCCACGAAAGCAGTTTTGGAGGTTTTGGATTGTGTCTTTGATGAGTTTGATGAGGGAAACCAAGAAAGATTATCCTCCATAGCATACAGTAGCTCTGAGCATCCTGCCGCTCTGCTCTGCCGTTCTAAAAATAGCTTGCACCAATAATTAAAGATAACGGACCTACTGCTATGACTATATAGTGGGGCGGATTAGCTCAATGTTTTGTAAAAATCGTTCACTTTGTGATAAAAGCATGAAATTTGTTGGATATGTTGGTGAATATGTGTGAAACAAATCTGGATATTGGGCCACCTCAAAAGCGCCCCCTAGTGGCCGTGGCAGGCATTTGTTATGCAAATAAATGACTTATAAATAAATACTGCCCCTTTAATAATACCAACTGGTGATGTATTGTATATTGTTGGAAAGCCTGATTAGTCCCCTTTACAACGAGGTACAGCTTGTAAGGATCGTGCATTCATGGAATGAGCAACAGGGCTAAACGTGTGGGTAGCGCCCCCCAAAAACCTGCATTCCGTGTGGGGCAGATTAGCTCTATAAATCACAAGAATGGTGTGTTGTGTGATAGAAGAACAGCATTGGTGGATGTGTTGGTGGATATGTTTCAAACATTTTTGGTTTTTAAGGACATTTAAGATGTCTACTTCAGATTTTTGCTTGTTGCCGGGTCAACCAATGTTCCATGGGAGTTTTTTGGCGGCCATTTTGAATTTATGTCCGCACGAACAGCGAAAAACGCCAATTTTCATAACTCCTAAACCAGACATCATACAAAGACAAATGAACACACTTTTTCTGATAATTATGACACCAGGAATCAATTGGAAAGGTCACTGAGATGGTAAAACCACTCTTTATCGGAGAAAAAGTAGTATTTTTGTATAAATTACTACTTAAAGTTTGGAAATATTTTTTCAGTCCATAATTTCTCCCTTTTAATAATTCCGTTTGGTGCTGTCTTTTAGACTGATGGAAAGCCTGATTAGTTGCCTTTCCAACAAGGTACAACTTGTAAGCGTTGTGCATTAATGGAATGAGCGACAAAACTATACATGTTGGAGCGACCAATCATTTTATACTAACATACTACTTGAGAGTAAATTTTTCTCTGATAAAGAGTGGTTTTACCATCTCAGTGACCTTTCCAACTGATTTCTGGTGTCATAATTATCAGAAAAAGTGTGTTCATTTGTCTTTGTATGATGTCTGGTTTAGGAGTTATGAAAATTGGCGTTTTTCGCTGTTCGTGCGGACATAAATTCAAAATGGCCGCCAAAAAACTCCCATGGAACATTGGTTGACCCGGCAACAAGCAAAAATCTGAAGTAGACATCTTAAATGTCCTTAAAAACCAAAAATGTTTGAAACATATCCACCAACACATCCACCAATGCTGTTCTTCTATCACACAACACACCATTCTTGTGATTTATAGAGCTAATCTGCCCCACACGGAATGCAGGTTTTTGGGGGGCACTACCCACACGTTTAGCCCTGTTGCTCATTCCATGAATGCACGATCCTTACAAGCTGTACCTCGTTGTAAAGGGGACTAATCAGGCTTTCCAACAATATACAATACATCACCAGTTGGTATTATTAAAGGGGCAGTATTTATTTATAATTCATTTATTTGCATAACAAATGCCTGCCACGGCCACTAGGGGGCGCTTTTGAGGTGGCCCAATATCCAGATTTGTTTCACACATATTCACCAACATATCCACCAAATTTCATGCTTTTATCACAAAGTGAACGATTGTTCGGCTAATCCGCCCCACTAATAGGGATTATGGCAATGGGTCAATTTGCCAAAAATGTTGAAGTATCCCTTTAACTTCAGACAAATGTAACCCCCCAAAAAAGGTTGATATCATGATTTTTAGGGGCATGAAAGGCTTTATGTAAATGCAACTGCTGAATTCCTCCAGCTCTGACCTGGACATGTGATGACTCATGAAGAAAAGTTTTAGAGCTGCACTTTGCTGAGCAGAATGACTAATGACCCATGGCATGAAATACCAGATACACTGGGGCTGAGGATGAATGAGGGGCATTAGTTGAGCAGAATAAAAACTGCCGTCTTCCTAGAAAGACACATTAAACATAAACTAACACACATTTTTGGATAACTACTGTAATCCAAAAGATAATTGGTTCATTTACATTGTCGTTTTCGGTGGGAGCGTGCGGACACAAACAGCACAGACAATGATATCACTGTGAACGATAAGTTCAGGGGACGGAGAGCTGGAGAAGAAAGTTGAGCTGAACACGAGTGAACATGAACAAACTAGAGAATGAGAAAGGAGAACAGGCTGCAGTCAATTACGAGTCCTATCTTGTAGTTTGTGTCTACATTGATTTGTTGGGGACCAGGATCTCTGCCTCTCCCCAGTTCACCTAATTGCACTCACTCTGACCCACTAATTACTTCACTAAGACCTAGCTGGTCTCACCTCGGTGCACTGTGTCTCGTCAACGGGGGAGGAAAGGGACGGAGAGAGAAAGTGGATGTGAAGGCAGAGAGAGGGAACAAGTCTAAATTAAGAATGCATGATGTGTGTCAGACCAACGGAGGGAGGGGAGCTGTAGAATGAAACGACAAGAGACAGACAGAGTAAGGAAATAGCTGCGTATATGTATCTTGAGTTGGAAAGCAGAGGCTGTGGAGGAACTCAGGTGGAGGGCGTGCAGCAGCTTTAACATGCAACGCCGCCGTCACTGGACTGTGCGACGTCACCTCGGGATGGCAAAGATACAAATGATGTTTCTGGCACTCACCGAGCCGCATACATAATTAAATAAATCGCTGATAATGATTTAATCACTCATAATCATTTAGATAATAATGACAGTGAGTTCATTCATCGGGAACACCGGGGAGGTTACATACCTGATGGGATGAGATCAAAAGCCCAGTTGGGTACGAGAGCGGCGAAAGAGTTCTTTGTGTCTTTGCTGTCTGTCGTCGTCTCCTTGTCTTTTTGTTCCTCTGGTTTTTTGCCCGCGCCTTTGAAAGGCGTCCACCGGCTTCCCACCACAAAGGACTCAGACACTGCAGACCTGGATTCCATCTGCGTGGCGCCAACTTTGGAGTCGGAGGCGAGGGTGGTCAGCTGAATGCCTCCTGTGATGGCTGCTGGAGTGGCTGCATCCTCCTGCAGGTCGGGGCTTCTTGTTCTTTCCTTCTCCTCCTGGACCCACGAGATGGAAATCGATGGTTCCTCTGTGGAGGAGCTTTCCGTGCTGGTCATCGGATCTGTCCTCTGTGCATCCGTGGTGGTCAGGAGCGCCGGCGTGGTCACCTCAGAGGTCGTCAGCGCCTTCATCAAGGCTTCGGATGTGGACGTCGCCACCTCCTCCTCCTCCTCCTCCGTGCTCGTGTCTTTGCCGTGCTTCTGAACAACGGGAGTCGACCCTAACGCTGATCTTCCCTCTCCTCTGTGAGAGAAGAGGTCGTCAACAGGCTGGTGGATATAGAGGATCTCCCCCCTGGCCTCCTCTGCGGCGTCTGGCTCCTGGGAGTGCTGCGGTGGGGGGGTGGGCTGCTTCACTAGCTGCCACTGGGACAGAGTGGTGTGCCCGGCCGCCGTCACAACCTCTCTGAGTGGAGCAGACTCTCCGTCAGGACTCAGTTTGACACCACTGTTGACTTTCCCAAACCCGCCTGGGAAGTCGCTCCCCTCTCCGCTTCCCTCCGTCCCCTTCTCCTCCCCTGGCGAAGACGTAGTCACCGACGGAGTTCTGGTAGCGTCCTCTCCGTCCTGGTCTTTCCCCTCGCCTGAGTAATTTTCCGGATTGTCCTGTCGGAGGGAGGTCGGCAGCGTCATCACCTCGAGGGGCCCTGCTTTGGCTTCCATGGGCGCCCAGGTGGGACGTTTACCCACGTAGGCCATGTTTCCAGAGAGACCTAGTTTAGAGTCACGCATAGACTTGATGGCCCACTGAAACTGCTCGCTGGGAGCCGGAGCGAAGGCCGGGCCTCGTCCGGGAGCCTGAGGATCCGATGTGTTGACACGTCCGCTGGGAGACGATGCAGTGAATTCTACAGGGAGCAAAGAGACAGAGGAAGCTAATTAACACCATCACATATTATCAGGGGGAGGAGGGGGAGGGGTATTATGGAATAAGCAATTATAAACTTAAACCTAGTTTACATACAGTAAGCACAATGATGCAGTTACTATGGAAACCTGAAACTGTATGTTTATCTATAGACCTTGGTGTGGTGTGTATTGACCCCTATATAGGTTAATCATTTGTTTTGACAGTGTGTGCTCTTGTCTTCTTAGCACACAGTGAAAACAGTCTCTGTTTGGAAATATAAAATTAATCAACTCCCTGTAAACCGTGCAAACTGTATTACATTTAGAGCACGTCCTCTGGGATCGTGTGTCCCCATCGTTTGTGGATCGTACCATGCAACAGAAAAGCACTGAAGTGTTTCAAGCCCCTAAAAAAGTCATCCCTGCCTCTACTACTGTATAGTACATACTGATCACTAAATTAGAATCAATCAAAGTTAAAGTTTGTAAGAAAAAAAAATCTTATGCTATATTAAGAACTCAACACTAAAAAACCTAGTTACATAATCTACTTCATAGTTAAATTAGATCAATTAGATCACACACATACAGACGGTAATTCTGCCTCACAAGAAAGGTTCAAGTCAGAGCCTGTCGGTCACCGTAATAAACAGATTAAGAAAATATATTTTCATAGCCTTTAAAGGGATAGTATCATTTTTTTTTAAGTGGGGTTGTATGATCTACAAATAGCCCCTAAGTACTTTAATTGCAGCAGAAGACTCTCTGCACTCTTGCCCTGCCCAGAAATTTGCAACATACATTGTTGTGAATGGACCCAAAGAAACGGCCTATTTTCACGGCCTAAAAGAGGTTTTACCTGAAAAAAATACACAGTTCCATTGTTGGCTATAATATAATTTTTTCCAGCCCTTCGAAGTGCAGGAAAAAGTTTTTATTTGGAGCTAACCACCTGCCGATCGGCGGACGCTAACCCTGGGCGGAGGGATACGTGAGTTGATTACTGTAAGTATTCATAAGACTGGCATAACAGCTGTCATAAACATAAATGAATACTTGTGACAGCTGTCATTCGATAAGTTATGGCAATTAGTTTGGCAATTAGGTCTGCTATGACAGTTTAAATTGTCTTTATGTCAAGTTGTCAGTATACACTGATGTTTATGAAAGCATGGTTATGACAGTGCTATGTTAATCTTATGAATACCTATTCAAGTCAAGTGCTCCCATTCAGATTCACATGTACATCTTGACTCTGTACGGTGTAGGCTACAGTACAGTAACATGTGATATCAACACTATTCCCTCAGAAAACTTAGAAAACACTTGAAGAGATTTTTAATCACTTGTTTTTTCCACAAAGGAGAATCAATGATATGAGCCCAGATCAAACAAAAACACTTGTCGACCTCAACGCTCCCCATTTCTCTATGTTTATTGCCCACGGGACTTTACTTCCCCCCTAAAGTTGTATCTCAGGCAGCTCTTACTCCTTGGCTGTCTTAATCCTAATAACCTTCAAAACAAAACAACAATTTCTTGCTGTGGCTCTGCAATCCTTACTCCATCTTGCAATTGCCCACTAAATAACATGGAAACTGAATTACTACTCCAGGTACCCATATTGTGCTCGTCCTCCACCCACTGCTTCATCATTTCTTTCTATGTCTTATTACAGTAACAGCCTGTATAGTACTGTGTTTAATAAAATCCCAGTATATTTCCAAGTCTGTAAAAAAAAATAGTTTTAAGACTTCAAAATGTTAAAGCTAAACTTCCTTGGTTTTTTTATGTAGTGAACTAGAAAAAGCTGTTAACTGTAATTTACTGTATATTGGATATTATGGGTTATTTTCCTCACCACTGGTGTGGCTACCAGATTTACTGGACAGAGATGGGGCCACTGCTGGTGGACGGCCATTCGCACACATATGCCCACAGATATAGACACACTTCAAAAGGATGGAAGGATGTATTCAAAGCTATTTCATACTCCTCTGTTCCTGCTTTCTCTTTCCCTGTGGATTCTTTTAGCCAAACAACCTCCTGCTGGAATACATTTGCCTGTGGTGAGAGAAGCCATGTGGAAAAATGCTGGAGCACTTTCAACACGATAAGCAAATGACTTGCTCCAAAACAAGCTCCATCTAGACCTGTTTATTTAGATGAAGTGGTCCACTGTACCTTATCAGCTTACGGCTTTAAACCAGACTCCGTCTACACCATCAATAATTCATGCTGTCTGCATGTGTGATTCACCAGTGATGTGTGTGTGCGTGTGCGTGTTTTCAGGCCAGCAGTGCAGTTGAGTTACCGAGAGGCACGGCTACGGTAGCGTTGCTATCATCGCTGTCGTCGCTCGGCTCAGTTCGGCTGTCCCCAGCTCAGTGAACATGACTGAAAACGGGGGAAGTTTATGTGCAACACAACCCCAGCACAACAAATTACCACGAGAGGGAGAACATATACAAATATGTCCACACATAAAGTATTAAGATGTATGTAAATTATTCATAAGGTCCGCTGTTGCCTTACGCCTAAGTGAGGTTTATGAGCCTGAGGTTCATTTCCATACGAGCCATGTACGCTAGCGTAATTGTCCTATTAATAATCCAAATAGCCAATTACATACTTTTACTACACACACTGATGAAAGTGAGAATAATTAAACGCATTAATCTGGTTTGATCAACTATGTAATGACCCATGTAATAAATAAAATGAGACAATTAGGCATAGGTTTGGCTGATATCATAGCGCTACTCGGAGCGTGGTTCAAGTTCAGCTCTGCTGCTTTTAAGTCTGTTTGGTGGAAAAAAAACCCACAAACAAACTTATAATAAACCCGGTTCAGACGGTAATTGTGTGTTTCCACTGCGAGTGGTTCTGCTGCGTTGACTCCACTTTACCGGAGTAAACGGGCTGAGAGACTCCCTCGGGTCAGACCGACACGATATTAAATTGTGAGAGCGGAGGCTGACAATGAGAGAGTGAGAGAGATTGGAAGAGAAAGAGAGGTTGTACCGGTGCCACCTCAGCCCATCTGCAGATATGGCATCTAATAATAAAACACTAGGATGTTATTGCATGGCCGTGTGAATCCGGTGTCAGAGAACAGGCTCCACGCTCTTCCATCACACAAAGTCGGTCCCTGCAGTTGACAAGACAGGGTCTGAGGTGGATGTGTATTTCTTCACAAACAGGACTTGTGTTTGATGTGGATCACTTGAGTAAGAGCTTGAGAATATATTCTTTCGACAAAAAAAACAAACAAACTTGTAAATAACAGAATTTCTTTCTTCTTTCATTTTTGGAGTTTTCAAAATAAAGCAAATTTTGATTTAATGTGAAAAGTCTTGGCTTCTTTTTTTGGATGACCTGTGTGCAGTGCCAAGCTTTGCATCTCCCTGAACCAAAGAGGCAACATGGCACCACCAATTACTAAAGGGTGTTGAGATTAAAGGATAGCCTGTGGTGTGCAATCACAGACTTTAATTCACCTCGCTGATGCTAGTTTAAGAGGAGACATCATTTGGGCAGCTTTCCATCAACATGGCAACATGAAAGAAAGAAAATGCACCCACCCTACCCTACCCTTCCCCCCACCACCACCCCCTCTTTTTCCATTTTCCCCTATCTTCCCACCTTCATCCGTCTCCTCATCCCCACTCCTGTGTTGCTCATCCTCGCTGCAGTGATCATTACCGCCTACCTTCAGAGAGCCGGGGCTTAATTGGCAGAGACACAGACGTAGGTGAGAGCAAACGGCAGACAGCCCAACCTCCACGTTAATTGGATACAGCTGTGAATAATGCATAGCGTCTAATGCCTGGATTTTCATTAATACCTTGGGGGGTGGCATCGGATTTCAGGTAGCAGAGCAGTGAGTATTTATATTAATAAAGCCCACGATTGCTAGGTGAGAAAAGCCGAGCCCCTTTATTGAATCATTCCTCTTGCTGTCTGTGGGAGAGTGTTAGTCTCACTTTGTATCCTCCCCCTTTTAGCTGATGCCAAGGATGTGTTATTTGTGGCGGCCATTAAAAGAAAAGCCAAGGTTGTGAAACACTCCTTGTCCGTTTCTACCCGGTGTATCTCTCTGAGGTGCCTGCGGCGGCGGGTGCTTTGCTCCAGTAGTTATTGGTCCGGCATCCTTCCAGTCACGAGGCCATTCCTCTGATCTTCACTCTGCCTTCTTCCCTGAAGTCATAAACTAGAGGGGGGGTGATTTTAGGGGTTTGGTGTCGAGGTGCTTTCATGAAGCCACGAGCTGAAAATGATGACCTGGTGACCTTTTCTATCCCGTAGCTGTGTTGTACGTCGCCACTCCTGAGAGTAATTCACTCTGCAGTCGATGCTGCTTGTCTGACAGGAAGCCGAGATTCTTCAGCACACGCTAACATACTGAGAATAACAATGGACCCTCTCACATTCGCCCAGAGCGTTTCTCTCCGTGTCTCAGCATGGAGTCCTTAAACTTCCATCCGTGTCTGGTCAAGTTGTATTGCTTTTCTCATTAGTTTCTGATTTTGCTCTACACAAACGATTTATATGTGAGCTAACCTTTTAGAGAATCACGTCGGATTAAAATTCAAGCTCAGCTGTTACTCTTTCTGACAGCGTGTACTGTAAACAAAGCACTCTGTCAATAAATATGAGAATGAAGGCAGAACAGTCTCCACTCCACTACATCTTGCATTACTGTATCTAGTGTGCCCCTTTTGTTTGTTTGCAATTACTGTTTAATTAAATTTACAGCAATACTTCAAATTGCCCTGCGGAGGAATATATTATAGCAGACTCAGGGGAAAAGAAGAGAAAGAGGAGTGGAGAGGCAGAGACTGTTACAAAAGCATGACATAAACAGATCCTGTATTTACCAGTGACATTTAAATGCACCACGCCCACATGAGGAATGAGACTTTTTCAATTCATCCTTCAATTTCGCACTTGGTTATTTGTTTCAGAGATTAAAGGTGAACCCTAAATACACAAACCAAATCAATGTCGGGCTCTCACCGTGAACGGTGGACACGGGGCTGTCAGCAGACGGGCTGGAGGCTTGTTCTCCCGGACGGGTGCTGGTGTCGATATCCCCTGTGTTTTGGACTGCAGGCACTAATCGAATCAAAGGCATCACTTCTTTCTCCTGCTCGGACAGACCCTCCACCGGAGCCCGTAGTCCACTGGTAGGAGCCCTGAAGGAAAAGCGACCGCTACTGTGCTCCACGATGGCGTTGTCCATGCTGCCCTTGTCTCTGCTGACTTTGGGTTCACTCAGGTTTCTGCTGGATGCTTCGCTCTGCAGCTGGTTCTCTCCTGCTTTTTCCTTTGACGCCGAATGTCCCATCTTCGGTGTCTTTTCACCCTCCTTATCTCCAGCCCAGTACCTGAAGGGTCTCATAAGAGTGTTCACAAACTCGGCCAGCACGCTATTACTGGCCTGCGGCTGAGGAGTTGAAGAAGCCGTGGAGGATAACGTCGGGCTGTCGGATCTAAAATAGCTGCCATCTTCCTCCTCGTGGGCAGAACCTCCATGAGTCTCCAGGCTCTCAAGGTCAGAAAGGCCCAAAGTGTTGCTGCCCTTTGTGCCGTCGTCGGTCTCCTCCTGACTGGGTTGGTTGTTTCCAGGGTCGTCCTGCCCTTCTTTCCAGCCTTCCTCGGGCCTTAAGTGGATGACTACGTGCTCCTCGGAAATCTCAGACGAGTTGCTGTCGCCTGTCTTGTCCACGCCGACCAGTCCGGTCCAGGTGGAGGTCTTTGGAGCATCCGCATCCTGCTGGGTGGCCTGTGCTGCTGGGTGGACGCTGGTCTGGTGTAAAGCCTGGGCCTCTGCAGCCTGGACTCCAGCTGGTTGGTGGGCTGTAAAACACAACAACCACATTTCAGTAAAAGCAATTGTGTTGTTTTTCACTTGACCAGCCTTTATCTTTACTACACAACAACACACTACTTGATTTGGCTTTTCCTCTCCCCCTTTTGTAGCTACTGAAACAAGATTACTTTCAGAGAACGCTGCACCATTTTTAAAAGACAATTATATCATGCGTGACTCATTTTTCCCCTCCTGAACCTAAATCTACGTTTGTAAATAAAACATGTTACCGTTTTTATCTTTAAGCTATTTGAAAGACATAATTTGTATAAAAACGTCCATACAACCGTTGCTGCGATGAAGAGGTTTTATCTCTCAGCTGTTTGTTTTGACGGAGACACCGCTGCTTCTGCTCTCACGCTGTTCTTGTTTACTTAAAATGATTGGATTATGCAGTTGTTTCACTTCACTGAAAATTTTATGAGCTGTCACCATGAAAGATGAAAATGTCAGTCTTCCTCTTTTTTTCCTTCTATCTGTGGAAATATCTTTTTCAAATATCAATCTGTCTCCCACTACAATCAATTCACAGCGGACAAACAAATATAAGCCCTCGTCGCAAAATCATAGGTTTGTTAGATTATGAAATAAACAGCATCAATGAAACGATTAGTGCGGCATAAAGTCGTTGCATTGTGAAGATGAAACTAACTAATTCCTGTCTCACTTGGCACATGATAAAAGGACAAGGTCAAACACAGTAACTACAAACCCCAGTTGGGCTTAATCAGGCTCTTCCTCTTTCTATCTCTCTCCCTTTCAACCTCACCCTCCCTTTTCTCTCTGTTTTTGTCTTTCTCTCTCAAGCTTCACTACGCGCAACATGCGAGCCCTCAAATCCACCAGGGGGGATGCAAATGTCACACAGTCTCTTCACAACTACTTCATGTGTGACATAAACATCACGTGCTAATTAAAAACCAGAACGGAGCGCTATAGTCCCTGGTAGCCCCCTGTTGTTGCCATGGCAATTACAAGAATGATGTTGAATCTACAGTAAGGTCTTTCACCACCACAGAAGCCTCCGGTACCTCGGTAGCAGTAGGCGTCGTACAGGGCCGTGGTGTCGGGGAAGCCCGTGCGATTGGGGTTGTTGTAGACGGTCCGCACCCCGGGCTCGTCGCTGCCGCAGTTCTTCCGCGGGACGTTGATGGGATAGCGGACGCTGCCGTCTGCCAACCAACCGGGGTCGCACTGGTCCAGACCGGCCTGCCAGGCCAGGTAGAGCTGACCGACGGTGGCCAGCTGGGCTCCAAGGGAGTGGCAGTGAGTGGAGGCTGTGGCCAGGCTCAGCTTCTCTGGTACTGTGGAGTGGAAGACCTCGCCTGGCGGGAGAAGCAACACAAGGAGGGTAAATTTAGGGTGTTTTGTGCCCAAAAATAAACATTAGACCTGTGCAAATCTTAATCATCACCTATGAGCTTCTAGTCCTGTGTGGTAGAGGCAAGAGAGCATAGATATCTATGGTGAGAGAGTCTGTGTTTTCTCAGCCAATGACGGAGCTCAGGTGAAGCTACGTGCAGCAGAGGGAGGGCTCAGGGCTGTTAGCTGTGCTAGCTAGCCTATATCTGGTGCTACTGAGTCTCTATCTCCCTCAGCAGCAGCAGTCAGGACAACAAAGAACAATAAATACAGTCTGAGTGAAGCGCTGGAGCCGCGGACCGATTCCCCACCGTCACCGACACTGGTAACAAGTATTAGGACCGTAGTAGTGAGCTAGCTCGATGCTAACTTCGGCTAGCGCTAGCGGTTAGCATCCGCCGCTAACACCGGCTTACCAATTCACAACAACGGCATAAAAACATTCACGGAGGCTCCCAATGTTGGCGAAAAGGTCGGCTCCAGCACTTCTTTCAGACTGTATTTCCTTTCCTTTGCGGTCATCTTGCTGTCAGAAACAGGAGGCTACACAGCTTAGCCTGAGTTTCAATGTTTTGTTTAGAAACTGCAACGAACAAAACTCCAGACCCTACCTTTAATGTTACAGAGAAAGTCTGATAGCCTGCAGGCACTTCAGCCCTCAGTCTAAGATCACCTTTGCTCATATGGCTTACAGTACAACGGAAGATTTTTGGTTTTGCTGAGCTTCTGGCAGTACAAAGTGATGTGGGTACATTTAGTCCACATATATTTTTGTTGTGTGTATGGATGTGTCTGCACTTTCTTTATTTTAAAGGCAATAAAGGATGCTCTAGTCATCTTCTCTTTATCCTTTGTCAAAGCAATAATAGGAGGAGACTTGAAGGAGGAGGATGAAAGGAGAGTTTTACTTGTTATGCATAAGAAGTCACATTATTTTATTTTTTTCGTAAAATGATAATAAAAAAAAAAACACACACAAGTAATTCAAAGTAGAGACTATATAAAGGCAATTCTTTGAATTCAAAGCAGTTGCAAATGGGAATCTGAGAGAAAGAAAAGTACACAGAAGCGACTGAAGCTGAAGAAGAAAGGAGCAGCTGTAGAGAGGTGGGGGTGATGTGGATAAAATAGTGATGCAAAAATAGGGGTTTAACAACAGACAGAGAGAGCTGAGGAGGACCTCTGTCTGCACAGCACAAGTTACATTATATAATCAGATGATCCGCTGTCAGCTGTGTGAGATAAGGACAGTGTGTTGGATGAGTGGACTGGTGAGGCATCGATGTCGTAAACTGATGTGAAGAGGTGAAAGGTGAGAGATGAAGATATGAACAAAACGAAAGGTGAAAGAAGCAGAACGGGATCCATGAGAGGACTAACATTTTAGCAAGGAAAAAATATGTAAAGGATCAGCAGCAACTAAAATCATGTCATTGATGGGCTTCAGCCGACAACCTTCAGGTGATTTACTGTAGGCTATATATTAATATTGTGGAAATCTTTTAGGAAGGACCACAATAGTACAATCTTCTGAAAGGGTTTGTTTTTGGTTTTTGCTGAGGTTTCTTTGACAGTTATACAGACCAATTTCTCACAATGTATTTTTAGATGATAATGAGCCAATTTTGTAATAAACAAACAAGTAGCGGTTTAAGTTTAAATCGGAGTCGGTGACAACACCAACATTTCTGCTTGGGGCATGAGGCTTCAGAGAAAAGAAATCAAGCTGAGCAGCAACTTTCACTCTTTCTTTAGTAAAATAATTAGTTTGGCCACTCAGTGCACACAGACACAATGAGCCAGTTGACAGATGTTTTATTGTGCCTCACTGTAGTCGTGGTAAGCAAGTCACCTGAGTCAGTGGTCAACTTGATGCCATTGAGGACCTTAAAGGGATAGTTCAACATTTTGGCAAATTGGCCCATTGCCATAGCAGTAGGTTCGTTACCTTTAATTGTCGGTGTAAGCTATTTTTAGTACGGCGGAGCAGAGCGGCAGGCTGCTCAGAGCTACGCTGTGGAGGCTAAAGGAATTTCTTGGTTTCCCTCATCAAACTCATCAAAAAGGACAACCCAACAACTCAATAACGCTGTTGTGGACACGTCATGAGCTGCACAACCACCATGCTATGAGATAATAACAGAACGGTTGTGCAGCTCACAACTTGTCCACGAAAAGTGTTTTGGAGTTTTGGGATTTGGGTATTTTGTATTTGATGAGTTTGATGATAGTGAATCTTACACCAACAAATAAAGGTGAACCTACTGCTATGACTATAGCGATTATGGCAATGGGCCAATTTGCCAAAATGCAAAATGTTGAACTATCCCTTTAACAAGAGCAGTTTCAGCACTGCCATGGGGTCAATAACCTGATTGGAATTGGTCTGAAAGATCATTTGAAGTTAAAACATTGTGGTAGTAGGTAACTTTTTTCAATTATTTTACTGATAAAAGGTAGATTTAATTTTATGGGTCTATAGGCGCTAATTACAAAAGCATCCAGCCGCCCTTTTTAGTAGAGGGCTGATAAGTGCAGTTTTTAAGGCCTTTGGGAAAATGCCTGACTGGGAGGAGCTGTTACTGTAACTACTGCAGTTAATCTCTCAACAAGCAGCTATAAACATTTCTGAGGAAGTTCTTTGTGCGGGAGGATGTAAAGGCAGCATGTGGATGGCTTAATATATAGTAGAGCTTCCTCTACTCTTGAGTTTGTAGTAGTGGCATTGAACTGGGTCATGTTTACCCATTTATTTTGTGTGGGAGTAGCAGTGACACATATTTGTCTAGTGTAGAGTTTGTCAAATGTTTTGAATTTTATCCCCAACAAAAATAAATCGATTCATTGCATATCTTAGTTCAAATGAGGGTTTTTATTTTCTTGCAGGTGGAAGAAGAAAGACTGTCTGGCACCTTTCAATTCCACATTATAGAGGTGAAGTGTCTCTTTTAGATGTCATAGTAAAAGTGTAGTTTATCTTTTCCCTTTTCAGTTATATTTTATCTGGATTTTTTACAGCTGCCGCTCCATGGTTAAGGAGTTATTTTCACTCTAATAACACCAACATTCAGTTTTAGAGTTGAAATTGTCAAGAGGGATCATGGACAAAGGTTAAAGTAGGTCAGTGATGATGTATCAGTATCATTTTAAATGTATCTGGTCGAATGCGAGTGATAGAGTTATAGCATCTAGTAACACAGCATGGATTCAAAGGAGATACAATACAGACAATCAAGATGGCTTTAGACCTTTTATGAACAATAAATTGAAAATAAATGCTTTAAGTATCTTCTGGAAGGGTGTTAAAAAACTATTTTTCAGATTTTGACTAAATTAAACTGTCCTGTCCATGCTGAAAAAGTATTTGGAGAAAAGAGAATTTGGACCAAATTCTCTTGCAATAGACTGTTGTTTATTGAACAACAGAGACAAAACACCATCAGCTAGTAATTTTAGTTTGATTGAAGACAATTATGTGCTGCTTGTTTCAATCAATTTCACCGTGCGATATAAAGTCTAGAGGGGGCAATGCAAGCTTTTCTAATCAGTGCCTCAATCACATACAGAATGTTTATATAATCTATTTGACTCTGGAAACTTGCTTAATCATAGTTGCAGCGATATAACCTCATAGCCAGTGACCCAGATAAACTAAGCCCCGTAGTGTGTCTGATTATGCTGTTCAAGAAAACTGCTGTGCTTGTCATTGTGCACTGGAATATGCATTAAGTGAACTCATATGAGACAGACTCTAATGTGACTGCAGAGTATGAGCGGTGCTGATATTTGGCATCTAGACTTTGACCTTGATTAAAAAAGAGGTCATAGTCTTTTTTTTTTCCTTTTAAACTCTGGATCTATAGATGAATGCTGGGATGGAGGTGGGGCTTCTGAAAACTGACAATTGGAAAAAGAAGCACAGCAGTGGTGGTGGTGGCTGAAGAGCGCTGCTAAGTTTTGAAAATTATCACGTATGAAAAACTTAAACTTGAATGTGTGGCATTATATGACTGCAATTATCAAAAATAAGTTCATATCAATAGTTGAATAACCATTTCGCCTCTGTCTTGAATCATGATCATTTCAACAGTGGACCATTCCTGGATAACAAACTTCTTCAGCTGTACACATACAGTATCGATTGGACTGCAGACATTTGGTTTTTCCTTCTCCATGCCTGGCAGGAGGTTTGAATCTAATCTCCTATAAATGTTCAAAGTCATTTGGATGTGGTGGGCTGGTCCTTTTTTATTGTTTGCTCACAGTGATTCTTTTTCAATTAGCCATTTGCTCTGTCCCCGTAGTTACAATTTCTATGCCTGTCAAACTTTCCTTCTTACTTTCAATTCAAAATTTGCCGAAAATATGGATTTTTTTTAAATTTCAAGAAGAGAGAAGTAAAGAGACGCAGGCTTCTCATTTCTGGCTGAAATGACAACCATCACTACCAATTTCTATCAGCTATTGTTAGCTGTATAATGAAGGCTCAGCCCATAAATTGTTTGAAAAATAATCCTGGTTAACTTGTTAGGGCCCGAGCGGCGAGGCACTCGCCCGGCGAAGGCCCTATTGTAATTGCTATGTTTATTAGGGCCCGAGCGGCGAGTGGCACTCGCCCGGCGAAGGCCCTATTGTAATTGCTATGTTTATTAGGGCCCGAGCCAGTGACAACGTCACGGTCCGAGGACCCTATTGAAATGCAAGTGTTTATTATTATTATTCCGGATCTCCGCGTTTGGACGCCATTTTGACCCCTTTCCCACGCCGAGAAACGGATGAAACTCTACGCACAGGGGGGGAAGGCGTGAAATCGGCGTACAGTGGTGGTCTCGCATGTTAGCGTGGCCAAATGGCTCCACAGCGCCCCCTAGACCGCGCATAGGAAATGAGGGTCTGCGTCACGGGAAACTTGGTATACTTGTTTATCAAACCGAGATCTTCAAAAAATTTGCTACAATGACATACTCTAAAACGAACAGGAAGTCGCCTATTTAGCCTCAAAGTCTGTTCACGCGAAACGAACTCCTCCGAGGGGATTCGCCCGATTGGCTTCAAATTGGGTCCAGAACATGTTCAGACCTAGCTGAGCTTATCTTGTGCTCCCCACATCTGTAGGTCAAACGGCTTGGCCTTCAGCGGCCCTCAAAGTTTGGCGACTACTTCGGGCCTCGCCAGCAACATACGAATGGCTCTCACGCCCACATGCTTGATCCTACACGCTTCAAACTTGGGGCATAGGATGAAGGCGTGTCGCAGAACGATTCGACATATCGTTTGCCTACGTCGCTCATAGCGCCCCCCGGTGGTAAGCGAAAACGTACAAAAATTCGTAAAAAATACGAACTAGACCAAATTGACTTCATTTCACTTCTACTACATGCAGACCCGGATGGTGAAGCTACATAATGACCACTGTGACCCTATGAGCAACGGCGTCCGTGTGGCGGCGCGGCGAAAGTGTATCTTCCCAATTTCAATTACGTTTGCCTTTCACGCGCACATACTTCATCGTAGCCACTTGAAACTCAAGGGACATGACAATGGCTCCTCCCCCAACGTTTTGATGTATCGACTTCCCGCCTTACTCATAGCGCCCCCCGGTGGTAACAGGAAGTTGGTTAAAATTCATTAAAAATTCATACTTGACCCCATCAACTTCATTCCACTTCTAATACATGCAGAACCAGTTACTGAAGCTACATTATTAACGCCGTGAAGCTACGTCTAACGGTGTCCGTGCGGCGCCGCGGCGACTGGCGACTTTTCGCCATCCAATTACGTTTGCCTTTTTCGTGGCTTTAACGAGGTCGTGACGTCACGAAATTTCTTCCACAGGACAAGAATGATGAGCTCTTTCAGTTAATAGTGTTGTTTCCCATGGGCGTGGCAAAATGCCTCTATAGCGCCCCCTTGAAAATTTTCTGAAATTCCCCATAGACAATTTTCACTTACTTTGTTGTACACTTACGACACTCGACACACACGTGCATCACACCCAAACATTTAAAACAATGTATTGGAGCGACGCCCTAAAACCAACTGGAAGTCGGCCATTTTGATTTGAATTTTTTGTACACGAAACGAACTCCTCCTAGGGGTTTCGCACCATCACCTTCATATTCGCTACAGATCATCCACAGACTGCCCTGAGTACGGCTTGTGCTCTACAGGTCTGTAGGTCAAAGGCCGTGGCCGCTGTGGCCGCCGCCATCTTTGATGCCTCGCCATGCAACTTTGAAATGCTATCACGCCCACAGATTTGATCACAGCAGCTTCAAACTTGCTGGAGATAATGAGGGCGTGATCCTGAACAGTCCGACATATTATTTTCCAATGTCGCTCATAGTGCCCCCTGGTGGTAATCGCAAACGTACAAAAATTCGTTAAAAAAACAAACTTGACCAAATCGACGTCATTTTACTTAAAAAACATGCTGGACAAGTCAGTGGAGCTATATTCTGAACGCAACGAAGCTACGGCTAACGGCCCCCTTGTGGCGGCGAAAAGAATGGCGAAACATTGGAACGACCTCCTCCTAGAGATTTTGCCGGACTGACTTCATAATCGCTACATATCATCAGGAAACCAAGCTGGTCAAATGTGCTTAAAATCTTTCCTCTACGCCAAACGGCGTGCCCGCTAGGGGGCGACAAAAATGGTAACACTGCTCATTACTCCCCACGCAATTACGGCTGCCTTTTACGCCCACATACTTGATCATACTCACTTCAAAATTTAGATACATGATCGGGGAGGCGTGGGTCACCGAGTGGCGTGGGTCACCGAGTCCCGTGGGGCGAGGGCCCGCCATAGCCGCTTGCGGCTTTAATTAGGGCCCGAGCCAGTGACAACGTCACGGTCCGAGGACCCTATTGAAATGCAAGTGTTTATTATTATTATTCCGGATCTCCGCGTTTGAACGCAATTTTGACCCCTTTCCGACGCCGAGAAACGGATGAAACTCTACGCACAGGGGGGGAAGGCGTGAAATCGGCGTTCAGTGGTGGTCTCGCATGTTAGCGTGGCCAAATGGCTCCACAGCGCCCCCTAGACCGCGCATAGGAAATGAGGGTCTGCGTCACGGATTTGCACGAAACTTGGTATACTTGTTTATCAAACCGAGATCTTCAAAAAATTTGCTACAATGACATACTCTAAAACGAACAGGAAGTCGGCTATTTAGCCTCAAAGTCTGTTCACGCGAAATGAACTCCTCCGAGGGGATTCGCCCGATCGGCTTCAAATTGGGTCCAGGACATGTCCAGACCTAGCTGAGCTTATCTTGTGCTCCACAGGTTTGTAGGTCAAACGGCTTGGCCTCCAGCTGGCCTCAAAGTTTGGCGACTGTTTCGGGGCTCGCCATCAAAATACGAATGGCTCTCACGCCCACATGCTTGAGCGTAGACTCTTCAAACTTGGGGCATATGATGAAGGCGTGTCGCAGAACGATTCGACATATCATTTGCCTACGTCGCTCATAGCGCCCCCCGGTGGTGAGCAAAAACATACAAAAATTCTTAAAAAATACGAACTTGACCAAATTGACTTCATTTCACTTCTACTATATGCAGACCTGGATGCTGCAGCTACATGATGAACACTGTGACCCTACGAGCAACGGCGTCCGTGTGGCGGCGCAGCGAAAGTGTATCTTCCCAATTTCAATTACGTTTGCCTTTCACGCGCACATATTTCATCGTAGCCACTTGAAACTCTAGGGACATGACAATGGCTCCTCCCCAAACGTTTTGATGTATCGACTTCCTGCCTTGCTCATAGCGCCCCCCGGTGGTAACAGGAAGTAGCTTAAAATTCATTAAAAATTCATACTTGACCCTATCAACTTAATTCCACTTCTAATACATGCAGAACCAGTTGCTGAAGCTACATTATGAACGCCGTGAAGCTACATCTAACGGTGTAACTGCCGACTTTTCGCCGTCCAATTACGTTTGCCTTTTTCGTGGCTTTAACGAAGTCGTGACGTCACAACATTTCTTCCACAGGACAAGAATGATGAGCTCTTTCAGTTGATATTGTTGTTTCCCATGGGCATGGCAAAATGCCTCTATAGCGCCCCCTTGAAAATTTTCTGAAATTCCCCATAGACAATTTTCACTTACTTTGTCGTACACTTACGAAACTCGACACACACGTGCATCACAACCAAACATTTAAAAAAATGTATTGGAGCGACGCCCTAAAACCAACAGGAAGTCGGCCATTTTGGTTTGATTTTTTTGTACACGAAACGAACTCCTCCGAAAGATTTCGCACCATCACCTTCATATTCGCCACAGATCATCCACAGACTGCCCTGAGGACGGCTTGTGCTCTACAGGTCTGTAGGTCAAAGGTCGTGGCCGCTGTGGCCGCCGCCATCTTTGATGCCTCGCCATGCAACTTTGAAATGCTATCACGCCCACAGATTTGATCACAGCAGCTTCAAACTTGCTGGAGATAATGAGGGCGTGATCCTGAACAGCCCGACATATTATTTTCCTATGTCGCTCATAGCGCCCCCTGGTGGTAATCGCAAATGTACAAAAATTCGTTAAAAATACGAACTTGACCAAATCGACGTCATTTTACTTAAAATCTTTCCTCTACACCAAACGGCGTGCCCGCTAGGGGGCGACAAAAATGGTAACACTGCTCATTACTCCTCACGCAATTACGGCTGGCTTTTACGCCCACATACTTGATCATACTCACTTCAAAATTTAGATACATGATCGGGGGGCCGTGGGTCGCCGAGTGGCGTGGGTCGCCGAGTGGCGTGGGGCGAGGGCCCGCCATAGCCGCTTGCGGCTTTAATTATTTTTCTTTCTTTCTTTCATTATTTTTTTCCCCAAATGATTGCATTTTTGGGGGCCTCAACATGCCCCAAAACGCGTGAATTTTGGCATGCGCATCAGGCCTCGCGAAAAATTTGATATTTTAAAGTCGTTGGAAATGGGCGTGGCCAAATGGCTGAATAGCGCCCCCTAGAAAATTTCAAAACATCAGCCCCGCCTGTGCGTTTCACCCAGAGGCTTGAAATTTGGTGGGGTTATAGAACATGGCAAGACACACAAAAAAGTCTCTTATTGTCATGGTGAAATCCAAACCGGAAGTCGGCCATTTTGATTTGAATTTTTGACCTTTTTGACCTATCTCCTCCTAGGAACTTCATACGATTGACTTCAAATTGGCTACAGGGCATCGAGATGTCATGCTGATCAAAAGTTGTGCTCTATAGGTCTCTAGGTCAAAGGGCGTGGCTTCTGGAGCCTTGAGAATTTTGGCGACTTTTCGTTTCCTCGCCATTTCACCTTCGAACACCTATAACTCACACATACTTTATCCGATCAGGTTGAAACTTGCTGGAGATGATGCTGGCTCCGCCCTGAACGTTCCGATGTATTGTTTTCCCACGTCACTCATAGCGCCCCCCGGTGGTAACAGGAAGTGGCCAGGTTTTCCTTTAACGTGTACTGATGGCACATACTTGACCCCATCAACTTCATTCCACTTCTAAAACATGCAGAACCAGTTGGTGAAGCTACACCATGAACGCTGTGAAGCTACGAGCAATGGTGTCCGCGTGGCGTCGCGGCGACTGTCGCCCCTCGCCATGAAATTACGTTTGCCCTTTTGATGGCTTTAATAAACTCGTATCATCATGAAAATTGATACACAGGTCGAGGGTGGGATGGTCTTTGATCTGATAGGGCGGCGCCCGTGGGCGGGGCCAAATGCCTCTACAGCGCCCCCTTGAAATTTTCAAAAACCCCTCCCCATAGGGTTTTTTTTGGAGTTGGAACATGAAAATCGGTACACATGTGTAAGTTGTCAAGGTGAACAAAAAAGTCTCTTGCACCATTGGTCTATTCCAAACAGGAAGTCAGCCATTTTGATTTTACTCGCCATTTTGGCGTGATTTCCACACTTCGTACTTTAATCAACTTCTCCTTGGGATTTTGTCCGATTCACTTCAAATTGGCTACAGACCATCGAGATGCCATGCTGATCATTAGATGTGCAGCTCAGATCTCTACATCAAGGGGCGTGGCCACCATGCCGCCGCCATTTCTGATCCATCGCCATGCATATTCAAGCAGCTCTCTCTCGTACATGCTTCATCCAAACCGCTTCTAACTTTCTGTACATGATCAGAGCCCCTCCCTCAACGTCTCCATGTGCTCATAAGAAATATCACTCATGTCGCCCCCTTGTGGAAACAGGAAATGCCGTGTTTTACATCAACATTGTGCGATTTGCTCGAAACTTCACACGTTTGATCCTGGTCAGCCCCTGAACACCCCTACCCGCATCTGGCTTCGTAGCGCCACCTGGTGGACGAACAAGACATTGCACTTTCCCGCTCCCACAGCGCTTTTTCGCCCTTTTCGCTTCGCGCCACGGCCCCCGCGCGCCTCAGGCCCCCGCGGTCGCATGGACGAGCGAGGGCCCGTCATCGCCGCTTGCGGCTTTAATTATTATTATTATATGCTCCCTAAAATCGCATTTTTGGAGGCCTCAACATGCCCCAAAACGCATGAATTTTGGCATGCGCATCCGGCCTCGCGAAAAATTTGATATTTTGAAGTCGTTGGAAATGGGCGTGGCCAAATGCCTCTATAGCGCCCCCTAGAAATTTTCTAAACCCCCTCCCCATAGTGTTTTTTTTGGAGTTGGAGCACAAAATTCGGTACACATGTGTACCGTCCCAAGACGCACAAAAAAGCCTCTTATTGTCATGGTGAAATCCAAACCGGAAGTCGGCCATTTTGAATTGAAATTTTGACCTATTTGAACGAACTACTCCTAGAGTTTTCGTCCGATTGACTCCAAACTGGCTGGCTACCTTCTACATGCCATGCTGACCTTATCTTGTGCGATACATGTCTCTACGTCAAAGGGCGTGGCTGCCATTAAGGAAGACATTTTGGTCCACTTTCATCTTTGCCGCCACTTCACTTGGAACGGCTCTCAGTCCAACATACTTGATCGTAGCCACTTCAAACTTGCTGGACATGATGATGGCTTCTTTCTGAATAGTCTGATGTATTAACTTCCCACGTCACTCATAGCGCCCCCCCAGTGGTAACCGGAAGTATACAGGAATTATGCTAACATGGATTAATCCTAGATAATTCACCACATCAGCTTCGTTCCACCTCAGATACATGCGAAACAAGTCAACAAAGCTACATTACGAATTTTGTGAGGCTACGACAAATAGCCCCCATGTGGCGGTGCCAGGAAGTGTGGTCCACCCAAAACGAACTCCTCCTAGGGGTTTCGCACCATCACCTTCATATTCGCTACAGATCATCCACAGACAGCCCTGAGTACGGCTTGTGCTCTACAGGTCTGTAGGTCAAAGGGCGTGGCCGCTGTGGCCGCCGCCATCTTTGATGTCTCGCCATGCAACTTTGAAGTGCTATCACGCCCACAGATTTGATCGCAGCAGCTTCAAACTTGCTGGAGATAATGAGGGCGTGATCCTGAACAGTCCAACATATTATTTTCCTATGTCGCTCATAGCGCCCCCCGGTGGTAACCTGAAACGTCAAAATGCGTTAAAAATACGAACTTGACCAAATCGACATCATTTCACTTCAAAAACATGCTGAACAAGACGGTGAAGCTATGTTGTGAACGCTGTGACCATACGAGCAACGGCGCCCATGTGGTGGCGCTGTGACTGTCGCCCCTCGCCATGAAATTACGTTTGCCCTTTTGATGGCTTTAATAAACTCGTATCATCATGAAAATTGATACACAGGTCAAGAGTGGGATGGTCTTTGATCTGATAGGGTGACGCCCGTGGGCGGGGCCAAATGCCTCTACAGCGCCCCCTTGAAATTTTCAGAAACCCCTCCCCATAGGGGTTTTTTTGGAGTTGGAACATGAAAATCGGTACACATGTGTAAGTTGTCAGGGCAAACAAAAAAGTCTCTTGCACCATTGGTCTATTCCAAACAGGAAGTCGGCCACTTTGATTTTACTCGCCATTTTGGCGTGATTTTCACACTTAGTACTTTAATTAACTTCTCCTTGGGATTTGGTCTGATTCACTTCAAATTGGCTACACAACATCTCCAGACCAAGCTGACCTTATCTTGTGCTTTGCACGTGTGCAGGTTAAAGGGCGTGGCCGGTGGGGCGGGGCCAAGTTCAGCACTTCAGCTAAAAAGTTTGAAATGCTAACACGCCCACAGATTTAATCGCAGCTGCTTCAAACTTGGTGGACATGATCAGGACACTGAGCTGATCACACGTGCTAAAAATCGTTCCTGTACGTCAAACGGTGTGGCCGCTAGGGGGCGACAAAGTTGGTAAAACTGCTCAATAGTCACCATGCAATTACGGTTGCTTTCCACGCCCACATACTTGATCGTAATCACTTCAACATTTACATACGTGGTCAGAGGGGGCGTGGGTCGCCGAGTGGCGTGGGTCGCTGAGTGGCGTGGAGCGAGGGCCCGTCATCGCCGCTTGCGGCTTTAATTTTTTTTTAATTTAAAACATGGCTCTGTACTGAATGGCTTCAAAATGTACATGATATCTTACTAAAAGGCTGAAGCTAGACATTCTACATAACAAGCCATAAGATATTATTATATTATGTATAAGATATTATATAGACATGACCCATCAAACTCTTTATGCATCAAGTATCAGTCATGCACGCTGCTTCAGCAAGAGACACAAGCCTGCTGTGTAGTGTAGGTATCGCCGTTAATTAACGATAGAACAACCACAGTTCCCTTGAATAATCAGTAAGACATGAGCTATAGACATAAAATCAATGTCAAACACATTGTCCACCTACTCCAGGTCTCTGCCACCTCTGCCCGTGGCATTGCAAATTGAAAAGTAAAGTTTTGGGATAACCCTACTGACCTACTTAGCTTCTGCCTGCAGGAGGCTGAAAGATGACAGCTGGACTCAATACTGCTTCCATCTCTGCCTCTCACTTCTATGAGCCCTTCCCCCTTTAACCCCCTCCCCTCCCCAAGCCCTCTTCCTTTCTGTGCTTAACAGAGTATTAAGAAGCGGTCACATCACTGTGCTGCATACCCACAGGTTAGTGAGTCCGTGCTGACGGTTGAAGCTCTTGACTCTCACCTTCAAGCTGCTTGGTGAAACAGTAAACATCAAACAGCTCGTCGGGGGATCTATTGCCGTAGTTACGTACTCCAGGTGAGTCCTCGCGATCGCCATAGCAACCAGGCCGAGGCGACTGGATGGGATACCTACAAAGAGACGGGGACAGAGATGGAGAGAGAAGAAGTAAGTGCAGGGGGAGATTAATATAGCTTGGCCTTGAAAAAGGCTGCCACGGATAACACTTAGCTCCCCGGGGGGTCGGTCTGTGTTCACATACATAGAAAATAAGATGAAAACTGAACTACGCTTTTATCATCTCTTCCCTTGAATACAGCAAGTTTAAAGGGATAGTTCACCCAAAATTCAAATTTCACTCATTATCTACTCACCCTCATGTCGACTGAGAATTTTCAGAGTCCTCCGTTCCTTCTTTGAGTTACGGGGGGTCCACACAGCAGGATTTGTCCATATAATGGTTGTCAATGGACACCAGGATTCTTTGTCCAAAAAGACACACCAAAAAACATCCAAATACCTCCATACTGCTCGTCTGTAATGTCCCTCTTGTATTGAAGCCCTGACATGAGAAATTGTCCTGTCGGTCAGTACAAATCACATGAGAATTGCACTAACACAAGGAGAGTAGTGAACCAAAACACTGGGAGCTTCCGCTACAAATAAGCTTAAAATATAGACTTTTAAAAAAAAATTCGGAACAATTTCTCATGGCGGGGCTTCAATACAAGAGGGACATTACAGACGAGCAGTATGGAGGTATTTGGATGTTTTTTGGTGTGTCTTTTTGGACAAAGAAACCTGGTGTCCATTGACAACCATTATATAGACAAATAATGCTGCGTGGACCCCCCCGTAACTCAGAGAAGGAACGGAGGACTCTGAAAATTCTCACAGCTCTTAGTCGACATGAGGGTGAGCAGATAATGAGTGAAATTTGAATTTTGGGTGAACTATCCCTTTAAGCATATATGTCTTAGAGATTACCCAAATATACTTTCCAAAGAATAAACACATTAGCACCACCACTTTGACTGAGTGAAAAGCCACTGTGAGGTGCACATACATGTCACAACAACCTCAGGGAAACAATAAAAAAAGGCACTTCAGTAGATACAGTATCTTGTTTCTTATAATGACTCTGCCCTCAGTGTGAGTTTCACAGAATAATTACCCAAGCATTTCACTTAAATCGTATTGAATTATGTTTAATGCTTTGGCAGCGTAAGAATAACCAGAGATGTTAGAGCCTTAAGAGAGTGAGGGAGGGTGGGTGGGTGGTGGAGATCGGAGGAGAGGTTAAAAGAATCAGGAATTCCTTCAGTGGCTTGGCACGTCTGTAGGACTGAGAAAACAGCGATATATATTCACAGGCTCCGACTGCGCAATTATTCCTCGAGAACATTTATTGAGGCAGCACCAGGGCACAAGCAAAGAGGCTGATTAAAAGATTATGTTGGGCATACAGGGACTACTGGGGAGTAGTGGTAAAAGCTGCACACACACACACACACACAGCACATTCTCATAATACACATGAACCTGCAGCACTGCTCCTACAGAGAAACTTGTTTTCAACTGAGAACGTGTAGCGTCTCTGGCCTCTTTCTTTCTGCTTGGTGGCTGATGGAGCGACAGCTGATGTCTGTATTTTCCCACCATATTAATTGGACGCTTTCCTTCTGGCTGATGTGCAGTCAGAGCCTCCTGGATCTAGACCAATTAGATAGCTCCCGAGCGAAAACAACAGGACCGTAGGACGGAGGGGGAGAGAGGGAGAGAAATAGGGTAGGAAGCAAGCGCCGCGGGAAAGTTGTGAAGAACTGTCGGGAGGACAACAGTCGGGCTCCCCGGCGACTGGAGCAATGGCCGTTTTGAAATTAAAAGATGGAGATATGGAGAAGGCTGTGGAGAGATGGACTCTGACTGGCGGTGTTAAGAGGGAGTTAATGAAAGGTGGCAAGCTGAAACACAAGCAGCAGCCTGACAGATCGCTCAGAGGGAGCGCACGCCGTCATCTGCATTTCTAGTGTGCAAATAAGCAATTAGGTCCAATTATGTAGCACAGTTTTAGTGTTTAGAAAAACTCCAAAAAGATCAGATTGACTGTCACGCTGCCATGCTTATACATAGTTTATAAAAAAAATAATAAAAAAACAAAAAAAAACTGTTTGTTTGACATATTTTTAGCAGCAGAGTGCATTTATTTTTGGTGCAGTGCTTGATCATGTTGCAAATTATCAAGAGAATTTAAAATAGCAACCTGGTGCAACAAAGATAAGCTGCCAGCAAACCCTGATGCACTCTGCACAAGACTCATAATCACCAATGAAGGCAATGAGACACAATGTCAGGTGTGCAATGGGGGACAAACGTTACACACAACGTTACAAGTGCGTACAGTAGCATGTGAAAAGAAAAATACTCACATAAATGGCCATGAAAACACAACTGAACTAACAAGAAAAGCCATTGTTTCCTTCGTGTTTCTGTTGCTTTTGTGCAGTAATGGAGTTCAGTTGTGGTAAACACAGCAAACATTTAAAACAAAAAGGAATCTTTATCTCTGAAATTTCAAACATCGTCAGACCTGCCGCTGCCAAGTTCAAGCTGAGCTGTTCAAAAATGCAAATGCAACAAGCACAATGTGACTGACAGTGCAGGAGCTGGCTGTGACTGTTTTTGTTTTTTAACTCACACGGCCGTGGTCTGTGACATTTTTCTAAATAAAGGAGACTAAAAGCTGTTTCAAAGTGAGACCACTTACTGTACAGTAGAAAGTAGGCCGACTATAGTCAATAATACAATGGTCACGTAACAATCGGAAAATTCCAAACACTAAGTAGCCTATATTACAGAAACATGAAAAATATACTTGTTTACAGCATTCACGTAAATGTACTCTGATAGTGTCTATTGTTCTCTTGTGGATAAATGAATTGATATCTGCAGACATCAATGCTCTGCATCTGGATATTGTTCTTATTATTCTCTCAACTAATACAGGAGACAGCATCGAATGAAGAATACGGTAGGTAAACAATGTGACAACATGTAGCCTAGTACTTTCATCATTCAAGGTCTTCCACCATGTGTTTAGAATGCACACAGTATGTTGCCATGCCGACCAGGGAGCAAATTCATGCTCTTCTTGTTGCTTTTCTTGTACTACTTTGTTGAAACGCCCTTTATCGTGCTCCAAACTGTTATTACAAGAGCTGTAATATTTCTAACACTCACAAAGAATCTGGTATGTTACATCATGTCGGTAACCATAGAGATAGCAAAGTGTGTCACAGTCAGAGAGTTTGTGAACCACCTGCTGTCCATCCACCCATATTTGAAATCCTCACCGGACGGTCTGGTCGGACAGCCAGCCGGCGTCACAGTTGTCGTAGCCATCAGCAAACGTAGCCTGCAGCTGGCCGGGCGTCGCTATGACGGCCGAGTTCTCCACGCACACTCTCTTAGCGTCAGCAAAGGACAGGGCGTAGCGGTCGTGAGGGGCTCGGTAGTGAAACACCACACCTGTAGGAGAACAGAAGAGACAGGACGTGTGAGAAACGAGTGGGGCGGCGGGTTCTTTAGAAACCAACAGCATGAATTTAAAGGGATAGTTCAACATTTTGGCAAATTGGCCCATTGCCATAATCGCTATAGTCATAGCAGTAGGTTCGTTACCTTTAATTGTCGGTGCAAGCTATTTTTAGTACGACGGAGCAGAGCCGTGAGCTGCTCAGAGCTATGCTATGGAGGCTGAGGGAATTTCTTGGTTTCCCTCATCAAACTCATCAAATACACAACCCAACAACTCAAAAACACTGTCGTGGACACGTTGTGAGCAGCACAACCACCACGCTATGAAATAATAACAGAACATTACCAGACAGAGCTGTTTTAGAGGGAAATTCATGCAAAACCGCTGATGTGCGTTGCGTTCAGGGACAGTTTTCAGCAAGCAGTCTCCGCATTTACCTTGAAAATGGCTCTGTTTCGTTATCGTTCTGTTATTATCTCATAGTGTGGTGGTTGTGCAGCTCACAACGTGTCCATAAAGCGTTTTGGAGTTTTGGGATTTTGTATTTGATCAGTTTGATGAGGGAAACCAAGAAATCCCATTTCCGCTGTTCTAAAAATAGCTTACACAGACAATTAAAGGTAACAAACCTACTGCTATGACTATAGCGATTATGGCAATGGGCCAATTTTCCAAAATGTTGAACTATCCCTTTAAGACCTGTAAACTTCGGGTTAAGCGCAACCCTGAACCATTAAAACATGAACATGTACACGCTCACAGACGCATAAAAGACAAAGCCCTCTAGACATCCTCATCGTGTACTGGCATCGTTTCATCTGTGCAGAAGGAAACAACAGCATTCAGGTTCAGCAACCTGTGTTATGTGCGTCTCATTTGCATCAGAGAGTCGGTTGGCTTATCATTGGAGAGAAGACATGTTGCCCTTGGATACGTGTGTATGACAGACAGTGGTGATGTTTGTTTTACAGCTTTAACAGTACACACACAATGTCATCCTGCCATATTCCGCCTGCCTCCGCGGCTGCTCATGATGGAAAGACAAAGGAAGCAGATAAACACAGAGATATACGCGCATTTCAAGCAGATGCATGTAGTGAAGCACGGTGACAGGATGAGAGGGAGAGAGGTACAGACAGGAATACAAACAAGGGAGGTTCAAAAAAAAAAATGGAAGTAGCCCAAAAAGAAGAAAAACCTGGAAAAAGTGTGAAACACAATTCCCGGAGCTGTGACAGGAGCATTATATATATTGCACTTAAATGGGAATGGAATAGCTTCAGAAGTGTCCATCTGGCGTCCCCTCACCTCCCACCCCTGCCTGTCACTCACACAGCGCCGTTTCCCTGGGGAGCATCCTGTGACATAAGAGCCAGTGGGCGTCTGGCCACTAACACGGCTCCTTTATCTTCACCGGCTTTGTCTGGGAGAGTGACAGAGATTCCTGTGAGATGGAGTTTGAGCGGTAGCACTCCACGCCGGGCCACGGGCAGCGCAGAAAGCGAGCAGGGCATTGTGTGTTTGTTGTGCCATGGAAATGTGGAGCAGAAATCCTCTCTGTGTTGTTCTTTCCTTCTTCTCCTAATTTCTCAGTTTCCATCTGTGCTCCTTAGTGGCTGCGGGATCTTGTCCAGACAGGGATGCTGGCTTGCCGGCTGATACGTATACTACAGGGACAATAGGGTTTCCTCTCGGTATGGGAAACCCAGTCAGATTCCATGCAAGGGTTCGTACCCAATGCTTCATCCCTCTATTTTTACCCTCCGCTTCCTCATCCACACAGTCTCCAGGGAGGAGAACAGCGAGGCACCATTTATGACTGCACGATGCCCTCATTGTAGCACTTTTCAGCAGTCGTTGTCCCTTGTCCCTCGTGGAATTATTGTTTGTTTCTTACTGCACTGCATTACAGTAGAATAATGAATTGCATTTATTTATTTTATTTTAGGAAAATATGTTTGCTTTCTTGCTGAGAGTTAGATGAAAAGTTTGTTACCCTTACTATCCATGTAGCTTAGAATAAACACTGGACATCTAGCCTGGTTTTGTCCAAAATTAACAAAATCTGACACCTCTGAAACGCCCCACGCACTGAAACGCACCTCTGCTGTTTAAACTATGAAAATGTCTCAAGATAACAAGCAGTGGTTTCAGAGGTGCTGGTAGGTGAATTTTGCAGTTCAGAGTTTAGACAGATGCAGGTTTGCTTGTTCGCACTGTTTGCACTCCTTGAGTTGACCTAACCTCGCTAACCCAGCAATCTGTAATAAGCAGTAGCTTCATAATTAGTGGTGACTGTGAGAATGGTATTCATCCTTTCACGCAACTCTCAGCAAAGAAGCCAATTAGCAGAAACTTTCTTTTAAAGAATTGTTTTCCATCCTTCCAGTTAAAGGGATAGTTCAACATTTTTGGCAAATTAGCCCATTGCCATGATCGCTATAGTCATAGCAGTAGGTTTGTTACCTTTAATTGTAATTGTAAGCTATTTTTAGAACAGCGGAGCAGAGCAGCAGGCTGCTCAGGGCTATGCTATGGAGGCTAAAGGAATTTCTTGGTTTCCCTCATCAAACTCATCAAATACAAAATCCCAAAACGCTACCTTTATTTGTCGGTGTAAGCTATTTTTAGAACGGCGGAGCAGAGCCGTGAGCTGCTCAGAGCTACGCAGTGGAGGCTAAGGGAATTTCTTGGTTTCCCTCATCAAACTCATCAAATACAAAATCCCAAAACAAGTTGTGACCTGCACAACCACCACGCTATGAGATAATAACGGAACGTTACGAAACTGAGCCATTTTCGAGGTAAATACAGGGTAAATGCGGAGACTGCTTGCTGAAAAACTGTCCCTGAACGCAACGTGCATCAGCAGTTTTGCATGAATTTACCTCTAAAACAGCTCCGTCTCGTAACGTTCCGTTATTATCTCATAGCGTGGTGGTTGTGCAGCTCACAACGTGTCCACGACAGCGTTTTTGAGTTGTTGGGTTGTGTATTTGATGAGTTTGATGAGGGAAACCAAGAAATTCCCTTAGCCTCCATAGCGTAGCCCTGAGCAGCTCACGGCTCTGCTCCGCCGTTCTAAAAATAGCTTGCACCGACAATTAAAGGTAACGAACCTACTGCTATGACTATAGAGATTATGGCAATGGACCAGTTTGCCAAAAATGTTGAACTATCCCTTTAAGTTGCAGAAAAAAGTAAACTCTATACCAAGTTTTATAATGTCCCAGCTTTGAGGATGCATCTATACAGCACCATGATAACTTTTGGCCACGCTCACTTCTGATACACTATCCATTGTCTCACACCAGTTAGTGGTGGGCAGCCATATCTCACCACTGACAATAGCTGACACACACAATGAATGGCACCATGTCCTGATTGGTGAAGACGGCCAACCGACCGGTCAATATGTGCCAGGAGAAAAGAAGACAAGACAAAGAGCGAGTGAGAAGAAGGCGGCGCAGGAGAAATTATAAAGCACAGATGGCAGGAGAGGAAGTTCATCTCACCGGGGCTTAGACACACACAAATGAGTCTATGAGCAGTGTGGATTAATATGATATTGATATAGCTGAGCAGTATCAATACCTGCTAATTAATACGTTAAGCACTCAGAAGAATTAGTGTGAAGACGGCTGTGGTCTGCCATGTAGCGTGACTGCCAATTAAGACTAAGCCCTGGAGATGGCTACTCCTCGCCGGCTACATAATTGGTTTCTCTCCGAAGGAGTGACTTTCATAGTGTGTTAATCGATTGTCCAAGAGGGGGAGGATGCAGGGTCTCCCAAGCGTAGTGACAGGGGTCTTGCTTACTAAATGTAAAGAGCTTTCGGGAACAACGTGATAGCATTCTTGTTGAAATTATACAGACACAATGGCCCTGACCACCATGTGCACACAGCTGCACTCTAATACACAGGCATATATTCACATATTCACATATGGGCTACAGTACTGGATATGCAGGCGATGCAGGGCAGGATATCTGTGCTCCTCTCACAGTGTGCAGTGTGTGGTTAAAAAGAGAACGGCTACTGGGCTTTTAGAGATGATGTTCACAACATTTGCATGGATTTGTGGCAAAGAGACGGCATAGTGGCTAATGCATTTTGTGCGATTCCCCGTGGTCATAATGATAATAGCTTATTCTTAAAAATAGTGAGTGACCTGGAAAGAATCTGATGATAGCTCTGCAGCTAAAATACTCTGACACAGTAATTACGGTTCTACTACTGTGAACCACCTCCAGGTAGTCTGGTAATTCCACAAATACGGGTGTCCTGGATACAGAAAATGTAGTAAATGGGTTGCCCATTTAGTATAGCCACCGAGAGCCATGCTAAGCTCTCTAAGTAACACTATTTGATAATAGCGCTCACTTCTGGGTTCCCACCTTATTGGTTTCATTAGGTTTTCAGTGCATGAACAGCACCCGAGTGGCACCAGGTCAATGATGTTTAATGTGTTCTAGTTACCTCACCTTTTCCCCATCATCATACATTCTACACCGCCTGTAAACAGCGCTGGCTGTAATGGCTGTATTAGCCTGACATAGAAAACAGGTCATTATTATTCATAGTGGCAGACCTTGAGAGCAAATGGGAGGAGTACACATTCAAACAGTGGAGTGTTGATCCACTCAGACAGTAAATTGTGTAGGTAAAAAAACACATACAACACCTAGAATGACATAAATGGAGGCTGATGTATCAGTAAAGCCATGATTGCAAATGAGACTGCCTCCTCGCTCTCTTCTTCTCTATCTATTCTAACACTGGTTTGACTGTCAGAACAGTAGTTTGATGTCCTACGATGGCACTTTGGTCATCATATTCATTGTTTTTGAATGTGGTCTAATATCAGTATCACTAAACAGAACTCACTTACAGATCTTTATCATGTTCCTCAGCTATTATTTTCAAAGCTGCCTCACCAAAGAACCATAAAATGTTCCATTACTCAATTAACAGACTGAAACGAGTCTTTCCTATTTAAGCCTCCTCAGTGCTCATGACATTTTAGTCTGTTTTTTTTTTATTTTAACAATATCTCTTTTGGTACATGGACACAGTTCTGTTGATTTATTTTCAAATGCACCCGCTCCCTGTCTGTGATGTTTAAGCTTTTGCGATCACTTAATTATTTGATGCTAATTACGGCTCCTGAACTTTAATACTTCATAAAATCTTTAATTACCGTTGGCATAATTGATGCTGGGTTATCTCAATCAATTACCTACGCACTAGTGTCATTAGCTTTCAAATTACGTAGTAAGACTAAACTATAACTCCTGGAAAGTTAGCAGCTACAGTTACCTAGCAATTAATGGTAGCAATGCACATTGTGAAACACGCACACACAAATATTATTAATTACACACATTTAAACTAATCAACTCCTGAGTCTACATGTTAATCACCTGTGACCTCCAGGGGAACCGTGTCCTGCTCGTCATTGATGCCAACCACAACCTCACAGCGGTACAGACCAGAGTCGCTGGAACGAAGCCCAGTCAGGGCGAGACTGGCATTGTAGCGGTTGATGTTGTAACCAGGCAGAGTCACGCGACCCTGGAAGGCCTTCTTCACCTGAGAGAGGAAGGTTGGCAAGAGATGAAAAGGGAACGATTGAAACGAATGCAGGCAAAACTACAACGCACCACAGAGCCTGGATCATTTCACAGGCGTTGCTCTAAAAACCTGAAGCGCATACCTTGACCACATTGTCTTTAGCCACCAGAACCGACTGCTCCTTCTGCAGGCCGTCTGAGCCCCTCTGGCCCCAGACCTTGGTCCATTTAATCCTGGGGGGCTCATGGGATGAAGTGGCACTGGGGCGGAGGGTGAAGAGGCAGGGGAGGAGAACGGTTTTGGACATCTCCTCACTTATAGTCTGATGGGTCACTTTCCGCATATTCACCACAGTATCCGTACCGGTTACACCTGAGGAGGAGAGGAGAGGAGAGGAGAGGAGAGGAGAGGAGAGGAGAGGAGACAAGGAGAGAGGAGAAGAGAAAAGAGGAGAGGAGACAAGAAGAGAGGAGAGGAGAAGAGAAAAGAGGAGCGGAGAGGAGAGGAGAGGAGACAAGAGGGAAGGAGAGGAGAGGAGAGGAGAGGAGAGGAGAGGAGACAAGAGGGAAGGAGAGGAGAGGAGACAAGAAGAGAGGAGAGGAGAAAAGAGGAGAGGAGACAGGAAGAGAGGAGAGGAGAAAAGAGGAGAAGAGAGGAGAGGAGACAAGAAGAGAGGAGAGGAGACAGGAAGAGAGGAGAGGAGAAAAGAGGAGAGGAGACAAGAAGAGAGGAGAGGAGAGGAAAGGAGAGGAGAGGAGAGGAGACAAGAGGGAAGGAGAGGAGAGGAGAGGAGAGGAGACAAGAGGGAAGGAGAGGAGAGGAGAAAAGAGGAGAGGAGACAAGAAGAGAGGAGAGGAGAAAAGAGGAGAGGAGACAGGAAGAGAGGAGAGGAGAAGAGAGGAGAGGAGACAAGAAGAGAGGAGAGGAGAAAAGAGGAGAGGAGACAGGAAGAGAGGAGACAAGAGGAGAAGAGAGGAGAGGAGAAAAGAGGAGAGGAGACAGGAAGAGAGGAGAGGAGAAGAGAGGAGAGGAGAGGAGAAGAGAGGAGAGGAGACAAGAAGAGAGGAGACAAGAAGAGAGGAGAGGAGAGGAATCATTACTGTCTTGTAAATGAAGCCACAGGACATTATTTCTCATTACATTGAAAAGACGCGAGGTGATTGTTTCTTCTTGGATTAGGATAAATGAATGAATAAATAAATAAAAAAAAACAATAAATAATAGATCTATTGAACGATAGAGCTTCCTGGTCTTTTTGTTCCATCAGATCCTCCTGGTTGTGGAGTCAAAGGGAGAGAACGGAGGCCAGCGTGACCGTGATTATCGGCCATTGATCCGGACAGACCATTACCGCGCGGCCTGAACAGCAGCAGGCGGGGCGGGGCTACACTTAGGAGGGGAAGATATCAAAAGTCCTTTCACATGCCATACATCAAACCTGGATATGCAATATGAGATCAATATCAACCACCTCTTTGAAGCCTAAAGCCGCACCAACCTCACACTTTCATCAAAACAACCGATGACTGGGAAAGGGTACGGTTATGGCAAATTCAACCTCGGTGTAAAATTAATTTTCCACTTTCATCAAAACATTGTCACCTTGCCTGGAAAGACAGTGGTGGCTCATTTACATTGCAGAGGGAAATGTGTATTCCCTGACAAAACAGCAACACAAGTCATCATCTCTTTGTGATGATCCAGAGCGCTCGGTGTGAGACGGTGTAAAAAAAAAAAAAAAAGCCTAAGACTCTTTTCTAACTTACTTATCAGTGTCCTGTTCTTGTTATTACCGTGAACACTGGCAAAAACAACTTACCGCTACTATGTCTAATCGAATTTGCCCCAAAGCCCTTGCATCAGCGCTCCCGCTCTCAATCAACCTCCCACCTCTTCTTCGCCGTGCTAACGTTAAAGTCAGTTGCTGTGTCGGAGCTATATCAGCTGTAAGTAAGAGGAGACGTAATGTGGAGCTGTGAAAAGAAGCAAAGCAAACAATAGAGACGCTGTCAAGGTGGCTGGAAGAGACGCTGGGATTGAACGTCGGAGAAAGTGACCCTATTGATTTCTTTTCATTAGTGTCACTTTCCACTGTGCTGCTCTCTGCGTGTCCCGCTCCACTCCGCTTTGATTGGCTGCATGTTTAAGTGCTGCACACTGCAGGAGGTGGAGGGGGGGGTCCTGTCTTTAACTTAACAGCACATCGGTGGAACAGTGTTTTTGTTTTCCAGTGTGTCGTTCAACTTCTCTGCAGCATCATCTTTCTCTCCATCACCGTCTCCCTCGGCGTGAGACTCGGTCCCTCCTCTTGTCCTTGCGTTCACAACTTGTTTTTGTTTCATCTCCCGCCAACATACAAAGATACACCCGCCCGCCCGGTGTGTTTGTTTTGTCTTCAGGATGAGAGTTTTCCCTCGACCATCGACGTCACGATTCAACTTTGAATGACTTGTGTGTGGGCGTGTGCACTCACAAGTGAAAACACCTCATCTCACACTTGCTAGTTGTGGCCTACAGAATGCACGCCCTCCATATCCTCCTCTCTCACACACACACACACACATACACAGAGAGCGTTGACGCCTTCATTTTTCCTTCCTTCCTGGATGGTTAATGTGCCTCTGAACAGACGTGTGAATAGCTGTCATTGCTCATTCCTGCAGCCGTTGTGCTGTTGCAGTTGCTGAGCGCCTCTTCCCTGATAGCTTAACATCAACCCTCCCATCCCATTTTCCCCACCCTTCAAACGCATAAACGCACACACACACAAATGCACGCTTCTGCACTTCTCCCTCTGACATCATGGCAGACGAATGCCACTTGTCTAACTCCCTCGCCAAGTGATCAGCGTTGCTTCGCATGGCTGCACGATCCAAAGGATCTGTGCTCTGAAATGGCCTCTCGTTTCGCACTCAAGAGGAGCTCAGCCTGTTGAGTGAGGTGACCTGTAAAACAAAATGCATGAGGCGTTCAAAGGCAGAGGGGATAAGACGAGAACAGAGGGAAGGTGACTGAGGAATAAATAGGAAAAGCAGCGTGGGGCGCTAACAATAACTACCCTGATGTTTCTGCTGGGTATTTTTCTCCCACACAGGTAAAAAAACAAAAGATCTCATTTATTGCAGATATTGTTAAAAGTGAAACATTGTTTGCTCTTCATGTGATTCAGCATTTTTCTCGCTGGATCCAAATGATACATGATTCATTTTGTTAAAGCAGAAGTCAGCGATCCGGTCGTTTTGGCTAATGCTACGTTCCAGGCAGGCTTTTGAAACCGTAAATTACGGCTTCAAGTCACGACTACGACTTTGTAGCGTTCCAGGTAACACGTAACTCGTGTTTTTCCAACCTGTTGCCTGTGAAAGTCACTATAACGGCCACTCGTAACTTCCGACCCGTGAACTCAAACTGGTACGACTTCACAGGTCGGAAAAACACAAGTTAGGGGTTGCCTTGAACGCACCATGAGTTAGCAGCTCCCGCCCTCGTCATGCATCTATCGGTCCTCTGTCCCTACGTCACCACACTCACGCGCATCCCTTGGCTGCACACACAGCCCTTCATGCCGTTCTCTCTCCTCATTGGATAACACTTGTATCCCACAAGGAAAGTTTTCTCCTGGGTTTACAGCAGAGCAGAGTGACGGAGAGACCAAACACTCTATGGAAGTGATTGCTAACTGAAAATAGGACTATTTAGGACTTATATTAACAAAAACATTCAGCTGACTTATGCTTTAACTAAACCGCTCCAATTACATCAGTGTTTGCAGGTTACACAACCACTGTGAGTACAGTCTGTGGTCCTCAAGGCCAGCATGCACTCTAGCTGTAGAGGGAGATGCTTCACTTTAAAACTTGCTTTACTTGATAGCAGTGGCTGTGCTCTTTCTCCTCACGCTGACAGGTGGAAAAACACAAGGCACGGAAAAGATGAACAAGCACTACTGACTCCCACATAACAGGAGCGCGAACGGTGGAGGGAGGGAGGCAAGCGTGGGAAAACGCATAAACAAAAACAATGGAAAGTGGAAAAAGAAAGCTGGATGCATGCGTAGCGGCGAAATTGGAGTGATGCGATGTGGAAAAGGTGTCAAGAGGATGTGATGGCAAAAGTGTGTTTCAGAAGGGAGGTGTGTTAAGACTGACATGGTGACACGGTCGCGCCTGCACACGCACACTCACACGCACACACGAACTCAAAGCAAGCATCTTTCACAAGAGGCTATCAGACTCTACTCCCAGCTGTCACTCTCTTTGTTTTATCCCCCTCCAGGATGTAACACTCATCTTTGTTTACCCTCCACGCCTCCATTCCCCGACACACAACACAACACAACACAACACACACACTCAATAAGTAAAGTGCAGTCCTAGAAGACAATCAAACTGCAATTTCTCAAACAACTTGCCCTGAGCTCGCTCCGAACCAAAACAGGCAAAGTTATTCTTCAGCTGAGAGGCATCAATAATGTTTAATCTGCTCGCCATTTTCTCGCCGGGTTCCACCTGAGCGAGCAGCGTTTAGGTTAACATTTCACCCACTTACGTCGCCAATAGCGAAACGGCGCCACAAATGAAGGCAATGAAGCTTCACACTCTCTCCGTCTTGTTCACGTGCTGCCTCGTTCTTTCGCTCTTTCTCTTTATTTGGACAAATGTTTATCCGTAGTTCCCGCCTGGTGCTGCAACTAAATCACATAAAATCAATTGTGGATTCCCTTCTAGAGGAGCCAAGATTTGCACTCTGTGGAGACCAAGAAAAACAAAACAAATAAAACAAACATCACTCTCTTCCATCATGGTAATGAATGCAAACTAGTGAGAGCCCCCAATGCCATCGCTGTATCGAATCTGCATTTAGATAGAAATGTTATCACATGCATAACCCCCACAAGACGGCCGTTTGTTTGGATATCATATTGTTTTTGTGTCATCCTTCTCTAAACAAAGCTCACCTGGATGTCAGGTGATTATAAGGAGGGAATTGTGAAAGTGAAAGTGAAAGCAGCAAGAAAGTGCGAACAAAGAAAAAAATCTGGAAAAGAGAAAAAGTGCTGCGAAAGTCCAAGCGAGGACTTTGTTAAATGTTAACAGACCTGTCTTTTATTGACCTCGTCCCTTGTCTTTGTCCGTCAGTAAGGACTGTTGAGAAGGGCACAGTGTGAGAGCCCCCCCCCCCCCCCTCCCCTCCTGTGGAAGTTGCATCTCCAGCAGCTTGCAGACAGAGCTCAGATTTTCTTATTTTCTTTCTGCTGGTTCACAGTGGCGTCTGCGTGATCTTCACCGTCGGCCCATCTGTCTTTGCTTTAGAGGTGCTCCCGAATTATTAAACACAGTCAGCGAGCCTTTATGCGGCTGGCACGGCGCTGCACACAGACACGGGGTGGGCGGTAATGGCATTTTCACCGTAATAGGAACACAATTGGGAACATCATTCCTCGTTTTCTTTCTTATTCTCTCTCTTTCTTTCTTTCTTTCTTTCTCTTTCTCTCTCCTCCACCCGTCAGCCTGCCCATCACCGGCTACTGGGACTGATCGAGTGCATCCTCTTCTGTCGCCGCCGCCGCCACCGCTTCACTCCTGCTGCCTGCACGTCAGCTGATTGTGTGTTTGTGTAAGTGTGTGCGTGATTGTGCACAAGAGTGTGTAGGTCATGCATCATGACAGATGAGCTGTCTGATAGAGGCTTGCTGCTACTAGTTGATCGCTGTTTTAAGAAATGACAGCTGATACAACACAACTGTCCTGCAGCAGGCTCAGCTCACAGTGGTTTTATAATTAGAAGAGTTTACTTCCATGTGGCTTAGATTTATAATCCTGATGCATTTAAAGACTTGTTTTTTTTAACAAGTAGCCTAACCAGTAAGTTTCTGGTGCATTTAGCTACATGTGTAGAGAAAACTGAGCAAATGTTCTAGTTTACATTTAGGACTTTGTCTCAAGTCAAGTGCTTTTTGATTAGGAGGTGTGTCAGTGAATAACCTGCACGGTTAAAACAAAAGTCAATAGCAATTCTGTTGTGATTTTACTGGAAAATGTTCTTTCCATTGTATTTGATTGCTTTTATTGTTCTAAGCTCAGCTGTCCTGCTGTGCGGTGACTAAAATACTCCAGGTTATACTTGTAATTAATTAGAGGTGAGACAGCACTGACTCCATTTTCCTTAAAATTAGTATCAAATTATTGTAAATCTCTGGAGTGCTAGAAGCAGTATTTGGAGACTATACTTATATAAAACACAACTGTGCATGAAAACTCTGCACAATATCATTCTAAATATTTATGAGTTGAATATGCAACATCTTGAGAGGTAAATACAGGGTAAATGTTGCTTGCTGAAAAACTGTCTCTGCTAGTTGTAACGTTCCGTTATTATCTCATAGCGTGGTGGTTGTGCAGCTCACAACGTGTCCACAACAGCATTTTTGACCACTAAAAATTGCTCACGCCGACAATTAAAGGTAACGAACCTACTGCTATGACTATAGCGATTATGGCAATGGGCCAATTTGCCAAAATGTTGAGCTATCCCTTTAAGAGGAGTGTAATTGTTGCAGCTAGTTGAAGTGGAACCACTTTGTGAACTGTTCAACTGATAAACTGATAAAAAAATATATATAAATGGATGAATAAATGTAGTTATTACCACTGTTTTCCAGGAATTTAGCTAAATACTGCACCTCAGCTTCTGCCTACTGTAAGTTAGTTTGTCTTTTAGCAAAGATGACATGTTGACAAACTATAAACATAGGATGAAAAAAGAGTTAAGTGAAACATTTTAGAATGACTTGGAAGAAACTGAATCATTTCTATCTTCTCATATGAATAAAACATCACAAGGACAGCAGCTGTGGGTTGCAGGTTTATTTTTGTGCGAGTGGATGGTGTCTGACAAAACTACTTTGCCATCGTTATTATTTTGTGATGGGATTTTGAGAAATCCATCCTTCTAACAAGACCTTGGGAGACGCACAAACACCAAAGGAGAAAACAAAGGGACCTGGAGAGAACAACGTGAAGACGTGAATGGTGGCTGGCTGCTCTTATATAATGATGAGTAATCATTCAGGACGAGAGTGAGAAAAGATGCTGAGGCTGAGACTATCCCGACCAAGCCAAAAAGTGATAACCATGGCAACAGGGGTACCACAAATGGGATAGAAAAAGGGGACACACACAGAGAAATATAACTATGTGCTTTGAGGGGGGGGGGGGCTCTTCAAAGAACAGATCTGAGGCTATGAACTGTATAATGTAAATTGAATGAAGTGGGGGGGTGATCACTGTGTTTGATCATTGGTCTGTGTTTCACTGCAGTGCAGATGCCCTCTCCTACACAAAGTGCACACACTCTTAAAGGGATAGTTCAACATTTTGGCAAATTGGCCCATTGCCATAATCGCTATAGTCATAGCAGTAGGTTCGTTACCTTCAATTGTCGGTGCAAGCTGTTTTTAGAACGGTGGAGCAGAGCCGTGAGCTGCTCAGGGCTATGCTGTGGAGGCTAAGGGAATTTCTTGTTTTCCCTCATCAAACTCATCAAATACAAAATCCCAAAATCCCAAAACTCCAAAACGCTTTCGTGGACAAGTTGTGACCTGCACAACCACCACGCTATGAGATAATAACGGAACGTTACAAAACGGAGCCATTTTGGAGGTAAATACTGTACAGGGTAAATGCAGAGACTGCTTGCTGAAAAACTGTCCCTGAACGCAACGTGCATCAGCGGTTTTGCATGAATTTACCTCTAAAACAGCTCCGTCTCGTAACGTTTTGTTATTATCTCATAGCGTGGTGGTTGCGCAACTCACAACGTGTCCACGACAGCGTTTTTGAGTTGTTGGGTTGTGTATTTGATGAGTTTGATGAGGGAAACCAAGAAGCCTCCATAGCGTAGCTCTGAGCAGCTCACGGCTCTGCTCCGCCGTACTAAAAATAGCTTACACCGACAATTAAAGGTAATGAACCTACTGCTATGACTATAGCGATTATGGCAATGGGCCAATTTGCCAAAATGTTGAACTATCCCTTTAAATATGCAAAGACGCAAAACCTACACACACTCACCAAAACACTGCAACTGTGTGTGTGTGTCTGTGTGTGTGTGTACACTCATTTTGCCCTTCTATGCACAGCAGGTCTGTCTGGCAGACATCATGCAGGGTTTGGGAAAGATGTCTCCATGCTGACATTCTCTCACATGAGATCCCCCCCCCCCTCCCCCCACCTGCCTCACTCATCCTCCCTCCCCCGTGCTCCTCCTCACCTCACCCCCCCGATGTTTTCTATTGTGCTCTATCTCACCTCTGCGTACCTCCCTGTCTCTTCCTCACTTTGTCTCCCACACGCTTGTTTACATTCTCCCTGCTTCTTCTAAAACCAAGTCTCCTCCCTTCATTGTTCCTGCATTACATTCCTTAGATTTGTTGTTTCTATCACACTGTGTCATTCCCCTTTTATCAGAGCAAGTTTTGTCTGTGAAACCTACTGTGAAAAATATTCTTTAAGCATGTTTTATAACAAGAATAAGACAAAATCAAACAAGGCACTGAAGTGAGCGAGGGGAAAACACTGTACACTAATTATGTTAATATAGTTGCATCGTACGCATCTGCATAATCCACTACATTTCACTTTATTTCTATGCCATTTATGATAGTAAACATTACCAGCCCAGGAAAGTAAGACAATGAGCAATAACAAAACAGCAATGACGTAACGTTATCAAAGGTTGCTGCTGCGGATGTAATGTCCGATATATTTCACATTTATAGGCTGTTGGTGCTGGAATGACTGCTGCAGTAATAAGAATTTTCCTGTGGACGTTTGGTGAATAAACATCACTGGGTTGATGTTATTGGACACCTGGCTGCTTGTCTCATTGTCACAGTGAACAGACAAATCCGGCCTCTGAATGATTGTGCTGCATAATAGCATGTGAAGAGGAGCACCGGTCACTAAGCGGCCCTGAGTTTGGGGATGACAATTGCATTTACTGAGACGAGTCAGTTGCACAGTAACAAAGCAGACACACAGCACGCAAGTCTGTCTGAATCATTACAGTCAACGTCTTAGCAACCAGGGTCTGACTGATGTGGGAATTTTTAAGGCCAGTTCCGATATCAGGTAAAAGAAAAGCGATTAATCAGCCAATATTACTCAGCAATGGTCCTTTAAACATGGTTCATACATTTGACAGACAAATACTGTCCATACAGGAGGCACAATGTTTAGCTGTTTAACAATAAATAACTTTGTATGATTCAAAATGGCCTCATTGAAGCAGCGCAGTTAAGGAATAGTTCAACATTTTGGCAAATTGGCCCTTTGCCATAATCGCTATAGTCATAGCAGTAGGTTCGTTACCTTTAATTGTCGGTGTAAAAACGCTGTCGTGGACATGTTGTGAGCTGCACAACCACCACGCTATGAGATAATAACGGAACATTACGAGACGGAGCTGTTTTAGAGGTAAATTCATGCAAAACCGCTGATGCGCATTGCGTTCAGGGACAGTTTTTCAGCAAGCAGTCTCTCCATTTCCCTCTAAAACAACTCTGTGTGGTAACGTTCCATTATTATCTCATAGCGTGGTGGTTGTGCAGGTCACAACATGTCCACGACAGCGTTTTTGAGTTGTTGGGTTGTGTATTTGATGAGTTTGATGAGGGAAACCAAGAAATTCCTTTAGCCTCCACAGCATAGCTCTGAGCAGCTCACAGCTCTGCTCCGCCGTTCTAAAAATAGCTTGCACCGACGAATAAAGGTAACGAACCTACTGCTATGACTATAGGGATTATGGCAAATTTGCCAAAATGTTGAACTATCCCTTTAACTCTTGGAAGATTCAACTTAAAACTGAGAAAGGCAAAAGTCAATCATGAATAATAACACAATTTCTAAACATCAACACCAATGCAAGCAAGGATGTCATTTCTTCAGCCAACACACACACACACCTACCGATGTCTGAGAAATCAGCCAATCAAATCGTCTACTTGTAACTTCCACTTTTAAGCGTTGAACACATACATAAAGACGGTAACACATTGCTTCACATTATTTGCACCAATTTGACTGAACGACTGTTGTGTTTGCTCGTCCTAAACAGCCACTGTAACGTATAAACTGTACAGACGTTCGCCGTGAGCTATTCGCAGCTTGCGTCTGTGGGAGTGTGCCTGAGTGGCAGACTCCAATTCTCTTTTCCCTCTGCACCTCTGTGAAGCAGATTCATAAAGCTCCAGGATACAGTATGTGCAAATTTCTCAAGCATTTTTTATTTTTGCATGGTTTGGCATGCAAGTTAAATCAATTTGGGGTGAATTTGCATCTAATCACGTCTTTCAATTAACTTTGTGTGCAATCGCACCTCCTCTACAATTCGCTCTGCGTTGTGTCTGTACACATAATTACAGTGAAGACCCACTGAATGTGGCACAAGGCAATGCAAAGTTTGCCCATGTTCATTTTCTATTTGACTAGTGGAGTGAAAACAAGGATTTTAAAGTTGTTGTTTTTTTTTTACTTCATGCAAATGAGGGACACATTTTGCCTGGAGGCTCCTCATTGATTTGTCAAAAAAGAGAGGGAAAAGAAGTGATGCAGCACTGCGGGACAGGAAATTCACCTGGAGTCATTACCTGCAGTGGACGAGCGTCTGTGAAAGAGACAATTATAACTGAAGCCTCTGGGAACCTTAAGGGTTTTCAATTGACTTTGTGCCAGGCAGCAAAGTGGCAAAGTGTTGCCTGGCACAAAGTCACATACAGAATGCTCTTTAGACTAAAACTAAAGCAAAATAAGGTGCCAAAATTAACACCGGCACTTTACCTCGCACTTTACCCCCCGCCCTGCCTTGTCACTCCTGCTTCCCTGCACAGGTGTATTTTCCCAGATATACAATTTCCCCGATCCCTTACTATACACTCTAATTATCGTTTAAACCTCTTCTTCCCTAGACTGCCTCCACCTCCTCCCCTTGTGACAAATATTAACCTTCTCGTTGCAGCCCCCCCCCTGACTCTCAACCAGGCCATGTCAGGCTTCACAGGAACCTCCCCAAAGGTTGCTGCCGTGACTAATTCTGCACCTTCTGAAGCATAATGATATATTTATCTCCTGCGGCACGCGGCTAACATTTTAGATTCATAACCACAACGCAGGAAGTGCCTGTACAAAAGTGCAGGCACGCTCGCCCAGTCGTCTGCACATACGCATGTGTGCAAAAGCCACACAACCCTAATCTGCCCCCCCACCCTTTTTTTCCAATCTCTGGGCTGTCAAGTAAAGTGTCATGGGGTGAGCTCTGGTGCCAACCCTCCCTGTAGTCCTCTACCTCCCATTGACAATTTCCAGAGTCACTCAGCTGTAAAAAAAGAAAAAAGAAAAAAAGAAAAGAAATTCAGGGGGATGGGGCAGCATCAGTTGGATGTTAATTCCCCTTTGAAACGTCACCTCTCCAGAACAGAGGCAGACACTATGTCATAGTGTTACCAAACTTCAAACTTCATGTATTTACTGTAGTACCTTTCATGTATAAAGTGCTTTACAAGTTAAAAAAATTTAAAAAAGACCCGTGCCAACAGCATTAGTACGCTGATGTCACATGAGGCAGAGTTCAGGGCCGGGTTGTGATCATGGATGTATTATAGATCCATGGTCCTGATGGCACTGTGGAGAAATGGCATCATGCTAATCCGTCAATCAAACATCTGAGACACACCCACACACCGAGCTCGGTCTCGCCCCAAACATTGAATATCCCACCTGCTCGATAACGACCAAATTAGTTTTCCTTACTCAGGTAAAGTCGTGCGGCAACTCGTGGAAACTCGTAGAAGGAGGCATGACAAACAGGACAAACGGCCATTTTCTGAACACCTTTAAATACGGTTATGTTAGCTTTATCTTTAACAAGGTTAAAGCGTAAGTCAGTGGAATGTTTTTGTTAATATAAGTCCTAAATAGTCCTATTTTCCGTCAGCAATCACTTCCATAGAGTGTTTCAGCCGAAACACGGGTCTCTCCATCACTCTGCTCTGCTGTAAACCCAGGAGAAAACTTTCCTTGTGGGATACAAGCGTTATCCAATGAGGAGAGAGAACGGCATGAAGGGCTGTGTGTGCAGCCAAGGGATGCGCGTGAATGTGGTGACGTAGGGATGAGGACCAATAGATGCATGACGAGGGCGGGGGCTGCTAACTCATGGTGCGTTCAAGGAAACTCGTGTTTTTGTGACCTGTGAAGTCGTACCAGTTCGATCTGGTACGACTTCACGGGTCAGAAGTTACGAGTGGCCGTTATAGTGCACTTTCACAGGCAACAGGTTGGAAAAACACGAGTTACGGGTTACCTGGAACGCTACAAAGTCGCAAGTCGTGACTTGAAGCCGTAATTTACGGTTTCAAAAGCCTGCCTTGAACGCAGCATTAGCCAAAACGACCGGATCGCTGACTTATGCTTTAAGATACGATATGTCTGGGCACTGAGGGTTAGGGTGAGGAGAGCATCGTCGGGGAGCCATCCACGCCAGGAAGTCATGCAGATCCATGGCCACACCACCACCAGGCTCTATGTGTGTGTGTGTGTGTGTGTGTGTGTGTTACAGTGCTCCCTGCTCTGCGAGTTGGCTGCATAAACTACCTGGCAGATGTAACCTGAGGGTTTCTACACAAACATATACCCACACAGAGAAAGACAGAGCAGTTGGCTCCATCCTCATCATCTCTGACTGCGAATCCAAAGCCCTGAGTCACTGAAAGGCTCCGGTGCCAAGTCTGTACGTAGATTTTTTTATTTATTTTATTTTTTTCACCTCCACAGAACGGCAGAAACAATACAATACAGAGAGGAGCAGACGGTCGGGGAGGCCACCGAGAGCAACAAGGGGGCGTGCGGTCTGTCCTACATACGCAGGAACACATGCAGATACCCGCAGATACGCAGCGAGGGAGAACAAGGAGAGTACAGAGAGGGCAAAGACGGACTGAGGGATGGTGAATGTTTGTGTTGCTCGCAGAGCTCTGTGGAATAGACTGAAAAAATAAACTGCCAAAAAACACAGATAGGGAGGCTGTGCAGGCGCCACAGATGTAGAGATACATAAATGATCCCGAGTTACACACAAGTTCTCAACTCACTGTGTGACAGCGAGGCTTTCTCTTCAAAATAACCCATCATGCGTCTCGCTGTCACGCTGTCCTTCTCCGAGTAAAGTCGCGGGTTTAAAAAAGTCAGTAACACAGATATGCAAACAAATGTAAAAAAAGAGGAATCTCTCCAGAGTTTGGATAACTTGCTGACACATAATGAGAGGATTAAGATCCTAAACTCCGGCTTTTCGACGTATCAAAGCGAATTCTAATGAGCCCAGCAAATACATATTAGAAATAAATATCTCAGAGATTAAACAAAATATCAAAACCGTTCCCCCCCTCTCTCAAAATGGCTGAGCGGATGAATGCGAACGTCGAGATCTCGGCTTTGTTTTTCTTATTCGCGTGTCATCTTTTCGCCTCTTCTTAGAAGTGCTGTTGGGGTAATTATACGCAGATGAAACAGGAGGAGTATAGGGCTGCTAGCTAAGCTGTGAAGGTCTGTCAAGTGATCCACATATGCACACTGTTGCAGAGGATAATGGCAGAGAAAATGTCAGTGTGACCAAGTCCTATACCGTACATAAGAGAACACACTCTTTGATTCCCAGAATGCAACGGGCCGTCGCAAATTGTGACCATTCATTGTGGAGATTAGGTGAGTCATTCATTTCGCTACCCTCATGGTCGCTCCCTCAGGGCTGCCTGTGTTTACTACAGTGGATTATAACGCTGATATAATAGGTAAAAAAACATCAATCTAGAGGCCCTGAGATCTCTCCTCTCTCAGCTCCTTACTTTAAAGGGATAGTTCAACATTTTGGCAAATTGGCCCATTGCCATAATCGCTGTAGTCATAGCAGTAGGTTCGTTACCTTTAATTGTCGGTGTAAGCTATTTTTAGAACGGCGGAGCAGAGCCGTGAGCTGCTCAGAGCTATGCTATGGAGGCTAAAGGAATTTCTTGGTTTCCCTCATCAAACTCATCAAATACACAACCCAACAACTCAAAAACGCTGTCGTGGACACGTTGTGAGCTGCACAACCACCACGCTATGAGATAATAACGGAACAATACGAAACGGAGCTGTTTTCCAGGTAAATACAGAGACTGCTTGCTGAAAAACTGTCCCTGAACGCAACGCGCATCAGCGGTTTTGCATGAATTTACCTCTAACACAGCTCCGTCTCGCATCGTTCCGTTATTATCTCATAGCGTGGTGGTTGTGCAGCTCACAACGTGTCCACAAAAGCGCTTTGGAGTTTTGGGATTTTGGGATTTTGTATTTGATGAGTTTGATGAGGGAAACCAAGAAATTCCTTTAGCCTCCATAGCATAGCTCTGAGCAGCTCACAGCTCTGCCGTTCTAAAAATAGCTTACACCGACAATTAAAGGTAACGAACCTACTGCTATGACTATAGCGATTACGCCAATGGGCCAATTTGCCAAAATGTTGAACTATCCCTTTAAATCATGGGCTCCAACATGAGGACGCCGGTTTCTGCCAAAGTTGTTTTTGAGCTGGATTTCTGTAGTTGTGTTTCTCTCACATGTTTTCTCACTGGTTTGAAGTGAGAAAAGCGAAGAGAAAAACACACAACACGAGGATTTTCTTTCAAAGGCTTTCTCACTGATTCATACCCCGATGTACCAATTAGAATCCATTTTGATCGTCATTTTGTCGTGAATTTCTTTTGCAACAATTCCAGAAATTGATTTGATAAGTTGATTAACCATTCCTTATGAAGTATTTAACATGAGAACTTGCTGTTTCATAAGATAACTTTTTTTATTATTATTATTTAATGTAAAACAAATTAGATTGTTTTGAAAGGTTTTCATACGTTGAGTGCTCAGCATTCAGGGGACGGTGACTTCTTGTCGTTTGGCTCTGTGAGCTTAATTGATCTTTGATTGGGCCGACACAGTTGATTACCTTTGTCACTCTGCCTCTCATCCAGCCTTTCTGCCCTCTGTGCACCACACCGAGGGGTTTCATTACAGATTAGTTGCACTGGGAGCATCATTTTGGAGAGGGATCCAAACTCACAGCGATGACCTGTGCAGTGCAGGGTCAACCTATGCGTATCTGGCACCCTGATCTAAGGGGTTTTAAATTTGCACGAGGGTTGAACAAGATGCACAGTTGAGAAATCCACCACAGACGTTTCACTTCTATGACCCATTAATTAACACATCAGACATTCCCAAATATCAGAGATACCTTCTAGAAATGTTTTGGAGTTATGTACAGTACGCTGGAGGTCAGGTGACGGGGACTGCCTCCAGTTTAATGAGGACTCACCACAGCATGCAGTCTGAAGCAGAAGGAGGGCCAGCAGGGGCTGCGGTCCACACACAGGCAGTACGCCCTGCATCCTGCTGCACCTGGAGACAGAGATGAAGAGAGAGGGAGAGAGTGTGAGTACACAAAGGAAACTGAAATCAGCTCATTGCCCTTGTGAGGTTCCTCTAACGTACACTACACTTGGATGACTCACTGGTAGTTATTCCTTTTTTCCTCCCTTTTCCTCAGATAGAGGGTTGTCAGTTCATTCCTCACATTAATTTACTGTTTCATAGTGTGGGTGTGCTGAAGTCCTCTGAAGCCCTTTCAGGCTTTGATTGGGGGCTTTTGAGAGCTACACAAATAAACCTGACATGATGTGACCATTGTGTTTAATCTTTTTCAAGTATAATAAAGAAATGTGGTATTATCTTTTCACTTCTCAATACTTCACAGACAACTATTGTGCCTAATGAAATTTAAATGGCTTCATTTAACTATTGTTCTTACCGGTTTATTTCTATCCGGGATCTCGGAGCAGTAAAAACCTACTCCAGCAGGCTCCAGGGAGAGCGGAGAGGAAAAACCAAACCGACTGCGCTAGAATGGCAACTTTCCCAGGCTGTTTTATAGACACAGATGCTCACTTTATACTCGTGCTCTCCAAAACCACCTGGCTTGAAATCTATGCTAACGCGGAGCCAATAGTGCTAAACGCCGAGCCCCCAGCCTCAAAGTTATTCAAGTGATAAAATAAGTTTAAATAACCTTGAAGTGCTGTCATTGTAAAGATGCAGGTGCTGCCATCAATACACGAGACAAAATCTAAAGCTTGTTTATCATGTAAATAAAAGTGTGTTTGTTTTTATGTGTGATGTGGGATTAACAGAGAGTACGAAGTCAGCTGTGTGCAGAAGAACAACAACCGCACAACGGGAAGAGATACTGTTGCAGTCGGGCAATAGGAGCAGCCAGAAAACAGCTTTAGAGCCAAATCTAACATGATGGACCTCTGGGTTTCCTTGTTGCACACGGCAGGCTGAAAACCCAGCTGGGCAGAAAAATATCAAAGCAACATCGACGCTCTCACATAGGTTAAAGGGATAGTTCACCCAAAATTCAAATTTCACTCATTATCTACTCACCCTCATGTCGACTAAGAGCTGTGAGAATTTTCAGAGTCCTCCGTTCCTTCTCTGAGTTACGGGGGGTCCACGCAGCAGTATTTGTCCATATAATGGTTGTCAATGGACACCAGGTTTCTTTGTCCAAAAAGACACACCAAAAAACATCCAAATACCTCCATACTGCTCGTCTGTAATGTCCCTCTTGTATTGAAGCCCCGACATGAGAAATTGTTCCGCTGGTCAGTACAAATCACGTGAGATTTGCACTGACACAGGAAGAGCAGTGAACTGAGACACTGGGAGCTTCCGTGACAAACAATCTTAAAATATAGACTTATTTAATTTTTTTCGGAACAATTTCTCATGTCGGGGCTTCAATACAAGAGGGACATTACAGACGAGCAGTATGGAGGTATTTGGATGTTTTTTGTTGTGTCTTTATGGACAAAGAAACCTGGTGTCCATTGACAACCATTATATGGACAAATACTGTTGCGTGGACCCCCCGTAACTCAGAGAAGGAACGGAGGACTCTGAAAATTCTCACAGCTCTTAGTCGACATGAAGGTGAGTAAATAATGAGTGAAATTTGAATTTTGGGTGAACTATCCCTTTAATTAAAAAAAAATAATTGGGGAATTGTGTTATTGTTTCACACATACTGCCGTCCTGAAGTGACTATATCGCAGTGTATGTTTTGTAATGTTTTCTCAGACAAAATGTCTTTGCAACCCTTCAGTGTTGTAGCTGTGCTCGCAGCCGCCCCGAGCAAGAGAGGAAACAAGAACTGGAAATGAGCCTGAATTCCTTTCTGTGCATTTCTTTTGCTCTATTTGACTATTATCTACACACTAATGTGTGTGCGTCACGAGAGCCAGGGGACAGTGATCAAATGAGGTGGGTCGGCCACTGCTGTGAAGCCTGAGAATCCCGGGGTATAAATCATGAATGTGGCATCTCTGGAGACGTGGCGGGCCAAGTGGGGCCTGAGGGCAGGTGAGTAGTTTTGGCGGGGGGAGTTGGGGGAGGAGTAGGAGGAGGATTTGGTGGCTGGCGGTGGAGATGCTGGACACAGATAGCCAGTGTCAGTTACAGCAGCGCTGGTCGCTCTGAGTCAATCTCAAAAGGCGCAGCCAAGGACAAAAACACTGACCTCATACCAAACACCTCTGCTGCGCCGTGGCTGAGTCAAAAAGGTCTGTCTGTGTTTTTGTTGTAGAGTCTGTAGATGAACAGATAAAATCCCATGACATTAATTCAAACTCTCCCTGACTTTATTACCAGCAACAGGTGGTATATTGGCCTTTAAGTGTGATCATATACCCACTAACGGCAGGCAAACGAGCCGTTCTAGTGATTTTGTGTGTTTTACCTATCTTCTTACAAGCACTGTAATTCAACTGGAGAGGCTGCCAACTGCCACTTAACTCTTATCTCTATTATTTCAGCATGCCCTGAGATAACTAAATAAATATTGAGGAAAAAGCCTCGACAAAATAAATTCCATGGTATGAAACCACAACCAAAGTCTATATTTAGGATTAAAATAAACAGAGAAAAAAAAACAGGATCCAAGGCAACTCTTCGCTGACACAAACATATAAAAAGCCTTCATTAAGTGGCTGTGTCATAGTGGAACAAAAAACAAGCCCACATGCAGGGCCTCCATCAGGGTAGTTACTGTATATTTCAGATATTTTGCTCATTTTAAATAATAAGCCTTTTAATGTGTTGCTTGTGTTTGGTCACATTTGACAACTGGGCCTCTGACAAATTATTTACCCCATCAAATTCACAAAAACAAACATATTTAGTTAAGAGATGCAGAAAAGACTAACAAGAATAAAAGTGAATGACTGCTTGGCTGTTGTATTGCAATCACCAATTAAAAGTGTGCACACAAGAAGTCCTGTCGACTGCTGCCTTGGCTTTTTCTTATTCTACAGTCCAAACCACACCCAAGTGAAAAGTAAGAGACTCTACTTTAAGTGAAATGAGCCACAGTTTGATTTTGTGGTCCAAACTGGATTTTCTCTCCTTTGGTGGTTCATAACCTTTCTCTTCTTCTCCACTCTCCAGTTCATAAATAGCAGCTCCTCATGTGTGATCTGAGGGTCAGAGCCGTGTTTACTGTGACCGTGCTATTATGTTCTTCCTTTGATTTTCTCCTCCCATCAGCTCTCTAGCGCACTTAAGCTGCTTCTCCTTTTTTCCCCCACTGAGTGTTTTCTTTTGCCACCTCTTCAATTTCACATTCAGGCATTTTCTTCAGCTAACACAAAGACGCAACAGTTGAATGAATTATTCCTCATTTTTTCTTTCAGTATGTCTACAGGAGAACAACACAGGTTCGTGCCCTTCGTTTCCCTTTGTGATGCAATGATGTCTCTTCCCTGAACTCCACAATAGCAATAACAGAGACTCTAGGACAAAGTTTCATAAGTGTGTACATGTGTGTGTGGGCCTGTGCACTGACATCACACACCTACATACTGTAGTGTCAAACGTCGGCTTCAGGCACAAAGCCCTGCGCATCCATGGCTCGGTGAGGGAAGAGGCAGGATGAATATTATAAATATTTAAAATTTGAGACCTAATTATGAAGAGTTTTAGGGCTAGATTTCCCCCTGTGTTATCAGTGGAAAATGTGCATGTGCTGTATTGAGAGAAAATTTGACAGACGCAGCAACAGTCTCTACAGTGTCGGGGATTAGTAAACTGTCAACTGTCACAGGCTGTGTTTGGGGCCGCCTACTAACATAACACTCACACTAAGCATGACATCCAAATGAGCCTGTGGTGTGTTCCAGCTACAAAGTAATATGGGTTTTGTGTGTGCAGAAACAAGCCCAGATATGAACTAGATTACCACTATTAAACATCAGTTTACTCCACCGCCCCTTGATGCATTGATTAAATCTCTGTAGGCAATGACAGGCTCCAAGACTGAAGAAAGTGGTGAACCAAACTGCAATAATTTAAAGGGATAGTAGCATTTTTTTATACAAGTGGGGTTGTATGATCTACAAATAGTCCCTAAGTACTTTAATTGCAGTAGAAGACTCTCTGCACTCCTCCCGTTAGCAACGCCAGCCCATAATATCCCTGCCCAGAGATTTACAACATACATTGTTGTGAATGGACCCAAAGAAACGGCCTATTTTCGTGGCCTAAAAGAGGTTTTACCTGAAATACACAGTTCCATTGTTGTTCAAAGTGCAGGAAAAACACAGTTTTTATTTGGACCTAACCAACTCACGTATCCCTCCGCCCAGGGTTAGCGCCCGCTGATCAGCAGTTGGTTAGCTCCAAATAAAAATTGCATTTTTCCTTAACTTTGAGGGGCTGGAAAAAATTATATTATATTGAACAATGGAACTGTGTATTTTTTTTCAATAGTCTGTTTCTTTGGGTCCATTCACAACAATGTATGTTGTATATCTCTGGGCAGGGATATTATGGGCTGGTGTTGCTAACGGGAGGAGTGCAGAGAGTCTTCTACTGCAATTAAAGTACTTAGGGGCTATTTGTAGATCATACAACCCAACTTAAAGAAAAAAGATACTATCCCTTTAATCTTGACTGATGAGGTCACGTGATATTTTAATAGCAGAAAATGTCGCTCTGGACTCAGGATGTTGAGGCACAAAAAGCATAGGCAACAGTTGTCCCCTAAACTTTGCAGAAAAAAAAGCAAACTTAATAAAGTGACATAGTGACAGCTTCATGACAGGAGCCTTTAGCCTGTCTCAAAATCTCAGGAGTCCCTGCAATTTGGGAAACATGCTGTAGTTTAGGATGAACAATCAGTTGGATAATGGCCCATCTAAGCATTCATTCTTTTCATCTTTTTCAATCATTCTTTTTATTCTGTTCCCACACTGTACTCCTCATTGGAGCGTAGTAGGGGGGTTGTTTCTTCTCCTCCCCTCTCCTCATGTTATTCTGTATTTCTTTCAAACTGTAATTTCCCAGCAATGGGATCGATAAAGTATCAATCATTCAGTAGGTGGTGTGCAGTACTGTGCTGAGTATGTGGTAGGCGGCTCTGAGGTTTCAACCCTTTAGCGCCGTTTCATCAACTACGTAACTCACACTTACAGCTGATCTCCTACTGAAAGTGGCTACACTGTACATGAACACTCTCCTGCTGTGTGTACTACCATCTGCAAAGATCCAGTCAGAGCTCAACATGTCAGACAAGTGCACTGTTCCCTATCCAGCCTGTCACAGATACTGTAGATATAACAGACAGACCTGCAGGACGCAGACAGACAGGCAGACAGACAAGAAAGACGGACGCACAGAAGAAGAATACAGACCCATTTTGTTTTCTGTCTCAGTAAAGGACCATTACAGGGGCAAGCTAAGCCTTTCCATCTTAATCTCACCTTCTACCTTATTCTGCCAATCTTTATTTGGATAAATCTACCTGCTAATCTATGTCTGCCAGCATGTGCATCCATGACTCATCTTTTTTTACACGTGTTTGTTCTCCCCTTTTCCTTTCCTTTCTTTGCATCTCTCAAATTGTTCTGTCACTCTCTCCCCCTCCATGGTACTTTATTAAGAGGACTCATTAATCACTCCCGCTGCCTGTCTGTCACTTCATTGGCGCACACCGCTGTTGTTCCTGCTGCAGCACACATGCATGCACACAATACCGGTTCCGCAGGGGGAGTTAGTCCCATCAATGTTTGCGCTTAAGTCCCTCAGAGTGAAAAACGAGGCAACCCTTCGAGTGACAAAAGACTGTTCTCCTTCCAAGAGGATATTACCGAGGTTTTAGCAACCTGTCACACTGTGTCATACATAAATGGCTTTAGTGCTTCACATTTTCAGCACAAGCAGGTTCTGGCTCTGGCGTTTACCTCTCCTGCACCATGCTGCATCCTCGGGGTGGTTGCTTTTGTTGCTTTGGAGTTACAGTTTAAAAGCACCTAAATGAAAACAATGGCTGAGTGGGCGGCTATATTCCAGCTGGAACAGCAGGACACCTCAACTTACCCCCACCACCACCACCACCACGAAAAAGAAAAAGAAAAAAAAAGCTGTGGGCCAGAACAGAACAAACTGTGCAGAAGACAATTCAGATGAATCACTGATATTTCCCTGAACTGCTCAATTACCATCCACGCTGAGAGGAAAGAGGGGAAGTGATGAGATGAGAGATGGACATGGAAAAGACAGAGGTGGCGAAAGGGGAAAGGAAACAGGTGGCGAGAGATACTCAGAGAAAGACGATAAAAGAAAGAACGAAGTGGAAGAGCTGATGGGGTTGGTGAGGAGGGACCAGAATCTCATGCAGCCATAAATTTCCCCCGGATGCCTGTCGCTGTATGTATACGCTTGGAAGGGATTGGGAGCTGCTAGACCAGTGTGAGAGAAAATGGCAGGACTCCCAAAAAAAAAAAAAAAAGGAGAAATTGCCATCCGATTCAGAGCCCACCATATGGGCTTAGACACATAGAGCAAGCCAGAGACAGCTTCATTCCATCACGCACAGACACACACAAAGTGCACGCTCAGGCAATAACATTTTCCTTACTCCCGGAGAGGTAGAAAAGGATGCAGGTTATGAGGGAGGAGAACTTGCAACAAGCCCTGCATTATAATGAAGTCTGCAATATTATAAACATTGAATATGCAACGTACAAAATACCTATGGGAATGCAAATGTACCTGGGCGGTTGGAGTGTGAATGAGGTGTGAATGGCACGGACAGATGCTTCCATGAGTGCCGCGGCGAACACATGCATGCGTGCACATGATGTAAACTCATTAGCGCATACATCTGTGCGTGCAACTCAACTCGAGACACACTTGACTGCGCTTCGTAAAGGGGTGGTACTCTCATTAACACTGACTTCATTGCATACGATTTTCGCTTCTATTTCATCGTCACGGTGCCATTATTTCCTTATTGTTGACTTTTTCCTTTATTCAACTGCAACTGGTGTATTTGTATTGTATTTTACGTTTAAAAGCGCTCCGCCATTGTCATTTTGAAAGGTGATATCCGAGTGCAGATTACTATTAATAAGCCCTGCTGTGCATAAATGAGGAGCTCCTTGTGCTCACATGAAAAGCCGCAGTTAATCAGGAGCTGGCCGAGGAGGGACGGAGGGATGAAAGGAAGGAAGAGGGAATAAAAAAGCAGGGATGAGACAGTGCTTGTTCCAGCGTTATCGCTATGGAGCTGAAAAGCGCTGTCAATTACAGTGAAGTGTTTTACCGCGCGGCGTTCTCACATCCAAACCCACACACGGTGCAGTGGGTGCTTTTATTAAGTGCCCGTGGTCGGCTTGATGTGCGTGTTTATTTACTTTTCAATTTTAAATGAGCATGATGGTTCAGAAGTCAAAGGAGAGATAAAGGAGAGTGGGAGAGGCTGCGTTACCACACAACACTGACCAGGCTCTACCACTCAAAGATGGGGTGACATTGCTGAGCACCCTGATGCTGCAGAGTGGGAATAGGCTTCAGGGCTGCCCAGAACTATATAGAAACCTATTACTTACAGCTGAAAGCCACCCAGGTCTCCATTACTCATACGATGCAGCTACCCACCAGCCAGCAGCCGACGAAGGCAGGGCGCCCTGTTAAGGAGTTCAGCTGGAAGCAGAATATCAGCCATTTGTTTCATTAAAAACATATTACCTCGCTCTCTGTGGCCTGAGACGGCGAGCTCATCTGGTACATGTGAATAAAAAGGAGCAAGAGTGAGAAGTGGGAGAGAGAGCGGGAGAAGGAAAAGCTATGGAGAAAAAAAAGAATAAGATACAGTGTAGAGAACAGAGAGGAGAAGGGGAAAGGTACAGGGATGGAGAGAAGGAGGGACGGAGAGAGAGATTCTCCTGAAAAATGAGGTGACAGAAAGCTTTTTACGTGCAGAAAGGGTGGCGAGGCAATTTTCAAATGTCTGAGACTTCTCATTTGCTGGACTGCAAAGCCACTTTATACAGTGGCAAATGTTAAACTTGTTCTGGGCACATCAAGGTCCCCTTGGCTGCCTGCTCGTCTACGCCTGGAATATAAATGTGGCTTGAGACGAAGGTACAGGGAAAAAACTATTTCATGTACACAAGAGTTTAAAAAACGCAAAGCGGCAAAAACCGTTGGTGTTCATCGTTGTGTCGCTTACATGGGTGTGAACGCGGGTTGCTTTTTGCCTCATGAGTGGTCTTTAATAAACTGCCATTTAATTCTTCAATGTGAAAAAAGAAAAGTCAAAAAGTGCAATCTTTTTTAGTTTAAGGTGACATTATGATGAGTTATTGGATTTGCAATCATATAAAAACAGAGAAGATTTAAAACACAGAGCCTGTGAATGTTTTTGACTGTTTTTGTTTAAAATCAACAACTTTGTTCTTAATGAAATGTTAATTCTCAAATCAATAGGCTATATGCCGTGCTGGCTGAAATCCAGGAAGTAGTGGTACTTCCTGGTTGGTACTTTCTGAATGTCAGCCAGTTTTTTTAGTCAGACACATCTGGATTAATCAGTTTGCCAATCATCTAAGACAGGAAATAAAGGAGCTGGCTGAAATACAGGTAGTACCAACCAGGAAGTACCACTACTTCCTGGATTTCAGCCAGCGCGGCATATAGCCTATTTAATTAACATCTTTAAAAACAGTAGTTTGGGTTTGTTGATGTGGGGTTGTGTGAGGTATAGTCATGCGTAGACGCCACATTACCTGCGGCAAATTCTAATCAGCACGCTCCCTGTTAGGAGAGTCAACCCTGAGCACAGGTAGGCTATAGTAGTACTGCACTGTATTACACCACAGCTTAGTGAATCCGACAGCCAATCAGAATTGAAGAAGAAATCAGATTTCTTTTTTTCTGCTAACTGCAGCTGACCCGACGCTGCTGCACAACACAGTAGGTGTAGGAATACAGTTGTTCAGTGGTTGGCACCAAAGGAAAGTTAGGAGGAAGCTGAACTGCTGAAAATATTCTTCTCGGAGCGGACGTTAAAATATTTAAGCGATCGATTGTTTCAGTGGGCTTTTTTAAAAAGTGTCTAAACCCCAATTTTTTCTCACGGTCCTGTGTGCAGACACACAAGGCTCTGGCAGAGCTGCTGCTGCTCCCTGTCAGCGCTCCTAACTGAGGCTTCACTGATTATAATCTACCATCCATGCATGACTAGCTCACATCAAAAACCCAAATAATCCCATAATATCTGTCAAATTATCATGAAAGTTATTATCTTTTAAACAACAAAAACAAAGCAGGATGTGATGTAATGACGCTGAATAAAATGATGGAGTAGCTACACTGTAACGTCAAGAAGGAGGAGCCTGACAGCTGGATGACACAACTGTCTGTGTCATGGTTGTTTCTTCATCAATACATTTCACACACTGTAGCACACACATGCATGGGCAGTGTTATACACAATGTACAGTAGCATGAAGATAATGATATACTGTATAATCTTTTTTATTCTTATTTCTATGCCTTTATGGGTTGGCTATTATACCTGGACGGCCCTTTGTAGTCGGGCTCCTCCAGTCAGAGTGACCACTCCTATGTATGAGCCACATTCTTCTGAGACAACACACACACACACAGTCTTTACCATACACTCTGTATACAGCTGTATGTGGTCGTGGTGAAAGGATTTTATCAGTTTATCGCAGCAGGACTGCTAGCGCGACATAATTCACTGGGACGGCTGCCAGGCTTTTCTTCTCCGCTCCTCTCTCACACTCTTATTCTCTCTTCTCGACATTGTTTCTTTCCTCTGTCGCTCTCCTCCAGCCTGTACGTCTCTGTATTTCCATCCTCTTTCTCACTCTGCTTTAATGTCTCTCTCTCTATCTTTGTCTGTCGACAGGATCCGGGGACATGTGGCATTCACTAAATCCTGGCTGTTGACTGCAGGCTGTAAAGTTAATCAAAGTCACTGGTGCAGGGACACTGAATCACGCCGGGGCAAAGGCCTGGGAGTCGGTCACTGAACCCGCACTATCTGTTGAGGTTTTTATTGGACTTTATTGTTTGTAACCCACATACCACAATCCACAAATGTGTACCATTATCCACAAATATCCCTTTATCCATTAATTGTTTTTGTTGTGTTAAGTCACATACACAAAAACATAGATTAGAAACATCTCACTCAGTGAATCATTCTCACATTTTAGATGTAAGTTTTTACAAATGTGAACAATTTCACTACAAAAACACGTTAAGTTATATTTAACATTTGTGAATCCATTTGCATACATGTGAACCAGGGTTTGTATCATTGCTAATCACTTCAAGTCACTTTACAGGCCTGGTGGCATTTCATTTAAAGGTCCAGTCAGTGTGTAATAATGGGCAGGGTTTATTGGCAAAATCTGAATATACTATAAAATCACTATCAATATAGAATAAGATGTGATTTACAGGAGCCCCTGATTAAAGGTAGGGTTGGAGATGCTATTCTGGAGCATTTTTTTCCAAAACTGTCTTAAATCCTCTTCATACTCCGATTGCATCCAATTAATTAAATGCTTCTTCACAAAAATGAAAAAAGTCAGTCACCTGTGGGAGGAACAATCCTGTAAAAAGTCCCTCTCCGCGTACCGCTCTGCCGCACTAATCGTCTGAAGTCTGGCAGTGTACCTCTAAGCTTGATGCTGGATGAGTTGCTCACATTGGGATTTCGTTGGGTCGCACCATGAGCGCCATACCTCCGTGGCTTCACATTGATGTGAACCCAACACTGGACAAGCCTTACGTGTTCCTGAGCTCTGGAGGTGTGACATCAGAGAGAAGTCTGAGGAAAGGGGCTTGGACTTGTGGCCCGCTAGAACCGTTTTTTCTCTAGAAACCCTATGTTTAATAGCTGATGAGTTGACACTACAACTGACCTTTGTTCATGTAGAGCCTCACATGCAGGCTTTACTAATGGCTGTGAACAGGGATGCTCGTCACCACTCAGTTGCTGCAGTGAACACAATTCGAACTCTGGGGGCTAAAAAGTTAATTCATCTGAAAAAAGTGGCATAAAGCTACGACTATAAGATTTACCGGTGTTGAAAACAGATTCGATCAACCTGGGCAGGCTGCCCAAACAGAGCCTAAATGGGGAACTGCTGAAGACCCATTGCAAATGAAATAAAGTTGAGTTATTTTGGGTACATGAGTTGAGGTCGATGTTAACTGCAGTATGTGAGTGTGTTGTTCCGGAGGGAGTTGAGAGGGATCCACTTGTTTAGCTCTATGCTGTTCCTTTATCTGTACATCAGACTGGCTAAGTGTTCTCTTAGATTCATTGTGTCCCCTGAGTATTGAACTTCGGAAAGGCACATTTTCCAAATGGCATGGCCCTTGTCCCTTAGTGCCTTCTTTATAATGGATCCCAAAGTGACACTGGATGTTGCACTTCACCGTAACAAGCTGCAGAGCAACCTCCAAGATAAATTGTAGTAGCTGGTTTAACTCCTTCAGATATTGAGCCATCTGTGGTAACATTGTTGGACAACTAGATTTTCCAATGGTACAGTCAGCAGCGTCCTCTTGTACCACTTCCTGTTTCAGTTAACATTGTTTACGAAGTCGAAGAGTCAAACAGCAGAAGATTCTTTGAAGCACTGCCATCTAGAGGTTGGAGGTTGAAACTAAATATAAAACAATCCACTTTCTGCAATGAATGTTGTATGTAAACTATTGATTAATGTGGATAAAGTGTTCTTTCTCAAGTTCATCAATAGTTTCTTAAAGCACAAGTCAGCGATCCGGTCGTTTTGGCTAATGCTGCGTTCCAGGCAGGCTTTTGAAACCGTAAATTACGGCTTCAAGTCACGACTACGACTTTGTAGCGTTCCAGGTAACCCGTAACTCGTGTTTTTCCGACCTGTTGCCTGTGAAAGTTCACTATAACGGCCTCTCGTAACTTCCGACCCGTGAACTCGTACCAGATCGAACTGGTACGACTTCACAGGTCGGAAAAACACGAGTTACGGGTTGCCTTGAACGCACCATGAGTTAGCAGCCCCCGCCCTCGTCATGGATCTATTGGTCCTCGTCCCTACGTCACCACATTCACGCGCATCCCTTGGCTGCACACACAGCCCTTCATGCCGTTCTCTCTCCTCATTGGATAACACTTGTATCCCACAAGGACAAATGTGCAGAGCCAATTTCACATTCACTAGTGGATTCACATTCACGTGCAGCGACATAGGTACTTGTAAAGTGGTGATATTGTGTCAAGATGATGACATTAATAAGATTCAAATTTTGGATCTTGAAGAAATGCAGTCTTAAATTACATTTTCATCCACGTGCAAGATGATTCATGATGGACCAATAAACCCTGACAAGAAGGGTAACATCTATGACAGCCATTTCTGCCATGCACGTCAAGTCACAAAGCCATCTAATGGGGATATATAATGCATGAGCTAAAAAACAGCGAGTACCCCATCCTCTTCCTGCCACGTCCCCTCACTCTCCTCATTCCTCCACCTCCCTCGTCATGACATCCAGTCACACTGAGAGACCAGACTAATTAACAGAGGGATGAGGCTGCCTGTCATTTAGGGAACTCATCTAATCTTCTCCTGATTTTCCCCAAGGAAGTCGAGAAGCAGCCTGGCGAAGGAGGCAGGAAGGAAGAGGGGTGAAGGGTCAAAAAAATTTAAAAAAAGGGGTGAGGGAGATGGACGAAAAATTAGAGATACTGTTGGTATTTGGAGATCTCCCAAGTATGTGCGTGTTTTAACTCTCCCATCCGATTTCTCTGCTATTCAAGTTTTTTATGCATCCGTGCCCGTTATGTCCTTAACAAACACATGCAGAGACACATAAGGGTCCGGTGGTAGGGGGGGAATCTGCTGCTTTGATGGACAGTTAAATCAGTCTGCATCTCATCACTATCACAGTGTCACCGGCTGCCAGATATAGACATCCATCTGAGGCACCGAAGACGACGCACACACACACACACACACAACCAAATCATCGAATCACCAGGATGCACGCAGACAGATGGTTTATTTGCATCGTGTTCGCACCGAGGGTATCTGTGTATATGTGTTAAGTCTCATCCAGTGCTCTGGCCACATGAGATGGAGCCAGTCAGACAGACTGGACTGTGTCCTGTTAGCGTCAGTGTAACAGCTGCTGGTTGACTGACAGCTAACGGCTTTCACACTGGCTCCAGGGTATCGCCACGAAATTTTTGTCGTTGGAAATTAAAAAATAGCATGTTTAGTTAAAATGTTCACGTGTGTTGGTTGGAAAAACAGAGGCTTCGTGGTTTACTGAATTGGCACGGTAACTTTTGCTAATTAGCATTAATCAAAAAACCCAGCTGAGACTGCATGTCATTCATTTTGCAGGTATCATAAACAAACCAATTACATTACAAAGTCATTACGTTCCAGCATCCATTCATTATCCCTTGATAGTTCTCACTTGACACATACACTGCAGCCTGTCCACCATATTTCCACACTACGGTGGTTTTGGCCGCACAGATTGAGCTACTGGCCAAGCCAAGCCTCTGGCTGGCCGGCTGGCTCCTTTAGCTCATCTAAACTATGTTATTAGAGCAAATGGAGAGAAAAAATAAATTCCTAGTTTTACAGCCACTTAATTTCCACTGATTGTGTTGGAGGGGAAAAAAGTTATTTGGTCCATTGTGTGTCACTATTAGCCTGACTCTCGCCAGACCCTTGTAGTTCCGCAGAGCTCCAGCAGAGGCGCTACGCTCAGCTTCACACAAGGGTCTGGACTTGAGGCCAATGCAAACTCCTGCACGGGAGCAAAAAATAATGAACCAATCAGGATCGCTGGGCGGGACTTTCGATTCAAACAACAATGGCGGCTCGCAGCGAGGAGTCGTGCTTTAGCATTGATTCTGCTATTTCAACTGTTTTGTCGAATCTATCGAATATTAATTCTTTTAAAGACGAACAGAGAACTGTTTTAAAGACATTTATTGGTGGCAAGGATGTTTTCGCTCTTCTTCCGACCGGGAAGTGGCAAGTGGTTTATCCAATCACATGCAAGGATTTTTTTACAAGGCCCCGCCTTCTGAAATACATCGCCTATGGAGCAGTCCCAGACCCTTGTGTGGAGCTCAGCGTAGCTTTGCGGAATACAAGGATCTGGCGAGAGTCAGGCTATGTCACTATGACTGCAGATGTAATACTGTAAGTTTAGCCCTGATGAAAATGCACTATCATTGGGGCTTCATCTGTTTTGAGATATTTCTGTCTTAAAGGACAATTCCAGGCAAATTCAACTTGGGGGTGTATGTTACTATCATTTTAGGTCTAAAAGAAGGAATGTGAAGATTTTCAGTTTTATCGCTCCTGTTTTGCGTTAGCTGCGTCTGTCCCCGGATCGCTACGGCAGCAATGAATGGGAATGGATGCAAGTTCCGCTAGTTACAGTAGGCTGTTTACATCCCTCAAAGCTGCGATTTTTTTCCACAGACAGCCTCAGATGGCAACTCAAACATGCACCGAGAAGTTTATTTGCTTCAAGCAAGCCGACATGCTTGTAAAACTAGATTTAATTCGGAGTCTCGCGCGAGACCCTGTTGCCGTGCTCGGTGCATTCAGGTGCAGTAGGAGCTGCCGCTTGTGTCATAAACACAGGAATATTGACTCTACTTGCTTCAAGTGTACATTTTTTTCAACAGACAACGTGAGGTGGCGACTCAAACATGCGCCGATAAGTTTTTTTTACTTGAAGCAAGTCAAGAGTCGATACTTCTGTGTTTATGACACAAACAGCAGAACTCTAACTGCCCCTGAATGCACCGAGCACGGCAACAGGGTCTCGCGCGAGACTCCAGGAGACTTTGAATTAAATCTAGTTTTACAAGCATGTCGGCTTGCTTGAAGTAAATAAACTTCTCGGTGCATGTTTGAACAGCTATCTGACGCTGTCTGTGGAAAAAAATTGCAGCTTTGAGGGATGTAAACAGCCAAACCAGCGGAACTTGCATCCACTCCCATTCATTGCTGCCATGGCGATCGGGGGACAGATCCAACTACCGCAAAACAGGAGCGATTAAACTGAAAATCTTCACATTCCTTCTGTTAGACCTACAGTAAAATGATAGGAATTTTCCTGGAATTGTCCTTTAAAGAACCTCAACCTAATGTTTGCAGTGAGGAAGCCAAGGGTTCAAAAAGCAGAGGGGTTCACCATCTGGGGATCATGACTGTTCATGGCTCGGACCAACGTGTTGACAGTCAGCTCAGCCATCTGTTGAGCTCCAGCTACGTACATCATCAAAACAATCATGTACTGAACTGAAACGGAGACAGTGAAGTGAAGACAGCAAACTGTAGAGGCATAAAAAATGTAAGAATGTATGTTTAAGAATATAACCACCACGTCTGAAAAATTAATGTGTCTCTGACATTTGGATAAAAATACTCATTCATTATAGTGGAACACTAGCTACAGCATTCAACTAATCTAAACTTTTTCTTCTCTCAACGCAGAAACAATTGAGAAGTGTGAGATTAATTCTAAATAGGTAATATGAAGGCTTGACAGAAGTTAAAATTAAGTTTCATTCAGATTTTCATTCAAAATGATACAGAGCCATTATGTCGACAGTAGAACCACATAATCTACATCTCTGTTCTCAGGTCTCCTAGGTCTCCTCTACTCTACACTATTCATACCGACTTGATCCCATTATTCACAGGGTATGTGTGACAGCATATGCACCAAGTTGTGACTGGAGGATTTCAGCAGTGGAAAGGTGAAGTGGAGGTTATCTGAGTCTGTAAATGGAACAAAAGAGGAGAAGTAGACGAGTACGGTTCCTGACAGACAGCTGAACAGACAGGAGAATGACAAGAGAGATTAGTGATTGATTTGTGAGATTAGTGAGTGATATTTACAATAGTTCAACACAAAATGCAAAAAAACGCTACCAAATTGTGGATATAAGGGAGTGGCATTTCAAGAAACTGGAGAAAAGAGTGTTTGAAAAACTGCACTGGAACTAAAGGTGGGTATATTTCCTTGATTCTATTTCTCTATGCTTTTCTTTTGGACAGTACTTATGCATTACATCACAGTGGGACACTACATCTAAAAAATGATATTGCCATTTTTATTCTTCTGACAATTTAATCATCATCATCTGACACGATGATGTTGAAAATGATTTAAAAAGAAAAAGTGATGTGTTTATTGGCTCAAAATAGGAATGAAAATGAAGTCCAGACCTGTCCTACATCCTACATGCATTTTGGGAGGAGCAACTGCCCCAAAATGTAGGTTAATTAATAACTGTGATGTGATTCTTGAGTTAATAGCAACAGCTCTGCTCTTGTTTTAGCTGAGAGTGAACTACTTTACAATAAAAAAAAAAAAGGATCTGAGCAATAAACAATCTTTAGGAGAAAAAAAATGTTCTCTTGACTTCACATATTGCACTACTTTTTTCCCCTTTCTGCACGACAGTTATGTTATGTTGTAAATTTAAAGCTTAAAAATAACCAGTCATTCTCAGTATTCCATCACATGTTACCGTCACAAAGTATGTTACTATAAACAACATGAGGAGACTGAATCCGAAACTAGACAAAAACACTTAAACTTAAAACTTAAACAGAACCTGCAAATCAAATGTGATATTTCAACTTTGTTTTGAATAACACACTGAATGCAAACATCAGTATTTCAGTCACACTGATACAAAAGCAAGCTTCTGTACACAACAGTTTTTTCTATTTTTTCTTACTAGAAATTAAAACCATAGTGTTGATGCCCATATGTTCCAAAAGAAAAAAAGAAATGAATTGCTAAAAGGAGGCGAGCAAATAAATTGTAGCCTGACTCACTGGATGTAGGCTGTAAGTATAAGCCTGCCATTGGGCGCCTATTCCAGGCACCATTCTTCTCTCTTTATGCTTCCCCTGCCTCTTACTGTGTTTAAAAATCCCCTTTTCTACGGGAAACAACAACAACAACCTCCGAGGAAGCAGCAACCTACATGATGAAAATGGGAAATTTTCCTTACAGGGACCCAGCTGTTTTAATGACAGTGTTTACCGCACATACAAATGTTCCACCAACGCATGTTTGCCTCTGACTCATCTGCAGGGTACCTGTCACTGCATCCCGGGTTCAGCCCCACCCAGGACGACTACGATTGGTTTGAAGAAAATCCAAACAAGCCGGAGAGTTTTTTTTTTCAATAGCAGAACGATACTGTGTGAAGCCAGTTGGTGCAGCTGGAGATGACTGCAGCATCCAACTCAGAAAACTGCAGCCCCTTTGCCCCGCATGTCTCGGTATTAAGTGACATTTTGTTTTAAAGGGATAGTAGCATGTTTTTAAAGTGGGGTTGTATGATCTACAAATAGCCCCTAAGTACTTTAATTGCAGTAGAAGACTTTCAAGCCCTTCAAAGTGCAGGAAAAACACAGTTTTTATTTGGACCTAACCAACTCATGTATCCCTCCGCCCAGGGTTAGCGCCCGTCGATCAGCAGTTGGTTAGCTCCAAATAAAAACTGTGTTTTTCCTGCACTTTGAGGGGCTGGAAAAAATTACATTATAGCCAACAATTTTTTTTTTTTTCAGGTAAAACCTCTTTTAGGCCGTGAAAATAGGCCGTTTCTTTGGGTCCATTCACAACAATGTATGTTGTAAATCTCTGGACAGGGCTATTATGGGCTGGCGTTGCTAACAGGAGGAGTGCAGAGAGTCTTCTACTGCAATTAAAGTACTTAGGGGCTATTTGTAGATCATACAACCCCACTTTAAAAAAAATGCTACTATCCCTTTAAGCTTACAATGAGTTGAATGAGTTGCTTATATGACCTAACAATTTATGAATTGTTGGGGGAAGTGAACCCACTACATGTAGTTAAACCAAAACTTGTGTTTATGGAGGTAATGATGTTAGTGAAAAATCTACGTCATGGCAGAACGTGACAACGGTGACTGTGACAAAGTCGGGACGCTGTTCATCCCTAATTGGAACGTACAGTGGCGAGAGAACAGAAAAACCTGATCCTGACAGGGGGGACGTTTAGACAGTGACGAAAGAACCAGCGTGACGGAGAAAGACACTGTGCTGTGATAACCATGAGAAGGAAAAAGGAATCTAAGTGTGAGAATGAAAGCGGAGGAAATCAAACGCTCAAAGCAACCAAGAAAGGGAATGCCAGGGGGAAAAGGGAGGGTGAACAGCAAGGATGCTGATGGTGGCGGTGGCGGCAGCTTCAGCGTGCTCTGCACTTATTAAATAATCACTCTTAGAATAGCTAATGAGTCATGAAAGTCTGCAGATGTTTCCAGTCTCCTTTTAGAAGTAGCAAAACAGCCAGAGTGCTGTTAAAGTGTAAATAAGGAGGGCGTGAGATACTGCTAAGAGAGCAGCCATGGGTGATGCAGAGAGGAGGAAATGCTGCAGGGAAAGTTAACACACCCTGACGGGAAAAAAAAAGATAACAGGTGAGATTGAGGAAAAGAGTGATACAGAGTGAGAGATGCTGGGAAAGGTTTGATGGCGCGGCCTAGCTATTTCAAGCTTTATTACCCACGGCTCGGTCTGGCTTGGGTCTGGACATGATCCCCGGGTTTAATACTGAGACAGTGTGGGATTCCCTTGGTGTAAAGATTCTCATGAAAACTCATTTGAGACAATCAGAACTGATGAGACCTGCTCAAGGCCAAGGTTTATTTACTTATTTATCTGGTGCCTGCTCTGGCTCCATTTGTCTGAGAATATGGGGCTACCTGCTGGTGCCCCAGCAGCGTGCAATGTCCAGGCGTGACAACTGATTTGAGGGTGTGTGTGCGTGTGTATGCGCATGAGAGAGTGAGACACAGAGCATGCAGCGGGCCACCCACACTGTGCACACGCTCCATAAATCAAGACAAGGCAGCCAGCACAAATTGACATTTCACAGAGGGGCGTAGTTTAATTTGAGGTGCACTTGATTGTTAGTTTTAGGCTGTTTCTGCAGTGTCATTATGAGTCAGTCAGCCTTCTACCAGAGGGATCAATTTAAAACCAGCTATGGGCTTTACCCCCGCCTGCAAAGTTTACACTATAAATTACACACTGCCATCATTTTATTTCTTAATCGACAATGAAGATGTCCAGAGGCCGCGCCTCACTTTGACACTGTATTATGAGATACAATAGTTGCTCTTAAATGGAGAAGTTTGACACTTGGGGGAAATAATATTTGTTTGGTTTTATGGCAGAAGCTTATACGCAAAGGGGCTATTAACACCACTCACATCTGTAGGGTAAATAAAAAGCCAGAGTCTGCAGCTGGTTAGCAAAGTTTAGCATAAAGGATGGAAACAAGGGGAAGGTTGGCCTGGCTCTGTCCAACAAAACCAAACTATAAGCACACCTAAAACTTAGAGCATTATCTAGTAAAAAGATAAATAACATGCTAATTTGAAAGTGATCCTTAACTTCAGACCCGTGAACTCGTACCAGATCGAACTGCAGGTTGGAAAAACAGTATCTGTTTTGTCATGGATGGTCCTCGTGTCACCACATTCAAGATCCCTTGGCTGCACACACAGCCCTTCATGCCGTTCTCTCTCCTCATTGGATTTTGAAAGTCTTTATGAAACACTAATTTTGACTATTTTAGGACTTATATTAACAAAAACATTTCTCTGACTATCAAGTAAAAAGATAAATAACATGCTAATTTGGGATCCTTAAAGCTGCTAGTATCTGTTTTGTCAATGTTGCACCAAGGCCAGCTGGCTATTTTGAAGTCTTTATGCTAATGTGTGGTAAAAACCTTTTTTAGGTAAATATAAACGTAGGCCATACAGTTTCCTCTTGTTTCCAGCCTTTATGCTAAGCTAAGCCAACCAGCTGCAGGCCCTACTGTAAGTTTATATTTACCTTACAAATGTGATTGTGGTATTTTTCTTCTCATACTTGTGCAACTTCCTGCCAGAAAGCAAACATGTTTCCCAAAATGTAAACAGTCAACATCCAAACTCATAATAGAGAAGAATATTTAACAGTCGGACTATCCCTTTAAGCTGGTGAAAGGCTCAGAAAGCGTAGCCCACATTCAGAGTAAACAAGTGTCTCTAAGCATCTTCATAAAGGTTTTCCCCTCAATGAAATTCCTCATATCTCACAGCCAGACAGTGTGTTTCCCAGTGACTCGTTATCTCTGTCTCAGCCCTCCCAATCCTCCCCTCCCCTCGTCGCCGCCCCAATCTTGTAAGCTACACAGACTTCCTGATAATTGGATTTCAACAGACAGTTCAAACAGTGGCATAAAATAATTAGCAGCAAATCTCAGGCATGGCGATCATCTCTCTGTCCAGGCAGGTCTCTCTGGGAGCGCGACAGGAAAAATACATAATATCAGCCTTTTTTCTTTTTTTTTTACGGTTTGAATCTCTCGGTGCTTGTGAGCAGGGGGCCGTGACGAAAAGTCTGACACGACGAGGAACCGTCGTGTCGTGTTCGGATGAGCGCGTTGTTGTTTGGTACATACGTGTTCATGAATGTGCAATTTCTGTGCAGTCGTGTGTGTGCACTCGATTTTGATTTTGCCGTCTGATGTGGACCGGTGCGTGTGTACATGTATGTGCGCTTCGGAAGTGATGAGAAGCCCTTTGAGTGTGAACCAGATGTAGCAGAGCATCGATATACCCCCCTCCCCCCCTCTACCCCCCCTCCAACCATCCCTGGAGACAGGAACAAAGAGGCCAGACTACATCAGGCAGGCCTTTGATCAGCTGAGCTCTATCGTGTTCCTATCAGTAATTGACAGCTCTCGGATTCCACGCGCCTCCTCTGCAACATGCACGTAAGAAAAAGTCTTAATGTCCTCAGATATACAGTATCATGTGGTCTTTGTGTTTTATGTACACAAAAATGTGGTCGTCCACGCTTTGTCCTTGCGGTTGCCCTTGTAGAAATTGTGTGAAGGTTTCCCATTACAACTGAAATCGTTGTTACCGTGCATGCGGCACATTGGGAGCTACATGAGTCTTTAAGTGGCCTGTGAGTGGCCTTATCACCTTAGTTAATGTAATGAAACAGATTAGCACCTGCAGACTAACACTTGACCAGGGAAAATTAGAGCCAGGCGTAAAAGTGCTTATTCATCTCTGCTGAATCCACCTTCAGAGGAAAAGTCAAGAAAAGAATTAAAGCGTGCCGGCCTGAATATAAAGTAATAAAATGATTTAGTTTCTACTTCTGCTTTATTGGAAGCAAATTAACCTGCTTTACAGTGGAGAACAGTATTACCAAGCCTATAAATTTTATCACATTTATTATATTTCACCCCGAAGATGAGGAGATGGGGGGACTTTAAAATTTTTACTCTGTGAGTTGACTTAATGATCTCAGCGTCGCAGAGCCAAAGTCGTTCACTCAGTTATGCCGTTTCTTGCGTGTTTTCCCCAATAACATGTCACACCATCTGAACACATGTTAGTTAATTTTAGAAACCAAACATATGAAAAAAAGAAGAACTAACTGTTTTAATTGTGCTTCGCTGTAACCAATTTGTTTTTACAGCTTCGCGAGAAGCTGCCATTTATGTTCAAATGTAACCGGTTCTTCTAATCTTGTTGGATAATGGCTTAATCATTGTTATTGTTGTTGCACGGCATTGGTGCTGGAGTGCAGAGCTATTAGCCCATCGTATATCAAGCACTCAGTGTCATGTGTAATGGCTAAGTGTTTTGAACCAACTAGCTCGTGGCGGCATGAATCTTCCTGACGGCTGGTGATTATTCATGACAGTGGCAGAACAGAACTGCCACCTTCAACCACGCAGCAGGTAAATCTTGGTTCCTCAACAAAGACGATGGCAGGGAAGTGCCCTTTAATTCTTTTTTTGCCAGGAATTAATCAGCCCCATTTCTAATTTCTCACCCGACCGATGTTAATGCCTTTCCCGTGTGATACTCTAAATAAGAGATTAGACGCCACAAGAGCACCCATACACACACACACACACAAGCACACACACAGTCACACGGCATTGAACTGATGACAAACGAGGACGCAAAGGCTCATTTGAATATCAGAGAGAAGGAGTGTTGGCGTGCCAGAGCAACCTCCTCCAGCCTGTGCAGTAATTGCTGAGCACTAGAACACAAGAGGAAACACGGGGTTTGTGAAGCGTCAGAGAAAGAACATTTTGAAGATGTGAAGTTCAGCTGAGGGAAGCTGAGGAGGCTTTGTCACACGGAGGAAGGAGGACGAAAAGATGGAGGAGGACGAGGCTGAGTAGACTGAAGAAGAAGACAAGACTCCAAAAGTTGATGATTCAGGAGGAGAGGCAGCACGTGATGGGACGGAGTGCCACAGACAATCTGTTACCGTACGTGAAAACCAACAGCTTTAAGGCAGGATCTGACTACACTATTCCAAACGTTGGGAACGACGAACGGACATGTGATGTAACATAACTGACAAACAGCGACTTTGCGTCTAGGACACTCTACGACGCTGCACAACGCCCCAACAGAAAGTCTAGCATGTTAGAATTTCTTTGCCTAGTCTGACATCTCCTACGATGTGAGTCTTGATGTCGACCAATAGGAAGACAGAGCGCTCTGACTAGGGATGCACATTTTGAATTTTTTTTCCTGACCGTTAACCGACGCTCGTCGACCGATTATTAACCGTTAACCGATAAGATTAAGACGCAAAAAAAAATCGCTACAATTTGGGGTTTTTTTCCGTTAAATGCACACGTGCACTGCGCCGGCTGATCAGCGCCGCATGTCACATCCACTGTGCTCTGTCTCAGCTGATCGTGCTCAGATCGTCCAATATTGAACTGTTTTTATACAAAGTGCAGCCAAACACCAGGCTGAAGGAACAGCAGAGCTCCTCTGTGGAGCTGCAGGTGAACAGGCTGGAGAGCAGCGACGTCTTTTTTTTCTTTCTTTTTTTTTCTTCAGCGCCGTAGTTACAGGTGATGCACATCTATGTCTGTGTAGCTACATTTATTGTCTGACCTTCCTTCACAGGGGCTGCTGCACATACTGTCAGTCCTCCTGTGTAACTTTTTGCTGCGAAATATGACTGACGGCACGTGGAAGTCGGCACGTGTTGACACGCCCCTATGAGTTGACACAAAAGTAGCTAATAATAATTTAAAAAATAACCGATAGTATTAATCGGTCAAAGTTCTTGTTATCGGTTAAATGGTTAAACATGTGCATCCCTAGCTCTGACGCATTGTTTACACATGCATTGTTTACACATTTACACGTGCATCAGTGAATGATTTTGAAGTGAACACATTCATTACCGTAGCCGACCTCATGTTCTCTGTGAAGGACAGACAGTCAGACTGTCCTCTTTCGCCAGCCTCCCGACCATGACACGGCAAGAATTTATGCCGTTGTGATCGTTTAGTCTGACATGGTGACCATCGTGAAAGACAAAAAAAAAATCATGTAGCACTTAAAATATGTCAAATTAAGACTGGAACTCAAGAAATGTTTCTTTTTAAACTGATGGCACTGATATGAACCCCTGAGCTTGATATTGTATCTATTACATCTTTACATTTGTGCTCTTCCCTCTCTTTACCTTGATCATTCTTTCATCCGCATTTTTTTTCTCTCCTCCATCTTTCTTTCCTCTCTCACTCTCCATCCAATTTCCTGCCGTTCCTCCCTCTCTGTGGGAGCACTGATGAGTGTCTTGGCAGAAGTAAACCCAATCGAAGGTCTCGCTCCATGGGGCCTGTCAGAATTTCCCTCAATGACCACACACACACACAAACACACACAAACACACACAACCCCATACCTCCAAACAGCATGATGAACCAATATTGCATTCTTACAGTTGCATTAGTCATTTCACAAGCATATTCGTTGTTAGTTGGTAGTTTTATGTGCTGCTCAACACATCTCAGTCGATAAGTTCCTACAGTACCTTCTCTCCCTCTCTCTCTGAGACCCTGCAGGCGTCAGCTCTCAGTTCCAACTCAACACTTAATGACTAAATTTGAGCAATTAATTACCCTGATCGGTGATGTTAACCTCCACCTCTTCCACCTGGACTCTTGGCGGTGCAAACAAACCGGCCACCTCGTACAATAGACTGAGCCTGAGTTATTTTGTCCTCAACACTCCAGTGGTCGTCAAAGCGCTGCGTGTCCAGACCTAACGAGAAACAATCTGAACCACCCAAATGGAAAAAAGTAAATAAAGAGAAGGAGGAGTTCAGATACCAGTTTGGCATTGGAGATGGAGATAAAACGATGAAATATGACGGCTTGATTGCAAAACACTTGGTCAACCTTGAATTTTATAGGCTACAATAACCCTTCTCCTCACTCCTCTCCTCTCCTCTCCTCTCTGCTGACCTCTCTCCTGGCTCATTTCCCTTCATGTCTCATGCACCTGCAGCAGTTTGTCAGCCATCTCCGGCTAATTACACATCTCATCACAACCGCACACAGCCAGAGGCTCTCAGCTGTCCTCGTGCATTACCGCTGCAGTGGGACTTTACAGCTATGATCTGCAATTCTGACAGAGGAGTCATGCATCTAGTAATAGGTCCCACGACAACAACTAAGACAAATTACAGACGTGGTCCATAATTACTTCCAAGAAGAGGAAAAAAAAACAAACACGCTGCACTTTTCATGCTTCACAAGTAAGGATGAGTTAAACGTCGGAGTAATATTTGTTTGTGAATTCTGTGCAACCTGCCCACTTTCTCTCTCCTTGAGCTCATATCTGGGAACCTGCCGTCTCCCATCAAGCCCTGATGGATGTGGTCCTGTCACTGCAGCCAACTGTTCAAGCAGTAGCTGCCTCTCATCCCTCCATTCCCTGCCTTTCCCCCAGATGCAGCGCTGCGAGCCCAGGGACACATTTGACTCCAATAGCTGCGTCACGCATGTTCAGTTAATTCCAAAAAAAGAAGAAGAAGGAGATTATTCTCTTTAATCCAATGACAGGTTATCTAGAAATGACTTTATAGAGCTGATGAAACCTTGTCTTTGAATAAGTATCTCTACAAATTCATAAAGATGTTTCCTTTCCTCCTGCTCCCTCGGTTCTCACTTTACTAACTCACCGTTTGGTCCGTGATGGCAGGGAAATGGGCTGGGGGTAAAGAATGAGGTAAAGCCCAGAGGGGTGGAGAATGAGTTGGAGGAGAGGGGAGGTGGGGGGAGCGGTGGGGCATGTTTTCCAGCCTGCGGGGTGGATAATGTGTCCCTGATAGCAGTTCAAGCTCAGCACTTTCTACAGACTCTTCACACACACAATAACTTGAGGAGAAAGTGTCGGGATCAGCTCGCGACACGTTGTAGCGGCAGACCAAGACAGACAGACAGACGGAGAGACGGAGCGTTTTGCCACCATGTCACAATGTTCGAAGGTTGAGACAGACGTGGCATTAAAGTGAAGGAAGTGCTTCGTCGACAGGGTGAAAATATTGGCTTTCTTGCCGAGAGTTAGTTGAGAAAATGGATCCCACTTTCATATCCACCTTTTGAACAGGCCGACTGTAAATGACCAAGCTGTTACGTCAGCAGCAGAGGCCAGGGCTTTCTATTAGACACTGGATTTTATTTCTAATTTTGCCGGTTATGCAGTTAATATAAACTCAAACTCCTCTAATCCTATACTGTTAGGACAATTAAGTCTTGTTCTCTCACTTTCCCAGCTGGTTAAGCTTAGAATAGGATGGGACACAGGGGAGGCAGCTAGCCAAAAGTAAAACGATTCACTGCCCAGCACCTCTAACGCTCATAAATGGTATCTAACTAAGGAGAAACCTTTTCCCTTTTCTAGTCTTAAAGGGATAGTTCAACATTTTGGTAAATTGGCCCATTGCCATAATCGCTATCGTCATAGCAGTATAGGTTTGTTACCTTAGAACGGCGGAGCAGAGCCGTGAGCTGCTCAGGGCTATGCTATAGAGGCTGAGGGAATTTCTTGGTTTCCCTCATCAAACTCATCAAATACACAACCCAACAACTCCACAACGCTGTCTTGGACACGTTGTGAGCTGCACAACCACCACGCTATGAGATAATAACGGAACATTACGAGACGGAGCTGTTTTAGAGGTGAATTCATGCAAAACCGCTGATGCGCGTTGTGTTCAGGGACAGTTTTTCAGCAAGCAGTCTCTGTATTTACCTGGTAAACGGCTCCGTTTCGTATCGTTCAGTTATTTTCTCATAGCGTGGTGGTTGTGCAGGTCACAACTTGTCCACGAAAGTGTTTTAGAGTTTTGTATTTGATGAGTTTGATGAGGGAAACCAAAAATTCCCTCAGCCTCTATAGTATAGCTCTGAGCAACTCACGGCTCTGCTCCACCGTTCTAAAAATAGCTTACACCGACAAATAAAGGTAACGAACCTACTGCTATGACTATGGCGATTATGGCAATGGGCCAATTTGCCAAAATGTTGAACTATCCCTTTAATGCTGGCTTTATATCCAGGCAACAGAGAGGCGGAAAGTTCATTTCCCAAAAAGTTAGAAGTTAAATATTCATTTGGGCAGATACAAAGTGAATTTGATAAATGAGTAAGATCTGTACTGGCCTTTTTTTTCTTTCTTCTTCTTCTTCTTCTCGCTTGACTTCTCCCCTGACTGCCTAAACACAATTTGCCAGCCAACATCTTTTTTTTTTTATCTTTCAAATTGTATTTTTACAATATTAAAACACAGTCCAGCAAAGAACTGTACGTTTTCTGCCTCAGACACATGTTTCTCCTCATGCACACTGACAACTACAAGAGCTGCTTTCACTGGACCAGAGAGTAAGGTACAGTAACTCTAGGTGCTGTTGCTTGGGGCAAGAAGAAGACTATCTCTGTGATGCTGGAAAAATGGTGTAAAAGGTGTGGAGCTCTGTGGTGCACTGTGCTTGTCTTGACACACATGGTATCGTACCTTTTAAATGAGATGTTTGAAAAGACAGATGTGGGTGAGGGGTACGGAATTGATATTTTCCTTGACACGTTTGTTTCTACACTCTTTTTGTCTTACATAAAAAGATATTTGTAGGAAATAGGAGCTTTTGAGTATAACGTCTTGTTCGTGTTATGTCAGAGAGTCACGCAAAATTGCTCCCTCGGGGTGCGAAAGACACTCAAACAAAGAAACAAGAAGGAGCACACAGCTGCCATGTTAATGCTGCGAGCTCCTTGCATGCTCATTATGTACGTAGGAATTGTATAATTAATGACAACAAACATGAAAGCCCAGATTGCTCCAACAATGAGTCACAGTGGAAGCTAGCAATAAGCCATGGCCAGATCCACGCCACACTGTTACCTTTGGGGGGACGGGGGGGGGGGGCTTCACTGAGGCCACAAAATGAGAAAAGCCACGAGGAGCACTGAAGCATGTACAGCCTTAAAAAAAACCAACTGCTTTCTTATTTTCTACACTACAAGCTAATCAAAGTTGAGGGCCTGGCCACGAACGCCACGAACAAATCCAAAGTCATGGTGCTCAAGCAGTGTGTCATCTTATTTATTTCTTCTCCTTCCTCCCAGACCTCTTCAGTCACACTGTTGTTCTTGCTGTCGTGGCTCCTCTCTGAAGGAGGAGGCGTCGGCGAGGCTAATTTAACTCATCAAACAATGTTTACCGAGAAAGGAAAAACAAACACCTGACACGAATTCAGAACGCACTTTCACGCAGAGGCTGAGCTGAACGACAGGGACAGAGGAAGTGGGAGGTGGGGGGTGGAGGGGGAGGGGGGGTGGCGGCGTGGGAAGCTTTGTGAAGCAAATTATCAGTCGGAGAGTTTAATTGAAAGAAACAGAAGAGAGAGGTGAGAGTGGAGCGGCGGATGAATAGATGAGCGGAGGGTTGAGGTGGTAGAGAGGACGGTGGCACAACAAAGAGATCTCTCTGGAAAAGAAGATGTGAATTCTTCATAGGCTGATGGACTTTATTCAGGCTGACCCACTGGTAAAATAGATACCACTTTTTTTTCAAACCGATACGATACCGATACTTGGATCTGAGTACTTGCCGATACCGAGTACCGATGCCGATCCTTCTACCACGACAAAAAAACAAACGATTAGGCAAAATGCAATGAATTGGAAGACAAGTTTTATTCTATTTTCTTAAATTTTGTTGTAACAAGCCTCTGATCTAAAAAGAAAAATACATCAAAGATGCAAAGCCACCCTCTGATCGTGGTCTTCATGCAGAGCAATTGCATGCAATTGTTCATCGGTGAACTTTGCACTACAAGTATATTACAACAGTATCGGTTCAGTATCGGTATCGGTGCATCCCTTATTTCTACCATATAAAGTCTGTCAATAGAGTCGACTTACATGCAAGCTGGCATTTGTCTCAACCTCATAGTTAATTACAACCAGAGAATCCTAAACCCGTGGATTACACTGTATATCTGTAATGACTAATTACATCCAATCCGGGACAGAGCTTTGAAACTTCACATTGTGCATCCAATTCAATATCCCACTTCCCTCTGAACTCCCTGACAATGAACACACAACGCATCCAACCTGATCTCCACTGGTTGTCAGACTGTGCGTCGTGGGTTTGAGCCCTGAACTTCCCTGTATTTGAAAGAACACACTGGTCTACAATAGACTGAGAAAAAAAGAGACAGAGATAAAGTTTATAATGAACCTGTGTTGGGACTAATTTAAGACATCGGTAGCGTGGCTTGGTCCCCTCCCTCGGTGGGTCTCTGGACACATTTGCATTAAAAGGAACCCGTACGCTTGTAACTGGATCAACTGAGATAGATGTTAAGGCCAAGGTGACAAATCTAACTGGTGTTTAGCGATGTTCAGTGTTTCCCATGTTCACAATCCAAGCATCATCAAGTTCATCTAGTTATTCATCATGTGGGAGAAACGACTGTGTAGCCCAGTTCCATTACACGCTGTTGAGATTCTTCCCCTCCAGTAGAAAAACTGACATCGTCATCCAAAGAGACGCGTTGCCAGAAATCTGAATATTTCAGCGTTCTGATAATCAGTTTCCCAAAGCAGAACCAGAAATATTTTCCAACTTCCTTGGAGTGCCCATTTTTATTTCGTGTCATTTCAAAAAATGACTCATCATCACAGTGTACATTTGGCTGTTTATTAATGGAAGCAGGGGCTCTTGAAAACTCTTCTAGGCAACAAGTCCAAGTTAAACTGCTGCGTCCAAAGCTCGAGAACTGGCAGCAACGGAGTTTTGAAATTAGGAGATAAAGCCTGGAAGACAAACGCTCCAACGTTGGGGGCCAATACCATCATTTTGATCATTTTGAATAAAAACCTTTGTAGAGATTTGTACACTTAGCTGATACAAATCTTGATTGCTGGACCCATGATGGTCTCCCAAAGACTTTTAAATTCTATTAATATTTTACCAAAAGAGGATATTTGAACTAAACGATGTTCATCCTGTAGAGCGTTGAAACAGGTTGCCGTGGGGACGCGAAGTCAGGAAATCCATCTACATACTTACACCCAGCTTTGGGAAATGGTTGGCAGTAACCTAGAGCATACATGATTTGTGGTTAATGGGCTAGCACATTCAGAGCTGCTGGTCCTTTAAAGAGCTGAGTGGCGAGCTGCATCAACAGAGCTCGCTTCCCCCAGCGGAGCCACCTTCGCTGACCTTCTGAATGGTACCGTTCTGCCAAAGAAAAGCAAACACCTCATTTATCTGGCGACCGATGCAAAGAGCAGATGCCACAGGAGGCCTGGGGAGCTGGCAGTCACATCCGCGGCTGTGACAAGATGAGCAGCCTGAGCTCCTGGCTTTAGGAAAAAAAGCAATAGCCGCTCGGACATACAACACCGCTGCTGGACGGCGACACGCAGGTGGGCAGTTTAAACAAAGCTCAGCTCAGACATAAAAAAAAAAAAACTGGCAGGGTCAGGGGACACATTACACTGAGAGAGTTCGAGCGAGATCCATCGGAAAAAAACGCCAGCCATTTATAAATGGCACTTACAGTCAAATCGCAATCTTGAGAGTTCATTTACAATGCTAATTTCAGTCTGCATTTTAAAAAGCGCTATTAATCCTGAGCAGCTTCTTCAGCGGCAGTGTTCTGGGGGAAAAAACGGCAGCCAATTAAAGCTGTTTGTAGTAAAACATGAGACATGACAAACGCCGTGATTGCTGCAGTGTGCGCTGATGGGTCGCTGAAGAGACTGGGTCCATCTTGAGAAGCTGATTAAGGATAAACAGCGCAATCAGGCAAGCGTGATTGAGGAATCGCCCTCTTAAAAAGTGGCAAAGTTCAAGTGACCTTGATGCGTTCGGAGAGACCTAGAGGGGAGGGGGTGAAGGAAGCAGGAGACAGAGGAGGTGATTTCCACGTGTTGAACTCCCAATGACGAATGCGGCGCTTTCGCAGCACGCCGGTACATATTCTGTACACAAAGCACAGTGAAGAGGACCTCCAGCAATGATGATCCGCCGTGAATCTCCGCTGGCCTCTTTAAATCCACTTCAAATTGCTCTCCTGCTGCCTCGGCGCCAAGCCCATGCGCAAAAGTCTGTGGCTATAGGTTGTACGGCGGCGGGCGAAGTGAAGGTGGGTGGTCTAAAGAAATGTTTTCCTAATAAATCACAAGGGAGCTTTTAAAAATCAGTGTGCGCTGCAGCGGGGAGTATTTCCTTCTCCATTCCCTCCGAGAACACCTGAAGCACACACAGCTTGACTGCTAATGGCCCGGCGGTAAATCACATCACGCACTGCGGAGCTGACTTGCTATTTGGACCGTTCTTGGGCGCTCGTCTTGTGCTGCCACGGCTAAGACAAACACCAGATACACACACACACACACTACACACACACACACAGAGATTCACAGACTACCCACTGAGGTGAGCGCTAAAACATCCACTCCACAGCTTCAGACAGCTTTGACCCTTTTGGAAAAGCTCCGTGAGGCAGCTAATGGCTGCTCGAACACGCTTTCCTCGACTGTTGAGCCTCGTGGTTTGACGTGTGGAGGAGAGGAGGGAGGAAGAGACCAGATAACCTCAGCTTTGGAGTGTCTCCCTCTGATCCCCTCTCTGTCAAAACAATGAAGGTCACGCTAAGATGAGGCCCAATTAGGGCTCGGCCTCAGACGCCTGAGGTTCCCGCCGCCCCGACTGCTGAGGAAATCCTTGTGTTTTTTATTTTTTTCTTTCTGTGCTATCGAGTTTGGAGAGGGATTTCTGCATGTGTGGCTGCGGCTGGATGGCATGTGCGTGACCGAATCGTGCAAAAGCAAGTGGGCGGTCGCGCATTGCGAGAGTGCACGTCCCAGCGTACATTAAAGCAAAGAAAGGACATCAGTAGAGAGAAGCGTTTTACTACAATTACGCCTTCAACAAACAAGCCTCTCTGTTTTCCCTGCTGCTCTCCGCTGAGCCAACGGGACGCTAATGTAACGGCTGGACTGAGCGAGTAAACACAGATAAGAAGAGCCACAGTAAAACAATGATTATTTATTAATGAGCTCATGCACACCCGCCACACGTGCATGCGCACACTTCTTTATACAGATGGATTAACCCAGTGGTTTCCAACCTTTTTTTGGCTTCTGACCCCATTTTGACATCACAGATTTCTGGCAATCACATGATCGCAGCTGTCAATCAAGATATTTATATGATGGATTTTATTTGAACTTGATTTATATTCGAGAAAGTGAAAGTACAACACAATTGTTTAGGGATAGTTAAACATTTTGGCCTATTGCCATAATCGCTATAGTCATTGCAGTAGGTTCGTTACGTTTAATTGTCAGTGTAAGCTATTTTTATAACAGCAGGCTGCTCAGAGCTATGGAGGATTTCGTAAGTTATTATCTCAGCGTGGTGGTTTGCAGCTCACAACGTGTCCACGACAGCGTTTTTGAGTTGTTAGGTTGTGTATTTGATTAGTTTATCTCTTAGCCTTATCTCTAGCAACGGCTCTGCTCCGCCGTTCTAAAAATAGCTTACAACAATTAAAGGTAACAAACCTCCAATTTGCCAAAATGTTGAACCATCCCTTTAAGATTTTGTGTGATGTTTTAATCATAATTATAAAAAGAATAATAATTATTGAAAAAAATATTTTTAGCAATATTTTTTAAAAAAATGGGCCACATCCCTTGTATGGGGTGCTGGGCTGGAGTGAAACAATCAAGAAAATGTTGAACTATCCCTTTAGATTTTGTGATTTTTAGATTTTTTTTTAATCATAGACATTTCATGCGACCCCATTTAAATTCCAGGCGACCCCACGTGGGGTCACGACCCCAAGGTTGAGAAACACTGGATTAACCCCCACTCAGTGACAGACGGTGATCTGTGATTGACAGCTCAGCAAACAGCCCAGTGCACAGGAAACTCCACAGACAGCAGCCTCCCAGTCAATCTGAGCACAGACCTTATGGGATGGCGTTGCTCTTGGACAAACCTTTCCATAACACACACACACACAGCAAGAAGCCAAGTTACACAGTTGCACTCGCTGTCAGTAGAGGCGCTCCAGCAACAGTTCTGAGAGCAGTTGCCAAATTTATCAGAAGTCCGGGAGCAAACCAGAGTAGTCCAGCACTTCTGCACAAAGGGTAATTATTTAAAAAAAAAAATAGACAGACTACCTCTTTAATTACAGCTGAGGGAGGAAAAACCCCCGGGAAAGTGGACACAGAAAGGACACGAGGTGATGAAGTTAATGGTGGTTTGTTGTTACGTGGGGTCGAGGGAAAAGACAGCAGCAGCTTCCACACAAAAACAAAGGGAACACTGCACACACACATGCAACACGCAACACAGGCAGTTGATTAATATCATTCTTGCTTGACTAATGATTGATTGACTGCAGCGACGTCTTTTCATTTTCTGTATTTTCCACGCTATATTTTCTTCTCTATTAATTTTGCAGTGTGACAGTTAATTACAAAAACAGAACTGGTAACCACCCGAAGAGTTCATTTTGAATTTGCCAGAGCAGAACTGAAAAGATACTCTAACCACCGACGGGGGAATTTGTCTGCAGAGTTTCTGCACAAAGCCAAAAAAAAAAGGTAATTGTTTAACAGGGTTGTATATTAAAATCTGCGACCACAGACGGTGACCTCTGTATTGACTGGCGCTGGGCTGAACAGGTGACCGACTTGGCGTTCGCCTCATTTGAAAAGCAAACAATCGTGCTTTGATTCTGCTGTTTGTGTTGACAAAACACAGTAAAAGCAATTTGAATGGAAATTGCACATACAGTTTTTCTCAATTGCTTTGGTGCTATTCTCAGATCAGAATGAAGGTTCTCATAACTATTAGTTCAACCTCCACAACATGTAGTCACTTGTGCACATCATTGTAGCAGTTTCTCCTTCCTCTGAACAAATTGCAAATGCTTCTGGACATGTATCAGTTGCTTTCATACAATTCTCTGCTGTTTTATAACATTATCATTTGCTTATGTCATATCAGTCAAAATGAACTGTACTTTTCAAAACTGAATAGTCTTTCCCTAAAAAACTAATAGTCCTCATTTCATTGCTTGAGTCATCACATACAAAATTGTTGAACTAGTTTTCAAAATCTGTCAAACTCATTGTAAATGTTGGGAGAAGCACCGTATTCAAACATTTCAGGGAGAACAGGTATGTATAGTATTGGACAGTAATTCAGCACTAAACAATCTGCACTGCTCATTGTGTCAGGTTTTACTGTAAGATACAGTGGGACAATCTTTTTTTTTTACATTTACTGTACATTTAGACTTTCGACTTCACTAGAGACCAGATTTACGTAAAGTTGTACTCAAAGGCTGTTTCTTACAGTATGTCTGTTGTAGATGACTGTAGTGTATTTTTCTATTGCACGATGCTGTGAACAAATCAGAATTGCAATGAGCATATGCAGTAAAAATGTGAAACATACATATTCAGTATTAGTTACTCCACTACAGTAGGCTAATGTGTAACCTTACTGTGGCTGTAGTGTATAGTGCTGTCTTGAACATTTTCAGGTAGTATCATTACTTTTTGCATTGAAAAACGCATAGAGAATAAAGTGTCATAATGAAAACATGACAAAGCCATTTGACTATCATGCTCATAAACGATGATGGCAAGACTTCTCATTTTTGAACTGACAGTTTCACTGACACAAGTACTTGCTTTTGAGGGATGGACAATCCATTTTGAGCTTTTGCAGGTTGTCCACTAGGTTTTGTAGTTTGCAACAATTGTTTTGAGAAATGCACTAACTGTTGTGCAAATGTTAAGAGTGAGGTGAGAATAGCACCAAAGCGATTGAGAAAAACTGTAAAAAAATTGCAGTTTTCTTATGAACAATGCAAGAACTGTTGGAAAAATAAATGGCCGCCCCCCCCGCAGAAATTGTCGGTCCTTTACTGTAACAAACCAAAGTCCAACATTACAGTAAGTGCAGTCCTTTAGCAAAAGTTTCAAGCCTTTACCTGCCCACACACGCCCACTTGCATATCTTTTAGCCACCCTTGTCTCCCAGTGACACCTGGCATTGACTCAAATGCCACAGAGCTTTCAAGGCAGCATGTTTCATAGCTCCATGTAAAAAGCACTTTGGTGCAGCATTGGCTGTGATTACAAACTGCAGTATGACTAGAGACAGCACCGCTAGGACATCTGACCTAAGAGGCTTACAAATTACATATTAAAATTAATTTGATGGTGTCTCCACTTTTTCATGGTGCACCCTGGGGTGGTGCAGAGGACGTTAAGTGAAATATCTGAGAGGAATCAAAGTCTGGTTAGGATAATGTAATTTTACTGCTGTGTTGAGAAGTAAAGCCTGAGGAGAAGATAGAGACACTGAGAATTAATGTCTAGATAGATAGATAGATAGATAGATAGATAGATAGATAGATAGATAGATAGATAGATAGATAGATAGATAGATAGATAGATAGATAGATAGATAGATAGATAGATAGATAGATAGATAGATAGATAGATAGATAGATAGACTGATAGACTGATAGACTATAAATGCATGTGTCACCTAAAGGACACAATTGACTAAATCCATCTGGTGGGGGCTGCAGGTTGTCCAGCTGCCGCTGCTCACTCTGGCTGTCTCTGTCTCTCTGTCTACCTGTGTCTGTATAACCGTCTGTCTCTCGTTTGTCTGACTCCCTGCTGACAGATTTTTCTTTCAAATGCCCCTGAGCGTCTGTTTGTTGTTCTTCATCACACTAGTATAATGTCTCTATGGATGGTAATGCTGGTCATTCAAGCCATCACGTTGATAGACTGATGTATCTGAAGAGCTATCGCTTCGAAATAATAATAATAATGGTTGACATTTATATAGCGCTTTTCTCTCGATACCCTCCGACCGATCATGATCATATACGCATTCACACGAGGCAAGGTGGGTAAGGCGTCCTGCGCAAGGACACTACAACAGAGACTGGGAGAGAGCGGGATTCGAACCGCCAACCCTCCTGACCTGCTCTACCTCCTTAACCACTGCTAACCCATTACAGTACAGACTTTGATTTGACTTTTTAATCCAGCACCGAACTGATTGACTGCTGATTAAAACCGATATTCATGGGTGTCAAAGGAAGAATCATATGGACTTTGGTGATCCGATGACTTTAGAAACGACAAGAACCTTTTACTAAAAGCTTGGTTTTGTGTGATAATTACCTCACTATGGAGTATCCCTGTTTCTTTCATTATGTTTGTAGTCCGTCAACGTCATCATTTGCAATGAAGTTCCTTGGGTGGGCGCAGTCAAGATGTTGTGATTTGGTTTGGCTTGGTTGGCAAGTAGATTTATTTATTGAGTCGAGCAGGTTGACAATCCCGTCAGTGTCACATAGACTGTATATCTGTGTCAGTGTTATTGTCAAAATGTCTCTGTCTGTACGCACCTGTCTGCGATTGGCTTTGTATGAAGCAGTGTGATCAAAAACATAAAAAGGGAGTGATGTGGAAACATTAGAAGGGAGTATTACCACAACAATAAAAAACCTTTAAGAAAAATATGATTCATAGCTCTGTGCCTACAGGGAGACATACTGGAGGATTAGAGAAACCTGTTTTTCTGGTTGGTATATGGAATGAAAAGCACAAGTGATTTTTTCTTTCTTTCTCATAACGACAAAATACACTAACAACAAACCTTTTGAAGTTGCAATATTTTACAAAATTATGCACTAAGGCATTCTGCGTATTATACTCTTTCGGCATTCAGCGTTTGTTTGGATAACACAAAAGAGGGAAAGTCGCATTGTGTCTTATATTGTGTAACAAAAAAATTATTAACAAATATCAAAAGTCGAACGCTGCACTCGCACACATGCAAATCCTAACACACGAACAAAGCCATCATGTAAAATAGGAAGTCAGCATGCATGGATCAGCCCGACCTGGGTGCAGGGGATCTGAATAAAATTAATTACACTACTTCCCTATTCTCTCCTATAAATCCCTGTGATTGGTTTCGGCAACCCCAGAGCTAGATCTCTGATTAGCGAGAAGAGCTTTGCAGGCATCACACTGGTGCCCCGGCTTCATAAATAGCCCCGCTGTGTGGAATTCAGGCGGGCCGAGGTGGAGGGAGACAGACAGAAATCACTCTCGGTAACAATGGCTAATGTTTCTCTTCTTGTTCCCTCTCGAGTTGTGCTTTTCTCCCGCTGTATTTACGACGCTCCTGCCTGGAAATACACCATTGAATCCAGGAGTCCTTTTGTACCTCTACAAATTAAAATCGAACACTTAATCACACTGCAAACAAAACGTGTCTCTCCTTTGGGGGATTGTGGCGCACGAGAATGGAAAGCAGTGGCCATCTGTAGTGTAGGCCTCTGCAGCGCGCGCTGTTTAGCAGCTCATCAGAGTCTGACAGATACAGCCTGTACAACAATGATGCCTACATTACATACTTGATATCCTTCGCTGATGCACCTTTTTAGTCTGTCAAGAAGTGCCCCTGTTGTGTTCTTGCTAAGCAAGGGAAGGAAAACTGAGAGGTAATGCTTCAGGAGCTGTCCAGTGCTGAAACCACATAAAGAGCCCACGGGGAGCTTTTCTTTTTCCTGTGGATTTGCTCACACAGGAAGACTCTGGCTAAAATGGTAAAATAAACAGCTGTGTAGTGTTTGCAGCTCCTCCAGGGTGTTTTAGGGCGTGAAGGATAGAGACACGAACCCATTCACGTCGTCTACTGACTTGCCACCTGACTTCCAACAAAGGAGGCATTGCACCCAACTGGTGAGACAAAGGAAAGGCCACGCAGGAGAGGAGAGGTAGCGATGAGGAAATCCATCCTCCGCACCCCCCCCACTCACCCCCTCCTTCCTACAATCACTGGTAGATACTTGACTGTGCCCCTGTCATTAATTCAGCAGACAAAAACTGTTACCAGATGTCATTATTTATTTATGGTATTTAATAGGGAAAATGCTTCCTTTGAATAATACATTTGGTGGGAGAGGGGTGCAGAGCTGGGTTTGGGGAGGAGGGGGGGGGGGGGACGGGGAGGGGAGGGGGGGGGTTCATTGATGAATATTCATGAGCTGCGTCTGGAGGGATTGTGGTAAACTACCTTTTTTTTTTCTGGCTCTGTGCCTCCTGGGCTTTGTCTGCTCCGCCACTGGCCATGACGGCCCAGCTGTGCTGCTCATTTGCTTGGCTCTGGGTGCTGTGGCGAGCTCAATATGGCTAATGCCAGACTATTATATTATTAGCCAAGGCAAAGCTAACAGCGGCCCACTTAGGCTCGACTCCATCTGCTCCACGGTGTCAAGTTGGAGGGGGCGAAAGGATGCGGAGCTGTCAATCAGCCGGATTGACGTCCTCTGGCGAGCAAAGGTACGGCCTTCATTAAAGCCCATGAAACGACCCCGCGACTGAGGGAACGGAGGTGCCAAGTGGATCGCGGCCTAAAATATGATTTATGGTCATATGTGGGAGCGTAGGTGCTGACGGGCCCCACCGCCACACAAAAGACCCCGAAGCTGAACTGACAAAAGACAGCGCACACACGCAGGGATCATTTATACAAACACGACTGAATATGTGCACAGGCTGCCATGAGTGTTTCCACTGCTTAATTGGATCAGGGTTATCTAAGTCTGTAAATGAGTCTCTCTCGCTTTCAGCATCCTACCTACCCTTTCTACCACTGTTGCCAGAAACACTACATTCATTTGTGACATATACAGTCAGCCTATAGCTTTGACGCTCCATCGAAAACATAGAAACGTCCTATTAATAGGGATGCACGATATATCGGCATTAATATCGGTATCGGCCGATGTTAGTCATTTTTTAACATATCGGTATCGGTCCGATGAGTAAAATTGGGCCAATATACTGTATATCGGCTCATATATATTCGTATGCAAAACCTGCAAAGTTGAGGTAATGCAAGGAGGATGGTAGCCTGTAACCTTGTTATTTGGAAGTAAAATACATTCTGAAAATAAAGGAAGACATTCAAAAATTCAGTTTGCATGATTTTCAGTCTGTACAAAAATTTATCATCTCAGAAACTTTAAAAAAAAACAACACATATCGATATCGGTAAATATTGGTTATCGGCCACAACAGAAAAATTCATATCGGATATCGGTATCGGCCAAAATTTTCATATCGGTGCATCCCTACCTATTAACATTTCTTCTTCGACTGTCAAACAAGCCGTTATTTACCACAGCAGGATGGCGGCTGACTCACAGCCCCACCTCGCTTCCAACTACAGGATTTGTAGCTGGAGGCCCTCATCAGTTAAACAGTCAAACTCAAGCCCCAAGATCCTCTGAGCTGACACTGTGCAGTTGCTTGGCTGATCTCCCCTTGTTTCATCCCGTGCCAAAGCGGCTTTGTTTGTTTTAGGAACAGAAGAAGGGTTCATTGTAGGAATATTAATGTCTTACATTTGCAAAACCTCTGTAAAAATTCAGTTTCCTATTCACTTGCTTGGACACTACTCAAGTGCAAAATTGAATTCTTGCCCATTTATGTCTTCTGCTACAAGTGTCTGCACTAAGCTGAACGCAGCCAGGCAGAAAAGACACATTATTGAAATATGTGACAACGCAACCTCATGCGAAGAGGCGATAATACTGTAAGATTCCCCCAGTCTGTTACCTCCCTCACTTTCTTTCATCCCTTTCCTTTCTTTCGTCCTCGTCTGTACTCTCGGGGTGTGATGACGGCATTCCTGTGCGTTTGGTCTTGACCGCCGTTGGAGTGGAGCCACTAAGACGCAATGAACCTCTCTCTAAAGGAATATTGTTCATCCACTGTAATGCCTCATCACACAGAAAATGGGAAAATGGGGGCAGTGAACTGGCAACGCCACAGAAAGGAACACTTCTTCTGAGAACAATGGCGTTAACGGCAGAGCCTGTGATCCGGCGCAAGAGTCCAAACAGAGCGAGACGACGACGGGAGAAGAAAGAGACAGAAAGACAAACACAGACACCTTCTACAATATGCATGAGAGTGCAAGAGGCAGAGGGAAGCAGAAGGCGGCAAAGAGCAGTTAAATGTGCAGCCAGATCCTATTAGTGCATGTGGAGAGCTGATGACTATAGTTTATTGAAACAATTCGGCAACTGGCAACAGAAGTGATCAGCAGACGCACGCACATCAAACACACAAAGGCCTACACATGGCTGCTCAAGCAGCGAGGGAGGGAGCATTTTATCTACAGTCAGTCACAGAATGGAAATGAAGCTCGTGCTTTCTGATATCTGTGTATCTGTGGCGTTGCTCGGCATCAGCCTGGGAGACAGCAGCTCTGATCCCTCAGCCAGCCAGCCAGCGTGTCTTCGGCCCTTCCACATTAACGCTCTCTCTGGCAACGCTAAGGCCAAACACATGTGGAACAACAAGCTGCTGAGAATGATAAAATATCAGAGGAAAAGCAGTGTGGAATCAATACTGGCGAGGACGGCTGCAGACAGTACGGGCAAACTATATGAGTGACTGCGTTGTGCCTGTGAATGTGCAAACACAACAGGCGAGCAGTGAGAGCAAAAGAAGACAGTCTGACAGAGAGAGGGAGACACTGGTAACCATTTCACAAACTGCTTGGTTGAATCTCTGCTTAATTTCCCAGGGGGTCATGAGCAACTCCGCTCCTACTCCCGCTGCTGCTCTCTCTCTGACACGCTGCCATATACTCACAAAATGAGTACAAACAGAAAAAAAAAAAGTCCAACGCTGTTTTTCTTTCCTTTGTTTTCCACCCTCGACACCATCTCTCACTAAGAGATAGCAGCCATGTTGCACTGTACGACTGTGGCATCCCGGCAGTGCTCGGACCCCGTTTCACTTTTGATCAGTTTGTAGCCTGGAGGTGCTGCTGCTGCTGCTGCTGCTGCTGCGCGACAGCAAAGTTTCCTCCACCCGAAACAACAGAGAGAGCCATTTGGCAGCGTGCAAGTGCCAGCCAAGATAATGTCTCGGGTTTCCCCTCTTTGGTTTGCCAACAGTGCTGACAGCCCTGGCTGTGCCGCCTATCGACTTTCACCAAATCCGATAGCTCCCTCTGTCCCTATCTGCCTCACCTGAAAGCTCGTGGGTGGGGTGGGGGGGAGTGGAGTGAGGGTCATACACATTCAAATCCTCCAATGTTATTTTTTAAGTTGCTTAACGTAAGTTGCTCCCACAGGGGAAAACTCAAGAGCAAAGGATGCTGTGCATGTACCACTTGTGAACAGATGCAGCATAAATGGACAATCATGACATCATGCAAACAGGCAGAAAAACAACAAAAGCACAACTGACACTAATACTAGATTTCTAAAAGAAAACTGCCCTGACGCTATTTCTCTAACCCAGGTGATGCACTTAGTGACAATGTTTGAATAAATGATTGCAAACTAAACACGGTTCACTTTGCTGCAGATCAGCCACATGAGTATTAAACGGATCAGCCGAGAGGGATTGTTATCAATGAATCATCTCTTACAACGATAGCCACACATTCTCATCAGAGCCACATATCTGCCATTAAACAGTACTGACATCCTCATCTCCAAGTCTTTATCGACTGTACTGAACAAAATCTGTGAGAGACCCTTCTTTCACAGCTAATTGACTTTATCTGCTAATCCTGTAGAGGAATGCCAAAGCAACAACAACAGCAACAACAACAAAAAAGAAAACCAACTCGCCGTCACCTTTCGGATGAAGTGAGGTCCAGTTCACAGGAATGTAGAGCGATGCTGCAGCCTGAACAGGAGCGTCGGTCTGCTACGGTGCAGGTGGTAGCGCCACTGACGGGGGAGCTGGACCATCCAACGACGCGTAAAAAAAAAATAAAAAAAAAGAGAGAGAGAAGCCGCGCCAAGTGTGGGGTGAAAATGAAGCAGTTGTGGGTGTCGGGGTTGGAAAGGGACGAACCGATGGGGGGAGAAGAGGGGGAAAAGGGCTGTGTCGTAATTTTTTTTTTTGGCCGCAGTGGTGTCTCTTGTCTCTCGGGCAAAGTGTCCGCTCGCGTCTTCTACGGAGACCGATCCGAGGAAGCGGCGATGAGTTGAGTGGAAGAGCGCCAGCGAGAGTGAGAGTGGTGCTCACCTCTCCAGCAGCTGAGCGCTACTGAACAAAAGAGTGCTCTGCAGGCTCTCTATTCAGATAGCAGGAGAGGGATGGATGGAGGGGGGGTGCAGGGAGGAGGGGGAGAGTTTGTGTGTGCGCTGTGGTGGTGGTTGTTTGGGGGGGGGGGGGGGGGCGCTATATGGTCATCCTGACCATGTGCATGCGTCTGACTCTCACCAAAACTTAATCTAGAACCGAGAAATGTGGCTGAATTTATTTTATTTATTTTATTTATTTATTATATTTTATTTATTTTTATATATTTATTTATTGGGGGGGGTGGGGGGGCTGGTATCCCGCTGATGTGTTATTGTTTGTTCAGTGTGATAAATGATCTAATGTGGAAACACAGCACCCTGATGTAATTTTCATGACACGTGCATGGATGGGAGGGAGGGAGGGAGGAGGGAGGGAGGGGGTTTGGTTTGGAAGACGTGATTTGGCATCTGCCCTACTGTAGGCCCCGTAATCCCGTTTTGCCTTTGTCTGAGCGCGGTAATTAAAAACCTCAGGGATGGAATTACCTTGTTTGGCAGCTTCGCACTGACCCCGACCTGAGATTTCCTTGCAATGGACCATCTTGGGCTATCAAATTAGATTTGCCTATGGCGCAAATTGCCTTGGATTTACTTGGCAGTCAAACGTTGATTCAACGTTTTCTTTTTCTTTTTTTTCATCTCTCACCTGATTGAGTATTTGACCTAAAACGGACGGTCTGAGGCGCACTTGCCTCCTGGGTATTGTAGTCTTTGCATGAGTTAGTTAACATACAGAAGAGCATCATTATGGCCCTCGTTAAAAGCGCAATCGGGGACTAATGCCTGGAGTCATTTAAAAGAGCCTGCAAAAAATATATATATACAGTTCATTCATAGGCAGTGTGAGCGACCCTCCGCTTTGTTACATATAAAAATAATGATCCCCCACGAGGCGCAGTGCCGCGTGCAGGGAGATTAACGCTTTGTTCAGCAGAGTTGTACAATTTACGCGTGGCTCGTGCTGCCTGCGTTAGTTTGTGTTGATAAAACAATATGCTGCATATAGCCTCTATAAATATGGATATTTCTATAGGCTGAGTTTTTCTCTGTATCCCAGCAGTGTTTTTTTTTTTTTCACTTTTTGAGTGGGGATGATGAAGGTCACTGAGAAAAAGGTGGTTATTGAAGATTCAGGAGCTGTCCATGGTGCTGTAGCTGTTAAAGCAAACCACTGGAGACTCTGGAGTAACTACCATAATCTGTCACAAATAAATCATACCCGATCCAGTACTAAAAGTTGCACAGTGAAGTGCCAGTCTTCATTTTTGTTTCAAAGGCTTTTCAGAGTTTGTCTAGACACGAACCGTTGCATCTGTTGTCTCTGTGGCTTACTATGTTCTATAATTACTTGCCTGTTATTTTTGTAGGTGTCTAGTCCACATAGATTTATGTGTCTATATAAAATTGTCGCAGTGAAGATGAAGCATTTGGCATGCAAGACCATGCAAACAAATAAGAGAAAATGTTCCCTTCAGAATCATTCAATTCATCAAACATTCAGCAATGACAGACATTTTATACTTGAAAGAAGTGTAGTTCCTGAAAAGCAATACAGAACATGAATTGGACGTCATTCCCAATTTCATCTGAGCTTCAATTGGAGCAGACAAGATATAGTATTTTCTCTTTTTAACAATTAAAAAGAGCCACAGCAAGAAGTTGACTGATCCTATGAACTCTGACCTTTCAGCAGCATCAAATCCAAATTTCCTCTTGACCTGGCCCATACTGATGGTGACTATGTGTCGTGTATGTTCCATTGCTCTGGCTGGCTTGAGGGGTTAAAGCTTGCTTCAACACAGGTATTAGTTCTGGCCCATGAACCACTAAAGGGCCAAACAAGGTAGAAATCTAGGCTGAGCCTTATCTTTTAAGTGTTATGTATTAAGGCACTAGTCCCCTGAGGGGTTTTAAAAAAATGAGCACCATCTTCAAGTGTATTATAAAAATAACTGCAAATAAAAGGGATCTTAAAACAGGTGTAATGTATTCTCCTCTTCTGGCCACAGTCAGCACTTGAAACGCTGCATTTTGTATGGTCTGCAGTTTATTCGCGGCTTTGTTAGAGCGGAAAAGAGACCATTAGTTGAGCTTAGTGAAGTTAAAAGCATGCAAAAGATATTCAGTAACCATGACCATAAGTGAAATGCCTGAACTCGTTATTTCTTTCCACTTTTTAAGATGATAAAAGAGAGTTTAGGGACAATTATAATATAATTTAAAAAAAAATTCCGATAAGGATCAAAAACTATAACTGGATTGCACGGTATAAAGCAGTGTATACAGCTCATGACTCATTTCCCTGTGCATCAAAGCATGCTAACTCCCCATATAATGAGCCTTTTAAGCAATGCCATTCAGTTATCTTACAAACAGATAGATGGACACCGCAGCAGAAACACTATTTTCAATATTTACGTGGGACATGCTTTATTTGTCTCCCTTTTTTTTTTTGGAGATGCAACTTTAACGATCACTGCTGGGAAAACATTTCTAAAGCTGTGACTCAACCCCGTGGTCCATCTCAGACAATTCATTGATGACATAATTGCTGTGCAGCGGGGACAGCTGAAGCCCTTCCCGTTCAAAGCAGCACATTGGAGAGATACACTCGAGTTAATTTTGGCTGAGTGCTTGAGACTGTCCTCGGCATTAAAGAAGAGTTAGAGCCAGACAGACCAAAAAGGACTCGCAGCACCACCAACCCTGAGCTCCGTCATCAATACAGACACTCATCACCATCAAAAGGTGTAGCCTTTTGATGATGATGACAATGAAGACAATGACGACGACTGAAACCGTGCTTGCTTCATTTTTTCGCTGTCCCCCTCCCTGCTTTTTCTGCTCCTCCACTTCCCAGAATGACCAAAAGGCAATCAAACTACAAACAAGGGAGTAAACATGGAGACCGCTTATATCGATCCCTAGGCTTTATAGCTGTGGGTAAATGTGTTTATCTTGCCCAGCCACTACATTATACTTAGATTAAATACATATTTGATGTGGTGGTTGGAGCTACAAGCTATGGGCTCCTTGGAAGCATCCTCTGGCTAGACTTTATTACATTTTGTTAATACCTTAATTAGGCAAAGCATGAGAGAAATTAATCCCTGGAGAACTGGCTTCTTAAAACACTGTCCAGCCACCCCTGAAACCCAGTGGAATAATTAGGCAGAGCAGAGAAATGTGTTTGTCCCTGAGAGGATTTTGGAATCAAGTTTATTCCTGTCTCCTCATCTGAGACAGGGGCTTTTGTTTGTGCAAAGACTCGACTCTGAAGGCATAACAATCATAAAGCCCATCTCGGCTTTAATGACAACAATGCAGCATTTCACCTTCCCGGAAACTCCCCGAAAATATCTCAGGATGAGGATACAGAGCATCGCAAATATATGTGAACAAAGTCATCAAGATAAGTTGCAATCCAGCCGTGTAGCCTAATTCATTTAGGATGAATGGAAGATGTTGTTTATTTGGTAGGCAGTAAACAAATTGACCGCTTCCTGTGTGGAGTGGAAATGAATGAAAAGGTCATAGAACAAATAGCGCATATTCACAGTTGCTTTCCTACCTCAAATGATCTGTCATCTCTGTGGCCAACAATTGCAGAACATCCTGTATGTGCAAGAAAAGCCAACTCAATTTGTCTATGAATGAATAGCTTTTTATACGTTGCATGCGTCTTTTTGCATTTTGTCAACTTCATATGCAATGCAACTTCTACAAAATCAAGCTGCTGGTCGTTCACCTCCAAAGCAAAAAACCACTCCCAGACATCCTTGGTGTTCACTGTCACAGATAATGCAGGAACTGGGAGCTTGTTAGCCTGTGAGTCAGCCAGAGCGACATCTTCCAGCACCTAATACCAACTTGAGCCCTGAGGTGTGAAGAGTGGTAGTAGATCAGAATGGCATTCGAGTATTGATTGACAGCTGTGAGCTCCCACCTCTGCCTTTGGCCTTTTCTGGCTGGTTAGAGGCTCTCTGCAGTTACATAGGCAGATTGTGATATGTGATTTCAGGTGGAATGGTATTTCATTTTCATTTTCACTTGAAAAATATTAAAGTGATGTGATTTTATTTGGTGGGTCTTGTATCAAACAACATATCCCTTTATGTTTTAGCAACAACAACACAAAACAATGTTGTAAAACATTTAGTAGTTCCTGCAATATGGATATTGTTTGCAATTTTGATTACACTGCATTTAAATATGCAGTAGTTGGTACCAAAGTTTGTGCCAATCCATTGAGAAGATGTTGTTTTATTCAATACTTGACCTGGTGTCGGCACCATAAGGGAAACGTCAAAGCATTACCAGAGTCATTAATCACCCTCTGGGCGCCATAAACAAAAGTTACTCATTCAACAGTTGTGGAGACATTTCAGTAACGACTCCAAATGTAAACATCATGGTTGTGCTAGAATATGAGATCACCACCAACTAATGAATCCTCTGGAGACCATGTTAACATAGATGTTTACATAGTTTATGAAATATTTCTAGATCATCAAGACAATTCTTGCCTCTCAATTTGGAAATTACCCTGCTGCTGCACAAAAATCCAAAAAGCCAAAGAGTTTTGCAGTTGGCAGTCATGGTCAAATGAAAGGCTACTCATTTCCGATAAGTAGTGTTTGATTTGGGACACCAGGCTGTCAAAATGTACCGTGCCAGAGACTGGGCCAGTGAGTAAATGCAGAGTAAGCAGTATACTACATTACAGTGCAATAATAGAAGTATGGAAATTGAGAGCAAATGTCATCCCTAGTGCTGGCGCACTATAGTGTGGCTAAGAATCACAATTATACTATCCCTTAAGATTGGTTGCATTGAGTCTAAAATTGTTCAGCGGAACACAATAACACTTGGTGCAGCCAACCTGGGCATTGTGCTGCTCCCAATTAGCCTGAAAAATCCTTACATTTCATAGTCACAGAGTTGGAGAACTTTTTAATAAGTTATATAACTACCCTGAAAAACCAATAGGACAGAGCTCTGCAGCAGCTACTCCATGTGAACCTGAAACTAATGCACATCCAAGTGGTGTTTAACAACATAATAAGCAGTTGTGGTGGGGGGCACTGTATTGAAAATGTATGTTTGAAACTGTATGACAATCCTTGAGTGGATTCCACGAACTTCAGTTCATTTAATAACATCAAGTTTATACAGAAGCAAGCTTGCAGAGCTAAGCATTCACTTATGATAGAATAAGCCCAAGGCCACATCACTATGTTTGTACTTGTGATTTTCTCTGGATGGTTTGTCTGAGTACCAAACAAGGTCAAAGAAACAAGCAATAAAACCAGCTTGAGATTCAAACACAGACAGAAAGACAGAGCATATGAACAGGAATATATCCAGTAGAAAACTTCATTATAGGTCAATTTGTTTTTTGTTCTTATTGCGATATTACATCCCTAAGTGCAGGTTGAATAAGCTTCACCACAGCGTTTAAAGCAAGGCTACTGTACCAATAATTGCATGAGTTGTTCAATGTGAAATTGTTGGTTTTATCGATTCCTTGGTGACCCGTATGTTTAGCTGAGCAACTCATCAGAGGAGGAGTAAGGATAAAAAGTGCAAGGTTGATGTAAGTATTATGTGTGTATCCTATGTGTGGGGGGGTCGCACTGCTGCCAATCCAGACTTTGTGCCTCATTGACCAAGAAACCACTGACACAAGCACTAAAAAAACCATCAACAAACTGCACCCGCTCATTTAGCATCACTGAAAAGGTCCACCTGCAAGAAGAGTAACCAAAGGGTATATGAATGAGAGAATAGGATGGGTGGAGGGAGGGAGAGAGACAGAGGGAGGGGTGATGCTGCTGCTGGTGTTTGAGAGAGTGGCACCAGGAGGGCTGTGAAGCACTGGGGGGAGAAAAGAGGAGTCAGCAGACCATAGAGGCTGTAAATGAGGGAGTAATGAAGCCATGCAGGTGGGGGCAGGTGATCTATAATGAATGAAGCTCTGAGGGGGGAGGAGACAAGGGGCCAAGAGCTGGGCTTTGCTTGGTCTATAACAAATAGATGACCAATCAGAGGCAGAGGAGGATCTGTGCCTGACCTGGCACAGAGGAGCGGAGCAGAGCCGGTTTGGCTGTGGATGTTTAATGAGGATCTCAGGCCAAGAGCAAGAATAATACAAAGCAGTGATTTGCTGAAATGGTGTAAAAATAATGAATAGTCGCACAATGTAGCACTAATATCTGGTATTTTCTTACCAAAATTATCATAAGCCAGTATGATATTATATTATATGCATTTCAAGATTCGACATTCAACATTCAAAACAACTTTATTTATCCCCGAAGGGCAATTCTGTTTGCAATCTGCCACAGAACACAGAAGAAAACAGAGCAATCACAATTAGTCAATTCACAGTCAACCTGTCAGTAAAACAGCAGCTGAAACTGCTGCACCCACAGCAGGTTTCAGACTAAAAAGATCATCTTTATTGTAAGATATTCTGTCAACAACTATCTATCGACTCTCATATATTGTTACTGTGCTGTAGCAAAGGCTAACTATCCCATTTTCTGCACAATGAACACATGCATTCAAAGCCACTGATTCTTATTAAGACTCTTCAATTATTAACACTATTTCCAGTTTTCACAGTCTCTAAACTAACTGGAGGCTTGTATAGACGATGATTTATGGACTTTTCACCCAGTTCTACATGTGTAATATAAAACACACATTTAAAATTAGCTAGTTTAATATGCGACCAAACTTAGTTATTTTTAATCCAGTGAACCTAATACTGAAATTTGATGACACAAAATAAGGCACCCATATGAGGTCCATATGCATATGTATTTTTGAGCAATTATAATATATCAATCTACTATAATTGCGATGGAGTTCTGATCGGTGCTGCTATAAGACTGTGTCAGTTCTCTCATTGTCTTTGAGTGGTGGCGGTTCTAATGATTATGTGTTAAAGGGATAGTAGCATTTTTTTTAAAGTGGGGTTGTATGATCTACAAATAGCCCCTAAGTACTTTAATTGCAGTAGAAGACTCTCTGCACTCCTCCCGTTAGCAACGCCAGCCCATAATAGCCCTGCCCAGAGATTTACAACATACATTGCTGTGAATGGACCCAAAGAAACGGCCTATTTTTGCAGCCTAAAAGAAAAAAAATACACAGTTCCATTGTTGGCTATAATATAATTTTTTCCAGCCCTTCAAAGTGCAGGAAAAACACAGTTTTTATTTGGACCTAACCAACTCACATATCCCTCCGCCCGATGTTAGCACCCGCCGATCAGCAGTTGGTTAGCTCCAAATAAAAAGGCCTTTCCAGGACAAATAAAAAGCGGAACTGGGACAGGAGCGTGAAAGTGACTTTTTGGGTCACAACCACATCAAGTGGTATACCAAGTAATAAACACATTCCTGATTTTGCCTTTCCAGGACAGCATGGGACAGGAGCAGTGACTTTATGACGACGGATAAACCTTCCTGTTTTGTTGGCTGGCAGGTACAAAGTGTGATCAAAGAAACTCACACCCTGTTACATAAGTAACTGCTACAGTATATATTCAGCTGTGTTCTGCTGAAAATAGACTGTCAATGGGCAAAAAAAGAAAAAATCTTATTCCACTTTACGTGGGCAGAGTTAATATGCCCTCTGCCCTCATCAAAGTCCATCATGATGCTCTACAATCTATCAAAGGGTTTCTGAAATATTCAGTCCACTCTGGCTATCGGTGAGGGATTTTATAACTGATGCACCTCTGCTCGCTGCTGCACACCCAGTTTCAAACAACAGCTGTGGGCAGGGAGACAATGTCATGATCAAAGACTGTATTCTGGAGCCTGGTTGTATTACAAATGAAAGCAGGAGATGTTTCGCTTTTACAGCACTGTCAGCACTGACACCGGAGACCCTTCCCTCTCTTGAGAACAAAATATCCTCAGTCTGTCTCATAGCTTTGCACCTCTACAGCCTATGCGACCATCTTTGAGCATAAAAGTTGCCTCGTCACCCAAATTGCCCCCACTCTCACAAAAAAAAAGCCAGGGAACCTCCTCCTCATCCCCTGGATTTTGCACAGCCTTGAAATGCACAAGTACTGACTGTTACAATAAACCGTAAAGAGGACAGTTCAGTGAAAAAGCTGGCTGTAAATGTGTCTGTCACGGTCCAGAGGGCCAGGAGCTGGATGCTGGCCAATCTCTTCAGCTATGAATCCAGGAAAGTTTGGTGATAAGACAGTAGCACCACCAAACTCCAGTCTTACAGTCCTCTCACTGAATACCAATATCAACTAATATTTGCATATGACCTGTTGCCTAAAATGAAATCCTTAAAAGGGATAGTTCAACATTTTGGCAAATTGGCCCATTGTCATAATCGCTATAGTCATAGCAGTAGGTTCGTTACCTTTAATTGTCGGTGTAAGTTATTTTTAGTACGGTGGAGCGGAGTGGAGCTCTGGGCTACACTATGGAGGCTAAGGGAATTTCTTGGTTTCCCTCATCAAACTCATCAAATACACAACCCAACAACTCAAAAACGCTGTCGTGGTAACATTGTGAGCTGCACAACCACCACGCTATGAGATAATAACGGTTCAGGGGCAGTTTTTCAGCAAGCAGACTCTGTATTTACCTCAAAAATGGCTCAGTTTTGTAACGTTCGATTATTATCTCATAGCATGGTGGTTGTGCAGCTCACAACTTGTCCATGAAAGCGTTTTGGAGTTTTGGGATTTTGTATCTGATGAGTTTGATGAGGGAAACCAAGAAATTCCTTTAGCCTCTACAGCGTAGCTCTGAGCAGCTCACGGCTCTGCTCCGCTGTTCAAAAAATAGCTTACACCAGCAATTAAAGGTAACGAACCTACTGCTATGACTATAGCGATTATGGCAATGGGCCAATTTGCCAAAGTGTTGAACTATCCCTTTAACATGCAGAATGAAACAACGGACAGCACCACTGCCCCATGCACTCCTGCCAAAATATATATATTTGAAAAACTTGGGATAATAATGTGTATGTAGAGAGATACACATGTTGTAAATAATGTCCCAACCCTTCAGTTTCTCCTCAGTACTACGGAGTTTTTCAACATCTTTCAGCTCTTTGTTGTTTCTCAGTAGTGTCAAAAGAGACACAGCAATGCAACAGCCTTCACATTTCCTGCGTGTGTTTTTTGACAACGTGAGGGCGGTGCTGTATGGTACCTTACAATCATCACAAAAGCCACAAAAGAACTTTTTTTTTTTTTCTTTAGATGATATTCCCAGATGACTTCATGGAGAGAGAAAAAAAACAACAAGCGACTAAATGTTCACCGTGTATTGTAAAGCAGCAAGTCAAAGTTATGTGTTAGAAAATGTCCAGTAATGTTAAATATACATGATTTGCAGTTAATGGGCTAAATCATGCAAAACTACCATGCTGGTCCATTAATGGCAGGGTATCATTTTTTTATGGTATAGATTTATAACCAGCCAAACACTTCTATGAGTGGAATTCTATATAAAAAGGAAAAGCATCAATGAGCCGTCGTGAAGCCAGTGATGGAGAGCAACACCACTACTCTACTACGTCTTTTAATGGAGCCAACTCTTTTTTTTTTCTCTACAGTCAGTCAACAGCGCTCCTCTAGCCCTGTTATAAATCAACATAATGAGGCATAAATCAGCATTAATTAGCATATGGGTTGCAGGCACACAGTAAAAAATACATAATGGCACATGACATATATTCTCCATTATCGACCTGCGCGCAGTAGCAGCAATCACCACCTCATCTCTCCCCTCTGCCTCTCTTCGCCAGCTCATCATTATTGGCAATCAGCGTTCTGTGTGACTTCTACAAATCGCGAGCACCGGTGCGGGGAGCCAGACGGACGGCGCCTGCCACTGTGTGTAGCGCTGCCTGCGTCCGACTCATCCACCAACACGCCAGCGACTCCAGTGATGTAGAGGGCAGGGAAGTGATGACAGAAACAATCTGATAAATAGCAGAGTTAAACAAGTCAGCACTGCTCGCCGCCCTGTGAAAAATGGGCTTCAGGTGCTATCGATGGACTCCAATGAAACACAGTGAAGAAAAGCCTGCTTCAACTATACAACAGTATGTCCTACGGTGGCAGAAAGAGAAAACACAACAGCAAAAGAGAAAACACAACGGCAAAAGAGAAAACACAACACAAAAAGAGAAAACACAACACAAAAAGAGAAAACACAACACAGAAAGAGAAAACACAACGAAATTAACCAAACCGGAAAAGGTAGGTACCATCGGGCGACATGTCTAGTCTCTGATTGGACAAAAGAACTGTGTTGTGTTTTCTCTTTTTGTGTTGTTTTCTCTTTTGCCGTTGTGTTTTCTCTTTTTGTGTTGTGTTTTCTCTTTTTGTGTTGTGTTTTCTCTTTCTGTGTTGTGTTTTCTCTTTCTGTGTTGTGTTTTCTCTTTCTGTGTTGTGTTTTCTCTTTTTGTGTTGTGTTTTCTCTTTCTGTGTTGTGTTTTCTCTTTTTGTGTTGTGTTTTCTCTTTCTGTGTTGTGTTTTGTCTTTCTGTGTTGTGTTTTCTCTGTTGGTGTTGTGTTTTCTCTTTTGCCGTTGTGTTTTCTGTCCCGTTGTGTTTTCTTTTTTTGTGTTGTGTTTTCTGTTTTGCTGTTGTTGTCTGATTTGCCGTTGTGTTTTGCACTTCAGGGCCACCGTAATGTCCCTCTGTCCGTCTTTTCCTAACACCTCTTTCTCCTGTATGTACTTTTTTTCCTCTTTTTTCTTCTATCCTTTGTTGCTTCCCACTGCTCTCTTCACCCATTTCCCTCCTTATCTTCTCCCTCTCCCCGCAGAGTGCTCGGTCAATCCAGGGGGGCGTTTTAAGCATCGCCAGCGAACAAGGAAGCGGTTCTGTCGGCAACGCTCGGCTGCTGGACGGCAAACACACAGCCTGTCGAGGCCCAGCAGTGATCAGTCTGCTGAAGTGTCTCCAAGCGCCTCTCTCAGTCTGCCGCGCGGCATAATCAAGCCTCCCCAACACAGCACGTCGTCCCGGGCCCCGCTGGCTTGGCTTTATCTGAAAAGACAGCGTGTGTAGATAGACCGGTGCAATTTGTACAATCGGGGGCCAGGAAAAACGTGGATCCATTTCAGCCCAAAGGCCTGGTGTCCAGCTGTAGGGCCCCTCATTCATTTGGGTTTGGGAGGCAGTTGGTGCTATTCATCTATTCACTTCAGACTCTATAATTACCTCGTGCATATCATTTCACTCCTGCCCTCTTTTTCCACTTGTCATGCATCACCCTTTCTCTGACATTCAGCATTTACTGCTACTACATTAAGCGTCTTGAGTTTCTGGAACCTCTACTATCAACCATAAAATGAGTTTCATTTGTGAATAATCACTGGTGCAAATATACTGAAGTTGGAATAAAATATTTTTTACCTCTTCTCATGAAACGATCGTGACAATGTGATTTTATTCTTGATAAACAAAGTGTATATATCTCCTCAAAGCTATATTGATCAATCTCTTCCAAATATCACTGTGGAAATTAAACCACGATTAACCTTTAGAATAGGAGGAATGTGTCTGAAAACAACATTTTTCCAACTTTAAGGTCAACAGTGTATAATACAGAACCTTTTAGAAGACAGGACAATACTTTTATCTTTCCCCTAATAGAGACATCTTGTCATTTGGTCAAAGTCATAGAAGTGCAGTCATTACCTACCATCCCAAACTGCATTAGTTTCCACAGAAAAAAGGCAGGCATAATAATCACAGCTTCCTATGCATATTTTAGCATGGCAAAGCGAGCCCGGGGCTATATAAATCAGCCTCTTTTTCATGTTGATCTTTCTCGTGTCTTCTGGAGTCAAACGGAAACAGAAGAGTAGCCGAGCTGCTGTTTTAATGCCTCCAGTATGGTAATGCCTTTGTTAAAGAACTGGTGATCATGCTGTTACAGCCATGTATAATGTCAGATGTCATATGCATCTGTATGAATGTGCATTGGATTTGAATGTTTGAACATCTGCTTAAATGAGTCGTTTATTCACAAATGAAGAAAAAAAAATCCTCTGATCTCTAAACACAGTTATGTAAAAATGTGCGAAGCGGAAGCAGAGGAGAAACACAGAAGTGTGTGAACTAAGCAATTTTGTGTCAAACTGTAGTTTCGGGGTAAATTTGCAACCTTTTTGCTTTCTATCAGCCAGTTATATCTTTTTTATTCATGACACTTCCAGAATAACAGGCCGTGCGTGCTCGCTTGCACCAGGATTGCATGTCGTTGTTATCTTGCTCTGTAGTGTCATCTTTTTAACTGGAGAAATATTCAATTCTGAAAGTCAATGCAACTCCTATTGGTGCAAAAAAAACTCTTGTATTAAGACAACATTTTGCCATCATGAGATAATTTGGCTATGGGCATGTTCCAAATGAAACTATCACTTTGTTATATATAGCCATCGAGCCGCTGCCATGCATCCTACAAATGTGCTGGTGCCAACACATGGCGAGAGCCTACTGGTAGTTTCTGAGTCTTTATTTAAATAATGGACTGAGCCGAGCAGCAGTCGTGTCCATATGGTCGCCTCCAGCTCTTCCTCCTCTAATGATCTCACTGGAGAATAAATATCAGGACTCAGACACTTGCAGGGGGGAGAGGCTCGCAGATAGAGCTGTGTACACTCCACTTTCTGGGGAGGGATTTATGCCGCTGCGGAGCTATGCAAGTTCAATTGGGAGGAAAAGAAGATGTAAACCACTTTACTGAAGCAGGAGAGGGCACCTTAAGAGGAGACGCTCACTCCTCTCCACACATTTGTCCTTAACTGATAGAGAAGACTGGGCAAATATGTTCAACGATCTCCATACGTGTGCCGTTGCGCATCTTCAGAACTGACATTTTCTTAAAGAGATGTCGTGCCTCCTCTAAGCCATTTGTTAGCCTGACAGTTCCCCTCACACTTAACCTTTGAAACTTCCTGTGCCGGAGTCAGGTGTGTGATATACGAGGAGATCCGAGTGTACCGAGAATTACGTTTCCTGTGACTGACACACTGGTGTTTTGAGAGACGCTTGATGAATATTATGACTCTCTGCCTGGGGTATTAAATGTCATGTTGATAGCGTTATCATATTGTCTCTAGGTGACTGAATGTCACATAGACGTACAGAGGCGATGCCATGAGATCTCCCTACATTATTGTCAATCTGTTTCACCTAATAACAATGCCGATGCATCGTATATGTGATTCAAAAGAATAAAAAGCTTGAGCAGCTTTATTTACTTCTCTCATTCAGCTCAAACAGAGCTCAGCTCCAGGGAACGGACTGATTTATTGGTTATACAGCTTTCTGAGGAGTAAACACCTTCACACTTTGTGAGAGCGACCACGAGGATTTGGCTGCAACATTAACCTGGAACCACAAACACATCAAGATGTATTTGTAGCTGTTATCACTACACCTACACCTACACAATCTACTGCACTCCAAACCAACAGCCCTACTGTACCATCTGTCTTCCTGTTGTAGGTGCACTGTCAGAAATGCGGTAAGTATTATGACAAAGTAGTTGTGTGACACAGAACATGTACTGTATAAACATCAGATCTGATGTCTGACGTCTGTAGAGATGCAAACGGAGTGATTAAAGTTATTATGGTTTCATTAATTAATCAGAGTAGACCTCAGGTCATCTTCACCGTTTACAAAGCCTTGGGGGAAGCGGAAAGACCTATGCATTAAAAACATACATGGCTCTGGGCTAGATATCATTTATGTATATGAGGAATGATATGTGTTCGACAAAAGACAGAGCTGCTATGAATCCACAAGCATGAAGAGGATGGAGCTGGAAGATATCCCACCATCCGAAAAGCAGAGAGTTAAACACTCAGCAACCGTTTTAGAAGCTCTGGGGCAGCTTGGCAACAAGCCATACTGTACTCATGTTTACAGTAAAGACTGTCTTGGACTTTGTACTGTAAACTTAACAATAAAAGACATTATTGACTTGGCTTCTATAAAGGTTTCTTTGGCAGTCTCTTGTAACTGGAACTTGTGTGAGGTTTTACCTCTTCCTTCCTGCTGGTTTAGTGAGCAGATCCAGACCTTTAAAGGGATAGTTCAACATTTTGTCAAATTGGCCCATTGCCATAATCGCTATAGTCATAGCAGTAGGTTCGTTACATTTATTTGTCGGTGTAAGCTATTTTTAGAACAGCGGAGCAGAGCCGTGAGCTGCTCAGGGCTATGCTGTGGAGGCTAAGGGAATTTCTTGGTTTCCCTCATCAAACTCATCAAATACAAAATCCCAAAACTCCAAAACGCTGTCGTGGACACGTCGTGAGCTGCACAACCACCACGCTATGAGATAATGATGGAACGTTACGAAACTGAGCCATTTTCAAGGTAAATACAGGGTAAATGCAGAGACTGCTTGCTGAAAAACTGTTTCAAGCGGTTTTAAATTTTCCTCTAAAACAGCTCCAGTAACGTTCTGTTATTATAAATGCCAACCAGTTGTTGGGAAATTTGATGAGTTGGCCTCCACAAATTCCCTTAGCCCTGAGCAGCTCACAGCTCTGCTCCGCCGTTCTAAAAATAGCTTACACCGACAATTAAAGGTAACGAACCTACTGCTATGACTATAGCGATTATGGCAATGGGCCAATTTGACAAAATGCTGAACTATCCCTTTAACCTCTTGTGAGGTGATGATTGAGTGAGTGTTATTGACTGGAATCAGTTTGTTGTTTTTTGTGAAAACTGCTAAAAAGGCTCTGGGAAAATGGCAAAAAAAAAAAAAACTGGTAGACTGAAGTGCACAAGCCTTGTGGGTGACTAAGAAATGACTGCATGGTGAAGAAAAACATTCTCCAGGACGTAGGCGTGCATGTTTTCTCGTCAACTATCAATACAAGACTTCGTGAGCACAACCTCAAAGGACAGACTGCAGCTCACCGAAACATGCAACAAGAAAAAATGTTACACTTCTGCAAAGAAACTCTCAGGCCCACTGAAACAAGAATCAAAATGTTGGGGAGAGAAGGATGTGGAGGGGGGAAAAAAACAGCTCACGACCCAAAGCCGCCACCTCATCTGTCAAACATGGTTCTAGTTCTGCAGTGAATGGAGCATTAATGGCTCCAGTAGAAATGACACGTAAGCAGCATCTATTAATGATTTCACTGCAGAAGTAAGCAACAGGATGAATGCAGAGGTAGAGAACACAGCACTCTGTATTCTCAAATTAAAATTCATTCAAAAATGAATGAACGATATATTGGCATTAATATCGGTATCGGCCAACGTTGCTAATTTTTTAACAATAATTTTTCATCGGTATTGGATGAGTAAAATTGGGCCGATATACACAACCGATGTATATCCGTCTAGTTGCTGTTTGTGGAGAGGGAGAAGGAGGGGGATTTGGCCGTGTGTAACCTGTAACCTTGTTATGTGGAAGTAAAATACATTCTGAAAATAAAGGAAGACATTCAAAAATTCAGTTTGCATTATTTTCAGTCTGTACAAAAACGTATCATCTCAGAAACTTAAAAAAAACAACACATATCGATATTGATTATCGGCCATAACACAAAAATTCATATCAGATATCGGCCAAAAATTTTCCTAGATTGGGGGACGCATTCCGTCATTCACCAGGACACTGAACCTAGACATCTTCTTGGGGTGAAGAGGTGGAATATCCTCGACTGGCCGAGTGATTTGATGGAGCTGCATTTCCCTCGCAAAGGACAAGACTAAGACTAAAGGCAGAGAGGGTCCACAACAAGTAAGAGCAGACGGGGGCTGCAGTCTGCCACCCACTCACCTGAACGGTAAACTTCTCTGTATTATGTTATGTTTGTGCCCATTAAATGAATGTTGTGTATTCCATTTTTGAAAAAGTTTTTATTATGCTGTCAATACCAAGTGAAAAACTGTTCAAAGGAATAATTCCAATGAAAAGACATTCGGCACACATGATAAATAATGATTCTGAATGGAGGAAAAAAATCAAGGTCAAGAGGCTGAAATGAAAAGAGAAAAGCATGGAGGAGAATGAAAAATACCATGTTTTTAGATAAAATATGAGACAGGGCGATAGGTGTGTTTCAGGCAGACCCTGATACACCAGGGGAGAGCACTTCATCAAAGTGATGAAAATATCTGGTAAATTCAATATTGCCTCAAAGAAGTCCAGGTTATTGATCTGGCTATTGCACTTATACACCCAGAGGTATTAAAAGCATATGAGGGCTATGCTGTAAGAAAATCTGTCATGGCCGACGGATTTCAGCACAGCATATACAGTATATATCATATACAGTAACTCAAGCCCATCTAAATGAATTTTTATTTTATTTGGGGTTTATGAGTATGGGCAAGATGGACAAAGGGATGATGCCCGAGGCTATCTGAGAGGACTAAAGGCTGAAAAAAATGCTTTCAGCTGAGAATATTAGACGGAGAGAAAAGAAATGTTGTGAAAGGAGGGAGAGGGTGAGTAAGAGGGTAGGTGGCAGGGGAGGGGGGCAGCGGCAAAGTAGATGGAGAGGGACAGAAGTGGCAGAAGGGAAACCACAACTCAGATCCACTGGGACGACTTTTTCTTTGTAGTGCTGGCCTGAAAAAACCCCCAGTGTATGTTTATGCGTGTGTGTGTGTGTGTGTGTGTGTGTGTGTGTGTGTGTGTGTGTGTGTGTGTGTGTGTGTGTGTGTGTGTGTGTGTGTGTGTGTGTGTGTGTGTGTGTGTGTGTGTGTCTCCCTGACTTGTTAAACTCCAGACAACCTCCGCTTTCTGTCAAATCAACACAGCTTTAATCTCACATGCTGGGCCCCGCTCCTCACACTGTGTTTCACCTCATTTTAGCGTTGCGTATTCATCAGGAGACTGGCCTGGTTTGTCAGGGCGAATTTAAATGAGGGAAAGAATATATTATGTTTATATCACAGTTTAAGTCCAGGTGCTTTTATCTGCCCTGGCTGGCACACACACACACACACAGAGACAATACGTAAGTACAATACTGCAGCCTTGATCAGGTGAAGTTCCAGGACTGACTGCCAGACTTCAAAAATATCCAAACCCTTAACTGTGTTTCATAAACAATTAGGTTATAGTCAAATCTGCCAGTTTACACGTCACACACTCCATTATAGGTTGAGAAGGTGACAGGTATTGGTGGTGCACAAATCTGTAAGCATAGTGCAACATCATATTCTTTACTGTTCACTATAGCAGTGGTTCTCAACCTTTTGTACATCAAGGACCCCTTAATTGACACAAAATAGACCACGGACCCCCATTGGACCAAATTTAGAAGTAAAGATCAGAAGTACACAAATATTTGTTCTGAGACTGAAGAACATTACTTTTTTATACATTTAATGAATTTTTGGAAATATTATAGAGACATTTCTGGAAAAACATTTAAACATTTCTAGGAAGACGTGGTAAAAATCCTCAAAAAAAAAGTAAAAAATAAAAAAAATAAAAATTTTATTTAAAAAAAAGTGGTAAATTTTTGCGTGAAAAATGTTCAAAATAAAAATAAAAAAGCAAAAATGTTCTAGAAAAAAGTGGTACAATTTCTCAAAAAGTTTTTTAAAAAATGTAGAAAAAGTGGTAAAATTTAAAAAAAATCCTAGAAAAAGTGGTAAAATTAAAAAAATAAAAATAAAAATTCTACAAAAAAGTGGTAAAATTTCAAGAAAAAAATCAGGGACCCCCTTCACATCTCTAAAGGACCCCTAGGGGTCCCCGGACCCCGCGTTGAGAACCACTGCACTAGAGCACCTTAGTTACGGTTACTCCTGTAAGTGGGCATATTGAACTCTTAAAACTCTTGCCAATATTTGAAAACTCCCCGGCTTTATCAACTGTAGCCAGCTAGCATGCCTGCAAATGGGGACTTACTTATAACAGCATACACATTCACAATTTCATGTTAGAAGACCGGGGCTATAGTAACCTGACCCAGGAGAGATGCCTCACCAGTTGAAGACGCAGGCAGAAGACATGGAAATAAAGATATAACACTTCTTGTATTACAGTTGTTAATCCTATAGTGCTAAGTTTACACATTCAAACAAGCAAGACAGATGCAGAATCTGTGTTCTTGTTAGGTCGAGAGTAACAACAATAACCAGATATATTTCTAAAAAAAAAATGTGCATTTTGACTTTTCTCCTGAAAGTTTGTGTTGTATTTTGTGCTAAAGCATGGAGAATAAAGAGAGGAAGTAGACTACACATCAACCAAACACAACTTCTCAAGGCCAGGAGGTCATTTACTTAAACAAAATATCCTTCTATTAATAGACAAATTGGCTGTCGGGTGCTTCTTTATGCAATCCAGCTTATTAGAGCTGATACAGAAAGCAAATTCAGCTCATTAGAGTAGCTGTGGTTGCTAACATCATCATGCATATATACACACACTGGCAGCAAGTCCATCGACAAGTTGCCAGAAGTCCATTAGTCTTGCAAAACCTAACAGTTTTTTTTTCTTTTATTGGCAGGGGGAACTGGCATGTAGCTGAAGCCATGCGCTACTTTCACTTTGTGTCTTATTATTAAAAGAGTTGGTGAAGCAGCTGATTGGTGCCACTGGAAATCAGCTCCTGGAAATTGCCATTACACAGCAGCAGCAAGGCAGTGTAGTCTTTGGCAGACTGTTGCTGTTCCGCACAGAGCCGGATCAGACAGTGAAATTTCAAACAGGAAGCTTCCCAAGGAAGGAACAACGACTTGAAAGCCACTATGACTGTCTCACACACATACACACGTGCACACACACACAAAAATAGATATATATGTACAAGTCTGTTCATGGCAGTGCTGTAAAAAATACTGTCATTGTTTCTTGAAGTTTAATCTGATTCTAAAAAAAAAATATGTGGGGGCTAAAAAAAAAATAAATTCATTCAAGTGGCTTCCTCTGTTTGGTCTTTTTGAGGTGGGAAACACTAGAGTCCTCCGTCTGAGCCACAACTGTCGCTGCAGCTCTTTTATGGCGCTTTGTCGTACAGGTTTGTTGTGATGTCACAGTTTGTCGTGTGTCGTGTGTGTTCCTGGAGTGTAATTAAATGTGTCAGCAATCCTCCATATGAATGACTCTACCAGTGGCAGCTGGTGACTGAAAAAAGCCCACAGCGTCATGTTATTTTGACTATAGTTGACTACTTATCCCTACTTTCTTATATTCAATGAAAATTAAACAGTAAAACAATGTCCAGATTTCTTAAAAACAACATAATTTTATTCAATACTACTGTTTTGAGATTAACACAGGCCTAATGAAAAAGACAGAGCATTTATCATTGTGGGATGTAAAAAAAAAAAAAAAAGAAGTTAATGCGTTACTTTCCCCGACCTGGCCTCGAACCCAAATCCAGCGATGCTAACCACTACAGCAAGAGCCTATATGCACTTTTTACTGTGGTTAGCAGGTCTTTTATGGGTGAGTGAGTTTACCGTCAATACCACTAACCACCACACGCGGTCACTTCTCCTTACTGGTATCTCCTGACTGCTTCTCTCTGATATCTCCCGACAGTTTATCCAGAAATCTGCTGATATTTCCTTTCAAATCAATGCCAATATCTCTGAAAACTCGTATTTCTTGTGCTAGGAGCAGCACGGCTGGGAGTGAAAGTTAGGTGAACTGTCATTGGACCAACCTGATGTCAATCTTGTGTTCTGGTTGCTGATTGGTAAGGGAGGACGTCCTCCCTTAGAGCGTCATTTTACGTGTCTTAGCCAATCATAGATCAGCATGAAAAAAACCTAAATGCATTGAGTGAATGGAAGGAGATCCCGCCCCGAGGCGTCTAGAGGAGGACAAAATCCTCCGTCCTCCCCTAAGCCCCCACCTTCCTGCTCCCTGCTCCTCACACAGACTACTCTGTCTCCTCTGCCTGCAGGCGGCGCTGTTGAGCTGTTTTAAGTGGATTTAGTGGATTTTCTTTTAGATTAAAAATACATTATTAATGATTTGGTAAAGGTTTATTCCAACCAGTTACTCTTTCTTAAAAAATATGTTGATCTACCTCTGGCCTCTCAGAGGAGGACCAACCTCCTCTGCCTCTATGGACCAGCCTCCACTGACACTCTACCCACCACAGGGGCTCACGTCTGGGCAGCATCATTACCTGGCTGAGAAAAAGAATCACATTAAGACTTAACCGAGTTTAAATTCATAACGGGCTCCGCTGCGGCAGGAGGATATTAAACACGTCAGAGCCAGGAAGAGTGTGAGCATACAACATTCACCAAACTTGGTTTGAGTTTGAGAAACAAATTATGGATCTGCTGCGCAAAAATCCTTGGCCAGGTTTTGGAGAGTACAAGTACGAGATCAGAATTGACCGCTTCCTCTCATCGTTAGTCGACCTTTTGACGGAGATCTATTCAACTAATTGAGAGCAGTGACCTCACAAACTCCCTCTGCATTTTTTTCTGTCATGCCTCTAACAGTATCTTATTTATTCTAATGCACATTGTCGGGCTGCATTTAAAATTGTGACTGAAGTCTCTTTGAAGATGTCCTCTCATACACCATGCACTGGTCTGTTTGATGCTGGCAGAGGAAGACAATTAAGGAGGTATTAAACTAGGTTTCACTCGTCTTTACTCTTCTCTCACTCTATAGCTGCTGTTCATTATTCCCTCTCTAGCATACACATGCAAACACACACACACCACCACTTCAACATTCAGATCAATTCATCACAAGTGCTAAAATAGTGTCTGGCATCATAATGTGCAAGTTGTGATATGTGATTATGCTGTCTGCAAACATTTGGCTCCTGTCAAAATATTCAGTATATGCATTTCTGAGCAAGTCTGCAGCGGGCTGACACAGAGTATCAGGGGCCATGTCACAACTAATGTTTGCTTGGATACACAACCACTGATCTCAACAACTTGATATGCATGCATCTGAGCTACAGAAGATACACTGCAGCGCGCACACCCACCACATCAAACTGCATATATACATCTGTGATCAAACTCTTGGAGCCCAAGTTCTTTAATACATCATATTTTCTAACACACATCTGCCATAGCGTCAGGCCCTCGTGCACATAAAGAATAAAAGAAAAGCAAAGAGAAGCTGGGGTGGAAGGTTAGAAAGAAGAAGAAGAAGAACAGTTCTCATTGCATTTGGGTGGATTTCTTACTGTATGATAATATTCACAACAACAGCATAATCATTAATACTGTTTATGCCAGATGTCACTTGATTTTACTCATTTAACAGGATCCAGCTGGCAGGTTGGTGGGTTTATTTACACAATACTTCATTACATGTAAGGTAAGCTAGGTATGCTGATGGTTTTTGCTTTTGGGTTTTTGTTTCTATCCAATGTATGGTGCTATGTGCAAATTTTAAATCTTTCGTTTTGCTGATACTATGTGGCCAATATTTGCATTGATTGATGATTGATTCTAAGATTCTAGACTCGTTGAGTTTTATGTTTGGACATTGTTTTGGCTCCTCACCGAGCCCACAAAATGAAATGCAGAATCATATTTGTAAGAATTCTGTTAATTTTGAAGTTTATTTCCATCTTAATTGCTACTGTAAGTCCTTTCCTAAACAATGCCTGCATGTTTTTTGTGGTAGAAGGATTATCATGAGCTTTGTACATGATTTATGCTGTTTGGTATTTCACCACGTCAATACATTTTAATAATTTTGACTGCAGAAAGAGTGAATGTGATCCAGATAACCAACATCATAGATGTAACCCTAACCCTTGATTGAACTGTAGTTATTGCCCCACATCTCAACACTGTAATTGAAATATGGTAAAACTATGCAACAGTATGGGATCCAGAGTGATTTGTGATCTAGAACCTGTTTTCTTTGTTTAAAACTGAAATGCTTCTTGATAGTTTGGTTTGAATATGTTTTGTGTAGTTTCCAACTGATTTTCTCATCAATTATTACGCCAAGAAATTTATTCATTCTCATAAACTCTTCACCCTGTCAATTCACATGTATATTTATTCTGCTATTCCCAAATACCACGAATGTTGTTTTATTTAGTTTTAATGATCATTTGTTTTGGTTCACATTTTCAATTTATTCATTTCTTGAATATACGTGAATATCTTTCTTTTGTCCCCTCCCCAATGCAGAAAATACCCTTTACAAAATTCACACATTTGCTTAACGGGGCATGGTTTTTGCATGTTTACCTTTCCTGCACTGCCTCCCCCTTTCCTGTCTATCTCTACTAATCTATCAAATAAAAAAAGGCATAAAAAAACGCAAATAAATAAATAAATAAATAAAAAAATACTCTTTTGTACTGTGCATATTCTCTAATAAAATCTTATTCATCAAGCACAATTGTAAAAGTTTCATGCATACCGAATGGTTTGACACATCAATCAGTGCATCTACGAATCTCTTATTTTTCCGACGACAACTCACAGCTGCGCTATAGTATGCGCTCCATGTAGGGGAGAAACAAATAGAGGGGTGAGCAACAAAGAAGGCCTCCAATTGGCTTTCCCGTGCTCTCCTTAACCCCTGCTGCTACAGAAATAGCCCTGCAGCCCAGCGAATCTCATAACAGGCACGAGAATCAATAGCAAAGATGTTTTACGGTGCTGTGAAAGATTGTTTCTTTGAATGACATTAGGGTTAATCAACTTTATAAATGAACTGTGCCTTCTAGTCTAGTGTTGATGAGATTAGTTAATTAATTGATTAGTAAATTTCCAGAAAACAAACAACCAGCGAGGCATCTCTCTGGGCTCTGAGATGGGTATTTTATAAATTTTTTCAACATTTTATGGTCATAATGACTTGATTGTTTATTTCATTGTGAAACAGCTGTTAGTCTAAAGCCAAATTCTGGACTACACAAGGAACAATGCAACATTAGACTGCACCCACTTGGGCAGGGAATAACACACGGACCAAACAGAAATGCACAAGTTTGAGCTGAGCTGAGCTGAGCTGAATGAACCTGAATACAAATGAGCATATATGGATAAGGCACATGAGCATGAAATGCAGTTTAAGGAGGAGGTACCTCAAGCCTTTCAGTCTGGCTGTGGACCATGCAATCTACCTCTGCCATCATTTTGTGCCAGGTCTCTACTGTCACTAAGGTTGTTGTTGTTTTTTTAAAGGGATAGTTCACCCAAAATTCAAATTTCACTCATTATCTACTCACCCTCATGTCGACTAAGAGCTGTGAGAATTTTCAGAGTCCTCTGTTCCTTCTCTGAGTTACGGGGGGGTCCACGCAGCAGTATTTGTCCATATAATGGTTGTCAATGGACACCAGGTTTCTTTGTCCAAAAAGACACACCAAAAAACATTCAAATACCTCCATACTGCTCATCTGTAATGTCCCTCTTGTATTGAAGCCCCGACATGAGAAATTGTTCCAAAAAAAATTAAGTAAGTCTATATTTTAAGCTTGTTTGTAGCGGAAGCTCCCAGTGTCTTGGTTCACTGCTCTTCCTGTGTCAGTGCAATTCTCATGTGATTTGTACTGACCGGTGGAACAATTTCTCATGTCAGGGCTTCAATACAAGAGGGACATTACAGATGAGTAGTATGGAGGTATTTGAATGTTTTTTGGTGTGTCTTTTTGGACAAAGAAACCTGGTGTCCATTGACAACCATTATATGGACAAATACTGCTGCGTGGACCCCCCGTAACTCAGAGAAGGAACGGAGGACTCTGAAAATTTCTTACAGCTCTTAGTCGACATGAGGGTGAGTAGATAATGAGTGAAATTTGAATTTTGGGTGAACTATCCCTTTAAGTAGCTGTAGCAATAAAAGTCCACCAATCTGCATATTGACATTGGCACTGCTTTAGATCGCCATATTCATCAATCCTGTCCTCTGCAATGCCACTGATAAGGTTAAAGCTCTTTATATTTTATGATGAACAATAATATAACCTTCAATAAGAACTTTCAAGCGACAGCGGAGCAAATATGAGCTGCTCTTAAGAAACATTTGACTGATGTCCCAGACGCTACATCCATCTTTATACAGTCTATTGTATAAACAAGTGCTGTTTTAAATCAGCCTGCATCCTCGGACGAGCCAGAGTACAGACTGGGATGGATAGCCGTTAAATGTAATATGTACTACGTCTCAGTTAAGTGAGCTCCATTCAGGTTACTGGCCCTCATAAGGTTTTAACAGGTTGTACATGAGCAGTGGGAAATGGTCTGCAGATGAGCTGATGTGGAGATAAGGTACATGAGCCAAAAAGAACAAAGGAAAAGAGCCATTACTTTCTTCTAAGCTCCAATTATTTGACAACGTCCATTGAACATCAACATAATAAAATGGCTGCAGTTAGGTTGTTAGTGATTTTATGACATTTTTGGTGCACAAATACAGCGTGAGAGGGGCAGAAAATGACAGGGATCTGGCTTCGGGCTCTTTGAGGAACATGTGTATGTGACACACGGCAGCTTTTCCTGCGCCACAGGAGTCTCACTGTTACCATCATCACCGTTTAAAAACCTCTTTCTGTTTGCAGCGAAGTCCATTCATGTGGTGGTGGGCTGGCTTTAATATTAAAACATATTCATAAATGTGCTTCTCTCTGAACTGGAGCATGAGGCTCAGTCACTGGAGAGATCAATCTGCAAATCCAATTTCTCTCTATAATCTTATTCACTAGTAAAGGACATGGAGTGCTGGAGTTCCACATCCATCTGTAATGTCTTAACCTGTCTGTGGACCAAGCACATTCTTCACTACTTCCTCTAGATGTGAACTACATAAAGTTATTTCTTTTTCTATCAGTTTACCCACCATCCCCGTCCACCACCTGGTAAATGGGCCGTGGCTGGCAAATATAGCAGTTTATTTTCATTTTACTGAGTTGGGAACTTATTTCTACAGATAGAGAGAAAATCATATTTCACCAGCAGATCTCAGTCCTGCTTGACATTGATGTATTACTTTGGTCTCAGGCATTCCCATTCACTCCTCAAGTAATTGCATTTAGATTCCAGCACCTGCATACTGGAAGAAATATCTGAAATGTAAACAAACCAGAAATACAATTATCCAGTTTTGAAAATGCGCTGGAGGGGGCTAATTTAGATAATATTGTCTGAGACAATAACATGTTTGATAGCAGGAGAGTGACAGAGCGCTCCAGTCGGCATGGATCATTTATTCTGAGCTCTGCTCAAGGATAATATTCACCAAAATCCAGACTTATCTGTTATATAGCTACTCTGATAAATGAAGGGCTTAGAGACTTTCATGTCTTACATTACTTGTTACACCTGAATAAGCAGCTGGAATTAACACCTGAAATATCTTCATCAAAAACTAACATTTTGTGACAAAAATATTGTTTAAAAATATCATAGTGTCAATGTTACCCTCACAATTAAGTCAGTCTGACCAAGCAGACATGGTTCAGATATTTTTAGATATTTGTAGACTGCCATGATTTACCTAAAATTGTCTATGCAAAGTAACATATAAATCTGTTCAGAAAAAAACAGAGGGTCCTTAAAACTCCAGAACTTGTCTGGGAATATGTAAGTAGTCCAGTTGACAACTGTTTAAACCATCAAAATGATGTCTAATAACTGACTAGTGACGTTCATATCAGCCATAGTATGGCAGAGGCAAACTCCCAGGGGATTGTGACAATTAAAAGTGCTATTTAAACCATGGCTAGACGACCAATGTAGCTATTTTAAATTACGTTTTAGGCTCCCCTGGACCTCACCATAATTATAACATTAAAGGGTCGACCAGTAACCAATGAGTGACAGAAAGCTGAAAAGAAAAAATTCTCATTGTGAGCCTGTTGGCATGCTGATGTTTGAGCATTTAGCTCAAAGCACCGTGCCCCAGTCCAGCCTCACGGAGACGTTGGCATGGCTGCTGACTTGTTTTATAATAGGAATGACCCGGGGCCCTCTGGTTGTTTAGGCACTGACCATTAACAACAACATCCCTGGTTTGTGTCTAGATGGGGACTTTTGTTACGTGTCTTTCCTCAGGACTTTCTCCCTTCATTTCCCATTTCCTGGCATTGCTTGACTGTCAAGTCCCTGATAAATAACATTAACATGCCTCAAGGAAAATAAATAGGTCTAAATGGAATACTGAGACACTGGGGTTAGCACGGATACATTTCTCGGTTACGATGAAGGAGAACCATATGGAAGTTTTTCTGTGCCATCTGAGTTTGAATATGAATTTCTAAGATTGAATTTTTTTAGCATCAAAATCAGACTTTGAATTTTAAAAACAATCAAATTTATAGCACCAATTTTTTTTTGCCTCTTGATTTTTTTTTAAATGTTGAAATACATTCAGTGTAAAGAAAATCAATGTCTCAAAATATTCAGTTTTTCAAAATTCAGTGTCCAAAAATTCAGTGTAAAGAAAATCAATGTCTCAAAATATTCAGTTTTTCAAAATTCAGTGTCCAAAAATTCAACTACAGAAATTCAGTGTCCAAAAATTCAACTACAAAAATTCAGTGTCCAAAAATTCACTGTCTAAAATTTCAACTACAAAAATTCAGCCTCCAAAATTTCAGTCTCCAAAGAGTCAACATCCGGGTCACCAGGGAGAAGACCGTCTCTGCTCTTATGCTACTCTTATAGCATAAGATATTACTACTCTTATAGGACTGCTCTTATTGGAAGTTTTAATGTGTTTTCATGCGATAAAGTAACTGTTAAGATCCTCCATATGCGGTTGGATAGCCTGTTTGGAAGTTTGCTCCGCCGTTCGCGGTGGTAACCGGACAAACGGTCCATCACAGAGGCTACAGCCGGGGCTGCAGTGGTGGTCGGCCGGCGAAGCCACTTCTCGGGGGAGAAAACAAGCACTTCATAAACGGTTTGCCTCTGGATCAGCAGATCATCTCAGAGGCTACAGCCGGGGCTGCTGTGGTGGTCACTGGCTAACTTCCACATAGCTGCTGTCGGAGCAGCTAACTATTCTACCACCGGACAAGCGGTCTATCACAGAAGCAACAACCGGGCTGCTGTAGTGGTCAGCCGGCGAAGCCACTTCTCGGGGAGAAAACAAGCACTTCAGTAAACCGGTTGCTGCCTCTGGATCAGCAGATCATCGCAGAGGAAGCAGCCGGGGCTCACTGTCTTTTTTTCATGCGATGAAGTAACAGGCTACTATTTAATTTTGCAATAAGCAGCACCAGACCATCATGTAAAGTACACGGATTTCACCATCGACCACTGGACAAAGACAGTTAGTGTTACCGCGACACAAAGTGGTCAGTAACATGTTGGAACGCACCGGTGTTTGTGTGTGTGTCTGTAGCCTGCATGCGAGAGAGGGCGAGAGGAGGGGCTGACTGACAGAGGTTGGAGTCGCTGTTGAGAAAAAGCAAAAGAAACAGCCCGGGCATTTAATTGAATCAGCGTTTATTCTGCCAAATTGCCTCTACGGTAGTTTGTTTCAGGCCATACGGTTTGTTTACATGGTCATCGGCGTTGTCTCCACAGCAACACCTATTGACGCAACCACGTCCAGAAAATTACCGTGTAGTGTAGTGGATAGGGAGTGAGCGAAGGAGTGGATGATTTCGAACACAGCCACTGTTAAGATCCCCAAGCTGTTAATTGTTGTTTGGAAGTTAGCTCCGCCGAGAGGTCAGTGGCTAGCCAAGCTACTGTGGTGGTCAGCCGGCGTCTTCTCGGGGCAGAAACCGACCTTCAACCGTCAACTGACTGACCGTTTCATTGTTAAACATTTGTTTATTGATTGATGTAGCAGCGGTAACTGTACATAGCCCGTCATAGACTTTTGTTTGTTGATGTAGCCTACAGACTACACCACGGAATGAAACAACATTTATCTCCTAAAAATAATTAATTTAAATCTCTAAAAAACTGCTGGTAAATTGATGGGCTCCTTTTCTTCCCGAGAAGTGGCTTCACCACTACAGCAGCCCGGCTGTTGCTTCTTGATAGACCGCTCATCCTCGTCCGGTGGTAGCCTAGTTAGCTGCTCCAGCTAACTAGGCTACCACGATAGGTGGTTAGCTGTGGATTTGGGATGACAGATGCCAGCCGACCACCACAGCAGCACCGGCTGTAGCCTCTGCGATAGACCGCTTGTCCGGTGGTAGAGCAGCTAAGTAGGCTGTGGAGCAGCTAACCAGGATGACAGTGGAGGTTAGCCGCCGACCACCACTGCAGCCCCGGCTGTAGCCTCTGTGATGGACCGTTTGTCCGGTTTTTCATTATGCGGAGCAAACTTCCAAACAGGCTATCCAACCGCATATGGAGGATCTTAACAGTTACTTTATCGCATGAAAACACATTAAAACTTCCATAAGAGCAGTCCTATAAGAGTAGTAATATGCTGAGCAGAGACGGGGATCGATTGCTTCTCCCTGGTGACCCGGATGTTGACTCTTTGGAGACTGAAATTTTGGAGACTGAATTTTTGTAGTTGAATTTTTAGACACTGAATTTTTGGACACTGAATTTTTGTAGTTGAATTTTTGGACACTGAATTTTTGTAGTTGAATTTTTGGACACTGAATTTTGAAAAACTGAATATTTTGAGACATTGATTTTCTTTACACTGAATTTTTGGACACTGAATTTTGAAAAACTGAATATTTTGAGACATTGATTTTCTTTACACTGAATGTATTTCAACATTTAAAAAAAAATCAAGAGGCAAAAAAAAATTGGTGCTATAAATTTGATTGTTTTTAAAATTCAAAGTCTGATTTTGATGCTAAAAAAATTCAATCTTAGAAATTCATATTCAAACTCAGATGGCACAGAAAAACTTCCATAGAACCACCGCCGCAACTCTTGACAACACCTCCTTGAGTGAAACGCACAAAACTCGATTTGACAAAAGGCTAAAAGACCCCACTCGTAAGCACACACACACACATAACGGTGAAAGTAGAGGACGGGTAATTAGCTGCTCTCTCACAGCTCGTTGTGTATTCTAGATGACAGTTTCCTACTCCAGACTTTGTTGTCGACACTCATACATCCTGTCAACCTCATTCACAAAGCTGACTCTGAGAAACCCTCAAAACACAGGATACTGCTTAGAGAGAGAAGCAGATCACATCAAATAAAACCAGCAAGATCAGTATAAGGTCAGTACATGTTGGAACGATATTGAGTAGTCAGCAGGGCAATGTAATTCACAAAAGCAAAAAGCAAATGTATGTAGGTAAAATAAGAGGCTTCCGTTGTCTATAGCCAACTATTTTATTTGCGTATCGGGCGGCCCTTTAAGATAGGGATGCACCGATATGAAAAAAGATATCCATGGCCGATGCGATATTTACCGATATCGATATGTGTTGTTGTTGTTTTGTTTTTTTTAAGTTTCTGAGATGATACATTTTTGTACAGACTGAAAATCATGCAAACTGAATTTTTGAATGTCTTCCTTTATTTTCAGAATGTATTTTACTTCCAAATAACAAGGTTACAGGCTACCATCCTCCTCGCATTACCTCAACTTTGCAGGTGTTGCATACGGATACACATCGGTTGTGCATATCAGCCCAATTTTACTCATCGGACCGATACCGATATGTTAAAAAATGACGAACATCGGCCGATACCGATATTAATGCCGATATATCATGCATCCCTACTTTAAGACAAAGGAGCTTGTTGCTATACTGGTCTGAACAGGAGGACTCACACACACAAGAGGAATAAATATTCCGCCTTGAAGAGATACATTTGTCATCCTAAGAAAACAAAGCATAAAGATGCCAATGATACATACACATTCATTAAAATTGGGGTACAAAATGCACTGCTGACGACTGGGGCACAGACGGCATGAATGACAGTTTGAGCTGATTGTCCTGTCACTTTTACACCACGGTATTCACTATTATTCACCCTAGAATATTCTCTTCAGTCCCACAAAACCTCATCATATCCGTTTATTCTGTACATTAGTTTGACCACAGATTAAACTGTTTTCCTGAGCAATGATTGACAGCAGGAACATTCAATTTAACAAACTGACCTTTCTTTACAAATACAGACACAAAGACTTTAATGTGAGATCTCATACTAGCCAACACCGTATTAGTTTTTCTCTTACACATTTATCTGTCGCTGTTTGGCAAGGAGGAAGTTCTATACAAGATACTGACATAAAAAATCCTAGTGGGTGCAAACAACTTGATTTAACTTCAGACAGTTGTACATGGCCATGCAATTATCTGAATGGAGCAGACCTTGCCTTCCTGCCGTCGCCGCACTAATGTGAGCCTCACTGCGTCAGTAAACTAGGTTAGTTGTGCTACCTGTGCAATACAGTGTGATTAAGTCCCAGACCATATGCTCTGCAGGATGACCTGTGATGGATGGATCTCTGAAACCACTTCTCCTGATGGATAACTCATTTGCTTGTTGACTCAGTAGTTAATTAGGCTTGACCAAGGACAGTAGCAGATCTCTGCATACTGCCTGACCTGATCATAAATAATGTCTCTGCTGGTCAGCTCGAATGGAGACGCAGGAGCAAGGTAGTTGCTGGGACTTAGATACTCTTTTTTGTTGTTGTTGTAGAATAGTGCAGAGGCTCTGTTCTTTTAAATGTGATCATTTTCTTTTATTGTAAGGTTAGGTGTGTTATTACTGCCCTATCTGTCTATTTGGTATCATAAAAAATAAGCAATGAGGCTGCACAAATTCAATTTTTGCAAATGAAAATGAATACACTCTGCCTTCTCTCTTCACCAGGGCCAGTGTTTCTATTATACCCTTCGTGATAGACATCTCCAGAACAGTTGCATAATGTGCCGTGCTCTTCCTTTTTAAAATATGCTTTTACTGCGAGCGCGTCCAAACAGGACTCTCCCTAGCCTAGCTAGGCAGAGAACGAGGGACAGACAGAGTAGGAGAGAGAGAGACTGAGATGGAGGCGGGAGGAGGGGGGCAGGAGGGAGCTGTTGAGTGTCTGCTGATGAGCTAACTCAATTTCAGGGAACACAATGGAGCCAAGGGCTGATTTCCAAAAGGCAAATTGTCATTCTGAGCGGTATGGCACCTGTCTGGTGAGTTCATCTCCTGTGGGGTGGGTGTAGCGGGAGGGGGGCCATGACCAGAGGGGAGGGCCACATTACGGTGGGCCCCCGCGATGGGAGGGAATCGAAAGTGAAACTGTTTGAATTGTGTTTGAAATGCATTGAAATGAAAATGGGGCAGTGCTCTTATGGCTGCCACTGGAATCCATTCAGACAGGCACTCGACTGGCTTTGACCAGACTGAGAGGGCGACCAGGCGGGGATCTGGTGAATCAACACAGACAATGATGCGGTTGCCTCGGTGACGGACCAAAGCGTCCAGATTCCAAGTACTACTGCTGCCAGTCTCCAATCCCAACCCCCTTCATAGAAGAAACGCACCGTCCCATACACATACACCCATCCTCCACCTCTATTATTTCTCCATCTTTCAGGCGGCGGGTGCACGATCGGCTGAATGTCCCCCTCTTCATGCAGGGCTCCAATTACAGAGCTGTCTGCACAGATTAAAGAGGCAGCCCATCTGACAGCGGCTTAACACCTCATACGCGCACACAAACTATACTGTGCAAGCAAAACACAACATCTAAACCCATCAGCCTCCAGACGTCTGCCGATGTACATCCCCTGACTGCTCTGCTCCATAGAATAACAACTTACCTGACACTCACAACGCACACGGGTCTATCTACTCAGCAGCGCGCTTGACCCTCGCGAAAGTACACACACGCACACACCGACACGCAAAAAACCCCCCAGCGCACAGCAGGTGTTTGCCGTTGCTGTCTGTCACATCCAGGAAGAAACAACAAGCCATAATGAGAATGAGAGCTCCTAATTGAAGGTGCCATCTTTTTTAATTGTTGGAGAAACAATTTGCCAAGGTTAAACTAGATAGCCCTGCCTGTTCAGGTGCCTGTCCAATCACAGCTGCCTGAAAGCTTTTCCAGCTCATGTCCCTGACCTCGCTCTGTAGCAAGTACTCAGCCTGAAGAGAGAAGACTATTTTCCCCTCTGCTGCAGTCTTTTAATGTTCCCATCATTCACTTACCTGTTTGTTTCATCGTCTACTTTATGTGGATAGCTGCCTTTTATTTAGAAAACATGTCACCTTTTTATTTATAAGCTATCCTGAGTAGATGTTTCTTCTTCTTTTTTAAAATCTTTTTAGCATGTCTTGGAATGACTTGATTGGGGTAAATATTGCTGATTATACCCTCTATGGATGATTAAATGGGTGTTCCTTTTACCTTTTACCAAATTTTTTGTGGTCCTCTGATTGGGTGGTTGACCTTTCATCTATGATATACTAATAGAATTGCCCTAAGGAAGTTGTTTAAACAAAAAAACTTTTATCAAAGTTGTGTGCATAATTTTCCTTTTACCTCTTAGGGGTAACAACAACAACAGCCTTCACTCTGTTATTCTGGTGGTGGGAGCCTCCATTGCTCCATTCAACACTCAGTCTCTCTTGCTCCCTCATTTCCATTTGGTGACATCTTTGAACAGTTGTATCCACAGAATTGTAGGGAAATAGTTTTAGGCAGAAATTAAACGAATTATTAAAAGCATAGGCTGAAAGATATTGCTTGGACATGTTTAATTTGCATTATTACATTTACTACTGTTTAATTCCACCTCTCATGATAGTAAGCCTGGATTATAGTTGCATCAAATCGCTGTGAGATGCTGCAGGTAAATAAGGTTCTGCACTTCCGTTTCATCTGAAACTAAGCACTTCTTCTAAATCAATCAAGTCCCATACCAGCCTTCACTAATGGAAAACAAAAACCCAGAGTGACCTCTGACAATGTAGTGTACTGCCTCTTCTTACCTTGAGAGCACGGGGAGGAGCAGAAGGGTCTGTGAAGTACCGCTCTGATGCTTGGCTGTTCATGTTGACGAGGTGTAGGGCTGCGAGTAGAATGAGATAAAGAGATTATAAAAGTGAGAGATGGGAACATGTATACAGCTGGGCAAGCCCACCGGAGTAAAGACAAGAGTATGAATATTATTCTCAACAGCTACACTGCAAAAACTCAAAATCTTTCCAAGAATATTTGAATTATTTCTTGTCAAAATGTCTCATTTCTAGTCAAAACTTATCTCTTTCCACTTAAAATAAGACTCATCACCTAAAAATTAACTTGTTTTTAGATCATTTTCACTTGATTCAAACAAATTTTCACTTAAAATAAGTAGAAAAATCTGTGAAATCGGTGATGAGTCTTATTTTAAGTGGAAAGAGTTTAGTTTTGACTATAGGCTAAATGAGACATTTTGAGTTTTTGCAGTGCAGTGAAAGATATCTATGTTTAATGTCATTGCTGTGTAATTGGTGCGTGCTAACTTCAAACTTCAGCAACTTTGAAAAACAAAAGCTTTTCTAATCCAGCTCATTCCTCTTCTGTTGTCCTAGACCCAGACTACAACCTAAGCAAGAGCATTCAAGTGAAAAGCATGTGATCTCCTGCTATTCCTCACAACAAATCCCCATGACCTCGCCAAAAAAAAACAACAACACACTGCAGTGTCTTTTGAGCGCCTTCTTGTGCTCAAGTCATTACTGCAGAACCATTTCCTTGCTCTGCTATCAGTGGCCCGGCATGTGGCGGTGGTAGTTGGGCTGCAGACTGAGAGGGGGTGAGCAAGGCATGTCCTGTGAGGCCTCCAACCACATCATGAGCGAGCAGCGATCTTGACTGCTGAAGCATGAAGTAGAAGCAGGCAAGCAGCCACAGTTCATAAATCCTGCCCATCGCAGCGCTGCTCAGTTGGGGCTGCAAAGCCTGGGGGACAAAAGCTTTGCACTTCTTACACGCTGTGTAGTACGATAGTGGACACATACACCTGCATTACTGTATAGCCAGCCTTTTGACTGCCTAAACAAACTCTCTGAATAATTTTCATCAGTTTTTAGAACTTCAAAGTCACCTGAGTTGCTCCTGTCCACAAATAGAAAATTAAAATATATTCTCTGCCGGGAAACTGTGACCAACCTCTTGGACACGACACTAAGTAATCCCAGAGTTCCATTATGCTCCAGTCATCCATCAATCTCTCAGCAATTTAACGCTGTGAGCGCATGCATGTCCACCTTTACACTGCCTGAAACTACGACAGAAGACAGAGTGTGAGCCCACGCACAAACACAGCCGCAGACATCGAATCAAAATCCAACGCTCCCTCATTGTGAGTGAATAAATTACAAGTGATTGTGCTTTGTAATGAAGGCAGCAGAGCATATTGTGCAAATGCTCTGCTTTTTAATGATTTAATTAGAGTACCTCACTCAAACTGGAGCAGAAAATTTCAACACGGAGATGAGCGGGGAGCTCTGCCAGACAGCGGCAGCGCGGCTCAAGATCCTGTGTTAATTGCTGCAGCAGTCGACAGATGTGCCTCACGTTTCTGCCCATTTCCTGCTTTATTAAAATTAGTTAGACCCCAAAGAATGCCAAATGTTGTCTTAGAAACTAAATGATTTACGACCACTAAGCGGCATCCTGTTATTCTAATTTCCAACAAACTCTGCGCAGTTCACAAAGGATGCTTTCTGTCAGTTCCAGGCATCTATACTCAAGTCACATTAATTTTTATTTATAAGGCACAAAATCAATACAGGGGTTATTCCAAGGCACATACATTGTATATTTTCTAATGTTGTTTAAAGAGACCCAACAAGTCCATCCGTGAGCAGGAACTGTCTTTTAAGAGGAAAGCAGAACCAGGTTGGGGGTGGGCGGCCATCTGCCATGACCTAATTATCAACCACAGCTCTCACCAACCACTGATTTGTAACTAAAATGACAAACTGAACAGGAACTTCAGAAGTTTCAGATCTATTTTGTCCAGCCTCGACATACACAACCTTCAGGACCGAACCAACCGTTTTCATACCGTCCCACTGACCCACGAATAGGCCACAGCTTTCCAGATGCACTACTCTGTAATCAAACTGAAAAACTAAAAGGTTCAGTAAGGTCAGACAGTCGGTGAACTCTGTGTGATGTGTCGAGCGGAGTTGGACAGCTCTGTGTGCAGTAGTGCTGCCCCAGCCCGAATGCCGTGTCCCTCAGCTGACAGCAGCTCAGGCATTAATCACCTGACTCATTAAGACAATCTGCACAAGTGCCCACAGCTCATAAACTCTACACTAGACCATGGTGGCTGTTTTACCCCACAAAGCATCTGCTTATTTACCTCTCGATACAGTCAACCCACCCGTACACATATCAGATGACACGGGGCTGCAACTGTTTATCCCCACCAGCGTTTCTCACCTTCTTATCCCCATGTTGGCAGGACGTCACTGCTGGGCCGGTTAATAATGAAGTCAGGAGTGTGCCTCTACTTAAATCATCAAAATGACAGACATTGCCTCTCTTCAGGGATCTGTAAACAATAAAATCAAGTGTTAACTTAGGCTACAACAACCTTGGTGAAAGTGGGAATGCATTGAAACTGCAAGCAAAGGAAATAAAGGGAAGGAAATTATTTTTGACACTGATGCTCCTACTCAAGAATAACAAACTATCATAATAAAAGATCTGTCATAAGCGACCGTGATCCTGCAGTCAGAGCTAGACTGGATTGCTCGAGGTGTAAGGTAGTGTAAATGCTTCTCACTCCCGGTAATTAATAGAAAATGAAAAGTGCGAAATACTTTGCCGTTGTTGACCCGAGGAGGCTCACACACAAGAAGACAGCTCATACGATTATGTGCTCCAAGGTCCCAACTGGAATAGTCAGTCAGTCAGGCCTCGCTAATGCTTCTCATCTAATGAGGCTACCTTTCATTGAATCAATATCAAATAGTCACATCATGACTATGAAAAGATTTTCTGCTCACATGCACTGCCTTATGTTCTCCCAAGGCTGCATTAACGGGGAAATGCCGTTTTTTTACAATCTGGACCTATGGTGTAAAATACGATCATTTAGGCTAACGTTACTCACCCAGATAACTTTGGTGTCATTAGTCGTTCCGGCGAAATTAGATCCAGCCGAGAGCGGCGTATAATGCAAGTCTATCGGGCACTGGAATGCACCCTCTAAATAACACATTATCTGCCGCGAAACTTGTTCATTTCGCCAATATTTTGTTATGATAGGCTACGCTAGTGCTACTTCCCTCTGAGTCCGGGGGGTTAGCTCATGGATGGGTTAGCTCCATGGTTAGCTGTTATCAACATCCGGGGTCTGTGGTTAACCTACTAACCTCTGACCTGGATGATGTCATATCCGAGCGTTGCGCGGCTTGTTGCTAGGCTACTGCTATTGCTATGGTTCGTTTCTGCTTCCACAGGCTTCCTCTCCACAAGCTGCGGTCCGTTTCACAAGGCAGGTCTAGTGAAAACTCTGAGTTTCTCCTTTTTATCTGAAGCCTGCAGACTGAAAGCAGCGGCTGACAGGACGTGTAAACTCCGTCAGGAAGATTATTAGACCTCAACTGGATGTTTTTGTTTTTGGATGCTTTGTTTGATCGTTCCTGTTGCTCTGACTGCACCGTCAGTTCATCTGAACGACCCTCACACGACACGACACGGACATGCGCGCAGTTCGGGGAAAATTGCACTTTTATCTCTCTCTCTGTCTTATTTTTTTCCTAGTCGGTTGATCCACTTATGGATTTCCAGGTGTGATTGATGACTACACGCACATCCCCGTCAAGTTACAATGGAGACAAACTTGAACATATCAAACACACATTTGGAGTTGCAACAGCTGAAACACACAATGTTGAATACTCTCCAGATTTCTTCTTTTTTTTTCGATTAATAGGCCTACTCAAGCATTGTCCCGCCGCAGTAAAAAAAAAAAAAAAAAAAATCAGAGCTCCGCTACTACAGAATCTTTTTTCTTTTTTTCTGGAGGGGGGTTACGTATGACGAAACTCCACCGTGGGAAGTGGGAGGGGTGGTTGCCATGGTGAATTATATGAAATTATCTTTGTTCCATTGATGAGGTCTTTTCATCTCCCCATAACTCGGGGTCAAGTTACCTCAGAGTTGATTGAATTAATATAACTGTTATCACCTGTTCTGAAACCCAAAACTCTGAGTAGATCAACTCAGAGTTCAGACTCGTTGGTTGAACCGGCTTTTTGAAATGGACCCCAGGACATAGGCTACTAAAGCTCTGGCTAGTTGTGCTAAAAATGGACCCATCTGTCAGTGCCCGATCCGTACCCGGAACACAATCCGTTTCAGACGTTTCTGCGCATACAGATCGGGCACTGACAGATATCATCATCAGAATCAGTCTGACAGCGCTCTGAGATGACATCATCGAGGTCAGAGGTTAATAGGTCAACCTACAGACCATGGATGTTGATAACAGCTAACCCCGCACTCAGAGGGGAATGGGACCATGGATCTATTATACATCCATGAATAGCTCCAGCATATCATATCTAATTTCGTTGGAATGACTTGTAACGACACCAAATCTGGGTGAGTAAATGATCGTATTTTATGCTAGAAATGAGGTCCAATTGTAAAAAAAAAAAAAAGGAAAAAAAACGGCAATTCCCCTTTAATGGGGACAGAATGAGAATAATCTATTGCCAAGAACACTGATGGGAAAGCTGTGAATGAATTTCAACAACTGAATAATATCAGGTTTTCATCATGTGGTGCAAGAAGACAGGTAAAGATGTTCAATCCAAAAATACATTTAAAAAAAAATCTGCATCCAAGTAGATGAAAACCTCTCCAAATAGAGAAGCCAGTCTGTCAGAGTATTGACTACAGAGGAGGCAGCCTTTTACATACTGGGATCTGATAGCCTGCAGGTTATGTGTGCAGCCTGGGTTACCATGGTGACACGCACAGCTTGAAAAGTGAGTCATTGCAGTGTGACCCGAACGCCAGCCGGGGTTAAGCCCAAAGTTAGTTTGCTAACCACTAATCCTGCTTCATGGGACACAACACAAGAAACAGAGGTGACAGACACTCAGAGAGCGACGGCAGCTGCTGCTGCAGCGGTGAACAGACTGACAAAGATGGCTGAGGAAACATGAGGATTTCAGCTGTATCAGTGACAGCGGTGAAGATAATCCTCTAACAAGCTCACTGAGCAAGAAAGGTTTCAGTGCAGGAAAAGTTGACCATGACATGTAGGAACGGCGGTGTAAACAAAATCTGCTTTTCCACAAGACAACACAACTGATCAGAGGTAAGTAGGCCTAGTCAAAACAGTCAGCTATGAACCCAGGTTAAAGGAACATGTCCACATTTTAGGTAAAACATGCTTGTAAGCAAAAAGAATAATAATTGGTTGAAAAAAAAATTTCAGGTGGAAAAACACAGAGTTAGACGACAAGATAGCTCTGCATACAAAAACCATGTGAATTCTTGCACATATGGGTCCTACTTGCAGCCCCCCTTGGCAGTATTAGCAGCCCACATGGGCAACATTTTATGGCCCCCAGTGCCAGCTCATGATTCACCCACGTGAGGCCCACATGGCCAGGTGGGAGATCTAACATGGCTACAGGCCAGAAAATTTAGTTTTGACAGACGAATATGTGAGCACCTGGCAAATGAAGTGTTGAGCCAGCGCTTCTGATTAACAACTCTACAAAACCTTCGGCAGATATTATATGTCACGGTCATTCACAGATATGAGAGTGTAAAAATATTACAGCAGCTTTAAATCTCACTTTATATTCAATCTGAAATACTAAAGAATGGACTGCAAAACCTGCGGTATGGACCAATGCTGCATGGCAAGGCTCGCAAAGTCAAAGCGTGCATCATAGTGCTGGTTAGTGTGTGTGTGAGAGAGGGAGAGGGGGGGGGGTCACCCTCCCCAGCCCCCTGCCCAATTTTCACGGAGGCTGGGTTTCATCAGGTTTTGTATTTCAGACCTATTGATTATCTGCAGTGAGGGGGCCCTGTGACAAAACCTCAGCAGGAGTTCTCCATCTGTAATGAGCCATGTGCCAAATACAGGCTCTCTCCTTCAACCCCCCCTCCACACTCTCTCTCTCTCTGTGTTATTGCTTCCCTGGTTATGAAAGTGAGGTATAGAAATATGCCCTCCAATAACAGCAGCAGTAAAGCTCACGCTGGTGAAGGTTTCTTTTATAGGATGATCCAATCTACTGTGAATCAATAAAAACATTCACAGCACTGCACATTTTTACCCAGTAACACACATGTAACATCTTGGGTTATATTTCCTGTTATTCCGTGTGTTTCATGTGAAGGTTGCAATCGGTTAACTGATCGATCCCCCTTCAGTAAGGCCCAGTAGCCCCTGTAGTCCTCTCTTCCTAATCGATTCCTATCTCTCTGACCTTTGAGTCTGCTGTAGACAGGAGTGCAGCACAAAAACAGAGATGGAGAGCGACACCTGCAGGCATACAGCATCTCACTAGCAACACTTAACATACAGACAACACACATGAAGGTTTTAGGTTTAAATCTCTAAATAATTAATATTCAAGTCACTGGGACCTCGGATATAGAAGGAAAAAAAACACCTTCCTTTCCACGAGGAGTTGCCTCCATCTTGTGGCGGAAAGAGGAACAACTGCCCGTTGACGTCACTGTCGTAAAAAAGAAACACACACCTCGTGGAGGCGTCACTTTATGGCAAATGTCTCATTTTAAAAAGAGGACATGGCTTCTTCGGTGATTTGTAAAGAAACACAGACCAGGTACACACACAACAGCTGTTATTAAATGAAGCTTATTCGAGAAATATAAAATGTTAACGGACTGAACCGTCATGTCTGCTGTTTGTTTGTTTTTTAACGAAACTAGACGTAACTGTCGCATGCTGTGCTTTGAGTGAACCTCCTGTTAGCTAGCACATCTGTAAACAAACTAATTATGGGACAATGTTTGTTTTTGACGTTGTTATTTCAGGGTGAGCTCAGTGCTAAACAGAGACGTGAAGCAGTATGGAAAGAAGTACATGTTTGATTGCAATGAAGAGACATGCTGGAATTCAGACCAGGTAAATCTCTGATGGGTCCCATTGCCATACAACATACAGCATATCTCAGTGTAATTAGAACAACATTCAGCATATCTCAGTGTAATTAGAGTGTTTATTAATCAGTTTGTCCAATAATGTAAGACAGGAAATAAAGGAGCTTGTTTAAGTTCAGGAAGTAGTAGAGTTGTGCATAAAGCCCATAAAGCTCCATACTATGTATTTGTTCTGCTCAGTACCTGAACCAGACTATTATTCTTGTCTGAAGACCTGTGTTGATCAGAATCAAGCTGGTTTAGTGCATGAGCACTGCATGAACGATTCCCACCTGACAGCCTGTACTGGTTACTAGTTGTCATGTTATTTTATTTTTGCAGCTAACATCTAGTCAAGGCATTTAATCATTTAATACTAACTGGAACTGCCACATTAATGGAGCTGCATCCTCGGATTGATTTATAAAGCTATGAGCAGCTCTTCCATTTGTGTTGTGTATGTACTGGCATCAAGCACATCCGCTGCTATACTTATCCAAAGCCTGGTTATTCAAGATAGTCTTCCCAGAAGAACCTCCCTGTGTGTTACTGTCATTGTTGCATGAGGCATTGTGAATCTGTTGCAGGGTGAATGTCAGTGGGTGACTCTGGAGTTCCCTCAGTCCGTCACCGTGTCAGAGTTAAAGGTCCAGTTCCAGGGAGGCTTCTCAGCAAAAACATGCAGGCTGGAAGGTAAAGCATAGAGATTATATTTTCCGGTTGTCGACCTCATCATAAATGGTGTCCTGATGTGACTATCCACGGCCTTCTTTCTTTTTTTTTTCCTGTTTTCTATCGCAGGTGTGACAAGATAACCTAAATGATTTTCCGCTTGTGTTTTTTGCAGGTTGCCCTAAAGATGGAGATTTTACAGTGATCAGCCATATTTACCCAGAAGACAACAACTCGCTTCAGATATCCTTAAATTTTATAATCCAGCATTTGTGAGGGGAGATTAGAGTGGGTACCTGGGAGATTTTACAACAAACTGTGACAGATTTATTGTAATTATTTTTTCATTCAAGTGTGTGTGTGTGTTTCTCTATTAATTTAGACTCTTATTATGCATCAATTTGACTTTCAGACTATGATGCACTCCATAAGTAATCTTAAATTAGAATAAAGCTCCCGTATCAGGCAAGTGTCAGAGCTCCATCCTCAAACAGAAACATAATACCAAATATAGGTCTGCTGTAACACCATAAAAATTCAGTCTGATAGTCTACAGCAGCGTTATTGCGGCAGCTCAGGCTGTACCTGTCACTCTAGGAGCTGTGCACTTCCTGTTGCTGCTCAAGATGGTTCATAATAAGTAACTGACAATATTTTCCTGGACATGCTTCTCATTATTACCATGCTTATCTTGTTCTTAACTCCACACCCACAGCTTTCCCATACAGGAGGCCCCTGCAGTGGACAAAGTAAAAATAATGTTTGAGAATAGTGCTGACTTTTTTGGGAGAATAATTGTTTATTCCTTGGACATCCTGGGGGAAAAATCCTCATGACCATTTTTTCACCCTCTCATGAGACAGGATATGACCCCTGTGTAACCTACAGGACGCAGGATGGTGTGGTGGCACTCGGGAATGTCATCTGCACTGCCACCTCCTCACTGATGTGAATGTGGCCTTTTTTGGTATGGACACTTTTGAGGATCTTTGAGGATCTATCCAACAGTCACTCAAGAACGAGAGGCACGGCATGTTTCTGAAACAGTGTTTTATTTGCAGATCTTAATGGTTTTGTGGTGATGATAAGAGCACTTGTAATCACTTATAATCTATGTGTATATTGTGCCTTTTGAGTTAAAGTGGCATTCAAGTGGAACAAACGGTATAAAAATACATTTTTATTAAAACTTCTTTACAGACCTCTTTTGCTGTCCTCTAGCCGAGCAAAAATAATTCTGCTATGTAAAGGGGAATGCACACAAATGGAATAAACCGTTTATAAATTAACAAATGCTGTTTACTCTGTGAAAATGTGTTTGCATATGTGTCGATCTATTACAATGACTTCTAAAGGTGACAGACGTCTAAGTCATCCGACCACCAGTGAAAACTGGCCGTAGATCTGAGATCAACTGTGTCAGGCTGTTCCTTCCATTTATTTATTTTAACTTGTGTCATGTTGGCGTTGGCGTTGGCTTGTAGAGTTTCAGAATATGGTCCTCCAACACTTTCTGAACTAGAAAACAATTAATGAAAATGTTAGTTTATTACAGCAAAACGTTAACATTATTATTAAAAAAAAGAAAAAATGTATCAGGCAGAAGACAATACATACTCTTTTTGTGTCCAAGGGCAACAGCTAAGGCCATTGGGCTGTACCCAGAGTCCGACTCAATGGTCATGTCTGCCCCTTTGGCTAAAACACAATACAGCAGTGGCAAATCCATAAAAGCAGTTAAACAGAATTTGCTAGCTTTTATCATGGCTCATAGACAAACATTGTACCTAAAAGTGCCTCTACACATTTGATATGGTTCCCTCGTACAGCATAAAGAAGAGGAGTTCCACCATTCTGTGAAAAAAAACACAAACATACAGTGTAATTATTATAATTTCAGTGTTTACTAGACTTTTTCAGCCATCTTGATGTGCATTATGCTGTTGTGACTAGTAAATCTTGTGGTGGTGTCTCATAATGTGTGACAAAGTCATAACCAGTCATGTACCCAGTCATAAGTGTTAATGTCAACTCCATGTTTGAGAAGAGACTCAACAATGTCCACATAACCTCCAGAGCTGGCCAGTGTCAGGGCACTCTCTCGCTCCCTCGCAATTGTTTTGGGGTCTGCTCCCTGAAATGTAAACGTCATAAACACAGTGTGAGATAATGCATTTAGTCTTGATGACATCTACATGTATTTATGGTCAGCAGCGCAGCAGCAATTGCTTACTTCTAACCTTTTCCAAGAGAAAATCCACCATCGCTTTCTCTCCAAACGCTGCAGCCCACATTAGAGGTGTGAATCCCCGTTCATCCTGTTTGCTGAGCAGTGAACTGTCTGCAAAATAAAAACCCATCGCAGCCCAACATAAAGAATTATTTAACAATAAAAAATATGATGTGTGTGTGTGCTGTCCGTGCTGGTGTTTTACTGCTTGGTGGATGGAGGAGAGATCCATATTCCTCACCTTTACTCAGATGGGCAGCCACTTGTGAAACCTCGCCTTGAGCTGCCAGCTGATGGATAGACAGAGCTGATGGAAATAAAAACCAGAGTAACTTCATGTGGTCAAGCCAATGAAAATAAAGTACATACTTGTCTAATCATCACAACTTCCCTTACATCAGAGCAGCTTTTGCTTGTACTTACAGTCTAGTGTGGCTGGCCGCAATGTGATCTCATTCCCACGCTGTTTGTTGGTCAGAGTGGTGGAGTGTTTGAACAAACCCTCTTCATCCACATCCATGTTCTCTGGAGACACCAGCACAGGCAGATGGGCCACAGGCATGTCAGTGAAAGCCATATATTTTTACTGATAATTTAAAGAAATCAAATGACTGCATATTACACTGACAAAAATATTGTACCACATGTTTAAAAGGGCTAAATAAAAGGGGAACTATAGTAACCTACCATTGGACCGCTCATCTCTGGACTCGTAGGAACATGCATTAGCGTTAGTTGCCTGGATTTTTTGGCCATCTGCAACCTCATCATCACCTCTGGCCTCCATGATCACTGCAATAATAAAACACAAGACAGGAACGACTAAATGCTGTGCTGCTGCTATCTGGAAAAAGTAACCAAAAATAACGTGTTTACAAAACAAAATTACATTGTACACTCACCACATCCAGTCTCACAGTCTAATTTGCGCTAACTTCCTCTCAGGGAAACTGAAAGTAAATTGTTTCAGCTCACGCGATGGATCTCGCTGGTCATCGCAGTGTGCCCACGGTACATTACTTATCGCCCAGTTGATTTGCTCTTTAATGAATCAGTTATTTCTGACAAAACGGATGAATCACCCCGTGTTAACGTAGCACAGCGGCTGATACTCTTGGAAGGAAGAACTGTTTTTCTCTCAATCGATATTTCTGTCCGGAATATTGTCGTGTGACACATGACAACAAAAACACGGAAGTGGTAGGAATCAGCTGACATAACTCGCTCAAGGCTGCACCGTGTTGTTGACAGTTTCCTAAAGACACAACCTGCCAGCACCATGGAGGACCAGGAGATGCAGCTGAAAGTTAGACGAGGTAAATACAGGCTACATAAATAAAAATGTCACTCACCTCATCGTTGCCTGGCGGCTAAGCGAGAAGCTGTTAGCTTTGACGCTAAGCTAACAGCCCAACGTTATCGTGCCATTTGGTAGTGCGGCATTTATCCGTGTCCACTATTTTTGGACGTTTTCTTCTGTTGTTTTCCAACACCCTCTCTGTCTGTCTGTACTTCTTTCACTCTACAGTGTCTGACAAATTCACGGAGAGCATGTACGTCCTGGCTAACGAGCCGTCCGTGGCTCTCTACAGACTACAGGAGCACGTCCGGAGGTCGCTGCCTGAGCTCGTGCAGCACAAGGTATTCACACTGTGTCGTAGGCTGCTCCACTACTCTTGTAGGGAGGTGTGGGAAGAGAGAGGAGGTTTGGTAGTCAATATCATAGTCGTTGAAATGCACAGTAGTAAAGAAATAAGTCCTATTGATATTTAAAAATCTACTTCAGCCTGTATCTTATTCTGAAGGTCTTCTCCACAGCAGACATTCTGAGGAAAAGCACAGGTGTTACTAATAACATTAACGATTATTCCTCTGCCTTTCATTGGTGAATTATGGTTGGTTATTCGCAACCAAATGTTTATGCACTCCATGATACTGTCTCATCTTTCTTACTGTGTTACAAACTCTATAAACAGACCTAAAGGTACTGGAACAAAAAAGAAAAAGAACTTCCATCTAATCATTGCTGTAATATCATTAAAAGAAATGAAGAAATTGACCTTAGACAGCTTAATGTTTATGGTACAACATCTACCACAAGAAGTGACTGTTATCTTATACGATCTCAATCAACACAATTTTCTAGGATAGTCTAGGATAGTCAGTATCAGGGAGTGCAGTACAATGAGCAGCTTTAAAATTAGTATTAAAAAGTGGCTGAAGGAAAAACAGTCCTGCACCCACTAAAATGAAGTTGTATGGGCTCTATGCACAGCTACACTACTTCCTGAATTTAAGACAGCTTTTTATTTCCTGTCTTACATTATTGGACACACTGATTAATCCAGGTGTGTCTGACCATTGTGACTACTCAGACACACCTGGATGAATCCGTTTCTATTTCTTTCACATCTAACACAGAGCTAACTGTTGCCTCGCCATGTGATATATATGAAACCTTAACAGGCACTGTTCTTACAAGATGATCAGTGATATTCATTTCACGTCACATCTGCGTGGTCAAAATGTTTTGGTTCACTGTATTTGCTTTTCTGTAACTTCTCAAACAGACCGACATGCAGAGCTGGGAGCAGCAGAGTCAAGGAGCCATCTATACTGTGGAGTATGCATGCAGGTGAGGAAATGAACAGACCTACATGCTTCCAAAACCACAATGGCCCAGTTATGTTCAGTTTGTTAACACTTGAACTGATCTGTTGGTCTTTGCAGTGCTGTGAAGAGTATGACCAACAGCAGCATGTATTTCAAAAACATCGACGGTCTTCTCCGTCAAGCCATCAACATGAAGGAACAGATTAGCAACTCTCAAGGACGCAGGTAGGAGGCAGCAGTGAACATCTTCACTGAGACATGGTGGTGTCCATAGTGTTAGGGTGGGCAATATGGTGGTATTTCAAGATTATAATCATTACACAGGATGTAAAACTGTATGTAGTGTAATTAAGTATAATTGTGTTTTTGCATTTGCAGTGTTTTGCATAATAAGTGATATTATAATAGATAGAAGGACCGATTCTTTCTGGTCCTTTGCTGAATTTTGTTGGATCTTTTTCAAATTTTCAAAATACGTTTCCGATTCGGAAAAAAAAGCAACACAATATGCTAATTGAAATATATTGACATTTGTTGAGAAGAATCTAACTCAGTTCTTCCATTTCTTTCACATGCACAAAGCAGATTCAGAGATTAAGCCTAACAGTTTTTAATATTGTGGCAGTTGCATGCAAATGCTGTACCTGTTGATACCAGATATATGAAGGATCAATCAGCCATAACATTATGACCACTTTCCTAATATTACCTGGTACCTTAGAAGCAGATCCTTTAAGTCTTGTGAGGTGGGGCCTTGATTGGAGATATGGCTGTCCACATGGTTTAAAGAAAACCAACAACTTGGAACATTGATTTAGTTAATAACTATAACCAAAATAACCTTATCAATAGCTGAAGTTGAAGCACACACTTCTACAGTGTAGATGTTGGCAAAACTCACTGTGCAGCATTAAACAGACAAGCGAAAATTCAAAGGAGTTTATTTGTACACATAGAAAAGTGGAGTAACAAAAGGTAAATCTAAGAGAAGCTACATACACTATGTACAGGTGTGTTTGTGTGTTTATGTATCTGTGTAGTATGACCTCAGACAATAGAAAAGATGGCAGAAGGTGGTTCCTTTGTCTTAGGACAACTGTAACCAAATGGCTGTCCTTGTGCAGTTGGTTCCAGTTTGGTTGAGGAGAGTTTCTTGGTTGTTTTTGCAGAGTTAGTCCGTAGCTTCTTTTCTTACATGGCCCAGTAACTGAGTTGGATGCCGATAACTGCATCCCCAGTTCAATGGTTGTCCTTCCTTTAGACCAGTTTTGGTTTGAACTAACCAGTGCAAATCAGGAGCAGCGAACAAGACCTTCAGTTTTTGAGAACCTCTGAAGTCTTTCACATCCTTACTCCTGCCTGATTTTGCTGCTTTCAACACGTCAACTTTGTGCACTGCTAACCTTGTAAATGTTCACTTGCTGCCTAACATATCCCACACACTGACAGGTGCCATTGTAACGAGATAATCATTGTTATTTCCTCCACCTGTCAATGGTCATAATGTTACGGCTTTACATGACAGCAGTAATAATATATATCAGCCATCTCTCACCGTGCCAAACCAGCTCCTCTTTTGAGGTGGTTACATGTACAATCATTCTTCCAAACTAAAAGTAACTTTGAAAAAATATCAGATGAATATAGACTAACCTTTCTGGCCATATTTCCCACCCTAACAGTGTCAAACAGCCACTTGTGGGTCCTTCAGTGTCTTCACTTTTATATTTCTGTTCATTATTTGCTCCACTTCATATCTTTGTTCATGTATGACATTTGTTTATGTTTGTTTATTTTATCCACCATTTATTATCATTTTGTCAATTATTACTTTGGGACATCAGCTAATATGATTTTTTTTTTACCAGTTAATTTACCCCAGCATGTGCAAAATATTCATCAGCGTAGATCTTAACTTGTTTTAGTTTGTATTGTTGTATTTGTTTTTGGTGTTTTGTTTTTTTTTTATTTCCCACTGACACCTACATGCAGCTTACATGATGTGACCCCCTCCCTTCTCCTAGTCCCCTTGTCTCTGCTCCACATGCCCCATCCACTTCCTCATGACCACTGAACAGAGGTGTCCAGGTCAGTAAATCCTCCATTAAGACATGAGACTTTTGTCAGCCAGGTAGCGATAAGTGAGATGTGGAGTAAATTTATCTTTCAAGATTTTGTAAACATTATTTTAATGTCTCATTAAAGTGTTCAGAATCATTCTACTTGTATATTTCCATATGAAATCATTCCAAAAAACACAAAACAAAGTACTCTGCACATTGTGCACAAATATGTGGCAAAAAAAACCTGCCATATACAGTGAAATAAAGTATTTACATTATTACGATGAAAGCTATCAGTTTGCCAAATTGATACTTGGGCAACATTGGTGTTTATGATATTTCAATCAAGTTCACTGATGCAAAACACTACAAATTATACAAAATATGCTGTATATGTTTGTCATTGAATTAAAACTGCTTTATAATCCCAACAGGAGAAATAAATTGATAAATGTGTACATTTAGGTATCTTAAAAATCTCAATCGCATGTTGTTTAATCAGTCAGGATAAACATGCTGAGTGTAAAATAATACACACGGACAGTTTTACACCTCTTTGAGAAGACACTTGTGTTAGCAGTCCTCTTTTGACACGCATCAAAGTCTTGAACCATAATCTCAGTTTCCTATACGTCACACAAGTGTGGAGTCTTTTGCAGAGATTCCTGACTTGCGTGCAAGGACACTCCTCATCTCGTTGTTGACCCCATTCCAGGGTTTAGCCTGGGCCTGGAGTAGACCAGATTCAGTAGACAGGGTCCTGTGCATGCGGGGACAGCTGCCGCCACTGCTGTAGCCGTCTTTATCACTAGCATGGTCTTGTGAGCCTCGAGCAGGGGAGTACTGGGGTTGCTGGTATGGTTCCCGTTGTCTCGGGTTGCTGCAGTGAGGGTAGGAGGGGATCTGATGTTGGAGGTGAGACTGGGTACGATGCATCCGTGGTTTGTCCACACCTACTTTGAGCTCGCAAGGCCGCGATGCAGGCGTGCTTCCGTGATCGTTCTGGTAGAGGGTGTCGAGGTGGTCACCGTGATAGTGCTTAGAGCTGTGGGAAGTTTTGACCAGAGAGTGGATTACAACGACCAGCAGGATTAGAATCCCTGAAGAGAGGACGCAAGCACTGGCAATACCTGTCTCCATCTCAAATATTAGCAGCATAAAGATGGACATTGCTGCCAAAGAAGAGACAGAGGAGGGGGGAAAAACAGAGAATTTACTCACACAGAAGAAATGCTAAATATGTTCCTCTGTTTCAAGTAAACAATCTTAATCTGCAATGAGCCAAATAACTCTGCTCAAAGCTGATTTTGGAAGTTGTGCTTTTCTACTTAAATCCCTACTTCCTGCTCACACCTTTTCTAACTTTGGAATTACAAAAATGTCTCTCTGTGTGTTGAAATGTCATACATAGGTCCAATTGTTCTCATCTGAGTTGTCCTATGTTTGTCTGCAGGAAAAGAACCACAGACCCCGGCATGCTAAAGGAAGGGGGAGAAAAGCACAGCTCTGGGATGTGACGTGATTTCCTTAGCCGGTGGTGGTGGTGTTGCTTTCTACAGTCCCTTGCTCTGCTACTTCTTGATTGCAGCCAAAGTGGGGTCATAAGGACGACACCCCCTCATCACAATGGAGTGACTGCCTCCAGTGACCCCCACAGTACAAGCCGCTCAGTGGAACAGAGCACCACAGCGCTGCCAGGTTCAGCATTAAAAACACTTAAGTCATGGACGCTGCTCAAAGAATGCATTGTTCTCTTGGACTCACTGGATGGACCAGAGAGAAAGCAGCAGGGCTGTTTTTGCCTCTGCTGTTGAAATTCCATTGCAGTGCCCATGGTTTGGCCCTTAGTTTTCAGTGTTTTGTTAGTTTGTTGTTTATGTAGCTAGCATGCAAACTGTGTTAAGGCTTAGTACACACGCACACATTGAAAACAAGAGAAATGTGCTAAACGGCAGTAACAGGTGCCCAGCTCTAACCAGCACTGCATTATCGAAATATACCTTCATGCCAGAATGGGGAAAAATGTTCAATGGAGAATTCAGACTTTTAACAAAATAAGATAATCACATTTTCACACTTGTTCGTACCTGCCAAGTAAACAGAGACCCCCAGGCAGAACAGGCCAATAGCCACATGTCTTACAGCTCTGCTGTCCAGAAGGAACCAGTCTGCTCTGTTGAAAGAAAGAAAGAAATGACACGTTTAATGTCCTGGATGTTTACATTTTAACATCACTAAGTTTTTAAATAGATACTTGATTTTATGCAACTTTTATGAATTTTAATTTCTTTGATTTCTGTTTAGTCAGTTGTCTTTTGTTGTAGTTTTTTGCACCTTCCTTGCTTTCTTTTTCTGTGCTTTTTTTATTTTTTTCCCCATATCAGAGCTTTGAGTCCTAAAAAAGGAAAAAAAAGATGATGATTATTGGGGTCAGTTTAAATGCTAGATGTTCTATGCCCAACTCATTATTATTCACATTTTCTTGGAATGTCCCCCTGTCAGTGGGGAGGTCCGGGGGCATGCTGTTGGATTTGTAAACCGACGTGGGAAAGGACCAGCCAGAGGCCGTACACTGGGTGCATAATGAGAGGGAAGCCATTGTTTCGATTGGATTCGTAGGGGTTGAGAGGTGGGGGTGGACCAACAACATTGCACTGAGGGCCTCTGCACTCTGACACATAAGGGCTTTTATGCTTTCTGAAACCATGTTTTCTTATAATGAAACTTAATGGTTAAATTTAACATCCAGGATAAGGTTGTGGTTTACAGAGAATAATTAAAGAAGAAGAAACGCATGCTGAGCAGATTAAATGTCAATATCCACTTAAAGCCACAGCATCAGTCACTGACTGTGTGACCAGCAAGAAACTCTTGTAGGATGAAGTGTTATGCCTTATGGTGAAAGTGACATATTTATGAAATAAATCACATTATGAAAGTCTTGTTTGATTGAGCCTCAGAATTCACAATCAAGTTGAGTTTTTAAAAAGGCCCCATAGCTGCATATCTTACAGCTCTTTTGTACTGTATTTCATTATTGTAGCCTAAACATTTTTATATTTTCAATGCACATAAATGGTAGTTTGAATAACATTTGGCTGTAGTTCCTATAGTCTATTGTAATAGTAGTAGTCAATGCAGATAGGAGAATAAATGTTCAAAATTGTTCTGTAGCTAAAAAAGAGTTTAAAGCAAATTGACATTGTCCCCTATACAACATCCTCTCTCCAGACTTTGCTAAAATTAGCCATCATAGGCTAGGCTACTGGTCAGCCAGGACCAAAGGCTGTAGCAACTAAAAACCCCACAGTGAACTGAAATAAGCAAGGGCGTTTTTCGTTGTATCTTTAAGTCTTGTTGTTTGTTAGGTTTTTACTAATAAACTCAGCCTTTCAGCTTGAGAGAAAAATAATGTTATTTCTCATTTTAAAACCTCTATTCTACTTTAAAAAAGGTACCCTGCCTGCATGAGTGTCTCTGTGTATTAACATTGTACAAATGAAGTGTTGTTCGGTCACAAATGACCGGAACTATATGTTTTCTCACTGTTTACATCCACAGCAGACTGATACGAGGGAGTGAGGCGGCTGCAATGGCCGCCGGGGAAATTACAGGTGGCAGAAGAGTAAGGTAACACACCGCCTACTTACATAGCATAACCTACCTGTCAGTGTCCTGCTCTCCTCTGCACACCTCGGTGGAGAAGTAGCTGTGGAGGAGACACACCACCACAGAGCTCAGGTTGAGGGTGAGGGACAGGGCAGACAGCACCGTGGAGACCGGCAGCAGGACGGCCCAGACATGAGCGGGTATAACCGTGGAGGTGGAAGGGGGAGACTCCTTCACGGTCGCCTGCTGAGACTGCAGCTGGAAAATCAAAATGACTGATAAAACAGACATGATGGCCGATAAAATCCCCAGCAAGGACAGCACTATTAGAGACCGCTGGCTGTACTTCTGCGTCATCTTTAGCCTTAAAAATCTCGGTAGGCGGTAGGGGTTTCTCCTGCAGGGGATGAAAACTTTTCCTCTCCCGGTCGGACTCTTTTCTTTTAAAAGCAGCTCTTCTCCGTCGCGGTTCCTATAAAACTCCCCAAAAGTGCACTGGCATTGCAGTGTGTATTCAGCGTTTTCCTCTGTCCTTCCAGGATGAAGAGTTTCCTCCCCGACATGGATTTTTGCAGCACTTTGCCTGTTCTGCTGGAGCGCCCCGCTGCCCCGTCCGAGCATGTGATGTGCTTTAAATCCCCCAGATTAAAAAGTTCGCAACAACAATGGAGTTTTTCTCTTGGATCCTCAGTAACAATGCGTTGACGTGCTCCTGCGAGAGGAAGAGCTCACTGACCAAACACAAAACACCGTGGCAGGACAAAGGACTCCAAAACATCTCATCCCATTATCATCTCTATTAAATTGTGCGTTTAATTGCATTGCATTTTTTAATTGTCAACAACAATTTTAGATCTACCCTAAAATCCTAATTTTTCCAATATGTATAGGCGTTATGTGCGTGTATATTTTTTTTCCTGCGTGATATCTGTTACAGTCTTATTTTAGATTAGCCTACTTCTGCCGTGATGCAGAATAGTATCCTAATAAAGTGATTAAAGGATTACAATAGCTCTTTCCATCAGCATGTGATATTCTGCTGTTCAACACTGACTGAAAGCAAATAGACACTGCATAAAATAAAATAAAATTAAGAATATTAAATATATAAAAAAAAAGAATAGGCCATAATAAGATAAAACATATTGGAGAAAAAGATCTAAAATTGTTCCACTGCAGAATTCATAAGAATTTACTGCAGCAGCAATGACCATTTTAGTTAACCCCTGTTTGTTATTAATTAAACACCCCTTTTTATTGTTGCTCCAACTCCTCACAATCTCTGAATGGAATTAACTTGACCCCAGCTGCTGTGGCAAAACATTCACAGTTTAGGAATGCACTTTATTTCAGTCCACTTATTTTACATCAACTGTACTTCGACACCTATGTGCGTACTGCAAATGTGTAATGAAATGAGTTGTTCGTCCACTACTTATTTAATACAATTTGTTATTACTATTCACAACGTACGTAGAGTTCATATAAACTACCAGTGCTGGACCGTAAGCACCTTGACTTACTTACGGTCTGTGACTTGTTGCTACAGAGGTCTTATTGTTCTGTTAGAGGTTGGGGTATGGGGGGTTGGGGGGGTTAAAGGTGTAACATGTTCTGTTGAGATGTAGATAAGAAAGGCAGCTATAAAAGTACACAATGTGAACAATTGCTCTCACACATGTACACTGACCATGGAGGTTATTTCTGAATTCGACAGCCTCACCACATGCTCTAAAAGGGTCGTGGCTGATCTTGTCGAAAGCAGAAGTGAGAAGTTTCAGGAAAATGAAAAAAAAAATGGACTTGATACGGAAAGTTCTCAAAGGCGCTGTTATCTCTATATTTTCTACTTCATGGCTTTTGCCTCGTATAATTAAATAATGATGTTAAACAATCACAGTTGCGATTCAGCCCTCGCTCTCCTGATTGACAGACCGCCGCTCACAGTGGTGTGAGCGAATATATTTATAAGAAATATACTTGCATAATCACCACACTGAGGAAAGCAAGAATTTCCCCTCAGCTACAGGTGATTAGCAGCCTGTATTTACAGCTGGGGGTTTGCACTATTCTCTGTTGGCGTGATGTTGCCCATACAGATGAATCCTGGCGGTAAAGGCTGTGCCAGTCTGTAGGGATGTTACTAACTATTGCATCAGATGCACAGTTTAAGTCACCTCCTGGGATGTTAAACTGTGTGTGCGTGCGTGCGCGTGTGTGTCTGTAGTTGTGCATGCATAAGTATAGCGCTATATGTGTATTGATATGTTTATCAGTGTGAGTGAGTGTGAAAGAGTGTTGTCTACAGTTCCACAGATGATCTGTGCTAATAAATTGTCACTATATTATTTTTAGGAGTAGCACACATTGTGTCACATCCCAAAAATAGTCAATAATGCAACTCATTCAAGTTATTACCTCTAAATATATCTTTTAAGCTGACAGCATGTCTGCTTTCCATCAGTGTCTTAGCTTTGATTTTAATGAATTTATTGCCCCTTTTTTATTTTATTTCTTTTACACCTCTCACTGCATTCATTCATTGAAGTCCATGGGCGGACTCTAGTGCAGTTATGGTTCAACAGCTTCGCCACAACACAACACAATACATTTAATTCAGTTTTATTTGTCACTTTCATGAGAAACCATTGGCTTTACATCCTTTCTAAAGCCAATGTTGAACGTTTGTCGTGAATGTCAGAGTTGCTAATCAGATTGTCACTTTAATATTATTATTCTTATGATATAACTCATGTAACTTATTGCTGTTGTTGTGATAAAATTACACTTAAAGTTTCACTTCGCACTTGGGCTTAAATTGGATGAACTTTGTGTAGTTTATTCAAAACAGCAGCAGAATTCAGCCATGACGCACAGAGACAACTGTGACCCAGTCTTGTAGTGATAACACAGAGGCACTGAATTTATAGATATATGACACATTATTAATCTAGAGGGATTGGGTGAATTACCAAAGGACCAAGCAGAGTGAAGTGCTGCCAGTACAGAGCTGAGACTTTTGTCTTACGGCTGGTCTTCAACCAGCAGTCGTTAAAGCTGCACAGTCATGTCAAAATAACATCTATTTATGCGCAGCTATTTTGCACTAAATTAAATTATTGTATAACATAATTAAGAGTTTATTTAAAAGTCCATGGTGTGCACAAAACCTAAAGTAACTCAGAGGTTCCTCTCAAAAACTAATAATGTGGGACTTTTTGGACAGACTGACATCACTGAAAAATACTGTTAAATCATATTATCACTCCCCTGACTAAAAGTAAATGATTATCACAGAAAGTTGTGCCTGGACTTCCTCAGAGGACATGACATTAATCTGAGTGGTCATAAGATTATGTATTAAAAAAAAAAAAGACACACACAAATATGCATTTGTTTTGTTGAACTCATGTTTAATTTTTGCTTCCCTTGAACATGCACAGTTTCACCTCTTCAAGCCTATCAAGGGAAACCACTCACAGCTCATGAACTTTGTGACAAGAGCTCACATATATATATATGGTCATAAAAATGCTGTACATCTCTGCTTTACATGCAGTTTACAGGAATCGTTATAAAACCAACAGTGATGAAGTCAAGATGTGGAGCAGGTGCGCGTCCTCAGGTCTTAAAAGGTGCTCAGCTACATGGAGATAATTAGAGAGTCCCAAGGAGGGAATAGCGGCACACCTTATAAAGAATACCAGTAGGTTTAGGCTCAGGTCTTCATCAGATTCAATATGCTGATGCGTTTCAGCCAAAAGGCTTTCCTCAGAGCGTATACCTCTGTTTATAGGGTTCACAAGCATCTCATTCACAATCATCACAATCATCCCCACCTTAGGGGATCACAAATAGATGCAGAACATCTAGTAGCCTACATATATGTGTAAATATTCAGTGGAACAGTTTATATTCATAGACACAAGAATGGTTACTACCCTATAGAGACATTATAGCAACAGTGAAAAATAATTGTTGCTAAAATAGTGAAGCTGTGCAAAATGCATCAGCGTAAGTGTGCTTCCTTGGGACTCTCTAGTTAAAACCAACAGTGATGCCTCTGGTGCATTTCATTCAACATTCAAGTTTTAGTTATAGGTGACAACAAATTAAGAAGTAGGCATAGTTAGTCAAGTAATAACACAATTATCAGCCTTCTTCACATAGGCTGTACGCATTTTCATGTGCTATGTAATCTACCAACTGTCATGCTTTAGATGTTATTTCCTTTACCAATTTTGAGGAGAAAATAGATTTTTTCCCCCAGCATGTGAATTGCACATCACAGGGCTGTACTTTCCCCTGCACACTGTCACCTCCCCCTCCCCTGCAGTATTGACATATTAGCCTACACGAAATCAGAACTAGCTTACTTCAAAGTTTGGTGTCTGTGCTGTAATGTAAGTCTTTTTAGTAGCCACAAATATCACAAATACAACTAATGTACCGTAGTGTAACTTCTGCTGTGAACCGTAGGCTGACAGCCTCGGCTGCCTGGTGCGTTGGAGCGGCGGCCGCGGGGGGAGGCGGAGGAGCGCGTCCAATAGCGCGGCCGGGGGGCGGGGCGTGGAGATGGAGTGGGCGGGGCTTCCGCAGCCAGCTGTTGGAAAGCAGCGCTCCTGAACCATCCGCTACTACTGCATCAGGTGAATATCTGTAGCTACATCAGCACAGGAGCCGAGCACAACGCAACTCTCCCTTCTGCTTCTCAACACATCTGCATGTGTGAGTGTCGTGTGTCTTATTTTCGACTTTCACTGTTTGGACGGACCTGACCGCGTGAGGTTCAACTCAGAAGTAAACAGAGGAAAGGAGATCGAGGAACAGGTGAGGTCAGATGCTCTGTTTTTCTGTTTTTGTTTTGATTTTTTTTAAAAAACCTGCTCGGGGTTTTTTTTTTCTTCTTTGAAATTTCGGTTTTTAAAGCAAATGAGCAAAGTTTCGTGAGGTTTCCTGTGTGTCAGAATCCTTGACACAGCTGTGAGTCAAGTACCTGTTGCTGTGTTATTGAGAGCAGCCTATAGATGAGGCTATATTAGACAGGGATGCTTGGCAACTCGGGGACAGACGGGCTATTCTTAAACAGTCTATTTTGAATGACGTCAGCAATTTATTAGGCCTAATTATCCGCAAACATTTTTTGAGCTATGTATTTTTACAGTTTTTATTTTTAGCGCCGAATAGCTCGCTGCTCGACTTCAACAAGCATCTCGGCTGAGTTTGTTCCACATTTATTCTTTGCCTCAAGTAGTCGCATAACTATAACTCCCCCCTGCTTTTTTAGATAGATAGATACAGTAGATAGATAGATAGATAGATAGATAGATAGATAGATAGATAGATAGATAGATAGATAGATAGATAGATAGATAGATAGATAGATAGATGCCCTTTTGATCATGCTCAGTCAAAATGTGCAAAAACTGCTTTTTTCAATCATACCATCTGTCTATTTCTTATTAAGGTGTGTCTTAGCTTCACATCTTTGTAGAGAGCACTGGATCATGAGCAACTTCATAAAGTCAGGAAAAGCTTTTTCTCCCTCTCCATGGAAAGATCAAATGTTCAGCTCATGACTGCGTGTACTATTGCTATTCTGGCTCTATCAAAAATATCAAGGCAATTCAATTATCTCCTGTTAAAATTAGACAAATATTTCCTCGCCATTACTCTGCAAAGGCCCGGTGAGCACATGAACTGTCTGACCCTGGAGATGGGTCACACACACACACAGGCGTTCATTTGCCCTCCTGACGACTTTAACCTTCAGCATAAAAGGGACATTCCTTCAGCTGAGATGCTCACTGTGAATGGGCCGAGAAGTGTGATGAATATAATTAAGTATATTAACATTTACTGAGAGGGTTTCCTGTTCTTATAAAGCACATCTCGGTTTTGATTTGGATGGGTTAGATGGTTTCAAAACTAGAATTATCTGCCCGTCACCCTCTTTTCACGTGGGTTTGAGAGGTTTTTATGCATTGGTTCATGCAAATGTGGTTAAAGATTTCTATTTATGGACACAGTTTTGGGTCTGGTTTCACACTTTACCCTCTTAGCTCCGGACTTCAATATAACTGAAATGAGTAAAACTCTGAACACAAGGCTGCACAACAGGCTGCACGCACTGCACACCAGCAGCAGCTTAATGCAGCAGTCGGAGTAAGCGCAGCTTCTCTTGTGAATGATTATTATTGTATAATCAACCCATGACTGAATGAAAGCTATAAAATATATATTTAAAAAAAAAACACAGAAGTGGAGCAGCGGTGCAGAGACATGCATATAAACGTATTTTATATTTCCCCACTTGGGGAAACTGATAACACCAAGGCAGCTCTTGATTAATTTTGCCCTTATATTTAGACGCATCTAACAGCCAACACAACAAATATGGACCCGTGTGATGCAGAAAACATGATTAGTTGTTCTACGAATCTGCCCTGCCGCCACAGAATAAGTCGTTTGCTTCCTTGGCTGATATGCATACACGTGTTTAGGTTGTTTTTGAAACATTTACACGGCATCATGCTCTGAATGACTCATGGAAAGAAAACCATTGAAGCAGAACCCCCAATACTCAACAAATGGCCCACTTTTTTCCCCTTCTCATTCATGCATACAGTTCACTGCAGCAAGAAAAACATCTAGTGCAATATATTCTCGGGTGTCGTCACAACAACCGATCAAACCTATTAAAATTGTTTGTCGCTGATTAGACAGAAGCTCCCGGGGTATGTGAGAGAGCAGGGCTGCTGGCGGCTGCCATGTGTCTGTCCTCAGTTTTTTCCACTGTCTGGCCTCTGGGAAGGTGTCTGACAAAGGTGGTGTCTCTCCCCGTAGAAGCTACAAGACTCTGGGGCAAGTGTGCGTGCAATTATTGCACTATTGCCGTACGCACTGTGACTCTGTTTCGCATTCGTATCTCATCATACTTCTGGGACTAATTGATGATGTTTAGAGGTGAACAAAAAAAAAGGCGATCGCGTTCTCTTCGAATGTCTGCAGAGGTTAAGGAGTTGGACCGAGGGGGCGAAGGGACGCAGTGATAGTTGTTGTGTATTTACAGACTTCAGATGACAGTTGTTGTGTGGGAAAACATCCAGAATTAGCAACGTGAGGCACAACGAGGCTTTTCCTGCCTGTCTCGGCCTTTAGGCCTTTGACAAACCTACTAAACCACACAGAGTCTATAGCTAACTCTACACCGTTTGTCTGGAGGTGCAGCTATATTTATCAAGCTAGTCATGTGTTCTTACAGAGCTGTCTGTGGTGGTGGTGATGGTCGTCGTTTGGTTATATCTGAGAAGAGAGGAACTTTCTGAGATAAAGATCTTTCTACCCTGTTGAGAACATATGTCTTACTTCCCCCTCTTCTCACCATTAACATGTCTTGATGTGAGATTGAATTGTCTCACTTCTTGTCCAAAAGAAGAAAAAAAAACTGAGCAGTTCGACCTGCTGTGACTTCAGACTGACTTATTAGAGATGGATGTGTTTTTCAATATGCACTTAATGTTTTTGTTCATCTGCAACTGTTCATCTGCAGTTGCGCCGAGGCGAACGGCAGTGATGAGTTTGTCTGCAGCTGTCAGTGCCGAGGTGTGTCTTGTGTCTTGCGGCATGCTCAGCACTGTGGATATCTCAGGACTTTATAAGGTAATAATGGGGGCAAAGAGGTGGATTCCTCCAGAAATGCCCCAGATGCCTGTGTGCCAAGCTTACGTTGAGAGGCGGCGGGCACTTTAGGGGTCGTGGGAACACGGGCGCCATATCCGCTCAGGCACCATCAGGAGGGACAGGGAACTATATATAGAGAAGTCCAATACATGTCTAGTATTAAGGGGAAAAACCAGTGAAAACTCCTCTGGGCTTTGGAGAAGGACTTTATGGTCGGGTCAGAAGAGTCAGACCAGCGCTAGTTGCTTGACTGATAGTGAGTGTAAAATGGAGATAACTCGCACACAGTGCAGGTTTGTGTATGCATTTAATTTAGTGTTGCAGCAGAGTCGCTTTATAGCTGTCTCCCATGTTGCAAAGAGTGAATAAAAAATCCTCATCGCTATAGTCTCCAGCTGTATATGGTCCTACAGGGGCAGGGGCAGGAGCGGGGGGCTTTCTAGACCAACAGATAAACACTTGGTGTGAGTTTCAGTAGTGGACATTCTCAGGCAAACCGCAATCCATCCACGTCTTCGCCTCCTGCCTGTCCAAATCCTGCTTCTTTTTTTTTTTCCTGACCTGTCTGTTCATGAGAGAGGAGTGGGTGGCTTCTAGGATCAGCCATCTTTCAAAAACACACCGTTTTCCTTCTACTGTTTGGTTTCAGCTATTGCCTGCTGAACCTTTAAAAGGAGCTATCGACTGTATTTTTAACCCTGTCTCTTGGGGCTGCACGGTGCAGCCGAGCACTGTGCTGCTGGCCCGGGGGTAACCCAGACTGTGGGGGTGTCAGACAGTGTGGACTGCTGGCCCGGCAAGGGCTGCTCTAACTTTAGACCGCATCGCCTCATGGTGGTAAAAATAAACACCCTACCCTTACCAAGGGGGAAGGGTCTTGAGTCACTTAAACCAAATGGATGACATTTTCCCACCAGAATTCTATGAACTTGAAGAGACATTTTATTGAGCAATACCGTCGTTGCTGTAAAATCTGGACACATAGATTGATGACAGATTTAAGAAGTGATAAGATTCTGATGACATGTTTTTCAACCAAATTTGATTTTCCTTGACAAATATCAGTGTTTTATGTCACATTCATTTAAAGCCGTTCACTGCAGCTGCATGAAAGCCCACAAGACAGAGACTCTTTAATGTTGTTACGTTTTCTGTTACAGGCGTCAGAGTCACAGACAGCAGAAAAAATGGGAAGAAAGAAAATACAAATTTCTCGTATTCTGGACCAGAGGAACAGACAGGTGAGCGTACATGCAGTATTTCATTTATATTTTATAAGACGACAATTTAAACCAGAACACCTTTGCATACATTTGAAAATACAGTACAACAAGTGACATTTGCAGAGTGATAACTTATTTTTTCAACAGTAGATTATTCAGCAATGATTTTGAGTTGCAGCTGTTGTCTTTCCGCTGCTACTGTAAAACTGAAGATTTGTTTTTTTTTTCGACTTTTGCTTGGACTCAACACAACATCTAATGATGTCACCTTGGGCTCTGACTCTATGATTGATTGATCTTCTCAGTTTTACTGACACTTTACTGACGTCAGGAGCAGCAACGAACAGCAGTGTTCACGCAAATGTCCGAGACGTGCAATAGACAGCAGGCTAGAGAACACAGATGCTGCAGCTGTAGCTGAGAGTCCAGCAGGGAACCAGAAACACACACACGTAATGCATTTTGCTGTACTGATCTGCATCGTGTTGCTCCTGCAGCGAAAACGTGTAGGTATGCTCTTGATGCTGCGTCACCGTGATGAAAGCGTGCACATGTTATAGTAATTATAGCGTGCATGCTTTCATCTTTCACATGCATATTGCAGTTGGAGTCAGATGAGTGTAAAAGCATCACTGAGGGACTGCAAAACTTGCTTTAAGAAAGTTTTAAGAGAGTTTTCTTCTGCCAAAAGGACTCAAGAGAAACAACCATCCACCGATGTAAATTCAATAAAATATGATCCAGTGTCGACAAGAAGAAAACACATTAAAGCTTGTTCAGAGTGCTTGCAAAAAATATTTGTTTCTCATATCTGATGTTTGTGACTTTATGTTTTTGGTGATAAGATTTTATTTGTTTTGCTTTGTTTTCAGAGTTTTTCTCTTATCTGAATTGGGGTCTGTTGTAGACAGTGTTGTTTGCTGCACAGAATGTAAAGCGTTCTAGGTCAAATTTGAGATTTTATTCTATATTAATATAGCCTACCTGAGCAGATACTCAGTACTATTATTGTATTTTACTACTATTATTATTATTTGCAAATGATCAGTTGGGATTAGTGTGTTCTGCTTCTCCATGAAAAAAAAACCCATTAATCTTTTGTCGTGAGTTATGAGCATTAATATGGTGGATACAAATGTTTTTGTGTTAATAGACTTTAGTTAGATTTTTTTTTTTTTCACTTATACACTTTGCTCTGACACAATTTGGCTCCTGCTCAGCTCGATATATACATTTGACCTCAGGTTTCAAAACCTTAGCAGTAGTGGTCTGGAGTCTGAGGTGAGACTAAAACCTCTGTGTACTTGTTCGTGGCACAGGTGACCTTCACCAAGCGTAAGTTTGGTCTGATGAAGAAGGCGTATGAGCTAAGCGTGCTGTGTGACTGCGAGATCGCGCTCATCATCTTCAACAGCACCAACCGTCTGTTCCAGTACGCCAGCACGGACATGGACAAAGTGCTTCTGAAGTACACGGAGTACAGCGAGCCGCACGAGAGTCGCACCAACACAGACATCCTGGAGGTATACGCTCCTATAGCTGCTATTAAATGACCTTCTAACAATATAGTGAATTTACACATGAATTTCAGGTGGTGACATTTTGAAAAAAAAGAAAAAAAAAAACTTGTGCTGTTCTATATTTCCATGTGATCACTGTGGGTGATTTTCCCCGTGCACTTTCTGTTCTGCATCAGACCCTGCGTAGGAAAGGCCTCGGTCTCGACGGCTCAGAGCTCGACAGTGAGGAGAGCATGCAGGTGGCCGCGGACAAATATCCTCTGAGCGAGGGCATGGATCTCTCTGTGGCTCGCCAGCGCTTCTATGTTAGTCCACACGCACACACATCCACACGCATCTCACAAAAAATGAGCACACAAAGCCCCAAACACTGAGAGGACCTGAGCTCAAACTGAAAGAAAGTATTTAATAGGTTTTGATCAACTCAGACATGATGATTCAGACTCAAAAGTACACAAGACCAAATATAAATCTGCCCTTTAAACCTACACTCATCCTGTCTGGCTGATAAGGTTCAGACTTGAGCTCTTATGCTGCTATTATGTGTGTGTGTTTATTTTTTAAATATTTTTTTCATTTTTTTATTTCAGGGTCCATCACTGCTCTCACCAGAGGCCCAGTTCCTGGTGTCTGCAGGCTGTGAAAATGGTTTCCCTAACTCTTCTGGATCCAGCATGGCGTCCCACAGACCCCCGGTCTTCAAATCTATCAGCTCCAGACCCAGCTCTGCCAGTCCTGCTGCACCACACGCACACACTGCATTCATGTCTCCACACTCAGGTGAGCTTCCTTCAGCTGCTCCTGTGAAACACAAGACTCATTTTTATTTACTCATTATTTATTTTAAAGGAAGATTTTCACCTGTGTTGTTGTTGTTGTCACCTGCATTACAGAATAAGTGCTAAACTGATTTACTCCTAACTTGGTGGAGACAGAGGTCATGGTGCAGGGAAGAAACCATTAGATTTTGGATCAGATCCAGATTATTTATGATGAATATTTATGAGTTTGTATTGTATTTCTACAAAAATAATCAAGATGAATTCATGCAATTTGAAAAATGTGACTGCTGCCATGACAAAAAAAACAAAAAAAAACACTCATGGCTGAGTCTAAAATAGCCGTTTGGTAACGTTTCATAAGATATTACCCTTTGTTTTCCCCTTAAAACAGATATAAAGTATTTGGCGTGAAAATCCATGAGACGCTCCTCTAGCCCTCCCGCTAAACGCTTGCTGTAAAATTCGCATGTACTGTCAATGTCTTGTGCAGCTGGCTGTGAACTCACAGGAAGTGTGTGTGTTTGTGTGTAGCCTATGTGTGTGTGTGTGTGCATGAGTGTGTGCACTAATCCACAAATGCAGCCGGCCTGTTTTGTGAAACTGGCCCTCCACCAGTGTAACAGCGGCTGGAACCAGTTCTGTGGTTTCTGTACAGAATGTATCACACCTGCCAGTCAGTCATGTCGGCCTCCTCTACAGTCTTTCACTATTTGGACGCTCTGTGATGTCATTTACAGTCATAGTGCTTTAAACGCATTTATTATGTTATTCTAATAAAAGGCACTGGTTTTTTGGTTTACGATCTGTTCAAAATAGTGTGCGTCAGGGCAAAAAATGCATCAGACTATGTCACACGTCTTCACGTCAGCTTGTAAGTGATGGCTGCACATTGCTTCATAAAGATCAAATACTGATTCGGTGGTCAAACCAAAAGAAGAAGTTTGTTTTTGTCATGCTTTGAAACAGAGGAAGGTGAAGATGAGTGTATCAGAGAAAGAAAAAAAAAGATTCTTCTGTGTGAGTGAAACATGCTCACATCTCTTTTCACTTCCTGCTCCTGTCTCTCTGTGTATAGGTATCGGCTACTCCGTGTTTTCCCACGGCAACCTGAATCGCACTCTGGACATGAAAAGCCCCCCTCCGCTGAGCCTGGGCACCGAGAACCTGCGGGGAGATGCTGCTAATCAGGCCATGGGTGCCACACGAGCTAACCACAACTCTGCTGTAAATAGTTGTTACTATCCAGTGTGATCAAATAGGTGTCAGTGAATCTAACACATACTGTACACAGCGCTGCTTCTTGAACTTACTCTGCAAACATGGAAAAGCAGTTTCACACTTTTTTCTCTCGCACACTCACACCTTTATCAATTATAATATTCACAAGTTATATATAGGATGCAGACAGCCGTGTGTCTCTATTGCAACAAACTTGAGATTTTCCGTTTGACCTTTTTTTTTTCTCTTTGTCCGTCCTTCAGAGGGGTCTCTTGTACCAGGGTCTGCACAGCGGCAGCTCCATGGTGGCCATGGGCAAGGCGGGGCTGCTGGGCCACAGTTTGGGAGGCTATGGCCTTCCCTCCCCTGGAGCCTCTGGTACATTTTGCAAATGAGATAATGATACTTTAAAGGAGCAGGTTTCAGAAACAGGCTTGTTTGCGATGGCACTTTCCTGGCTGAAGCTGCTAGTTAGCTTAGCCTAGCATCAAGCCTTGAACTAAATCCACCTGTTAGCACCAGTAAATGAATCAATTACATCACACTGGCATGGCTAACTGTTTCCCATGTCTTTCTTGTCATGCTAAACTTAAATGAGCTAAATGGCTGCTGGGTTCATGTTGAATTTTATCAAGCTAAAAATATTTCTGTAAACACTGATCTATTCCTTTTAGGTGATGCTATATCCTTTTATTTGAGGCTGATATACTTCTTTGCAGTGGCGTGCACAGACTTTTTGAAGGGCAGGGGTGAAGAGGAAACAGGCCCCCACCCACCCCCTCCCCGTGCGTGCAAGAGGGCACTTTAGTACGCATATTGGCTCCTAGAGGGCACTTTAGTACGCATATTGGCTCCTAGAGGGCACTTTAGCACACGTTTTGGTGCCTATAGGGCACTTTAGCACACGTTTTAGCTCCTATAGGGCACTTTAGCACACGTTTTGGCTTCCAAGAAGGCACTTCAGCACGCGTTTTGGCTTCTACAGGGCACTTTAGCATGCGTTTTGGCTCCTATAGGGCACTTTAACACGCATTTTGGCTCCTATAGGGCACTTTAGCACGCGTTTGGCTCCTATAGGGCACTTTAGCACACATTTTGGCTGCTATAGGGCACTTAAGCACGTGTTTGGCTCCTATAGGGCACGCGTTTTGGTTTCCAAGAAGGCACTTTAGGGTGGGCAATGGCCCCCCCTGCCCCCTCCTGTGCACGCCACTGCTTCTTTGGTCTAATTTTCTTAGTGCTTTTATTTATATTCCTGTCTTTTCTCTTCTTCCAGAGTACAGCCAGCCTGGTTTTTATCACTCTGTTAGTCTACAACGAGCAGGAGTGAACCCCTGGCAAGCAGCACAGCCGTCTCAGGAGCCCCAAGGGCCTCATATAAGCCCAGGGTAAGCATATTAATGTGTAATATGGTACCGCAGTGTGGGTGAAATATGGAATCATCAATCAGACAGGTGAATCTGCAGCGCGTTCTTCGCAGCCACAGTGGCGCTTTATTCACTGCTGCTGTGCAACATTTTGATCAATCAGATCCTCATCAGGAACAAAACACGATGTGGACAGTCTCTCAAAGATAACGGCAAATATCAGCCAGAGGCAACCATATATACACTCAGAAAACAATTATTAACTGTAAACATTATGATTAACAGTCAGGTGGAGAAGGAATAAACCATTGTAGCCTATATAAAAACAGTCTTAAAAAAGAATAAATAGATGAATGAAAAGATATGAAAATAGGACAGATAATACAAGCTAGAGAAGAAGAAGTTTAATTAATTTTAATAATATGTGATTGATTATTTAAATGAAAATACTTATTGCAGCATGGGAGTTGTGACACTGGATTTTTTTTAGGTCTAATTATTGAACCACACTTTGATGCATTACATTTGGTGCTTCCATTACTTTATATTGTTTATTGTTGTTTATAGATTAGAAATATTCTTGTCAAAACTGGCTAATGAGTTCCTAATGGCACATCACTGATTGATCGATTTAAACACCATCAGATGATGAACTTCAAATATATTTGCCGAATTGATGTGATTTGATGTTTGTCCAAACTTTTTGTTTCACTTTTTATTTTCTTTTGTTTGTCCTCTTGTTGTTTCCAGGATGTCCAGCGGAGGGTGCTCCTTCCCCACTCAGTCTTGCTCCTCAAACTCTCCACATCTGCCCTCCCTCAACCTCAGCATCAAATCAGAGCGTAGCTCTCCTGAGCACATGTCCTCTCCCACCTCTCCTCCTCTACACCACCTCAGGCAGCACTCTCCAATGAGCGACCTTGATTCGACTTGCCATACCCCTCCAGAAACCCGGCCGGCCAATGAGGCGAAGGAGTTTTCGAAAACCGGCTACCCACAGGACGAAAAGGAAGGAGGGCAGCCGCTCAGGCAGTTAGACATGAGTGACGGCTGGCAGAGATAGCTGGCTGCTGCAGCACCATCTTCCATCCAGTTGGCTATCCTCCATCAAAACCAGTGGTCTATTACACACACCCACACCCACACACACACACACACACACACACACACACACACACACATGCAATGCACACAAAAGATAGTAAGATGGGGGCCAATTTGTCCCCATCATCCCAGAGAGGAACCCCTCTCTTTGTCTCCTCATACAGAGCTGGTCTCTCCTGGGCCAATTTTTCTCTGCATCACTTGATTGACCCCATGAGGAGATATAGATGCATACAGACATTTGCTTTTTGTTTGGTTAGGTTTAGTTTTCTGTGTGGACATAATGTGAATCAAAAAACAAACAACAAAAAAAAAAAATTATAACAATTTGAAAATGTGTTTGTTTTGTTCTGTGACTTTGTTGAAAGTTAGCTACAGCAGCACAGCGGGACCAACTGAATTTCACCAAAAGTGTAAAAAAAAAACGCGTCTACACACACAGTTTGGCTTTTCGAAGGGGCCTTCAGTGTTTGACCTATAGGTTCGGTGTGAAAATTGGAAAATAGCTGTATGGTAAAATCACAATCCACTGTCTTTGTGTAAATGTTATAGTGAAAAGCAGGTGGGAATGGAAAATGACTCACGGTCTCTGTGTACAGTAAAACTTTACACCATGTGTCCCTGTTGTTTGAGATGGTGAAATGTGTCTGGACACTGGGACGTGTTAAAGGTGAGGTGCATATTTTTTGAAGTATTGCATTAAAACAATACTGTTGTGTCCTCATGTGCACTGAAATGTTTTTTGGTTGCTGTAATTGATCCTGCTGTCTATACTCAGCCATGAAAAAACACCTTCATAATGCAATTTTTCTTCTCAGAGATGGGCAATGGAATCAATTTGTACTGCCCAAAAATGCTTATTATTAATTTGTCAATCAAGTTTATCATACTCACTTGAGTTAATTATTATAAACCAAGCAATTGGTGATTTCCCCCTATATTAAGAATAAAGATATATTTTTCTATGGACAAGAGGAACAATGACAATGACCAAAACGTGCATCAATGTACGACATCAATTCAGTGTACATATAGACTTGAAAAATAATGTGAACCTATCCTTTAAATATCTGGGCATTGGTGGATCTCAGGAATTTGGATGATTGTTTCCTCATAAAGTTTTAAAAATATATTTCTTTGTTTGTGAGAGTTAAATTGTGTGGATCGGCAAAATTTAAGTTTTGTTATTTTGCGAATAGACACAGTTTAATCTATAACAAAGTTTATGACAATCTTCAAATAAAGACCAAAGTGTTAAAGTATTGTCCCTATGCATTACAATCAAATACTGCACCACCCAAAGATGTATGTGTTTCTCTATAGCAGGTCTAATCTGATTTAATAATATAAAATGGCAGCAATTACTTTTTTCTGAAGGGCTTAATTTAGTAAGTGTATATTGATACTTGTGTGAGACACTGTATTGAAAGAGTCTAATTATTTATAGCATATTTAGTTTTAAAAAATCCCACACAAAAAAAAACTTTTGTTAACGATGACTATTTGATTGTGAGTATAGGCTATTTACATATGGACATCTGTGTGTTTTAGTTTAGCACATTCAACTTTTGTTCTGCAAATGAAATATACTCAGAACTGAGATGGGATGAATTTACCCTTGTCGTCCACAAGGGGGCGTCTGCTTATACAACAGTGGGATTTGAATGAGAAGTTGTAGAGCAGCCTTAACTATTTAGTGATTAATCATCAAATGAATCTCTGTGACAGCTGCCAGGTTCAGTGGTTCACCCTGAAGACAAGGAACAAATAGATGACGGCAAACTCTGCAGAGATTCAGTGAGCCTGTTGGTGGAGGGCTTCAAGTTCAAGTGCTGCTGTGGATTTAGCTCTTACTTTCTCCTCTTTTTTTTAAATGCAGTTATGTGGGTTGATATCAGCATGAAAAACCAAGTTATCAGTATTCTGATGTTTTGGATTTTGTTTTTATATGTTTGCTGAATGCTTCACTAACAGAACAGAGGCAGATTTTTATTTGACATTTGTTGTGTTTCCTTTTAAATAAAACAGTTTGATTTGTATGTGTGCCTGAGTCTGTGGGTTTTTTTTTCTACAAAGGACATTTAGTAACATAAACATTATTATCTTTCTTTGGAGAGAAAAATGTGATTTTCTTTTCTCTTTTTTTTTTCCATGTACATTCAGTCCAAAGACAGATAAAATGGTGTCCGGTCTGTAGCTATCAAGCTTTCATGTGCCCATTTATTTAGTCTGATTCACCTCCGTTCCATCTTTTCAACACACACACACTCCCTCATTATCATGTCTGGCCCCTGTCAGGCATCTCACCACGCAGCCACCAAACGAGAGGAACAAGAATGGACTACTTAAAAGCCTGGAGACCTTTATGTTTTCAGAAAAAAAAAAAAAAAAAAATACATTCAGCGCAAAAAGGCTCATTTCCACAGCTGGCTGTCTCACAATAACCGTGCCTGAAGATTTTCTTACGCCACCCCTATGGAGCAGTCGCCTTCCTTTCCATTTCAACTAAAAGCAGAGTCGAGCCCTGGTCCATCTCTGTCGTCTCTCCTCCCTAAATGAAAAGAGACTCTCACTGGGGTCATGTCTGGTCTGCTCCCCTGAGACAAGGCCGGGCCCAGTCTGTAGGGCATGTCTGGGTCCTGAACACACGCACACACACACACACACATATGCACGTGTTTCTATGGCAACCACGGCCAGCCATGGCTGCCTGACGTGGGCCCGCTGCAGTGCACGGAGCAGATCTGAGAGGGCCCGAGGCCTCCAGCACAGATGCACATAATTAATGTGATTATATAGATATGTCAACGCTGTCACCTTAGTTCATCTGGCTGGATGCTTGCACAGACCTGTCAGAGAGGAACACAGCTTACAAATGTGCACAGCTCAAATCTTGCTATCTATCTTGCTACCCACAGAAATTTTAAACATGTCACATTTACATTTAATCACCAAACTCATTACTAATTACTAATCCTTAACTTCAGACATCCATTATGTATATGGGATGTAAAGGTTGTTAACCGCTGCCCTCCCAAATATCTCCACGTCTTTGTGATTGCTGATGTCCTCCAGCGAAGCACGCACCATTGCACTTCCCAAAAGACTGAGAAGTGGTAGGACGGACCTTTTGTGACTTTTGATTGGACGTGAAAGTGGAATGATATCGCCAATAAATCACGTCAGCTTTTAGACAAAAGAGCCTCTCCAGTCTCGCTCTGGAGAAAAGGTCACGTTCCTTAACTGTTGTTGCAGGGCTGGAATGTAAATTTAAATGTTTTGATAATGTCACGAGGCTTATAAATCTAGTTTGGATGATTGTCGGCTGCGCTGACATGTCAAGAGCGTTTGGCCGTAATTTGTATGAAATAATATCCAAGAAGCTGGATATCATCCAGAAAACCAAACTGCAGCCAAGTCGGGCATTTTGGCTGCAGGAACGTGTTTCTTCCCAGACTCCTCAGGGGCATCAGGTTCATAGTAATTAACAGCGGTTAAGGAATGATCTTCTCAGGAGGTTGGGGTCAGAGGTCACAGAGGACCCAACACAGCAGCGAGACACTCCATTGTCATACATGACGTCTTTTGTCAACAGAAGCGCGTTTTTTGAAAGGAAATGTCTTATTTGTGATATCTCCCACGCTCCTCCTCCGTGGATGGCAGACGAAGCGAGAAGATCAAAATGACATTGATGAAAATAATGTTTTTTTTTATTAATTAAGCCACACAAACAAAAACAATCAAGGTTACAGCCATAAGTTTGCACACCATGCATTCAGAAAATCTGAACCTCACAGTATAATGATTTTACAACATTCAATTCAAATCTACCTAAAAAACAAACGAACAAACCAAAAAAAAAAAAACTTTACCACAAACAGAATAAAAAAAATGTACAGAATTACAGCATCTGTATCATTTCTTCACAACAAAAGTCACATGAGGCAATGTATCATAAATAAATAAATAAAATACACTGATAATTCAAAACTAATTTAAAGTAGACTTTGATTAATGTGTGACTGATTGGCAATCAAGACAGTAAAAAAACAACAACATGTAGCTGATAAAGACACTGCAACTACGAATGTTGCCAGCGAGTTGTGTCTGAAAATCATAGGAAACACAGAAACGAGCTCGGAGTGTTACTCTAATCTATCAACAGATTTTATTCTTTCTAAATACGCAAGAACAAGGAGGAAGGAGATTTTAAAACTCAAAACCCCTGAGCTCCCAGGCACTTAGGAATCCTCAAAGAAAACTCTATATGTAAAAGCAACCGTGCTTCAGCTCCTCGCTAATACACAGCCTCATTCGTGTTCGGCTGTGTTAAAGGGATAGTTCAACATTTTGGCAAATTGGCCCATTGCCATAATCTCTAGTCATAGAAAGTAGGTTCGTTACCTTTAACTGTCGGTGTAAGCTATTTTAGAACGGCGGAGCAGAGCCGTGAGCTGCTCAGGGCTACGCTATGGAGACTAAGGGAATTTCTTGGTTTCCCTCATCAAACTCATCATATACACAACCCAACAACTCAAAAACGCTACGAACGGTACGAGACGGAGCTGTTTTAGAGGTAAATTCATGCAAAACGGCTGATGCGCGTTGCGTTCAGGGACAGTTTTTCAGCAAGCAGACCCTGTATTTACCTCGAAAATGGCTCTGTTCCATTATTATCTCATAGCGTGGTGGTTGCGCAGGTCACAACTTGTCCATGAAAGCATTTTGGAGTTTTGGGATTTTGTATTTGATGAGTTTGATGAGGGAAAGCAAGAAATTCCTTTAGCCTCCATAGCATAGCTCTGAGCAGCTCACGGCTCTGCTCTGCTGTTCTAAAAATAGCTTACACCGACAATTAAAGGTAACAAACCTACTGCTATGACTATAGCGATTATGGCAATGGGCCAATTTGCCAACATGTTGAACTACCCCTTTAAATTCAGTAGGCTGGATCAGAGCGTTACTACTACTGCGGTCAAAACATCAAAGCAGAAAAAAAGACAAAACGACAAAATCAAAACCATTTAGCACTCTTGAATCGGTTCCTTAAGGGGACAAAGAGCCCCTCACAAAAATAAAGCGTCTTATACTAATACTCGACCTGGTACCATTAAATATCTTATATGCAGCATCTAACAATGTTCTGGTAAGAACGATTCAGGTAACACTGGCATAGATACGTAGAAGTGGCAGAAAAACGTTCTGCTGAAGTAGCTGGACGAGGATCAGGAGCCTGGATCACAAAGCAAGATGACTGTGTTTGGCCTTAGCTCATGTAGCCTATGCTATGCTATGCTATGCTAACCGGACCAGTCTGCAGTGTCTGCTGGGAAAACCACGTGGTTACTTCAGGTCATTTTCTTTCACAGACATCACCAGGAACTCCACATGTGGTTCGTTTAATGCTGCATGTTAAGTTGCATAAATGTGCTGAAATGATGTTGAAATCCAGACTTAAGTTAAACTTGCTTTGTGATTCAGGCTCCAATCCTCTCTGTACATCGATGTTACTTTTTACCAGAAGCCTGCTGGTCATGAAAAGTTGTAACGGCAACAAGGGCCAATATTACAGACAGTAACGGCTGTTAATCTATTTTCAACAAACCTCGATCATCGATTCTCCTGTTTACAACCCAGAACATGGTGCATTCTGTTTGTAGGTCTGTGTTATAATGAAATGCCCCCACCCCATCCGCCTCTGCAGCAGGAATCCTTCACAACAGTGTACCAGTAGCTGTGGGCTAGACAGTTGCATTGCAGGTAGAGCAGCAGCGTGGCGCCCTGCCTTTCCTCAGTTAGTTCTGCATAAGGTACTGATGGAAGTAGATGCCAAACAGGGAGCTGATGACCTGGCAGGCGGCCACCCACCAGGTGAGGAAAGCGAAGAAGCCTCGGAAGAAGAGCGGAGTGAGGACGGACCGCAGCGCCGTGAAGGTGGCTGACAGGTGAGCTACTGTGGCCTGGATGTCTTCCTCCATGTCTTCCGCCCCCTCCTCGTCTTCATCGAGGCCGCTGGGCAGCACGGGCGCTGCTGTGGGCATCACCAGCGCCGGGGTCACCCCTGGGGTCTCCTCGCCACCCGTTGACCAAGAGAAGTCCCCTACGAGTTCATATTAAACGTTACCAGAGCACACAGGAGGAAAAAAAAGGAAAGTAGACTACTGAAAACTTTGCTTGTTATTTTATACTGACACAAAAAACTTGACATTTGCTGTGGAAAGTTGCTAATATGTAACTCCACTGCAGCTACGATGTCCAATGTGACGCTACAGGAACTACAGTATATCTTTATTTCGGACTCCAGGTCCATAGCAAGATATAACACAACAACAGACACACAACACAGACAAGAAAAGAGAATGGAGCTAAAACATAGACATAGGGATTTACATAATTGATATCAATAATAGAATTACTATAAAGTTAAAAAGAGACAATTGTACCAGTGTCTCCAGAACAGAGATTGATACCTGATGTGGATCAAATTATTAAAGGGATAGTATCATTTTTTTAAAGTGGGGTTGCATGATCTACAAATAGCCCCTAAGTACTTTAATTGCAGTAGAAGACTCTCTGCACTCCTCCCGTTAGCAACGCCAGCCCATAATAGCCCTGCCCAGAGATTTACAACATACATTGTTGTGAATGGACCCAAAGAAACGGCCTATTTTCACGGCCTAAAAGAAGTTTTACCTGAAAAAAAAAAAAACACTGTTCCATTGTCCACTATAGTATAATTTTTCCAGCCCTTCAAAGTGCAGGAAAAACACAGTTTTTATTTGGAGCTAACCAACTGCTGATCGGCGGGCGCTAACCCTGGGCGGAGGGATACGTGAGTTGGTTAGGTCCAAATAAAAACTGTGTTTTTCCTGCACTTTGAGGGACTGGAAAAAATTATATTGTGGCGAACAATGGAACTGTGTTTTTTTTTTAGGTAAAACATCTTTTAGGCCGTGAAAATAGGCCGTTTCTTTGGGTCCATTCACAACAATGTATATTGTAAATCTCTGGGCAGGGCTATTATGGGCTGGCGTTGCTAACGGGAGGAGTGAAGAGAGTCTTCTACTGCAATTAAAGTACTTAGGGGCTATTTGTAGATCATACAACCCCACTTTAAAAAAAAAAGCCACTATCCCTTTAACTCTATGGTTTTCTGAGGCATCAAGCTGACACATAAATCTGTTTGATATCATAGGGAAAAGAATGGTTTACCACTCTTATATGTATAAAAAAAACTATTGCCAGCTCTCCAGTTCACTAATTATAACTGGTTTGTTTATAACTATTATACTTTTAACTAAACCTGGTGTTATTAGAGGGGGCCGTGTACAGTACAGTAGCTGTTCCTCTGTTTCTAGACTTAATGCTAAGCTACACCAGCTGATTCTGGGCTTCATATTTAACAGAGGTGAAGACCAAGAGTGGATTCTTCCCTTGATGTAGTGATTGTGATGATAATGGTGGTGTGTGCGTTTTATTTACCTAGTGCCTTGAGAGCCAGCGTGGAAAAGAGGATGAGCAAAACGGGAACAACGTACTGGAGAGTGACCACAGTCAGATAGCAGAACACCCGGGTAACCTGAAAAACAGCACGTTACCTTAAGATGTGAAGGTACAAAGATTTTGTGTTTCTGTAGTCTAAGAAAGATTTCTGGATCTAATTTTAAATCTATCATTGAAACCCAAGGTAACACTTCATAATAAGTACACACTATTAAGCATTAGTTAAGCATTAATAAATACTGAATTCTTCATTTATAATGCATGAATACTCATTAGTATGTAGTTTATAAATACAGTTAGTGCTTATCAATAATGAGTAAAACATTTTTAAACTACATACTAATGATGATAAATTCAGTATTTAATGCTTAATAATGTTTACTTATTATAAAGTGTTAACCAAATATTCTAAATTCTCAATTTACACGTTTACACAAAGAAGAAATATTGTGTCTGACCTTCCTCTGAATATCAATGGCAGCAATGCGGCCGGCTTCCTTCTTCATCTGCTCCACCCACTTCTGAGCCAGGTTGAGGTAAGCCTGCAGGTGGTACCGAGTCAGCGCGAGGCGCAGAACACACAGCACCACGATGATGCCCAGACGCAAGCTATCAAACGCTTCACTGGACACTCTGCAAGACAAAAAGTCAGCAAAAAGCCAGATGACCACTAGAGACAGTTTGGGTGACATCTTGGATTTCTTGATAACTGTCTGCTTTTAGAGTTGAGGTTACTCGTGGATACAATTAACAAGTATGTGCATGCACTCACATCGTGACAGAGGTCTTTCCCATGGGTGCGTTGGCCAGGAAGTCTCTTGCCATGGGTTTCACCCACAGAATCAACACAATGACTGGAGACAGGAAACTCAAGTGCAGCAGAATCCTGTAGGAAATAATAGAGGCACTGCTGAGACAGCCAAGTACAGCTAATGTCATGTTTTTTTAATAAGGGTTGGAGCACAATGCCTATTGCTATGTAAATGTATGGAGTCCTACTGGATGACTGGGCGGCCGGCGTTCATCTGCACAGCATCGAGATGAGTCTGAGCCACTCGCAGTCCGGGGAAGGCCAGCACAGCTCCGATGTAAGCACAGACCGCGGCCAGGCCGAGCTTCACTGTCAGCTTGGTGACTGGGATTCTGAAGTCAAAACAACAACCAATCAAACACAGAGATTTTTCAGCTGCAACCCGTTGCTGACCTTTTCATAGAAACCAAGTCAGTTGCTGTGTCTCACTTCGAATACTTCCATGAGTACACTGTCATGTAGTATACTGTGTACACTACGTACTTACTTTCGACAGTTAGTGTAATCTCAAATCGAATACTGACATTATGCAGTTACTGGTACGCTGATTTACATATTATACTCTGCTACGTAGCCAACACGCCGATTAAGGATGGGAAGTGTCCATCGTTCTAGAGCTGCAACAATTAATTGATTAATCGAACAGTAATCAATTATTAAATTAATCGTCAACTAGTTAGATAATCAAATAATCGGTTTGAATTTTTTAAGAAAAAAAAAAAGTCCAAAATCTCTGATTCCAGTTTCTTAAATGTGAATATTTCTGGTTTCTTTGTTCCTTTATGACAATAAACTGAGTATGTCTGTGGTTTGTGGACAAAACAAGACATTTGAGGTGGTTTGAGAAACACTGATTGATATTTTTCAGTAACCTAACCCTACCAACTAATCGATTAATTGTTTAGATAATCAACAGATTAATTGTATTGTATTGACTTTTTCTGTGTATTTTATATAACCTTGTTTTCACTTTTAGCACTCCCCTCCCCCCTTCCCCTCCAGGCTGCACTTGAAAATAAGAAATTGTTCTTAATTTGCTCGCCTGGTTAAGTAAAGGTTAAATAAATAAATTGATAATAACCGATAACACAATTACAAGTCTTCACTGTAAAGTCGGATACTTACGACCACTGGGAGTAGCCCTGCTGTTTGGCAAAGACTTCCAAGTTGTCAAAGAGGTTGGAGAAGCCCGACTCCAGACCGAACTCCAGGTAGTCTTCTCTGACCACCAGCACCAGCATGGCCACGAGCAGAGACAGAAAACCGAAGGCGAGGCACACCGATCGCTCGCCGCCCTCTTCAGAGCGGAAGTAGTGGCTCATCAGAGTGTGAAGCATCTTTCTGAATGTTGCACGTTAAGTGTAAAGTGTAACAGTGAGGAAATAGCAGTGCTCATCCATTCAAAGACTTTGCATAGATTCTGCATAGATTCTAATGAAAGGCTGTTTACAAAAACATGACCAGATGCTTTTGTCATTCAATCCAAAAAGAAAAAAAATAAGTGCTGCCACTTCAGAAAGAAAGAAAGAAACCCCCCTTTACAAGATCAAACAGCCTCAGTGTTTAAAGATGTGACTTCACAGCTGAAGGATACAGACAGAACAGAACAGTCAGGACACACCAGATTGCTCCGATGTTGACCTCTTTGCTTGCGTCCACCACGTTGTAATAACACTCAGTAAACAGGAAGATGCCCAATGCATAGACTGCAAAATCCACCAGCCACTGGTACTCCAGGAAAAACCGCAGCACTGAGAGTAGGAACAAGAAAAAAAAGAACATCAGTGTTTGGAGAAAGGGTTGCTTTGTTTTCTATCGGTCCTATTAAAATGAAATCTCATACACTGTTGTTGAAAAATGAAAGAACAAATGTACAATGTGCTGTTTGGGAGTCAACAGCTACGACTGAGCGGAGTTTGGACTTGCACAATGTCAAGTGGTGGTGCAGGGAGGGAGGGAGCAGTGTTTGTTTTACCGAGAGCGTCGATGACGTTGACTGGAGCTTTCTCCAGGTGAAGGTCGATGTCTTTGGGCACAGTGAGGGGCTTGTTCTCCCCATTCTGCCGCCTGTAAATAACACAAACAGGACACATGGCTTTATTAACAACAAACACGTTTCTATTGTAGAGTTTTACAAGATAATAAGATTTGTCCAGAATGACAACAAAGATCTATATATTTTAGTTTTTTAAGACGAGACTTCCTCTAATAATCCATAAATGTACAAAATGAGCGAAAAACTATTCATATTGAAATAATGAGTCTCTGGACTGGAGAAGTAAATCTAAGACAGTGTGCTATACAGTAGCTATAATCATGAGCCTAAGCAACAGCCAGTCAAATATTATTAAAACAATGAGCCTAATGGTTTCCCAGAGGTGTAAAATGTGTGATGAAAATATTATGGGATGTTTTGGATGCATAAAAATAACAAAGGTGCTGTTGTGGTTTTTTTTTTGCATATGTGACTCTTTTCTTCACAGACAGACCCTCCCCCAATTCCCACCTGTCTCTCCTGTTTGGTTTGGGCATTTGCTTTCCTGCCAGAGCGCACAGCTCTCCCTCTGACGGGTGTTTGAAGCGGTACAAACTGAAAAGAAACAGCAGACACATGTGTGTTAAAAGTGCACAGACGTTTATGTGTAACTGGTAAAGTTATGACCTGACTGTTAGATTTGACAATACCTGCCGTTGCAGAGGAGCCAGCGAGCAAATGAACAGTGTGGAGCCATCTTCTGCATGATACTGGCAGCCAGCAAGCTGACCACCAGCTGCACCCCCATGATCGCCTGTCAGAGCAAACACACACACACACGGGTTTTTAAGCATGGGGGTCCCACCTGGGTGTCATGCATCAGAGAGCAGAGGGGTGTCTTGTCTACAACTGTGGCAGTCCGTCATGACAGCACTGTGTTGACTCAGCACTCAAGTTTCAACAAAACGTGGTTTTCGCTAATACATCAGAGGTTAAAAACTGTTCACGTGTCGAAGGTTGCGGCAGAAACCACGTTTTAACGCCGTGCTGCACGCGCCCGCATAATGAATGAAAGTCAGCAAATGGCTATCGTGCTAAGTTTAGCAAAACTTCAGCACCTGTCAGTGCTGCTGCAAGCGTCAGCTAGCTACTTAGCATTAGCAAACTAGCTCTCACTGTAGCTGATAGACGCAAAATGGGCTCGTTAGTGAATATTACAGCATGCTGTTAAGAGGGGTCGTGACGTGTAAATGTGCAGGAGTGTGTCTTCAGTTACCATCTCTTCTCCCGAAAGACGTGGTCAAACCCTGACTATGAACTGGAGCTTCTTCTCTTCATGCAGCAGCAGAGTATGACAGCTGAAACAACTGACATGTGAAACTGCTCGATGTCCCGGATGTACTCCTGGAGTCGCGCGCTGCCTTTAGGTGCCCCCCACAAGGTTCTGTAAATTCCAAACACCCTGACGACGACATACTAACGTTACAACTCAGGCGGGAGGTAGGCTACAGCACGAATAACTTTATGTGCTGCGATGTTTTTGAGTTGCTACTGTTTCACTCGACTGTTGTTTTGTGTTTTGCATTTAGTGGGCTGCCTGGTGCACAAGTGACCTTTCAAAATGACGTCCCTGGCACTGAAAACGTGCTGAATGTGAATGGTTTGGCCTATGACGCAGCTAACTACCTGCAGACAGGTAAACTCGCAAATGATGACCTTACATTTTGAGGACTCGTCATCACGTCTAAAACTTGATGACTTGTTAACTTTTACATAGCCAAAGTAAATGAATTGAAATTGAGTCAGCTAACCAGAATATTTTGTCATTTTAAACAACGCAACCTTTTCATTGATAAAACTACAACTACAAACGTCTTTTGTGCATAGACTTTTAAATAACAATGTTAGCTTGAACGTCTTTTGTGGTAAATTACTTTTGTTAAACAATTTGTGGTTTACATTATGAGCAGAACCAGACACTAGGATCTTTGTGCGCCGTCATGTAAAATTCCGATGTTCGTGAACGCACCAGAGCAGGCACAGAGGAGCAGTGCATTCAATGGCCTTCAGCAGCTCCGACAGAGAAATGAAATCGTTATGACAATAAAAATATTATTTAAATTAATATGTTTTTCTATAATAATACCATCAAACATACAAATCTGAATGAAAATATTTGGCACATCCATTCGTTTGGAAAACATGAGGAAAAAAAGAAAACAAGTAGGCCCTACAGCAATTTTAGTTTACCAACATGCTCCCACTCCTCATCTCTTATTAAAATGTAAAATGATATCCATCTTAGTTCTTGTTCTTCCTCAATACCCCTGAACACCCTCCTAATGATAATCTCTATGTTTTATGCTCCCACCATCATGTATCTTAACATTTCACTGGATGAAAACAAACATTATGCAAATGATGGGGCTTAAAGTCTCAAAAATGTTCCTCTTTTTCTCTACTGAGGAATTAAAAAGCACACACACCAGGGAGGTGGAGAGAAGAGGAGTGCAATATTTTGATTTAATTATGCATTAAAGCATTATTTTTCTATTTAGATGGATAAAAGTGAGGAAGCGCTTTACAATTTCAACATGGCCGTCTACAAACCTGTCGACAAAGTTTATATCTTTGTAATTCGCTAATGCATTAAGATGATCTCTTAGCCTCAGATTATTCTAAGCCATGAGGTGTTCAGGGAACAAGGGGGTACAGGGAGGACAGCTCTGGGTGCACTGGTGCATCCTCCATGTGTGGTAATGCTTGGTGACTCTTGAGGAAAATGATTGTCCGCAGACACACACACACTCACACACACTGGCCTGTACATGCATTATAATGTCAGCTCATCCTCTGTACAAAGCGGAGGCCCGTATGCCTCCAACAGTGCAGAGTGTTTCCAGCAGCATGCCCTCTAAAGATCTCTTACCAGAACCATTCATCGCATTCAAATCTGTGTTTAGCATGTGCGTCCGTGTTATTTGGGTGGTCTTGCAGAAGTTTGATTGAATTCCCCACTCTCTGCTAATTGGTGGCACCCCTTCTGCTGAAGATGTGTCTGATCCTGTGCCCTGTGAATTTGCGCACAAGGCCATGACGTTTCACTGAGAGCTGTGAATTTGATCAAATGGAGCTTTGTGCGATGAAGCAGCAGCAGCAGCATCTCTGGTGGGTGTGCATGCACCAGCGAACAGGCATCTGTAAACATAAATCACATAAAATGAGTTGTTCGGCTGAGTATTTAACTCTGTGTGGTTATTTGAGCTTTATGCATCCCGGTGATGCAACTGTGGTCTATACCCAGAGGCAATTAGTTTGTGAGATTCTGAGCGAGGGGAAATGGAGCGATCATGTTTTAATTAGAATTTCACACCTTTAAAAAGTGAAATAAAGGAGCTTATTTATCCGTATATTTCTGCTGCAGAGGATAAAATACGCACAATATGTATGGACTGATGATGAAGCGTGCAACCTCTTTGCATTGAGTGCAACATAGAGCAAAGATGTGCTGTTTTTTATTCACTGCAATGACATCATCCAAACATCAGCTTACACCTTGCAAAATTTGCCGTTTGCAGAAAACGACAGAAATAACTTAGATATTCTGCACGTTTTGTTCCGACGTCTCAGACATGAAAACGTCAGTCACTCTGTGAGAACAAATGTCTCTGTCTGGGTGGAAAAACACTTCCATCATTATCAGCGCTGACACAAATGCTAATCCCTCTGCCATGTTAGCCATCTGTGGCTGAAGTGGTGGGGCAGAAATTACTGAGGAAAATGGACACAAATAAAATGCTAATTCACTGCTGGCTACAAGTGGCTCCCCTCCCTCCGCTCAGCTCGGGGGGCCTCCCAGTTCCCACACCACTTCCCTGTGTCTCTCCCAGGGTGCTGCTGGGATACCGGCGGCTGCTTCTGAGCCCGCAGCAGGGACGCAGCCCTCCCATTGGCTTGTCTTTGTTTGCCCCCACGCATGGTATTCATTGCCCCGATTTGAATATATGCAAATGTTGCAATGGTGCCTCGTCAAACGAAACTCCCAACAACGTGGTGGCGGTGGTGCACCCCCCACCTCCACCCCACCATTCCCCCTCCTGCCCCGTCTCCCTTCATTTTCCCCGCTCTTTTCCCTTTTTGTCTCTTTTCTAACTGCTGCCTCCTCTGCAGTGTGGGGGGATAGCTGTGGGAACCGGCTACGGAGGGAGAGATTTGCTTTGTCACAGGGGATTTATTTAAAGAAAGAGCGAGACTCATGGCCGTTAATTATCCGACGTAGAGACATGCTATATATTATAAGGGAAGGACGACATAGAAGAAGGCGACGTGCTGGTTACACGCTGTCCTTTCACCTGGTTCCTCTTTGTTGTCTTTTACTGTAAACAGTCAAACCAAGAATCGTGGTCATTAGTGTCAGATGTGACGGTGCACTGAGGGAACGCACGCCTTTTCTCTTTTTAGTCCAGCAAATAGCTTGTGTCAGTCTTATGGTGTGGTGTATCTCGCTCATTACTGTGTATTATCTCACACATTGGATGTGTTATATGATGTGTGGTTTGAAATGATGGTTTTAACTATAAAAAAACATGAGGAACAGCATGTCACAATCATATTTTGTATAAATAGGAAGTGCGGTAGATGGAGCAGTGATGGTCTCCCACATGTTTCTTTTTTAATCTCTGAAGCTAGTCTTGAGATTTAACAAACCACATGCCACATCTGCTGTGTAGCTCTTCCTTTGTTGCAGAGCTTTAGTGTGTTTCTAACAAAAAAAATAAGCTCATATTGCACAGTCACGCACAGAAATGCACAAACTTACACACAAACAAAGCCTTTTGAACGGGCAAACCATTGACTCCGTGTCTGCATATTCACCGACTGTATCTGGCTCCGGTCTGTTCCCGGACTCGGATTCAAACACGGGGAGAATTAGCCGGGCTTGATTCTGCTGTAACGTGTTAAGCTGTTACTTTGGCTCGTCCTCACACTGATTCTGGATTTGGACGACATGAATGATTGCACACTTATACTGTAATTACGCAAATGTACGCCGCTAATTCTATTACAGTGAGTGTTTGAATCCCTGGTAGCATAGATGATCCCACGGATGATCCACCGGCCAGCATGCGCAGATGTGCCGTGCACATGCACACATGCAGATGTACAGTATAAAAGCTTCATCTGGCACTTAACAGGCTACGTTTTACACCATGCTCTCATGTCTGTGCCAATTGAAAACAATACAAAAACACAAATTGACTAAAAAATATCTTACAATGCAGCCACTCTTTCACAGTCTCATATCTCAGAAGTAAAAATCTATAATCTATTTTTTATTCATCTACATCAGTAGATTAGATTCTTATCCACAGAAACTATATTTATTTATCATGTTCATGAAAAGAGGAAAATGCTCATATCTTGTCAGTCCAGCACGCTGCTTTCTCACTCTCTTTCTGCTTTTTCTAGTGTCACCTATAAAAACATTTCACCACTTCTTAATTTTCAAAACCTCTGTTTCATGAAAAAGCCCCAAGTCATTTGATCACGTTTGAAAACAAACCCTCACACGTCCATGTTCATTTATCTTTTAGAACTCAAAGCTAGTGTGATGATTACCCACAGAAAATCAGAACAAATCAAACTACATGTCATTTTTTTCCCCGCTTGTATGCAGAGTTGTCTTACTTGCATCTGACAAACTCGTAGATTAAAACTGATATAATATTTGCTGAATTCCAAGAGCTCCAGTGCGTTCTCAGGCCCCTCACCTCCCCCCAACGAATTTGCTCTGTGCATTACTGTGTTTTGAATGACAATCGTGCTGCGCCGGTGCTGAGCTTGAACTTGACCGAGGGAACTGCCTGGGAAAAGAGGCGCGACTTTGGCCCTTTGCTCCTCTCCTTTATGGAGTGGAGGCTGTTAAGACTGATGTCAGCGCTCATTAGCATAAACTTCAGCCTGTTCCCAATTAAACCAGGAAAGCAGTAAGAACACCAGTCTGTTTTCACATGGCGGGGGACGGACCAACATCTCCCATCTCCTCACTGCTGAGCAAGAAGGAGCAGAAGGAGCTGACAAAATGTAAGTTGATGGTTTTCTGTTTTTCAGAAACTTCATGTGCAATTTGAATTCATGCATTTATATATTTATTTATTTATTATATTGATGATTTAATTGACTTTTTTCTGATTGAAAACTTGATCGGTGCAGCTGCTTTTGACAGAACTGGGATCAGTCAGTTTGTAAATGTCCTTTTATCTCCTTTTTTTAGTGTAAGGGTGTTGTTGACACTGAGGATCAGTGATGTTGGTTTTAAGATGGACGTGTTGCACCTGCAGTTTGTCTCTTGCTTCCACCTGTAGGGCCCTATAACCTGAGTGCTGCATGACCCAGCGCCTCTGATATCTATTACTGTATGAGACCGGAGTGTCTATTGATTACCTGCAGTTACACCAAAGAGCTGTTTGTGTGAAAGCGTGTGCACAAGCCGGGCTGATGCTGCAGCTGATAACTGCAGTTATGCTCCGTTGTAGAGTTTGTTTCAAGCCTTGCTGGAGATGCCTCGCTCACTGTTACTGTCCTGGTGACCAGTACTATGAAGTTCCTCTTCTGCAGCTCTTTAGGAATCTAACTGACTCCTCCATTAGGTCTTTAAATGTGCAAAAGACAATTAGAGGAGTTATGCAGCCTAATTTAAAAATGACACATTTCTTTCAGATTCAGATTCAGATATTTTTATTTATGTACTTTGCAATAGAAAGTATACCCCAGATTTACAATTACGACAGATGTACATGAAAGGGAAGCCCAAGGAAGCAGAACTGCTTATAAATAGGGGACCCTTATAATATTTGTTGCTTATCTATCATTAAATGTATCTCATTCTCTATTAATAATTCTCTTTCAACCGTGATATGTTGACTAGCTGGTCAACATAAACAGCATTTAACTGTAAGACTGAGAAGATTTTACACTCCTGTTAGGATTGTTACAACAGATCTACAGTGTTACATCAGTAGCGTTAATTACCACATTCAAACATCCAAATTAAAATCCTCAGAGTCGTTGCTGCTCCTGAAATGCAGCACGGAAACGTTTCCTACCGACATTCGTAAAGATGACAATAGACAAGTTACACATTTTTTGTTTCTATTTGGATTTTCTACAGACATAAAATGGCTTATTCCGGCTTTGTTGAAACTAAGTTGTTGTTTGGTTAAAGGTGCATTTCAGAAATGATCCTGAATTAAAATGTTGCCAGTATTTATTGTGTTGAGATGATTTGATGTCCTTTGTAACACCACATGGGGAGAACCAGAAACCTCCACCATCACAAAACAACTTATAACAATTAACTTCAGTGCTTAGGCGCTAATTTGGGAGCATGACAGAGGGAAGGACAAATATTTGCTCCCTGTTGGTCTTCATGTGTGACCTCTGACACCTTTATGTCCCCGTGTCAGGTCAAGCCTCCTTTGAAGAGCGGCCATTACAATTCCCAGAAGTGGCCACTTGAATTGGTCAGTTATTAACAATTGAACTGAACAGGGCTCAGTGTGGTCATGCATGATGACACAACAGTCATACAAATTTGACGGACATGAATTGGTTTAAGGGGAAGGTGGAGGCAGGTTTGAATGAAGTGGACTATAAGATTTAAATGTTTCTCACTCTTAACTGATCCAAGCTGTTTAATAGAAAGGCAAAAACTTCACCCCTGCAGCAAATTAAGATATATTTAAATTGCGTTATGCCATTTATTGTAAGATTTTTGTTAAAGTAAATAGAACATTGAAAAATATTTTATCCCAAAATTGCAAATATTCTGAGAGTTAATAAAATGCATCAAGCAGAATTTACTTAAATAGCTTTAAAGTGATAATTTACAGTTTTTTTTGAAGGTCTGCAGAGAGAGAGAGAGAGAGAGCACTGTGTCCCCAAATAAAAACTACCAGCAAAAAACTTATTCTGTAGTAAATTAAGGAACGGTAGACTGAATAAAACTTGATAGTCGTTCAGAATTAGGCTCCTTTTGATCGTTTGGATGGCGCCATGTATTAAGCTGGACTCTGCCTTTTATTGCGTTTGAAGGCTCAAATATTCCAACAATTCTCGTTTTTAATAGGCTGTATTTTATAAAGGACAGTGTGTTTCTAACAAATGATTTGTCTGATTATATCTCCCTGTCGAATTTTACCGTGAGAGAAAAACATTTCCATCCTTTGCTGTGCAAAAAAAAAGGAGACTCCTCTATTCAATTACTCGGCTTTGCTCCCGTTATCAACATCATATCGTTTCAATTCTATTTCTGTACTCTCTGCTGAAATGTCGAATTATTAATAGGCGAAAATAAACACTAATCATTAGGCTTATTAGAATATATGGATGCGCATTTTTCCTTTCTACTGACTGTGAATAAAAATCGCCAATTAATTCTGTCATTTGATTCAAAGAAGCTGAAATAAGCAAAAACATTATTGAGGTTTTAAACTTAAACTCAGGATTTATTTATTAGGAGTTGTTTATTCGGGTTTAGAGTCTCCTGTCTCTTCACCTCTCAGCTGTAATCTCCGTCCATGCCTGAGACATAAATACACACAAACACAGACGCAAATAAAAGCCACAACAACACCTCTGTTATTTTTATGCATCCAAAACGTCCCATAATATTAGCATCACACATTGTATATGGTATTTTACAGCCCTGGGAGACTATAAGGCTACTGCTGATGGTTCATTGTTTTAATAATATTTGAATGGCTGTTGCCTAGGCCTACGATTAGCTACTGTATAGCACACTGACTTAGATTTACTCCTGCAGTCCTGACAATCATTATTTCAAGGTGAATCCCACGTGTTTCGCTCATTTTGCACGATTTTAGAAAATAATCTGCTCCTCCTCATCATACAGTATTTCATTCGATAATGGTATTTAGGAAAGCAGAGGTATTTATCGCAATAGAGTATCTATATTTATAGGTATATGCCAGTATCACAGCTCTACTCGTTAATGTTAATTAATCACACCTTCATTTCTTTAAGTTTGTATAAATAGGCTCATTAAAAAAAAAAAAAAAACTCGACCCGTCACTTCAGTTTCACTTCATGTGCTGAGTTAGAAAATTTTAACAAAGTATTCGACTTCATTTAGATGTTTTATATCTACATCGCTGTTGTTGAGGTTATAATCCGTTTTATGGAGTTTGCTCGTGCTGAGGCTTTAGGCCAGGCGGACCTCACCCAGGCCTGAGCGCCACTGCCGCCTCTCGGCCAATAGATGTCACTGTTGAGCTCGAATAGTCCTGAGGGTCGCTGAGGGTGTGTGATCGTGATGGTTATGGCCTGTTTTCTCTTATATGGACTTCCTATGACACACACCAAATATTCTGTCGTTACTTGCCATTATACAGCCTGCTGTGTGTCACGTCTGCGACCAAACTACTTCCGCCTCGCAAAGCTGTTTGCATGTTGAGGCCCCAGAAGGCCCAGTAAGGTGCTTTTTTATTTATGACCTTGTAGGCCTACAGCAACAACAAAAAGATGAGGGTCCTTATAGAGTAAGAGTATGGATGTATAACAGTGACAATATATTTACAACTGAGCAGAAAGACGGCTGATCTATGTCTCTAGATCATATGACACATAGATCACAGAGACAGAATTTGTTTGTCAATCTAATTTCTGACCCCTCGCAATAAAAAATAATAATAAATGAAATTATAATAAGAAATACCGTAAATAAAACAATAAAACAGGCTGTGCGTAAGGCAGACAAACTAGTTTAAACTAATAATTATTATGATACTGTGACGGCATTGGGCTTCCAAACGCTGGATAAATACTACCATGGCCCAGTTGTCACTCAGTACTGTACGTACACACACAAATGAATAAATTAAAATTTTGCCCATGCATGAATAAAACGTGGTCTTTTTTGCCACTATATGGAGATCAGCCAGTAAATCCAGCAGCAGTAAAGAGGACTCAGCCTGTAAAATAAATCAGTGTAGCTGAGAGCCCCACGAATGAGCCTCGGTCCACCTATAAAGCGTGGATCTCCCACTCGGCCGTATTGGATAACATATTTGGAGTAACCTATCCCTGCGCCTGACGTCAGCACGTAAACAACCACGTCCCTTACAAGGGTTAGTTTTGCCGCACGCTGCGTTTGCTCTCCTCTGTGTACACCTGTCTGTATTTCTATTTCCCTCCTAGACTGAAGACAGTAGTTTCTCCAGCTGCTCTGAGGCTGACATTTGGCACTATGTGTCCACCGTGCGCTCTCGTAACGCATATAGGGGGGAAGGAAAGGAGACGTCGCAGCACGTAAAGCAACGTGACCCGCAGGAGCTCCGGGGAAAGCGTCGGCTTCTGTTTGGCGCTGCTGGGGCTGCGGCAACAGCATCACATACATCGCTGCAACCTGCTACTCTGCGATCATGCCCAGCTCTTAGGCTATACCTCGTTTTTTCTTTTTTTTTACGCAGTCGACCTATAAACCAATGGGAACTATAATATTGAAATCCACAACTGCTTATGCCGGTTCATGGCTCGCTCTGGCTCGGTTCCCTCCCGCAGGCTGGTGGTGACACAGGTGCCTCAGTGAAGCAAGCAAGGTGCAGGTCTGGAGACATGGAGCTCAGCGGAGGATCGATCCCTCTCACTGGCCAAAAAACTGACCGTGTGTCCACTGACATCAGGACGTGTCTGTGCAACATGCCTGCTGACTGAGGGGACGGTGGAGTGTGCGGAGGATGAGGAGAGCAGGTATCTTCTATGTGGCACACATGTGATTGCACCCTCTGCCAATCAGCACTCTGCTATGATGTGCCATGTAACATCATGTGGCGTCGAGCTAAATCTTTCTGGCGCGTCGCTTTTCTCCTCCACACGGTGGTGGATCCAAGTTTTTTGGGGGGGTCTCTGCAGCATCTGTCTCCCAAAGGTCCCCGGTGTGGTGCCTTGCCTTCCTCCACCCCTCTCTGCGCTCTCCCACCATGCAGCCACAGAGGATGCTGCTCCCTCCCTCCCTCACCACCACCACCACCTATCTCTATCAAACGCTGCCAAAATAGATGCATGTGTGCAACTATGGAGTGAGACGCGTCTTTAAAAAAACCCACAGAACAATGGACCGAAAAGTGTTTGGGGTTGTCTGAACACGTCGTCCACAGAGACATGTGTGCATGTGTGTGTGTGTGCACATGCATGGGTGTGTGTGTTTGAAAGAGAGAGAGAGAGAGAGAGAGAGAGAGAGAGAGGGAGGGAGGGGGGCGAGAGAGAGAAAGCAGGGGACCAGCTACGCAGCAGCTCCGCGCACACTGTCATCTGAGGCTGCTGAGATGTTGGGATGCGGGAGCGGATGCTGACAGCGGTATCGCCTCGGCCTCGAAGCATCAGTAATGTTTCACTTCATTTTTTCTCTATAAATAGGAGGGAAAAAAAACTTGCGTGGGTCGGACCAGCTCACTGTGTATATAGGCTTCCTCTCAGTAAGCGAAGGCTCGTGTCGTTTGGTTCCCTCCCTTGGACTTTGGGGCTTTAGACTTAAGTTACACTTGAGAGATGACTGGTAGAGAAGTTGCGTTTAAATACTGAGTGGACTTGAACCGGAGATGTGGGATTTACTCAAATACCATGGCTTGTAAGTATGTTTTCATATGTTCATTTATGGATTTGGATGAAACATTTGAATACTTTCCCATCTGTAGCTTATTATACAAACACCAATATAACATATAATAGCCTAATAATAACAGCAACAACAATAATGATAATAATAATAATAATAATGAGTAAAAAAAAAGTTTGTTAAATTAAATACAATTTAAAATTGCTGACATAATGGTCCAAGTATACAATTTTGCATTCATAAAATCTAATGTGAGTGTAGCATGGTGAGTGGCAGCAGGCTGCTCCATCCCATATTAGCGGGAGCATCCATTGAGCGGTGATGAGGCGGGCTGAGTGGCCCCAGAGCCAGCGTTTATAAAGCAAACAGTTGTGTGATTGTCAGCAGAGCCTGGGAAAATGTCCCCTTGGCTGGGAGGTGGAGGGACTTGACGCCAGAGCCTCTTGTTAAGAAGACTTGTGTGCTCCCAGACAGCATTGTGATGCTAATGAGCACCAGCACGTTGTTGAACTTGATGTTGACTTTTTTTCTTTCTTTCTTTGGGCGACTCCCCCCCTCCTTCTCCCCGCTCCCTCTCTCTCTCTCTTTCTTTATTCTTTTCTTTTCTTTCTTTTTTTTTTGGTCACTTGTTTGTGGGAAAATCTTCTCCGGAGCTACAGTGTGAAATTAATTAATCAGACCTTTGCAGATGACTACAATAGAGAGTCACCAAATTCTTGGAAACTTAGAAAGTCACTGTGGTTCGTTTATTTATTTATTTTCATTCTTTTTTCTCTTATTGTATTTAGCTAAAGTTGCTTTAGAGACGGACACACAACTCTCAGTGGGATTATTTTGTAGGTTTTTAGGATTATACACTAGGATTTGTAGGATGAGAGGGTTTTTTTTCCCAAAGGCAAAATCAACAAATGGAAAGTGTCAATTTATAGTCTGACATTTAGAACCTGATATTTGTCATTATATCAGTGAGAATTATTATTGGTCTATAACCAACAAAAATAGATAACACATTAACACATTACGATAGAAAGAATTCTTTCTTTCTTTCTTTCTTTCTTTCTTTCTTTCTTTCTTTCTTTCTTTCTTTCTTTCTTTCTTTCTTTCTTTCTACAACCTGTAGCAACAGGTGTAGGCCGACTGTAAATTTCATTAGCTAACAACACTGTAGCCAATCTTATATTTATCATCTATATATATTTTTTTCCATGTGATAAAAATATCAAACATAGGCCTTCAATTCTGGCGTATTATATTGATTTTTAGAGCTATTAAACTGTTTCTACGGGATTCAATTTAAATAATCTTGAGTAAACAATGTTAAGATAATAACGTGTATGAATGATGATGTAGAAGTTATAGAAATATAGAAATCATAATTTAAATAAAAACACACACACATTTCCTTAGGTTGTCCATTTGCAGAATTGGATCGTTATTCACTATGCGATTTATTTAATTCAGCCTTTAAAAAAAGAATAGGTCAGAGCAGAAACTCAGAATTGCTCTGTTTTTGCACATTGTTTTCAGCTCCTTTAACAGAATATTCATTAATTTACCCGCGTTCATACGATCACTCAGTTTCATTTCAAAATACATTTTATGTATTTAATTAGGCTGCATCGTGTTGGTTTTAGTTTTCCCTGAACAAGCCCACATGACACCAGGGTGTTTTTGTCTTTACACGCTCTCAGATGAAATCAGCGCGGTGAATGAATTTTTATTGGTTTCAGCACCAGGGACAGAGACTAGACTTTTTAACCACAGGAGCTGAGCCTCAGTCTCAGTCTCCGCCGCTTGGCTCAGAACAACTGTTGGATCATTTTAAAATGAGCCTTTTTTATTTTTTTTTTTTTTAAATATTTCCATCAGTAGTTTGAGTTACAACTTTTGCATATTCTCTTCTTAGTTTTTCCTTCTTTTTATGTCACAGCAACATGAGAGGAAGAAGGTAAAAAAAAAACAAAAAAAAAAACGTCTTCTTGATGTCGCCTGATCCGCACACAGTGAATCCGCTCTGTTCAGCATCAGCATAAACAAAACAAGATGGCAGGTTTACTGGATGACATGGGCTCTGACGTGTCATATTTGAGATGGTAATGACAATCCAAAAGAAAGAGGGGAGTGAGCAGGACAGACAGAGGGAAGAGTCGAGTCAAGTTGAATAGAATAGAATAGAATAGAATAGAATAGAATAGAAAAGAATAGATACCGGTCAAGGTGAGGATGCTCAGCTTGTCACACAGCACACCTTACTGTAACTGTTGGTCTGACAGGACGTGACGCAGTCGGGGGCGTGGTCGTAGATGAATGCACGTGAGGCTGATGAAAGACAGAGCTGAGTTAATCAGTACATCAGTATTAATGCGTACAGTGTTTTTTTTATAATCAGAGGGAGAAAACACACACACACACACACACACACACACACACACACACACACACACACACACACACACACACACACACACACACACACACACACACACACACACACACACACACAGTTCACATATTCATTCTTTCAGTCTAATCTTTTTTTTCTACTTACATCACAATATAGCTAATAATTTAAAACATTTCAATAATTCAACCAATAACTTATCAATTGTTCAATCAACGAGCCATGTCCATCTTATTTATTATTTGCAGAATTTAGGGCATTTAATAGCAGTTGTGGGATGATTGTGGGAAATAAAATGAACATTTTAAACTTACATTTTACTTTTTTAAATTGAGCCCAGGGATTCGTCAGAATTAGCCCTGGATTGAGACAGAGTGGAGTTTTATTATTTTCTCCACATCTGAACAGCTATGGAGAAATACTGAAATTGAGTTGACAGCTTATTACTAACACTTTCCTCTGATGAAATCATTTTTGAAATATTCCCTCCCCATTTAAAAAAAACAACAACAACAACTCTGTTTCTTGTCCGCTGTTTTACGTTAAACTGACAGAACTGATTACGTTAATGAAAAAATAATGTATAGGTAAACAGTCTCGCGACTATCATCGACTTAAACACAGTGTAAATACACAGCTCGTATCGAGTCTCGTTATTTCCAATTGTATAGGCTATACCAAGTAAAATCCATAATTCAGAATAAAATGTATTTTACAGTGCTGCTAAGTAGGACAAACTCACACACCACAGACATTTACTGATGATGCTTATTTTCTTAATGAAACCTACAGACAGCCATCTCCCTATAGCTGCTTATAGTATATAAAAATAAAAATGCATGCAGTTTATAGACTCGTTATAACCACTGTAACAAATGCAGGCTATTTGAATGCATATTGTTATGGAAATAAAAATGAAATGCTGGATGAATTGAAAGACAAACCGAGGCTACAGCCATCTGCTACTGTAAAGCGCTGATATGAAATCTGAAGATTGTTACTATTTCTTGTCCTTGTGTCTTTACGGGAACAAACTTTGCGTCCTTATTTAGCCAGACAGGGTGTGGCTGAAAGACGGATGGTTTATTGTCAACAAACATTGCTAGTTTTGTGATGTATTGCCCTGAGGCCTGTCCAGTCAGGTGACAGTGCTGCTGCATGGTGTTGCACACTGTTGCACTCTGTACCTCCATTTAGGACAAAGCTGCTGCTGCTGCTGCTGCTGTGGATGTTGTTAGCTGCTGTGTGTAGCCTACTGTACAGTACTGTACAGTGCTGCTGGTGATTTAAACCGAGTGTATTCTCTGATTGGATGTTTTTTTTAGTGGATAATAGAGAAATTCAATTATTCCTCACCTTGCTGGAGGAGCTCTGGAGACCCTCCCTGTGGAATTATGAAGGGACCCAAGATCTCATTTTGAGATCCAGCTCTCATTTACACAGGCGGGAGCTGTTAATGATGGTGGATACATTTTGATGAAGCCTTTATTATCCTCGTGTCGTCCACGTTTTTGTGATTCTCCCCTTCCCTAACACTGTCTCTAAATACTATTTACAATGCATTCTCGCTGTGTCCACCTCGTCTCGCCGGGTGTGAGCCGTGTGTGTTCCCAATGAGCGTGCCCAATTCTGTGGACACCGCGCGTTTCCCCTGGCAGTCTGACCCTGAGGCCCCCGGGCGGCCCTCCACCTCCTGCGCCCCTCATCTGACTCTGTGATAGCCGTACGCGCTTTCTCCTCACTCTCATTTTCTCTTTCTCTGGCTTTGCTGCAGTGATTTTTTGACAGCCCACAATGGACGTTATCCTCGCCTTGTTTCCTCAAGGATACACATCCATAGCTTACGCCGATATCGCTGTGCGTAAAATGGGCTTTGTCCTTCGCCGTGTGCCGGCATCTCACATGGTCGAGGACAGTCAGGGAGCTCCACGGCTGAAGGGAGCCGGGGATAGAGGCTTTCATGCCGGACTCTGTCTCGAAGAATATCTCGGTGGTGCCGGATTGTTAATAATTTTGTCCTGTTGAATAACAAAGCTGACTGTCCGATTATGGAAACTGCTGTTTTAAATAGACTGAATACGTGAGTATGCTGTATGTTTATTCTCAATGTAAATACCGTGTTGCAGACTATTTTATTATAATATGTCGTTTAAACAACATGTTAGAACAATTTATAATGAAATTTATAAAAAAGTAACACTGTAGGTGAGATAATCTGCCATGACTGTGAGGGTTAGTTTGGCTATAACACAGACATAGCCTTATTTAAAAAGATGTCAAATTGCAGTATTACATCCTGATGTTTGCTTTGACATTTATCTTTGATCTGCAGTTTTTTTAATGCGGCTAAATTTACATTCAAAGGCTTAGTATTATAGCTGTCTTCAAAGTATTTTTATGGATCACAATAGTCTGGTTTTGGTGATTACAAAAGGATTAGGGGGGCTAGTTTGTCCTGCTTCAACTTGTCAGCATGTCACCAACTAATCCAGAGTGCACAGTGGTATCCAGTGAGGCTGGACTTGTTCCACTAGATCATGTCGTTGACATTTAGCTGGAAGCCCCCCTCTACTGTACTGGACGCTATATAGGCCTGTGGTAGTTTGTCATGCTTTCAAACAATTCATGGATTAATTCACTCAACGCGGAAACTATGGTCTCTGGTCTGAAATGGGTCGATGTAAGCTGGCATTTCAAACAACAGTAAGCTGGTTGTTTGTGAAGGGCTGTCCTGTGTTCTTTAAAGGAAACAGTGGGAGTAAAATTATTGTCCTTTTGTCTCAGCTTTTGACTTGTGTGTGTGATCACTAAGACACTAAGAGATTTGCATTGAGGTTATTAGTGACATAGTGCTTCTCTGTGCTTCTCCTGGTCCGCCCTGGCTGTCCATGAATGACAGGTGGATGTGTCATCATCCTCCTGCAGCTGGATGACTTCACCCTGCAGATGCTCGTCAGGGCTCAGGGTTGTGCTGGAGAGAAGTTCACCAGTGTTAGAGGAAGGTGTGAATCCATAATGATCTGAGACTGTGGTACAATTTGCTTGTATAGAAGCTGATACACTATGTAACCCTATTGCTGCTGTTCTTGTGATGATCTCATAGTGATGGAGGCTATATGGTTAACTCATCTTTTTTTTTTCTCCAACTTTGATTTCCCACCACCTTGACATCACTGCCCAGTCCTGGACTGTTCCAACCCACGGCTGAGGACATGGTTGGCATAGGAGACGCATGTCAGAGAGATGATGCTCAAAGGCAGTAATGAAATAGGGTATTATGCCTTGTGCATGCGCGAAATGGAGAGACAGTGGGACAGGGAGAGCAGAGGAAGGGGGAAAAAAAAGAGAGACGGAGAGAGAGGGAGGGAGAGAGAGAAGGAGAGAGAGAGAGGGGTGCGCATGCATGCAGGCGGAATGCAATGGCTCCATGTGACCACAACACAAGCAGCTCCAGCAGGCGGCGGCCCCTTTAAGAGACGTGGGTTAGTTTTTCTCTTTGGTTATCTAGCTGTATGAGTTTATGTAATATCATAAAGCTAGAGAACCGAATGTATAAACTAATTCTACAGTCGTCGCGGCGGAGCGAGCCGGAACCGGGACCCGACGTGGAGCGGAGCGGAGTGGAGCGGTGAGAAGGAGGAGGCGGCGGCGGAGGAGGAGGAGGAGGAGGAGAGGGGGGGCAAGGCTGCCGGAGTGGATGGATGGATGCAGCCTGCACCGAGGACTGGAAGCCCGGCGGCAGCGTCCGTGCATCGCACCGCCAAACGCCTCCCATGCTTCCCTTGGACGTACACAGAGAGTGCAGAGGAGAACGCCGCCCCCTAAACAAAAAAACACAAGGGGATTCATAACGCTAGGTGTCTGTCAGATGGGATGCGAGGAGTGACAGTAGTTAGCAACCAGAGGCAGGCTCCATTCATAGAGTGATGATGATGATGAGGAGGAGGGCGACTCGGCAGTGATGCTCCTGCCATTTCTCTTAATGGAACATAACTGCCTTGTAAAGACTGAAGCTTAAGAGCAGTGCGTTTTTAAAATAATGCTTGTCTGGTTGATTGTGTAGTTGGATGCTGATGACGAAGAGGAGGCGAGGTGAACGTGGTTTGTGCCTGGAAGAGGCACCTGATTGGACGGCTCCGGGGAGTCACGTGTTCCACCAGTAGCCCCCATATAGCCCCATGCTTCAGTTCTATATGTCGTGGTATGGAAAATGGGCTTAAACAGTCAAAGCTAGCCAGCTCTTAGCAAGATGCTGTGCCTCTGAACATGCATGTTGCTTTATTGTGTGTTTAAAGTTGATGTGGGAAGCTTTACCTATATCAGAGGTTTTCATGGATTTGTCCATACTGTACTGCTGCTGGCTGCAGTAGCAAAAGGTCCCACCATCGGGTGCATCCTCGTGGCTTGATGTATCTGGTGCTGTATATAGAAAAGGTCAGGATGAGTGGAAGTTCATCAAAGTAATATGTGTCACATGTTATACAGAGGAGAAGAGGACAGTATTGTGATGCAGTAGGTGTTTGTCAAAGGGATCAACTTATATCCCCGGATTTCGTTTGATTGATGTCCTTATTAAGAGCAGCTTCAGGCCTCATGCACATGAAGGACAGAACAAAACGACGGCTCACACGCTGAGAGGAATGGAAACAACACATAGGCATTCACAGATATGTTGTATATAACTTGGTTGCTGCCACCTAGCAGGGTTTTTTTCCCCTTCTAATGATAGATATCACTCTCATGTCAACATACATGCAACATTTTGCCGGTGGGGTGCGGGACGAGGCCGAGCACAGCGACGTTAAGGCAGGGTCGACCGGGTCGTCCACAGACTGGGCCGATTTTGAGGCCGGCCTGTTTTTATAATGCTGTTTGGGGCTGCTCATCATCTGCTCTTCCTCTCCCTCTCTCCATCCAAGTCAGAGAGGAGCTCCTGTCTGGTTCCTGCACTGCCTGAGTGATAGGATGTACTCTGAGTGGAGCCTGTTGAATTTTAAACAAGACAATTCTGTGTTAGCTGCTAAAGCCGTATCTGCTGTGTGGTGGTGGCTCTGCGCTCTGCACAGTGGAGGATGTGTGTAATGCCACAGAGCCTGGTGCTGCTGTTTGTAGGCCCCAGCTTACTGCGTCATCGACCAGGGCAGGATGGAGAAGGAGCTAATATGGACCTAGCTAGGGGAATATGTCTGCTTTCACATTGAGCTGAGCTGTTATTGTCCCATATTGCTATATGGGCTTCGAGTGTGTATGTGTGTTTGTGTGTGTGGTTAACAACAGGCCATGCAGCTGCAAAAATGATGATATCAGTGGTTATTTCAGCCTATTAGTATAAGCTGTGCAGTTATACCTGGTAGTTTAATAGCGCATTGCACAAATAAATGTTTTCATGAGGGAAACACAGCAGGAGTCCCAGGTTCCCACGTGTCTTAATTTTAATATGAAATAAAACTGTAATGTCCCATTGAGACAATATAATATGCAAATGTTATTATGCCCAGTGTTTCAACTGGAGTATTTTAGTCACAGTTATTATGATTTGATTAATACAACTCTAGTGGTAATTATTTCAGGCCTATTTGTGTTATTTGTGTTGTGTAACTATTCTGACAAACCTAAAGCATTTATAACGCAGCTTGCCGTCATATGATTAGACAATGGCGTTTGAGCTGTAAAGCGGCCCCGCCATCCATCTTTTCCCCTTGTTGCAAAAGGAATTAATGCATTGCTGAGGGGTAATAAATGGAGGATATGGGGAGAGCCCTTTGAGATTGAAATGCAGTCTGGCGAGTGACTGAGACGGCAGGCTAGACGTTGGTTTTCCCACATTAATATGTGTCTGTCTGGGGCCTGGCCTCTCCACCATCAGGAGGAAGCCCTCAACACCAGATGGAGCCCAGTCTAGTCTAGTCTAGGTCTAGCCTACCAGCACCTGCCATAAGGCTGCATCACACTTCCCATTGTCTTGCGCTGTAATTTCACCGTTATTTGAAATTTGATTGTTTCACCTGCTCAGATGTATGCTTCCATATTCTATTACAACGGAAGGAATAACAAACAAACAAACAAACAAAAAAGAAGTGGTAGGACCGGAGAAAATAGGCTTGAGAAGCCTTATAGAGTGAGTGAGGTGAGAACATAGCAAAGTGGGAGAGATGTGTTTATGCATGCACGTCGTGCTTTTCTAACCAACCTGTCATGTCTGTAGCCTTTTCCCGCTGAAGCCTAGATGTGTCAGTACACCCCCCCCCTCCACCCCCTGTCTCCCCCTAGTCCTCCTCCACCACTGTCTCTGTCTCTTTCTTTGCACTCTATTGATAATATTTTCATGGTTTAGCTGTGGATGTTGCATACGGGGCGAGTGTTGCTTGTTGACAAAGATGTTTGAACAAAGCAGCCGCCCCTATACACTGTCCTATACAAACCACAGCCATTGTTTCAGGTTTACAACCCTGCTGCATTTCCAAGCTACCATCCTATAGATGTTATCTTGTTTGTGTCACACTCGGCCACCAGATTGCAGTGCTCTGTGTGTGTGTGTGTGCACATGCTGTTGTACATTTGTACATGTGCCTGTGTGCATGTGTTTATGTGTGTGCTTCAGCACGTTGTTACTGCACCCTTACTGCCTCATTTTTCGTCTCTACAGAGAACTATAAACATGACAGCTTACCGTTGATTACAGAATAGGTCTTTTTCTTCTTTTTTTTTTCTTTTTTTTACTGTGTGGCACCAGGCTGCACAGTTTTGTTGTTTTACTCACCCTCAGAACTGTGCTCCAGAGCCCGGTGTGTGATTTTCCTCATTATGTAGAAAGTTACTGAATTTCTGATCCTGGAAAGCCCCCCTCCTGCCCCCCAATGCCCCCAATGTTCTCTTCATTTTATAATGTTTGGAGAAGAGTATTTCTGTGTGCATCATCTCACATAGCGCTCACTGGCAGAATATTTTTCCTACACATTTTTAAAGGCTGTATCTATATGAATACTTATAATGATTATTATCATTATCATATATATATATATATTTTTCAAACACAACACAATAATCATAATTCACAGTCTGTGATCTATTTGACACCATATCATCGAAATCCATATTCCAGCGTTATCAATTTTCTATTATCATTTTACCTTGAATTGCAATGGCCTATATAAAGCTCTCTGAACTTATGAATTCTGGGTTTGGTAGCCTAGCAACAGCCTCTGACCCATGCAAGGGAAAAAGAAAAAAAAATTGAAAGGCTGACATGCAGGCTTTAAACCCGTAAAGGTTTTCAGCGGATGTAATCTTTGAGTATTTTGTGTAATTGCTTGTGAAGTGTGTGTGTGTGTGTGCGTGTGTGTGTTGAAGAGATTGGTATTGTCATACATTTCCGCTGACGGCTGAAATAAGAAATGTAACAAACTTTCCACATAAATTTAAGAATATAATACAGTGGATTTTTTTCATTTACCAATATTACAGTGTGTGTTATTGTAACTGCTAAAATACATAAAAGGGAGGTTTTCTTTTGATTGTCTTTAATGCACACTGACACTTATATCATAATGTGTTCACTTCTCCTGTTCTCTATTTATTGTTGTAAATAGAAAATCTATGTAGTTTGTTTTAGAGGCCTAACAGTATTTCTTAACTGAAGGGACAAACAAAATTCAACTCTGAATTTGACAGGTTAAATTTCTGATTTAATATTTAATCCCATTTAATCTTCAAGACAAAACACAAAAGATATTATCTGCTGAATGTTGGGTGTTATCTTTTTAACATCATTAGAATTTAAAGACAAAACTTAACAAAGGCTTCCTGTGGTAGAGCTTATTGTTGTTATTGTGCTGAAATTCATTTGTGCTGGAGAAAGAGTAAAGGTGAATCAGATTCATTGGGGAGCGAGTTTATGACCTGCTGCTGGTACGAACCACCTCTTATCTGAATGCTCTCTGTTTTTTGCAGGACTTTGTGGTCAGCAGGCTGCTCCAAGGAGCCGACCTCCCCGACTGGGTCCACGAGAGTCTTCATCACTTCAGCATTACGGGTAAGATAACAGGAATCCTCTCTGGTGCACGATCACACAGTCACATCACGATGCTAACGATCTGTAAACACTTGAACTTGAACTATTCATTCACTGCTTTCAAATAAGGGCATTTAAGCAGATAAACCTGTTTGTTTTGAAGAGTGAAACCTCACACAATCCTGACTGTGCATTAAAATAAGAAATATTTTAAAGGGATAGTATCATTTTTTTTAAAGTGGGGTTGCATGATCTACTAATAGCCCCTAAGTATTTTAATTGCAGTAGAAGACTCTCTGCACTCCTCCCGTTAGCAACGCCAGCCCATAATAGCCCTGCCCAGAGACTTACAACATACATTGTTGTGAATGGACCCAAAGAAACGGCCTATTTTCGTGGCCTAAAAGAGGTTTTACCTGAAAAAAAATACACAGTTCCATTGTTTGCTTTAATATAATTACTTCCAGCCCTTCAAACTGCTGATCGGCGGGCGCTAACCCTGGGCGGAGGGATATGTGAGTTGGTTAGCTCCAAATAAAAACTGTGTTTTTCCTGCACTTTGAAGGGCTGGAAAAAATTATATTATAGTGAACAATGGAACTGTGTTTTTTTTTTCTCCTTTTCAGGTAAAACCTCTTTTAGGCCACGAAAATAGGCCGTTTCTTTGGGTCCATTCACAACAATGTATGTTGTAAATCTCTGGGCAGGGCTATTATGGGCTGGCGTTGCTAACGGGAGGAGTGCAGAGAGTCTTCTACTGCAATTAAAGAACTTAGGGGCTATTTGTAGATCATACAGCCCCACTTTTAAAAAATGATACTACCCCTTTAAAATCACATTTAATTAGGGGTGAGGATGACACACCTCTTCCTCTCAGCAGCTGTGTAATACGTGATGCAAACTATTAGGTCCTTTGGTTTTGGCGGATAAGACACGGGGCAGCCACTTAGTGTAAATATTAATTCCTTTGTCCATGTTTTTTTTTTATATATCGTTAAGGATACAGGTGGGAGGGACGGGGGCTTTGACCTGATGTGTGTGCAAGGTGTGCTCATGTGGAAAGACTGCTAGGGTGGCAAAGTCCCTCACACCTCTAATTCCCTCTTTTTGGCCCTCTGTGCCCCCCTCCAAATTCTTACTTTTCTGTTGTCTGCATTGTGTCCACACATTTCACCTCCATCCACACGCACTCACTGAAACATCTCTTTTTTGAGTTTGTTTCAGACACTTTCTATATATATATATTTTTTAGTTTGGGGAAACAGTCTCAAGATGCAACTCAACACCTCTGTGAATTTTCTTCAGTTCTCCAGGGACACGTAGTGTAGCACAGACTGGTGGGGGGAAAACTACATTTCTTTCCCTATATCGTTCCTAATGTCAGCTTTTTTTCCCTCATAGTAACAGAACATTACTATTATACCAAATATCCTTTTACATTTTATTGTAGAAGATCTTTGGCTGGTTTTATCCAGCTAATCACCATATATGTATGTTATATCCACGGACACATTTGGCCCCAGCCATCACTTGCTCTGCTAACAAGTTGGCAAAACCTTGCATGCTGTGTGTTTTTGTTGAAAGCATATAACGTTGAAGATGATGGAGGGCCCAAACCAGAAGTATACGTGACTCACTCATTTTCCTCCCAGCTTTTCCCCTTCGGTGTTGAGTGACACGACTAAAGATTAGCTTTTGCTATCCTAACAGCTGCTATAGCGGGCCATCAAGGCCGAGGACACTGCTCAGCTCGTGCATGTTCAACCTCCTGCGGAGAACAAAGTAGACAAAATGATGGAGGCGGCGACGGGAAGCGGAGGAGAGGGAGATGAAGCCCCATCCGCCGAGATTGAGGTCCGTCATCGGGGAGAAACAGAAGAAGTGATTTTTTTTTTTTTAATTTCCCTCCAGGGTTAGATGAGCGTTCTGTGACATTGGCCCAGTTCTATATCAGCATGCCCCCCCCCCGGAGAAGAGTTTGAGAATCAGACAAGGGAAGATCAGAGGAGATTTCACAGCCTGTGGCTATCCTCCTCCATCGCGTTCGACCACCTCTTAAACCTCTTTCGCTTTGCTTCAACTCGATGAGGGCTGCCGGTCTACTTAGTCAATATCATATCCACAAACTAGATAAATCGATGCAAACAAGCTTTTTGGTTGGACTCGGGCTTTAGAAGTGGAGGCATAGCTACAGGCAAACTTTGACGCAGAGACACATCAATCCAGGAGTGACAGTCTTACACGTCCTCTTTATATTCATAACTGCAATTAAGTGCTACGGCGCATGGCGGTCTGCATTCACACCTTGTTTCACCCTTACAGGGAAGGAAACCGTATATACAGCCGTGCGCCCTTGCTCGCCGCAATTGTTGCTATAGGAAGGCGGAGGATGTGCGATTTCACACATAGCAGTGTTTCTTCCACAGCTGAGCACACTCATGTATATGGAAAGACTTGCAGAGAGGGGAAGCAGTAATCCGCTCATTTACAGTACCTCAGATCCTGTCTGCCATCGCTCTCTCTTATTCTCTCATACTCCCTCTGTCAAGCGCACAAACACACACATACCTCGCTGTACCGTATCTCCTCCCTCCACAGTCCGCCCACCCTCACCTCACCTCGCCTCCCCCCCATCCCCCTTTCCATCCCCTATTCTGGCTCATCTTGCCATCACCTCTCCAGCTCCGCCACCCCAGAGAAACCAATTCAGACTGCTGCTCCACACCGTCATGGCATGTTGGCCAAGGGAGATGGAGTCCTTTCAGGTTCTCTGCTACAACCTCCCTCCTCTCTTTTCTCCCTCCTCCCCCGTCGCTGCCCCCCCCTCCTCCTTCGCTGCTTCTCAACATTTCCTCAACATGCCTGGTGTATCAGCAGGGGTAGCAAGGCAGCACGATGGGACTGCTCCTGAGAATCTGTTATGAGTTATTCCGCACATTATGTGACCTTTTTAAAGTTTCTGCAAAATTGCGCGTGGGCGTCGTGTTTTATGATTCCACTCCGAGCGCTGCCTTTGCACGGCGATACTGTCAGATTAATGAGAGTATCTGAAACAAATGAAGACTGCATTATGTGTTTAAACACACTGATTGTGAGATTTATCAGTAATGGGTTATCTTTAATGGCAAAACCAAACACCCACCGCCCACCCATGGCTTCTTAAAGTTGGCAATCTGCATTTAACAGCCCACTGTTTGCTGGGATTTTTTTTCTTCCTTTTTTTTAACCAGGCTTTCTAGATTTGTATGCATAAACTGTGCGGCTTGGCTGTTCTTAAAAGTTGATTTAAATTATACCCTCTGCATTATGCGGCTTGGTAGGAAATAAATCTCTTCAAATGAATACACTGGGTGGAGGGAGGTTGTGAAAAGAAGTGAATGTGCGTGCGTGTGTGTGTGTGTGTGTGTGGGGGGGGGGGTTGGCACTGAGTGTAGAGTGGTGGCGTATGTTAACATAAATTAAAGTCTATGTGCAGAGGGGCTCAGAGAGAAGGGAATGTGAAAGTGAGAAAAACAGAACTGAGATTGAAGAACAGCAAAAAAGTCGTATAGAATAAACTGGTGAGATTCGTGCACGAGTTTTCACACGTGCACTTAAGTGAATAAGTTTTCTTAGCTAATTAATTAGCAGCGGTATTAGTTGCTTTACTTCATTAGTAAGTTAACTATTGTTTTTCTTTGCCTCCTTAAAGCACTGAGGCCTCTGGCATCTCAATGCGCGCTGGTTGAATGGCGAGGTGGCTGTATTAAAGGTTGGTGGTGGCAGTGATGGTGGGGTGACAAACAGAGCGCAGGAGGGAGGGGTGAGCGGGCGGTGGTGGCGGTGGAGGGGGGGGGGTCCACTGAAAGGGAGCAGGCTGCAGAGTGAATGGGAAACGGGGGAGAAAGAGGGAGATTGGGGGGTGGTGGCAAAGGAGGGAGGGAAGGGGGGCATTAGCGGCGGAGGCAGGTTGGGGGTGGTGGTGGTGGGGGGGTGACGGTGGGGGCCTCCATTGGTTCAATGCAACGGCCGGAGCAGCTGTGAAAAGAGGTCTACCCTTTTTCCCACGCCCAGCGCGACGCAGAAACTCTGCCTCAGTCTGCCAGGGTCAAGTCACATTTCTAATATATACACTGGGCCTGTGGACTCGCACAATGCATATGCACAGCTCATTTATTTTATGTATGCACACAGACAGACACACACTTGTGTGCGCACAGCAAGTAGACAGCCTCTCAGACAGAGACAGAGGTGGGGGCCGCTGCAGTAAGAGAGAGAGAGTATTATGACACTGATTTCTATCCCATTGGCACCTATTGTTTCCACTTGGATCCTGCAAATTAACAAGCTGTAAGTGACGTGCCTAAACACGCACACGCACGCACACACACACACACACACAGCTGCCGTCCCTGTCATTTGAATTTTAGTTTGTCACACTGGAGAAAAAAAAATAGCTTGAATATTAAAAATTTAGAGGAAGATTTGTGGGGACTTTAACAATAACAACACAACTTCTTTCTTCCACTTGATCCTGTGTTTTTCTCACTTCGTGGTTGTCGTGTTTAGACTTTCAAGACTTTCAAGTCCGCTTCGTGCACTTGGACTCGTGCATCTAGTGCATCTTCACTAGGACGCCAACAGCTGTGTCGTGTCGCTGCATCTCAGCCCCCTTTCTCCTCCTCAGACGTGAACGTCTCAACCACCATTTACAAACTAAAATCATATTCCAGTGAGAGGGGGATGTAAATGCTTTGTCCTGGTCGTCCCCCCTCCTCCAACCCCACCCACCCAGCCTACACCCCATTTTCACCCCCACCCCCACCCCCCCACCACCACCACCCCAGTGCCAGATGCCCTGCTGCATTGTGTGGGTACTCGGGGCAGACAGGCAGGCAGCCCCCTTCCTCTGTCTTTCTCCCTCTCTGTGCACCATGATGTCACCCTACTTGTCTGTCTGTCTGTCCGTCAAGGCCGTGACAGGAACTCGAGTGTGGGAAGGAAAAGTGTTCAGGGGGAGGTGGTGGTTGTGGAGGTTCAAGGAGGGGTTGTGGGGTTTGGAGAGGACTTTTTTTTTTTTTTTTTTAGGATGGTAGAGTGTGGGGGGTTTTGTGTATTGAGAAGAGAGTGTCTGGCCTGAGAGGTCAGCGATTGGACTTGAGCATGGAAAAGAGTGTGTGTTCCCTTTTTGGGGAGGGGGCTCTCCTAGCAACTCTGAAGAGAAGTGGAATTTAGATGAGTCTGTCGGTCTGTGTCCTCCAATAATTCAGTCTAAACGTGTGGGTTAGCGCCACAAAAGGGCCCGAACAACGAGGATGTAAAGAAGAGAAGGGGACAAAAGCACCTGTTTTCATTTTCCTCTATTTGTTCATTAGGGACGCCATCAAGTCGACGACTGTGCGCAGATGTAGTCAAGTCAACACATTTTTGAAGTTGCTATAGTTTTTGTTGAAGTTGTGTGATGGATGAAGCCGAGTCTCAACAGTTAAATTACTAATATTTTCTTCTTTTTTGTTCTTAAATGTGGGAGTTATGGGCACATTTAGTTCAAACACCCTGGCTCACTTTTGGACGTGTTCCAAGACTTCCAGTAGGCGTTTCATTATAAGAATTTAATCTCATCCTATTCAGATTAATATTGTAATAGAGTCAAACAAGTTCTTGAACGACTAAATGAATATAAAGGAAACATTCAGTTATGTTTGTTACCAGCGTAGGTGGCATCAGCGAGCCCAAAGATCCCCTCGAGGCATAATAATAGTAATAATACAATCATTTAAGATATAAATCCATCTGAATTAGAATAATAAGTTTTTGTCTGATGTGGTTTTTGCCCCCAAAAAGTCAAAATGACTTGTTTCAAAATTCTCAAGAAAGATTATATTTACTTTTCCACTTTTTTTATTTTATTATTTATTTAAGTGAGTTGATAAAACATAAAAATAAAAGCTCTCCGTCACAGTTATAAATTATTATAACAGTCCAGTTCTGGATATTTTAAAGCTTTGTCGGTCGGCAGCGAACGATTATGAAGATCCTCTGGCCTTTTTTAAAAAGTCATGCTAGCATTTAAAAAAAATGCATCATTATCCATTTCAACAATGAGGCTGTTTTTCTTCCTTTTCTTGAAATGACTTTATGGGGAATGAAGATTTTCATCTGACAGCAGAAATGTGTTGTTTACAGCCCAGCAGTAAACACAGACAACAGTAAACATTTACTAGGACACAGACACATGCCTTTTGTCATTCATCCTCTCTCTATCTGGACTCCTGCCTTTGTATTTCTTCCACCTCTTTGCTCTTTCCATCTTTTGCTTTAATATGTTCCCCCTTCTGTGTCTTCTCTCTCTTCTCTCTCTTCTCTCACTTTGGCTGTGTGAAGAGGTGATAGTATTGTGAGACAATGGGAACGACTCACTTAATTAGCTGGACGACAAGATGCATTGTGGCAATTACTGAGCACAAAGGGAGGGGAAGGTATGGCTGTAATGTGCAGCTGTGTGTGTTTGCTGCCTGGCCGTTGTAGCCTGGAGTACAGGCAGGCCTTTATAGGGGGAGAGTGAAAGCAGTAACAATGGAAGACAGGATGTACTCCACATGTAGAGCCATTTCCAGTCCTTTTACAAACTGGGACAATAGCCGCTACAGTCTCTTAAAGGCTGGAATTGCAGAAACTGTATTTTCTCAATGGACGGAGTTACAATTTTACAGGTGTGGAGGCTGTGTGCAAACTAACTTTCCAGCTGTAGCTACTTCTTTATAGCTGTGTTGAGTTGTTATTGGAGCTACTTTCTAATAAGGCATGCTGTATGATCTGAAATGATTTTATGAACATTAATTAACCACTATAGGCTACTAATAACAACTAGGTATTTGTATAATAATTGTTTTTATCGTGGCTTAGTTACACGATTAACTTAATACTCATTTCACAAAGCGCCAAGCAGCGACTGTCCAATCATAGTTTAGCAACCGTAACCAGGTTTAGCTACAGTATATGGGTCCAGTGGTCGTCTTTTAACTACAGGCAGTTATGAGTCCGTTTCAGCAATTCTGCATTTAAAGGGATAGTAGCATTTTACAAACAGCCTATTTTCGTGGCCTAAAAGAGGTTTTACCTGAAAAAAACATAAAAACCTCCTTTAGGCTAAGAAAATAGGCCGTTTCTTTGGGTCCATTCACAACAATGAATGTTGTAAAAATCTCTGGGCAGGGCTATTATGGGATGGCGCTGCTAACGGGAGGAGTGCAGAGAGTCTTCTACTGCAATTAAAGTACTTAGGGGCTATTTGTAGATCATGCGACCCCACTTTAAAAAAAATGATACTATCCCTTTAAGAATTGCAAGTGGAAAATTTATCGCTGTTGTCACTGTTTACAGTGTTTTCATGAATAGAATAAACTGCGTCGTCAGCCACAGTGATTAACAGAGGCAAGTTTTAGCGAACGGTCAATTTATTATAACAGAAGACCAATAAAAGCAACACATTAAGAAGCTTTTTGACATTTACACCTAAAACTAATCAATTATAAGTATTGTTGCTGAAGCAGCTGTTTCAGTTTCAGATCAGTTTTGTTGAGGCTCTGGTCTGTAGTGATTTGCCCACCACGTATTTTGCTGGATAACTTGTTGAAACTGTGCCTTCTGCGAACCTGGACCAGTGTTGTACAAGTTTAACCTGGTTGGCGAACACAACAGTTTTCTAATTTCTCCTTATTGTGTTCATCCATCCATCCACCCATCCTCCTCATTTCTATTCCTGATTGTCCTGTTGCTGCATCCCAAACTGGACATGATGCTACCTTCTATTTCTGATTGGCTCTGAGTGGGCTGCTGCCTAGTGCCACTGTGTGTGTGTGTGTGTTAGTGCGGAGTTGGGTCTGGCGAAGAGCATCCTCCTCTAGTGGAGTGGCCTGAGGGGATTTCTTTCATGAAGTCAGATAACATCCAGGCGACCCCCTCTTCCCTTTTTTATAAGAGTTCTTTAACCTTGATAAATGAAGTAGAGGCGGGAAGGAGTGAGGGAGGGCGGGCGGGCGGGCGGGCGGGCGGGAGGAGAAAAGTTGCGCGCTGTGTTGGGGGGGATGAGGGTGTGATGGAGGGAGGAGAGATAGAGAAAGGAGAGGGGAGAGAGAGAGAGAGCCAGGGAGAGACACCAACTCCCCGGCCGACTTGCTCTCAGGATCAATAACGTTCGGAGAGCTGCTGAGCACTTCTGTCTGGCAGCTCTACCATAGGGGATGGAAGGAATGGAGAAGGGAGAGAGGAGGAGGAGGGGGGCAAGTCGGAGGGAAAGCAAGAAAAGGAGTGTTGAGAAAGCCTCTCTATCTCCTTCTTGTCACCCTTTTTTGCAAAGAGAGGGAATCAAGGCAGACAGCGATGGAAGTAAAGATGGAAGGATGAGCGGATGGAGAGGAGCAGGAGATGCAGGAGGAGGAGGAGGCTGGAGTGGAGGAGCTTAGACCGGCGCACCTATCCAGCTGAACCATGCCACCCACCTGCCTGCCTGCTTTGCCCGCCAGGAAAACACACACGCACACACACACACACAGTGAGGTCTCCTTTTACGAAGCCACAAGGTTACAGAGTGTCGATACAAACGCGCACAGCCCCCCGACAAATGGGATTTGGCATGTTCAATCAACAGTGCTGCCAAATCCCTGTTGTTAAGTGTTGCAGAGCCATATCTGTCTGCAGTGGGCCTGAGCTATGCTACCTGAGCCTGCTAACTGTCCCCTAAATATCCTCTATTAAAGTCCCCGGTAATAGAATTATCATCTACATTTGTCATTGGACGCGAGGAGGCGTGTGTGCGGAGGCATAAATAGGGAACGGCGTGGAGTTTTCAAATTGTGCAGCGGTTATAAAAAGAAAAAAAAGGGCTGTGATTGACTCCTCCACTTGTGCCTCGAGGTCATGAACACCTGAGCTTTCTTCTCTCTCTTTCTTTTCTCCCTCCTCTACTTGATTTCCTCGCTGGGCGTTTAAGTCGCCACTCTCCCTCCTCTGGCCATCACTCCTGGCCTTTTTCTTGTCCTCTGTTAGACCTGATCCTTTCATCTTCTCTCCCCTAATCCTGTGCTAGAGAAGCCTTCTCTTCACCCCTTCCTCTGCTTCCCGTTGCTCTCCCTTTTTAATGCCGTGCCTCTTCTTATTTTAGCGTATCCCTCCTGCTCCTATCCCTCCTTTCTCTTTTTTTACTCTTTATCCTCACCTCATCCTTTTACCTCTTCTCGGCCTCTCTCTGTCTTCTGCATCACCCTTCCTCCTCCTCCGCTTCTTACTTTCCTCCTGTCCTTAATTAAGTTAGTGATCAGTTGACTGCCCCTAGCATTGGTAGAGAGCAGGTTGGTCCTCCCATATCAGGAGGGGGGAGCATTGTCTGTGCTGGTTGACCAGTGTAATCCCTCAACCAGGGACAAAGGGCAGTACCCTCGCTACCTCAGCCACCCCTGAAGGGCATTAGCCCCCCGACGAGAGCCGTGCCCTAGCTTGCCCCTGCCTGCCTCGACAACCCAGCATCGCACCGCTGGCCCTTTCCTTATCTGTGGAGGCCAGTGAGACTACAGACTGCAGAGAGTGAATGTCAATGATGAGGAATAGAGCTGTAAGTGATGATCATTTCTGCTCTTTGATGTTTTTTTTAAAGGGAGTTTACAGTAGATGATGCACCTGTGGTGGGTGAGAGCTTCTTTTTTTTTTTTTTGCCTTTAGACTTCACAGAATCAAAGTTCACATATCAAGTTGTTCTGTATTCATGCAGGTGTGCATTTACTGGATCCCTCTATTCATATTTCCACCAGTGCACGCACACACGTATACGCACACGCTCATAAAGGAACACACACACACACAGACAGAGGCACATCTGTTGTAATAATATCATGAAGTCCTATTCAAACCTCTACACAACCCCACATACCTCTCTCTCTCTCTCTCTCTGTCTGTCTTTCGCTCTCTCTCACGCACACACACATTCACACAGGGAATGAGTAGGTAAGGTTGCTATGGGAACGGTTGGTCAGAGTTTACCAGAGGGGAAACAAACAAAGTACTGTTCATGAAAGCAGGTTGTTCTGTGCAGAAGGAGCAGTGATACTATGTGCGCGTGCAAATGGGTTGTGTTGTGTTGTGCGTAACGTCTAGTGAGGAAGTGATTAGGTGCATGTGTTGTGCATGTGCACGGTGCATCCTTTTAATATCGTTGCGTTGCTGCTGCTACAGATCTGCTATAGGCTTATATACGTTGCAGTGCCATCGTAAAATGACTGCAGCCTCTGAAGGAACCGGATTTGATTTCATATGGCAAAGCAGTCTTGCTTTGTGTATGTGATGTGACCAAGTATCAGTTAATGGTTTTGTTTATATGATAAAACACAGTTGACGCCCTACTTTGCAGGAGGATGTTGATGACAGAGCCAAAATTTCAAAAATGTTCAAAGTTCAAACAAAGAAAAGTGACACATTTTAGCACAAACAAGTAAATGATTGGATTTAGGACTTGAATATGAATCCGTCATAAAAAAATCCTCAGTCTCTTTTCTTTTGAATCAACTAATAGATTTATTGACATGTGACACAGCTGTAGGCTACATGATGCACATTCATTCCCCAGCCTCCTCTCCTGTATAGTCCACTGATGTGCATATTATCATGATGAGTCTGTAGCATGGTGCAGAGTTGATGTTTAGCAGTGCACATTCATTTCTTTAATGGTAAAATTTAAAGGTGCAAAATATATATACATATACTGTGTATATATATATAAGGAATGTGACTTGAACTTCCACTGAAGCCACAAGAAAACATAACATTTATACAAGTGATGTTCCTCAAATGAAAGCATAAAAAAAAAGTGAAACACCATATTGACATCGCTCTCCTCTCCTCTCCTCTCCTCTCCTCTCCTCTCCTCTCCTCTCCTCTCCTCTCCTCTCCTCTCCTCTCCTCTCCTCTCCTCTCCTCTCCTCTCTGGGAAAGTAGGTCTCCTGGTAGTTAGATGTCACCTCATCCAAGTCACACAAACCAGCAGCAACCTCCGCATTTCTCATTTTCTCATGTCATTCCCCCTTTCTCTCTCCACTCTTCCCCACTCTCCTTATTTTGAGGTGTATGAACAAAATGCATCCAACTCTCTAAAGCACCATAGAAACCTGCTGCGATTTTTTCCCCCCACAAAATGCCACCATTCCTTCCTTCCTCGCTCCATCTGTGCTCCCACCCTCTTTAATGCCTCCTTAGACCCTGCACTTGGCTGCTTGAGTAATATTTATTGCGCAGTCTCTTTTAGTCTCAGTTTCTCTTTTTATTTTCCCACTGAAACAAACAAGTCCAATGCCATGGGGCAAAAATACCCCCAACGCCACCTCCGCCACCACCCCTCCCCACCTTCTCCGCCCCCCCTGCTCCCTTTGCCTTCTCTCCTTCAGCGGTGACAGATAGACAAACGTACTGTTCTCTCTCTTCTTTGCCTTTCACCTCTCAAACCTCCCTCCATCCATCCTGCCGGACGGGTACAATGCAGGCGCTCTATCCTGCGGCAGGGAGAATGCAGCCCTGAACTAACAATATCACCAAGGCTGCCTGAATGCCACCGAGTCCCATTGTGCTCTGTCAGAGGGGAGTTAACACCCATGTCTGAGCCCAATGAATAGTATTATTGTGTCTGAGACATGCACCGCACCCCCGGTCCCCATCCATGTCCCCCTAACTCAACTTGCCCCCCCGCCCCCTCCTGCTTTCACCAAACTTGCTTCTCTTGTCCCAACAGTGTAACCCCCCACACCACTCGCACCCCCTTCGCTCTTTATTTAACAGACAGCTCTAACTTCCAAAGCCTTGCCGGCCCACCGACTCTAAACCTCCGCACTTTACTTCTCTATTCCCCTGGCAGTCGGCCCGTGGGTTTTTTAGTCTCTTTTTCAGGCCTGGGGAGGGAGGGGGTGGAGAGACAGAGGGGCTGTCAGAGCGCTGTGGTGGTGGCTGCGGCGGCGAGCGAGCACATTTTTTGAGATCGTGTGGTTGGTGCTGCATGCGCGGTGCAATGTGTGGGGGGTGGTGGGGGGTTGAATTTGGCCGTGGCCCTTTTCTCTGTTGAGGAACACAATGGGACCATGAATCCTCAAAGAAATACCCCCCCTCCCCACCTCCTCCTCCAACTGCTATTATCATAAGAAGAGGGCTGCTGAACCCATTTGAATAATTTTAGATGATACAAAAGCTGAGATGTTTTCTTTGACAAAGTTTCTATAGAGCACCACTGGTCTGGCCAAAACATTTCCATTCCTTCACACTGACTGTGGTGCAGAGAAGGGTGAGGGGGAAAAGGTGGTGGTTTTGAAATATCCTGTCAGTTTTAAATGTTGCTTTCTTTATTCATCACCATTAAGGGCAAATAAATATGAAACTCCGTGCGCTTGTGCTGCAAAAGAAAACCTTTCCTGTAAATATTTTTAATGTATTCTATTGATGCAGTGGTGATTTTTATAATGGGCCCACTCTTGCTATATTTTGCTATCTGCAGCACATCAGAATCTAATAGCTGAGAGTACCTTTGGCAGGCAGTATCTCTCTGCCTGACACACTTAACTCTCAAGCCTCCAGTCCCTGCAGTTTCTGCTCTCTAAGGTTAGCAGGTTCATATTACCAACTGAGAGAGAATGCCAGAAACCTCACCCCTGACTTCTCGCTGATCAAAGACCAGGATTGACATTCAGAGTGGGTAAAATGCTGAAAGTTAAGATTAACTTGTTTTTTCCTCCATCTCTGTCTCTGGTTGTTTGTGTACAGCAGGAAGAAGAAGAAGAGGAGGAGGAGGAGGAGGAGGAGGCAGCGGAGGACGAAAAAGAGAAGCAGAGTGGGTGGAAGGATGGAAGGAAGGAGAGAAGGATAGAAGCAGTTCGAGGAGGTGGTTCGAAAGCGGGTGAACCCGGAGCAGGTGAACACAGCTGTGGATTGCCATGGGCTTCTCTGGCTGCCTTCCTCCTGTGGCCCCGGTGCTGCATTCAGGGGTCCCGGGGAGCCGACAGAGGCCAGCCAAAGCTGCGGCAGAGTGGGCAGGCTAGGCCAGCCAAGCCAGGAGAGAGGCAGGTGAGGCGGGTGAGCCGAAGCTCTCATCCCCGCCGGCTAGGAGCCTCCACGGCAGAGCGGAGCAGCGTGGAGCAGCAGAAATCAATACAGAGGAGAGAGGCTAGCAGAGGTTGCCCAGCACCGCCTGCAGGCCTCGGAGCCCAGGGACCAACCACCACCACTGCTCCCAGCTCCTCTCTTCCATTTCTCTTTCTATCTTTCTCCAACAGTCCCAGCACCAGCCAGGGCCAGGGCCCTAACCTTGCAACCACCCCACACGCAGTGTATGTGTCAGCATGTGCACGTGTGTGTGCGTGCGTGCAAAACGGAAAGAAAAAGGGAGAGGGAAGAGACATAGAGAGAGTCTTTGTGTGTGGTTCAGCCGGAGGGGATTTTGCTGCGTCCAACACCACTTGATAAAACTTTGTCAGAGAGACGTGGAGACGGCAAGGGAGGGAGGAAAAAAAGCGTAAGAAGAGTAAGACAGCACGTCGAAGGTCTCTTTTCTTCCAGCTCACTCCCTCTTATTACTCATTCCACCTTAACTGTTTGAATAAGGATCCATCCGAGATGATACACCGGACGTTTTCCCGCTCGGTCCCACTTCCGAGCACGTAGCACACAACATAAGATCTCATGAGCCGGGATAAAAGGACAATTTGAACTTTTTCTCTCATCCACCGTATCAGACACAACCTGTCTTTTTGCCTTAGATTTTCTTCCCCTCACTACAGCGGCTCCCATCAGAGGATATGGCAGTACAGTATTGATCTATAGGTGGAAGAGAGGAAGGCGGGCCCGGGCTTTCATACCTCTCTTCTCTGTATGTGTGTGGAAATAGCACCTGAAGTCCACTTACTGCTGTGCAGCAGGGATCCCATGGCAGCACAAGTGAATGGCTGCTAATTGAATGAGAGATGAAAAGGACAGTAGTGCACCTGTTCAGTGCCCTCCTCCTCCTCCTGTCTGATACTACTTGGTTTTTCATCTGACTTTTTTTTTTTTTCTCCTTCACATTTAAAAAAGTCCTTCCCCACACAAAGAAACTCACTCTTTTTAGATGTTTTGACAAAATTGCTGGTGACTTAAGAAAATTGGCCAAATCCTCAGGAATGAAAGTAACCCGGCTTGACATCAGTGTAGAGGTGAAATCCGTTCAGAAGAGAGCGGAGAGAAGAAACTTGAATTCAAAGTGGTCTTGCCATGAGACGTGTCTGCGTGGACTTTGAAGGACATTACAGGATGGATGGAGCGTTCGCCAGAACGTCCAGCGGCTACGACGGGACCGACGGCTCTTGGTGAGTATAACGTTATAATTTAATTAATCCTTTTGAGACAAATAACACCAAATTACACTAATATGAGTAATAGTGTCTTTTACACAAGCAGAGTAATGGATATAAGAGCTATTTCCCCTCAGCTGTTAGGATAAGATATCGCCTCTGCTCAGAGGTGCATGTGTGTTTTTTAAAGTGAACACAGACACATTGTGTCGTTGATCTCCTCAGTCAGCTCTCAACAGGAGCCGTGGGCTGTGATCATACTGTCACCGACTGTTGGAGGAGTTCGTTGTTGTTGCCTGTACCAGGGAGGGTATTAAAGCACGATTACCCCTCGCCTGCCAATCTCCTGGCACACACAGAGAGAGAGACTGGCGCTTCTCTACGCCTCAGCCTGGCAGCGACCCATCCTTACAAAATGGCCGATTCCTGTCTGCCAGCTGTCTCCCTCAGCCAAGATGGCGCTCGGTCGCTTTTTTTAATGCCCGCTGTTTGCCATCTGCCCTCTAATTGTTAACGGCTATGCAAATATCTTGTAATTGCATTTGCATGTGCTGGATACTTAACCCCTCCTCCTCGGTTGTAAATAATAGCGCCGGCGTAAAAAAAGGAAAAAAAAAGGAAACGCAACCCTGCGCGGCTGCTGATTGAATACACAGCAGGAACAATTAGCAAATGAATGTTGCCTGTTGTTGCCCTCCTCTTTACTTCTCTTTAAGCTCACCTTATTCTGTATGCAAATCACTGATGCCGTCTCTCTTGCTTTTGATGCTAGCTGAAAAATGGAGCGTCACCTCGTCTTTCTCTCTGTGACTCATTCGGAGACGCTCATGTGTCTTCTCATTGTGCCATATGTGACATCTGTGGTTGGCTGCATTACCAGGGTACCCTGCCTCCTCTGACAAGCAAAGCCCACACTGTAAAGGAGAACAGGAGCGAGGGGAGAGGCATAACATAATGACCTCATTAGCATGCTCAGCACTCCCTGCTATAGGCCCTGGTGCGCTGCTGCGCCGTGGGACCCACCGGTGTACGCCCTTCTCACAGCACTCAGCATGCAACATTGTGTTCTCCCCACACAATGCAGCGCTTCATACAGGCTTTATTACGCCTTGTCAAAGCGCAGGGGGATCAGGGGTATCAGTGCAGAAGCAGCAGGATACAGGCTGTGTATGTGGAACAGGAGATGTATTGGTGCTTTATGGTCTTAATGTGGTGTTAGCCGTGCTGATGGATCCTCTGTTGCAACCGTTGTGCATTGACATGTGTGTGTGTGTGTGTGTGTGTTTATGTTTGTGCGCAAGTGTCCGTTTCATTGTGAAGTCCCGTGGCATTCGTGGCTGTTTTCACCTGTCAGTGCTAATTACTGCAGAGAGCATTTTGGTGAATTGCCCGTGTCCCGGAAATGGGGTATCATCCACTCTGAGGACTTGCTGTATGGTATCTGTTGTCGATCTGTAGCGGTGTAGCCTTGAACTTCACAACAAGGACTGGAGGATGGCACATTCACACAAACACACAAATGGTCTCGCTCCCTCAGGAAGAGCCCATCACAGAGAGCTCCAAAGTGCACATTAATGCTTTTTTTTCCTTTTTTTTTTCTCAGTAACACACAGGTTTTTAACCATCAATGACACACTCACAAAAAAAGAGTTGCATTACTTCATTACTTTCCACATTTTAAATGAAATCATGTTTTTCTTCCTGGAGAAATTATGATTGTTCCCGCTCCTACTTCACCAATCCTCCACTTGCACATGTGACATTGCCTCTTCATTCACACATTATGAATTTATAAAAAAAAAAAAGTTACTGTAATTGAATTACTCTATCTTTTAAAGTTGTGTGGTAACCATGCTGTCATTAAGCAAACCACAAAAGGCTGTTAGCGTTCTTTTTTAAACAAGCCGAGCAGTTTTTAATGTAAGAGCCAACATGAGCTGCAATATGTGTATAGAGGTCATTCATTTATCAATTTATTTATGTGTATTCATTTGCACAATTTTTTTTTTTGGGTCCCTTAATCATGAAAGTGCGTGTGTGCGTGCACTGTAGCAGGGTGGGGTTCTCTTGTTGGCGGGAGATGGGGGGGGGACAGGCCCAGGAAGGTGGGTGTTAAGTCTTTATATAAAAAGAAAAAAGAAAGAGTAGTTTGACTAAATCATGGGGGGTAAAGGGGGGGGCGGGGTCGTTAAACAAGGGTAGGGCCGTTTTATTCCTCATTTGCATATTCAAAACAAAGAGAGGGACCATATGCTTTATGAAGCACCAGATGAACATAAAACCCGATCAAGTATGCTTGTCAGTCGCCGTAGCTGTTACATATGCACTCATGCACACATACTGTGAGCACCCACACACTCACATGCATGGTAATCCATATCGCAGGAGCATGAATGTGTCCATTCACACCACATCCTGCAGAAAGCTTTTATGCTAATGGCATGTTATAGCCATGTGCTGTACGGCTTATTTAATTACAGAAATGATGGACATTTGCATCATATAAGATTTGTGTGACTCTCTACGTCATGTAAATTTCATGTTCACCAATTCCGATTAAAATCATTATTTAGTTAAGAGTGAAATATAAGCTGAACACCTGCTGCGGTTTAATTAGATTATGTAAATCTGCTGTTTTGGGCTGTATTTTTAAAAAAAAAATCATTTTTGTGCCATGCATGTGGACTGTTCATTTGTGTGTAGGATCGTCTTCCAGCGCGCTGCAGCTTCTCTCATTCAGCCTCGCCCCCAGCTTTTTATTTGCGTAGGTATTGATGGAATGTGTTCCACCCACTGAAGTAATAGTTGCTGAAAGCATTAACAGCCAGGGCTCAATCCATCCCGGCCCGTTCCACGTGTCTTTCCTCCTTTTTTGTAACCAAACAATACGTAACCCGTTCTCTCTCAGACTAACTCATCGTTCGAATTGAAAATAGAAATTTAAATTAGAAGTGTGTTGATACCTTGAAAATATATTACAAAGGGGTCAAATGTTAGTGAGCTTTTTCAGGTGATTTTTGTAATTGCCATGTAAATTCACTATTTAAAATGCAACGTGACAGTTATTTGCTCAAATGCTTGAGTTTTCCCTCCATGCATCACAGTTTGGACATTTTAGACATGCAAATTATAAAAACACTGACAAATATTATTTCCTAGGGATGTAGTATTCTGAGTTTTTTTTTCAGTTTTTCCGTTATCATGAAAATTAAGGAACCAACTTGTTAAAATGATTGTTTTTCAATCATTTAAGACCTTTTTTCCTGCTTTGGTGTGTTAGAGCACCATTTTATTTGGCAAAATGCACTCGGCAAACCAAAATAAATTCGTTTCAATGATACTCAAGCAAATTCCTTATGTGAGACTACCCTCCTTAGGAAGTAATTCTTGAGTCAAGTGTTGCTGCTGCTGCTGCTGCTGCTGTTTCCTCAGAGCTGCAACGCTGAGCCCCAAGTCTGATTATAGACTCAGGCATTTATCCAAGTCACTGATTATGTCATTTCAACAGGCTGCAAACACTCAGACGGGCTAGACAGCTCTGAGGGGAGAATTATGAAGCCAGAGTGGAATGGAGGCTGTATGAAAAGGAAATGAAAATGGAGTAGTACTGTATGTGTGATTAAACTGCCTGCTCACCGGCGAAAAGGCCACGCTGGTGTAGCACAGGCCTGAGATTTGGCCGTAATGAAAATGTGAAGGTGGAGGGGTTTGAACCCCCCTGAATGACGTTTACGAGCTCACCACGCTCGCACAACCTCTCACATACATTATATAGTGTATGTATGTGTTCTGGCCGAATGGTTTATAGTAGAGGAGGAGGAGGGGGGGGCAATGAGAGAGAGTGCAGTTGCAATTTTAGACAAAAAGCAGGGAAGAATAATACCGTGTGCAAAGAATGAAACAAACTAATGTTTAGCAGGTAATCAATACAAATGACTGAAAATCTTGGGAATGATTGTTGCCCTCAGAAACAGACAGACAGGATCATGGCGGCTGCATGAATATTCAGCTGCACCATTCAGATGAAGACGCAGCCTCCCGGTCATCAAGCGTGGGAACGGGCTAAATTATTAGACGATGAGGGGTCTGTGCAGCGGAGGGGGGTTGTGGTTAGTTCATGGCCAGACGCCCCAGCTGCACTGACTTCCATTCAGAAACAGGTTAGGAAGGACCTCAGGGGTCAAGGTCAGTGGTGTGTCGGGGGTGGGAGGGGGGTATCAATACAGGGAAGAGAGCTGGTGTGTGTGTGTCTGGCTGGCTGGCTGACTTGTCTGTAAGCTGCCTCTGTGTTTGCTTATTTTATAAGCTGCTTCTTATTGCTTCGCTCCAGGGACAACTTGAGCTGAGAAGCAAAGGAACCCAACCCCCTTCAGTCAGCCTCTGGCCAGTCTCCAGCCGGCCCTCAGCCAAATCCAGCCAGAAATCAGTCCTGCAGCCCAGTCAACCCCCTGGTCAAACAACCCCCAACCAAACACAGTCAAACCTAGTCAGACACTTTGACAGCCCCCCCCTCTACCCCTCCACCCCTTGTCTGTCTCAGTCTGCTGCCTCCTGTAATTTAACATGTCGGCTCAGGGTTCATCGTATGTGCACACCACAATGAGAAATGTATGTCATTCATTACATGCACCTGTTTCAAAAGCTCCACGCGGAGAAAAAAAAAAACATTTAAAATGATCACATTTTGAATTTTAAGATCAAACGTCTGTTCCGGTTGCACCGTGCCGTCTCTGTCTCGCAGTCCGGACCATTTGCTGATTCCATATGCTGCTGCCGCCGCCGCCGCGTGTCACATTTTCTTGATGAAGCCGCCCGTCAATAGCAATCCTCTTTATGGGTGAAATGCAGTTGGTCACTGTATCATTGCCATTTCATCAAATCATCAGAGAGGCGAGTGCGTGAGCTTGCGTCACGTTACGCCACTTTGAAATAAACAGTGGTAAGCCCTTTAAGAGGAGGGGACTACTGCGGGACATGAGGAGGAGGAGAGGAGAGGAGAAAGAGGGGATGTGGAGGAAAAGGGGGGAGAGAGATGGAGAGAGGAGCAGCAGCACACAGGCACAAGCTATATAACCCACCCTGCGGTAGCCTGCTTCCATTCTTCATCGGGGGACTTATGCTTCATTAGACTGTCTGAAAGAAAGACCCGCTTTCCCTCATCACCTCAATAGACTAGTCCTCCTTCTCTTCCATAGCCTGGAGGGTTCTCCGACAAAAACCCACCTCCCTTACCCCCTGTTTTGCCTCCTCATTTCTGCTCCGATCTCCTAATCGTCTCAACTCGCGCTGAAATCAAGCTTAGTAACGGCAGTTTTGTGAGCCCCCCCCCCTCCCACCACCACACAACCCCTCCACCCCCCTCCTCCTATCATCCTCCGATCCCCACCAGCTCCCCTTCTCTGCGCATTCACTCACCTTGGTCAGACACACCACCCACCCACTGCTTAAATCCCTATCAGCATGTCAAGTAAATGTCTGCCCAGCTGGGGTTGACACATACACACACACCACACACGCACACACACATACACACACATATGCACTCACACCCATGCTGAAATATAAATGCACTGCACACACAATCTTTTGCTTGCTTCTGGGGTTTAGCCTTCCTCCCTGCTGACCCTTTTCACCCGTGTTTTGCTCTCTTCCCCTTCTCGCTGCTTCTCTTTCTCCCTCTGCCTCTCCTCAGGCTCTGATCTGACAGGATGGTTTGACTAGTTGACTATATCTGCAAGAGGTTTATCACAGGGCTTCACCGTGGCTCCTTCTGTTGCCTACCTGCTTTTTTTTTCTTTTTTTTTCTCAAAATTAAAGTGCTTTCTCGAAAAAAGCTGCTCTCTACCTTTGGTCATGCTCACCTTTACATCCCATCCATTTGATTAAAAGCTCGGTGGAATCCTATCCTCTAAATTTGTTACAGTAAAATCTAGTCAGTTTATCTACTAATACAATCTGCAGCTGAAATATCTGTGCTCTGTGTTAAGAAATAAGGTCTCATATCTGCAGTATTTTGAAGTCACTCCGCTACCGAATATCCTTGCTGGGAAGGTTTTTTTTTTTTTTTAAGAAGGCAAAAAATTCACCCAGGAGCATTCTTTAACACAAGTTTTCTTATTTTCTCCACTGAGTTTTTTTTTTTTTTTTTTTGGAAGAAAAATGATGTTTACGATATCCTTGCATTATCTACACCAGTTATAACATCATTTTTTAACAAAATAAAAGCATCTCACAGATGTGCTGTTATTTCAGGATAAAGTAAGATTACATTGTGATTATGATATTCATTACATTAGATTCACCTGTCACAGAATAGCTGTTTGTCTTTGTCTCTTATTGCATAATCAGTCCAGAACTGTGTTTATTATAGTGTCTATACTTATTATAGTGAGTATAGTGTCTTATTATGTTTATTATAGTGTCTATACTTATTATAGTGAGTATAGTGTTTTATTATAGTATAGTGTTTATTATAGTGTCTATACTTAGTTAGTATAGTGTTTTATTATAGTATAGTGTTTATTATAGTGTCTATACTTAGTTAGTATAGTGTTTATTATAGTGTCTATACTTAGTATAGTGTTTTATTATAGTATAGTGTTTATTATAGTGTCTATACTTAGTTAGTATAGTGTTTATTATAGTGTCTATACTTAGTTAGTATAGTGTTTTATTATAGTATAGTGTTTATTATAGTGTCTATACTTATTATAGTTAGTATAGTGTTTATTATAGGCAACACTTAAAACTCTAAACTGTCACAAACTTATTCTTGATCTAATCTCCAGCCAACCTAGGCTACGTCTCGGCCTCACGATTTGCGTACTCTGTGTTTATTCTGCCCTTGTGGTGCTGCATTAAGTTTCTATCCTCTGCGTTATCTCCCTGCATGTGTCTCCCGTTCATATACACTGCTGATATCATTAACATAAAGGGACACAGGAAGCACTATGTCCCAGCAGAAAGAAAAAAAACACACACACAGCTGCCCTGTTTCTTCTCAGAATAAAGTGTCTGTTTCCCGTTTTATTCCCTCCCTCCCCTCTGAACCAATTTCAGTCATTACTCTGATTTTTGGGGGACAATGACGAGCACGGTCTATTCTCAGCAGTGCCTCTGTCAACTTAGCACAATCTTTATGTAAATGTATTCAGATGCATTCTCAGCCCTGTAGACCATCATCCCTGCTGGGTGGCGGTGGCGGCGGAGGCTGTGCAGTCACATTTTCTCCTGTTGCAGGCTAGCAGGCTGGGGAAAAAAAAAAAAAAAACGTGCACCACGTCTGGTGAAGCACACGGCGAGGTGGACCCCTGCCATCGCGCCTGAGAAACCCCTATTAAACCCTATGTTTATATTGGGGCTGTGATTTACCTATGTGGGTTTTCTTGCCTTCAGGCATGTGTACCTCCTGTGTCGTGTTGCTTTTTCATCAGGCGCTCAGCAGACAGCAATAGAATAGTGAGGACGGGGTCCTTCCGCGACGGGAAGGGGAGGGGTGTGCGTGTGTGTGTGTGTGCGTGCATTTTCATCTTAGTGGGTGCTCCTCTCTGGAGCCCAGCGTTCTGCTCATATTGAGATATTTCCTGAGCAAGTCGACGCAATTATGCACGCACACACAACACACACACACGGTTCCTTTGTGTACAGCTGTTCTCCTCAGCTCTGGTTCATCTCTAATGTTCTGAACTTGACTCTCAGCAAGTTCATTGTTATTCATTTCACTGTCATCCTCAGCGCCCTGTGAGACTGACTAAGTCTCCGGTCCAGGTTTCCCAGGCAGGGCTGCGTTTGTCATACGCACACACAAACACACACAAACCTATTGTTTCAGCACAAGGATGTCTGGTAGTCCTCTGGGTAAATGTGTATGCTGACTGTATCAGAGGACACTGAGACGGTGCAGTTTGTCAATGACCTTGTTCTGCTGCAGCCGAACTGCTGCAAAGTTCACTTCTCAGGTGAAGAGACAGAGCGGGAGCAGATGTACGGATTCTCCGCGTGGGATTATATTGTCTTTATTGGGCGAGGCATGGATTTGAAATATTAAAATATAAACCGATTTAACCAAATCCTCACTAAAAAAAATGTGTTTGGTTCTTACAAGGCCTCTGGCTCATCCCTTCACCTCCAGATTTCGTGCAAATTGGTTTATGCTGACAAATAAACAGACAAGGATGAAAACTTCACCCCCTTGGCAGAGGTAATAATAATCACAATTTGTAGTAAGAATAATTGGATGAGTGCAGTCATAGATCGAGACTTTATGCTGCCACAAATTGGTAAGAGTTATGAAATGAAAGCAACTGCAGCAGTTTTTATTAATGTTGAAGGTAAAATTCAACTTATAAAGACTGTGATCTTTATGTGAAAACTGAATTTTGTTTAACTTGACTTGTAACTTGCTTGATTCTCAACTTGCGTCTTGAGTTTTGAAGGTTAAGACCTGAGACTTTCTACTGTCTTGCAGACATCTGTCTTTCTTATATCCCATGAAAATACAAACCAAACATTTTCTTTTGCCCTTTTACTTTTTTTTTTTTCACTTTCTCCTTCTGGCACAAGAATACCAGGGGCTACAGTTTGCTTAGCTGAGTCCATAAAGAGGCGTTTTAAAAAGCTGTGTTAACAGACCAACAAAGCTTTAAATGTGCCCCCTTCTGTGAGGGGGTGGTTCCCATAGGGATGTAGCGTGGCGCTCCATTGGTAGGCCTCTATCCAGCTTCTCATTCAGCCCAACGCTCAGTCACGGTCACTTATGGTAGGAGGGAAAATCACACAATTCAGCCCAGGCCTGATCCAATGACATGTTTTTTTAATGAGGTGGCTCTATGTCTTTGTTTGGGCACCAAATTCAAGTCCAGACCTGAGCAAGTCCCGCTGAATAAGATGCAAGGCCATGGCCAGGCAGAGCCCAGAAAGAAGCACAAAGAGCCTGGCTTCTGTTGAGCCTCTGAATAGCTTTGCATTGTTTCTGTGCATCACTAGCAACCATTATGATACTGCCATAATTAGGTTTAATTTATTATCGCTAATGACAGCTTTGTGCTGTGTTTGCTTCTATCTAAACTCAAGTTTAAAGGTGTAAATGCGAAAAGTAAACAAGCTCAAAACTCTTTTTTTTTGTTTGCAGAATAAAGTGACGCCTGTTAGTCTTTTTTTTTTGCTCCTCCAGTTATTTTTTTCCAGGGTCATACACAGCAAGATTTCTTTCTTTTTCATTTTCACCGGCCCCGCTGTCTTTTTCAGAAAACACCACACCATATATCACACATATATGTGCACGTGTCATACGGTGTGTGTACATCTGCGAGCATGCCAGGTGCTCACTGGCTTGTATGTTCACGGGTGAGGACTGTCATTAAACTGTCCACCTGCATTACCAGACTCAACCATCACCCTGCACTGGCTGTCCGCTGTGCTCCTCGCTGGGCCCTCACACAACACACATACACACATAGAGACACACACAGAGTCACTTGGCCATCAGCCAGGACCCACATACACAAAGCATACAGTACGTCTCAACACAAGACTTTAAAGGCTGACATTAATGCTGATGTTTTAATATTAAAGCTGCAAATATCTCATATCTCAATAACCTTTTTCGTGCAAAAAATAATAATCACAAATGTTACACGATAAAATATCTGTCACCTGTCATCAGTCATCTGTCATACAGGAGAGTTTTTAAAATGAAGTTGTGTTCCCTTATGACAAGAAGTATGAGCAGGTTAACGAAACAGTGATCGTCTCCTTTAAAATAATTTTAATTTAAGAATTTTTGAATGCAAATCAACAGCTTTTCTGCACTGCAGTCAATGCTACCTCTCACCAACAACCTTATACTTACAAAATTAGTTTAGTTTATTTGTTTATTTGAATGGGACAGTGCACATTAATAGACATAAAAACATGTAAATGTGCCGGATTATAGCAAAAAAAAAGTGCTAGTTTCCATCTGGTGTCCCATGACATTAAAACAATACAGTGACAGAGACAATAACATGGTATTACAGGGAACCCAATATAAGAATAAACAACTTAAGCACAATAAAACATTGACATTACAACACCTCTGTTTATATGGAGACCAAATGAAAGATACAGATGATGTGAGAGACTTTGATGACGAACAGGAAAAATAGTTAGGCTATAATAACATAGAACATATAGAAAATTTAATCAAAATTTAATTGAATAATGAGGGAAAAAAGAAATATCCGGCCTTTATAAGCTTCTATTATATGAGCGGCTTCACCACAGGCAGCTCTCAATCTGACACTACAACACACCGGTCTGGCCTGCTCGGCTGCTAAAGCGCTCTTCTAAGCTCTCATCCAGCCGACCCATCAGCCGGGTTACTTGTCTCTAATTTAGTCACTCTCTGGTTTTTTTTTGCTCACGCTCAGGGCTCTAGTAGTGGGAAATTAGCATGCAGAGAAGCAGACGGACGGCCCTGTGGATCTAATAGGTAGCCAGACTGGAGATGGAGACTGGAGTGAGGGGGGAGCATCTCTAGCGGAGAGGGAGTTAAGTATATGGCCTCTCCCTCACTTCTCCTCCTCCTGCTCCTTCTCCCTCTCCCCTTTATCGCCTCGTTCCCCATGCCCTGTCCCAAACCTTTAATGGGACGTCAGACGGACAGCCTCGCCTGAATTGAACAGGGAGAGCAGCCTCCACCCCCACCCTCCAGCTCCAGCCCTCCCACACCCCCTTGTTGTCTCTTCCAAAAAAAAGGGGAGACTCCCCCATCCCCCTTTCCTCCCCCATTGCATGCCCCTCTCTTGCGCTCCCACACTGCTAGCAGCACCCATAGCTGCTCCCCTCGGTTCTCAGGGCTATTGAGGGGGTCCCTCCCAGACGCCCTCCGCTCTGCAGCCCCTCTCAGCCTAACTCTGCATAAATTAGGCACGTCTCCCTGGTGTCTCGTCAGCCGGTCGGGGCATGCCTGGCCCCAGGTCTGGCGTCTCCCAATCTGCTGCTCCTTCTCCCCCTCATGCTGTCACCTTCTGTCTCCCTCCTCCACCTCCCCCGTTTACTGTATCCTATTAATCCCCAGCTTTTTCTCCCATCCCAGTGCAGCGAATACGCCCTCTGCTGGCCGGAGTTAGATACTCCATATCGTGAGATAACTACATTTCTCTTAAATAATAAACTATAATTTCCTTACCATAAATGCTCTCCTTTTCTTGTGTATGTAATTTCTTCCCAGAATCACTATTGCTTCCTCTCCTGCTTCTTTTTCGTCAAACCTCCACTTCCTCTTCTTTTTTTTTCTCCCCCCCCACCACACTAAATCCCTCGACACACTCGGTCCCACCTTGCCTGCTTTATATTCTCCACATTCTCTCTATCTATCTCTGCTTTTCTTATCCTTCTTGCAGTGTGTTACTCAGATCAACCAAGCACCCTCTCCTCTCCTCTCCTCTCCTCTCCTCTCCTCTCCTCTCCTCTCCTCTCCTCTCCTCTCCTCTCCTCTCCTCTCCTCTCCTCTCCTCTCCTCTCCTCTCCTCTCCTCTTCCTCCTCCTCCTCCTCCTTCTCCTTTCCAGCCAGGATATTGTTTACATCTGTCTTGCTAATCACTGGCAGAGCCTCTCTAGACCTCACAGATGTTGCAATAATACAGGGGATTATCAGGCTTAACACTCTGGGCTTATTTGGGGAGTTTTCCCGATGGCCTGGCAGTGAAGCCCGTCAGCTCGTCTGAATTTGACCTTTTTTTGGTTTCACTCTGTGCTGAGATCCTGCAGTCCCGCTTCTCTTTGATTTGTGATTTTTTTTTTTTTTTTTTTTTTACAAGCGTCTGGCATGCTGATGTTGTTTTATCCAGACTGGTGCTCTGGGCTCTCACTCCCTGCAGCTACATCAGTGCTTGGGTTAAATGCAAAGTGCTTGACACATGACAGGGAGTACATCGCTTTAACAACAAGCAATGTTCTTTCTTCTGCAGCTTGTTCACCTGCTGTAACATGACTTGTACATATTCATACCCGTCACATTTTATTTTATATTTTAACTTCCATAGCTGCATTACTGATTCTGATTTCTATGCCCTTGCAACATTAACAGTGGTTAGCTACCACCGCGTTAGCTCCTTTCTCTGCTCACCATGGTGACGCTTGCACCGCTCCAGCCTTCCCTGTTCCCCTCTTTAACTCAGTGCTGAAAGATAATTAGATGGCCTTCTCAGACTCAGCATCTCTGCTGCTCCCCTCTGCGTCATGCAGTGCAACGAGTCCTGTTTTATGACCAAGCAGAACCAGTGTCTGATACTGTGTTGGTTTGTGTGTGTGTGTGTGTCTGTGTCTGTGTGTGTGTGTGTGTGTGTTTGGGGTCAATGCATTTCTGTCTGGATCCTAATCCCAGAGGTGATATTAGTCTGGTAGGGGGGCAGCCCATCCTCCCTCCACTATATGGCTGTATGTGCTGCAGGCGTTGGGGTCAGCCAGGAAGCCCAGACAGGCTCTGCCTTGACCTTTGACCCATGACTGTCTGCAAGCTCAGGGGTCGTGCCCACCATTGATACAGACAGCTGATAGACGCACAAACAAACGTACATGCACACACGTCACATGCGCAACCTGCACAACCCCCCCCCCCTCGTAACATTAACAGTTTGTCTGGAGGGGCGATGACACAGGCAGCGTCATTCCTGCCAGCTGTACGTTGAGAACACATGCATGTGATTTAAGCACATATATAGCGACTCCTCCACACCTACACCTGCCTAGTCAAGCTTTGACATTTTAAAACAAATCCCTGCGTAATAAACCTTTAGTGTGAATAGCAGAACATTCCTGGTGTAATTGTGCAGTTTGTGGACTCTTCTTTTCGTTAATCAGTCTTTCTTGTTTGATTCTGTCTCCTCAGGCGCAGTCAGAAATGCCACCAGCTGGGCCGGATTCTCGCAAAGCACAAACCGTCTGCAGCCAAGTTCTCTTCACATGTTTACCCCCAGACCGGCCACATATGGGAAATGCCACGCCGTGCGCCTGCAGACACACATCATTAGAATGTGATTATCAGTTGTCTTGTCTGCAGTCCATGGATGTGGACAGGTAAGTCGGAGCCGCTTCTAAAAGGTATGTTTAGAGGTTGAATCAATTTAAGAGCTGTCTGAAGTGTAAAGTGGAGCTGCCGAGCAATATTTTCCAAAATTAGTTTCATTAGATATGTATTACTATATTTGAGACCAATTTTAGGTCGGAGATTGGATGAGACCCCAAGGGGTCCTTCTTTTTACTCAGTAATTTACATTCAAGTATTTGACTGGAAAATCGTTTGACAAGAGTTTGTCGCTGTTGAATTACTTTCCTCTTCTCCGCAAGACATTATATACACATACATTTATACAGTCTTTTTCATTCTGCAGTGAACTAATTCATCATTAAATGAGATTGCCAAATGCCAGAAGTATTGCCCTGATATGATATACATTTTCAATAAAACTGAACAATTTGTGAAATGAAAAACTGCCGTGCTTGTCTTTTTTTTTCTCCCCCCGACCTGTTTCATTCCTGTTTCTATAAATGTCAGCATGTTTGTTGGATTCCTACAATAAAGTTGATCCTACTTAACTGAGTGTTGACTGACTGTGTATCCAGAGCTTGATATATCTCACTCCCCCTGTGCCAGAAAGCTCCGTCGCTGCTGTCAAAGAAACTCAAACACATCAGTGAGACACAACTTTGTTCTGGGTGACATGTTCATGGATGGTGTAGTTTATTTGAAGTCATGCACTGTTTAGGTGCTGCAAATACCTCCAACAGATCTACATCTGGATGAATTAGCAGATGAAAATAGTCCTCAACAAGGCAAGGTTTCCTAAAACCACAGTGAGTAGCTTTTATAAAAGCTGTAGACATATATTAGAACCAGCAAAATTCAAAATGATCAAGGGCTGCACAATATTGGAAAAAATTAACATTGCAATATTTTTTCTGCAATATATATTGTGATATTAACAAATACAATACATATGTTTGCATGACTCCCGATTGTAAAAAAATGCAACCGGAAGTAACGTTCTGTCCTCAACAAAAAACATTTTATCTGTTTCTAAACCACAGCTGTTACATTTGGACTAAAAATATAAACAACAGGCTGAGTCAGCCAAGAAATAATGCTGGTGAGTCTGGCTGCACCAGGTTCTGCAGGTCGGGCCGGCTTGGCTTCTAATTGTCAATGTTGATAATGCTCAGTGGAGTGTGGAGCTGCTCAGAGATGCTTTTCCGAAGCAAAACAAAAGTTTACATGTTATAAAAAAAAGAGAGAAAACATTGCACATCCTGCAATGTGGCTATTGCACATGCACACATTGCGATGGCGATGCTCAAACGATATATTGTGCAGCCCTAATCCGGTGGGTTTGGGACTGAGAGCCACAGAGTAACTGAGACACACTACAGTAACACATCAGCTTTGGTCTCTGACAGTAACAAAAATATTGCCATCCCATCGATGCTTCACGTACAAGTATCATCCACCCGGATGTGGTCGGAGAAGCTGTAGGGGCCGGTTCACTTTGATTACTCTGATTATTCCAGCAGTGGCTGAAGGCTTGGAGGGGGAACAGTTAAACCTAGTGGCCTAAATCTGTGGTGTCAATTAGGTGTCTTTGTGTGTGAGCAGCAGGGGTGTTGAAGCGAGTTGCTGAAGCTGAAGGAAACTCTGAACAATGATACACATTTATAATCCCCCCCCACATACACACACATACATTGCTCCTATGTTTTGTGGGGATCACACCTCCTTTTGTTTTCCCCCCAACAGCCAGTAGAGGCAATGCCCCAGTGCCCCCAGTGTGCTCCACTGCTTCCCACCCACCCACCCCCTCACCCCCAGCAACAACACTGTCCCCTCACTTGCTCCTACATGGACTCCTCAGCCCTCGGCCTCCCACCCACCCCACTCTGACTGGTCCTGACCTGAAATTAGGGGGCAGGCAAGACTCCATGGCCAGGCCGGGCATAAAAGGAGATCTGTGTGTGTGTTTGCATGTGTGTGTGTTTGCGTGTGTGTGTGCACCATGGCCCTGAAAGACAGTAGGAGATTATCCCATTCTGTGTGTCCAGTCACCAGTGCAGTATTGACCATGGTGGGCCACCCAGGGAGCGTCCAGCCAGCCGTGAGATGGCCTGATATACATGCTTACTGGCCATGCTAGATTCCCCCACTCTCACCAGGGAGAAGGTCGAGCCCTACAGGCTGGACGCTTTTTAAAGACACCCGAGGCTGTAAGCAGAGTGACCAGCCCTCCACACACACACACACACATACACACATACGCACACACATACACATTTCAGCATTTCCCTCTGTACAATGAAAGACATTGCCATCAGGTCGTTTTCTGTGTCCTGTGAGGCGAGGCGGAGGTCATTGGGAAGGTGGAAAACCTCTTTAATGGTGGGAATGATGCCATAACACCTATAGATAGAGTTACGGATCATGTCACATACAGTCTGTATACAGCGTACAACTCTTGACAGCGCGGCCTGATGGTGGAGACGAGCTTAAGAAAACGTAGCTGTAGTGTTGAAAGGTATAATTCCTTGTTTCCATTTTGCTTATTCATCTAGATTTATTCTCCACAGTAAATGTTTAATATATCCTTTTGTTCACTCTATAATCAATTACACATCATTCATTTTCCTTATTTCTTTTACTATACTGAAATCAAGAAAATAGAATTAAAACATAATTTTCTGAATAAAAAATACAAAAATATAAGTATTTCCCGCCCAACACACATGGATAAATAATGATAAACCCAGAATCTCACAATTTAGTCTCTAAGCTGTCCACTACACTGATTTGCAACAGCTCCTCGAGTTGTAAAAACAGCTCTTCATTGACCTAAACAAACCATCAGGGGTCAGCTAATTGTCTTTTAATGGCTCAGTTGCTTGTTTGTCGATGGAGAGTCTGTTAACAACACAAAGGCCTTTAACAGCAGGACGGAGCTGCACAAAGCTCATTAGCTGTGAAAACAAATAAGAGAATTTATTGGGAGGAGTGTGTGTGTGTTTTATTTTTACTGCATGTAAACTAAGGAAGTGTGGTGTCACAAGGCGGCAGTGAAATAACAGCATGCCATTTTGTTTTTTTAATTATGATAAACTTAATGTGCTGAAATAGCTGAGAGTAAAGAGAACAAATGATGAGATTATTTACTTCACATGAACAAGTGGAAATAATTTATTCCATGTTATTTCTGTGATATGAGGAATATAACATGTCCTGTTATTTCCTACTTTTCCCACATGTTCTCTCATTGGTCAGATTTGCTCACAAGCCACAGAAAGATGCACTAAGCATTGGAGATTTAATTAATTATACAGAAAGAGGAGGACACAAAGAAGCCAATCAGCTGAACGCATTGAATTATTGTGCCGTAATAATATAAAATGATGATATTTGTTCAGATGAGTGCTCAAATTACACTAGGAAAAGTCTGGATAATAAGGCCTATATTTTTATGCTTTTTTTTAGGTATGTTTTTTCCTTCTGACAGTAAGAGATTGTGCTACTATCTTAGTTTTTTTATGCATCTTCTAAGGTATTAACATTAAAAATGAGAATCTGGGGCTTTTGATAAGACTCTGTAATGTACTTCCAAATACAGTGCGGTTTCATTTCCAAATCAGTCTCATTAAATAGTCATTGTGGAGTGTATTCAAGGCTCTCACCGCTGATGTGTGTTTTATGCTATTCTGATTAACAACGTGCAATTATAGCCACTGTTATATAGAGCATTCATTTACATAATACAGTCCAGTGTTTATTGTATCTATTTATTTTACATTCTCATTATGATGATGTGAATTCATTAACACAATAAGCTTAAATCCCTCATCGACAAACAACACAAAGCTGCAGGAATGTGTAAAAAACGAGTGGAGCCAGAGCGCCAAAACAAAGCAACAACGTGTGTGTGTGTGTGTGTGTGTGTGTGTGTCTCCCCAGAATGAGAACATATGATAAAAAGGTGTGTTAGATAAAAGGATAAAAAAGCCGAGACAGGTTTTATGTGAAATGCCTTGACATATTTGTAAGGTTAATATTAATGCATTAAGATCTAAAGAATTTGAGTTCATAGAGTTCTGCTGTCGCACATCAATGTACACGCACATACACACACACACACAAAATGAAATTCTTATGTAAGTGTTCTAATTCCAGACCCTAGTGACTGTTCTCACTCACGGGTAATGAAAGGCTTTGATGTGATGTTACCGGGTAAAGAAGCAAAACAAACTTCACTAAAAAAAAAAAAAAGGTCCTGATTCTGCGTCAGTAAAATTCATGTGCAGCTTTGAATAAATTTCTGAGCTTGTTTTGATTTTTGGGTGAATTAAAAATGTGAAATGACAGAAATGAAACCCATTGTTGTGAACTCAACAGTTGTAAAGGGGTGAGTGGGTTTAACCAGAGGAAGGTTAGGTTATATGGTTGGAGTCAGGACGTGGATGAGGTTGGGTCGATGGGTACAGGGAGAAGGGGCTTTGGTGGTAGAGGGTGGAGGTGGGGGGGGTTGCATTGAAATGTCCGAGAACTTGGAGCCTAGTTTGTCATGCTAACTGCAGCGATGCCATTGAATGTGGACACAGGGAGCAGAAGGTTCACAGGACCCCAGCCATTCTCATGCAAAGAGCCGTCCGACCCCCCCCCACCACCACCCCCCCCCCCCTTCAGCCTCTCCTCCCTGTGGAAGAAATACATACATGTTAATAAATGGACACACACTCACTAAAGCAAAGGCTATTATGTGTGCAGAAATGTGAACTAACAAACACAATGGAGAAAAATCTAAATATGACCGTCTTGTTGAACTGAAGTATCGTCTCCACTTCAATGCTGGATTCAAGAGAATGAAAGCTATGTTTTAAATAAAGCAACATGAATTAACAACTAATACTGGAAGCTGAAAACATTTCTGCAGGAGGGGAAAAGCAGGCAGGTGCAGACGTAGCTACCGTGTCACCATGAGAGAAAAGGGATCCACCTCAACTCCCATTAAGGCTCATCTTTAACTTTACATGACCTTGACGCTACCTTCGCAGCCAGTGGCGCAAATCTGCCCTCATTTCCTGACTGATTGTGAAAAAAATAATTATGTTTCCTCCTCCTTGTTCCAACCAAACACAAATTCTATTTAGATTTCTATTTTGGCATCTCTATTAAATAAGCTGCTCTGCCTGATTCTTATTTCTGCTGCTGCTGCTGCTGCTGCTGCTGAAGTCTCCACCACCACTCACCTCTCATCTGTTTCACCTGATCCACAGACCGGGGGGGCGGCGGTGGTGGTGGGGGGGGGGGAGCTACAACTCATTTAGTGTTAAATCTGTTCAAATGCCAAGTGGTTAAAATGTCAGATGCAGCACAAGCGCACACACCTATACATTTACTCCCTTTAAACGCAAACACTCCATGCAAATTAATGTTGCTGCCCCCTCCATCCTGGAAACAGTGCAGAGAGGTAACAAGCTGCATGTGTGTGTGTGTGTGTGTGTGTGCCTAGATTTATGTGCTCAGATTTATGCGTACTACAGTTTCACAACCTGGCATTGAAGGAGTCTCCATTTGTGTGTGTGTGTGCATAAGTGTGAAAATGTGTGTGTTTGTGCCCCCTCATCTGCACTTGGGAGCCGCCGTTTGGAGCCTGTATTTGATTGAGTGAAGGCCAACGCAGCCTGAACACTCCCTCTAATGGAAGAGTGGAGCCCAGCAGCTCGGTAATGCACTGACCCCAGAGCTTTTACAACGCTGCCAGCCGATAAGTGGCAATATGCTGGATCTTATAAAATTAACAAGACTCGGCTACGGGGAGAGGGAGCTCGGAGGGTGGCGACGATAGAGGATGACATCCCTATAGAACTTGTAAATATCTTTGCATTTGATATTACAACCGTTCTCCACTGACTTTTACAGCCATTGCACCTTGATTTGATATTTTCTCACTCATTTCCTGGCTTTTTTCCCCCTTTTTTTTTTGGAAGTTTACAGGGAAGTGTTTACGAGGCCTGTTTATGTTGGATAAAAATGTCTCTCAAGGCGTTTTTTTTATTTATTTATCTTTTTTAATGCTGCTGGATTTATGAAAGCTGCAGCGAGGGCCATGCAGGTGCTGCAGAAGCAAACTCTGAGCAAGCCTTTTAACTGTTATCCCACGGCACAGCATGGGGTGTGTGTATATGCATATGTTAACCATACATTCCCTCCTACACCTCCTGCCTCGTGACATCTTACAGTATATAAGCTCAAAGTTAAACAGCTCCTATGCCTGGTTTATGCACCATCTGTTGTGTTTCTGGCTAGAGAGGGCCTCATCCAAGCAGAACACAATCAGTCAAAGAGGCTGTGAAATACAAAAAAAAAAATGCACACAAAAAATGATATTACAGCTGCACCTACTGTCTCGACGCATCCGAATCTGATTTACCGAACAAGGCTTTATTCCTGTGTGCCTCCCAGTTTAACCTCCTCACCTTTCTCACGCAGGATCAGCCTGGGTTTGTGTGCATTTTTGCCCATATACTGTGCATCTGCGTATGTGTATGTGTGCGCGTGAACAGCTATTGTCTGCCAACGCTCCAGCAGGGGCTTCAAAGTGAATTATTCATGCAAAATTTGAATACATGCAAATGGTTCACTCCCCTCTCCTGGCACAGATCCAGGTTACCTATGGCAACGGCGCCTTCAAGAAGTGTCTCTCCTCCTCCCCTCCTCCTCCTCCTCCTCCTCCTTCTCCTGCTTCTCTCAGGCACCCGCCCTCCGACCATGTTATCCACCCAGTGGTATTGTTTCGATTGTTGCAATACCAGGCTGGCTGGCTGCATGCTGTCGGGTGGCAGGATATCCCATAATTCACAGTCAAGGTCATATGGGCAGAGAGGATGAGAGGCAGATGGAAGGATGGAGGGCAGCGTCCCTCCTCCATCCATCCATCCATCCGCTCACATGTGAAGTTCAGGAGACGACACTCGGAAGCTGGTAAAGGAGAAAAAGCGGTTTCAGGTGGTGGATGATGTTATCACCAATGCGACACACACACACACACACACACACACACACACACACACACACACACACACACACATACACACACTTAGCTATTCAGACTTAACCACAGCTCATGCGCATGAACCAGTGCAGCAAAACAGGACGAGAAAACAGGACAGAAAAAAAATCACATCCTTTGAATGCAGCATACGATGCTCCAGTGTCTAGTTTATTTATTACAAACGCTAATCAGTCACTAATAAATTGAAAAAAATATTTCAACGTCTCCAATACAGTAGTGTCAGGTCTGTAAAAGTAATATTTATTATCTGAAATAAAATAAAAAATTGTGATATTAAGATTAAGACTGATGTGTGTGGCTTCTTCAGTCATGTTTAACCCATGTGAAGGAAACATAAGGCCTGAATGTGGACAGTGTGTGATGGGAAAATTAATCATTGAAAAACTGTTTTATTTCAATGTAATGGCTGTGACTAATTCTTGGTTGTTGTTTGTTTTTTTACTATGATCTTTTTTAGTAATTGTTTTATATGAGATTTTAAATAAATGAACTAAATAAAAATTGTATAAAAAAGATTGGCATTCTCTCCATTTTCCTTAGATTTTAATCCTCATCTCTCCACTGTAGTTCCTCCATAATTTTAGTTTAAGATTGATGTATAAAAATTAAACACAAATATCATATATTGATCATTTATATCATATTTTTCTCACTTGATAGTATAAATTCACTGTTTTTTTGTTATTTATTTATTTTTTTAGCATCTTTCTCAAAGTGACACAATGCTGTACACAGAGCACTGTAATGAAAATGCAGGTAAAACAGCAGTGAGAGTGTGTCGGTGAGCAGAGGGCAGGTCAAGTTCAGGCCATGAGGTGATCAGAGCCTAACCTCCATCATGGTCCAGGACGCTCAAAGAGGGAAAAGCGACTCAATGCTGCCATCTACTGCAGAAGAAGGGACACGTACTGGAGTCACACACATGTAGGTCAGAAATGATTCATGAAGCATAGACTACACATATATGGATGTATTTGAATATTGTTATTCGATTTATTGCTATTTGATTTTCTATTTTTCACCTGTTGAAGCAGAAAAAGGTGCAAAACTCAGATGCACCTTTGTGATAAAGTTGTCAGTTATTTTTCAGCTACACTCTGTCGTTGTATATTTGAATGCTGAATGAATTCATGTGACTAAATAAAAAAAAGTAAAGCCTTTCACCTAAATAAGTATCAATGTTACATGCAATGTCAGCTCTTTAATGTCACTGATGGTGGTGTAACATCTGCTGATCACATGGCGCCCTCAAGTGGACAAAATGATCCAGGCGCTCAGTGTTTTGTATGGACTCTTTATTGCATGGTCAGTTATGCTGGAAACAACTGCAAACTTACATCTTTGGATATATTGTATTTTGAAATGTACATAAGCAGTTAAAGTATGATTATTATTTACTCAACATGAAAACAGAGATCAGTGCTTTGGCATATTGAGATGATAGAATCAAGCCGCACATAAGCACAGTATAAAAATGAAATCATCATAACCATTAATATATATAAGCCAAATCTATATTATTTATATTTATCTCTCATATTTGATCAACCTTCATGTATTAGACATTATAACACCATATACCACCATAGTGTTGGATGGACAGTGAAACTGTGCAGTCCTGCTGACATGATCACCCTCCTACAATCATTTGTTCCATCAATTTCAATTTCCACATTGGCACCGTCATAAAAATTCAAACTTAAAAACAAATTGCATAATCACCCCTTTTGTTGCCAGGTACAAATGATACTTCCTGCATGATTGGTTATTTGAAATAATCAAAAAGAGGGGAAAAAAAGGACAAATTAAAAATAAAATTCACATTCAAAGCAACACAACTGATTGAAAACAGTTCTCTCTGTCGACACAGGACTTAGTTGAAAGAAACGTTTTGGGTCTAATAAAGTGCAAGCGTCAAATTATCAACACAAAAATATTCATCTATGAAAAACAAAACGGTGTTAATTCACTGTAAATCACTTGAGCCAGAATGACAGTACCATGATTTTCAAAAACAAAGTTGTGGTTGTGTGAAAAAACATTCAAAGACACTTTCGTCTCCTCGCTCAGTTTGAGATACAGTTTTTGTGCGTGCACGACAACATCTCCCGTCCACGCTCATCCAACTCCTTCTGAAGGGAACGGGGAGAGTGTGCAGCAGGACGGTCCCACACCGAGTGCAGACTTATTATTGCCATACGAAAGACTCGACAACCTCCCTCATGCCAGTCTCATCTGTGCTTATCGTTTCCCCTCCGTCGCTCCGCGTCGATTCAGTGGGTGGAGTAGCTCATCTGATGCAACTTGAGCAGAAGGCTGTGCGTGACGTCAAACGTGGTGAAGCTGATCCCGACGGCGACGGGCCCTTTAAGCCAGTTCATGCTCAGGCCTTTGTATAGTCCGCGTACCACTCCTTCGTGCGTTACAATCTCACGCATGGTCCCCAGAATTGTGCCGTAGGACGAGCCGGTGACGCCGGCGGTCTGCATGCGCCTGCGCACCACGTCCAGAGGGTACGAGGCGGACTGTCCGATCAGGCCTGCGCAGGCGCCGAAGGCCAAGCGCTCGTAAGGGTAAGGCTGGGGTCGCTTCGTCTTTTCTACAGCGAGCGAAAGAAAACAAAAAAAAAAGATTTCAACATCTAACATCTTCAGAGAAATATCTAAAATGTCGCTTTGCTGACATGAATGAGGAAATTTACAAAGCTTGTTACCTGAGTGCAGCTTCTTGAGTGTCTCGTACGTGAAGAATGTGATCCCTGCGTATGGGATGACACCCAGAATAGTAGGAGTGAAACCTCTGTAAAGGGTCTTCACACCTTCCTCTTGGGAAATGCGCACAAAAACATGCATGATGTTGCTGTACCTGTTGGAAGAAGAACAGCGGACAACACAAAGACATTAGCAGCAGTGTTAAAACCATATATCAGTGTGTACACAGCCCAAACACAGAAACAAACAAACATTTGGTCAGGAGAGAACTCAAATCTGAATATTTCTGACATGTCTTCAAATATATTAAGACTATAAGCAAAAACAGAAAAAATGTCAAGGCACTTATCTTGAGGGGAAAAAAGAGCCATTATTTAATTATGGGCAGAACATAGTGAAAACAAGCACTTGGACGCATTTCGGCTGGAAGCGTCCATCAGAAAGTCAACGGTCTGACTCCAAGACAAGGTTGATAACTGGTAACAGGTGAAGACATTTGAGCCATTACCAGAACAAGAGAGCAGGGGGCCTCATATGTTGCCTTGTTCTGGTAATGGCTATGGGCAAATGTTTGTTTTTACTATGTTCTGCCCATAATTAAATAAAGGCATAACATTTTTTTTTGCTCGAGATGAGTGCGTTGGTATTTTTCTGTTTTGCTACTGATCTAGCCCTGAACCAAAGAGTAACATCTCCAAACAAAGTCCTTAGTTTCAGGCAGCACTCCTCCTCTTTGGCTGTTTCATATTAAAATTATTATTCAATACAAGCGTAATATGCTCAGAAGGCACCATGTACATTTTGCAGTAACTACAAAACAAATGATAAAGTTGCTAAATATAGCGCAACACAAACACTGTGAGCACAGTATCTTATTTCATGTGATAATAACAGGGGCTAATACTGTATGACATGCTAGTGAGATCGTTTAGAGCCTGACATTCACGCTGATGGTCTCCTTGGTTATAATAGTAAATAGTAAAAGACAACAATGGGACTGGGGTGAATTATGGGAAAATACAAGAGGATGAAATAGGAGCTTACATTTCTTTGGCGGTGACTGCCATTCGGGCTCGCACCATGTCCAAAGGGTACGTTAGCATAGCAGCAGTCGTGCCGGCCAGAGAACCAGCCAGGAAACGTGGGAAAGGAGGTAGTGCTCTGAAACAACCAATGCAATTAATGTCAGCAGCAGAGTAAAAACAAAGAACTTTAATTAAATGCTACACAAATGTACTATAAAGCTAAATTGTTTTTCCTTATTGAGGTATCTTAGCACACATAATGCTAACAGATGCTAGCATGCTAACATTTCCTTAAGTGCATTTAACAAAAAGTATTGGGAATGCAATTAGATTTGACCATAAATCAAGATTATTTGTACCAAATGCAATTTCAAGATGATTATAATTCTCGATAAAAAGTTAAAATTCATTCTTAAGGAACCATGAATTTCTCGAAGAAATGTCAAGATGATGCCTCCTGTTGTTTTTGATTTGTTTCAGTCAAAGATGCATGCCTAAAAACCTCTCCAAGATGGTTTTTATAAATAAAAATACATATCCCAGTTAAATCCTTACAACTGATAGACAACTTCTTTACTCACTTTCCCTGGAAGCCGAAGTAGCTCCCCAGGAGTCTCTTGTACTGGTCGTGGGAGCAGAACTGGATGGCAGCGTAGGGCATGACCCTCACCATGGTGGCAGAGTTTCCCCTCCACAGACTCAGCAGCCCATCCTTCACGTACGTACAGTAAATGAGCCTGAACGCCTCCTGGATACGGCATGCACAGTGTGCAGAGTGTTGGTTAGGAGCACAAGAAGATTTTAAAACATCTAATCATCAAAATATACTCAAGATACTCCCACTGAATTATTAAATCTACAACAACAAGTTTGTATGTAAGTGTCAATAAGAATGTGAAATAAGACTACAACACTGATTGAACTACATGCATCCTTAAAAATGAAGATGATTTTCATTATTGATTCACAAAATGTCAGATTATTAGGAAGTGTTGTCTTAAAATCAGTAAATTATATTATTGTTTTGTTTTTTTCCTGGGTCAAAAATACTTCACTTATAATTAATTGAAATTGAAGCATAATGAAATAAAATATACATATGAGGAGCTCTAATCATCAACTGTTTGGTATTTGTACTTTATTTATGTAAATTTCCATCATTATTTTTGTCATCAATTAACTGACTTATCATTTCAGCCTATCAATAACTAAGAATCAAGGATTGATTTCTTGATAGACAAGTGAACTCACCTTAGCTGAGAATCTCTGTGAGGACACTGTGAAACAACAACAACATACACAGTGAATCTCTGGGTTTAACAGCACACTCTCACATGCAGGCTAAACATCTACTAAGAGGATTAGCAATTACTTAAGAATAGTTACAAAAGTCAGTGAAAACTCTGGTGCAAACAGAAAAAATGCAGTTTAATGATCTGTCGAGGTAAAGAAAAATAATTATTCACATATATGGCTATTTAGCTTTATATGTGTTGTCACTCTTGCCTTGGAAAATGATCTTCGTCCGATCCAGAGGCGCAATGACCGTTTTGGCCACAGCTCCAGCAAATGCACCACACAGCAGGGAGTCAAGAGCCGTCCATCTGGGCCTCAAGTCCTGTTGGTACACACACACACACACACACACACACACACACACACACACACACACACACACACACACACACACACACACACACACACACACACACACACACACACACACACACACACACACACACACACACACATTAATAATACTTCACTAGACATTTGACCTTAGTGTGAATACTGTCATATGGACAAGTCTGGAATAAGCAAGGTTAGACCACCACATGTTTATTGGCACCGTCACTCCCATGCCTCTCACTCTCAGTGAAATCTGCACGTGGATTAACGCCAGTGACTCAACTGTTTGTGACAGAATTGCAAGAGATAAAGCCAACATGTGTTTCACTGAAGCAGGACCATTTACGTTTGTGTGTGTGTGTGCGCACTGTGCACACATGCATATGAACACTCCTTCAGCTGTAAAGGACAGTTGAACCCAATAAACAATTATAATGACTGATAACAAGTGAATCTGGCACGAAAAACATGTTTCACAACCTTGAACAGAAAAGAAAACACTGAGAGTTTGTCATATAATCATATAATCAGTCACTTTACCCATCTACATATATTTACTGAGATCAACTTCAGCTAACTTTATTGTAAAATTTGACATAAATAAGGCACTGGTGATATCTTGAATTCCATGTTGTAAAAAAAAACAACACATAAACATGTAATTAAATGGAGTAAACATGGGTTAGGATTCCTATTATTCAATGCTACTTACTGCATTACTTTACAAAGTAAGGCCAGCTTTAGATTAGCAGGCACCTCCCTGCTATTTACAGCAACGCACTAGGAGAGGCGCGTCCTTCTAAACTATGAATACAATTGGCTCCCAGGAAAAACCCCTTCTGCATTTCACAACAACAGCCCCGGGGACACTGAGCAGACCCTGACAGTCACACACAATGGTGGGTTTTATGGCTGATGATTACAAACAAATTATATCACAAGGCGACAATGCAACAGTTTCTCAAAGGAACTTCTGTTCTCTTTAAATGCATTTTGTCATATATTTGACATATAGCTGTAGGCGGTCAGACCGGTTAACAGGGTCAAGAAAAAATGTAGTCCCACAACAACTTAACAGCTCATAACCAAACTGCTCCAACATGTCAGAACAGGTGCCACGTTGAATCCTTTGTGTTGAAGCATTTCTTGAAAATAAGTCATAATCATGGTAGTCACCTTTGCTTGGCTGGAGGGTGGCAGAGCCAGCACCGTGGCCTGGGCCACAGGCAGGCGGCTCGGATGGTCGTGCACACGGTGGGCCATGTGTGCCCTTCACGGAATACCAAGGCGGTTAAGTCAGTCAGTCAATCAATCAGTCACTCATCCAGGAAAACGCGCTGCAGAATGACAATGTAGGAAAACATAATGTGTCTTGCACAAAAAAAGACAGCTGGCATAAGTAAACAACAGCCCCGCGTGTCGTACTGCCTATATCTTCACCATATAGAGAGTACGTGCTTGCACGCACGCCCATGCCCCCCCTCCCCACAAAAACACTGCCAGGCTTGTAAACAGGGTATTGCATTACCAAGAATCAATCCATCGTTATTCTCCAGCATGTGACTAAACAAACTGATAACAGTAACCAGTCATTCATTACAATGACCTACTTTTCGGTTTCCTGAATGAGAGGAAATAATAACTTAATGACCACACCTCATAAAAATAAACTGCGACTGATACTTCAAAGACAGTACAAGAAATAATAAATAGACAGGCCTGGTGCTGATCTGTGATTAAATGCTGCATGTTGTTACCTTCTATGGTGTTTTTAAAGGGCTCCGTGTTGACAGATCCTCGATGTGTTAAATCAGTCTCCAGTCTGCTTGCAGATTCTTGCACACATTTCTTGTTTGCTCGCTGAAGGCTGCTGTTCAGTCAGTCGCTGTTAACTTGCCCCCACGCTGCGGTGTTTTCGCACGTCTTTTCACGTCGCACACGTCTATGAAGATGATTGTGAAGGACAGGTGTCCAGCTGCAGCGGAGTGCGTTTGTGTATTTATATCCCACGCCTTTCGAGGATGTTCTGCTCAGATCTGCTGCCTGACTCTACGCACAGGATTGTTTGGGCTGTTCAAGGTCTTTAAGAAAGTGGGACACAGCGTAGTCTGTATTTTGGACTACAATACCCACAAGCTAATCCCGATAGTTGGATGAAATCTCGCGGGTTTATCTACAACATTGGGTTGCCAGGTTTGATGTTCATGTACAACCAACCTGGACTACATGTTATCTCACAAATTTGACGTTTTATTCCCCCCAATACTTTGTCTTTTGAATACTTTGAACTTTTATTCAGAGCAGTCTCCGCACAAACAACTATCATTCATAAATAAAAACACATTGCAATTGACCAAAGTAACATTTCTAAATGGTTTGGTTTGTCTGAGTGACCACCAGTGTAAAAGCCAAAGTTATTCAACCCACAATGATACGAAGCAGGTCTTCACATACTACCCTTCACAAAAGGGTAGTGGATTGAAAGCATTTTCATCTTATAACTTATTCAAATGGGGTGATTATCAAAAGTTTGACAGTCAATTTCCTTCAGTTGCAGGTCTAGCAAATTTGTTAGGTTCATGTTTATGCATGACCAACTGCACTGCGGTTAGCTGTTGCATCCTATTGAGTTGTCAAAATGATTCATAAGATGTGAATCATTCAAAGCACAAGCATTTCACAATAAAAGAGTTGTAGCCCTTGAAGATGCTCACTGTCACGTTTAGTTTGATGTTCAATCTTATCCCTTGCCCTTGCGGACAAGTCTTTTTTAAATACCTGTCATATATTTAGGCATTGTCCCTCTCAAATTAATAAATAAGTAATATGTGTCATCGCAATGTTACACTACATACTGCATTGTAGTCAAGCTTAAATGCAAAAAGAATGTGAACAGATGGTATGCATAGGGTCGTTATACTGTACGCTCTCGCTGATGGTTTTACCTGACTGACCGAACCTGGCAACCCGTGAGTCTGGCTATAGCGCTGAAAAACTTGTTGTTGTGGGGGAAAATGGCGTCAAACGTAGAGGCCCCGGAGCGCTGGTACCTCGCCCTACTCGGCTTTGCGGAGCATTTCCGAACCTCCAGTCCGCCCAAAATCCGACTCTGTGTGCACTGCTTACAGGCCGTGTTTCAGTTTAAGCCTCCGCAGAGGATCGAGGCCCGGACACATCTCCAGCTGGGCTCGGTGCTCTACCACCACACCAAGAACAGCGAGCTGGCCCGCAGCCACCTGGAGAAAGCGGTGAGGGAGGTTTGATCTGGGAAAGAGCGGGGATGCGGCGGAGAAGCGGAGGGCTGTAGGCCGCAGGCAGCAAAAACACCGAACGGCGGAAGTCTCTAAATAGCTACCCATTCAGGAAGGCTACATTTAGGAAGAAGCGAAAATATTGCATTAGTTAGCGTTTATTTGGTCAGCTGTATTGTTTCGTATTCGTCCCGACTCGGCCGCTTTCGTTGTTTCGGTAGTGTTAATCAAATAAGCCGCTGTATGGGATTATTACTGCTTCATAAAGATACATGCAAACACACTGCTATGACGCCGCTAATATTTTCCATCTTTTGTTTTGCAGTGGTTTATATCGCAACAAGTCCCGCAGTTTGAAGATGTCAAATTTGAAGCTGCCAGCATTTTGTCTGAACTCTTCTGCCAACAGGTAAAAACCTCTCTGCACAACGTTAACATGCATTGTTTTCCTCAGGTCTAAGTGGTGTCTGCTTTAGCTAAGTTACAAGACAGTCACCACTTCTTTGCATTGAGTGAAATCGACAGGGTAGTGAAAATGTTTAATTACATGCAAGGTAGGATGAAGGTTGTTGATTTGCAATAGATTATTAAAGCAGAAGTAAGTGATATATTTGTGTTAATATAAGTCTTAAATAGTTATATCTTGAAATGGACCAAAACACGGGTCTGGTCACTCTGCTCTGCTCTGAGCCGAGGAGAAAACATTTATCGTATCCTACAGTTTTTATCCAATGAGGAGAGAGAACATGCAGGGCTGTTTGCAGCCAAGGAACGCCGTGAATGTGGCGACGTAGGGACGAGGACTGTTATTGCGTTCAAGGAAACTCGTATTTTTCCGACCGTGAAGTGGTACCAGTTCGATCTGGTGGAGTTTCGGAAGTTGTTGAGTGGCTGTTATAGTGACTTTCACCGGTAAAACAGGTCGGAAAAACACGAGTGGGTTACCTGGAACGCTACAAAGTCGTAAGTTGTGACTTGAAGCTGTAATTTACGATTTCAAAAGCCTGCCTGGAACGCAGCATTAGCGAAAACGACCGGACCACTTACTTCTTCTTTAATCCTTGTTATTAATTTTCAGAATCTGGTGGACTCTGCAAAACCCCTACTGCGCAAGGCCATCCAGATTTCACAACAAACACCATACTGGCACTGCAGATTGTTGTTCCAGTTGGCGGTATGTATAACTATGTTTTACTTTTAGTTTCTGATGCAGAAGTGTTTGGGTTTCAATTTAAGATAAGTTGAGCTCAGTTTGGTATTGCTTGTACTTTTTAATGTTTTTGCTCTGCTTCAGTTCATTATGACACCGATGTCTGTATTGTCTCTTTCAGCAACTTCATACACTGGAGAAAGACTTGGTGTCAGCATGTGACCTCCTAGGGGTTGGAGCTGAGTACGCCCGAGTGGTGGGCTCAGAATATACCAGGTAAATGGCGCTTAATCCACTCCTGATTGCATATTTAATGTTTTTAAATAATATATTTATAGCCCCCCCTCTCCTGTCTCCATTTGACATCAACAAGGATATGCAACCCAGAAAAACAAAAGAGTTTCTATCTCAAGTAGATGTATGAGTCACCATCTGTGAATCACACCCTCACAGATCCTCTGCCCCTGTTTGTATGTTCATGTAGAGGGTTTGCCCCTTTAAAGACTATCTCAGACTAGATAGTAAACAGTGGACTCTTGGACAGCAAGTCTGTTTCGTTGCTGACTTCTCAATCCCAGTATCCGTCTACAATAATGCACGTGTCTCAGAATATAAGTAAATCATCTAGATTGCACATCAACACTCTGTTTTTCTTCTAAGCAGATTAACCTTTGACTTGTAGGTGAAGTAACATCTGTCTTTTCATTGTGGATTCAGACAAATGCATTTCATTCTATGAGAGATTTTGTAAAACCTTTGTGACAGACACATTGCCCCAGCTCTGATGACACTGTCCTTGACATTTTAATACTCTGGTACACCCTCATCACCAATGCAGCTGTGGCAACACTAAGTGTTTACAAATATTTACTGAATGCAAGACCTTAACAGGGAAAACCTGATCTGATGTTTTGTGTATTTTGTTTCAGGGCGTTGTTTCTCCTTAGTAAAGGAATGGTGAGTCTTTTTATACTTCACTTTATTTGTGCTGTTACTAAACGCTTCATTGAAGCGTAGATTTGTGTTTCATTTTTATGTGAATGAGTGGCACAGTAACACGTGTTTATAAACAACAGTCATTATGTTGAAATCAACAAAAGCGGCATCCAATTCTGTAAAAGTAGACTAGGGTGATGGTGAATCTTCTTTTTCTCATTTTTCTTCTTTAGTTGCTGCTAATGGAGAGGAAGCTCGGGGAGGTGCACCCTCTACTAACACTGTGTGGAACGATTGTAGAAAATTGGCAGGGAAACCCGATCCAAAAGGAGTCCCTCAGGGTCTTTTTCCTGGTCCTACAGGTCACACACTACCTGGATGCTGGACAGGTAGGAAAACCAGACAAAGTAGCATCAAGATGTAATGGTTTACAGGGTATTTATTAACAGTGGGGATCAGCATATGAGTGCTTATATTTATCTTGAGAGATTTCCTATGGTGACCAGCCACCACGAGGTCAGAGGGAATTGTTAATCATGTTCTTGTCCCGCCAGGTCAAAAGTGTCAAACCGTGTCTGAAGCAGCTACAGCAGTGTATCCAGACCATCTCTACACTCCATGATGATGAAATTCTGCCCAGCAACCCTGCTGACCTCTTCCACTGGCTGCCCAAGGAGCACATGTGTGTCCTTGTCTATTTGGTAATGCCACTTCCCTTCCTCTCCCTCTGTCTCGTTATAATCTCCCAGAGAAGCATCACGATTGCCATTGCTTGTGATCACAGTGCAATTTGTGTGTCAGAAATCCTTGTTTTTAGATCAGTAACAAGTGTTTGAAATTATAAACCTCTCACATCAACTTACAATGTTGTTTGTAATTGATAAAAAACTTATAATCAAGCATTATTTGTGTTATCCTCACGAGCAGCTTGACACAATGGCAGTGAATGAGTAAAACAAAGATTTAGTCACCCGTCACCTCTTTTGCAAAATCATATAATGCATATTTACACCATAGGGCTTACAAAGGTTTTCTTGGGTAGGAATTGGTGTACAGTCTTACATGTATGGTTTTTATTTTCATTTTTCAGGTGACAGTCATGCACTCCATGCAAGCAGGCTATCTGGAAAAAGCCCAGAAGTACACAGACAAGGCCCTTATGCAACTAGAGAAACTAAAAAGTGAGTTCTCTACACATTTCTAAAATGAATCATCACGAAAAGTAAACGAGTAACGGTCTTTAGCCTACATTTGATTTAATTTTCTCTCCATGTTTCAGTGTTGGACTGCAGCCCCATCCTCTCTACCTTTCAAGTCATTCTACTGGAGCACATTATCATGTGTCGACTCGTCACGGGCCACAAGGCCACTGCGCTACAAGAGGTATATTGTTTTCTGTCTTCATGGTCAGTTGCTGGGTTTTGATGTTGTTAATTTGTGGCATGGTGCAGAGGATACACTCTGGCAAACTCCGGCTGCATCAGGAGCTCAGTTTTGCAGCATTTTGAAAAGAGTGCATCAATTTGAGTGCTTGAATGAGCATGTGCAAGTGAACACTGGCTCTCTGTCCTGTCTGCACAGATCTCGCAGGTGTGTCAGCTGTGCCAGCAGTCCCCCAGGTTATTCACCAACCATGCTGCTCAACTTCACACGCTTCTAGTGAGTATTTTTACCCCAAACTGTCTTTCACATTTCTGTGCTTGTCAGGAGTTCATTGAGAACTGTTTTAGGACACGTCCAGAACTGTCTGTTTTTTCTGTACTCAGAACAAGTGTGATTATGAAACATTTCTAGTTTTATTTGGTTGTTGTCGTTTTGTCCTGTTTTTTACATTGAAAGAAATTAACTTGCAATTTTCAACCCTGACTACATTCATAACAAAGGTTTTATTGTTCAAAATACTATGACCTCACTTGAACCTCATCAGTAAATAACCAAATATTAAAGAGATAGTTGGTGTGTCAGCCACTCTAAGAAAGTTGTTTCATAACATTTTTATTGAATTGATAAGCAAACATTTGATTTAAATCAATTGAGAATTAAATAAATAATATTCAAAAGGACAAAATTAAGTAAAGTGGAGCATATATATATATATTTAATTTAATAAAAAAAATGTGAAAATTAAGAAGTTGTGTCAATAACACAAAAACACATAAATTGACATCTTTAGTAGTCGATCTAACCTGTTCGTCTCCTCCCAGGGTCTGTACTGTATCTCAGTCAACTGTATGGATAACGCAGAGGCACAGTTCACTACAGCCTTGCGGGTGAGTACGCAGTTGGATCTCCTCTGGTACTGTCACCAGAATCTCCCTCTTTCCTCTCGTTTATGCCTCTGTTTTTTAACACGTCCACATTGCTGCTTGTGTTTCAGCTCACTACACACCAGGAACTGTGGACATACATTGTTACCAACCTGGCCAGTGTCTACATAAGGGAAGGAAACAGACACCAGGAGGTTAGTAAAGTAACAGTGGGTCACGTTGATAGATTAGTCAATGTCTTCTAAAAGTCATAACCAAGAAGTCAAATCTAACACTGTTGACATTACACAGTTTGTCCACCAGAGAGCACTTGTATGTACTGTATGTGTAAAATGTCCCATTATCTACACGTACAGCCATATCTAAGGAAGCACACAGGGTTTGAAGTATCCTTGGACAAATGGCACTAATTTCTCTTTTAAAATATTACATTTGTGTTTGTTCTGCAGCTTTACAGCCTCCTAGAGAGAATAAACCCTGACCACAACTTCCCAGTAAGGTAAGAAACGAGAAAAGTTGCTTCTTAAATGTCTATATATGCAGTACAACACAGTCCATAAAACATAAAACTTCTTCTTCTTTATCTTGGATGCAGCTCCCACTGCCTCCGTGCTGCAGCCTTCTACATCAGGGGACTCCTGTCCTTCTTTCAAGGACGCTACAATGAGGCCAAGTATGACAAAATATAAACAGACTGGTTCAAACACACCTACAGGTCCACCTCGCACTCATACATATTTATGTTTTTTGTGTTGCAGACGTTTCCTTAGGGAAACCCTGAAGATGTCTAATGCTGAGGATCTGAACAGACTGACTGCCTGCTCTCTGGTTCTGCTGGGCCACATCTTCTACGTGCTGGGGAACCACAGAGTAAGACTTCATACATGACAAATTGGCCAAAAGTTTGCATTTAATTCAATTTTATATTCCATTTACACAAGAAGGCCTTTGAATCGAGTATTTGTATTTGTAGCAGGTGCCATAACAACCGGTGCAGAACGTTTTTCCTTATCTCATTTAATTGTCAGATAACGACATAAGACAAAATGTTCCGCCTATCCAGTGCGTTCTTGTTTACCCGGTTGTTGTGCAACTGTGGCCTCGTTTATAAAACCATTTATACATTCTTCCCGACATGGAAGAACTGTTAACTGATGAATTATTCTGTTCTTAGGTTTTTTTAATAAGTCTGTGAACTCCAACAGAACTGCATTTACACACGCCTCATATCCCAGCGTGTGAGCTCCTGCAGTTAACTGTTGGTTAATACAGAAATATAATGAGTAGCAGCATGTCGCAGCACCAGTTAATGAAGCCAACTCAAGAGAGCTGAGTCACAGAGAAATTAGTTTTCATATGTCACAGGTGATGTTAGGGCAGCACTGCAGGTGGGACGGGCAAAATGGGCCTTTTAATTCTCATGCTCACGTGAAATGACTAAGCAAAAGACTGACAGAGAGGCAGCATGGTAACATCGTGAGGCTCTGTTGGAAGCAGCATACAGACTTCAGAACCCAACAGTGCTTATTAAGAAGGAACTCTGTTGGTGCTGTTTCCACTTTTTTTGATTGTTTGATTCAAAACTGCCCTCTTCTCCTCCTTCAGGAAAGCAACAACATGGTTGTACCTGCCATGCAGCTGGCCAGCAAGATCCCCGACATGTCTGTTCAACTCTGGTCTTCAGCACTGTTGAAAGGTAGATAATGGCGTCCTTCACCTTATCTCGTCAACCACTGTTTATGCTTTTGGGTTTGGCCACTTGAAACTATTTAAAGGGATAGTTCAACATTTTTGGCAAGTTGGCCCATTGCCATAATCGCTATAGTCATAGCAGTAGGTTCGTTACCTTTAATTGTCGGTATAAGCTGTTTTTAGAACAGCAGAGCAGAGCCGTGAGCTGCTCAAAGCTACGCTGTGGAGGCTAAAGGAATTTCTTGGTTTCCCTCGTCAAACTCATCAAATACAAAATCCCCAAATCCCAAAACGCTTTCATGGACAAGTTGTGACCTGCGCAACCACCACGCTATGAGATAATAACGGAACGTTACGAAACGGAGCCATTTTCCAGGTAAATTCAGGGTAAATGCAGAGACTGCTTGCTGAAAAACTGTCCCTGAACGCAACACGCAACAGCAGTTTTGCATGAATTTACGTCTAAAACAGCTCCGTCTCGTAACGTTCCGTTATTATCTCATAGCGTGGTGGTTGTGCAGCTCACAACTTGTCCACGACAGCGTTTTTGAGTTGTATATTTGATGAGTTTGATGAGGGAAACCAAGAAATTCCCTTAGCCTCCATAGCGTAGCTCTGAGCAGCTCACGGCTCTGCTCCGCCGTTCTAAAAACAGCTTACACCGACAATTAAAGGTAACGAACCTACTGCTATGACTATATCGATTACGGCAATGGGCCAATTTGCCAAAATGTTGAACTATCCCTTTAATGTAGGCATAAACTTGACCCGACCTTTTACACATCACATCTGAAGCATAAAATCTCTACTCTCACGCTACAAGCTGTGTGTCAAGGTAGATTTGGACCATGTGTTGTACTTGCAGACTTGAACAAGGCCCTTGGGAACACTATGGACGCCCACGAAGCGGCCCAGATGCACCAGAACTTCTCCCAGCAGCTGCTGCAGGACCACATCGCAGCGTGCAGCCTCCCCGAGCATAACCTCATCAGTGTACGTCACACAGATAAAATTCCCCCATCATTACTCACCATTATCTCGTCTCACTTTAGTGCCATATTGGATTTACATATTCAGACTTCATGATGCTGTATCCTCTGTATCTGTGCGCTGTCGAGCTGAGATAACAGTGTTTATCTCTGTTTTTCAGTGGACCGACGGCCCTCCTCCTGTCCAGATCCAAGCCCAGAACGGCCCCACCACCAGCCTCGCAAGCCTGCTATGAGGAACCTCCTGTCTCTTCTCGCATATCACAGTAGCTGGTACATTACCACAAGCAACAGACTGATGCCTAACAGCCTGCTATCAGACCACTGTAGCTGAGGTTTGAGAGGATTTTAACAGGTTACATACTTCAAGCCTTCTCTTTATTAGCTTCTCAAGATTGCTTCCTGATTGTCTGCTATTACATTTTTAATTACAACTACTGTTGTTCATGTATTTCATCCTCCCTCATGTCATGGATGCTCCACAGGGCGTAGGGGCAGGGTGGGACTCTTGATTAGAGTAGTGAAGGACACGCAGCGACTTGTTAAAGGGTTTCTTTGCCCTCTGATATAGAGAATCCCTCTCTACATTCGACAGGTTTCTTTTCCATTTGTTGGAAAAACAGCGGGGTAGACAGGCAGGGAGTAAAGAAATGTAGAAGAAATTAATTTATTCATGTTGATATTTTTGTAACTGTTGGTAAATATTTTACATCTTGCCTTTTTTTTTTGTATGGATGCTGTTTTTCTTTTCATGCATGGAAGTTACTGATCTGGACTCCCTGTACAATAGTTTCTGACCTGGGTTTCTAACAATAAATTCTTGGTAGATAATTTTTGCACAAAATCCACATTAAAACAAAAATAGAGACCTCTTGTAATATATTTTCACAGAATAATCAGTTGAACAGTTGGCAGTGTATTATTTTGGGACGGTGCACAATAAACTGTGTGCAGTTCTTCCTTTGACCAGAAGATGCCTCTGTTGGGTCTGTTAATGAGCAACGTTAAATCACTCAGATGTGGGTTTTTTTTATTTTTATCAGTTGTTGTCTGAGGTTTGCCACATACCTGTTAAAAAACACACACATTTAACTGATGTATTTTTTGAAGTTCCATAATATATGAATCCCTGTTGATGTATTAATTTTTACAAATCGTCTTTAGACTTTTGGAGCTCACAATAATCTTCAGATATTCAAAAAGTGAATTTATTTTATTTTGTTATATTTTAATTTGTCTTGATAGATCTACTAAATTGTTTCTTTACAGTATGTTTGTATAGATTCATCACTTGTTGAACCTTTATTGTACAGTGACTTTTTTATAAAGTCAATTTAGTAAAGTGTGATATGTATTTTTAGCTATCCTATGTAGAAATCTCAATGCTTGGTATTTAAGGCACTCTGTACGGACACAGTTTAAGCTTGAGTACTAGCCATATTCTATCCAATGCCTATGTTTTTAATGCTTACATTGTTTTCAATAATTTTCCAATAAAATATGATTGAAAGTTTGTAATTAACCGCTCTCTATTTCACGCAGATAACAGTTATGTTGGGTTTAATGTTTAAGCTGGTTTAGCGCTTGTACAGTATGCACAAGAGATAACTCCATGCATAAGCATGCAAACACTCACCAGCCAGACTGAGCCACCCATTCTACTCGTGGTGACGAGGTTGACACTACAAAACAGTGAAAGAGACTGAGTACCTGTGGCTGTTTGTTGCAGCCACAACTACTGTGGTAGTTACACTGAGACTCGATGGTGAGCATGTCTGTAAGCAGTCGTAAGGTGGTGCTAGAGTTTTCAAAGGCATCCACACTGCTAAGTCTGTACTGTAGTTATTTTTAGGACTCTGGTAATATATTTAACTTTCTATACATGTACATTTACTGGAAACAAGAACCTACTTATGTAGAAAATGTATTAGCATGTCTAACACTACATAAATACCAGTGACTGCAATGTACCAAATATGACTTTCAACGATTAATTACCACTGAAATTATTAGATATTGCCAAAACTATTCATTCAAGTGAGTCATTTGTGATTAAATAGTGCAGTTGCAAAAGAAATAGTTGCAAAAAATAGATGAAAGTGTCCATTATTAGTTTAGTTCTTTATTTTGGAGTGTTTGTGGTGTTTGACTCACGACACCCATATTTCTAACTTGTTTCATGATAGACATTTTACATGGCAGCCGAAAACTGTTGCTCTGTTTCAGATGGGTAAAACAAACTTATTGATTTCTGTTAACGGTCTGCTACTTTTATACTCTGCTTGCCAACCTGATATGTGCTTACAGGATCTGTTAAAAAACTGTCATGCTAGTTTTTGCAGCAGTAGCAAGGCCAACTCATCTCATCTTTTGTCAAAGCCTAAAAACAGCTGCACCATAAAGTCAAGCATCTCACTGCTTTTTTTTTGTTTTGTTGTGTGGGACTGAGACAATGATTACGGTTGCTCTTTTCTCACTGTGGGCAAGCATTCATTTGCACCACTCTGAGGTGCATTGTGGGACAGTCAAACTAAGTCTACTCTACACTCAGCCTTTTATGTAACCTCTGGGGTAAACACTGCACAAATACGAAGCAGGACCTGGACTGCTGTGATCCACTGTGTTGCTATCCCAGTGGCAAGGACTTTTGTGCTTCATCTCCATCCCTGCCTTCATTCAATAAGCTAATATAGAGAGGTGAGAATTGAAGGGAGATCTGCTGTTGCTCTTGTGCCTCCTTTGCCACATATAGTGGGCCCCATGGAGCAGCGTGAATAGAGATAAAACAACAACCCCTAAACCTCCTACATGTTATAATCAAGTAAGTCCAGGTCCTCTGCATTATCTCCCTGGTGTGAACCTCTACCAGGCTGCCTGGCTGCAGGTGGTTAATTTAGCTTCAGAGCTAATTATGATCAGGACAGTCTGAACATTTCTGCTAGGAAACTGGGGGTTTCAATTAGTCCAGTTACAGTATGTCATATGTCTGCATAAACTGCAGGAACTATGTATGGTCAGTGCAGGTCCAATGATAGTCTACTTTGGAGTCAGTGGTACACAATGATAATTAAGACAGTAGAAGGCGGCTCGTTATGCACATGAGAGACTACACACAAATAGTATTTTGTACTGTATGTGAAAACAGTTCCCAACACAAGACATTCACATGGCATGACAAATTATGAGTTTTATATCACAAAATGAGGACTTGTTATGACTTCAAAGTAATTATAATAATTGTTAATAGAAATTGATACACCTATAATGATAGAGTCAAATAGAAACATGAGACTAAATCAACCTGTTTATGCTACAGCAAGGGTGGTTCATTACAACCATTGTCCTTTACTTCATGTCACTTTTATTCGGTCCACTCCAAATTGTCCACACTGAATGCAATGCAATATCAGACTACATGTAAAATTGATAAAATTTAATAAAACTGTACTGTAAGCCTCCATGTCCTTGTTTTTCTTTTCTTTTTTTTTACTCTCCCTGTTTCTGCACTACTTCCGCCTAACAATTACAAACGCAGCATTTTCCTTCTACCTCACCAGTTGGAAACTTTACATTTCCGAGGTGTGTATGAACGCAGCATGACGCCGCCTGTGGTGGCTCATTACATTATCTGGCAACCGGAGTGGCAGCGGACAGAAGAGAGGGGATCCCCGGGATTTTTACACCGAAGCCAGCGAAATACCGACACCAAAACATCTGAAAATCGCGGACGAACTCGGTTAAGCTCCTCCTAGACTTCGTAAGTTCATGCAATTTCACCGCCATATGAACTCATCCATTATTTTAATTTCCAATTAAATTATGACGACGAAGGAAGTTTCTCTATCGGTGTTAGCTCAGCTAACGTAAGTTAAGCTAGCTAGCATAGCTCGATCGCGGCTAACGTGCAAGGTAACAGTTTGTGTGTCGATCACACACACACATACACACACACCTACCGAGCACTGACTGCCGGGAACAAACCGCCTCAAAAAGTCGAGCAATATTGAAACTAACTTCCCCGACAAAACTTGTCTAAGGATGCTCCAAAACTAAGATGTAATGTAAGTTGTTGTTCATATTTATATGCAGCGAAGTGATGAAAGTGAATGAGAAAAACAGTGGCTTTTTGCACATAATTAACACTCGATTATTTGTGAATAAATTTAACGACTGTCTGTCTGGGCAGACGAGTGTCCAGGGAGTTAGCGTTAGCAGGCTAACTTAGCTCGCTAGCTAGCCTGTTAACACTTAGCGGCTCAGTGAGACTGGGTCGGTTTCATTGTCTGCCGTGTATCGCTATTTGGACGCGAACCGACATTCAAGTTGTATATTATGAGTCACAAAGTCATATTTAAAGGAACATATGCCCCAGTGCTCAATGACTGCCTTTCACTTCGTACGATTGCCCATAACACAACTGGCTGTTAGCTCGCCTTAGTTAGCCACTGGTTGTGTTGCCGGACAGATGGACAGGTTGTTGTTGGCGAGCCAAGTTAACGTTAGCATTTGATAGCCTGTTGTTGTTGATGATGGATAAGTTGGAAAAGGTAGCTATTCTTTTCCGTAAAGTTGGGTCACTAAAGTTTATCAGTACCACCACCAGAATTGCCACCGGTTATTGTAAAAGTGGCTGCTGTTCGTGGCCGTCGATGGGTATGATTGTGGCTACATGAGCCACTGATCTCCCAACTTTGTCAGATTAGCTCATCCGTGAAAAGCCTTTTTATGGAGGCGTAATGGTGGACGGTTGTGCCTCCGTCGGAGTGTGTCTGTCTGTCCAGCACGGGTTTGTAGCTGTTACCTACGTCAGGCCATGGGCATCCAGGCGCATACTTTGCACTGTGTTTGTATCAGAATATCAGTGTTTCTTCACTGAAATCAAGTCCATCACCCAATGTAAGTAAGACGATGTTTGACTTAGGAGTCGAGAGACATATCCTGTTAACTACTGTGCCGATGATTTCCTACTGGACTCTTACCAATTCAAGGCATTCCTGCGATATAAATCATTTGATTTCCTGTACGTAAGCATAGCGAGAAGAGCTTGTAATGACTGGCGGGGGCTCTGCGTTTTTAAAGATTAATTTAGAAAGTCTCCAATCTACAGCAAGCTATGAATCGTGGGTTATGTTGATTGAGTGGACACTTCAAGTCATTCAGCTGTCTTTGAGGTGTGTTTAAACTGAACAGCAGTGTTTATATCCCTACCTCTGCTGAGCAAGTGCCCTCCTTTCAGTGCAAGCAGACAGTTGGCACCCTTGGCTATTGATGGGGGACACATGTCGCTTCACATTTTATGATGGGGCTTGGATTTGCCTGAGGAGGGGTGCCTCTTATGAAAAACCCTCCTGAGAGTGATGTGACCAGACAGGCATGACTCGGGATCCACTCTTATTCTGCTGCATCAGGACTGAAACTTTTTAAAGATACATCTGTATTTCCCTGACACTGTATTTTTTTTTCAGCTTTTGGCACGAGCGAGGCTCACAGGAACCTCGCTCATTGTTGCCATTGTTAAGTTTATTATTGTTTTATTAGCCTTGGTATTTGCAGGTCCATTCTTCTCGAATTGAATCTGGCTGTTAATGTTTTTTTTTTCAGTTTTGCCGAGTTACAACTTGTGTTATCCAACTTTATGCTGAGTGGAAGAAAGTGAAGCATCAGATTTTTAAAGGGTTGTACTGCACACTTGTAAGTTTCCAATGTCTCTAGTTTAAAAAAACTCGGCCTATTGTCATGTCCTTTTTTACAGCTAGAATCCATGTGCATATGAGTGGTTAAAATGGGGATCACATCTGTTTCTCACAACCCTGACCAAAAACGGTGACCCATGACGTAACTCCTCAGGAATATGTGACAGTCTTTGAGTTAGTCCCGGTTTTCTTATCCGCTCAAATGATAAACATCAACATATAGACGCAATATACTGGTGTTTATCATCTGTAGGGTTGTACGGCATGGTGCTTTTTGTTTCCATCCATTCACATCTGCCTGAGACATTACAGTAACAGTCTGTTTGTAGCGTACTGTGGGACAGTTTAACACAACACTCGGGTTGCGTGTGAGCACAGTCATTGTTAAAAGGTTAACAGGAAATGCTGCAGAAACCAGGCAGACGCACTAAAGTGTGGATGTGAGATGATGGATCTTCATTGTACTTTACTATTTAGGATTTGATTTTGGCCAAATTGATGCTGAAGGGGGAAAAACTGGCTGTAGGAGGCTTTGGCTCATATAACGACTTCAATATGGATGCAAACGTGAAAGGCGCTGCTAAAGTAAAAATGGACAAGTGTTAACATTTCAGCCTTGCTTTGATTTTTTTTTGAGAGTCACGTGTCGCTTGATACATTGAGTTTGGTTCGTTCTAGATGTCATTGATGAATTGACAACTTACCGTTTTTTGAAAACAACTTATTTCTTTAATTTGAATGCTTGAATGTCATTTGAGAACTGTGTGTTTTCAGTCGTTTGACCTATTTTTTTTTTTTTCATTACATGCCAGAGCACAGGAGTAGTCATACTGGCCATGGGGTCCCACCCAAAGGTCTTTGGCAATTCTTGGAGCTGGAGCAGAGGAATCCTCCAATGTTTGACTGACTGAACTATTTCTTGTTTACCCTGTTGGACTTCATATTGACTTAAGCACATGTTTACAGTGTGAACTGCCGATCTTAGACAGTTAGAGGCACGTGTGCAGAGATGAATCGGTAATTGTGTTTAATGAATTCTAATTCCATTTGGAGCAAACACCTCACCATATTTCTCATACTTTACATTTATTGCTTGACAGCAAATAAGCTCATTTCTTGCTTTTTGCACAGCCGGTGCCCAATGAAAATCTACCCTTTTGTTTGAGACTGAATGTGTGTATTTGCAGAATACTCGAGGTACACCTTCGCTAAATACCGAGATGGACCCTTTCCCTTAAAGCGAATTAGCTTTTAAAGGGATAATTTGGGCGTTCTGACGTGGGGTTGTGTGAGGTTGTCGCACTAGATTGTGAATCGGACTATTTTCGTAGGCAGATGAATTCACAAATTAGCTGTTGCTCAATGACAGTGTTTTTCTTTTAACAGTAATTGTCATTATACAGATTGCTTTTGCTCTGATGTGGATTTTCTTTTTGGAAAAATGTTGTCCAGGACTGTAGAGATGGATGGAAAAAGGAAAGAGGTAGAGAGTGAGAAACAAACAAGACTGAAACTTAAACAGATATAATTTCACAGTAGTTATTTCATGAAAGTAATATTGAACTAAGTTGTCATGTTTGCATTATATTCTCTTCAGTAATTACTGTTTGGCAAGAAAAGGTTTTCTCAAAAATCAGATCATCCAACATACAATAATATGCCTTCACAGGGGAATTCCACTGGACTGTAGGCTAAGCAGCCGCCCACTTGCCTCTGGTTGACTGGCCACGTCTGTGACTAAACAGATTTTACATTTTGGGAGAATGGGCTGATGTTTGCAGTGAGTTTTGGTACGAGGTAAATGCTTGTGTTTTCAAATCCATAGCTTTACAGTAACAAACCTGTTGTTGATGAGGAAACTGTGTCAGTCCTGCTTATATACGGTTCCACTGGTATTGCTGCTGACAAGTGACAGCTTGCACGTCTAGAAGTCCCAGAAACGCCAGCTTGCCAAATGGAAGGACTAATTACAGTTTACACATTATGGAATACACATTTCTAAAGTTGTTTTTCTTTGCAGTTTGCCTATAACAATTGCTCCCACTGTGTGGCCAGTGCTGACATGGCAACTCTCGAACTGCAAACAGGCAGACCAGCAACTTGGATACATGCAGCATCAAGGCATGTGTCCAAGAGGGGACACATTGTCCCGCCCACATGACTGTTTTTATGCAGCTTGTATGTTCATTTTATCTTTCATTCCAGGCCTAAAAAGTCATCAAAGCAAAGGTTGACTACGCTACCTTTGGAAGTCTGAGGCCACTGGTCACTTTCCCAGTGCATTATGAGCAAACATTTCTGTCATGGAAAGTATACAGCAGTGGGCAAAGCATGTTTTTAAAATGACAGCTGGAAATAAGGTGTGGGAGCAGTGGCAGGGCATTCATATGACATTCGAACATATCACATTAGACACACAAAGATAGAAAAAGTACCTTTTTGTTCCACCTTTCCCTTATTGGTTATCAGTAGGGCTGACCCGATTATCATATTTTGATAATCGGAATAACCGAAGGGGTCCCTACAGATTTTAATGTAACAATTGCCGATGAGAACCGTGTCAAAAAGAAGGAAGTGTCAACGAATGAAGCTTCGATTTTGTTTCTCTTTCAACCTTAATTTAGTCATTAATATTCACACCATACTGACGACATGGAAGGAGAAGAGTGAGTCATAAGAATCTCTGGATGGTGCTAGACTTTTACTGTCCTGAAAGCTGGTCACAGTTGTGACTGACAGGGTCACTGTTGACAGCTGCTGCTCTTAACTAAACTGTGATCGGAAAACCTTTGACATTCATCCTTCCATGTCTACAGAAACCTTGTGTTCGATACTTCAAACATAAGACTTACTGCCCGCGGAACCTAAATGCAGCGCCCTGGAATGGAGGCAGTTTCTGATCGGTGCACCTATCTGACTGGCCGCACATCCCGATAATGAAGTTGTTGCTTGTCCGTCTATAAATATTTGTCAGTTGCGTCACAGGACGCACACACCCATACAGAGCTAGAGACAGACCTGTGTGTGGAAAACGGAGTAGAGACTGGTACGAGTGGCGTCCATGTTTGACCGGCACGGAGAGAGCAGGAGACGCATGCTCCCTGTGCAACCGGCTAAGCGCCTATGAGGACACACGCTGTGCTTCTGCGGGCAGTGCGTCCGGGCTGTTCGGGTGGAGTATAGGGCTGTCCCAAACGATTATTGTTCTCCCGATTAATCTATCGACTATTTTTTCGATTAGACGATTAGTCTGATGATTAATTTTTTGAGTAATCTAACGATTATTTTTTGGTTGACGATTAGTCATTTCCAAAAAAAACCCCACGTCTGAACACTTCTGTTATTTAAATTCTTCAGATACTCTTTCTGGTGTGCATTCCTCTTCATAAACTTTTTTTAGGGGACAGAGAGAGAGAGTAACGGCGGGGATGAATGAACGGAACGATGTTGCAGCATCAGGTGCTCGTTCATCGCCGTGGTGCTGCTGTGGTAGCAGCATGTGTTTTCCTGCTGCACATGTTACAGTCTATAGTCCACAACCCGACAGTGTGTTGTACCTGTCGACGTATTTACGTCATCGGCGTAAGTGATTAGGTCGATTAATCGGGACAGCCCTGGTGGAGTATCGCTTATAACAGTCTGTTTCTGAGCATAGGGTTTGGGGTTGAAGAGCTTTACACAACACCTACCTAAGTTACAGGTGCTACATTTATGAATGAATTAGAACTGAATTAAAACTGGATAGAAAACCTGCCATTGTAAAACCATCACTACCTGCTCCCACACCCAGAAGTATTGAAGTTCAATTCATAATTCATAAGTTCATTACCGAGCTGTGATGTTACTGTTGGGACTGGTAGCCTAATAACTGCATGAGATGACACTTTTGGGCCACACCCAATAGTGATGTTAGGTGTGTCCACTTAAACAAGACTTAACGTGTTCCAGGTGTTAACTTGTAATCTTTGTTTTAGTGCATTATCATTTAATTCAAGAATGTGAGCATCTTCTTAGGTGTTGAGGCCAACACTTAGAAGTCAGGCAGCTTTGGTGTTCATGTCAGCGGTGACACTGAGAGCATGCTAATTAGTGAAGATCTCTTGTCTTTGGGCACTGATCCATCATGAGAAGGAATATTTGTACTCTGACTGAATACACTAATTTCACTCTGTCTTTATGTGTATGTATTTAATTAGGTTTTACAGCCACCTCCAACATGTACCTAGGGATGAGAACCGAATTTGGTACATTTATTGGTACCAACCAAATTCCCACAGTAAATCAAATGGTAGCCTGCCATATTTTGCGACCTGAACCATAGTGAGTGTCTAGCTGACGCAAACACAAAGAGTGTAAAATACAACTGGAACTGCTGGTTCAGGGCCAAAAAATGACTTGGGTCCGATGGGGCCACGGGCTCCCTATTTTTTCTGAGCTTCAACACAGGCTGGATTTTATCTTCATCTATCTTAATTTTCAGACCCGTTGAGAACTCTACTGTCTGTGAACAGCCTCTCCTCCGTGCACACTCTGAAGCATGTTTTAAAGGCTCGGTAGGCAGAAATCTAGAAAAAAGCCTTGAGTTGAGTCCACACGGTTCTCATCCCCTCCGCCAGTCCGTCACTTTCTTACGTTTTAATATTTTTTCATGCGAGAAAGTGACGGCTTAGATTCCCAATCTGTGGTCAGTTTTTCCTAATAACGTCTGTAAGTATTGTTCCGACGGGGTTCGGAGGAGTACAGAGCCCTGGCGGGGTTTATTTCGTCACAGAGGCTGCAAGCTGAGCTCATCGGCCGGGCACATTCTCTGTCCTCCTCCCTAACCAACCAACTTGCAGAAGCTTCTTTCTTTTCCTTTTTTCAATGTTATCCTCCATAATGTCCGAGTCACGGGTAAGAAAAACCTTTTTGAACACATGAACGATAACATAGTATTTATATTTTGTGTAAAATAATACGAATAAGAGCTGCTGCTCTGTGATTGGTCAAAATCTACCGTCACGGGTAGATTATTTGCAGGCTGAAAACAGAGCCTAGGGGAGACGCAGACGTCTGATCTTTTTTCACATCACTTCATTTACATTATCCTCAAGGTTATTGTGTAAGTTTTTGCCTAATACTGTCAAAAAAAAGCTGCCTACCTAGCCTTTAAACTGGCTCTATCACTCGGGAATTTCAACACTTGACTGTTAGTGCGATATAACGCATTTGCTGTTTATTATGTAAAGGATAATGTATAGTATGAAAGCCCTCCACGTCGCATCGGGGTTCCATACTTCCTGGCGGGGTTTATTTCTCCACAACAACCGACCAATTACACATTATCCCGCTTATTACACGGTTCACAAGTAAATTAATTAATTTGAAACATAATGATGATCAACCTGACGAACCTGCATGTCCGGTTACGGCCGCTGTTTTACTGAGCCTCCTCCCGTTGGTGCATTTGAAGCCTTTGATAATCAATTAGTGGATCAATGGATACACGTGTTACGATGTGTGTATTTTGTGTAGTTGTATCTGTCATAAACAAGAGATTACGGGTTACAGGTTGCGGGGTGTGTTTGTGTCACGGAGTCCCGGTGCCACCGAGATGAGAGGAGAGCTGTGACACCGGGTCAGAGGCTCTGATCAGCAGGTTTGGTTTTCAGCCACGATGTGGAAGGAGCCACTGGTTGTGCCGATTGGCGATCCGATCGTCTATTGGCGATTGAAAGGACAATCGGCGATGTTTTGTTTTCTTGCCGATTTTGCACACACACACACATACTCGCTACTTTTTTTATTGATCCAATGCGCAATTTGTTTGTTTTGTTTTAATGAAGCCGCGTCTCTGGCTGCTTCCAACAGATTCTCTGTCAAATGACAGTGTTTCATCAAATGCAGCCACTGGCGACGTCCAATCAGACGGAGCCAGGTAGTCATATGACCGCACACAAAATCTCTGTGGTAAACAGAGTGGCCACTCCGCCTCAAATTTGAGGAAACACATGTTTAGCTGGTGTTGTGGCTTTGACTCAGCTGCCGACGCCAGCCCTGTGATGTCACAGCCCGACGAGGTGTTCACTGATACGCCACAAATAAATGACGTCTGCCACGAACAGATTTTTCGGCTTTCGGCAACGCAATATCGTTCCATTCGTTGATCATAGTGCTCGTTCTCCGGTATTAGCCCTCACACACATACTCCTTTCCCACTGGCCAAAAAACCTGTTTAAACCCGCTAACAATCGGCTTTTGATGGCGGTGGGAAAGGTGCACCGAGGGTCGACGCGGGTCAAACGACATGGGTTAAAATCGCCTTTAATCGTCTCAGCTTGCAGTGGGAACGCCAGACCCAGATAAACCCGCTAATTTACGTGACGACGTTGAGCGTTACGTGACGCCACGTCATCGCGCCGGTCACATCTCATATCACGTACCAAAACAAAGCTCTGCTCGCATTCGACACTGGGATCAAAAGATCAAACAACACTGACCGAAAACGACTGAAAAAAAGAAACGACAATGTGTTAAACTGACGTGTTGTGCCGCGGACGGACCGTCATATGGCCGTGGCAGACTTGCTGTCCTCTGCAGTCCCGGTGCTCCGCAGGTACCTCGGCCAACAGACCTCCGTGGCGGCAGCTGTGGCATGACAGTGCTTCTCACACCGCGGATGAGAGCGGGGCAACATGGTTGCTCTGTCTGATCTCCCCGCGGGGGGTCAGACTCGGCTTATTTTGGTCAATGGGAAAGGGACCAAATGCCGATTGTTAGCGGGTCGACCCGCGTTTAAAAAACCTGCGTCAACCCGCTAATTTCAGTGGGAAAACGGCTTTACAGAGAGCAAGAGAGAGAAGTATGCATGACAGCCGCACGCCCCTCCCCCACCCGCTGGCGAACGAACACGTGGAACGATTCGGTCGCATGCCCCCCCCCCGTCTGCGATCTCCTTGGAGGGCGATTGGGACGATCTGAGAATGTCAACGACCGGCCATCACTAGTAATATTCACACTGGTCCTGTTGCTCCGGTGCGAATCAGACACTCGCTCGGGGGCGGGGGGGCTGAACCTGTGAATAATATTGTAGTTCTCCAACTCTGATTAAGCCACCTAGATAATGCGATTGGAATTCGATTTTCTCCGGCATGTTTACGCCTTAATCAAAGTTAAACTAGACAACGCGTGTGCATGCTCTACACCCCCCGTGCTGGCGTACGACCCCGGAACAAGATGATTGTGTTTTGTTTGCACCCTTTAAGCTCTTCTTTTTTTTTTTTTCCCCCTACGCCGGTCACTTCCTGCCGCCGTCCATTTCTGAGAAATGTAATCTGATAGCAGTCTGCGTGTGTCCTGGCCCTCTGCATGTGGGTATGGGCTTCTGGTTTTACAGGATTATGGAGTAACCATTTGGAAGCAATTTGGCTGAAATTGGAGATTATCCCTGTCTAGGATTGTTGAAAACATTTAGTGATTCCTTTTTATTATAGCTAGTAAACATTTGTGGTTGAAAACATATCCAGTGATTTTGTGATTAGAGGCATCAGAAAGAAGAGAAGGTTGTCAGGAGATGTTTAAGAGCTTTTTAATGTTCTGTTAAGTGTGTGTGCGTTTGTGTGGATCAGTTACTAGAAATACGACTGGTTTTATGCACTACACACGTATGTTTGTGGACTGTGAGAATGACTTTTTAATTAATTTTTTTAGTTGTATATGTCATGGTTCATTAACTATAGAGCTACGGTCGAATGCGTTTTTAATTTGGCCTTGTTTTGATGCATTCTTGTGTGATTACGCATAAGTGTTGTTCGCACTTCCTGGACTTAATGCTGTTGTCGTGGTCACATAGCTGAGGGAGAATCCAGGTGGAGACATGCGCACACATACATACACTCTGTGTGGCTCTGGCTCTCTCACTCGGTCTCACACACACACACAGACACACACACACACACGCACACACACACACTCAGAGGCAGTCTGGCAGATTCAGGGTTAAAGGCTTCCATTTTGTTAGGTAACACCCTAATGGTCTGATCTGTCAGTGGCGTTAAAATGGCAGGGGCTTAACCCTTGGCGTTCGGGACCCAACCAGTAGGGGCACACACTTCTGGGCTGGCCGAGCCTACAACAGAACAACTGAGGAGGAGGAGGAGGAGGAGGAGGAGGAGGAGGAGGAGGGGGGGAGGGGATGAGGCAGGGAGGGTGGAGGGAAGGACTGAGCGTGAGCGAATGAGAGAGGAAGAGAGAAGACAAGGAAGAGTATTTTTCACTTGAGTACAGTTAGATTATGGCTCAGCTAACCACATGCGCTCTGCACCCCTCTCCCTCCCCCCCCAACCATGGCACTACCTCAGCTGGTCCCTGCCCCCACTCCCAGCCTGGTGAGCACAGATTAGCATAGGTAGTCTGATCTTTATTTGTTATTTAGAAAGATAACCCAAAGGAAAAGAATAACCCTCTTTCATAGCCTGCAATGATTTAGTTATAAAAAAAAACAACACATTTTACGAGCATGACATTAATGAAGTAGCCGAGCAAGCGTCCGCTTTATGGCGGCAAGTCACCCTGAATTTAAGATAATTATTGCCTGGTCATATCTGCCAGTAGGATAATAGGCAGTTTGAGCGATTAATTCAATATTGTAAGAACCAGGGCCCCTTTTGCCACACAAGAAAAATAAGTTGTCGCTCTGCTGTCTTTTATTGGGCAGTTATAATCCACACTTGTATTGCTTTTACTGGACAGAATAATTGTTGTTTCCCCCCTCGTATTGAACCCCAAGGACACAGTTGAAAAGCCTCAGTTCTTTTTTAAATGGCTGTTAATGCGTTAGCTGGCTGGGTCCGGTCCCAGTGGGAAGATCATTACGGCGCTGGACACGAGAGACTAGCATGCTACCTGCGAGGATAAGCCTCGGCTATTGATCACCTCCCTATGAACTAGTGGACACAATAGCAGAGTGACTATTGAGAATGAAGCGTGCGGTGTCAGCGCAGGTCACAAGATTTCCATTTTCTTTGAGGCAGGTGCATTTTCATCTTGCCGCAGTAGACGCGGGCTGAAGTGCTCTGTACACCTTAATTCATAGACGAGAAGATTAATGTAGCCTTCGCAGTGAAATGCATGTGCTAAGGTTATTGATTTGAGAAAGCCTCCTTTGATGTTGTTACTGTGTAATAAGTCAAACAGCTAGGTGCATATCGTTTCATGTATATGTGTTGTTGGATTAACTTGAATGGCCGCTAGAGCTGTCTCATCTCACTTGCAGCCCATAATGCCCCTCTTCCTTTGTTTTCCCTCCATCTTAAGATCTGCTCTGCCCTCAGGCCTTATTATTCTGAGGGAAATGAGGGGGACATACATCTACTCCTCCTCCATGGTCTCCCAAGAGGAACGGGCACAGATCACTAATCACTTGGTGCCGTCTTTTCCTCTCTTTTGCATCGTATTGTAATTTTCATAGATGCTGCATTTTTTTTTTTTTTTTGAAAGAGCAAAGTGACGACAAATTTAGGGAAAAATCTGAACCTGAACACAATAAAAATCACCTGAACACCTAAAACCTGTGGTTAATACTCTGCAGCTGAGACGAGCGCTGTGTGCTGTGTGATGCAGTCCAGCCGCTCACCTGGTTCACTGCGCTGCTGCGAGACAGACCACAAAAACAAACATTTTAGCTGTGTGGAACTCGGGTGAGACTGTACGTGAGAATGTACGGCACCTGCAATGCACTTCAAAATGCATTTAAGCAGCTAACACCCCATCATGTTTTGTGGTATGTGTGAACATACCCAGTTGGCTTATATGGGGATATTTAGGGATGCACGATATATCGGCATTAATATCGGTATCGGCCGATGTTAGTGATTTTTTACATCTCGGTATCGGTCCGATGAATAAAATATATATATCCGTATGCAAAACCTGCAAAGTTGAGGTAATGCGAGGAGGATGGTAGCCTGTAACCTTGTTATTTGGAAATAAAATACATTCTGAAAATAAAGGAAGACATTCAAAAATTCAGTTTGCATGATTTTCAGTCTGTACAAAAATGTATCATCTCATATCAACACATATCGATATCGGTAAATATCGGTTATCGGCCATAACAGAAAAATTCATATCGGATATCGGTATTGGACAAAATTTTCATATCGGTGCATCCCTAGGGATATTGTGTTAAGATGGCAAGAGGTCAAGATCTACCTTAAATGATTGTTACAGCACCCACTGTGTCTTCAATGCTGCTCAGTTGGCTGACAGTGATTTAAGTCACATCTGCATTGAAATCCAACTTTCTTACTAAAAGATGTGAGTCAGACATTGTGACATCTGTCGACTGCGGTGCTCACTGCTCATACATGAATGAACCGTGTAGAGAAAAATAAAACGGCACATTTTCCTCATTGCCCCCTCAAAGGAAAGGATAATTGCAAATAAAGTTCTGAGTGTTCACCTTTATCCGAAGATGAAACATTATTACCCGTACACTCTATCCATAGAGCACAGGGGGTCATTGGATTGTTGGATGAGTATGACGCTATGGCAAATGATTCACTAGATTTTAATGTGCTCAGTGGAGCACAGACCTCCTTCAAGCTCATGTCATCTGCGTGTGTCTTTTTGTTGTTTCCTTGATTGGAGGCAACAAAAATATCTATATATATATTCAATGTGAAAATCTAGCATTACATTTATGAGTGTGTATATGGGTTGGATAAAAGCCGTAGGCTAGGCATTATATCTATTGGCAGCCGTCACAATGGATGTATAGAAGCTTGCAGTGTGAGCAGACAAAGCAGAATTTATCATTCAGGGACTTGCAAAAGTAATTTACTTTAACTGGAAATGTGAACTGACAACAAAAGCTTTCTGTTTTGTTTTGTCAGAAAGTGGCAGCGCAGCAACGTCCCTGCGTCAACTACGGCTACACTTGCATAAGAACTGCAGGGAAGAGGAGGAGCACTTCCAATACACTGAACGTTGCCACAATCTATCTAGATTATACATGTTAGCTTCATACATGTTTTGCACACAGTAGTGCAGGCTGGTTTTGCCTGGGTTTTTTGGAGACCAAGGTTGCACATCCTGAGATTATTACTCCAGGTATCGTCCCTCCTCTATTAAATATGAAAGGAGGCTGGAAAACACCGTATGTTTGCTCTGATGACATTCTACATCTCGGACAGACTGCTCCGCACATTGTTTTGGTTGACAGCTGTTAGCAGAGACACAGTGCTTTTCGGGACACGGGGGAAGCAGCGCACTGTTCAACCCAAAACTATGTGCAATGCACAGTTGTGGCTCACCATGAGATAATTTGCAAGATGTGTGGAGTGGCGGGAGCAAACAAAGTTAACATGAGCAATTTAGTGGACATTTTGCTTGTCCCGTCGTGTCCCGGTTCCCCCTCGGGTTGTGTCTCTACTGTTTCACATGGAGCTCTGTATGATGATGCGTGGCCGCATTGAAAGTAACGGGTCATATGGTGCCAGATGATGTTGTGTTACAGTTGCTGCCGAGACTGTTTGTATGTGACCACCACGTGACTAAATCCTCGCACTGATTGGCTTTTCAGGCATTAATCCGGCGAACGCAATGGCTTGCTGCAGCCGGCTGCAGCGCTGTGTACGGAAGTGAGGAAACACGAATACATAATCGATTTTTGAAGATTATGAATCGGTTTAGAATCGTAGAGGATAAGAATCGTGATTCTTACATGAATTGATTTTTTTCTTCCACCCCCAATAGAAACGCCAGCAACTGCAAATGAGACGATGCATTTACTGCAGCATGTCAGCACAGCAATAAAAGCCCTGCTGAGAAGAGAGGTTTCTATTCACCGAAGCAGCAGAAGGCCTTAAGTTTGAAATGTTTACAGGAAGTGTTGTTTGCATTAACCTTTAATATGAGAAACGGGAACAACAGAAAACAAGGCTTCATACTGAATTACTTGTGACCAATATACACATCAAACATCGACAGTTGGGAATAAATATCTGTGTCTCATACAAGTCTTCACCAAAAAGAGACCTGTTATCTTCAGAAGCTGTAAATAAATGGCACTTTATGAGGACATACCTACTTTTGTTTTGGATCCCAGGTGAAGGCTGTTTGACGAGTCATAACATGAGAAGATATTCTGTCACTTCCAATTGATCATTTTTGAAGTAAGAATTTCCATATAAATTATAAAGGCACGTAGGGCTGCAAGATTAGTCGACTAGTCACGATTATGTTGTAGGGTTGTTGTTGTTGTCTACCGTCCTATTGTCAATGACGTCATCGCACCTGCCTCAGAGACAGTGGAGCAGGAGAGCTTGTTTTAAAAAAAAAACAAAAAACGGTGCTACGTCCATGATTTGGATTCGGTTCGGCCTTAAAGCTACAGGTGGTAAGGTGACAAAAGTGAAAGTAAAGTCTGCGACTTTATGAACCTCGTAGAGAGAAGACGTACCGTATCCATGAAACACACTCTTCTCATGTGTGTGGAGCAAACGAAGTGAACATGAACAATTTATTTGACCATTTATGGCATTGTTATTTGTGTTTGTTTGCAGCATTTGCACCATAAAGTACTGGTTTTAATTTTAGCTGCTTTCTGCACAACAAATGCTCTATGCAGAACTTGCCTTCAATGGCAGTAATAAGCAATAAACTGCAGTTTACGTATGATCTGATTAGTCGACTAATCACAAAAATAATCAGTGACTGATAGTCGGTTACGTGGAGTTTTAATGGGCTGTGATTCAATCCTGTTGTTCTTGTTGTTTGACAATACTCACAATAGGCAGAGAGCTATACGAAGCAATGATGACAGTTGTCAGAAGTGTTCAAATAGCTTTTCTTAAAACCACACACACGCCATACAGACAAAATCTGAAACACCTACAAAGTCAACATCAAAATGATCGAGATGATAAAATGTAATGAGTAATGCAGAGTTTTTCAGATGTTGTTGAGAGACTGTCTCCTTTTTGTTTTGTGAGAAGATCATTAACAAAACTGATTTTCAGAATTGATCATCATTTTAAGGTTTCCTGTAATCAGAGGCTGATCTCCACAGAGGCTGGTGTGTGTGTGTGGTGTAAGTCAAAGAGCTTAATGTGACAGTGTATGGCAGGCTTGATGGACTGAAATGGACACTGGAGTGGAGTGGACAGAACTGCCACTCTGGGTGGCTGAGACCTTGGAGGAGAGGTTTGGGGTACCACTTCCCTCCAGACATCCCATGATAGACGTGATAATAGCAGGGATTTAAGTTCTCTTTTGCTATTGCAGATTTCTATCATTTTGAGGATATGAGCAGAGATTTTTTTTTTCTTTCTAATTGTCCGTTCATTGATCCTGAGCAGCGATGCCCCACGTCTGATCATGTGAAGGACAACCGTGGAGATGTGTTCGCTCCTCGTCTTCTCACACTAGAGAACTGCTCTTGTGGACCTCTAGGATTTTTTAAAATTGCGATTGCAACATTATTATTGTTAAACTTATGGGCTACAATAATAATCATCAATGTTGTTTATTTATAATTGGCGGCCCGCTGCTCCTAAATGAATGTAAAGGAAACGCTGCATAATTCAGCACTGTGTATTTTGTGTTTCAATTCGATTCTCAATTTTGTGGCCCTTCACTTACTTTATCAGAGTCTGTATGGAAATAGAGTATTTCAACTTGATGGTTGCATGCATTAGAGAACAGCAGCAATAGTTATGAAAATATGAGATCAGCACCACTCTATATACATATGTTGTGTATTTGTTAAGTAGGTAAAGTAACATGTTTTACACATCACAGATGGGGAATATAATATAATATAATTTGGCTGCAGTTTGAAAATAAATTTCAGCCAGAAGATTGTTGTTGTTGTTGTTGTTGCTGTAATAAACAAGTCAGACTTGTTTGCAAGATTGTCATGTCAGTTCCACTTGCAGGTTTTACACACTGACTGGGTGGAGCTGGGGACAGCGTTGACACTGCCAGTAAGGATACTGGCTCTGATTGCGCAGTTAATTGCTTGGCTATAAAATACAAATTCCTGGTGTCTGATGTGGTGAAATTCATGATTGTTTTTAAACTAGAGATTCAGCAACCTTAGATTTTTTATTAGATTTGATTAGCTCAACCAGGACAGAGTGGCTTTGTCCTCATTATGAGCTGTCATAGAAGTTCTTGGACCTGTTTGCCCTCTGTCACCCCCCTGCCATCACATCCAAGTGTGGACAGTGTCTCAGTGCAACACTATCTTAGCTTCTCTCAGCTTGAAGCATTGACGCCATGTTTTTTTCTGCCTCCCTACCTCCTCAAGTTTCACTGTGAATCGTGTAGATAGACTCTTGTGTGTCAGATAGGCTACCATATAGTTCACATGATGAATCTCCTCCAGCTTTTGTATTCTTTGATGGCTCTAAGTGGATGTTGTGAAGGACCTCCCATCACACAACAAACCTCCAGGGTTCATATAGAAACCAAAGAGCTGAATTGAAAATGAGCACGCGATGGAGTGATGCGGCAACAAAGCTGGTACATGCATTAGTCTCATGTGCGTACCCATTCTCTTTATCACAATGCATGCATAGACCAGAACTTTATTAGTTTTGCACCCTTTGTTGCTAAGCAGCAGTGCATCAAGCACATGAAACACTGGGTTCATGACGACATCCATCTCCCGGGACGAAAGTAGCCACGTCTCTAGACCTGAAACTAGCAACCATGGCAGTCGTAGCGCCGCGCAGATGTGACTCTTCATGGTCCCAAAGGGTTACAGTCATTTCATACTTGACACGGTTCACCAGCACGATGTCGCAGCCAGAGAACATGCAGCCACCATTTGTACAGTCTTGCAGTGTAAAGCATGGTTTCTCAAGCAGTGTGTGGCACATGGGCACATACAACACACCCACACACAAGCTTTTATCTCGGGCAGATAGATGGCCTTTGTGTCCGGGGATGCTACAGCAGGGAACATCTGTCCTCGCTGTGTTAAACATAGCAGGGCGGATTTTCGGCTTCACAAAAAACTGAATGTTTTAGTTTTGCTGTAGTTTTTTTTTATATGGTTATGTCATTGCAGACATCTCAGCCTAACATCTTACAGCATGTCGGAGATGCCACTGTCTTATCTCCAGTAAAATACAACTTGGCTGAATTAACAGATGTGAAAACTGCAGACTTACAGCACACAGCATTTATTTATTTTTTTTTTTCAATTGCTGAAAAGCGGTGTTATTTTCCCACCTTTATGTTACAGTGTTGACAAAGTCTAAGTGGGAGGTTTTGTATACATTCAGTACATTATAACCTTCCCTTGGCTTTTTTTAATCTTTGAAGGCTTAAAGGGACAACGAGGAGTTTTGGAAAAGAGAAATGTTTTCACACTACATTTATGAGCCTCCGCGTGCACCGTAGAATTCTTTTACCGGTGCAAGACAGACTCATGTTTTCATTCATCAAGAATTGAAGTCAGAGGTTCAGTTACTGTTGTAGTTTCGACCATAAACTGCGATTCGGCAGTGTTATTCTCATTCGTGTCCGCGAAACCGAAAGTAAGGAAATGCTGGTCGGCTCGCCCAGCATTTCCACCACCACTAATAATAACAAAATAACGTTAGAGACGATATATTTATCGAAAACGGGCCCATTAACAAGTGTGGGTAACGTAGATTCATCCACATTAATATGAGACTTTTTTTTTGTCGCATAATTTTTCTCCTCGTTGTCCCTTTAATGGATGAACAAAAAAATCACTTTCTACTGGATGTTGTGTCTAATACTGAAAAGGTGTTTCACTTATTTTAAGCGTTTCAAATATCATTAACGGTGGGTTCTGGATGACAGCTGTTTATGTCCGTCAGGGGTCGTTGACTCCTGAAGTCATGTCAGAAACGTGTCCGCCTCATTCCGGCTGATGGACGTGTTTTGGAATGTCCCGTGGCCTCCCCGTGTGTCTCTCCCTCCCTTCTGCCACTCCGTCTCTCCAGGGGTTAAACCTGCGCCTTCTCTGAAGCGGAGACCGGTTTGAACAGGTTTTCAAGGGAGTGCTTTTCTGTCTCTTGTGGAATCCTGGGATGGGGTCATATGGAGATGTCATTATGTCACATTGTACTACTAAGACATTGAGTCAGCTCTCTGAATCAGAAAGGCTCTGTAGTTGCACTCAGTTTGGGCCGTAGTCATCATTTAGCCTTTTGTATCAGAATCTCTAAACATGCACAGATGTTCACACACTCACCTCCGTGCAAAATGCATCTTTCTTGTTTTTATTCTGCAGAGTCTGCTGCTCTCGTCTGATCTACAGTGAATGTATGGCCTACATTGGTGTGGCTGTTGCACAGTGGTGCCATTTTTCTGCTGTGTAATAGGTTTTTCCCCCGCAATGTAAAGTGTATGTCTTCTTACTGTACTGAGTGAGATTTGGGTCAGCATCTGGCAGTCTTTGTACCTGGTTTGACAATACCTGGAATAAAACGTAATAAAAGGTACTAAAAACAAGCACCTAGTTGGGTTGATTGAGATCTATTTTTAGGAAACTCACCCTCAAAATGTGTTATATTGTAGATTATAACGATTTCATTGGATAAGAGGCATTCTGCTTCTATCAAGTATAACAGCACTGGGACTAATAACTACCGGTCCGACACTTTACACCTGTTAATTATCATCACATTAACAGTTATCCGTCTCATATGGTAACAGATTTTGCACAGTAAAGATTAATGCACTTCCAGAAATAACATTTGAATTAAATTATGTATGGTTGCCTGCGGCCTCGTACCTCTGACCAAATCACAGCCGTGTGCTCGTAATCAGTTCAGCACAACTCTCTCTGGTGTGATGCTGCAGAGTTTATGTTGAGAGATTTGCTTTAGCTTCTACTGAGACGGAGTGCAATTTTTGTATTTCTTGTAATGGATACTCGACAATGTTTAACGCAGACACAACAGGTCCTAATCGTACCTCAGCTGTGGTAACTCAAGTATAAACAGGTTAGATCCACACAGTGTAGGCTACTTCTGTCTCATTGGACCTGTACTCAGTCTCTCTATCTTCACTTGATGTCAAAAATGTCTTTGGATAAGGTGCTCAAATGAACCTACACAGTTGGGCAAAGCTGAGATTTTGAGAGTGAAGTGTGCATAACATGTGATTGAATAATAAGAAATAAAATTCAGTGTGAGAGATGAAATTCTCACATACAGTACGTCTTAAGACAAGTCAGCGTTACCCTCCAGTGACAGCCCATATCGGCCCATGTGTCACTGCATAAACCTGAGTCCTGTGTCATGTCGGTGTGTTTAGATCACTTGTAACTGTTTTCTCTCCTTCCTCTCTCCAGGGTGAGAGCAGCCATGTCAGAGGAGGCGGTGCGACAAACGCGCAGCCAGAAGCGGGCTCTGGAGAGGGACCACGCGGCCGTTTCCGGGTCCCCAGGGGGGGGGGACGGGGACAGCAAACGGGTTAAGATGGAGAGGGGCGACGCCGCGGCCGGAGCTCCCCTGGCTCTGGTGGGACCCGCAGCCGAGGGCGTGAAGCTGAAGAGCGAGCAGGCCGCGAAGGTGGCGGCCAGCATCCTCAAGACTGGGGAGGTGAAGGCCACCATCAAAGTGGAGGTGCAGACCGGAGAGGAGCCCGTCGACATGAGCACGTCCAAAAGGTTAGACGAGGAAAAATAATTTGTTCATTGAACCTGTGGAGTAATACGAGATGTTCAAGTATAGGAACATTAGAGCTTGTTGGTCATTCAGTTTACACGATACCGTCTAAGCCATTAGTCTGTGGACAACAAGGAAAGATATTCTATAAACACTTTGCCTTAAACAGTCTATTCCTGTACGCTGAGCCTCAGTCTTGCAGAGTCAGCCAACTTTGTCCACAGTAAACCCTTTGTAAGTATTTCCAGCTGGACAAAATGCACCATAATCTGCTTACAAACCAGTGTGTGTCTGCGAGGGTAAGAAGGTGCAAAGAGCAGTTTGCTGCTGTATTTCTCTGCTAAGGGTTATGTGTAATTGATGTTGAATCATCACATGGGTGAAAGGGAGGTGACGTGACCCGGTGTGTGCGTGAGTTTGTTTTTATAAGCGCTTAATTTTTTTACTGCGGGGCCTCGGATCGAGTGCATGCACGCGAGCACGGCGCGTAGAGATGAGTCTGTTGGAGTTTCAGGTTTCTCTCAAAAACTCTGCACCAGCAAGTGGTCTGACAGGAGTCATACAGGAAGTCGCTGTGCGGTTGTCGGCAGCCTGCCCCATTTTGAAAAAAGTTTGAGGGCTCCCGAGGCCCGGGCTCCATTTTCTTCCCACAGCAAGCACCTGAACTCTGCCTCGCACTTCACACAAAATGAAGGCTATGTGTCACAAACTGGTTCCAACTGGCCGTTGCCATGGTTTCCACATTGGAAGGAGCAGTTGGGAGGAAGGAGGGGCCAGGATGCGTGGTGGTGGCGGTGGTGGTGGGTGTGTCACATGACCAACACAGAAATGCCTGATGTCATGTGACGTGTTTGGTAGAGCGATAAATACACACAGTGATGTGACGGCAGTTAAAGTGGAACAGAGCGGTGATTCAGCTGCTCTGTCTGTGGTGATTCAAAAAAAAAAAAAAAGTTGACTGCAAGTGTCACCTTTGGCCCTTGGTTAACCCTCGGCATGTGCTGCTGCGCTCGTTCGCTGCGAGGTGACGGCATTATTCATATGAAAGACTCTGCAACTTTGTGGAGCTGCGTGTGAGATGCATTACAAACCGAGCGTCCCGTACCAGACGACCAACAGCACAGGAGCTGAGAGTCTTCAGCGCTGCATGCATGAAGCTAAAAATGGCACTTGCGCTGCATTTTGAACCGCACGACCTGCACCTAAATAATGCCTGATTCAGCGGTCCCATAGTGGGGTCAGGGAGAAGCCACTATATCGGGGAAGCATGCAGAAACACTGGACCTTACATAACCAAGCTTGTGTGTCTGTGTGTTGCGATGCTTGTGTAAGCTGTTCTCAATAGAGTAGTAGCAACCACCACCACCACAAGCTAGGCCGTGTCATGCCGTCAAGAGATGCCAAGGCAGTCAAAACACCGGGTCACCATTAAGCTTTTTGTGAGAGATAATGAAGCGCTCGACTCCCCTCCTACTGCTGCTCGCGTCCGCCGTAGTTTGTCATTTCATACGTGCGGAATGTAAACAGAGCTGCCGAGGAGAACCACTGCCCCCTCAGGCTTTAACTGTGCTTTAGGAGCGTAATCTTTCTCAGAATAGCAGTGTTCTCAAAGTACCAGGATGTCGGGCATCTTTCTTTCTAAATTTGAATAGAAAACGCATCAGGCAAGTTCATTCCAGGAAGTAGCGGCGTAATGTATGAACACGGTTCGGCCGTGTGTTCGCAGCAGCTGGATGGGGTTTATGTTTGTTGTGGTTTGTCTTTGCGAGAGTTTAGTCTGCCGATAATCTCCCCCTCGAAAATGCGAGCATAAACGAGTCAACGTGGTTGTTATGATGCAGCCGACTCTGTTGAACGCAGCGGCGGCGGCGGCGTCTGCCGAGGGGGAGCGAGTCGGACAGCTGTTGGGGAAGAAGTGTGTCTGAAGACAGGAGCGTGCCAGAGGAAGAAAGAGTGTGAAGAACTGAGTCAGTGAGTTGGAGTATAAAAGATGAAGTAAGTAAGTAAGGATGGGGGAGGGTTGTGTGAAGTGGTGACTGAGTGAGAGGGAGAGTGTACACAATAGGTTGGCTCCTGGCCATGTATTCCCCTCCCCCCGCACTGTCACCCTCTCCAGTGTCTCCAGCGGACCTCCGCTCCTCTCAGCTTGTGACTCTGATGTCGGCAGCTGGGAGGGTGGGGAGAGCCGAGGCCCAGGCTGTGCCGATCCGGCTAGGCCACAGGCCTCAGACCTCCCTACAGAGGTAGGGGAGGGGTGAGGCCCTGTCTGGGTGGTAAACTGGGCCTAAGCTCGAAGCCCTGAAGCCTCTTGTTCGACAGCGCCTGAACAATTATATAACTTTGCTGCATGTGTGCACACACGGCTCCACAGAATGACCCCAAACCTCCACCTCTAACACATTGTCATCATCTTCCACCGGACTTCTGTTTTTCAAAACCCTGAAGACTTTATAGGATCCCCGCTGTGATAGAGGCAGATTTATTCCACCGCCATCGTCCATGCGCCGCAAAATTACAACTACTTCTTATCCCCACCCCTCCCCGGATTGATGCACATGCAGCTCGCCACTAGTCGCCTTTGTTCTTGGTCCCCTGGAAAAAAAAAACACTTATCATCTTATCAAAGCCTCTAGGCCTTTTCCTCCTTTTAAAAAAAGCAACAATGCAATTAATTTGCCCTTTGTTTGCATGTTGTTTGTGACGGACTCTGCTGCGTTTGTCGGGAGGGGAGGGGCGGAGGTCCGTCCGTGTTACCTTTCGCTAGAGATAATGGGTTGTTGCGATCTTCCCCTGTCGCCATTACTCCATTATTGATCTCTTGGTTCTTGTCTGCTTGTGTGTCCTAGTGCACACTTGCACTGCAACAGCCAAGATAAACTCGCAATTATGTATCGCCATCTACTGGGCTTCAGGCGGTACTACAAGTTGGTTGCAGTTGATGGTTAATTGCAGTGTTTCAAATTATAGTGTTGAATCTGACTTGTTTGATACAACATGATTAATTGCTATGATTCTTTTCTTTCTGTCACTACGTCTTCCCTCAGCGACATCAAGAAGGAGCGACAGCCGCCATCGCCAGATGATGTGATTGTGTTATCGGACAACGAGCCATCCAGTCCGCTCATGAACGGCCACTGCTTCACAAAGACTGACACAGATAAACTCATGGTAGTAAAACAGAATTTTTAAAATGTTGGATACAGATCAGTTTCGTGCTCACTCGAGGATAGTTACCGAGTTGGAAGATTAAACAAGAAACACACAAATACTGTTGATTATAGTTTCAAAAGTAATTTTGAAGGCATATTTTTTGGATTACTTACGACTTACATCGTTTTAATCTGTTACTCTGATTTATCGACTGTAAACAGCGCAAGTCAGTAATAAACAAGCACTCAAGACCAGGAAGCAATTAGTATGAACTTCTCCTAATTGTCCTCTAAGATGCTATGTTCTGCTCTCATGGTGAATACAGAAGAGCTCTCCTGAGGAGAGGGAGCGCATCATCAAACAGCTTAAGGAAGAGCTGCGACTTCAAGAAGCCAAACTGGTGCTGCTTAAGAAACTACGACAGAGCCAGATCCAGAAGGAGAGCACTGTGCAGAAGGTACAGAGCCCAAGAGCAAAGAGAGGCTCATAGTTCTTCAATGATCTTGTTTTCCAGTCCACGCTTTCAATGAAAACGTTAAAGCTGTGTGTAGTACAAGTTAAATGGGCTAATACTTTCCACTTATTTCTAGGCAACTGGCTCTGTAGCCACTCCTCCTCCTTTGGTAAGAGGAAGCATCACATCAAACAAAGGACCCCTCCAGGTACTTAATACAATTTGTTCAATCAACCTGCTCGTGTGTTGATTAATGAACGTTGTGCCTCCACGTGTCTCACTGTGGTGCATCATGGTGGAGCAAAGCCGAGTTGTTCTTCCGTAGTCGTTTCTTACATGAATGTATTCTTTCTTCTTCAGGTGACAGGTCGTAGCTCAGGCACGGTGATCCCTCCTCCGTTAGTGAGGGGTGGGCAACACGTCCCGTCCAAACACAACTCTCAGATTGTTATGCCGCCTCTGGTCAGAGGAGCCCAGGTTAGTCTGTCACGTCACGACGCTGTCTCACATTTGACGTCCACCCAATCGAAACGCTCTGTCCGTTTATTAACTTTTCTTCTCGTGTCCTCTTCTGTGTCGTGACGGCTGCTCCTGCACACATTCTGTCCTCAGCCTATTGCAGTTACTCCTCAGCAGATCGCCAGTCTACGTCAGCAGCAGCAGCAGCACAGCGGCTCAGGCCCCCCTCCACTCTTGCTCGCTCCCAGGGCCTCTGTGCCCAATGTCCAGGTCCAGGGCCAGAGAATCATTCAGCAGGGACTCATTCGGGTGGCTAATGTGGCCAACAGTAATGTCATGGTCAACATCCCTCAGGTGAGGACATTATGTAACCATTATTATGTGTTATTACAATCAGAGACAAGAGACATCCATATCTAGATTACACTTAATTGCTGTCGTCCCTTTGTGCCATTCTCTGAAGTTGATGTAATTTGTTTGTATCCAGGCCTCTCCAACCAGCCTAAAGGGCTCTTCGGTGTCGCCCAACTCGAACATCAATGACTCCCCAGCCAGTCGGCAGGCGGCCGCCAAGCTTGCTCTGCGTAAGCAGTTGGAGAAGACGCTACTGGAGATACCTCCACCAAAACCCCCTGCTCCCGAATTCAACTTCCTTCCCTCTGCAGCCAACAATGAGTTCATCTACTTGTTGGGGTTGGAAGAAGTGGTGCAAAAACTTCTGGAAATGCACGGCAGGGGTGGGTACATCTTCACGCTCTGGTAGCGGGTTTGAGGGCGCTGAAATGCAGCGGTATATGTCTTGTTGAATGTAAAGGTACATCAAGCCCTAAAGGTCTGTTAAATTCATCACACAGGTAATCTGGGCCCAGCTGCTGCAATGGCCAGTTCCATTCCTAAAGAGCCATACACCTGTGCCCAGTGTAAGACAGACTTTACCTCCCGCTGGAGAAAGGAGAAGGCCGGGACCATCCTCTGTGACCAATGCATGTCGTCCAATCAGAAGAAGGCCCTGAAGGCTGAGCACACCAGTCGACTGAAGGCGGCCTTTGTTAAGGCACTCCAACAGGAGCAGGAGATTGAACAGCGTATCCTCCAGCAGGCAGCCTCCTCTTCCTCCTCCCCTGTCTCTAAATCCTCCTCGTCCTCCTCATCCTCGCTGTCCAAGAGTGAGGTGCTGGTGTCTCAGCAGTACAAGCAGGTCAGGGCCGCTATGCAGCACAGATCTGTGTCCTCTGCCCACCACTCCGCCATTAAGCATGTGAGTACGGCTTTTCATCGTGTTGGACCAGCAGTGTTTTTAGTTGAAAACCTTGTGTTTTTGTAGTCGCAACCTGCCAACGCTCCTGTCGTTTTGTCCATACAGAGTCAGCTGTCACACAACATCCAGTCCGTAGAGAGGTCTCGTGGCGTGGTCCACTCGTTCACCTCTTCCTCTCAGCTGCAGAGCGCCGTGACAGCAGCGGCGCTGGGCAGCAGGCCAGGTAAGCATGCTGCAGCACGCCTGCTGCAGCAGGGGGCAAAGGTCAGCGCCGGCAGCAGCAGCGGCGGAAACCAGGGCAACGTGGCTGCCTGGAGGAAGCAGAACAGTGGCAACACAGGTAGATAAACGTGAAACGAGGTTAAGACCGAGAACGTACTCCACCCGCTCTCGCTTTCTGCTCCTATTTGGGGTCATCACTCTCTTCTCAGGTGGAGTCCTCTCTTACACTGTCACTTTTTTTTTGTTTTTGTGTCTTTTGGGGGTTTTTTTAATCCCAAAAGATTCAATTATAGTAAAAAGGAAAATAGTAAGACATTTTTCATCCTCACTCATCTCTCACCCAATTTCTTCCTTTATGTCCTCCCTCTTCCTACCTGAGTCAAAACACTGTGTAATATTAGAATCGATACACCAGCCTGGTGCTGGTGATACCGAGGGCTGGATATTGCCACAGATTTCCTAAATTAATTCAATTTAGATTCACAAGGTCCCGATTTGATCTGATTTTGATTCGGTCCAAGTTGCTCCACTGACAACATCAGAGCACTAATACTGCAAACCATTTCTCCTGGCGCATTTTTTAAAACATTCATGTTTGCATTGTGAATGGAAAATACACAGATAGCCAGCACTCATAGGTATAACCTCTTGATTTCTAGAATTGAGACAAGGGAGATTTCCCTGCACAGCACAGATTAGATCCTCACATTGGTGCCGGTGGTGTCAGGAGTTGAGTCCATGAAGAAAGGAAGGAGTTCCTGATGAGCCTGATGAAGCCCACTGGACGAAATGCGTTGCTTTACTTTTACTCTTAATTTCTAGGTTCAAAGAGAAAGTGAAATTTCTCTTTGAAACAGCAATTAAGAGGTTATACCTATCAGTGCTATTTATCTATGTTTTTTCTGAACCATGCACATTACATTTGTTACATTATGAATGGACCCAAAACATTTACTTTATTGCCCATTCTATGTAACATGCCTAGCAGTAGATGTACAGTTACATACACATATAGATTTACTCTGATCCAGTTTTGCATTGTTTTTCAGTTTAGTTAATAGTTTTTGAATTTTTAGTCCAACCACACACCAGCCTTGAGACATGCTGGTACAGTTTGTGTACCGTAGAGCTTTGTACTTATGGTGCATGCACTTTTTTAAGTTGTGGCTCCTCTCAAAGGTTACTGACCATTTCATTTGTTTTTATTAGATCTCTTGTATAACACAGTTCATTCATCACTTCTCACTTAAAATGCTTAAAAATGTTGATATTTCAACTGGATTTTTTTCCTCTTTATTTCTTCATTTTGAGTAAAACATTTGTCAAAGCATTGTTTAGCTGTCACCGACAGCCCTACTCACCTCACCAGATCCTGCTTTTTCAGCTTTTCACATCCACAGGAGATTGTAAAAGACACATTTTAATCAATAGCCCATGTAATATTCAGTATATTATTGACCGGTTATTTCTTTGTTTCCTCACAGGTGTGACCATGGCCTATGTGAACCCCAGCTTGTCTGCCCATAAGACCAGCTCTGCTGTGGAGCGTCAGCGAGAGTACCTGCTGGACATGATTCCCTCCCGTTCTATCTCCCAAGCAGCCAACACATGGAAATAATGCAATCTAACTCTCTTCTGATACCACAACTATTACCCCTCTTAATATCAATAACAGCCATTCACATATTCATTCTAATCCTTTCTATGGACTTCTATGCCTCTGGCCAAAATGGTGCAGGGGAGAATCAGCCTCTTTTTTTGGGGGGGATGGAGGCGTTCCTCCATCTCCTCCTCAGATCTTTCTGCTACCATCTTCCTTACCTGAGTCCTTCATCCCCAGTATGGAGTCAGGCTGCAACAGCTTGGGCTTTTTGGGATGTGAGGAGCTTTGTCAAATAGATTTTAGGTACCTTTGTGAGGTTTGGGGTAAACTTAAAGCGTATACAATTTTACAAACTTCTCCAGTGATGTTGCCTCTCCCTCCCTGTATATTGGTCGACCCTCACCGTTGCACCAAGAGGAAGTTGCCACAATCCTTGAGCTCCCCGGCCTCTGGATTAGGCAGGGAAAGAATAATAATCACTCTTAACACACAATAAAATTCGCCTTACGTCCTCTGCCCCCTCTTCAGTCTGAGCCAGTCAGACTCGGGCCCGTGTGGCGGCCGAACCGAACTCAAGTGAAGACCTCATCACAGGGATTGTGGTGGAGCTCTAAGGACCATCCACGAAATAATAAGAACTGCTTCAGCTTTGCAAAAATGAATAGAATAAAAAAGGACTGTAAAAAAAAAAGATCTCTATCAGCACACAGACTGCCTCTTCTCTCTAACCACCAACGCTGTGTATAGTAGAGAAGTTGATGTGTGTTGGATTATTTTGTATGGCTGAATGTTAGGATTTTGTCTTTTTCTTCTGTAAGTCATATACTGTGTTTGGAATATTGTGCTCCCTGATACTTTGGAAGTGGCCTCTTGTCGAGGTCTGAATTTACAGGCTAATGTTACTGTTGAGGTGGTTTTACATCTGCTGGGTTCCATGTTGTGGCCTACTTTTAAATACTTTGTTTTTTCTAAGATGAAGAGGAAGAATAAAGATTCAAGGTTCACCAACTCATGTAAAAAAAAACAACAACAAAAAAACAAACAAAGGCGGGGCATATGTTTGGAGGACTATTCGTATGAATATTGAAAAGAAAAAAGAAAAAAAAAAACTCCCAAAGATCTAGTGGAGCCCAAATGGAATCCCTTCTGCTAGAAGGTTTCTAGTTTATTTGAACCCTCTCTGGATATAAACATGAATTCATGCTAAACTGAGGGGGTGTAAGGAATGTCATATTTTTGACATTGTTTTGCTTTTAGTCATAGGTTGTGGTGCATTATTTTTCTTCTATAGACAAACTGTCTCTGGGTTTATTTATAGGGTCATGTTAGTAAAGATATATGCTTATTGCCCTAAGTTTGAATGGATCTCCACATACAATGATTTGTTTTCTCGTGTGTCCAGTGGCTCCCACTCACCCTCCGATCGGTCTGAGAGAAGCTGGACAGCTTTCAGAATGTAGTTATGCAAAAACCCCTATAGCAACAAATTACATGAACTTCTTAGTCTTTAACATTAAGGTGTGTATGATTTTATGTCAGGTCCTTGAATTGAGCTAACTATGCCTTTCACATGAGCTATAGTGCATTTTTTTTATCAGGTTGCAGCAGCACAGGATAAGCTAGTGATGTACAATATGTCCTACATTGAACCGGGGGCGTCCCCATCGCTCATTGACAACCATGTGCTGTCTTTTAATTTCAGTGGGTTGGTCCAGTTTCTTTAACCCTACCACACAGACAGTAGCAATTTTACATTAACTGGTTTATTGGAAAGTGTAGCTAAATTGGAAAAATGTTGAATTTTGAAGAAAAAGTATGGAAAATCTAGATGTTTTGCAAGCCATAAGTGAAAAACAAAACATAAACCTGGCTAATCAAAGAGACTGACCACCCTATCACCACCCCCCATGAGTTACTTTCTCAATATCCTGTATCTGTCCATTTTTATCCGTTTCACATTAAAAACAATAGTGTTGAATATCTCATCAATGTGTATCTGCAAACCTGGAGTCTTGCTGTCCTCTTGTCTTGTCTTGATTTCCTAATAACATCCATGATGTGATAAATCTAATGTGACATTGTAAGGATTCGTGTCCTGTATCCAGAGTGCACTCGTTTTAGCTCACTGATCATTGTCAAGCTCCATTCTGAGAGATGGTGCTCTGCATTAGGTAAAAATGGGTATCAGCTGAAGCTTTACCCCCCCTCTGTGCTGGGGTATCATCACTGTACACATGGGTTTCATTTAGGACGGTGCAACAATACAACAAAAGTATGTGCATTGCTGATAGAAATACAAGCGTACAAAGTTTTAATTTAAAATCGCTTGAGATTTTTGTGTTTCTGTCTCAAAGTAGCATCGGAAATCTTCCAGGTTGTCTGTACATTCCTGACAGGCAGATGGTAGCAGCCCGCGTCTTGTGGATGCAAAAAAAAAAGAAGAAGCAATCTGGAATGAGCCTATCATTTTGTGCCCTGCTAAGTGTAACCCTGTACTGTCCTGACTACTGCCTGCTGCTGCTGCTGCTGTTTGACAACAATATCACCATTCCGTTTGATTGGGGTTGAAACGCTGCTAAAAAAAAAAAAGGCAGTGCAGCCCAAATGGAAAAGAAAACAATGTATGAGAAATATTTTTGTTCTTTTGATTTTTTTTTTCTGCTCTATCAAATAATAATAAAACTAATTTTAACCCCTCTTTTGTGACTCCTTTGCGAGTTTGTTCTCACTGATCTACCTTCAGATGCATTATGTCTGATGATCTTGTATTAGGGGTGATGGTGTTAATGCAAGGTCTTTGTGCTGGATTTCATTACATGCAAGAGCTATCTTTGTTTTAGTGTCTGTCCCCTGCACTTCAGCATCTCCACAAACATGAGTCCATTTGCATAGAAACGCCATCCTTTCAACGGGTTACATCACTGTCTGTGGGAAGAAAAAAAAAAGGCAATTACAAAAGAAATCTACAGAGCACAGTTTGAAGTTCTCGCACTGATTCTCTGCTATTCTGACTGAAATGCTAAGCTATCGAGACAGAAGTTATTAACATTTTCCAATTATTACACAACTCATTTTCCTCCAGTGGGCACAGAACTCAAACTTCAGTCGAAACCCTCAGGTTTTCCATTCAAACTAAACCACTGAACAGAAGTTTATCTCTCCGCAAGTAACACACAACTATGAGTGTGACATTTTGAATAGCTAATAGAAAGGACCTGGAAAAAAACATGTAAACCAACTCTTAAATGCACAATTATAATGGCTTTTATGTAACAATAATTGCTTTTGCTCAGTTGTCGATAGGAAAGGAAACATAGTGGCTGAAGCATTTTTGTCTTACCTGTATTTTCAGTGAATTTCTTTAAACTATTCTAGCTGCTCATGATGATAACTAAAAAAAGTCACCATTTGGAAAAAAGTCACCATTTGGATTTAACAAAGCTAATAGGTCAGAGCCTCCAATTGGATAATTACTGCATGGATGATAATGTTTCAGCTATGTTTCAACTTATTTAACCCTAACTGATGCAGTCTCATTTCTTAAACAACCATGTCAGAAGATGTCATGTCCTGTGGTAGAGGAGAAGATGTTATTCTGTTTCACAAGGGTCAAATTATTGACATTCATCAAGCAAATAAAACATCTAAAGAGATTGCTGAGACTAAAATTGCTTTAAGAACTGTCCAACACATTATTAAAAACTGGAATGAGAGTGGGAAACCATCATCTTCAAGGAAGAAACATGGTCCAATGTGACCAGAGAGTCCAGACCTTCACCCCATTGAGAACCTTTGAAAAATGAATGCAACTCTGGACGGAAAATGAATGTTGTGACATTGCAGAAGCTTATCGACATGATGCCACAGCAAATGCATGCTGTAGTCAAAGTTAAATCCGGTCCAATGAAATATTATTAATATAATATAATATAATATAATATAATATAATATAATATAATATAATATAATATAATATAATATAATATAATATAGAGTGTGTGACTTTTTTTTGGCAGTGTACAAACACAAACAGAAGACTACTGCCCCTAGGTGGCAGAGTACACCAACATTCAGTTGTCTTCATAGGAATTAGATCAGGTACATTTGTGTCATGTTGTGGAAAAACAAACAAAGCTCTACATCCCTCTCTTTACTATGAAATGAAGTGTGTTTGTGGAGGTGTAGCCTACAGAAGAGTCATGGAGTCAGAACAAACTGGTGGGAGAAACTGACCGAGACCTTTAAAGAAGAATGTGAGCTATTGTTCATTGACACGACCCACTTACATGTATGAGCTTCATTCCTTGGCAGCTGCACGTCCTCCCCGAGATACCACGAGACACATTGTCTCTGTGCCTTCAGGGTATGTGTGTGTGTGTGTTTTACTGCAGGTTATATTGACATGTTAATGATTGATTGCAAGTGTTTCCCCCACTGCCCTAAATCCATATCATTATTCTACATGCTTTTGGGGTCATTTACAGACTCTTTCATATCAAACATGATGCGCTATTTTAGCTGTAAATTGTTGCTATGAGCTCACTCAGCGACTACCTGTTTGTATATTATATCACTTCAGATACTGGGCTTCACTATCATATAAAAAAAAAGGTGCTGATATTTGTGATTTCACCGAGCAGTCAAGTGTTTCCTCGCTGTGATGCTTGCTCTAGATTCTACATCAAGGGATCCTTCTGCCACTCGTAGCTACGTGTGAACTTACGAGTGTGTGTTTGTGTGATTTTGAAGGGAGGGAGGATGGATGGAGGATGCACTACCCCCGTATGATTGCGACAGCCTGAGCCAATCAGCCGGCGAGCACCATGCCTCCTGGTTCTTAATTGGCTGGCTTTCCCGGTGAGCGCAGCTGATCCACACCGCCAGCTGGGTTTTATCAGAGAATTGAGCCGGGACCACGGTGGGAGAGGAGAAGAGGCAGAGATACAGAGGCAAGATTCAGCGTAGACCAGAGTGTGTGTAGCAGCCAGTAATTATCCTCCAGCGTCTGAGCCAATCAAAAGCCACAGACCATTGAGATTCCCAGTGTGCGCTCAGGAAAAGCAGTAGGCAGTGTGTTTATTGAATCAGAGAGAGAGAGGGAACGGAGGTGTTCTCCACCGGAACGACACAGTTCCTCTTTTCTCACAGCCGCCAAAAACGAGCTTGGTAAAAAAGAAAAAAAAGAAAAAACCCACAGATGGACAAGATGAACCACAGCTCAGCTGAGGCAGAGGCTGAAACCATAGAACCACTGCGTTACCTCAGGTAGGCACCTGCTCATCTCAACTCACTTACTATTCTATGCTGTTGCTTTTCTGCCTCATCATCTCTGTTTCAAACTGTTCCTTTTTTTCTGTCTGCTCTGCCATTCTGTTTGTTTTCCAGCCAAACAGTTCACAAGGATTGTTTTAAACCTATGTATGCACAGAAATGAATAGTAACGGGTAGAATTAGAGAGGAGAGACAGCATCTGTTGGACCCAAGAGAAGTCTTCAGACGAGGAGGCTGTTTGAATCAGGGCAAGCTTTTAAAAGATAATGAGATAGGAGGGAATAATAAGAGATCAATTATTTAAGTCACCAATACTGGTGATGAGGATGGAGCTAATGATAACGATGCCTGCAGAAATATCTTCATCCCAAGGAACTCTTACTCCGCTCTGGCAACCTTGAATTTCCTTCATTGCGCTCCTTCCACTCTGCTGAAGCCTCAAATTGAATTACATTTATGAGCTATTATTCAATTAGGAGGCTCATGTTTAATTTGGCATCGCATATTACCAAGCAAGCCAAGCATCTGATCGTTCAGTATGTTTGTGGACTAGATGAATGAGGATTTTGTTATTCATTTGAAGTTTAGTGTGTGTTTTCTGCCAGTTTTATTCAGTTTTCTGCCAGTTTTATTAATCAGATAGACAGGATGAAAGGGAATTTTGAACATAAAAAAAACAAAAATAGAGATACAGTAATGCTTTAATCTAATATTCTGTGTGTTATAGTATATTTACTGAAACGCAGGTGTAGGTCTATTCATTTTCAAACCTTTGGTACAGACACATAAAGCCACAAACTGCACAAGCACATATTGATTACTCTGTTGGGTTCCACTTTAGCGTCCAAGTGGCTGTCCGTCTGCATACTGTTAGGCCATCTGGGGTGCATGCCAGCTGAACAGCCTTTAGTCATCGTCACAATCATTTAGATGCAAAAAATCCATCTCAAATAAGCTGACATGTCGGCGTGACAAACAAGGGAGGCTGTTGAGACTAAAAAGACAAAAACAAGGCCTAATAATAGAAAACAGGTCATTAGGTTTTAACAGCTTTAAATAGGTTGTCGATTTAAGGCTGGTGGTGGCTCTCGGTTTTTACCACAGAATTACATTTAGATTTGTGTGTATGGTGAAGTAATATGACCTTTACTGTTATGGCTGACAAAAATATGAAAATGTGCAGTAAATTACAAACAAATAAGAATTTGCATAATTGCTAGAAGCTAAATGTAAATTTGGACGGCAAGGTTAAAGGGCAACTGCACTGGTTTTACACATCAAAGTCTGTTTATAAGTTTGATAAATTGCCTCAAGTGATGTTAACTGAGTCAGAAGCAAAAAAAATATGTGGGTGCAGAGTTAGAGAGGTTGCAAAAATCTTCATCTTTAGGCAACTAACATAACACATTTCAATCTGAATAAAACTGCTGGCACTGTCAGTAATGTAGGCACCAGGCAAGTGGAATAGAAAAGATGATATCTCTGGCTGTGCTGCATGTTTTGTTAACCTAACAAACCTAAAAAAAAAAAAAAAAAGAAAGAAAGAAAGAAAGGGCCCAATGTGCAATGTGCAGTTCCCATATAGGCAATATAAATGGTATAAATGGTACTGCACGTCTGTCCGTCCTGGGTGAGGGATCCCTCCTCTGTTGCTCACCCTGAGGTTTCTCCTATTTTTCCCTGTTAAAGGGTTTTCTATGGAGTTTTTCCTCAGTCGATGCGAGGGTCTAAGGACAGAGGATGTTGTGACAATGTCATGTGAAGTCCTTTGAGACAAACTGTTTGTGAAAAAGGGCTATACAAATAAAATTGACTTGACTTGACTTGACTTGACTATGATAAGATATGTAAAGGCACACACGCCCAAACCCCTTTAAAAAGGAAGAGTTTGGTTATTCTGTAGAGTGAAGACAAGATTAGAGTGCGAATGGGTGAATGCTTCCAGTCTTTGTCTCTGGTTAATCTCCTGTAAATCAAGTGTGTTGTCTCTCAGGAGGAAACATTACTCTTGTCTTTCTTCCTTCAACAGATTTCAAATAGGATGATGCGTTTAATATACAACCCAAGACAGGGGGCTTTCCTATTCTTTTGATTTAAATAGGAATCACTCAGCGAGCCCGTTTGGTTTTGCAGAATGTGTGGACATACTGTGCGGCGCCATAGTGACACCTATATATGGAGTACAGCGTCTCCTTAGAGTCACTGTCATTGGTTTTACTTTAAACTCCCATGATGAGGCTGCATCGCGTTCTCTTTGCTATGGCCATGCCAATCAGTGCATATACTGTCTTTTTAACAGTTTGCGCTGTCTGCATTTACATTCTTCTCCATGTGTGTTGCAATCAGAGCAGCTGAGGCTGGCAGATTTAACCATCACCCGAGAGGCTTCATCCCAGTCCGAGGAATCTCGGATCTGTGCAGCTTCATTGGGGCTGGCTGACAGTTAGCTGAGGAAGTCAATCAAAGGCCCCATATGGGCTAACTGATTATCACCAACGTCTATGTATGTGCATGTGCACATGTGTGTGTGCATTTCAACATATTTTTTTATAATAGTATGTATGTATCTATGTTGCGATCCTGTGATAATTTATTCTAAAATGATGCATATGTATCCATGGATGTTGCAGAAGTTAATAGCTGACAAGCAGCTGCATAGCAACCTGTTTAAGCAAAAGCTTGTTGCTGGGTTTGTGAACAAAAAAAAAATTAAGGATGTAATTGCTGTCTGTAACGACAAGGTCTATAATTCATGTGGAAAAACAGGAGATAATATTAGCCCTGAGAAACTCTGGTGATACAGCCACTCCATCATCTGATATAATTATATAGAAAATCGTAAGTAATGTATTTGCCAGCGGCGAGCAGAGACCTATTAAGTTATGCATGAAAATTTAAATACATGATGATCCTGCGGTTTTAGTACGATAATGGTTGCGACTGTGGAAAGATCTAAATTCATTCAGAGCACGACATATGTTGTGCTCTGCTGTTGTAAACTTAAAACACATGATGAAACATGATGTGAAAAAAACAAGCTGAACAACCTGAATAAACCCGAATATGAAAGAAAGTAGTCCTACATTAAAAAGTAAAGATATTGCAGACTCCGGCAGTGGTTCTCATGACTCTGACTCCGTCTTGGATGTTTCTGAATATTGAGATCTGGACCTGTGTGATTTATTCAGACAAATTAAGTGGCTCTACCTCTATTTCCAAGAAGTCAGTGCTCCTCCTCAACATCGCACCGCTGCAAGCTGATCGATTGTATCTGTTCTTTACCGTCAAATACCAGCAAATAATGTCCTAGCAGCAGGGGAGACCTGAATATTTTCCAAACCACTCTCAATTTAGAGATTGTTGTGAGCATTTCCCCCCATTCAATAGTGACTCAGTAAACATCTACCAGCACAATGTGCCACATTTGTTTAATCCAAAGCACTACACTGTGTATTTCACTGATGCTCTTTTGAATGTAATGAGACACTTTTCTCCCTCTGGATCTTTATTATTTTCTCTTCCTACTCCTCTCTTCGTTCTGTCAGTGATGAATGTTCTGGTTCCCTGGTCAACATTTCCCCCCTTTTGCTCACACCACCTTGGTTTCTGGGGCACATAGAAATATTAGCCTGGTCTGAGATATTTTCATCCATCTTTCCATTTGCCGGTCTGCCTGACTGTCTGTCAGGTCTGCTGCCAGTATGTCAAGCTGTCTGACTTCACCTGTTTTGACTTTTTGTCTCTCTGTCTCCCTCTTTTTTTTCACCTTGGAAACAATGCATATTGGGCTTATTGTCATTCCTCTGGCTTGCCTCCCTGCTTGAAATCCCTGCCACCAATTCCCATGTTGGCAGCTTCATTTGCCTGTGTGGCAGCTCCGGCATTTATTTATAGGCCAAATGTAATGATCAGGGCAGAAAGGTGGAGATGCAGAGAGGAAGAAGGGAGGGCTGAGATAAATTGCTACTGGTGCAGTATTTGGCCATAATTTTCCACCTCCATTAAAGTCAGATTAACCATAAGAGTTCTCCATTAGTCGGCTTGAGAGAGGAACATGTTGGGGAGACCGGGGTCGAGGGGAAGCAGGATGAGGACTGACGTCTGGTTCCAAGTGAATTAGAGGATCTACAATAGCTCTGCTATTTCCTAATCTTTGCCTCAGAAGTAGCATTGAATGGCAGTAAAGTGTGAGGTAACATGATCAGAGATGTAACTAGGCAGCTCTAAGTGCTTTCACACAAAATGATTAAGTTACTTTGAGAACTTGGCTGGAGGTAAGATTAGTTTGATTATGGTATTTTCAAAGTGTCTGATAGGTTAAGCGCTCCCAGTGATTGTGCTAACATGCTGGTAGGTACAGCAAAAAAAGTTTGACCGAGGCATGCTGTCGGTTCAAACTAGAAATAGATAACCAATCCTTCATTGGATGTGATGTCTTTCATCACATCCCACATGCCGGCTTGATGTAGCCGCTGCATCTTTTGTTTCTGTTGATTCTGGTGTGACCATGGACGTCGTATACTTTAGCTGTCCGTGACTCAGCTTCTACCACTCTGGGATCAGCTGTGTGTGGGAAATTAACTTGTCAACAAATCGCAGCAGCAAGTAAACAAGCAAATTACAATAATTCATCATCACTGTGCAGGATCTGCCATATAGGTTCGAGGCAGGGTATTAGGTAGTTTGTTAATTGGCTGTGCAATGTCATGTTGGCTTTATATGCACGTTCCCCTGTGCCTCCTACCCCTCTTGTTCAATTGATTATTTCTATTATTCACATTAAGGCCTAGCCACTACAGCCATATTGCTACCATTGCTATTACATAACTGACACATTTCAGTCTGCACCACAGTATTGGCGGATGGACCAACACCTACAGGGATGACTGCTTGGTTTACATTCGTTACCACGGGAGAATTGTGGCAGGATACACAGAAACCTAGTGGGAAATAGTCATTTGAGTGAAAATGCAAGAACCCTTTTCATCTTGATGAATGCACAATATCCTGTTTTTGGATTGACAGCTCTTATTTTCTTTGGTTTGGCCACCTCAAAGCACAAAGCCCCGATGATTCAGGTTTAAATTAGTCTCCAGGCAGCAAGCTTTGTTACAGAACACAAGAGAGCCATTTGAGGAAGGCTGAGCCAAGACTATGCCCCCCTCATTATGTTGATAGTGAATCATTTAGAGTATATAAGGGAAAAACAATATTCTCTCCAAGGTGCCTCAGTTTGATTATAGAACACACATGGTGACGGATTTAGTGAAAAAAACAAACTTTTTGATCTTGCTTGTTTTAGAGAAGAGATCAGAGCGGAGCGAAAAGGTCAAACACTTAGCGCAGATTGAAACGACACAGTAAGTTTGGTTGGTTTATCATCACTCCGGGTTGGCCCTGACAAGCTATATAAAACGAGTTGTCCCTCAAGCAGCAGTACTCCCACGTGGATTGTGTTGGTATGTGTGTCATATTATTAGCAAACATTAGAGACAGAGAGCGAGAGAGATAGCCACAAAGAAAAGAGAGCACCTCCGATTCCTTCCTTGCCAAGGCAATTTCACATCATTTGTGCTTTAAATTGGCAAGATGTTCTGGGGTCAGAATGTGTCAATTATTTAAGTGCTTTCATGTCACCTGTACGGCCTTTACAAAGTGTGTGTGTCTATGTGAGTGTGTGTGTGTGTGTTATCACAGTGGAGGGATGTGCTTAAAGGGACATGGCACACTTTGATGTGTGTGTTTCATACACCTCCTCCAGAGCTCCAACAACTGCTGGCTTTATATTGGCCTAAATAATGATGACAGAACCCAAGCACAGACCGTGCAAATAAGTGGTTATAGTTTCTCTCGCTCTCACACTCGTTACTAAATAAAAGCTCAGAATGTCTCGTCCTCAAAAAACTGACTTTGAAAAAATCCCTTTTCCTCTTCGTGATCTTTCTCCCACAGTTGGTGCCTCTCAGTCCTCCTTCCCCTCCTCCCCACCTGGACAAACAAAAATGGAGGTGCAAGGGATGCTGTGCAAAATTTACAGTTCCCTAAGATGTGTTTAGAGCTCATGCAATTCTTCTTTTACGATCATGATTCAGCACATATACAGTAGAAGGCCTGAAGCCACATCATAACCACAACTATATGTCAAAATGCAGAAAAAAACTAAATGTGCAGTATGTGAGAGTTTGTTGTAACGTGTAAATGTGAAATGGGCATCTACCTCTCTGGTGGCAGTGCAACAAGTGCCTCCAGGCCACTGCTAATTCTAATAATAGCCTATACTCACACAGACAAACAGACCTGGTATGACTGGTGTCTGCCTGAAAGGAATGAAAACATACGCCGCCCATCCTATTAAATGTGACGACTTGGATTTAACTAAGCTAATAGGTAAGAGCCTCCCTTTTTTTTCACCTTTAATGGAAAGCACAGTCGAGAGAGACAGGAAATGGAGAGGCAGAGAGGGGGAGAATGACATGCAGGATTTTAACTGAGGCCGCCTGCAGTAAGGACTGTAGCCTCAACACAACACATGGGATGGCTGCTCTACCAAAACACCGCCTCAAGGAAACAACTTATTTAACCCTAACTGATGCAGTCTCATTTCTTAAACAACCATGTCAATTAAGACCCATTCTGTGGTCGTGGAAAATATGTTAATCTGTTTCAGAAGGGTCAAATTATTGGCATGCGTCAAGCAAAACTTCTAAGGAGATTGCAGAGACTACTACAATGGGGTTAAGAACTGTACAAATGCATGATTAAAAGTTGGAAGGATAGTGAGGAAACATCATCTGTGGCCCAATGTGACACGGTGTAAAAATCTACAGTGCAAAATCTACAAGCTATTTTTGTAGCTAATGTTAGCATTAGCTAGCTGTTTACTTACCAAGAAAAAAATGGGACAGTTGAAGCTCCTGTCAAGAACTTATAAAATTTACAAATTGCCCTTTTGTAATGTGTGTTTCATCATGATCTGATCAGCTGGCAAACCTGCTGTATGCACTAAATGAAGGGCTTTGTTATTATGCATTACATTCACTTTATTTTTAAGCACACATGCAAAAAGACAATGTTAACAGTGAGACAAGCACAGTTTTAGTCTCAACATTCAGCCCTCTAGCTGTGCAGTGCAGGGATTAGAGTTAGCGTTTGGAGTTAGCTTGGTCTGACTGGTCCTTTGTACTCAGATGTGGCAGGTGATTTGACCTCTACTTTAAGATAATTTTCATCCTATTCAAAGGAATAAAAGTATAGTCAAAGTTTGCAGTCATAACAAAGGCTTTCATTTTGCTCAGTGAGACAGAACATGACACTATTATTAGAGACACCCCATTATTTCATTTAGCGGTCCAAACTGTGCTTCAATTAACATCAGTTAATTAAACTATTCAGCTGCTTTAATCTTTTGACATTTCAATAATTTAGCTTTTTTCACCCAACTTTCACCTGAAAAGATAATGGACATTAAAGGTGGGCCTATTGTCTAAAATGTGTGTGTGTGTGTTTTAGAAGGGTCTATTTCATGCTCCAAAGCTATTTTCTAATTCCATTTCTAATGTTCGCTGTGAAGACATCAGCAATAAAAATAACGTACAATGGAGATCTTGGTCATAACTATGAAAATTAGATCTACATTAAAAGACACAAGTTCTTTCTTGAGCAGCCCTCTGGATGTCTGATGTTGATTTAGATCATCCGATCATGTTTTTCCAAAGTCCATCCTCAGTTTTACAGACGGATAGATTCAGGCTAAATAGAAAGGTATCTGAATCAACACAGAATGTTGCACATGTTGTTGTATGTGGATATTTGTACAGGCTAATGTGTGGAGACAGGATGCATTGCCATCATGTGTGAGTTCTTTTGTCAGATATTTTGTTTACCATGTGTGACAGTTGAGGTTCCTGTCACTATGCCTCCAATTGATCATGCGCTCTGACTACTTGGCCAAAGGGAAGTCCCTTTGGCTGACTGGCATGCGTGCGTGACTCTTACCAGGGAGGTGTGGGTTCAATCCCCGCCCGGGCCCTCTTCACCTTGCCACATTCTGGCGTTGTTGGCAGGATGTAGCACTAGGGGTGGATCCATGGATTCCTAATGTGTGGCAGCCTGCGTGGAAGCACGAGGACGTGCTTGTGAAAAGAGGGGGAGAGATGCGACAGTTGAGGGTCCTGTCACTATGCCTCCAATTGATCATGCGCCCTGGCTACCCGGGAGGTGTGGGTTCAATCCCCGCCCGGGCCCTCTTCACCTTGCCACACATGATGCTTCAGTCAGAAAGCACAAACTAAAGAGAGAGCAAAAATACGGATTAGATAGATAGACTTTATTATTAGACTCAGGGTCCATTTAAAAGAGACAAACAAACACACATACAAATTTAAAAGAGACAGTCATGCCAGTGTTTCCACATGGCTGATTGGTATCTCACAGCACTGAGTCCAGGATTGGTCAACAGCATTAAAACAGAGTTTTGTGTGTCATTCAGTCGAGAATGATTGGATGGATTGTATGAGTTTGTATCACAATGTGTCTAAAGTCTAGTTGCTGGATTTGAGGTTTGTGGTTCTGTAGGTTGTAGAGGGTTAAAAAGAAGGTGTTATCTGCAGCTCGTGTTAAAAATAATATAGGGATTGGAGCAGAAAGCCTGAGCTCCGCTGTTATTTCTCCAAACTCTCTGAATGTTCAGACCTCCTCACAGTCTAAAACATGGGCTCCTGTCCAGGCTGAATGTGTGAACAGTAGTAGAGGATTGCTGTAATTAAAACAAGCATACGTGGTTATTATTGGGCCACTCAAGAGAAAATAATCCTTGTTGTCACACGACTGAAAAAGTCATTAGCTTCCTATATATCCAGCATGAGCTCCAGTCTTGTTTTACATTATTGATTTCAAGTGTGGGTTGATTCGAGGAATTGATTATTATAATTGCCTGTACGCTTGCTTTGTTCTCAAACCCTGGCTGAGCTAATGTGGACATGTGCACAAGCATTTATTTTTGACTGGCATTAGCACTCGGGGACGATCAATCACATTTTGTTTGGAGCATGGCTGGACAGAATAGTCAATCGCAAAGATTTATGCGACATAAACCTTCATTTATTTGGAGATTCCTGCAGTGGTACCCATCAAAAGAAAGTGGCACCCGAAAGCAATTTAAATTATCTGATATTTCCTCAGTGATGATGTCCTCACAATGAGAAATATAGGCCGTTAAAGAATCGCTATATCTTTAGTTATAGCATCAGTCCATCATGACTGGTTCTTTCACATTTCCTCCTGTCCATTTTAATAACTCACCTGCCATCCCAGTGTCTGTCATTTCCAGTCACACCAGCTATTTACCCTCTCACCCCAGTCACCTGATCCCCACATCAACCTCTGCACCTGCTAGTTGTTCCCCAATTACCCCTCTAGTTTATGTAAATGCCAGGCTGCAAAGCAAGGATTTGATGACCATCACTATGGCACATTTTGATAGCTGTGCTATTCTCTTTGTTTGTAAGGAAAATAAACAGTGACAAAGCATGTTAAGTAACTTTTGACATTTGACATTAAAAAAAACAAATGACCATGTTAAAAAATGTGGTAAATCCAAGTTGATAGGGTCATTTCACATTTGAAGGCAAGAGCAAAAACTATTTAAGAGATATGGCAGGGTTTTTAGGGAAGGGTGAAGAATTGACCATGTTTTTTAATGAAGATGTAGGAAAGAAACTTAATATTGTTGGTCTGGAGCCTCCCTACCTGGGCTCGCCAGGGTTCCTGCTTGGCTTGTCCAGTGTGTCCCATGACCAAGTTAAAGCGGTCCATGGAGACTGTCAAGTTGTCCAGGCTGTGGAATGCAAGTCCACTTTCCTGTTTTCCACATACTGTCTTGACTCTTCTCTGCCTGGCTTGATTATTTTGTTGCGAGCTACTGAATCTTTAAAGGGATAGTTTTGGCAAATTGGCCCATTGCCATAATCGCTATAGTCATAGCAGTAGGTTCGTTACCTTTAATTGTCGGTGTAACCTATTTTTAGAACAGCGGAGCAGAGCCGTGAGCTGCTCAGAGCTACGCTATGGAGGCTAAGGGAATTTCTTGGTTTCCCTCATCAAACTCATCAAATACAAAATCCCCAAACTTCAAAACACTTTCATGGACAAATTGTGAGCTGCACAACCACCACGCTATCAGATAATAACGGAACTTTACGAAACAGAGCCGTTCAAGGTAAATACAGGGTAAATGCGGAGTCTGCTGACCCTGAACGCAACGCGCATCAGCAGTTTTGCATGAATTTACCTCTAAAACAGCTCCGTCTCATAAAGTTCTGTTATTATCTCATAGTGTGGTGGTTGTGCAGCTCACAACGTGTCCATGACAGCGTTTTTTTGTGTATTTGATGAGTTTGATGGGGGAAACCAAGAAATTCCCTTAGCCTCCATAGCATAGGCCTGAGCAGCTCACGACCTCTATCTCAGGAAGAGATGGCGTCGAGTTCAACTCCTGGCGAACAACTTCTGGTCACGTTGGAAGAAGGAGTATCTCTGCTGAAGGGACGCCACGAAACAAATGGAAGTTGGCCAAGGTCATTCAAGTTTTCCTGGGAAGGATGGGAGAGTGAGGACGCTCACGTTGCCGTACTAAAAATAGCTTGCACCGACAATTAAAGGTAACGAACCTACTGCTATGACTATAGCGATTATGGCAATGGGCCAATTTGCCAAAATGTTGAACTATCCCTTTAAGGTCCAAATCATCATAGGGCACCTGATGCACTGGATGTACGGATGGATATGTCAGATGTGGGAAAATTAAAATGTCATGGTGGAAAAAAACCGCTAAAGTTATTTGAAGACAGACAAGCGTGGCCCTGGGATCTCCTCTCTGTCCTCTCTGCCCTCTCCTCCTCTCTGGACCATCTCAAGACTCCTGAACTATGTCAAGTCTTCTCTCACATGAGTAGCAGTTCAGATAGCTAATTATAAAAAATAGCCCTCAGTATCTCCAGTGGAGTCTTATTACCATTTATCAAGAAGATTCTTCAGTTATTCATATGTTTTCAGGACTCAAATAATGTGATGTATAGCAAGATATTTTTCCTCAAATGGCAGATTCTGTATCTACTCCCGACTTAATTTCTTTTTCCTGCAGCGCCTTTTATTTTCTTCTGGACTTTGTGGGCGACTTGCTGACAGGGGTCAAAGCTGTTCTGGGGAATGTGACCAAAAAGAAAAAGTGCTCTCATGGTGACAGAATGGGAGCGATGCCCACTAAAAACTGGCCTTTTGTCATCGTCACTGGAAAAATCAATGTGGGGAGACAGAGAAAAAGATGCAGATGGACTAACAGAGAGAAAGAGGAAAAGAGGGCAGAGGAGAGGAGGAATAAAGATGGAGGGGAAAGAAAAAAAAATAGTGGGTGAAGACCTGTAAATCTCATAATAAGATCAAAAAGTGGGTGGTGTCTCTCCTGCAAGCTATCACCACTTGTCACTCACAGTACCTTTGAGCCAGTTACCATAGAAACCAAACCCAGCTACATCCCAGGGTGCGATGCTTACTGTGACATGCAAAGGTGATCTTTTTGTTGAGGACATTTGCAGGGCTCAAGTTAAATCTGAAGGCGCCCTCAGTACTCTCTCTGTTTGGCATTTCCATCCATTCGCTTGTGATTTGAAAATGAAATTGAATTGGCAGAGACGGAGCGAGGGAACCGCACAAGAAAGTGACGGTGAAAGCACGGACTGGAATTGTTACGTAAATACTGAATCGATGATGTAGGTTTTTTTTATCTTTGTAAATACATTTCTGTCCTTGTGACTTGAAGAAAGGAACAGTCTGTGTTTGTCCTCGGGTAATATTTGTCCTCAAGTATAGTGTGAGCCTTTGTGTGTGTGTGTGTGTGTGTTTGTGAGCATTTTGCTGTCTTGCCTGTGTGTGATTGCTTGCAGCCAGGACGGCTCTCCCACTTTTCAGTAATTGGGTTCACCGTCTCGCTCTGCTGAGTCCTGATGGTGGCTCTGTTTTGCTTCCCAATGGAGGAACACCGTCGCTGCATTTTGATTATGTAAATGCATTGTCTTTACAGCTCTGCATATAGTAGCTGTTGCTGCTTACCATCTCCCTGACGGGTTATATAATTAGAAATTAAAGTTGGCTTCTGAAAGTCGAGGTAATAATCCGATGGAGAAGAAAAATGTACAAATTTAATTAGCTTCATGCTAGTTTTGCAGGTATGTAACAATTTCTTGATGCAAAATTGATGCTTTCAGTTTGTCAAGGCTGATAGAAGAGTTGTTAAACACCCAATAACCTAATAATTTTGTTCAGTAGCCATGCAAGCATTTAGTTTTCATTCTAAACCTATAGGCTCAGATATTTTTCTGTCCTTCTCCAGCAGTAATGAGACAGTCAGGGCAATTCATGCCTCTCAGATACGACGGACAGTTGCGACTCCCTGGTGGCGTGTGAGCCAGCAGGTTAATTGTGATGTTGCAAGAGCACACAGTGCAAAAGACGGCAACCTGCAGAGCCAGGCCGAGGAATCAAGAGACAATCAACTAAATGTTTACTCAGAAAGAGCAGATCAAGACCCTGGAGAGAAGAGGAGTGGAGGGAGAGAAAATGAGAAAAGCACAGGCACTCAAAGATGGACAGGGGCTGTTGTTAGCCTTTTATATTTTTATATGCGATATAGTACTTCTGTATGGCTATTCATGAGCTCACATCGATCTGCGTCTACTTTGTCTTGCTCCCAGAGCTAAAAATCTAATTTCTGTGCTTGCATTATCTGATAATTGTTGTAATCATAACCAGTCAGTGAGAAGGGAAAGCACATCAGATTCTCTGGTTTCTTTGATTTCTGTCAGCTCACTGTAATTACCTCCACCAAGGATGTCTTCAGCCGTGCCTGCTTGCTGGTTTGTTTGCTTTTTTGTTGGCAGGATTTTTTCGACAAAAAAAAGAAAAGAAAAAAAAAAGAAAGCCAATTTGTACCGAACCTGGTGGAGGGTTTGGGCAAAGAGCCAGAGAAAAGCCCATTAAATTCTGGAGAAAGGATCTGGTTCGTTTGCTATGAACTTGATTTATTTTTTATGCCTGAAGTCTGGTTTGTGTTGTTTGTCTTATAAGGTCTGTGCTCTCCTATCCTATAGTTAGTAAATATAAAGGCCAAAGGTTTTCCATTGAGACAAATGGAGTAGATTGCAATACCATTGTCAACACTTCATTTATCAATACAAATGCTTGTTTTGCAAAACAAAAAGTGTTAGACAAAGAAAAAAGAACAATGGTTCCTTATATTATTTCTATGAGCAGGAAGTGCAGAGAGACAACACTTGGCTGGATTCAAGTTGAGGCTGTATGTGGCGATCATACTCTGGCAGCAGTGCAGCACGTCTTTGTGGTACAGGATTTGGAGGATTGTGCTCGTGGAGCTGCTGTTCTGTCATTACTGCTGTCATTTCTCATGTGAACAACCGAGTGCAACACTGAATCCAGGGGAAACTGTAACTGTGGAAATGGCTGGGTGCTGGGAAAACTTCTGTCATCTTTCTACTGATCTGGATTACCTGAATTGAACACTGATGTGGTGACAGATCAAAAATATCTCTGAAATGACCATGATGTCAAACTTTGAAAAAGGTGCTTCAGGTTCAGCTACTGAGTGTGTACAGTATCTCCTTTGTTGTTCTCTCACTTTAGTCCCACTCGTGAGCAGGGGGTCAGGACAAATCCGGCAGAAACGGCAACAATTCACCACATGAAGGATGCTGTGATGTTTCTGTACTTCCTCCTGTAATCCACCCATCCTCCTGGCTGCAACTCAAATCTAGAGTTGAGATTTTCACATAACCTCACTGTTAGGAACATCCACATTACAACCATAATAAAACATAGTGAGACATTAAGTTGACATTAAAGGGATAGTATCATTTTTTAAAAGTGGGGTTGTATGATCTACAAATAGCCCCTAAATACTTTAATTGCAGTAGAAGACTCTCTGCACTCCTCCCGTTAGCAACGCCAGCCCATAATAGCCCTGCCCAGAGATTTACAACATACATTGTTGTGAATGGATCCAAAGAAACGGCCTATTTTCACAGCCTAAAAGAGGTTTTACCTGAAAAAACAAATACACAGTTCCATTGTTCACTATTATATAATTTTTTCCCCTTTTTGCCCTTCAAAGTGCATTTCGTAAGTATTTCGAGCTAACCAACTGCTGATCGGCGGGCGCTAACCCTGGGCGGAGGGATACGTGAGTTGGTTAGGTCCAAATTAAAACTGCTTTTTTCTTGAAGGGCTGGAAAAAATTATATTATAGCCAAATGGAACTGTGTATTTTTCAGGTAAAACCTCTTTTAGGCCGTGAAAATGTTTCGTTTCTTTGGGTCCATTCACAACAATGTTGTAAATCTCTGGGCAGGGCTATTATGGGCTGGCGTTGCTAACGGGAGGAGTGCAGAGAGTCTTCTACTGCAACTAAAGTACTTAGGGGCTATTTGTAGATCATACAACCCCACTTTTAAAAAATGATACTATCCCTTTAAGTAAGAGAAAGAAAGGCAGAATTAAACCACTATATTTTAGGATCAATTACAGCTGAATGTGTGGAAGAATGGATGCATGCATGTGTGTGGCGCTGTTCTGGGGGAGTACTAACCCCGCCCTGGGCCATTTCTGTACGGAGACTGCATGTTCTCTCCTGCATGGGTTCCCTCCAGGGTCGTTGGCCTCCTCCCACAGTCCAGAGATGTGCTCATTAGGCCAATTGGTGAAGTATCCATGTGGTTGTTTGTCTGTATACGTCGGTCCTGTCAGAGACATGGCGACCTGTCCAGGGCGTACCAGCTGGGATTGGCTCCATCACCCTGAGACCCTGTAAGCATAAACAAGTTTGGCTGATTATAACACAGTTAGAAAAGAGGTCAGTTTGAAGTGATAACTGTTAAATAAAGTTCTTCTGCCGATTTAATTACCCTCCACAGCGCACTCAAGGTCAAGGTAATGAGATTAGGCAGTGCTGAGGAGATTTAATAATGACCATCCATTTAGTTATGCGGAGGAATATTTTAAAATCTTCGGTCAGTAACTTTGGCTGTGTATAATTACCTTGACTTGAGATAAAGGTGTTGTTTATGTGGCTTCTTATGTGACTTCTTTAAATTATCAAATCCATGCTAGTTAAAGCAGTGGTTATTGAAAGCCTGTTAGTAAAATCAACTGACCAATCATCAATCTAATATCTGCTAGTTAGTTACACTGACACAAACCAATGTAAATCAACCTGAGCTGATGAAGGTGTTTGTGTAGGCAGCAGTGTCAGAAGCAGGCTTTGCGTGACAGTCCCTCCCCCCTCATCACACCTCTGCACCGTGCGGAAGAGACATCTGTACCTCCCTCTCCCCCTGCTGTTGCTGCACTTTCACCTCCTAATCATCTTAGAGGGAGGTGAGGAAGATTGACTAAACACACACACACCCATACACACACTGAAATATTCCGATTTTCGTACAATACGCCCCGCTAGGCTCCCCAGGCTGCACAGCTTGTGTGACATTCTGTTCCTATAATGTATGGGAAATGCCACATGTGCATACATTACAGCTAAGCCTGTCAGTGCAAAAAGCCGTTGGTAGCCTGAGGTCACAGCTGCACATGGACCTTTAACAGACAAACTTGTCCGTCACCAAGCGATGACACCGAGGGCTGCTGCTCCGGAGCTGGGAGAAACTTTGGGCGGCAGCTGCTGCGTTAATATGCATTTCTGAAGTTGCAAGATGGTTACGTGAGTTTGTGTCCTTATAATGCAAAGCCACAGGTGCTGGCTAATTGCCTTGATGAAACAGCATTCCACTGAGAGAGCATGGTTTCATCTTTGTGCGACTGACTCGCATCACTCGATCCTCTGAAGCTGCAGTCAGTCTCTGTGTTGTTCAGATCCGTTGTCACTCCTCGTTGTTCTGCGCTCGTTAGAGATGTGAAAGCACAATTAGCGGAAGCCATATTATTTATTCACTTTGTTGTAGTTGTGTGCTTTCAGAACAACGTCTTTACCTGCAGTAAACATATTGAAACATTATGCTAATGCAATCCAGATGTTCTGTCTTTATTGTTAAAGGTACAGTACGTAGCTTTTTTGGCTTTTTATTAGCAAAAATCAAACATTGCTTTGATAAATACTAGGGATGCACGATACCACTTTTTTTTCAAACCGATACGATACCGATACTTGGATCTGAGTACTTGCCGATACTGAGTGCCGGTGCCGATCCTTCTACCACAACAAAAAAAAACAAACGATTAGGCAAAATGCAATGAATAAGACATGTTTTATTTTCTTCTCTGCTTGTAACAAGCCTCTAATCTAAAAAAAAAAAATACAACAAAGATGCAAAGCCACCCTCTGATCGCGGTCTTCATGCAGAGCAATTGCATGCACTGGTATCGGTTCTTGTACTCGCTAAATTTCACCGATACCGATACCAGTATATTACAACAGTATCGGACCGATACCCGATACCAGTATCGGTATCGGTGCATCCCTAATAAATAAGTATTACGGTTCGGTACAGGTTTGGTATAACAGGGAAAAAGCAACAAAATGTCCCAAATGTAAAAAAAAAAAACAAAAAGAAAAGGAAAAAACAAATACAGCATAATACCAAACCGTGACACATACATATACCATTACATCCCTAGTGACCCAGAGTTTGTGGCTTCTCTCCAATTGACTGTTTTATTTTTAGCCAAGTGGCCAATCACGGCCTTCGACTTTTTCTTAACAAGAGCTATGAAGTATGAAGTGGTCTTTTGTTTGATGAGATTCTCCACTTGGTTTCAGGGTTGCAGCCATCAACGTCTCCGTGTTTATTCTGTTAGGAGTGTTTCCCTTCAGTTGTGCACATTTCAAAACATTCACTGTAGGCGCAGAGTCTAATATTAAACAGAGAATAAATTCTAAAGAAATTATTTATTTTACCTTCACTGAGGTAACCGCTCTCACTCCTCAGTGTTTGCTATACTCATCATTGATTTCACTCAATGTGACTCTGAGGAATACTCTCCTCATCAACACTGCTATCAGCTGCGGTCTCTTTACATCTCTCACATATTTGTCCTTGCCACCTGCTCCCCAAGCATGGTACACACACCCACCCACCCACACACACACACACACACACACACATATGCATACATACGTGGCAGCATAGCCGTGAAAGGTCGGCCGAATGCCAGTTTCAATGTGATGGCTCTCTGGTCCCTCTCATGGTTCCCCCTGCTGCTGCTGTGCTCATCAATTATGCACAGCCTGTACATTGTGTGTGTGTGTGTGTGCGCGCGTGCAGGTGCACTTGTGTTTGGCTAAAGTGGTGTCAGACTTGGTGTAATGGTTTCTGGCCAAACATGATGTCGAGACAGTGGCGGTGTGTGTGTTAGAGGCTGCTCTGCTCATTAAAGTGCACTCAGCTGTTTATGTGCGGTGTGTGCTCTGTACCAAACTGCCTTTCAGCTGCAACCTGCCTTCGCCTTACGAAACCGTTTCCATAGTTTTCCCAGTGAAAGAGAAAATACCCAGGAGAGATGGAGACATTCATATACACGGTGAGCTCACGCGCACGCACATGCACGCTCACAGGGTGATTAGGCAGGAAGAATATAAAGAATTTATGTATAGGGAATTCAAAGAAAAGTGGAGATTTCTCAACAGCGGAGGCCTCATTTTCTTTTTTGTCCCCGTCCTGCCTCTGTCTGGGGATTCTCTCATCTTGCCTTTTATTGGTGACAAAATAGAGCCATAAAAAAAAAAAAAAAAAGAACGCAAGCAGCAGGGTGAAATCATTCTTTTGTACCCACAGAAATAATTCTCTGTCCTGGCTTCAGAGCCTGCAATGGGGACATTTGCTGAAAAAAAAAAAGAACGTCATTATGCCGCAAGTTTTATTTTCAGTGTCACCCATGCTGCCCTGAAGCATTCATCTTCCTCACTGCTTAGCCACTTTTTGAGATGTTTGAAGACAGATGCGCTTTGTGCAAGTCAGGAGTAAAGAGGGTCCTCATTTCAGCACATGCACAGTATCTGTTATCATCATAAATTATTTTGAGGTATTTTTTAGTTTGAGCATGGAATAAAATGCAGTCAGTCACTGAGAATAACAAAAGACTTGCAGACCTCTGTGAGTCCTCGTTTAACAGCTGACCCTGCCTCGTTGTCCCTCGTCGAGGGAGGACCTGGCAAGGGATAACATGCAGAGAGGAAGAGATGCGCCATACATGCCCTGCAGGCTCATAACACCTCCACCTTTGCTTTTTGTTTTTGCCACGGTTCAAAACAACACGCCGTGCACGTACAGAGGGCGAAAACACCTCATTTGGAAAGCACAGCTGTCTACGCCAAATTCACCCTCTGTTTAAAAAAGTCAACAATTATGTTGTTGCAAGTGAACCTTCTGCAGAAACTGGCCCAGTAATGATCTCCTGCGTGCTGGCGGTTCAGATAGCTCACAAATGGTTTATTTCAGATACTTCTAACAGACTTCCTGAGTCTAAGGGCTCTTTTTTTAAATCCACTGCCACATAAGTGTCTCTGCTAGTTTCAGGCTGATGCAGTTGTCATTTTCTCCTCCAGCACCCAAGTTGTTTAAATTCCCTCTGCGCCCACGGGTCTGTCGGTTTTAAAATGAGTTGTTGTCAGACACATTGTTGGTGCGTTGCTATCTTGAGGCAGTGGGAAGTGATTGCTTGATTGACCAGCAAAAGCCTGACCTTAAGTCAGTGGTGCATTTCAGTGAATTTCCCCGTGCTCTTAAGGTGCATTATTAAGTGTAATGATATGTTACACACAAGCAGAGTCAGTTTACACTGCACTCAGACTCAGATGTTGGGATCAGTCAGATCCCATCAGAGCATTACAGTTCAGCCTCATGTACGTTGTTACAGTGTCGTCATAGAATATTCATTTATGTTACTTCAGTGTTGAGCTACAGCATGTTGATGCTGCTGCTTGTGTCACTGCTGGTCTCACTGATCAGTCACAGTATCCGATCAACTGATCACAAATAGCATCATAAACTCTGCACCATTATAAAGGCAATACACCAAGGTGCAAATGCTCCTGGTTTGTAAAGGGAGATGGCTTAGTGGATGTTATACCCCAAAAACACTCCCGTTAATGATCAAAAGATTAAAGGGAAAGTGCAACATTTTTGGCAAATTGGCCCATTGCCATAATCGCTATAGTCATAGCAGTAGGTTTGTTACCTTTAAGCCTGGTTTATACTTGACGCAGCCGCGAGGGCGCGAGGGGCGCGCGCCACAAATGACGTCAACGCGCCCCTCGCAACGGCGTCGCGCGCTGGCGCGTCGCGCTGTCGCGTCGCGCTGTCGCGCACCTCCAGGATTTTGAAACTCGGCGCGCGCCGCGCGAGTGTCGCTCGGTTCAAAATGGATGAATTTGAGGGAAGACTGGCTGAGCTGGTACGATCTAGCATTTGTACAACTCGTCATTAAAGTTATTCAGACCATCAAATGGCCCAGAACTCGAGGAAATATGTAAATCCAGCCCCCCCTCTCCTCCATGTGCATCTGTTACAACAAGCCGGCGAAAAATCAATACATGGAGCGATCGATAATGTTATATAACGTCTACTACACTGGTGTTGCAAGGACGGTTGGTTTTCAAATCATGTAGTTGACTATCACAATCATACCGAAGCTTTTTAATAAAGGTAAATGTGTAGCTTAGCTACAGGAGAAATCCTGCTTACTTCTTCTTCTCTGTTTTTAGCTGCTTCTGCTACTTCCTATTGCATTTTTTCTCTATCGCCCCCTGTCTTTGCTGCGAATGTTGCAACGGTGAATGCGGCAAGTATAAACGCCTGTGCACTCTGCCGAGGTGCGCGCGCCAACCGCCAACGGAGCCAGGCGAAAGTATAAACCAGGCTTTAATTGTCGGTGTAAGTTACTTTTAGTACGGCGGAGCGGAGCAGAGCCATGAGCTGCTCAGAGCTATGCTATGGAGGCTAAGGGAATTTCTTGGTTTCCCTCATCAAACTCATCAAATACACAACCCAACAACTCAAAAACGCTGCAGTGGACACGTTGTGAGCTGCACAACCACCACGCTATGAGATAATAACGGAACGTTACGAGATGGAACTGTTTTAGAGGTAAATTCATGCAAAACCGATGATTCGCGTTGCGTTCAGGGACAGTTTTTCAGCAAGCAAACTCTATATTTACCCTGTATTTACCTCAAAAATGGCTCCGTTTCATAAGGTTCCATTATTATCTCGTGGTGGTTGTGCAGGTCACAACTTGTCCACGAAAGCATTTTGGAGTTTTGGGATTTTGTATTTGATGAGTTTGATGAGGGAAACCAAGAAATTCCTTTAGCCAACATAACGTAGCTCTGAGCAGCTCACGGCTCTGCTCCGCCGTTCTAAAAATAGCTTACACCGACAAATACGAACCTACTGCTATGACTATAGCGATTATGGCAATGGGCCAATTTGCCAAAATGTTGAACTATCCCTTTAAGTATAAGTCTTTTTCTGCTGTGTTGCCAAAGGGAAGTGCTGCTTTCTGAATAAACTGCTGAAAATATTCTACACAGCGTAAACATTTAAATGGAGATTGGATTCTTTCAGTGTGTCTAAACCACATTTTCTGGTGGCCCAGTGCACAGCAACACAAAGCAGCTACAGTAGTAGTGGCAATATAACCACCAGTTGGTATCTCCAAGAAGTGATAAGACGTCTGGTGAGCTCACATCTGTCTGACTCCATGCCTCAATATGTTTTTTTCCTATTTAACTCATTTGCATACAGATTTGAACTTCGTCAGATACTGATTGTTGCACTGCATCACCCCTAGCTCCCTCATGTGCAGTCAATGATAAGAATTCACCAGAAAAAAACAAAACAAAACCCTCTCATATGCAATGCTGATAAAATTGCAATTGCTTCCACCACAAGGAAAAACAATATTAAAATAAATGTCTCTCTCTGGAGAAGCCAAGTTTTAAGCCTGATCAGCAGAATACGAACGAATTTAATCATTTCAGCAACACAGTACATTTTTTAAATAGCATTACTAAACATTTTACTTCTTTTGATGTTAATTAATTCAATTATGCATTCATCTGGATTATGTAGCCCAATAAATTACCGACATGCATATTTGACAGTTATCTCCATATCATCTCTGTATTTGTGCACAGATGTGTACATATGTGTAATGGTATTTTGCTGGTGTTTTCTGGTCCCTCTCTTTTATATCCTTTCCTCCTCCCGTTATATTTCACCCTGACTCTGTTCGACTGTGTCCTGTAACTAACCAGCCATGACATCAAGGGCCAAATGGGTGTAAAAGCTTCAGACACAGGACTCCTGGGATTATAGACCAGCCTGAGAAACTGTAAACAAGAAGCCATTCACTTCAAGTTGATTTCAGTGGTTCTTTCAATTCTCAGTTAACATTAGCCATGTAATGATAGATTACTGACTCTGATTAGACACCGCATTAAAACATTGCACTCTTTAGTTTGCAGCCTAGAAGAAAAGTATTCATTTAGCCACATCCAGTAGAGTGGGCTGTCGGAGGACTGTCCTCTGCATGGCAGGGTTTTATTAGTCTGACTTGTTCCTTTGTATCTCAATCTTGTTGGTGGCAGCGGCTCTAATTACACCGTGTCACTTTCTCCTCCTGCTTTCCCCTTCTCTGCTGTTGCCATAATAGTTTAGACCTTTCTCGCGGAGCTGATTTTCTCATTTTTCATTTTTTATTGCAATCTCATAGAACAATAAAGGAGATGTTTTTTCTAACAATATCAGCCAATGCTGTGCTTCAAACACACACACTGTTCCACTGTTATCATGAATGCCTCCAGCAATTATTACATTACAGTATAAAAGGGCCATTCTCTGCTAGCAGTGCCTTCAGGTTGATTGTTAACAGGAAGTACACATGACGACAGCTGCATGTTTTAAAGGCTGATGCTTCCACACCACACACAGCTACAGCTGGCACAACAACCATCACTTTGTGTGTTTGCTATTTTAAAGGGATAGTTCACCCAAAATTCAAATTTCACTCATTATCTACTCACCCTCATGTCGACTAAGAGCTGTGGGAATTTTCAGAATCCTCCGTTCCTTCTCTCTGAGTTATGGTTGTCAATGGACACCAGGGTCAAAAAGACACACCAAAAAACATCCAAATACCTCCATATTTGGCTCTTGTATTGAATATAGATGTTGTCAATGGACACCAGTGTTTCTTCACTGGTCTTCCTGTGTCAGTGCAAAAGACACTGACCAAAAAACATCCAAATACCTCCATACTGAAACCTGGTGTCCATTCTGTAATGTCCCTCTTGTATTGAAGATAATCCTGTAAACATGAAAAATTGTTCAGCTAATTTCAAAAAATTAAATAAGTCTATATTGAGAAAGCTTGTTTGTTGACTTGCTCTGAAGAAGCTCCCAGTGTCTTGGTTCACTGATTCTCTTCCTGTGTCAGTGCAATTCAGATCTGATTTGCACTGACCATGCTAAATCGAACGTAGGAACAATTTCTCATGTCGGGGAGATTCTCTGCTTTCCGAGGGTGCTTCAATACAAGAGGGAATGGTTCTGCTTTCCGAGGGTCATTGAATGCATCGATGACAACAAGGGGCCGTATATGGTGCGTGTAATCAAGTTACAGGAACAGAGCAGTATGGAGGTATTTGGATGAATTTTTTGGTTTTGTCAGAATAAGAGAGGAGGAGATTTTGGACAAAGAAACCTAATCTTTCCATTGACAATCATTATATGGACAAATTTTGCTGGATCGGGTCACATATGGAGAAATACTGCTGCGCGGACCCCCGTAACTCAGAGAAGGAACCGTAACTCAGAGAAGAAGAAATTTGAATTTTGGGTGAACTATCCCTTTAACATACTAATGTTTGTGAAAGTTTTTTCTTGCCTTCTAAAACTAGTGTTTAGTTGATTTTTTAGCTCTTAGATATTTTAACCTTCTCATTTTGTTAAAATGGAACAACTTGTGTTCTTCCTTCCTGTGAAGTCATACCGGTTCGATCTGGTACGAGTTCACGGGTCGGAAGTTATGAGTGGCCATTATAGTGAACTTTCACAGGCAACAGGACGGTAAAAACACGAGTTACGGGTTGCCTGGAACGCTAAAATGACTTGAAGCTGCAACTTACGGTTTGTTTATGTAAAAGACAAGTGTAGAAAATGTTTCGAGACAAAATCGAGAAAAATAGAAGGATACAGGGGTCACTTTTCTACAAGCTGCAACAAACACAACTGGCAATTCTTGTGGGTGGGAAGCCACAGAGCGATTGCATCCCTGCCACTGTGCGATGTGTTATAGTATCATGAACACTCACTGTGGAGCTTATCGCTATGAAAAGGAGGAAATGGTCTATTTCCCAATTTAACAGATACAGTAGCAGTGGAAATGGGATTTTGAAAACGCATCAATGTCAGTGCAGGTCACATATGATGACAGTCTGTAAAGCAGAGAGAACAAAATAGTTGGGGAAATGTATTGGCTCATATAGGTTGACATTATATGTAATAATTTGATCTACTGTTAATATAAACATGTTGATTACAGCTATTTCCAAATAGGGAGCTATTGCAAATAATGAAAGAAACAAATCAAAAGCCCTGTTCAGACCTGGCACAACAAACCGTCATCCATGACCAGACAGGAGCAACATGAATGCATCCGATAAGCGTTGACAATCCAGACCACATCCAGTGGTGGTCTGGACATACGACCACATTACTGTGGTGCGTTCAACTCCTCATCTGACTTTGGTCTATTTTAGGACAGCTATTGTATGGAGGTAGCCTATTATTACCCATTGATATAAATGGGCGTTAAACTGTTTTCTTTTGAAATGGTCTTTATGTGTGGTCATATTATTCTGGTAACTTTGTTGCTATGGTACCAGTGAGCCACATCACAGAGAGAAATGAGGTCACCTTTTTCTTGCATAAACAAAACTGGTTTCACAAAAACTTTATGAAATGAATGCTCATTTCTATGTTGGGCATTTCTAGATTTTGAGAGCTGTTGACGATGTGTGGGTGCAGTCGGTCTGTGCAGCACCTGAGAATCAAGGATCTACGGTTAAGACGAATCTCTCTCTCCAAAGCAGGGCCACTGATCCATTGTTGTTGTTAAACTTCGGGTCACTTAGTAACACAGATAGGTCATTGTCTGCTGTGTCCTCGCCAGTGGCCTTTGAAATTGTGTTAGCCAATGAGCTCTGCCTTCAGAACCTGGAGGACAAGACCCCACGACAGTGGAAATGAATCGAATGTGACAACACACGCTTCATAATCTGTGATGCTGTTGGCCCCTGGCCCCATACATACGGAGGCAGCCGGGTTTAAAGCCGAGCTGGAGGTTATACACGGATATTCTGGGTCCTAGGTGAAAGGATTTAGGACTCATTGAGGGGGCACGGGATGATGTAACGTGTGGGCATGTGGGTGCTCCTGCTCTCGTGTATGTCTTGTGCACTCGGTGTCTATTTGTGCTTCAGTGCATCTATACGTGTGTGTGTGTGTGTGGGTGCTCCTCTATCTAGTTAATAGTCCTCCTTTTGCAATCACATGTCATCTGAAATGAGGGATAAGTAGACCTGGGCTCATCGATAGACAATTTTGGCATCAACGGAAGAACACACAGTGAAATGAGCTCGTCAACACCTGTAGCTTTGGATAAGGATGATCCATGGTCATCTCTTATCTGTCTACAGGTGCATGGCCGGACAAAATGAATTATGAGGGCAAAACCCAGGAGCCACTGATTGAGATTATTTGAAGAATGCCTGTCTCGTTGTTCCGGATATGAGGAACATGAGCAGACAGCTAAACTGATTAAGCCTGATCTGAAAGAATGATGCTGGTGCAGACGGTGGTATGGATGAGACTGTGTCTCTCTCTGGCGCTCATGCACACACTACATATAGCCAGTCCTAAATATTGCCTAAGGAGACTTGAAACAAAGTGAATCATGTCATCCTGATTTAATAAGAATTGAGCAGCATGAAGCGGCTCATACTGGGCCATTAGAATGGGACCATATGGAGGCGCAGGGCCAGGTCCTATCTGCCAGCTGAGGCTGTTTATGAGACACTCCCACTGCTGTGACACCTGATCCTCCTGCCCATCTTCAAATTATGCAAACTGTAATGTTTATCTTTCTGCTTCCAGCGATCTAAAAATGTGCTTTCGGATGCAGTCATGAGTACCTCGTAATGACTCATACTCATTTGTGTTGCTGGCTCGTTGTGATGTGATCATACAAATTATTCCAAGATTGTAGTAATTTCAAATAGAAAATGTTGACACTTGAACATTGCCTCAAGAAAACCTCAAAAACAAACAACAAAAAAACACATCTCCCAAACTATATAATGCTGAGACTGGGACAGTCTGGGCAGATTCACATGCATAACCACCCACACACTCATGAATTCAGACATAATGTCTGTAGGGCTATGCTTTTTCAATTGAGACTTGCTTATGTAACAACCTGCATCTTGTTTGTGTTGTTGTTTGCGGTATTGCATTGTTTTTCCTTTGAAGGGGAAACCAGCGCTTGCCTTCATGCAAGAGTTTCTTTTCAGAAAATCTTCCTGTGATGTGTCACTCACTGCGGGTATTCCCATTGATGCCTTGAAAAAAAAAAACCTTTTCTTTTCCATTCTTTATTTTTTTTAACCAAGCAAAGATGGATCTCTGCTTTCTAAACCATAAGCAATTTGGTGTCGAACCTTCCATCGTGTTCCTGCTGCTGCTGTCCCCCACCCCCACTTGACTTTTCCCCTTTATATCATCTCTTAGCTGGATGCTGCAGGACCTCCTGGGGGCTCCCTCCATGAGACTTGACTGACGATGAAAGGTGTCCTGAGATGACACATGTTAAATTAGATACACACACGCACACACACACACCTCAAAAACCCACTGATAATCTGGTTTTAATAGCAGGGGATCTATCCTTCAGCATCATGCTACACGCTATAGTGCTTAGCAGAACATGAGAATGACTGTCCATCAGCATGATGCCAAAATTATGACCAAAGCCTTTCAGTTGGAACAAGGCTGAGTGTCTATAATGAGATTATCTCCAGGGTAGTGATGAAAGTGAAGCTTAAAATGAGTAATGATAGATCCACAGGATCAACCTTTAGCTACAGCGATAGGTGTATTTCCCTCATGCAGTTTTCCTTTAAAGTCATTCCTCAGGTCAACAACCTGTACATTAAAAAAAAAAAAAGAAACGGCAGATTTAATCAACCAAGGTGAGTCATCTCTCATGCTCCCTCTCCCTCGGCTCTCTTCTTGCTCTCTGTTTTCTCACTGTCACTCCGTCCATCTGCCGTCACTCTGGTTCAGTGAAGTGTGAACCTTCATCAGCAGGGCGACAGATAGAGAGACAAAGGGTGGCAGAATAGGAGGACAAGAGAGCAACACAGGAAAATAGAGAAAGAAAATGGAAAAAGGGCGAAATGGGGTGAGTGATAAGGTGAGATGAGGTGAGCCGGGGATCAAAGCACAGAGCTGTGGAGGCGGGCGACTAAAAAAGAGAGTGGAGAATATTGCAGTGTCTTCTGATACACTCTCGTACATCGGAGTATGATGCACATCCAGGTCAAATCACTCGGTCAAGGTGTTTCAGAAGCGGTTGTGGAAGCTTCTTCACGATATACTGTACATCATGTGATCCAGCTGGATTATATTTTTAAATTTAACACTGTTCACATAGAAACGCAGTTGTTTAGTTACACAAGTAGCTCACAGATAATTGTAGGGAAGAAAACCCAGAAAAACAATTGAAAAAGACTGACACCCCCCCTCCTCCCCCCATACAATTTATCCACCCACACAGTCCAGCCCACCCTTCAGTTATTAATACCTCAGCAGCCACAGTCTGTCTTTCACATACATTCACAATCAGCAACTGTCTTAATAGCAGCTGTTGCCTCTCCCTCAGAGCCTTTGGACACAACCAAACAAAAGCTACTGTATATTAATAAAACAGGCAGAGAATTAACATCATTAAATCACACGGCTATAGAAAAATAAACTTCCATTGATGTGTAGATGGATGAGTCAATTTAACCACACAGTGGTTGGCCATCCAGTGACGTCTAATAATAAATTGGTCTATAGCAGCAGGACACAGATCTTTGCCACTCTGTGCAAGTTGATAAAAAAAAATCCATTGAATATTTGATCCTAGTTGGTGATGGTGACTTCTACCATTGTCAGTCCATCTATTTCATGTAGATAGTGCACCTACCAAAAACATTATTCTGCTAGCACTAAGCCATGCAGTGTCAATTAATGTCATTAGTCCATTTTTAACGTTCATTGTCCTCAGGAAGTCAGTGATTGCCTGACTTTTCATCTAGGATGCCAGACCCATCAGACTCAGCTGTACTTTGTGTTTTATTGCTAATTAACATAAACACTTGCTGGCTAAACTGAGACGAAGACAGTATAAACATGATATACTGTATGCATCCAGCAGAATGCTGTTATGGCTAATGGGGCAGTTAAGTGTTAGCATGCTGACTGCAGCATTTGGCCAAACCCACAACCCCGAGCAGCAAGCGTGTCCCTACAGAGAGGCCTCATGCACTAATGCCAGTGAATTAGGCCTACTTCAGTTTAAATGGCATTGTGCAATCGAAAATAGATGTGAAATTTTTCAATAAATATTTTTTTTATATACAGTAGTATATTCGTGACATAGGGTATTGGGTGCTTAACGTAAGGTTTCTAGTACATTTTTTGTAGTTGATGTAGAGGATAAGTATTTTTCCACTGATAAACCTAGCTACTGCTATTTGTCATTGAAGAGCACTGCATTAATGATGTTGGAGATAAACCTACTATACACAACAACTTGTTACTTACAGCAATAAACAAAACCTTTCACAGTCTGTATTTAGCCCGACACGCCACCCTTTTCTATTAACTGCACTGCTACAAAATGCTAATTTAAGTGGAAATGCCACAGTTTCCTACCCGTTATTTAATGTGGTACTTTGTTTGCTTTTAGGGACTGAAGTATGATCAACAACATTAGAGTAGGCTACGAACCTGAGCAGGAGGTTCAGGAATAATAGGAGAGAGGACAGAGAGGTCTCTGTTTGTATTCTTTATGTCATCTCTACAGCAGGGGTCTGACTGAAAATGATCTGCTTCTTAAGAGATTGGAACAATTCTCATCATGCATGTGACCTTTTACTAGTGGGGACATTTTAGTAGGTTACACAGCAGTAAATCTGGAACCAGAAGCAACAGGGCTGTACTGTACCATCACTATTTGAGCTAGCATGTTTGTTCTTCTAGCATGTTCTGTTTAAAGAGTGCTGACTTTCAATTGCTGAGGTAATATTACATTTAAATTTGGTTCACAGTAAAAATAGATGTGAAACATTTGTGAAACCAACTGGAGGAAACATTTGGAGCCACTAACATCTCTACAAATTATCTCTCTAGCTGCAGCTAGATTCTATGTCTGTACAAAGTTTTATGACAAACCATCTAATAGGTGTTACAATGTTTAAGTCTCGACCTAAACAGCAACGAAGTTTCCTATCAGGGCGTGGCAATGTTAGTGTGGCAAAAGCTGGAAAAGATTCATATTAGCAAAGCTAAGGTTTTGTTTATGTTCTCAATTTTGTATGTCAAGAGTCTTTGATGTGTTTGTGCAAACAAAACAGACATTATCCATCTTACTTTGCTACATGACGCAGAGCGCCCCTCGGCAAGTATTAAATGGGAGATTGTTGACTACTTTCTTTCACCATTGGTTATTTTAGTCACGCTCCTTATCTCACAAGCAGATCACGATGGAAAGGTGGAAATTAGGCAAACTGGGAGGGAGGGGTGGTGGTGGTGAATGTGGCTATTTCAGTCTTTCAGTGTTAGAAAACTAGGGTTTTTATGTCTCATGATACATGGATGCTTCGCAGCAGCAGAATAGTAACTATTATGCATGAGCATTTAATAGGACGACATTACATGATAAATATAGTGTTGTGCATTTTCTTGTGCTGCTTTCATTATAGCCTATCTGTGGCAGGGCTGATGCATTGGATGGCATTAGTGCGCTTTATAGGTCGCAACATTTTGTGTACATGGCCTGCAGTACAAAATGCATGGCTGAACTCTACACGTACTATGTTATTTTTAACAACACATAATGCATGTATAGTGCAGAAACAATGGTGAGACTTTTTTCATAATTAAAATTTCAATATGTCTAAACATCTTCATTATTATTATTTACTGCTGCAGTGTTGCAATATCCCCTAAGGGACCATTAAAGTTTCATTTTGCCTTATCTCATGTGTAAGGTAAACAGACTCATTAAGCACAGTGGGATCACAGTTGAGCAGCGCTACACTGAAGGTGACACATTGCAGAAGCTCATCACACCCAGCATTGGGAAATCATCTCTATCTCCTCGGGGAGGTGGCTTGCTGCTGCATCGCTGTGGCTACAGATGCAACAGAAGCTGCTCTTCATAAAACCGCTTTTTTCTCTGCTGCCTGCTGCACACACTCACATGCTCACGCCTACACATGTTTTTTTTCTTTGTAAATCAGGGACTGGGTTATATCTGCATACCTGCTTTCCACTATAGTCAATTTGATGTTGAATCTTTCAGCAGGTTCCTTGCACATTTAAATGCAAACATATCTGGTTGCACTTGGGGTTTCCAGCATCCCTCAGGTAAATAAATGCTTGAATAAAAATTCTACAATGAACATGATCAGAGATGGTAATTAATTGGAAAGACATGCAGTATGTGGCATGAAACCACCATCTGTCTTTAGTCTGTCCAAAACACTGCTGCTCTCTTGTGGCAGAGCTCTTGGCTAAAACTAGCAGCTGTTGAGCTGCACACCCACAACACTTTGCTACTGGTTAGTAATGTTAACTGTTACTGTGACGGCTCTCCACATCAAAGACGGCGACATAGAGATTTGGGATTTTATATTCAAATTGGGTTTCCCCTCTCAAATGAAAGAGCCCGAATCTCCTCAGCTCAGTGAAAAACTGGAAGAAGCTGTGATGCAGAGAAACACAGAGCGAACCCTGTGGACTGAGGTGAACTTTGCAAAGATCAACTTGTCACAGTGACTCAGGAAACATCCCTGAGGTGAGCTGTGGGGGACAGCTGCTGTTGCTCCACTGGCACAGGTAAATGCCAGAAGCCCCAGTTGGAAACACGGGATTTCTGACACACAAACACAGGTGTGCATGCACAGACACACACCCACCTTAATCTCTTAAAAGAACACCAGCAAGCTTTTTTATTAGTCACACTGATGCTTCAAAGAAGGTGACAATTGACACTGAATAGGTACATAAACAGACATTTTAAGCTCACTTCCGTGTTCAAAAAACTGAAATCCCCTCGGCTTCAGATACTGTCCTTCACTGTAATTGTTGACCATAAACAGAACAATAGTGGCACTTTGTGTTTTCCATCCAGGAAAATGGACAAAACTGTTGTGAGGCAGCGCTATAATACAGTGTTATTACTGCCTAAAAGACTATAATTTCTTCCTCTGCAGTAACAATGAGGATTGAGATTTTAAAAATGCAGAAAACGCGGGTCTCTGTAGAGTTCTGCAAACCCATTTACCAGAAATATGTAATGCACTTCATCTTTAGCTCTTATGAGTGTTCATCTGTGTTGATGTGTTGTAATTGTACGTGGTGGTGAATTATACAGTAGATTGTGTTACATTTGCTTCTTCCTTATGTGGATTTTTTTGTTGACATATGATGTAATGAGAAGTGGCCTAAATTATGCAACTCACTCACACACATGGAGGCCTTGATCTCAGAGTGGAACCACCCTGCTGAGTCACTGTTGATTAGAGCCGCAATATTGATTTTGTGCATTGAGCTTTCTCTCATCTGCTGTTATTGGTCTCCAATAGTCCATTAAGTGATCTAAAGGTAAAACAGTAGCGCAGACACAAATATATTCTCACTTGAAAGAATCTTGAGTAGTAGCACAGCGGCTGCGTTATTCCCTCTCCTGTGGTGTTTCCTCTTGGGGGGGCTTTGAAACACAATGATTTGAAAAGACGACATCCAGTGTTGTTTAAACTGAAAGTGACTCTCTGGTCCAGTGGGCATTGAGCTGCAGTACTGAGCAGCTCCACCAGGTGTCTGTAGAGGAATAGGGATGTTATGGAACCAGATCTGAAATGAAGGCAGATTGATTTCCTCTGGCCTGTTACTGCTTTTCATACTCTGAATAATGGCTGACAGCAGTGTGGCTATATGGCCATGTCACCTGTCCACTGCTGTGCTGTCCTATTTGTCACGCTCACAATCATACACACCCACCCACACACACACACACACACACACACATACATACATATGCGCGCTTAAATTGACAACAGCAAGCTTGAATACAGTGACATTAGTCATGCTGTCACCACGCTGCCGACAACGGCCAGAGGAAGCACAATCAGTGAAGACCAAACATGTGTGAACATTAGATAACTGAAAAAACTATACAGAAAACATGTGAATATCATGTGTGCATGTGCTGTAAAGGCCACAGTCCAGTTGTTCACGCAGTCGCTCCCTTTTCAGTTTCATGATCACACCTCCCAGAAGCTGTTAAGGTATGAGAAGACCTTGACTTGAAGGAGTAACTCTTAAAAACCATCTGGCCGCACTTGTTGCTTTAAGAGATACGTGACAACTATTCGTGTTTGCATAAGCTGACAGATTTAGCTGTGTTCTGACAGTATACAACTGCGTATAAATCTGAATGTCATCTTGTAAAATGCCTGCTGCTGTTTTGGCCTAAGCACCAATGTGGAGGCCAAAGAAAGTGATTTTGACTGTGCACTCTTTATCTCAAAATGATTTCCCTTTCAAGTGAATGGGGCGGTGTTCACATAGGTTTGAACCCCCACTGTATGTAAGAAATGGTAATAAACTTAAAGGGATAGTAGCATTTTTTTAAAAAGTGGGGTTGTATGATCTACAAATAGCCCCTAAGTACTTTAATTGCAGTAGAAGACTCTCTGCACTCCTCCCGTTAGCAACGCCAGCCCATAATAGCCCTGGCCAGAGATTTACAACATACATTGTTGTGAATGGACCCAAAGAAACGGGCTATTTCCGCGGCCTAAAAGAGGTTTTACCTAAAAAAAAAAAAACACAGTTCCATTGTTTGCTATAATATAATTTTTTCCAGCCCTTCAAAGTGCAGGAAAAACACAGTTTTTATTTGGACCTAACCAACTCACGTATCCCTCCGCCCAGGGTTAGCGCCCGCCAATCAGCAGTTGGTTAGCTCCAAATAAAAACTGTGTTTTTCCTGCACTTTGAGGAGCTGGAAAAAATTATATTATAGCGAACAATGGAACTGTGTATGTTTTTTTTCAGGTAAAACCTCTTTTAGGCCGTGAAAATAGGCCGTTTCTTTGGGTCCATTCACAACAATGTATATTGTAAATCTCTGGGCAGGGCTATTATGGGCTGGCGTTGCTAACGGGAGGAGTGCAGAGAGTCTTCTACTGCAATTAAAGTACTTAGGGGCTATTTGTAGATTATACAAGCCCACTTTAAAAAAATGCTACTGTCCCTTTAAATATAATGTAAAAAATAATCATAATTGTCTGACTGTTTGTGGGCATCAATTTACATGCAGGCAGAAATAACACTTTGATTTACACTTCAGGGACTTTGAATTGGGTTCATTATTGGTGCTAGAATATGAATGTACAAAGTCTTTATGTGCAGGCTTGGAGTATTTAGACCAGTGACAACAGGTTTAAAGAGCAGCTGCACCTATAGCTAAGCTGCTGATGTTTTTATGGATGATAATGATTAACAAACATGATACCTCTCTCACTAACCATTTGTTGTTCTGTGTCTGACAGTAAAGGGGAGGCGACAGCTATTGAGACAGAGCTACTGAGGGACTACAGGTTTGGACAACAGCAGCTGATAGAGATCTGGGGACAAGCATGCGCCCTCGCAGTCACCAAGGTCTGTATAACCTCTCTCCTCCAGACCTCCTTTGTTGTCTGTCTGTCTGTCTGTCTTTATTTTCTCTTGGCCCCATATCCCTACTGTGCTGTAAGCATGAAGCAGAACGCAGCGTGAGGTTTACTTTTTCACTCTCTCAAGTCATTCATAATCCCCCCCCTCACATCCCATCCACATTTGGGGTCCAGTATCACTATATATCAAGGTTGAGGTAAATAACGTAATTCCAGAATCTTTAGTCGTTTTGTTTTATTACTAAATGAGCCCCTGTCTGAATGTGCTGTTACGCTTCCAAATCTCTTTTCTTTGGGTCATTAAACCAGCGGCACCAAGCACTGAGCAGTGGTTTGCTATTTACTGTGGTATGTGTGTGTGTGTGTGTGTGTGTGTGCGTGTGTGTGTGTGTGCTTTGCTATGTTGTGCTCTTGCTGTACAATAACACCACACCAGCAATTCCAATTTATTTTTCATCTATTTCCTCCTATGTTTTCCATGTGTTAAGCTAAGTTTTTCCTTTGAGCTGCTGTGTCTTTTTTGTTTTGCCAAGCAAGGAAACACCAAAGTTCAACAGCGTAAACATTTGGTAATTGTTTGAAAATGTCACGCAGCTTTTTTAAATTGGTCTTTTCACCCAATCAGTCAATCTGTTTCTTTGAGAGAGGTCACGGCTTTTCCAGATAAACAAAATGTTATTGAAAAAAATTAGCAAATCAAATGAAGTTATGCACATTTTTTCCAATGATGCTTCTTTTGTATTCTGCATAAAACCAACCAATACAACTCTGTTATAAGTCAAAGAAATCAAACTGTGCCTTCAATCAACCCACGTCTGTGTAAATCTGTTTAGGTAATAGCCCACATTTATAAAGGTTTAAAAAGAAAGACAGAAAGAATTTACCAATAGCCACTGCACAGTCTGTGTCTGAGATCTGACTGATTTTAAAAGAGGGCAATAAGTCACAGCTGCTGCTACTTACATTTTCCTAATTTGCATTAACTCCCATACAAAACGCCTGATTATTATGTAGAGGAAATGTTCTAACTTTCTGTGACATTAACTTCCAAACAGAGAGCAGCGGCAGCAGCAGCTCACCTCGGGGCAGAACACCTGAGCTCACTCCGTTCTCAGCTGTCCTTAACCACACCGGACCAGAACCACAGCTCCTCCTCTCTGGTGTGGGAGCAGTTTCATTCTGCTGTGATATGAATTGTCTCTGTGTGTGTGTGTGTGGGGAGGGCTGACAGAAACACATGTGGTTCCCTTTGACCAGACCACTGGTTTGGTTTAGTGCCACACTGGTTTCCTTAGTGTGCTCCTCAAGAGGCTGTAAATGAATAAGAGTCTGAGCTACAAGACACATGAAACCTTGTGTTGCTGTCAAGAAGAGGGATGAGGAGAATAAGAGGGAACGAGACACGGACGTGGTGAGACACACAGGGGCAGAAACACAAATGTGTTACAAAACCCATTGATAAAAAGTGGTAAAAGCAATTTAATGATGACTTTTAAGGCTTCAGGGAAATGACATGTTCTTGGTTAACATGGTTAACAAATCTAGTTAATCAATCAATGATGTTGTCTTTATATCTACAGTAATTGATATTTAAAGGCAAGGGAGACAGAAATCTAGAAAAAAGCTTTGAGTTGAGTCCACACGGTTCTCATCCCCTCAGCCAGAGCAGCGAGTAGAGAAAAAACGTCACTTTCTTACGTTTTAAAACGTCCAAATAATAAGTGAAGAGTTCATTTGCAAAAGCAGATAACTCCGTTTTTGCAAAATTCCAGAATCTTCATTTTTAATTTTTAATTTACATAGGATGATATCAGTAAAACCAAAGTTGAGTGACTTTTTGATGTAACAAAAAAGACATATCTCAAAAAAATAAAGTTTTATTGAAAACAACACTATGCAAGGAATAAATACATAGCCTAAGCTCATTTTTTTCAAAATGGCACTTATCTGCTTTTGCAAATGAACTCTTCAAGTATAAGGGCTGCTGCTCTGTGATTGGTCAAAATCAACCGTCACGGGTAGATTCTTTGCAGGCTGAAAACAGAGCCGAGGGGAGACGCAGACGTCTGATCTTTTTTCACATCACTTCATTTACATTATCCTCAAGGTTAGTGTGTAAGTTTTTGCCTAATACTGTCAAGAAAGCTGCCTTTACATTAAGCCCCCCAAGGTTGTTGCTACGCTGGGCAAGTTTTCCAGCCATGCTTCAGGTATATCGATTTCAAAGGAAATAGCTGGTGGATAAAACATATGTTTGGACTGGTTTACAGAGCAGCGAGTAAGGGCTGGTAACTTTACCGTCTATCAACCCACGAAGAGCTCATCTCACTGGTTGTCAAACTGCAAGTTTTTGGGAGATTGTGAACCACGTACGGCTTCCACTGCTGTTTTTTTTTCTCCCACCGCTGTATCAGTCAGTGAAAGCAGTCCCTGCCTGGAGGATCTCACCTAAAAGCCCAGGTAAAAGCCCTAAAAATAGGCTACAGCTGTCATGTCGGAGGTGAACGTATGGTTATCCCCATATTTACACTTGCTCAAGTCGAAAAAAAAGTCAGCTCGTATCTGAACATCTCTATATTGCTGCTGCTGCTGCCGTAGTAGCAGCAGCAGAAGCAACAAAATCCTTCTCTACAAACAAATGTTTTTCGTCCTAGCAAACGTAATGACTCACTGCCGGTTGCTAACGTAGGATTGGACAATAGCCATTTGTGGGAGGAGTTCGCGAAGGGTCAATTCACCAAATAATGTGAAGGTGACAAAACCCACAGTGAATTGTTACCTAACTCTGCTGTTTGTCTCAGCTTCATGGGACGTTGTATATAACGTCTTTCAGCTCTTTGTTTTGGTTTCCTGATGCACAACTTTGTTGTTTTGTTTCAGTCTCTTGTCAGCTCCATTTCAGCTGTAGTGAGAGGCAATTATTCCAGAACCTTCTCCCATAGATCGGAGGAGACCAAACTGGAGCTAAAAATAGAGGAACTTTGCTTTTATGCTTTGAGCTGATTTGTAATCTGGTGGTTTGGTTGGTTTTATAAGCAATTATATTCGTGGGGGGGTGACAGACAGTCACAACAGCAACATTTTAAATGGAAAACAAGGAACATGCAAAAAAAAGAAAGAAATAAAACTTGAGACAGGCAGAGCGGCAGCATCACCCAGAAGCAGAACCAGTTCTCCCCTCACAGTGTGTGATTAAACCCACCACATCCACTTCCCCTCTATTATCATCAGCCACCGCTGGCCCTGTGCCTGGCCCTCTACCACCAGCGTAGCCTTACAAGACAAACATGGCCTGGACGGCCGGGACCGCTGCTGCCCACAGCCGCCAGCAGCACGCTACCGCTTACATGACATCACTGCTATTTAAGGGAAATTACAGTAGAAGGGGATGCAGACAGTCTGATTTCACCGATTTCACTGCAGGCCTTCTGCTGGCTTCCACATACATCACACAAACAAGCATGAGTTCAGTCTGGTCCCGGTGGCAGTGGCTGCTGGAACAGTAGACGAATTACTTACAGAAAAGCTAAAACCAGGGACGTGTGTGAGTGCGTGTGTGTCTGTGTGTGTTTCTATATCAGTCTGAGACTTTTCATCACCTGAGAGGAGACAGGAGCTGTTTTTATTACCACACAGCAATACATTCAAGCCTATGGTTTACAGGAGCCCCTGGACTTCAGTTTGGTCTTCTCATACAGTCTCAAAGACAGTATTTTTTCTGTGTATGTGAGTATTTTTTGTGTTTTTAGGACCATGATCATGTTTTCTCAGGCTCAGTGTGTGTTTCAGATTGATTGGAGCTGAAGGCGCATGTGTCATTAACATTTATTTCAAAGGGTTATTCCCATAGAGACCTTGCAATCTGCAATCAAGACAGTTTTCTTTTTAGATGTCTGTGTGTGAGATTGTGTGTGATGGGGGGTCCCAGCCATTTTTTTTTTTTTTGCTCTAGACCACTCTCACCTCCAACCTTTCCTACTAATTGAAGCCCTTCCTATAGGCCTATGTTCCTCCTAATGTGAAAATATTAGACGGTGTGTACAGCCTCCTCTACAATTCAGGGTTAAGTGAGAACTAAAACTCATGGAAATCGATGTTTTTATTTTCAATACTTTATCTGTTCTCTTTGGGGCTTACAGTAAATGTCATCCTGTCAGGTGAACTCCAGAGCACTAAGAGAAAATGCCTAAAGCTGTACCAGGAGAGCGGATGAAAGGAAGCAACGAGATCACAGACCTGCTCAGCAGCTGCAACAAACCATCTGTCTGCACTTGTAGAAGTCTCGCGCACATCAAAAACATCATAAATATCTCAAACACTGAAAAACATTTGAACGACTTTATTAGTTTATAGAGTTTTATTTACAAGCTTATAGAAGCTATCACCACTATTGGCTGTAAGTCCAGAGGTCTTTAGTTTGTTTTGGCAATGCTGTCTGTCTTTTTTTTCCCCTTAAAGTGTAAAACACATTTAAAAGCACGAAGAATTACATCATACTTATGAGTTGTTTTTAATATGGTGATTAAAATAGTCATGAAATTCGGTGTTTCCTTGAAGCTTGCCGCAGCAGTCCTTATTGTTTCCATTAAAAAAAACAAAAACATCACAGCCAACCTAGACAGAGAGCCATTAGAAACTGTCTCTGCCTCCTCTTTCGCTAATTGCCACCGCCCACTGTCTTATCAGCACCAAAGAAAAACTATCTGTTGAGGTGTTAGAGCGTATTACGCTTCTGTGGCAAGTGGGATGAGACAAATGCTTCAAAACATATCAGAGCTGTGCCTGAATTGATCCAGCTTGCTCCCTTTATGGCTGCTCACCTTTGACAATGTGTGGCTCTAATGGCTTCTCCAGCAGCGTAAAAATGGCTCCAGCACTGATATCACTGATCCTTCTCACTCCTCCTAACTGGCCCTCGGCACTTAGAGACCAAGGTCATCGAACCTCCTCATGTGAACCTGCGTATGCTGAAAAAAAAACAAAACACACAAAAATACTTAAGGCAGACTTTGGAGTTTCATTCCGAGTTGCGTTTCGTTTCTGTCCATCAAGTCCAACATTCGCTATAGCTGCATTTCGATTTCCACCGACTCTTGAGGAAAACAACTTTTATTTGACTCTTTAACTTTTCCTATCTGACAGAGGACATGGTGGATTTTGGAGGCCTTTTTTTTGTTGAAAATTGCTTCCTGCTGCACATGGAACAACGGTTGATCGGAGCAGATGCAGAGTTGGGGGCTTGAAAACCAAAACAATCCAAAATACATCAAACCATTCTCCATAGCGACTGCAGAGTCAGATGATCATTTTCAGTGGGAACATGCGATGATGACGCTACCACCTCGCTGCTTCTTTTGTCCCTTGATGATTTAATTTAGTCCAATGACGTCTGCTGAACGTGTATGGGTGAGTTCACAGCAGGGGGCAGCACTATCAAATATGGTTAGTCTTTAATAGATGTTGCAGTAATGACAGTTGGCATTTCGCTCTTGGGGGCAGGTCAGCACAGAAAGCCTGACATTATAACTGACCACACATATATTGAGTACACAGAGAGTAGGGTCAAGTTAGGTAATATGGGACACTTTTTGGTAGAATGACCAAACCACCATCAAAAAAGGTGGTTATTCACCCCATTGATGTTTGTATCATTTATCACAGATCTCTTCAATATTTCTGTGGTGAAATTATGTTGTAAAGTGTGATTGTTTAGAAACTACAGACCTATAAACTCACTGAGACCCCCTCTCTCCCCCTTCTGAAAGTTTCAGGTAATATGAGACATTCACTTTCAACCAAATTTTATTTTCTTTATTTTAGTTTTTAAACATAGGAGATAATAGTCATTGATAATACAGTGCAAACAATCAATGATCAATCCTCTCAAAAGTTGATTTTGGCACATTCCTGGCAATGAAGCTCAGCCTATAGGTTTCTGACCTGCTGCAAGATACGCATTGTTAGCCTTTGCTAGCCATATTAGCATAGAGATGATTGTAACTCTGTGAGGCAAAAATGTGTAGCAAGTTTTAAAAAAAGTATACAAAAATACCAACAACAGCACTAACAACAGGATTGTTCACCATAACTGCTTAAATCACGATTTTATTGCAACTACTAACAGTTTATAAATGAAGTGTCCCAATATAGCTAAAAATGCTAGTTGACAAAAAACCAATGTGTATATTTTTATCAAAATTATAAGACTTCATTGAACACTTCATTAAAATACAATTTTGCAGATTCTTAAATAGTTCGTTTTTTTTGTCTAGAACCCTTATTATGCAAGAATGAAGTTCTGCATGCCACTGCCGTTTTCACTTGAGCTTCCCTCCTGAGTCTCCTTCAAAGTTTCATCAAAAACTTTCTGGTGACCAACAACTGATCAAATTGATTGTTTTCTGTCAAGAGGTGTTATGGCAACAATTCAAAATGTTTTTTTGTGATTGGCTGGTAATATTTTAATTGCAAAAGGCCTCAGACCTTATACTGTATGTCCCATATTACCTGACTTCACCAATGAGCTCAGTGAGATGTGTCATTAAGATCAGGTTGCATAGTGTGAAACTTACGAATATGAAAATGAAATACGCTGCCGTCCACTCATAGTTTTTATCTTCTGTCTCTCTTTTCCTCTCAATCACTCCTCGCCCCTCTTCCCTAATATTACGGTCAGCTCCGTGGCCCTCGGCAGCCATAACGCTCCCTCCTCCACCTCACCGAGTCTGTGTGATGATTTCTCATCTGAGCTGTTATGATGTAGATAACAGCTTCTGTCTCTTCTTCTGGATTCATTGCTCTAGTTAATGTGCTCTGAGTCTTGTTATATCCAATTATCCAAAGTAGGGAATGGCCTATTTCTCTATATCAACTTTCTCTTGTCATGAATACATTGGTGGAAGTGGATGTTAATGGATTTTATGCACGGTGGAAATATTTTTGGCCTATTTCAGGCTCATCAAGGATCAGCAACAGCAGATGAAGTGGCACCTGAAGTTTTAATTTATATTATGTAACATGCTATTTTACAGCCTGCAAATTATAGCCTAAGTATTTTGTAATTATGGCGCACTTAATATAAAATAATACTATACAATTATGGAAGGGGAAACAACCTGTACATGATTGCTTTTTGATGTAGCCTACAGTACACTTACAAAATAATGATTGTGCGGTGGTGTTATGAGAAAGACCCAAGTAATACTTGAGTTATACATTGGAATACTTTGGACATAAACTCAATATACTTTGGAAAATAAAGCAAAAGTTCTTCCTATTAGATTGGGTAAGCGATGTGTACATTATGTATTGATTCAAATGCACCATATTTCAATCTTTTTTTCCCATTGCATCTGCTAAATTACAAAAAAGTGACTTCAATATTAATTCATACATTCTCAGTGAATACACAATAGATTAGATCTTGTGGTTTGTGCTACTAAAACATTATCCTGTAATTTATTTTATATGTGCCCCATAATTACAGATTGCCCACAGTGTAATTTGTTTGCAGTAATCCGAAGTGTTACTGTGAACTGCAGTTCCAGATTATTTATGACAGTGATAAAACCAGGCTAATTCGTCTTGCGGCCTGTGTGTCTGACACACATTTATTTTCATAAGTCTGTGTGAACTGTCTCCCTCAGTACAAGTTCTAGTTTAGGAAATTATGCAGTGACCTTTGCGGTGATGAAGAATCTCTCTTGTTTAATGCAATAATCCTGCCTCTTAGTTGAATTAACAAAAGTCCCCGAAAGCATCGGCTGACAATATGTAATGAGGCAATGAGTTTTGTGCTTTAAGGAAAATTGAGTAAAATGAAGCCAGACACCTTTGGGACCCTCAGCAATAATCATGGCTGGGTGCACACACACAAACACACACACACACGCACACACTTCTCTGGGTGTAGGAGATGGAAGATTAGCCACTGTGGTTGACAGCTCCACAGGCGTATACCTGTCTCGTTTAAAAAGGTGCAGGGTGATTTACAAGGCAATGTGTGGCTAGTAAACCAGGCAGATGCCAGCAGCAACACTGCAGCCAGGCCCGTGACGGAAAGTGTGTTATATATACGGAAGCATCCCATGGTGAGGACAGTGGTATTTTTTCCACTGCTGCCAGGGTTATTTTAATGAGATTGGACCTTTTCTCATAAACGGAAGAGACAATGGAGCCGGTACCATTTCCACCCTTGTCTGGCATGCCTGGCATGCTGCAGTCAGGCTCTCTGAATATGATGGAGAGGCCGGGGCACAGATCGGATGTCCTGCCCTGAATAGGAACCCTGATGTCCAAGGGATAATAGTGAATAGTGATGACTATTGAACTTCCTCTCGCCATTGTTCTGTCTCTTCAACCCTTTCTATTTTCTCCTTTGTACATCTCTATTATCCCTATCTCTTATATGTTTCCATTCACTCTATCGTCGGCTCATTTCTCACCCTATCTGCCTCTCCCTTTGTCTGTCCACCAGGCCTATCCTCTGAGCACTCTGGGGAAGAAGCAGCCAACAGTGCTGGTGATCTGTGGTCCGGATCAAAACGGCTCCATCGGCCTGGTGTGTGCCCGACACCTGCGCATGTTTGTGAGTAAATTACAAGAACAAAGTACATCAGTGTTGCCAATAATAAAAAGCATGAAAGTTACCTCACAGCACAGTAAGTCCTTGCTGTTTTCAAGACAACAATGATCCATTGTAAGCAGTCTGGTGCTGACATGATATCACAACTGAGGAAACAATCTTTGCGTAGGTCAGCACTAACAGGGGATCTCCTATACAGGCCTTCTGCGCTTTAAAGAATTTCATTTTAGCTGTTGTAAGTGGCTCAGAGCAGTTATCCTATTACCCTCTCTGCAAGGGCACTCAGACAGCCATGATATCATGCTATTGTTACTCTCATTAAAACTGGCTGTGTCTTACGCTCTGCAGCCACAATATGATATCATGACCATGATGTCTGCCTCTCAGGCCACATACTGACCAACAATTCAAGATAGATTGTAGTTTTTACAGGCAGGACTTGTCCTCTCCAAACACATGGCAGCTCATCTTTTTATTTAGTGGATGGCGCTATCATCTATGACAGCCACAGTCTATAGCTTTATTGGAAGGGAAGTAATGAGTATGTGTTTTTTAGGACTCTTTGGTGTAGAGAAGAATCTGCTTTACCATATGTGTCTGACATGAGAGATTTACAGGAGGGCATTGGTAGTTCTGATTAAAACCATGTTAGACTTTGAGCAGGATGATGGTTTTCTGGCCTCTCGCTCTGTCTTTTTTTATTCTCAAGGCCAAGTACGGGGTCAGAGGTCAGCTCTGAGCGAGATATATTTTATCCTGGCATTCCAGAAATGAATAAGGAGCTTCTCTAAAGGTTGACCTGAAAAAACAAAAAAGAACAGTTGGACATTGATTCCCGTTTTCTTTTTTTTATGTGTCTTTTATATGTTTTGTCTGGTATTTTATCTCTTTTGCTTTGTTTCTAATGGTTTTCCCTTCTGCCTCTGTCATTTCTTGTGTATTTCTGAAATGTACTATAAATAAAATTTTATTATCATGAAGTGGCTGAACACTACGCTGGGCCGATTGGGACCACACTTGTCTGAGTTTGCTCTAACTGAGAAACCTGAGTACTTTCTTTGGACCATGGCTCGGGTGTAAGAGTGTATGTTTTTCATAGTGCGATGTGATCCCTGTCAGCAAGAAGACATGCACAGACTCAAACATTAGCACACACACACACATGCACACACACGCACACAGCACACAGCCTCGAGCCCCTGATGTAGAGCTGTGAATGTGATTAGACAGAGCATTGAAATGAATGATCAGCTGCAGGCGAACAGGTCAACTTGCTTCTCACGTCACTCCAAGATGTCAGCGTTCCAGTGTTCACTAAACCAGGTTGTGTTTGAGTCTGTTGTGCATCTTTGATTAGTTCCGCCGTTAGGTACGGAAAAACATAATGCTGCATACCGGAGGACACAGACATTCTTTAATCAAAGCTGATGTTGGATGAGTATTGAAAAAAACCGAGCCCACTGCGCATTAGTTCCAGTGTATCGTTCACATGATTGTAAAACACGCGGACATGATGTTGTGTTTGGCTCCGTGCATGCGCTCCCTGGACAGTCGCTGCACGGAAACTTGCATATTTGTGATGCTAATGACGTTATAATTGACATAAACCAACTGGCACCACCTGGCTTTGTCTCTTAAATACATACATTTGAATGCATGCAAAAATGAATATTTTGACATCTTCACATCATGTCCTCCAAGTCTTGTTACCGCTTTGGCTTTTTCATCAGTGAGCCTAAAGACTTCTTCTTTCTCTTTCCTCTTCACTCCCAATGGGCCATGTATAAAAACACACAAAAACAAACCACAAGCCAAGGTGAGGATGTGTAACCCTGTTAGACGTGAGCATGGACTGGAAAAAGCCTTGGCTGCACCCTCTGCCTGTTTGTGTCTCGTGGCTCATTCCTGCTCATGCTCTGCGACACTGACAGCCATTGTGAGTCTTAATTTCTCACTCTTCAATGGTGTAACGGCTCACAACAAGGTCAAGGACGAACACAGAGACGCTCACACACATATACATGCACAGTAGATTGGGTTTGGCTCTCTGCTCTGTGGAGTTCATGATGGGAATGACGTCAGGTGATCGGTGGCTGTGGCGTTTTGATTCGTCCAGGATCCCCCAAGGAGGCAGCTCTGACAGCTCACTTCCTTTACAGGTCGGCTCACAGCTCATCCACATCTGAAGGAACAGTCTCTATTTATTTATTTCTGTACGTGATGTCTGTGAAAACGTCATTTGGCTTAAGAATCTACACTTTCATGTGGATTCGCTGGCCAGATATATCTATAATCCATATTGAATCTGACGTTACTGCTTATGACATATTATCTCATGGACTGTTGAGCATTACAGAGAGAGTTTTCATTTTATTTGCTCTGGTTTTGAGATTTCAGTGTCCTCCTTATCACAGCAAAGGTTGGATGAACCTCACAGAGCAGAAGTAGAGGCAAAGTATAGCAAAACACAACAGGAAATTTATTGTTATTTGGGGGATTTTAACTACTTTAATTGATAAAGAAATCTAATTAAATGCAAATGCAGCCTATTTTTATTATTATTTGAAATTATCATGTGTGTCTCTGTAAAATATTTCATAGATTTAGCTGAGCACAATTTCAATAGAGGCATAGTGATGATTTTCTAAAAACGCTGTGACTGTGTAAAGTTCACAGATGCTTCCTGTTGAGCATCACGAGCCTTTCGGACTTCAGGTGTCTGGATTTCTACTTTTCTCAGATTCCACTTTCATTCAGGAAACTGACTACTGCAGCTCCTGGTCACGGGATGACAGTATTTTCACTTGTTGCGAACCGCGGGACAAATGTGCATTGATGCATCATCCTGACTCAGTCCGGAAATAACGCTCAAATCACTGACCTTCTCTTCTCCCTTGTGTCCCCCTTCCTCTTATTCTCTGCTGCCTCATCTCATGTAGGAGTATGAGCCGACCATCTACCACCCTAAACGCTCCTCTCACAGTCTACACCAGGATTTCACAGTTCAGTGTGAGAAGATGGACATCCCTTTTCTCTCCTATCTCCCCACAGAGGTCAGCAGCATTTTAACACCTGACACATGGACCCCAGTAGTGTCTTTTATAACAATCTTAAAAATCTACATTTAAAATATGTGCTTTTGGTAATTTTCTAATAGTGTGTGTGTTGTTTTGATGAAATAACTGATTTTCAATGCTACTGTGTGTTCACTTTTCAAACAAGTGTCCATGTCCACACGATTACATTTAAACATGAACTTACAATCATGCACGCTGAGAATGTTTAAAGGGATAGTTCACCCAAAATTCAAATTTCACTCATTATCTACTCAACCTCATGTCGACTAAGCTGTGAGAATTTTCAGAATCCTCTGTTCCTGTCAATGGATACCAACTTTATTGGTCCAAAAAGACACACCAAAAAACATCCAAATACCTCCATACTGCTCGTCTTTAATGTCCCTCTTGTATTGAAGCCCCAACATGAGAAATTGTTCCAAAAAAAATTAAATAAATTAATATTTTAAGCTTGTTTGTAGCGGAAGCTCCCAGTGTCTCAGTTCACTGCTCTTCCTGTGTCAGTACAAATCTTGCATGATTTGCACTGACCGGCGGAACAATTTCTCATGTTGGGGCTTCAATACAAGAGGGACATTAAAGACGAGCAGTATGGAGGTATTTGGATGTTTTTTGGTGTGTCTTTTTGGACAAAGAAAGTTGGTGTCCATTGACAACCATTAAACCTTTAAAATTCTCACAGCTCTCAGATAATGAGCGAAATTTGAATTTTGGGTGAACTATCCCTTTAAGTCGGTGGACTAATACTACACAACTGTAGAGTTTTCAAATGAAGGCCGGGCCAGCAGCATTTCCAGAGGTTTCTGGTGCTTAAATAAAACACAGTAGGGAGGTGAAAATGTGTTTTATACACATACATGGGAGTGTGTAGCATAATGTCTTCAGTTTGTGGCCCCTGAAAATGAAGGAATGCATAGTTTGACATTTGTTGTGTTTGATTAGAGTATAGGCCTACGGAGGCCTGTAGAGTGTTTTACGAGAGAAAAAAAGGACTGAAAAGCTGATCCTGTCTCTTCTTTCTTTCTGTCTGCCGGTCTTAAAACAATACTCACACACACATATATGTACAGTGACAGTTATTGGTCACCGTAAAGGTTCCTACTCTCCATGCTGGTTGTAAAAACAGATCAAATCCTAATGTAATACCAATAAAAGAAATGAGACAAAAACTCAACACATAACCCTTTTCTCTGCAAAAAATAATGTTAGCCATAGTGGATTTTTACAGTTAAACTGCAGGTTAAGGGAGTTAATGTTACCGTCTTTGTGTAACTGACCCTCCATTGCGTCTCTGGAAGGAGAAGACATAGAGGAGAAACCATGCACAAAACCACAAATTTAGAAGACACATACTTGGCTCGGCTAAATGAGAGGACTGGGGCTTCGTCACAAGGCCGTTTTGGACAGAATTTTGCTGTTCTGAGGATTCTGATCCCACGATGATCACTATACTGTGCATATGAGCAAGCTACTTAAGATGTTTCATAATAGAGACAGATATACAAAGTATTTTAACTCCTTCCTCTTGTGACCCCTCATATATGTGCCCTGTGACCCACTAGGGAAGGATTGCCATTACCAAGATTGAGGACCACTCATTTAACATTTATGAAATGTGATATGTGTTGTGTTCAGGTGCAGCTCATAAACGACGCCTACAACCTAGTGATTGATGCCATGATGGGTCCAGAGGGGGACTGTGCCAACATTAAGGAGCCATACTCTGGTATTCTTGTTACCCTGAAGCAAGTTAAGATCCCTATTGCCAGTGTGGATGTGCCCTCAGGTAAGTGGTGTTCATATACAAAGGGTAGATATAAGACTGGAGGCTCAGAAATACAAGTTGATGGATGAGCCTCCAGGCAGCTCCCGAGGAGCCTTGGCTCCCAGGTAAAAAGTTTTCCAAGTTTGGAGGCACATGTAGAGGATAAATCTCATGCTACAGTCAGCTCAGTGTGAGCTCATCATACTCCAAATACACTGCCTGCTGAGTGTGAGCACAGCAGGCTGAAAATTATCACACTGCTCTTCCTGTTTCCCTCAGGTTGGGATGTAGAAGAACCAAGTCAGGATGGGATAAAGCCAGATGTTCTCATCTCACTTACGGCACCAAAGAAGTGCGCCGTGAGTTTCTCAGGGAAGCATTTCTTGGCTGGACGCTTCCTGCCCTATGACATTCAGAAAAAATACGAGCTTAACCTCCCAGACTATCCTGGCACAGACTGTCTCATAGAATTGTAACACAGGGGGAAACACGAGAGCCATAGTGGCTGCTGCTCATTTCGGAAAAAAACAAAACATACAGTTAATCAATTCTATTGTATTTTATAGGTTGTTGACGTGATTTAATGTTACCATCTCAGTTGTGTAGAACAGGCAGCACCTTTGCCAAACGTGTTGTTGAACTACAGTAGAAAGGTAATCTTTAGAAAATGTGGTTTGAGTCATGTCTTTTTAGGGAAAGGTATGAGAAGTTTTTTTTTTTTTTTTGGTCAGTCTACTTTTTAAAGTGTAGCATTACACTGTTCTGGTTATTTTGCAAATGACATGATTTATTCTTTCTTTCCACAGTTTGAAAATAATTTTCTATAATGCCAACCACTGGAATTTCATTTTCAACAATTTTTTAAATCCTCATGTTTTGATGCTTTTATGTTTCTTTGTTTAACTTTTTACTGACGTATGCTACTGGGATGAGTTTTTGTGGTGTTATTATGATTATGATTATGATTATTGCATTTTTTTGTTAAAGAAAGTCTTAACAGTTCTTGTCGTCCAACAATAAAAGTTCAATTTAAAGAATGGAGTTTTGTTTTCCTTCATTTAAGCAGCAATGATCAACATGCTAGGAGTGGCTAACTACGTATAACAGAATGTTTAACCATTAATGATAGGATACTTATGTTATCATCTTATGTTTTATGTTATGTTATGTTCAGGTCATGCACTTATCTAACAGAGACAACACAACTGTGGGTTAAACTATTACAACATTCAACATAGCCACTCATCGGCTGCTGTCATGGTGAATCTACTACTGGAACATCATTTGTATTAAAGGAAATGTGATGTACATGCACAGTATTTCTCCTCATCTCTTGAATGCTTCAGCTGATTCATTCATCCATCACAAGGAACACGTACAATTGTGCACGTGCATTTGTAGAAGAGCCCGTGGGAACACTCGTTCTCTCTAATAAGACCTGTGGATGGCCAAAGTCTTCTCACACAGAAACAGAAACAAGAGGAGGTGCAGACATACTGAAATATAGGCTACTGATTATGGAACATTGGTGACAAAATGTTACGACGCACATCAGCTTCAATAAACTCAGTCACAGTGTGAGAAATAACACTATTCCTTTGAATGATTTAATGATCTTCAAAACTGGAGTAGTGAAATGGTTGTGATGCCACATCTTGCTCAAGGACTCGACACTATGTCGTCCAGATCACAGCTTGTTCTGTTAATGATGGTCACTAATCATCGCAGGCCACCAAAATGTGTTATATGCATATCACATGCAATCAGTGTTGCACTTTTTAGATGAACACATGCACTGTTACTTCTGTTTATTGGTTACCAACTGGAGTTGATTTGGTAATGAAAGCAATAAACAGATGTGATCAGACTATAATCAGCTGTAGAGACGGGGGCCTCTCATTATTGAGTTAAGCGCTGCAGGCTCCAATGAGAATGACTAAGTGAGACTGCTGTGCTGTTTATGAATGAGGTAATGTGTATTTATATGATGCACGGGAGCTTCTTCTGAATACTAATGCATTAATGCCTTGTGAGTCTGCACACGTGTGAGTGGGTGTAGTAAAGTCAGTGAAAAGGAATGTCAATCCTTTTGCCCTGTGGTATTAAATCTTTAAGAAGTGAACTGACGAGAGCTCTTTGTGCTCAGTGGTCCCGTCTTTCAAGCCTGTCCAGTCCCTGTCAGGAAACAACGACTTGTCACCACTCTGTCCGTTGTGCTTCTCATGAGAGCGGTTAGGTAATGAGCTTTGGAGTCACCAGTGGCCTGTGGAGTTGAACAATCATGACTGACAGCAGCAGTTGTTGTAATATCCAGCAAGAGGTCCAGTCTTATACCTGAGGAAGAAATGTGGTCAAAAGGCAGCAGCGAGGCAGGGTTAATCCATTGTACAATACACAAAAGCTCAAATTTCACCAGTTTACAGGTTGTTTTTTAGTGTAACTTAAATGATTAATACTAAGTAAGTCAGTAAGAATCAACTTACTGTAGGTTATTTACTCTCCATACTCATTGGAGCCAGTTTATTTGGGCGTTCAGTTGGTCTTTATTAGCAAATTTAATTAAATGATACATACACTGCTAATTGAGATCAGTGCATATCTTAAACTCCCCCATCACAAAAAAATAATTTAATGATTATCTAACATCTCAAGTGATTTGAATATTGAAGAGACTGTGAGTGACCTTTTCGACTGAGGGGGAAGAACAAACTCTCTTTAGGCCTACACCAATATGATGACTATAATACACCATGTTCTAAATACTGAAGTAAAAATACAGGACTATTATTGGGCCTTCTCCTGCTTGTGTCCCAAGGTGATGGATCAAATACAGAGGTCCCATCTCCTTTCTGTTTAGTGTGAATTGATGGCCCTAAACTGGACTTTTACCAGGGAGCTTTCTGATTGATTCTGGCCCGGCCATCTGAAAGCTCTTTGAGATCCTCGTGTAGTCGACTATGCCTCCTCCTCCTCCTCCTCTTGTCCTTCAGCCATTTCCTTGCATGCTTAGAGGGATTCTTGAAGAAATTAATCCTGTCATCTTCTTGCCCTGATTTGCGACCTGGCTGCAGGTTCCACTTGTCTCGCTGTTGGCTTTCCACATTTCCCTCTTGGACTCTTCCAGGCGGACGTGTAGCCCTCTGAAAGTGGTCACCTTCCGCCCACGCCAGTACCTCCTAAGGGTCTTAGATTCATCGTCTGCGTCTGTTCGACTCCTTATGGAAAAATATATTTGTATTGGCCCCCTCTTTCAGCCCACCTCTCGGAAAGCCATTCGGTTGTTTTTCTTTCGTCGTCTTCGTAGCCAGGCTGAGGAAGTTCCTTCACAGAAGTTGTGGGTCAGGTAACCAGCCTCTCACAGCTAATGCAGACTTTCTCGCAGTCATCATTTCTTTCCTGACTATCCTCCAGGACGCAAACCGATCTTTTACAACATTTGGTAAACCAGAACATTTTTCACACAGGTTGATGGACAACTGGTGGGTGCCTTGGACTGCTCCTGCAGCGAGGCCTCTGCTCAGGGGAAGCAGAACGTCTTCTGGCAATGGGCCTTAGGGGGTCATCACCTGAGGAATCACCAGTCATTGATGTTTCAGCCAGCATTTTTTTTTTTTTTTTTTTACAGCTTTCCGATGTCCTCCACCTGTGACATCCATATTAAAGTACAGATGAGAGGTTGAGGATCTGATGAGGCTCCAGCACCCCACTGCTACAAGGTACTTTACAGCCCCCCAGTGAGACTTTGCAAACTGGACCAACTGCTTAGTGGCAGCAGAGGGATAAAATTAATATTTCAGTGCAGTGGCTATAAAAGTAAAGGTCACTTAAAGTTAAAGCAAAAAAAAGGTTAAGAACATCGGTGTAATTTTAAATAGTATGTTGGATTATGTAAGTATAGGCCTCTTGTTTTATAATATGGAAAATCCTCATACAGCTGTCAGATAAATCTAACTGGGTAAAAATTATATTATGAAATAAAGTGAAGCAGAAATACCATAAAATGGATATTAAAGTAAAGTACCTCAGGAATGCAGCTGTAGGCTGAATGTGTTCTGTTACAAAAGGAGGTGCATTTATTTTGTTTTTGTTTTCAATCTCGAGGGATTCGTAAAAGAGTTGAATGTACACACTGTTTTTAATTTCCAAGGATCTTGTAAGTGTCGTTACTAAATAGCAACAAGTACAACGAGTACTTTGCACTTCATAAGCATGTCTCATGTCTGCGTTCAGAGGAGTTTTTCCTGAATGGCATGCCATATGACGCCACTTCCACTCTTTGGCAGTGCATCGGCCCGCAATCAGTGACTGTTAAAAGTTACAAAACTGAACCAGAAGTCAAACCAGAGGGAGAAGAGCATCTGGAACTGTCCTGTGTCTGCTGGAGAGACAGATAGAGAATCAGAGACGGAAGATGATTAGAAATGTCTTCCTTCATTTAGCACTGAAACAAAGCCTCCAGTTCTTATTGTGAACGACAAGAAGCTCTTATTTCAAACTATATGTTGAACAGTTAAAAAGGAACAGCAGACGAAACATGAAAATAAAAATAAAAGTACTGCTTATTAAAAAAGAAAGTGCTGCTATTATGGACTCACACTGAACACACACACCTGCTCTGTGGATATAAGGTTACTACACCGTAAAGCAAGATTACAAAGCAAAGAAATATGAAAATATAATTGCAAATGAGACTGAACTCATGAGACCTTGGTTGGGAATGGAAGAAAACTCGGTTGTTTTGACAGCACCCATACACACACTCTCCCTCCCTCTGTGTGCATGCGTCTCTCCCTCTCTGCCCCCACCATACCCTCACCTTTTTTTGGAAGATGAAATGGGGGACCCAGATGTTCAACTCCACTGGCCAATGGTGAGCAGAGAGGGGCTGGATTGGTGTGTTCTCCCGATGCCCCTTCTTTTAAAAACGCCTGAGCTCCTTGTCTCCAACTCAGCAACTCAACTCACATGAGGAAGAGCAGTGGCTGCTGCTCTGCTCAACCAGCAGCATCATCATCACTCACACCTGGTTACACTCAGCCGTATGTTAAAGGCTGAAGAGTTTCATTTTCTTTCTTTTTATCATAGGTTTTTTATGTCAGTGCTGTAGAGAGACAAAAGTCATCTTTACCTGAAAGTGTGGCACCATGTTGGGATTGAATAAGGTGGCACTCCTGCTGTCTTTCCTGGCTTCAGTGGCTCTGGGCCAAGGTAAGTGAAGACCGGCCGTTTCTATTTTGATAATGTCGAAGCCACAATCGAAGGTACATTGCTGAAAAAAGATGTTGAAGAGAGCTGAACAATTTTTTGTCTCTCTCGTCTTTTTTTTTTTTTGGTAATCACATTCGGGAACAGAGGGTCAGTGTATGACTGCTTGCACATGTGCACTCCAAGTGACATAACTGGGGAGTTTTCAGAGTTGACGGCATTTCCGTGAGGATGTCAGGGATAGGAGGACCGGTGCTGGAGAAATGTCTGGTGGTGAGCTCATATGATAAAGAAGTGTGTATGGCTGTTTTCTTTTTTATCGACCACCTGAGTAGCTCCTTATCTCTGATGTTAAGTCACCAGCAGATTTCACCACCAGGCTAATCAACAACATGTGATGATAGAAGGGGAGGTTTACATGTAGAGGAGGTCATAGTGAAAATTCTCCCTGTGCTGTATAGTTTAATCAAAAGACAGGACAGAAAAAGTGCTGTTGAGGTTTGGCTTGATGACAAGATTCAGAATGGTCGATGCCATTATCAGCAAACAGGCCTCCTATTGCAGCTTGACACCTACAATCTGACCAAGAAACAACTCTTACATTTTTCCGTCATACCTTCTCTGTTTAATTCCTGGTTCTTACTGTGGTGAACAGTTGGCTACATGATGTCCTTTTTCTTCAAGGTGCACACCTTTTCCCGAAATCCTCTAAAGCTCTTCCTGAATGACACTAGTAGCAAATTTCTTGAAAGAATAGGAGCTAGCAGTTCATAAAAGCAGACAAGTTTTAATATACCTTAATAGTCTCCGTATCTTGTTGGACTGAGGCCTCCGAGTCTTAAATGTCCAGCGAGGGCTTTGTGCCATTTCCTGATGACTGTATCATGAGATTAGATGAGCCTTTCGTGAGGAAAGAAGGTAAATGTATAAACGATGATTCAAATGGACTTTTACTAAAAGAGAACACGGGTACAGCCATAAGTAAGTGGATTGTTAAACTTAATGTTTTTCCGCCTCGCTTCTCCATATCTTGCAGTAAAATGGTGAATTTCATCCTCATTCACCCCCAAACACAGTGCCAGTAATCTAAACTCAGTCACCCTGGAAATAATGAAGCAAAAAAAAATCACAAACCAAGTGACCCGCTTCCCCACCTGCTCGGTTAATGCTGGAATAAATGAGAAAATGGAATATAAAAGAGGCGTATAATAGCACAGGTAAAATGACTTTACCGTCTTATTTTCCCTCTCTCGTACTGGCCAACTTGTCTTTCATTTTTCCTTTTGATGGCCCACTCAGCACCTCTCACTCCACGAGTTACGAGTGTAGGTATCATTCCGTCCATTTGTCTATGGGTTCGCCTTTTGTTTCTAATCTTATACCTCAGGTATTTCTCCATAAATTCATTCCTTACCATTTACCTCTTGTCTCTCCATTACTCCATCACTCCCTCCTTTGCCTCTCTGCCACACTCACTCAAACGCTCCCTCTTTGCCTTGCTCTTTGTCACTCTATCCACACACCTTACAGCCGACTGATTTATGAGCTGTTTTCCTATTTGAAGGCAGCAGCTGTTGCTTGAATGCCTACTGTAAGTCAGAAGGGATACACTTTGGCATTACCACCTCTTTGCATAATTTTAGCTCAGTGGCCTTTAAAGTTACTGTAATAGGACCTGTTCAACCCAACGGTAAACTTCCATTCTTCTCTTGTTGCACAAGCTTCAGGCGAAGCTGCAGTACTGTAGGTGGTGTATGTGAGCAGCTGCTGGAGGACCACTGTGAGGGAGACAGAGGGGCTAGTTCTCCAGATGCTGACCACAGTCTGCTCCAAACACAGAGCTGTCTGGCCAACTGACTTTAATGATTGAGACAGGGGATTACAATGGATCAAAGGAAAAGGCATAAATCCCCATTAATGACAACCACCAAGCCTTTCTTTTCTTTCTTTTCTTTTCTCTGTGTTTCTGTGTTCATGCCTATGTGGATGTGCAAAGATATTATTTATTAATCAGCTGCTTTCAATCGAGCTATTTCCAGCTCCTGGCTCCGTACCTGTGCGCAGGTGCAGCATTGCAATGCGGAAATTCAGCCCTGCCCGATAGCATTTATTTTATGGTATCACGCAGAAACGCAAAGCCTCTGTAAATCCCTAAATCATGTGGTTGATTTGCATCATTAGTTAATGTCAGGGACAACAGTGCCGGTTTTAATGAGGTGCAGATGTTTTCAGAGTCAGACTTGGAATTTTTGGGGATGAGGAGCGTCGGTGTAAAGACTGAGATGGACGCAGAGAAAAAGAGCAGACTCCTCTGAAACCACAAACACCTCAACCGAGAAGCTCGCCAAACACATAAACAGCTTCCATATGACATGGCAAACGGATCATCACACACACAGGCCCACACACACAAATGCACTCGCACACCTGACATGCTCTTGAATAGATGCATTGATAAATATTGTACAACCTTGTTCTCTTAAAATGGCTTGAATGTTGGCCAGTTGGTTACATAACACGGGGACAGACAGAGGTTGGTGTTTTTCACGCCTTCTCTCCCAGAGGAAAAGAAAATTCAAAAAGAGATCTCAAAAATGTTTCATTTACTTCTCCTAGACAACTATGAGACCTGTGTGACAGCAAACTGAGACTAAGGGTTATTTCTCCTGCTTCTCATCTTTTTCTCTGGAGCAATAAGATGCACTATATCTCAATTTAGTCTCCTTTTAAGTTTCAGACGAGATCTCAACAAGCTCTAATATAATTCTCAGAGTTTCTCAACTTTTATGTCTCTTTGTGATATCATGCAGAGAAATCGGAGAGCTCTCTCTATAAACTCAAACTATTCTCATTCTAGCTTCAGTTTATTCATCTCATACTAAGCTCAGACAGAACAAATGAAGAGTTCTCCACAAGCTCTCATTCATTTCTCAGACTTAGATCGTTTTGGCAGTTAGAAAACAGTTAGAAAATCAGCACGGAATTTGAATAGCAACAGAGTTTAGCTATATAATTTTCAGTGTGTGTGTGTGTGCGTGCGTGCGTGTGTGTGTGTGTGCGCATGCGTGTGTGTAACAGAATGTAATGTAATGTGTAATGGAGGTCCGCAGGTGCGCCGCAGGTGCGCCGCAGTCTTTTTTAATTTTTTTTTTTTTTAAGTATTTATTTTCAAATCGTAACAACAATTGAAAGGTGTGCCACAATCATGAGGGACCAGTAAGGTGAAGTGACAGGTTGCGGCGATAGCGGTACTGGAAGTAACCTCACTCACTCATAAAACACCTGCTAACCACCTTGGAAAGCAGTTGTCTGCAGTTGGCTGAGTGGTTAGCAACATCGCCTCTGGTGCAAGAGGTCGTGAGATTGATCCCTGCTCAGGGCAGGTTTGTCTATTCATGCCTGAGCACCTTATTGCTCCATAGTAGCTCCAGTATTTCTCATTTTCTTCTCCAAGGAAAATGAACGAGCCGTTAAAAACGTCTCCCCTAACTCTCCCCTAACTCTCAAGTATGACTCCCCTAACGACTCTGTCTCACCTATTGCTCCTAGTGAATTTTAGGAGAAACATATGAGAAACATTTAGTCAAAATAGAAACTAAAATGAGGCTGAGATGAGAATCTCAAATTTGTCTCCAGAAGCTACAGAAGAGCAAGCTTTGAGCAGTAAATTTTTCCTCTGGGCTTTCTTGTAGCCTACAGATCTGGAATATTATAAACAGGATCCAGACCCTCTATTGAAACCCTGTCTCTCTGCCAACTTACATCTGGCACAACCATACCTCTCTAAGATGACTGAAGCCATTCTGGGTGCAATTTCATAAAGTTCTGCTTTTTCCTCCCTTTTCCTCTCTTTGGCAGCCTTTTATTAGATTCTGGCAAGGGCAGAAAACTCCCACTCAGACAGTGAAGGCGGGAGAGGCTGTCCTTTGCAAAGGCACTGTTGATTATTAATAGAAAGTTTGCCTTTGTGTATCCTGGCTAAAACTACAGCGGCTATATTTCTGGGGGAAAAAAAACCCACCGTGATGATGGAAATGGTTAAGTCCAAAGGTAGTCCTCTCAAATAAGAATCCCAGTTGTCACAACAATGACAATGACTGCACTAGGGGATTGAAAATAATCCTATGTTTCAGGCATGTAACTGACATAGACTGGAATTCAGGTGCTTTCCATGTGGCTATATGTGGAACTAATGCTGACCAGCCCACAGATGCACATCTTGCCTATTATACTTGTACTATTATAATGTATCTTGTTACCTGGTTGTCCATGGTTTATTGCTGCCTCAGGTTTATAATAACAATCACATGTTCATGAGTTCGTGTCAAAGGTGAGACTGAAACAACTGAGACAACATATGGTTATTGAGTCACCTTGGTGCCTTACTACAGCAACTGGATTCTGCTGGGAGAAAGTCAAATCCACGTAAGGTTGATGGTTGTGTTGACAAAATATTGGACTTAAACATGCAAGAGTAGGCTAATGCTTGCTTTCCATTTCCATTTCAAATGAACAGTAATATTTTCGTGACCATTTTTTTTAGCAATGATGATGACAAGAAACAAATCCACAACGGTTTGTCTATGCTCTACCTATTTAAAATGGATCATTTTTTATGATGTATGTGTGGTTAAAGTTTGGCTAAATTTAGGCAGAAAATTGGCCTGGTTTTGGGAGGCGTCATGGTTTGAGTAAGTTAGAAATACTTTGATGAGGTTATGACATTAGCTGTTTTACAAATTAACTCTCTATGAATATTTCATTTGAATGTGGGTGCCTATTTAAAGACTGGCTAATAGAGCTGGAGGCATGTCTTCTTTCACTTGCTTATAGAGAGCTGGTGGATCAGGCCTGGTGCTCTGTCCACCACCACTGATACATTGTGTAGCTGTTGGCATCACAGTGAGGAGGAGTTTGTTGTGCAATAGAAATGGAGACGAGGAGAAATATAATTGTGATAGGGATAGTTCACCCTAGAATGAAATTTCGCTCATTATCTACTCACCCTCATGTCGACTAAAGGCTGGAAGAAGTTTCAGAGTCCTCCTTCCCTTCTCTGAGGTAGGCTACAGGGGGTCTTGGCGTAGCAGTGCATTTCTATGTAACGGTTGCAAGCGGACACCAGCGGTCTTCGTAAAAAAAACAAACAAAAAAACACACACACCAAAAAACATCCAAATACCTCCATGCTGCTCGTATGTAATGTCCGTCTTGTACTGAAGCCCAGAGATACGGAATTGTCCCGAAAAAAAAAGTCCACATTTCAAGCTTGTTTGTAGCATTAGCTCCCAGTGTCTGTTGTCCGGCTCTTCCGCTGCCAGTGCGCATGCGCAAGGTTTGCCCTGAACGGCGACCGCGACCGTACGTCATGGTCTCGGGGGAGGGAGGGGCGTGCGCGTGCGGACTGGCAGCGGAAGAGCTGCACAACAGACACTGGGAGCTAATGCTACAAACAAGCTTGAAATGTGGACTTATTTCTTTTTTTTCAGGACAATTCCGCATCTCCGGGCTTCAGTACAAGACGGACATTATATACGAGCAGCATGGAGGTATTTGGATGTTTTTTGATGTGTTTGGTGTCCGCTTGCAACCGTTAGGCTACATTGAAATGCACTGCTGCACCAAGACCCCTGTAAATCAGAGAAGCCACGGAGGACTCTGAAACTTCTTCCAGCCCTTAGTCGACATGAGGGTGAGTAGATAATGGGCGAAACTTCATTCAAGGGCGAACTATCCTTTTAATGTAGTTTGTTAGCTTGTTACTGGCAGTGTCAGACCTAGTGTTAGCAGTTATGCTAACTCTTGCTCTCTGTATTGAAAGGTTTGACAGTCAAAGAGCGGTGCTTATCAAGATGGTTGATGTTAGAGGGAACATTAGAAAGATATGTGCCTCAGTCTGACCCATACTCAGGAGGAGTCCAACTTCATGCATTTAGCATCTTTTAGCATCTCTAGTTTCAGAAATTGATGAGATTTAAGATTATTTGTAAGACGTATTGCATTGCGTCAAGAGTAATAAAGGACTTTTACTGCACCCCAGAGTGCCTCGGACCTTTCAGTTCTGGACTGCTTTTTATTTGTTGACAACTTATCTGCACAAGGACAGTCTCCATGCTGTTTTTTTCATCTTTAATTCTGTGCATTGTTCTAGGGGGTGTGGATAATTTATGGATTTTGTTTGGAGCATGTCTGATATATTAGGTGTAAAATGCCAAAATAAACCAAACAAGGAATACAAGAACATGGATTAACAAGACATATTGCACCAGTGGGGCACTTTTGGGTGCATTTTTTTTTTTTTTAGCACTGAACAGGAAATCTTAAGTTCTAACCTTACTCCCTCTGGCTTGAAAAACTTTCTCAATAAGGTTAATTCACTCACATACCAGCTGCATGAAGCAGTGCCCCAATAAAACCTCCCGACTTTTAAAATTCATAAAGTGTTAACATGCCACTCAGAAGCATAATAAGCTCTCTGAGTTGTGCCGCAGGAGCTCAGCCAGTTCATCGCTACCTGCTGCAACCAAGGTTATAACCCCAACATTCGCTCTCTGCTGTTACTAATCTGGATTTCCTCCTTTCTCCTTTTTAAAACCATTAGTCACTCCATAAAAGTTTGCTATTTCGTTTTGATTGTCAGACATCTTGAAGCCAAATTGTTGTGCTGTGAATTCTCTTTGTTTTGGTGTGAGTGACGAAGAAATGTTATATAACAGGAGCAGAAAAAGTGCTTTGTGATTACCCAGGAAAAAAACATGGCTGCACTTCATAGTACAGAATTTGATTAATTTGCCACAAGTTTGGAACTCAGCGCTAATAAAGTGAGACAAAAAGCTCGCTTGTGTCCCATTTGTTGTGCACTTTCCTAAAGAAAAGTTCATACTTTGCATGGACCTATCCAGATTGCAAACTGCTGTTAACAAAATTGCTGAATCAGTGTCATATTAACAGAAAGAATTTGCCCAGTAGTGGAAACAGCTCTCTCTTGAAATTGAATTAAAAATGTAATCAGCACAGAGAATTCAGGAGACAAAAAAAAAGACAGTGGTGGAAAATCCATTTGATTTGATTCACTAAACAAAACCTGCATGCAGGCAGACCCACATCTGCCCAGCAGATCATGCTGAAAGCCTTGGCTTCTGTTTATCCAGCTAGTTGGTTCATTATTAGAAAGACCAAGTCGGTATGGAGATCTACTAATGGGTCTTAAAGCCAGGAGCACTAAAAAAAACCAACCACAATGAAAGTCATCCCACCGTCTACATTGCACCCCAAAACATCTTTGTTGCCTTAATGTTCGCCTACTAAAACTATCTAATGTTAATAGTTAAAAGAAATGTGCTGGCATGACAATAAAGACTTTCAGTCAGCCGTAAAACCAGCAGGGACTGGGATCGATACTGGACTCTGTGTTGGGAGTCTCTGCTCATAAACTCAGCAGTATCTCTCTCAAAGCGCTAAGTGCTTGCACATATTACAAAAGTCTGCACACACACACACACACATGGACGCAGTGGCTACATGAGCAATTTTTTTTTGCTTCTGTCATGCAATGACTTTTATATTTTCCTCACTACAGTGACAGTCCAAGTCCAAGTCAGATGAAATGTTAAGCAAAAATGTGTCATTTTGGAAAACATAAAAAATTAGCACCATAGGAGAATAAATCAATACACTTCAAAGCTCTAGGGAGAACACGTCATGGTGCAGGTTTAATAAATCAAAGGACCAAATTTACAGTGAATGTCAGACTAAATATTGTTCTCTTTCGAAGAAGGCAACATTGGCTTATACATCTTAAAGACATAGTTGTGTGTGTGCAGCTGAAAAATGACTCAGTCACACAGGCATGCGGTGTGTGTGTGCACCGTATGGGTGTACATCGTAATTACATAATTGAGATGGAAAGGAAATAGACAAAAAGAAATGGCTGCATAGAAGATTGTGTTTCTATGTTTATAGGGGACCAAAAAATTACTTGTGACACATTTGTGGGGAAATGATTTGGTTTTAGAGTTAGAGTTAGAATTGAACCTGTGTGTGTGTGTGTGTGTGTGTGTGTGTGTGTGTGTGTGTGTGTGTGTGTAATCTTTGTAAGAGGTGATGGAGCATGTTAAAGTGAACTTCTCTGGCTTGGCTGCTGCGTAACAGATGACTCCACATGCACTGATTTGTCTCAGCTGGCGCTTGATTAGCATCCTCAACGTCAGCTGCTTGTTGATGGATCAAGAGGAGAAGGGGGGAGACAACAAGCTGAGGGATGAAAAGACATCTGACAAATAGCATGGGGGAGATGATGGATGGAGAGGATGTTCCCTAAGTTTTAATGAAGAGGGGGAGTGGGTGCTGCCGAAGCTCGGGGAGCAGCAGTGAGAAAAATCTACAGGAGCAGAAAGAGGAGGATGAGTGAGAGGAGAGACACAGGGAGGGGGAGGAAAGGGAAATTAAATAAACCATGTGCTCTTGCTTTTCATAAACCCAGCGGTCTAGTAATTGTTTCTGCACAAGAAAGGGACTGACAGTCACCGTCTGTGTGCACATGTTTGAATGGTGCACACATAGTAGGCTAAATCCCTCTTAATCAGACATGTGTGATTTAATTAATTAATTTCACTGACTTATTTCTAACTAAACTGTATTTGTGTGATATCATAATGCTTTTCTTCCTGTTTGTAGGACCTCTGAGGGCCAGGAGTCAGGCAGACAGGGGCAGGAGGGCGGCCCTCAACACATTCACCGACTCACAGGCTGGAGGTAACGTGTCAGTCAGTGACAGCAGAACAGATCTTTTCAGTGACCTAGCTGGATCATTTCCAGTTTTTTAAACATTTCTAACTGATCTTCAGGTTGAGCCAATGATTTTCACACTGAGTGATCATCATTGAGTGAACAGTGCATGTTTATTCTCTACAGGGTACAGTGAGAGTTTGTTTCAACAATATATTTATTTAGGTTAAAGCAGATATCACACGGACTCACAGGCTGGCAGGCTTTTGAAATCGTGTTACAGCTTCAAGTCACAACTATGACAGTTCCAGAACAGATCGTGTTTTTCAGTGTCCTGTTGTCTGTGAAAGTGCACTATAATCATTTCCAGTGAACTCGTACCAGATCGAACTTTGACTTAACTGAGTTTCTTCATGAGTTGCAGCCCCTCGTCATGCATCTTTGGTCCACGTGAGTGATCATCATTGACCCCTTGGCTGAACAGCCCTTCATGTTTATTCTCATTGGATAAAATTTGTATCCCACAAGGAAAATTTTCTCCTCGGGTTACAGCAGAGCAGAGTGACTGAGAGACTCGTGTTACGGCTGAAACACTCCATGTAAGTGATTGCTGACGGAAAATAGGACTATTTAGGACTCATATTAACAAAAACATTCCACTGATATCTGCTTTAAAGCAGCAAAAAGAAATACAGTCTATGACAATCCTGCAACATGTCGTTTCTACAATTCTATAAAAAGCTTAGAGCCATTAACGTATCTATGTTATTGTTATCTCGATATTACAAAGGTCATAATGAATTAATGCGTTATTACAGTACGAGAAAATTGACTTTGTTATGTTGAGATGACAAAATAAATGATTACAGGAATAAATAAATTATGAATACATGGCTGTTCTTGGTTTCTGAACATATCAATTGCTAAAATTCCCATGTTTTAAAGTCATTCATACATATTTTGCTCTGACATTAAATTTCTTATTATACCATTATTCTCTCACCTATCTTGCTCAATTGGTACTTGTTTCTCAAAGCTACTGTGTTGTTTTGTACTTGCTGCTGCAGCAAAGTCATTTCCCCTCAGGAGCAACAAACTACTTCAGTACCTTGACTTGAATGCAGCCAATTCCTCCTGTGAACAAAAGGACTTGAATCACTCACACAGTGAGTGAGCCCAACTGAACTGAGAAATGAAGAGATCATTTCAGGAAGTGATTCAGTTCAGTTTGTTCATCCAAAACATTTCCTCACGAATTGTGCCGTGAACGACATCACACTGACATTTGCAGCTGATTCAGAGGTGTGGCACGCAGAGGCAGAGATGTGAGCCAAACAGGGTCATTGTAGTTTGTTCCTGCCGGGTAGGACCAGTCAACACTTACAGCAACAGCAGTAGCTGTTATGCAAATATGGAGGCAGTTAGGGTACTTTAAAACCCTCAGGGTCTGATTACCCCAATTGTACTGCTAATATTCATAGCTCAATAAAATCCAAACACACATATAAACATTAGATTTAGTGGAGCACGGAGGTTATCATCATGAGAAATGTTAGTGCAGACACAGAAACATCAAGCAAATGTCATGACATGATACAGCAGTCACAGACAAAGTAAAATAGAATAAACTGTCTTGTCATGAAAGCTGAAAAGGTTTTGATGAATAAACCAGTTTTAATTGGAGTAAAAAAGCCTCAGGATTAGTTTGTGTCTAGAATTGCTGTCTGCATCACATGTCCCCTCCATCACCTCCTTTATTCATGAAACGGTATGAATGAAAAACACCCCCTCTGTGTTGCAAATACATGCCTTTTTATTTTCAATCGCTCATATTTCTCCGGAGGAAATACTCTGGTTTCAGAACATGCAGCAGACTAAAAAACTAGACGATATGCCTCATCAGTCAAGCCAGGAGGTTTGGAAAGAACCTGGACACTGCAAAGCTCCCTTGGGTGTATGAAGTCACAGTCAAATGGCAGTAGCAGACCTCCTCTTAAAATTTGTAACCCATCCGCACTGTTTTCCTCCGGATCGCTTTTTCTTGGTTCTGACCCATGTCTCCCCTCCATGTAAGACCAGCTCCAAAATCCCTGCATTATCCCTGGATCCTGTGTTGAATTGTTTTCTTTCATTCTGGCTTTTCTTTTAACATTTCCATCCATGTCTACTCTCCGTTTGTCTCCAGGCCTGACAGAGTGGACGTCTTGGTTCAACATTGACCATCCTGGGGGAAATGGAGACTACGAGCGCCTGGAGGCAATCCGTTTCTATTACAGGGAGAGAGTTTGCACGCGACCCACGGCGATGGAGGCTCGCACTACAGATTGGGTGGCAGCGGCGGACACCGGGGAAGTCGTCCACTCCAGTCTGGAGAAGGGCTTCTGGTGCATCAACAAGGAACAGCCCCACGGCCGCGTCTGCTCCAACTACCATGTCCGCTTTCAGTGTCCCCCAGGTAGGTGTGATGAGAGCAGCTCAGGGCTGTACAAGCTGTCACTCCGCAGATATGAACATGCAGGCAAACACATGCATCGATACACAATTTAAAAAGCTTGTGAGCACTGGCTACAAGGACTCAACAGCGATAACCCCTCTTAGCTGTTTACTGTCTGTCATGTTGAATGACTTGCTTGTTTGTCTCCTGTTTACCATGTTATTCTCTGTTTTTCCATTCATGTCACCAGTGCAGAGCTACTGGTCTGACTGGAGCGAGTGGGGTCCTTGTTCGACAGTGGCTTGCGATGATGTGGGCATCCAGGTCCGCCAGAGGAAATGTATCAGTATGCAACCTATGCCTCTCCTGTTAGTGCCAGCGTGCCAAGGTCACCACACGGAGAGGAGGGAATGCGCCACGCCTCCATGTACAGGTGAGCGTATTTACCAGCAGCTAAAGCGTTTCAACATAAACAAGTCACAAATAATTTGCCTCAGAGCAACAGATCATATAAATGGAACTTGTATAGACCTAGATTGGCATTAACTTGAAAGTAACAACCTGAACCAGCACAAGACTAAATTAAAGGGATAGTTCAACATTTTGGCAAATTGGCCCATTGCCATAATTGCTATTGTCATAGCAGTAGGTTTTAATTGTCGGTGTAAGCTATTTTTTAGTACGGCGGAGCGGAGCAGCTGACTCATCAAATACACAACCCAACAACTCAAAAACGCTGTCGTGGGCATGTTGTGAGCTGCACAACCACCACGCTATGAGATAATAACGGAACGTTACGAGACGGAGTTGTTTTAGAAGTAAATTCATGCAAAACCGCTGACACACGTTGCGTTCAGGGACAGTTTTTCAGCAAGCAGTCTCCGCATTTACCTGGAAAATTTCGTAACATTCCATTATTATCTCATAGCGTGGTGGTTGTGCAGGTCACAACTTGTCCACGAAAGCGTTTTGGAGTTTTGGGATTTTGTATTTGATGAGTTTGACGAGGGAAACCAAGAAATTCCTTTAGCCTCCATAGCCTAGCCCTGAGTAGCCTGCTGCTCTGCTCCGCTGTTCTAAAAATAGCTTATGCCGACAAATAAAGGTAACAAATCTACTGCTATGACTATAGTGATGATGCCAATGGGCCAATTTGCCAAAATGTTGAACTATCCCTTTAACAGAATCAGCACTGAAGCTAAAGTCCACTTACTGAGCAAGTAATCCATAATTACCTGCTCTAAAGTTGAGTTCCTCTAAGGTCTTTTTTTTAATTTTTTTTTTACAGGTAACTGCTCTGCACTTAGCTATGACCTCTGACCTCTCTTGTAAAAGAGGTGCTTATATATAACATTAAACAGGAACAGATTTCGGAGGCAGCACCCTCCAGAGCAAAACCTCTTCTACTAGAAACCATTTTTTTCATCATTAGTTAAAGTGATCTTGATTGAGACACTTGTAATCAACAGTCTGTATGCAGCTATTTAATCAGCTTTCTTATGTATAATTGGACCATTTAACAACTTGTTAATTGTCCTGTGTACATGGTGAGCCCATTGCAGACTTAATGACACCTATTAAACCTCTCTGTGTAAAGTTTGAATGATGTAATTAAATTTTAAAACAAAGTTTTCAAAACTACTAATATTAATTATTTGTGCAATTTCAAACTTGCATTATTCCTGTGTGACCAGCCATGTGGAGTCCGTGGGGTCGGTGGGGGACGTGCTCAGTGACCTGTGGTGGAGGCCGCAGGATTAGGAGGAGGACCTGTGTGAGGACATCAGTGGCAGTGCAATGTAACGGACGCCCTGTTGAAATACAGAAATGTGGGAAGAGTCCATGCCCAGGTACGTCGAAGTATATAACGCACATGCTTTTCATTATACCAGTGTCTTCATCATGCTGTGCTCACATCCCTGTGCTTTTTTTTTCTCAACAGCAAAATGTCAGCGAGTGTGCACCGATGGTCATCCCAGTGAGGACTGCAGCCGCTGTGTGTGTGATGGCCATGTGCTGTATGGAGAAGTTCACAGTCTGACTGGTGTCCCTGTGGCGGGAGCGTGGGTGGCACTAGCCAATCAGCCCAAAGTCATCCGTGCCCGTACGGATCTCAAAGGTCGCTTCAGGCTTCCAGGAGTCTGCTCCTCGAGCTCGACCTTGATCACCGTTAAGAAGGACAAGTTTGCCCCGATCACTGTCTCCACCCTCAGTAATACCACGGGGGTGTCCTGGGCACGGGCCGTCCTCAAGTCAGCCGGTGAGTGCCAATAAGTAAATATACAGATATTAAATAGGGTTGAATTTTTCTTAGAAGCACTATTTTTATAAGAAATCAAATCCAGATTCTCATTATTATCATTTAACAGAGCCAATAAACCATATTCTCAGGCAGTAGAAAATGAGACATTGTCAAAACCACAATGTAAACAGTCTGGCTCTATTACAGTCTGGAGCACTGACCTATTTGGTTGCACGGAAACGAAATAAAAATAGACCTGTGCTGCTTTTGAAATCATTTTTCATAAGAACAGGATCCAATGTGAGAGTAAAGTGTAATGTTTTACAACGTCTCAGTACTATTAGAGTGAAGTCCTGAGGGTTTGTTCATTTCTGCTTTCCACAGAAAAGCCATACATTGTGAAGCACCCAGAGGACAAAGTGCGTTACGAGGGAGGACGGGCAATGTTTTGCTGTAAGGCGACGGGATCACCAGTACCTGACAAGTACTACTGGTGAGACGAATACCAGGACATTATGAATCACAGTACAAAATGCAGAAATTGCTTACAGCAGAGAGGTTATTTTTCCATATGGTGGAATTTATATTGGTGAGACTTGAGATTTGTTTCATTATGAAGGCAGCCTCTTGAAAAAAATAGGTCTGAGCTCTGTTCACCAGGATGTTACTAACTCTTATCAGCTATTGAGGTTTAACAAAGTTTTTTCACTGGAAAAAAAGCTGCTTTCTGTGGGAGGAAATTACTTTTTATAAGAAGGGTGAGGGTGAACTAACAGCAAAATTGTCACCTGCAATATCAAAGCAATGATTGTATGGTATAATTTAATTATATTGTATAATTTGAATTGCATACAATTTTGATGGATCTCAATGGATCTTCTTCTTGGATAAATAAAGGTTAGATAAAATAAAGCCAAGGGGGTGATAATTCCTTGGAGTCAGTGCTATAAGCACTGTATTTTCATATTACAGTCAATTTACACACAGTGGTCTTAAAAACCCTGATTAGTGGTCAAGTCTATTAGAATAAATCACATTATCATGTATTATTTTAACTTCTTGATTTTTGTCACTATCTTTCAAGGTACCACAATGGGACTTTACTGGACAGGAAGGTGTACAAGTACGAAGAGGATCTTATACTGCGGGACCTGAAGATGGAGCAATCAGGACAGTATTACTGCAAAACCAGCAGCCCCGCAGGCAGCATCAAGTCCTCTCCAGCCTCACTTACTGTGATTGGTATGTTTAATCTCACACTTCTTACTGAGAAAGTCTATGTAAACACAAGTGTGGCCTCCACCATCACAAGGTTTAGGACAAGACAAGAGGAAAGGAATACTGCTGTTTTGGGGGGCAGCAATGTGATCACACTAAAATCAAATTTCTCAGAGTCAAAAAGATGAAAAAGCTCACCCTCTATTAAATGCCATGGCAATGTCATAAAAACAGTAATTCATCATCTTCTGCCATAAAAGAGAATAATCTGAAATGATGATAACAAGCAGCGCACAGGGATTACAGCCGAGGATGGCTGGTACCCCAGTGCATTTGGCAATGACGTATTTAGTTATACACAGATTCATGCAAAACCACTGACAAAAAGCAAACAACCACAACTCATTTCACCGTATAAAGAACAGCTGCCTGAAATTGAATACACACTTGAAGAGAAATGCCAGTGCTGAGCTCCAACTAAGTCATCCGCAAACCATGTCCATGCATTAAGAGGATTCGAACAAAACCACAGTGTCCTACAATTGAGGGAGAGAGCAAGTTAACACACTGTTAACTGTCATTTGGAAAAAAACATTACATGTAAAGAAGATTGGAAAATAAAAGTAGGGTTTACACAATTTGGCTGCACTTGGAAGAATATTTCTTATTATTATGTTTAGACTGGTAGAAGCCGAGGCTTTCTAAACAGGCATTCTTTATAGTGTGAGATACCTCTGAAATCATAAAACCTTTAATTAACCAATTTCTGCAGGACATCCAGCGTTGAGGTGAAATCCAAGACTGTTCGTTCCCATTTCCATGTGGAAGAGTTAGGCATTGCTTTATACCTCCAGGAGCTTGTTAGACCGATTAACAAACAGGCTTTTCACGGACGAGCGCTAAAGCAATCCCAGGCCGCAGACAAATTCCTGCACTCATTATGCCAAGTCATTATGGAAGGAGACACTGTTTGTGTGCAGGACAACACCTGCGTCTCCGAGCAGGGTTACAAACATGCCCTACTGTCTCAACCTGATACTCTTACTTTTTCACATTTTACATTAAGCAGGAGTTTAATGTGATGTCCCATAAAATGTGTTAACCACAGTTCATTTAGGTGAATAAAAGTCATAATTTACTATTGAAGGAAACTCACAGTTTTTTGGTAAAGCCATCAGGAGTACAGTAATGATATTTCATAGGCATCACTCTGCTCCATCTGTCTGCAATTATCGACTTACTTAGGAGATGGCAAGCTTAACAAGGATAGTTGAATATAAACTCAACCATGATATCATGCACATGAATTATTCTGCCAATGTCTGGGTGAACAATCACTCTTTCTTTCCAGCTCCCATCTGGATGGTTGGTAAATAAATGTTCTTTTCAACTTCATGTCTAATTACCCTTTCATGCACATTTCGCCGTCCAACTTGGCCATACTTTCAGATTGTGCAGACACCGTGCGTGTGTGTACAAGTACATCATATGTGTGTGTCCATTTATGAAAAATTAAAGGCAGAAAAGAATTCTTCTAAATGTTCCAATTGTAAGCTCCAGCATTGTTAAACAATTATTGAGTACCAATTATTGAGTATCAGACAATTCAATTTTTTTATAGATTTGGAATGCAGAAGTATCTTAACTAGCGACTCTGCTTTATTGCTAAACCCAAACAGATGGCAAAATATCTTTATTTGTGTATTACTGACAGAAAAATCTATCATTCAATCCACAGCAAAAGGAACACCAGCATGCAGTTCAGCACCTGAGATGCACCTCATCAGACTGCCCATAGACTGTGTTCAACCGGGGACCAACTCCAAGTTATACAATGCTGGACGCTGCCTTCACAACAAATGCGCCGGCTCCCTAGACTTTGATACGCGCTGCAGAGATGGAGCCAGATTCTGCTGCGGGGTTGAAAAAATGGAAAGTCGAATCATTGACTGTGGTAGCTACAGCCTCCCTATTCGGGCTGTGACACAGTGCAGCTGCCAGAAATGTGTGCAGCCAACTGTGCTTGTTCGTGGCAGAGTGGTCACGGCTGACAATGATGAGCCTCTACGTTTTGGGCATATCTATATCGGTAAAGAAAGGGTTGGCACGACTGGTTACCAAGGAGGCTTCACATTACAAATTACTCCTGATACACAGAGATTAGTCGTAAATTTTGTTGACCCCAATCAGAGGTTTATTGACACTCCTAAGGTGTTCATATTTGACAAGAAAGGTGGATCCATCTACCATGATGTGAAGGTGATGAGAAAGCAGACACCAATTGATATCGATGCCGGAGAAACCAACTATATTGATCTAGGAGAAATTAAAGATGAGGACCCCATAGGACAGCTGATTATTCCTCCCAATTCCTTCCATAAGGAAAATGGAGAAATCTATGAGGGGACTGTAAAAGCCAGTGTCACATTCATTGACCCTAGAAACATCACCACGGCTGCTGCAGCGCCAGGCGATCTCAATTTTGTGGATGATGAAGGTGACATGCTCCCTTTGAGGACCTATGGCATGTTTTCTGTAGATTTCAGAGATGAGGCCAACAAGGAAGTACTTGGAGCCGGAGCAGTACAAGTCCTTCTTGACACTCAGCATGTCAAAATGGAAGAGCATATTCCCAAAATGAAACTCTGGTCTTTAAACCCAGACACAGGAGTCTGGGAGGAGGAGAGTCACTTTTCATACACCTCAACAACCACTGGAGGTCACGGTAGGAGCAAGCGAGAGGAACGCACATTCCTCATAGGGAACATGGAGATCCGAGAACGTAGGCTCTTCAATTTAGATGTGCCTGAAAACAGACGCTGCTATGTCAAAGTTCGGGCCTACATGAGCGATAAGTTCCTTCCCAATGAACAGCTGGAAGGTGTTGTGATCAGCTTGATAAACTTGGAGCCCAAGCCTGGATATTCGTCTAATCCAAGGGCATGGGGCCGATTCGACAGTGTCATAACTGGACCCAATGGGGCCTGTTTACCAGCTTTCTGTGACATGCAGAGGCCCGATGCTTACACGGCTTATGTGACTGCCATGATGGGCGGGGAAGAACTTGAAGCGGCTCCATCGTCCCCAAAGATGAATCCAAACATCATTGGGGTGTCTCAGCCATATCTAGATAAAATAGACTACCAACGTTCAGACCACGAGGATCCAGCTTTGAAGAAAACAGCTTTCAGAATCAACTTGGCAAAGCCAAACCAGAACAATTTCGATGAGACCAATGGGCCAATATATCCATATCAGAATATGATCGCTTGTGAAAATGCCCCAGTTGATGCAAATCATTTCAGATTCTTCAGAGTCGAAAAGGACAAGTACGAATACAATGTGGTTCCCTTTGAGGAAAACGATTTGACAACGTGGACAGGAGACTACCTGTCCTGGTGGCCTAATCCCCAGGAGTTCAGAGCATGCTTCATCAAGGTTAAGATCCATGGATCTAAGGAGGTGATGGTCAGGTCAAGGAATCTGGGAGGAACACACCCAGAAACAAAAGATAAACTTTATGGCATTAGAGACATCCGCAGTACCCGGGACATGCGCGAGGCCAACACCTCAGCAGCTTGTGTGGAGTTCAAATGCAGTGGCATGTTGTTTGATCAAGCTGAGGTAGATAGATCCCTCATATCAGTTCTTCCACAGGGAAACTGTCGTAAGATTGGCACCAACAGCCTCCTGCAAGAGTATCTCGTCAAACATCCACCAGTTGCTCAAAACAACGAGTCCCATGCATTCAGTATGCTAGCTCCTGTCGATCCTTTGGGACACAACTATGGCATCTACACAGTTACGGACCAGAATCCCAGGGTGGCTAAGGAGATTGCCATTGGGCGTTGCTTTGATGGTACCTCAGACGGTTTCTCTAGGGAGATGAAATCAGATTTTGGCGTGGCATTGACCTTTAGCTGTCCAGAGAGGAAAATTAACAGGGAAAGTCTCTTCCAGCGTCTGCAGACAAATCCAGGTCAGACATTGTCTCAGATGGCAAGGGACATGAGGGAGTTGGATGGTGTACAGGTGCGGAGATCTTCCACCCAGGTGGTGGCCTATCCTTCAGAGCAGCAGGGCAGGACCCAGAGTCGCAGAGTTACCTCTACAACAAGGAGGAGAATGTCCATGCGGACACAGCAGAGACAATAGACGTGACAGGAGGTAGGTTGAGATAAGGTAATTTCATGCATATTTACATCGACGGTAATATCAGAATGATTTATTTGTTCTTTCCTTTTCGTTAATAGGTATTCATTTCAGACTGATATGACAGCATCAAGTCGAAGTCGAGGAAGTAAAAGTTGTCTGTCTGTTGTTGAGTATGAACTCCCTCTTGACTCTGAAAATCACAAACCTGAGACAGCAATGCAGCAAAACCATTGTGTGCTTGAATATATTCATTGGTCTTTTACTTGAAGAAATTGGTACATGCCTCATTAGTCTACTGGTTACTGGCATTTAGTTCATTGATTTCGGTCCAATTTTAGGGATGAATAGACTCAATTGACAGTTGAGAATGTAAGTTTTATATTTTTATAAATCTAATTTGTGGCATTCCATTTGTGGCATTGTGGGTGTTTTTGCTGAATCCTCTAAATATTTTGGTTGAAACTAAAACCTTCAAAAACTGTTAACTCTTAAGCCAGGCCCCAAACACTTCATAATCGGTCATTGCTTTCCATTGAAGTCATACTAGATCAGAATAAAGAAAACATGAGGTACTGCTGTCTGCAGCAGATACTGAGTCCTATTTGCACAAACTCTCCCCCAATGAGGCATGTTTGAAAGAGACAGTGGGGTGAGGCATGCCACCCGGGGAACAAGTCATGATTCTCATTCGCATGCCACATTGCCAACTGTGATCCAAATGTCCTTCCACACCTACTTAGAATGGGTAAGACCAAGCTTTTCACCAAGATAAACATGGATCTCACTGGTATAAAATCAGGATAATTAATTGCAAGGTATGACATCGTTTGCCTTCAGCTCATTTAAAATTACGATAGCACATCGCCATACACAATTTGACTCAAAGTGATATATTCCCCAATATGTACTTGATTCAAACAGTTACAGTGGCTCATTCAGGGTCTAATTTGGCTTTATTTTGGTTGTTGGGTAATGTGTTTACAAACTGTCCCTACATCATGATGTGCAATAACTATAGTATAATTTAACTTGAGAATTATTAAAAGCTTGTAACAAACAAACACAGTACATAGAAAATGCTGCTGTTAAATTAAACATCTCCTGTAGTAGGTAGTGTGGTTGAGATGTTTGTAGGAGATCTTGCACAGGACTCATTCTGAGTGATTTTCAGCAAGTAATTTAACTGCCATTTAATCATTCTTCAACTTTCTGAGCTGCATAGAATCTATTAACCTTTTCATGCTTTGCTGCATGACTCAGTTGATTTTACAATTTGTACACTGCAGTAATCTTTTCAACTTCACAGAGCAATCTTGTTAGTGGGAGTTAAAACTCTCAGAGGAGGTTTTCCCTCATTAACAACACCTAAGGATTCTTTCACATAGAGCGATGATTAAGAAATGCCACGTTACTGGACACTGGCCATGTTTCTGTTAATCATGTTGCTTTGACAGTATGACTAACTGTAGCAGTAAATGTTAACTACACATTTTAAAATATGTTGAAATTGATATTAGACCAACATGAAAGAATAACTGGGTTTATGAAATGAAGAAACTTCAATCTGTGATAAAAGCTCCAAACTTGTTTATCTGCAAAATAGGCTCTTGCAGACCCACGGGAGAAGCTCTTCAAGCTGAACTAATCCAAAAGCAAATAAGGGGGGACCATGGTCTGTGGAGAATTAAGAAAGGCTGACAAGTAAATATAAGACGGCTGCTAATAAGAAAATACATTACAAATTCTCTTGAGAACTGTTAAAACAGTTCACCCCTGACTTTCCTAAACAGTGAAACAAGTGAATTTAAAGTAATCAAATAATCAACAACACGCTGGGCCCAAGAGAACCATGGTCAAACATATTTCCTGTCCAAATGGCGGCCAGCCCATATTACAGTTAATTCTTTCAGTTCAATCCATTTAAGCCTGATTGCATTCATATTCCCAACTGTTTATTCATGCGCTAGAATATGTGCCAATGGGAAGTTGTGTAAATTTTTCACTTTACACTTGAACTAATGCCTGCTAGTAGAGCAGCAGCAGGCTTGTAGAGCAATCTCTTGTCTTTACATTGTGTACTATGAACTTCAGAAAAAAAAAAAGTGACTTGAGCTTGTGATATCATCATCATTATCACTGACGTCTCTAATGATAAGGCCGTTGGTCATGCATGCACAGACTAAACAGTTCAGACCTCCAGATGAAAACAAACATCACCGTGCAGCAGACGCAGCATTCACCCTGTAAAAAGGATGATGATTGAATCCAGGTGTGGAAAGAGATAAGTCCTATAAAAATGCAATGGTGTGCGAGGTCAGCTCAGGAGGCCCAACAGCTGTAGAGCAACTGGAGGAAATGTTAGACCAAAGACATGAGGAGAAAGAGGAGTGAGATTATGTAGTGATGGATTTAATCATTTTGGGGCACTGTTTGGTAAAAGGAAGGGAAAATATTAGTGGCTTTTGGCTTCACAGTCCATCACTTACAAAATCTCGGCCTGCAAAAGTGGTTGCACATGGAAGAATGCAGGTTTTCAGGGGAGAGCGCTTTGACAGGAGAATTGGCTTTTTCAGGAGAAGAAGTTATCAGGGGAGTTTGAAGGACAAGGCAACGATAATAGGCTGAGTAAACCATTATGTAAGGCTTTGCATGGGAAAGTAAGCGGGGCTATCCAAACAGCTTCTTTGTCTTCTGGGGAACTTCAAAGAAGATTAAGGAACCTCTGCAATGTTTGGTTTAATGACTTAAGAAAAAAGTTTCCAAAGTCTTGAGAATCGGATAAAGGGAATTTCAGCCTGAATCCAACAGATAAAACACCAAAGCAGAGATTCATATTTAATGGAAAGAAAATAGGAATCTCATTGAGCTTCTGTGGGAATAGTAACAATCATAACAACTGTTTCATTTTACAAGGAGACACTCTATGTTAATATCACAAACGCAGCTTGATGGAGCTTCTTGTGCTTTTGTTTTATTCCTTTCAAGGCACCGTTCATCATATTAGGTAGTATGCTTATTTGCTTACTTGGCTTACATGAGATTACCCTCATATTTGTAGTATCCATATTATTGAATATGAAACTACAATCAAAAGTCAGTTAGCTTGGCTTGGCGCGCAGACTGGAAACAAGCACTGCCGGCTGTGGCTTCTTACTGTGCCGACATGAGCGTACCATCGATCTTCTCACCTAATTCTCTGTCAGAAAGTGAACACGCAGCTGTTCTTAGGTCTTGCATGACAATTGGCATTTTCGAGGGAAAAATCATGCTTTTGTTATGATCAAAATTTGAAAAACAAATCTGAAGTCGATTTCTTTTCAAACACTTTGCCTGGTTTTGCCTCTCTGTAACAGAGTTTTTGGTGAATGCTTGTAATGCTAATGCGCTATTTAACTTCTGGGCAGAAAAGCACAAAACTCTCAATCCAGAAGAGACCACAAACAATTTAACAGTAACTCGAGCATTAACTGATTCATACGTTTTCTCCTCTGCACGGTCCAGCTGGTCTCAGGGAGATCATAATTTATTCACGAGGTCATCATTGAACTTTTTCACCACTTTCTGGAGTGAAAGAAGAGAGTTGTATATTTGCCACTGTGCTCCAGTAAAAGAACTTTACATACAAACCCTAGATAGTCTTCTCTAAATGCTTTACTATTGCATGGTGATGCCGATCTCTTTGTTTCTTCCTGAATTACATTTTGATGTGTAAATTGTGTATTTTATGAAGTCTACTATGATTGTACAAGCAAGAAACTGTAAATAAATGATTTTGTGTAAGATTTTGATTCATAGTTCTTTCTGAGTTACGTATGTCTCACCACACATTGACACAAAATCAAAGTTGAACAGTTCCACTATGTGGAAGATAATTCAAATAAGTGTTGGTCTGTTTTATAATAAATGCATGACAAGGATGATAACAGAACCATTTTATTATTTAAATTAAATTATACAGATTGCATCACAATGAGCACAGTCTACAACAAATAAAACAACTTACAATTGATAGAAGAAACAACATTTTCAGTTTGCAGATATTAAATAGATAGCTCAAACATAAAACAGAGAAGGAACTGATTTACCAACAAAAAATAGATGCATCTCCATTGTGCATGCCCATTAGCCTGCAGGTGATGAGTTACAATGCACAGTGTGACCTCTGCAGCACATAACAGACAGTTTTAGGCAGAGGAATTATTGTTGTAATAAAGTTGCACAACAGGGAACACATCAGGAAAGAAAACAAGTGCCACAATGTCACAGTCACAGACACCTTCCTGACTCTGTTTTGTATGTCTGCCAGAAAACAGAGCGGACAGAAAATATAATGAGTGACTGCTCTCACCACTAAGGAATTAAGAAAACACACTTGCATCAGTGCATACACACATAAAGGTAGAAAAAAAAACACATCTTTCTTGAGTCAATGGTGCATTTCAGGTTGTGAACCTTCCTCTGGCGCCTCACACTAACCATGTCTTTTATATCCCATTGCGTCAGTCACAGACAAACCTGTCTGTGTACAAGCCAGGGATTGAGAGAAATGCTGATGGAGACATCTTAGCACCAGGACCAGTCATAATTGCAGTGCCCTTCATGTGTGTTCTACTCGCTGGAACTGTATTTGGGTTAAAAACCAATCCATAAACTCAAGATCCTGTATGGGAGTTTATTTTGTGTGACATCACTGGAATACGTGTCTAAATTTATCCAAAGGCCACAACCTATCAAGTGCAACTTCCATGAGACTAAATGTAATGCTTGTTGAGGGCAGGGAAAACCACCATCGGTAGTAATGAACTTGAAATCATTTCATCGTACACACACAGTCCTCCCCTGGAAATAGTAGGAGCTTTAAAGGAAAAGTAGACATGTATTACTTTATTCCAACACAGTGGTTCTCAGTTTTGGAACTCCACGTTTGGCCGCATCCTAAGGTGATAATTGCACATCTTGTTAAGACATCAAGAAGTTCTCTTCAATTTTTATTGGCTTCTTCTTCTTCTATCCATATTTTCCATTTCAGCAATATATTCAAAAATCACTAAATTAAAGGGATAGTTCACCCAAAATTCAAATTTCACTCATTATCTACTCACTGTCATGTCGACTAAGAGCTGTGGGAATTTTCAGAGTCCTCTGTTCCTTCTCTGAGTTACGGGGGGGGGTCCGCACAGCTGTATTTGTCCATATAATGGTTGTCAATGGACACCAACTTTCTTCGTCCAAAAAGAGACACCAAAAAAAATCCAAATACCTCCATACTGCTCGTCTGTAATGTCCCTCTTGTATTGAAGCCCCGAATGAAATTTGACGAGATTTGCATTGACACAGGAAGAGCAGTGAACTGAACAGTGTCCATTCATGGACATTCATCTGAAAATTCTCACAGCTCTTAGTCGACATGACAGTGAGTAGATAATGAGTGAAATTTGAATTTTGGGTGAACTATCCCTTTAAAGCATTAAAAGCATTGGACATTGCATATTTGTAACAATTCCTTATGACCACTAATGAATTTGAATGTAGGACAGGTCATCATTCATCATCTTTCATCATCATCATATAGGAGCAAGTATGAATTTTGAAATAGATGTACAAATATAAAGGTAATATTTCTACCTACTAGGTGTGGTAGTAATTGTCTTTAGGAGTTTTTGAAATGTAATACATTTTAAACAGACAAAACACTTTTACCGATAATCAAATATGCTGGTTAGTTCTAACATCTGCTGAGAAAAGTAAAATATAGTGTATCTGTTTTGCATATTTGCCACTTGTTGGTGTGTTATCAAGGTCTGCAGTGAACTCACAGCTCTTTCTGCTCACTGTCTGTGATGAGTTTACCTGGAGAGCCAGCAAGAATAAATCTGAGACTATTTAATGATGTCATGTCCTCTTCAGTCAGACAGGTCTCTTGATATAGTCCTGAGTCCTACAGCTCTGAGAAAATGACAGATAAGGCTTAGGAATGTTTCAGATGGCCTGGGCTTTGTGGAACAACTCTTAAAACATAGTCTGAGTGAGCTTGCTACAAGCAGGAGTCTCCGATGATGATCGGTCAGTCTGAGGTCTTACCAAGGGCTGAAGGAAGCAGCTGGGCGAAGGTTGTGTCAGCGTTTCTGATCCGCGGGGAAAGGCAGTAAAGAGAGACGACTGCTGTGTTTCACATACACATTGCCGTCCTCCAGTTTGACTTCATACACTTGTTGCTGAAACATAAAAAAAACAAAAGACTTCAGAGCTGGAGAGACACACCACTGTGGAAAGGACAAGAACTAAGCGCAGTAAAAAGATAGTGTATTAACATGAGAAAGGCAATAAATCCTGTGAAAACTGATGCCAAAGACAAAAGAAGAGTTGTTATATTTCACTGTAGTCATGTACAAAAGACAAAGCTGTTTATAAAAATGATGAATGGAAAAGAGGATGAGATGTTTATGGAAAGTGAAGCTCTTGTTTGGACCGCTTATAGATTCACATCCAAACAGCAGAACAGGGGAAGAAAACATATCTGATAGAACAAAAGGAGAAAACATGAGCCTGATTTCAATCAGTAGAATAACCTACATCTAATAAATGTGAATGATTTGAGTGCATTACAGTGTGATTGTTCATATCAACTCCCAGCTGCAGCCAGCAATTGAGGCTTAATTGTATACCCCCTGGGTTTACAATTAAGTTTTCATAGGATGTAAATACACATTAGAGTCCTTATTATAATCAATATAATGCCAGGTGGCTGCAGAATTATCATATATCCTTGTAGCAGAAAAGCATAACAGAAAAGAAAAGAAAAGTACTTATATTTCTGCGACTATGCTGAAATGTGTCTTACATGTGTTTGTACAGAGAATAACAGGGCAATTAAATATTTTGGTGGAAAATAAATAAATAGTAGAGTGTAATGAAACAAAAATGACAGAGTATTTCATAACTGACCTGTAATGAGGTCCCTGACTTTCCAGTCCTGAGGTCAAAGTCATAGTCATGCCAGGGACAGAAGACCTGCAGGACTCCATCAGCCTCCTCAATGTCCCCCTCACAGAGTGGACCGCCTGGGGGAGACAGGAAATCACAGTTTATTCTCAAAATGAATGACTGCTGCTGTCTTCCTTTTGGGAAAATCTGATTGCATAACATGGTGTTTTTCTCCTCGTTTTGCGGAAGATCATCACTCAGACTCTCACATGTTGATGAAATTACATGAATAGGTGCATTTACAGTACTGTACGCTCCTTTGTCTATTGCGTTTAATAGCCATGAGCTGCTCCATAATTACAAAACGAGATGGACTGTAATTCAACTAAAGGGTTAATCTTGGAGCGTCGATAGGTTGTGGCTTTACCGGAGTGTGAACAGCGGGCATCCATGGCAAAGAACTCCCCCTTCACATAGAAGAGGCAGACATCCGAGTCGTAGCCGAGGGAGGAGTACATCAGGCGGCAGCGCTTCTTGGAAAGCTCCGAGGCCGGGCCTATGAGTCTCCATGAAACGCCTTCCGTGTTTCCCTCCTCATCCCCGGAGCCAGAAGCCATAAAGAACGGCGAAATGAACTGCTTTTCTAATTTGCGCTACTACAAGGCGCTTTTTTTCCGCCGTGGCAAACGCATTTGGCAGGTCGCTCGGTGCAAATATTCCATATTAACCACTAGCCCTGGTACCACCGCTACAGTCTGCCTCCATCCGAGATGCAGGCTGCTTTAGAGAGCGAGAGAGCCGGGACATCGTCACACACAAGCAGCGCAGTGCACGAGCAATCCACCGTTGCTCCACTCATCAGCCATATCGACATATTGTTTGTCAGGCATTATAGTACGGGTGTTGCGCACAGATCAACAGACACAGAAAATGAGAATAAATGTTGGTCATTTGCACGTAATATTGAGCTGCTCTGATAATAATCCCAGAGCTCTGCAGGCTGCAGTTTGTAAACAGCGACCCATATGGCTAATCCTTGCCCATGTAAATGACTGCTTCATAATAAATTGACCCAAAAGACCCCCCTTGGGGTCAAACTATAGTGCAAATATAGTCTACTCATTCAAAAAGCTATTTTGGTGGCCCACAGACTTTATTGAGAACACTTACACATGCAGAGTATTGAGTTCCCAAGGCATGTGGAACATTGCTTTTAATGTACTGTACAAATAGTTCAAAACCATTTCTCAATTATCAGTTATAAAGCCTGTTCATTGTTCTTTCATTGTAGACTCCATGCTGTTCTGTGCTCCAGACAGGTATTTGGCTGGCTTCATCCGGCTGACTTCTTTCCACAGTGCAGTTTCTTAACATTGTTACAAATTGTTTGTGAACTTTGCATCTCTGCCAGTGTTTTAGATGCAGAGGCAGGAAGACAGCTGGGTGATGTTGTCTCTCAGTGCAGATTAATTTATCTTTTTAGTCAGCACCACCTTAGGTAGATAGAGATGTATCTTTAAAAAAAAACAGGATCTCCAGTTCTGAGAACCTTTTTGTGTGTGTTAATAACTCAGAATTGTCATCAGTGCGTTAAACTGGACCCTCAGTAACAGTGACGTTGAGCTGTGTGGCACCTGAAAATCTGTCCATTTGGCAAATAGCAAAAAGCATAAATACATATAGGCCTATGATGACCTGTATTTCTTCAATTTTTATTCACTTTGTCTCCATCACTTAATTGTGCCAGTAATAATGCTGCTGGCAATTTAGTCTCTAAGTAATGTGAGTTGCTGTCTAGACTGGAGTGATACATAACAGAGGCCACTTGTTCTGATTCCTGACTTTGAGAAACCGACTCATGTAAGGCTGCAGCACGAGTGCAGATGTGAGCAGTAATGCCGTGAAAGCTTGTCATGGGCAGGAAGAAAGAACGCTACTGCGTCTTGTCAGAAGTTGGATCCCAGTAAATGTGAAGGCAAATCACTGAAGAACAGGGGAAGCCAGTGTAAAGAAACCTGAGCTACAATGAGTGACAGAATTCTCAAATATGTTGTATGCTAAACTGAATGCTTAAAACAGACTAACAGGAAGGTTTATCATTGTAACTCATTCTGTGCAAGTTTCCACAAACCTGCTATATAGATGCAGGTGTGAAGACTGATGAAGCATGTCCACCAAAGACTTATGGGCTGGAATGGTATCACTTTGCATAATAACATTGTGGTTATTTGTGTTTTGTTCTTGCAGAGATTCCCCAACAATAGACATCACAAACCCGCTCTGCCTTGTCCATGCCTCAGCATACCCACGCACACATGCACAGATGCATAATAATAGTGCATGTGTTTCAGGCAGTGTAGTATTCAAACATATCATGAGCTTTACAGAATTCATTCAATGCAGCATTTCTGGAAATACCCAGAATGAAAGCCCAAACAACCAGCAGTGAAGCACAGCTGGGAATATTTTGGCATATGCTGATTATCACACAGGTAGGTTTGAGTGCAGCCTCCATTCATACAGCAGGGTTATATTGGAAAAACCCCAAAGGTGTTTATTTTCAACAGTGCTGCCAAGTATTACTTTATTACAGGGTGGGGTCCTAAGGTTATGAAATAGATCGTTGAGAGGTGCAGCCAAAAAAACTGTACTGCAAAATGGACAGTCTGCAGGTTTGAGGTGGCAAGAGACAAACTGACAGTCATCACCAGCAGCTCTGCTTTGGCACCTGCAAAGGTGAGAAAACCTGCTGGGCAACATACTGTGGATCTCACAAAATGAGCTCCAGGTGATTTGAACTATTAGAGAAAAAGAAATAATTAGAGAAATCAAAATGATGCATTGTGGAAAATCTGAATCAGCAGGCTGGGATGGGATTAATAAACAAAGCTGCAGACAGTGGAGAAGCAGGCCAAAGTAATCACAGGAGTATTGTAATATCCATAAATTTCTATGTTTTCCTGATGCAGTACTCTGACCACTGGACAGCGTCACTATTTGCATGGGGCAAAATTTTGGTGTAGCGAAAGTCTGGCTCAAATAAAGAGATATTAGGCCGAGAGAGGAGCCCAAGCTCATCCATCATTAGCCTCGTCTTGTCCACAAACCAGCAACCACCCTCAAAAGTCTCTTCACTCATCGGCCAAGGATTGATGGAAGACCAGCTCTCCAGCCAGTGTGGTTTTCATTAGCTCAGCAAATGCTTCGGCCAAACTCAAACACCACTACCTGCTTGCTTTGCTCCATGCTGTAACACATCATTTCCTTCACGTACCTCTTGATTCATTAACCGATATGAAGACAGGGTGATTTAAAGCTCCTGCAAAGAGCTCATGGAGAACAAGGATTACACTATTGCTTGCTTGGTGCCTGATGCCCTCGATGACTGTGGAACATGAATAGCCATAATGCAGTTGTGTCGCTTCAAATGCAAATCCAGACTCAACTTTGATGTTAAAGTGAACAGGAAACTGAAGCCACAACTGGCTCCTCAGCTATAGTCCCAATGTCTGCCTTCACAGACTCACAGACCTGCATTCCCCATAAGCCCCAAGGTTCAGTGGTGTCCGACTGTGAAAACGATAAGTGGTTGAGAACGCTTTCATAAACTTTTCGAGCTCTTTATGCACACTTTATGTAAGTCTGCAATGCTGCTGACTTTGCTTTAGGGAAGAACCCACAATCCATAGCCCCTCATGTTAAAAAAATGAAATGACGAGTAGTCTGAAATGATCAAAAAGCAAGTTTACATATAGCAGTCTCATCTTACCTCACATAATTAATATAGGGTGTTATTATACACAGAAGGTGGGCAACATAGGCTAAAATCAATTGTCCATTCTCTGGACTTGCAGACAGAGCCCCCGCAGACATCACTCAAACATACCGTGATGTGATCTCCATCACTGTGTCAAGTCTGTGATGGCTCGAGATTACAAATGGATAAAGTGCACATGAGACGGGACGTGAGACCTCACTCATTCTCGTCGTGATGAATCAAAATTTCCAGATCCTGGTGCCCATTTCACAGTATTTATCTCAATGGTTCCTAAAGGTGTTGACATTTGCCATTTTTGCAGCGTACTGTATGCACAAGGTCTGCTGCTTTACTTAACACTGCTTATATTATATTCAAACCAGACATATATCATGTCTCTGGACTGCATGTGAGTGATTTTTTGAAGTAGCAGTTTTTTCAGAAGTGTGCACGTCAGCGCCCTTCCCTGCACAGGGAGGTGACAAGTGTTTTTTTTTTTAAGGTTACTCGCATTCACAGAGGAGACTCTTAAAGGGATAGTTTACCCAAAATTCAAATTTCACTCATTATCTACTCACCCTCATGTCGACTAAGAGCTGTGAGAATTTTCAGAGTCCTCCGTTCCTTCTCTGAGTTACGGGGGGTCCGCGCAGCAGTATTTGTCCGTATAATGGTTGTCAATGGACACCAGGTTTCTTTGTCCAAAAAGACACACCAAAAAACATCCAAATACCTCCATACTGCTCCCTCTTGTGTTGAAGCTCCAACATGAGAAATTGTTCCGCCGGTCAGTGCAAATCACGTGAGAATTGCACTGACACAGGAAGATCAGTGAACTGAGACACTGGGAGCTTCCATTACAAACAAGCTTAAAATATAGACTTTTTTAAGGTATTTCAATGTTTTTTGGTATATCTTTTTGGATGAAGAAACCTGGTGTCCATTGACAACCATTATATGGACAAATACTGTTGCGTGGACCCCCCCGTAACTCAGAGAAGGAACGGAGGACTCTGAAAATTCTCACAGCTCTTAGTCGACATGAGGGTGAGTAGATAATGAGTGAAATTTGAATTTTGGGTGAACTATCCCTTTAAATCTCAGCAAAACATCAAAAATAGTAGAATAAAATATGTTCAATAATAATTGATTATGATTCTTTCCTTTCATATCATTAAATTCATATCCCCATGGGTAAGGGTTCAGGTTAGAGCAGTGGCGTCATTTCAGTTGTAGACAAGGTATGGCAAGAGCCAACCACTACCCGGGGGGTGCGGGGGGTGTCACCCCCCGGCCGAAAATTTGTGCGCATTGTAAATTGAAAGGCAGCAATCTGGTGTGATTTGAGAGCAAAATCACAAAGCTTTCTCAATGCTATGGATTGGATGATACTCACAATACCCCACACAAGGGTTCACAATATAACTTATTTATCTTTGGAGAATAAATCATTAGTGGGGTCTGAAAAAGTCAAACAGAGCTCTGGTAGCTGATGTAACAGTGTGATAAATAATTTCCCTGGACAACTCAAGCTCACTCAAACTCATTTGACACTTTTTCTCAATTTCCATGTGTTTTCCATGACTGGATAATCATTTTCCAGGTTTTCCAGGACACATGGGAATTTTCAACAAGTATCTTCTTGTTAAAATCCATTTGTAAATTGCTAATCTCTGAAGACAAATTAATAGGCTATTTGAAGTTGATCCACTCCGTAAAATGTGTATCCTGTCTCAATTGCCATTTCTTTTGTGTCAACAAATTATTGCCAACATGAGTTTATTCACTGCTAATCTACAGTACATGTCTAGAACAGCAAAGTCAGAATAAATTAAATCTGGAAACAAATAAAAAATTTCACAGCTGCTGTGATTCACTACATTCAGGTAGTTAGACAGGGGTTTGGGACTTAGTTGTCTCAATTACAAGTTTTTAGTGATTTGTGAGCAGATAAACAGCCTCCACGCTCCACAGACAGCCGTCATTAGCAGCAGCTTCGCAGTGTTTCTCAAAGAGCTTTCATTTTATTCCTACTATAAGTAGCTAACTTAGCCAAACAAGTAGGCTACAGAATGACTCATATTAAGCATGTGGCTTATAACTCACCAAGGTTTTAGTCGCTTCACATTCACGTCTGTAGTACATGGAGTTATACATCTATGAGGTTATACATCTTGTTCAGTTAGCGTGCACTTTACGCGCTGTGTCTGTGAGAGCGCACGGCGCGAGGCAGCCCCGCCCCTCAGTGAGAGAGAGGAGCAGGAGCGACAGCATGGTGTTCAGTGAGAAAGAGGCAACACTATCGCGAATCGGTCACAGAGAATTACAACAGGCCACTGTACGCCGTTGTCCCGGTACGCCAGGGGTTAAAATCTATATGTGTCAGTACTCCGAACATTTTCTTCCAAAGTCAAGGTATGGCGAGTGCCATAGACCGCCATACCCAAATGACGCCACTGGGTTAGAGGCGCTTTAATGGGTTGTTTGAAATTCTTGGATTATGTCAAGCGCTCACTTTAAAATACATTTTAAAGAACATACAGTACAGAAGTCTGGCACAGGCTCCTGTCCCATGAAGTATTTTGAGCCCTCCTGCACTGAAATATTTATCCTGATCTATAACACACACACACACAGTCAACACAGAGGCTTATGTCCAGGAGGTGAATACAAAAAAAAAAAACTCCAAACAACAAGAGAATAACTGGAACTCTTTTTGGACGGATACCACTCAAATCCAAGTATTTGTGCAGTGGGATATAACATTTGTCAAGAAGGAAATCCTTCAATTATATGAGGGATGGGATGGAGGTAACTCCACAATCCCCTCTCCCCCGATCTCATAAAGGTTTGATGATGTTTAAATCTGCTTACTGGGGAAGGATCTTGTTCTTAATAGTGTTCATGAGACCTCTCTGTGATTTGTTTAGCTGTGTTTACGGGCGCATCAGGATGTTGGAAAACATGGCCATGGTTGGGGAACGGTGTTTGCACTACCTGGACCTGTAAAACAGTTTCTTTCACTGACTGTTATGTGACCATGCAGAGCAATAATCAGATCTAATGACAAATGAATGATTGCTCACACCTTTACACATCCACAGTATTAAATTGCTGGCAGCAGTCCTTGCAGAGTGAAGGCATCTTTTTGGCACTTTCCAGACGCAAAGCGTGCCTGAGTGGAGGAAAAAGGGTGAAAGGCAAGATGACTCATTGGACCAAACTGACGTCTGAATTATGGAAACTTGCAGAAAACAGGACAATGTGCAGACCTCTCACTGCTAACTGGCAATCGGGTGGACATGACACCTCTGAAGGGTGATTTATGAATGTGATTTAAACTCTTCAAGGTCAGTCATTTTTCACATGTTGCTGTGGTTAGTTTCTCTACCTCAATCACTCCATTTACTTGTGTGAATCAAAACTCAAACAAAAGAATAAACAAAGTTTGAAGTATTGATTAATGGTCCTGCTGATTCTCTTGAGATTAGACTTTATTAGAGTGATCGATGGCATTGAAAAGTTAGTGAATGCTGACACTTGCTAATCTTTTCTCTCTCAAGTCTACTTCCTATTCCTTCCTACTTCATATCAACATTTCTCTGCAAACTCTAGCATTCTTAAAGGGATAGTTCAACATTTTGGCAAACTGGCCCATTGCCATAATCGGAAGCTTATTAAGCGCAGTTTCAGGAGCAGGAGAACACACCAATCACAGCTCTCCGAGCCTCCTACTTAAGCAAACCAAACCCTCCCCCTCAGTCTCTCGATCCTGCATTCGCATTCCCTCCCTCCCGCCCTGTCTGTTTGTGTTCTCTCTCTCCTCTCCTTTAGGTCAGGGGGGTTCACAGCTGCCCGGGCGCCACGAAGAACCTCCAAACCTCCCCACACCGCTTACCACGTCGTTCCAATCCATGTCATCCATCCTCCTACCATGTCGTACCAATCCATGTCATCCATCCTCCATCATCGTACAACAAATCTCCGCAAACGTATCTCCATCATCGTACAATAAACCTTCTCAAACGTAGCTGATTGTTGTGTGATCCTTGCTCGTGAATCGCTATAGTCATAGAAGTAGGTTCGTTACCTTTAATTGTCGGTGTAAGCTATTTTTAGTATGGCAGAGCGGAGCAGCAGCTCAAACAACAACCCAACAACTCAAAAACGGTGTCGTGGACACGTTGTGAGCTGCACAACCACCACGCTATGAGATAATAACGTAATGTTATGAGACGGAGCTGTTTTAGAGGTAAATTCATGCAAAACCACTGATGCGTGTTGCGTTCAGGGACAGTTTTTCAGTAAGCAGTCTCTGTATTTACCTGGAAAATGGCTCCGTTTCATATCGTTCCATTATTATCTCATAGCGTGGTGGTTGTGCAGCTCACAACTTGTCCACAAAAGCGTTTTGGAGTTTTGGGATTTTGTATTTGATGAGTTTGATGAGGGAAACCAAGAAATTCCCTTAGCCTCTATAGCGTAGCTCTTAGCAGCCTGCTGCTCCGCTCCGCCGTTCTGAAAATAGCTTACACTGACAATTAAAAGTAACGAACCTACTGCTATGACTATAGCGATTATGGCAATGGGCCAATTTGCCAAAAATGTTGAACTATCCCTTTAATGCTACTTAACAATGTCATTTCTCGTGGATAAAGGTTTGTGATGGAGTCCTGGAGATGCACCTTGTGTGATGTGAAGTGATTCTGTATGACATAATTTCTTTAGCAGTGTTTAGTGTTAAGAAAGGTTGACAAAAAGGGGGACAAAGAGAGACTTGAACCAACTTTCCAAATGGCATCGCTGAGTGAAATGCATCTTAGCTGACCTGCACACATCTTAAACTTTAGAATGTTTTTCTGTGACCAGTTTGTAGAGGAAAGACATCATTTAATTGTACCCATGAGAAAGCAAGGGCATGACATGGAGTCGCTGAGTCACTCTCTGTAAAGTCTACCCCCCCTCTCTCCACCTCCACGGCATACATGTCTGCAGGAGAGATCAGACTATACTACATTCCTTCCTTCATGTCCTCAGTCCTGATTATATCCAGACACAATACGTCTTGTTCCTCAAGGTTCCCAGCTTAGCACACAGACTGTTGGGGAGTTAGGATCTGAAAAGCAAAGAGGCAAGAGTTCACCATCTGAAAATGCAGATGTGTACCTATCATGACGTGCCGATGGTGATAGTTTTATGGTGTGCCATGTGGTTTATGATTGTGTTGACTGGAAAAAAAAATAGCGTATGGTATATGATGTTGATTAGGCACTGTGTAGTTTTCAAGAAGCCTGGGACTCAGTCCAACTTTTTCAGCAAAATAATCATAATACACAACCATACATGTTGATATTAAATAAAGGATCTACATCCATGCTAGAAGCTCTGTGGTGCTGTAAGTTTGCACAGAGGTGATTGGGTATTGGATCCAGTGAGAGCAAAATGATGCAATATGATAGTGTCCTCACTAATTTCAAATAGACACCCTTGTCATTATACAACAACCACTTTGCAAGTAAACCTGGCCGTCTGTGTTGGTTTTAAAATGAGGAGCAATTAAATTCACTGTTGGCACGCTATCACAGGGCACTGGAAAGTGTTTGCACTGAAAAACCTGGTCTGAAGTCAAAGGTGCACATCATCATTCAGGTCACAGGGCAAACATTGAATCATACCCAAAAGCTCAGAGTAAATAAATGGGGAAAAAAATGAGGTTCTGCAGAAGTGTTCCTATTTACTGGTAAATCTGTCATAATGTTTCGCATTCATCCACCTAGTTTGTCAACAGTTTCATTATGAACTGAAAATGTATTTACACATTTCATAATAAAACATAAAGATGTCAAACATTGTGATTTTCTGTGCAGCGCTGTGATTGGCTCAGCCCCTCTTCACCCTGCGGGACGCACAGAGTTGCTGCATGAGTGTGTGCTGGGACTGAGCTCACAGTCACAATATGTAATCATTACTCTGCAGGAAACACTGACTACATCATTATAATTGCAAAGGTGCAAGCACACCAGACGTTTCAAAAGAATGGGAGATGGCATTGTGATTGTGGTTTATTACAGTTTACACACAAAACATTTCCACTATTACTCGAGAGATAATTTTGAAGTTTGAAAATACCAAAATGTTTTATGGACATGTAAATGCATCTGTGCCATGCTATTTGGACTGTTAACATAGCACTCTTTGGTTGTCTAAAGCATACCAAACATTAATTAACCTGAATTGGACAAGGTCAAACTTTGACCAACCTAAAAGTTCATTTGATCACAGAAGTAATTACCACTCACTTGTCCTGTGGATATTTGCACCTGGTGGTGGTTGGTGGTTTGGGCTGAGAGGGTAAGCAATATTTTATATTTGGCCAGGCATAATATCTTTTTTTGTGTGAATTGACTTAATTTTGTCAGTTACATGCATGTGTCACAAAATGAAATGCCCATAAAGACTTAATAAAACTGAATGAAAAAACAGAAAACTCTAGAGTTTTAAGTTATAAGAAACAGATGAATAATACATCCTATTTCATTCATAAAGTCAAAAAGAAGAAAAAACACTCACTGTGTCACTGTCTACACACAGATAGTGTTCACAGGAAGTTCACAGATCTGCACACACACACACGCATGCACACACCCACACACACTGCATGTAATTATGAGACCAATTTACCCAGTGGAAATGACAAAAAATAAGCACATGTTGTACTTTTAGGGCAAAAACGCGCAAACACCCACAGAAAGACAAGGCTATACAAAGTAAGTCACCTTCCTTCCTGAGATGGCAGTTTGCAAAAGAAGCAGAATTGACATCGTCACCAAATGCATGATGCATTCAGATTAAAAACACATTTCGTGCTGAGTTTAGTCAAGGAAAAAAAAAACTGGCAATTCCAGCTTATAAGAAAGAAGGTAAAAGAGACAGAAACTGTTTTTGGAACATTGCATTTGAAAGTGGCCCATGGAGACAGTAAGTCTGTTCCCATCTGTTGCTATCAACACCACTGACTGACTGCTGCTGCAGATTCCATCTCCGACTCAAACTAAGTCTTATTTTTCCTCTTATGGATACTTCAAGCCTCACTGATCTGCATGCGACCCATAACAGCCCTCTTAGAGAGAGACACACTGCACTCCCTGGCCCTCAGAAACAGACATGGGACGTTTAACGAAAGAATATTACAGTCTGGAGCACGATGGATCAGGGCCTGGATAATGGAGGCCAATGGATTTCTCACTGAGTAAACAAAAATTTAATTCATCTGTTTCTGTCCTGTGTTATATTAGAAACAGATTATAGAACAGTGCAAATGATGATGCCTCCCAGGTTGTTAGCTCGAGAGACATGCATCTCCCAAGTTGGTTCGCTCAAGAGATTCTGCCCTGATTACACTCTTGCATCAATAGATCTACTGTAACATGTTCCTCAGTTTCCATCAGAGAGGATGGGCTAATTGCCAGCCCAGTGGAAATGTAAAAAGGGTCACTAAAACAACACAAAACTGGACTTGTCCAAGCTGAATGTAAAGATTTAAGACAAGAAAGCTCAGCTCAAAGGCCATTTTCCAGCCCATGATGGCAAAGATGAAATCTGCATTGGCCTCCAGCTCCAAACCACATCACAGCACTGACTGCAGGCTAACGGCCTCTACAGCCACGCTGCTTCATGTGGGTATGGAAGTGCACAGGACTTAACGGTGCAGGGAGTGGGGAACCCATCCATCTGGGAAAGTGAACATTCAGAAACAAAGGCCTTGTGAAGTGAAATTCATCATGTTAGCTGCTTTTTGCTGCATCTTCAGAAAGACCCATATAATGTTCACACGAAATGCTGCTTTTGTGCCAAATGTGAATCCAGCCACAGATTTTAGGATTTTCTAAAGGATTGTCGTTCATAGTTGAAACTATACAACAAACATACAATACAATACAAATAGGTTTAGTGCCCCCTGTCTGATCACTGGTGTCAAAAACAGCGAAAAGAAGCAGCTCAGTTGCTGTCACGGAAACATGTGTTGTGCTGTCAGATATCTGCATTGACATAAAACTGTTACCATCCAATCACAGTCAACTGTATTATAAAACAGTAAAAAGTAAAATGTGCTAGATTAATGTGTTGGAAATGGCAACATTATGTCATAGGATTGTTATAGCACTGTACAACAGCAGCTCCGTACTGAACCAGTGAACCATATTTTAAAACGTTGAGCATCACGAAATGCTTCTGCACGGCATGTTTTGCAAAATGTACAAATCACTTATCGCCACATCTCGTGTGAAATGAACTGATGTGTGAAGCGGCAGAGTTCACAGGCATCCATCTCAACTCATTGCGGAGTTTCAGTGAGACAGTGGTCTGCACCAGATAGATTAGTGATACCTCTGAAAAAACTTCATTCTATCCAGTGACCCGGTTTTAAAAGGGAATTCAAGAGCAGAGCAGAAAGTGTGATCTGGGGGAGCTCAAAAATAAAATGCACTTCTATTGTCCATCCACATTTTTTTAATGAAATTTTTGCAGACTCTCCTTCGTTTTCTTTCCTCCCTGTTATCTGATAAACGTAGACCTCAGTGCTTGTGTTTCACTTCCTCGCGCTGTGTAGGATGCCGATCTACAGCATATGATTGCTCTTGATATTTGAAGTGGTAAAAGAACTTCTACCATTGATATGTCATGGTTATATAAGTTATGGTAATATATCTGTGATGTCCAAACAGCAGGACTGTCATTGCCTGGCTATGACAACGAGTCACATGCATGGTATATATTTTTTTCCCTATGAGATAAAATTTCCTACTACATATTTATACTGTACTTGTAAAGCTTTTACATGTTTTAAACATGGCTGTAACCACGTGCAACACTTGACTGCTCCTTTAAATATATTTTGTGTAAAACCTTATCTCCAATAACAATGGCTGGTCGCTATGATGCCTCTCAACAGTAAACAAGTCTAATTTAAATCACAATGCACTGCTGTGTTAACACACTATGACCATCGTTGATATTAATGAGGGGTCTATTCTAAGCGGTTTGTTATTCGTTGCACGGAACAGCTGGAGAAACTGTGAGGATTTACTGTTTTATTACAGCACTTCATTCTACATCTGGAGCTTCATAATTTGCCCCACACTTCAGACACCTCTTGTTTTCCACATGTTCCTACATTTCACTTCAAATCTAGCGACTATAATAAGTTGCACCCGCTAAAAACTAGGTCAGGGTAGGAGCTACCTGGCTGGAATAACCTATTGCCCAGGGAATCCTTCGTGTCTTTCTGACTTTCCTTTGAGTCCGAGCTATGAGCATTAAAGTCGCAGTGGAACAATTAATGAGGTGCTGAGTATCTTTCCAGTCTGATATCTGAAGGGCCAAAGGTCCAGTGATTGCTCAGTTCAATACTTCCAAAAGTAACTGAAGGGAAAAACATCCATCCATTCTGGCCTCTGAACATGTATAATTGAAAATATGGCCACAAAGATAAAGATAAAAGAGGTGGGGTACGTATATTCAGCTTCTCAGCGACTCTGGAGGAAATGGTTTTGATATCAATCAATATTTCCTGTGAACTACGAGTGCAAGAGCGATCCAAACTGACATCAGTTATTTGTGTACTGCTTTTGTTTGCTACCACGTCTCAGATCATGTCATAGATATCGGCAGCTCTGACACACTTGACCTCGATATGCAACCTCATGCATGCTCATCTTTTTACTCTCTTAGCTTTGACTTGTATCAAAGGTTTAGAAGGGTAAAAGGTGGATAAATGAAAAAGAAGCGCAAATGAAATAAACACGGAAATGACTTAAACAAATGTGGATAATATGAAATTTCCATTTGAACCAAGTTAGAAATGAATTCCTGTATGGGCTTGCTGAATCTGTACTTATTGTTTAAAGCTGCAGGTGAATTCTAGCCGTCTCTCTCGCTCCAAATACCTTCCCTCAGTCCTGACTGCTACTCTTCTTTTCCACAAATGATACTGCATGTGCAGCTAAAACACTGCTGCAAAGTTAGCGTCCTCAGTCAACACTTTGAACAGTGGGTGTCGACACATAAGTGTCATGCAGTGTTTAAAAATTGTCTGGTATTGCAGATGTTTGAGTGAGCTGTTACGATATTCATTTTTCATTTTGACACATTATCACTTCAGATTTTCTCAAATCAGTTCCAGAATGACAACTTCATTCATGATCATTCATGAATCTTACCTCACTGCTGCTGCATCTGACCCCAGGCGTAATCTGTTTTATTTCATAATTTGTTTTGCCAGATCATGAGCAGCCTGTAAAATGAATTCTTAGATACCTTGAAAGGAATATGATACTGGAACTGCTTCTGAAGCAGGACAGATGTTTTAGACATGAATCACTGTTGCAAAACAAGTTGTTGTTCTTCCTTCAAGCATGTGAAACTAATGAAGTACAAGATGACACGGTGTTACTTTCCAGTGTTTATAGTTCTGTTATCCTGTGGCCCAGGCTTGGCTGCATCGAAACAAAGGGCATGGGCACTGTTCATTAGAACATACTCATTTGCATGAGTATCTACTGAATATTAAAGGGATAGTTCAACATTTTGGCAAATTGGCCCATTGCCATAATCGCTATAGTCATAGCAGTAGGTTTGTTATCTTTAATTGTCGATGTAAGCTATTTTTAGAACGGCGGAGCGGAGCAGCAGGCTGCTCAGGGCGATGCTATGGAGGCAAAGGGAATTTCCCAAGAACTCAAAAACGCTGTCGTGGACACGTTGTGAGCTGCACACCACCACGCTATGAGATAATAACGGAACGTTGCGAGACGGAGCTGTTTTAGAGGTTAATTCATGCGAAACCGCTGATGCGCGTTGCGTTCAGGGACAGTTTTTCAGCAAGCAGTCTCCGCATTTACCCTGTATTTACTGTACCTCGAAAACGTCGCCGTCTCGTAACGTTCCATTATTGTCTCATAGCGTGGTGGTTGTGCAGGTCACAACTTGTCCACGAAAGCGTTTTGGAGTTTTGGGATTTGGGGATTTTGTATTTGATGAGTTTGATGAGGGAAATCAAGAAATTCCTTTAGCCTCCACAGCATAGCCCTGAGCAGCTCACGGCTCTGCTCCGCCATTCTAAATATAGCTTACACCGACAATTAAAGGTAACGAACCTACTGCTATGACTATAGCGAAATGGCAATGGGCCAATTTGCCAAAATGTTGAACTATCCCTTTAACAGTATATCTCATCACAAATGTCATGATGCCGTGTGCAATTTCTCTATACTTTTGTTAGTTGATTTAAAACTGCTCCCATGGTAGCCAGAGGCGCATACAAGAAGGGGATTTACTACTTTCTTGTTTCATGTTTTGCATCATATAATCAGCTATTAAACACAGGATAAAAATTCTACGAAAGGAGAATATCAGTTATCACTATGTTCTACTCTCAGTGAGATAGGCAGCATGTGGAGACAGGCTATCAACCACAGACAGAATCAGTCATCTTGACACTCAGTTATTGCAGCAACGATATAGTCAAGAACTGGTCATTGCTTTGCACAATATATGTGTAAATATGAACTATGAGAACAGATACATTTGGGAATAGTGGTGAAATATCAGTTGTCTCATGCATTCATGTGTTTCTCCATTGAATGTTCTTCTCCACCATCGTCCTGTTTATCCCCTGTCTTTTCTCATTACCTTTTGAATAGCAAGTCTAAATAGGTTTGATTTACCAAGCCCCGTGGAGTCAGAGAGAGGTCAGTAAACAGCAGGTGTGACAGTGATAAATAACAGCCATTAGTGAGTGGCTGAAATGTTGATGTCATGCTACTCAACTACTAAATTATTAGAAACAAAGATCACCCAGGTTTTTGTGGAGAATAGAACAACAAATAATAAAAAGTTATTCTGACAAGGGGAAAGAAAAAAAACATTCAGCAGCTTGGGCTGTCATAGGCTTCAGCAGTAACGTTGGTTAGGAGCATGAAGGATCTGCAATGTACAGAGAGGCTCATTATAGTGTTATTGTTGTAACTTTGACCCCCGGTTGAATGAAGCAGAAACGTTGGAGCGCATTTGTGGGAGCAAGGGTGGTCTCTGGGAGAAAATGACCCATGTTGCATTTTCATTATGAAAACAATACATGAGAGGAGACGCAGAGCATGACTCGGAGAGTATACGCACAAATGAACACACACACAAACACAGTCAGTAACCCCCACTCGGGCCCATCCCAGCCCCTACCCTCCTGTCTGATCACAGCTGGCGGGAATCATCAGATAAGAAGTACTCATCTGTTTTCTCCATTGAAAGAAAACAAAAAAAAAACTTTAATGACAAACACAGGCTGTCTGACTCCTCTTCCACCCCAAGGCAGGCTAGTCTAAAGATACACACTCTATTGTTCTCACTCTCATCCCCTTTATCCAACTCCTGTCTGTCCACTGCATATCAAAATACCTGCCTTTTCTTAATAACTTGTTATTTATAGGGATGCACCGATACCGATACTGGTATTGGGTATCGGTCCGATACTGTTCGGTGAACTTTACCGATACCAAGAACCAATACCAGTGCATGCAATTGCTCTGCGTGAAGACCATCAGACGGTGGCTTTGCATCTTTGTTGTATTTTTTTTTTAGATCAGAGGCTTGTTACAACAAATTTTGTTGTAACAAGCAGAGAAGAAAATAAAACTTGTCTTCCAATTCATTGCATTTTGCCGAATTGTTTGTTTTTTTGCTGTTGTAGAAGGATCGGCATCGGTACTCGGTATCGGCAAGTACTCAGATCCAAATATCGGTATCGTATCGGTTTGAAAAAAAAGTGGTATTGTGCATCCCTAGTTATTTATTTCATTTCATAACCTTTATTTAGTCTCGGAGATATATTGAGGAACAACCTCATTTGCAATATAGCCGAGATTTATATAGCGTCTTTCAAAATACCCAAGGGTCTCACAAGTGACAGCCAAATACCAAGAATACCAGTGCCCCTTTCCATCTAATGGGACCAATCTACTGAAGGTTTCCTGTGTAAAAGTGAACCTTGGGGAATTGGGCACTGAGAAGCTTGGCCCTGACACAAGTCTTTCTGCAGAGGGATTCCTGCTTCGCACAAAGGGCGGTAGTTGTCACTAATCAGAAATATCTTTATGCAAAGTTCCCACATTGCAGAATATGACAATGACACGTTCTGAAGATAGACGGTTTAACAACGTGACCTGATTCATATCTCCACTACAGAAATGAAAGAAAAGGCCTCGAATGCGGTGGGAACTTCTAATCTCAAAGTTTAATACACACACTACATGAATTCATTCACACATCAAATCAGAAGCACGCATGTAAAAACAAATTCCAAATGACGTTTTGTGAATTTCACTTAAGCTTTCCCCAAAGCGCAGGGAGATTTATGGCTTAGAGGATGAAGCTAAACATCAAAGACGGTACCTGTCACCCTGTTCCTCTGCACACCAATCCTTCTTAGGGTATCAACTTTTCCAGTTCCACGTTACTCCTTCACTGATATATATGGGGAAAAAAGTAGAAAAATGAAAAAAAAAATCTGATCCCTGCTCAACATAAAAATAGAAATGGATGTTGAACTAAAATATGGTGAATACCATGACCCAATATGACACTGTCAGACCAAACAAGTCCTAACTTCCACATCTGGCACTTGGATTACTTCCCTGAGCTATATGCTAAAGGAAATGTCTAAATATCAGTTTACCATTCCTATTAATTACATCTGACCTTCAATTTGCCCTCCATGAGAAGGGTTGATGTATTAGTCTCATGTTGCCTGCTTACAGACCTCTTTGCACCACTGTGAAAACCTATACAGCACCATTTCAAAGGTGTGTTTTTGTTTCCACGCTGTTTGACCGACATCTTTTTCTTTCAGAGACGCTCGATGTGGTCAGAACACAGGATCGGAGACAGACAGACTAATGAGGAGACAAAGCTTTTCTGTATGTGCGAATTCAGAGAGAATAATTCTGTGTGTATGTAGAGGGTCAGTTGTCACCCTCCATTATATCTCTTATACCCCGAGGGCTTGCATGGTTCAGACTCAAGAGATCTTTTTTTAAATCTGCATATTTTGATAACAAATAAAAACTTAGTGCAACTTTTTACATTTTAAAATGTAGCAATCGGCCATTTGCTGAATTCTTCTCATGAACAGTGAATTACCCAATACCAAATAACCTGGAAACTGGCTGGTCATGCTATGGCTTTATTTGCATGCCACAGCAACGTGCATGGGCCATTTTTTTTAAGACTACCTCCAAATCCAGAAGTAAAACAGCAAAAATGATTTTGCTTGGTACTATTTGAGAATAATTATGTGTAACAATAATGACAACTTGAAAACAGTGCTATCAAGCAGCTCATGGAACTCTTATCAGTAGCTGGTTAGATGCAGATGATACTGCTCTGAGAACTGTTTCAAAACAAGAGTTTTGAGAAGAAAATCTACCACTCTTATCTATGTAAATGACATGATGGCATGTGAAATGGAAAGTTTGTTGCAAAATAACAGGAACTGGGGGTAAGGCTTAGCAATGGGTCGGGGAATCATACAATACAACATAAATGAAGAGCCTGTGACCCGACTGCAATATGCCAACTTTTTATGAGAGCATGCGATTTCCTTTAATAATCACAAACGGGTTCATAGCGTTTCATCATTTTTGACAGGTCCGCTTCAAAGGCCTGATGAAGAAAGCTTTTAGCTAGTGGTATCACTTTTCTTGCAAACGAGTGAGGTCTAACTATTTTGTTGGAAAAACTTCATTCTTCAGCAAAATGAAAACGTTGGGGTAGAAGAAAATTCCCATCCTATTATTATACTAGTTTAAATCTGATACATCTAAATATGAATCCCATGTCTATAGCAGAGAGTCACCATATGTTTTTTGGATTGAAATGGGTCAAGCAGAGCAGAAAAACACCCATAGAGCTGACATAATTTATGTCATCCAAGGCTCGCTGAAATGATTTTTCTCTCCATTCTCTCCCTTTCTCCGTCCATGTTGCTTGATGTTGGCGAGAGAAATAGGTGGCTTTGCTTTGGTAATTACATATAGTCATTAACTGTCTGCCTGTTCATATTTTCATTGTGTAGGTCAATATTGTGACTGGGCGCTTTACACCGCCACACTGGCCAGCTGTGGAACCTTATTGTATGACATGAAAACAAACAAAGGACACGTTTGCAGTACTGGAACAAAGTACTGGAACAAAGAAAAAGCACAAATGTTAATTGAGAATTTCAACATACTTCAGAGAAAATTGTCAAACAAGCTGAAGCAAGATAAATCAACAAATGCTCATATACACGTAGGTCTCAATCATAAGATTGAATCTCCTGAAGCTTTGGTGAATGCGGTTAGGATTAACCGTTAGATCACAAGCCAAAGTTTGCATCACAAGTCTTTTCAGAGAAATGTGTGACTGTGATGGGAAAATGAACTTTTCTTTATCAAATGTGTCCAGCACACAAGTGACGTGCAGGCTGTGCAGTTAAGATAGTGATAGTCAGAGCATTTAAAAAAATAAACCTCTTTTTGCTGTTTTTAATAATATGTTCAAATATATATAAATATCTGTAGCAAACTGACAGGAATACTATCAGTACATCTATTCAAAATGAGTGAATGGAAAATGTTAATTTAAGAAGGGTATAGGCAAAATAAGCTGATTCTTCAGCCTACACCTTTTCAGTCAAAGTGAATTGTTGCTTGTTGCTTTGTTCTGATTTGTATTTATACTTTTACATTTCTCTATTGTATTTGACCGAAATAAACACATTCAACTAAACATCTCATAGTATAAGGTGTGCAATGTAAGGCTCTGTAATGAACAACTAAAATGTGTCAGTCTGATGAAAGCTGCTCCATGTGAAATACATTTACAGACTGTATTTCGAGTAATTTGAGCTCTTGGCAAAATAAAAAAAGAGCGCTACAGATTCTACATCCTCCTCCAGTTTGTCGGATGTTTTCATTATGCAAAGTGTCTGTCAAGGTTAATTTGAACAGCACAGCATGTCTTTAACCAAATCATCAAAAATCATTTTATTGTAATCACAGGTGCAGCTAAGAAATGTCTGATTTCTTCTTGCAGAATCTCTTCAGGCATCAACCGCCAGCTCAGTATGTCTATGTAGTGTAACCAATATAGCTGTGAAAATACTATATAGAAAATCTTAAGAGGACGTTCTCTATTACTGTAATACTGCAGACTAGGGCTGCATGATATTGGAAAAAAATAACATTGCAATATTTTTTTTTCTGCAATACATATTGCGATATTAAGAAATACAATACATATACATGTTTGCATGACTCTCGATTGTAAAAATGAATGTAACCGGACGCGCTTGGTTCGGGTCACATTTGGACTAAAAATACAAACAAATATCTCAGGTTGGGTCAGCCAAGAATTCCTAATTGTCAATGTTGACAATGCTCATTGGAGTGTGGAGCTGGCTCAGAGATGCTTTTCCGAAGCAAAACAAAAGTTTACATGTTATAAAAAAAAAAGAGAGAAAACATTGAACATCCTGCGATGCTCAAACGATATTTTGTGCAGCCCTACAGCAGACAGAGGTGGGTCTCGACCGGGCTTCAGTATCGAGAAAATACTTAATGTGATAAACTATCACTGTACTAGCTGGCCATTATTTGAGTTAGTAAATGCAAGACATAAAAAACATTTGGACCACAAACAGCTCTGTGTTTAAGTGCAATAGTGAAAGAGATAAATGAGCACTATGGTCATCCATCAACAGACTTCATACTGAAAAGCAATGGTGTCAGTGAACTAAAATGTGGTTTTGAGGACCTACATATTGTGAGCTCAGTGATACTTGTTGGGCATCAGAGCAAAACTAAGAATGAGTCTGTGGTGGAATCCAGACTTCACAACATTGGGCCACAAAACACTCAGCGCACAATAAAACCCACAGAAAGTATGAGTACATGCTTCCTGGAAAAATATGCATACACCTCTGCATGAACACTGCAGAAACTGTATAGTTCTCCCACATTATTTAAAATATGACTTCTTTTTTTTTAAAGTTCATTTTCCTGTTACTTCAGCCATTTTACCTCAGTTTATTATCATAAGTGAGTAGCTAGGTTAATGATCATTATGGATGGGACCACCTATATTTGTGTATGTACCATGCATATTTATTGTGTATGTATATTTGTAAGTCAAGTTGTAACGTCATGCAAAATAAAAGAGGAAAGTGAGAAGTGAGAGTCTTTCGTAGTTAGACCCCATTATGATGTCACAATATGAAAAAGTGGCTGAGGAATGTGTAAAGTATGAGAAAGCCCCCCACGGTCCAGAAACAGTCGGTGGTCATGAAAATATAGCTGCAGCTCTGGAAACGAGACTGGCGGTGAAAAGGGTGGAGGTGGGTTTAAAACATGCTGAAATGACAGCTGACAGCAGGAGAGGGAGAAACACATTTGCAAGTGTACCAGAGAGGGGAGGAAACCAGATGAATGCACAGTCAATGTCATAAAACTCCTTTCTAATATATGTTTCTATTACGTCCTGATGCTTTGTCTAATGGCTGAACAGAAGAGGCAGCAGGCTGACGACAGTATGTGAAGAACATGTTCTTCCAAGTTCTTTCCTGAATCTCCTGCTGTAATTTCCCATCACTGCCCTGGACTCCAGAGGCTCGGGTCTCAAATAAACTGTTTGCACATTCCTTTCTCGCTGTCGTCCACCTCCTGTGTTGTGCAACATTAAAAAAAAACAATTACAATAACGTTTGTGCCTAAGATGTAAGAGCGACATACTTGAGTCTAGACTGAGGAAGTGATGTAACAGAGCTCTGGTCAGAGAACTGCATACTTTTAGCATTGACTACTCTGAGAAAACCGGGGACAGGTTATGGCCAGTGCTACTTTCATCTATTCAAACTGTGCAGAGCTGAAGTCACATGGTTAATTCACTATCATAGTGATTCTCCAGATTTTCTTTTTCATGATTCGTCAGTGGTTGCTAGAATGATACAGCTGTCAGTACGGCACAGGTGTATTTTCCTTTACTCTTGCCAAACCCACATGCTTTAAATGGCATTCTGACCCCCCCTCTCCCCCCCAACCAATAAAGACATTTTCATATTGGCTCCTTGCTTAAAAGGATATTATATAATTGTGGTTTATACAGTATGTTGACTGCATCCCCTGCTCCCTTCCTGATGACTTTTTCATTCCTTATAGCTCTGGGATCGCATTTCAGTATTACACAAACCACACTTTCAAACACATCCTATTTTTATTTACTGTCTTATAACTTGATAACTAGGGATGCACGATATATCGGCATTAAAATCGGTATCGGCCGATGTTTGTAATTTTTTAATATATTGGTATCGGTCCGATGTTTAAAATTAGGCCGATATATATCGGTCCATATATATTTGTATGCAAAACCTACAAAGTTGAGGTGATGCAAGGAGGATGGTAGCCTGTAACCTTGTTATTTGGAAGTAAAATACATTCTGAAAATAAAGGAAGACATTCAAAAATTCAGTGATTTTCATCAGTGATTTCAGAAAATTTATCATCTCAGAAAAACCCCCCCAACACATATCGATATCGGTAAATATCGATTATCGGCCATAACAGAAAAATTCATATCGGTATCGGCCAGAATTTTCATATCGGTGCATCCTATTGATAACATTGTAATACTGTCACCTTTGGGGCCATAACAGAAAAATTCAATAGATCCATCGGTAATAGCGGGGTTTTCTTTTTTTCTAAAGGCTATTTCGAAAAGGCTACTGACATAAAATTCATTCTGCTTCTAGCCTGTAGCATCCACCTGATCTTTTTACTAAACTTAACCAACTCCTTTCTTCATTGCCTAAGCCCAACCAAAGTCAGTCAGCTGTTGGAGGCTGTCGGAACAGCGGTGTTTCGGAACAGCGGGGTGTCGAAGTGGAGGTGCGTCGGAATGGAGAGCTGTCCCCGCGACATATATGGAGGCTCCTCTGAGAAAACCACAGTTTTGAACATTAAAGCAGAAGTAAGTGATATATTTGTGTTAATATAAGTCTTAAATAGTTATATCTTCCGACAGCAATCACTTACATAGAGTGTTTGGACCAAAACACGGGTCTGTCAGTCACTCTGCTCTGCTCTGAGCCGAGGAGAAAACATTTATCGTATCCTACAGTTTTTATCCAATGAGGAGAGAGAACGGCATGCAGGGCTGTGTGTGCAGCCAAGGAACGCCGTGAATGTGGCGACGTAGGGACGAGGACTGTTATGGTGCGTTCAAGGAAACTCGTATTTTTTCGACCGTGAAGTGGTACCAGTTCGATCTGGTACGAGTTCACCGGTCGGAAGTTACGAGTGGCTGTTATAGTGACTTTCACCGGTAAAACAGGTCGGAAAAACACGAGTGGGTTGCCTGGAACGCTACAAAGTCGTAAGTTGTGACTTGAAGCTGTAATTTACGATTTCAAAAGCCTGCCTGGAACGCAGCATTAGCGAAAACGACCGGACCACTTACTTCTTCTTTAAAGGGATAGTTCACCCTAGAATGATATTTCACTCATTATCTACTCACCCTCATAAGGGCTGGAAGAAGTTTCAGAGTCCTCTGTGGCTTTTCTGAGTTACAGGGGGTCTTGGCGTAGCAGTGCATTTCAATGTAACGGTTGCAAGCGGACACCAGCGGTCTTTCAAAAAACACACACACACCAAAAATCATCCAAATACCTCCATGCTGCTCGTATGTAATGTCCGTCTTGTACTGGAGCCTGGAGATGCGGAATTGTCCGGAATTTTTTTTAAAAAGTCCACATTTCAAGCTTGTTTGTAGCATTAGCTCCCAGTGTCTGTTGTCTGGCTCTTCCGCTGCCAGTGCGCATGCGCAAGGTTTGCCCTCTGCGACATGGATGGACGGCAACCGTACATCTCACCGGGGGTAGTATTTGGATGTTTTTTGGTGTGTTTTTCTTGACGAAGACCGCTGGTGTCTGCTTGCAACCTAAATTGAAATGCACTGCTACACCGAGACCCCCTGTAACTCAGAGAAGGGGTGGAGGACTCTGAAACTTCTTCCAGCCCTTAGTCGAGTAGATAATGAGCAAAACTTCATTCTAGGGTGAACTGTCCCTTTAAATAACAATAAATAGCGAAATTGTGAGTGTCACCACAGAGGTTTCATTATTATGAAGCACAAAGCTCACTACACTGGTCTGAATAATTCTCACTGCTACAATCAATCTAGACCTGAACTGTGATGAGGAACATGCCCAACCAAAATATTTAATTACCAAACAAAGGTTTTGGAACATGAAATATCAGGAAAAACTGTTACAAATGTACGTGTGTCATGTCAGTATACAGTATGCTCACCCCATACACACGCACACGCACACATCTGATAATGTTGCATATGATTTTGACCACATTCACCACAAACAAATTACAAAAAGTGAACATCTAACCATTGTCATATTCTGCAGGTAACAGAGGCCCCTCCTCATGAGTGTGGTTTGCAGTTGTTTGCATAAGTTGCACGAGCACTTCCTGCTCCCCTGACTACAAGAAAGCATTTAAATACTGAACCTGTCAGTGATGCGTGCCACTGTTCTTCAGTTGCTCAGCTGAACTGTGACCTTGCCATGTCTTTTCAGTGGAAACTGCTCATATTGATACTTGCACTGCACCTTGAGGATGAAGGTAAGAACCGTTTTCACATGTACGATTTGATCAAGGTTGTTGTAGAGCACACATTACAGTACATGAGTAACTACATTTGACAATGTGAGATATGATGATGACTGATAAGGATGATTTTAACATATGAATATTAATGACATCAATAAAATCCATGTTTATCTATTTGTTTTTGTTTTTTCCAGTGCATGGAGGAAGAATCTTTGGAGGCCATGAGGCTAAGCCACACAGCAGACCGTACATGGTGCTTTTGGAGCAGTATCTGAAGGATGGTACAAATTCACACTGTGGTGGGTTCCTTCTGAATGAAGATTTTGTGATGACTGCAGCCCACTGCCAAGCTGAGTAAGTTTTGACACAATTTATTTTTAAATACTGGGAATTCGGGTTCCTGAGCTGTAGATAGAACAACTGTAGATTGCTGTATTAAGATTGCAAATGCAAATAGAATTAATCACAACATAACCATAAATTATGTGAATATTTGTATCTTTTATGAATACGTTGCTCTGACCATGCAACTAATCAAGCCACCGTGTTTCCCTTAAATTGAATAAGCTCTTACGAAGTCTTCCTGGGACTCCATGACTACAATGATCGTAAAGGTGCACAGATTCTAAAGGTGGAAGAGGCATTTCCACATAAAAACTACGATTCAGTAACTTTCAAAGATGACATAATGCTTCTCAAGGTAAGAATATCCTAAAAGTTAAAAGCAAAATTTGTTTTCGTGTGTTTCCATATTATGTTTCCAAATGCCCAGGACACATTAATGAAAATATTTTATGCATTTACTGTATATCACTGAACATTAGCTATTACTATTGGTTGATAAATATGAATTGATATTTTAGCTTCATATTTCTATATTCTTTGTCTTTATCTCTCCCTGTTCCTCAAGTTGAAGTCCAAGGCAAATTTCACCAAGAATGTAAAACCCATTGCTATCGCAGACCAAGATAATGGATCTCTGCCTAAATCATGTATAGTCTCAGGCTGGGGAACAACAAGCAACAAACCTGACTTTATGTCTCCAAAACTCATGGAAGTCAACGTAACACTTACTGACCATGACTTTTGTACCCACATGGATATGTACTGCTCTGAGGGAGAGACTGGACCAGAGCAGGTACGTACATGATGAAACATAACCTGCAGAAACACATTTCCAATGCTGATAATTGTATCACAATAATGATTAAAATACTGCAACTTGTGTATTTACTTCCTTCCAGGGAGACTCTGGCGGTCCACTGGTCTGTGAGGATGGAAAGGCGTACGGGGTGGTGTCCGCAAAAACAAAGGGAGATCCAGTTTTAAAACTCTACACCAAGATACCTGAGAAAAGCTGGATCAGTTTAGCGATGAAAACTGCAACAAAACACCCTTAATGAATGCAACTATTGATTTACACAATCACATTTGAATGAAATGTGTATTTCCTATCACACTGCAGAACTAAAGTGCTAATGGACTCTATGCATAGCTTCCTGAATTTAAGGCAGCTCCTTTATTTCCTGTCTTACATTTTTGGACAAACTGATTCATCCAGGTGTGTCTGACCACTGTGACTACTCAGTCACACCTGGATTAATCAGTTTGTCCAATAATGTAAGACAGGAAATAAAGAACTGCCTTAAATTCAGGTAGTAGTCAAGCTGTGCATAGAGCCCATTATTGAAATGCTAATGATGCCACTGACTTCAAGTCTGTACTTGCTTGCTTCATGATTTAAAATGCTTACAAATTTTTATTTTGAAAGTTGAGTCAAAAAAACAAAAATATATTAACATATATGATACACAGGTATACACATTTCTCTGTTTGAACAAAAAATAAAGCAACAAAAAAGACAACACTGCCTCCTTGTGAACAAAGTGTATTGATGCAAGTTATTGAATTGACCCTGCTATTGCATTTTAGCAACACCTGAAAGAGCAGCTCCGGGTGAACTTTCTTATAGCGTAACTGTAATATTCATTTATACTCATACATCTTATATGACCACAGAGGTTATTTATGTTAAATGTTTTTGATATTACAGTGAAGTCTCAAATATCACATCTGGGAAATTTTCAGTTATACCTGGCCGTACTTAATCACAATTTTTTTTTAACCTTTGTTATACATTAACCAAAAAAAGACACATGTTATGCAAACAATCAGATCAGCATTTGACACAAAAATATGATAATCTAATGATGAAGCCATACAGTAAGTGGTTACTGTTAGCAGAGGTGGTTCATCTTCTAAATACTGACCATTCATGCCTCCATATGATTCAAACTACGGCCAAGGCAATATAAAACCGAATGTGTGTTATTTGCTTGTCAAAAAACACAGTTTAATGCATTTTTATTAAGTTAACTTGTCTTTCTATCATTTGCTTGAAGAAGCAATGAGGAAGGTTTGGAGACATGAAAGGTGTTAATCCTGGGGGGAAATAACATGTAATTTCCATGGATTGATTTGGCCTTACCGGGGAAGGTATACCTTCTCTTGGATGGGAGAAGCCAGAACTCTGCTTAATGTGATTATAACTAAACATGTTTAAGTATGTTCCCAATATGTTCTTACAGTACAAACAAATATTGAAATGCAGACAACTCAATAACACAATACTGAAGGAATGCCTTCAATTCCACATGTCTTGGCCTAAAAACAAATCTGTCACTGGCAGTTTGTTCCTTTAACATAAGGGACATTTTGCACTGATATACAGCTGTGACACCTTGTGCCTCTCCATGATTTACCATGGAAACATCTCAAAGATGACCAATGGAAATAGGAGGGAAATTTCAGCAGAAGTTTAAATATTCACCTCTGAAAATTTAGGATATGCTTTGTCACTGGGGTATTGACTACCGATGGAAATTAGCTTAGCAGCTATAATTGGGTGCATTTGCATTTTTTTTTTAATGTCTATGAATATACACTGTCCCTCTCTAACAAATAAATTACGTGTAGTTGTATCTGGCTATTTTTCGTATATATATATCATATATCTTACATATGCATTTTCATTCACGTTAATTCACAAGAGAAGTTATCTAAGGCAAAAATCAAACAGAGCTGGTCTAGTTAAGTTGATTGTTGTCATTGCATAAAATTACTATAGCAGCAAAGAACGTTTTTAAGAAGTATAAAAAACAACAACAGTCCATAGTGTCAATAAATAAGTAAGTATTTGCACAGATAAAGTGCAAAGTGAAATCAATAATTATGCATATTAAAAACATAAGAAAACAATATCAACCACAGCACGTGTTTGTGCATGCTGGTTGGGGTTTGAGGGAGCGGGGTTAGGAGTCGAATTAGAGATCCATGGATCTTGGATAAAAACTGTTCTTTAACCTTTGTGTTTTAGCCCGAAAGCCTTCCTGATGGGAACCTGCACGCTGAACAGGCCATGTCCAGGGTGTGAGGGGTCCATCAGGATTCTGAAGGCCCTCTTGTGGAGACGGCTCTGGTAGATGTCACTGAGGGAGGGGAGAGGGGAGCCAACAATCCATGCCGTTTTAATAACTTTATGCAGGTTTTTCGATCCTTTTCATAATAGTATTTACAGAGACCTAAAGATTCCCTCCAACAGCAAACATTTTCTACATACACGGCAATTAACAATATTACCCTTGAGGGTGTGCTTTAACGTAATTTGATCACCGAAGTGCTCAAATTACGTTAAAGCACACCCTCGAGGGTAATATTGCGATTATATAACAATTACCAACATAATAAAGCGTATAATTAAATATATATGCATGTTGATGGACGTTTTGCTCTCTAAATTTAAAGTTTTTTGCGAGTGCGCTTCCTGTGCTGTAAAGCTCATTTGAGCACGTTCTAAATGTCTTATTGACCAATCAGATTGCTTGGTCGGAACTACTTGTTGTATAAACAAGTGTTAAAGTGTAGCTATTTTAGCATGGGGCTAGAATATCATACTCTCTAGTACAGTATATTGTCATGTTGTGGCCCCTCCTCATGAATGTGGTTCAAACCCTCATTTGCACATTCAACTTCCAACAACACTTCTCTCTCGAATGTAGGCTGTATTTTAAGAACTCAGCAGCTTAGCTGGATGGATCGCACCATGTTTTGCCACTACAGACTGGTCATGATGATACTTGCTCTGACTCTTGATCGTCAAGGTGAGTTTTAGATTGAACACACGCACACATGCATGCTAACACACACACACACACACACACACACACACACACACACACACACACACACACACACACACACACACACACACACACACACACACACACACACACACACACACACACAGTTACATGCATGCTCTTTTTAGCTCAGCTACCATGTTGTTTCAGTGGAAACTAGTCACTGATGCTGATGGTCAAGATATGTGCAGTTATAAACAGTGGGTATATGCTGGATCTAACAAGACATATACAGACATACAAATAATGACAAATTAATTTTAGTGTAGAAAAGTGTGTGTGCACTTTTGTTTTAGAAATTCTTACTTATTTAATTAGTAACAAGAGGAATCTATGGAGGCCGTGAGGCTGTGCCACACAGCAGACCATACATGGTGCTTGTGGAGATGCATAAGAAGGACGGTAGAGCTGAATACTGTGGTGGGTTCCTTCTGAATGAAGATTTTGTGATGACTGCAGCCATCTGCCAAGCTGAGTAAGTTTTACACATTGCACGTTAATGCAATGGGAATTCTGCTTGATGAAATTTCTCACTCCACCAACAAAACAAAAAAATGTCTTGAACTTTTGAACTAATCTATCTACTGCCATGTAACTTACACCTATCAGATCCTACACCGTTTTTCTAGGACTTCACAACTACCATAATCATGAAGGCCAGACCTTATATGCTGAAGCAGGATTTCTACATCAAAACTACAATTCAGAAAAACTATTGAATGGTGTAATGCTTCTTAAGGTAAGATTGTTAAAAAAAAAAGTTTTTTTTGTAAAATGCAAATACTCTCTCAAAAATGATGAAATACTTATGTACACATGTCACTTAGCGAACGTGAACAAGTTTCATATCTTCATCTTTTTTAATCTCTCCCTGTTGGCCGGTTGAATGCATGCATGACATGTTATGCATTTACTGCATATCACTGATCATTAGCTAATAGTGCTTGATAAATATGAATTGATATTTTAGGTTCATATTTCTTTATTTTTTGTCTTTATCTCTCCCTGTTCCTCAAGTTACTGTCCATGGCAAATTTCAACAAAAATGTGAAACCGATTGCTATCGCAGAACGCGATGATAGCTCTCTGCCTGAATCATGTACAGTCTCAGGCTGGGGAAGAAGCGACAAACACAGTGACTATATGTCTGCAAAACTCATGGAAGTGAATGTAACACTTCTTGACAATGAATATTGTACCCAAAGGGATCTGTACTGCTCTGACGGAGAGACTGGACCAAGTGAGGTATGAAACACAACATGAAGAAGTACATGAGTTGACTTGACACTAACAATCTGATAATTAAATCATAATTACTGAAGTAATAATTTCAAACTTTGTATGTACTTACAGGGAGATGGTGGTAGTCCATTGGTCTGCGGGGATGGAAAGGCGTATGGACTGGTGTCGTTTCGGAAGCACATCAGATCAAACAACCAAATTTTATCTTTGTATACTAACATAGCTCAGAGCAGAGCCCAAGTTGATTTGATTACAGAACCGATATCTTATGTTTGTGTCATTGGTGTTCAGTAATTTTAGAGGTGACAGTTGAAGTGCCATTAAAACTGATCTGATGCTGTAACATTGTGAGTGACACACCTAGGTCTAGACTTAATGTTTGATGATTCATGCTACCAAATCATGATGTATACATGTAACATGTGTGTTGTTAAAACATACAATCCACATGGACATATTTTGTTTATTATATTTAAGTAATTCATTTTTTGTTTTGTCTTTTTTCTGCTGCAGCAGCTACATTTTCTCTCAATAATTATTCAGTTGTTTTGATCAGATCACAATTTACCGTAAACTGAATGATGTGACAATGTTCATAACTGCTTCATGCTTTATACCATCTCTTGAAACAATAAACTGTTGATTTCTCACCAAGTTCTCTCAGTGCCTCCGTACACTTCTTAACAAAAAAAAGACAACACTGCCTCCCTGTGAGCAAAGTGATGCAACAACAAGGGGTCCATTATTCACTTACTGAAGTCAGAGTTAAATATATCTTATAAACCATCAGTATAAACTGAAACCTAATCTCTTCTCTGACATTGACTTTTGAGTTTCACAATTCAATTTTCATTTCCAACATTTTAAATCTAATCAAAGGTGTATGAGTGGAAAAGAAATAGAAACAACTTTGAATAAAAATATACACAATGTAAAACAAATGGTGAAGTGTGAAGGAACTAAAGGGACGAGGAGGATGTCAGAAGAAACATGCATTTGAGTAATGTTGACAGATTATAGTAGCTTTCAAAGTAATTTCATGTAATAGGCCGATTGATTTGAGTATGTTCGGTCATCTGATTTCTTATATTGGACTTTCTTGTCTTTGTCTTTAAGAGGAATACATGGTTGGACAACTGCTGTGGTGTTCTTTCTAATAATTAGGCTAAAGATGAGTTAACTGACATCTTTAAGTGAAGCACAGTCCAACAGTGTTGAAACATATGTGTGTTTGTGTTACTTCGTCCACATAAAATGTTTTGTGCACAGGTCAAATGACCATCTCCTTCACTGTCTCTCTTCCCATCACACACGTTTTGGTTTAGAAACATTTTCCTCTCTAAGCCTGCTAGCTATATCCACATTATTATACTGTGGTGGCCATAATGTTTAAACCTCCATGAGTACCACCACAACTCCTGACATATTTAGTCTGAATTCAGCGCTACTCTCTTTGCATCCCTCATTTCAATCATCCCATCCGCTTTCGAGCTACAACTATTAATTGCATTCAATATACCAACCCTAGTTACACCCTCGCTGATTTAACTGCATTTAATGAGATTAAGATAACACTTCAAATGAGTCTTTTTTGCTGGTGAAGGACATTCAGTTATGTTATATAAACAACACATATCATGGAAACTAAGCGTAAGCATAACTCAAAGAAGTTGAGATAAAAAGATAAACTGGCACAGGAAATGGTTCATGATACATGAGATAAACAGTGCGAGAGCAGATGTGGACCACACCCAGTATACTGCGATCAAAACCTGCTTTACCAAATACATTTTACCTAATTACATAAATGATGCAAACCAGACTTTCAATAAATGATAACAATAATGGATATCTTGAGGCATAAGAAACCATCATGAATACATTAACAAATCAATTAAATAAGATTGTTGGGCTAGACTGCACCCTATGGGGTGTACAGAGAAACTGAAGAGTTTGGAGAGCAGTGACTTTTATTTCATCATCTTTCCAAATTAGTTCGAGTCATTAAAGGTGTACAGAAAAGAAAACTGAATTTGAGCCCACTCTGGGTCATAAAATTAGTGTAAAAACTCATCTAAGAGACGATGTATGCCAAACTTTGTGCAAAATTCTATTTTTGAGTAAATCCGGGATGAAAGTGTTGTATTTTTTTTCGCATTGGACAATGCAGGCGCACGGATTATACGTCAGCCTGCTCACGATTCAAAAGCCACTGATTTGGATCTCATTCAAATAATATTATATCCCGCCCGCTCGGTAACGACCAATCAAATCTGTTAAATTTACTCGGGTAAAGTCGTGTTGCAGCTCGGCACAACTCGGCGCGACAAACGGAACAAACGGCCATTTCCGTACACCTTTAATAATATTATAATACTAATTGATTATATACCTGTAAATCAAGAGTAATACCTTCGATTAGATTTTCATTTATAATACAAAAATACTGGTGTATTTGTTGTTGTTTGTTTGTTGTATCTCTATGTCTCGCAGAAGCTAGATGAAAATCGACTTTTTGAGTGAACGATTATTGATATAAATATCTATAAAGAGAGTTGAACCCGTTTTCAACCAACTCTGACTGTTCTCATCAGGTTCTGCCAGTGAGAACTCTGTATGCAGCGGCCACTATAAGTGGTCAGACTATGACTGTCTTGGTCCTCTGAACCTAATCCCATGTCAAATGGGATTGCCTGCAGCCCCCTGTCACCCTGCACAGGAAAATGATATAGATATAGTAACAGCTGGATGGATGGACAATATGAGAATCCCGCCAAAAATGACAACACTGCCTCCTTGTGAACAAATGGTACTGGTGCAAAAAGGGGCATTTACTGTAATACATTTTGGCATTGAGTAATGTCATTTTGTTTTATTAGCATTTCAAAAGGATTTATTTCTGCTCGGTTTGCACACCATCACCAAGTTTTTCAGCTCAGATAATGTGGGTTTTTTAGTGAAGAAGGTTTAGAGCATAGGGTCAAATCTGCTCTCAGAGCCATTGAAAAAAAATCTTAAAAAATGAGCAATAATCAAGAGGTTACTGGTGTGTCACAACTCAGGCAGAGGAACAGGATTGTCATATCTCTTCTTCCTGTTAATTACAAACAAGATAAACAGTGCAGAAGCAGTTCAGACTGATATGAACAAGCATAACTATTTAATAGTAATAGTGAAATCTTAACCATCAGAACCCCTGCAAAATCTTTAGCTTACAAACATCCTGTTTTTCTGTTATCGTATGTTGGTGGATCTGTGAACAGCAGAAACCTGACTGCATCTGTGTCCCTTCATGGTGGGAAAATGCTGTCTTGATGTCAGCCATGTCAACTGTTTCATGCAAACTGAACTTTTAAAAAATGCTCATCAGATCACAATTCTCCCGTTCTGCTGGTCCTGTTCATGAACTAATCATTGAGATCGTCAAATGCATCTGCATCATGCAGTGTGCATGAGATAATGCGTTACAAACACAGCCGAGTGACGCAGAGACTCAAACACACCTCGACTACTGGACAGGAAGAACACAAAATAAAAAAAAAAACAAAGTCTTGGGTGTTATGTTGCATGGTAAGCTGTACATATATAAGCATAATAATAATAATAATAATAATAATAGTAATAATAATAATGAAAATAATAACAGCTTGTTGATCAAAATATAACTTTTAGGGGTGCTGAGTGGTGCAGTGGGTTAAGCAGGCATCCCATGTGTTGAGGCTATATGCTTGCGCAGGTGGCCCCGGTCCGAATCCCAGATTGGACGGCACTTTCCTGCGTGTCGTTCCCCCTCTCTCTGCCTTCCCATTTCCTGTCTCTCTCGACTGTAATAAATAAATAAAATAAAGGCATGAAAAAAAACCCAAAAAAATATACTTAAAAAAAAAAATTACTAAAAAATATATTTTGTCGATTTAAAATTGCATCAATTAGCGGATCTGCAAGTCTGGTCACTTCTTCACTGTTTCGCTCACCCTCCTCGGTTGTGTGCAATGTGCCTTTGAATTTTATTAAAGGATAGCCCCTTGAGATGTAGCATCTCGTTTTCAAGGGGGTCCCTGTTTTTTTTTTTTTGAATTTTGAATACCTTTGTTTTCAATGAGCCCTTTGATAATCAATCAGTGAATCGATGGATTATCATATATATGTTACAATGTGTGATTCGATTTTGTGTAGTCATATCTGTCATAAACATTAGATTACAGTTTATGGGACACATTTGTGTTGTGGACTCGCGGTGCCACCGAGACGAGAGCTGTGACGCTGGGTCCGCGGCTCTGATCATGCAGGTTTGGTTTTCATCAGCGGTGTGGAAGGCAGAGAGCCTCCACTCTCCCACAGGTCATTAATCAGAGCTGCTCAACACATGATACTACATGTATGAGAACTCTATGTTCAGAGGACTGAGGAAACTTGGAAAAATCAAGACGCTCAAACCACATGAAAATCAACGATGTGTCTCATACTATAGAGGTCATTCCCCCGAACATGGTTCACAACCACATCATTTGCATATTCAAGCTACACAAGCACTTCCCTCTCTCTAAGGAAGCATTTAAAGACTGAACCTGAGTGGTGACGAGTGCCACTGTTCCTCAGTAGCTGAGCTGGACTGATCTCACCATGTTGTTCCAATGTAAACTGGTCATACTGACGCTTGCACTGACTCTTCATGGTCACGGTAAGTGTAGGTATATTAATTATATCAGAACATATGTATGGTGTGTTATCTTGTTACATTTTGAAAAGGAAAACCAAAGATAAAGGATCTTAAAGGGATAGTTCAACATTTTGGCAAATTGGCCCATTGCCATAATCGCTATAGTCATAGCAGTAGGTTCATTACCTTTAATTGTTGGTGTAAGCTATTTTCAGTACGGCGGAGCGGAGCAGCAGGCTGCTCAGAGCTATGCTATGGAGGCTAAGGGAATTTCTTGGTTTCCCTCATTAAACTCATCAAATACAAAATCCCAAAACTCCGCAGCGCTTTTGTAGACAAGTTGTGAGCTGCACAACCACGACACTATGAGATAATAACGGAACGATACGAAACAGAGCCGTTTTTGAGGTAAATACATGCAAAACCGCTGATGCGCGTTGCGTTCAGGGACAGTTTTTCAGCAAGCAGTCTCCGTATTTACCCTGTATTTACCTCGAAAACGGCTCCGTTTCGTATCGTTCCGTTATTATCTCATAGCGTCGTGGTTGTGCAGCTCACAACTTGTCTACAAAAGCGCTGCGGAGTTTTGGGATTTTGTATTTGATGAGTTTAATGAGGGAAACCAAGAAATTCCCTTAGCCTCCATAGCATAGCTCTGAGCAGCCTGCGGCTGCGCTCCGCCGTACTGAAAATAGCTTACACCTACAATTAAAGGTAACGAACCTACTGCTATGACTATAGCGATTATGGCAATGGGCCAATTTGCCAAAATGTTGAACTATCCCTTTAACAATTCATGTCATAACTATTAAATTAGGTGGCGTTACCTTATAATTAAAAAAAAGCCTTTCTATGTGGAGATGGCACATCTTCCTGTGCCTGGTTCCTCCCACAGTCCAAACGCATGGCAAAGGGGCACAGCTAATGGATGAATGGGAAATTCTTTAGTTACCAAAGATATGCATTCTGTACTGTTTCCAGTTGAGGGCACCAAAAGCAGACAATTACTTCCAGCCACTTCATACCCTGTGCATACAGCTGATAATTACAAACATTATGAAAGTAAGATTAAGCCACAGCTCCCACTTCTATCAAGAGAATAAACCTCTCTAAACTTGTTTTAACACATGTTATCTCAGTGTATGCAGGAGAAATCTATGGAGGCCATGAGGCTAAGCCACATAGCAGGCCGTACATGGTGCTTGTGGAGCGCGACATGAAGACTGGTAAAACAAAACACTGTGGTGGATTCCTTCTGAATAAGGACTTTGTGATGACTTCAGCCCACTGCCAAGCCGAGTTAGTTGTCTATATTTGCAATGCTATTTCCAAATGCTATTTCCAAATGCTATTACTTATCTACCTACTCCCGTATAACCGTTTTTAACTTTACATTTCAGCTCTTACGAAATCTTCCTAGGACTTCACGACGCCAGTAAGCGTGAACATGCACAGGCTAGAGATGTGGAAGCATCATATCCACATGAAAACTACGATGCAGAACATTTCAGAAATGACATAATGCTTCTTAAGGTAAGAGGATCTTGAAAGCAAATGCTGACTTTAGTCTCTTTTTGTTATTTTTACAATCATATTACTAAACAATAAGCAAGCTAATGAATACCAGAAAAACGTGAACTGATGCTGCAGCTCCATATTTGTGTTTTTGTCTGAAGTTGAGCACCGAGGCAACTTTCAACGAACATGTGAGACCAATTGCTCTGGCAGACCAAGATGATGGCTCTCTGCCTAAATCATGCATGGTCTCAGGCTGGGGAAGAAACAGCAAAACCGATAACTACATGTCTCCAAAGCTCATGGAAGCCAAGGTGACACTCACTGACTATCTGCTTTGTGCCGATTATAAGATGTACTGCTCTGAGGGAGAGACTGGACCGGGGACGGTATGTACAAACCATATACCCAAAATAAATAAATAAACAAAAGAACACCTTGGTAACAACTCTGTATGTACTTGCAGGGGGACTCTGGTGGTCCACTCGTCTGTGAAGATGAGGCGTATGGAGTGGTGTCTATTTCATTCAAACAAGACAAACAATACCATGGCTATACTAAAATTCCTGAGTTTAGGGAGTGGATCAAGGCTACCATGGAACGTGCATAATATTTGAGATCTCAAATCCTTAAACAAGCCACTTATTAGCTAGGTTATGGCGTGAAATCAGAAATACGTATTATTGTAGACTCAATGCTGCATATGAGACTAAATGACTTCTGCTATCAAATACAACACTGTTGCCCTTAAAAAGGTCAGTGTATCCTTTGGTCATTGGATTTTCTGTTGATGAATGGGAGATAAAAATCAAAAAGTTATTGGTTTATTTGATTTGATATAAAAATACAATTTAAACACAAAACATTCTTCTTTTTTAGTGTCAATGAGATTAACTACATTTTAAAAACAGTTTGATATTCATGTTGTATTTCATGTAACAGGAATAAAACCACTAGCAACAGAAACAAAAAACAAAAACAATACTTTTCCCTCCTTCCTTCCTCTGCTCTTCGTTCACTAATCACATGCATGATCATGATTATGACGTTGAGCCATGAGAAAAAGCTAGACTACACAGTGACGTGTGAAAGCATCTTGGAAAGCCAGTCGCTCCCATTGGGATTACATTTGGTTGCGTGGCTTGACCTCACCTTCACCTTTAATTGCTCTTTGACGAAAAGGATGCTCAGTGTTTAAATTGTATTTTTTTGTATTTCAAAATGAGTTTTTTTAAAAAATTCTTATTCATCAAAAGAAAATCCAATGACCAAAATATACACTAAAGCCATAAGTTGGAATAGTTTTGTTTCCTCTTTTTATTCCTAAAATCAGTGATCACCTTTAACCACTGTCTATCCATCACCATCATGTCATGAGAAGAGGTAAAAAAAATAAAGATTCCAAGTTATGGTCAACAGTATATATTAGACGCATTGCTGCTTTGAACATGCGCTTTCTTGAGAACATATCCTGCTTTGTTTTGTACCATCTTATGAACAATAAACTGTTGCTCTTTAACCATGTTCTCTCAGTGCCTCCATACACTTCCAGTTTGAATATGAATTAAAGTCTCCTCTCATTCATGTGCTTCCCATACAAAATCTTTAATCTTTTTTATGCCGCTTTGTTCTATCCTACTTCACTGACAGTCAGCTCAAAATTCTTAAAAACCTTTCTCCTCCATATACATACATTGATTTTCAGGTCACACAAATACAATAACAGGACAAACAATAATACAAAAAATTGTATATTACTCTAGGGATCCTGACGTTGCTTAGAGATTGGAGAATCAAACTCATAGTATTTCATTAAATCAACGCAGGCCCAAAATACTTATTGGAAAATATATGATATAAAAAAGGGTAGTCGTCAAAAAAAGTGACAGACAGACCATTGGTTCATATTCTGCTGTTCACAGCAATAGCAGAGGATGTGGTTATTGATATAGATCTCGGCTTCTTGTGAAAAAGAAAGCAATCTGCATCAGAGTAGATGATAAAATGGGTTAAAAGGTAATTTGATTGCTTTAATAAGGATGTAACACCAGTAAGAGCACAATCATGATAACACAAACAGCATGTGAAGCCAGTTCACTGGCCCAGTTTTATGCAATATCCAACTGGCATCGCTGCAACCAGGAAGTACTCACAATATTGCATGAGACAAAAATAATTAATGTCATTAGCTTCATACAGGCTACGGCACTCAACTAGTTGAACCCAATGAGTGTGGCTTCTGAAATAAATTAACAAACTATTTGATGTAACTGTTTCAATTAAAGATCCTTCAGGTTGACGCCAGCAGCTAAATTTCATGCACATCGGTTTTCTCACATCATCAATCTGCTAATCAAAAGTCTACCAGGGAAGAAATGACTTACTGGCATCCAATCTCTTCACCCAAACGATCCCATTTGATCAAATTAGTACCCGAGAGCTTCTTGTTTCTTCAGACATTCACTGGTTTCCTACAACCTGTTGCAATGTGCAAGTCAAATCACTCCTGACTCCGACATATTCAATCTCAGCTCAGTCGGCTCAACGCACAAGACAAGTCCTCGCACTCCTGCAACGCTCCAAACCTGGACCTTTTTTTGTCACACATTCAGGGAGTCATGCCAAGCTTTTAGTTTCATCATGTTCTCACTGAAATATCCCAACAACTTCTCTAACATGAAATCACAAAGCTTCACAAAGATGTACAGTATGTATGGTGAATATTCTCATTTGTCCAGGTCATAGTTATCTCAAGCAAATTAAAAATTAAAATTCCTTGAGATATGTGTGGTTAATTTTTATATTTGAATGATGTGGTGCTTGTTAGTGAAAGAGGTGACATGGATAGAGTCTATCCACAATCACTACAACTGAAAAAACCCTCGGAGCCTGAAAGATCACATGTGGTTATAAACTGCCGTTTCTCATCTCAGACTAAGGAAATGGTTTGTGATAGTATCTCTGCTGTTCTTCCTGTTAATTAGTGATGAGATACAGGATGCCAGAGAGCATTTCTAACAGATATGACAAAGCAACAACCATCTACAGTCACAGACTAAACATGAAAAACATAAAGCTTATGTTTATGTTAGGCCAAAGAAAGGGGATATAGTAAAGAATTACAATTAAATGAATCAATAACAAAAATAATAAAAAATATTAAAATATAAAATAAAATAAAAAAATAAAAAATAAACATTGTGCCTGGCACCCCTCATACAACCTGTTCAGAGCCTTAATATCATGATTTTGTTGCATGGCTGATTTTCAAAAGCTTTGATATCAGCTCCCTTATCAACCCTCTTCTGCAGTAAATGTGAATATCATGTTTTCTCTCAGTTGTAATCAGTGTCGATAATGACTTCTGACAACTGTGATTTTGGTTCTCTAACAAAGTGCATGATGATTGTAAAACACAGTCTTCTACAGTAGATTCACACTGTCATACAATGTCATACACTTTGTTAAGTGCGTCTTATGCTGAGATCAAAATAGCACACAATTATGGGGTACCTGCAGCTCTCACTAACTGTTTCTGACTAATTCATTTCCTCTGAGTCTTTCATAAAAACAAGACTGAACATTTAGTGAAATGTGAGTTCTTGAAATGAAATAAAATTTCAATTTAACACCATCCAGATTATTTAATTATTTCTTTGGTATCTTGGGGGAGACCACCCCTTATATGGATGCACTGCAGTGGTATAGGCTGCTCTCTTATACAAGGAAGTGTTTAAAATCTGAACTCATCATTGATGAGCACTGCTGTTCTTCAGTAGCACATCTGGATCGATCTCACCATGTTTTTCCACTGTAAACTGGTGCTTGCATTAACTCTCTGTGGTCAAGGTAAGTCTCATGTTAATGTAGCATTTGGGAACGCTGTACTGTAGCATGAATTCTAAATCACAGCTAAATTCCAGTCCGACACATACAGTACATATAAATATGTATGTATATACTTCAAACAGCAGGATAAACCTCTGTAAACTTGTTTCAACACAAACTGTTATCTCCAGTTTATGCAGGAGAAATCTATGGAGGCAATGAGGCCGTGCCACATAGCAGGCCGTACATGGTGCTTCTGGAGCAGCACATGAAGAATGGTGCAACAAAACACTGTGGTGGATTCCTTCTGAGTGAAGATTTTGTGATGACTGCAGCCCACTGCCAGGCCGAGTTAGTTTTTACCTCATGTTGATGTATAGCTGCTGGTTCGAATGATGAAACTTTTACATCTACATTCTTTACATGAATTGTCTTTTTTTTGTAAATACAGTGTTCTGACCAGAAAAAATATGTTTTCAGGCAACTTTTTAAATCACATTTTGTTATTTCAGAAGCTACACAATCTTACTGGGACTCCACCTTTACAAGGACACACAAGGAATACAGCGTTTATCTGCCACAGAAAAATTTCCACATAAAGACTATGATGCAAAGGAACTAAGAAACGACATAATGCTACTTAAGGTAATTTAAAAGGGAATTGCATTTTAAACCTTTGGATTTAGTAGTGGAAATTAATTTCAATGTCTTCTCATGATCTTTGTAAAACATGCTGTATTAAATCAAAACTGTCCCATGTAGCCTAAATGTTTATAATTTCTGAATTTTCTCTCATTGTTCTTCAAGTTGACGTCCAAGGCGCATTTCAATGAAAAGGTGAGACCCATTGCTCTGGCAGACAAAGATAACGGCTCTCTTCCAACATCATGCATAGTCTCCGGATGGGGAAGAAGCAACAGGGATAATAAGTTTATGACTTCCACTCTCATGGAAGTCAATGTAACACTCACACATAAGAAGTGGTGTGTCGCTGAAAACTTGTACTGCTCTGAGGGGGAGAGTGGACCAGCTGAGGTAAGTGTATTAATTAAATTAAACATTCAAACTTTTGATTTACTGAAAATTAAATCAGAGTTGTTGAGGTAATTATTTCAAACTGGTTGTGTCCTTCCAGGGAGACTCTGGCGGTCCATTGGTCTGTGAAGGACAGGCGTACGGGGTGGTGTCTGCATCAGTTGAACTAGATGGATCCCAACTGTACTGTTTCACTAAGATACCTCCGTATAAAACCTGGATAGATGAGATCATTGGGCGTCATGGAAATGGCTCTAAAGTGTCAAATCACAGCATTTGAATTTGCAGTTTTTCAGGTTACTTTTTCAGAGCTGATAATTAAAGTGCTACAGTAGCCTACTATTTACCTGCTAAATGCTTTTCAGAATTAATGCAAAATATGCTTTGGTATCATACAAGACAAATTTGGAATGGAAGAAAATTAGAAATTCAGTCGAAGCAAACTGGATTTAGAAACACCAATCATGAAAGGCAAATTAACAAGATTTTAAACAATTATTTGTCAGAAAATATTGAATGTGTTTTTCTCTTTTCTTCTTCTAGATATGTAATTTGATCGATACAAAGTGTTGTGTGCCTTCTTTTCTCTTTTTTTTCACAAGTGAGCGGCTAAAGAAGGCATGATAATACTAACCAATATAATGAATGTGTTCAGCAAGTGTTGCTATTGCTAGCGGGCTACTTTTAGCATTGCCATAGACCATATTATGAGCTTATGGTTGTGGCTGCATTGATTTTTGTTGGTTCTCATCTGTGCAGATAGTTTTCTTGTTGTGTGTTGTGTTATGGGCCTTGTTTTAGGTGAGAACACCCTTTGAGGATGTTGTGGCCAAATGGAGACTGGGTGTGCAGTTGTGCCATCTAGTGGTTCCAATGATCAGCTACAGAACCTCTCAGTCTGAAACACATTCAATTGCTATTGTTTTCTAATGTGGCCTATGCCCTTGAACATTATCAGCCTACTTTACACCTGATCAAATGAGAACACACAATCCTCTAAAACTGCTCTGTACCATGTCTTGGAACAATAAAAACTTCTCTTTCTGCCTTTTTGTATTTCTGTTTGAACATGAATTACACCACCAAAAAGAGACGACACTGCCTGCTTCTAAATTAAGTGTATTGAGGCAACAATGTGAGATTCACTGTGCACTTACACTTGTGTTGAGAGATGAGACAAAATAAGCCCATAGTTACTCATTAGTGTTAAATTTGATTGCACTGTAAAGACAGAAGGTACAGTAGTCTTTCAAAAGCAAATGCACAATGTTGTCAGAATAACAGATGTTCACTACTGCAGCCTCATATTGTAACATGAGGTAAGAAAGATGGTATAGTTTTAACAGATATAAACTTTGACTTGCTCCTGTGCATTCATTGTAATTGTATCTACCTTGTTTAGTCACCCACCTCTATTAATATAGCTTGATATAGGGCAGGCTATGGCTTGCAGCCAACACTGAGGCACTTGTAGTTAAAGGTAATCAGCATATTTCAAATAATGATAATAAGCAACATTTTCCTCTACACATACACATCGGTGATTGTATCAGTTTGACTTGGCGCCACCATCAGATTTTCTGACATGACAATACTGGTGCGTAGATTCGCAAATGCACAGACAGGAAACACATGCACACTGCACATGTACACTTCCACACATATTTATTTATTTACTTGCTCATGAACTTATAATCATTCTAGAGAAGATGACTCCTTTTAATGCTGTATCCTACAATCAAACAGTTTGTTTCTGGTTCATTACGATTATCCGACTGCTTGCCCTTTTATGCAATAAGCTACATGGTTCTGAATGACCTATATTTTAGGTATTCATTGTCACTTTTAGAAACAAATTATATGTTTGTTTGTTTTTTGCTGTGGGCAGTCACTTGCTTATTTCTCCACTTTATCTACTGCATCTTGCATTTTCTTATTGACATAACATAGTATATTGCACCCTCTGAACCACAAAGCCCTGTCAATAATAATAACACTTAATCATGTTATAGTCATGCTATAATTTTATAATGTCGTTTTATAATGAGTTTTATAATGTAAATTTAACCAACGCACCGTGACACACCGAGTTAGACCCCTCCCCCCTCCAGAGATGAAGTCTGCTGACCGCTAGCTTCTCTAGTTGTAGCAATTTACAACTAGCAACGACCGCCGCACCATTCACCATCCGCAAACCGCGTTCAAAAAGCCACTCACAGCCACAAATATTGCTCGGAACAGCACCAAACATCATCGACAGTACAAACAGGGTCCCAGCACATAATATACGGCATCAAACATCTGTTAGCTTTGCCTGTTTCTATTGAAAAGACTCACCCAGTCTCCTCCTGCCCTATGTTATGCAGCAACTTTCCACGCCCAGCATAGATTGGCAGCTCTCCCTCTTCAACTTTTCTCCTGTATTTCCTTCAGCTCGTCTTCGGTAAACTCGGTCTCAAACTGACACGGAGTCACGAAGGCCCATCGAAATGAAACCAGTCGTAGTTGTTCTCAAACTCCATAACGTCAGCCGTGCTGTCCCTTCATGTCTGCTGTGTTGCAGGCAGTCTCTTCCGTCAACAAACGTCGTCCTGATCTCGCGCGTGACGTCGCGTCTAATCTCGCGCTTGTTTACGTGATTTTCTCCCGCAAATATCTTAAAGCTATATATGCCCAATTCCGCTTTTGTCCCTGTGAACCAACACGATAATAACTTTTATAAACTGATAGGCGAGATACAATAGGAACTTTGACTGCATTGCATGGAGTAATGATCACACATTTTCATCCTTGAGCTGCAGTGACTCTACTTCACGCAGTAGCCTACCCTCAGTAAACCTGTAACCATGGCAGTAACAAGCAGACGTCACAGAAGGGACATCATGGCTGAGTTTATGCAATTTGAGAACAAGGACGACTGGTTTCGTTTTGATTGGCGGCGCCCCCGAGTTTACCGAAGACGAGCTGAAGGAAATGGAGGAGAAAAGTGTAAGAGGGAGATCTTCCGGTGGAGTCCATCCATGGTGGAATCTATGTGCTGGGCCTGGAGTGGCCATGTGTGGTCACTGGTCACTGCTGCAATGGCCGCTGAAACTGAATGAATGTTTGTGCTGCCAGTCGGGACTAGGACGTGTTTTATCAGTGCTTGGACTCTATGCTGGATGCGGAAAGTTGCTACATAACTTGAGGAGAGTGGGTGAGTTGTTTTCGTCTCTTTAAAACCAAAGCTAACAGTTTGCTGCCTTGTATTATGTGCTGGGACCGTGTTTGTACTGTTGATGATGTTTGGAGCTGTTCTGAGCATTATTTGTGGCTATGAGTGGCTTTTTGAACAGGGTTTGCGTGTGGAGAAATAGACTGCACTGTTTGTTATGGTGCGGTCTTTGCTAAAGTTGCTACAATTAGCGATCCCAGATTTCATCTCTGGAGGGGGGGGGGTGGGCTGGTCTAACTCAGTGTCACGGTCACGGTCTCCTGGTATCACTTCCGTCTCCAGTATTTTAGGCCTAATTTATTCAGATTATTTGTTGTGATGTCAACTGCTCTCACAGGTTGCTGCACCTGTTTCAGTGACTCATACTGTTCATTGAACACCATGCTTTACCTACACATGACACTGACTAGCTCCTGCACTGACCATTAGGCTACCCCACACTCTGTCTCCCTTAAAGTCTGGCCAAACAGAAATACATACAGTGAGTGATATTTGTCATTATAAAGCTTTTTTCTAATTACAGATGTCCAAACCTGACACTGGATGTAGGCCTACACCTGCTTAATCTAATGTTTCAAATGTTTCATAACAGCTGTGTTGTATTCTGTTTAAGGCTGTTCTGTGATGTAAGCATGTTTCTGATTCTATTAGTAAGGATCATTTTAGATCTTGTACCACTCAGTGAATATTAAATTCCTGATCCTTCTTTAATCTGGGTAGCCTAAATGAACTATTCAAAGGTGTGCTGAGCATTTATCACACTGATAATTGTGGGTAAGAGCTTGTAGAGTAGTCAGAAACATTCATAACAGGGAATCAGAAGGACTTTTCACATTTCAGCATTAACAGTGGAAACATTACATGACAGCCTACTTTAGTTACATCACTGCAGTACTCACCATAGTTGTTACAACATACCTAGTATCTCCTGTATCTCCCACTCATGCGATGTAGGACACACAGGTAACACTGGCAATTGAAAATAGCTTTATAGGAAGTATTGCTTATTTCTATGTTTTCCCTGTGCCCCCCTCCTCATGTGTATCCACCACAACACAGTATCCTCCTCTGCTGTGTTGCCATATTGGGTCCAATTTCTACCAAGAGTTAAATCTCAGTCTCACTTTACAACACATGTTGCATCCCAAACATGTGGCTTTCTGCATTTTGATTGGTATAGTATACAATAATTTCACACAGTTTTTCCACTTTATTTATAAGTGTAGTTATATTCCACCAGCCTGTGGTTTCTAACAGATGTTGCGTCTTGCCTTAGCACAGGTGGAAATATTAACGTTAACGACAGCTCTGCTCCATTTCATTATCAGCGTCTTTATATGCTGTGACACTCAGCCTACACACAGAACCTGGGCGATGACAGGGGCTCACCTAAAACTGAAAACAGCCATCATTAATGTTATTTGTTCCACCTGTGTCCCTCCCAGTGTGACACTAAATACTTTGGTAAAAAAACTGAAAAAAAGTATAATAATAATAAATAAGTATATATAATAAATACAAATAAAAAACAAAACAAAACAGAAATATTTCTATCTAAGTCTTATACCAAAAGTAGAAAAAAAAAGTTCACCTGTGACTGAAGTGATTGTTTGAAGGTTGAAGTGACTGACTTCGTCAAACAAAGTGGCTTCTGCACAGGTGAGTCAGCGTTAAGGAAAGTTCCTCAAGTGCTTTGAGAACTGCAGAGTTGTGAGAATGACATGTTTCATGTGTGCCTTGAATCAAAATTAGCTTCTCTAGTCCACTAGGTGGCAGCACTGAATCTTGACATAATTCTTTACTGGTGTACTTTAGGTGTTTCATGCAATTTGCAGCATAGCTTGGGTCACATTTAGAGTTTGACTGACACAAACAAGATACTTTACCTTTTTGCACACGTATATCACAGATTATAATATCATTCATATGCAGTAAGGGAGATTGCAAGTTAGAATGACAAATTGGTTATGATCCTTGTCCTGAAAGTCTGAATGCAACACAGGTTAAAGCTAGAAAAAGAAGAAAGCACTGTTAAGTAAAGCCATAATGAGGATTTATTATTAACTACAATTAGCTACAACTTCAGGCAACTAGATACAACCCCATATACTCGCAGTAAGATGTTTTGAAACTGTGATTCCATTCTATCTCTAACCAAATGTGCTTGCTGTAGGCAGTTATGATTAGAAAGTTACTACTGTGAAGTTAAAAATAGAAGTAGATACTGCTGCAGTAAGCACTTTAACTTCTGAACTACCCTTTTCTACCTCAGCACCTCCTACACAGAAGTGCACCTCATGGCTTCCTGTGCAACACCACAGTTTTCCACTGTGGCAAGCTTCACGAACAACTTGAGTCAGGTGAGAACCTGCAAAACAGACCTGCACTGATATCTAAAAAGAATGTTTACAGGAGACTGTATTAATGTAAAAATGGGAAGAAATTCCCTTTTAGTGCAGATTTTTTTCTTGTAATTAAAACGACTATTTTGTATCTGTCAATGAACAAAAAAACAAACAAAACAAAAACAATGAGCAAAAGCAAAAACAAATCAATCATTCTTACAGTATTAAGCAATCAACCAATCACATATCACACAATAATAGTGCTGTGTGCTGCAGTATTTATTCATTAAGCTTCACGGACAAAATGTGTTTTGTATTTTTGCATTGTCATTTATGTAATTTTAAGTAATAGAAGAAATAGGACAGAAGACAGAAGGGGGCGCTCTAAGCAAACCTACAGTGGGCTTCCTCATGCAAGTTGGAGTCTGGACCGACACCTCCTCTGAGAGGTTCATTGACTGCAGCCTACAAGTGCCGTGTCCTGCACTTGACTGTTTGGTGTTGATTGCTATTCCGGAGCTGCAGCTTTGCAGAGGCTCAGTGTTTCCATACTTTGGTGGAACGGGCCTTCTTTGTTTATCTCAGAAGATTGGTCATCAATGATTGTTTATTTTACTGCCTGATACCAATCAATGAAACAATGCAGCAATTTATCATAGAGATAATAATGATATGCACAGCATGAGTGGCTGGGTTTTGTTTATTCTACCCAACACATGTGTTGCAAATATCACATACATGAAGTTACACATCTTCAGCTGAAATATAATGATGCAAAAAAAAAGCCGCCTGTGCGCCTTTAAGAGACAAGATCACATTGTTATTCTGGGTTTGTCCACAAGCCGACTGTGGAGGTGGACAGATAGTGGTTCTGAGGGTGGTGTGTGGGGGAGAGAGAAGGTGTGGGAGGAGCGTGTGTAGGAGTCTCCTAATACGAGTCTCCAGGGGCCAGTATGGATTTAAAAAAGAGAGAGAGAGAGAGGGAGAGCGAGAGACACAGCGATGTGGATAAGATGTTCTTTAGATGCATCCCATGTTTTACAGCACGTCCAAGGAGGCAGAGATTGATCCTGCATTCCCCTCTTCTCCAGGATGGCGTTGCAGGCTGAACACTCAAGGCTAAGCTGCCCATTAACGAGCCAATAATTTGTGTCATTATGTGAAGACTGCAGCTGGTGCCACTGATGCACTGCTTCTCACATGTCAGAGCTGAAGACTGAAAGGAGTCTTAGCGCTGCTCATTATAAAGCCAGCCTCTCATCCCTTTGTCTTGGAAGCATGCATGGCAGACAAGGCTTGGCCTTGAGAGCTTATTTATTTCCTCCCCAGCTCCCTTTTTTGAAACACAGCATGCTCAATATAAAATCGATGTATTAAGTGTTCTCAAGTATGCAGAGTGACGTGCTGCCATTCCCACTCTATGCCTTTGGCTGTGATTACAGCTAATTTGAATGATTGAAATGCTTCCATAGTGGAGCTGGAGTGAGTGAAGTGAAGGGCTCACACAGATGAAGGGGGAGGAGGCGAGAAAGGCTTGGCTCTACTCCAGGTGGAGGAGGTGAGTCATTCCCCACACAGATAGACAGTCTATCAGCGTGCGCATGTATGTGTGCATGCATGTGTACGTTGCCCAAATTATTGCTGAGAGAACAGAACAGTGCTGTGAGCAACCTGGTGATAAAGAATGAATGCCACTGTATGCATTGTGCATCTCCGCGTGTTTGTCTTTGTGATTTTGTGTGCCGATTACACCGGGTATCTCCGGTTAATCTGTGTATTCTGCAGATGAATGGTGACTGTATCTATGGTCTTTAGGCCACCTGACTTCATTTCCCAAAGTGGGCGTAAGATTCACGTGGCTCAGCATCAAACAGCCTGAAGGTAAACAGGGTTTTGTTTATTATCTGACAGATAAAATGTATAACCGAGTTTACAAGAAAAATCTTACAGTGTTGTTAATTTAAAAAAAAAAAATCTCTGGCCAAAATAACACGTGTATACCTACAGTATGTGCACCCACGTGTGCGAAACTAAACTATGTGCGTCTTGTTAGTTCATTTGTGTTTGTTGCAGATGCAGAGCGACTGTATTTTTAGGCCACCTGACTCCGCTGTCAAAGGTGGGCGTCAGATTCATGTGGTCTCAGCAACAAACTAAATGAGGGCAGCAAAAGGTTTCGGTAGCAGGTCCTGTAATGCTCCCTTGATCTGAAAACCAAATAATTTGTTTAACTACCATGTGTGCATCATATTTTTTTTTACTTCCATTGCATCTCACCAGGAGAGAGTCTCTTGAGGTCAAGTTTTTTTTTTTCTTTTTGAGAGTTGTGGACACAGTGACAGATCATTTAGATCTCGAGCATGCAATCACACAAACACCCACCCACAGTGCTTGTTTAGAGTTTCCTGTTGTTCCGTTTGCTCTTGAGACTCTTATCAGATATTTTAGACACCGATCTCACCATATTCTCTCTCCTCACACTCTGGTCACCTCAGCATCCTGCTTCTCAACCTCACTGCACTGTTTGACATCATCAACAACATCATTCTTCTCTCTTGCCTTAAATCCTCCATCAACATCACTCTATCTATCTATCTATCTATCTATCTATCTATCTATCTATCTATCTATCTATCTATCTATCTATCTATCTATCTATCTATCTATCTATCTATCTATCTATCTATCTATCTATCATCTATCTATCTCCACCAACGCCATTGAGGAAGTGAAAATATAAACTGTTGTCATGGAGACCTGCTATGCCTTTCTTCCTCTGTCTTCATCATCCCCTCAACACACTAAAACTTGTAGACACACATTCACACAAAGCTATCTTGGATCTATTCTGTAAACACTCAAGAGACATGGGAGATTTCAAGAATCCAGACACGAAAAAGACGTCAAACTCTCAGAGACGGACAGAGTGTGAACGCATGGAAAGATATATGAGACACTATAAAATGTGCAAACCACTGCAGTTCAGCCTGTACAACCTGTCTGTACAGTTTGTTTTCGTCAATATCCAAAAGACGCGACTGTCTGTATTGAGCATGCCTGCACAGGTTGTATATACTGATTTGTGCTATACCCAAATCAGTGGTGCTACCCTGTAGGCTATTAAAAGGGATAGTAGCATTTTTTTAAAAAGTGGGGTTGTATGATCTACAAATAGCCCCTAAGTACTTTAATTGCAGTAGAAGACTCTCTGCACTCCCCCCGTTAGCAACACCAGCCCATAATAGCCCTGCCCAGAGGTTTACAACATACATTGTTGTGAATGGACCCAAAGAAACAGCCTATTTTCACGGTCTAAAAGAAGTTTTACCTGAAAAAAAAAAACACAGTTCCATTGTTCGCTATAATATAATTTTTCCAGCCCTTCAAAGTGCAGGAAAAACACAGTTTTTATTTGGACCTAACCAACTCACGTATCCCTCCGCCCAGGGTTAGCGCCCGCCGATCAGCAGTTGGTTAGCTCCAAATAAAAATTAACAATGGAACTGTGTATTTTTTTTTCCAGGTAAAACCTCTTTTAGGCTGTGAAAATAGGCCGTTTCTTTGGGTCCATTCACAACAATGTACAGTATGTTGTAAATCTCTGGGCAGGGCTATTATGGGCTGGCGTTGCTAACGGGAGGAGTGCAGAGAGTCTTCTACTGCAATTAAAGTACTTAGAGCCTATTTGTAGATCATACAACCCCACTTTAAAAAAATGATACTATCCCTTTAACCTTAGGCTACACCAAACTAGGGATCCTTGATGAGAGGAAGAACAGAAGGGAAAGTTTTCACATGGAGGAGCAGCTGGTCGACTGCTGCTGCTACTGCTGTTGTTGTTGTTGTTAATTGTCATCCCTGTGGTGGCAACGTGATCTTGAGGAGGCCAGCTTTGCTTGCCATCTCCATACATACGCATGTAATGCACACTCACACCCACACACACACACATGCATTCTAACAGTAAGGCAGCGTTGTGCGTCCCCAGCTGCTGCTACGTGAGACTGACGCACTTCCACTATGCCCCCATGTGTGCATGTTCCTGGGGGAGCGCATATATCCTGCAGGTCTCCATTCATTCAAGGTGAGATTCAGATGACATGACAAGTTGCTACCATGACAACGGTTGTTTGGTTAAAGCCGTGTGGCATGAGCCTACATGTTGGCTGATAATGAAATTGCCGCTCCTTTCGTCTCCTCTCCCTCTCTCGCTGGAGTGGAAGAAAGACAGGTTACAAACTGTGCCTTTGTGTTTTCTTGTTGGTTTTCACAGGCCTATGTTGATTTGTATAGACATTGAGGATCTGCGGATTCTGGTCAGGTGTCTGGCTATCCACAGTCAATATCTAATCAATTCACTTGATGTAATCGTTCAGGCGCTGATTGCTTCTCAAAGCCGCCTCACCTGAGATGCAGAACCCTGCTATTTGGTAATTTTGGGGACAAGGTTGAGTGTGTTGTTGCATTCACAGTGTGTGGTGCAGTGTAATTTGAACATTTGCTTGCCACTGATTTATGAGCCTGTACTCTGTCCTGATGTGATACATTTAGTGTGATTGGCATGTGGGGAGAGAAAATAAGTCAAAAGAAAAGAGAAGAACAAAGTGTTTGTCAAATTAATCTATCATCCCCCCAACAGCTAACGTATTTGATATGATAATTATGTTTATTTATTTTCAAGCTACTTGTTACACTAATTAGACTTTAACAAGCGTATTAGGCAGAGGTCTGCTTGGGAGAGACACTTGTTGTTGTGTTTATGTGATTAGATACAATAATTGATTGATCAATATTTATACATATGTATATATATATATACAGTATATATACATACACATACTGGTCGCAAAAATTGCTGAGACTACTAAAATTGCGTTAAAGCATAAGTCAGCGATCCGGTCGTTTTGGCTAATGCTGCGTTCCAGGCAGGCTTTAGAAACCGTAAATTATGGCTTCAAGTCACGACTTACGACTTTGTAGCGTTCCAGACAGCCCGTAACTCGTGTTTTTCCACCTGTTGCCTGTGAAAGTCACTATAACGGCCACTCGTAACTTCCGACCCGTGAACTCGTAACAGATCGAACTGGTACGACTTCACAGGTCCGAAAATCACGAGTTACGGGTTGCCTTGAATACACCATGAGTTAGCAGCCCCCCCGCCCTCGTCATGGATCTATTGGTCCTCGTCCCTACGTCACCACATTCACGCGCATCCCTTGGCTGCACACACAGCCCTTCATGCCGTTCTCTCTCCTCATTGGATAACGCTTGTATCCCACAAGGAAAGTTTTCTCCTGGTTTACAGCAGAGCAGAGTGAGGGAGAGACCAAACACTCTATGTAAGTGATTGCGGACGGAAAATAGGACTACTTAGGACTTAGATTAACAAAAACATTCTGCTGACTTATACGCTTTAAGAACTGTCCAAGCATTATTAGAAACTGGAAGGATGGGGAACCATCATCTGGTCCAATGTGACCACAGAGACTTTAACCCCAATGAGAATCTTTGAAAAATGAATGCAACTGGACGGAAATAAGGCAAGGCAAGGCATCTTTATTTATATAGCGCATTTCATACCAAGGCAACTCAATGTGCTTTACATAAAGACAGAACATTTAAAAAATAAAATGAAATAGAAGAGAAGCATAAAACAGAATAAAAGCAAACACTAAAATCAGAGTTAAAAGCAAGGACAAATAAAAGTAAAATACAAGAAGATAGATAAGGTTTAAAGTTCTTAAAAAGAACTCAGCTATAAGCACATATCCACCTGCATAAATGTTGTGACATTGCAGAAGATGACTAGACTCAAAGCAGGTGAAACATCAGAGCCGTTTCCTACAGATCTGAAACTAGAAAAATCAATATTGTTACGTGGTGATAGAGTGCGCGTGTCCCTTCATCTGCAAATCATTGTGTCTCATAAAAGATATTTTCTCCCTTTCAATTCCAGTTCATTCACCCTGCTCAAAACATTGTATTCAAACAGACTGCCAGCGCCTGCAGATAAGAAGATACATTGCCGGTGACATTTAAAAAGAGTCACTACCCCCTCATCTGCTTGACCATTGTCAGCATCCTCCGTGGCCTATAATGAGCCTGTGCACGCCCAGGCCATAATAAATAGCCTATGTCCTGGTTAAATGCAACACCTCTCTTTGGGTGCTATTTGGGCTGCATGATTCACTGTGATTCATGCCAGCGTGTGTGTTCTCTCTGTTCTCACAGATGAGCTGGATGACCGGGGGGAGGAGATAAGGACTGCAATGGGAACATGGATCATGGGTATGTGTGCAAAGTGTGTGTTCATGTAGGCTGTGCCACGTGTGAAAGTGGTAAATTGAACAAAGACAGAAAGAGATGGAAAGATTGAAAATGTGCAGCTGAAGTGCCAAATTTGTCAGCCCCCCCCTGAAAAGTCAGGCCTTCTCGAAGGAGGGGGGAAAAAAAAGAAATAACGAACAGAAATGAATTATATTTTCCTTCAAACTGCAAATCTGTGATGAGTCTGGCTGCAAGTGAGTGCGTATTGTACACGTGCCTGTTTGTGTGCAGGGGCAGTTGCAGCTGCTTTAAAAAAAAATAGGCAACCTTGTTATCACGCGGCTGATATTTTCCCACTGTACATCACCTCCTCCATGGCTGCGATAGACATCATGATTGAGTGATGGGCATCTATTTAATTACACCCTGCTGTCTGCTGTCTATGTACGAGCCATGGGAGAAGCACTAGAAGAAGTAATGCTTTAAATGAGAGCCAGCATGAGGGCATACACTATACCGTACACTTTGTGTGTCTCTGCACAAGCCTGCTTGTTTAACTACTAATTATTTACACTGATATCACTTGGCATCTGCCGCCACCACTATGCACATCATTGTTGTTTTATGCACGCATGTGTGTGTCCATGTATGTCTGTGATTTCTTGTGCACAACGGCTCCCAGTGGCTATGTGGGTGTGTGGTGGGTAGCTCAGAGTTACATTAATAGCCAAAGGGCAGGCAGGCAGGCAGGCAGGCAGGCAGGCAGGCAGGGAGGGAGGGAGGACATAGACAGGAAGGGGAAATACAGTTTGCTGGTCGCCCACCACTTCCTGTGTGTCTCCTACACTCGCAGCCCACGGACCAGAGCTGCTTCTATAACCAGTTTGTTTGCTTGCAGCACAACAAAGATAAGGCAGTCGATAGGTAAACACACGGTGACAGGGAGGATAAGGAATGCCACAAACAAAACAGTCATGGGTTTGTCACCGCTGAGAGGTTATGCAAGTTGCTGGAAATGACTTGCCCACGCTGCCCTACCCTTTCATTTTCTACTTGCCAAATGTGTGACATGAGGCAACCGAGCACTGCATCACAACAGCAACAGCACATAACACACCTCTTGTTCAAATAATAAAAAGAAATGATGTCATTCTGATCCTGTTCCCATGCAATCAAAGTCCAATATAAATAATGATAACATTAAGCTATCAAGGCTTTGATCCACTTTGACTGTCAATCAGAGGCTGTAGTTAACAAAGCTGACACTCACCCACCCTTTAGATAACAGGAGGAGCTGCAGTATTGAGATGTGTCCAGCAGAGGTCCTTCTCTCATTAAGTGTCGTGTCTGTGTAGCTCCTGTTGAAGTTGTGAATAAGTGATGAAGGGGAAACAGAGCAATTCCTGTGTTTCAGCTATAACAACATAGAAGGAAACAGAAGTTTCATCAAACTCTCACACATGTTGAGTGTCTGTGTTTCTTAAAATCTCATTATTTGGGAGATATTCTGGGATATTCTTTCAACAGGCTCCACTCCACCTTCACTTAGACTGCTGACACTGTGTAGGAGCGAAGGGCTGCTGCTGCTGAGTTGTGGCTATGCAGGGAGAAAGATCGGATTGGCCGATAAGAAACCCTGGTTTGCACACATACTGTGCTCTGGTAAGAGGCAACCCCCCTCCACCCCCCCTGCCCTTCTGGGATCCCACATCCCCATTGAACTTTCCACCCACTCACCGAGGAATGCGGAGAAAGGGAGGCGAAGGAGGGGGCTGTAAGAGGCAGAGATGGGGTATACAGAGGGAGGGGAAGTGGTGGGGAGCTGAATGAAGACAGAACTAAAGAAGATGAGGAAACACTACAGAATTTGAAATAGCCCGCGAGAGTTTCCTCATCAGGCCGTTTTTCGGGACAATTCGACAACGTGAGAGCGACGACAAGCATGCAAAGCCAAAAAAAAACGCAGCACAGATGACACATCACATGCTGGAAGTGGAGGGTTTTCCACTCTGTCTTTAACTGAACAGGTGGGGTCTGACACGGAATCAAGAAAGGGCATGGGAACAAAACAAGGACAGAGGCACATGAGCACATGCACCCACATGTGCACACGAGCCGCGCTGCCAATACGCATGAAAATGCATCTATACGAGTTGAATTATCTCAGCGTAAGTGTCACAGTAATTAGCACATTGTGATCCAAATATTTTTGTGTGTTCCCTCGTGTAAAAACCTGTTTGTGCTACATGACATCACAAGCCTTGAGGTTGTCTGTTTCGTTCTTTCTTTTTCGTAACGCCCCGCTCTTGTCAACAAGTCTCCGTCCCTTCTCTCTTTCCACAGACTTTCTCAGAGGACCTTAGCGCTGATGAAAGCAGGTGCCTCGGTACGCCTTTCATTGAATTAGGAATTCCACAGCGTAAAGTGGCAGCATTGTTGATGAAAGGTTAGCGCTGTTTCAAATTCTCCCCCTAAATGAAAAGGCCCCCTCTCTCCAGCGGTTGTACAGAAAGAGGGATGACATTTTGGTTTCATCAGCTGTATATCTAAAGTGTCTGCAGTAAAATGCCAAAACGATCAAAGCCAAATCGGGGAGTATAATACACACAGAGAGCACCTAGGCACTCTTTGTGAGGTTATCTACCCACAAACCTTAGTCAGACCTCATAAAAAGTCATTACGCCCCTCAGCGATAATTTGGTGAATACCCCACATTTAATGATAAACATTTACACGGCGGTGGTGAAAGGAATTTATCAGGTCTTTACATTAGGGATTAGATTCGGTGGTTGAATTAGTGTCTGTTCAAGGGCAGAATGGAGGATTGGAAACTCAGTGGGTGGAACATGAACAGATTTCATAAGAGGAGGCAGGTGGTGGTGACACAAGACATTAAAGCTCTCTCGCTCGCTCTCTCTGTCTGTCACACTCTCCCCAGTCTTGCTCTTTCCATCTTTTCTCCACCAAAACACACGCATTTATGACATATTGGAGATGTGATCGGACGTCACTTTGTGGCGGAAGGAAAATGCTGCGTTTGCAAAAAAAAAGGTGCTACAAAAAGGGCAGGATGTGAGCGACTGGAGCCTTGACCATCGCTGTCATTTCCCTCTGTTCACGTCAGCTGTGTACTGTACCCATCACTCCTTTGTATTGTTCATTGTTATAAAGAGCAGACATGCTATCTGCTCACCTCGCCAACTTGCCGCCGCTCCAACAAGGCCGTCGCTGCATATCTTTCAGTGACTCAGAGGGGCTCAATTGTTTCTTGTGTACACCTATTTCCAGTACACTCCCCCCACCTGACCCCACAAAAGGGAGTCATCAGGCTGGAGGTTCAGTCATATATAAGGATTATCAAAGGAACATGATGTCGAAAGGTAAACTTCAACCCTGCGCCCGCCCAACAGGCAGACAGAGCTGGGAGGCAGCGCAAACAGAATGGATGTATTTGCTTTTCATGAGAAAATCAATGGGCCCAGACAGATGGCGGTTTGTTTCCTCACTATTTACTTCCCGGCTCCGTGACAAATGTCCCTGCCGCCCCTCCTGGGCTGACGGTGCACAGGTAAGCAGAAAGCCATCCTTCCCCTTCCCACCCCAAATGGATGACAGATGTGCCAGCTACCGCCCTTCTTTCGTTCTCCCTCTAAACCCCAAACCATGTTGACCTAGCAAACAGCCTTGAACTTGTCTCAAAGGGATAGGTTTATTTATTTTTTTAATGATATATTCCATCAGATAAACATCTTTATCTTCATCCTTATCAAAAACATTGGCCGCCTCGCGCTTAAAAAAAAAAAAAAAAGCCAATTGGAAATGTTCTGCTAGCAGAAAACACAAGGCTTTTATTCATACAGTATGGCTGGGGTGACTCATAATCTGGAACAGGAGACAGACAGTGTCTATGGTCCATTATCACCAAAGATAGATTGTGACAAATTTGTTGATGAGTACTCCATGCCAGCCATGCCTGAAGTGTCTGAACTCAGAGGGAAGGTTAACTGGACCAGGCTTGTGTGAGAGGCTGAGCTGCTAAACGGAGCGGACAGATGAAAGATGCATCATGACTCTTTCCTGAACCGTATAGAGAAAATGTGTGACTCAGAAATATTACAACAATTTGACCATGTGTTCATGTAAGAGCGGTAACATGTCCTGTTTATTGGAAGCTTAAAAAAGTAGTATTTTTTTAGATCAGCACGCCCACAGCCATTTTCCCTGGACGCAAATTTACACAAATTGCTTTTACTGGAATCTGCCCCAATTGAGACTATGTATGAATATTTTTCCTGGTCTCAATCAGTAAAAACTCAAACTCTAGAGGCAGAAATGATCCTCACTGGAATCAGACCGAGGGCTGCACTGCTGAATCTGTGGATTTTAATAGAGCCTCGTACGGAATCAGACTTTCCTTCTGCTGCTCTGAGAGATATTTTTAGTCAGGCTGGGCCACTTCTGCTCAAGTACAACCAAGACAGCACAGTAGGTAAATTGTCTCTGATTTCAATGTGATTTCTGATACCAGCATGATTCACATTCAACCGTTAAGACCGCCGGTCACACAAAGCCACATCTCATAACAAGGGGACGCTGCTGGTTACCCTCTTTACTCCTCCAATCTCATGCAAGAGAAGGAGGAGTGAGAAACGCAGAGGGTAGTGGGTGGGGGTGAAAGTCAGCATTCCAGCTTAGACCAGAGTGGGGCAGAGGTTGTGCGGAAAGACAGCATGGGTGGAGGTGTGGGTGTTGCGGTGGCGGTAGTGCAGGGGCGTAGCAGAGAAAAGAGCAAAGAGCAGTTCCTGATTCCACAGTCCTGAGCTCACCACCTTTTGCGCCTGCCAGCCACTCCTTTTTTCTCCTTCACACCATCCTCTTCCCTCTCCTCCCACTCCTCCCTCCACTATGTCTCTCCATCTGAGGTGTTAACTCCTTGTTGGGCAGTTCCAGAGCCATTGGCATCGGCGACGGTTTTCGTGGAAGCCTGGGGAAGAGGCGGGCGTGCTGCTACGGATCCTTACTGGAAGTGAAGGCGTGTGTGCCAGTAAAGTCGAAATGATTCACTCCACAAATGTTTTTATCCATTTGCAACACCTTATAATCCGCCTGGCAATTAACTGTGACCCGGACATGTCAGCACGCACACACACACACAGAAACACACACACGTGCACACATTTACTGAAGAGGATCAATTAGTACGGGAAACAGCAGCACAAGATGAAACAGGAAGACTAAGGAGGAGCTCTGGATTGGTCACGCCTGTGTTTAACCCATAAACACTGGGTTTAGTCAAGCCGCACTAAATCATGAATGTTGGCTATATGAGCATTATGAACAATAGCAGATTAGCGATAAAGCCAACCGGTAATGTGTCATCCCATTGAATATCTAAGGCTTGTCCACAATAGAGCATTATTACAGTGAATAATAAGACGCATTAAGCCAGATTGACAGGTGAATACAAGGACAGTGCAGGACAGGAAACGGGGACACACTTACAGCACAGTATGTCACGGAGGAGAAATAACATCCTAATATGGATGGGCTTAGAGGAGGAGGTGGATGGGGCTGGGAGCGTCTTGCACAACGCAGCACCTGGGGTGGACTGGGTAGGGCTCGGTATAAGTACAGTGCAGTACATGCGAGCAGTCTATGCTACAGTTGTAGTTTTTGCACGACACACAAGCATGCATTTGCGGTTGGATGAGCACGGCATTACACAATACGAGCAGCAGACGGTGACATTTGAATGTGCTGACTGTCCTTTGGTAGGCATTGCACAGGTGACGTGTACGCTTCGGAAAAAGATGACCTTATGATAGATCGACTGTTAATGCTCCCTCCCTCTTTACCTCTCCCTCATTCTCTATAGGCCTGTTGCTGTCCTTTGTCTTGTTCTACCCCACCCACCCCCCCCTTTGCCCCATGCTACCTTGTTCTCTTGCTTACTCTGTTTAATAAAATAAACATAGCTCACATGGCCACATATTGTCCTCTGGCTGCCGGAGCTATAAAAAGATCCACTTGGCTGCATTTATTTATCAATGAATCTGGGCTGTGCCTCCCCTGCTCTCACTTTGCAGGATCAGGTGGTATATGATTAAGGGCGCTATTACAGTTTGGCAGCTCTTGACTTTACTCTGTAACCTCTGCTGGCATAATGTACTCTAATGCGTTTGGATTCTATTTGAACTTCCAACTATCCTGTCGTCCCTTGCAAGCTGATGAAAAATGTCCACTACCACGTGCAAATGTAATTAGTGAAGGAAGAGTCAAAGGGTCCTAGAACATAAAGACGTACTATAAAACATGGCACACTTATTTTTGAAGAATTTCTATTTCTACACTTGAGATTTATTTCAACATGTTGTTCACTCTTACTTTCATTTGTTTTCTCTGAAGGAAGAGAGAGGAGGGTTAATGAACCTGGTTGTTACGCATCTCTGTGTGCTTCTGTGCTGTTGGGTTTGCGGTGCTTTTATTTGGTCCGCACACACACAGAATAGAGGATGTCAATGTAAACACAGCCAGTCAGCACAAAGGAATGTGTGAGGCACGCAAAAAACCCTGGGGACAAAGTCCAAAGGAGGATGGGAGGGGTAAAGAAAGGAAGGAAGGGGGGAGGAATATGGAACAGAGAACAAGAGAGTGGGCAAAAAGAAAAGTAGGTAAAGAAGAGCAGAAGACAGAAATATATGATAAAATTAGTTAGAAAAAGTGGGACAGAAAACGAATTTTAAAGGCAAAGTGAAGAAGAGTGGTGTGAGGACGGAGACAAAAGGTGGACCAGCGGATGACAAGAGATGCACTTTTAGGGTTAGAGAGACAAAGGATGAGTAGCGAAGTCAGCGAGAGAGCGATAGAGGCCGGAGGAGTGGGAGGAAGTTGAGGGAGGGAGTGAAACAAGAGGGTGGTTGGGGGGGGGTCTCACCCTAGAGACATAGAGATGGAAAGAGGCACGAGGAGCAGTGGTGGTGGCGAGATAGCAGAAAAAGTGGGTGAGTAGGAGAGAGGGTCAGCGAGGGGCAGAGGTGGGGGTAGATAATTCATTCAGAGTTAGGTGGCGTGAGGAAGGAAAAGCCATGAGCAACTTCAAAGGCCTTGGGAGGCCTTGACAGAGAGGAGGGTTAGAGTTCTGTAATCCAAAGAGAGGTTAGGGGCCTGCAGCTCTGGTTCCTGGTGCTGCTGAAACTAATTTAGCCAGCGGGCCCCAGAGGCCCCCGAGAGGGGCCAGGTCGTAACCAGAGGAGCTGTGAGTGACAAAGTGCAGGGGACTGTAAGCAGAGGAAAGCTTGGACGTACAGAACACCTTTACTGGCCCTCACTGGCCTGCAGGATACACACATATCTGTCATATGACTCAATGCATGTTTTTATGAACAGTTGAAAAAACATGAATATAGATGTTGTCCCTCTCAGGGGATGGAGTCTGTTGTTAATATGAATTATGTATATTATTAGTCCGCTAAAATGACTTTTTCATGTGCCAACATACTGTATGAATTACTATTAGATTTATGTTTCCAATAAAGGAAGCGTCTGGGTGTGTCTTACACTCTAATTGGCTACTGTACAGAAATCAAAATGATCAAAACAGACGCTTCTCCAGCCTAACTAAGTCTAATTGACATGAGGGCGAGAAGTGGGGGTGGGGCATGTCATGTGTCAGATCATCCAGTATTCACGTTTAGGGAAAAGTTGAGGTTTTATGTTCAAGCAATTATGTTTTACAATCACCCACACTGAATTCCTTCTTTGCTGACACATATGGAATTACTGTACTGGCTCCAGACCACACAAAATGACAGAAAACCGTAAAATACGGGTAGGCTTTGTGAAAGGAGACTCTCTTGTGATGAAGCTTCGGCGTCCAGTCCCAGCCTTTGAATGGACTGAATGTCAACTGCAGAGTCCAAGTGTAGTCAGACTGAATAAAAACATCAACAGCCACAGCCTACATATTAAAAGCATAAAAAGCTTTTGACATCTGGCAAGAAGTCTATGAGTCCTGAAATGTGTGTGGGTGTGTGCAGAATGAATACATACATGTATTCCTTTTATGCATTTAATGTGCGTGTTCTGTGCATGCACACCTATGTGTGTACTGTGAGTGTGTGTATGACGGGAAGCCATGGTGAATGAGTCACCCTGCATTAATCAGACAAAAATGCTTGGATCTCATTCACATCCTTGCCTGACCACCCATATGGAGCTGACCGTACACTGCTTGTATGTAAACAGGGTGGATGTTGGACGCACTGTATTGAGATAATAAAACCAAGACAAAAGGGGGACGTAATGAGTTGACTTACAGGCGTAGTCGCAGGAAAAGCGGCTGCATGGTGTCTTAGAGAAAGGGGATTATTAACAAGGTAGGCAGCAAAGAGGGCTGTGGGTGTCTGGAGTTTCGTAGAATAAAAACACAGGAAGCACAATTAAAGGCTGCAGGTAAGTGCTCAGAGCTATGTGAGATCATAGGTTGCCTTGTATGAGGAAGAGAATATTTGTGCGAGTTTCTGTGTGAAGACGTGCGCGTCTTCGAGAGCATGCGTGTGTGTGTGGGCTGTCGGCCCCTCTGCTTTGTGTGGGCTTTGGGTGTTGGTTTGATTACAGTGTCTTTGAGCCAGAACCTGGAGTACGTCTGCTCATCACAACTGTGAGCCAAAGCACAACAGATGTGTGTAGACAAAGAAAGTATAAAACTAATATGATACTATATGTGCTCACATGTTTTAGATGTTACGCCAAAAAACACAAACAGAGCAAACAGCATTTTTGTATCACTACAGTATGTTCAACAAACCCTTAATTGCCAGTTACAACGTTTTACTTGAATTAATTATAATAGTGTAACATTTTTAATAAATAAGGTTAATTATAGCTTGCAAAACTAAAACAGATGCATACAAAATTTCAAATATGCAAAGTTACATCCTACCTCAGAATCTTTTTATCTTCACTGATGTTTTTAACCACATGGAGGTTTGCATTTGAATTTCGTTTATACCTTGGTATGGATGACAATAAAGGAATTCAATTCAATTCAGTAAAGTAAGTAATACATAACTTGATAATAAGACATTTTTAAATTGTACCAGTTTACTACCAGTCAGTGAATATATCTGAATCAAGTGTTAAGTTTGACCTTGCGGATATGAAAACAAAAATAAACATCCAAACAGAAAGAAAATGTGCTGTCATAAAAGAAAAATATAAGAGAAGTGTCCATCTTGTCAATACCAATACAGTTTTACATGTTAATTAGAACGTGGACCATCTAACAGTAGCAGACTGATAGCACAGCACCCTGCTCTGGTCCCACTCACAGACCAGAGAAATGGGCCCAGTGACATACCCACAAAGCAGTTTTTGAATCATCATCATGTCCTACATCAGAGATACATGCTGTTCAGACACATGACACATTTCATAATCAAATGAGATCTGGTCGGAGTAGCCACAATATTAACAAACTATGACAGAAGAACATGCTCTCAGCAATATCCCAGAGCTCTCACTAAAACATGGAACTATAAAATATGGAATATGTCTATTGGCGTTATACAAATGTAAGTCATCAACATATAATAACACAAAATTAAATCAGAATGCAGGAGCCACATTTTTAAGACACATAGGCCTGCATAAATGTTTCTCTCTATTACTTTTAGGATCTGTACAAATGGTAATGTTATATAACAGGAGTTTGGAATCAGAGGGACTACTGTAATTAACGTCAATGTTGAAAGGAAGACAATTATTCACAAAACCAGCTTAGTCTAAGTGTATTGGTGTGGGATGGACATTCTCTACATACTGTAGTTGGCTGATAATTTATAATGCTTGTGGGTCAGTAAAATCTGCAAGTCAGATATAATAATCTTGTTTTGTAAAGTGCCAGTTTTAACCACAAATCTCTAACTTGCACTGAATTTAAAGGTCCAAGTGTGTAATATTGGGGTAAAATATCTAGCATTCAGATTAGTTTGCAGTGCTCACTCGCTTGCTTGCTTGCACTCACCCCTCCTGTCAACAAAGTGACGGTGGCCTCCAAGGGCAAAAAAACTTTTGACGTTTACCACGACTGGGACAACTGGGAGTATTTCAGGAGCATGCAACGATGAGGTAAAGGTCTAAACCATTTGAAGATTGTTTACTCCTTCTTCTTTCCTTCCGCCTTCTTCTTCGTTGGTTTACTTATGCATGCGAAACTCACGAAACATGCTCTATGGCGAGCTGGATTTTCTGTTCGGACTGTCAAACAAATATGGCGGCGCAAGATGGTGACACTCTCTAAAGTAAGACCCTCGCTATATGTATATATAAAAGAAGAATTATAACGCTACGGAAACCAAACTAATTTTATTTCATAGCGATTTTACAAGTATATTCATGGGTAGTGTATTCAGATTTTGCCAATAAACCTTGCCAATTATTACACACTGAACCTTTAAAGGGACAATGGAAAAGTGAAGTGTTTACATTTATGAGCCTCCACGCGCACCGTAGAATTTTTCGACCGGCGCAAGACGGCCTCATGTTTTCATTCATCAAGAATTAAAGTCAGAGGTTCAAAGAGGTTCAGTTACCGTCGTAGTCCCGACCATAAACGGCGATTCGGCGGTGTTATTCTCATGAGCGTCCGTGAAACCAAAAGTAAGGAAACCACTAATAATAACAAAATAACGATAGAGACAAAACGATATATTTATCGAAAATGGAGCCATTAACAAGTGTGGGTAACGTAGATTCATCCACATTAACGTGAGACTCTTTTAATAACCAAATAGAAACTCCTCATTGGCCCTTTAACTATAGCCATGCTACTGTAAATAAAATTGCTTGTTTTGGTGTTAAAGTTGGAGTGATACAGTTGTCATACCAAAACAATGAAAAGGACTTGACACAATGAAGACAAACCAATGTTCATATAATGGAGACAATAATCTCCTATAATGAGGTATTCCTCCCCTCCTGGGAACCACTTCATCAGTCATGGGTGCATTTTTAAAATGAGGATACACCATTTGTTTGAAGCAAATCACATCTGTTAAATGTGAATGTGCTACATTATTATTGCTTGTCTGTCTCTGTCTAACTGACAACTTAACGTACATTCTCACTACCATGGGTTATTGCCTCAATTTAAACACACCTTCAGAGAAACAACATAATGAATTTCACAGAGGTATGATCCTTTGAAGGGAATCAATAGGGATATGTTGACCTCATTTTAGTCATGCACACACAGCACAAAAGAGCGGCCCAGGGTGAAAATAAGTGTTTACCTAGGGAAATAGAAATACTAAAAAAAATGATCACGGTGGTAGATAGGGCATAATGAGCATTCCCCTGGTGGAGATTGAGGTGGACATGATAGATCCCAAACTCATCCATTCTACCTTAATGGAGAGAAGATGGCCTCTCTTTGAAAAGTGCAGTGCTCACCCAGACACCCAAAGGTCGTGGATGACCTAGTTAGTAAGTCCCCATGGTGGGTTTTAGGAGTTCCTCTGACAGGCTCGCCTCACAAGTGAGCTCTGTTTTTAGCTACTTCACCTCCTATCTGACTCTCACACTGCTGTTCACTCTGCTCTGTATCTCTCTCTGGCCTCTACCTCCTACTCTCACATTATCAGCCCTGCTCCACTGTGCATCCACTGTGCAGGTGACAGGGGTTGCATGTGCAATGATCAGTCCGGTTCACCTTTTGGCTGTGGCTTTGTATCTGTGGGTGAGAGTGTGTATGTGTGTGTGTATAACTTAGCATTTATGTGTGGGCTACTCATGCATACCAGGTTTCTGCTAAAAGTAAACATCATTCTAAGAATTGTCTGTTCAGGAAGAGCTTTGAGGTCATGACATAGCAGGTGAGTGTGCGTGTGTGTGTCTATGCATGTGTCATCAGTGAGATCATTGGATGACGGCTGTGGGGGCCTGAATGTCACCGCGGGGAGAACTGTCACAAAGAAGGAACACCATCTCTAGCAATAAAATGTGACAAGTTTGTAATCCATCTCTTCTCTCTGCTCTCGTTGTGTCGCTGCATGGTAATGAAGATGCACGCACGCACTGCTCCCACAGAAGTCATGAAATACTATGGGCCCACATCTTCACAGAAATACTGGGGCCATGACTCTTTCTTTCTTTCTTTCTTTCTTTCTTTCTTTCTTTCTTTCTTTCTTTCTTTCTTTCTTTCTTTCTTTCTTTCTTTCTTTCTTTCTTTCTTTCTTTCTTTCTTCATGCATCAAGAAGACAGAAAGCTTGTGCTCAGCACTTCTTTCTTGGCCTCCTGTTGGTGCAATTAACTATAGTGGGGTTGCTAATTAAGGCCCATACTATGTTGAATGATTATGAGGACCTCTGTCTTTCTACTTCTCTTATTGGCTCACACACAAACACGATGCACCCACCTGTATGTATATACATAGAGATGTTGCGGTCGAAAGTTCTCTCAGATTTACATGGTTACCACCTGGTTGCCAAGGAGATCAGCAAACAGACATAATTACCCATAGTTTAAGCTATGCGTATTTTCACAGTAAAGATAAATACCTAGTGTAAACAGCGCTCTATTTTGAGCCTTTTTGTTTTCATCACCTAATGGTTCAAATGCATTTTACAGACCTGACTATTAATCACTGGCCGCTAGTATCACTGAGAAATTGGTCATGGCTTCTATCCTGAAGGGTAGGACGTTATTTATGCACAAACACAATGTGTTACGATGAATATAGAGAGGGGTTATTGCAATGGTCTTAAACGAATGGGCGTTTTGCCACATGCAACACATTGTCTTCCATGAGAAATGCAGAGGTGAAAGTGTGAGTGGGCAGAGGCAGCTGTCAATTGTGGGATGTGATGAATGACAGATAAGGGGAGGGGGGGTGGGTGGGGGTTCATCCCAGAGCCTGTCGTGACTCCCATCCTGACCCATGCAATGACCAGGAGAGTGGGAGGAAGAGAGAGAAAGGAGGACAGATAAACAGAGAGAGATGGCCCGATGTGGAGGAAGGAAAAAGGGATGCAATAAAAAGGGGGAAGAAAAAAAAACGTGGGTTGACCTGTTTTAATTTCTCTCTGCAGCGAAATGAAGGACACGGCAGGAGAGGTAGGTGGGTGTCAGATTGGGAATGGAGCATCATCTATTTGTCATCTATCCTTCTCACTCTCATCCCGCTATCTTTTTTTCCCTCCATTTCCCTCTTTCGACGCCTCTGTCCTGCTGTTTCTGGCTTCTCGTGGGAGTGTAGCGAAGGCAAATAAACAGAGGAGATTGTTTATTTCTGCCAGTGGGGAATAACAGCACATTATTAACCTTGTATTACCTTGCCTTGGGTTACCTCAACCCACTAATTTATTACAGAGAATATAGTGTAATGATTTCTTCTACTCGGGATATGTCTCTGTCACTGTGGCTGTGTCAGAGGAGCAGAACCTCCTCCATCTCTCACAACATGCCAAACGCACACCTGGAACGAATGTACACACATATTTATGCGTGCACAAACTTTCAGGGTTGCGGGTGCGTAGGCACGTTCGCACATACGTCAACGAGTACTAATATACATAGTCACAAATACTTAGAGTGGAAGTGCACTCAGTTTGATGCACAGAAGAAGATGTGTATCCCTGCGGGCACGTGGAAACGACATAAACACACTCACACACACACACGCAGATTATTAGCTTCCAGTGCCAGATGTGCCACCCACACACAAACATGCAAGGCCTCACCGTTTGTCCTCTACAATCACAGGAAGCTAGTCCGTGCTGCTTCTTATCTCCCCCATAGAAGATGTGTTGCGCCAAATAAGGACAATCGGCAACACAGAGCAAAATGAAAAAAAGTTCATCTGTCACTATAGCTGTTTGTAACAACAAAGGCCTTTCTCCTTCATTGTTCTTGAGAGTTTGAAGAGGGAAGAGCTGCTGGTTCCTTTTGCTCTGTATTCTCCATTTAAATTGTCTTTAAATAGTAACCTTGGACACTGGTTTATAGGTTCAGCTTTTTAAGATCTACGATTGGATTTTTACAGCAGAAATGAACCCTGGGCATTGTAGTCAATTTATACCTTGAAGCTTCACAGTCTTCATCTTTTTTTTTCTTTTTTTTTTCAAAGAACCATTATGGTCTGATACAGCTGTTTAACTTTTGTTCTGATGATTCATCCAGGAGAGGTTCATCTCAAATGCATAAGTGCTCTAACTGTGAGTCATTGCCTATAGGAAAAATGACTGGGATTTTTACTTTTAACCAAGGATGTCTGATATAATATTAGCCCCTCCCACTTTTGCTTGAAAAACAAGTAATAAAAAAACTGTCTCGTCAGCTTCTAATATGCAATGTGATATAAAGTAAGACTGAAATGACCATGAGCTTTCTCTTTCTCTTAATTAATCTGACAGTTAAACAATTTGTTCTATACTGCTAAAAGTCTCCACTTCTTGCCATGGGAACCAGGCACGTTGGTTGCAGTAATGGCGTAGAATTGACACTTCTGTAGCCCACGCTCTGTATATACAAAACATCCATCAACCTGTCGTGCACTGCAGTTTGCATATCTTCATATGGTTTTGTTCAATCTGTGTATCTCTCATAGGCTATATATTATTTATGTAAGGAACAACTTAATAAACCATCCCTCTCCTTCTGTGTGATTTACAGTCTATTCATCAGAGCCAAAAATGTCCAAACCAACTAACCTTGCGAGTCGAGTGCGTCTAAAAACATAAGTAAACTACTCTGCCCACACAGTCTTGCTACAAACTCCCAACTGAAAATTACTGTGGAGAAAAATCTGACAAGCCATCCATGCGACTACTGAGCTAAAATGAAGAGAGAGATGACAGATTTTGGTTTAGTGTCTCTGTGGGTTAAGTGGGAGAAGCATCAGATTACGACAGGTTGGTGTTCTGGAGATATAAAAAAAAAGACAACACCAAGAAGAGACACAGTGGTGTGTCTGACATCCTGAAAGCAGACACACACTCATATGCAGACATACACATTCACATGTGTGTGTGTGCACAGGGCAGGGTGTGTAGCTTCTCATCTCCAGACAGCTTCATACAGAGGTGATAATTAGCTCATGCTGTATCCTGGTTGACTCAACACATCAACCTCACAATGGACACACGACCAGCAGCTTTGTTCCAAGGCATGAGCAGCCTGTTTGTCTCACAGCAAGGGCTTTTGTTAAGTGTGTGCGCTCAGATGGGTGTGTGCTTACATGTGCTTGTGCATGAGTGCCTGTTTTTCTTTTTTCTTTTTTCCGCCAGCCCCGCTGGGATTTGCACCTCACTCAGCGTGGTGTCTCCTCTCCTCTGACCCAGTCTGGAGGTGGCGAGGCTGAGGCTGTAGCGCTCCTGCCTCCAGGGGATCGACTGAGTAACAGCCCAGGATGGCAGGCACGAAGCTGATGTCCACCCTGCTAGAACGCAGACTGAGGCACACCAACAGAAGCTCCCACACATGGGACGCAGACAAAGAGGCATAGAGCCACATACGCTGATCCTCTCCACCCACTTTTCCTTTCCTCCATCCATGCATGCGTGAAGAGATGGGGAGTGAAAGCAAGACAGAGAAGAGGAGAAGCGGCATTGATTTTTGCTTTATCGTTTCAGAAAACCAGTTTTCTTTGAGAAATCTGACATTGAATTATTAATATCTTCATTCAATTTTGATGCCTTTCTCTTGTTGGAAAACTAGAAGTTCCTGAGTGAGGAGGCCCTGCATAACCTGCTGATATACACCTCCACCATCCACACAAACACACACATGTCTGTCTGTCTGTCTTTCACCTCCTGGCGCTCCCTCCATCCTCTCTGGCCTGTGTGGGTGTGTGTGTGTGTGTGCTGGAGAAATAGGAGGGGAAGAGAGATAGAGAAGAAGAATTAGATCATGTAATGAGAGCTGCTGGCAGTGTGACTAAATTGGCTAACTATAGCTAACAACATTACACACTGTCCATCTGGGGCCTAGCCTGTCCTCCCTCTGCTCTCCTTTGTACACTAGTAAAACTCAGCCATGTAAAGGACTCCCTATGTCCTGGCCAAGGCCTTTCTCTGGAGAATAAAATGTAGAGCAAGCAGAAAATACCAGACAGTAAAGTAGTTCTGTATGCTCAATGGAGATTTGGCAAGCCTGAACAGAAAAGGAATACTAAATGCTTCTGAGATTTGCAGGTTCAATGCCCCCATCAATATCTCCACGGTAGCTAAAATGTCAAATTTAAATTTTAATGTTAATTGAACGATTCCAATCCGGCGATCCAATACTCATTTGGCAATTACCATCCATGTATAGATTGATATCTGCCGATTCATCTCCACATGCACTTCCTTACTTCTTATCAGCGCTGGGAGAATCAGAGGACGCACAGTGCCAGCACGCTGCGCCGTATAAAGTCTGTTAAATCCTCTACCCTGTGCAGCGCCTCCCCTGCTGTCTCTGTGTCCACAACTGGCAGCTCGCCTGGGTAGGAGGCCAGCGCCAGGCAATCTGTGCTCCAGCACCTATGCTGACCTGGCAGCTGCTGGACACCATGTGTGCCCAAGAATGTGGGCACTGGGCAGATGCTCTGAAGGAGGTATAAGGATGGAGGGATTCTGCGGGAAAAGACAGACAGAAGAAGTAGAAGTTGAATCAGAAAATAGCAGTGGATTTCCGACTGGGCTGCAGCACTTGGACGTCAAGGTAGTGCTCGCAGAAAAAAACTTGTTCAAAACTACTATCTCCATCACAAAGAATAGATGTGAAGGCTGAGTTGAGCTTTATAGTGAAGTTATTTTACATGGAGCGGCGAACGGCTGTAACGCTGTAAAAAATAAATTGTGGGAGGATGTTTTTCTGTTAGATGGGTGATTTTTAGAAGACCAGATGATAGATGTAGGTATGGGGGTTGGATAGCAGAGGTGAGTAGGTATGAGAGCAAAGACGAAGAAGAAAGAAAGTGAAAAGAAGAGAAAGAATGAAAGAGAGGGGATAATGGCCAAGGAGTAATAGCGTGAGGCTCCCAGGCAAAGATGAAATATTTGCAATTCCACTGGGTCCCTGGGCTGCAGGCTCTCACTCCATTTGTATGGAAATGAGTTTGTCTTTCTTTTTCTGAGTGTAGAGGAGACCAAAGGGAGGGAGAGTGGAACGGAGATGGAGGGAAGGTGGGCAAACTGACTGACTGTCAAGGATATTGTGATTCCTGCCAATGCCGTTGGAAGGCTGGGGCCCTGGTTGTTTCTCCGCGGCACATATGGATAAAATAAATCTATGTGTTTATGACAGACTGATCTATGCGCCTGTCTCACTGGGAGCCAGTTTGCTTGTTGTAAAGCCCTTTGTCTGTTATTGACATTTTTTTCCCCCACCATTCTTTCCCTTTCTCCCTCTCTCTTTCTCTTTTTCCTCTCACTCTTCATTTCTATCAGTGCCATCCTCGAGTCCAGGCCCACAGCTGGGACTACTCTGATCCTGGGCCCAGGCCTGCTTTCTGCCAGATAATTAGCAGATGTTGTGGAAGGCCTCTGTTTTGCTATTTTCAGCTGCTCCTGTGTGTCTGCATGTGTGTATCAGTGGAATGTGTGTGCACTGTGCATGTTGAGTGATGCTGCCACTCATGTATTCATGGCCAGCTGCTCATCTCTGCAATCCTGGATGAGTGGGGAGAAGACGTCCCATCTCTCACACACCCTCCACTTCTTTCTGTCTCTGCAAACAACTCCGACTCCCCTTCCCTTTCCCTCTTCCCTCCCCTCTCTTTCCCTTCCTTTCTGAGTCACAGCCGCCAGCCACAAGTCTGCGTAGGTCTGAGTCATGCCTCAGCTCTTGTGAGATGGGCCCTGCTGTCTGTGAAACCACAGACATGAGATATGAGAAATGGGAAATGAGAGAATAAACAGACACACATGCTGACTTATACAAATACTCACACCTACAAACACGCACACAAACACACACACATACACAGAAGGTTATATTCTTGTACCAGGAACATTCTGGGCTGAACAAGCTCAGAGCCAGACTGTAGCACCTGTTTCTGACAATGATTGCTCGCTGTTGCCGCAAAGTGTTTGGCTTTTTGAGACATAAGGTTTATAGGACTTTAAGTTTCCTTGGCTCATTTGTGACTGGGAATATGGTCTATTCAGTCATTCTGAATGAAATGATAGACATCTTTTCAAACTGATGATGATGTAAAGGAGAAGCATCACCTAATTTTGCTCATCTCTACATTAAGATTACAGTGAACATGTTCATGTGAAACCTTACAAAGGAGTGACAGTCGGGCAAAATGCTGAAACTTAAAGGGATAGTAGCATTTTTTTTAAAGTGGGGTTGTATGATCTACAAATAGCCCCTAAGTACTTTAATTGCAGTAGAAGACTCTCTGCACTCCTCCCGTTAGCAACGCCAGCCCAGAGATTTACAACATACATTGTTGTGAATGGACCCAAAGAAACGGCCTATTTTCACGGCCTAAAAGAGGTTTTACCTGAAAAAAAAAAACACAGTTCCATTGTTCGCTATAATGTAATTATTTCCAACCCCTCAAAGAGCAGGAAAAACACAGTTTTTATTTGGACCTAACCAACTGCTGATCGGCGGGCGCTAACCCTGGGCGGAGGGATACGTGAGTTGGTTAGGTCCAAATAAAAACTGTGTTTTGCTTTTGTGTTTGCTATAATTATTTTATAGCAAACAATGGAACTGTGTATTTTTTCACATAAAACCTTTTAGGCCACGAAAATAGGCCGTTTCTCTGGGTCCATTCACAACAATGTATGTTTTAAACCTCTGGGCAGGGCTATTATGGGCTGGCGTTGCAAAAAATGCTACTATCCCTTTAAGACCACCATGCGGATAGTCAGAAGACGAGCAAACTAAGAAAGCACCCTTACTACTATTTTTTCAACCCAATTCAAAGTCAACGTAATACAAATACATTGAAAAGAAACACATCTGCTAGATTTTCAAAAACGCAAACTGATACTGAAACTGTAAGTCTGTAAAAATATAATTGTGGGAGACGCAAATAAATTCTGATTAAAGCATTGACAGCCAAAACCTAACAATGTTTCATTTTTGTTTAGAAATACTGGAGATATACCTATGAAAGAACCCTAAAGTATTGTATTGCTTCTTGGTGCTGAAAAGCATATGCAATGTTGTATTTAACAACATACTGTAGCCAACATCTCCAGTATTAAAAGAGACACAATTGTCATGAGCATTGCTTTTTAGCAATTTGTTGTCAAAATGATTAAGATATTCACATAGTTGTGTTTGCATTTTTGGCAAATGAGCTCAGTCACCATCAGTAATGAGAGAAATGTCTGGTATACACAGCATTAAATATCTGTACCATACCAAACCAAGTCAGGCTATAGCAGCAAGGCCCCAAGTGTGCTGATTTAGTATTTTAATGTTAGTCAAATCAACATTTAAATAAGAGCATGTATGTGTTGTTCCTTCTAAAGCTCCATGGTCCTACTTATTCAATCTGTAATTTGCTTCAGTAGTTCTCGCATTGTCTGGTGCACTTACATCGACCCAATGTACTCAGACATCAGAATGCCTTCAGTTTTCTGTTGTGTTATGTTGCTGATGACTCACTGCTGTTATAACACCCTCAGCATATCTCTCCGACACCCACTATGTAGTTGTTAGTGTGTGCGTTTTGCCAGTGTGATCTTATGCGTGTTGGAATCCAGAGGTTCAAGCCAAACTTTAAAATGAGGTTGGAAATTGTCATATGGGAATACGGATTGAAATGGCTGTTTTTGTAAGTAGCCTAATACCAGAGTCTGTGGCAACAGCAAAGCAAAGGCTAGAGGGATTTTAGACCACAAAGCCGCTACCATGCACAGTATCATCTCTAAAGCAGAAACTGAGGAAGCTTTTTCAACTCGAGATCAAAGAACTTTACCTTGCTGATTGGAATGCAGGGAAGCTCAACTTTCAGATGCCACGCTGCTACAGCATTCTAGCATAAGAGGATTAGTGATCTGACTTGTTAAACTACACAACAAAACCACAATAACTAAGGCTCAAAATGTGGAAACGCAGTTTGAAGCGAAGAGGGAGGTATCCATGTATGACATAAATAGATTGGGAGAGCTTGAAAGGATTCCTGTCACTGAATTCAAGTTTCTCGTTGGAGGTTTTTGAAGTCTGCAGTTGAAATTTCCCCACTATCATTTGAATAGTTACAGGTGATACTCAGGGAAGGATTACGTTTCTTTGCTTTGATGTAATGCTAATTTAAATACTCATTTACGTTCCAAGGTCCCTCTGCCCTCATTGGATCCAATTCCAATATAAATCTCTCATCATCTTCGGTCATGGCCCTGCCTTCCGGGGTCAGCTGCCTCCACCAGCCTCCATCGCCCTCAGCGCTGTGACCAAAGGCCCGAGGCGACGGTCAAGAGCTATTGATCCCTGGAGGTGAGAGTTCACACGGGGGCAGCATCGCCAGGGGTGAAGGGTCAAAGCTGAGTGGGTCAAGTGAGATTGAATGTGCCCGCCTTGGTTGCCAGGAACCATGAAGGTCAGCTCGGCCCAGTTCATTCTGTGACCTCGGCTGGTCAATAGCTTGTCACGTCCATCAACTGAACTCTGATTTGTCATTAGATTTTTTAATTCGTAGCCTGCGCATATTATTCCCTTGAAGATAGAGGAATGGCTGTACAGATGCACACGTTACTCTCCAGGATTGATTTTGGATGGCAATCATCTTGACCTGCAGGCATAGGGGCTGGCAAGGGATTGGTCCTTGTCAATAGCGAACAATGGTTGCTGATTTGGTGTTGTTTTCAGTGTATATGCCTTCCAACTAAACTACATAGCTCATCAGCTGGGTCGGGAGGCCAATTGCAGATTTGCATGGGTAGACACTTTTCATCAAATCCTTTGCCCTTTCAACTTGCATGAAATCAGACCTGCTGTTTCTAAAGCCTATATGGACTTTTCTCTGATCTTGTCAAATAGCAGGATTTCTGAGTTTAGTTTTAGTTCAAGGCTTAGTGTTATAATTCTGTTTATTTAAAGCACCATTCTGTCGTCCACCCTCTAGGCCGTCACCAGCTCTCCGAACTCCCTCGGAAAAGCTGGAACATCATTTGTATTCCATGTGAATTGTCTGACTATCCTGCAGACACACATGCATGCACACACCCAAACACACATCGCTGTGAAGAGCACTCACACCAGGCTGGCACCAACCGGGGAAGGGAAAATAGACCGGAAGCATGAGGAGAGAATGTAGGAGGGTCTATTTGTGAGCAGCGAATAAATAAAGACAGATATACAGCGAAGAGGAAAAGAGGTTACAACAGTTTGTCTACAAGGATATTCAAAAAGAACACACAGGATAAAAAGTGGTGTTCCACTGATATGGAAAGAGATTATAAATCAAAAAGGGGGGAGAGGGTTTATGGTAATTGTTTTATCACCACTGAGTCATTGCTGTAAGAAAACAAGCTTCGTGCAAGGTAGAAGTTTTTATAAATCGTCGTGCCATCACATGTTACCAGAACAGCTTCACTGCTGCTTGCCATTGGCTTTCTGGGCTCTTATGGAGGGACAGGTGATTCATCTACTCCAGTTAGCTCAATCATGTTGTAACTGCTCTAGTAACTTCCAGGATGGGAGTTCAACCAACTTCCATTTGGGAGTTCTGGTTTGGAGGAGCCATGATGTCCCTGCATTGATTAATTGATATGGCTGAATATCAAAATATAAGCCCTAAGATTAAGGTTGTTTTTTTTAAAGCCTGCTGATGTCATCAGTGTCTGTGCATTGTATGGAGGAGACCAGAGAAGGAATGTGGAGTAGAAATACGTTTGTCAAACATTATTTGTTCCACGATTTCATGTCATTTCTTTTTAGATGTGAATCTAAAATGTGAAGAATGTGAAGTCTGAAAATACAGTTGTTCAATTTTGTTCAATGTTTTTCTGAAATTGGGGGGGTTTGGCAATTGCGGGATCTGCAACCCCCACCCCGCCCACCACCTCCACCTCCTCCTCCCCCCTTTCTCTCTCTCTCTCTCTCTCTCTCTCTCTCTCTCCCGCTCTGCCTGTCACTGCGAGGTGTGTGTAGGCAGCATTGTGATAGGAATAGATGTTCCCCCTAAGCGAGACCTGCAAGAGCCATTTGAAAAAATCAGCTTAATGGAGAACAGTAGGTAAGGAGTGGGCAGCATGTACTTTTTTTTTTTTCTGAGCCTTTTTTCTTCTATTCTTTCTCTTCTGCTCCCACTGTCTGTCATTTGCTCTAGATCTCTGTCTTTTGCGCTCTGCCTCCCTTTCTCAGTTTTGTATCCCTCTGCTGCGAACCATCATTTTCACCCCCGTCTTCGACTTCAGCTTGTCTTCCTCCACTCCAAATGTTTCTCTCTCAGGTGGCAGCGCCCCCCCTCCCTCCTATCTTCCCTCTACCTCTTCCTCACCTGCCACACTCTCCCTGCCTGCCCTTTCTCTGTCTATATCTGCGTCTATCTCTTGCACTCTCCACCCCCTCTCTTTGCTCTGTTTTTCTTTCACTTTTCTTTCTTTTATCTGGGCACACATTCCTCTCCTCCCACACTCGAAATTCTCACTAAATGATTCCAAGTGTCTGGGCCTCGTGCCTCCCTGAGAAGGCAGCACAGCCACACACACACACACACACATATGCACAGTTACACCCACATCAAGCTGTACGTAAGCACACACACACGTTATCATTCAGCGTGCTGCAGAAGGGGGATAACAAAGTAAACAAAAGACATCAAGAGAGAAATGGGTGGTTTCTACTTTTCCCTTCTGTTGTCAGCTATAGCTTTTTGTAGATTCCTATCATCCGTTTATCAATCTACATACATATGACCATAAAGAGCAGAGATATTTGCAACCCAATCTGTGTCCCAATTTGAAATATAAAGTCTAAGCAGGTTTTTAGTCTGTATTGTGAGCCTTATACTCAAAGCACAACATATAAAGAAACATATTAGGAATGGTTGTGAATTATCTCCAAGGTAGTGTCAGCTGTGCAAGGCGGTGTGCTTTGCCTTACAAGACTAATGCTAGCATGCTCATTTGTGGTAACATGCAATATATACCTGGTTCATGTCCCCCACTATATACATACAACTGAGGCCGGAATTCCATTATTTTTGCATTTTATCTTTAAAGGCAAGGGAGGCAGAAATCTAGAAAAAAAGCTTTGAGTTGAGTCCACACGGTTCTCATCCCCTCAGCCAGAGCAGCGAGTAGAGAAAAAACGTCACTTTCTTACGTTTTAAAACGTCCAAATAATACGAATAAGGGCTGCTGCTCTGTGATTGGTCAAAATCAACCGTCACGGGTAGATTCTTTGCAGGCTGAAAACAGAGCCGAGGGGAGACGCAGACGTCTGATCTTTTTTCACATCACTTCATTTACATTATCCCCAAGGTTAGTGTGTAAGTTTTTGCCTAATACTGTCAAAAAAAGCTGCCTCCCTAGCCTTTAACCAAAATGAACATTATCAAGAAATCAACAGGAAGACCACAATTTGTTCTGCAGCAAATGGAATCCAAGGGAATCCATCCTGTAGCTGTCAAAACAAGTCACTCAAAACCAGAGATGCCAAACTTGCAGTGGCACGTAGGAAAGGTCTAGGATTCATCCTCAGGAGCTTGTGAATATCTGTGCAAAATTTCACTGCCACCTATCACATAGTTATATGGCACCTCTGCATTATTTAGTATGAATTTAGCTTGTGTCTGCTGTACCTGGACCTGTACCTCAGATGCTGAAGCCTTTCCTGGGTTAAGATTTGTTTTGCACAAACATATTGTTTGATTGTTATTATTTTGTAGATTAAAGCCAGTTAATTACAGTATTATTTCCATGCTAGTAAGCATTTTATCTGATTAAATGTCACATTTTTCATTTGGTGAATAACACATTTTGGAATGGAACTGTAAATAATGATGAAATCATAATTCTTTTCTCCAGCTTGCATCATGCTCCTTCCCTCTAGACTGCTGTTTTCTGCAGCCTGTTTCTGTATTCTTTAAGACATCAATAATTCAGGCATGAAGTTGAGGATGAATTATTCACATGCTGATGTCAGACATAAATGCACTGTGCTCATGTTATGGGCCTGTACCCCACTTTTAAATGAATCAAAGCGAGGGGGGGAGTGCAGTATCAGCCCACTCTCAGCCCCACACTCTCCCTCTTTCCTTCCAACTCTATTCCTCTAACCTCTCTGCATTCTCCATCCTGTCAGCTGTCCCATTTTCACTCCCTTCATACACATTCAATTCTCCTTTCATTCTCTCTTGTCACCTAGATTACATGCATGTAGAGCGAGGCGCTTCTGTTTGAAAGAGACAACACAGGGACAAGGATAAGTAGTGGTGGCTGAAAAAGGGATTTCACTGCCTATCCTCTCAGCACACAATGCAAGCCAACAATCCTACAAACTAATCCCATCGCTGCTTAAAACTCAAGGTGTAAAAACATTGGGGGGAGCCAGGCAGGAAGGCAGACAGACAACAGCGGAGTGACACAAAATACTTGCTCTCTTTCGCTCCTTTCCCTCTTTTTCTTACTTTCCTGTCATTCCGTCTTTCTTTCCCTCTCTGTCTTTTCCCTTCTTTTTCTCATTTAAACAGAGAAAGTGTGAGTCACGGGCTATTACTGTATTATCTAGCCTCTGGGTCTATTTGGAGCCACACTGCCTCTTTAACAACTGTTCACATTAATCATTTGATTCAACATGACGCTAATTAGGATTTGTCAATACTATTAATCTGCTCATCCAGCCCTCATGTGGATCTGAATATCTCAGTGATTATGTAGACCAGCGGTTGATAAAGTATTACCTGTTTTCCTGGCAAACACAAGCAAATGATGAGCAGCGAGGAGGGAAACCACCATTCAGACAGAAAATCCCATTCAGGCTCTTGTGCAAGTATTCCAGATTAGACATTCAGTGGGATCACATGTGAGGTAATGAATATTAGTCCCTCCATAGACTGTGATTATTGGAACGGCAATGCAGACATGGCAACCCATACTCTTGCATGGTCGTTGTAGCTAGAAGTGCCGGCCTTGGTGAAAAAAAGTTCAAAGATAATGTGCAACAAAGAAGCCATGCACCTACTTGTTTAGATTTCATTTCAATTTTCTGTTTTCTTCTATTTTAACTCTGCCATTCATGCTCAGTGTACATTCATCAGCCGTTTTTGGCGGACCATATCAAGTGGGTAAATAATGCAGCAATTGCACACTTCACTTTGACCCCCCTATTAAGCATCATTAGGCCACTTATAAACAATTAATAAATGCTAACATTCACTATTATGTGTGTCAGAATATTTTTTTTAATCAATGTTACGTCAGCAGCTACAAACAGAGGATGCCAGTGTGAATACATTCTATAATAAAACTGTTGTAACAACATAAAATACAGTATATCTTCATATGAGATGTTATATTCATAATTATATGCAAGAATAAAACGTCACTGGCTTGATTTCCACAACTTCCACCACCACCCCAGCCCCCGAAAGCCTTTGGTATCATTAATTTTCCTGAGAGTTAATGTTTGTGTAAGTGTTTATTAACTGGGGATTAGTTCTTCACAAAAACCCTGCACGCTAATGCTGCTGCTGCTAGGATACTTTAGGGGCTCCCCCACTTTGTCAAACAAATCTAATTATATTGCCATCTTCTATGAATGGTGGATTCCTGGATGCAGGTGTGTCTGACTGAAACATTAGGTCATCATGTAAATATGAGCATGAACTATAAATCCCTGGCTGGACAGTTGCTCCTTTGATGTTGAACCCTGATCATGTTTAAGGAAAACACCAAAACTAAATTTCCTTATTTATTTCCCCACTAAAACATTAACATTGTTTGAATAAGGCTGGTTTATAGTCCTGTGTGCTGTGCGCTATGAGTTTTGGAGCTATGGCTGCTACAAGAAAATTAGTGCAATCGGTGAGCTGTCAACAAGAGAAAGTTGACAGTCTGTTATTTTTAACTATCACACACACCCGAACTATTCCTAGTGCAAACCTTCTGCTCTGATTCAACAAAAACATAATTATAGAGAACGCACTGAATAGTCTCACATTCAGTAATTTCAAAGGTGCACCTTCCCATCAACAGAAAATCGAATTGTATCCAATCAAAGTCACTATCTATGAATATTCTGAACTTGTGAGGGGTTAGATTAAATTAGCTGAGCAAAAGTGATGTATCCAAATGGAAGTCCTTAAATAAATAAACGCACAAAGGGAAACAGAGCCAAAAATGTAGCCAAGCAGAAGCTGCTTGAGAGATGAAAGGCCCAAAAAAATCCACTGAGGTCTTCTCCAGTGTGCTGTTTTTTTTCCTTTAGAAAACTAGTATAAAATGTACTTTACTCCACAGACATGCAGATCTCTAGGGAGTGGGCCGAGGTGTGACAGAGCCAGACATTAAACAGAAGCTAGGCCAGGTTATAGGGGCCAGGCGTGGGAGACAGGAGAGAGCCTGTGGGATAGAGCCCTGTGTAGGCACCAACTTAACCTGCCCCCCTCCCCCTCATCTCCAGTCCTATCTGCTCACCCACGCACTCTCCTTCATCCCCACTCCCCCTCTCTCCTCTCCTCTATTTTCTCTCCATTGTATTCATCACCCTCTGCCCACACTGCAAACTCCATGTGGAGACAGAGAATAGGCGCTCTGCTTGTGTGTTTTGCTAAAAAAGTGACATGTAAGAATGCGCTGCAGCACTCCGTTCCACGCTGAGGACAATCTGAAGTGGTCTGTACTCTTCTAAACAACATCAGCAGACATATACAGAGTGTGGAGGGAGGGGGGTAATCAGTCCTAGGCCAGTATTTAGTAAATGCACACAGTCAGAGCCCTGCCAAGGCCAGCAGTATGTTAAAACAGCATAGAAACAAGGTGAACTACTGCAGGCAGAGCAAGACCAACTGAAGTTGGCCTTTTATAAAGTTTGATTACCAGGCCAGATTTGTTTTATGTTGTTATTTATCACTGCTCGAGGGACCATTCTGGCGATCATTAAAGATTTATTTCTATCAAAGTGTGTGTGTGGTGATCAAAGTTGGTTTCGATCTTAATTCCCCTGAGTGATGATTATAATAAAATGAAATTTAAGAGCATCACATTTCACTGCATTAGTAAATTGAAAGACGTTTAGTTTAGTAGTGTTGGTCAGTTGGCCACTGGAGAGCATGAAAACAAGTTTGCTTTGAAGTCAGTCACAGTCTGTGAGGGTGAAGATAAATCTCCAGGACTGAAGAACCTAAGTCAACATAAAAGACAGATGAGCAGAATGATTTATGGTGCACACTCAAATTAAGAGGTAGTCAACAAAACTACTTTGAACAGACACCTGGAATGTTTTTGATGTTAAAGTTAGACATGTTCAGTTTCATCTTGTGCAGGTAGCTGCTATAAGCAGCCTATCTCAGCTTTTTTTGTTGTTGCTTTGTTATACAGATACCTCGACTAAGAGCTGTGAGAATTTTCAGAGTCCTCTGTTCCTTCTCTGAGTTACAGGGGGGTCCGTGCAGCAGTATTTGTCCATATAATGGTTGTCAATGGACACCAACTTTCTTCGTCCAAAAAGACACACCAAAAAACATCCAAATACCTCCATACTGTTTGTCTGTAATAAGCCCCGGCATGAAAAATTGTTCCGGAAAAAAGTCTATATTTTAAGCTGGTTTGTAGCGGAAGCTCCCAGTGTCTCAGTTCACTGCTCTTCCTGTGTCAGTGCAATTCTCATGTGATTTGCACTGACCGGCGGAACAATTTCTCATGTCGGGGCTTCAATACAAGAGGGACATTACAGATGAGCAGTATGGAGGTGTTTGGCTGTTTTTTGGTGTGTCTTTTTGGACAAAGAAAGTTGGTGTCCATTGACAACCATTATATGGACAAATACTACTGCGTGGACCCCCCGTAACTCAGACAAGGAACGGAGGACTCTGAAAATTCTCACAGCTCTTAGTCGACATGAGGGTGAGTAGATAATGAGAGAAATTTGAATTTTGGGTGAACTATCCCTTTAAAGCAACAGTTAGCTTAGCCTAGCATAACAATTGGAAATGGTGGAAACACCTAGCCTGGCTCTGTCCAAAGAGCATCTAACAACACCAAGGCTTATATTCTCATTCAATATGGACAAAAACTTAATGGCGAATTTATTTTAGCTGGCCTGGTACAGGATTAAGGCTGGAGAGATGTAAAAAACAACAACAACAACAACAACAACAACAACAACAACAACAACAACAAAACAGCTAAACTTCACTAATTAACACATTGGTTGCCTTGCCGTGCTGGTTGCCTTCTCACAGCAAGACATGGCACACTAAGTAATAAGTAAGGTTTAGATTGGGAGGTGGATTTTTTTTTCCCTTTGTGCATAGCCAGGCTAGTCATCTCCACCTGTTTCCAGTTTAATGTATCTTCTCATCAAACTTAGCTTTCCCAAAATGTCATGCTATTTATTTTAGGTTGTTGCCAACTGCCTCTGGCTTGACCTCATCAAAGAAAATCAAAGTTTGGTGCAAGGGAAGCCAGCACAGGATCAACCAAATGAGACAATAGCTACTTAACATCCCCTAATTAGATTGCTTAAAGGGGCTGGGGGTGGGGGCAAACAACTTTGAAATAAACGGAGGCTACTAAATTGTACTTTAATAGGGTACTGCCCCAGAGTTAAGCTTTTGTCCTCTGAAAAGTACAATTCTCGTCTACCTTTTTCTTTTTTCTTTTTTTTTTTGACTGAACTCCAGGCACCGGCTTAAAACCCCTTTAATGTGAAGGTCATGCAGAAAGTGCCTGTGCCGTGAGTTAAAGGTCTGTGGTTGATGTGGTCAGCAGTTACTTCTTCTCCTCTAAACCAAACACAAAGGGCAGTGAGCGCTCTTTACCGTCAGGGACAGTACCTCAGGCTCTCTTCTCTTTCTCGCTGCTGTTACAACACAATCGTCACCTCAAACAAGTCTCGCTCAGGTCATTTTCTCACTCGTCTGATGTTTTCACTTTCAGTCTTCTCTACTTGAAATTTGCAAATTATTCATGTGCACACAAAGTGATTAACAGAACATTGCTCTGTATTTTTTTTCTAGTTGTGTGTTGACAAAAAAAAGTCTGTAGATTATCAGGTTATCTGATAGATAGACACAGAGAGGGAGAGAGAGATAGGGAGAGAAAGCAGGAGAAAAGGTCAAAGCCAATAGGAAATGGCCCAGAGCCACAGGTTGGTCGGGTTGGGCAAGACACAGGCAGTCACTGGTCCAAATTTAGCACCAACGCAGGAAATAACCTGAAGAGCAAATGTTTATCTTTATTATCCCTAACCAGCTCTGCTGTCGTATATGATTACGTACTGGATTCGCAGCAGTACGTCACATCTGCTCCCAGTGCCCTTTGCCTCGCCAGGCAGCCACTCATGTGTGGCGTAATGTCCTGTCTGTTGGCCCAAGGCTGTTCAGGTTGTCTGCAGGTTCTCTCTACTTGGTCTAACTGTTCTTGTATAAATGTGTGTGTGTGTAGAGAGTTAGAGTGTGTGTGTGTGTTGTGACCAGTGTTCAGCAGCCTCCTGTTTAGCCAATAGCAACAACACATCACCACCTCTATCACTTTGAATTCCCAGTGAGGAAAGAGAGAGGACATGCACATATGATTCACATTTCTTACCAGACACATTTACTCCACTGTGCATGTGTGTGTATGTGTGCCCTCAGTGTGAGTGCTGCTATGCTACTCTGATCCCTGTCAGGGCCTTAAGCCAAGCCCGCGGCAGGTCCAGCAGCAAAACTCATAAAAGTCTAGAAGTCTTTCCCAGCAATCAGACATGGACTGACACAGAGAGAAAGAGAGTGCTGGCAGTGCTCCTGCTCACTGGTACATTAATATTTTGCTACAGTCAGGAGGCAGCAGGCTGCCTGTCAGCACAAGACACCCCCCTCCCTCCCTCCCCACCCAACCTCAACCCTCCACCCCACCCTCTCACAATCTGTGTCTATAAAGACGAAGGCAGATAAAATGCAGCATGATGCAGCTTGCGAGAGACGCAAACTCCACAGAATTGCTCAGCAGACGTCACTGAGCTCGCGTACACCTCCCCTGACATATATTTTCTGAAATATGCCCTGCCTAGGAACCATACCGCACACACAAACACACCTAAACCCACATCACACAGAGTAGAATAGCAGGCCTTGTCCCATCACTGCTCCGTCCGAGGGGAGAAGAATGATGGAGTGGAAACATAAACAGCAAAAATCAACCATAAGGAGAGAGGATGAGAAAAGTATTGGAGGAGGGAATATAACTCACTTTGTTATGACACAAAATAACAGGCGGGGTGAAGAGAAAACATACAAAACTTAGGAATGAGAGACAGGAAAATGTTCAAATGAAAGGTAAACAAAGCCTGACAGCTAGAATAACAGCCACAGCAGTTCCTCGACCGTCCATACGCTCTTCCAACAAGGGCCTGCAATATCAATTTATGTTAGCAATCAAAAGCTCATAGGTGGAGACGGAAATGGTGGTTCCTGAAAAATGACACAAGTAATGATTAAAGGGGAAGGCTGGCGTTTTGGGAGATATGATGCCTATTTCTTATATCTTGCCGAGAGTTAGAAAGTTAAAAGATTGATACCACCCTTGTCTCTGTTTAATATGAATCTATAGCCAAGAGGTGGTTTGGTTAGCGCTGCACAAAGAATAGAAACTGTGAGAAACTCTAGCCAGACCACTGAGTTTCTTTTGTACACAATATCAATCAATACATTTTAAATGTTAAGCTTTAGGGAGATTTAACTCTATTTTTTCAATCTTTAAGTTAACTTAAATAGTTCAGATATGTCAATCATTTATTGATGACATCACCTCATGACACCTCAATAAAATATCCAGATTTTCTTTCTTTCTGGGGAGGAAAAGGGTAATAGTTTGGTTGTTAATTACCTTGACTTTCTGTTTTGTACATCTACATCTGAAAATGAATAAAGCATTTAAAAAGATTAAAGGACAAGTGCAAAAAAAGTAGTTGAGCAAATAAGATAAATATATTCAAATTTGCCTTGCTGTTATGGTTAAGTAGGACTAAGTGTAAGTGTTTTCTGGTGTTTGGTGATGAATGCTGCTGAACAGATTGTTTGAAATGACGGTGAAGGCCATTTTTGTTGGCCACGGATCAAGTTTGTCCAGTTGGACCTGAGATATGGCCGACAGCTGGGCCTCCCACAGAGCTCCAGTGAACAGACAGCGCACTGATGTTTCGTGCTGTCGTAACTCCCGTGGGACCAACCCACCGTTTGGGGCCGGTCGAGTCTGCCCAGCAACAATTAAAGACGGAGCGTATGCTATGGCACACAGGCTGTGTCATTTACCATGCATTGCAATCTCTCTGGATTGATTGGAACAAAATCAATGTTGTTCAGGGACTGACTGCCAGCATTTATAGAGTTGTCAGTGCAGCCTTCCTGTAGCTGCGTGAGGGGAGTGGCATGGTGTGCAATGGCTGTGTGGAAGGTTTGTTTAAGGCTATGGGCCTGTGAGTGTTGACACAGCTGCCAAGGGAGAGGAGATGGGATGAGGGAGCAGAGAAATTTGGGTAAAACTACTTTGAGCGTTGGGGTCAGGGGTAATGACGGTGACATGGAATGATGATGAGCGACGAGGGGAAGTGGAAATGTGTGTGTGACCTTCAAACTAGGAAACACATTTGACTCTCAGAACATGATTTTGGTTCCTAAAAATACAACGACCATAACTTATGTGCAGACGAAGACTTTATTTACATGTGTGGTGCACATGTCTGTGTGTTTGTCTTGAGCCGTGTTGAGGAAGTCCTGTTTTTATCATCATCAGCATTTATCCCTCAGGGTGACCCTTGGCTCTCTCATCTGCAAACTCTGTGTTTTTGTGTGTGTTTTCACTAGTTGTTTGTCCTCATCAGGATTAAAGGGCTTTTCAGAGAGAGGAAGCTTTAACGCTACTTAACCCATGTTGCCTTAACCCTGCAGCCAACAACCTTTGTCCATTCTCCAATCCTCGTACTTCCTGTCTCACACAACATCACTCTTCCCAGAAGATATGACAATGCACCGGAAAAAAAAGAACAGAAACAAACAGAAAAACTTGGAATAAACTGGAATTTCTTTATGTGACAATGACCTAACAGTGAAAATACACACAGCCACTCTTAAATAGGAAACACATCAAGTCTTACTGAGACACAGACAGTCCAATAGTGCCTTGTTATGACTGAAAGGCTGTAGGCAAAGAGAGAGCATTCTGTCTTTTTTCTTGCATGATGTAACTGCTCTTTTATTATGCTGTTAGATCACACCCCTCCACACACACACACACACACATACACACACACATTCAAGAGAATGCTGTAGTGCTTGTAGTCGCAGGAGTCAGACTGTTCACTGTTCCAAATACCAGGGGGAAGAAACTCCAGTGGAAAGACAAGTCAAACCAAACACAGTTACAACATCACTTGCAGACAGCAGCGTGTCTGCCACCAAAACACATAAACCCATCTTATAGGGAACTGCAGCCAAACAGCCTCTTTGTACTCTAGTGTGCAGACGTGTAAAGGTCAAAGCACTCATCAACACTACACACGCACTATTATACATTGTGTTAATGCTGTGTTATTTCTGTAATTGTAATGTCATTAAAGACCCGATTAAGTCATAAATTACAGTAGGCATAGGCAACAGGTCTTAAGGAATAAACAGCGGCTATTAGAGGCTCACAATATGTCATTAAACAGACATAAAAGCCATATAAGCCTCATAAGTCACCGTGTGCTGACGGATCATGATGAATACATCTATTAGAAGTCTGTCTGACTCAGATAAGACTAAAGTACAGACCAACCACTTTCAATTAAAGAGCCAGGTATTACATTCCATGTTTATTGGATGTGTAAAAAAAAAAGTCCTTTAACGTGTGTTTCTGTAGTTCTTATTAATCACTAAACATACTGATCTCTCCTCTGTTTTTCTCAGTTTCCTCCTCATTTGGATCTGGGGAACTACAACTGTGAACTGCATTCAACACGTGCACTTTCTCCTTTTGATGACATCATGAGAAGACCGGCCAAGGTGAAGGTATATTAATAATAACGTAACTTGCCTTTCTCCATGTCTACTGGTTGATACAACACTGAAGGTGTTTGTAAATTATGCATTGATGTGGCTGCTGTCACAGTTCTTTCTGTGAAATACCAAGGTGACCCGATGATTAATATCTGATGATGACAGACATCACTGCAGCTACAACGCAAAAATTATTGACGATCAATCTGCAACACACACAGTATTGCTGCTACGGTAACCAATTCCTATATTAGCTATATGAAAATAGCTATGGTGGTACAGTATGGGACCAGAATTATTGCTCTCGGTCAAATTAGCCTCTGGAAACTAATGTAATTATTTAGCACTCCAGTGGGCTATAAAGGAGGGGGGATGCTGTGGGGAAAAGGGGGGGGCGGCATGCTTGAGCTGACATGATTTCATGCAGAAAATTTATTCAACTGTCAATATCATTTAGATCTATCCGGGTGAGCACTGGAGGCTGCGAGGAGGGGGGTCACAGATTGCAGCTCAATCATAATGACTTTGTCTTCAATCTTCACTTCTTTGATGCTGAGGCCACGTCTGTATCCGCACAGCTTGTGTGTATGTGCTGTACAGTATGTGGGAGGTGGGAATAAAGAAAGAAAGAAAGAACAGGCAGATAGAAAGCATTAGACACACAAATGATCTTTGATTTGATATGAGTACAGAGCAACAACAACACAGAGATTTCCTTTAGCGGTAAATATAATGTAAGCAGCTGGTGCTTGCATTATTGGTTAGGGAGTGACGGACGTACCTTGATGACTCTATCGTTCAATTTCAGGTTCATGACTAAAGGATGGTCAAATCAATCCTACATCTACCTTCTGATCTCTGGTAGGTGCCGGTCCGAGATAACGTCTCCCCCCAGATCTTTTCCACTCCAGCCCTGAACTGCGTTTGAACCCACGACTTTGCAGAAACAAAGATGCGACATCAGAGAGAAGTTGGGGGGGGGGGGGGGGGGCCACAATCACTTACCTTCCTGGATTGTTTTCAAGTCCAAGGCTGTGAACAAAGAGACAGGGGATGGACAGGAGATGAAGGCATCCCAGACTCTTACAAAGACTTCGAGAAATGACAACAAAAAAAAAAAACAGTGTGAGAGAACTTGTCAGTGTGCAGACGATATTCAACAAAGCAATCCTCAGCAAGAGAATGGATCCTATCTATCATTTGCATGTTTAAGCTGCGAGCGTTAAAACCGACAAAGAATTATTTGCATTTACTTTACAGTCATTTGCAAAGGCAATTCAGGAATGACAAGAGATTCTGGAGTCTTGATGGTCTCACATGTTGCGTTTGGTGTCAGAAACAGCTACTGTTGTTTGCATAAGGTAGATAGTAATGAGTTATATAAGTTAGAATTGAACATGTCCATGTGCGTCCCTGTTTGTGTGTGTTTGTGTGAGCATGCATTACATTAGTTTGCTCCCTCGGGCTCTGTGAGCGTCCTGACAATTATATCTATCAATGTGTCCCTGCAGAGTATGAGGAAGGATGCAGGGAAAGAGACTCAGACGTGAAGGGAGAGAGGAAAAAAGGAGGAGGTTAAGATGAGATACTATTGAAAAAGTGAACGGTATGAGCCCCAGGCTGCTCTATAAAGAGACAGGACTCTGCATGTTATATGACTATGAGTGCGCTCTGTTATATTCCACAGAAACACAGTAAAAACTGTACACCTGCCGTTTTCTTCTTCTTCTTCTTCTCACCTTTAAGGGGAAGACAGATCATTTCACCTTTTGTGTGACACCTAAAAGCTGCAGATTCTACCCTGGAGATTGGCTTTAAAGCAGAAATGATGTTAACACGACAAAAGGCATAAGCACGCCGATGATGTCATTTAAATATTGTGCACTGGATATAAAAAGGTGGTGACTTCAAGATACAGGTTATTAGTGGAAATTAGCTTAAGTAAGACCAGAGCTGGCAAATGGTGTTTACATCCTGTCAAAGCCGACTGCCTGCATGTCAACATGCTCGCGCCGCATGTGGTGAGTTCATAGCTACCGTGGAATGCCCTACACACCCGCATAACATACAAAGGTGTTTATGTCCAACGCATTTCCCACAGGGTCAGCTCACTCACATGGCAACTCAAAACCTTTGCAATGTCGTCGTGCTGGACTCATACACCGTAGCCTATATCCTGCTCACACAGCACGCTCAAAAATACAAATTGAGCATTGTTTTAGAAGTAAAGTTAGTGAAGCCAAGGATAAAAAAAATCAGCTGTTTGCAAGAGCCCTGAACAAATTATAATACACTAATGAATCACATCAGTCTGCAGACAGGTTGTCCAAATGGGCAAATGTGGTCAAGTTACATTTTCTGCAGTAGCACTTCATTAGTAAACCTGTGTGCATACTGTAAAACTGTTTTGCAAAGAAATCTGTCATATAGGCTACTACCTTTAAAAAAAAAAAAAGGTCAAGTCATCTGTACTAAACTTATATGCCACTATGAAATAAATTACACTTGCATAAAACTCCGATAAATCATCATGTTTCAAGCACTTTCTGAGCAGCTTGCCAACAAAGGGCTGACAGGCGACGGCTAATAACCAAGTGATCTGCCCACAGATGGTGAGCTGCCACCCCTCTGATCTGTTGCTAGCTGGGTGCTAAAGCAAAAGTCTTTTTGCTTTCCTAGCAACTTAATTAGCTACACCACAGCACTTCAACGGGATTGTGGAGGTTATATTGATCTTATTTTTATCCCAAAATCTCAGTCATGAAGAAAAAAACAATTGCAGACTATCGCTTGGAGTATGAATAACATTCATCTCCACTTCCAGTTTAAGAAATGATGTATGATTAATGAACGTGTTAGCATTTCTGCCTATTACCCTACACAAGGCCTTATGCTGTCTTCCCTTTCTGTATCTCTTAAACATTTTTGTTTTTACTCTTGTAATCTCACAAACATTCAAAGTTATTTTTACTTCACTTTCCATTGCTGTCATTTTGCCAAGCTGTTCTCACAATGCCCTCCACACAAAGCCAAATCCACATCCACTACTAACAGCAGCAGTTAATAGTTTGCGTTGTAGTTGTAAGACATGCTTTTTTATTCCAAAATGTGTAACTTTGACACGAGTTTGAGATACAAGACCAAAAAGTAATAAAGTAATTTGTTCTATAAAAGCAGCACACTGAAAGGGATAGGGAGGTTACAGGGCAGCAAGGGATTCTGGGATGCGTAGTGATGTCAGCGAAGGTGAACAACAAGCCAAACTCCTAAAAAGTTGTGGTTGTATTTTTTGAAAGCATACACTAATGTTATTTTCTGAATTCATGAAATTTGTTGTTCGAATCCCGAGTGCATATTTTGGCACTGAAAAGTGAAAAATTTGTTAATTCCTCACACTATCAGTTTCCTACCCATTCCTTTCTTCCCTCTCTCCTCTCTCTACTCCTCCTTTAGTTTCTTTCACTCTTTTGCTCTACACTGTTTTTCTTCTCGTATTCTTCCACCCACACTAATCCTATTTTATTCAAGACATACTGTATAATATAACACAATATGCAGGACCTTGGCTCCCAGAGTGTTTCTAAAGGCCTCCTCGCTGGCACCTCATTGGTCTGCACCATCCACCATCTCTCATCCACCTGAGGCCATTGTGCGTGCTGACAGTGACTGCGTCCAGGCTTGCGTCACTGGAGGGCTGAGAAAGCAGCGTAAATGTCAGAGGAATTAGCTGCCTCGCCGGCGCCCACGGAGCGCCGGGCATGACAATGGGTAGGAGAGGAGTGAGGACAGTGGGTACAGTAGCTGTAGAGCATCCGAAGCTGCGCTGCTCTCAGCTCACCTCGACTTCTCCCTGCATCTCTCCTTGTTTTTCCTTCCTCTCCTCTCTTGCCAACTCATTTCTTCCTTGCTTGTCCTCAACCCCCCCCTCCACCACCATCACCACCACCACCCTCCTCCTCCCCCCCTGCGCTCTCTCCTTCCCTTGCTCTCTTTCTGTATCACTGTCTCGCCCACCTCGCCTCTGCCCGCAAGCAGTTTGGAGCAGATTATAGCCCTGCCACCCCCACTCGCCCATATACACAAACATTCACTCTAGCGCTGACGCACACACACACACAAACACGCATAGAAACGCATGCAAACACACTTTGAGACTTTGTGTATCTCTGCCACCTACAGTGCCACTACATCATCCTCTCCCAGCGGCGCTCAAGCATGAACTTGTTTAGAACATCCTGTCCAGTCCAAATGTGGTCAGACATGTGACAAAATGCCCCTGCGAGCCAAATAACCAAACATACCCATTATCAAAGTCAAACACACACCTCCTCTGACAGTTAAGGTTAAGGAAAGTGATATCAGGGTGAACCGCAATGCAACCAGTGATTAGATGTCCAACAGAATCAAGCCGTTTTCATAATCATATGTTTACTGTGTGTTGTGGTGAAGGAAACCCACAATTACAATCCACGGACTCTTATGTAATTGTGGCTGGACGTTCTGTTTGGACAAAAATTAAAGTTGTTTTAGGCCAAAAGAAAAAGTGTGCTCAGGCAGTACTTTATCTTAAAGTTCTTAAATCTCCCTGCACAGATTATTGCTCCATAAAAACTTTGCAGTGTAAAATAAAACCTCGATTATTTGTGTCATCCTGTTGAGTTTACCTTTAACACTTGGACGATTTCTTGATGAAGTAATACTGTAATAATCACATCTTTGACTGAGAGGGGGCAGTAGTGCAGAGGCGAGGTTGCTGGTGCGGTTTCAGCAAAGGGGAGCAGTCTCGTTGTGTGTCTGTGTGTGTGTACATGCATGTGTAAATATATTTGCGTGTGTGTCTGCTCTGGGTGCATGCATGAGCTCCTCTTTGTTCTGTCTGCCATTCTGGCCCCCGTGTAGATGCTGTGTGCTGCACACTGTACGGCTGAATGGGGACTGCGTGGGCCTGACCTGCGATCTCACCGCCCACCACTCACATACACACACACAGACACACACACAGGCTGGGCAACTGCCTCAGAGTGTGTGACTCCCATGTGTGTGTGTGTGTTCAGGGTAAATAACAAATTCATCCCTTCCTTTTCCCTCAATCTCTCTCTTTCCTTCTATGTGTGTGTGCGTGTCTTCCTTATTACTAGTGTTTCTACATCCTCCTCGGGGGACAGCGAGGACTGCAGCTGTCCCTATGACAACCTCAGTGATACTGTCAATCACCTAGACTACCTTATCCTCCTTGGCTCATATTCTATACATGTGGCTTCCTCAGCTTTGACAGGTGTGCAGATGGCACGTCACGCAACCATATAGCTTGCATCAATAAATGCATGCCACATTACTGCTGCAATGATATTTAACCTATTCATGATGTGCATGTGTAACAGTGTACTTGTCATTTGCTTTCCACTTTTGATCTTATTTTTGTTATCATCACAACATGTTGCGCATGTTTGTATGCGCAGCGTTAAATGAGTAATGATAGATGCATTGGTTCAATAGCTTCAGATGAATGGAGGTATAAAACAAAATAAAGAAACAGTTTGTCACATGCAACTCTGACAGTAACGGTGGCTGTTGATGCATCTAATCCTGTTGAGATGTACGTGCGTGCGCTTGCGTGAGTGAGTATGTGAGTGTGTGCATCCTGAACTCTACAGTCTGCTGGTAATGAGTGCCCTGAGCGCTCCCTACTACACCTAACTGATCCAGTAATTGCTTTTCCTCCTCTGCATTTATCATCATCTGCCCGGCCTGTCATGTTAGCTGAGCTGAGCTGAGGTGGACAGAGGAGGGTTTTAGGACTGCGAGGTTGTGGAGGTGGTGCTGGAGGAGGAGGAGGAGGTGGTGGTGTGTCTGTCTGGATGCAGCGGAGGTATCGGTCCACTGCCTGCCTGCCTCATGTGAAGGGGGGACACTGGGAGGAGAGGGAAGAGGCAGAGAGGGCAGTGATGTAGTGGTTAATATAAACTATGACCTCCAGCCAGTCATCATCACAAGGCAAATAACCAAGAATTACATTTTCATAACAGTATGATGTTTTCCTTCTCACCCTGGCACATATCCTTAAAATCAATTCGAATGAGTAAGATTCATGCCAAGCTGCGGGGGTTGATGTCCTTCCATCAGCTCTGATTGTCGGTCAAAGTTTTGCAGGTAATAACCACCATGGAAACAGCTGCAGAGTCTGAATGGATGTTGTTAGGCTATTTGTAGCTTAGAGGTATAGGGACAGCAGTCGACATGCACCCACAAATGCATACAGTATGCAGCGTATACACTCACACAGGCTGCCCAGAAGATTTAAACAAATAGCCTTCTTTTTGCTCGGCCTGCAAATGAGGTGTGCGTGTTTGTGTATGTGGGAAAGTGGGACCATACTGTATATGTGGGGGAGGGCATGCTGCTGCTGCTGCTGCTGCTGCTGCTAGTGGGGGTTTGATGCTGATGAGGTCTGTAATGGGAGTGAACAGGGAGCGTGAGGGGAATAGATTGGGACTTCATTGGCAGGCCCACTCTCCCTATGCACTGCAGTATGCTTGCCTATTTATTCCCCCATTTCAATGCGCCTTTGCTTTGACCTTTCTCCAGCCAATGACAGTAAAATCACATTGCCACTAGAGAGCTACACATCAGCTACTGAGCACCCCTATATGATTTCCTCATTTATTTATTTTTTGCCCTATCGTTCCCTCCAGACTGGAGCAGTGCAGTGCTTCAGACTGAAATGAATTGTACCTATGGCCACATGTAAATGATCACAGCTTTGACTATGTAAATTCAGGGACAGAGAGAATGAGGCGCAGTCTGAAGAGGAGGGTGGTTACGGAAAGACATCAATTCAAGATTCATCAGTGTACTGTATGTCAATGCTTTATGCACAACAGGCAGAGAAACGTGGCAATTAATAATTCAAACACATGTGGATGCATAATTAGTGTCACATAAAAATTGATTTTGATGTTTTGTGTGTAATTTATGGATTAAGTGAAGTGCACTTTTTTTGGCTTTTATATTTGGATACATTATAAAGGAACATATTGCATGAAAGGTTAAAAATGAATGAATTAATTCATAACTTTAAATCATTTTTTGGATTTTTTTCACTGTGTAAGCGAATGCTTGATATTAGCCTACTTATTTCTTGGTGCCCCTGACTTCCACTGATATCAAAAAATATGATAAAATTGATAATATTAATTAAAAACACATACATGAGTCATTATTGTTTGTGGCTGAAGATAAAAGCTTCAAAATGAACACTTGTGGAGTGTCGAGTCAGAGAGTAAAGACTTTATCTCCCCAATCAGGGGCGTCACTAAGCTTTAAAGACGGGGGGGCTTAGCCCCCAGAGGATGCACAGGTTGTGAGCAAAACAGGCACAAAACAGCAAACAACAAAGACGGAGAAATTGCTTTTCAACTTTTTTGGACAGATTTCCGTAAAAAAAATTAAGCAACCATTAGATTTGTAGTTTTATTTCAGTCTGTTTTTTGTTTTTTTTAAAGAAAGCTAAAGGTTCCTGGAACTTTTGGTGGAAACGTAGCTTTAGCTTTGGTCAGATTTATGTATTTATTTATTTTTAAGTTAATCAGTCTGAAAGTGTAATAGGACTAAAGACTTATCTCTGTTTTGAACAACTTGGATCATGGCTCAGTCCTGAGGACAAACTGTGATAGTCGGAAACATGTTTGTCCTATTGTGAGATCGTTGATAGGAATATTAAATACACATTATTACCTGGTACATCATTTAAAGCTGTTTTTCCTCGTCTGGAAAAACAAAGTGGTTTTCATCCAAACAGCAGAGACAAGGCAGCATGTATGCAGTGACACTGAAGACCAGTCTGTGTTTCTACACAGTTGTCATGAACAACAGAGAGTGGTGCACATAGCAGCAGCGCTGTGAAGTTGAACACGACACGAGTGTGTGTGTGTGTGTGCACAGTGAGCGCAAATGTAGTAAAACCAAAAGGCAATGCTCTGTAATAGGCAGAAGTCCAGATGGTGAAAAAGACCAAAAAACAAAACATGCTGCCCGGCGTGATGGCCTCAAACAAAAAGAACACATTCAGCCAAAAAAACAGATGGAAAACACTCCCTCTGTCTCTTCTCCTCCCTCATCCTCTTTCCTGCCGTCTCTCCTCCCTCTCTCTCACTCACACACACAAACACACACACACACACACACACACCACCACCACCGTCCTCCCTTTCCCCTTTTCCCCACAAATCCATCCTCCCATGTGATTTTGAGGAGCAGATGCAGGCAGCACAGCAGAAATAGAAAAAGGGTTAAGCAGTGTTCACCCATGAAGCAGGCAGGAAGAAAAGGCAGATGACGCTAAAAATAAATGAATCCTTGGGTGAGAGAGAAATGCTCAAAGGTCCTAAAATAGCCGGTCAAACAAAGGCATGAATAAACTAGAATGAGTGTGAGGGTTTCTCTTTTTTTCAAGAGGAAGCCCCTCTGCGTGTGTGTGTGCGTGTGTGCGTGTGTGTTCCCTCACACAGCGACTCCCTGGTTGCTAGGTTACGACACTTGTGGCCGTCATCCACAGACTAAAGGTGCTTTTTGCATTCTCAGAAAGGCAGCCTTCTTTTTTCATCCGTCATTTGAAATTTAAAAGAGGAGAAATGGAAACACATGCATTGTCAATTAGGGGAACACCAGGCACAGTGTGAGGGACAAGATCAATTTGTACAAAGACAGCCTGTATTTCAGACGTACCATGGAAACAGAGATGGCTCTAAATTACCTCAACTAACAGCCGCAGCGTTAGTGCGAAAGTGGAAAAGTGGAAAAATTCAAATTGTGTTTGTTTGTCCTTGTGTTTCTGTTTATTTATGCTGAATATCAATACCAATTCTGGCCTGGTGTCACCAAGGAAACACTGTTGTTTAATAATACCTTATTACCAGTTCTACTGTATATTTTCTATTAAATGAGGTGAAATTTATGTAAAAAATGCAACTTTTTGACCTCAAAATAAAAATATAAAGATGTGTTACTGCTGTGGCACAAAGCGGCAACAGCATCTCTGTGAAGTAGTATTTTAAAAAAAACAACAGAAATGAGATGACATGGAGACAATTCTTATACTTTTCTGGGACACAACAGCTTCACTACTTCCTGAATTGAAGGCAGTTCTTTATTTCCTGTCTTACATTATTGGACAAACTGATTAATCCAGGTGTGTCTGAGTAGTCACAATGGTCAAACACACCTGGATTAATCAGTTTGTCCAATAATGTAAGACAGGAAATAAAGAACTGCCTTCAATTCAGGAAGTAGTGAAGCTGTGCATAGAGCCCATAGGCTATATGCCGAGCTGGCTGCAATCCAGGAAGTAGTGGTACTTCCTGGATTTGGAGTTCCTTTATTTCCTGTCTTACATGATTGGCAAACTGATTAATCCAGGTGTGTCTGACTAAAAAAAAAAAAAAAATCAGACACACCTGGCTGGCTGACATTCAGAAAGTACCAACCAGGAAGTACCACTACTTCCTGGATTTCAGCCAGCGCAGCATATAACCTATTGCCCTTTAAAATCCTTACAAAATGGCACTATTCACCTCCATACACAGCTGTTTCAAAGGGCATAAATCCTCCCTTATCTTGAGCACAGACTGGAAATATCCTCATCTTCATGGTAAAGCCTTGCTGCATCATATCGAATACGAAGTAGAAACTGGTATTACACATAGGTCATTTCCTACCACATTTATCAAAGTATCAGTGACAACTGTGTAGATACATCCCCATTTACTCGTTCCCTCTGCAAAAACACATATGGGAGGGTTATGAATAAAGTACAAAAAATAATGGAACATGCGCTCTCTTTGTAATTGCAAGCTTTATAATTAACACAACAGAGAACAAAGTAACACAAGTTCACTGTATTTCACAGATTTACAATTTGATTTCTTTTGTGGCAAAATCGATAGACTGGGAAGTTTATAATTTATTTTCATTCACAACCATGTTACGGCCATAATTTCAAATGGTGCAGAACCACAATCATAACATCTCTTTCTCTCAAGACATGTTATTCAGTAAGGCAGAGAGTCATTATTTTTGAGTTATTTGCAATCATACAACTGTATTCCATGAGTCCCCGGTGCTGAAAGTGCACAGAAATGCACACAAAGGCGTGATGAAAAAAACATACACACACCCTTGCCCATTAGGGACTCAAGTTCAAACAAGTCTACACCACAGGGCAGGGCCCATATTTCATCAGGGAGGGGGGTCAGAGTTGAAGCCCCAAGGACATGCTGTTTCCTCTTGCTAGTAGGGTTCCAGAGGGCAAGGCGGACATTGTTTACTGGACACCAAGTCTCCACGGTCGGCCTCTGGACAGAAGGGAGTTGGCTCGCTTTTAGAGCTCAGCCAGTCAAGGTGATTTAAACCACCTAAAGCCGAGGCATTATGGACCAGGTCTGGCTCCCCATTCCTCCAGTTCCTGTCTTTCATTCATCCCACAGTAAAAAGATCACAGTCCTTGTGTTTCAGTGTTTTCAGGAGGTTGTTATTGTGTCCTTGGGAGCTGATTTACAGGGTAACCTTGTGTGCCGGGAGCTACTTTCATTGGTTTTCTTCTTCTGCCTTTAATTGTGAGCTGCAGTACGGTGGCTCTGAGGCACAAAACTTTTAGAAAATTCATGAACATACACGCACAATAAAACATAATAACACAGAGAGGTATGTGCTCCTGATTATGACTGGGATCTAATGGAGATATTTAGGTGCGATGCAGAAAGTGGAGTCGGTCTGTAAGTGGTGAGATAAAAAGTGAACAATGTTACAGTTGAGGTGCTGGATGGATGAGCAGCAAGTGCAATTAACGCTGTAATTAACTGCAACCCTGACTGTACATCCCAACCATAACCAAAGGTTTTAGTAATCAAACCTTCCTACCCTAACCTGAAGCATTTGCCCCGCATTCAATGTGAAAAACGCACAATTAATTCATACTTGGGTTCTGATTGGGTACGTGCTTCCTGCTTGTATACAGTGCACAACAAAGTAGTTTCAAAGAATATGATTTCCATGCATTGTCTTTTTCATTTCAGATTCTGTTTATGTTACATTATGTAGAGAATCTGGGGGCACACCACACCACAAAGCCGGTTCTGAGTCACTGATTAATATTTCACTGTTCAATCCCACATGAACTGCATCCTCTTGTATGCGTGAATGTGTGTTTATGTGATGCTGGAGGAAAACAAACAAGTTTATTCTTTGGAATAAGTACATTCTGAAAATGTTTTATTTTATGATTTGATACTCACAAGCTGAAATACTGTGTGTCTGAAACGACATTGTGTTTCATTATATTTCGATATTTCTCTCTTTTTAGGTTCATGTATTTCAGTGGTTCTCAACGTGGGGTCCGGGGACCCCTAGGGGTCCTTGAGAGATCTGAAGGGGGTCCCCAATTTATTTCTTGAAATTTTACCACTTTTTTCTATAATTTTTTACCACTTTTTTTGTTTTAGAAATTTTACCACTTTTTTCTAGAAAATTTTTACTTTCTTATTTTGAAAAAAAAATTTCTGAGAAATTTTACCACTTTTTCTAGATTTTTTTTTTAATTTTACCACTTTTTCTAAAAAAAAAAATTTTTTCTAGAAAATTTTTACTTTCTTATTTTGAAAAAAAATTTTACAAGAAATTTTACCACTTTTTCTAGATGTTTTTTCCCTTTTTTTTCCTAGAAAATCTTTACTTTTTTATTTTTATTTTGAACATTTTTCATGAGAAATTTTACCAGTTTTTATTTTGAGAAAATTTTTACCACTTCTTCCTAGAAATGTTTAATGTTTTTGGAAAAATTGGACCACTTTTTTCCAGAAATTTCTCTATAATACAAAAATTTACGCTATTGGCCCTAATTTAAAAGTATAAAAAAGTAATGTTCTTCAGTCTCAGGACAAATATTTGTGTATTTCTGGTGTTTACTCCTAAATTTGGTCCAATAGGGGTCTGTGGTCTAATTCCTCAATATACAAATGGTTGAGAACCACTGATGTATTTGATCTGTGAAATATGGTTATTTAACACATCGAAGTTACCATAAGGCTCGGACCAACACACACACACACATGCTCACATACTTGACTCGTGACTTTTTGGGGAGAGCTTTGCCGCTAGCGGGCAGGCAGTAAGGCAGGAGATGAAATGTCTTATTAGAGAGTGAATGGGAAACAGGCGGGCCTGAGCTGAGCCAGGTCCTCTATTAACCTGTCCTTCCAGGGGAGAGGCTCGTAAACAAGGCTGTGATGGCAGGAAGGGCTGCAGGAGCCAGGGAGGAGGGAGAGATGGGGAGGTAAGTGTAGGCCTTCATGAGGGAGGGAAGAAGTGGGTATGGGGGGGGGGGCGCACCTCAGGGACAGCACTTGTCCGTTCAAAGGAAGAGGAGAGAGCATTGATCTGTGTGATGCCTCTGATGTAGAGGACATGAACACAAAAAGGGACTAACGCATAGACGCTCCGGATGACAAGCTGTCATATTCTTTTAAGTCCCCACGTTGAAAGATGTATTGTTTGTGGTAGTGAAGATGAATCCATCCCATTAGCCCGTGGCTAGGACTTTTTTAGGGGCCAATAAAAATCACTTGAGCAAACCTGTGATTGATTTTGAGCGAGTGGAAATGGCAGTTCGGTCGTGCTGCCCATCTCCCGCTCTGCTCAGCGCAACTTTGCTTTCTCCTTAATGTGTCAACAGCGCACACACATAATAATATGCAGTGTAGCCTCAATAAACTGGGTTAATTTGGGGCACAGACAAAGAAGCTGCAGGTCATTTTTAGTCTACATGGCTTGACTTGACAGACAACAGCAAAAAAACAAACACACACTAAACAAACAGGCTGTTGAATGCTATAACCAAGCCTTTTGTTTCTTTTGTGGTAGATTTTCAGAACAAACATGGCAGAGGCCGGAGATTTGGGTGGAATGGGTATATACTACAGCGAGCCTGGAGAAAAAATGAGGACATTGATGGAGATGAGGAGCAAAATGGAAAACAAAGGTCTTCTCCTCTCTCCTCTCTCTCCTCTCTCTCCTCTCGCCCCCGCAGCCTCCTGAGCACAGCTGTCTACATGGCTGGGCTGTTTTCACTGACAGGCTGTGAGAGCCATGAAACAGGAGGGCACCAGGGACCTGGGCCACCTCGACAACATGCGCCCCCACAATCTGCTGTTCACAGTGTACCCCCAACCCTCCCTCCTGCTCTTTCTCTCTCTCTCTCTTTCTCTCACTCCACTAACAATCTCCTTCACTATTTCAAATATTTCATCCCTCAGGCTCTCTCTCTCTTTCCCTCCTGCACAATATTTTTTTTTCCAGAGCGTCTCGTCTCAGTTCTATCAGATTTTCTGTTTGTGCCTGTCATTTTCTCTCCCTAATACTCCCCCCTTCTTTTTGCCCTCCAGTGGCCCTCTCATACTGTCACATCTGCATGTTTTTTGCTGCTTGGCTGTCATGTCCCGTGTTTTTGCCTCAGCCACACATCATTTCTCGCAAACAGCGAGATGAAAGCAGGGAGGGGGGAGAGTGAAACGGGAGAAAACAGAAAGTCCAGGCTGATTTGGAGGAGGTTAAGAAAGCATGTGGAATAAGAGGGAGGCAGGGTGAACAAACCAACAACAAACAATTTCTTATTTTGACTGGCTGCACAGCGCAATTGCAAGGCTGCCTGGGATTTAATAAGCACTTCTATGGCATTAGGAGTCTGCTTGTTTTCCTTGGTGCCGAGGCAGAGGCACTGCGTGGTTTCCCCCATTTTCAGCTCCAGACGGAGGCAGAAGAGAACACGGCCAGGGGCTATGGGAGGAGAGTCCCTCTTCTGTCTCTCTATTTTTCTCTCTGTCTTTCTGCCTTCTCTGACTGGGTGGAGCTTAACTGCGGTGCTGAGCCTGAGGGTAGGTGCAGGAGCCGAGGTAGTGATGGGGACAAGCTCCCCTGGAAAGCCCTGGAGGGAAACAGCTTCTTTGCAGTAAATAAACAGCCCACTCTCCCTGCATGAAGCAACTCCTCCCTTTATGCATCTCAAACCCTCAAGCCTCACATCACTGTATCCCTCTCCCTCCTCCTATGGTTCCCCCTTTCACTGTCCCTTTTTCTCATACAACTCCCCCCCTCTCCCGACTCTCTGTCACGCCACACTCATGCAAACATTGTCACCCACCCCCCCACCCCACCCACGCACACACGCACACCAACTCACCAAAACCTTTTTTTTTCCATCACATCAGATCAGAGGACAAAAATGTGATCTTTGTAATTCCATTTCCCCCCTTCCCAGCCCACATCATTGTGAAGTTTTTATTTTTTTTAATTTTTTTTTTTTTCCCAAGGAGAGACAAACAACAATGAACAATGTGGGATCTGTCGCATTCTTCCCATGGGAGAAGACTTTTAACGGCATCTTCTATTAGGGATGGAGACGAAAGAAGAGAAGAAAGGAGAACACCCCCACTGTGCAAACAAAATCAAAGGAAGAACCATAACTCAGAGCATAACAGCACAGTGGTATCAGATTTGCTTGGAATTTACTCAATGCAAAAATCATTCTGTATCTTGAAAACTTAAGCTACTCACACATTTTGTGAAAAAGCAAACCTTACTAATTTTGATACAAATCGCTAACTGTTGTTTTGAATGGCTCACTTTCCCTTTGCTCGCTGGCTCGTCCTTCATGTCGAAATGTCATCAAGTGCAGCAACATGAAAGTGAGATTCAAGGTCAATGACGGATTTCTCGTGTATTGCGTGAGATGCTTCGCTTTCACCCCATACAAATAACACATCTGATTAGCTCGCTACATAGTCCACCCACGTGCATAGCATGCAACATATACGTATGCTGCACACACTGCTGTAGCCTATGTTTCTTGCGGTTGTCTTGACTGATACTGTACGGCCTCTAATTTACACAGGTTACACTTTTTGCTACTTCTCCTTCTCTCTGCTTCTCGTAGAGCTGTTACTGCTTGACTCTCACCGCTATGCACAGTGGGACTGACCCACTTCTTATGTTGGTGGGCCCAAGTGACGGCCCCCAGGAGAGCCAGAACACACACACACACATATGCACACAAGCTGGCATAAACACATCACATTATACATGACTGCTTACATACAACCACGTATGCTGATGAATAAAACATGGCATTATTGGTACCTCATAATTTCATCAATGAACCGTAGCATGTGCAGCTCGTCTATAGTGGAGCAATTGAAAACACTGCACTTAACAGTGATTAATACACAGGAGGGGAAAAAAAATTAAGGAGTCAGATGAGAGGATAATTCTGCTTAAGTACAACCTGGGTCTTGTTTTGATAGTTTCAGCTGTCATTACTAATAAAAGCTTTGTATTTGATGAATTGCTGAGATCTGGGAACACACAACATGCTGAGGTCATAATGGGCAAGAAAGACAAGCAGATCAAATTTATTGGGTTTAATAAAACAAACTTCCAGTTTTTGCACTATAATTTTTCTAAACTTTGTGTAAAGTTGACTCAAAACTAACAAGCAATTCATTCAAACGAATTGTTACTCAACACACACTGACAAATCCTAACTATTGTGGCGCCTTTGCTGCCTCAGTAGCCTAATACAATAAGCTAGCATTGCTGTGAAACAGTTTCATTTTACAAAGTCAGGAAACACCCCTGACTTATTTTATGATGATTTTTTTTTCCATCTGTGGTTGTATATTTAAAATGTTGCCTCATATTTATTCTTAGCTAAAATGGTGTCACATCTATCACATCTGCACAGCTTGCTTTTCCTGAGCTGGTGTTAGTGAACAGAACAACAACAAGGTCAAAGATGGATTTCTCACATATAATGTCAGATGTTCTGTGCTTGCAACCCCCCTCCTCCCTCCTCCACACAGATTGGGTAACAAGTTACTGTATGCAAAGGGTCATTACCATTTGAACAAATGACCTAATGAATACAGTATCTGTACTGTAGGCCAACAGAGCTCAGACACCATAAGCTTTTAATCCATTGCAAACTTTTTATGTGCTTGAGTGGATACATGACATGTGGAATGGCTACTTGATGAGTCATTGCCGTAAAGGACTACAAAAGATGGGACAGGACAAGTCCCTCAAAGCTCATCTTCCATCACTGAAAATCTTGGTAAAAAAAAAAAAAAAAAAAAAAGGTTATGAGAATTTTCTTCATTTTAGAGAGAGAAATCACCCATCTTGGAAAATAACAACCAATGAGTATAAACAAATTCTCCAAATTATAATAACAGTCCAGTGTGTCTCCACCTTTTTGTGTTTGAAGTACAACACCACACATTCATTGCCTTAATGAGACAGAGTTCTGGCTGTGTGAGATCAAGACAGAACAGGAGACAAACTACTTCCTGCCTAGCATCAGGCTGCATTCATCTGGTTCATCACATGTCTCACTTCCCATACAAAGACCAAAGACATGGCAGCACACAATATAAATGCATGCACACGTGTATCCTGACCTGCAGGCATGCATGGGAAGATCCAAGGTTACCTCCAGCTATCATGCATGTGAAGGCTCTGATATCTGGACAGCATCTTTGATGTCAAAATGATGAGAGCATTCTTAGAGCATATAAGAACACAAAGGCAGCGGTCCAGGGTCAGATCTACACTGAATCTGAAAGTCCCCTCTGGTTTGACTTATTCATCAGATGCGAGCACTAAGAATACACAAAGACATGAATAGTGATTCAAATAAGAAATAGTGTTGTGAGCATGTGTGCTGCAGTTTACTGGATCAAAAGAAATATACATATGGTGTACACATGGTGTCTGCCACAAGTTATTCTGGCTCACTAGCATACAGACAGCATCAGATATCCTCTTTAGTTTTATATCAGCCAAAGAAATATATATTTACGTGTGTGTGTTCTCCATCCAAAGGGCGCAAGGGGTCACTGAATAGTTTGATATTATTATGGCCATCACAGTCACCACACATTGAACATGTTAGACAGCGCGCTGTCCACCACTATCATCAAAACACTAAATGAGGGGATTTCTTTTGATAGGATGGTGTTAAGTCAATAGATTTGTTGAGTTCATGTCAAGGAGCGTTGGAAGCTGTTGTGGTTGCACATGGTGACTCAACACCTTGTCAATATATTTCATGTTTTTGGACTATATGTTGGATGTCACAGTTATTCAAATGTTACTTTAAAGGGATAGTTCAACATTTTGGCAAATTGGCCCATGGCCATAATCGCTATAGTCATAGCAGTAGGTTCGTTTATTTGTCGGCATGAGCTATTTTTAGAACAGCAGAGCAGAGCCGTGAGCTGCTCTGAGGCTAAGGGAATTTCAAAGGCAATCCCAAAACTCCAAAACGCTTTCGTGGACAAGTTGTGACCTGCACAACCACCACGCTATGAGATAATAATGGAACATTATGAAATTTTCCAGGTAAATGCGGAGACTGCTTGCTGAAAAACTGTCCCTGAACGCAACACGCATCAGCGGTTTTGCATGAATTTACCTCTAAAACAGCTCCGTCTCGTAACGTTCTGTTATTATCTCATAGCGTGGTGGTTGTGCAGCTCACGTGTCCACGACAGCGTTTTTGAGTTGTTGAGTCATGTACCTATTCGATGAGTTTGAAGAAATTCCCTTAGCCTCAATAGCATAGCCCTGAGCAGCTCACGGCTCTGCTCCGCCGTTCTAAAATTAGCTTAATTAAATTAACAATTAAAGGTAACGAACCTACTGCTATGACTATAGCGATTATGGCAATGGGCCAATTTGCCAAAATGTTGAACTATGCCTTTAAGCAACTATAGTAACTGAAGGAGGATGTATATGTGGAGCACGGAAAAGCTAATTTCCTAATCTATTTCACCATCTATCTATCAAATCAAAATTTACTGTTAGAAAAATAGTTTGTATGATATGAGAACTATGTGGCCTTGAAAAGTGCAACAGAGTAATTAGTGCTGTGTTAGCAAACCGTGGCGTGCCATGGGTCTTCATGTACTGTATGAATGCAGAGTAGCAGACTGATTCAAGCAGCAATGGGGATGCTCAGGGAGAGGTCACAACCAAAACACACTGCCTGGTCCACTGACAGCACACCGTGTCTGTCGAAAGAGAAATCCCTGCAGTTTTGCTCAGCATGACGTGATTAGCATGTGGAAGTGAAACCTCACTGATGTTTTTTTGAGTCTTGTGAGCGAAGGCTACAACTGCAGCTCAGCATGATGGGCTGAGACACAAACATTTCTATTATATGACCCCATATAGTTCCTATTATTATAGCGAGAAGGTTTGTATGGGTCAAACAACAAGGACAGTAGTGAGACAGCAGAAGGAGCTGAGGAGTGGGAGGAATGAAGGATGCAGGAAATGGAGTGAGAAACACAGGGCATTGCTAAAACAATAATGACTTCCACTAATTGTGTTTCCTATGGCCAATGTGAGTGTGGTGACATTTCAGTTCTGTGTTTGTCGGTCAAAGGATGAGCTAATTAATATGGTAATTTAGCCTCAACGCCTCCAGTGACAACCACACCCCCTCGTTAGCAGCCACAAGGACAAGGGTCGGATGCTCCGGGAGTGAGAGAAGGAGACAGGGAGAGAAAGAAAGAAAGAAAGAGAGAGAGAGAGCATGTTCTTTTTTTATGGCTTTGCCTTCTCAGCAGCCCTGGAGTCACACGCCTCTGTCTCTGTAACGGGAACAAGTGATTATTTCTGAAAAATGGGGAACTTTGTCAAAACGTGTCCCACCCACACATTATCTCTCTCTTTCTCCCTCTCTGTCTCTTCCTGGTTCTCTCACACTCTCATACGCACAAACAGAAGCTCTCCCTCTCTCCTGCTCTCTCTCTCTCTCTCTCACACACACACACATGCATACACACTTTCATGTTGAGCATGCGTGGGCACTCACATGCATTGGTAGGTATAAACACACACAGCTGTTCAAATATGCAAGCACACACTGAGAGGTACACACACACACACGCACACGTAGGCCTTTTAAACTCTGAGGCAGGTTGTTTGATTGAGCTCATCAAGCCAAGGGCGACTCTGCCTGTGAAGACTCATGTGGCATTCGCCGTCTTCCTGCCGGCAAATCACATAGGATGAGACGTTAAAAACTCCAATTAAGGTTTGTTTACATCAAAAAGACATTTTAGAAACTTAAAGTGTGACATTTGGCTTAGCTGCACTGCACCAGAACATAATTGTGGAGGAGGTTCTCAGATCCTTTATGTGAGTAAAAGTATCACTACTATTAATACCACAATAAATATACTATACTACAGATGTTTCAAAGTCCTGTTTAGATAAAAGCATAAAGGTTTTATCAGTTAATCCATGTACAAATCAAATCAAGTGCACAGGGTTCCCCCTGGGAGCCAAAACGTGCATTAAAGTGCCCTATAGGAGCCAAAACGCGTGCTAAAGTGCCCTATAGGAGCCAAAATGCGTCCTTAAGTGCCGTATAGGAGCCAAAATGCGTGCTAAAGTGCCCTATCGGAGCCAAAACGCGTGCTAAAGTGCCCTATAGGAGCCAAAATGCGTGCTAAAGTGCCCTATAGGAGCCAAAACGCATGCTAAAGTGCCCTATAGGAGCCAAAATGCGTGCTAAAGTGCCCTCTAGGAGCCAAAATGCGTGCTAAAGTGCTCTATCTGAGCCAAAATGCGTGCTTAAGTGCCCTATCGAAGCCAAAACGCGTGCTAAAGTGCCCTATAGGAGCCAAAATGCGTGGTAAAGTGCTCTATCGGAGCCAAAACGCATGCTAAAGTGCCCTATAGGAGCCAAAATGCGTGCTAAAGTGCCCTATAGGAGCCTAAACACGTGCTAAAGTGCCCTATAGGAGCCAAAATGCGTGCTAAAGTGCCCTATAGGAGCCTAAACACGTGCTAAAGTGCCCTATAGGAGCCAAAATGCGTGCTAAAGTGCTCTATAGGAGCCAATACGCGTGCTAAAGTGCCCTCTTGCATGGGTGGGGGGGCTGTTTTTCCTTTTCGCCCCTGCCCTTCAAAAAGTCTGTGCACGCCACTGATCATAATGTCACCGTGTGAAAAAGGAGATGAGGCTGTGCAAAGTGTAGGAAGTCCCCTGCAGGCCTAGACAGTGTTGGTTCTCCTGCAGATAGGAGAAGAAGAAGGTGGAGATCTGGACGCGTGAGGAGGTGATGATGAGCTCAGCGTGACTGGATATGAAGACCGGAGGTGGATGAAGTGGAAGACTGCAGCAAACACTCTGAAATGACAGCTGACAGCAGGAGAGAGGAGAACAGAATTTGTAGCATGACGGGGGCAACTCAATTGGTTGGTCGAGATCGTGGCGAGATCTGATTGGTTTGCACAACACCTGAAGTCGGCTCAATTCAAGAGAGATAAGAATAGATATAGAGACTTTCTCATCTGGACTTATTTTAAGCTTCATTAAAATGTACGCATTCATGCGCACAAGTAGCATTAAGCCTATGTCTATGTGCCTATATTATACGTTCAAATACCTGAAAATATACTTAACTACAGTATCTGGGTAAATGTTTTATTATATAAAAAGTTTTATTATATAAAAAGTCACTGCTGTAAAAAACAAAACAAAAAAAACAACATTTTTTTGTTGTTTTGCAACACAAGGCAAACAGTAGTGATTTTCTGAGATGATTGAGCTACCACTGTCCCCTGTCTGATTTTTGTTTTGTGAACTTCAACTCAGGGGAATGCTCTTCTGCTTGCTGCCAAAAAACACTACAGCGCTCGCTAATGCAAACAAAAGGAGACAGCCCAGCACTAGAGGAAGCGCATAAATGTTTGCATGTATACGTTCCAAACAAACCGAATTGTAATGCAGCTTTGTCAGTTCAGAAATGTTATCTAAATGTCACATGAGGGAAAAGTTTGTTTTGGAAAGTTGTCAAACAATGGTAGTCCAAAATCAGTGTTTCATAGCCAGACAGTTTTCCACTGTGACCTTCTTCTTCTTCTTTTTTTTTTAACACAGATGTGTTTATGTTTCTGATTCCTTCCATATTAGTTTCTCTCTTGAGTCCGTATCTCTCAGAGTGCAGAGAGTTTTATTATTTTTGTGGTTGGAAAACTTACAATAACTCTTTTCTTAACATTCTCAGTGACTTGTAGCTTGTAAATTAACTGAAAGCTTCTTTTTTTTCTTATTGACAAAAGATCATGTGACTACTTTTATGTGATAAGGGTCACTCGGCGTTGAATTCACACACACACAAAAAAAATAGTATAATAATAAGACTGCAGCTCACCTCAGCTCTGTGAAGCCGGTTTAACATCTTTCAGCTCATTGTTTTGGCTTTTGGCCCACAACTTTCCTGTTGTGGTTAAGTCCCACTGCTTTCTTTGTCAAAGTTCCACACCACAACAGATACAGACTTTAAAAAATGTGTTACTGTAATATTGGACACCAAATAAACACAAATATGTGGGGTTTTTTAACAAGTTTCATAATATGTCCATGTGTTTCTCAAGCCTACAAAGAAAATCATTTAAAAGAATAGTTCACCCCAGAATGATATTGCACTCATTATCTACTCACCCTCATGTCGACTAAGGGCTGGAAGAAGTTTCAGAGTCCTCCTTCCCTTCTCTGAGTTACAGGGGGTCTCGGCGTAGCAGTGCATTTCAATGTAACGGTTGCAAATGGACACCAGCGGTCTTCGTAACAAAAAAACACACCAGAAAACATCCAAATACCTCCATGCTACTCGTATGTAATGTCCCTCTTGTATTGAAGCCCAGAAATGCGAAATTGTCCCGAAAAAAATTAAATAAGTCCATATTTCAAACTTGTTTGAGGAAGAAGCTCCTCTTCCTGGTTTGCTCGCAATGACATCGACACAAATCTCGCGAGATTTGGAGGGACCGGGAAGAGGAGCTTTTGCTGCAAACAAGCTTGAAATATAGACTTATTTAATTTTTTTCGGGACAATTTCTCATGTCGGGGCTACATTACAGACGAGCAGCATGGAGGTATTTGGATGTTTTCAGGTGTGTTTTTTCTGTGACGAAGACCGCCGGTGTCCATTTGCAACCGTTACATGGACATGCACTGCTACACCAAGACCCCCTGTAACTCAGAGAAGCCACGGAGGACTCTGAAACTTCTCCCAGCTCTTAGTCGACGTGAGGGTGAGATAATGAGTGAAATATCATTCTGGGGTGAACTATTCCTTTAATGCAGAAAAATGCAAAAATGCTTAATGCAAAAAAAAGAACAAAGAAAAGAATACAAAAGAAAGAACAAATAAAAAAGAATTAATTTATGATATTCTTGTAAATAATCAAATTTCAGGCATTTACTGTACATACTGGGAGAGCAAAGCGTGTCCTGTTTACCAACTGAGCCATTTGTTAATTGAAATAAAGATTTATGTATACTTCATTATCTTAGCTAACAAACTGTGATTTTGTGTATTGAGAGGAAACAGAGAATCGTCAAGCGGAAATGCTCCGAAGCTGAAGAGTACAGATTTTTTTTTTTTTTTTAAACGGGGACTGTGGTGTTAATGAGCAAACCCCTTCGTCTACCACCCACCACATTATTTCTCTTTACCTCCCCTCAGTTGCCTGCATCCCAGCATGCACGATACACAATGACACACACGCATACACACACAAACACTGCCTGGCTCATTAATTAAAAGCACAAACAATTTACAGAAGCCAGCTCCTCCAGCTTCCAGAGGTTAGGGCATTTTTTTCCCCTCCATTTACAAAGGAATGTTTGGGAGAGCTGAGGCTTCTTGTTAATGTAAATAATTTACCTTTACCTTTATCCTGATGGAATCTTAATTGTGCCTCTCCGGCGCGCCTCGCAGCAATTCATCAATGTCCTCCTTGACCAGAAAAAGATGCGCTTGCCTGTCGGTGAGAGAGGGGGAGAAAAGAAATCTAGCACTTTGAAACAAAGTAAGAGGGCGTGCAGACAATGGGGGAGCACACACACACACAGGTGCAGATTAATGACAACTCTCGAGCAATTAAATGAGTGTTTGTTGTTTTCATCTGATGCTGCTGGTCATCCATTGTCTCTGGATATTGATCTATATTTCAGTGGAGCAAATACAACAGAGAACAATAAGAGCATTACGGGGCTGGGGCCATGTTAGCCCAGGAACATTTGGAGTGTTATTGGCGAATCCATTCATTCCAGCGCAAGGTATTCATTATACTGTGAGACTGATAAATGCAAAGATGAGCTGCATGCACATATGGGCCTGGAAGCCATTCGTGGGGCAAGATACTGACTGTGTGCATGTGTGTGTGTGTGCAAGGGGAGGGCCAGAACGGTGGAGGAGAGGAGGGGTTGACTCTTTATTTTTCATTCTTGGCATATCAGCCTTGGAGGGCCTCAGTGGTGCAGTAAAAAGCCATGCATCTCAGTCACGTGACCGGCGCAGTGTAATTGCTAGCCTCTCGGCTCAAAATGAAAGCAAGCATTCGGCCATTTCTCAACAGGGCTAAAAACGAGACCGCGAAAACCCACCACTTCCCTTAGCGAGAAATCTCCCTGCACTCCCACAGCCTGCGCTCTTTACCAGAAGCAGCAGCAGCTGACAAGGCAACAGCGGCTGAGGGTGTGCATGTGCGTGTGTGCGTGTGTACACAGGCAGGGCCTACGCTGGTCTCTGCTGATTTATCTGTGCTTAATTATGTTGCTCTGCAGAGTCACAAGCCAATTATTTGCCCTTTCAAAGCTTTAGAACATACTCAGGAGGAGAAGTACAATAGAGGCATATTTTTAGCTCGGCTAAAGCAGAGATGTGCTATCACAGGTACATTTTTGGCCTTCATGAGAGCGCAAGTGTGTGTTTTTTTATAAATATGACTCACCGGGTGCAAAATTAGAACAGCCATAGTGACAGTAATTAAACCCAAAAAATTTGCAAATATGCTCAAGAGAGGATGTAAAATACCAGCTTCTACTAATTACCCTTGCAGCTTTGAATTTTAAAATAAAAGCATATATGCAGCATATGCACTTAAGTGTCATTACCTTGGTGACGGAAAGGATCATGAAGAGAAGACAGAAAAAATAACACGAGAGGAATATGAGTGTGACAATAAACCAATGAGGTGAGAGGTCAGCCGTGTGTGCGTGCATGTGTATTTGAGGAAGTGTGCGGCTGAGGGAGACAGGTGACACATAGTGTGTGTCCCAGTGATGAAGGGTCAGCTGAGGGTCACAGCGATCCGGTTACACTCACCTCTCCTCTCCATTGATCCCTCCGATTCCTCTGATACACTGCTGTTTCTATATTGACATCTAACCATACAGACGGATGCTGGAAGGCATACAGACTTACAGTGTCTGAGCTCTTTATTAAGCCATGCGAGAGACGCTAATGACCAGGATAGCTTCCAGCGAGCCTGCGTGCCGCTCTCCTGCACCAGCGCTGACCTCTGTTCTGATCTTGGAGGTGTGCGACCGCTCGCGGCTGCGATGCCATCAAGAGCTTATGTCTGTCTTTCAGTCTTTTTTCTTTTTTTTTATCAATACTTATCTCTGTCTGTCTCTAATTTGTCTTTTCTTCTCCCTTTCATTCCAGCTCTACTTTCTGTCTACCCCTCCTCCCACCTTTGCTGTGTTTCCCCACCCTGCACACCTGCTCTGGGACCCAGCCCTGTGCCTCCGAGCCCGGGCAGGGTGGAGAACAGACGGCCCCTGTGTTTTCTGATAATCATCACATAGCTTGCATGCCTGCTCCTCTTCTCTCTCTCTGTTCATTCCCCTTCCCTCTGTGCCCCGCCTGCCAGTTTACCTCAGCCAAGCCTATAACTACCCACACACTTTAACCCCCCCCCCCCCCCCCTCCCCCTCCCCCTTCCAGCTCCTCCTCACTGCATCTGCCCTGCCATACATCAGCCCTCTGACAGCCTCACTCAGCTTCCACAATGCCTTTGTCTCACTCTTTTCACCTTCTGGAAACAGTATATCCAGTGTTGTTTCCTCCAATTACCTGCATTTAAGGGAATAGTTTGACAGTTTGAGCAAAAAAAAAAAAAAGAAGCTTTGTCTTCTGTCTGAATATACCTTAAGGCTAAAGCTCATCAGCAGGTTAGCCTTACTTGACATAAACATAAACACAAAAGAAAGAAACAACCAGCTCCTCAGCACGATCTCAGTTAACAAATATGCTGCGTGTTCTCCATGCATCTTGACTGGGAACAACAGGATTTCAAGTCGCTGCTCAGCAAACAAGATATAACGTGTTATAAGTTTAAGAAGCGCTAGATGTTTTTCGAGCCACGCGAGCTGTAAGTAGAGACGTCACAAGCTGACGCAAAACACATACACATGAGAGGAAACTGCCAAAGGTTACGTTCGAACTACTCCTACTGCAATCTCTAGATTATCTCTAGAATAGATAGATCTAGATTAATGATTTTGCTCCGTATCAGAAGCCATCTCCGTCCATATCAACTCGCTGGAAAACACGTGTCTCATTCACATTTAAACGCCGAGAAGATTGTCTACTTTTCTGTTGTTGCAGAATGTAGGCTGAACAAGGAACAGCAAAAGTAGTTCTTAGCAGAGTTGAACTGCACAACAGCTGCTGGCTGGACAATAAGGTCAGAAGCTCTTCTAATGTCATTATCCATGCTTTATTCACCACTGTGACTGATGAGGTGAACTTATGTGACTGTGAGTGTGAGATGTGTCATTGTTTCCAGAGGTGTCAGTTTTTTGGAGAAGTTGCTATTGAGCTCTGCAATTAGTCGGAGTCTGAACAAACTAGGGGTGGGCGATGTGACGATATTAGATGGTGTAGTGATTAGAGCATGTAGACAATCTGGAGGTCGTCTGGGGCAAAGTTTGCTAAAAGAGATAACCACAGTTACTTTAGTTTGCATTTTTATTTGACCCATTTTTTTTTGACATATTTAAATCCTGTTAAAATTACTGTGTTGAATATGTTTTTGATTGATATTTAACTTTCATATTTATTGAAAGCTACCTTTCATGTTGCAAGAGTACACTTTATCAGAGTGCTGTTTATCTTTTAGTGTGTTTATGTTGTTTGCAAATGTTGGAAAAATTGCAACTACTTAGAGTAAAATCTGTTCAGAAAGGTTCTTTGGCCTAAACTGTCTGTTTTTCTTTTTTCGATTTAAGATCGTGATAAAATCGAAATTGTGACTTTATTTTTCAAAAATCGTGATATGATATTTTTGCCATAAATCGCCCAACAAACCCACTCTGACAGACACATTTGTTGTTTCTGCTGCTAGCTACTTTACCATCTTCAATTTAATCAACAGTTAGCTATACAATCTAATCTTTTTGCATTTCAAGTCTGGTGGTCAACTTTAATGACATGAGCCGAAGATATGAAATCTGTTTTACCAGTTAGCTTTAGCCACTAACAATTATACATCTCACTGTTCAACTTCTTCTACACTGAAAAAAAAAGTCTTTTGGATCTACATAAAAAAAACATGTACATCGGTTCCACATATTAAAGTTATGTTTACCAAACATGATATATTCATGTTCTGTACATTAAATTATTATTTGTTAAACCAACATGACTTTCTTATATAAATCACAATAAATTATTTTATGTTCTATATATTAGATTGTATTATGCTAAACTGACTTATTTTTATTATGTTAAATGAATGTGTTTCTTTAATGTGTATTATATGTAATTATCATTAGTTGGATCAACATGATTTTTTCGCGTGAAGCCAACCTAACCTCAATAGGTAAATCAGACACTATTAAGTTCAGTTCACTTTAAATATTTAAGTTACTTTTATAAGCTGATTTGTAAGTTAAGAATTTCATTTCACCCTTACTAAACATTTACTAAAGCACATGTGGACAACCAACTTATCTTCAATTATTAATTCTGGACAGTGCATAATAAACATGCATAACTACAAAAAATACAACCTGCTAGGTAATCTAATAATATGCACATCACATATTAACTCAGTGGAAAAATAAACACTAATTTAATTGAAAATTACCATTTATATTTATTGAACATTTCAAGCAATAGAATACTGCAGAAAACATCTTTAAGGACGTACAGTTTTTACAATTGCAGTGTAAAAAATATATGGTGTCGGCATGAAATGAGTGTATCAGTGTTCATAGTAAAGAAAAACTCACCCCAAACACCAAAAATGAGGGCTGTAATGCATTTCGGTTCTATAAAAAAATATAATTTTGTGTGTGGGATCCACCCAAATAAATTAAACAATTATCAGAGGTAGACAAAATAATGCATACAGTATTACCAGCAAACAAGCTTGGTAGCCTTTTGAACCAGAGGAAAGCACGATCCATGGAGTCAGAAATGTGTTTGTGCATGTGGATAACAGAGGGACATTATGCACACCAATGGGCTCTATGCACAGCTCTACCACTTCCTGAATGTAAGGCAGGTCTCTTCCTGTCTTGCATTATTGGACAAACTGATTAATCCAGGTGTGTCTGAGTAGTCACAATGGTCTGACACACCTGGATCAATCAGTTTGTTAATGTAAGACAGGAATGAGGGACCTGCCTTAAATTCAGGAAGTGGTGGAGCTGTGCATAGAGCCCATTAGCAGAACCTTTAGCTACAGTCACCAAACATATTAAAACTCACCTAAACACACCGACACAAAGAATTTTCACTTCACAATTTTTTAAAACAAAAAAAAGGGGGGGGGGGCATGTCTTGCAAGGAATCAAACTGGAGGGCCTGGATAGCTAATTCATTGATAAAGTCTGTTTTTCAGGACTTGACTTTTGGACAGTGCATTGCCTTCAAGCTCCATGACCGTCTTCTGCAGCACTTCAAATGTGTACTTGAGTTCAGCAGGATAGTTTAAGTTTGAAGAATAAATGAGTCCAACCTCCAGGTATCCATTGAGGAAACCACCATGGGTATACGTATGTCTTGAAACTCAGAGATGCCAGTGAAAAACCAGAGGACAGTGGCATTGTACTTGAGTCCCAGATTGTGATGCAGGATTTGGACAATGTTCCCTTGGCTGCTGCCATGTTTGGATTCATCAGCTGCCTGTACAATGCACAAAAAAATAAAAACAAGTGGGATTATACTACATGCCACGTGCATACAGGGAATACTGCATTTGTACTGTGTAATTTATTAAGATATCAAATCTTTATTAATGGCACTTTTCATACACAAAACACAAAGTGCCTCACATTGGCTCAAAACCACACGCAAACACAGTTTGATATTAAAAGAATAGTTCACCCCAGAATGAATTTTCAGCGTCCTTGGCTTCTCTGAGTTACAGGGGGTCTTCAGCAGTGCATGTTTATAACGGTTGCAAATGGACACCAACTGTCTTTGTAACAAAAAGACACACCAAAAAACATCCAAATACCTCCATGCTGCTCGCATGTAATGTCCGTCTTGTATTGAAGCCCTGAATTGCAAAATTGTCCCGAAAAAAACTCTATACTTCAAGCTTGTTTGTGAAGCTCCTCTTCCTGGTCTGTCTAAGTCTGAGATTTGCACGGACCATGAAGAGGAAATGCTGCAAACAAGCTTGAAATATGGACTTATTTAATTTTTGGACAATTTCTTATGTTAGGGCTTAAATACCAGACGGACATTAACGAGCAGCATGGAGGTATCTGGATGTTTTCTGGTGTCTTTTTTGTGACGAAGACCGCCGGTGTCTATTTGCAACCGTTACATGGAAATGTACTGCTATGCCGAGACCCTGTAACTCAGATAAGCCACGGAGGACTCTCACTTCACTTCTCACAGCTCTTAGTCCACATGAGGGTGAATAGATAATGAGTGAAATATCATTCTGGGGAGAAACTCCTTGTTGTCCCTTTAAAGCTTATACAAAATATGAAAGATAACACCTCAACATACTAAGAAATCCATTCAGTCTTGTTTAAACAGATCCAGTAAACCAACAAAAGCAATTTAGGCTAATAGTAATACTCACCACTACTAAAGAAGCCTTTGACATAGCAGCACCCAGTATGTCGACTATTCCGCAGCACATTCCCTGCCATATTCACTAGAGAAAGCGACACAGATGGAAGTTCAGCTCACACACACATTGAACAGAAATACAGCAAATCTTTATCATCATTTACCATGAGTGCCATTTCTTTCTTGTACTGGGAGATTGATTATTAGGCACATCTCTCCAAAATAGTTTAAACAAAAAATGAACATTAGAATCTTAAGGGCAGTAGGACTTAAAGTAATTATCTTTACTCACAATATTTTGAATATTTAAAAAAGCAACTGAATAGTAATACTCACCACTACTACACAGAGCCTTTGGCGCATGCACCCAGAGATGAGTGGGCTTTGGCTGGAGGATATCATCTACACAGTACAAAAAAATAAAAAAAATCAAGCATGTGGGTGTGTAGGTAACATCAACTCAAGGCAGGACAGAGCAGACATAAAAGACCCAACGTATAGGCTAAAATTAGTTGTTAAACCCGAGCAAAAACGACAAAAAAAAACTTAAAATCGAGAAGTCACCGACTGTAGTCCACTAATTTTAATGTAAACAAAGTTATTGTTAAAAATAAAGTTGCCGTCACTCCCCCTTTCCTTTCTCATGCGGCAAACGTGTACGCACAAACGACAACGATGACACCCCCCACCCAACACACAGACCCACAGTCACCTCCATAGTGGAGGCAGCTGAACATGAAATACACTGCTAGACCTCAGCATGACAGAGTTAATATTAAGATAAGTTACGTTACTTTAATGTCGCAGAGGTCAGTACCCTCCATTTTGTTAAAGAGGAAAACCCCTAAACCACTTCTTTTCTGCTGAAAACAAGTGGGCTAACGTTAACGTTATATCTGGGGGGTTTACCGCAGCCACGTTTAGCCAAAGCCAATGCCAGAGTTACCCATCCCCCACACTAACCTCCCAGTGCCCGTTTGAAAAGAGAATTTTCCCATACTACTACTAGTTGCCGTGCACACATTACCTTACCAGAAATAAAAACTTGGCTAATGAAAATGACCGCTGCCATCAGCAGAACAGAGAATGACCAAACAAACGTTAGCAGTTAGCCCCACGACTCGGTTTTTTACTCGACGTTACGGGGCAAATAAAAAGCTTAACATTTTCAAACCTGGATTAAAAACACCCCACTTCTATCTCTGGCCCATATTCAGTACGTTTTTATTACCTTCATCTGCCTTCATCGTGTCCAGAGCCGACCGAGTCCACAGCTAACATCAGAGCGAGGGAGAAAATGGCGGAGCCTGCAGGTCCTCAACAACCGTCTTCTGGATTGAAAAAAAAAGTCCTGAAAAGACCGCCCTCTAGAGGCGGGCTTTTCAACTTACTTCCGCCTGATAAAACATAAATTTAGTCTTTAGGTTTAACATTGCTCAGTATTGAAATACTTTTTTAAGATTTAATCATGTTTTAGAGAGGAATTTAAAAAAATTATGTAGCATATACAAAATGCATACTTGTAAATTGAACAACCCCCCTTCTTCCATTTTTTCAGTGTATTGTCAAAAGGCAAGTGTGAAAAATCATAATTGCAATTTGGATGAGGATTTTTATTTATATTTATTTGGATTTGAGTTTTTTTTTAAATATGTAATAATATAATAATAATATAATTGTATAATATTGAGCAGAGCCAGGCAAACTGTCTAGTTTTTATGCTATGCTAAGCTAACCAATACTAACTGTAGCATATCATCGACAAACAATGTTGCCCAAAAAACCAACAACTTTTTTTTTTATCTGTTTTATCTTTTTTCACCCTCCCCCCTCCTGTCCTGACCCAACGTCTCTGCACCTCTTAACCCTGACTCTCTTTTCCCTCTGCCCCCTCTCACTGTGCCTGTCTCTCCGCGCAGGTGTTCCCATTTGCTGGTGGGTAAAAAAGCAAAGAAGAAGCAAGAGGCGGCTGCTTCATTCAGCTATTGAGCTAATGGTTCCTCATTCACCACCCACACTGCTTATTAGGCTCTGCTCTAAATAACCGAGAAAAGAAACAGAAAAGTGGCAGTCAGTTCCCTCCCAGAAGCTATTCACAGATCCCACACTGTGCATTACTCCGACGGCTACACGAGCGAGGATATCAGCTCTTGGTGTCATTATATGATCAAGTGGTTTCCAGCCATCCAGTGGTCTGTGTAGTTAGTACTTGAGGGAATGAACACCCCTGTGGGCCCCTCGAAGCGTCTATTGTGTCTGTGTAAAGAAACCCGGATGGAACAGGGGGCCCCTGTTGTAGAAGAAATTGTTCATTTATTAATTCATGGTATCGGGTTGTCGGGTTTCATGTTTTACAAAAAGCGCCAGCAATGGGCAGATTAGTTATCAACACCAGCTGTCCAGACTGGCTAGACTCTATCCCCTCCTATTCTGCTTTACTGCTACACCATCCTATCTGTGTTCTTATCTGTTTTATCCTCCCTTTGCTATCCTTCCCTGTACCCTCCCCACCTCTTCCTCCTGTGTACTCTGTGGCATTAAGGTCTGGATCAGGCAGATGGACAGAACCGTAGATCAATCAGAGAGATCAATACTTCCCAGACTGGCTGAGACAATCTGTGCAAACTGACGGACATCTGACGACTGATCTGGGCATTTTATCTCACCACGAGCAAGAGCATTCCTAAATCACGCTAAAGTTTCCTGCTAAAAGTTTTCTTGCACATCCTATATTCTCAAAAGCTGCTGGGGCACAAAAGCAAAACATGAACCGCTAAGCTAAGAGTAAGAGTGTTGCTGTGGCTGTGGCTGCTGTAAATCATTCCTCATGGACAAGCTTGCTTACAATAACCACAGTGATTGGTTGATGAGAGCCTGGTCTGGGCTGGTGAAAACACAAGTGCCGCAGTAAATCAAAAAAGTAGGAGAAATAAACAAAGACAGACCAAGTTAATAAAAACTGATGAAGTGCTATAAAAGTGGAGCATTTTCCAAACAGTATCTATATGGTGATGTTTGTATAGACCTGGGAGAATAAGAGTGCATTTGTTGCTTTATGGCACCAGCTGTTTTTGCAGCATGCAGCTTAAACTTAAACTCATCATCTGTTATACTGATGAGTCTTGACATCTGAGTTACATTGCAACAGACTAACCATATATGACTTCCTGTTTGTTTTTGTTTTTTAATCATTTTCGCATATAAAACTTCTCCCCTTCTCTTTTAGTGGCTTTGCGAATTACTCTCTGTCAAAACATGGAATGCTCATTATTTTTATGAGTTTTTTTGTTTTGTTTCATTCTTTATAATCAATAAAGTGTCTAGTTTTAGCTTTAAGAGGCTTTATGAATACATGCCCTGCATGGTTCACTCCAGCCTGTGCTATTGTTTTCTCAGGTCTTGGATCAGATTAGTTTAGCTTAGTTTAGTTTAAATCTTGTCTGGTATCTTTCAGGTTTGACATGTTTGGATTTCCGTCTGAAATGTTGTACAGTTTGTGAGCAAATGCATTTTCCAATTCATCAGTCAATATTTGAAAAATAGCTGACTGTCCTTCAAACGCCTGCTGCGAAAGCACATAAACTAAGATTTCTCAACTTGTGGTTTTCTTTTCTTTTTCCTGAAATACATGTCTTACTTTTGGACAAAATCCATTAATCTATTCTACATGTGTCTGTTCTAGATGTAGAAATGAGCAACGAAATGATAGATGGCTGCGTAACTCACATGAAGGCCACAACAATCGCACAGTTGCCTCTCCTCTCCCTTCATTCACAAGTCATTAAGTCAAAAGACAGCTCTGCTAAATGTCAAAAAGCTGCAGGGGGGAAACCACAGAGAGAACCTGGTTTCATTGTTATGCTCTGTGATTATACACAGGTCAAGTGGAAAGTCTATCTTCATCCTCTGAATATAACCTTTTCCCTCCGAAAATTGGCATTGGTACTTTATTTTGTAATTTGCTCTGCACCAAGAGAAAGGATCGCAGCTGAACGAGGATGGTCTTGCAACTTGACATAAACTCTGATATTCTAATTTTCTGTCCCCTCCAACATAAAGTTCAGACAAGACTGAGCAGAGGAGCATGCTGATGAAAAACAGGCTGAATGTTGGTTTACATCTCTTCCCACCTGCTCGACACCCCCCAACTGCACAACACTGCTTATTCTGGGTCTCTTTTTTTTTGATGATAGACAGTGACAGAGTTGAGCAAAGCTTCTCAGTTCCTGCCTGTCTTCCGGCTGCAGCGTCTGGCGCGTGTTTGATGTAGTCCAGGCTTACCGCTGGCCCCGTCTCTGACTGTTGGCCCATGACACCAAACTCAGACAGAGCTGAAAACTGAAGGGGAGGAAGGAAGGAAGCACACTTCCAAGACAGTCAACTCAAAGAAAAACAACAGCCAGTCATCACTCAGTCACTGCTTATACATTGTGACACAGTTCAAAGGTTTTGCTGAGTTGTTTTAGTGGATTTTCAAAGACAGTGGGCAGAGGAGGAGATGAAATGGAAATAAAGTTGATGGTTAGGCCTTTTCCAAAATAGAAAATATTCCTTCAATGGAAAGATAACAGCTTCCTGGCTCTTTTCATTTCCAGTCATCCCAGCAACATCTAGGATTTAGGGATGGCAACGGCAGTGTTTTGGTCAACCACTGATCCACATTGAAATACATATGTAACGGCGCACTGAGTGGTGCAGTGGGTTAAGCAGGCGCCCCATACATTGAGGCTATAGTCCTCGGTGCAGGCGGCCCCAGTTCTAATCCCGCATCGGACGGCCCTTTCCTGCGTGTCATTCCCCTCCTCTCTGACGTCCCCATCTCCTGGCTCTCTTGACTGTACTGTCAAATAAAGGCATGAAAAAGCCCCCCCAAAAAAACACACACACAAAAAACATATACATTACATTCATCGAGGATCAACCCGAAAGATTTTAGTGCTTGATTGCTTTATGGATTGGGAATAAACAGTAACACAATAATGGTCCCTTAATTAACATTAGTTAGTACATTATTAAGCATTAATTAACTGTTTACAGTATATTAACAATGATCATTATGTATTACTTAGGGTTAGGAAACACATAAATTCATGTAGCCTAGTAATAAGCTGTTAATTAATGTTTACTACTCAAAGTTAGTTCATGAATTTAAAAGTTGAGTAATGTAATTAGTTATCATTATGTATGCATTACTCAGCATTAATTAACACATTAGTACATTATTAATGCTTAACAACAATAACATTATTAATGCAATAACATTATTAATGCTTAATAATGTACCAAATAGCGTTAATTAAGGGACCCTTATTGTAAAGTGTTACCATTTTGGGTAATATTTTGGTTTGTGACCAAATGTCTGCAGAAATAATAACTTTCACATTACATGCTTACATCTTTACACACTGTACGGATCATGTAAGCATAGTCCTCTTGGTCTTGTTTATTTATTGTATTAATTAATTATATATCTACCTTATTACAGAAATGTCCAATTGTCTAAACATTGGTGATTAATGTTGTTATTATGTCCTCCAAATATCCAAATTAGGCTGGAAAAGTTTCCTATGTGTATCTGTGATCTGTTGTCACTGTTTTTACTCAACGTACCTAATAAAGTGGGCTAAGTGAGCCATATCGGCACGTAAGTGTAACAAATTACCTCTCCCCATGATTAATTTTTTTAAAGTTAATAACAAGGATTTAGTAAGAATTATGTTTTAATGTTTGCCACAGGCTTGGAAATCTACAACACTGACGTTGGACAGAGACGTTTTCATTAGGTCATTAATGAGCTTCATACACTGAGTTGCCTGTAGCAGGAGCCAGGAGGACAGATCACTGGTTTACAGTGGTAATAGTGATCTCAGTCATTCGCCCAGTGTGGTACAAGTCATCTTTCTTCACAGTTTTTTTGAAATTTGAAACGTTTTTGCTATAGCTAGCAGATGATCCGTTTCAGGTTTCTGCGCTCGCTTAAGGTTAAACACACATTTCCTCATGAGTCCAGATGTTTCTTCCATCTTGTCTCCCACCGAGTATGTTCCCTCAAGGCGGAGTTTTTCAGAAGAGATTGTCCTATACAGCCGGCTGCTCCACTGACCTATTATATACTACAACACTATACATTACTGAGAGCAGTGGCTAGTTACCAGGACTAAACTCTTTTACCTTCTCAATGCTATAGGATGGTCGATAATAACCTTACTAATAAAGAATCTGAATAATGTCATACTTCAATGCAAGATTGCATTCAAATATAATGGTATAATATGATGTTATAGACAATTGAAGAGCATTCGGATTCTGATTCGCCACTATGCTGTTCTATAATAAGCTTAGACATGAGTGCAATCTTACATATCAACTGGAAAACAAATGGTCACAACTGATGTTTGTAAGGTGGCATAAAACCAATGTCACTTTGTACTGCTGCATAAACAAGTTGCTATTTTGGTCTCTGTGAGTGTAATAGCACCTATTATGCTGAGCAATCGCAAGTGCGCAAGAGAGCGACATAATTATGGAAACGTTTTCAAACCCAGAGCCACTGCTGTTTTTAGCACCCTGCGAGCTCGTGTCTCTGAAATGCACAAGTGACGATGTGAGGTCAGTGTTAGTGATATTTGTTGCACTGGCTAAATTTACCCCCAGAGCAACGTCCTATTGTTTGCAGGGCCTTGGCAAAACTGAGAGAGGCATAAAAATACACCGTCAGTGTGTACACGTTTGTATTCTTAGAGCATTTAAATTTCCCCCTGGGCTCTTCTAAAACCGTCATGTGATGAGGGTTTGGCTGAAGGTCATGATGTGAGTCACAAAGCAGAACGGGCTTGTGTTTCCTGCCAGGGGAGTCAGAGAGTGTTTCATGCTTCCTTGCTGGGACAGGAAGTGGAGGGGTAAACAGAGGGAATCCCACATGCTGACGAGGAAACTCCACAGTGCCGTCCTACACTCACCCCGCGGGGACTCTTGCGACTGCCTCCGTCTCTCTGTCTCTATCTTTTTTTTTCTCTATAGCCCATATGCACACATACAGTGCACGCATGGATGCATTGCTACCCACTTAAGTACAAGTGTGCACGGGGTCCCCCATGTCCTCCCTTTTGAGACAAAGGATTTCCATGCAGCGTCTGGCAGAGATAAGAATTTAAATGCTATTGGTTCTTTAAAGATTTTTTCTTTGTTCCATTCAGTAACTTCATGCGGATAGACACTTTTTTTGAGCTTTGTTTTAGGATGCACAGCATGAAGTGGGGTAATTTAGGTATGTGGGACGGGTTATTTCTCCTTGACAAAGAACCTTTCTGGGCTCTGAAAAAAAAAAAAAACGGTGCTCTGAAGGGAAAAAGAGTGACTCCGATATGCTTTGAACATGATCACCATCGTGATGCAATAATGTGCAACGTGCCCTTTATAAATTTTCTGGGGAATTAGCCTAGTTTGTGAAATGTCATAGCCATTGCTCACCTTGGCATAGTGCTTTCTCCCCTGTTAGCATGTGACCTTATTTCTCTTATCTGTGGCAGCCATGCAGGACCTGCGCTCCTCTGTTTACGTGTCAGTCATTTGTGGTGCACCGTTGCTAGAATCTGGGTCTGAGTTTGTTTTTTTTTTCCTCAATCTCTTTCTCTCTCTCTGTCTCGCTGCTGACATGTGTATGTTTAGGCACTGGGTTGAATGTGTGGTGGTTGCCGTGTTCCCGTTTTGTTTTGACGACACACAATACCACGCTGGGAAAGTGATCTGGAGCCTCTTGAATATTTGATGTTAATGTAATAGGAAAGTCATAAAAGCTTTTTAGATCTCAATTTATCCAGTCAAAGCAGACATTGATTTAACCTGCGCTGATTTAACCATTGATTCCTGTTTCCCCCCCTGGTTCACCACAGTGGCTGTTACGCCCGTAAATCGCACGTCCAAATCACAATGAGGATTTTTTTCTTAACCATAATTTATATTCCAAGGGGCTTAACTATCTCATTTGAATTATTTACTTGTGGGTTTGATGGAGAGACAAGGGAACAGCTATTGATCTGAAAGATTTAGAGCCTGTTGTCCAAGCCAAATGGCAGGCTGTGAATTTGAGTGGAAGCATAGGGGAGGCGGGGGGTGGAGGGGGGGGCTTGGTTATCTCTTCTCCATAAGGAACATGGAAAATAAATCTGCAAAAAAGGGAATCTGTTTTCCATTTAAGTCGTTTCTCAAACTGACAAAAGAGCTCTGTGGACCACTGACAAAAGTGTATTTTTATTTATTTATTGGAAAAAAAGAACCTCAGCAGCAGCATCTTCAGCAGAAACTGGTTCCTATTGTACCATTGTACAGTATTAGATGTTCTGTGTAGATGATCCTGGGCAGCAGATGTAATGCTGGGTCACCTCTATAGGCCTCTAAGGCCACCGACCCTAATACTGGCTCAGTCTGCCACACTTGTGTGATGATGATGATCCAAAGAATCGTGCATGTGGGTCAATGAGTGCCTGCCAAGTGTATGTGTGCGTGTGTGTGTGTCAGTCTGTGTGTGTATGGGAGGGGGGGGGGGGGGGGGGGGGGGGGGGGTGCAAGGATCAATACATAATATCTTACAAATTGAATTCGACCTGGATCGATCCAGAGGGCGTGTGCGACCGGCTGAGAACTGTGGACGAGTGCACAGTAAATCCCACTGATCAGTATGGAGGTACAGAGGGGAAGGGGGAGTCGGGGGAGGTAGGGGGAGGGGGGTGGGGGCTCCGGCTTCCTCTCACATGGGGGGTGTCTGCTCAGGGGGAAGGAGGCATGAGGAGTTGGGGTTTTAGAGGGGGTGATGGAGAGGAGTGGAAACGGAGCAGGAGGGGTGGGGTGGAGTGAGGGGACGAGACGGGCGGTAGTATCGTTTATCACCTCCAGTCTGAGGGGGGGGTCACTCACATCTCTCCGTCATTATCTTCAAGAGGCTTCACCCCCAATCTGTCTCTATAATGGTGGGCTTGTTTGGACAAAGTCAATTTTATGGTCTCATCCAGGTCCTTCAAGTGGTTATTTGTGTCAGTGTGTGCCTGTGTGTGTTCATGTGTGTGCGTTCAAACTTAGCAGAGCAATAACATAAAAACTGGTTTTAAGGCAAAACAGTGTTAGCCTCTTAGCTTAGCACAAAGAATGGAAATGGAGCGCTGTTTCTCATGCAACTGCTTCTTTTTTTTTTCAAAATGTCAGATTTTTTGCTATGAATGTAAACCTGTGCGATGGATTTTGCTCTTTGATAATATTAGCACATGCGTCAATGTGAACACATCTACATTACGCATGATAAACGTTTCCAAGAAGAGGCTTTTATCCTTTGCAAGCAATGTGTAATTTACACCCAGAGCGGTAGAAAAGTAAGTTGAGATCTTGCAGCAAAACAGCTCAGTGTACTTTTCTGAAAGGTTATCGAAAGTCTTTTTGACAAGAGCAAACAACCGCAGTTTCATGCTATTATTCAGCAAATTATCTCTCTCTTTTTTTTTTTTTCTTTCTCAAAACAAAAACAAGCTCGGGGCACACTTTGCACATGTGTTTTCATTTTTGTAAACTGCAGTTGGTTTTCAGAGAAACCAAAAAGAAAGTGTGAGCCACAGAAGGTAAATCACCTACGATGTCTGCAGTGTCACACGCATCGTCTGAACCGTGCTCACGAGCTCAGAACTCGTCGGGGTCATAGGAGAAAAACAATCTGTGCAGCGGAAAAGCTCTCGGTCAATTGTAACCCAGAAGGCCCTTCGGTCGGCCCCGGCTCCAGTGACACGGGGGCTGATGTGTGGGTGTCGTTTACATGGGAGGCTCTGCATACGGCCGGCCTGCTGAGGCTGAGGGCGCATTTATTTGAGTCAGTATAATTGACATGTTGGGATCGATGGGGGAACAGAAAGCCTCTCTACAGAGTCCGCCAATACAGAGCCGGTCCCCTGGGCCCCCACACGCTGGGGCCCGCTGCCCTATCAGTCACAACCATAGCACTGAACTAAAAAGACACCTCTCCCCTCTCCAACCCCTCCCAATATAACTTAAACACACACACAGATGGAATCACACACACATAGACTGGGAAACAGACACCAAACGACCACCGCAGACACACATATAAACACACACAGACAATCAAACACACAAAATCCCTATTGATCATCACCCCCCCTGTTGTACCAGAGGCCCCACACTGTTTTGGGGGAGGGTGGAGGGAGGGAAGCATAGCAGGAGGGTCCCGGATGATCCACTGATCACACCATGGACAATTGGATCACACTCAGTGGTATCTACTGGAGGGCTGGTGATGTGTCACTCAGGACTCCTTTGTTACCGAGCAACCCTGACACATAAACTATACATAACCAGTTAAGCAGAGAAATAAGAAGTTTTACCTCAGCACCAGATTTCAAAACTCTCTAAAAGTCCTGCCAATCAAATCTCCTAATTATTCATTAATATATGACTAAGCAACAGTCAGCTGTTTTTGTACATGTGGAAGCTACTGAACAAATAATAATTTAATGATGAAAATGAGTTACATGTAAACCCTGTTCAGTGTTAGTACTGTACTTCATGGATGGGAAATGTGGTTGCCATTTGATAATAACATGAAAGCAAATTTTGGCAAAGGAAATTAAAAGTATATAAACATATTTTATGGGGTAGATGACATGGCGACTCAGAAATCAGGATATCGATAACATAGCTTGCCATTGTTCTCATTGTATCGAGCCGCTTCTGAGAGAAGCTTGACACAATTCAGCATTAACTTTTCATTTGTAGTGTTTATTCATCTGTTATTATTGACATACACGCAATATAACCCTTTATTTAACATTTATTGAGTAAAAGCAATCACATTTGAAGATATTGCACTGAAAATATGGGATAGTAGCATTTTTTTTAAAAGTGGGGTTGTATGATCTACAAATAGCCCATAAGTACTTTTATTGCAGTAGAAGACGCTCTGCACTCAACATCAGCCCATAATAGCCCTGGCCAGAGATTTACAACATACATTGTTGTGAATGGACCCAAAGAAACGGCCTATTTTCACGGCCTAAAAGAGGTTTTACGTTTTAAAAAAAAAAAATACACAGTTCCATTGTTCGCTATAATATAATTTTTTCCAGTTCCTCAAAGTGCAGGAAAACACAGTTTTTATTTGGACTTTGGACCAACTCACGTATCCCTCCGCCCAGGGTTAGCGTCCACCGATCAGCAGTTGGTTAGCTCCAAATAAAAACTGTGTTTTTCCTGCATTTTGAGGAACTGGAAAAAATGATATTATAGCGAACAATGGAACTGTGTATTTTTTTTCCACGTAAAACCTCTTTTAGGCCACGAAAATAGGCCGTTTCTTTGGGTCCATTCACAACAATGTAGCCTACTGTATGTTGTAACAATGTAAAGCACAAAGAGTCTCCTCTTAGGGGCTATTTGTAGATCATACAACCCTATTTTTAAAAGATGATACTATCCCTTTAAAGATTTGTATGATATTTCTCAGGGGGTTTTTTTTTTAACTCTAACCCTAAATCCCTAATATTCACACTGAGGAATTTTCCTCAAGGATCACCACAGTAATGGTTCTCACTTGTACTTGGTTCACTGACTCTAACATTTAAACCTAAATGCTCCAGAGTTGCAAAGCACCGTATTTTGACTATTATACCAGTGACCCAACAGATCCAGTAAAACGGTTCCAAGAAAAGCACAATTTGGCAACACAACTGCTGACACCTCAGACTCCTCCTGCCACAGATGTTTCAACGTATGGGTCTTCTAGGAGATTTACCATCATAAATCATAACCACTAACAGACGTGGAATAACAATCCTTGTTTCTATCATTGTGTGTGTGACAGAGAGAGAGAGAGAGAGAGCGCGCGGTGCACAAGGGGCTAATGAGTTGAAGACAATTTCTGCAGAGTTTTAAACCCATGAGGCAGCACCACCTGTCCCTCGCCTTTCACAGTGCTGTAGGAAAGAGAGGGACAAAAGGGGGGGAGTGGAGAAGGGGGGGTTGCAAATGTGTCTGCACGATCACAGTGCCAAAAAAGCAGATGTTTGCTCGTAGGTGAGTGTGTTACTGGAGACGAGCCTCCCTGCCGCGTACGCGTCACAGAGTTGGTGGGCTGCAGGGTTTACCCCAAACCTCCCCCATCTGCATGCAGACACACCTCCTCTAAAGCCTCTATATCCTCTTGCCTCTATATCCCCCCACCGTGTCTCCGCTGGTTTGCCCCGTTTAAAACAGGTTCATTGTCCATGGATTTAGCCTTTAGGGGCCGACACAATCTGACCACCACCTTTCTTTTAACTTCAATCCCTAATATTAAGAAGCAGCAGCTAATTATAAAGGATAAGGCTTCAGCTAATGAGAGAGGGATTGCTGTAGAGATACATCTGTATGGATGGAGAGTGTTTAATTAGGCAGCAAGGGGGAGAAAGGTGAGAGAGAGATGAGCCAGGCCACGAGGGAGGAGTTTTCTTGGCCCAGGATGCTTTAGTCTTTGACTGGCAACAAATCACCTGCTTGGATACTGGGTGGCTAATGTTTGTTCCATATTTCCCTGTTTTGTAGACATTCTTTGTTGAATTTGAGTCTAGGGTTAGGGTTATTTGTTGCAAAAATGACTGTTCCACGAAACTGGAGCAGTAATAAAAGGAAATTTATTTCAGGAAAGAGACTTATATTTAATAATGCTTCCCTGCACAGAGGGAATGAGTTAAATGTTTCAGCGTTGAAGTCAGCGAGGGCTATGACATACTTCTATTTGAGCCATGACCTCAAATTCTGACAGCATGACTGTTTTTTTATTTTTTTTATTTCATTATTTTTTATTGCTCCATCCCTAATGCATGCATGCAGCGCTAGATTTACAGTTTTTTCCACCATCTTCATCACCCTTCCAGCTGGTGGTCGTAATTGCTTTGTTGTGCTGTATTTCATCCTCTGAAGCTGCGCAACGTAATTTCACTAAATTATCTGATCGCTCCCACTTCTCTCTATCATTTTGGTAGCATCCTGCTGGCATGCATTCCCTGCCAAAGTGCAGAGGCACAGATTTACAAAAACCAGTGGTTGGGTAAACAGTAAAACTGCACTTGTTACCAACCACTAAGCTTTAAACACGACACTACCGGTTAAAAATGTGTCAAGACAGAAGCCTATTGTCAATTTGGCGCCATATTTGCATATTCATCAATCAGATTTTTGATAATCCTGTTATTGTTGTTAATTTCAGTGCTGCTTTTATATTATTCGATAGTGATTTACATATGGGGATTTTCTTGTACGATGGTTTTCTTGAAAGGTCAATGGTGCCAAAATATTTGTCAAGTCTATCGTTGTTTTTCTGTAAGCATTCAAAAGTTCCCTCTGTTTTTTTTGTTTGTCTATGTGAGTGCTCTGCAGCTGCTGCCTTTTTAGTTGTAGCGTACTAGAAATGACGTCAAGACAGTGAAGGGAAGGCGAGCCTCTCTCTCTCCCTCGCTGCTTCGGGTTTCAGTTTGTTACCATGGTAGCAGCTGCCACTTCCTGCCACTGTGGGTCTTCCTGTGTTCATTCATTTTTGTGTGTGTGCACGCTCCAGAGGAATTACGAAGCGCTGTGTTTACATTACCATATATGGGGTTTTATTGAACAATGGGCACAGGGTTTCCCCAAAGTCAAATAGATACCATTAACAGTATCTACACACACACGCACACACACATACACTGTGCACACACAAACATAGCCCTGTGGTATGCTCCCTATCAGGATATGAAACTGCATCCATTTGCACACAATTATCTCCACTTAGTTAAATGGAATGTGTATGCTACTTGACATGGGATTTCAAGGGACTGTAGAACAAAGGATTACATATAAAGCAGTTTAGGTTAGGTTGGAGTTTGTTATTTGATCTTAATGCGAATTATACCGGGACTACACAGCATTAACACCACTCTACACAGCATGAGAGCAATCTATTTCTCTGTTGCTAGCCAGATCGCATCCAACAAACAAGATTTTTTTGGAGCTTTTTTAACCTTCTCCTGCCATTTTTTTCCTGTCCCTCTTGCAGTAGAGCTTGCCTCTCTTTGGAGGAGGTTTGAAATTCACTTTTTCTCAGTGGAAAATCTCAAACCCACGCATACAAGCGGTGTTTCCTCGCTGCATGCTCTGCAAGCCAAGGCAACAACATCAACAACAACAAAAAAAAAGAAGTAGGGGGAAAGAAAGACTGACTGAGAGATAGCTGTTGAGCTTATTTTGTGTTCGGGAGGAAAGGATCTGACTACTGTCCCACATACTTTGGGCTGATTAGCAGGATCCCTGCCCTGCCCAGCATTTCAGAGGGAGGGGCCGACAAGCTCACGTACAGCTCAGCTCAGCTCAGCTCCCGGCTGGAGAAAGGCCAACTCATTTACATTCAGCACACAAGGCTGCATGCACTCTGTCTGTATCCATGACCTCAGCTGTTTCCGCATACTGTAAAGCCATTCCATAACTCCTAGCTCCACGTTCACTAATGGGGGCCAAGGGTGGATGGATGGAAGGGTGGCTGAATAAGTGGGGAGAGGGGGATCGAGCAGGCGAGTGCACACGGCGGGGAAGAAGCTGCAGAAATGTACATCAATCTACCCCGCGCTCTCTCGCTCCTATCTCCCCCTCCTTAGTGCCCTTGTGCCCTATACCAGCTCTGGCTGCCACAAATACCTGTTGGAGGGCGTCCAAACTGCCGGCCTGCCCTTTCCATTGACTGCTTAGCACGAGAAATCACGTTGTTTGTACAGGAAGCATGGTCAGCACCGAGCAGCAACGGTACACTTCTCACAATTAACTCAGACACAGGCCTAATTAGGTAACAAGCCTGGATACCAACTGTAGGTGAGGCTCTGGAGACTTCAAACTCTGACGAGGTTTGTACTTTATTAGCGCTGCAACGTGCAGGTCAGTTCAGCACTAACGGACGGTTTTCTGCCATACCAGGCAGCAGTGGCGTGCACAGACTTTTTGAAGTGCAGGGGCGAAAAGGACCCCCCCCCCCCCCCCCTCGTGCAAGAGGGCGCTTTAGCATGCGTTTTGGCTCCTAGAGGGCACTTTAGCACACATTTTGGCTCCTATTGGACACTTTAGCACACATTTTGGCTCCTAGAGGGCACTTTAGCACACATTTTGGCTCCTATTGGGCACTTTAGCACACATTTTGGCTCCTATTGGACACTTTAGCACACATTTTGGCTCCTATTGGGCACTTTAGCACACATTTTGGCTCCTATTGGGCACTTTAGCACACATTTTGGCTCCTATAGGGCACTTTAATGCGCGTTTTTGCTCCCAGGGGGCACTTTAGGGGGGGCAACTGCCCCCCTGCCCCTCCCCTGTGCACACCACTGCCAGGCAGTGTATTATTATATCTCAGTCTGGGCTGATGTTTGTGTTGTTATGACTCTTTTGTGCTGAGATATGCTGTGTAATGCTCTCCTGTCATTTGTTAACAAAGGCTGTCAAGGGAAGAACATGTGCTATTGACTTCTATGCCAAAGGGCACTTCTTACTGTATTGCTTCAATGTCATTCACCACGCAAGGCTTAAAAGAAAGAAAAAACAAAGATTGTGAATGTGTGATGCGTCAGCTCTGTAATAGTGTTTACGCACTTGAGACGTGACACAGGGAGAGATACGGAGAGACGCAGGATGAGGTGAGGGAGCCTCAGCCAGTTTCACCCCCACAGCTGCTAAAGGTCACCAGAGCAACTGCTGAAAGGTACCTGATCTTTTTCTCAGAAGAAAGACAGACAGGTGGAGGACACCAACAAAAAGAACATTTGACATACGACAGTTGACAGAAACCTCCCAAGAGCTAAATCTGTAAGTAACAGCGAACCCTCGTACAGACACACAAGGGCGTGCGTGCGGATGTCGACACACAGCAACAGCCACAAAAGGAAACTATGAAGTAAAAGGTTTGTGTGCCACAGCAAAAAAATCACAAAGGATGAAGTGATCCACATTTTTCTGAACATAAGAGTAACCTGTGATGTTTTTCAAATTACTTGCAGACTTAAAACATGAACATAGACAAAGCAATCTAAGTTATAGCAGATGGATTCCTCAGGAATGCATTGAAGCTGAAATTTCACCTAAAGTGATTCCAAAAAATGCTCAAAAATGATAAATTTGAAGATATATCTCCCATATTATGTAAGTAAAATAAAAAGTAACAGAAAATAAGAACTTGAAAGGAACTGAGATAGCTGCTGTACAAGCTGAGGTCAGTTTACTTCCAAAAGTAATAACTCATTTTTTGACTGTAATGAAGAACTTTATACTCAAGATTAGATTAGATAGATACTTTATTGATCCCATTGCTAGGAAATTACATAAAATTAAATACCATCACTTCCCCAACAAGCTAATATCAGCCAATACGAACACAATGTGAGACGATTTATTGACAAGAATGGTACATCTGCCAACAAAAAACATTTCAAGATTAGCACATATCACTTGAAGCACATGACCTCCATAGATACTAGTCATCCTAACATAATGAGAGGTTTATGCCTGATAAGAAAGCACAAGACCTGTCTGAAGCGTCTCATTATCAGTGCATCTTGGCGTGTGTGTGTGATTGGTGACAGGGAGCTCCACCCTGTGCGCACAAGTGTCCGCAAGTGTTTGTCTCGATCTTAAAATAAATTACAGTGCATTCGATAAAAAAGAATTTGTCTCTGAGCTCTGCAGGAGCCGGGATTTTGTTGCTAAGCAGCTTCATCCCTTTATTTTACAGCAGGTTTGTGCTAACGCCATGCCCTCGTAGCTGTAGCTTCCATGGGGTTGATTTCCACTTGTTTTTCTCTCAGCTCACTGGCTTTTGATTAGTGAGTGCCATATGTCTTGGGTGGGTGTGTACACATCCTGTTTACCTAGTTTCCATGGTTTATTTTAACCATGACCTCTGTGGCACTACCCCACGGGGTCACAAGGTCAAACTCCGAAGTCGGCTCTGCACTGATGGGGATGGACAGCTGAATACCTTTGAGTGTGATATGTGCATGTGTGTGTTCACTTGTCCGGCAATGGCCCAGTGATGGCTTGTTTAGGGTTTCACAGAGGAACCATGTGTATGTGTGTGTGTGTGTGTGTGTGTGTGTGTGTGTGTGTGTGTGTGTGTGTGTGTATAGCTTGAAAAGATATCAAAGGTTCTCTTCACAGTCTCACAGCTGCATAAATATCCATCAGGTAATGTTTCAAACAGAAAGCCATTCTTCTCTTTCAACTGTGCAGGGAACAAACAAGAACAGACAAAAGACAACACGGTCCCTGCTGACCATGCGAACAGCCCTGGGTCTTGCAGAGGAGGAGGCTGTAAGGCTGAGCTCTGATGTTTATGCCCTGACCTGAAGAAAATGCATCTTCACTGTGTTCGCTTCATTACTCTCTTGTGCAGATGGGGCTTTCATCAGAGAGAAGAGGTTGTTTGTCATCCTCATGTAAAATGATAAAAGCATCTACTTAAACAAGAGAGAGCTCTATGCACAATAACAAAAAAATGTAAGTGGAAAGAGAGGATTTTGAGGAACAGCCAAAGTATTTTTTTTCCCCCTTAAAATGTGTAAATATGAAACCAGCAGTCAGTTACCATGGTTTTTATACTTTTGCTTATGTGTTGCTTTTAGCAAATGAGATGTTAACATGAATGGGCTCTATGCACAGCTCTACCACTTCCTGAATTTAAGGCAGGTCCTTCATTTCCTGTCTTTACATTATTGGACAAACTGATTAATCCAGGTGTGTCTGAGTAGTCACAATGGTGAGACACACCTGGATTTATCAGTTTGTCCAATAATGTATAAGACAGAAAATGATGGATCTGCCTTAAATTCAGGAAGTAGTGGAGCTGTGCATAAAGCCCATTGGTGAATTGCAGCAACATGTGATCATATTCATATGTACTGCAGCTGTGAGAGTGGTATGGATCTTTAAGTGTAGTCTCAAGAAGCAAGCAAACAAACATTTTTCCCAAAATGACAAGCTATAAGAAGATTCAAGGAAAGAAAAAAAGGCAAATCTGTCCCTACTAATTTCTGGGTCTGTGATTTTCCAACATGTAAAGAAAAGACCAACTTTTTTTTAATTACAGTAAATCCGTCCATTTTCTTATCTTTCAAAAAAAAAAAAAAGGCTTCATCTTTCAGTGGTTTTGAAACAGCGTTCACAACTTGCACCTGATACGGGCAGGCCACACACTCACAGATACACAAGTAGCACGCAAATAAGCACACATATATGCTATGAACTTTCATTATGACATGAGGGTAAATGATATTCACATTCTTGCAGGGTGACATCCTGGAATATTTTCCGTTATGTTATGTGTGTGTGTTTGTATGTGTGTGTGTGTGTGCGTGCACATTTGTGGTGAGTGTCTATGCGTGTGTGTTTTAAATGAAGGGAGGATACAGCTGAGCATGTCTTATCTTAGATCACACAACGACTTGTGAAACCCCAACTCTGCGGAACTCCTCTCAATCCCAGAGCCACAGGGTTTCAGTTTGCGGCGGCAGCTGAGCCTCTCTCTCGTTCTCTCTTTCTCTCTCCCTCTCTGTCTTGTCTTGCTCTCTCTTTCTCTCAATCTCTCTGTTCTTCTCTGTCTCTAAAGTCAGTTACATCCACAGACAGCAAGCTTGCAGAAAGCAGCAGATAAAGTGTGGAGGCTGAGACTGACAGTCAGATGCAGTCAGAAATAGGCAGTGACTTCTCAGAAGAGGCTCCTGATAGTTGCAGTATGACTGGAAGCCATGAGAATTTAGAAGTGAGCTGCTGCGCTTCGTGCTCATGTTGTATCCAGTAAAATGCAGAGCTGAAAAAACCGTAAGCAGTCAAAAGGAGCAGAACCAGAATCAGTATGAGGTGTCTGTTAGGTACACCTGCAATATTCATTGTGAATATGTGTCAACATTTTCGCTTGTGGTTTGTTTTGTTTGCGTCTCAGGGGAGGGTTGCATTCTGATCAAAGGAATATGCAGTAAGAAAAAATAGTTCGTGTTTTTTTTTTTAACCCTTTTTGTACGGAAGCCGAGTCCAGCCAATAATTACAGTTTTCTTGGCTTATTATTTTGGTATCTGAGATAACAAAGACCGTTTTTCCCCAACAAATGCACAAACTACTACTGGTTGGGATTCTCTGCTGAGTTCCCAATGGTGTTAGGAAATTAAAGAAAAACTATGTTTGTCAAAGGTCTTGCAGGTAAGGAAAGTGCAGGAAAAGAAAGCAGTTTTTGTTGTAAATCAAGTTTTTAACATGCATGTTTTTCTATAGTACAAAGGCAGTTGAGGTGGCCATGACTGCATATTTTCCACACTGGAACTATAGTGAACCAGTGCTATAGCCAACCAGTGCAAACAGAAAGGCTACGGGGATGAGACGTAGTATTAGCACAGCTGCTAACAGTGTCAAATTAAGATATAAAATATAATACCTATACGCTACCCATTCATGCTTGTCATGATGAGGTCGAGTCTGGGTCAGTCTCATGTCTGCAGCCATGTTTCCTCCAGTTTTACCTGCTGGCCAGGGCCGTTGTTTAGGGGAGAAAGGTGATGGTAATTCTAGGGGCCCAGCGCCCATTAGGGCCCACAAAAAACCCCAGTAGTCTAATCTTTGCATGACTGAATTATTCTGCACAAGACTCTGACTAATACTCATAGTAATGCTGCATTAGCATCAAAACAAAGTAGGCTAAATAAAAAATTATAATACATACGTAGTCTAACAAAAAAAGTGGAAAAGTCAGGGGCCCACTTTAGTATTTTTTCAGGGGTCCCAGAATTCCTAGCAACGGCCCTGCTGGCTGCAAGCAGCAGTGGTGGGTGGGGCACAATGGTGGATCTAGATTCTCATTAAGAAAATGAGAGTAGCTGTGATTCCACTTATTTGTCACTTTTTATGTCAAAACATTTGTCAGCAGTATCTCTCCTTCTGTTTTTTTCTACACAGCCTGGGAGGGAAGTTTTTTTTCAAACAAACCATAGTCTGTTTGTATAATTTTCAATTACTCTTATTTTAGCTTCACAAATCGCTTCATATCTGTGGTGAGATTCACAATCAGATATTCTCGTGTGTAGCTCGATGCCAAAAAAGCTTTCAGTGTTAAAAATAATTGTAGTGGCTTTTGGACAGCAGCTGCTACCCAACACTAAACCAAGCTGAATAACAAAGTGACAGATTTTAAATGAACTGTGGAGAGTTTGGGTTTACCTTCCCCATGATGGAAGCTGATAAAATAGCTTACTCTGCTCCATATTTATCTATTCGCGTGGTCCCATGGAAATGCATTATCGTTGGCTATCGATGAGCAAGTCGATGAACGGGCTCTGATTGATCTTCTGCCCTCTCTCTTATCAAACTTTGCTAGCCGTTGGTTCACCACAGGCCACGGACAGAGGGGAAGAGTGTTTGCTTATTTACAGAAGGCCATTGAGTAGGAGGCTTTCATTACCAGAATCGTCTCTGCAGAAAGAGGAAGGGAGGCCAATAACATCAGAAAAAGTCCAAAGGAAAAAAAATTCTAGACCTTGGTCGTTATCAGGCTTAAGATGTAAACAACACAAGGCACCTGGCCTCTCTGGCTGGAACACATGGCTTTTGAATCTGGAATCACTGAGGATTTGTGAGGTAATTACTAAAGATACAAGTCACTGGCTGAAGTTGGATCAATTCTATTTCTGAACAAGCATATTTTTTATTCATTATTAGGTATAAGATCACTATAGCATCTCAAAGTGAAGCATGGAAGCAGATGTCTGTCATCATGCTATGCTGCAGCTTCTCACAGTGTGTCTGCTGTGTTATTGCCTGAGCAATGCTTTGACATACAGTAGCTTTTGTCCTTTCATGTTCAATCCTCTTTCAGCTATTTCTTGATGCTCCAAGTCAAGCTCTGTTCTCAGCCTCGCTGGAAACAAGAGCAGGGAGCTACAAGTGCCGCTTCAAAACACCTTTTGCTGTAAGTACATGTGTCAGGAAGCAGGCTTCACATGAGGCACGGCTCTTTCTCCCTCTCCAATCTGTCACTCCACTTTCACATTCTGTCTCATCTCGAGCCGGGCTGCACTCGCAGATGTGGAGAACGTTTCTGTTGGCTCTCTCGCTGAACCGCCTGCCCTCTTTCAACCTCCCTCCTCCCACACACATACACACACACACAACCCCTGCTTTCTGGGCCTTTTCAGCAACATTTTACAGGTTAACCAAAAGTCTAAACTCTTGTAGCTGGTCAAAAACTGCACCTGAGCCTCGTCTGTCTGCACAGATATATAAAAAAAACGACCAAATATAAACTGAAGGATCTGGCATTATTTGGCCAGATGCTGATTATTATTTGTATTCGAAATAGGAACAAAGACATTTATGATGAGGTCACCCATATGATCCTCTACGGGACCGTGACCCTTTGTGCCCTTGAATACGGTTGGTATAGGTGCAATCCATCCACGTCCAGCTCCACCCCAGTCCAATCATCAATTACATTAGCTTTTGATACAGGGTAAGGCAATATTTTATCAATGCATTTCCAAGGCAATTTTTCTATGCTTCTCATCTCACGTTACTTCACAAAATAGATTCTCGCATGAAATATTAGCCTGAACAGCAGCTTTCACGCAATGTTATTGAATGGGTTAGTAATGAATACTCACAGAGACAAGCTGATGTACTCATTTTGTTTTTTTATTTATTACCTAAAAAAAGAAAAATGTTCTATCACAAGTCACACTGAAATGTATTGCTTAAGAAAAAAAATATATTCATATATTTTTTTGTTTTTCTTTTCACTTTTTTTCATTTTTTTCATTTTTTTTCCTCTTTTTCGAAAACATATCGTTTCCATTATATTCCACCAAAAACAAAAACGTTTTTTTTCCAGACATGAGCTGCTGCCATGTCCCGACAACCTTCTCCCCCGCTTCTTTAAAAAAAAATGCACAAAGAAATACATAATTCACAGTTACCATTTTGGTTTCATAAATTAATACAGTCACACATGTGCTACACCGGTCTAGAGCTAGAACATTGTAAATTGTATTCTTGAATCCTGTTATTTTCAATAGTTGGCTACAAGAAAGAACAGGCAACTTAAATGACGTGATCAGAATTCCACCAACGTACTGTTTTTTACCCTCTCTGTAATGCTTTTGTCATCTTTTTTGTTATGTTTCATCTTTTTGAGTTTCACACAGAAGTGAGGCACACACAGAGTATAGTTCATACATATACAAAAGAAAATTAAATAAAATTTTGGGAGGGGCAGGGGGGATAAACTGTCCTTTAACAATGTTGTATCCAAGGAAACAGGAAGTGCATGTAGTCTGGAGTCCTCAGAGGACGTTTCTTATTCTGAATTAGGGCTGTTTCTTGCCATCTAAGTACTGTGGTGTAAACTTCCTTGATTAGTATAAGTTACACAGATTTGTAGCTTTTTTTTTTGCAGCTTGTTGGTGGGTGGACTGAATTAAGAGGGATGTGAAGTTTGGACAACGGAGACGAACAAGCATTGCAACACAATGAAGAAACGGGACAAAGACAGTATTTGAGGAACAACAACCGACTTTGTGGATAGTATTTGTTTCACTCAAACAAAGCTTTACCCCTAAAAATCTACAACTCTCATGGCTGCAAATACTACAGTCGTGTGTATCAACCAATGAAAACAAGCTTTGAAATCTGACACCGACACTGCAAGGGCAACATTTTTAAGGCACAGAAGCCTTGACATAATAGAGACTCCACCAGCTAAAAGCACTAAACGACAGATGCCCAGTGTCCTCAGTGACAAAAAATGGCGCCTTGATGACAACAAGTCCAACAACGATACACACAGAAAGTTTTTAAAAAATAAAAGAAAGAAAGGAAAAAAAAAAAAAAAAAAACATTCCCGCCCCCATTGTCCCCAAGTGTCTCATTTTTTTAGTGAAAGGTAAGGCCACTTAAAAAAAAGATGAGGTTCACCAAAAAGGTAATCTCTCACTGCAATCTCTGGGAGTGCAATTGTGGTAGGGTGGTCGATCAATCAGACAGACAAGACAGACAGACAGACAGACAGATAAAGAGACAGACGCCTGAAAGATGCTTCTCTCGAGCAGGTTTGATGGACAGTACTGTAAATCCGCTGGGGCCTGTTGGTTCCCTGTGAAAATACGTCCATGCGAGCCGCTGTTGGCTTTTTGGGCTGGGAGGAGGAAGAGGAGGAGGAGGAGGGAGGGGGGGTGGTTTATCAGTTTGTAGGCTGTCTGAGTCCTTGAGAGTCATGGGGGGTAAAACCAGCGTTCAGGGAGTAGAGAGTCAGTTGCTCTTTGCTCATCATCATCATCATCATCATCTTCATTGTCACACAACAGGAATGTTCAGTGCTGAGCAAAGACGTCGAGTCCACACTTAACTTCATCTGTTTTGGTTTTGCGGTCGTAATACTTTTAGCAGGACACTGTTGTTCTAACATTGAAAAATAACAGTTACAAAAAACCTAACCAACAAAAGCAGCATTGATTATTTTCTTCACAAATTCATGCATGTTGTTAACCTTCATTCTCACAGCACCAGTTTCTTTTTTTTTTTCTTCCATCAATAGAAAAAAGATCAGTGTAATTTCACACTTCTGCATGCAAAGAAAAGTCACTTTTTCCCTCCCACTTTTTTTTTTTTTTTCCATTAGATGTCCCCATGTGTAGCAGCAAAACTGTGAAGGCCTAACCTGATATGTCAATGGATGTACTGGTGGAGGCACTAGATAATGATGCTGGATACAGATCCCACCTCTCCTCCCTCTTTGCCAATAAAAAAAACAAAAACAAAATCATTATCACAAGGACTTGTGGTAAAAGTAAACGTCACATTGGCCTGGAACTGGGAACCAACTTTAGAATTGATGTTTTATCCGGTTATGACCCCATGCATCCACTGCAGCTGATCTTTACGGTTTTGAGAAAACTGAATTGGGAGAAGACAACTCAGACGAAAACATGGGATAATCTAAATAAATTTACCGTACACTAAGGTCAAACATACACACACCCTCATAAACCTTTTTGCCAATTGTCACATTTATGTACACAAACTAATACAAACCCCTTAACAAGTCCATTCAGGTCTGTAAGACATGAGGCGGGCTGGATGAAAATTGTCTTTCCGTATCATATTTGTTGTGGCTAGACGACTAGAATCCATGAATGAGCTAATGAATGATTGGATGGATGTATCTGTTGGTAGTCAAGGACTTGACTGAAGCCACAGAGGGCTGCTGTTTTTTGAAAACAGCAGATAGGAAGAGAAATAAAAATAGATTTTTTTTTCCATATACATTTTAAAGATTTTAAAATCATCTAAAGCACTTTCTGTTAATATTAATTCATTTTGTTTATTCATTAATCATTCCTATCGATACCCTATGCCACTGAGGTTGATATCAATACTTCCATATTCATTTTTTATTCTATTTCAGGCCCCACCTCCTCCTTCTTGCACACTTTGACCAGCTGTTATAAATCAAGAAAATGTGCAAATCAACTACTTTGAACTGTTTTATGAAAACCTGAATGCTTTGTGAACAATGCTACATATTTTTTTTGTTTATAAAATATAATAATATGTTTCAAAATGGAAAAAGGAAAAAAAAAAGAAGTTTAACCACCCCGTAACAGGTAAAAACTGGACTCTGGTTGGTGAGTTTTGAGATCGATAAGAATGCCCGTTGGAGTAATCCATAGTTCGGCACTTCTGCCTTTCTTGTGATTAAGAAACACTGAGGCCTCTGGTGCTCCTGTCCTCTTAATAAGTCCAGTGTGGATCTCTTCATTGCTGTCCAGAGTGCGCTTAAAAAACATACCTTAGAAAAAAAAAGAAAGAAAGAAAATACCACCACCACCACCATCACCACCACCCACTGAATTCTGCTATGCTCGAGTTCAGGTACGGTCTCTGTGATCATACCTTGAAAAAAAAAAAGTCTTGTACACTGTTAAGTCCGGTTGTTGCCTGTCCAAATCCAAGCATCACAAGAAAATTCTGTTGCTATTGTTGCTGTTTTTCACAAGGTCAACTGTGAAGGACAGGATGGGATTAAAGTCTGCAGGGAGCCTCTTTTTTTTTTGTCACGTGACAAACGCCGGTCACTAGAACAACTCAAATTTCCTCTTTGCACAACACATCTTTGAACAGTTCTGTGTCACCTCCTGCATATCCACTCCCTCAAACTGTTATCTTTACGGAAATCCCAGGCAATGCTTCGCTCATCTTCGAATCTACCATCTAGTGTGGAGGGGGATGTTCAGATGTTTCAAGCCATGACGAACTCGGACTTCAAATCGGCCTTGACGTCGGGTTTCCACACTGAATCGTCAAAGTCCAGGTCCAGGGAGCCCTCGCTGGACATGCTGCTGTTGCTGTTGCTGCGTCCGGCCTTGCGGTTGGGCAGCCACTGGTACGGAGCGCGCTGGTCCCTCCTGGCCTTCCTGCGCAGACGCTTCTGCTGCATCAACAGCTGCAGGCGCTCCACCTTGCAGCGGGTCGCGCGGTTCTCGGTCTGACGCAGGCGGTCACCTGTGCACGGGAGAAGAAGAGAGGGGGAGAGGGCGGTCAGTCGGGCGTTTCTGTTTCTGCATTAGGGGCTAGCATACTTACAGTTAACAGAATTTACACTAACAGCCTTGAGAAGGATGTCAATATGTGTGTGTGTGTGTGTTTAGCAGTTAGAGATAAAGCCCCACAGCCTTGATGATAAAGCCAAGACATGCTAGGATCATTCCCTCGGCTCTGACACACACACACACACACACACCATGCACACAATGTAGCACTGCAATCTGGTGCTTAACCTCCCCCACTGAGCATCATTAGCCCCCTCAGTGCCATTTCATCCCCTTATCGCTGAGTGGGGAGACCTTCTTCAGCCCGAATCTCCTTGAGAACCCAAAGCAAGGCCAAAAACACACAAACACGGGCCAGAGACGACACTGTTTGTCAGCTGCCCGCGGTATCTGCACATATAATTGCAGATGACATGCCTGGATGACTGCGTGTGCCACTAAGTGCATTTCTAGCTGTTGATGTGCCTATAGGAGAATCCGGTCTCGGGGGAGGAGGCCTCGCGTCGCGCCGTGAATGCTTTTCCTTACAGTGACCGAGTCGAGGCCTAATTCCATTTATTCGTATATTCGGGAGCTTGGAAGGAAGGGAAAGCAACCGCAATCTATTAGCCGGCTCCATTAGTATCTGTCTGGGAATTAAATAATTAAATAATAGGCTAGAATGTCAATAAACCGAAGCACAGTGGCCATCTCTGCCTCGGCTGCACAGCACATGCACGCACACACAGACACTCCAATCCACGCTCGACTGCATCACGTATTCACACAAAAAACCCATACGATGTGTACACGCATGCATATATGCGCACAAACACGCAGCTGCACAGGCACACAAGGGTGCATTCACAGGTGCATGCATGCGCACACGCACACAGCAACAGCAGCAACAACCGCAGTAGCTTTTAACGTGGATCGATGGCAAATTAAAAAGACCTATTGATTAAACCTTAGCTCTAGTGCAGCCATCCATCTCGGGCCCAGGACAACGCTATTGGCTTTCAATAGAAAATGCAAGCGAATGGAAATTGTAAGCAGAGAGAGAGAGAGGGAGACGGGGAGAGATTGGGTTTTTTCTTCTATTTTTTTTTTCTTTATTATGGCTGTAGCTTCCTACTCTCAGCTCATTGACCTGACAACCCCCTACTCTTCCACACAGAGGACCCTCCTCCTCCTCCTCCTCCTCCTCCCTCCTCCTCCTCTAGCTCTTGCCCCATGTCTCCCCAGAGACAGCTAGGTGGGGCAGTGTGAAGAAGAGGGAAGCGAGGGGGGGCGATGGTGATGTGGGTTAAGGAATTCCTCCCCCAGGGGCAAGAAGGGGGGAGGAGGGGGGGTTGAGAAAAGGACGGAGGAACAGGGTGGAGGGTAAAGGATCAGCCGTAGGTGGCAGTTTTCTGAATCGATCGTGCCCTCCTCTGCTTTTCCACCCATCGGAATGAATTCTGGACTCTGTGTGGGCTTAATTTACCTCTTTCCCTCATTTGCTTATCGGATCGAGCAGCGCGGAGCCCTTTTCTCCCGCTATAAATATTCACCGCTGTTTGGCAGTGCATACTATAAAGAACTAAACTGCTGTTGAGGAGCCTCGCTGCTTCTTTTTGAGAACAGACAGCATGTGAACACTGACACGGGAGTTAGCAGAAAATAGTACTTCATGCAACACTCAGCCACAAAGACAGACTGGGGTTTTTCCACTTCCTGCCAATACGCTCTCGTCCTGATACAAATGCATGAGTGTGCGTCCAGATGCTGTGTGTGTGAGGGCAGCATGTCATCTCTTGAGGACAGGGGGTATTACCAGAGACGGGGTGGGGGGTTCTCCTACATTAGGGGCCATTGTTCCACTGCCTCGGCTCCATGTGACATCCATATACGCTGCTGTAAGGCTTTGTTCACCCTCCAGTCCTCCCCTCTTCCCCTTATTCCCCTGTTAAAAGTGAAACCGCCCCTCGGCTTTGTCGAAATATGGCTGTACACAATGAAATGGCAAAAAGCCAACACATGCCTACATACAAAATCTCTAGTAGGATTTGTATTTAGAGTGTCTCTGTTTAAATTCTCACTTGTAGTCCCTCAGTCATGATCCTGTTTTTCTAACAGGGGGAAATTTACTAGGAAAGCTGGACATTATATAAGAACAAAATGCACGATACATGCGTGCACACACACAGCATAAAGGGCAGTTTGGTGGTGCTGTAGGAGGTCTTGGCCTTTGGCTTGGTAAGAGCTCTGGGAATGTGCTTGGAGCTACACCAAAATTGGTGTGTGTGTGTGTGTGTGTGTATCTGTGTGTGTGTGTGTGTGTGTGTGTGGCCATTCATCAGCGTCACTACCGGAGCCCTGGGCGACTGGGCCGGACACAGCTGGCCGCAGGGATCTCCAGACTATGTTTATGACAGTAGGGCTATTATTAGGGCTGGCTAAGGAGGACCGACTATACACACAAACACATACACACACAACGCACACTGAGATACACACAGGCTGGCCCAGAGCCTGGCTGCAGAGACCAGGGTTTGACGTGTGCACAATAACCTTGGAGGACCCAGAGAGAGGTGGGTAAGAGACATAAGAAATGAACGAGAGCAAGAGAAAGAGAAACCACTCTCGTATGCAACCTCGTCGGATGATTAAGCAACAATGGATCTTTTCTGAGACGCGCGCTGTAGAAGATATCAAAAAAAAAAAAAGTAGACGGGTCAAGGGCACAAAGAGGAAGGAAACATCAGTCTCCTTTTCCTTTCTCCTCCAACCACCACCCACTGTCTGCCAGTCACACCGGCGCTCGATCCAGAGCGGCACATTTTTCCGTCTCCAAACTCTCCCCTCGGAAGACTTTGACACGGACCCCGTAAATACACACAGCACTGCAGAGGAAGCCAGAGAAGAACAGACTGAGAGAGAGAGAGAAAGAGAGAAAGAAGGGGTGATCTATGAATAATCGATGCGTCAGTCAGTTTTCCTTGCCTCTGAGCCCAGCCCAGCAACACAGCACGGACTGAGATACGGAGTGCATATGGGGAGGAAGGGTGGGAGGAGTGGGTGGAGGAGGATGGAAGTAGAGAGAGAGAGATTGAGGGAGAAAAAAAAAGGGAGGAGGGCTGCAGTGTGCAGGACGCAGGGGGAGATTAAAGGAGCTTCTCCTTTTATTGATTGTATAAAGATTGGCCTTCATTTGCAGTTGTCTTAGTGCTGTTGTTTGTTTGTTTGCCTTGATAAGTCTTGTGATCTTGCAGAGAGAACATTGTGTTTGCTCAGCATCCAGGGAACCAGGGGAAAGAGGGAGGGGTGGACACAGAGAGAGAGAAGGGGAAGAAGAAGAAGAAAGAGGAAGAGGAGGAAAGAAAATCACATTGCAGCAAAGTCAGTCTTGGTTTTTCCATCTGCTCTTATTTTAAACCTCTGACAATAACTAAAGCGCTATTCAGAGCATGTGATGATGATTGCTTTAACTGGTTGATTGGAGGCTGCAGAAAGATGGATAGAACGAGAAGTCTCAATACAATCCAAGAAGCCCGACCGATCCGAAGCGCTATACCGAAAAGGAAAAAGAACTTATCGAGACTCAAACTGAAGCAGCCAATCAAATCAAGGCTAATATGAGCATTTGACAGCCAGTGAAAGGGCATTGACAGCCCTGCAGGGACACAAGCTCTTCAATGACTTTTAGACTTCATTTGCATTCTCTCTCTCTCTCCCTCTCACTCTCCTTGTCGACAATGAAAGGGCACCTGATATGCTTGACTGGCTTTTGCTAGATAGCTCTGCGCCGTGTGCTGCATCGCCGGGGCGTTCGTTGAGTACGCGCATCGCACCGAACCTGCGTGTGCGACGAGAGTACGGGGCGAGGCCGGTCTGTCTGTCCCGAGCAGGTCAGAGCTGAAACACAGGGGCTTGGGGTGGGGTTAAATGTTTTAGCATCTTTCTCTGCGTCTCGCCTCCTCCTCCTCCAGCTCGCCCGGTCACCCAGCCAGCACGAGGCTAACGTAACCTGACAAATCTTTAAAAAAAGGAGGGTGAAGGGGATGCGGAAGGGGACGCAGGAGAAGCTTTCAGAGTTAACTTTGCCCCTGTTTTGCCTCTCTGTGTTGAACTAAAGCAGCTGCAAGTGGGAGTGGGGACTAAAAGGCCGCCTTATAATCCCATAGCCCTCCCCTCGTCTCCCCCACAATGGCTCAGCCTGGTGCCCTGTATGCAGCCCCTGTCCCTGGCCCCTGCACAATGGCTTTGGCTGGGCAGGGGGCTAGAGGGCTGTAGGGGAGATGGGGAGGGGGCGGAGGGGGGGTGTTGTGGAGGTCCACCCAACTCAGTAAAGGAATGTAGCTAACAATCAGCCTCCCAAAGCCCTCCTGTTCAAATCCAACACAAGTCCTGGGCTGACAAATCCCCACACTCAGCAATACTATACAGCAAAGCCATGAAACCAAGCTAGTCACCCAAGCCTTTAACCAGGCATTTATAGCCAAGTGTGTGTGTGTGTGTGTGTGTGCACGTGTGTGTACATGTGTGTGTATTCAAGCTTTTTATTTACGCTTGTCTTCTCCTCCTCGCACATGAACTTGCAGTGGAAAGGGTAAAGGCTCTCAGGAGACAGCCAAGCTATGTGACATTTTCAAGAGGCTGTCTCAACCTGAGTTTGACTGCACACACACACATACACACACACACGTTCAGGCAGATGGGAAGCTCAGGTTATTCCTGTAGCTGAATGAAGGCAGGTTTCTGTGAAGCAGAGTTAAGCTGCGGTGTTAAGTCCAGTAAGTCTTCCATCAGGTGTCGGCTGATAAGACTGCCTGAGAGCGCTTAGTCATCGGCTTCTTTAGGACACCGTGTGGAACTGGATACTAAATAGGCGCACGCAGCCTTGGTCCGCACATAAAAACACCACCAGCACCACCAGCGCATCCAGTGTCTCGGAGCGCCACGACCCATTCACAATCATTTTTTTCCCCCCGGAAGTGTGTAGCGTCAGCAGGAAGTCGGACGGAGGCAGCAAAGTCGGAAAAGGGCATTAGACAGGCTATTCTTTCTTTTTTACTTCGCCCTTGGTTAATCAGTGAGTGGGCCGTTAGTAGACTGATGGACAGGATATAAACACCCATATGATGAATGGAGGCTTAGTGTTGTGGTTTTAACAGCCTCCCTCTTCCGTGTCCTCCTCCTCCTCTTACTACTTCACAAAGCAAATTCCTTTCAGTGCCGCATTTTGGAATAAACCTATCTATTTAAAGGCCAAATGAACACAGACAATGTATTGATGCACAACACAGACATGGAAAGAGATGGAGGGGGACCGAGGAGGGGTGGTGGGGTGGTGGGGTGAGATGGATTTTACAGACAAGGCTGTTTTGGGATAGCAAATGGGGGAAACAGCAGTGTGGGCTGTTCGAGTACAGACGGGGAGAGATTACAAGTATGGGAGAAGAGGGGAAGGAGGAGGGGGGGGGGCAGTGAAGGAAAGGTGTTCCCTGAGTTAGGAAAATAAGCCTGTGTTATTCCAACTGTTCTTGCGGGGGCACTTGGGGTGATGCAGAGCAATACTGGACATTCCCAGCCAATCTGTGCTCAGTTGCTATACGGCTAAAAAAAGATGCCATTCAGCCTGAAACAGACAAAGCCAGTGTATGACAATAGAAATGCAATAGAAAAGAAAACATTAAACATTAATCACTGTATTCCAGGACCCTCCCCGCCAGACTGTTCAGCAAAACTGACCAGCAGCTCACACTAAAAAGGACTGGCTCGATTTCCTCAGCAGGAGATAAGGAGACAGCAGAGGACAATGCTGTTTCTCTCAACACAGTCAGTCTAACCTTACAACATTGACTGAATGTTATCAGTTCTGGACATCTGTCTGACACTCGACATCCTGTGTCTCTGCAAGGAAGAGGAGGTTTTTTAAAACAACCAAACCCCAAGTCTCTAAATGCTATCATCATCTGAACTCCAGTACCTGCCCCTTTGCCCCAGCCCTTGGGCATCGGTATGTCGAGGCAGCCCGTACCTGCCCCTTCTTTAAAAAGATAGGTTAACCCACCCAGAGCCTAATCTAATCTAAACATAGCCCAGCCCAGGCTTGAAGGGGTAAACCTATATCCTTGGTGCACAAAAACAAAGCCTTGCCCACTGCCTGACAAGTGAAGCCTGACTGAAGAGGTCTGGAGAAGCTTGTATTGCATTACTAAAAAAGAACCCTCCCCCCCTCCCCCTTCACCTCCTCTTCCTCTTCTCCTCTGCCTCAAACCCCAAGAGAGATACATGACTGTTTTTGTTCTCGACTCTGACTTTTCTATTCTTGCTTTGTCAGAATTTTAAAAGATGAACACAAGTGTTTCAGCGAGACAATGATGCAAAACCATCCCAACAGAGCTGGTAGCTAACCACAATGTGCTATGAGAATAGAAACAGAAAGACAAAGATGACAATGAATTCTTTAGCAGGTTGCAAAGGAAGAGCAGAGCACAATTAAATGACAGGCTCTAGACTGAACTCGTTTCACACACATACAGTGACACACACGCACACGCACTCCTCCAAAGCTGTGGAAACTACTGCAACATCTGTTTCACAGGGGCCTCGAGGGACGCACAGCGACTCCATGTGTGTATGTGAGTGTTTGTGTTCACGGCGTTGCCTGCGTGAGCCGAGGGAGTACGGAGCAGAGTCACTCACCAGGGGGTTTGCACATGCGGATCTGGCTCTGGCACTGCACCAGTGGATGAAGAGTCGGCGGAGGGCTGCTGGGGCTGCCGGCAGGCACAGAGGTAGCTTTGGCAGAGAGGCCCGTCATGCCAGCGACTGGGGGCGAAGGAGGCGGGGAGGGGGACGGGGAGGTGGTCGAACCACACTGGGTCTGGTAGCGCAGCTGGGTGAGGGAGGGAGGCATGCCCTGGTAGTGGCGTGTGGCGCTCAGAAGGTCATTGAGGATCTGCAGGATGGTACCGATGTCTCGCCTGGGACGTCCGTTGCTGTCCTGGCAGTTTGGGTGCAAAGTGCCTGAGAGGGAGAAAGAAGAAAGGTGAAATGAGATGAGCCCAATTTATCTGAAGTTATCCGGCCGAGGTTTTACAAGCTTTCGGGTGGGACTGGTTATTGCTTAGAGCAGCAATGAATCTTAACGGCAGCTCACCTGAAAAGGTCCCTGAGAAGACTCCGGGAGCATGGTTGACAAAGCTCTCAATGATGGCGCCAGGTTTACGGGAGCGTGTTGAGGGACTGGAGCCGCTGTTGGGGCTGTTGGGGCTGCAGTTAGCCTGGAGGACAATAAAAAAAAAAGAGATGCACCGTGAGGCTTAAAAGGTGCAAAAGGATGTTTTAAAAACAACCAAACATCCGTGAACAATCAGTCTCACTCCTGACATTTTGTCATGACAGAAGCGCTGTAATGAGGATACGGCCATGAGCTCTATATGTGATCTTCACTTGGAAGGCCATGTATGTAGGCTATGTGCTATGTAAGTAACCTATGCAGTAAAGGCCAACAACCATAGGAATAAGGAAACCTGAGCTATCTTCCAGTTGACGGCCCACATCACCCAGTATATCTGCTACCTTAAACTTGGGGTCAGACCAAACATAGTTACTTCAACTTATAGCTTCACTGATATCTGAAAGTGAAACCCCTGCTTCGGTCTCTCTGTGTTTTAGTCTGTGTTTGTGTGCATCACCCATGTGAAAGCCTGATGAGGAATAGCCATTTCCGTTTTCTCACTGCTAAACTGTCCTTCTGTTTTTCTTGTTGTGAGTCGTCCCTCCCACATAGTCCGCCGACATCTGGTTCTTATTCTCTTTCCATAGGCCGGAGCTCGGGGAGGTAGACAAAGTATAAACAGCAAAATTTGGTTGGCGGAGACGAGCGAGTGCGTTTGTGCATGTGTGCGCAGCTGTTCTTAGCGTTAACGTTAAATAAATGGCTGCGAAGGTTAATGATAAATGGCTGAAAACAACGAGGTTAATGATCAGTCTTCACATGAAAAACCGACTCTGATTCATTAAACGTGCCTCTCTTTTTCTCATGCTCTTCTCCCCCCCACCCCCCCTCTCCCTCCCCTTTACCCCCATACATCTCACTGGGCAGGATGAGGTCATATAAATGTCGTGTTCTCTTGGCTAATTGTGTGTGTTGGCCTGTGTTTGTACGAATTTGGGAACTCCAGCGATGACTAATTGCACTTTGGAAGCGCACGCCGCACATCACGTGCAAATCTCCTCCAGACCTGACTAAACCACGGGTTCACCCTCTACCCTCACGCTGCTCGGATATCCCGCTAATCTAATCAATTTAATGCAGGATGATTCAGCTGCGAGCGTGGCACTCGTGTCACACAGTCGCAACCCGTTTTTCATTCATCAGAGCGCTGTGATGACACCGGCTACTTATGTAAAAGGTTGAAGCTAGAAGCGAGGACTGATGACTAAAAAAAACAACTAATAATAATGTGGATTAGTGGTGGGACTTACCTCAGGGCAGAGGACTGGAGCTACGGGGCTGGCCCGGCCGATGTCGGTGTGGCTGGGCTGGCCTGAGGAAGGCTGGTGGTAGTGGTGATGATGATGGTGGTGATGATGGTGGTGGTGATGAGACGGAGAGCGGAAGAGACCTCCGGGGATGTGAGACGGGCGAGGGGAGTGCGGCGGAGGAGGAGGAGTAGGGGGGCTACAATGAGCGGAGGAGGGCGACTGGTGGTACATGGGAGGGAGCGGTTGGTGGTGCGTGGAGGGCAGGGGGAAAGACGGGGAGCCCGGGGAAGAGGAGGAAGAGGAGGGGGAGGAGGAGGAGGAAGGGACCGTATGGGGCTGGGTCAAGTGGGGGCTGTGTGGGTGATGGTGGGAGTGCGGGTGAGGGTGGGGGACGCGGGGCTGCCCCGTGGGCTGTCCCATTGTGGTCTCGGTGTTGCCTCGGGTGATGAGGTGTCTGTGCTGGAGCTGGGGACCGCCGGACTGCTGCGCCGCCAACTGGAGCTGGACGAACATCATGTGGTCGCCGACGCGCAGCGCCAGGGTGAGGGGTGAGCGGCCGGACAGGAAGTCACTGACCTGCAGGCAGAAAAAAAGAGACAAAGAAGGTTGAGTTATATGATCGTTTCATTGGTGCAGTGGTATTTCCAAACTTAGTCTGTGTCAAATCCTTTTAAGAAGTGAAAAGACTAGCCCCATAGATAAACAGATAAACAGTCGGCACCATGGGCAGCAGTTAAAATCCACATAACAGTGACTGCCTGTGATTCCAGCTCCCCCTCTCATAAAGACATGGACATGCCACATTAGCTCATCATGCATCAATCACCGTCCTGTGACACTGGCCTATTTACTTCTGTTGAGGCACGGTGGACGTGGAGACCCATTGGAAAGCACACACACACACACACATACAAATAAAGCCCACTCTCTCCGGCTTCCCACTGCCCCTCAATCCGTTCTTAGTCAGCAGTGTCATTTAGAGCAGAGACAAAGGCCACCCTTCTGTCTGGCCCGGGGCCTGAAAAATCAGTCCCATGTCCAGGAAATACACCCCGCCTGCCTCTCAAACACAGAATGGCCGATTGTCCGCGGGTCCGCGGCGGATCTGGAAGGGCTGCCCATTTTTGGAGCTCTGGCAATGGCTGACAGAAGCCAAGTGTGGAGGTCTCCACTGACCCACCCATGGCCCGGATGGACACACAAATACACACAGGATAGCGGAGTTGTCACGATTTGGCTGGAGGATTCACACTAAACAACAAAAGTTCTCTTGTCCCCACCCTCCCCTCCTGCAAGCCTTTGCTATGCGTTGCCACTAACCACTGAAGTCTTTGTGTGTATGCGTTTGTGTGTTTGTGGGAGAGTCATTCCAGGGTCACAAAGCTTCTTTGGGCCATGAAGACTCAGCAGTAATGACGTCTCAGGTTCTCCCCAAATAGAAACAAACAGCGCTGGCAAATACAAAGTGACGCCTCTGTCCAAAAAGGTTTCAGCAACCCCTACAGCCTGTGTGCTTTCAGTCCCGTGAGAGGCACAGAAGCGAGAGGGGGCGGGGTGGGGGGGAGTGAGTGAAGGGGAAACAGGAAGACAGAAGGAGCACGAAAAAAAAACCTACTCGAGGGGAAGAGAGAACACAAAAGAGGATGGGAGACGGATAGAAAGGCTAATAACAAAGCGGAGAAAACAAGTAATAGAGACGTACATATACAAAGACGGCAAAAGAGAGCAGAGGTCTCACTCCCTGCAGACCCTGCAGCCTTTGGAGTGTGCTTCTGAGATGGTGGCCTGTAGTTAACCCTGTGAATCACCAGCGCTGCCCTCCATCACTTCTCTCCCTTTTCTTCTGCTTATTTATTTCTCTATCGACCGCTGCCTCTCTGTTGCCAGGGTGACCTTTGCACATTGATATTGACATGGTGTGGAAAAGTGGATGGAGGGAGAAGAGAGGCAGGTGAAAGGACGAGGGCGAGGGGTTGGGGGTGGGGGGGGTCTGGTGATGACTGCATTTCAACATGTAAATAATCAACAGCTAAGAAGGCACCAAAGTGAAAAAAAAAGAAAAAGAAAAAATCAGCATACAGGCAGCTGCAGGGTAAACAGAAACTCAGCCTTTTCAGAGTGTAAACTCAGCCGCTAATGGCTTGTTGATACAGTCCACACCTGCCATGATTACCCTATCGCGGTAAGACAATAAAGTCGGCGGCTCAGGGCAGGGTGTGAGGCAAGGCGGGGAACAGGGGCTGGGTGTTACGTGAGAGTGCTCTCGGAAACTCCGCATACAAAAGGTCACCTGATAGACATGATGTGTGTGTCTGTGTGTGTCTGTTTGAGGCCTGGGGGGGAGGCAGGGTCCCGAGGAGGGAGAGGGAGGGGTGAGAAAGAGCAAAGAGAGAAAAGGGAGGGGGAGGTGACGCTGACTGTGCCTGTGACTGACAGCTGTCAAGAGAATGAGTCGACAGTTTGCCAACCCACAATCCACACACACACAAAAGTGAGAGGCCCCCGGGGGGGGGACCATCAACCAAGTGTTTAGTTAGAGGGAGTGGGAGAGAAGGATATGTGGGTGGGGGGTGGGGGTGCAGCCTGAGGAAGTGTCTGTCTGTTTGTCTATGGTCCGGTTGAGACCCCCTATCCCTACATCCACGTTTATCCAGACTGTGTCGGCATCAAGCTGAGGCAGGTTACAGTTCACACCTGGCATCAGTCTGTCTGCAGCGGCTGCTCCTGATCGCAGCGTCGCAGTCGTTAGAGAAAGACAGGCAAATTAACTGTTAATTAGGTGCAGCCTCTAAAATGTTATTTATACCGCGCTACGTATGTTCGGTTGTGCGTTTTGAGAACAGAGTCGTGGCTCTGTTTATATCCACTTCCTGTGAAGGGATCATCCAAGATGCAATTTGATGTCGAGTATCTACAGGGCCACTCTGCTTTTTTTTTTTTTTTCTGTCTAGAAAGTGAGAGAAAAAAGGATGTGAGTGACTGACAGCAGGAGAAACAGAGAGGAGGCTTGATTACCCTTATAATGACTAGTGTAGATTATTCAAAAACCACCGAGATGAAATTCACGTACTCCTACTGAGCTTCCAACACCACATGGCAGTCATCAAATTAGCCGGCACGAGAGGCCTCGCGCCTCTTTTTTAATTCTCATTTTTCCTCCTCCAGTCGATTTTTGTCAATCCAGAGTCTCGAAGTCTCAGTCGTTGACTCATAAAGTCAATTTGGGGGTTGCTCACACAGGCTCCGCCAAGTCTCACATGCATGTGAGCTAAAAATGCGTGGAGGTCTCCTCCTCTGTAACCATGTATGTGACTCATACGGGGTCTCCATACATGCACACACCACCCACCACAACCTCATCTTTAGGCAAGAAATTAAAAGGCCACAAACCCACATAAACACAAGACATTTCATTTGCAGGGAAAATAACAGGGGAGAACTCTAACTACTATAATCCGATAGGTCACTTTCTTTTCCCTCAGACGATGAAAGCCAAAGTAAACCTTCAGGTGTGGAATTCAGCTCCTCCAAATGAAGAGCTGCATCATTTTCGACTGACATGCTACCCCCCCCCCCCTTCCTGCACACCCAAGAAAAAGGAGAGTGAACAGCTTGTGTAGCTGGGAGCCGAGAGCCGTGGAGTGGAACACCTGAAATAGGGCCCGTTTCCTGAGGGAGGGGAGGAGGCGGAGGGTGATACCGCGCGGCCTGCCTGCCTGCCTGCTAGAGGCTAGATTGGCGAGAGTGATCGTGTAACAACAAGCCTCTTCCAGACGGACAGAGACTGTGAGAGAAACAAGGGGAGGGAGCGTGTGTTAGAGTGTATGTGTGTGTGCGTGCATGCAATAAGGGGGGGGGGGGGTTCTCTAGCGCTGGAGAGCTGGCTAGCGAATGATTCCCAGAGGTCTCGACTAGCAGCTCAGCTCCAGTCCAAACATGCCTCTCTGCTCTCAGGAGCACAGCCAAGACAGCCAATGTGGCTGGCTACCGCTGACGTCAGGACAAACACCAGATAAAGCTTTCTGGAACATCACAGGCAAACAAAAGGGAGCTTCTAGGCTTGTCTTTAAGTCTGCACTCCTCCTCCTCCTTCCTCCACTTTTTTTTTTTTCCACCTTGCTCCTTGGAGCGCACTTGACAAATTCCGATCCTTTAGAGAAAGCGACTTACGGGCTGTCTGCGGTGGTTTGTTATGAGAGACGCGAGACGAGGAGAGCGGAGGGCCCCACTTTTTGTTGTGTTAAGGCAGACAGAGAGAAACCAGCCCTTCGTTGTTCTCTTTTCTGATGCAGCAGCAGTGGTATGCAAAGAGAGGAGGAGCCCATGCCTGAGGAACAAGGTGTGTGTTTGCTGGAAACCGGCGTACGTGGGTGATTTAACTCGTCAGAAACCGGATGGGCGCCGTGTCACTACGAGCGTTGATGAAGAGCCGCCCGTCCGTCGCACTTGATTGCGCTCTCCTTTTTAGCGAGTGACCCCGCAGTCAGTGCCAACCAAGCGTTCTGTTTTAAGTTGTCCAGGTGGTGGTATTTTGTTTAGCAGGAGGTTGTGGTTGCTATGCAGTGATGGAGGAGGAGGAGGAGGGGGTTATGATAAGGGGCAGCCTGGGGAGGAGGGGTTGGAGGAAAGATGGGGGGAGGATGGCATGAGAAGGGGAGACAGCAAGGATGGTGAGGGGGGATGGGGGATGTGGGCGATGGGGGTAGGGTGTCAGAGTGGTGGTGGGTGATGAAATATTCAGTGAGAGTGTGCCTCTGGCTCCTTCCTTCTCCCCCCCCCCCCCCCTTCTTTCGACATCTCTGGCTGACAGTTTTATTTATTGGGGTCCCTGTGGTTCAAGGAACTCATTTGCAGTCGTTCTTCCTTTGCACACTAAGCGAACTAAGGGAGGGAGATAAGGAGTGAGGGAGGAAGAGAAGAGGCTGAGACGGAGAGGGAGGGTAGGAGGGACAGGGATGGAAAGATAGAGCGGGTTGGCAGCACTGAGCTGACATTCATGAACAACTGAGCAGCTTTGTGCCGGAGAAAAGAGGATAGAGGATTGGAAGGGGCGGGACGGGAGGGCGGAGAGAAGGAAGCGTGAGAAGGAAGCCGTCTCCTCCGGCCCATATTTTGGTTCCAGTGCCGCGCGCTCACCTGTCGAACGGCTAGGTGAAATGTACGGTTCAAAAAGCTGCTTATTAACCCGCCTATCGACCTAGATGTTTTGATCGCACCAGGACACTATTGATAGTCTCTGTGCAGACACACACCGGCTAAAGATGCAATAACAGGCTCTCAAAAGAGAGAAGGGAAGAAAAAAAAAATCAATGACTTGGATCATGCCCCAAATCCTAAAAGCAGCCGAAGGGAGGGTGAGGTGGGGAGGGGGGGGGGTGTGTTCAAAAGGCCCCATTAGAAAGATAGGCGTCTGTAATACTGCCTGATAAGAAACAGAGGGGGCTGGAGGAAGCGGGAGAGGACCAGCTGGCCATCACTGAATTTGATCGGCTGAGTGAAAAGAGAGATCAGAATGGCAAAGTTCAGGAAGATCAGGTTCCTGCTAAAGCTACTCCTCGCCGTCCGACGGTGGTGGCAGCGGCTAACCGGCTAACACTTGAGCCGGCTCACATGTACATACAAGGCTCTCAATCCCCCCCCCCACCACCCCCCCAGCCCTCGTGCGCTAGATCCAATTCGAGGCAAGCGAGAGCAGCAGCAAAAACAATCCTCACCCTCACTCGTCGGCCTGCTGCTCACGCTCGTCTCTCAGCGCCGAATCCCTTTTCTACTCGCTGATTAAAACTGTTCAATCAGGATCCTGTGTTGCTGGAGAAGAACGTCACGTTTCTGCACCCGGCAATAATATCTGTGGATATCTGTACAAACCGAGGAGCGAGGACACATCGTCTCATCTGTTTGAGATACAGTAAGTGGGAGAGCGGAGGTTTGTTGCAGGAAAGAATACGTCTTTTCGGAAAAACTTCCCCACTCTATGTTTATTTCATGACTTAAATTATCGACCTGGGTCTTTTGACCCTTTGTCTCTGTTCCAGCAGCGGCACACACCTAATTGACTTCATTAGACTTGGTGGTGGCCACAAGACGTGATATTCCTGGCCTCCATCCTCCCACGCAGTGGCCCCGCTAGTCACGATTCCTGCTACTTCAATCACAAAAGCTCCGTGTCGCCAGGGAATGGAAAACAATGACGGTCATGACTCAAATATGGAGAAATAAGACTCCCCTGGCCGCTGAATGAGGACACACGCGCAGACACACAGCCACTAGAAATGGATGTTGGCACACGCACACACATATGTGCAAGCAGATGCATATACACAATAGGACAATGAAATCCCCTCTGCAAAATCCATCTCTCCCTTGATTGTCCCACAACACACCTTGATTCCCTCCACCCATCCCTGCACTGCTCCCCCACTATGCGTTTAAGCATCACAAAGGGGATTACACAGGTGCAAAAAAGAAAAGAGGAGAAAAAAAAAAAGAAATACTGCGTGATCAGCTTATTAATGCAATTTTCAAGGCCGGGATTTACACGAGCAGGGACTGAATGGGCCTTTAGATCAGCATTGTCTTTTATTCCATACACAATTTGATTTACACATTCAGCAACAAATTAATTTCTGTAGCTTTCATTTAAGTAACAAAAAAGCAAATTACCATTCTAAAGAACAAGGACTCCCTCTCTTAAGCTGCATGCATATAAAAAGCCTTCATTTCAATAGCAGTGAAAAGGACAGAGAGAGCTACATGCTATAAAAAAAGGGAGGGGGGGCTTCTCATATTGACCACCAGGCTGACTCAGTCATTTTTCAATTCCTTGCACTCCCAAATCCTCAATACTATTACACCTCAATGATTTCCAGTAGTGTCAATCCTGCTGATTAACTAGCATCGAGACAAGCTGGTGTACACAGGGCGCAGGGCTGGAAAAAGAAACATATTGACCATCTGCACTGAGCTGTTTTACACGCAGTCATATCCAGGCACACAGATGTGCACAGGTACACAGTTCATTACATGCACACCACTCGCACAAGATCTGTCTTTTCTAGTACAGAGCCAAAGCCTCTGTCCTCTTTTGTCTTGTTTTCCACCCTTCCATTAGAGCCGCCCCCCCTCCTCAACACTTCAACATCTGTGAATTACCCAAGTATGTGTCCTCATCCTCCCCATTACCTCCAGCCTACTGCCTACAGAACTTGCGCGCAGACAGACTTGTCATCTCGCAGCACGGATTGCACTAAGCTCTCCCTTTCCTTTTCTGCTCCACCTATCCAGCCCGCCGTGGCACCCCCCAGGGGGGGGAGGCAGAGCAGAGGAAATGAGGTGAGGGTGACCCAAAAGGTGACTCCCCACAGATTGTTAGATCCTACTAGTTTCCATCTGTCTGCCTCCAGACACAATGACAAAACGGTGCCATATCCCCGAGTCTGTCGTTCCTGGAAAAGCAGGAGGAGGAGGAAGAGGAGTAGGAGGAAGAGAAGAGTGGATGAGGACAGGAGGTGCTTGCTGGCGGGAGTGAGAAAAGTAGAGCAGATACGCAACAGCGTATTCCGCAGGGACATATGGAATGGCAACACACATCCTCCCTCCCAAAGCAATCTGTGTTAGTGTTCAAGGCAGAATTTGTCAATCTGCAGCCCACTGAGCCTCGCTCCAGCTGGGCCGAGCATTGATTTTGAAACCAGTATGCACCACTGCCGATGCCTATGGATGGATGGATGGATGACAGATAAAAGGGGGTCATGGGTGTGTGGTGGTGGTGGTGGAGGGGGTCAGGGCTTGAAAAAAGTGACCCTCAATCGTTGTTGTGTTTGAGGGTTTGTCAACTGGGCAGGTTTGGTGCTCATGCTTTAAGACAGGAACAAAGAGGGGGTTGCATGGGGGAAGGGCAAATGGGGGGATGGTAAGGGTGATGCCTGCCTGCCTGGTTGGCTTTTATTCTAACATCAATGTGCATCAATGAGCAAATAGTCCCTGTGTGCTGAGAGGGACATATAATCCTTCTCTTTCTGTCAAATACCGAGATCAATAGATGAAGGGCTGATGTCACAGCCCAACATATGCCCAGAAAATAGCGAATATTGCTTTCATTTCCCTCTCACTGCTTGTCTTGTAACTATACATTCATTTTACTACCAGGATCAGACATTTTCTCATTCACTGAGCAGGATCAGAAATCCTCTTAAATATATCCTTTCAATTCTGGTTGAGTGTGTGCATGTGTCTCTGTGTGTGTGTGTGTATGTGCCCGTGCATGACTGCATAAGTAAGCTGTACACACAACCTCTATTTTACAGACAGAATGAGAGGAGAGTGGTGCAGGCAACTGTATTTTGATGGGCTGTCAGGAGGCAGTGGCTTAATACAGCTTACATGCCATGCAAAAAAAAAAAAGTCCAGTGAGATGCCAGAGGAAGAATTAAGGCAGCCAGGGTCGTCCTTGCTTAAGAAGCCAGCCATCACGGTCAAGTGAGGCAACTAGCCGGACTTGCAAACCACAGCACATTTAAATTATAGGGCCCTGGGAGAGCTGTTAAGCAGAAACAAGAGAGGGAGACGGAGGGAAAGGGGGAGACAGTGCAAAAGGGAGGAGGGGGGTCTCATTTCGATAATTGCTGGGGCTCAATTTCCATAAAATATTTTCTACCTAAGTTGCTCCACAAAAGTCTGAAACAGCCACTGGGAGCTGTCATGCTCCATCTGGCTAGTCGGCCAGCTAGCTGCTGACTGCAGACCCCTCCTCAATTCTGATAAAGAAGTTAGAACGTGATACGCTCGGCCCGGGCTTCCATGAATACACATACTTCCTGGGAAAACACCCTAGCTGGAAATCAGACCTGCCACGACCAAAATATATGAACAGACGGGTGAGGAGTAATAAGAGGTCCAGGTGTTTATACCCACAATCTTGCGAGGATGCCACAGCCAACAGTCACCCCGCGTCTCCGCTCGGCTATTTTTGGGTGTATGGGCATATCAGTTATCGTGTCAGACACTTTTAAGAGCTAAGTGCATTGATTGATTTTTGATAGCCCCAGAGTTGAGGGAGGTGGTGGGGAGGAAATGAGGGAAAGCTTTTGTGTTCCTATTTTCTAATCTTACTCGGATCCATAATCTCTTCGCAATCTATATCATTCCCTTCCGCTTCATGAATTATAAAGAGGAATCAATTTCTCTGGATAAAAAACACACTAAAGCAGCTTTATACCTTTATTTTAACCTTTTAGCCTGATGTCATTCTTACTGCGGCCGTTATCTTCCCCTCCAGGATTACGATTAACATCACGGTAAATATGCATGCTACAGTAATGTACAGCGAGCAATTCTCAAGAAGAAAAAGAGTCGAGCACATGACTCATAATGAACCCGGGTGTTACGGGGTTGTGTGGCTAATAGAGAGAGAAACGCAGGAAGAAAGGCAGAGTGAGAAATCTGCTCTTCTGGGTCGGCGGTTGAATTATCGTCTGCCTCTGGTGAAAACGACAGTCACTCATGGCTGCCCAGCAAAGGCGTACCACATGATGGGCAAGGCTTCCTTCCAGCCCACTACCACTGTGACACACACATACACATCTCCACTTACGCACACCTACACAACGCGCAGTCGTCTGCTGTCAGTTGCTACAAGATGCATGCTGAGTTCACACACGCACAACAAGACCAGGATTCCCATCATAAAATTATCAGCAGGGAATGAAGCCGTACCGACCAACATCCTCTCATCAAAACAACAACAACAACAAAAATCATCAAATTTGGAGAAATATTTTTTCGGGGCAACCTCATCTGGACGTAACCGCGGCATCGCTGACACACTTAACTCCTTACATCAGCGTGCAATTTCACCACCTCGTACTGTTTTGACATCATTCGGCGGCGCATCACTGTTGCAGTTACGTACATCACAGTGTTACCAAACGCTACAAAAGGAAGTTGATCTGAGTCAGTCAGTCAGCTGCGGAGGGTTTCATACGTCACCGTGTTGTCTGTGAGCATTCAGCCTTATCGCCTGTCTTCTTGCTTGCACTCTCTCTGCGGCCGACGCAGAGAACTATTTGCCTTTTTTTTCTTTTTTGCTTTGCTTTTCTCTCACTATTGATCATTTTGGTGAGTCACGCCACACTGACTCAAACACATAGTGCACTTCTCTAGGCCTGCGGAGCTGTTTCACTGTAAGTCAGGGTGTCGGCCCCACTCAGACTGTACATGCCAGGCTTCCAGGAACCCTATGCTAATACTGAGTGAGAAGGCTGTCATCTGATGATCCAGCACTCTGTTTATGAGTTGGTGAGACTACACTCAATCTCCATGTAGCCACAGCACACTTCCTGGAAACTTGCCGCTGCATGTGTATGCCTGTGTGTGCGTGCCATGCATGTGTCTATGTGTGTGTGTGTGTGTTAGAGCATGAAATACAGAGGGAGTGGAGACAGATTACAGATAAAGGTATAAACAGAAACGTGGAAGTAAGTGTTATGTGCTTGTCCTCTCAGCATCTCACAAATAAGGCTTTCTTGTGTGGTGTTCACTCCTGCTTCCTGCAGTGACGTGCACGCACGCACGCACAACAAACACGCTACGCACAGATGTTACTAGGATACAGGAGGGTGTTGCTGCTTATTATATCCTAACAGCTCACGCTGGATGTCTAGCTTGGCTTCGCTTGCTTAAGAGGCTGAGATTAGACGAGCAAAGAGGCTTGTGCTTGTGCAGCCTGCTCATCTCATCTCATCTCTCTCTGTCTCTGTCTTGTCTGGCTGTTGCTCTGTAAAGCTACAACATCCCAACTCCCCCCATGCAAACACACACACACACACACAATGGGTCCAAAGCCCTGTTTAAATTGCAGCCATGGTAGCTTTGCTACATCCATGTTATTCCAGCGTCAACACAGAGAAACTGTTTCGTACCTGAGTTTCTGTCAAGCTCTCCAAGGCTTGCATTACTGACTGTTCTGGTCTTGATGCTTGAGACTGTGCAGAAAGAAAAGACAATGTCAAACAAGCAGTTTAAATAACCAGAAGGAGTCAATTGCGTGAAACAATTAGAAATGCAAAGATACTGTACTTGGAATTAATATACAAGATCAAACTGAAATGAAATTACAGTGAAGTGAGCCTTACCATTAATCCTGCTTCAACTGTTGGAACAAGTGTTAACTTGCTCCCATCAGAGATGCCGAGATCCTGGAGTTTGCCTGAACTTAGTCGCCTGCAGGGTTAGAGAGAACAAGATAATTAGACTGTGCTGACAATATCTGCTCTCTTCAGACACACAAACACCCTTTAGCCAAGGGGTGGGGGGGTGCAGACAGACTTCAAAACTAGTTTGGAAAAGAGCCGTGGGTGAAAAGCTCCATGAAAGAGAAGTATTGATTGGGCTGTCATATTTCAATTTCGAGTATAGTGGAGCTTGACAATTGCTTGCAGTGGATATTTGGCACCACTGCCACTTGCCTAAGTGGAGGTAAGTATTTTCTTTTTGGCATTTTGAGTCGTACAAGTGATAAGCAGAAACTCCAAGGTGAAACCAAAACCACAGCCCTTTAAAAGGATCATGACAAAAGATGAACAGTACAGCAATTAACTATTGTTGAAATTGCAAAGCTATTGTTCTCAGGTGAAATACAGAGTGATATGAGAGTTGTTTCTGCAATTCCACAGAAAGCTAAACCGAGTGATATTATATATATAATACTGGTGTTTTACTATTTAATGTTTGGTGCATGGAGGGAGTATCGGTTCCACAATGAGGAAAAGCTTTTATCTTGCAGGTCACGATGCACTGAAACCACTCACATCCAGGTGTAAGTGCCTCCTATAGTCTCATGGAGATTGCTTAGGGAACCTGCTGTACAAGCATGACCCAGATCTCACCCTATGCAGCTGAACAAAGGCCCTCAGCATTGACTTGCTGGAGGTCTACAGTTTGAGGAGCAGGAGGGGATTAAAAAGGGGGTTTCAGGTTTTAAAGGATGATGTGATTTATTGGGTGATTACAATGGGTCGGAGGGGATGGAGGGAGGGGGGCTGCTGAAAAACAATGCTGACTTTTTTTGCATACACTAAAGCCCCTCCAGCCCACCACCCCTCGCCTTTTTTGCATAACACCACCTGCACTATTGTTAGCCCATTTAACCTGGGCCTGATTCATTTGGGAAACCGCCTAATATTGTTGGTTTCGGTTTTGGTAAATAAAGGTTTAACTACCCCCCTGTCTCCAGCAGCTCTGTCCTAATGTGCTATTTACAGGGGCATTTTCTGAGTACTGGCCAGCCGACACCTCACCCAGAAACCCACTGAAATCTTTAAGGAGTTCCAATGATACTGTCTATTTCCATGCAAATAGAAACTAAAGATCCCCAGTCCAAGCACAGGATGTATCATTTTCCATGAATACAGCAACATGTCCAAGATGAGCCATATGTATGCCTGCAGCTGCACAGTAAATAAATTACAGGCTACCAAGTCTGTGTGACCATACTCATCAATGTTTAACGTGCATGATTCACACAGCATTAGCAATTCAGTCAGGCTTCGGTATTTATAATGAAGCAGGGATGAATCAATGCAAGTCTGCAGATCGCCTTGTCAATACTGTTCCAGTGACCGGTGCGTCCCCTATGCGTAATTCCAATACGGTGGTCAGTATTTTCCTTGAATGTATTGATAAGCAAAGCAGCCAAGGTTGTGCCTGGAGCCCCCGGGAGCATCAAGAGCGAATAAATGCAAACTACAGCCTATAGATTGAAACATATGACTGCAAGGCTGGAGAGTGAACTCACCTCACGGGTTTATTCACATTTTTTGAACTGCGGTCGGCTATAGTCATAAGCATTAGGTTACGGCTCAGTAATGAAGTACAAAGTCTCAAACACTGGCTCCTTTTTTTTAAAGACAAAAGCATATTCTACTGTTCTCCGTGCAACAGAAAGAGCCACAACACGTTTCAGCATTGCTCACAAAGAAAGCTTTACTCACGTTTCTTTGTGTAGCAGAGCGAGTCTCTCTTTGGGTACTTTGAGTCTTTGCGACAACCTCCTCTTCAGTCCCTCCACGGTCTCCTCCTGGGGCAGGGAGAGCTCGAATCGTGTGCCGGTGGTGGAGTGGATGTACAGATTCATGGAGGGCTCAGTCGGGACGGCCTCGCAGGACGAAGCCCCGCGACTGGTGCAGCTCCGGGCGCTGGGATGCTGGTCCATCCGATAACCTGTGGTCAGAGAATGGGAAGGGGGTGGTGGTGGTGGTGGTGCGGTTGGGAAGGGGAGACAAGACGTGCAAGAGCCGGGGATGAGGAGGGTGAGCAGGAGGAGGAGGATGGTGGTGAAGCAGCTCCGCCGCTTCGGCTACCGTCCCTTGTTGTGCTCGCGACTCAAACGCAACATTCAGAGAGCTTTCTGTCGGTCTCTTCCTCGAGCTACGGTCTCGGTGCCGTTCTCCTTTTCTCTCGCTCTCCGAGAGTCACAATAAAACCCAATCCGTCTTCTCTCCGGTCGATATCATGAGAATATTCCCCCAGGAAAGTAAACTACATAAAGCTCTATTTTCCCCTTCTTCTTCTTCTTCGTTTGATCTTTGTCTTTAATGTTGCCCTTTCCGGCCGTGCCAGCAAAAGTCTTCCTAAATGCTACATAGATGTGCAAATGCCAGGCAGAAACGCGAGTATGCAGTCAGCAAAAAAAGAAAGAAAAGCCACGGACACTCGTTTACGTAAGCGGTTACCTTTAAACAAAAAAAACCCTGCGTGGTCTAGTAAAAAAAAAAAAACGTAAATTCCTCTTCGTGTTTTTGAAAGCTTTTTTGCAAGCTTTAGAGGAGAAAATACACGGTCCGTAAGCTGCAAAAGCCTCACGCGGCTGCTAGTGAGAGGCTCTCCGCAGCGCACTCATACCCACTGCAGCTCCGGCGAAATATCGACAATGAACATTGTCACAAAGTATCCCACTTCCACCATCGATAAAATACGCCCACAAGCCCCGGGGCGGCTCGGCCAATCAGAGGAGAGCTCCTTCAGGACGTTGCTGTTTTCAGCCAATAAGAGAATGAAATCAACACCCACGTGGAGGGCAGGCGAGTTTAGGCCATTCATAATAAATTACAGCATAGAACAAAATATGTGTCCTTACCACAGTAGCCTACAGCCGTGGTTCCTAACCTGGGGTTGCCTTAAATACCTCCGGGCGATCTGAGGGGGGACCCGATTTAAAGGAGGCACTTAAACTTATTATTGTTAATCTGTTAAATTGTTATTTTGTGTATGTAAGATCCATCTTCCTTGTGAAGTGTGCAAGCTACAAAAAAGCTACAGCTACAAGCTACAAAAAAGCCTCTTGTCTGAAGAGACTGATTCTAGATTAGTAATTCAGAGGTAGGAATCGTTACAATTAATGAATGTATTGATCTATATGTTACTGAGAATACAGATTTAACCATATTAAAGAGAGTATCCGTGTTTTGATCAGGTTTCACTCTTTCTTTAAAGCTACAAATCAACAGCAAAAGTGTGGTTGTAGCTATTTTAAAGGTTTTATGACACTCTTCAGTGGTAAATCTAATGTTATCAAATGTAATGACATTAATAGTGCTGACACCATTTTCTTTCCCCTGACCTTTGCAACATACAGATACCATTAAAGTCATTGTGAATGGTAGTCTACGCAAATGACCTCCGAGGAAGAGATATAGCCTACTCTTCAGGAAGAAATACACTATACACAGTCTACACAATGTTTCCATGTGGCAGTAAAAGAACGAGATAGCCTACAAGATGCAGTATGTAAGAGATTAGAGATTTTCCTACACATGAAAAAGGTGCAGCTGTTGTCCTGATGCTGCAGGAGTTCAAAATAAATCCCCCCCCCAAAAAAAACTAATCAGGGAAGCTTGCACACAAAGAGGGGCATAGTGAGAATCTACAGCCAACACGTTCCACCCCTACATTTCCTATCAATGCACTAAAAAGCAGATACTCAGTCGCCACCTAGTGGTCAAGAAGGGAACGTTCACAATCAAAACTTAAAAGAGACTCACTACAGTTTACTTGTGCCCAACAATGGAGGATTATTTAGGTGGGACTTTAAAGCGGCTATTTATCCGTCAGAAATATCAATTCATATTTTTATGCTTTGAAACTCATCGCAAATTAGCTTATTATACTCTCTGTACGACTGTCAGTGTTACAGCATCATCTAATATGCTTGTTATTGTGTTTCTAATCAGACGATATCAGCAGCGACTTACTGTCAGCTACCAATTATAATTTGCACTAACAGCGGCATTCTTCTGTAGTCAATACCGGCCTTATTAAGTTAATCATGCCCGGTGAATTTACATGGAAGGAAGCTGATCCAATCACTTGACAACATGCTTTTATCGATCCGCGATTGACCATTTCTCTCCGATCGATTTCTGACCCACCAACGCAATATGGCCCGTGTCAAAACTTCTGTGGGCACTCAGCATCTCGGTAAACGTGCTATAATAACGTATACAATAGTGTTTTGACACAGACGTGATGTTAAGGTGTACTTACCAATTATTATGGCGAAAACTGTGAAGCTTCGCGCAGAAGTCAGCTGTGTTTCAGTCTGTTCCCCCAGCTTTGGCATGTAAAGTAAAAACCCAGACAGTGACCAAGAGACTCTCAGACGAATAAATCCAAACTCTTTGAGTATCCAGAGGATTTCTTCTCCACTGAAACTTCTCTGACGGGTCCGTACGTGTCCAGCGCGCGACGTTACGCACCAGACCTCGGGGAAGTGCTGCTGGCCAATAAGGAGCAGCGGTTATGTCCTAAGATGCCTCCTCCGCGTGCTGTTGCCGCACCGGTGTATTTCTTGATAATAAGCTCGCGGTGGAGAAGGTGAGACACCTCTTTACAGGCTCTTCTCGGAGATGGGTGGAGAGTGCAGTTCTTGGTATGTCAGCATGTGATTTAAGGTGGCCTTGCTTCGCTGTTCGACGCGTTCTCGCCGTTGGGAAAGAATGTGCCTACGCAAAGCGGCAACAGATAAAGATATCTAACTGTGTCAATGCCGTGGCTGTCCGTGCAGAAGAATACAGCTTTTAATGGAAGTATATCTAAATAGAAACAGAACCCCCGCCGACCTGTAGCCCTGCCACCTTAACAAAGAGTCAATGAAATGAGTGCTTTGGCGATATCAGGGGTGTTGCCATGTCTTTGACGACATCGAGAAATATGTCACCGGGCAACAGAAGCAGGTAAACAGGCTCCATGGATACGGGAGCAAGAACACCGGTAAACAAAAACTGTACCTATGTTTTTGAGGAAATGCATCCGTTGTGGGGAAGTTTATGGATATTTGTCAGGAAGAAAATCGAAGTTAAAGCAGTTTTATTTTTGTTGTGAAAAATTGACAGAAATACTGGAGTGGAGGAAGTAGCCTATTTATATTGTCAAAGCAGACACAGTGTAAACACATTCACAATATTGAGTGTGGCACAAGTAAAATTATGCATTCAATTGTATTGACAAGGTATTATGTATCATGTAAAATTGTAAAAACACATGTAGAAGTGCCTCTTTCATAATGGTTTTAGTTTTCACTGATGCATTAACACGTAAGCAGACTGTTACATGATACCTTAATGTTTTTATATTGCTTCCTCCTAGCTTAAAATAAAATCAGTGTAATTACCGTATGTAATATTTTTAACTCTGAAATTCAAATGATTTTTGATTAATTTGAAGTTGTACAAAATAAAACTACACAAGTACAAGTGTGTCCTAAATGTGTACTGAACTACAACACAAATAGGCCTACATAATATTCCAACGGTGAAACTCAACACACTTGAGTGAAGGCAGGATATTGTATAATGATTGTGCACTGATTGTGTCCATGCAGCTCACATGTGTGATAATCATCACAACAAGGTTCGCCTTCAGGACAAGAGGGAGGTTGTGCAATGTGTCAAAGAAAAAAGAAAAACCTGACTTTGCCACAGAGGCGGCCGGTCACATTCACCAGCCAAGAACTGTCCTTCCTTTCAGCCTCAGGACCAGTCCATGCAGCACAGACTGTCTGTCTGATTACAGAGACACACTCCTCCCCGCTTTGCAGGGGACGTTGTGCCCCACAAGCATATTATCACATTGTCTGAGGACTGAATCATCCACATGTTAAGTGTGTGCGCCTATGTATTTGTGTGGGTTAGTGAGAGACAAAGCAGCGTGTGTTCAAAAGAAACATTGGCGTTATCTCCCAGAGACTACGATCAGACAAAGGTGCCTGTCTATGCCTAGCCCCAACAGCTCCCTCTCTTGCTCTTTATCTGTCTCCATCTCTTTATTTCTCTCTGGGAGATGCTGATTCAGTGGAACAAAGTGAAAGGAGTTGGTTAAACGCCCTCCTCTACTTGAAACCCAACCCTTTGTTCCAGTCAAATGCTGAGCTTTTGAATTAGCTCGCTCCATAGCGCTGTTTTGACGCTCGTCGTGCTGGCAGGAGCACATTAACGGGATCTGCGTGTACGAGACTTCCATACACAGAGGAAGCCAATGTGCGCTGATGTGTGTCACTCTGGCCGCTTGAGAGTCAAGTTCTTCTTTCAGCCATGAGACGGCTTGGCTGTGCTCGTCAGCAGGTCTCGCTGTCAACACGGTGCTGGTCATGCAGAACACTCTGACCTTGTTTGCCTGAATTAGACTTTGTAGTTGAGCTGAAAAGCTGATATGTGTTGTGACAAAGGTGCAACCCCCACCACATGTAATCCTGATCTTGTCATTGTCTTTTAATAGGCAGTTTTTCATTCCTTAGTAAAGTAGAGGGCATGTTTGTGTTTTTTTTTTACTATTTTGGGTTGAGACCTTCTTTCAGTATGTCATTTATTTTAATCCCCTGAAGCTGGTACAGTGTGTCCCCTCATTCTATCTGTGCTAATATGACAAATCACAATGTGATTAAGTAAAAGAATTGTGTTAATGCACAAATTTATCATCGCACAGCTTAAAAGCCAAATGTTTTCCTCTATGTGCTGCATGGTGCAGTAGGATGCACATGGATAATCCTGTGATGGAGGATGCGAGAGCAACCCCCACATGCAGCCATCTACATGATAATGTATCACACATACTTCTGGGAAGAGTTTATTGACAGGGGAGGAAGGCCGTGTGGGCGGGTCGTAAACATTTCACGTTGGATATCAGATCTGGTGGGACAGAGCAGCCTGTGTGTGAGTGTGTGAGTGTGCGTGCGTGCGCCCATCTGCGCGCTTGTCGATGCACGAGCAACAGCGCACGGGGGTTGTTGTGCGAGAGTCTGAGTGTGTGGGACATGTGTGGGCGTGTGTGTGTGTGTGGGTGAGCAGCATTCCTATCTGTCAAAGTCACCCGTGGGCCGCCCTCTGCCTCGGGAGAAAAATGAACCGTGCCCGACGCGCTCATCCTGCTGCTGTTGTTCTCCTGCTAGCGTTTCCTCCTGATTCACCCCCGAGTGGCTGCGAGTGGGACAGACACACCTTGTTGGTTGGCCATCACAACTATTACACACCGGAAGCTGACACATACAGATGCCTGCATTCTTTGCATGCTGACACAAACTGTACAGATGAATGTTTGTAGAACACACAACCGCTGTTTCTATTTCACAAACAGGTGCGAGGGTGGCTATTAAACAATCGGGTAGTAGTACTCATACAAACATGCACCGACACAAACACACGGCAGACAAAAGGATGAGGGCGCAAGGTGCAAGTTAGGTCAACATCCCACATGTTTGACGTCAGGCACGGCATCACTTTTTGTCCTGACTCCCAGGAAACTATTAAGATTGGTCAACCGCATATCTGACACATAGCAAGGAAGTAGAATGTGGAACCAAAACAAAATCTCATGTTATAAAGAAATAATGCGTGCAGACTGTGCTGATATGGACTGACCCGCTCTGACCCCACTCTGTTCTTGGTTTTAACTACGCGAGGTCCAGATCTTTATGTATCTCTGATTTGATTTGCATGTTATCTTTCAGACAGTATTGACTGCAGCTCGCGTGTCTGTTTCAGTCGGTGGATAAAGTTTCTGAATTATTAGGAAGCTCAGCCATTTGAATGGCGGACACGGGCAGAATGGACTTGTGAATGCAGACTCATGTTCAATCTCAGTGGGATGTTAATGTACATTCAGACAAATAAGGGCACTTACGCTTAATGACTATGACTCAGAGTTCAACATAAAAGATATTATGAAATAAAAGCAGGATACTGTATTTCAAAATGTCCTTTTTCTTAAGCTCATGTTATTTCACAATGCTGTTTTTTTCTCCCCCAGAATGACTTTTGACACTTTTCATCACAGTCTTTGTTGGTCAGTAATCAGGGCAGAGACAGCCTCAGCCAATCACTGGCTCAATGTTCAGTCTCAATGTCACAGATCTCATATGACACATTGCTACATGACACATGCAGTTATGCACCATATGTTTCATGTGCAGAATAGTATAAATTCACGTACGTCAATCCTGGCAATGGATATAACATATTCAGAGAAACATGTCAAGACCTGAGTCACAGGTCTTCCCATGTGCAAACCGGCATGTGAAAGCTTGAAATGTGACACATATCAAAAATAATGTAATAGAAATACAGCTAATGTAATCAGAATTCGGGCGTTGCCTGAAATTCTGTTATTAACACACTTCAAATTGTTGAGACAGTGTTTCCTCAATTTTTAATTTCTCAATGTTTTTAACGTATGTGTGTGTGTGACTGTGTGTGAGTATGCGTGGGAAAAGGGGAGGTGTTTTATGTTTTATGTAAAGCACCTTGGGCTGCTTTTCTGTGCATTAGAAGTATGAATAAAGTTTGTTTGATTGATTGATTAATAAGCAGAAATTTCCAAATTAAAAAAAAAAGGTTTAAAGGGATAGTTCACCCAAAATTCAAATTTCAATCATTATCTACTCATCCTCATGTCGACTAAGAGCTGTGAGAATTTTCAGAGTCCTCCGTTCCTTCTCTGAGTTACGGGGGGTCCGCGCAGCAGTATTTGTCCATATAATGGTTGTCAATGGACACCAGGTTTCTTTGTCCAAAAAGACACACCAAAAACCATTCAAATACCTCCATACTGCTCGTCTGTAATGTCCCTCTTGTATTGAAGCCCCGACACGAGAAATTGTTCGGAAAAAGTTAAATGAGTCTATATTTTAAGCTTGTTTGTAGCAGAAGCTCCCAGTGTCTCAGTTCACTGCTCTTCCTGTGTCAGTGCAAATCTCACGTGACGAGCAGTATGGAGGTATTTGGATGTTTTTTGGTGTGTCTTTTTGGACAAAGAAACCTGGTGTCCATTGACAACCATTATATGGACAAATACTGCTGCGCGGACCCCCCCGTAACTCAGAGAAGGAACGGAGGACTCTGAAAATTCTCACAGCTCTTAGTCGACATGAGGGTTAGTAGATGAGTGAAATTTGAATTTTGGGTGAACTATCCCTTTAATAAGCAGAAATTTCCCAATTATAAAAAAGGTTTAATTTTTTTCTGTGTTCCCGAGAAATGAATAGTTCTTGATTCAATTTGCTGTTACTTAGTTGGTAGGAAGTGTCCTATAAACATACATGCTTGAAGTAACCTGGTCATAGTAGAAGCAAACGTGGAGTGGGACGAGTGTTAAATGTTGGGATGGAGTGCAATAGCACCCAAGATACAGTGTAGGATAAAAAAAGAATCTTCAGAGAGAAGAGGGGTGATGAGTTGAGTGGGAGTGGGAAGGATTTCACTGTGGACAGGGCCTCTGATCCCACACCTGCAGAAGGAGCCCTGTTTGAAGTGGCTTCTCGCTCACCCCGTCGGCTCACAGCACAGATGACTGATGACACATCTCCAGCTCTACAGCTTTACGCGCCGGAGCAGACAACGCGCCAGATAGAGTGTCAGAGGCACGGCTTGAGAAACAAAAGTGAGAGAAAATGTGCAAAAAACGTGCAATGACGGGACAAGAAAAGAAAAGTGTCACTCCAGACTATGATTCAGTCACGCTCACACTTTACAGTAGCTTCTGAACATATAATACGAGCCAGGAACATTTCGACCAGATCCCCAATTCCAATACGGCGAGTCACGACATTCCTTTGAATTTAGTCATCAAAACTTTGAAATGAAACTTTACAGGAAGCAGTTTACTTCATCTCCCAAATGAAGATACGTCAACTGATAAATGAATAATGTCAACATCATTTTGAGTACTCATTGTCAAGTTTATGTTTTTCAGTGATTCCTGAGCGAGTGAGTGAGTGAGTGGTGACTAAGCACAAGAACCGCCCTGGACTGAGTAGCACCCAGAGGCAAAAACATTTCACAATCAAGCTCACTGAGTTCATTCTGTACGGTTAGTGCATTCGTCATACGGCTGAATATATGTTCTGTGTGTGTCACTGATGACTAACATTATATGTTGCTTCTCTGTTGTTTCTGTATGGCATTTTGAACATGCTCATTATCCCATCTTCGCTCAACACATTCCTAATAATTAATTAGCTGTACTTTGTGTTATCCAGTGTGTAATCATCATGCCAGTCCTCATACTTTGGCATGAGACTGTTTTTAAACAATAGTATATTCGTCATTGTGGTTCCATCAACCATATCACTATTATGTAACAGCTGTGACTTGTTGCTGTTTTGAAGTTGCACAGTTGTATTCTAATGATGAGGAGGTAATTACTTGACTTGCTTTTTTGGTCAAAGGAACTTGGTGAGAGGACTGATACCTCATGTTTGTTACTAAAGCTGCAGCCACAATGCACTTAAAGGGATAGTTCACCCAAAATTCAAATTTCACTCATTATCTACTCGCCCTCATGTCGACTAAGAGCTGTGAGAATTTTCAGAGTCCTCTGTTCCTTCTCTGAGTTACGGGGGGGTTCGTGCAGCAGTATTTGTCCATATAATGGTTGTCAATGGACACCAGGTTTCTTTGTCCAAAAAGACACACCAAAAAACATCCAAATACCTCCATACTGCTCGTCTGTAATGTCCCTCTTGTATTGAAGCCCCGATATGAGAAATTGAAACCCTTGACATGAGGGTGAGTAGATTATGAGTGAAATTTGAATTTTGGGTGAACTATCCCTTTAACTTAGCAGAATACAATGAAACAGCCACCCTGTCTTTATTCAAAGCTCAATGACATGAACTATTTTGTTTGTTTAATTTAAAAAAGTTATGGGTTTTTATAAAGAGTTACAAGTTGGATCATTTCTGGCGCGGGTACAGTGACTTCTAGGAGTTTAGTCATTTTATTGAACAGTGAGTGTTGAATTTCTAAGATGTGCAATTTTCTTTCTTTTTTTAAACCTTTTTTTAAAGAGCAAGTTTCCAGTTGTTTCCCTGTTTTTCAGTCTTTGAACTAAGCTGAGTTAATGTGCTGTCTATATTGATGTAAATCGCTTGGCAAAAAAGCAAATAGTGTGGTTCTGAAAATACCTAGGTGTTAAAAATGCAACATCTATAATTGAAACCAATAGTTCTCACTCAGTATAATAGTAATGCGAATCATCACACTGTTATTTGTGCTTTCACATGAACACTGTGAGAATATGATAAGCTGTTGAGGCATATAGGCCAGTACGCCTGCAACAGGATAGTTTACACTGCTTTCCATATTCTGTCCATGTGCAGTGAAGCGTTTTGTCATATTCATAGCCTCGCTTGTGTTGTGGCGCTGGATGACTCATAAGACACTAGTGCTGCACTGAACTCCCAAACCCCCAGACCCAAACCCGGGTCTGTTAACCACTTACTGCACAGCCAGCCTGATCCCAGTGGTGTAAATCCAACACCCTGACAAAGTGGACCTGATAATTGCTGCCTTTTCCACAGCCAGTCTTGCTCACGCTAAAAAAGCCCCACAATAGGACTCAACCTGGAACTGGGCTGAATGTGCTAAATAAGCTAATGAAATCCGCCCACAGGACACAAGCCGGGCACGATAAGAACCTTTCTAGCTGTGAAACTCGGCCACGCTGGGAGGGTGTTAGCGCTATCTGTTTGTTTATTTGTCTGTTTGACAGCCCACGGCGTAGCGCCAGAGGAACTGGTGGTCCGACAAAGGTTAGGTGTCAGCCTGGAGTGTATAAAATAGAAGAGAGCAGAAACAAGTGTGTGCGTGTGAGAAAGAGAGAGAGGGAGAGAGTCGGGAAAAAATAGGAGCGAGAGAGAGAGAGAGAGTGGAGGAGAGAGAGACTCAGGGCAGGAAGTGTGGGTGGGTGGGTAGGTGGTTTTGGCAATGCAGAATGGACTTCTTGCGTATTACTTCTGGTAAAACAAAGATATGACTTTTGCAATGGCTCTACCCATTCACGGAGTAGCGCGAGTTGTAAAGAAACGTTGCTCTTGAAGGTCAACGCGTGTTGAGGGGACACCAAATCGGTTTAAGAGCAACACGTTGTGATGTGCACCAGTACTTCCAGCACTTTTACACTGGAAGAAAACATAGGAGATAATAGCAGTGTGTGTGTGTGTGTGTACAGTACGCAGTGATGAATACCAGATGCAGGCATTTCCTTTGTTGGTGCAAGCAAGTTCAGAACTTGCCAAATCACCCTGCTCTCATCCCACACGGTCGAATACTTCCACACACACACACACCCACACTCCTGAATCCCTGCCCACTAATCCTCCACCAGGCTTAGGGGTAGCTGAGGCTGTGGGCTAATTCAATCTTGGCTGGTGCTGGTGTTTTACATCTCTTCTGTTGTCTTTCTGTTCTCCACCCTTGGTCCTTGCACTCTCGCTCTTGCTTAATTTGTTTTTTCCCTCTATCTCTCGTTCTGCTCTTAACCCCCACTTCTTGGACTGTTGAATCTTCTTTTTTTAACTTTTTTTTTTTGCTTGCTTTCACACTCTCCCGTTGTCTTCTTTGCAGCAGCTTATTTGCTCCTCACAGCAGCTCTTTGCTCTACAGTTGACATGCAGTAATCTAATCACTGATAGCGAAGGTCATTACAGGTCACATGACCGGGTTGGCCGGCTGTGCAGAGAGTTGATCTCATCTGTGACGTCGGCCCAGAGAAGTGCGCAGCAGCCATCTCCCTATCATATTCTTAAAATAGCGCCCTGTCCCCACTGACGACGTCATCCGTTCCCGTCTCCCTCTGGCCCCGCTCTCCCCTTCCCCCCCCCCCTTTGCTCTCCTTTTTCCACCCCCTCCTCCTCTCCTAACTTTCCAGCCTGGCCCGCCTTTTCCCCACTGTCTCTGCCATCCCTATGTTTGCAGTTCACGGTATCAGCAGTTATGTCACAAAAGAGAGTTTGTCGAACTTTATGCAGATTTGCTCTCGAGCAAACAGCTCTTTCTAGTGATGCATGTTCAATAAGGAAAACCACCATTCAGGGTTTCTTCGGAAAAATAATGCAAACAATATAATGCAAATGACCAGTGCCTCGCTCAGCATGCCGCTTCCCCAGCACTGGAAAAAATAATCAAGAATTTCATCAAAATCAATGACATGCCACCGCCATTTCTGGGAAGAGGAGCACTTGGATGCTGAAAAAAGAATGCCACCGATGACGTGTGGTTAAATATTTACTGTGTATGGGTGGACTATGGTGAGTCACAAAGGGAAAGCTGCACTGACCCTCTGTACTGTATCTATATAACTAATGATCAAAGGCAAGGCTTTAATTGAACCCAGTCCACGAGCGGAGCAGTATTTGTTCCGTTGTGACAGCTCCGCCGGTCACGCAGCGAGGGATCCTGTTGCACTCCGACACAGAGCGGAAACTGTCATGTGCAGACGAAACTAGGAAGTGATTTCAAAAGCTGTAAAAACCCACAAATGTTAAGAGTTTCACTGAGACAAATAAAGTTGTGACGGAGCAGTTATAAAAAGATGACTAAGCACTTTTTTTTATTTATTCAAGTGTCATTGTTCTTCTTCCCAGATGTAGGCCAGGGTAACTGACACGTACATTTTTTTCCTGAGTTGTGTTGGTGGATGATAAGGAATGAGACAAAGACAACTGGGGGTTTTACTCAATAAACCTTGCGTAACCCGGTTGAAACTTAAGGCAGCGACAGTTGAACGGGCAGCTTCAGTGTCACGACGTAGATTGTATTTTGGCACTTCCTACCACAGCAGTCCAACTACTACAGAAGAATGACTGTCGACAGAATGTACGTCATCGTGTTACGCGGTAGTAGCCCTCAGCTGCTGCTGCTGCTTAAAGTGCCTGATAATATCAGTGCAGCAACTTGTCATGACCAGGTTTCTACAGGCAAGCCTTTTCTTCGCAGAGCCTGACACCACCTCTGCATGACTGCCGTTTACCACCTTCTATCTCCTATTACGTCAATAAATCAGAATACATTACTTGTTCACTGTAAAGATACACTTACAGTCTCCCAGTGAAAGCTATTTTCCCACCTACCAGCAACAATTTTACGACTTATTCAATATTTTACATTATTCATGAAAAAAGTTTACCGTAAATTATAAATACACAATTCATTTAAATGCTGACAAAACAACAGTTATACCAGTGCACATTGCGGCAACTTCTCGTGACCCGATTTCTGCATGCAGATCTTTGGAAGAGAACAAAAAAGAGCAGAAGACCACATGAGATTTGTGCATATATTTGGGTGTTTTTAGTCATGCATGGCTTTAGGAGTGGCAGTGTCATAGAGTGATAAATATCCAAATATTAGGCATGTTGGAACTGCCATATAATAGCTTTAATAGCAACAGTGTGCCAAAGGAGGATTACCTTGATTTGCGTTACCCTCTATAATAGTTGGCTGACACTTGGGCTTTGGACACGACAACAAACAGGCCTCATAAGCTTATTCTCTGTTTGTCATCCTCTTCCTGTCTCTCAACGTCACGCTGGTCACAACCTTCATCAACATGCCTGAAGCTCTGAATTATAAACCAGATGATAACTAACCTCACCTCGCTTGCTCCAACAGGCTCTAGCCCTGTCTATGTTTAGTCATGTCTATTCTCTCTATTTGATGTTACTTGATACAGCCAGTCGGCCCACTATGAGTTCATGGTTAATTAGTCAGTTGTGTCTATTTATACTAGGCTGACATGTCTGGTGTTGACTGCTTTTTAAGGACGTGTTTATCCAGTATTCATCAGTGTTGCACAAAATTAAGACTGTGGATGGTAGAAAAAAAAATGATACCATCGGACACATTTGTCAGTGGGTTGGTTGTAAAGTGCCAAGTTCAGAGGGAGTTTAAAGGCTAATTTGAGACTACAAATGGGTGTGGAGGAAGTAATTCGCTGGTACTCGCTATATATCATGATAATTTAGAATATTCTGTCAGACAATATCATCAACAGATCAGGTTAATTCACTTTGATCTTTGTGCATGTGAAAAGTCTGTATGAGTCCAGATATAATAAAGTCTCTTCACAAAGGACTTTTATGATCTTTGTTGAAACCATGACTAAGATCATTCACATTTTCCAAGACTTTGACTCTCTGGCACTGTGGTTATAAATACATTTTGTAGCTTCCCTCCCTCCTCCTCCGTGACACTTTTACTGTCCGTGTTCACTGTGACGCCAATAACAGTGAATATGATTCTTGACCTGTGAATTGTTGCCGCTGAGTAGACTAATCATTACATTTTAATCATATTACAACAGTTCGGCTCCATCCACATCTGCTCAGTTGTCAAATGTGCTGATGCTATATTTCTTGCCTTAGTGCAGTTATTTGAATTTTGTGCTTAATTTTACAACTGTGTGCTGATTAAACATTAGGGCCATTGACCAGATCCTGTAGCCTATGTAGTGCTTCTATAGTGAAATCCATCTATCTGACCTTTTCAGAGTCATTTCAAAGTACTTTGGCTTTCTATTTGGAGTCATGGAACAATCCCACCTCCTCAGCTTCCACGTGAGGAAACAGTCAGTACCTGCATTCAGGGGATGTCTGGCCTGGGCTCAGCTCACGCAAAACACCAGCTCATGCAATAAGAGCTACTGGCTACAAGGACTATATGTTACAACAATCAAAGGCAGGGCGACGTGGGCTACTGGTAAAACGGAGCTCTGCAGTCTAAAGGGGCCTTGTGTGCAATGCCATACTCTGAACATATGATTAATCACTCATCTTCTCATCATAACAGGAGGAAAAATATCTATTTATACATCATCATCATTATTAGCTCAATTGTCGGACCCTATATACACCCACCAGACATACTGTAGATGCTGTTGAGGACCATCAACACGAGGACCTCAGACTTGCCTGAGCCGGCCCATACATGCATGGGAGTTATTTATGCCTCCTTTGGGTGTCCTAAGTGGAAACTACGGTAGCTTGTTGGCATATTTTCCTACAGCGCTTCAGCGGAGAGTCTTGTGACTATGAAAGCACAATGAGTTGTCAGTCACTGTGGGTAAAGTGAGCGTCACCCAGCGCAGCAGGATTAGCTGGACTGGTGAAGGTTCAAGGGGAGCACGTTTCCACCAGTCATCTCGGAAAGCATGCCACATGCAGTTTCATTTCTGTAATTGGTTGTCTTGTTGTTTCTCTAATTTAAAGTTCACGCTGACATGAACAGTTTGGAAGGTGTTTGAAGGTGATACGCTTCACTTCCCCATTTCATTTAGTATCGTATAATTTGACCAAAATATATGGGTTTCGTGTTTACAGTGAGGGACTAAGAATGGACATTTCTACATGTAAGGATGTTGTTTTTTTTATTCATACAATCTGAAAAGTGGTGACTTTCTCAATGCACAAGCCGTAACATGTATGCAGGCAAATAAATGTAAATATATGTCAAAGTTCAACTTATGACTCAGCAGAGTGTCAATTCTTCACATGCCACAAGCGTGTTAACATCGGACTGTGTCACTGCTGTTTCACCAGAAAGAAGGGTAAGTTATCTTGCGAAGTGACTTCAAAATAGACGTAGTTTTTAATCATTTTGTCAGGAAATGTGACATCATCATCTGAAGAAAGTCGATTTGAAGAAATTCTGTTTTCAGTTGGAAAGTTTCAAAACAGCACAGGTGGCAGAACCGAAACAATGACATGAAGGTTTCTACCCAGCTTTAGAGGAAGCGAAGGAAACCCTGAGGTGCTCCTATGGTGCTATTTACACTCGGCCTCAATTCCTCTTTTGGCACGATGTGGTTCTGCACACGCACAGAGAGCAAGAGAAAGATACAGACACACATGCATGCACGGGCATATAACAGGGCCCTCACCTGTTCAAAACATGCAATTAAAAGGGCAACAAACAACCAACTGCACTTTCATGATTGGTGCGTGTGTGTTCGTGTCCTCTCAAGTGTGAATGTGTCATCACGTGCCTCGGTAGATCTAGGAGTTGTTTTGGAAAAAGAGTACACAGCAGCTCAGACTAGAGGAAAACGTATGCCATAAAAAAAAAAAACCCTGGGCCTTAAAGACAGACCACATGATGGGACCGTCTGATCTGAGCAGAAGAGAGGGGAAAGAGTGCGCGATCTGTGGGACAGGAAAATTGCAATCATCCCAGGGATGACTAACACTGCAAACGGATAGTGGAGCGAATCAGACGTCATCTGCGCTGAGGGATCAGTGTTTGCTCCCTTGTTTGGAACGAGTCAAGTGTCTGCATCGGGATTAGTGGCATGCATACTACTGTTAGCTCTGGCTCACAGTCGTCGGCTCAGATGGCGACCTCCCCCCTCCGCCACCCCCCATATCATGGCTCTTACATGAACTATTACACAGGTGGCAAGTGTACCACCTGTCTGCCATGGCAATTAATCACTGTGGGACAATTAGGCTGCTAGATCACACAACAGGAAAGTTTCCCAACCTTTCTAATCAGACGTAGCCCTCTAGCTCTGACACCACTGACCCATTTCTTTCATCAATTTCTGTTTCTTTCTTTTTACTGTGAATTATTATTTGTCCACCATTCCAGCCAATCACTTTTAACTACCCTACATGCTTGCTGACTATACTCTCAGGCAGAAAGTGTTCAATTGTTGCTGGAATATTATGTAATTTCCTGCATTTTTTAATACACATATACACCCATATTGTGTAGCAACAGATTTATGCTGCTCTTGTGCTATTTTTTAGGCAGACTTTTACTTCAGAGAAACAAGCTTGTAAAGAATTGTAAAGCTAGACTGAAGTTGAGCCGGCTCACAGGTTTCTTATCTGTGCATATTGTCAACACGGGTATGAAAAGCCGTGCTGCTCTCATCACACTTCCTTGAACAGCACCAGTGCCCTGACGTGGCTCTACATTGTCTTGTCCTTATATACGGTGTTCTTTTTCGAATCTTCCCTATCTGTCAATACCTATCTTTGTTTCCAAATCTCCTCCCTTTCGCAGGCACTCACACCTACCCATGTTGTACTGTACACACAGGTCGGGTCCCACCCTGTTATTGCACTCATTTGAACCCTGTTAGCATGTGACGCCACCAGCTAGAATGCCAAACAGCTACAAATCCCATTGTCAGCAGCTACTGGGGAGAGATGGATATTTTACACATCTGTACCAGCCAAACCAAGCTGCATATTATCCTCATATTCTTTCACAATCACATGCACAGCCTTCACTCATTTTCTTTATACAGTTTTTTCTTTAAGGGAAGATTTAATTCTGCTCGCATCGCTTTTTGTCGACAGCTATTGCATCCTTTAGATTACATTTATCCATCTTGCTGTCAAAATGTGCATGAAACCATTCAGATCTGCTAATTAAGGCCTTGAATTTACAATAAAAATGAAGAGTGGATGTTTTTCTTTGGTGATTTGTAATTGAGTGAAGATTATCAAAGCACATGCAAAACTGGAAACCAATCGGGGATATGGAATAACTCCAAACTCAATTTAAGCAAATCTGCAGCGTGTTTGTTGCTGCTTATGTAAATGTGCCCCACCTGTGCTGCTTCTAGGAAATAAAAGAGCAACACTGAAGACTACATGGAGCTTTTTGTAGCTCTTTGGTGTTTTTTCCATTATGACCTAGGTTTACAAGAAGATGTCACAAACGAGGACAGCTTAAGATTTCATGGCTGCATAAACATAAATATATACACATATCGGGTTATTATGTGGATGTAGACCGTGTTGGTGGTAGATGCCGCCATAGGTGCCTTTTGTGGTCATTTTTGTACCTGCATTCCCGTGAATCAGCTGCTCATTTGTAAGTGAATATGCATAGACACACAAGGACGGAAAAGCACTCTTCCCCTCTCCCACAAAAACACTGCAATGATTACCTGCCTTGCCACTCAGGGGCCATTTGCTCTTACCACAAAGCTGATTATCTCACCCCTACAGCAGGCTGTATTTGCAGCTTTGCGATTTTCTCCCAAATGCCCACACTGCTATTTGTAGAAATGTTACCTAGCTGGCACAGGCTGAAATATGTTTGTGTTTGTGTGGATGTTTTGCGTCTGGTTGAGTGTTTGCGGCAGTGCCTGGTGTTGTGTGTGTGTGCGGTGTGTGCGTTTGACAGGTGGGTGGGTGTTTTGTGTGGAATGGAAGGGCTGTAAGAATGGAGGGATGGATGACACAAACAGGGCAGAGTGGTGGGAGGCTGGTGTCAGGGCCCTACTCCCACTATCAGGCTGGATGCAGTATCTGACAGCTGACTGAGAGTCTGCAGGCCCCCTCTTTACACAGTCCCACCAAAAGGTCAGTACTTCAATCAGCTCTGCTCTCTGGATGCCGCTCTTTCGCTCGTACTACTGCAGAGCCTCCATTCGTCCCCCTTGATGCATACTTAGCCGTGCTTGACCATATCTCACAGGGGGGAAATGCAGTCTTCACACACAAGAAAGCGGCCGCCAGAACACCTCTGTGTATCTGCACCGCATAACATCTACATTACAGTAAAATTCCACGACAGATGATTATGCACGCTGGTAGGGATGCACCGATATGAAAATTTTGGCCGATACCGATATCCGATATGAATTTTTCTGTTATGGCCGATAACCGATATTTACAGATATCGATATGTGTTGGGGTTTTTTTAAGTTTCTGAGATAAATTTTTGTACAGACTGAAAATCATGCAAACTGAATTTCTGAATGTCTTCCTTTATTTTCAGAATGTATTTTACTGCCAAATAACAAGGTTGCAGGCTACCATCCTTCTCGCATTACCTCAACTTTGCAGGTGTTGCAGGTGCATATATTTTAAACATCGGGCCGATACCGATATGTTAAAAAATGACTAACATCGGCCGATACCGATATTAATGCCGATATATCATGCATCCCTACACGCTGGACGATATGTAATTCTTACTGCACTTTGGTGTATGGAAAATTGCCATCCCCAAAAATCATTGCTGGCTCTGAACTCGAAGCGTAAAAAAACTTTCGATATCCTGCAGCCTACCGCCTGCCACTGGAAAATATTCTTTGATCAATAAAATATCGTTTAACGTAACGAGACAGTACGGCACGGGCAAAAAACAGGACAAACAAGATAAACAGATTGGGCGCAGTGATTGTTTTTCCCCAGAGTTATCAAATCAAAACATTACGTTACTTCAGGTGAATGAGTAATCTGTAGTGTAATCTTTGTGTCATTTATTTAAAAGTATGTGTATCTTGATGCGTTTTTTTTCGTGAGTCACGGCACCTGGCTAAAAATCTGATTACTCTCTCATAATGTGTCATCTGTCACTCCCCCGTTTTATGCGTAACTCTCTTATTATTCACCTATTACACTGTTTTATTTTTTCATAGCCGTGCCTGATAAATTAACAGGTTCCCCGATGCTGTCAGCGGCATGAATTATCATTAACATGAGGAGCGAAATGTCAATGGGGGTGCATGTGAAGTATGTCCCATGATTTCACGAGGCTAATAAGAGCATTGATATTAAAGAGATGAAGAGGGTTTCAGTTTCAGTATCTACTGAGAGACTCTCATCTGTGTTTCAAGTCTGATGAGGTTAAAGTCACTCCATATCCCTGCCCATATAGCCGGTGACTAAGCCTGTATGAAGACACTCTGAAACCACACAGGAAAATATCACGCTGCCTCATAGCCAGCGTGTGTCATGTTGGATCCTCTGCCAGTATATGCGACATAAAGAAAATCGTGTGCCTCCATTCTTTCCATTGGCCGCATGATTAATTTTACTGCCCACCACTTGACTGTGAGGTCTTGCCCTCACTCTGACAGATGCTTGGGCACAAGCCGAGCTACGCCCTATAGATGCGAGCTCAGTTCTCTAGTTGATTTGAATTATGTTTTATTCACTGTGTCTTCTAAACTATGGGCTATTTGAACATTCAGTAAATGATATATTAATATAGTGGCACAACGTGACAGCATTAGATTTTATTTTTTATTAGAGACAAAACAATTATTCAACTTGTCAATAATTAGATCATCAGAGAAGCAATCTATTTTAATAATGAATTAATTGTCAAAGTGATTTATCATGTTGTAAGCCATGCTAGCAGCTCTGAGGCTGTGCTAAATGCTAACATGTTGATGTAGCCTAGTCTAAAGCCATTAGCGCATTAGCTAATTAGCCCTCGACACAAAGCACAGCTGAGGCTGAAAGCGATATCATTAGTTTCACAGGTGTAAATGGCGCAGCCAGAATGCACAGCATCCGTGGATTTTTGGATAAGGCTCAAATCAATACCTCAGTCGGTACACTCATATAGTACTCAGTGTTCTTGGAATAGCGCCCAAATTTCAACACAGTGTTGTGTCCCAAATCAAACACTGCTGTTGTGCACTCAAGGGAAATGATGATCCCAACAGGTGAGCGCCTGCCAGCTGTTTGGCTCGCTCGATTTCAAAATCAAGGTTTGACTTTCCTGTGTGTGTCATGCAACGTGGTAATTCAAGAACAATTCAGGCAAATGGATGATGCAGGGACAGACAGAACTACTGCAAAACTGGAGCAATTAAAAAGAAAATATTCAGAATCCTTCTTTTAGACATAAAATATTAGGAAATTATAGCCCCAAGCTGAATTTGTCCGGAATTGTCCTTTAAGGCACTATCAGCAAAAACATCTGTCCTTCTTCATGTTACATATGATATTATAATATATAATTAATATATAATAATAAAGTCAACTGAGGCGAGAATATGACAAGCACAAAATATCAATATGACAATCACAAAATGCCAAGTGTGAGTATGAAAATATGCAAGTTGAGACACAGTAATGACCTATTTACCTACATGAATGATCTTTAAGACCATTTATAGTGGTATTTGTTAATTGGAGCCTTGGAGTTTCTAACCAACTATTACACCCAAAATTGATAAATGGCACAACCATTAAATTGAACATCATAATTGTTGATGATTCATTTTTGCGTAGCTCAACGAATTGTTTTCACGCTATGCCGTTCCAAGCGCTTAAAATTACTCAGCTGCCGGCAACACCAAAGGCACTCATAGCTGTGGCTTCTTTTCAAACCGAAATCTCACAGAAGAATACACGGCTCTACTATCATTTCGGAGCTGGCATCATTTATATAAGATGACTCACACGGGCTTGTCTCCTTTATTCTCGCCTCAGTTGACTCAGTAGAGACTGTATAGCCCAGTGAGTCCTCACAAAGCTGGGAGCTGTGCTAAGTGCACCACTCAAAGATGACACCATGGACTGTCATAGTGTGTATCATGTTATTCTCTCCCAGGTGCAGTAGACAGCACAATCTTTTAATTACAGCGCAGGGACATCCATAGGAGATAATGTCGACCGTTACTTATTATCACAGGCCTCATCAGCCCTGCAAACTGAGTGGCTCTTGAGTAAGGGCTCTCAGTGGATAGTCATCGTCCATCAATTCACAGCACTTCCATATCAATGTACAGCACTTCAGCGCATTCATATCAGTGTTCAGCCCCTCAGTGCTCAGGCCAAGCTGTTCATTTATTTCTGAATGTAGTGACTTTTGACTAAAAATGCTTATGGTGCCAGTTTTAAAAAAAACTAAAACCGTACATGTCACAGACAAAAAGTCTAGTTCCTCAATTACAGTATCTCCTTTTTCAAAAAGGACTGGAACATCCTGCCCTCTCTACATGACTGCACACACACGGAGTGAACAGAGCGTGGCGGCGTGCACATGGAAAGCACATGGTCATTTTCTGCCATACCTCACGAGGAGAGTGGCATCTCAGTGCAGAGCAGAGGAGAATATTAAATAGAGCTCAGTTTCAACATTGCCTATAATAAATCTGAATTAATGAAGTGGTGGTTTTGACATGACTGTTTCATCTAGTCTGTCTGAAGTGTTACTCACTTGCATGTCTCCAGGCTCTGAGGCTGACTGATGAGTGAGTGTGAGTGTGGATTGTCAACAAGTGTGTGAGTGTGTGTGTGTCTGTGTGTGCACAGCGACGATGAGAAGGTTTTGATCAAACAGACAGACAGATTGGACAGGAGAACAGAGAGCAGGATGTGTGCGGGGTGTTGAGAACCTTTTTTTTTTTATTAATGGCTTCTGGCCTCAGTCACAGCTTGCAAGTCTGCACAGCACTTTTTTTTCCGGTGGAAAAAAAAAGGGATATTTAAACACTTTTGACATTTCTTAAACATGCTGTTATCTGGGTTCACTGATTATAGAGGTGTATCTGCTCGCTGTAATGATAGAAATAAGATTAATTTTCCTCTTCTGGCATGAAAAGTCAGCCCTTGATGTAGATGATGCTGCTATAAAAACCTATGAGCCGCGGTCTCACTGTGCACATCAAAGAGCATTTCTGTTGAAACACCGGTGCTTCCACTTGTTACAGGTCCTCAAGAGTTTTGACATTCAAAATAAACAGGTTGCGGTTTCTGCTCTGAAAAAGCTTCAAGAGGGCACGTGAATGAGGTCAGCGCCTTTTGGAGCGAGTCTAAGCTGTAACCTGCGGTTATGAAACAAGGAAAAAAAGGCCCAGTTTTCCACAGGATGGGCAGCAGAGGACTTTTCCTGGCCTGGTCACACAATCCTGAGGTCATCATTCATAACAAATAAGCGCTGCCAGCACAAAACCACGGCAGTGACCGAGAGATCCAAGTAACTTCAGCACTGTTACAGTAAACGTGACTAAGTTCTCACTAGTTGGAGACGCTGACACATTGCTCCGTAATGCAGAAAGAGGATCCTTATTGTAAGGAAATAGTTGAGCAGCAGAGGTTATGTGACAAATTCCTTCCCTTTAACTGTGGTTTGGTATAAAGTTCACTAAAAATCTGAATGTCTGAAATGCTTTGTTGTAAACTAGCTGATATGTGCTGCCCCCAAGTGGCAGAAGTATATACCACAAAAAAGAATGACATGCCCCCACTTTTCCACTCATGTTATATTTGCTTATTCAAAAAAATTCTGTTCTTTCTCTTGTTTTTCTATTTGTATTGTGTGTTATATGCCTGCTGTGGCAACACAGTAATAACCCAGCCCAATAATACAGTATGTTGTTTTGACTATTAGAACTATTAGACTATTAGAAATTGTTCAAATCGATTACATTCATCATAGCAGCAAAGACTGAAAGAAAACACAAATGTCACAATCAGGTAATTCCAAATAAATTTATTTTTTTCTTTTATCCACTGTACAAAGAAGCATGGAGTCTTCTGGACACTGATGTGACTGAGACTGGAGACATAGATGGACCATTGACTTCCATCAAAGAAACAGAAAAGATTACCTGGAGGGAGGAAAAATAACTGTTTGATATACACAGAACAACATTTTGTCTTTGTTTCCATTTTCTATAATGTTATTATCAACTAAGAACGGTCCTCCGTCAATACTCTAGTGTTGGATAAAACGCAGAAACAAGACTGGTGGAGCTGAACATGGTGCAGAAGCTGAGGTGCCGTACCACAGGTCTACTCCAGAGCCTTGACGATGGCCTCATTGGCTTCTATGCTGATCTGAACCGCTGCCCTTGCTGCCTCGTCAGATGTGCCTGCCAGTTCAGACTGGGCCTTCTCCAGGTTGGCCTTGGCAGCCTAAAAGCAGACAGAAAAAAAGACAATGTATAACAAGGGGATGCAATAAAGGAATGTGATTGATAACACTCATGATTCAGATTTTGTTTCAATTGAATATGATCATTTTAAACATCTTATGGTTGACATCTTTGATTATGCTGAACCAAATTACTGCCCCCGTGAAGAAGCTGAGGCAGAGAGCAATCTGAGACTTGAGGAATCGCTCCATTAGAAGTATCATCACTAAAAACACACATGGCCCCTCACCGTCCCAGCAGAAACTGACTCAAAGAAATGGAAAGGAGAGAAAAAAAAAAAGCCAAACTCCTGTGATCCTAAAAATGCTCGGCAGCTGACTGAAATGTAAGCAGCAGGCTGAGTGAAGCTGAAAAAGAATGAGTCAAAAGTGGGTAGAAAGACGAGCAGAGAAAATCCTCTCTGCCTCTTTGCTCTGAAAGCTCCATTTGTCACAGTAGCGATTAGAAAAGAGAAATGCCAAACATAGCTGGAAGTTAAAGGTCTCCCAGCAGGGATTTGACACATCTGCTATAACTCAACAGTGACTGACCTTTCCCTCCTTATTAACAGCGTGGGCCCATGTGCATTGTTACTGCAGAGTGGAAGGCGACAAGAGGGGCGGAGGAGGGGGTGCGGGTGTGAGGGGGGGGACAACTCATTTACTGCTATGAAGTCAACTTGACAGTGACACTGGCACTGCCCAAGGTCAAAGACAGACACCTCCACGGCAAGTGCATAATGACGCAGCCCAGTATTAACAAGACTGACATTTAAACAAGGACTCGATGGTGAGGTCCAACTGCAACACCGATCAGATGGATAATCATCGGCTGGGAGGTGCTCGTCTGCTCAGCAGATCAAAGTGAGAGGGGGAAGAAATCTAGTGTGGGTTTAAAGTATATTCTCCACTGTCAAAGATCATGTCCCTGCTGGGAGAAACGCCAGGGTGAACAATCAGTAATTATGCATGGCTCAACAAATTGGTTGTGGACACCCATCACGCAAATCTCATTAAAACATCACAGATCCATAAAGAATTGACAAACCCATACTAGTCTGACATTTTGAAGATATGATTTGTCAACTCTGAGTTGTCCACACTTGACGTTCAACAGTTTAAAGTAAAAGACTATAGCTCCAGTAACCTCACAGGCTGACTCTTAGAACCAACAACAAAAAGGTAAAAAAAAAATAAAATCAGACTTTAAATTTGAGCTAAAAAACTAGAGATACTTTCAAACTTAATGCCAAAAAACATACTTTGCATTATGTAAAAAAATGGAAATGGACTCTAACACCTTTTGAGCTAATATATAATGGATCAGCCTTGTTTTACACATACACACACAGACACCTAATAACACCTAAAAGAGAAATTCATTTTTGCTTGTCCACCTCCACAAGGAAGTAAATACTGTAGGATGACGGAGCTGCTCAAGGTTTAAATACTCAAGGACACCTGAGGTTCAAAGGTCATTGCTTATAAAGCAAAACGTAAAACTAATATCACCCACAGTGTGTTTTTAAATAAAGTGTCTCATTAAAGAGAGTGTGAGTAATTTAAATGCAAAGGATCAAAGTGAATAAACTGTAACCTAGAGCAGTGGTTCTCAGCCTTTTTTACATCAAGGACCCCTAAATTGACACAAATTAGACCACAGACCCCCATTGGACAAAATTTTCAAGCAAACACCAGAAATACACAAATATCTGTTCTGAAACTGAATAACGTTGCTTTTTTTGTACATTCAAATTAGGGCCAATGGCGTGAATTTTTGGATATATTATAGATTTAGCCATTTGATGGAAGAAGTGGTTAAAAAATGTCTCAAAAAAAGAAATTAAAAGAGTAAAAGATTTTCTACAAAAAAGTGGTAAAATTCTCAACAAACAAATAAAAAATAATAATAATACTCAAAAAAAAAAAGTGTAAGAATTTCAAAAAAAGTTGGGGACCCCCTTAAACCCTCTCAAGGACCGCACGTTGAGAACCACTGACCTAGAGGATGTGTGCTCAATAGGTAAAAAGTTCAATAGGTAAAAACAATTTCACAACTTACACTGACCATAACCAACAAATGAACATATAGAGGAAGAACGAGTACATTTTTTCTGACAGAGGGATCTCTTATGTTGCAGTATTGAGATGATTGATTATCAAGGTCTAAGTGTTCCGACAGGTTTCAAACAATGACCTTTGGCATTTTCATCTCAATAAGAATAGCGACAATAAAGATCATTAAAAACCATTAGACACTTTATAGAAAAAAGATCAATTTCACCATTAGCTCTCTAAATCATTACACAGGCCAAGTTCATGCAATTAGGATAACCTGAAGGATATATTCCAATATGATCAACTGACCCTGCATTAGATGCTATCTCTGTGAAATCTATGATCAATATATGCTACGGCTGTGACCGCAAGATGTTGATAGAAATTTTGAAATGTAATATATTTTGCGTTTGTTCATGTTCTAACCTACTTTTCTACAGAGAACTGTTCAAATGTAGCTGAAGTTTTTGTTGTGATGCTCTAGTACAGCGTGTTCTTACAGTTCCTTCCACACCATTTGTCTCAAATGGCTTTCACGGATGCTTTTTTCCAATTAAACTTTCAAGACATGGCTTCTCTTATTTAGTAAAAAACTACTCTAAACTTCTACCACTTTTCTGGATAAAAGTAGAATACAACAAACATTAATTCAGTAATGCAATACATTGGATAGCAATATGGATAAAATCTCACAGTGAATGGAATTTGCATGAGCAGTTAAAATGCATACAACTGTCTTGATGGAATAAATACTGAGAAGAAAAAAGAGAAACTGCATCTACGGTACATTGTAAATGGAATAAAGAGATATTCATGTCTAAGTTTGGTTATTCTAACCAAAAAATGATGAAAATACATGATAATATAGTGTATGCATGTATGACGGTGACATGAAGCTGTGATACTCACTGAAACATCCAGCTGGTCCAAGGGGACGGCCTCCTCAGCGAGCAGTTGCACTGAAGAATCAGCGTTGACTGTTACTGAGCCACTGCTCACTGCACATGTACACACACACACACAAAGAGTGTTACTACCTTCACTGGGTTGTGAAACGAATGATACAAATATTATAGTCTGCCAACATCCTGCCACACTCTCAAGAGCAGCTTAAGTTCAACTGTGGCATCAAACACTTTAAAAAAAATGGTACATTGCAGGTACTATGTTTGCTTTAAGAAAAAAAAAAGTGAGCACTGCTCTGAAAAGAGAGGAGGGATTTACCTGAGAAGCATCTTTAGAATTAGATTTCATATTACATGAATTTCCAAAGATTAATATCATGACAAATAGCCATATTAAACAAAGAGAATTATAATATTTCTCTTTGACACTACATTTATAACTTCTGTAAAATACAACTTGCTCGAACGTAAACAGACACAAAGATGCCACTGTTACCTGGTAAGTTTGTGCGTTTCGTCAAGAATCAACCAATCGGTTTTTTTTTACGGAAAGTCTTACCAAAGAATTTGGCAGCAGAGCCATCGTCACTGAAGACTGTGACAACACCTGGCCGGAGCACCTGCAGGGTGGGCACGTGGGCAGGGAGGATACCGAAGGCTCCAGTCAGTGTGGGCACATCGACCTGTTTCACACTGGCCTCTTTGAAAAACACCTGGGTGAACAGAGAAATGGACAGGTGATGACGAGTTGCATTTAATGACTAATGAACAGCCCTGCTATAGTTCAACGTTAACAAGCAATGGCACACAAAAAAAATTAGCTACTAGACTACACACAGCAGGTTTGAGTCTTTAATATGATATAACCACAGGAGCTCACTTAGTGGGAGGATAATCACTGACATGGACTTCAAGGTTAGAGATCCTTACAGTACACACATTGGTTTCACGGCGGTTTCACAGTCACACACGTCTGAAAGCATATACAAACTACAAATAGTAACTTAAATATCATGATGTCAGTTCAATAAATCTCTAATAGTGTCGTTTCACAAGTGCAAACTGACCCAATGTTCAAAGACAGTGAATGACAGCTAGGCATGTTTAGGTTAGCTAGCTAAGCTAAGCTAACTCCCTGCACCGCTAAATCAGACAATGTCCACACAGCACGCACGCATGCATCATCTATAATAACAACAGCAGTAATTACAGTAAACCCGTGCATTAGTACAAACTTGTTAAACGACCTAAAAGACAGAGTCTACTTGAACTATTACGATTGCTAGCTCACTCAGCTAGCCGAGGAGCTAGCTGGGCCCGACGAGCCTGGACCGAAACGTTAACATGTAGCTGGCTGTACCTGTGTCGGGGAGGCGAAAGTGAAGGACATCTGCGGGGCACCGGAGGCGGCCTCGGCGTAGGAGCGAGCGTGCCTCACCACGGGGAGAGCACGGCGGAGGAACCTTGCTGCCATCATGTCTGAAAATCGGTTTTAATTCAAGTACAAGTGAATGACAGAGACCACCAAGCCCTTGCGTGAAGGCAGTCAGTGTGCGCTCGGTAGGACAAGGACGTTCGTAACCTACCCACAAGGCTTTACGGCGACGCAAAGGATGCAGGGAAGTGTAGTCTTTTAATACACACTCACCGTGCAGAAATCTCCATACGTCGATCATAGACGCCGATGCGTGCAGGTAACTACGATAACACCAGTATAATATTTATTACTGTGTGGCATCTGCCATCATGTTAGCAATTTAGTTTTAATATAACATTTTTCCTACCGTGGATGTCAAATAGAAAACCTCTTTAAATTTTTTGCTGTTAAAAAAGAAAAGAAAAGAAAAGAAAACAGAAATGGCTGTGTTCACACAACCTAATTAAAAATAAACATTTTTTCCATACATTTATTATCAAGTCTGCTCGAGAAAGTTACTGCATATGAACCGACACTAGATGGCGCAAAAACCATTGTCATGTTTTTTGTCGCTCCACTTGACAGAGAACCCGCACTTTACAACAGAGAAACTCACTCCTGAGGCTACACCGCTTATTTTCTCCACTGCTACAGACCAGGAACTATATGGCCTAAATAATGTAGTTTTAAAAAGGTAAAACAAAAACAACAAACTTAAATAAAGTTCAATGTATTTTGCCATAGAGAAGTACATCAAACAGTGACTAGTTGAAAAGAGTGATAAATTACAGTGTGCTACTGATTGAGGTGTGTTCACTTGACACCGTGTGCAGCTGTGGGGGCTGACCCCAAGCATCTGGATCATGTTGAGAAACCCCTTCCAGTCAATCAGCTCTGCCTCACTCGTTGCGTCACGTGGTGTGCCTCTGACTGGGGTGGTGGGCGTGTCTTAAACAGTGGGGTTTCATTCATAAATACTTTTAGCTTTAAAAATCCACATTAAAGTGTTCACGGAAGAGTTTCCCGATATTGGCTTTGCCCCTCCACCCCTTCCTGGACCGGGCTGGTTGAGTAGGTGAGTCTTTCCGTCGCCTCATGCCTGCTTGCCTGCTTGCTTGCCTGCCTGTCTGTGCAGCCAATTCAAATCGTGAGCTTCCCTCTGTGTCGGTGTCACGGACTGATGAAAATCATGAGCGCCTGTGAATTATCAAGATGGTATATTTATTAACCTCGCCGCGCCGATCGGAGTAGGCTACAGCACAGCTGCTTTTCATCCATCAGCTTTTAAGTTTGCAACCGGCTTCATTTCACCACGCTGTGTGATGTGATCTAGTCTTTCAAAAAAAAGGGAAAGAAAAATGTATAAGCTAAACCTCCGTAAGGAAACAGCTGCCAGTAGCTGTGCTCATCATTTATTGCGGTAGCGAGCAATAAGAAGCGGGATGCTTTCTTTTGTGTTACCATAATAAACAAGTCATGATACCGCGTTCAACAAACAATGGACCATCATTGAGGCAATGATTGTAGCCTATAGGATGAAGTGTATAAGGCAGCCATAACGTATGTGTGATGACACAAATGCAGCTGGCATACAACGAAATGTTGTTCAGCATATGGCTGGATACGGCATTATTGGGACACCCATGTCTCACCATCTGTTCAGGCTACTAATCAATACAGCAATCTTCAGGGATTGCAACACCACACAAGTAAGCAGATGATTGGCTGACTAGATTTTTATATTATTTCATCAATATGTTTATTTTTCCCTCTGTTTTTTATACTTAGCTACCATAGTTATGTGTCAATTTCTTCCTTTATGAACACAGCAATTGATTGAAATTCTGTGTCATTCTATATCATTCCATATTTACTTTGATCATCGCAACTGAAACAGACTGTATAGGGTACCCTGCGTGTCTTTGATGTGCACTCTGTTGACTGCCAGCCCTTATGTAATGTAAAACTTATCCACACAAACAACTGAATAATTAAACAATCATTCTGCTGTATGTACGTTTGTTATCAGCCATGCAGCAGCAGCAGCAGCACTGCCGCCCTGTTGCTCCGAGGCCAGTGGGCCAGCCCTGAGGGGGAGACACTGCTGCTCGGGCTCAGTCGGCTGGGTGGGCTGGAGTGCTGAGGAGGATGCAGCAAGGGAGCTGAGGAGAGCCACAGCCTGACAGACGCACACACACACACACACACACACACACACACACATCCAGCTGCTGCTGCGCACTGCCCTCCGTCAGGGTAAGGCTACTTGGTGCTGGTAGAAAGCAGGATGTGGGTATAGTGATGCAAAGGAAAGCATTCTGGTCAGCGCCTGATGGTGTTTCCTGTAATAGTTTTCATGCTCGAACGGTAGATGCAGGGAATTTTAGACGGGGCTGGCGCTGGCAGCCAAGAGCTCAGCAGTAGCTTACAGGTTGTAGTGCTGCTGAAGTTGACTGCTGCAGTGGCTGGCAGGCGAGCAAGCAGTGCTGAGTGCTGCTGGCATGTTGCTTCTCCCCTGATGGGTGAGTAGATCTATCCAGGGTCCGTGTGTGTGTGCGCGGATGTGTGTGTAGGCGTTTGGTGCAGCAGCAGCAGCAGCAGTGGCAGAATTAATGGCTATGATCTGTAAGAGCGAAAGCATCATATCAGCAGACGTGGTGGAACTCAGTTGCTGTTTAGTAAGAGCTGGTGTTTCTCTCTTTGTGTTCATGTGCGCGTGTGTGCTTGTGTGTACTGTGCTGTGTGGGAGATCAATGGAGTCTTTGGACTGATGAGGAATTATGGGTGATGATTTACAGGCAAGATGCTAACATTTGCATCTTCCGTGGGATTCAGCGCATGCGTAGAAGCACACGCCGTACACACGCACATTATGTTTCTGCCTCTTCTTGCAGTCCTTCTGGGCTGTTTGAGATGCAATAAGGCTTTTCTGCTGCTATGTGCATTTTCTAAGATATTATATAAGTCTCCATTTGCTACGTATTAGTGGGATGCTACTGAAATGCATTATTCTGGGTATAAGGAGAAGTTTTGTTTTATGTTAAGATGCGCAGTATGTCTGGATTTCCTAAAGCAGATAATCCGCAGTATCTTTGGTGGTTAACTCTGTGATTTGATTAACAGCACCAGTAACAGTCATTTCCTCTGTGTGTTTGTGTGTGTGTGCATGTGTTATCTCTCAGGGGGACTCTCTAGTCGGCCTGGACCATGAGCAATGAGTCTACCGTCTGGAACATCCTACCAAAAAACTCCACAGTAAGTCTGCCTTTCACCACTGTCTTATTCCCCAACTTCCTGTGTGTGCGTGCTTGTACGTGTGTGTGTGTGTATCCAGCTCACCACCAGAACCATACTTTGCTTCATTTTCTTTTCAGGCCGATTGACTGGCTAATAGAGAACATCCTGACCTGGACCTGAAATAATTAAATCTCTGATCTAATCTCAGCTTTAATTTCCCCTCGCAGAGAAATTACAGAGTGACGTCAGACTCCAGCGCTCATTAACACTTGCTGTGCGTTCTCCATCGTAGAATTCAGCATCACAACCTACCTTTAAGATTTTCTTTGTTATGCTAAGAATTGACTTGACCATTTTATAAATTTAGTTATTTATTATTTATTCCCTGATTAAGTTTGGCATGGCTATCAGTGAGTCACTAACTGTTAGTCAAGGACTCATTTTGACAATGTATAGAAATACGTATCTGGTTTGGTAGCAGGTCATTTATGCAGCAAGTTACATGCATTTTGTGGATTTATGAGATTTTAAGATGGCTTATCTGCTTTCGATGAAAAATAATATATGTTGTATGTATGTTAAGTATTATTATTATGCAATGGTAACTATTGAGTACTGTCTATTGAGATGGAAATAATACAGATATTAGATGTTAAGTGCTGGTGCTGTTTGTGTGGTTAACCCACCCAGCTGCAGTCTTCCCAGTGAGACACCTTCCAAAGCTTAAGGTACACTCACTGTAGGCAGTTTAATAACCCTGGCACTTATTGATTAATTGCAGATTCATTTTAGGCAGGGCAACCAACCAGTGGGCTAAATCAATCTTTTGAGCTATGTGGTGTTACTGGAAGAGTATGAGATCTGCAAGTCTAGTCCACTGTTGAGGTGCCAGGCATTTCAAGTCATAAACCAAACATCTGTGAATCTCTTACACTGAACCTGCAAAGTGCACTCTTACTGTATGTGCAAATATGCACGTGGGAGCAGTTTCCATTAACAGGTACGGTTTGCTGCTATGACTTTTTTTTTTACCTCTGGTTCTGAAGAGAAATAAAACTTTCCATATTTCATATGCAGGCTTGTTAGCCAGAATAAGAGTGAGAGGTGAACATTTTAAGTGAGCCACGAGCTGAGAAAGGAGCTGCATTAACCAGCAGTGAGTGGTGTCAGTGCTTTGATGTTTGCGTGGGAAGCTCTTTTTTTCTTGCCCTCTCACTCTTAAACCAGTATATGTATTGTCCAAATGCAGAACAGGAAGGATACATTACCTCACCTCCTGTTATCTACTTCACTCTATCTATCTATCTATCTATCTATCTATCTATCTATCTATCTATCTATCTATCTATCTATCTATCTATCTATCTATCTATCTATCTATCTATCTATCTATCTATTGATATACTTTTTACTGTTTTACCTCAGGAGATTCCATTTGAGGCAGAGGAGCAGCAAGATGGCTATGTGCTCCTCCTGGTGATCCTCTCCATCCTCCTGGTAGGAGCTCTGATCTTCATCTCTGTCCTCCTCATCGCCTGCCGTCGAGGAGGGCAATGCTGTGACAGGTGAGAGGCAAAAATAGCGTGTTGTATTAGGGATTTTGACAGCTGCACAGTTACGTCACAAGAGCCCTGTCATGAATTGTTACTGTAACCATCAGTTTCTTGCCTCAAATGTGGTTCATTTAACTCTATGGTCATTTTAATGCTGTAAAATATGTTGCATTGTTGTATTGGATTTCAGTATAATATACTGTATAACTCCTGGTGGCCCCTGCAAACCTCCAATGATGGCGTTAAAAAAAAAAAACACAATAAAACCAAACTCGACAACCCTGAAATTTGCACACACTTAAATTAACACTACTCCCACACGGGTTCAACAATAACATTTCAGTCTGCAGATACTGATGCAGAGTTTCATGGCAGCCAAACGAACGCACACACGTGCTAGTCACACAATAATACACCTGTTAAAATGTACGTTATACACTTTCTTTTTTTAGTCCATCAACTAAAGCCGTTTATCTGGAACTAACCAACTCACTCAGTATTCCTACGCACAGGCGGTTAGTTGGTTGTTTCCAGATAAATGGTAGGTTAGGGTTATGGTTAGGGGGTTAGGAGGGCTAGTCCAAGTAATTTGACATATTTGAGCATTTTATTACAAAAATAACGCAATGGTTACTTTTCCTGATAATTTTTTTAATGTGGTAATTCAGTTACCAACTTAAAGCATAAGTCAGCGATCCGGTCGTTTTGGCTAATGCTGCGTTCCAGGCAGGCTTTTGAAACCGTAAATTACGGCTTCAAGTCACGACTTACGACTTTGTAGCGTTCCAGGTAACCCGTAACTCGTGTTTTTCCAACCTGTTGCCTGTGAAAGTTCACTATAGCGGCCTCTCGTAACTTCCGACCCGTGAAGTCGTACCAGATCGAACTGGTACGATCGAAGTCGTACCAGGTCGAACTGGTACGACTTCACAGGTCGGAAAAACACGAGTTACGGGTTGCCTTGAACGCACCATGAGTTAGCAGCCCCCGCCCTCGTCATGCATCTATTGGTCCTCGTCCCTACGTCACCACATTCACGCTCTATGTAAGTGATTGCTGACGGAAAATAGGACTATTTAAGACTTATATTAACAAAAACATTCAGCTGACTTATGCTTTAATTTCTTTTTGGGGAAACGTACAAGTAACTATAACTAATTACTTTTTATAAGTAACATGCCCAACACTGCTAGTTTGTTAACACCCAGGGCAGAGGCATCTTTTCCTGAGCTCACGTGCTGCTGTCATTTGAAGATAAACTGGTGATGCCGATTGAATGCGTATGCTTGCATAATAGACAAGGCTCATTCTAGTTGTAAATGACTGCAACGGCCTCCTGTTTACTCCGGGTCCAGTGATGCATTAAACAAATTAAACTACCTTTACAATGAAAGAGAGAACAGTGTAGTTGAAGTGAATGCTCGGTGAAAACAAAATGCAACTCATGAAGCTCATGAAAGTATTTGAATGCAGCACAACATGGACCATTCACTCATTAAAAGTGTCAGCGACCTGAGTGTCGGGACTCTCGGTGGGGCTGTTATGATATTACAACTTGATGGCGGTGCATTCAATGCTCTATTCATTGCCGCTTAGCCTCATATGGTCGTGTAGTGTGTGTGCGTGTGTGGGTGTGGAGCTAATCCCAGCTGACAGTGGGCAAAGGCGGGCTGCGTGTCGTGACAGGTCATAGAGACACTCACATTCACACCTGTAGCCACTTTAGAGTCTCCCGTTAACCTAACGAGCACATCTTTTGGACCATGCCTGAGGAGAGAAGCCTCACAGGCATGAAAGAGCATATAAGATGCTCTTTGTGCCCCCAGCCTGGGGTTGAAACCCAGACCTGTCTCGCGGCGAGGTGACAGCCCTAACCGCTGTCCCACCGCGCCGCCTTTACATTCCGTATTCACGCTCATTTATTTGTGATTCATCCGTGTTCGTTCAGCGGTAACATGGCATCCCTCAAGTCGCTCCGTCCCTCTCCACAGCAGCACACATAAGCATGTACACTTGGATGTAGGAGATTGCGCCAGCTGGATGCAGATAAACAGAGAGCAGGGGCTGAGCCGTGAAAAGGCGAGGCTTTGCCGGGGGAGAGCAGGAGGAGAATCGGGCAGACTGGTACAAATGATGAGTGTAATGAGATTTCATAGCAGCCATCGGCAGTGATTAATCTAGCGTCTCAACCCAGCCCCGCGTGCAAACGCCGAATACACACACAGACGGCGAATACATACACACACACACACAGTCACTCACACACACACAAGCCGGGGAAGCGAGGAGCAACAGAGGAAATGAAAGACAAGAAGAAGCGCAGATCTGGGTGGATGGATGGAAATCCCTCAAGTCACTTAACACCCCCCCCCCCACACACACACACACACATATATATACGCACACACACAAAACTCAGCCCTGCACAAAGAAATCAGATGGAGGAAGAGCTTTCAGTTTCTTTCTTCTGCCTCATCAAGCAAATCCTGGGCATGGGATTTTAAGAGCAGTGTGGAGGATCGACAGCTATTAAAGATGTTTTAACAGGAGGGTTGGAGCGGGAGGGGGGGGGATCAGTCACTTAAAGAATAATATACACTCCATCCCTTAAACAATAGCTATGACCATCATTGTATATTTCTCTCCGTGCATGTAAGAGAAACATGTAGTCCAGTAAAGCACCATGCTTTATCCACCGTTCGAGTCCCCTATAGCCCTGAAGGTTATCTCGTTACTGGCAATGATTTAGGCACTCAGTGATGATACAGCCAGGCAGCTATTTAGACAAACAGCACAGTGGATAATCAGTCCCAGTGGCCTTGTCTGATGCCTGTTGACCTGTGTGTGTAACTCCTGCCAAACAGAAAGGTCAAACAGCAGTGCAGCTGATCGCTGTGGTTGCCACTGTGGCCGTCCGAATCAGCAGGTCCTGACGGATGAAAGACAGACTTCAGGGGTAATCATGTCAAAGTATTGATCTGAATGTTTCCGTGTGCCCCAGGGCCAGCGATGACCCCGAGAAAACCAACACCATCTACGTGGAAGAGTCTCAGCCCACCCATGGTAAGAGAAAAAAACGGACAAAGTGAAAGAGACGTGGGGTTAGAGGAACAGAGAAAGAGGGGAGGAGTAATGGAGACAGGGAGGCTGAGAGGGACTGGATTGATGGAAGCTGGGATATTTTTATAGCATCAGCACAAATGTGTAATGTCTATTCCATTACAGTATTGTGACCTCAATCCAATTAGTTTAAGTAGCCATAACACTCCTGGAACACAGTTTGATATTTTGGGACCAGTGTTTGTACTTCCCCACTGAAACCTTTTTTATTGAAAGGCAGCATCAGTTTGGCATGCAACTGCTTTTGTAAGTCTTTTTTTAATTATTCCCGTCAGCAGTTTCCATGTTTTTCCCAAAGGGGACTAAACATTGAAGTTTGACTTTTACTATAGTTAGTGATGTAGACTGTATTTTATGAGGCTTCACTTTAGATTGACTATGAAATATATTCAGGGGCATTTTAGTCCACACTGTGCAGTTGAAAGATTGAGTAGACTGACTAGGGAAATATATCTGCTCGGTATCAGCCGGCATTTTTTAACATTTAGTCCACAACCGATGTATATCCGTCTAGTTGCTGTTTCGGGAGAGGGAGAAGGAGGGGGAGGGGCATTTGGCCATGTGTAACCTATAACCTTGTTATTTGGAAGTAAAATACATTCTGAAAATAAAGGAAGACATTCAAAAATTTAGTTTGCATGATTTTCAGTCTGTACAAAAATGTATCATCTCAGAAACTTAAAAAAACCCCCAACACATATCGATATCGGTAAATATCGATTATCGGCCATAACAGAAAAAAATTAATATCGGATATCGGTATCGGACAAAATTTTCATATCGGTGCATCCCTACTACTGACAAACTTGGACTTTGGACATCATGGTCAGTAGTACCCTGAGTCACTATTAAAGGGGCACCCCCGCTTATGACAGACCATTGATTGGGCTATAGTAATCCTATAATATTTTAGATGAAACGTGTTACCTAGGCCACAGTACTGTCAAAACCAGACAACAACTATTGCAAGCTGCTCTGTGAGGCTATCCTCCATGGATCTATCATAAAAAGCACTTAAAGCTAGGTGCTACATTAGCATGCTACCATGCTCCTAATGGTAGGGCTAACATGCAGATGTTTAGCAATAATTTCACTGTGTTAACCATGTAAGTGTGCTTTTTTTTTTTTTACACTCCTTAGTTTTAGTATTTGTACATAAAACAAAGTATTAGCTAGTGCAAAGCTAGTGCATTTCAGTCCAAGAGGAACAGGAATGTGTGTTGCTACAGAAAAGCTACACTTTGGTTATTGAGATATTTTACAGAATAGCCTACCACAAATATCAACCTCTTGGGGATGGTAGAAAAAAAAAGTCAAGAGACCACCAAAGTCAGAAGGTTTTCTTAGGTTTTCTCTCTAGTAATTATGAATGTCTATATGAAATTTGGTGCTAAACCATTTTGTTGATGTTAAAATAAGAGAACACTTATTAGCAGGATCCATCCTCCAGGGACCATGACTTTTTTAAGGGAAACAAACCAACTAGGGTTTGCAACCACTCCAAATACCAATCACAATTGAAAAATCAAATTTGAGGAAAAAATTTGGCTACAATTGGTTCAAGATGGATTATAACCCTGCGATTGCATTTTTAAAGATATTAAATATGTTCATTGTACAACAAAAAAAAAAAAACAAGGTATAAACAGAACAATGGTTTAAATTTTGAGGTGGATGTGGAGAATCATTGCACTCCCAAAACCACAGAGTTAGCATAATAATAATAATTCTGAACCCACCTACTTTAAATACATTATCAATGAGCAACAAGTAAACTCTAAGCGCACTCCAGTTTTTCTATGCAATCGCCTCTTGCTCTTCCTTCATTCATGCTCTTAATTCACTTAATTGCCCATCTCTTGTCTTCTGTTATTTTTTTTCCTATTTCACTGAGTAGAAATCACCATCAGGGTGGATGAGTCAGACTGCCTGTCAATGGCCAGCTCTCACGACCAAGAGACGGAGCGTTTCCTCTCCACGGGCACTACAGGCCGTCGTGTCTCCTTCAATGAGGCTGCACTCTTCGATCATGGCAAGAAGACCCAGGAGAAGGGCCGCAGGTTAGAAAGCCAACTCATTTTTTGTTTTAGTATCCAGTATTCAGCTCTCATTAATGTCCATACGCTCCAACTTTACTGCTTTCTGTGATCAAACGATGTACATATCTGACTTTGTCCGTTTCACTTGTATGTTAGTTTAGGGCTAGGGATTAATTCATAATGCATTATGGCTGATGTGGATACAGAGAGCTCTCACCCTTTCTCATTATTTCACTGCCCTGAGCCTGATTCACAAATTCTTCCGAAGCAATTATTCTCCAGGGCTCAATGCTGAATCCAGAATAATTGTGATGAGTTTGAAGTTGGATATTTCCCCTTGGCTTTTTGTCTCTTACGCAAGGTGAAGCTACGAAACCAGTGTCTCAACTTTGTGCAAATTTTACAGCATCCTTTTGTTCTTTGTGCGCTTCATCTCAGGTACACTCTGACCGAGGGCGACTTTCACCACCTGAAGAATGCCCGCCTCACACACCTCCACATCCCTCCCCCGGCCCTGAAGATCGTCACCATCCACGAGTGCGACTCAGCCGAGAACACCATCACCATGACAACACGCCCTGTCGCTAAGTCAGCGCTTTCCATCTTCCAGGTGACGGCCTTGACCTGCCATTTGTCCTGATGCATCATTAGCCTTGATCGGGGGCCAATTAGAACATCAATCACTCGGTTCGGGTCAAGAAAATGTATCAACCTAATGTACCCAAACACAGCGATCAGGGTTCCCTTTGTGTGATCATTTCAACAGGGCCTGCATATTGATTTCACATTTAAGTGAGGCTATTTAATCACTGATGCTGTCAGAGAAGGGAAGGGAATCTGGACCGGAAAAACTTACCTGAATACTGTACCTTAATGTGAAAACATACTCAACAAGTGCAGCAAATAAACTGCAGTACAGTAGATTGTGATTGCGTGATACCTAACCAGATTTATTACAAGGGATTTGCAGAAAACAAGGACGCTCGATAAATGATTCACAAGGGGTAAAAGTGAAGCTTTGTGCGTTCTTTCTTCCAGCCAATGCTGTGTCCCCTGCCACAAACAGCATTGACCAGCCTGAGTGTCAATCCCAGCTGTGCCCTCCCTGGAGATGCCCTCAACTCTGTGGTGGACACCAGCTTCAGCGAGAACACTAAAGCGCTCAGCATTAAAGAGCCTATCTCCAGCTCGGTAAGGTATCTCCAGTTACTGCAAAACAAACAATATTTTTAAAAGTTTTCACAAGTTTTTTTTTAAGTGATGTTCTTGAAAAGCAAGGCATTAAAAACATGAGTTTAAAAAGAGCACTATATATTGAGAGTGCCTAAAGGCAAGGCAAGGCAATTTCATTTGTATAGCCCATTTGTACCAACAGTTTGCCTCAAGGGGCTTTACATGGCATCATAGCAGCATCCTCTGCCCTTAGACCCTGAGGAAAAACTCCCAGAAACCCTTTTAACAGGGAAACATTGGAGAAACCTCAGGGTAAGCAACGGAGGAGGGATCCCTCACCCTGAATGGGTAGATGTGCAATAGATGTTGTATACAGACCAGAAAGCAGTCTTGCAAACAAAAAACAGCAGTCATGCAAAACATGGAAATGTTCACGAGTTGACAAAGACCTCCTGTAAAAGGTTCATGTTGACCTCAGTGGTACAACACAAGAGTAGCATCTAGGTTAACATGAAGTTTGTGGAGTTAATCATTTGTAAATTGATAAATCTTCTTAAGTCAGCCAGTCAGTGCGCCAAGCAGCCAGCCAAGCACTGAGTCATGGACATTAGAGGGTCACAGAGCCTGAGGGAGGACCATCAAGAGTGATGGCTGATGGGTAAACAAGAAAGCCTGTGTGGAGCATCACTGTCAGGGAGGATTATACACAGGCCACCAGTCTTGGCAGGTTTTCGTCCTGACCATGTCTCTCTCTCTGTCTGCCCAGATTGAGATGATGGGAGTGGGGCCCCAGGGCAGAGGCAGCAGTGTCAGTGTTGGTGAGGGGGCCGTGGTGGGTAGCGGCGCCCCTCCAGCTTGTGCCGGCGCGGGAAGCCAGGGGCCCATGCTACAGTTCTTCACTAAACTGCGGCGCCATGCGAGTCTGGAGGGGGCGAGTCCCTACTTCAAGATCAAGAAATGGAAGCTGGACAGCAGCCAGAGAGCCTCGAGTCTGGACACCAGAGGTAATGGATCCTTGAAGTGTATTTCTGTCGTATTATTTTAAGGAACAATCTGTACCACTGCGGCACAGAAGTGAAGCAATGCCTTGTGGTTCTTTTTCATAATCATAACTGGGAAAATAAAGTTTTGCTGTTCATAATATCTTTCTATGTATTTGTGCGTTTAGTATTTTTGGCAATATCATCTTGTGGTAAATAGATAGCGGTTAAGCGGGCGGCTCCAGCAACCAACTGTGAGATGCAAGGAGTCGGATATACACTCAGACACACACATACAGGACAGATGGCTCAGTGACGCAAGGACCGGTCTTTCCAAATAAATTGAAGCCCCTGCGTGAATCCTCCCTGCCGATCCCCTTCATCCTATACACACACACTCTCCTCTCCTGCTCCTCCTCAGACTCAAGTATTCTGTCATGCTAGCAGACCAAAAAAAAAAAGATCACCAAATCCCCCTCCGAGACCTCAACAGCTGATGGAGGCTTTCTTGTGAATTAAGTATCACTTCACTCGTGCCTGCTGTTACACAACCTGTATAACGCGCTGCTCTCTCCCCATGTTTGCTGCGAGCCAGGTTCTCCGAAGAGAAGGCAGTTCCAGCGCCAACGAGCAGCCAGCGAGAGCATGGACCAGGACGACAATGACGCACACCACATAGACCTCATCCAGTACATCGCCCGCACCCAGGACGTCACCTACCGCCCCAGCCAACCCACGACGCGCCTCCTCTCCCCTCCCTCTACACCACCCCCCTCCCTCGGCAGGTATCTTTAATTCCCTTGCCATTCATCCTGTCCACTGCTTTGCTGCCTTGCACTCATTTCTTTACAGCAGCCAGAAAATGTAGCGATGACAGACAAGAAACCATTCTCCACCACTTTCGTTTAAAAAGTGTGCTTTTAACCCTAACCCTAAATATAGATATAAAACATCATGCTGCCCTCTCATTGTTGCTAGATTAATTGTTTTGCTATAACATATAATTAGATTACAGTCCAACAACTGTAAATACTATTCAACTATGATTGTATGCTGTGAGATCCTTTAAAACAAGAGTCCTTTCAAAACCAATTTCATGTTTTGAAGCCAGATGGAGGGGATTCCCAAAGTGCACATTTTCTAGGGGAGGGGAGTGGAGAATTGGGACACAGGGTTTATATCTGGCATAGGAAACCATTCCATCGCTGACATGGTCTGATAAGGTCAAGAAGTCCGCAAAAGTGCAGGGGTCACTGCGATTTTGCTATTTTGAGTATGCAATTACAGCAATGCAGATTTTGCAGAGTATTATGTTATACAACACAAATAACTTCACTACGTATCTTCTTATATAACTATTTATTGTCTTTCTCTGATAATTAGATTACGTTAAATCTGTATTCCCACATATTTCCTGGTCCATGTTTGCAGATGTTTGTTGTTGAAAATACAAGCACTGTCTGGGAAGCTGCCATGAGCTAAGAAATTTGATGATCCTGGTGCTTATTCACAGTTTATTGCTACTGCTCTGTCTCCAGTGACGCTCCATGCGGTATGCATTCTTTAAATTTGCTGTCCCCAGTTAAAGCAGGGGATTTCTGAGAATGTTCAAGCACAATTGTTTTCATTATTCAGCTTTTACTGACCCCAGTTTAAGGACATGCAACAGCAGCCATTGCCAGTCATGAAAATCATTCTGTGCACTGTGATTACAGCCATGTCACTGATGAATGTATCGGAGTGGATTCTCTAACACTGACACTTGTTTTACATGTCTGTGTTCCTCCTCTTCCTTCCCTCCTTATTTCTTTCATTTTATCTCGTCTCTCCGTCCCTGTGTGCACACTACAGGGTAGAGGTAGAGGTGATGGTGGAGCCCCACAGCAGCCATGGAGGACCAGGGGTGATTGGCTTATCCCCTGATCCCCAAGATGAAGCACTGAGCCTGGCAAGAAGGGAAGGTGCTGACCCCTCGGACCCCTTAGATCCCCAGGACCCCCAGTCACTTTACAGAGACATCTGGACCCTTCGTGCATCACTGGAACAGTACGCCGCCTCTGATCAGAGCAGCAACAACGACAGGAACTCGGTCTGCAGTGATGCCGACAGTGTGTGTTCGCTGGGTGGACGCACAGAGACAGAAAGAGGAGGGCTCCCCAGCTACCCATCGCAGGATTTAAAGGATGAGCCAGATGGTGGAGAGGATGGCAAGGGATTTTTGGTGTATGTGGATGAGAAGCCAGGGATGAAGGAGGGAAAAAAGAGGAAACAGGAAAGCACAGAATCAGAGCGAGGGAGCAGCGAGGGAGAGTCAGGGACTCGTAAACTCCTGCAGATGGACAGCGGCTATGCATCGATAGAGGTTCCATCTCGAGGTCCAGAAGACTTGCGGCTGTTTGGGAGCAGCAGCATCAACGGCAGCCCCAAAGACAGGACGGCCCATGAGAAAAGGCACCACTTCACCAACGCGGGGCGAAGTGGCACGATCGGCGACAGCTTTGAGTCTCATCTCTTCGAGGAGGAGCCAGAGGATGAGTCGTTGTTGGGCGCCAGTGGAGGAGTTCCCGTAGAAACGGATGCTGGTTCACTGAGTTGGTTCCCATACGGCCAGATGCTCACGCCTCGAGAGGCTGCGCAGCCTTCACCTCAACCGCCGACACTGCACCGGCGAGACTACAGCATTGACGAGAAGACAGACGCATTGTTCCATGAGTTTCTCCGCCATGACCCTCAGTTCGATCAGCAGGAGTCGCCGCTAAGGAAACACCGGTCTCGGATCCACCTCCGCAAGCAGTGGCAGCGGCACAAGCAGTGGAGTGACCCCGGTGTCAGACACTTCCATTCCTCCTTTGAGAGACAACGGACCCCACTACGAAGGGGTGACAGTGTAAACTACCCACTGGACACAAGCTACCACAGCACTCTGCCACGCATTGTCAGCGCTCCAGATGAGGAGACCAGCGACGGGACCGGCAGCACTCCTGACACTCCAAAGCTAGAGCCTACAGCCATCGAGGACGGAGGTAAGGACAGGGAGCAGGGCATCACAGTCAGGGACACTGAGGACCATACCACCTCTTCTCCTCCACCTCCTCATCCCACCAGGTCAGAGAGAGATGAAGGGCTAGGTGAGCACCCTGACCTTCAGGAGGACACCAAACAGTCAGGACTCCCCCCAGAGCCTCCGGAGCGCTCGCCCCCACAGCCGCCCGACTCCTCGGGGTACGGCCCGCAAACCATCACAGCAGAGCTCACGGACAAAATGACTGCTAACCTGGATGAAAGACTGTACATGGGCCTTCGCAGGACCAGGGACACAGCCACTGAATGTGTGACGGTGACGGCAACACATGCTTCTCCAGACCACAGCCCAGTGTAGCAGGGCTCCAGTCGTCCTCCTCGTCAGCCTCACTCCTGCTGATACACACTCCTTTTTTTTTTTTTTCCTGTTTGATTTGTCTTGCCTCGGTTTTAATGTCTCTCTGTATACAGCTTGAATGGTGTGATCCAGACCCATTTAGAAACAATGGAATGTAAGCTTTAAATCAGTCCACAATTAAACATCTGTTCTCAGATTTTAGATACAGTTGTTATACAGTTAGAAACGCAACCAGTCTCTCTTTATGCCCGTGAGCATTACAAAACTGTTCAGTGTTGCCATTTTAAAGTGAAGAAATCAAAACAATTAGATGAGCTAACATATCAAAGCTAATGGTTTCGGTAATAACTGTTTGTCCATTGTTTTTTTTCTGTGTCTGTAGTTTTTCTAGTCTCAGTTTTCATGTCTCTACTGCTGTCATTCCTGTCTCTGCTCTCCAGTAAGAGTAGGTGAAGCTGAGAGCCAGTCTGGCCTCTGTACTTGCTGATCCACTGTGAAACCAGGTGCTATTAGACATGAAGAAAGCTACAGATCTGGTACCTATCAGCCCTGTGATCATACGTTACTGGAAGATAAGTAGATTTATCATACTGATGAGCTAAGAGATTTGTTGGAATGTTATAATAAATCAAAGCTATGAGTCAAATTTTTCCTGGATGCAGGCTTATTCCTGGATTATCCAGACCTATCCTGAACAATATGCGACTTTGATGAGATTCCAAAAATATGGAGCGAGTTACTTCCACAGAGTTGTTCAGACCAGTTATTTAGTTCAGTGGGTCCAAACCTGGGGGTCAGTATCCCCCAATAAGTCACAGAAAAGATCTCAAGGGTCATCGGTCATCGATCAGATATGAATAAGGCTATAAATGATGTCCTTACCCAATCAGGAGCAAGTGACATAGATTTCCCGCTAACGTTATTTTTCACTCAACATACAAGTTATTGTAGCAGTTGCTAGAAGCATTTAACTTAACTGTACTGTTAGGTCAGTGTCATCTATGATTGTTACTTATTTTTGGACTTTGAGCTAAGCATCTAGCTGGCAATGTAGGACAGTGACGTCATCATCCCACCTCCAACCAGTCAGTCGTGTCAAGGCCAAGGTCCGAAGAAGAACTGAATGTCAAAGCGAAGACACTGCTTCATTTTTAAGGGGCTGCAAGCCAAACAGGTTGGGAACCACAACGCAGAACGCCAAAAAAAGGTTTCTCCAAGTGTGATTTGTTTTGAAATGGAAGAAATCTTTTCATTCTCCTTACCAACTGGTCATGCTGTCTTTGACCTGAACTGCTTCTCTATGTGACAATTGTGTTTTTGTTTTTTATTCATTGGTTTAATGAGTTGTAATATATTTTTGTATTGTCTGCATTGCTTGAATGAAAACTGACAGCATGGCGGGTTTGAAAAGGACAGCGCTCTTCGCCAACAGACAGAAACTAGCAAACCAGACAGCCACTAGCTCTCTGGCATGATGGCTCTTTATTAGCCACAGATATGATGATATATGACATCATGAGCTACTCTAACAGTACTCTTACTCTAAAAGTAGCTCTAGGCATCACTGACACTAGAGCAAACTCAGTCTGAGTCTACAGCCATGGGGTGGGCAGTTACATTAAAGCCATTAGACAGGATGGCTGCCCTCACAAACTTTTGGTGTTTATTGAATTTATAAGAAAAGGCATGCTTTCTCGTGCATGGGGCTCCCAGAACAGGGTTTATTTGTCCACATCTGACATTCTTGTTTTTCCCTCCTCTTCCTCTCTTCTCCTGAGAAAGTTGACAGTGTAGTAGATGCCTCCCTCGGGGGCTGAGGACTTCACTTCCTGCCAGCTTATAAAACCAAACTGAACAAAGACGTCATTTGTAGTTAAGTCCACTTTATTTTTTCTCTTGTTTGGCTTCCTCTGTGCGATTATAACAAAGTGGTCCTGCCATTCAAATGAAATCAGTACATTATGTCGAGTGGGGAAAGAACATCCTCAGCAGCAGCGAGAGGTTGATTGTAACCCAGTTTTGCTCATGAAATCTTATTCTCAGAGGGGCTGTCGGGCTTTTCCGTCTCTCTCTTGTGCAGTGCGGGAAGCCACTGCAGAATGATGGTGTTGAATATTAATAATAACAAGAGAAGGGAAGTCTTCTTTTCATCCTCTCTCCATTTTCATGTTCTTTGAGGCATTTACTGTGCGTTAAATTGACGGCGTAAATAGAAAATCATGGAGGGAAAAAAAAAACATTATCCTCCTCACTTTGTTTGGGCGCGATGATGATGCTCTTTCCAGCCAGATTATATCTTTCCACTGCTGTGTGGCAGTAGTCTCCTCTTGTGGCTTAGTGGACTCAGAGGCTGCATCCCTCATTAGAGGAGCAAATACTGAGATGAAAAGAGGTGAGCTCAAATGAGGAGTAAAGAGGATAGTCTTTTCTTTTTTTGGTCTCTTTCATGTTGCCCCTCTGACACACGCTGAACCATTATGTCACCATGAAGAAACAGTGTATATCAGCACAATTTTGTGCAATTAGATTCTTTTTATGTTGGTGCTAATCAGCAGGAAGTAAAATACATGTAATCCCCCCCTCTTAGTTATATGGAGCGGATGCGTCCTTGATGGTAATAAATACTCAGCAAATTCTGACAGTTCTGGGGAAATAGGAAGACAGCTGTGTTTCCCACAGATCAAAAGTCAAAATGTCTCAGAGCTGAGTCAGTCCGCGATGACAACAGTACAGCAACCACAGCAATTCAAAGAAAAAATGGCCATAAAGGTTGATTATCAATCAGTACATTTGTACAGAGATTCAAATGTGTATGAAAGCACAACGTCACAGGAGCTAGACTAAATCAATATCCTTCATTAGGCTTTAGACAGATACTGTATCACTGGGGACACTGTGGTAAATGGTGTTTGTATACTAACCAGTAGCCTGTCAAATGCATTGATGCATCGCTGTGTGTAGGTCTGCATGAGAGTTAACATTTTAGTACAAATTTTCATGTTTTCTCAGACTTACAGTACAAAATGATCAAGTCCATAGTTAATGCTCATTTGTTCAAGGCAGAAGTTGAAATATTGGTATGACTAGAGATTTTGTATTTTATGGAATCCACTTTTAAGAGTCATGCTAGGATGCTGTAACTGATGAGATTTTGTGGGATTTATCTCTTTGAAAGTAGAAGTATTTCTGTATTCCTTGCTTGTTAGTAAACTGCGTAATTTCTCAAAGAAAAAAAAGGTGAGCTTTCTTAAACTTTGCTTTGTTGATCCAAATCTATTGAGCCTTGAGGGACCAAATCATGAAAAAAATGTGTTATTTTAGGGTTGTTTTTCAATCTGTGAATAAATGAATGAAGCAAAAAGTTTCTAACTCGCCTTACTTCAAGCAAATGGTTGTTAATCAAGGTGTGGTAATGAAGTGCAGGTAATCTTACCTCTCATGAATCTCATTTAATTTTTCTCTTTTACTTATATTGATTTCTTGCTTCTCCTTATCATGTCCTCTAAATAAACTAATTGGAGACGAGAGACAAATCAAGCCTGTGATCTACAAAGGGAACATCTCACACCACTACTTTCCTCTTCACACTTATTAATCTGGCCCCTGATCTGTGCCTTGCAGGGTTTAGAAACAGTTTATAAAAACAGGCAATGGTGAAATGCTAATTCATCACACCAGGTGATGAAATCTATTGGAACTAGCGATTAAGACGTGTTAAGTTATGGGTTTGCACGGCATGTTGTCAGAAATCAAGTGTTAATAATTATTGTTGAATGTGCTACAGTTTTACGGACACAGTCAGACTCTCCTTGGACTGAAACCTCCATGATGTCGTAATTGGTTGTTCACATCAGAAAGGATCAAAATAGTTGTGTAAAAAAAGAAGTCCAAACCCCAGCTATGCAGGTGGTCCATCAAGGCATGAAGTGCAGTGGTCCTGTATGTTGGATAGTTTCAGAAAATGGCAGACACCCACCACTTCAAGTCTAAAATGAAATGGGGGTATCTGAAGTTATTCAACATCCATCAAGCAGATTTGATGGAACACATATTGCCTTGTTAAATCTACTGACCGACCAGAATAATTTGAAACAACATTTTTGCAAAGAACTGAACTGAAAGAATGAACCAAATAATTGGAGGAATTAAAAAATCTGGCAGGATGATTGTGCTAGAGTTGAGAAGCTGAGGGATTTGGGGATTCATGCTCTGTTAACCATGAATGCAATAGTTTGGACCAGTGTGGTGGAGCAACCAGCCAGATCTGCCACCCACTGAGTCACACTGTAACCTTGTTAGCGCCCTACAAACTATTTTATGAATCTTTAGTTACCTTCAAATACCCTTAAGACATTTCTCAAATAGTAGAAAGGGAAAGTGATTCACTTCTACCATCTAATCAACAAGATAACACACTACCAGAGGTTGCAGTGACGAGCTACTGGAGGTACAGCTGTTGAGTAAATGCGTGGGTTTAAGCACTCTGTGTACAGTAAGAGAGGACTCCTTTGCATCAACTACTCAACTACATCCCTGTTTAACCAGTATGAGAGAAAGTGATGACAACAGATTGATTCCGATTAATACAAAGCTCCACTCCTCCTGTGATGGAACAGACTTGTCACAGTAGAGGCCACAGACTGCCAAATCAAAGTCTGCAATAAAGCCAAGCCACCAATCAAAACGATACATCAAAGTCAAGGTGAAGCGAGCTGCAGAGTGCTGGTGGATGAAATGGAGGAGACTGCAGGGAGGAGAGCAGGGAGGAGAGCAGGGACTACTGCTGCTGCTGCTGCTGCTGCTGCAGAGAGGAAAGTCACGAGCACATATAACAATAACCAACATGAAAATATGTAAGGGGCGACATGGTAGTGCTTTATAATCATATTCTTGTGACCAAAATATTGCAGCTGTCGTTTATTAAAATGCATCGTAATTACAGTAGAATAGTCATTGAAAGATAATTTAATATTCTTAAAATCAATGCAGAAGAAAATTTAATCAGACAAGCAATGAGAAAAGTGCTTGTGTAAAGACAAAGACTTGACAGTGGCAGTGTGTGTCTCTCTGAGTCTCCATTTATTCACTTGTGAAAATACAAGTTTCATTATTAAATGTACGGTGCACTGTGAAATAACTGCCTATGTATATTGCTTCACTACACGTCACTTTGCACTTTATACTACAGTCAGAACAAATTACATTTCTTCTCTTCAGAGTAAGGTGGTGGCTTTAGGGAATCTGACAGTGAGGTTTTCTTTTCTTTTTTCTTTTGGTTTGGTTTCAGACTGCCTCTCTGTCTACTGTGTTTCACTCTTTTGCATCACCCTCAGCCTTAACCCCATGACTCTTTGTTGTCTGTCAGCCAATCAGTGAGCCAGACACCATGACAGTCAGCCAGTCGGGTGATTGGAGAGGGGGTTAAATGTGGCATTAAACCTCAGTATGAATTAGATTATGTATTAATACGTAGTCCAGGGCCTCCACATCAAAAGCAAATTCAAGTTCCATTCACATATTGTTGCATTGAAGTGGACATTTCTAATTTAATTTTTGGACTTATTTAATTCTTTTATGAATAAACACGATTTCCCATAACCTCAGATCACGGCCCTGACAAAACAGAGCCATGAGCGACTCGAGGGACTGTGGCAAGCACAGACATGTTTTTAATAACAACAGTGTTGGATGGAAAAAAAGGTGAGATAAGACTGTTGGTGAATCATGTGTCGGTGAATTCTCATGAGAACTGACTTTGTGTTTTCCTTTTTTTTTGTTTGCTAACATTAATCCTTTTACTTGTAGTTAGTTAGTGATTGATTTTGCTTCTTCAAGGACGAAATCTAAGGCTAAAAGAGATTAGAATTTGTTGCAGAAGCTGAAATGGAACAGCTGCTGTAGCCCAGATACGACATCAGGACAGGGATCTCTATACAACCACTGTGGGGGCTGAACTTGTAACCTTGTGTGTACAGGAACTCCCTTTAACCAATATCCATTCAGACGGGCAGACAAGCCACAAAAAAACACAAATTCATATGAATTATTAAGCGCTTCAGCTGTCGTGGCTTGTTAGTTTGGCGCCGTTACATCATTCCACTTAAGTAAACACTAACTTATTCAGGCTGCTCCATTCATAAACTTTGTTACTGTTACTCATACTGTCTACCACAAATAGTGATGGCGACGGTGTTCCCTGTTTTATGGCCTTGCTTCACACGCCCGCCCACGCGTTGCACATTTCAGGTCTATACACACATGAATGAACACATATTTGCCTCCGCAATCCCCTGCAACCTCTCCTCCTCCACCTCCCCCTCCTGCTCTGCCTCCGACGTCACACGGCTGGGAGAGAGATGCTCAGTATTCAGGGATGTTTCTGAGAGGAAAACCCCATCGCTGCCCTCCCCTCCCCTTCACCACCACCACCACCTGCTCCTCTGTTCCCCCTCCGCCCACACACTCCCCTCCTCACGCGCTCTCTCCCTCCTTCTCTCTCAGCAGATTGCCTTTTAAGAGATCAGCTCCAGGTGCTGTTTGAACGTGCAAGAGGTGCCGATGACTGGGTTCCTCTTTGCTCACGATTCGACGGCTGTTCTGTTTCTCACTTATTATACGCTATAATAAACGCGACGCTAGTGTGAAACAACATTGACTCAACAGGCAATAGTATTAGACATCTACAAAGCTAAAATGGGCCTCACTACAGGGGAATTGTTTTGTGAATTGCACAGGAAAATGATTGTATTTTTTTGTACTAGTTCAGACCTGTTTCAAATATGTGTCGCTTCTGACTGCGGATATTTTTTTAGTCCTTCACCAAACAAGAGTCAATTCAACTTGTGCTGAGAGAGAGAGAAAAGGAGGAGAACTATGACTGATAGATACAAAAATAATAATAATGTGAAAAGCAAGAGAGTGAGGGAGGGCTGACAAAAATGAATGGCATCGCTCAGAAATAAAAAAGACAATACATGGAGAAAAAAAGGAGCTGGAGAAAACCCTAGAAAGCTGATTATGCAGCATCTCCTTCCCACGCAGTCTGCCTACGCTGCCGCTCTCCACCTCCTCCTTTTCTCCTTGTTCAGGATTCTGCTCTATCCATTCCTCCCTCCCATCTCGCCTTCCCTTTCTCAGCTGCGTCATCCAGCTCTTCATTGTGTGCGCGCCCCCGACTTCCTCCCACCTCTCCTGGGGATGGAGGAGAAGTCTCCTCTCGCTCAGCTTTGTTATTACACATGCCGACTAGAGCTTTTTGGGGTGTTTGTTAACAGGGGCTTCGCTTCACCATAAGTTGAAGGACAAAAAACACACCCACGCACATTACAGCACATTATTCCACACACGAGAGAGTTATCATTTATTCATCAACTGTGTTGTAAAACCTCTTTAGCTGTAGCAATACGTTTCATTAAGCTCGGTGAGAGATCACACCCAGGCTTTTAGATACTCAAGGATTTCGATTCATCCTGCGTTTAACTGCCACCTGACAGAAACCAGGTATCAAATAGAGGCATATCTGTATATAAAATAGTATAATTGTGACGATATTCAAACTTTTGTTGGCACTGTGCTCACAACTGGAGGTTAAAAAAAAATTATGATGATGCAGATTCTCCATCACATCAACAGCCGGTGCTGCCAGCCCCAGCGACTGCTCTGATCTCACTCCAATCCTCCTTAAGACAACCTGGGGAACGACGTCGGTCAACGCTGACGTAAATTGAAGATGAGAGTGACTCACTACATCTTGAAACGTGCAATCCGACCAATCGACACTGATGTCAGCACCATCACGGGAGGGTTATGACTCAAATTATCCTCCTCATGAAAATATCAATACTTGTCCAGGTCACGGAGGGCTTAAGGAGCTGAAGGAGACAAGTAAAAGTTGCTGAAGAAATTGGCTGGCTTTCTATTCTCATTTACATTCTGCTTGTCATCACAGTCTGATAGTAACCATGCAGAAAGAGAAGCAGAGAAACAACTGAGACAAAGAGGAAATGTGGTGGAAAAGCTGAAAGTTCATTTGAGAGGTAGATTTTTGGTTCGTGTGCATGAAACACTGTCCGTCATGACTGTCATTGTAGCACCTTCAGCCTTAGTTCTACATCGTGTTAGGTTTGAAGTTGCAAATCATGTTAAAATGCTAAACTAAAATGGTCAAGATGTTTAACATTGAACTGCAGCATGTTAGCATGATATTAGCATTAAGTGTAAGGGGCTAAGAGGTTGTTTCACAAAGAAGGACTCTAACCTTATAGTGTCTACCATTTTCCTTAAAAACTAAATACAGACTTATATAGAAGATGCTTAAAGATTCACGATCCGGTGTTTTTACTGCGTTGAATGACTTTTGAAACGTAAAAAAGTTAACGAAAGGTTCCAGGTGTCTGTTTTTCCATTTGCCTGTGAAAAACTAAATACTTCCAAGAACTTTAGATAGAAGATGACTTCACAAAGCAGCACCAATTCAGCCCCCGCCCTCGTCATGGATCTATTGGTCCTCGTCCCTACGTCACCACAGCTAATCCCTTGGCTGCACACACAGCCCTTCATGCCGTTCTCTCTCCTCATTGGATAACACTTGTATCCCAGAAGGAAAGTTTTATCCTCAGTTTACAGCAGAGCAGAGTGACGGAGAGACTCGTGTTTCAGCCCAAACACTCTATGGAAGTGATTGCTGACGGAAAATAGGACTATTTAGGACTTATATTAACAAAAACATTCCGCTGACTTATGCTTTAATGATGCTTAGAACACGGCTCACTTGAATACTCGATCCTGATTGGTCAATCACCAAAATTCTGCGGTGATTATTTTTCGATAGACACCGCTGAGCGGACAATAATCACCGTTGCTAGGGACTTAGCAACCGGACTGGAGGAGCAATCACTCGTTATCAGGCATCTTTACCTTATGTTTCGTTGTTTATGGTAATTAAACAGTCGGACTAACAGTGATGTTAGATAAATGGCTTGTAACTTGTTACAGCGCTCCTTCCACATCGTGGCTGCTGATCAGAGCCTCTGACCCGGTCTCAGCTCTCCTCTCGTCTCGGTGGCACCGCGGCTCCGCGACACAAACGCACCCGTAGGCTAAACGGTAAAGTTATAATCTCTTGTTTATGACAGACACGTCTACACACAACACACACATTGTAACACGTGTATTTTCGATCCACTGATTGTTTAGGCTTCAAAGCAGAGCGGGAGATGACTGAGAGACCAAACACTCTATGTAAGTGATTGCTGATGGAAATTAGGACTATTTAGGACTTATATTAACAAAAACATTCCGCTGACTTATGCTTTAATGATACTTAAACATCACCTATGGGCTTCCACCCTCTGCCTATGACAGGGCGCAGGTGAAGTTGGGCCTACAGTGCTGTGGGCTTGCATAAAAATTACCTCCAAGATAGCGACTGGACTGCGTCAAGCTGGGAGAAATGGCTGATACACACTTAACCAGCGAAGAAAAATAAATAGAGTCCGAATGAAGCGTTGGACCATCAAAACCATATCTGACCGTCAGCATCAAGGGCGATGCCATGACGAGTGCGTGTGCAGCTGAGCCCAAGAGAAGGAGCACAAACTGAATGTTGGGTTTACAAACTGACTCTACCTTTACAACATATCTACACAATAACAACACAATCATATTTATATGGCTTTCTAACACTTATGTACTTATAGACAACCATGTGTGTGATGATTCATTTCTAAAGCTGGGGCAAACTGCTAATGCTGGAGAGACGCAGCTGTACACTTGCAAAGGCTTATTATTGGAAAACAGGAAACATCTTTGTGCGATGGCCATAAAAGAAAAAAAAAATCTACCAGCAGTAAATTGTGCTGATTTAATCAAAACGAGATTGTTTTTGGATGAAAATGAGTGTTAGATGGCCCCTTCCTCTTTGTGGTTCTCTCATCTCTTCCTCACAGTTTGCTTCTCAGCTGTGGGTTTACTGATTAGCCCGATCCATAAATAAGTAATCAAAGCGAGAGCAGCGACATTCCGCTCGCCCTTATTATCAGCCTGCTCTATCGCTCACACACACACATGCACATCACAAATGCACACACTAGTGGAGAACCCTGAGGGCTTTCTAGTCCTTCAGAGAACATGTAAGCATTTTAAATGTTACATTTAGTCTTCCATAATTTTAATTTTGGTTTTGCTTCAGAAGACCAAGAAAATAGACTTTTCTTTTTGTTGCCTCGCCAGAGAAAAGGTCATACATGATTCACTCACTGGTTTGGATTTGGACTAACTGAAGACCAGAAGCGTTGTTATTTTAGAAGGAACAAAAATGAACCAATAATATCTTAATTTATACTAGATGGGACCACATTTCATTGCCTTGGGGCTTCCTGAAGGTTCGAGGCCAGAACTATCTCATGAGATAGTTTAAGCTGTTTAATATAGCAGATCAAAGAACTTGCTGATTTTCAAAGCCAGTTAAATCTAAATTAAATATATTTATTATTATTAGTCATGGTTTCTGAGAAACTATCAGAGATGACGACATGGGCCATCGACATCAACATCAACAACAACATCTCAAGCATTTATATTTTCATTTTTATACACAAGGTCTAAACTGCAGTGGTTGCCGCCAGTGACCAGGATGGAAAGCGCTGGATGCTCGCTGTCATGCAGTGGCGGTGGTGTCCTTCACTGATTGGGTGTTTTTCAAACTAATGATGGGGCTTCTTGTTTAACAGCACCATGCGGGGCAGGTAACAGGTCTGTTGACAGAGTTTGTAGTAATCTGAAAGTCTTCACAGCATGGAAAAGAGACCGAAAATGTTGATGTGCACCAGAGAGTCGTGTTTAGTCGAGGATATCACTGCCAATCAAAGCTGGAGCCGAAAGTTGAACGAAGGCCTGTTATTAATAGCCTACTTCACAAAAACTCTACAAGCTACTCTTTGTGTGTTTTACAACAAACTGAGACAGAGTTTCTCTCTCTCTCTCTGCTTGTGTGTGTGTGTGTGTGGATGGCAGGAAGGCCAAGGGACAGTGAGATGGAAAAAAAAAAAAAGAGGGAAGAGAGAGGGAAACATACACTCAGTGCGAGTATGACTAAACTGACTGCAGCAGAATGACTCACCCTGTTGCTATGGCAACCTAAAGAAACCGCTCCACTCTAATGTGCAATTTCAACCGCCGGTGGAGCGGCGGCGGCGGCAGCGGCGGCAAACGGGGAGATAAAAATGTATGTTTCTGGAAATCACTGAGGGGACGGGGGTTGCAGAGGGCAGCACACAGTTGCACAAGGTGAGCGTTTAAAAAGAAAACAGAGGTATTTAACAAAACACAAAGACAAAACCACCGCACCTCTCTCTCTCCCCCCTCTCTCTCTCTACACTGCGGTATACCCAGCGGCTTCTTCTTCTCCACCGTAGTGGACTGATGTGTGGGTGTTAGGCACAAATGCCCTTGGTAAGTAAAAGCCATGTAGGATAAAGTCTGGCCTCCCACCACAAAACTAAAACCCCTTCAGGATTCATTATAAGCCAAAGTTTTGGTTGTTCCAGTTACTCATACGGTCCTCCTGTGATTACATCTTACATTTCCCGTCATCAATTTTAGTCATGTCCAAGCGCAAATATTGCATAAAAACGACAGAAATATGAACGAAAACCCTCTGATCTCTCACTTATCTGGTGGCAAACATAATTTGAGGGTGCTCGAATAGTGGATAGGGAATTGGGAAATAGCCTAATAAATGATGGTAACAAATGATTATAATGAATATTGAACACAGATCACAGACGGATCACAGACGGCAGAAATGCTGAAATAATAACTAGAATTCTTAAAGTGCTTCAAAGGATTATAAGTATTTCATTTTGCCCAACCCTTCACTGTAACTTCCTCTTCCAAATGTTTCAAAATACAGATTGGTTCGACTTATTTTACTGATGCAGAAGAAGAAAACTTCATGTAGACTGAGAAATAAAAGTGAGACTCTTTCTATCTCAAAGTGCATTTTGTGTGCTCAAGAATCTTTTATTTTATTAATCTCACAAGACCCTGCTGAAATATAAAACAGTGTTAAAAATAAGGATTCTCCATTATCCAGAAGATGTCACGTTGCCCTGCTCTTAGTTAAAACACTCCCCATTTTTTGACCTACCCTCCCCCTAAATAATTTGTGTAGCCTACACAGTCACTAAGTTGTGCTAAAATAATATGTCTCAGTTAAAAGAGGAAGTAATCTAATTTCCTATACAACACACAAACAAGAGCCTGGTCTGACATAATTAACCCACAATTAATTGGCAAACAGAAAATGAATCAGACCGTTCCCCTCTCCACGTCCTACCGCTGTGGAGGTGGGAGAGTCACAAAACACACAAGCAAGAGGAGGGATAGAAGAATGATGGTCCTCATGTTTAATTTAATTGGGTCCTTTGTGGACACAGTCACAGTTGCAGGCAGCTCATTAAGCTCCGCTATGAAAAAATAAATGTTCCAATTCAAAGGCTAACACAATAAAACAAGGTACAGTAGGCTGATAAATAAATAGATATAATTTCCCCTGTGACCCCACAGACAGGTGTAACTTGGAGAGAAGTAGATGGTCGACTGTACAGCAGTCAGACGAACATGTAATAACAGAAAATGAAAACTATCCTCTTCTAACATACGACTGTTTGCCACAGGAACACGCAGCCTGTGATTGAGGGGCTTGATTATTACAGCTCCAATGACGCTGCTGAACTGCAGCCTTTTGATACATTGTTTGACTCACCAGGAAGCACTTGCAATAAAAGCGTCACAACAACAAAAAAAATGTTGTTTAATATGAATGACAACGGACGAGAGTGCAACTTCAAAGGATAGTTCAACAGTTTGGCAAATTCGCCAATCGCCATTAAGTGGGTTCATCTACCTTTAATTATCGGTGCATGTTGTTTTGAGATCCACAGGGCAGAGACACGAGCTGCTGAGCGAACACAATACAGGTGAACGGTACGGGTCCCCTGTCCCTCATCAAACTCATCAAATATACAATCCAACAACTCCAAAACGCTCTCATGGTGTAGTTGCAACCCGCACATTTGCACATGCTATGAAATTATCATGTAACATTACAAGATAGAGTTGTTTTCAGGGCAAATGCATAGCTGGAATTACATGTGATTTCAAAAGTCCAAGTACAGTACGGTAGTTAAGAGTATTTTCTTTGTGTGTCGTAAATGTTACATAATTATACATGATTATTTCATAGCATGGCAGGGACCTTGTACTGTTCAACTCCATTGTGTTTGCTGAACAGCTCGTGTGTTTGTCCTGCAGATCTCAAAACAACATGCACTGATAATTAAAGGTAATTAACCTACTGTACCCCTATGACTACAGGGAGGTGAATTTACCAAAATATTGAACTATCCCTTTAATTCAAAACAAAAACGAAAATACTGAAGAGCCATTATAGTGGAGAAGGTTTTAGTGAAGACACTATGTCTAATGACAATTTGAATATAATTAAATTTAAATGTCATTTTCAATTTAAATGGATTGTTATTTTGAAGCAAAAAAACAACAACTTATGCACAAGATAATAGTTGAGCATCTAAACCATACTTTTGTTAAAATTAATATTATTTTGATAATTTACTGTCACTGTCACAACTATTTAATTTCCTAACGTGAATTATAATCTGAGCCTCTACAAATTAATGTTCATTGCACATTGATCGTGTGTATGTCTGTGAGAGCGTGTGCGTGTGTGTGTGTGTGTTAGTGTTGGCTTGCTAGAGGGCTGACACCAGGACCATGCTGCAATTAGCCAAACAAGAGACAATGACATATTGAGCGCTGCTAGCACCTTCTGTTAGTCAGCCTGCAAATCCCTCTTCAGGCCATAACTGCTGACAGTATAATCCTGAGCAGCATCACACACTATTTCATGTTGCTGTATGTCATAATTTAAAAAAAAAAAAAAAAAAAAAAGTTCATACATTCTTGGGCGTGTAACGGCTGGCGTGACCCCCACTGCAAAGGCATTCTGACTTTTCAAATAATTTCAAGGGAATGTCGGAGAAAGAAGGAGGAAGTATGTGATTTGGTACTAATTGCAGAGAAACCAGGGACCTCGGCCAGCGGAGGGAGCACTGTGTTGGAATTCCTGCAACGAACCACATGATTTCTGAGGACAACGCAGAAGTCTTGTCATTTCCTTGGCAGACGTTGCTGAGGCGGTCAAGAACCTCCTCGGTTCCCCTTAAGGGCTGTGATGTACTTGCTGTAAACAACACGAGTGCCGCTACGCGTTATCAGCGTAGTAGTGCTGCAACAAGTATATGCACAGACCGGCACAGACGTGAAGTTGTATATCGCTGCCTTAAGATGCTGAAGGCTCAGGACATTGTAGTCTTTGTTGCCACACCTCCTCCTCAATGTTTTTTTTTTTTTTTTTTTTAAGTATATTTTTGGCGTTTTATGCCTTTATTTGATAGATTAGTAGAGATAGACAGGAAAGGGGGAGGCAGAGAGAGGGGAATGACATGCAGGAAAGGTCTGCCCGATGCGGGACGCGAACCGGGGACGCCTGCGTCTGCATATACATGGGGCGGCTGCCTTAACCACTGCGCCACGCACCGCCCCACCTCCTCCTCCTCCTCCTCCTCCTCCTCCTCCTCCTCCTCCTCCTCCTCCTCCTCCTCCTCCTCAATGTTGCATGGAGACAGTGTCTGTGGACTGGCAGACCTGGGTGGGGGTTCATTCTTCGTCCTTGGTCATCAGTCTTCAATGATTTTCAGTGACAGGATCTGAAGGTGCAGCCAAGGGGAATGGGTCGGGTTTGAGAACCTCAGAATTCCCTTCCTGTGATTTGCAGAGATTGTGGCTCTGTTGACCTCGTCACCAGAGCCTCCAGCATGCATTCAGCCACTTTATTAGAGTGTGAAGCAGTCTGGATGATGGTCAGCACCTTGAAGTCTGACGCCATGCTTCTCTGCTCTCTTGCTTAGTTGCTTGCTCTTAACAGGTTTGGAGTTTCTAACCCAAGTGAACCCAAGTGTCCAAGTTTCAATATCTTGGGATGGCCGAACCTCTCGGTTCGACATTTGAACAGTGACAGAGATTGTGGATATGAACGGAAGTTAGTTTTCTCCACACGGTAATTGGATTCAAAGACATAGAGTAAGAAGGTCAGACATCTAGAGGGAGCTCAGACAGAGTTCCTGCTCCTCTGCATCCGGAGGAGCTACAGTAGCTGAGGTGGTCCTGAACCTCCATGATGCTTCCTGCTGTAGTTGTTTCAGGAATGTTTTGGGGTGGACCCACAACATGCTGGAGAGATAAACAGTGTATCATATCTGACATTGTAATGCCTCAGGATCCTCAGGAAGACTACTTAACTTGACCTGCTGCACTGTGACCCAAACTCAGATAAGGAGGAAAATGTGTTTAGGAATTCCAATATCTCTTACGAATAGGAGTAACTTACTTTCTCTTAATCTACAGTATGCTTTGTTTTGTGAATCCTGTTGTTATGTCCTTGTGTTTATTTTAATGGCTTTTAACACCTTGCCAGGAAGACTACAGTCCTTAAATAAAAATAAATAAACTTTCCATATTCCCAATCATGTACTCATTCATCATGATGAGCTTCAAGCTATTTCATCCCGGCTTGTACTAAAGATTTGACCATAGTTGAACTTGCTACAGCTGCAATAAGAGCACGATCCCTAATAAGCTTCCACCAACAAATATGGCTATGCCATTACAACAGCATGCATCCCAGCACAGACATAATTACAGACAACCCGTGTAACTCCATATTTCTAAAACCAATTCTTTCAAGATTGACAGATTACAGAGACATATTTGTGTACTGACAACAATGGTGAACACTATCAAACTACCCTATAAATCTTCTTTGAATCAGGTGTAAACTTACTGTCACATATCCACCATGTTTTGTTCCTGCTCGTTTTGTATTGTCTTGAAACCAGCACAACCTGTAGACGCAAAGCTTTTGAGTAACCCCTAACACATTATGCCTCTTGTTATTTCTAATATGTGTTGTCTTATGTAGCCACATCAAATTTAACAGGAAAATACTGTAGTAAATAGGGAGACATACAGACCACAAAACCCCCATGATTACAAATGGAACAGACCATCATTACAAGGTAATGATCATCATCCTCTACCACTCAACCCTGCCATGGTGAAGTACCTCATCACACGGGGGAGAAAGGCTATTTTCCTAAAGGAGTCTGTGACAAGGACAAAAGGTGGCAAATAAGGGCCGAGGTAGGAGAGTACAGCGTAAAAAGACTCGATCAAACTGAGCAGTGGAGTCAGAGAAGACTGAAAAGGGACTGAGGAGGTGTATTACTGTGTGTGTCACAGGCTAGCTGAGCGAAAGATGAATGTGGGAGCTGAATATGAGCAGCTAGCAGACACACTTAATTTATCCCAGAAAAATGTTTGGTACAAACAGCAGGTCTAGACAGCATTCAGCAAAAATAAGGTCATGTTGCGCAACAGGCGCATTTGATTTTGTGTTAATATACTGTATAATATATCCCATTTCACTGTGAATTGCTACTGAATCTCTCTCAGCATTATTCACATGTTTGAAGATACTATAATTGATGTAAGACAAAGAATCCCAGACGGAGAGTAAAAAAAGAAAAAATCAATTTGTTATATATATTATTGTTTTATATAACATATTTTGTTATGTAAACTGAAGACGGGCAATCTTAGTCACCAATTTGAACATGCATGTAGTGATGGGTCATAAAAACTTAATGTGCACAAATGTGTTTATATCTCTTCGGGTATTGTTTTTTTTTTCCCCCCTGATTTTGATAAATATTCATTCGTGGTTGTTAATCATTTAGTAGTGGTGTGTATTTCCAGTCTCATGCTAACATAACATCTGTTGTGTCAATCTGAGGTCTTTCAGCCCCCTCTGGCCTTATCCTCTCGTTACTCTCCAGGACAGGCTTTATATAGCACATGCTTACCTGGGGGTAGATGACATCTGTCTCCCGAGAGACGGGCTCATCTTCCTCCTCTTCCTCATCCAAACCGCAAGCAAACATCCTGAGGGAAAGCACACAACAAAACAAATTGGGGAAAAAATGTTGTTGTTTTTTTTAACAGAATAAAGTCCCACCCTGTCTTTTTTTTTTTTTTTTTTTTTACAGTAAATCAACAGGGACAAAGACAATATGCCAACCCTCTGACAGCTTGTTAGAAGATAAGAAACAAGCCCACAGTTCTACAAAGTACATACTGACGAAGATGTGTATTGTGGGGGATGCTGTTACACACACACAAAAAAAGGAGGGGGGCAGGGGGGGTGGGGTCGTGACAAGTGTAATCTCATTATGGAGTGTGCCCTTTCCCTTTCACACGTTTCAATCAGTCCACTCATGACACACGTACACACACACAGAGTAATGGAGCTTCCCTGCTCTTCTTAATTAGGGCCTGGTGGAAACAATCGGCACCCATTCAGATTCACCCTCCCCATTAGTATGAATATTAAGCTTGTCATTCATTATAAAAATACATTTTAAAATCTGAACAATGGTGAAACTTCACAACAGCACAAAATTGACATTAAAGGGTTAGTAGCATTTTTTTTAAAGTGGGGTTGTATGATCTACAAATAGCCCCTAAGTAGGCTACTTTAATTGCAGTAGAAGACTCTCTGCACTCCTCCCGTTAGCAACGCCAGCCCATAATAGCCTTGCCCAGAGATTTACAACATGCATTGTTGTGAATGGACCCAAAGAAACAGCCTATTTTCGGGGCTGGAAAAAATTATATTATAACAATGGAACAATGGAGCTGTGTATTTTAACTGCTGATTTTCTGGGCGGAGGGATACGTGAGGTAAAACTGTGTTTTTTTGAGGGGCTGGAAAAAATTATATTATAGCGAACAATGGAACTGTGTTTTTTTTTTTTCTTTCAGGTAAAACCACTTTTAGGCTGTGAAAATAGGCCGTTTCTTTGGGTCCATTCACAAAATGTATGCTGTAAATTTCTGGGCAGGGCTATTATGGGCTGGCGCTGCTAACGGGAGGAGTGCAGAGAGTCTTCTACTGCAATTAAAGTACTTAGGGGATATTTGTAGATCATACACTTTTAAAAAAATGCTACTATCCCTTTAAGACAAATATGGATGTGATTTTCCCTCACAACCCCCTAGAGCTACCCGTGACAACACACAGGAAACACACTATGTAAGAAAAATGAGGTAAAAAAAAAAAAAAACCCAATACAAAAAAAGACAAGATCTCACACAAAAGAAAAGAGGGGGAGTTTATAATAGACGGTTTCAAAATAGTTGTATTCACTGTCACTAAAATTCCCAGTGTGTCCTCAGTAGGTGGCTTTCTTCTCTGTCAAGATTACGTATCGTCCAGGAGACAAAATGGCCCACATGTCCTTCCTATTTCCAGAAATACTGAATAGAGCGGCCCACTACATGTAACACACAGCGTCCTCTCTCTGTGAGAGCAGTGAGTAATGTTTGGCAATGGGGGGATGAAGACCTTTTGTTTTGTAACAGCTCACAGAGCATGAGTGATGCCAGCTGAGCCACAGGGGCATGAGGTAGGTAGCTGTGACTGTGACTGCATGTGTGTGTGTGTGTGTGTGTAGAGAGAGCGTTTTTATAACCTAACTGCATGAACTAGTATGTGTGGATGTGTGGGCACAAGTGTGGAGGGTGTGTGTGTAGTGAAGAGTGTGTGATGCGTGGGAGGCATGTGTGCACTTTCCTTTCGTAGATAGAGACACACACAGGGAAATATTGGTTGCTTTGTGCTTTTGTCACATGGACAGTCCATGTTTGCTTACCTTGTTATTGTCTGTGCTTTATTTCTTCCTGTAATCATCAATATCCATTATTTCCAGAAATTACTTTTTCTTCCCTTTTGCTACTGAAAGCTCCTCTACCCACTCCTAACGTCTCCAACGTTTAACAGCTCATCTTACCCTGCCACCTCCACCACTGCGGTTATATAAAAAAACATTAAAAGGGGCAATTATGTGCAACTTTCAACAAGTTCAACAATGAATAGAAAGGGCTTTTAGCAGAGTGGTTTTTGGACTTATGTCATGCTGTACCTACGACTTCAGGGTTTAGAGGTCTTTGACTGTATCAGACTCTGCTACAGTATATAACCATGTTCCTCTATCTTTCACGGTGCATTTTATGTTCAAAACTGCACGATACCATCAGTTGTCAAATTGTATTATTGTTACAATATATTATTGGATTACCTTCTGACAATAATGAAAGGAACTCAATTGATTTTTGTGAATATGTAAGAATGCAGATTTTGAATAGGTTATTTATTTTCCCCATTTACTGTATACTGTTCGCACCTTTCTTTTCAATTAAGTGCATACTTTTTTACATGTATTTATTCATTAATTCATAATTTTGCATTTTAATCAGATAATGGAGTATTTTGGCAGATTTCCTTTCTCTCCTCTCAGTGCAGATCTTTACTCTCAACAGAAATTTGACGGTTGGCTATGACAAGCTTCCATAAAACTTTTATACACACAAGTAGCGCTCCTCTGTTGTTAAACTTTCACTTTGTCCAAAACAGGACTTTGTTTTGTGACCACATAGTGCAAAGTGCAAAGTTTATGCCACTGAGACTGAGTTTTACTTTGCCCTTATTGCTAATTAGTAAAATACTCAGCCTTAGTTATAACTGCAGGAATATATGCCACTGTAAGCATGTTAACACATTAGTTTAAACCACCACTGTGCATAGGCATGGCCTAAGAGGGCTGCTAAAATGGCATAAGACTCTTCACAACATTATAAGGACTTATAATAAAGACCCATTGAGTCTTTTTGTTTTGCACGTTGCTTTTCTCTGGATAGCATCAATACTGTAACCTTGCAGTCCAGTAGGCATATTCCACTTTAAGAGCTGAGGAGCCTTTTGCTGTTGGTCATTAATACTGCATAGACTCCAGCGTGATGCCTCTACTCATTGTAAGTCACCCCTAATGTTCATATTTACACTGAGCGGGGTAATTAATTCTAAAGACCCATCTGCCCTTTTGCTTGTTTAAATATTTATACAGCAGTCAGTCTTTTTTCAGTCACCATTTATTCCCATCCCACTGTTGCCTGTTTTGCCTGGCATTGCAAGGGAACAGCTCCCATATATGGCAGAGGGATTGATTTATTTCTCGGCTATAATTCATCAGTCTTGATGATCAGAGAGATATAGGCAAGGAAGCGCATTAATCAACTTGAAAACATTATTATGCAACAAAAAAAACTGCAAATATCATGAGTGGCTTTGTAAAAACCACAGTGACACTGACAGTAATCAATAGTTGTGTTAGTCAATGCATACTTGAGCCTGTTTCAATGTCTGACTGATTCATTTTTAGCCTGAATGCAGTGAATCAAAGTCAGATGGTTTCGCAGCTGTCACATGGCCCTCAATTTTGAAAGACGGAATCAAAACTTTCCCTCCTCTGTTTCGTTATATTTGTCTGTTTGTGACAGCTTTCAACGCAACAGTGGCAACAGATACACTTCAGTCATTTGTTGCCGTGGCAACTGCTGCCAGCATGAGCATCCGCGCTTGTGCAGTCAAGAGTCTTTAAAGGGCTAGCTTGCAGTGAGACAGACTGGGAAGTTGGAGGAGGCTAAACAGGACCAAGGTGGGTTTTTTTTTAGTCTGAGAAAAATGATGTCTTTTCAGACTCAAACGTTCAAACTTTAAACAAATGTATGCATGAAAAAAAATCTCTGTTTGTTTCCTTTTTACCAACTACATAGTGTCTTTTTTTTATTATGTTTTTCTCTACATGATCTTGCACGTTATGTCCCATTTTGCAGGGTGTAAGCTCTGCATGAGGTCTGATGAGAACAAGTCTGACAGCAATTCAATCCGTGCTGCCAGTGCAATGAATTGGACAAAACAGGTAAGACAAATGCATCAGATGATGATGAAAGGCTCAAAACAAATATACTTCACTTTAACAGGGGCCAAAAAAAAAAGATCCCAAAATGCACTGCGTATACTTTCAAGTGACAAAACAAGAGCTCATGTTCACACATAAACACACACACACAGGCAAACAGGAGAATCATTACCTACGTACGTTGTGTGATCTGCTGTATGAAGAATTTCTCCACATGGCCATCCTGAAGCAAAGTCACGCCTGGGGGGGGAAACAGTTTTTGATGTAATTCAAGCAACAAACATTTGTTTGCAGTTATTTGGTTTTCTTTAATAGCTGATACACACCCAAGATAACATCTCAAAATGTACTGATATACAATCCTTTGGTGATGAAATAATGCAACATAGGCGAAAAGTGAAGCCTTCACACCAGAACGACGGGCAGGCACTCGTCTTGTTTTACATCTGTGACTCATATCCTGATGGCATCCTGGGGTGACTTTGGCAGACTCCATTCACAACAACATTCAAAATGCATTACATATGTGCTGAGAGATTTTTTTTTTTCTCACCAAGATGCTGACTGATAAGGGTATGACACGCCTCTATCACCATGGATGGATTTAGAAGGAGGTTGAACTTGATCATGGCGGTTGTGAATGTTACAGCTTCAATGGGTCCAAACCGGTTGTGATGTACCTGAAAAAAAACACAGTACATACATTTTTTACTACTGCTATTATACTGCACATCTGACTTTTATAAATAGCTGAAGGACATCTCATAAAACAGCAGTACGTCATACATTCATACGTTTAATTGACTTTGACTAACTTTTCCAAGGAGTGGGCAAACTTCAACTTTTATCTGAAGAAGATCAAGCTCAAGTATTTCCTCTTCAAACTGCCTGTGGTGTCAAACAAAAAGTTTGTGCTGTTGAAACTACATCTAGCAAAGTATCCTTCTGTCAGTGTTGGGAAAGAGCCAAAAAGTCTATTTGTGATCATGCGATACACTTTTCTGTGTTTGTTTTACATCACCATGACTTTTAAGTCTTCTTACCTTGCCACATTATATAATTTTGCAGTGTCTGCGACTGATGTGCCAGCAAACCAGGGAACAACTACAGAAAGTGGTGGCTGCTGCCTACAGAAAGTGACTCATAACCGGTTGAATACCAATTAGCAGTACAGAATGTGGCAGCTTTCAATGAGGACTGACAATCACTGTTTGTATAATAAGATCTCAAGGCAACATAAGGCAACTTAGAGTGTAAAGATGGCAGATGGTTGCTGGCATATGATTCACATCACAAGTATGTAAAACGCATATTTTTCTTCATGTAAAATTGCAAATGCTGCTTTTCAATCCTTGATTTGATTCAATTAAATGAGCGTAAACTAGTGGAGCCGAGTGTGAAGTACCGTGTATAATGGTCGCAATTATGGCTGAAATATGTGTTGAACAATTACACATGACATCATACAAAACTCCCACTGAGAGATAACTTTGTTACTTTTTAAATTGTGGTTTAGCTGGGATTATAGAGATATTATTGTATCACAGAAAAGAACAAATGGGAATGAAGGTTCAGTTGTGGCAGTGCATGAAACTGAAGACCCTCTGAAGGAAGATGCTAACGGAGAAAGCTGCAAACCACTTCAAAAGAGATCGATACCAATCAAGGACAATACCCACTACTGACATAAAAACTGACTTGGGTCAGACACTCAGAGCAATCTGTTTGTGATCAGGAGCAGATTGGCCAGCCTAAAACAACTGGTAGGGATGTCGAAGTAACAAACAAAAAGAGGCACAGCATTGCCCTTTTACTTGAGCCGTTATGCTGTTTACTGCGCTTGTACATGTATAATGAAAATACTGTGATGATGATTATTGATATGCATCCCCCACACTCTATAGCACCACATAACGTAACTGCTACGCAAATTAGCAGTTAACATGCAGCAAAAAGCCGACAGACGCTGTTGACTGAGATGATCTAAGTTGCAGTCACCACCAGGAAAATGACTGTTTATATACATATGACAATAATTTGATACAGATTGTATTTGTTGCCCAGTGACAGCTGAAGAATTCTGCCACAAAGAAAAGCATGTCTTATTATATCTGTGTGAAGTCTGACTAAAGCAGGGTCAAGGGTCTACTGTTGAATTTACATGAAAAATAACACTTGAGAAGTTTTAACAGATCCTCGTGAATGCAGGAGCATGCGGCATCTATGGAGGAGCTGAAACCTGGGGTTTATCCCAGTCCACTAGGGAAGAACAGAGAGATCCGGAGCAGCAAATAGACAAGAGCTAAATGGCAGTCACTCTTTATATCGAGGGAGGCCCTTAGTCACGACTGCGTTGCTGTCTTGCTCTGGTTGCAAAGTGAGAGGCGAAAGAGAGGACTCAAGAGAGCAGAGAAGGTGACATGGGGGCAGGGAGGGGGAGGGCTGGCTGGAGAGGAGGGGTGGTGTTTGTATGAGCAGCGCGTGCACCGACATTAACCTTCCCCATTAATGAACCGCTGGAGGGACTTCACATTGGCAACGCTAAACACAGGAAGGAAGCGAGGAAAGAGAGGGTGAGGGTGAGGTGGAAGAGGAGGAGGAAAGTTGTGTGCAGAGGGACAGAGGGGGTGATTCTATCCGGCCTTGTCCCTTTTCCTGCCCTCGTTGCCGGTTCAATCAGTAACACACATTAGGAGTAAATTGAGTGGATAGATGATGCAGCTGCTTTCAGGCAGTCTGGGGCAGACAGAGCAATTACCACCACCGAGCCCTGTTTAGCCGTGTGACGTACAAACCAAACACTATGACTTAAGACAGGCTGGTGGGTGGACAGAAATGGGTTGGGAGCACCTCTTTCGTTTCAATTGATTTAATATCTGCAGCGTTAAAGCTGTAAGTGCTTCCTCCCATGCCCGGAAAAAAAGATGTGGAGTTCATATTACCCAATCATTCAAGAGTGCAACTTCACACAATGGATGCAGAATAGTGTTACTGATGGGGAACAGCTGGGTAGCTTCCAAAAAATGTAGAAAAGAAAAGTTGGTGTGACTTTGTAACCAAGGAGAAACTCATGTGATGTGATTTATCCTCCAGGTCACAACAGCCCTGTTGTGACCGGTTCAGCTCCTAATATTCACTGACACTGAAATGTCAGCTGTCGCTCCTTGGGGCAGGCACAGTGACAGACATCACTTCTCTCTCTGGAGGATGACATATGTGTCTGGAGAGAATAAGAGCACGTTTATTTCAGGACTGTTTTGATGACCAAAATTAAAGGCTAATGACGTTTTGTATTGAGTGAGGACCATACAGTCTATGATGAGGACGTATGGGGGCTGCACAGACTTAACACTGAAAGGGAGAGATGGAGGATTAAAAGACGGTAGAAGGACGCCCTCGTCTGGTTCTGTTTGTTAATTGCAGCTACACAGCATGGACTCCCAGGCTGCAGTCTATGCTCCCAGGCCAACTAAAAGTAAGCCCATTTCAAAGCGTGCATTGCAATATGTTGCACTGTTGCGATACAACGATATAAACGATATAACGTTAACAAGCAAGCCATTTATGAAATGCGTCAGTATCATCTAGCGTAAGATAACTTTACAGATAAAGGGTTTCTACTTGCCTCATCACATGATATTTTTCTCTGTTCAGTCACTGTTGCGACAAATTGTTACTAAAAAGACCAGATAAGGGTCAACAAAGTTCATGAGTTCATGCTAATTTAGCAACTAGCTGTTAGCTTAGCTGTAGCCTGCTGATAGCTAACTAACGTAAATGGTGACACACAGGCTACAGGCTAGAGGCCTACCACTTAGCTAATGCTAAACGTTACTGTTATAAAAGTGTGTTAAAAAACACGGCCATATTACCAAGCAAAAACAAGAGGTTTATAATTCATGTTTACCTTGTTTTGAACTTTATCCAAAGACGGTTATCTTTTCAGTTTTTGGTCTTCCGGTTCCGGTAACCCTCTAGCTATGAAGCCTTGACGTTAGCCTACATTTTTTTGTTAAATCTATCATATTTTCTCAGAACCTCGAACCAACGTCATTTACGACATTTTTACAGCCTAAACAGACCTGTATTGAAATTGCCTGGTGTGCTCTCCCGTTCACGGCATACACGCAGAAGTGACCGGACTTGCCTCAATGACGTCATTTTTGGGTCAACTCTGGACGAGCAGTATGGAGGAATGTTACAAGGTTTTTGTGGTTTTATTTTGTGTCTGGCACTATTAATCTCATCAAGTTTTCGTTGGACTACGAACCGCCCTCCCGGGTCTCCAGATGCACTTTAAGGAATAAAAAACTACTCCGGAGTATTCATCAGCATGAGGGTGAGTCACAAATTTCATTGTTTGGTGAACTGTCCCTTTAATATTGGTATCGGGTAACAAGGTCTGTTTATAAACCTGTGTATTATTTGAATGGCCAAGTGTTGAATCCAGGGTATATTTATACATGGTAGGCTACTAGGCCAAGTTTAATATAATAAACCATACACAATTTTTTAATTTTGAGGCTTTTTCACCTAGGAGAGTTGAGAGAGAGACAGGAAATGGGAGGCAGAAAGGGGGGATGACACGCAGTAGTACAGGGCCATTCAATGCAAGATTCGAACCAGGGTCGCCTGCAGTGAGGATAATAGCCTCAACCAACTGAGCTAAACACCGCCCCACAATACACAATTTTATAAATATTTAAAATAGGGAGTCTCTGATTCGTCTCTTCATTAGTTTGGACATCTTCCTCCACTAGATGGCGTTGGCGTTCTTGCCTTTTCTGTTAATGTTACAGTAAGAGTATGTGTCACTCTGAGCTTCCCACCTGCCCTGTCAGAGATGCCTACACTCACTGTAATTCACATCAGACGGTCCACCATGGGCTTCCTCAATTTCATGCTACCCCACAGACCCCAGCCACTTGAAAGAGGCCAATATTTCAATAAGATGAGTCCAGTTAAGCTGCGCCCTAATAAAGATCATACATTAGGTAGTGGGCGACCCAAAGTCCCCACCATGCTGTATTCATTTGAAAGGCTCGGCAGTGATGATCCAAACCATATGAGGGGCTGAATGGATCTGCAGAGACCCGGTGAAGAGGCAGGCCACCCACGGCCACAGCTCACTGCTCCCTTTTTTCGTCTTTTCTTCCCCTCCTAGGTCAAGCAGCATTCCTTCGGTGCCCTGGGGAGCTTTGCTGAAGAAGGTAACATCATTAATAAGGACTCAGATACTACAGCATGCTACCTGCACCCCCTTCACCCCCACCGACCCCCCAACGATCAAAAGGAAACATAAAGAAAAAACTGTGACAGACAGATGGTCAGACTCACATTACTTTGACATTCGTGCATATTTCTCAGTGTCAGGGGGTGAACGAGTGCAGGAAAGGAGACGAGCAGTGCAGATGTTCTGATCAAACAGGATGATATTACAGATTAGCCTTTAGTCACTTCTAGTGAGTTGTTTTTAAAGACTGGATGGCGTTAAGGAAACATGCCTATCCCTAACAGTCAAAAGAGACTCTATATGTAGCCACAGTGCTGCAGTATTTTCGGTCTTGGTTCCTTTGATCGTAGACGTACAAAGGAGGGGGCAGACGTGAAGATTCTTGATAAGGTCTAACATACTGTTGTTTATTGAACTTGATATATTGCTGAAGGGCAGACCACCTTCATTACCTCTTTTCTCTCTCTCATCACTCTGTATTATTCTAACCACAGCCGTTAAGTCTTCATTGATGAGCCGAGACAGTCGACAGACTGAGAGGTATGACAGTGTTGGAGAGGAAAATGACTTGACTTATTTAGACCTTGTCGTGGATATTTTTAGTTACTTGCTATTAATTTTCTTCAGGGTTATAGGGCCAGAGACCTCTCTGGAAAAGACGTTAACCACTATGTTTCCGGTTGTCTTTTCCTTCATCTGTTTTTGTACCAGAAAGAAGCAGCACTCAGGGTCACTGCCGGTTCATATCACTCCATCATCACAATAATGGGAAAGTGAATTGGTACGTAATTTTAATCGGCTGCATCTCCCTTCAAAAACACATAGATTATAGTTTATAGAAGGGAACCAAGCATGATCAAACAATATTTGAATGGCGAGGAGAATAAATATCCCAGGGCTATGCCACATTAAAGACGCAGATTAGACAAAACGGAGGCTCGCCAGGAAAATAAACAAGTGACTCAAACTGCTTCTTATGAGGTCAGATTTAAAAGTTATTATGCAATAAAGTATTTTCCCCAAATACCTGAACAGCAAGACATAACATAAATTGAGTTGGTCAGTTCAGTAAACTGCATTAATCACCACTCCTCACTTTGAAAAAAGGTATGTTAAAGGTGTAATAATGAGGAAGCTAATCGAAAAACTCACTTGAAGTCACTTCCAGGACTTAATTAGTCTTTAATTAAGCTAATATAGTGTGAAAATGTTTTGTGAGGTCATATAAGTGCTCAGCGTCTGGTGCTGGAGGGCATGGATCATTTCCCGACTCTGAAAATTGAGTCAGAGTCAAACTGTGTCCTGCCCTGGCTTATTACTGGCTGAGAGGATCGCCCATCCCAGCAGCATAATTCCATCTGGGCTAAATATTTATACAGAGGGGGAACGACATCACTTATCCACAACACATTCATTCACATAAGGGAGGGCTACTTCCAGAGCTGAGTTAGAGTGATCCACTCTGTTTGCCATCACCTCTTCTTGCTGATTTTTGCGCAGACAAGTTTTCAGAGGAAAGTTTTTTTTTTCCCCTAACCAGAGCTCACAATGAGATTTTTGATTTGTGCTTTTGGAGTGATTCTCACTTTGTATCAGATTGGGAGTAATCCAGCCAGCGGTGAGTGGACTTTTTTTCCTTATTTTGAAAAGGTTTGGCCACATTGTGCTGCTTTCAAAATAATAGCAGGAATTCTCTTCTGATTATCAGAGTGAGGTACTTTTTTTTTTTTTTGAAGAATTCATATCTATGTGCTGCCTTTGCTTCAGCCTTGTGGAGAAAATAGTGTATCGGTCTGTTTTAAACAGATGTGCGTTTGAAAAAGTTGATCGTATGCTGTATCTACTGTTTGTACAAAGAGTTAATTAAGATGTGTATGTACAATGAATATTTGTGTAACATCATCAAATATGTGCCGTATTTTATAATGTTATATAATAGCAATTCTACGGTTTTAGTATGAGCCTGTTCTTTGTTCAGCCTGACTGATGTGAAGATGGACATTGACAAAAAGAACTCCAGTGGCCAATAATTCAGAAAAATGATATATACTTTTAGCGTGTTTATATGTTAATTTAATCAGTTTTTATTTCTATTTATTCTACTATTTCTAGCGGGGATGTGCTGGCTGCAGCAGAGTCAAGACCAAAGGTGCGACATGGTGCTGATGAGAGGGGTGACCAGAGAGGAGTGCTGTGCCGGGGGTCGCCTGGACACAGCATGGTCCAACACCAGCCTGCCCATGAATGAGGTCAGCCTGCTGGGCTTCCTGGGAATCGTTTCCTGTAAACCATGCAAAGGTAAACAAACAGACTTTTAAAAACAAATTAGTTGAATCTGCAAAGTTGAATAAATTAGTTATGTATTGCTTTGTTTTTATTTCTGTTAGATATGGTATAAGTCATTGCATCGAACCCAAAAAGGTTAAATCTGTATTACAATACTTTAAACACATGTTTTATTAACAGTCACATTTGACTGAGCACAGGTTGTTACTCTCATATGTTCTGCTTTTGGGTAAGTATTAAGAATTTTAGTCACTGCTCAGATATAATTCTCAGACTGAAAACCAGATGCCTTCAGGGTTGTAATTGATAAATTGGCTCTTCCATTACACAAAACAACTGTTGCAGCTCCTGGAGAGTTAGTGAAAGTTAATTTAAACCATGTCATTTGTGAATCAAGATATTTACACAATGAGTTCCCGATGCAACTTTCTAACAAAATGCAGACGTGGATCGAGGAGAGGCGTTCCACATAACTCCACCCAGCTGTCCTGAGACGCTTCCTCCCCTGGAATCTCTGTGAGGTTCATTCAGGTTCACTTGCAGATAAATTCTGCTTTCATAAGCAGCACTTGCACTATGTGATCAGAAGCCAAAAATGTGAATTTCTCCATGCTGATAAGTTCCAGTAAAAACCAACCTACTGGCATTTTTTTGGAAAACACAACCAACCACAACCCTGGGTTAGTCTGGCTGTGCCATATATCGAGTCACAAAGATGTGGGTAGTGTGTAGATAAACTCAAAATAGGCTGAAAGACCACAGTCAAAGGTAGCCTATGGGATTATAAAAAACGACTCCTGCATAAAAGTAAGCAACTGTATCGCATGGAAAATGGTTTAAGTTGGTAGAATTAGGTCCTCCATCTTTCCTCATTATGTGTTAACTTTTTCCAAAGATAGTTAAAAAAGAGCTCTGTTTGCTTCCATGAACAAAATAAGAAAATACATTCCTGCAGGCTGGAATAAATGCCTGCCACATGCCCAGATGTCTGGGACTCATAATGTGCAACACTATCTTGATCATTTGGAATTCTGTGGGAGGAAAATGTTGGTATTATGACAAATAAATAAAGGCTTGTCATTTCAGAGGAACGATACCACTGCCATCATAAGGCTGTAGTTTGTTTTCAGATGTCCCCTTGGTTCCAGAGATAAAGAGCGTACATGTGTACACGAAAAGAAAGCTACTGATCGAGAGCAGCAGATAAATCAGGAGAGTCCAAGAAAAAGCACAGCGATGGAATAAAAACAGGATATTGAATGTGTTGGAAGAGGCAGGAAATAAGTCTTCTCTGAACTCGGAACTGATCAGGCGTCATCTCATAAGACTCAAAAAGGTCCTAGAGACGTGTACGCGTTGTCTAATGTTGACCCTACGCTGTGTAGGATTACAGTTCCTCTTGAGCTCTGTCATTAGGGGGTGTCAGAAGAGCCTGGGGCTTCCTCGTTTCTCAGCCTGTAAACTTCTCTGACAGCTATTTGATCTCTGTCTGACTCTGAGCTCTTCCGTCCCTCTACAAGAGCTTAACCAAATTCTGTGTGCAGCCGTACACATAGATGTGTTATGAAAACACACTGGCCTCACATTCCACCAGGCGAGCCACCCCAGTGTGTAACAGTCAATAAAGAGATGTGATTATTGTAAATATTGTGTGTGGTTGAAAATTGTGTTATGGTCTGGGAAAACCCCAGATTTCAAACTTGTTTTGTATGAAAATGCCTGTGTGGGAGCCTGGATCACCTGGTGTCTGCTGACTTGTTAATACAGTAACTTTACACTGACACTGCGCAGTGCTCTCACACACATGAAACCACTCGCTGTGTTTTTGTTAGAGACTTGTGAGGGAGTCAAATGCAGTCCCGGGAAGGTCTGCAAGATGAGGATGGGAAGGCCTCAGTGCGTGTGCTCTCCAGACTGCTCTCACATCGTCCGGAAGCATCCTGTGTGCGGCAGCGACGGAAAGACATATAAGGACGAGTGTGTTCTGCTGATGGCCCGCTGCATGGGACACCCAGACCTGGAGGTCATGTACCAGGGCGAGTGCAAAAGTAAGCATGCTTTGTGTGTTTTATCTAAATTTCCTGTTCTGCACAGAAGCAAAAATGATGTCTTTTTCTCACTAATGATCTTACTGTGTCTTGCACAGAGTCATGCTCCAACGTGGTGTGCCCGGGGACTCACACCTGCGTGACCGACCAGACCAACAGCGCTCACTGCGTCATGTGCCGCACGACACCTTGCCCGATACCCATGCCGTCTGAGCAGCCAATCTGCGGCAACGACAACATCACCTACCCCAGCGCCTGTCACCTCCGCCGGGCCACCTGCTTCCTCGGCCGCTCCATAGGAGTCCGCCACTACGGCCACTGCAACAGTAAGACTACCAAGAAAAAACCTACCTGTCAACTACTTTAGTCACCTATTTTCATCTGTATTAATATCAATAACAGCGACGACCCTGTCTGTCCTTCATACAGATCCCCCTCGGAGGGCTCAGGATATTGAGGGCAGTGAAGAAAACGCCGTCTAGATGAATCTGATTCCTCAGCATTTTCAAGTGATTTCAAGTGGTTTTCAAGTGTCACACCACTAGCTTTCCGCGATGACCTCCTTTTTTTTTTCTCCTGACAATCACGCCCCCCTCCCCACCTTATACGCAGAAAGACGATACATTTAAAATGGAAGACCTCTGTTGGAAGACACGCTTTAGCAAACTGCCTCAAAAAGATCAGCAAAAACCTGTGATCAGTTTTGTGTTGATACTGTGTAAGTGTTGAAAGTTGGAGGCAGGGAAAAGCATGTGTCTTTAGATAGAAATATCTCATTAGCTCTTTGGGAGATGTGTGCATATTGTAAATAGAATACCACTGCTATTTATTGGAGAAGGTATCAAACTCTATTTATATTTTTAATCGTAGTAACTACTCCATATATCCTTGGGAAAGCTGATGCAAAAAAAAGTGTATTTATTGTGTTTTGTCTATTGTGTATGTATAATAGCGGTCACTGGCATTGGCGTTTTACAACTTTTTACAGTCTCCATTCCCCACAAACAAACAGTTTTCCCTCTTAAGCTGATGGAAAGCAACTCTAATTTGTTTGGAAAGTTGATACCACTTTATAGCCTGCCAGTGTGGTTTCAGTACACCACAAACAAGAACAGAACAACTACAGCTGTATTGTATGTATTCCAGCTTTTGTCTGGGAGGTGAGGAAGGGGTTCAGCCTAAACAAACCTGTATAGTCTCTCTCCCTTTCTCACCCCACACGTGTTTACTCTGGATCCTGATCCAAACTCTCGGCCACCCGCTGATCACTAAAATTAACAGTTTGGTTGTGTTTGTAGTAGTCTCAGAAGACTGTTGGTACAACCCCAAGCCCTCTACAATACCTCCTCTGTTGAATGCTTGGCTTTGTTTTGTAAATGCATCTTTGTAGGTCATGCTAGTTCATTCCAATGTTGTTTTGCTGCTTTGACTTGATTGGACTTTTTTTTTTCGTTGTTGAGAATTTACTGGACAGACAAATGTAATTCGCAATGTCTGATTGAAAGGAAAATTGAATTTGTCTGGGAATGGACTGCAATTTGGGCCAACTGAATATACCTGATTATACTGCCACCAGAGATTAATCAATCTGTCCAGTGTTGACACTGGTAAACCTGGTAGATATAAATACAAATGGTCAAATGATCCATTTTAATCTTTAAAGTCAAAACAGATGTCTGGATACTTTGAATAATCTTTATAGTGTATTATGGACATTTTAATGACTCCTGTAAATAACAATCTCATGTGTACCTACCTGTGTACCTACTGTGAAATCTGAATGATGAATGCATCAACATATTTTTGTATTTTTGTACTGCCATTTCAAAACAACATAAAGTTTAATATTTGTCAAAAATGTGTCCTTTTCCTTTTATGGATTTCAGGAGAGTAACACAATCGACATTGAACATTTGCAGTCTGCTTTTCATAAGCCAGCCCACTCACCTCATGTTGATTGTCTCAATTGAAATATAATACAGTACATTTAATAGGAATGTGGTGAAACAGTGTGTCTGACGTGAATGTTACGATATTTGGATACTTCCAAACTGTGTCACTGTCTTAATCATAGCCACCTTCAGCCAGATGAGCTCATGCTTGCACCCTTATGGTAACCGGACAATGTGGGGTTTTTGGTTGGTGGGTCAGGCTCTAGCAGACAGCCAGGCACACAGTTTATGTGTGCAGTGATTAGACCCGTCTCCTGTGTGTGTGTGTGTGTGTGTGTGTGTGTGTGTGTGTGTGTGTGTGTGTGTGTGTGTGTGTGTGTGTTTGCGCAGTTGTCGGGTTGCCTGTTACAGGCCCATATGAGAGGCAGCAGAGTATCAAATCCAGGCTGGTGCACCTTTTCTCCCCTGTTTCCTCAGGGATGTCCCCCTTCTCTGGATTAGGCAGCAGGGTTGAGCTGAGGAATGATTGTCTCGAACTGCCGAGGCCTGGGTACTGACTCACTTTCCTGTGTAAAAGAACCTCCCTTGTTTTTCTGTCTTTCTCTCTCCAGTTTCTGAATCCTGTGCTAGGCCATGCAGCAGCATCTGGTTCAACTTTAGGGAGATGTTTATATTCCTGTCCAAGTACCCTTTTATTACACTGGGAATGGAATTAGATGTTTTGTTAGTTAGAACAAGGCAAATAACAATGCCACTGAGGGGATGTTGCTCTGCTCATATATAAAACGGGCAAATATTTTCTAATGTGTATAAATTGATATAGTTGATAGATTAGTTAGGAAACTTGGGTGCCAGCACTGCCCCACAAAAGTATTGGTCCGATTTTGTCATGAGAAATGCAGACATGAGCTCAGTGTGGTCCACTGGTCTTGTCTGGGCGGCAGAAGCCTCCAGTCCAAAGAGGCCCATATCGCAATTTAGTTTGTTCGTCGTTTCTGTTCATTTTCATCTTTAGGATTAATAGAGAAACTTAATATACATCTCATTACAGTACATAAGAGGTATGTAAAGCCAATTATCCCCATACCTTTACGAATGCAAACCATCTGTAAATTCTTCTGCGACCCAAACAATAAACTCACAAAAAAACCTCTCACCATGGCTTAAAAAGTGGCAACCCCACAGGAATTTGCAGTGAACACCCACTAAAATAAAACATTTGCCACATTTTCTTTGGAGTACATATGTTGAAATGACCACGGTCTTCCAGTAAAATACACAAGTGAAAAGTAAGATGAGACAGCAGTTTTCGTACATGTATCCTGGACAAACCGTCCCAACAGATACATGTTGTTCAAGAAAAATAAAATCCCATTTGGTCTTGTCATTATGACTGGGTAATACCTTCACCAGAAACAACCTGTATGGCCTCTGACTGATGTCAGATAGGATGCACCTCTGTCACCTCTGTGGCGGTAATGACATAACCAATAACGGTAGCTAGGAGCCATTTTAGAGGTATTCTAATTACACTCAACATACGACCTCAGGAATTCTCAGACCGCTTTACTTCACCTTTGACCCTTTCTCCTATATGCTGTGGTTTATGGTGTGTCCAGAGAGATTCACTTGGCTGTACTGTATGTGCTTGCCTGTGTGTCTGAGTGTGTGGGTGTACTGTAGATCCCAACAACCAGAGCTCACCTGTAATAAGCATGGGATTAGTCACACATATGACATCACAACCTCTGACTGCCGTGTTTATATCCTTCCAAACACATGGGGCTAAAATGTGACGCCCACACTTACATTTCAGTGATGCGTAATCATCGAGCTCCAATATGTCAACGACGTCCACATGGTATCATTTCCACCAACTTGCCTTACCACTTCCAGTAAGTTAACAGCCAGCATTTAGATCTGAAATGATGCTGTGATGAAACCCGGCGCTGTGGACTGTTTTCAGAGACCACCCACTCTCTGGATCACGCCACTGAATTGTAAACAGCTCGGTCCCACAGCTGAAAGTAATAGATATCAGATCCATCACTCCATCACAATATATCTGCCTCAGACATTGTATCCCAGACTTGCTTTGTTACATGGCAAGCCTTTTGCTTTTCCACATGTGCATAATATTTAACTTCTGACAACTGATCATTATTCTGACACAAGAACAGACACTCCAGTCTTATTGTTTATAGTGTTAGAGATGACGTCTTGCGTTGTGGATTCCTTGGAAATGGTTTATATATATATATTTATATATATATATTTATTTGTTTAATGTAATGTGCTGTATAACATTGATGCTTAACCACACTATCAATCAGCTGTTGTCATAGATTCCTCTTTTCATCAACTTCTAGACAAGATGAGGATGGCAGTGTCTCATAGGGGAAAGGAAAATGATTGTGCAGTAATATTTTGACATGTGATTTTTCACTATAGTTCTGTTATTACTGTGCTAAATTGAACCGAAAACCGCCGGTTCATGCTTCAGAGCCCCAGAGTGGATGTCAAGCAAAGGACAGTGCCAGCCGTACCTGGCAACAAAACTAACATTTAATTTGTTCAAACAAACTTTGCAGCGAGAGTCTAAACTAAAGAAAACTCTTGCTACTCTAAGCAACAACTAAAAACAAAAGCAAGTTTGCAACACAATGGCAGTGTTTGTCAGTGCTCTGTTCAGGATCATATCATCACCAACAAATTAGTTAGGAAGTTGTGCAAAGGCTAATTGTCCCAAATTATTCGTGGTGAATAGTTTCACTTCCTCGTCGTGACCTCTGGGACGGCTTCTCTGCTCGCTCTGTGTGTGGTCCGGCCCACATGTTCCAAGTCCAACAGGAGTTTGATTTCCTGGGAAAACAACTATACCGTAAAATATGTCAAAAAAACTATATCAAAAATATTGATTACAATCTGTGATGTTATGGTATTTTGTAAATATTTAGGTACAGTCTGAGACTCCTGAAGAATTTCAGGGTTTGGGAACATGTGGGCCTGACTCAAGAATGTGAGCTGATTGCCTCCTGGACTTGGCACCGACTGTGTCATTGAATTAACTCTAGTTTGAGCTCATGTTGAAATTTCAAGCCGCGTAACCGAAAGAGTCGATGAAGTGTGATAATTGTGCAGCAACAATTGTGTAGTTTGAGGCTTGGAGCATAACCAGGTCATGGCCATAATTTCACATCAGCGTTTCAGGTGGCTCTCATATTGAGGCAAAACAGGAATACCTGTTTTTTTAATAAGCCCTGGCTCAAATACCTGCTTGTTTATTATGGAAAAGTGGTTCGTTATCATGGAAAGTTGCTTGAGCACTTAATTTTCTGTCATGCGTGAAGGTATGCCTTGCAAATTCAGCAAAGATGAGAGTGGGGAAAGTTTCCTTGCTTCGTATTTCGTTCGCTTTTGCCTGCAGCTACAATAGCCACTAGTACACACTTAATTAAATCATCTGTTAGGAGATCCTCTGCTCGTTGAAGTAGGACAGCGTACCACAAATGAACTCAAGAGGTCCATATGGTATCTATTCCCCCAGACTACAGAGCTGCACATCTTGTAAACAGACTGATGGTCAGTTTTAGATTAGGGGAGTAATGTTAGAAGCTTCGGTGTTGTTTGGCATGAGATATACTGTACGACTGCATGAGACAACACATTGACATGGACACACTGATTCTGTACTGATAGTACTCTAAATCTCCTAACATCACACACTGGAAAAACAGCCATATCTACACCCATATTATCATACACACAAACAGACAACCATTATCAGATACACATATAGGCTATATGCCAAAAGCAATACTCCAGATACTCCAGTACAAGCACAGTCCTCTTTTTTTTGTGTCTTTTTTTGTCCTCGTTTCACACTCAACCACCACCTGCAGGGGAATTTCTAGTTGAAATACTATAGGTTTTGTTCTTTTCTTTTTATTGAGAGTTCTTCCTGTCCCCAGTGTCGGTTAGTGGGTGGCGTTTCAATGTAGGATCTGCTGAGAAGAGCAGATAACACTGTGTCTGTCCAACATGCTTTGTTTTCTGTCTCGTGCTTTAAGTTCTTGTGTTTTCCTGGATTCTGCATTGTGTCATTTTGGTTTGTGATATTGTACAGTAGTGGTTACTTGTGCTGTCTCTGTATTTTTGTGCAAATCACAGTCTATTCCAAAAAGACACATTTAAATACATTAGCATTCTCAGGGACTCAAACTATCAAAAGGCTCTGTGAAACCTGGGAAAAATAAAAAGTAAAAGTGAATTGCTGCTAACCAGTGTCATTATTTTGAAGGTATTCGGTCATAAAGGAAAGTTTTGGATGGCTTAAATGCTGACCTGATGGTGGATAAAAAATGAAGGGGTCAGAAACATGAATATTACATTTTGTGATAATGGTAGTGCTTGCATAAAAGTCCGAGATCAGTGGTTTTTATTTCATCCATATACGGATCATCAATGCCCATGCAAAATTTTGAACAAGTCCATTTAATAATTCATGGAATGTGTGATTGCAAGAGAAACCTAGCCTTTTAACAGTAAGTAAAGCTAGACTGCAATTGACACAAATGTGACAAATCACAAAACACTATGCGAGTCAATTTAACCGCAATGTAATGAAACAATAGGTCAGTTAAAGCAGATAAAGTCAAACTGCTGAAACATCTGCAGTGAGTGACCACAAGCACTCCACTACAACAAAAACAGTTGAAACTAGGCAGCTAATTGTACACATATGCTCCTTTAGCAACATCTATATTTTGTTAGCTGCTCAATGACGTAATCCCAAACACTTAATGTACCAATGCAGCGCTGAGGGATTTTGATCCGGAACACAAGCAGAGCAGAAAAACACTGCACAGAACACAGGGGATACCTGCTGTGACTCAGATACGAGCATATATACATGTTCTCGGATGTGTTTGTTTTGTTTTTTCCATAAAGACAACTTTTTCCATCACTGATGTTGAACTTTACAGTCCTCTCGCTGTTTGTGCAGGGGTCTTACAATGTGTGTGCATGTGTGCGCCTGATGCACAGGTCTTGTGACACATGGCGTCAGACAGAGTCGAGGAGACAGAGTCTTCGATGGGTGGGACTGAAAACAAGTGACGCATGACTAAAGAGGCCCAGGAAGTTCCAGCAGGCGGCTGTTATTGCTGAGTGTGTGTCTATGTGTGTGTTTATGTGTGTAAGTGAGTGTGATTCGGGGGCCCAGAGGGACTGTGTGGGGCAATCCCGGCTGGAGTGTCTGGAGTGACAAAAGCCACAGTGTCCCTTGCAGCATATCTGTCTGCTGCCTTGGCTGCATCAATGTATTGCCTCTCAGAGCGTACTAGAAATAAGCTTTAAAAAACAGGCTGAGAAAAAAACAATTAATCTATTGTATAAGTCACTGGACATTTGTATATACTGTATATGTACATGCATGTGCACACAAAAGTTTGAAAGCTGGCTAAGTACAGTGGCAGGAAGAAATACATTCCATTACATCACTTACAGTGTCTCGTCTTACATCACAGCAAGAAGATGCCTATAATAGCCAATATTTATACTTAACAAGTACTGCGGTTCATTTGCAGAACTTTTTTTGGTCGACAGAGCCGAAATCCAGATTAGTATCGACCTAATACTACATGATGTGGAAGGTCACTCAGTCTGGGTAGAGTTGTTTTCTGCTGCTCACATGACCTGTCTCTGACCCACAGTCACTCACTCCCCAGATTGCATTGCTACAATGAGCATTGGACTGCAATGGCGGTGACGCACTGGGCGCAGAGAGACAATAGGTTACCTCAGCCAGGCAGACATAGCAAACCTCAGTGCTATCAGACCCTCTCTAATCTCAGCCCATGGGACAGCTGTGTCTTTCCTGCTCCCACATGGCTACATCAGACACAACACTGGCCTAGACAGGGCATCGGACCTACTGTAACTAGGTTACATTGTGAGTGGTGCTGCTCGGAAACGTCCACTCTTATTGTAACTAATCATATCAATGCTATGCAGTGCAGGTTGGGAAGTTAAGCCGTTGTTTCTTTGAAATGTTGCAGCTATTCAACCACACATGTAACAGAAAAAAGTTGTCATGCAAAAGTACTAATAACAGAGAAGTGTTTTGACTGTATAGCTCACAGTGGGGACAGCGTGGCTGTATGGCTATATCAATATGTTTTTCATTCAAAAAAGTAGGCTACACCAATAAAACACCACAGGAGCTGGTTGCATCTAGGGCCACTCTTCTCAAAAGCATGAAACTGGACATTTGTGCATAAAAATCAGGCCAGATCGCTTGAGAGATGTGATTGGCTGGCGGGCAGTCAGATGGGAACTCCTACTTACTCTCCACATGTTGTGCCAAGCACTAGAGGTACTCCAGATTTATGTGACATGTTTATAGTTGTCAATCTGTAGTGTGGTTATCACATTAAGAATACCTGTGAAACAAATGTTGAAGAAATTGTAATTTATAACTTTGAAAATAAAAACAGACCTGAAAACAAAATAAAATCAATCATTATTCCCACCAGATCTTGTGCAACTATAAGTGATCTCTGAGACCCTTGGTGCTATCTCAGGATTATCTTGCATACCTGCCAACCACATCTCAGCTGTGTTCATATAAAATCAGACAATGTTTTTCCCATTTAAGAGGACACTTATTTACTGTTTCATGTCAAAAATTTGACATTTGATTATATGGTTCCAACAACTGCTGTCAAATAATCAAGGACAAAATAAAAATCCACCTTTGACGAGATGTGGTGCTCAAAAACAGATGCTACATGACTTTGAAACACCTAAAGTATGCCTGTTGGGCTCAGGAGGTAGTTGACAAGAATCCAATGGAAAAGTAATGTGTCAAAATAAATCTAGTGCAATGCCAGATTGCAAAAACACATCTCTGGTTTTCATGTGAACAGAGGGAACGAGGGGTGGATGGGTGAGAGGAGGCTGAACCTACAGGGACAAGACATTAGTTCAGTGGAGACACAGTGTGGTGATACATGATACAGATTTGTTAGGGTTAGGGTATTAACTTTATCCAGCCTTTAGTCCTTCATTTTCCTTGGGGTTTTGCATTGACATATGAGTATGAATTAGATAAACCTTATCCCCAAGTTTCCAGCAATAACCTGATTTAAGCTCTCATAATTTCCATGGGAAATTTACCAAGAGTGGATTGCATGAGCAGTCAGTGCCTACAGTGTGAAATATAGTGACACTGACACCCCTCAGTACTTGATGCACAAAAGCGCCACCATGTGGCAATATTTATAAAGACACATTGATGTTGGACAAATGAAAGCACGTTTATATATTCAAATTCTCTACACTGAATTTGGACGTTTTTCCTTTTGTATTTTATTAAAAATCAAAAAACAAACAAACAATCAAATTCAATATAATCCACACACCAAAAAAAAAAAAAAAAAAATAGAGACAATCCTAATGCTATTGTGTATAGCCTCATTGTAGCCTAATTCAGCGAAAGTTATACCTCTTACTTTCCCTTTTACAGATAAACTTGACTTTTTATTTAGTCTAGCTGCGTGTAAATATTTCTCATGATGTAATGCAGCCATTTAAACCACATGGTTGTCGTATTTTCTAGGAGGTCAACAATGTCCCTCTCGGTGCTCCGTAGTCCTTCCCCCTCTCTACCTGTGTAGTAGCTAAAGATGGCTGAAGCTCCTCCATGGCCCAGTCGGTTCTTCTGTCACAGATGCTCCGCAGAGATTAGTCCTCGGCTTCCCGTAAGTATCGTGGGCATAAAGAAATTGGAGAGACAATTGGACACATTCAAAACACATTGGTGTCGTTGATACTTTAGCAGAAATCGTTGCAGAAGCAGCTAATACTGTTAGCAAGCTAACAGCATTAGCTGCGAGCTCCCGTGTTTCTCGCTAACGTTACTCAGGGTTAGTTAGCTTGTTATCTATGTGTTGGATCAGTCGGTATGTAAACACAACTGCGAAGTCACTGCACGCACTATATTGATGCGTCTCCCATATGTTTTGTAATATGTCTTAGCCGGTTCACCTTTTGGTTTCCGTTAGGTTTGCGAGGCTTATTGACGTAACCGTTAGCTATATTCACTAGCAATAATGTTATCTTTGACACTGCGGTGGCGTCCAACGTCAGTTGTTAGCTTTAACGATTTGTTCTATAAATGTCACGCAGTTAACACTTGTCTCTCATAAGATTTTGTGTACCATACTGTTAACCACTCGTGTGCGTGATTCAGCGACAACAATGCTACTGCTTCCTTTTCTTCTGTCCCTATTCAGTAAGGTACACAAGTGGCCTGCCTGTCACAGGCTAGAATGATCTGTCATAGAAGTGCACATGTGCCTTTCACAATGTAAAATATCAGCCATAGGTTTCTGTAGGTTGCTAGTAATGACCTGTGGTCGCCCCGTGGAACAACAGTTTTTATTGAGTAAAGGAGCCACTGTGTTAGCTTCAGTTTAATTTGTAATTTCAATCATAAACATGCAGCTGTGTGATAGTATTTCCTTTAGGATTAGGCTTAGGCTAAACGACTAAAAGGTGTAAACTTATTATGCGGGGTCATAAGGTCGCGTTTGTGTGTTAGATGATTCTTGTGTTATGGTAAGGTGTTTTACAACCAAAACAAGCTGTTTCTCATTTTGGTGGTTTGGCCTAAGGACAGCTGGGAGATGGGGAACAGTCTTTGTAGGATGCTGAAGGCTGTTCGTTTTGTATATAATAATTAAAAAAACATGCAACACCAAATTCTCATGGCTGTCTACACTGTTTGCTAAGGGATATGGACAGTTGATAGACGGACAGTGACCTAGCTGGTCAACTGGTCCAGTCAGGGTTGAGGCTGGAGGAGGTTAGGCTGGGGAGGGTCGTCTCTGGCGGTGCATCCTCGCCTGACTACTCTTGACCAGAGTGGTTGTGTTTAAGGACTCAGGGATATCATCAGTTATATGCATTCAAAGATTGAACTATCACCATAAGTTGGACATCTTTCTCAGAGCTTATTTCACTTTTTTAGATCACACAGCAATGAAAATGTCTTCTTTGTCTCAGCGCACAGCTAAGCTACTGTTTGTTTTTGTATTGTTCTGTCTGTTCACAGGAATATACGTGCCCAAGATGTGAGTCAGGGTTCATTGAGGAACTCCTGGAGGAAAGAAGGTACATATATACTGGCCACATCAAAGCAAGTGTCTGTGTTTATTTTTATTTTATTTATTTTTAAAGGGATAGTTCACCCAAAATTCAAATTTCACTCATTATCTACTCACCCAAATTGTTCTGCCGGTCAGTGCAAATCACGTGAGATTTACACTGACACAGGAAGAGCAGTGAACTGAGACACTGGGAGCTTCCGCTACAAACAAGCTTAAAATATAGACTTATTTAATGTTTTTTCGGAACAATTTCTCATGCCAGGCCTTCAATACAAGAGGGGCATTACAGACGAGCAGTATGGAGGTATTTGGATGTTTTTGATGCGTCTTTTTGGATGAAGAAAGTTGGTGTCCATTGACAACCATTATATGGACAAATACTGCTGTAACTCAGAGAAGGCTCGGAGGACTCTGAAAATTCTTACAGCTCGTACTCGACATGACAGTGAGTAGATAACGAGTGAAATTTGGATTTTGGGTGAACTATCCCTTAACACTGTATGAATGCTCTACTGCCTGATGTAGAGATGCAATAAGAAGAAGAATTGTTCAAATAATTCCTTTCAATCTGGGTCTTAAACTTGATACATTTCTCCATCATCCCTAACAGTTATGTCACTCACTAGTCATAATTAGGATAGAGACCCTCTGCATAACACTATACTGTACTGTATCAGTGCTGATTAACACTTCAGTTACAGTTTATCATCACTCACCTGCATCTGTTGCATGAATTAGTATAATGACCATTTGACCACTCAAATGGTTAAGATAAATAATGTGTGTTTCCGGTTAAAATGTGTGAAATGAAATGAAATCCCTGCATTAAATTGAGCAGCCTGTATGGAAAATCTACTACTGGCATGGAGGGATGTCTTTTTCCTTTTACTTTAGATTGACATTGCACCTCCTTCATGTTTTTTTTTATCAACTATTGTTAGGGTTAGTTATGTCATCATGCCACACAATGGGAACACAACCACTGCAATTTCAAAAGATGGATTGGCAAAGGAAAGCAGAGGTGAAATATGGGTCACAACAAACATAACATATTTCTTAGGAATGATGGAAACCAAGACACACGGTGAGGGGGGGAAAAAAATCCTATAACACTAAGTCTACACATAACCTGTTGACAATCTGTTCCCTGTTTAGTGCTGACAATGGCTCCATGTCTACCATCTCCAGCGGGCCGCAGAACCAGCAACCATTTGAGGTTTTTAACCATTCTTTACTCGGACTCTTATCACATGACATCTCTCTGCTGTCCCACCCACACTGTTGAGTCAGCATTTCTCAGGAACATGATGGAAGTCACCTTAAGGTTTCCACTTCTGCTTTGTCAACTACAGGCTAGCTTTTATATTCAGCTTATTTTAACCTTGACCAGTTGAAGATGCTATTCTTAACTTTGTATGTAGTTTGTGTGTGTGCTCTGAGGAGATATTTAACTGTAGAACTAAAAACAATTTCCTTATTTAGGAATATCTCATTAAATAAGGAAATGCTCTATGTTAGCAGCATTTGACCAACAAAACTGTTGAACACGTGAAGTGTGTTGTGCTGTCCATAACTACACTTTATAACCTTGAGGATGTACCTGCAAAAATCACTGAACTCTGCTCATCTGTTCTATCAGCATAAGAAATACTCAGGTTAATCTGTCTTTTTTTCATCTTTGTGTCTCCCAGAATGCGGACCAGCACTTGTTTACATTCCCTTCAGGCTATGGTCAGTTCGCCCTGGGCGTCTTTGATGACAGTTTTGACTTTGGAGCTGGACTGGGAACAGAAGACAACCGAGATGCTGAAAACAGGAGGGAAAGGGAAACCGCATCACGGCAACGATACGGTGCTAGGCAACCGAGGAGTCGTCATGCTTCACGACGACAACCAGGGAGACATGAGGGAGTTCCAACTTTAGAAGGGTAAGAGATATGCTCACTTGTGTCGCTTCTTTTTTTACCTTAACTTTTGTCTTCCTTAAAGGGATACTGCACCCAAATTCACCAGTTTTCTACTCACCGTCATGCCAAGGAAGGGTTGGGAGAACTTTCAGAGTCATCAAAACACTTCTGGACTTCCAGGGGGCAATGGATTTTCATGTAATGGAGGCAGATAGTGCTCACTTTTGAATCATTCCAAACGCACACTATACCTCCATACTGCTCGTTCGTACTGACCCAAGTGTCCTGAAGCCTGATGAAATTGTATATTGAATCATTGTGTTTTTGCCCAAGTGTCCTGAAGCCGCCACATGAAAAAGAAATATTTTGATCTCTGTTAGCCTTGTTGTAGTAGCTCCCAGTGGCTGCGTGAGATGTGCAGGATTTGCTGCGAGATGTTCTTCATCTGTGTTTACATCATATATCCAATAGTTTACAAGGACGAACCAACATCTCGCAGCAAATCTCGCGCATGCGCACAAACATCAACAGAGCCACTGGGAGCTACTGCTACATCAAGGCTAAAAACAACTGTTTCATGTCGCAGCTTCAGGACACTTGGGTCAGTACGGACGAGCAGCGTGGAGGTATCTAGATGTTTCAAATCCGTTGCCAGTCGGACCCCCCTGGATCTCCAAAAGCGTTTTAAGGACTACGGAAGTTCTTCAAACGCTTCCTTGGCATAACACCTAATATAAAAAATAGTTTATTTTTTCTGCCATAACATAAGCCTTGTGTTTTGTTTTCTAGAATCATTCAGCAGCTAGTGAATGGAATAATTGCACCTACTGCAATGCCAAATATTGGTGTTGGACCCTGGTGAGTCTCTAGAAGAGTACTTTAAATGAATCAAAATGCAAATATACATATACACATTTGCTGTTTTGTATTTTTGTTAGTTTAATATTTCCTTCTTTTTTTCTTTTTTTAAAGGGGTGTTCTTCACTCAAATCCCATGGATTATGCCTGGGGTGCTAATGGACTGGATGCAATTATAACACAGGTACTTTGAAGATCTTCTGTGTGTTTCTTTTTGTTTTATACATATAACTTTAAATTGCTGTACATATTTTAGACAATGTATGTATAAGTATTACATGTAATGCAAAATATATACCGGTATCACAGTTTCTTTTCTTTTTTTTGTCCTTCTCTTGTCCTTAGTTATTGAACCAGTTTGAGAACACGGGACCTCCACCCGCTGACAGAGATAAAATAAAAAGTCTCCCTACAGTACAAATTACAGATGACCATGTTGGTGAGTCAAAATATGCAGTTTTGATTATTCTTTCCTCTTATTGCATTGTGTTGCATTATAGTATAAAGCAACCAAGTGCCATTTTTCCCCTAGCAAGCTGACTTCATCAACACCATGCTCATTTAATAATCAACCACAGGATACTACTAGTGTTTATTCTTAAAATCATTATGGCAATTAGTAAAAACTTTTTCATAATCTGACATGTTTTTCATTTCTGATTTTTATTTATGCTGGTTTTATAACTACTTTTATTAATCAGAAAAGTAGTGGAGTAATGGAGCAGCAAGCAGCTTTGTGACTGGTTAATGTTTAGCATATTTAATTTGTTTTTCAAAAAAATCAATATAACAAAACAACAAACCAAACCCTCAGCTACAAGTGCTTTGGCTACACGGCTGAATCCAGTTAAAGCTATAGTGACAAATGTGGTAATCCAGGACAAAGCAGCTAAATCCGGCCATGGAGATTAAAAACATCTTAACTAGCTCTTCTAAAAGAAGGTAATTGGTTGAGCTTTGATTTAAAAATTACTAGTACTACTACTACTCACAAGTTGGTGTGCTTATGCTAGTTTTGAATCACTCATTTAAAGGTATTTCAGTGAAAATGAATTATATTGGCCATTAAAGAAATGCCCAGATGATCAGATTACACATTGCTAATTACCATTGGTAGTCCATACTTCTGTATAATGTCACTATTTTAAGTATTACATAGACAGTATTACATTTATATGGTTTTCTGTCGTTTCAGCGTCGGGTCTGGAATGTCCAGTGTGTAAAGAAGATTACAGTGTTGGAGAAAATGTGAGGCAGCTCCCATGCAATCACATGTTTCACAATGATTGCATAGTACCCTGGCTGGAACAGGTATTAGTCACTTCCTATTTAATGGTTATTCTCTTAAATATTCAACAGTTGCTTTCTGAAACTATGGGGCAATACATCAACAAGAAGACTGATACGGCCTCTTTTTTTATTTCCTCTTTCTTTCCAGCATGACACTTGTCCCGTGTGCAGGAAAAGCTTAAGCGGACAGAACACAGCAACAAACCCTCCAGAATTATCAGGGATGAACTTTACATCCTCTTCTTCCTCCTCTTCTTCCTCGTCTACCCCTCAGTCCTCAACTTCAACCAGCAATGAGAACTCCACTGATAACTCTTAGAGAAACATTTGTCCTTATCGCCCTAAGAGCTGTTTATAGCTCCTAGGTTGCTTTACTTCAGAGCAGTGACCTCCAGTCTCTCCCTGTCCTGGGGTAGAGACCTGAGTGCATCTCGCCAGGAGCACTCAATTCTTACTCAGGGGTAAGTGATACATGAGGTCCATCCTGTTACTCCACCCTCATCAGGAATCTGAACAAAGGAAGGGCGGAGGCCCGCAAGTGCAGCTCCTGCTAAAGAGGATCTGGAGAAGCATAGAAACTTCAAGAAGCTTGATCTGCTTGAATCACCTCATACAGGGAAGAAGAACAAAGGAACCCAATGGTAGAAGACTTTGGGACAACATGATAGTTGCTTTTCTTCCTTTTTTTTTTTAAATGACCGGACTTTAAATGATTTAAATGATCCACTTTTGCCGATGAAGCAAAAATGTACAGTTATTCCTTTCATAATTAGTATTCATATCATATGAAAAATGCCCAAAGTGCATTGGAATGCACTGTTTTAGCTTGCACTTAAGCTTCTTCATTGTTTGGAAAGATAATACATTTGATTTTATTAGTTCTTAAAAATAATTTATAGAATTGTTTTATAGTCAAGATCCCTCCACTGTTTTAAGATAAACTGACAGATGTTGTTGTGTGCACTTGGGACGGTGTGTCAAATTGCAGTAATGTTGTGATGTGAGGATAATTTCTTAATTACACATGCAGGGATTATTCCTTTTTTAATTTAATCTGCGAGCCTGAAATGTGGATCAGCTTTTCACATTACATACCTAGAGACAATTCCAGTGCATTTGTGCATTTTAACTTAAACATAAGTTTAATATTTTCTAAAGTTGCCAGTTGAAAAACAGTTGATTTGCAGTATGATCGTGTACAAAAAGACTGATGAAAATAAAGATATTTGGGTGCTACCACTCAAAATTCATGTAAAGCATTCTTAGTGTGTGTATATGATATTCTGTGACGATCGAATCATGTGCAACTGCAGCCTTGAAATCAACTTTGAAAGACACTGGTAAAACCAAACTCTTATTGGAACTCATGGTAATTACAAACATATGCGTCAACAGCCAAGCCAAACAGCAAAGTCTTTGCTGTGTGCATTGTGTGTGCTGTATTTTGGCACGATCTGGAAATGTAATCAAAACAAGGAGCAAATTTTCCATAACTTTTTAATAGGTAAAGCAGATGTGCTAAAAAAAAAAAAAAGAAATGAAACAAACAAGCAAACATGTTTGTACAAATACCAAATCAGCCAAATGGATGTAGAGTAAACATTTTTAGGGTACAGTTTGAGTTATGAGCTGTGCTGCTCTGTTTCCGATTATAAATCTATATGTCCCTCTTTTGACGTCTCACAGGCTCTTAGAACAACCAGGCGGGGAACAATAACATCATTAGCCAACACTGCTGGAAGTGATTTCAATACATAATACGGCTTGGGGTTTGTTCTGATCTTTTGCAGTAAGGTTGTGCTGAAAGGCATGCAGTAAACATAGTAAACAGATTCTATGTCAAGTCCTTTAATGGGGCTCTCGCTTGCTAAATGTTATCAATAAGCCAATAAATTCAGCTTCCTTTTATTGTGTAGCCATATGGGTGTATTTCCTCCACATTGTACCTCAACTCTCCCCAGGGGTTTAAGGTTCAAAGGCCTTTGATCTCAGGGGAATTGTTGTTTTGGACATTCTTTCCAAAGGTTGAACCAAAGGACAATTTGGATACACTTGAATTGTGCCTATGATTTTGACTTTACAATGTTAAACTGCAGCCTCATTCATAGTTTATTGTTAATTTTATCCATTCATTATGATCCTTGAGAAACTGAGAGCTGTGCTATTGATATACCCAAGCAACTTGAATACTGCAGTATGTAGTTAGGGATTCTTCATATACAAAAATATCTTTGATGGTTTTCTAACATTTTGGCATAGAGTCACTCAGCCTTGTTTAAGTTGATTAGGACTAGAATATCTGGATAGTAGTCTCAACTGCATTGTTATAGCTTTTTTTTAGTGGTTTCATGTCTTGGTATGGCTTTTTCACAAAATGCAGTTGTGAGCATGTTCATGAAATGGTCTAACCCAGAGATTAACTCTACCCAAGCTGTACTGTATTGTACACACCACTGTGAGCTCACACCACTTCAAAAATATATTTACTACTTGAAGACAGTTGCAAGCATTGTCTTCTGACATCTAGGTGATTTCTACTTTTTTCCTACAACAGTGAGATGACTCGCATGCAGGCCTATGTTAGCCATATGAACGCGCAATATAGACGTGTTTCTTTGATTTGATAATAAAATGTAATGCAATGCAATTATGAGGTATGGTGATCTTAGATACGATTTTTAAAATGTAAATTTTCTTAAAAAGAAGAAAAAATATTGTAATTTATTTCACTTAAACACAAAACTATATCAAACTAACACTAAATCATGATCACTGAATAACTAAATGGTTTCAAAAGAAGAGCTACGAGCTACAGTCATGGAAAAAATTAAGGGACCACTCCCAAAATGAACAGTGTCTCTAGTTTTACTATTTATAGGTATGTGTTTGAGTCTGATTAAATAGTTTTTGTTTTATTCTATCAACTAGCGACAACATTTCTCCCAAAATTGAACAACAAAAAAAAGAAGTCATTTCAAACTTTTATTGGCTAATGATTAAATAACAGAAATATCAAGTCTTTTCAGACCTTGAATAATAATAATAATGCTAAGAACACATGTTCATATTTATTCCTAAAGAACACAGCAAGAATATTTTAACTCAGGAAGAGTTTATTAATCCGTTTTTGTGGGATAATATCAATGTTTAATCCCAGCAGTGGTTTAGATGTGGTTCAGGTAAAGACCTCATCAGTGTCTCATTAAGTAGAAGGAGTTGTGTTTGTGTTGATATTTAAAAAAGAAAATATATATCTTTATTACAGACTCAAAAGAAAAGAATGACTGTAATACATGTAGATATGCTTTTAAGAAACACTTGAAAGTGGTCTCTTAATTTTTTTCCATGACTGTAGATGCACCATGCACTCTACCAGACCGGCTCTGACTCTACTACGAGCAAGGCCCTTTCACGTGACCACGCCTCTAAATAATACGTCATGCGTACGTGCTGATCAGGGCGTGTGCGTGCGGAGCAAGTAGAGGACGACATCAGCTCCGGTCGTCGGACATTCAGCTCCTAGATCCGTGCGGGGAGTTCGTTAGAAGAGGAGGAAGGAGATCCAGTCTACTGTTTTCGACATTTTATTTATTCAACGATATAGTAAATTCTACGTTATTAACCATGAAGATACTGTGGGCTGTCAGTGCCCTGTTGTTGAGCTGTTGTCGAGCCAATGCGTCCACAGGTAAGAATTTTGTGTCAGCCATGTTGGTTGTTGCTTGTAGACTTTGCCCTATAGTAGCCTACGAATAATTCGTTTGATATATTAATGTGTCAGCAATACTGTATTTCGACGTCGCCAACATTTTACCACAGTTTCTAATACAAGCGAAGCGAAATAATTCAAAGTCGATAAGAAACAGTCACATGCAGACGTGCTGGGTATTTCTCGTGCCTTTAAAATGCTAGCGGCATATTTAGCTAATTTGCGGTGTCAAATGCTTTTCGGTTCGTGTTGTGACGGTAACGTTAGTTAAACATTAACGATGAAGGTTACATTTTTTTGGGATGTTTTTCGTCCGATCATGTCGAACACAAAGTGTTCCTGACGCCCCTCAATTGTAAGCGAGGGTGGTCGATCATGTGAGAGGACTAATGGAAAATGTGTGGTGGCTCAGTAATGTTTGTTTATTGTAACGTTGGTACCATCAAAAAGCACAGTTGCGTAACATTTGAGATTGTTTCTATCTGTTTACAACATGAACTGTTGTTTTCACTGACATAGGCCATGTTTTTCAAAACAATGTTATGGGGGGCCATAATCTTAGTAATTTGGTAATGACTGCCATTTACGCCCGTAACAGCTAACGTACATTTACCTACAAGTACCGTAGTTGGTGAATCGTGGTGATGAAAAGGTCATCAGTTGTCTCTGATTGAGTCAGCCAGTCGGCCCTATGAGCACATAATACCGTGTCCTGACAGCAAACACGCATGACTGTCTGTCGTGTTCCTTTTCCTCTTATGGTTTTGTCGACCTGGGTCACATCTGCTCAACTTAATCGAGAAATATCTGATATTTATTTCATCCAGACATTGCCCTTTGCTTGGTTTACAGTGAGTGAACACAATCCATTATCTGTTGGCTGTGTCATCAGGCACATGCTTTATTCGTGAACATTAACTGGCAATAAATGAAATGACCCGAGGGATTAGGTGTGAACAACTTGCACTACATGCCTTTTGTTTCCCACAGAAATGCAAGTGGCTGCAGTTTGACAGTCTTGCTCTAAAGCTGTATGAGAACTTTTAAATGTTTAGAAATGAGCAACAGACTCAGTGAGCTCATGCAAAATGTGCCAAAAGGTGGGGTCATCATACATAGTTGTCAGGGTATGTTTTCATGTAATGCAAAATTGAATTGAAGTAGAAAACACAGAAAAACTCGGTGTTGCATACACTTAGAAAATACCCAGAGTCATTTCCCTTCAGCGTTTCATCACCCCAAGGGATGGCTCAAGTAGTGTAACTTTTAATTTTACAGAGATGTTATCAGCGACCAGACTGTGTACCCATTAGTAAAACACAAGGGGGCTCGATCTTTCCTGCTTTCGTAATATATAATATAAGGACAGTTCTGGATCAGACGATGGGTAAAACTGGCTCTCCCTAGAGTTTCATCGTCTTCTCTATCTTAACTCTGGCATACAAAGTAGGTTATGAGGCAGACAGACATGTAGAACTACTGTGTGTGGAAAAAACAGGATAAACCAGCTTTTTCACAATGTTGAATACTTGATTCCCCCCCGCCCCCCTCAGCAATTTGGTAAATGGTGTTAAATACAGACTCATTTTGTCATTGACCATCAGCAGCTTAACCTCCTTTCACTGAAATTATCCTTTTTTGGGGTAAAAGCTTGCAGTCAAAGCAGTAGTGCTACCATGCTCATTTTTTTGTTTTTTGAGTGTTTAAGTTGACAGCCTTCTGATAATTGTGACAAATTTGGACTGGTCAACTACAGCTGAATAATCACATTGGTTGAAGTGGGCAACTTGATTAGTGTACTTATCATAAAACAGACCAAATGAACTTGAAAGATAAAGTCATCCACTGTAGTTATTAGGGACCATAAATGATGAGCATTCATTTATTCCCCATAATCAAAGTTATATATTTCCAACCTTTGCCTTTGATGCACAACTAAAATAAAAGCTTGAGCCAGCTGATATCTTTAAACAATGTCAGCATCTCACTGTTTCACTTGTTTCGGTCATGCAGCTGGAACCATTATATAATATTACCATTATATTATGTCTCCTGTTAGAAATGACGTTACACTGTCATGGCTTTTCCTGTTCAGTATGAAAATGTCCATGCACATTAATATGTCAATATTGAAAGTAGTCTCGGGATCGTAGTATCCTTTTGCATATCCTTTCTGCTTTTAAAAGTCATGCCCGTTGGAGTTGTTAATTTTCAACCAGCTAGTTGAATCAAAAATGTCATCAGACTTTCTATGGGGAAGATAAAGCATGCATACCTACTGTTGGGATTTATTTGCCTCACTCTACTTTTTGTGCTCGATAAATCTAATGTTATCTCTGAATTATGTAACATTTTTCAAATGTAAGATAAACGTATTAGTTTCCAGGCGTTGCATGCATGGTTCAGGCTATTTAGCTAGTTCTTATATAGCACAAAAATACTAAGGATGACATTTGTTCTTTCAGGCGTCTACACCGTCATAGTGCAGAGGGTCATAGCTAGTAAATTACGCCTTCAAGATTCATGTGTCTTGTCACAAGAGGGACTCTGACTATATTTAATTTTGAACTTTCATACAGCATGTGTTATGAAGGTGACCTTTGGCAATGGCTGGGAAGCCGTTACTGGATATGCATGGTAACTAAGGATCTTGCTGACAAGTTCACAATGATGCCGCTTTGTTTGGTCTTTAATTGATGTGTTACACTTGATGGGAAGTGTTTTGAAAACTGATCTTTCTCAGCACAAAATGGAAGTATAGGGAAAGGGTGTGCTGTGCATGTTTTTTGTTTTTTTGAGATGAAAAAATGTTTCTGAAAGGAGGGGAACATGGCCTGTGGTGTGAGAATGTTATTCTTCCCAGGACCCACCTAAGTGAATAACACCCCCAAACACCAGTGAGTGGTCACTCTGCTTGTTATGCATGCAGAGAGCCACAACACTGGGAAGACAACGAATCATATTAATTCCAAAAAACATTCAATTCAGTTCAATTCAAGTTTATTTAAAAATGCAAATGTACCCAATTGTAGCTGCAGAGCTAATTTCCATTGGTTGTCCCCCGGCTAAAAAGGTAAAAGTTACAGAGGTTCAAGTTAAAATAATTCAATGCTTTTCCAACGTCTTATGTAGCCTAAATATAGCCAGTTTCTGAATGTTTGCATTTCATTTGCCACTCAATGGAGAGCAACTATGATGACCTCCATCGACCCTGATGTTATGTGCATGTAATCCATTAAATCGCTGGTCGAAATAGGTGTTAGTGATGTGTTGGCCTACTAGTGTAACACACTAACGTAGTTTGGTGAATCTGGGTGCAGGAATAAAAGGCCCCATCAGCCCAAATTGCCTGGTGCATGTCCATATCCTTTATGTATTTTTCTTTTTTTAATTTTGATTTATTACGTAATATTTTTATCATTTCAGCCACATCTGCTTTTCATGATCATTATCATCCATTGCACATTTCATTTTCATTGGAATGCTATTGAATGCTTTCATGTTTTTTGATGTTAATGTTTTTTGTTAACCATTTTGCTGTAGCTACATTAGGGATGTCTCAATAACAGTCCAAACCACAAAGCCTTTAGGCAAGATAAACACCCATAGCAACACATTTCTTCAAGAAAATGAAATATTATTATAACAATAAAGGTTACTGCAAGACTGTTGTTGAGTGAGGATGTTTTAGCTGTAGATCCACAGTAAATTGGAAACCGAGTGTATGACTCGATGCTGCACTCTGTTCTGGGTTTGGGCCATCCCTAATAACCTGTCATGTTGCTTTCCTTATTTTTGTCTGAGAAGGTCAGAGTACCAAATGATGATCAAAATATTTCCCAAACTGGGTGTAAATGCTGCTCTGATCTTTGACTTTTCTGTGTGCTTACTTTCATATTTTCATTTCATTTGTGTTTTATTAACTTTGTGTCTTTTTTCTTTCTTTTTCCTGTTTGCTTGTCTTTCTTCCATCATTGCCTTTAATCACCCATTCATGAAATCACCTGGCTTGCTTTATTTTCACCAAATTCAAATTTTTCTTAACACCTCTGCCTGCTGGGATGATTGTAAATGGGGGTTCAGCTGGGTTTATCAAGTCTCCCCTGTCTCAGATGAAGCTGGTCAATGACAGTGCGGAGCTACATTGCGAGGTGATAGGGAACCCCATCCCTGAAGTGCAGTGGTGGTTTGTTGAGGGCGAAGAACCCAACGAAACCCTTACCCAGTTGTTTGATGGGGCACGGGATGACCGTGTGTTGATAAATGCCACATACATAGCACACGGCACGAGCACCATTCACCTCACTAGCCTCACCCTCGACGACTCGGGCACATACGAGTGCCGCGCTTCCAACGACCCCGACCGCAATGAACTGAAGAAGACGCCAAAAATCAAGTGGATCCGCTCGCAGGCAAACATAATTGTGATTGAACGTGAGTGGCAGAGGAAGCATGAGGAGATGCTAGTCAAAGTATCTTGGCTGTTATCTCCTCATTAGTAAAGTCCCGGCCATTCAGCTCCTGTCACACTCAAGTCTCATGCTTCCCAGTCCGATTCCCTCTTTCGTCCTGCTTCACCCAGTATACACTCTCCCTCTCCTCAAAAGCTCCAGACTTGTCCTGTAGTAGAGTGTAAACCTGGTCATAAAGTGACCAGGCCACCCCCTAATCCCATATTCCCTGATACAGAGCATGTCTTCAATCTGATGCCTTTTTTTTTTTTGCCTCATGTCGAGGCTTAGGCGAGAGGTTTAGATCTATATAATACTGGTCATAAGGTTGGAAATTTGCAAATGGCTCCTGCAGGAAAAAGTTTATGTAATCATTCTTAGAAAAAGGGGTGTCAGATTACTTGATTAGTATTGCTTCTTGGTAGATAGACATATTGATAGCGTTTTCCTGAATCGATACTAACACTGGCAATACCCCTCTTTGTTTTTGCTTGTAGACCATTCCTGTGACTTAGGCTATAACCTGCTGAACTATAGGCACAGAAGATGGCAACTAATTATTAGGGATGCCTTGATCAAGGTTTTGCTTTCTTCTTTTTGTCATCAATGATTATCGTATAGTTTTCCTCTCTGGACCTCCGACAGGCGACTGCCTAACTTGATGAAAGGACCACAACAGCTTTTTCAATTGCATATTTTAAAACAAAATTATCTGATAATGATGGGTGGCAAATGTATTGGGGCATCCTTATTACTAGTATTAAAGTTAAGTATTAAACTTCTTAGCCATGAGGTATCTTTCTGCCTTCTGGTCCAGTATTATTTTTGAAGAATTGGTTAATTCCTTTTAACTGATTGAAGCAAAAATGATAATATTAAGATGTGATTAGCAGTGAAACTGCCATCAGGTTTTATTCCCTCTTGTTGCTTCTTCTGCATGTATTTATTAAAATATCTTTTCCCTGTGGTCTTTTGTAGATAGCTGTTGATTAGCTTTCAGTACAACACCTCTACCCCCCCTCCATTCTACTGTTGGTGGGACAGATCTCCTGATTTTGGGGAACTTGTTCCACCTTTCTTGGAAAGCTCTGTGCAGTAGTACAGAACTTGTACAAGTGCCACACCATTTCCCTTGTTAAATATGTGAGAACAGCTTTGTTTCCCTTCCCAACATTGCAGGAAAATACAAAAACAAGTCTTTCAACACTCAACAATTGCCTCTACAAAGAATATTTGTAACCCAACCCACATTTACAGCCTGGTGACGGTGAAAAGAATAACTGAGAATGAATTCAGAAAAGTCATCAGTTGACCTTTTCCCACTTTGCCTATGTTTAATTTCTTGGAGTGAGTGTGTGAGCATAGGACCAACATGTATAAGATATGACCATCAAATCATTCATTTGATGAAGACAATTGTTGAGTGTTGTACCAATAGAAGTTATAGCTTAAATGACTCCCCCATTACCTTGAGATCAGTAAATAACGTTTAGGCTGGTAAAATGTGTTGTCTAAGACTTCATAAATGATGCTCAATGCCTATAAGGGGGAGTATTTTTTTTGTAAAAGAACAGAATCAGAAATAATCTCTGCTTGTTTTTTGTTTATTTAAAGCTCCAAACGTTGTTAAGGCACCGGGTGAGGTCATCAACCAGACCTCAGCAGTCCTGAGCTGCAACCTGACAGACTCCCTTCCCATCAAAGGATCCCACTGGAAGCACAATGGTGAAATCCTTGAAGACTCCAAGTCTGAAAGTACTGCACCTTTCACAGAGCTCAAGTAAGTCAAGTATGGTAATCTGTCTAGGTGTGTCACTTGTGTCAATAAAACAGTTTGTCCTGATGGGAATATATGTCCATATACTGTTTCCTACTGGCTGGTAAAGCAGAAGAATTAATTTGCAGTTGGGTTTTGGAAGTTGCAATTCAGTGAATGGTTAAGCTGCATGGATGAACTGATGTGAAATTATGCAGAAATATGAACCTAGTATCATTGATGTAGAGGGATTTAACCATTCCTCAGCATCGGAGAGCTATGTCTGATTTACATATCCTGCTTTGGTCCCTTTGTTCTGATTATTATGCTGTCCATATCTCTGCCTGCTCCTGAAGTATACTACCATCTTTATTTTCTGATGTTTCTATCTCCTACACATTGCCTTTCGCTTTTTGTCTCTCATCCCTCCCCCTCTCGTGTTCTTCCCTTCCTCCCTGGCTGCCTCCATCAGCAGCAGAGCTTGGGGCACCATTCAGGCATTCACCGCTCTTGATTAGCAGAGAGATGGACCGTGCAGACGTGCAGCTTTGCCAGTAGTCTTGGCAGCAGGGATAAGCGCCCCTAGCAGCGTGCTCACTTGCCCTGACCTTAATTCCCCATTAGATAGAGCAGGAAAGGCTGTACCGGACAGCAGCACCAAACAAAAGTGTGATTGTGATTGTGATTGCGTGGGGAAATTTGAAATATTTGATGCATGGACACAGAGCTTTATCTCTACTCCTAGTTCTTCAGTACAACCAGGTTTTTATTTGGGATTTTGTACTTAACTAATCATTGTCAACAGTGTCTTCGGCAGAATTGGTCAAAATTCACCGCTTGCTAAATGCTAAGTCTGCCAGAAAAACTGAGGTGCATATTTATGATTGTTGAATGGGACTCTCAATTACAGAATTGTTTTCCTTTGCGTAGGTTGGAAAAGATCACCCACACATCTGCTGGAAAGTACGAATGTGTGTTTGAGACTGAGCCACCGGCGCACGAGATGATTGAAGTCAAAAGTAAGCACTTTAATACTGATATACAGACAACTTAAACTGTAACTGTCAAGTATACGTTTTAGATTGCATCTCATTGCAAGAACTGTCAATAAGGTAACCAGGATTTGTCATGTGATGTTTTTCTTGACATCAAGTCCTGATAATTTAAAGAGGACGTGTTTATGTTTTTCCATTCTTATAGGTTTTTTCTTATATCTTTTCATACATGTGATCTATAGGGCCACAAGGCTCGGAGTTTACACTAAACACAGTAAATGTATCAGGGCAAAACACTGAGTTCTCCTTTGTATGAAATGCCATTTTTGGGGTCTAGACCTTACTCCCTTGACTTATTGATATCAATACGTCCTTTGCACCAGTCCACCTGTAAGCTGGACACCTCCCCGCCAAGCTTGTCACACCCCATCCACCATATGGATGTGGCCTTTTCTCCATAACATAAAATGATTTTCCATTCATGAACTACTGATACTACCTTGATTTACTTGGAGTGCATCTATGTGTAGCCAGACATCAATATCAGGCCACCTGTTACTGACAAACTGAATGTTAGTTTGCATAAAACACTTTTTTTTTTCCAATTGGTGAGTGACACATGAGCATTTCTGATATAATAGATATGAGCTCAGATATCCTAATGATCTTTCATATCCGACCTGCTCTGCACCAAAAAATTAAAATTAGGGAGGTTGTAACAGTAAAAACTGGGAACTGGTCATGGAAATCAATATAACAATTAGACATGTAACGGTGTAAATATTGCAATCAATTCCTGGTTTCAGATTATTAGGTGAAGGTACCTCTTGTCCTGTTTTAATGGGTTTCTCTCCTTGCTCTAGCGCTTCCCCATGTTTATTCCTACAAGCACTCTGAGCATGGGAATGAGAAGGACAAAGGTGTGCTTGTCTGTATGAGCCATGGCTACCCCCTGCCCACCGAGTGGAGCTGGTTCAAAAAGGGAGACGATGATTCCAAAACGGTACGTTGTCATATTGGCTGTCTTAGAGCTTCCATTTCATCTTAGCCAGAGAACACAAATCCTAATATTTTACACCCCATTATTAAGTTCATGGTTTGTTGGCTGCAGATGATCAATGTCCAATACTGAAATTGTAAAATTAGATCAGTACATCTCTTTTTATTTGTCTAATATGTTGCTTAAACACAACCCGCAGCCCATCGTCAACGGCACTAGTGACAGATTTGAGATCAAGAGCACCCCCAACAAGACCATTCTGACTATTAGCGACCTGAGCATCCAGAACGACATCGGAGACTATGTCTGCAGTGGAACCAACGAGATTGGTACCGCCGATGAAAAGATCCACCTGCGTGTCCGCAGTCGCCTGGCTGCTCTCTGGCCCTTCCTCGGCATCGTGGCTGAGGTCATCATCCTGGTGACCATCATCTTCATCTATGAGAAGAGGAGAAAGCCTGATGAAGTCAACGACGGTATGTACGCCATTGCCTACACCATCACGTTAGGGAAACTGACAGCACTGTGTGATTTTAAAATGATGTGTCATTCATTTCAACGAGGCCACTTTATCAGCACCGTGAGGATGGCAGACTTTTCAGGTGAAATGATGGTGACGGATGATTATAACAAGCAGTTCACATTACTTTGTAACTTGAATAGTTTAGTTCTGCTACTTTACCTTGGAACCACCACAACACAAAATGAAGACATTACTTTGTTATAACTTAAATCAGTAGTAAAATCTTGTCTCATACTTATGTGATCTGCTACTAATTATGTTACTTTTTTCAACAGCCATGTAGAGCTGAAAACTTTATCAACTAGCTATAATTGTTGGTAAATTACAAAACATGACCATTGTTCTTTTCTTACTAATTACAAAGGTTTTGGTAGGATAAAATACCCTCAACTGCAAGCCACCAAAAAGAAAAACATACACATTTTTAAAGGTCCAATGTTGTACAAAGTAAGATTCTCATGGTGCTGCGTTAACACTGTTGAAGTAGCATAGTGCTCAGTCCATTGAGAAATGTACAAACCTCATATTAGACAGTCTTAAGAAAATGCTTTACAGACATCCTTAATTTTGTGATGTCACAACACAGGAATCAACTCTCAGGCATGCCCCCAAATTCTAGCTACAATCCCATCATCCGGCCTTACTATGTGGTTATTCTGTGTTTTCCATAAATTTCCTTTACAGTATATTTGATCACTCAGAACACACTCCAACAAGAGGTTCAGACACTCCTGAACGAGCATTTGTGGAAATCTCATCTCATGGATATGTGATAAAACACTGGGGACAATGTGGGGCCTTTTCCCAAACTACACTCAACTTTTTGTCAGCAAACCGTGTCATCTGGTTTGATATGTGACTTAGAGAATTTAAAAGAACCTATTATAAACACATTGAACTGTATAAGGATAAGGATGGGCACCTTTAACATTTAAAGCAATACGGTACCAATACCTGGTTACTGGGAACCAACACCAGTATGCAACAGTGCCTGTTTTGTATGTGCGGTAATTGTAATTATTTTGTTTAAAAAAACAATAAATAAACTCCTGAATTTTGAGTATTTATTATGGTTCAGTGTAAACAAGCAAAGCCGCCATAATGGGGGTCTTTCTTAAAACAGCCTTAGGTGAAGCCCAAGGCCCGAGTGGGGCAAGGAGGGGTAGTCTACAAAGACCACTACTACGTAGAGCTGCGTGCAGCTCTATGAGGAAAATATGATTTTTTATTTTTATTTTATTATTTTTTTTTATTTAACCTTTATTTAACCAGGCAAAATCATTTTAAGAACAGGTTCTTATTTGCAATGATGGCCTGACAAAAAGCACAAGCTCTGTGAAAAAAAAGTACAAGTTAAAAACAGTGGCATTAAAAAAAAAAATATGATTTTACACATGGAGTAGTCTGGCTGACGCAGACACAACACTATTTTACAGACATGAGGGTGTATTCAGGTACCAAAGTGTGGTATTGTTTGATTTTAAGTGAATCGACACTCGTGATTATTGTGGGAATTTGGTCGATACAAATAAATGTACCGAATTCAGTACTCATCCCTAATTATAGATCTCATTTACTGAACTGTGAGAGAGGATTCAGGGACACTGTTGAGGTCGAGCATTGATCTTTAGGTGAAGATGTATGGAATTAGTTGCATGCATCCAATGTGAACCCTTATTGTCTTTTGGTTTTTGTCATTATTTACGTTTTTAAAAATATAAATCAGGAATTGGCTTTCGTCTCTGTGTAAACACTGTTACAGAAATTATTATTTTTTTTATTATTTACATTTTTACTTCTCTGTTCGCTGCTGATTTTGCATTTTGGTAAGTGAACAAAAAACTGCATGTCAGACTGAAGTGGTTGGGCTGAGATGACGGCGTGGCAAAAAGCTATGGGAGCCTGAATGAACTGCTTTCATAGTCACCACTTCTAAGAGGAATGTGCTCAAAAGATTTGGTCACTCTTTCACTGGCCCTGCAAAAATGAATATGGAGCAAGCTTCAGCTATTTTCTTTCTATTTCATTTCTTGACCTTTTTCAAACTGTGTTTGTTTGAGCCAATGAAAGAGTCAATTGAGACACTCAGGCTAGTGTTATGGTTTGACATGACATTGGATAGGACGAAAAGTGAAGAGGTCCAGCGTTCTGTGTGCATGCTTTCTGCATCTTGTATTTATGCATGATCAAAGAAAGACAACCACCTTCTCAAGACCTACCTATATACCATTTTGTCTCATTCACCATTTGGCCACAGAGAGGCTACACTTGGCCTTACCTCGCAAATGTGCTCTTGGCTCTGGTGTTTCTACTGCCACTCTACTTGCCAGGTTGGGGGTTAGCTCTGCTGGTTTACCGTCTTTATCACAATGTGGCCACTGCAGTGTTCCTTTGGTTTCATTTGTTTGTTTGCATGAGCCTCTGTGATGCCAAGGGGTGACTCAGGACAAGGTACAAAATGTTTATAAATGGCAGTTTTCAAATGTTGAAAGGACAACGAGTAATGTGTGTTTGATAGAACACGAACAATATGTTTCACAAATTATCTTTCAAGGATTTTGTTGTATCATTCATTGTCAGAAACATGACAGGTGGGCATGCTTCAGTCCATGTTTAGTTGGATTTGATCATAACTCCGTTGGACTCATGTTGCAGAGGATGTTATGTTATAACATTTGCTTCCATCATTTGTGGGGAGGGGGCATGTATTACTCACCCTAGCCACAGACATGCAACCAGCTATCATTTGACTTTTTTTTTTTTCTTCTTCTTTCACTGAAAATTTCTAGATGACGACTCAGGATCAGCTCCACTGTAAGTACTCTCAGCAACTTCGCACCTTGATTTTCAACATTGTCTTTCAGCATTGTCGTTACAAAACTCTTTTTTTTCACTTTTTTGTAGGAAGAGCAATTCTACTGCAAATCACAAAGAGAAGAATGTGAGGCAAAGGAACTCTAACTAAAGGAGGAAAGAGGTGTGTATACAAGGGGAAAAATCAATGTCCTAGTTTTTCTTAAAATTAAAAAGAAAAAAACTGCACTTAGACAGTACAACAAACCCATTAGATTTCATATGTGACAGTTGCCACGTTTACATGATGTTTTTTAAATCTGGAATTAATTATTCTGAAATAAATAGTTCAGAATTAAAATATGTTTTTCCGAATTGAATCTGGAATTAATTAGTTGCCTTAAAGCAGATATCTGTATATATAAGTAAAATAGTAAATAGTCCTATTTTCAGAAGTGTTTTAATTCGTCACTCTGCTCTGCTGTAAACCAGGAGAAAACTTTCCTTGTAGGATGGTTAAATAATAATTGCAGCCCGAATTTGAGGACCAATAGATTGACGAGGGCGGGGGCTGCTAACTCATGGAAAACACTTTGTGTTTTTCCTTCCAGTTGCCTTATCCTGGTACGAGTTTAATTCTGCTTAACATCCGAAAGGACGGGGGTTACGGGTTAAGCTACAGAGTTGTAGTCTGATTGGACACGGTTTCAAAAGCCTGCCTTGAACGCAGCATTAGGCGAAACGGCCGGATCGCTGATATCTGCTTTAATTTAATTCTGCTTAACATCCGGGGGTCGAGAAGAGTTCTGACGTGTTTACGTCTACTGGAAGAAAACAAACTCCCATTCTCAGTGTGTGAATTGAATAGAGCTGCAGCCGTGAGCCGCTCCGCTGCGCCAAAACTTAACAACAACAACAACAACTCAATAGAAGCAAAAAGTTTCTCCTCTTAACTGCCAGGATCGTTAAGTTATCACCGTGCCGCGCACACACGCAGAACAGAGAGCGTCGACTCGGTTAATTTGCATACGTAGAAAGACCGGAATTAATTTTAAGACAAATAAATGTTTACATTATCGAATAATTCACTTTCTTCAGAATTAAGTGTTTGCATAGTCTTTTTAAAGCAGAATTAATTTTTGTTCAGAATTAAATTCTTTCAATTTGGATTTAAATCTCTCATGTAAACGGGACAAGTTTGTGTCAAAGCTATAAACAATGTACTTTTTCCTCCCTAGATGGACGGGCAGATGGCAGTCCAGACTTCAACTGCTGTGTGGCACATTATACTGTGCACCCTGCAATTTTAAGTACCATTTTGTGCTTGGGTGTTAATGTTTTAAAGAAACTGAATGATTTCCTCCTGTTTTTGTTTTCTTCTATAATCTTCTCCACATTGTGAAGCCAGAGAAAATAGTGTGAAGTAATGTCTGCTTGAGGCCGTGGGGCAAATATTGCATGAGTTTTCAATGCCGTTCTAGCAAAAATGTGTGTTCGTGGTTAATCATTAGAATGTTCACATGAGGAATGCTTAGTTTATGGTTAATTCCTGATCATGCTGAAGCTTCACTTCACAGTTGTCAGCCTTTCCTTTTCTATTCTCCTATTTGGAATGGTGACTTGTCAAACAGCAGAGGGTCTGTTTAGAGGGTCCGAAACCTTCCTGATACATCACTGCCATTTTTACAGCAACGACTGGAGTGTGTTTGAGTTCATGTGTTTGATCTGTCCCCATACCAACTACAACCATCCCTTTAGCAGAGTTCTAAACTTTGCCTTAATAAGCACCATTTCTCTTGTCTTTTTGCATTTCTTTAACCGTTGCAAGCTGTGACAGGTAAAATTAAATGCAGAAATTACTAAGATTCAATGTTTGCTAGGTTTTGTTGCCATAAGAAATTACAGTTTTAAATAGGAAAGCTTTTGTCCTTTAAATCATGCTTTTACTTCATTTTAATATTCACATTTTTGAATTAAGTTTTAGTCACCAATTTTTTTGTTGCTGATGTCACATCCACAGTAAAAAAAAAAAAAAAAAAATCTTATGAGGACCAAGTGCAAGAGATGTAACTTCTGTTGTGTCTTTGAACGCAGCATAGATACTACACTGATGTTTAAAACTACAGATATTATTAATTTAATGATGTTTTTCTTTTTCACTTATGTGAAGAAAAAAACGTTTTCTGTGCGATAGTTGGACCGTTGTCTATGTTCCCTTCGCTGTGTAGACGATTCAGAAGCCATAATGTTCCATTTAACCTGAGTAGTGTTGTGATTGGATGTTACCATTTCAGAGTTACACAAATAAAAAAAAAGATCTGGCCAGATTTGTGTGAATTGTTGTACCTTTCAGTGACGCGGAACACCATCTATTGTACAACTTTCACAAACTGAATAAAGGTATTGGATTTTACCTGTCTGTTTGTTCAATTTTACTCAAATAGGGCACTTGTCAAGGAATACCTTTTTACCAAAATAAATGTCTTTTAAGTAAGACTTAAGGATATTTTATTAAAATGTTTCTTAAAAGTGTCATTGACATAAAAAAAGCCACTCAAAAAGAAAAGTACAGTTAAGTTATGGGGTTGGTTCACCACTAACTGCTTTTACGTGTATGTCTAAATGCAGTTGCTCCATATGCAAAATGAAACAGGTTTCACTTGCTGTAACAATTACTGGAGTGACATGTCCTGATATTAACTTCCACTGGTTGCTGGGTAACCAGTCCTGGCTTGTTTTCCCTTTAAGCATTTGGTTGAGCCCAGGACAAGACGATATATGGCTCCTACAATGAGCTCCTTCCATGCTTACTGAAAGAGAGAGTTCCCTTTCTTATCTCTTACTGAACTGAAGACATGATTAGAGCAAATTCAAAACTGATTCATTGTGTTTTAAGGCACTGAATCTACAAGACAGACTTGAGAGAAAATGGGAATCTATCCTTTAAAGGGATAGTACTGTAGCATTTTTTAAAAGTGGGGTTGTATGATCTACAAATAGCCCCTAAGTACTTGTAATTGCAGTAGAAGACTCTCTGCACTCCTCCCGTTAGCAATGCCAGCCCATAATAGCCCTGCCCAGAGATTTACAACATACATTGTTGTGAATGGACCCAAAGAAACGACCTATCCAAATAAAAACTGTGTTTTTCCTGAAAAAAAAACACAGTTCCATTGTTTGCTATAATATAATTTTTTCCATCCCCTCCAATGGAAAAACTGTTTTTGTTTTTGGAGGTAAAACTCTTTTAGGCCGTGAAAATAGGGAGGGTTTATTTGAGTTCCATTCCAAATAAAAACTGTGTTTTACCAGGGGTATGGGCTGGCGTTGCTAACGGGAGGAGTGCAGAGAGTCTTCTACTGCAATTAAAGTACCTAGAGGCTATTTGTTGATCATACAACCCCACTTTAAAAAAAATGCTACTATCCCTTTAAATACAAAAGCTAGAACACTAGAAGCTTGACCTTTCAGAAACTTTGGCCTGTATCCAGAACTGCCTTAAAATGAACCAGCAGAGCTTACACAGTCAAAGCCCATGGCCATGCTCCAAGAACTGTTCATCTGTAGGCTACATACATCCAGGATATTTGTTTTTTGACTGAGTGCTCTCTTTTTTTTATACATTGATCACACAGAAAACTGGTGGCCAAAGGGTCAGAGCCAGAGGTTCATCAAAACTTCAATTTAAACACTGGGGAGGGAGGGAGGTTTTAGGCCTAAGAAGAGGCGGCAACAGAATATTGACCTTCAAATAAGTGATCAGAAACCACTGTAAACAGAAGCCAATGTTCAGTGTGTTAGGTTAGCCTCTGAACCCTGATGAAGTCCACGTGATCCCTCAGAAAACCTGGGCGTGCAACCCGTGGACTTTTCCACAAGATGGAGCTGTTGAATCAAGAGAGAGGGCGCTGACCATTTGATCAAACCACAATCCACGTAAAGCAACAGGCAGACGCTGTCAGTGTGCTCCTAGTCGAGTTAACAAAGCTTGCATGTCGCGAGTGAATTCCTGATTCACTGATTAGTGATTGGCCGGCTTTGTTTTTTTGGTTGTTTTTTTTTAAAATTAAAATTAAATCTACCTGAGATGAGCAGCTAGTGGACGGTGAACGATGGTGAACTTGGTTGGTTCTAGTGACCTTCACGTGTCACCTTTGTCCAGATAACCCCTGTTTCCTTTAGGTAAGTCTGTTTTGTTCATATATACAGATAATAATAGGTCCAGGCATATATTATTGTATTTATTTAAGATCAGTGAGAGTTTTCTTTCCAATTTAGCCTGCACTGTAAAGCTGGGTGTGTCCTGCTCCTTGACAAATGTGCTTTCCTTTGTTCACATTTTCTTCAATAAAGACTACCTGTATATGGTTGTGGCCCGAGGGTAACGCTGTCTTCTGTCATCCCTCTCCTCCTCCTCCCCCCTCCCTCCCCTCCCAAACACACAATAACAGAGGCCAGGTTGCAGCCATAGCAACGCCGCTGGTGCGCTGTTATCCCAAAGTGTTGTGAATGGAAAGCAGAGGGCTGTTGCTGTTGCGGGTGCTGCCTTGAACTCATCAGCCCCTTCCTCCTCCTCCTCCTCCTCCTCCTCTTCCACCTCCTCCGCCGCCGCCCAGTCTCGCCGGGTTCAAGGTACGGAAGTGTGTCTGTCCGTCTTTGTCGGACAGTCATGGACGAGGCGGAGGATGGCGAAGAGGACCTCAAATTCCGGCAGCGCCGTTCACCTCAAGTCAGCAACTTGACCGGATGTGAGGACCATGGGAGCAAGATGAAGAAATTTATGCCGGGAGGCGGAGCCGCGTCCGTTGCGCGTAAAAACTCCAACAACAATGAGCTCTGGCTCTTCCAAGACGAGGACCCCGCGCTGCCTCTGAGTGCCAGTGGCAGCGCAGCCTCCACTCTGTTTCGCCAGAGGGATGCTGCTGGCGGTCGAGGCGGCTCAGAGTCAGACCAAAGGAGTGGAGGGGACACAGTCTCAGAGACAGGCGTGATAGGAGAGGGGGCCATCGGTATGATATGCAACAAAAACGGAGATTGTAGAAGGGACCCGACTAGTTCAGGGAGCCTTTCCTCTCTCCTCTCAAGGCAGGCAGATGGAGTAGTGGCAGCAGCAGAAGACGGCAAGGGGCAGGCTGCGAGCATGGACGGCTCTGTCACTTCACCGGGGTCCCTGAGACAGGGGCCGGGGGCCGAGGTCAAGACAGTGGCAGGGATGGACAAAAAGGACTCGAGAGTTTCCTTCTCCAATGCCCCAACTAGTAAAGGACAGACTCCGAGTCAACAGTCGAGAAATTCGGTCACTTTCTCTAAAGCCGAGGATGGCTCTCAGATAGTGCCGGATGAAGGAGACTCCAGGGGGAATCAGACGTACATGCAGCGGCAGTTTAGTTCCATGCTGCAGCCCGGAGTTAACAAGTTCTCCCTGCGCATGTTTGGCAGCCAGAAGGCAGTGGAAAAAGAGCAAGAGCGCGTGAAGTCAGCGGGTAATTGGATTATCCACCCATACAGCGACTTCAGGTATGGGTCCAATTGAGTTAGGTTCATAAACAGTGCGTCCTCTTAGACTGAGTAGGTCTGCATGGAAGATAAGGAGCTTTTTGTGTCTGGATGTCTTATTAACATATTGGCAGCTCTTCTCCGCATCAAACAACTTTATGTGATGAAATAAAAAATAGAACACAATGGAAGATACTACAATAATATTCATATAATTCACCTCGGAAATAGACAATGCACTATAATTATTCATAAATCCTACGTCAAAGGGAGTAAAGACAGCTACAAATAGAGTTGAGAAGCGCCTATATTGTACTTGAAAAGCCTGATTTATGCCAAATTGTCAAAAATTCTGCAGCTATCCTTTTCATGCAACACTGCACTGTCTGATAAAAGTGGTTTATCTGATTAGATTAGTCCAGTCTTCGGATCAACCCTGCCTTACACTTTTAACGACGTTGGTCTTAAAGATGGACCTGATATGAAGTTGGAAAAGTTGCGTCGGTGAGCTGAAATGTCGGTACAGTTGTTTCAGCACCGAGGACAGTTCCTCCTGTGTAAAACAGGACTGATCTGAAGGTTAACCCAGATGATTTGAGACGCGACTTATATTATAATATTATGAAACTTTATATAGGAGAGACACGGTAGTTTTCATTTATGACTGATTTTCATGCACTGTTAGTTAAATCTTTACAATAGGACATTCGTGACTCAGCAACACACTTCATCAATTGCTCCTTTGCAGTCTCCATCTTCCTTCTATAGCTGATCAGACAGCAGTCTCAGGTAATGCACCTCAACAAGAAGAAGGAGAAACAAAGTCGCAACTACTGATTATTGATATAAATTAATCTGGCAGCAACTTTCTGGATTATTGCATAGGTCATTGAAATTATAAGTAAATTGCAAAACCAAATCACATCTTCCATTTTAACAGTTTCCTAAAATCAAAAATGATGCCTTAAAGTGCAGTAAACAAACAATCAGATTGTCTGACCTAAAGCTTATCACTTTGCTGGCCTGTCACACAAGAAAGAGAAGACATTTTTACTTTATAATGTGATTAAGAATTGATCAACCATAAAAAAAAGTTGTTTATTTTATTTTGTCGATTATTTTCTGTCCAAAACCAGCTTACACATTTCTCTCTGCTTGTACTTGGTTTGACCTTGTCTTTAATCAGATGGTACAGCTTATTTCAACAGGTGTAAATACAAATGAGGAAAATTACTCGCATCTAATAAAAGATCAGCCATTTTTCACTGTGGTTAGCAGTTGTCGTGATTATCTGGGTTTATTGTGTGTGGACACTAGTGCATTGCTTCAATATACAGAGAGCGGGAAGTATCGCTTGTCATGAACCAAGCACAATCTGCCATTTTCTGACCTGTGATACACATCAAAAAACAGCACTGTGTCTAGACATCTATATCAATATTTCAGTTTTTTTTAGTTTTAGTTCACATACTGAAACTTTTTCTCTTCTGGTCCAGGTTCTACTGGGACTTCACCATGCTGATGTTCATGGTGGGCAACCTGATCATCATCCCCGTGGGCATCACCTTCTTTAAGGACGAGACCACCACGCCCTGGATCATCTTTAACGTGGTCTCTGACACCTTCTTCCTCGTGGACCTGGTGCTCAACTTCAGGACGGGTATCGTGTTTGAGGACAACACCGAGATCATCCTCGATCCTAAGAAGATTAAGAAGAAATACCTGAAGAGCTGGTTTGTGGTGGACTTTGTCTCTTCCATACCTGTGGATTATATCTTCCTCATCGTGGAGAAAGGGATTGACTCGGAGGTGTACAAGACGGCCCGGGCGCTCCGCATCGTCCGGTTCACTAAGATCCTCAGTCTGCTGCGCCTGCTGAGGCTGTCCAGACTCATCCGTTACATCCACCAGTGGGAGGAGGTAGGCCGAATTTCAACATTCATCATATAATCACAAGCCAAGACGAAGGGTTTGATGTTTACTTTACTTTGATTAATGGAAGTATTATATGCTGTGTTTGTGAAGCCACACTATCTTGAGCCATCTGTACAGCTGTCAATAGTGTCTTGGCCTAAAATCCCCTTTTTACACAGACATGGAGCATGAAAATACTTTTTTTTTTTTTTTTTTGGTGATACTGCGTCAAATTATATATTTTAAGCCTTGTCAGATGTTAACAATCATTTCCTTACTGTAACACTCAATATATTGATGTTTCAAAAATTATTGATCTGGATGCACACACTCTCATTACACAATCAGCTTGATGTTTCATTGATCTGTTTTCATAATTTCTACTTCCAATCACTTCCAATTTTATCACTTAAAATGGTTTAGTCTCTTACTGAAATCTTTATAGATAACTCATCAGCATCACATCTGCTATTAGAGCTTTACTGATTAAACAACAGAAAGCAGTCTCACTGTGCTCTCATTGATAATATAATTAGATTCCATACAGTGGTTTATATCAGGATACAAGTAATCTTATTTGTATATCTAAACAATCTCTTCTGTATAATTACTTCCTGTCTGTAACAGCTCATCATAAGCCAGTAAACTGCTGCAGTTAAGAATTCAGGAGAAATTAATTTGTGCTTATCGCCGGGCAACTAAAAAAAGGGATTTCCCGAGGAATGAACAAAACAACAGGGATGCTGATTGCCTTTTTCGCATTTGTGTAATTGTCTTAATGTGGCATTTCCACAAATTAAGACACTTTTTTAAATGGATACTGACATTGTGGCCGATGCAGCAACACAAGCTCCAATGATTCCATTACACATGAAGAAATGATGAATATTAATATATAGTAGATGCATTATCATCAACCATATATCATACTGCTGCAGCATAAACACAATTAACCCCAGTCTACACTCTCTCTGTGCTTTTCTGGCTGTAAATAAACTAAGGATCCCCATTTGGCCTGACCAAACACCCATGAATCAAATGTGTGTGTTCCCTCACTCTGAAAATAACCACTGTGTTTCTGATTACAGAAAGGTAATTTGAGCTTGACGAGAACCTTAATTACTGGCTCAAAGACACACAGGCCGGTGCTCCTTTGCTTCCACCGAGCTCTTGCCCTGATCAGCTTAGATGAGCTGAGCTCCCGCTCTGCTCAGCTCAATCCGAACGTGGCTGGCTGTGTTTCCCCGCTGCATGCCCGACTCAGCTCGGCTCAGCTTAGCTCAGCTCACTGCAGCCTAAAAGATCATCTTGAAGTTGTGATGGTGTCAGTTTTTTTTTTAAAGCCTGACTGTAGGCTAACCAAGAAGAGAATACTCGACAACAACCTGGCGCAAAATGATGCTGGTGACTTAACTGTATGTATTTTTGACATGATTTTAGAATCGGCTGGTTGTGTGTGTTTGTTGAGAGCAGCAGCAGAGATAAGCATTGTCAGGAATAACCAGAGCAATTTCCTGAGGCAGTAAGCATGTATCAAGGCTCTCCACTTGCTGGCATGGCTTTTTTATGAGGTGAAGCTCTGGGCGTGTGGAGATTGGTTGTCGGGCATAACATTTCATCAAGTTCACTCGGTTTTTTTTCTAAGTGATGTAATGTGAATCGTCTGGAAAGATCTCATGTGCATCAGACAGGAGTAGAAAGTATTTTATCTGTGTTTTCCAGGTTGTGAGTTGTGGTCACAGTAATGTGCCTTGACCCAGATTGTGGTCTGACAGTGACACATGGCCAGGTGCTGTTCTGGTGTCGGGGGGAACATTAGTCCTGGAGCCTCATTAATCATGATGGGAATGATTCCTAATCACAGGGCAGGACTTCACAGTGTGTTTCCCCTTCTCCTCCTCCAAATTAGCAAAGGCCATTAGCCACTATAGAAGATGCAGTGCTCCAAAAAGTAAAGAAAGTAATGTCTTGGAGTTTGGTCTGTAGACTTTAACCCTAAATCAGACAAATGGGATGGGAGGAATGAAACTCAAGGTAGGGAAAAGTTTAAAACACAAACCCTGAAGATTAATAGAGGGAAAAGTTTAAAACACAAACCCTGAAGATTAATAGATAGGTTCATTACCTTTAATTGTTGACGTAAGCTATTTTTAGAACGGCGGAGCAGAGCCGTGAGCTGCTCAGAGCTACGCTATAGACCAGAGCGGCTTTTTTATGCAAATGAGGATGACTGAGGCATTCTGGGTAATTTAGGGGCAGCGCCCGGCATTTTTAAATACCCTCCATTCAAAACGTCAACATGGTGAAGAGTTGTTGTGTCGCTGGATGTCACAACAACATTAAAAAAAATCCACTCCTCCGGTTTTCGCAACTTCCTTGCCGAGTTAGGTACCCGGAGAGACGGCTTTTGTGGCTACAAGCAATAAGAAGAGAGGATAAAGGGAAGCTGTGGGACCCCCTTTCCCCACATCACTATGTGTGTGGAGAACATTTTATAACAGGTAAGACTAACTTTAGCTGACGTAATTGTTGGTTATCAAATGCTTTAGCCAAATTAATGATGATTGTTTATGTAATAAAAAGTCATAGCTAACGATTTTATTGTAACCGTTAACTATCCCAGTGTTTATTAACGTTAGCTCCCTGAAGGCTAACACGTTAGCTAGTCCAAACTGTAATAGAATTCATTTCATACCCACTGCAATACAGCTCAAAAACTCCTCAATCTGATTAACTAATTCAGTCACCATAAGCATCCTGGACCCAGCACTTTTTTAACTTCTTAACTTTTTAGCCTTCTACACGCGTATTCATACATACGTACATACGTATTCATGCAGTGGGTATGAAATGAATTCTATTACAGTTTGGACTAGCTAACGGAGCCATTTTCGTAGCTAAATAAACACTGGGATAAACGGTTACAAAGTCTGCTTGCTTACAAAACAATGTCCCTAAAGCATTTGATAACCAACACGCATCAGCTAAAGTTAGTCTTACCTGTTATAAAATGTTCTCCACACATAGTGAAAACAGCTTCCCTTTATCCTCTCTTCTTATTGCTTGTAGCCGTCTCTCCGGGTACCTAACTCGGCAAGGAAGTTGCGAAAACCGGAGGAGTGGATTTTTTTTTAATGTTGTTGTGACATCCAGCGACACAACAACTCTTCACCATGTTGACGTTTTGAATGGAGGGTATTTAAAAATGCCGGGCGCTGCCCCTAAATTACCCAGAATGCCTCAGTCATCCTCATTTGCATAAAAAAGCCGCTCTGGTCTATGGAGGCTAAGGGAATTCTTGGTTTCCTTCATCAAACTCATCAAACTCATCAAATACAAAATCCCAAAACTCCAAAACGCTTTCGTGGACATGGACAAGTTGTGACCTGCACAACCACCACACTATGAGATAATAACGTAACGTTACGAAACTGAACCATTTTCAAGGTAAATGGGTAAATGCGGAGACTGCTTGCTGAAAAACTGTACCTGAACGCAACGTGCATCAGCGGTTTTGCACGAATTTACCTCTAAAACAGCTCCGTCTCGTATCGTTCCGTTATTATCTCATAGTGTGGTGGTTGTGCAGCTCATAACGTGTCCACGACAGCGTTTTTGAGTTGTTGGGTTGTGTATTTGATGAGGGAAACCAAGAAATTCCTTTAGCCTCCATAGCATAGCTCTGAGTTGAACTAACCTACTTTGAATGATTAGAGTGGGCCAATTTGCCAAAATGTTGAACTATCCCTTTAACATTGACATTTATACTAACATGGTTTCATGCACCTTATGTAAAAATCGATCAGACTAGCAATAAGGTAATCTAGACTGTTGCCCTTGTTGAGTATTGGTCAGGTGTGATGGAGTTAGATCTTACACTGTTGCTTACACTGGTTGACACCGACACCGTAACTAACAAGAGACATTTGCACCCCGCGGTGTAGTAGAGCAGGTTTTTGACATTCAAGTAAGCTGCAAGTTGAGCACAGCGGGGCCTCTGAGGTGGCGGGATGAGTCACCGCACGTCCCGACCTAACTGCTCCCAAACTGTAAAATAACAACAAAGGCAGCTGTTTCATGTTTCTAGAAACACACACGCACACACAATCTGGCCTACTTCACATGTAGGACGATTTACTTCTTTGTTTCTATATGAGGAACCATTCAATTGGCCCGTAAAGCCAGGTTTCCGATGTGTATAAATATACAGGATGCAGACATACTCAGTGTCTGCCCTACTTCCCTTGTAGGACAGTTCTCTTGCCCCCACTGGGAATATACAGTATGCTTTTGCTTATGATTTGGTGAAGCATCCATTGGATTCACACCAGTACACACACATGCATGTAAAACTACACACATACACACAGAGCCTGGCCGTTAGCCAGCAAAGCCACAATGAGTGGTGTTTACAAGGCAGTGACACAAATGAGCTTTACCTGAGGTGAGTGAAGCTAAGAAAGCTACAGATTGAGCTATGCCAATCATATTGAATATTGAAAATATATTGTGTTTACAGTACCTAATGCTGAATGCACTGTACTTAGGTGTGACTGTATGAGAATACCTATAATGTAAATAGGGTTGCATATTGTATCAGAACCAAACTCTTCAGTTCCCCTCAAATGTATAAAGCATATGGTGTCCAAGGTCAAAACTTTACTTTTCTGGTTTAGCCAACACTGTTCTTCTCCTTGTGTTGTTTCCAGACACAGGAAGCAACTACTTTCATGAGAAAGACTCGCTAGCTACAAAACATGAATTAAAATTGAGTGAATGTGCAAATGAATGTTGTGCTGTATGTGCTATTCACATCCAGCTGATATAATATAATATAATAAGAGGTAATATCTTTAGAACACACATTTTTCTTTAGAACTTTTACAAGTAGATTGTGTTTTTATCTTATGTTGTTGATCTAAGTGACAAAATATCCAAATACTGATTTTAAAATGAGATGCTGGCTATTTCAGGTAACAACCAAAGAACAACTGTCGAATGTTTCAACAATTTAAAGCTGAAACAACACAAATAAGACAATTCATGATGATCCTATATCCGTTTAAAGGTGATGATCATATATATTTAGCTTGTTAGCAAATATTTACTAACACTACAGCAGTTACAAGGCAATATTATAATTTATTTTGTGTTATGTTTGTGTTTCCCTGATGAATGTGAGCCTAATTTTTACTCATATACCTCTGAATTCGGTCTCTTTCTGAGGGAAATATATGGCTCTTTAGCTGCTAAATGCTTCATTATGTTTACCAACTTGCCAGGTAGTGTAGAAGATTTTAATAGAACTTTTTGCTGAAACTGTTACAGCACTGACACTATGAAAGTGGTGACAGTGAAACCAGAACGATAAAGTTATGAGGATGACAGCTTAACAATGACCCGACACATTTGACACATTATTCTTTACATTATAGCAACTTCAAACGCAATATGAAAATACCTTAGAAAGCCTAAAACAATACTATTTGTGAAAACAGATTCAGTTTTAACTTTCAGATTTAGGTTCAGTCTGAATCCACTGATTTGTCATTCTCTTCACATATCCATCTCTGCCCTTTCCGTCTGTAACCGTCCGTCTGCCCGTCTTCTCTCCTCCTGACAGATCTTCCACATGACCTATGACCTGGCCAGTGCTGTGATGCGAATATTCAACCTGATTGGTATGATGCTCCTGCTGTGTCACTGGGATGGCTGTCTGCAGTTCCTCGTCCCCATGCTGCAGGACTTTCCATCTGACTGCTGGGTGTCCCTCAACAAGATGGTGGTAGGCAAAATGCTCAATCTGTTTGTGTTCAAGTGAACGTGTGTTTTGGAAGTTTTTTACGCAATCACATAAACACAATATGCAAAGGTGTTCGAGGGAACAATGGTTGCGAAACAGGAGCATAAAACATATCCCCCATGGAGCCTAAAGGTGTTTTATTTGCAGGCAAATGGGAAAATAGGATTTGTTTAGAGTTGAGTCTGCACACATGCAAGCACAGACACGCTCACAAGACCAGCCTCAATTAAACCCTCTCTAGTTAAACCCAGGAGACATTCCAGTGTATACAAAGCTGAAGTGAAGGATGAAAAAAGAGGCTATTTTCTCTCGGTTCATACAGCATGCCACTGTGTTTGTTCTTTAGTCACTGTCTTCTTTATTGCTCTGTTTCTCTCTCTGTGCTCTGATGGCCTTCCTTCTTTCTAGCTGGCAGGTAGCTGCTGGCCATCTGCTGACAGACAGACCATTAGGAGAGGTTTCTCCCAAAATTATTATTGGCATGAAAGGAAAACTCTCTGAAGAGCATGTGGCATATTTAATGAATTACTGAATAATCAGGATTAAAAGCATATTCATTTTGGACTCGCAGCTTTTATCAACGAGAACGTTGAACCCTTTCTCTTCACATTATACAATAACACTGAGTTTTGAGTTTGTAAGTACACCTTATTTATCAATAATCTTATAATTTATATGAGAATCAGTTGATGTTGAACAGCTGATACTGTTCAACTGGATCACACTATAAAGCCCTGGTTCTAGCCTGTTGTTCAGAATGAGCTAACAACTCATTGTCCATTCTTCAGTATGTTTTGTTTTAGCGCTATGTTGAAGCTGCTGAAGTAAATTTACAAACTCATGATGCTGCATGTTCTGACTGTTCCATCCATCCATCCATCCATCCATCCATCCATTGTCTGTTTCACTTAACCAGGGCCGATATATATATTTAACACCTGCCAAGAGGACTACAGTCTAAAACTAGCCGTTGGCTAATACTGGCACTTTTATTTTACTATGTTCATTAACGTGCATTGTCCTCCTTAAATAAAAAAATAAAAAATAAATATAGATACAAACAATGCACACATTACATTCACACCTACAGGCAGTTTAGAGTCAATCAACCCTGTATTCAAGTTTGACTGCAGGAAAGAGGTTAGATAACCCAGCGAGAACCCACACAGGCACTGAAGAAACTCCACCCAGAAAGGTCCTATAGGAGCAGGAATCAAGCCCAGTTAGAAAAAAACTGTTCCATCAGAAAAAACTTGTAGACGCTTTGCATATGAGACAAGTTTTCACGAAACTGTGTAGAATTTTAATTTAAGTTCTATAGGGCTAATATCAAGATCATTACCATGAAGCAGTGTCCTACTTCTTCACCTCTGCTGTGTCCTGAATTTGAATTAGGACCTTTCTCTAAATGTTACGAATAAAAAGGGCCATCAGTATGTGCACACCGTTTCATGTTAACAAAATAAACTTTAATAATAATAAAACGTTTTATATCTTTGGCACATCACAAATTAGGAACACTAAAAATAAAACACAATAGAACAGAAGGTAACATTGCTCCCTGTTTTCGACTTCCACCTTTCCATCCTGTGTGACTTATCGTTCTGTATTGGAGATAGCAGATTGAGAGTTGGTGACTGACGCGGACGGAGGCACAGAGGGATGTGAACAGTGAAACCTGTATGCTTGGTTGACCTGCCACTGAAATGTGCCTTCTATATTGTGCAGTACATACATTCTGTATGATTTTGAAGACTGAAACTCTATAGTATAGTATAAATATAATGTGGCAGGCTAACAATGCAAACTATTTATGATAATCATATACACATACAGAAGAATTAGGCTGCAGAATTTGATATATTATTGTGGCCAGGGCCATGGCAAGGTCCTGAGTTGCTCCTATTTAAAATTAATTTAGGTGTGACCTCAAATCACCAGGTTAAATAAATACAGGCCATACATTCATAAGGATGATGCAGATGACAGTAAAATAACAAGCAACACAAAAGATTCCCCCAAGATTACAGTCTTTATTTAATCCTACGCTAAAAGCCACAACTTCAATATAACTGATTAAAGAACAGTAGATAAAGGGAACAGCACAGCTAGACAAATACTCTATGTATCAGACTGTATCAGACCAAAAGTCAGTGCTTACCAGGGCATAGTGCATTAAAGTCTGTCACATGCGGAAGCAAGGAGGGGGGAAGACAGCAGAGCAGAGGGCGAGCTGTGCTTACCTGTCGGCTAATATAGCACACAACATCTATCAATGAAGTAGGAGGAGCCAGCAAATGTCAGACCCTACAGTTGCTTAGAGGGGACAATCTACTACCTGTCACATTGTATTAAGTACAGTAGTAGTGCAGGTGAGTTCCTGTGACCAATGCAGAATATATAGGGAATATATAGGCTACAGTCTCACAGAGAAACAAAGAGTTGCATAAATGAAATGTTTTTTTGGACTGGCACAGGTTGCATTGCTGTGGAGGAATGGTTGTGATAAGTGAGAATAACACAGATTTCCAATCAAAAGATGTTAGTGGTTGACTGCTCCTTACTTTACTAGGATCAGAGGGTGCAAATCATTTTAACTGGCATTTTTGTTGCATCCGAGGAAGCTCAGCAGACTGGGGCCCAGTTCCAAGACTGGACTACTGACTTCGTTCCGGGAAGTCCGTGATGCTGTTTTGTCAGATGTCAAGTCAGTGAGTCAGTGAATGAGCCCTTACTGTTAAGTCAGCACCGATGCTGACTTTGGGAGGGAATTACCCACAGTTCATAGCGCTGTGAAGTCAAACCCGGAGCTTTGGTAAAACCATGATACAAGGGGTGGCGTCGGAACGCGAGTGTTAAAAGAAAAAAAAAAATCACCAGACGTGGACGGAGCGCTGCGCCAGTCTCTTTATTGTTAATGAACAGGAGCAACAACAAAAAAAGAAAGAAAGAGATTTTTTTTTAAAAATAAATAAATAATAATATGTTTACTGTCAGTAACGTGTAGCCTACAGTTTGTGATTATTGATGATCATTTGATCAGATCTGATCCAGGAACTTTTTTTTTTAAATAATCCACCTCCCTCACACACCTTATGCGTGTTATAAGTAGGCCTATGGTAAATTATCGGTCCAACAACGTTTTGTTGTCAACAGTGGGTAAGTGCTGTTCCATTCGTGTTCACAGCATCTGGACCCTCACAGACTCTCACACTCTGTCACTTAGAGCTGACGTCACTGAAGTCAGAGAGGGTTCAGGGCTTGAGTCTTTAGGGGGTGGATTGGAACTGGGCCTGGATCATTCCTCCTCCATGCTTTTGTGAGGTGTAGGCTGTTTCCCTGAGCCGTCTAACGCTAAGAAATGTTTCATACGCTGATAATGAACTTTCTCGTTTTTAGCACACAGATCTGTAGCCTAATAGTCATGCCTTCAAAATAGTCTATGGTAACACTGTGTACCATGGCACACTGCTGTGCGTGCATGCATGCATCAGTGTGTGTGTGTGTGTGATCTTGAGGAACAGATGGATCTCACACCCTTTGACCCTAGGGGACATCACTGTTGCTTCTCTGTTATTTCGCATTTCTCGTTTCATCTCTGGCCATCTTTGTTTGTTTCTCACCCGCCCTCCGTCCACACACATGCACGTCTTTCTTCTGTCTGTGGAGGACAACAAGAAGCCCACTGCTGCGCCAAACTCGACATGTCACTTCACAGTGTCATAAATTGCGACATTTAACAGATAAAATATTATTGACTGCTACTTACTGCTCAAACATGCCTTCTCCCCAAGCATCTGGAATGGCTTTGTTAATTCATAGCCACAAATATAAATGTGTTGGAAGTTTCTCATTAGCATTAAAGTCCAATTCAAAGTGACATTTTCTATTGATGTTTTTCAATCTCAGACAACAAGCAGTTTCTGTATAGCACGCTGGCATTCTTTTCTGTAATGTTAATTATTGCCAAAGGCTACAAAAGCAGAGAAAATATATTGTTCTTTATTCTCTCATCTATTAATCCCTCCCACCACCAACACAGTCACCCACACCCATACTTTCTCCTCTCTCCTCGCTGTGTTAACATTCACTTTTCTCTTTCATACTTCAAACCGATGCGTGTTGTTCATGCATTTGTGCCTTGTTTCCAAGCTCGATGCCACATTAGCCAGTGAGCACCCGTGTGGGTGTGGCCGCCTGGTGCGCTGCGCGGCTGGCTGCCATGTTGGGGTAATCAAGGTCAGGGATCCTTTCAGAGTGGCTTTGAGAGTGCAATGAGAGATGCAGCTTTAAGTGATCCTCATCCTCCTGCTTCACTACCGGCTGACTGTCTGCTTGCACTGGACATTAACTGGACCCCACCCTACTTTCCTTATTCATCATCCACGCACTCCAACTATGGAAATACACCCAGATTACCTTTGTGTTAAAATAACACTTGATCCATTCACTCACTCAGAGGAGCTGTCGTGTGCTTTTTCTTTCTATTCCTGCTGTAATATGTGCTTGTGTTTGTTTTTGTTCTGATGAGCCTTGCATGTATGTAAAAACCCTTCTAACAACATTTTTTTCTTTCTAGTAATATATTCTTTTCTGCATCTACACACTCAACAATATCTGTGACTTGTAAAAGATGTGTGTGCAGCACAGTGGCGTTTCTCATAAGCCTGGTAATCAGGCTCCTGCAGCATTGCCATCACAAGAGACCTGATCATCACGGTCTATTATATAAGTGACTCTCCGTTCTGTGAATGACAGGTGGTTTAGTCCCATCTACCTCAGCCTGATTGGCTGCTAGATCAATAGCATTAGAATAAAGCCTCTATCTTCCTCTCACATACGCTTTGCTTCAGCCTGGACTGTGCTGCTGTATTTAATATTTAGGCTGCTCTGAGACATTTTCCTGAAGATGAGGAGTTCCTCTAACTGCTACACCCATCTACAGTATGCACGCAGTATGAACACAAATGTGCACTTCAATAAACCCTCATGCTTTGAAAGTTAATAAGGGGATTCTCCGTTCTTTCAATTACTGACGTGAACTGACAGACAGGCCCCCCTGCTCACATGAGTGTAATAGACATTTACCGTGTGTGCGTGTGAGTGACAGCTGCCTTTTTATGATCCAGTTCTAATTTTGATCACGTAGCACAGAGTGATCTTGGTAACATCACATCAATACACTTATCAGAGAGGAAAAATTAAAGTAGGTGGTACACTCCTGTGAGTGATTTCGAACTGACTCATGGAAATTGATTGAATCCTTGATTTATTCTGGTCGTCTCAGAGCATTTGTGCCATTTTTATGGAAGACTGCTCATGTGCATTTAGGCCGGTTGAATACAGGCAATGGAACATTTTATGCTGCTTCACATGGTGTTATTTATTTTCAGATATAAAACTGTGAGGAAAATGATTTTATGTATTCATAATGACTGACAATTTAGTAAATGAAGGACTATTACCATATCAATTAATCTATAAACAATTTAGTTGAAAAGTGTAACTCAACCCCATTTTAGGAAGTTATTTTACCACATGTAGCTATACTGGTCATATGCAGTGAATCTCTGTAAAGTTTAGTCTTACTTGGAACATTTGTAGATCTGAAAGCAACTGAAAATCTGTTTAGAGGGATAACACTGTTTCCAGACCCGTAGATCTGTAGATCTACGTAGCGTATGCCCACACAAATAAATCCAGGCCCTGAAAACAAAGTCCAAATGTTAACACATGCAAAAACTTGGGGTAAAGAGACATTAACAAAACCAGGAACAGAGTAAAACAGATGAACAGACAACAGCAATCACAGACTAAATATGCACAGCGGGGCAATAAGGGCGGAGGCAATTAAACACATTATGGGCAGACAATCACAGAGGGAAAGATCGTACATAAAGTAACCACAAATCACACAGGGGAAGTCATTTCAAAACAAAACAGGAAATTGTACGCCGCCCACATCCAACCCCATAAACAATACAATGGCCGAGTAATGTGTTCAGAGCACGTTTTTTATTTTAATGATATAGACAGAACATTAAGAACTGAACTGAAAGCAGGAGGAACAAGCAGGAAGCTACACAGTGACTGGGAAGTTTAAGGTGTTTGCTAATTGTAGTCTTAGACAATTAAGACCTGTAAGGACAGTTGCATTAAAGCGACTGAGAAAAGCTGGACTAGATGCTGGTGTTGCCTTCAGCACTGTGGATCATGACATCATTTTAACATATGGTACTGTACAAGACTAAACTGGTTTAAACCCCACCAGGAACATATATCCAGTGGTTCCAGGTCAGTTTTCTCTCCACTCTATGCTGATGATTCCCAGATCTGCCTCACACTCATATCCAGGGGATAAAAAATTCCATCATCTACACATTATACAAAATAGGACCTTTTTTTTCTTAATACATAAGAGAGTGAAACACTGAGAGGGCCCCACACTGTGTCCCCTGGGAGTGAAGTGGACTGCAGTCCCCTGTAGTGGATCTTTCATCGACACTTTAGAGCAGCAGCTGGGTGGTTCCAGGGATGAACAGCAGATAATGGTTAGTCACACAGGCAAATAGTCATTGGCTAAATGACTGTTATTATGTAAGTAACAGTAAGTATGTGACCAGTCTGACTCATACTCACCTTGTTCCTCCATAGTTTACAGCAACAGCTCAAGTGGTAAAAGGAAATACAGTAAATAATGATTAGTGAGACGGACAAAAAATACTCAAGTTACTAAACATGATCACATAACAACAAAAGTGTCAGATGTCTATGTCCAACTAGTCACTTTCTCTCCGTGTCAGAGGCTCACACTCACCTTTACTGTCCGTGGTGAACAGTAGCAGCTCAGGAGGCAGAGTGGGAGGAAAATAAATAATAGTTAGTGAGACAGACCCGCTAGGATGTCTGTTTTAAGTGTTTGTTTTTATTCTGTTTTATGCTTCTCTTTTATTTCATTTTATTTTTTAAATGTTCTGTCTTTATGTAAAGCACATTTATGAAAATATGAATAAACAGGCTTGTAGCTAGGATACAGCTGTCTTAATATTATAAACAACAAATAATGGTTAGTAAAAGTGGAAAACATTGCTTTAAGTATGTAGAGACAGGTATAACACATAGTTTCTTCCTGGTTTTAGATTACAGACTGTTCTAGGTCACTTTCATTTCAAGTCATACTCACTTTTTGTGTCCTCAGTGAACAGCAGTAGCTCAGCAGGCAGAGGAAGAGGAATACAAATAATGGTTAGTCAGGCAGACTGGTAATGTTTGAAATACTACATTGAATGTATATAAAACATAGGCATGTAGCTAGTGTAAACATTAGTTGGCATTATTGCTGATCATATTTTTCAAGGACAGAGGCTCATACTCACTTTCTCTGTCCGTGGTTCTCTGTCCATCAGCAACTCAGGAGGCAGAGGAAGAAAAAAAAAAGACTAATTATGTTAAGAAAATAATTATAACAATTGCCATACAGAATATGAGATTCAACAGATTCTCACAATAACACTTGCTTGCACTTTTCCATGCTCATAAGACAGCAGTTCTAAGAGACAAGCTCAGTTTAGGAGGCATACATAAGTCATGGTTAGTGAGATGAATAATAACTAAACGTGTATATAAACAGGATCGACGTATAGAAGCTCAAACTCACCTTTTTTGTGGAGGGGTGCACTGCTGTTATAGGGAGTATTATGATGCCCGACCAACAAAATTGTACTGAGCGCTGCCAGATGCAAAGGCCAGTCCCAAGAAAGAAAGAATGGGTGATCAAGCCAACCAAATTGTATCTAGAGTCCCAAGAAAGAAAGAATGGGTGATCAAGCCACTGTATCTAGATGTGCAAAATAGCAACAGAAAAAAAGCCCAAGTGCAAGATGCTATGGGGCAGTCTACAGCCCTGCCACATGCCAGCCCACAGGGTTGGAAAGAGTCAAACTTTGCAGGGCAATGTGGACTCAGTGGTACCTGAGAGTCGCTGACATCTCACAGCCTGGGCCTCTTGGCTGGAGACGCCTGGTCGTCCTCTTCCCGGGGCCTCCTGGAGGAGCGGGGTGAAACAGCAACAGTCTGGAGGAAGATAGGAGGAGAACAAGGAGAAACGCCCCAGAGGGGTAGAAGAAAAAGAAAAATGCAGAGGAGTAGAAGCAGCAGCAGGAGCACCAGGCTGGAAAGGAGAGGCAGGTGGAGAAGCAACAGGTCGGAAAACAGAGGCAATAGAACCAACCCCAGAGAGCAGGAGCAACAGCAAGAGGGGCGGCCTCGCCGAGAGGAGAAGCAGGCTGAGAAGCAAAGGGGGAAGAGATGTGTAAGGCTGGGAGAGCGATCTGCAGGAGAGCAGGTGGAGCAGGGAGCGATGGAGTCGCCTGAATGCAAGGAGACGGAGAGAGAACTGGAGGAGCTAACTGCTGGGAAGCAGAAGGAGCAGTCTGCAGGGCAAGCAAGAGGAGCGGGGTCTGGAGAGGAGAGGAGTCTGCAAGTATGCGGGAGGAGCTGCAGAGAAAGAAGGAGCAGAATAGAAAGCACGAGGAGCAGAGTAGAAAGAAGGATTAGGAGCAGAATAGAAAGCAGCAGGAAGAGCAGCAGCAGGAAGAGCAGCGGCAGGAGCAGCAGGAGGAGAAGCACCAGGGGGAACAGCAGGAGGAAGAGGAGTAGTGGGAGGAGCAGGAGGAGGAGCACCAAGAACAAACCTATCATGTGCAACAAACATGAAAGCAGGAGAATCAGCATCTACGAAGGGGAAAGGTGGAACAGTGTCACCTGGCTGGTGGCCCTCCATCCTGACGGGTGGCGGTGGTGACACAAAACTTCAAAATAAAACAGGAAATAACTACACAGAGGACATGACAATAAGAAGAGACACAGGGAATAACATCACACACGACATGGATCATGAAGGATGTGGATCATGACAATAACCAATATGTGATGCTGGTCATTTTGCACTTCAGATTGGACACTAGCAACTAACTACAAATATATAGGCTAATGCTGCCGGTAACAGTACCTTGATTTTTCGATGACTCAAGTTTTTATCATGTTTTGTTTTACAATATCACCTCCAACCATTAAAAAAATAAAATAAAGGCGAAATGACCCAACAGAAACACAACAAATATAACAAAACAGAACAGAACAGGGGGACCAAGACAATGTTGTTGTGAGTAAACTTCAGTATAAAGACCTGTCCAATGCCTACAGCCACTGTCCTTAAACATTATAATGTTTTAAGTGTTGCAGGTTAAATGAATATAATGTAGTTCTAGCTGATTTAAACTCACTCTACCTACAAAGTTCCTTTTGCAAACACAGCCACCATTATTCTGTTTTAACACACACCCTTGGACCAAGAGAAATATTTTTGGGCCGTCAGAATCTGTATTCTTCATTATCAGTGTTAAATACTTCCAACAGAAACTTGCAACTTTCTGTACTCATGTGGTTTTACATGTAAATAATGAATACAAATGGGAACCCACTGGCTCTAAATAATGAATTTAACATTGCTAACAAGCTCTTTTATGGCATTTTATACATTAAAGTTCTAAATTGTCAGTCCTTTTAATTGAAAAAAAACTCCCCTCATCAGTTTGGGACCATCAGAGAGGGACCGCACCGAGACTGGCACAAATCAAACGCACAAACTCAAATACAAGCTGAGAGGCAAACAGCGTGCATCTCCAGACGGGTTTGCCAGCATGCATGCACATTCACTATTCTATAATTATGCCATCATGCATCATAGATGTCCCATACTCCCTTTGTGTTCACTCCCTAAATGTATTATGTACAATTAGCTATCATCCACACTGCTCAGTGAAGACCGATGGCAAATAAAATCAACACAAGAGCTAATTTCATTTGTTTCCTCTTTCTTTCCCCACCCCCCCTCACTCAGGGTGGTATCTCAGTAGAATTAGTTTATTATGTTAGTATGAGGGTTGTAGTTTTCAATAGTAAGAGACAGCTGTACACTGTGTCAGTTTTAATCAGCTGTTACCTCAAACAGACAGCTGGTTACAGCTGGCCAGTGTGGGTTTACGTGCACAGTGGCGTGAAAGAGTAATGTCATAATTTATATTATATATTTATAATTTCTGTTTGACAATTAGACAGCTAACAAAAAGATCAGTAGCCTTGCATATCTGCCTCTTAAATATAAGGCTGTAACCAGAAGCCAGTTAGCATAGCTTATGATAAAGCTTGCCTGGCTCTATAATGTAGCGAAATCTACCATCACAGCCTCTAGAACTGACTAATTATCATGTCCTAACAACTAAATTAAAACGAGTCTACGTGTAAAGCCTCATCCATGTGTCTGTGGCTTACACGGCGTGTTGCTAGGATCAATTGTTAACAACCTCCGATGTCTTGCTAATTTCTGTTGTTTCATCTGTTCCACTGCCTTGTTGCTACAAGTCTGGTGACAGCTCTTCAATAAGGTCAAATGAATCTCTCCTGCAAAAGCTAAAGCTCTTAATCAGTCCCATACATGTCCAGTGGATTGCTTCTGTCACTAACGAGTCTCCCCTGTCTAATAAAAACCCATTCCACCCAATCTAATAATTGAGGCACAGCATTGTTTATGCAAGCTGCCTGATGTCGTTAACCAAAGAAATGGCCCAGCTGTTTTACTTTACACTTGCTCCTGATGAGGCAAAAGTAATTACAGGTCTTCAGAAGACAGCTGAACCCCAGAGGCTGCAACTGGTTCCAAAGAACTTTGCTTTTGACCAGGTGTGACCACTTGACAGTTAGTTCTATGCTGTTCTCTGGCCAAGAAGAACAGCAGTGGCTCAGGAGGTAGAGCAGGTCGTCCAATAATCAGAGGGTTGGCAGTTCGACTCCAGCTCTCTGTTCTAGTGTCCTTGGACAAGACGACTTACCCAACTTGCCTCATGTGCATGCGTATGAATGATCATGGTGGTAGTCGGAGGGGCCGTTTGGCGCGACATGGCAGCCACGCTTCCGTCAGGGCAGCTGTGGCTACAGTACACACGTAGTTTACCACCACCGGTGTGAATGTGGTATAACGATGGAAAAGCGCTATATAAATATAATCCATTATCATTATTAAATAGTCAATTTCATCACCACCATGGGATCAAACGCTAAGTAGCCTAAGCTAGCTGCTTCCCTATATACGTTCAGTCTGTAAACTAGGTTAGCATCACATTTATGATAATACCATAGGCATGTATAAAACTAAACATACTTAATGTATGTTTTTAACATTCTCATAGTTGTTGTGAAACAAATGCAACTCACCTTCTCTGTCATTATCTCATGTCTATCACAGCAGAAACAGCAGGGGTGAGGGTCATTATATAGGCAACTATATATATTTTTACTAACAATCACACAGTCACAGAGAGAGACCAAGAGTAATGCATCTGTAACCCAAAGGTGTGTTATAATCCTGCCAAGATAGTCAAACATCAATTTTCAGGTCACCACAGATTGACAGTAATGATGCTAAAAGCCACAATAGCATGAGACTGTAACAGATTGCCTATTGTATCATCAGAGTTGGTTTATAAATCACCAAGAGACAAGTTAAGGACCCTGTCCTGATTTTATGGAGGGTGTCTTGACCTGGTCACCTGCAGGAATGCATTGATTTTTTTTCATATTGAAATTTTCACTCCTATTGTTCTTTGTTGTTGTTTTGTGCATTGAGGATATTCTGTGGCGCCCATCTGTTTACTTTAAGACAGTACACAGTATACCATGTATTTATCTGTGTGGTGTGTGTGTCTGAGAGAGAGGGAGAGATGTAGTCATGTGTAAAAAGGTGTTTATTTCTGTGCTCTAGGGTTGAAGCCTCCTACTCCCGCTGTTTATCCATCAGCTATGTGGCCAGCATGTTGATGGCTGCCTGGAGGCTCAGACTGGAGGCTGGGGTGTTTATACTGTATGTTCTGCCAGGGTTTTTAGCAAAAAATGTTTTATTCTAATGGGCTCAAGAACTGTGGATTATCGTGAGACAAGGACTGTAGTTGGAAGGCAACATCGTATAGAAACAGCAACAAAGCTGAAAACCCCAAGGATGATGCCTAAGATCTTAAAAGCTTCAAACTGTTATTGTGACTTTCTATATCTTTTATCTAAGATTAGAAGGCCCAGTTTATCTTTTCCAACAAATCCAAACAACCGATCCAGCTGAGAGCTCAAGACACGAACATTTTCAGCAAATCTGAATCTTTCATGAGATGCAAATGACCCTGGAAATATACAAATCAGACGAGAATCCAACCAGTCAATCAGCGACTGAGGACGCCACTCGTCCCAGAAGAAACACTCAGACACACATACAGTGATAAAGTCTGGACTGTGTGTGAGCCACAGCTGTCTGATGAGAGGATGTGAGGTTCAGCGGTGCCCATAGAGGGCTTTCTAATGACTCTAACATGGGAGAATTAGAGTTGACTGAGTGTGTGAGCACCACTCAAAGGCAGACTGGAGCAGGCAGATGCACGGGCTCCTCATTAACACTCATTTCTTTCCTCATCTCCCTCTGCTTGGCCAAGACAGGGCAAGGCATGCTCAGCGATCATGATTAGGCTCTCCACCAAACCTGCAACAGTCAAACAGTCACCAGACACGTATCATTTTCAAGAATTACTGTACACTTCGGCCCTCTCATTGTTTCATCCATTCTTCACATCAACTTATACATTTCTCCTGCAATGTTTCTCTGCAAGTAGAGTTCAGGCTCAGGTCGTAAGGTCAAAACCGCTAAATGTAAAAATACAAAAGTAAGGAGCTATTTATAGGAGAACAGAATAACCCAGATTTTAATACTCATTCTTGCCTCTCCCTCCGTCTCCCCTTCACAGAATGACTCGTGGAGCGAGCTCTACTCCTTCGCCCTCTTTAAGGCCATGAGCCACATGCTGTGCATCGGCTATGGAAGACAAGCCCCGGAGAGTATGTCGGACATCTGGCTGACGATGCTCAGTATGATCGTAGGAGCCACCTGCTACGCCATGTTCATCGGCCACGCAACTGCACTCATCCAGTCTCTGGACTCATCGAGACGCCAATACCAAGAAAAGGTCAGGATTTGTCTCATTTTTTTGTTTTCACTGGATGTTTTTCTCCTGAAATAAATCTGTTATAGTTGTGGTTTTATTTGTCCAAGTTTGAAAATCTGGTGATGATGGCAAAAACAATGTGCGATGTGCAAAGTCTTGAAAATGTACCTGTAACATCATTTATTAACTCCGTACTTATTTGCTTTCTTGCTGAGAGTTGTGTTAGTGTATGTGTGGATCAATACCACTCTTGCGCTGTGTGTGCGTGCATGTGTGGTAAGTACAAAGATAAAAGCCATGAGACATTTTGTCTGAGTGTAAAGATTGGAAGGTGAGAGAAACAGCTTCCTTGGCACCACACCAAGTTTAAACAAAACATGCCTATACCAGCACCTATAAAGCTCAAGAAGAAATTAACACGTAATAGTTATCGTAGTGTTTTATTAACCTCCCTGCTCGAAAATGTGGCAATGAGGATATTTTTACGGGGAGTTACTTTCTGTAACAAGTTCTTCCAGGCTGGATGGTTTCCCCTGCTTCCAGTCTGTTTCGCTCCAGTGAACCAATATCTGCTCCCGGCTCTGGCTTCATGCTATCAGTCTTCTTATCTAACTCTTTGCAAGGAAGCCACTAAAGGTGTTTTACAGTATAAAATATAGGACATGCCTTTTATGTTTCTTAATTAGTTGTTTTAATTGTGTCAGCACCACAAACAAGATATGATTCACCTGCACTTTGCTGGGTTGGAAAATTCTCAGGGGCAGATATCTCATAAATAGATAAATGTATGAATCTTAATTTATCTGCATGGTTACATAGTACTACAACCTTTTTCATCTTTTCTCTTGTCATTTGGGTGATGTAGTGTGTAATGCAAATAGGTCCCAGTAATTCAGTGGCTTTGTGGAAGGATGGTTTTGTTGCACTCTGTCTTCAGATCGCTGGTGATATTAATCAGGTTGTTAGCTGCAGGACCTGAGTCCAGATGGCCCTCCTGCCCAGGACATAGCAAGTTGCCACAAGGAAAGTCCATAAGGATATTGTATCTACGGCGTCTGTGTGTAGGTTATCACATTTGATATGAACAGAGAGGGTTTACTCATTAGATTCCAACATACTTTGATAGGAACAGCATCTGTTCTATTAGTTCGATATTCATGGCTGCAGCTCGCTGGGCCCGGGCCCGTCTGTTGTCTCCACGGAACGGCAGATCAAAGCTTTGGGCGTCGGCGAGGGGAGCACAGCACGCTCATGCTTTATAGGGCCATGGTGTCAGTGGTGTTCTGTGTCTTGTTAGCTTCCTTAGAGCCACGGTGATGTGTGGATGTCTTATGCAGGGAATGCACTTCCTGTAGCAGCAGACATGGCTGAACTGAGATGAGATGCACATACTGTATAGCTACGACTGTTACTGCCAGCTCTGTCTCTCTACATAGGGGTTTGCAGGTTACTGAACACTTGTATTTCTTATCATTATAGATTTGTTTTTTCTCCACATGCTGCTGATAACTCTTTGGAGGCACTTTACTCATATTTTCTGTTATAAATAAATATGAAATTAATAAATAATGGCAACCCTGCAAACACAGCTGTAATGAACACACATGTGCTCCTCTGGAGCCACAGAGTGATGTAAGACGCCCCAATCATGCCATGCAGGTGGTGTGCTCCTCTATCACTCAAGCACATCAGAGTGATTGGTCAGGCTTTGTTGTCTCGCTGAAGCCCCGAATGTTTAGAACAAAGGGTGATCAGGTTTTCTCCTGTGTCATAATCAACATGTAGTTTTATTCTGTTTATTTTCTGGCTGTGGTGGCTTGGTTGGTTGTGCATCATGTTGCAAAGATAATCATCTTGCCTTATTTTCTAGGTCATCATTTCAGTGGGTATCCGTGATGATGTTGAGTTTATAGCAGGCCGGATCTCCTGGGGAAATGGTTGCGATTTATTTAAACTGTAATGAAGCAACTGTATGTATGTGTCAGATTTCTGAGCATAGTAAACACAGCAGGGAATGGATTAATTATCAGTGGATCTGGAGTATCCCATCCACAATAAGTGAGCATACTGAATTCCATACTGCATATATGGTGTGTGTATACATTGTGTATACATTAGAGAGAGAGATACAGTATACAGATACAGAGATCAGTGTTGTCTGACATTGGTTTCAGATCAGTGATATCAGTGAAAAAACGATAACTTGGAGCTATTTGTACGTTTTGCTGTGTGTCAGTTAAAACAGCAGTTTGATTGCCAGTCCTTTTTGCAAGTTTTTGTTAAATTTGTTAAATGGTATTGAACCTGACATGCATATGGGTGTCCTCCTCACATCCACCAGTCCGGGAACTTTTCTTTTTTTTTTTAATTCTGTGTCCTCAAATCTGCTAACTTCCCTGTCCAAAGGACTCAGACTTATTAAATCAGTTTTATCTTTTAAATCCACTTCTCAAAATCCACTCTCATAGACTTCCTTTTTATGTAATTGCCTTTTGAGCCTGCCAACTTTTAACCTTGTGTTATTTCCCCATGCATTTTTAAAAGCACACTGTCATTTTCTAAAGTTACTTATTCTGTAATGACATTTTCTATTTAATTTCTATATTTTTATGTCCTTATTAATTTGTATTTTATTATTTCACTCTCATTCTGTTCTTACCAGAAATCCAATTCATTTGATTAAGTGCTATTTGCAATCTTTCTCCAAATAACCTTTCCTATAGACAGGTTATATAATCAGTCCCAATTGTGTTTGTTTTTTAGTCAACAGATATAAAACCTGTTAGAAGAGTGGCACCACAAGTTCTGCAATTAAATCCTTACTTTAAAGCACATAGCTAAACTGTTCAGTTATGGACACATCCCATAAGGGTTTTCTGACCCTTTGATTAGCTGATCAGCTTCTACAGTATCTGTGATAATGATCGGCATCAGGATGCCATTTTTAACAATTTTACTTTTCAACTATTGAATCTTAATCTAGAATCTAGAATATGCAATTCTATTATTTGGGGGGCTTCAAATCAATCGACTAAAGGCCACGCCCATTTCTGCAACTGACAAATGTTCCATAATTTTGTCAGGCCACTCCTCTCATAAATATCACCCAGTCCTCACCAAATTTGGTTTGTGGCGTTAAAGCCATAAGTCCAAAGGACAGAGCTCACAGTTGTGCTTCAAACAAAGACTTAAGATGAGAGAAAGAGCAAATTAGCTGCAGACTCCATGCTGGAGTCTCTGTTTTATATCTGTTACGTGCAGCTGTACTTTGTCAGATGTGACAAATGATGTGACGTCTGCAGAAATCAGTTCCTGCTGCTGCTGCTTTCATTCTCCTCTTCTTCCATGATGCAGAGCAGAGAAATAATGAACAGATTGGTAACAGCCTGCTAGTCTCGACTAAGACAACAAATCCAACCTCCCATCCCTCTTCAGTATCCCAGGACTGTTTGTTCATCATTAACCAATGAACTGAACCATGCTGTACTACCGTCTACAATAGGTCCATGAGATAACAGAGTGGAGACAGAGTTATGGGCTGGAACTTGCCTCACTGACAAAACAGATTCTTTGTATGAGATAGTCTAAATGCTAGCGACAGCATGAACTTATATTGACATAACACAGAGTAAACAGTTTGCAATGCACTCGGTGTTGAGACAGAAATGTCATAATACAGCTCTGCCGCTAAGTGTGAAGACCCCACTGACCAACGAGTCGTGTGGATTGGAACAGTTGTTTTCCATGCATGCAAAAGTTTGACAAAACATATTGGTATTTTTTCTGCTTTATCACAATTGACACGTGCTGTTTGGTTTGCTGTGTGGCCTAGAGACAAGAATATAAATAGACACACACACAGTGAATGTGAGATAAGAGAGGGGTGCAGCATGTTGCATACTGTAATTAGGAACACTGCAGACAGTGATGAGCCCCCACATCCCTGTCAAATTAACTCAGGTACCCCTTCATCAACAGTATGTGTTCACTTTTCAGTGGATGTTAAGGATACTGGTATTGGTGGATATTGTTATAATATGTTTTCAAATGATTCAGGCCTACAATATTTCACCTCATTATCCATTACTTACAGGTTTCAATATTTACATTAGGCTAACTGTTCCATAATTTATCTGCTTCCCTTTGCATCTAATTATTAGTGTCCGGGCAGCGACAGCTGCCAAGGACACTATTGTATTTGCTGATATTCTTCTTCTTCTTCTTCTTCTTCTTCTTCTTCTTCTTCTTCTTCTTCTTCCGAGGAAGTCATACTTCCCATGGGCGAAAACTCACCAAACTTTGCACAAAGGTCCAGTCCCATGCCAGATTCACTCAACTCCAAGGACATGTGCCCCCCCCTCCCAGGGGGGGCACAATAAGCGTTTAAAATTAAAAACTTTAAAAATTCCTACCAAGCCAACGGCAGATGCTACAGCTGTGAAACTTCACCACAATGTAGCCTAGATACTGCTGAAACTTTTGTCAACTTAAACTTATTACAAATTATGAAGTCCATCACTCTGTTTTTTTCAATAAGTGTAAAACCTTCAAAATGTATCTCCTCCTACAATTTTTGCTCAATTGTCACCAAACTTGCTCCAGAGCATCTCCAGACTGTCCTCCACAAAACTTGTTTCTCGGATTTTTGATTAATCAAAAATTGAGCCTACAGTGCATGAAAACGTTTGACTGTAAACACTACTGTAAACATATACCATCAAATTCCTGCTAAATACATTTTCTATCTTTCTGAAAAAAATTGAGAATATTGTAGAGTCACGGTTGATGAAATTTGGAAAATATCAGAATTTTATCTAAAAAACTGAATTTTCTAGAACATTTTGAATTCTGCTCTCATGGGATCAACTGCAGCCAATGTAAAAGTGATGTTTTTAAACATCACATTTTCTCTTGAGAAGCAAAACACTTAAAATTACAAACAAATCACCAACATTTCCATGCTGTGTAGATGCAATTTATGTATTAACAGATTTCTGTTTAGATATTAGAATTTCTGACATTTTGACTATTTTTTAAATCTGCCTCAACAACAGCTGCCCGGGCGCTGACGTCTTGAGTGTATTTGAGAAGACACACACCATGTCTCACTACCAGATAATTAGCTCACTGAGTTAAGCGCTGGGCTGTGGTGTGAGGGGTTGTGGGTTCAAGACCCAGCATGGGTGACGACGACAATGACACATAAAAATGCCAGAATCCTCACGGTGACATCACAGCAAGTCTCTAAATTAAAAAAGCAAACAGTTCAGACCATGGTCTAAAGCTCACCACAACCCGAACGCTGCTCTCATGGGAACAACTGCAGTCAATCCACGAGTGACACTTTTAAACATCAGCTTTTCTCTTATGAAGCAAAATCACCAACATGTCCGTTGTCTAGATACAATTTATGTATTATCAGATTTTTTGTTTAGATATTAGAATTTCTGACATTTTGACCTTTTCTGAAATCTGCCTCCACAACAGCTGCCCGGACGCTGGCTCTATGAGTCTGTTTAAGAAGACACACACCATGTGTCACTTCCAGATAATTAGCTCAGTGAGTTAAGTGTTGGTTTGTGGTTCCAGACGAGGTGGGTTCGATCCCCAGTTCAGGTGATAAGTATATTACATCAATATACCAGATAGTCTTTGAACAAAATCTTAGACTCATAGCAGATGATGTTTGACACAAACATCTCAATTTTACCTCAGAAACGTTGCCTGCACAACAGTGAATGGTTTACTTAATTTGTGAAGCCACCATGGCACTGCCACTTGACAATTAGCTCAGTGTGATAGACAACAGTCTTTAGTTCCAGAGGTTGGGGGTTCAATCCCCAGCTTGTGCAGAAATGAACATTCCAAGGTCAATTAACCTGTCTTCCTGTTTCTTGTGCAAAATTTGCCCGGACACGACCCATTGCTGCGCAGCAGCTATAATTTCACTTTAGTTTTTTCAGACATTCATAACAATTCAAAGGCTACCAAGTGTTTAAAGTGATATTCCGGTGTAAGTTTAACCCATGGTCCAACGCATCGTAACACCGAGCTAGACCCCACCTCAAGAGATGAAGTCTGCTAACTAGCTTCTCTAGTTGTAGCAACGTTAGACAGATGTTTGATGCCTCGTATTATGGGCTGGGACCCTGTTTGTACTGTTGATGACGTTTGGTGCTGTTCTGAGCATTATTTGTGGCTATAAGTGGCTGTTTGGTCGGTGGCTAGTGGATCCGTATGGTGCGGTCCCTGCTAAAGTTGCTACAACTAGAGAAGCTAGCGGTTAGCAGACTTTATCTCTTGAAGGGGGGGTCTAACTCAGTGTTATGGTGCGTTGGACCATGGGATAAACTTACGCCGGAATATACCTTTAATAATTATATTGAGCTCATAATTTCTCCCCGTTCACTTTTGTCTGTTTCAACAATTTTACTTACCCTGCAATATACAGCCTTATGAAACATCCCCAGTCTTGCAGCAAGGATGCAGCAATATCATGTGGCCACATTTTGAGAGCAGTCCCAGTGATGGCGTTGACATGTGAAGTTTCAGCTGGTGTTATATTACTGTTTGTGTGTCTGTGGGCGTTCACACAATCTCTACAAACAGTACTACAGTAGAGGTGATGAGGCAGTGGCAGCAGCTTACTGTTCCTTTGTCAACCCATCCTTCATGTTGAGGTGACTGGTGTCCTCATCTTGCCTTTTCTTATACTTCGCCCTCCATCCCTGCATCCCTCCATCCCTACAGCCCCCCAACCTCCACCCCTGCGCCCCATTCTCTGTCCCCTGACTGTTGGGCTATACACCATCTGCCAGCGGACACATGGACAGAGGGCATTAGCTATTATGTAACTGCACTCCACTCTTCTCCTTCCCCCATCACTTCCTCCCCCTCAGGAGCAATAGCAGCAGCAGTGTGCCTGAACAGTTGAGAGAGGAGGGGGAGATGTGACCCCTGGGTTCAGTGATGAGCACTGACCCACTGGGCCTTGACACATCAAACAACGGCTTGAGGAACTGCTCATAACCTGGACAATCACTGAGGCCTGACCTGGACAACCTGGGACTCTGACACGTTTGATAGATTAAATAAATCATCCCGAAAATGTAATTTAACCCATGCTTGACTTGCTTCGCTGTTGTTTGAGCTTTTAACCTCACTTCATAGTTGAAAGTTAGAAACAACCCCACACATTTCTGTTGTCAGAAACTATTTCCACAGTTGTGATTATAGTTTCATGCTCAATTTCACCCTAATCACAAGTTAGAATTGGGAATGTTAAATTTTAAAGAGGTTTCATTAATATATATTAATATAATTGATTGCTTTGTTTGTAAAAAAAAAATCCAGTTGAAAATTGGCACAGGCTAACTGTGTTGGTTTCTTTGTGCATGCTACACTACCAATAGGGCAATACTGTTACAGAAAGAATGGCCCAAATTGATGCAGGATAAGCCAAGACATCCCATAATGCCTATTCCCACAACAGTAGGCCTATACCGGACTGCTGAAGCCTCTGTCGCCAGTTCATAACACAGCGCTTCAGTAAAGAATTTAAAGTTACCGAGGCTAAACAAGGCGAATAACCCAGATGACATCATCAGGGTTTTTTCTTTTTTCAGGAATTCGAAAGCTCCCTCCAGAGCCACAAAAGACATTACACAACTGTTTTCACAGGCTGAGTGACACTTCCCAGGAGTAAAGTGAAGTTGAAGTGTAAAATCAGTGGAGTGTCCCTTTAAAACACATAAAAAATAATGCTATTTACCTCCAGTGGCCTTTTGGTCAAGTCAGGATAACCTGGATTTATGTCATTAGCACTCCTTATATGGTGATGACTCATAATGATGTCAGGATCAAAGTGAAAAAAAATGTTCTTTTACGTCACGCATTTTATAATATGGACAACGTGAACTGTTTTTGTCATATATTATTAATACAGGCCGTATACTGTGTTTGCTGGTCTCACACAGTATGTCATGAGCGTGTGAGCACCATAATTGTTTGTGTGGGTTTCATTCTCTACAACCGCCTCCACTCCTCAGTCAGTGAACTGAAGGAAAGCGCTGAAGTCGACTGGAGTTTTATACGCTCAGGACGCCACAAAACACACACACACACAAGCACAGATACAGTGTAACACTTGTCACATCCTCACAAAGCCCATTAATGGCAGGGCCAATTCAATTTCTCCCTTTCCTCTGTGGCTTACAGTGACAGCCATGCATCATGCGCGCAAGCCACCAACTTGGGGCTTTATGTCCCATAAAAATGAAAAAAAAAACAAAAAAAAACTTGGCACAGTTTTGACCCTAAGTCCACTGGCTGACAGGAACTGATTGGATTTCATATGCATTTCTTAGTTATATACAAATACAGCAGAAGGATTTCAGTCCAGTTTTATCTGCATCCCAGAGGTGACGTCGATGAGATATCACTACATTATTAATATCATCATGAAGAAGGATCTGTAGCACACTTTGGAATTTGGATGGTAAATATCCCCCATATACATTCACATGTTCTCATTTGCTTTCATCCAAAGTGGCTTCAGTGCAGTGGGGACAAGTGTCTGAGATCTGTGTTGAAGTGTGTTTGTTATGTGACTCAGAGTAGATCTAGGGCGACGGCAATAACAGCAATAAACATGGCCGTGCAGTAGTACAGAGTGCACTATGAAATTCAACACTGTTTCATATCGGGAAACTGCGTCTCACTTACGAAGTTGGCAGATTTCGGTAATTTCAATGAGTTTCACTTCGCTCTGTTCCGCGGACTCTGAGTGACATGGCCACTAATCTAAGCCTGATGCAGAGAAAACCAGACAGTCAATAAAACTCTGTTCCTCCAACCACCACTTTTAAAAGAGAAGGAGAATGACAGACAGAGAGAGAGAGAGAGAGAGAGAGAGAAATGTCATTCCAGTTTAATTGACTGTCACACATTGAATCCCGAGGGAGGAAACACTTAATCGGAGCCTTCCAGTTTATCCTCATGAGCCTGATACACTGGAAGTGGGCTCCATCTTTATTGTCACTGACACATGGTAAATGCATCCTTTTAAACTTTGATTTGATTCGTTAGGCATATAGTATTTGTAGGTATGTCCTAAACAAATATATCTTCATCATTCGTCCAGATGTGTTTACTTTCATGATGGGTTAGTTGTTAGAAAATATGGCTGAGGATGATGATGAGGAAGACATCTCGTGAGGTTTTCATTTAGTGCTTTATGGCTTTTCATGCTGAATGAACCGTGACCAGAGGCAATTAATTACATTTGTATGAGGTTGAGATTAAAGCTGGTTTACATAAGAGGGAAGAGGATTCTGTCAATTGTTTTTCGCAGCTGTAATTTCATTATGTGGTTCATTAAAGTAAGTGATCCAGTCTGCTAAAAAAGAAAAAAAAACATGTATAAGGTCAGGTCACGCTGCATTGTATGCTATCTAGGATTGATTTCTGCAGGATGCAGGATGCTACTTAACCATGGTTGGGTTAAAGTGCCTGAAAGAGATGAGAAGAGAAGAGCAGAAGAGGTTTTTGAGAGAAAGAAACAAAAAAAAACTGAAAGAGACAGAGATTATAGTAGATGGAAAGAATGATAAATAGAATTGAATGTTTCTGAAAATGGGGCAATTGCAAATCTCCTACAGTTCTTATAAACCCAAGGTTTTTTCCCCCTTTCATAAGAACCACTTTATATAAGGAGAGATCATCCTTCTGTAGAGAAATAAAATGAATGATGTTCCGCTATGGCAGCCAGGATGTTGTGAATTAAGGATATTGTGATTTGCTCTGTCACCCAGGCCATAAGGGTCAAACCTCCATTTTTCCCCATATGTCGCTTCGTACTGTGTGACAAAATGTAATTTCCTGGACAGCGTACAATCCCATCCTATGTGTGTGTCATCAACTATTATGAGCAAGGTCATTGTCAGCACCCTTGCTCTTCCTCCATAGATGGCCTGTCCTCATAAATTGTGATAGTCCGGTCAAGACATCGACTTGCCGGCAGGAAGATATCGGCACTCTGGATGATTGAAGTGTAGAATTCCTCTGGATGTACGTATGTCCACACAGCCAACCCAACATCATTTTCTTTTATAGCTACTACACTGTTCAGCACTTAAATTGACAGCTTTCCAGTATTTCTACTGGCCGTCCGGTCTCATAATAAGATTAGGGTGGATGACAAATTACATGTTAGCAGGTGTCAAGATACCATGAGCCTCCAGAACCATTTAAAATTGTCCACCACTGGTGAGGTGAACAGTATTCTTCTAAAAGCCCTCCTCTCCTGGTGCAGATCATTTTCTGAGATGACCTGCAAATCTCACAGTAGGTGTTTCCACTGGTGTTAAGATTTAGTGACTGTCACCGCTAGAGGTAGAGGCAGGTGACCGATATTTAGGGATACCCAAGACGTCACATTGCTGATTTGAATGCGCCCAGGGGTTCTGCAATCTGAGTGTTATCCATCCTGAGCTAATTAAACCATCTTAACTTTTACCAGTGCTGTGATCACCTGATTACAATAACTGTCACATGACTCATGGACTTGGTGTCATATGTTACATTTACAAAGCTCCACATAAGTTTAAATAGAGGTGTCACATCATGCATCTGTGTCTCTTTTTTGGAGTTTGATGCACACCTTTCATTTAGTTACACACAGCCTTGATTTGCCAGGTATTCAATTTGATGGATTAGTCAGAAAAGACTCATAGCCTAATTAAGTAACAACATAACCCTCTTAATGAGGTCAGACTACTGAAGAGGAGGGAGCTTAGTGTTGGCATCTCTAAGACTGGGCTTGCTCATTGTATGCCAAGGACAAATTTAGCACCCTGGACATCCATCCATCCATCCATCCATCCATCCATCCATCCATCCATCCATCCATCCATCCATCCATCCATCCATCCATCCATCCATCCATCCATCCATCCATCCATCCATCCATCCATCCAGCCAGCCAGCCAGCCAGCCAGCTACAGATAAGTGGCTCTACCACTTGATCCTGATTGACATAGAGAGGTTTCCAGTCTATACCCTAATATATTATTATTTTTTATTACGTTCACTTCCACTGTTTTATAGGGAAGCAACGATACCACTTTTTTTTCAAACCGATACGATACTGATACTTGGATCTGAGTACTTGCCGATACCGAGTACCGATGCCGATCCTTCTACCACAACAAAAAAACAAACGATTAGGCAAAATGCAATGAATTGGAAGACAAGTTTTATTTTCTTCTGTGCTTGTTACAACAAAATTTGTTGTCTAAAAAAACAAAACAACAAAGATGCAAAGCCACCCTCTGAGCAATTGCATGCACTGGTATCGGTTCTTGGTATCGGTGAACTTTAGCAAGTATAAGTATATTACAACAGTATCGGGCCGATATCCGATACCACTATCGGTATCGGTGCATCCCTACTGTTTTGTCATCTATTCTATTGACAACAAGGAAAAGTCACAGCCGTAGAACTTCTCAACAAGACAACTGAATTACTCTGCTGATTAATATAAACCCACAGGTCAGCTGTAAACAACAACGGCTTCGCTTGACAGTGTGCAACTAATTTATGTTTCACTGCCAGTAAGTGGCACAGTAAACTGTTTATCATCCAAGGCTGCGAGCAGCACTTAACCACCGTGTTAGAACCCCACGTGTGAGTTTTGAGACACACGTCCTGTTGTATTTGTCAAGTGTGGCGTTGGTCAGGGGAGGTTCTCCGTTGACCTCCGGCTTCAGATCTACAACTCATCCAATTGACAGTTTATTCCACAGAGGGATGACTCACGCTGCTCAACACACACGTAAGCACACACACTTGGGAGACGGAGAGCGAAGCCTTATGTAACATTTTAAAGCAACTCCAACATGGATTTGTTGTACTTCGTGCACAATATTGATCACTGTTTTAAAGTGTTTTATGTGTACATGAAAAGCAGATTCATTCATATTATATTCTTGCTTGGTCTATTTTATTATCACATTTGGGATTTTTTTGTCTTGTCTTTCCTCTTTTTTTTCCATTTTGGAGCGTTGCCATGTTGGCTACTGATATAACAGGAAGTGAACAGATCTCCAAAACAAGTTTAGGGTTGATCACGTCAGCCTGTCGTGTTAAAACAGGAATCATATCACCACTTTTTTGCCCTCAGGGTGTTGATGTGTGCAGTGTGTTTTGTTGTTTACAGTGAGGTGGTGATGCATAAAACCACACAGAATCCCAATCTTCTTAGTATACGTAAACAAAACCCACAAGTTATTTGTGTATAGTGGATAGGAAATAATATCAAGATTTACAATGTCCCCCAACAGACAAAGAGCCCATAATGCTCCATCTTATATATGGGATGCTACACAATATACAGCAGATCCTGCGGCTTCTGTTTCCACCGGGAATCCAGGCATGAAATGTGTTGCACGGCATCATGATGAGTTGAGAGAAGTGGACATCCAGGCTGTATTTGATGTAGAGAAACATACTGTAATAGTTGTGAATATGACATGTGAATCACTTGCAGTCTGACCTTCCAGTGAACAAACATGACGTGCTGCAGCCAACCTCCTGCTCTTTTTCTCTAACCACATAGTTACATATTTATCAGCTCCAACATAAATAACAAACATCATCCTGTCTCAGAATAGTAAGTCGAGCACACAAATGCCAAATGCCCATTTAATTATTTACATGTGTCTTTTTTTCTTTTCTTTACGATGGTCTTCACAGTTGTTTCATGTGTTTCTGTCATGAAAAATAATAATAGATATGTTTTCCCTGTGGGAAGCCTTATATTATTTTCTGTGTAGAGAGCGAGACTGTCGAGCTGCAGCCTCTTTTTTCTATAAAGACAGTAGAGCATGATGAATCCTCATGGGCTTCACAGAGCTCTTGTGTTTCCTTAACAGCTTCATCACAGTTTTCCTCCCATGGCTACAAGGTAGAAATGGGTCAGGGGATCTTGATGTTTGCAGAGCTGTGCATCTCAATAAGTGCACACATGAACACATCTGTAGCTGAGTAAAAAGGCAGTGATAATATGATCTGAGAAAAAGTCAGCTTGAGTGGAAATTTAAAAAAAAAACTGTGCAGTGTCTCCACAGCTGCGGTAGTTGAGGAAACTCACCGTGTGCAGTGAAATCATGATGCTACAAACAAATCACTGTCATGTTGAATCTCCTTTCACAATGAACAGAGGAGCCGTTGAGTCCTGTTTCCATGGACTATATTTTCTTCCTCACCGCCATCTCTCACACCTTTCTCTATCTTTCAGTACAAACAAGTGGAGCAGTACATGTCCTTCCACAAACTACCGGCCGACTTCCGGCAGAAAATCCACGACTACTACGAGCACAGATACCAGGGCAAGATGTTTGATGAAGAAAGCATCCTGGAGGAGCTTAATGAGCCTTTACGTGAGGTACGGAAACACCCAACCCACACACAGACACACTAGTGTCACAACTCTCCAATATTTAGTGAGTTAGATGGAATAAATGTCCTATAAAGCTCAGATATAGACTCTTTCATGAAAAAGGCATGACTATATATTCACATATGAACTGTTTTTACCAAACTTCACTGAGAAAAAACTACACTTTTTGGACAGCTTCAAAACTTCACTGAGTTCAAAAACAGTGTCTCCACTTTGCAAGACAGTAAGCAGTGGAAAACAAATTGGACAGTCCTTCAAGGTAATTAAAAAACCTGCAGATAGCTCTGTAACAAACTGTGCCCATCCTGCATGTGCCCCACATCCATATCCTTATCACCAAAAATAGCATCATTGTCTGTGTTTCCTGAAATATGCCGAAACAAAACGAATCAAGTCCTATCTGCTGTCACCATGTAGGAAATCGTCAACTTCAACTGTCGCAAACTAGTGGCGTCCATGCCGCTGTTTGCCAATGCTGATCCCAACTTTGTCACGGCCATGTTGACCAAACTGAGATTTGAAGTCTTCCAGCCCGGAGACTACATCATCAGAGAAGGCACCATTGGCAAAAAGATGTACTTCATTCAGCACGGAGTGGTCAGCGTCCTGACTAAAGGAAACATCGGCATGAAGCTGATGGACGGCTCCTACTTTGGAGGTTTGTTATAATCTAATCTATTCTATTCTGTTCTATCCAATCCACAAGTTTCCGAACGTCAGAATCCACAGCTTTAATATCATGAATTGCGGCTTACCATTTAGGTAGGAAGAATAGAAACAAGTAAATTAAGACCACCCTGACATTTTACTTGGACTTCTTGTACAGTCTTGCCTTACAGCCACCTCCGTCCCACTTTCCCAGGCTGTTGTTCCTCTGTAACTGTTTAGAAACATGTGGGAGCCTCTGCCGCCTTCACCACCCACATACCCACAGAGACGTGCACAAGCACACACACACACGCCCACACACTCACACACACATTCATTCAAGTCTCGTGGGTTGATGGTTTGGGCTGCATTTTTAACATCTGGTGCCCTCTGCAGCAGAAGAGAGTTCACTGGCAGCGACGTTGATGTGGCAGCAGCCCAAGGCGCTGTCGGAGTGGCACGTATGCACAGCTCACACATGCACACGCGCCTCACACATATGCACATCCAATTAATATCAGCTAATTAGCATAGCGGAACGGCGATGATGAGGCCATTTGTATGTCAAGCATAGACCGTTTGAAGCCATCCCTGCCACCATGGAGGAAATCACAGGTCTTTCCTGAACTGGCAGCAGGCTTGGATTGCAGGGACAGCTTGTTTCAACCACTGCAGGAATGTGTATTTGCGGTAAAACCTCTGAATTAGTAAGTAGCAGTAAGTAGATAGTGATGTCGGGCGAAACACTTTATTTTCACAGGATATAGCTGTTTTTAGATTAGTAGATAGAGATAGTGTCACAGATTTGATACACAGTGACATCAGTATTTTAAGGTGTTAGATCAACGACTGCTCAGTAGGCATTATCTCCCTTCATTTACGTGTGTTGGCCTGTACTATTGTCAAGTCACGCCATATTTCTATGCCCATTTTTCACTGTCAGACTGTGGCTGGATTGGCTCCATTATTGTGCTAATGCATTTAGATACAGACAGGGTTTTGTCTTTTTTTTCCCTCCTTTGCTGTAAATGCAGCTGAATCTGCAGCTTAGCCTTTGGCCATTTTTTTTCAAAATCGCTGTCTGCAGAATAATACACCACTTGTACTGAAGCAGCCATCACACCATTACTTAGCATTTCTCATTGAATAACTGTGTAAATCCTAAATTGGATGTGTTAAATATATTGCGACTTTTTGTACAAATGCACATTCACTGTCAGAGTTTGATTGGATTTGTGGAGAAGCCTTTGCAACTTGTAAGTGCTACCTCAAAGTTGTTTTCGGTTTCTTCCTATTGGAATTATTCATAGTGAAAAGCAGTACAGTTGGAGGGCCTAAGGAAGTAAGCGCATCCTCCAGCAACTTACTGTTACATGAAGTTGAGGGGTTTGAATGAAAAGAATTTAATATAGTTTGAGAAATTAATGATGCATTCTACAGCTATTTTCTTCATTATGAGTTCCCCTTTAACTTATAATCTATTGACTGGAGAAATAAAAGAATGTTTATATGTATTGCACTATGAAGAAGTAGAGTCCCCCTGTGAACATATCGGGCAGTCTGTTATGGATAATATGGGGCATTATGAATATTAAACTAATAAGGACAGGGAACAGTGTAAGGCTGAAAGAGAAGGATTAACGCAGTCACAATCCCAAGTAGAACCAGGAACAAGCCAATAACTGTTCAAATTCACTTCCATCCAGGACTTTGTATTTGTCATCAGGATGACAATTACCCCATCCACTACAAATAGTTACCCAGTGGTTTTGAACAGCTTTTTATTGCAGCCTCAGTGGTTTCATCAGGAGTATTATCCTCTCTAAGTACTTGCCGCTATGCCACAATGATGCCAGAAATATGCAAATTCTTGTGTTATGTGTAACCTGGAGGATCCCAAGAGACACTTAATGAAAGAACATCTGGGGCAATTTGTGGCGAGTTTCATCCCCAACTCTCACAACATTGGAGCACCTAAAATGTTAACCTTCAATTTTCATGCATGACTGGACAAAAGGAAAGTTAGGTTGGAGCAAAGTTGTCTTTCCACTGGCATTTTAGTAAATTTAACCAGATTAATATATAATGAATTACCAAATAGGTCATCAATAGCAACACACTTCTCTTCCATTACTGTAAGACTGACCATGAGGAGCCTAACTACTAACCTACAGTAAACAGACTGTATAGGCTATTAATAATTAAGTTACTGAGGAAAAATAAATCCATTATCAGATAGGGAGAAAACACTATCACACTCAAGGTCACACTCGAATAACCTCTGAATAAAATGCTACTGCATCTAATGACTCATAGGCAGAAAGGGTATATGGCTTTATCTGAATGTATGCATGGTATAAAGAAACAATACCTGTGTTTATATGCAAGATAAGACAATGAAAACATCTTGCAGTTGTGGCCTGAATCCCATCAGTTCAGCTAATTGTACAATTTATTTAAATAAAAGGAGCAATTGGGATTTGGAATTTGGGAAAGACAGTTAGCAGCCATTAGCTTAGCCCAGCATAAAGACTGTGAAAGGCTAGCCTGGCTCTGTCCAAATGTAACACCTGACCTGTAACATATACAGTAGCACCACTAACACTCATTTAATGCCATGTTGCCTTTTGTTGAGGTCTTATTTGTTCAAAAAATGACTGAAATAATATTATGTTGTGTCCTGACATTGCTGGAGATCCCCCAGCCAAAAAGTAGCTAGTCCACAGTTTGTTGTTTTCGCACTTGGTCTTTTCTGAGCTGTAAGATAGTCAACATCTCCAAATATAGAGTGTGATTCCTTCACATAGCTGCCAGCGCTGGAGGACTCACACTCACTTTTACTGTCAGTAGGTCATCCTGACTTCACACAGCTCTGATCACACATTTGCTGAAGGCCAAGAGTTTACAACCCAGACACATTTTGTTTTTTGACAGTATTGTGGTTGGGCATCAGTTTCTCTGGGCTCAACAAATCCTCCTCACTCACAGAGACCCTGTCCTTTTCTCTGTCGCTGTCTGACAACCTTTAGTCTGTCAGATTATAGGCTACCACGTTTTTGATCTGACTGTATGTCTTTTCAGAGATCTGTCTGCTGACCCGTGGCAGACGGACAGCCAGCGTGCGAGCGGACACCTACTGTCGTCTGTACTCTCTCTCTGTGGACAACTTCAACGAGGTGCTGGAGGAGTATCCCATGATGAGGAGGGCTTTCGAAACGGTTGCCATCGACAGATTGGACAGAATAGGTAAGGATTTGTAAACTCTTTCACAGTCATTCAGAATAATAATGATAAACCGCCCTCAAACTCAAATGCACAGTAATGCACATCAGTTTTTATTCCTCCTATTAAGTAATATTACCCAGATAAAACCATGGAGATTTGGTTTTAGACTCATGTCATCAAATCACCATACATAATTTCTATGAGGTGTCTAGAACAACATACAAAAAGTCCTAAGAAGTCCTAGTTGGGGAAATATGTTTAATTACAGCATCATTTTATACTGTATACTGTATTACTGTATTGGGTTTGGGGTTAGGGTCAGGGTAGGATTGGGGTTAGGGTTTGCCCAACTCTAACCTATTAACCTGTATAAATACTGTAAAGGTTAATAAAAGTAATTTGTAACTAAGTTATTTGGCCCCTGTTTTTGCTGCTTGCGGCTTTATGGCTTCTTGACGATAAGTCAATTAGTGTTGAGCTCATTTACAAATTTAAAATTAATTTGAAATTACTTTTCATGTATACTTTTATTGTGTGAAGTGTGATTGTGGTAGGAGTAAAGGAAGAAAATAAGCCTTTTCGGGTGTATTTTGGGCATATTCCATTAGTGTAAGGCTCATTTGCATATTCAAATTAATTTTCAAAGAAACTTGTAATACAAAAAATCTTACATTTCATGGATACTTTCATTATGTAAAGTTTCATTGTGATAGGAGTAAAGGAAAAAATTTGACTAATAAGGCTTTTATTTTTATGTGTTTTATTTTATATTCATTCACTAAAATGATGATGCAAATTAAACATATTTCCCCAACTAGGATTTCTTAGGACTTTTAGTATGTTGTTCTGGACACCTCATAGAAATGATGTATGGTGAAAAACATTCTGTCTTGGAGATCTAGTCTAGCACTTCACCTCCCTGATACAAGTCACAGGAAAGAGGCTCTTCTCTCTCATGAGTCCTGAAATCAAACCATCAAATGTTGATTTCAACTACAAGGAAATGTATTTATTCATTAACATGATGTCCCTGTCAAAGCACGGCACTACCTGACAGCTAAGATTTGCTGTATGAATGATGCAAGCAGGGTTGGAGTATCTCTCTCTCTCTCTCACACACACACACACACACACACACACACACACACACACACACACACACACACTGCTCATTGTTAGTGTGTAAATGAAAACATGTTATTTTTCTCCACAATGCAAACAAGCCTCCCCTCCCATCATGGCCCCCCCAAGGTCAGCGTGGCTGCTGATGTCACATCCCCCTGTCATGTGACCATTCTTCACATGTTTACAAAAGCCCTGTACCCGCCACCTGCCAGCTGTTGCCATAGCAGCAGGATTCCACACATGAGCAGCCTTCAGTCAGTCGGCTCACGTATTTGGAGGGAGGCTGACCTGTCTGCTTCGAGACCTCAACCAAATATTCCCACTGGAGTCTATGTGCACTTGGTACATATTAATCGTTAATAATGTGTTCTTGTGTTGAGCTTCAACAACAGTCTTCTTCAGAAAAAAAAGGCCTCTGCATCAAACACACAGAGGGCTATCAGAAGAAGAAGATGAAATGTAAACACAAACTCTGAAATAATGACAAGTCGCTTTGTTCATTTTAGCTCTGAAGAGTGACAGCTGGATGCATCTTTGTTGGATCATCTTTTTAGAATTCAGTGCAATGCAGTTCTCTAAGCATCAGCTGCCTCTGAAAATGCCTTAATATAGAAACTGTTCAATCTTTAATGTAAATTCTGTCATGTTTTCGCTGATTATCTCTGACAAGGAGTGGATATTTTGGATTTGTTTACTCTGAAATATTACAATTACTGACACTGATGCAGGCTTGTTGTTACATCACCTGCGCACACATTTCACTAAAAACAGCTTCAGAATGGTTGAATCATTATTATATCATTCATCATCGTCAGGAGCTAAAACCGTGCCTATTGTTTTCACATCCTTAACACATCAAATTATATTGTGTTAAATGAAAAAAACAAGAGTCTGGTAGGTAAGTGTATTGTTGTGTGTGCTGTTGTTGTCTATATGCTACTATTATGAAGCTCGTAACCAGAGATGGCAAAAGTACCCAGATTCTTTACTTGAGTAAAAGTAAAAGTACCGACTCGGCTTGACCGGGCTCGACACGTAGCTATTTGTTTTTCCACTGGGAGTCAAGCGCGACATCCAACACGAGAATCAAACCCACTAATTTTAAAAACCCAGCACCAGCAGCGCTCACTGATCTGATCTGGGACTGTTGTTGTTCTGTCACCTGAGTTCACTGACTGCTGTGTGAGTGAGTTTGGAGCTGATGAGAGGAGAGAAAAAAAGAGAGTGAGACGACCCGGCGGAGTGATATGACGACCTCAACCTTGCTGAGGAGGAACTATGAAGACTGACCCTGATATGTAAACCAAAAAAGTAACGAGCCTTTTGGGGAAATGTAAGGAGTAGAAAGTACCGGTCTTTGCGTTAAAAATTAATTGCGTTAAAAAAAGTAAAAGTAAAAAGTTGTCAGAAAAATAAATACTTCTAAAAGTACAAAGTACCTGACAATTCTACTTATGTACAGTAACTAAGTATTTGTACTGCGTTACTTGCCATCACTGCTCGTAACACAGTGTCACCTAAGATTAGCAGGTCATGGTGGTGATGGTGATAAAGTGGATATGGGGGTGTTACTTGATTTTAGTTATGTCAGAGGTAACTTCAACTTACCTATGGCATCCATTTCTTATGGGCTCATACCAAATTTGCAGCAATATGTTCCTACCTTGCTATTTGCCTGTTGCTTGCCATGTGTTATTTTTCTTTTAGCGCACCCAGTGCCTTTACTGAGTTATTGCCACCCTTCGGTGTCGCCTACTATCTTGGCACTACATTGATAATTCCATGGCAAGTATAACAGGCGTGGTGGAGCCTACCGCATTTGTGAGGAAGACCTACAGAAATAGCGAACTCTCAAAATTACACCCAAGCTTTTCTACACTTCAACACATCAGATGGGGATTGTCCATCCAAACCCCAGGAGAGGGTCTCGTCATCCAGCGCAGACTGCCACGCTGTTGACAGATAGAGCAGAGGACACGAGAGTCAGCATCTGCGTCCTCTCATCCCTCCTCTTCTGATGAAGGGGCTGACTGGTGTAGACATAAAACAAGTTCATGACCAGCCTTTTTGGCCCCATCACTCATCCTGTTATAAGAATCTAGTTGGTCTTGCCAGCTCTCTGGAACTGCATCAGAGGACCAAGTATGCTCCCACTGACAGCGGTGCAGAAAAGCTAGATTCACTTCTTCAGTTTCCTGCAGGCATGTAGCCTTCTCCATACGTCTGTCTCCAGGGAGTCCTTCTTTGTTCCCCAAGGTAGCAGATGTTGGATCATCTAGAAGCATCTGAATTCGTCTCTGTGGTCCCAGTCTCCCTTCCCGGCAGCAGTTGTTGAACAGAGGGTGACCCTGTGACTGCCCTTTAGCATCATCATTATCATCATCCATGGCTGGCTGCTCATCAAAGGCAGCCCTCCCATGGGCAGGGTGCTTACCCTAACTATGCTGGAAAGAGTCCATAAAAATGAGTGTTGCCCAACAAATTACGGCATGCTTACTGGAGAAGTCTTTCTTTCTGTCCTCCCCTCCCTGTTATATCTGTCTGTGCATATCGTATAGTATTTTTAATATGGATGCCCCGATACCGATACTGGTATCGGTCAGATACTGTTGTAATATACTTGTACTCGGTATCGGTGAACTTTAGCAAGTACAAGAACCAATACCAGTGCATGCAATTGCTCTGCATGAAGACCGCGATCAGAGGGTGGCTTTGCATCTTTGTTGTATTTTTTTTTTTAGATCAGAGGCTTGTTACAACAAAATACTTTGTCCTCCAATTCATTGCATTTTGCCTAATCGTTTGTTTTTTTGTTGTGGTAGAAGGATCAGCATCCGTACTCGGTATCGGCAAGTACTCAGATCCAAGTATCGGTATTGTATCGGTTTGAAAAAAAAGTGGTATCGGGGCATCCCTAATATTTAAGCATCAATGCATTTTTGACTAGTTGCTATACTCTTTATTTATCAGCCATCTGCATTCAGGGGCATTCTAGATACCTTCAATCAACCAAAATGTTATCAGGAAACTGTTGTTTGCTGTTTGAGCCCTCAGTTTGCCCTTCCAAAAGGCTTTGTTGGTTTCATTTGCTAGTGAGAAGCCACAGTCATTTATATCTCTGTGATGCATTCACAGCTTGATACCACATAAGAGGTGTTGAGGTCACATGCGAGTTGTCCTGTGAGTCATCACAGTCACCTGATGCAAGTGTGAGCTGTTGTGAAAACAATTGGGGGCAGGATGGCATAGACTGCTGAGTCCAGATCAGAAGAAGTTTTTCTAATATGGGCGTTGCTCTTGTCTAGGTGTTCTTGCATCCTCCTGGTGTATACTGCAGGTTTGTGCATTAGAGTATAATGTATTGCATTTATCCTCCTGCTATCCTTCTTTACCGATATTTTTAATGAGGCACACATGATGGTTGTACTCTGGTGTATCACAAAACTGGGTATTTCCACCAACCTGATGGTGATGCCTCTGTTCAGCCTCCCCTCAGCTACCCACAACTTCTGAAGTCACGGCTCTCAGAGCATAAGTTTCCATATGTCCCTATGTGGGGAGAAAATGTAAACCTAATACTAAACCTTTGCACCACAAGTGTATACCTCAGCAACAATGTTACTCTCTTTCTCCATGTCATTTCAGGCAAGAAGAACTCAATCCTGATGCACAAAGTTCAGCATGATCTCAACTCGGGTGTTTTCAACAACCGGGAGAATGAGATGATCCAGGAAATAGTCAAATATGATCGGGAGATGGTTCAACAGGTGGATGTACCACGGCCACGAGCCATGTCCATGACGCCTTCTCTGCACAGTGGGATCTTTACTCCCACAGGTTCCTCCAACCAGCCTCAGAGTTCAGCGATTGCCACCCTGCAGCAGGCCGTAGCCATGAACTTTTGTCCTCCCATGCAAGGGAGCTCAGTGGGAGCTGGGAACCTGCAGTCCCCGAGGATGGTAAGGAGATTCCAGGTGATACAAAACGTACCCACTCCTGTCTCAGCCTCCCCCCGACAGTCTCAGTTCCTCGCTTCTGGTGCCTTTGCTCCAGTCCTGTCCAGCCCCCCGGTCCAGAGCCCACTGGCAGTTGGAGGACGATCATTCCAGTATGGGTTCAGTGCCCTGGCTGGCCCCACCTCAGGCTCCCAGCTTTCTCTAGTCCAGCAGCACATGGCCAGCCCTGCACACCGGCTCAGCGCACACAAGAGCACCCATTCCCTGCAGATGGACAGTCTGAGCCAAGACGCCAGGGCACTCTCAGCCTCTCAGCCCTCACTGCCTCATGAGGGGGCACAAGCAGGTGCCCCAAGTCCGCCCCAGTCTACACGAGTCTCCTCCACCTCCATTGGTCCCCCTCAAGCACCATCAGGCCACACCGGCGTCCGGAGCGCTATACCACATAGGGTAGTTCTACCCCATCAAATGTCTGTGGGGGCCTTCCCTCTGGCATCCCTGCCCGGTTCTGCGCAGGGCCCTGGGGCTGGGGCAGGACTGGCAGTAGGGGGTGTGGGAACAGGTCTGGGGGACTCGGGACTACCCAAGAAGGACTCTGTAGGGAGCCTTCCTGACACAGATCACATCAAAGTTAGATCCAGGTTATCCTCAAACTTGTGATCATAATTGAACTCTTGGGGGGAGTGACTCAGTGAGGGGCTTGACTGCAGTGGAAGGGTCTCTGTCCTCCCACCTATGGATCCTCTTTCCTCTCACTCTGTTTTGACTACCCGAATGTATGAATGTTGAGTGAGTGGCATCAAGAAGAAGAGAAGAGACTTTTCTAACAGGATAAATTCTGTATGGTGACTGTTGAATCTGCAGCACTGATATGTTTCTACTCACCGACACAGTAGATACACAGAACAGAAGTGGCAAAGTAGCATCTGCCCAACCCCCTCTCCTTTATTTATTGTATTTCACAACACAATTAACAACATACAGACATCTGCTTTACTTCCCCTTTGGTTCAACTTGTTTAATGCATAAATGGGGTCGGATGGGACTAAAAGAAAATCAGGGACCTGCTTCAGATTTCAGAAGTTGGCACTTTAATTGGGTTTAACTTTACTTGTAGTGTCTGGCAACTCACGTTGTGAGTATGTGTGACTATGCGTGATGACGTCGCAGTACGTAACATGTATGGAAGCGGAAAGAGAAGTCAATAAAGAGTGTAACACTACTGTCTACCACGTTTTGTGATATGGCTGGCTGTGAAAGACAATCTCCTTAAAAAGGCCTAATAATTGTGGTTTCTTAAAAAGATTGAACATGAAAATTGAGGTGTTTTCGCAGTGTTTTTTAAACATCAGACCAAATTTATAAGCACAAAATTGGACAATATAAAAGAGCACTCTCCTTTGACTACCTTTACCCCAGTGTTTCAAGCCATATGTTTTACCAGACTATTGACATGAATGGATTAACAATTAATCACTGTATATAGATCCAACTGGCGGTGTCAGAACTTTAGTAAGTCTTCCCTGCCTCTGATTGTCCCCATAGATACATAGTGAGGCCCCTTCAGATCTCAGATGATGTGTATCCTTCTAACTGAAATTACTGCTTTGGGACAAATTGTCTTGTTCTGGCCAAGCCATCAAATTCTACAGGAAATCGTGATCTTAGAATTATAAGGTTCTATCTCCGTTTTTTCCAAAACTGAGTTTTTTGGATAATATCATCCATTAGTGGTCTGTTAATGCCTACAGTATGTGGTGTTATTTTTAAATTTTCAGCATTTTTTAATTAGTTATTCATAAAATAAAAAGGTTCTATCAACCAAAACACAAGCCGAGTTGGAACTTTGATGCTCAACGGAACTACCCAAAACGGAGATAAAACCCTATAATTCTAAGCTCACGAAATGTCTGCATGTTTGTTTAATTTAAAAGCTGCAGTAATCAATATTTTATTGTACCGTGAATCAAATGTCCACGTATAATGCAAAAGGAATGGTGAACCCATAGAGAATGACTGCTCAACTTAGCTTCTCTATAGATTTCCCATCCTCATAGCTGATGGTTTCAGATTTAAAGTGCAGATTCAGCTCTGGTCCCCAGGTCGGCAAGCAGCTGTTTCCAGCATGAAGTTCCTGTAAAGCAGCAGCAACAACAACAGAGAGGCTAAATTAGCAACTATAGCAGATGTTGAAGACCAAACATTTAGCAAGATCAAGCTCTGGGTTGAGCTTAATCTTGCTACTCTGGTGGGCTGCTGGATGTGGAGGTTTGCAGTTCTTTTTGCATATTTGTCAGGGCTTTGTGCTTGTTTTGGAGTTTTGTTGCCAAGTGGATAAAAATTGATTAATGCAGCTTTAAAATTCACGAGTAAGTAAAGGTGTAATATTTAATATGCCACATCTTCTTAACAGCAGACATGATTTCTGAGGTAGTGGGTTTATGGTGTGTCGTCATGTGTGTAGTTATATTCCACACTTTGTGAAAGTATTCTATTGTATTTTAGAGATTATAATTCACTGCCAGTTAATTACAAGGAATTTTGTACCAGTCAAAATGTAAAATCATTCAAATTCCCATAATCAAAATGTAAATCCATTCTTTTCTAACTCTGAGTCTCACATTTACTGCAGCGGCCGTTTGGGCAATGTGTCACTATGCCAAAGTCAATTCATAGAGATGATGAAACTCCTGCGAAGCTCAACCCAACTTTAAATGCTACAGTTTTGATCAACAGCCAAGGACAGCGCAGATTCTTTGCAGGATGTATATTGCAGTGTGCCTCTGTCATTAATGCCTCAATAACAGTCCATCGGATGCCGCTGATTTGTGTCCACAAGCATTAGGAAGGGGACCTTCTCTCCCGGACCTGACACTCTTTTCACCTCATCTCACTAATGCCTGAACCATTACTGGGTAATGAGAGTGGAAATTGGAATCCCTCTGGCCCGTTTGGGACTGTTACTATTCTCTTTCGATTGGATTTCATTATACAGTGCCAATAATAAGCTCCTCTCCTATGATCATTTTGCATTTTCGTTTTGCTCAGTTTCACTTCCTGCATTGTTATTCTCTACCTTGATAATTCCAAATGGGACAAAGTTGAAGGTTTATAAGTATTTTTATACAGTGTTTTTGAGGTCCACTCTGTTTTTGTTCTATGCCCAAATTATGCCCTGTGGAACCTATTTTGGATGTTTGAAAATAATTAATATAGATGCTTGTTATGAGAATAGTGTTTTACTGCACTTCACACTGTGTCCTGGAGGCACCGTCTCAGGACAGCAAATAAATTTAGTGACAAAATTAATTTATAGTCTTTTTTTTTTTTGAAGGCACACAGTAAGAGAAGAGAGGGGATAGAAATAATAACTGTACTCAGATCAGAATCATACATTAGATCAGTGACACAAAATCAAGTGGATGAGAATCACAGTAAAACCAAAGCTACAAGGTTTAGGATTTTTTTTTTTATGCAAATGTTTCAGGGTGTTAAGATACGATGAGTGACATGTCACAGACTCATGACTTAAAGTCTCTGGTCTACCATTTGGAAGATTGGTGATTATTATTAACATTGTTTATACAGCGATTATGGTCCTGTATAGTTCGATCTACACAACATAAATAGCAAAAAGAACAAAAAAAAATCCATCCAGTCTATCAGCCATAGGCCTGCATAGGAATTGACCAATCCATCCGTCACAGAAGGCTCCCTTTGGCTCGTACCCTCCATCCAATCCCCTCGTCTCCCCCGCTCCTCCTCATCCCGACTCGACCCGCCTCGTCCCCACCCCTTTCAGCTTAGAAAAAAAAGTAGTTTGTATCCTCCCTGAGCTGCTCAGCCACAGACAGATGAACCCATGAATTCAGCGCCTGCTGGCTCCCAACCCTGGCCAGTCTGCCACTGAAAGCTAGGATTCAGAGAAGCACAGTACAGAAGCACAGAATGTGTTGCCGCTGTTATTACCGGTACTGGTGTCGCGTCAAGTCTCCCCGACACACAGCCGCTTCCAGCTGCAGCTGCAGCCTGAGTGGGGTCGCTCTGTCTGCTTTTTTCAAAATGTTCTCATCGTCTTTCAGATCGTAGACCATAGCTTTAATGTAGAAATCAGATTATAATACACTAAACTCATTCAGTCATGGCTTCATGTTGTCTGAAAGTGAAGTTTAACACACAAAGCAATAACTGAAAACGAGCGTGTGTCACTATATGCAAATGATGTTCTGTTGTGTCTTTAAGGTGTTCATTGAAATGTAATATTTCAAGCCCAAGTTTGATCCCTCAAACTTTAAGGAAAATTTGATCAATGTCTTTTTCTGGACGACCATAAGCATATAAAACACTTTTCAGTACTAATGACTTGATTGACATGGTTGTTATTTCTTTGTGTAAACACAACGTGCATCTTGTAAACCAGACTACTTACTTAATTTAGCCTAGTTTACTGTAACTGTAGAGATAGAAAAAAAATGAAAAAGGAACATCTTTTTAATCTCTGACAAAATGCATATTATCATCTGATATGACCCGATATTACTTGAGCATAATAATTAAACCAGAACAAAACTGTTTGCAATACAAAAGATGTATCACTTCTTTTTCTAGTCGCTCACAGTACCACCCACAGTTTGTATATAACCCTGTGCCAGTTGCTGTGAGGTCTGGTCTGCATGGCTTCTTCTCTTGTGTATATTTCATTTGTTTAATTGTGTTTTTATACCCTCACAGCCCAGTGCATTTATGAATCCTTTCCCTCTGTCAAATGCTGCTTCATGATTTATTTTTCTTTTCTCTTTCTTTCTCTGTGCCAATTCCTCTGCTACCTAAACAGCATGTTGCCCAGAAACTGTGTAGATGCACTTCCTCACTTTCCTCTATTTTTTTTTTCAACTTTACAAACATGTCAAGTGTTATGTAAATGTTTCAACGACTCAGCTGTTCAAACCTTTTCGGTACATCCTCCAGGCTTCAGAAGAGATGGCACCTGTGCACATGCACAGACTCTCAGCACAAGCATCAAGCAGTGTTTTCAAAACACTCATCTTCATTTTTCCTGTCCTCAATACTACCGCTGCTCCAGAGTTACCACTGTTTTCCATTCCAAGTTTTATTCAAATGTGTCTTTGGGTTCATCAGTGACAGTTAAGCATGGAGATTCAGAGTCTTTAAAATGTTTACTTCCAAGGGCTGTTTATTTGGATTGAGCGAGGATGTGATTCTGTGTCTTGAACTTCATCACAAATTTATATATTTATGCTAATCAGTTCCACTTTCTCTCTCACACTGGCCAATATAAACTAAACCAACACTAAAACAATATGATTCAATATCACGACATGATTCAATATCAAACAGCAGTAAGTTAGAATGTATTTATTATTTTATTTACATCCTTGCTTTTTGTTGATTTAACTCTTTCTTTCTGTCTTTCCCAGATCTCAGACCTCTTAGTGAGATGACTAGTGTTCAATAGCAAGGAGGCTGAGTACAAAGCCAATACCAACACCAATCACTACCTTAACACTACAGAAAATGTAGGCCACCTAATGGACACCACACGTACCCTTGAAGCCTATACAGACGATCTCAGGCAGCCACTCCTGGTCAAGTGAGACAGTTACTGTACGTGCAGTGCAGGCGTTTCTGTGTCAGGGCCCTGGTTTTCTTTCATTGAGCCACTCTCCAAATGTCACATCCCATTATCATGAACTGTGCATACCTAGTGCCTAGCATATATTGTAGTGTCCACATACATGTACTATATTTTCCGTGTGTGGCTGTAAAAAATAAATGCAAGCTCCTCACAATGCAAACATGACTGTCGGTTATATCTCACTGCAATACATGTAAAGAAAAAAGGAAAACCAATAAACTGATTTGAATACAGTCTGATGTTTAGGTCTCTCACTTTGGGTTAGCATGTTGGAAAAAAACCCAAATAAATGATCAGGAAATGAATATGCAAGAAGCTGAAGTTTGTTGTTGCATTGAATACATGTGGTGGTGAATGCCTCTCCCCTCTGTTAGTCATGTGTCAAGGTTATAGCTCTTGGATCTTGGGTAAATCTTAAAGTGCAGTCCGGCTTGCGTAAAATTTGCACGTTGAATACCTGGACACTTTTGTTATTATTTATATGGTGTCATATGCATTTAGCAACATTATAGATTAGAAGCTGGTTATTTCTTATCAGCTTTTTGTTTATCCATCATGAGTTCATCTATCCAGCTTTAATCATGGGTCCTACACTTCCTGCTACCTCGGCTCACATTTCCCTAACATCTTATACTATAAGCAGGTCTCCAATCTCCATATCCAGTCCCTGGTTGTGTCTCATGTATTAGAGGTAACCATCAAATTATGAATGCAGATGATTGCAGAAGCATTGGTAGAATCCCCAAAAGACTACTTCATCATGGAAAATGTTCCTTCCGTTAATTTGTCTCCCAAGTTGGGCTTGCATTTCTGAATCAAAGCAAGTATGGCAGCCTATGAGAAACAGTTTAAAAATCGTATTATTACAGTATTATTAGACAAAATTTAGTCTTTTGGGATACTGAAAACATAATCAGAGCAGAGGTAAGTGCTCTCCTGGGTTACCTCCTGAGCTTTTCAGACTTTGCTGGTTAATCATCTTTTAAGTAAATTGATGGACTGAATACATGAGGGGCATAAACTGGAGCTACATTTCATCATTCTTCCCAATCCCTGCTAACAAACACCGGCTTAAAAAGGAAAGTTAGAGGTGGCAAACAACAGTGACCAATCCTAGAGGAAGCTGCAGCTGTTTTAGAGGCTTTAATAGTGGAGCACAGACAGAAAATGTTATGTTAAGCTTTTACTGAAAAAACTTCATTACCCAGAGCACATGCAGAAGGACATGAAAAGGAACTGGCTGTGATGATTATGATTAGTGGCTCTTGGCAGAACACAAAAAATATCTTTTCATTAAGGGCAATTGATGTTTTTTTGAGTTAAATCTAAATCCACATAAACCAAAGGTGGTTTCAACTTTCAGTGAAACAGTTTTTGTTTTTTGTTTTTACACAAAATGAGAAAATAATTAGAATTTGAATTGATCATACCATTAATCATTTTACCAATGATAACTACAATTGGAACGATGAATTTAATATGTAAATCCGGAGTAAGCCGTAAGAGTTTTCAATCTTTGATTTTCATAAAGGTCCAATAAATCAGGATGAATTTGTGAACAGAATTTCTTTGAAGACTTATTCTGATTAAAGGGAATGCCACTTTGTTTTTATGTGGCTTATCTTGCCGGATTTTCCCCTCACAACTGGGACAGATGGTCTCCAAAGAGGAAAAGTGAAAAAACTTCAGACACAATTGGGTTTGAATGTGGAGGATTTAAGAAGCCTCTGTAGGTTCAGTACTTGGTGCCAATAATGCCACAGTAGAGTGGAGTCCATACTCTAGCAAAGTAATCTCCTATAAAATAATATGCCAATTTACATTTGATATATAATCATATGGAATCACTCTGGAAGAAAAAAAAAAGAGAAAAAAGACATAACACCTTTCTTAAGCAGCTCCAGTTGACTGAACAGCGCTGCATGAGGCACCAGATGTGTGTGGAGAGTATGCATTTGTTAATCATCCCATCTCTGCCTGTCAGTCAGAATAAAGGTCAGACCAAGGAAACTCACACTGACATACCTGACACCTGCCAACACTGTACCACCTGTCTCCCCAACACCAGCTCTCCCCCCCTCACTGAGCCGCCTCCTGCCTCCTCACCCCTGCTGTCGGGGAGCTCTGGCCCCATTTGCTCCCCACCAGGACTGTCTGTACACTCCGCTCCCCTGCTAGTGCCGCTGAGTGCCGGCCACTCATGACGCCACGGGGCAGGAGATAGGGCGGGAGAGCCCGGGAGCCTGGCAGAGAAATCAAAGTGCTCTCAGTGAGACTGAGTGGGTCCAGCTATCAAAGAGTGGCTTCCAGCTCTGGCATGTCTGACAGATAGCGAGCAACACTTCTATTGTGTCCACTTTCTGATGAGCCAGGGGCTGGAATAAAGACCTCGCTAAAAGCTCCACACTACTGTTTGTGCTACACTTTCTTGTGCAGGTGTGGCATCATTCAGTGGCATACAGTACATCCACAAAGTCATATATGGTGATTTACATGGAGAACAAACCTTATTATCTATTACCTTTTGGATATTTGAAAGGGACTTATTTCATCTACTCATTTCTGCTTCTGACCACAGTGGGCTGGAGCCTATCCTAGCATGCTTTGAGGCAGGGAAACACCTTAATTATAAGGTAGACAGTCAAATTCACACTTATGAGCCTTCACTTGACTCACAGTTGCACCATCAAATGGAAGCTGGATAAGCAGTCAATCTCTGCATGGCAAAACAAGAACCAGGCATCACACTGCTGCTGCTTCATTTCCTACTTTAAAGACGGTAAAATTAACAATTCAAATCAAGATTCTTGAAACTGCAGCACCAGTGACAGTAAAAAACAGTGAGATGTTACTTAGACTTTTCCAGGGCAGAGGAACACTAAAGAATAATGAATATTAATCGGGACGTTTCACTTAAAGTGCTGCATCCTGTGTCTCTGCTGCACTCTCTGATGCTGATGTCAGATGTTTACTGAAGCTGAGTGATGTGGACAGGCCCGACGTGACTGATTCGTTTTAATGTTGGGATCACAACTCAAAAGTCAGAGAAAGTTTAATAATAACCCAAAGACCACACTAAGCAGTAGCCACATTAAAAATAAATATCCTGTCTCAACTGCCTTAAGATAGACTGAACCTATTACTTGTGTATTATATATATATCCAGAGATGTTAAATTGGACTGCAAAAGGACTTATGAACTTCAGGGTTTTATTTTTGTAAGTATTGCAAACATGTTTACTTCAACTGACTGTAAAACATGAGCAACTTCAAAATAAATGACATGAGCATAGAGAGAGAAAGAACCATCTGCCAAGCATAAAAAATGGAAAAGGAAACTTTAAAAAGAAAGCACCACCTTAACACTCTATTATTCCCCCTTTCCAAAATCATCATCAACACACTTGTTAATCTCTGAAGAGGTCCCGTAATGGGAGCTATCTATTTCCTGCTACCACTCCATTACTGCAGGTTAGATTGGTCTCTGAGGTCTGACAGCAGACATCCTTGGAATCACCCCTGGAGAAAGTGAGACAGACCCATCAAGGCACACGGCAGCTGCAATCTGCTGTAAGGACATCTTCAATATCCTGTTTACCCCCTCAGCCAAAGTCAACTGTAGTTTACCTACAAGAGCACACGCATCATCGCAACACAAACTGACTTTAAGTGTATGTCCTCCTCCTCGACCTGTCTCTCTGTATTAACCCCGCAACATGAAGTGCGATCGTGTTGTAGTGTCAGCATTTTAAAGCCAATTCATAGCCAACCAAGCCTCGATCCCTCTGGTATGAGTCACAGCTATCGATTGAGCCACTTACTGTAGGCTATACCCTCAACATCCACCTACGCATCCAGTCGTCGCCCACCCATGACCACTCTTGGGTGTTGAGCTCATGGTCGTAATGCAGACCTTTTTTTTTCAGGCCGTGTGTCAGAAGTTAAGTTGTGAAATGTGATATGTGTTAAGTAGCCTACGTGAGATCCTGAGAGCACTTTACAGGAGAGAGCATTGTCCTTGACAACTGTCCTCAGTGAGACGAGGGAAGAGAAGAGACACGCTGGGTGAGCGCTTGCTGGAAGGAGACCTTAGCTTGATTGCGGGAAGTTTGGTGTCGCTTCTGAGCTGTTTTGTACCATTCAATTTTATTTAAGATAATCTGTTGGAGTTAAACACAAGAGCAATGGTTTGCACAGTTTTGCATAAGGAGGGTACATATATACACAATTAGTCTTTTGAATAAACTATGTTCACTTTTTGTACCCTTAGCAGTTGCGCTATGCTAATATGCTAGCAACGACCAGTAAGCCAACATGCTAGTCACTGACAGCTTTATTTTTCCACCATCCATTGAGGTACCTGTTAGAAACAGCTCTGCACATAACCAGATATTAAACCAGTTTTTATGCATGTAACACAGCCTGTCTAGCCTCCACCTGATCTTTTTACTAAACATAAAATATTAAAGCAATCAGCGATCTCAGTCAGCTTTGCTAAGCGGTGTTTCGGAACAGCGGGGTGTCCAGGCAGGGCTGTTTGAAACCTGCACATAACCAGTTATTAAACCAGTTTTTATGCATGTAACACAGGCGAAACATAAAATATTAAAGCAAAGGCCTAAGTCAGCGATCCCAGGTAAACCCAAGTCACGACTTATGACTTTGTAGCGTTTTCCGACCTGTTACCTGTGAAAGTGCACTATAACAGCCACTCGTAACTTCCGACCCGTGAACTCGTACCAGATCGAACTGGTACGACTTCACAGGTCGGAGTTACAGGTTGCCTTGAACGCACCATGAGTTAGCAGCCCCCGCCCTCGTCATGCATCTATTGGTCCTCGTCCCTACGTCACCACATTCACGCGCATCCCTTGGCTGCACACACAGCCCTTCATGCCGTTCTCTCTCCTCATTGGATAACACTTGTATCCCACAAGGAAAGTTTTCTCCTGGGTTTACAGCAGAGCAAAGTGACTGAGAGACCCGTGTTTCGGCCCAAACACTCTATGGAAGTGATTGCTGATGGAAAATAGGACTATTTAGGACTTATATTAACAAAAACATTCTGCTGACTTCTGCTTTAATTTGGGTGCAAGATGTTTGCAGACACGTACACTTTCTTTGGACAGTCAAGTCATCTGATTAACTAATTAGTAAATACAACGACTATGATCGACATACTGGCGTACCATCAGCCACGTTTCAATCTCAGCATCTTGCATTGAGCATGCAGATCTTCTTATCCTCCTCCAACTCTTGGCGAAGAAGCAAAGAAGTGTAACTGGATCCAAGTTTTTGTACCATGAAAGTTTTGCTTTCTTTTGAAATGTCTGTAAACACAAAAGGATATTGGGTTATGTTTTCAATCCTAATCAAAACACATCTTCAATCATCTCATTTAATATTCAGTGTGTGTGTGAATTTACCTTTAGTTTGGCAACACTAATGGGCTGCTTCTCACAGAGAGCACAGCCAGTATGAAAAACACAGTTCAAAGTAGACTTCACTTTGATTCCCATCATTAAGGGGATGGCTTATTAAAAAAATAAACAACTTAAAAAATTTGCCACATCTCACTTACGTCGTCATAAAATATTAAGTGTGTGTGAATGTCCGTGTTGCCATGCAAATCATCTGAAAACCTACAGTCTGATTATCACACCATTTATGCCCTGCCCTCCCAGGAAGATTATCTCCGTTTCATTACATTGTCACTCAGCCAGCTTTGTTTGGCTGAGCCTACATTTGCCTTTGAACATCAACAGCACCTTTTGTCTGAAACTGCTGTAACGTTTCCAGCAATGATCAGATAGTGCTTCAGCTATTTTTACCTCTAGATGCGGCACTGGCCCAGAAAAATAAGATCTCAGTTGATTAGTGAAGCCCTGCAAACCCTTTGTGGTGCATCTAAAAGGAGGCCTTCATCTCATGATACACAATGGGATTGGAATATGCAGATAGGACTAAATAACGTGCTGTCTCATTCATCCTGTTTAAGCACACTAAGAATTCCAGCTTTTTCTCCAAACCATCAGAAGAATAAGGAGACATTTAAAAAAAAACACATTTATTTTAGAGCAAATGCCAAGTGCTTAGTCATTCTATGAAGGTAAGAATCAAGTCGACATTATGCTATCTCATAGTCCTTTGACTCATCTCTGCACGTTTCTTCTTGGCCACATTTCTGTGAAGTCCATCTTTTCATTTCCCCTTAAATGTCTTTTGTTCAAACTTCTGCTGAGAAGAACGTTGAAATGTTTGAACTTGGTATCCGGTTTCCAGGAAGCGCTGGTCGTAATGAGGTGGGATAGCAGCCAGCCATCGCTACGGAGGAGAGTCAATGCTTGGTGGAAATCTTCACAGCATCAAAATGCACATTCACTCATTCACTCTTACACACACTCGCGCGCACACACACACACCCCACCAATCACCAGCATTAAGCAGCATAAGTGTTGCCGAGTGATGGAGAAGTACACACATGTGATTCAGTCGGTATGGCTTGCTCGCCCACATATACACTACACCTGCATATGGTCTGGGCGTCCATCATAAGAGGTGCTTTCCACTGATTGAAGTCTTAACATTCCCATCTGGTGCCGATTCCCTAATCTTCCACTTGGACGAGTATCCCACCCTCCCCCTCGTCAGCCCCACTAGTCACTTAATCAGGCGGGTTCATTGTGTGTGAACACCTCCAGCAGCTCCGGCGGCTCCGACCAGCCCGTGGACCGGGAGGCAGGCGGGGTGTGGCTGGATCAATGTGCTGATGTCTGAGGGAGGCAAAAACCGGTTGAGACCCTGGGGGCCTGCAGCCTCCCCACTGTACTCTGTCAATTCCATTCATCTCCCTCCGCTGGCTTCGCCCCCACGAGCCTCTCAGCTGAAGAAATAAGTGGAGTCTTTCACCTGCTGGAGGTCAAAGTCACCTAGAGAGGAAGGAGGGAAAGTGTCAGGGTAGATTTGAGGATGGTGGATCCACAAAGTAAAGGATATTTTTCACATAAACAAACCAACAGAACTTATATTTTTAATTTTCTATGTATAATAAACAAAAGGTTTGTTAACACAACTACTATTGAATTTGGGAGTCATCAGTTGCAGCTCTATGGACTGAAGTGGTGGATGGACTAACCAACTGGCAATTGGTTAGTCCGTCCAGATCTTCCCATCAGCAATCATTTTGTAAACTCAGATGTTATTGTAATATAAATAAATTGTTATTTTCCTTAAAGGGATAGTTCACCCAAAATTCAAATTTCACTCATTATCTACTCACCCTCATGTCGACTAAGAGCTGTGAGAATTTTCAGAGTCCTCTGTTCCTTCTCTGAGTTACGGGGGGTCCACGCAGCAGTATTTGTCCATATAATGGTTGTCAATGGACACCAGGTTTCTTTGTCCAAAAAGACACACCAAAAAACATTCAAATACCTCCATACTGCTCGTCTGTAATGTCCCTCTTGTATTGAAGCCCCGACATGAGAAATTGTTCCGAAAAAAAATAAACAAGTTTATGTTTTTAGCTTGTTTGTAACCGAAGCTCCCAGTGTCTCAGTTCACTGCTCTCCCTGTGTCAGTGCAAATCTCGCGTGATTTGTACTGACCGGCGGAACAATTTCTCATATTGGGGCTTCAATACAAGAGGGACATTACAGACGAGCAGTATGGAGGTACTTGAATGTTTTTGGTGTGTCTTTTTGGACAAAGAAACCTGGTGTCCATTGACAACCATTATATGGACAAATACTGCTGCGTGGACCCCCCCGTAACTCAGAGAAGGAACGGAGGACTCTGAAAATTCTCACAGCTCTTAGTCGACATGAGCGTGAGTAGATAATGAGTGAAATTTGAATTTTGGGTTCACTACCCCTTTAATGATCAATGGAGAAACTTTGGTCACAATTTCATTCCCAGATAGGACAAAGTTTGTTCTGAGGTATCCTGACACCAAGGACAGAGCAACAATCTTCATGAGAAGAAGATTTTTATATTTCATTTGGGTCAAACTTTAATTTTTAAATTGGATACATCTTTTCAGTTTTACTGGGCGCTAGTAAATTTTCTATAAACTTTAATACACCACTTCAATACACTAATTTTAGCCCTGGATGAGACCTTGTCCTGCACTCTGTGCTTTGCCTGCTGTGCTCTTTAGGAGCTGCGTCTCACCAGCAGGATGAATTATTGAGGAAAGGCCATAAAAAGTTAAGAAAGTAGAAACTTACTGCAGCCACAAAATGTTACCATCAATGCTTAAAACCATATAGTAACTAACTGAGACATACTGTATATGCTCAGTGCTCGTTAAATATGCTAATCCTCGCTGCAGGACGCTCCAAGCTTCAGTCTGCTCCATGAAACACTTCACAGTTTATTTTCTACCTCTTGTTTCTGAGGCATTTTTTAAATGTTAAGAGACAATTACCAGGATGACATTGTGTCCTTCACTATGTACCGAAGTGATGGCACATGCCGCAGAAATGAAAAAACATGTTTCTTGGCTGCCTTGAGAACTGGCCTTTGGAAAACATCGCTGTTTACGAGCAACCTGAACAAACAGCCGCAGTGTCAAAGTCAGACAATATAACTTCCTTCAGGTCTGTGGCCGTAAATGCACCTGATTTACCTGATCTCCAGCCAGACATCACCTCCATCACTTCACTAATCAATTAGGGATCCTCCGTTGTGAAGATTATAATGGATTTTAAACAGTGATCCAATGGGTGTGGTAGTGAACACTGAACTCACTGCATGAATTGCACAACACACACCCCTCAGGAGCACACCTGACTGGTCTCGGCCACATAAGCTGATTATGCAGAGGAGGGACACAATTAACAATAATCAATTTATACAGCCCAGCTGTCAGTGCCAAGCTCACAGTTAGTGTACAGATGGAGATAGAGTAAGACGTTACATAACAAGCAAAGCCCCCGTCCACCAGACTGACAGAGAGATGCTGCCTCTGTACATTACAGCCGCTGTGGACAACAATAGACACACTGGCGTTAACAGTGGCGTCAGTGGAAAATGGGGGAAATCTGGACCCACTCGTGGCTCTGCGTAAGCCTGGAAATTGAATTGTGGCCAAACTCAATGACTTTTCCTATTTAGACAGCACTCTGGGCAACACAGGCCGCTTCACAAACAAGTGCAGACAGTGGGATAAATGTACAGACAGGAAGCAACTACAATCCGTGTCTGTTGTCGCGCTGCTCAGTCGTGCCAGAAATCACAAAACACCCATGACAGTGATTAATTATAAAAACAGGATACAAAGTATAGCATTGTGCAAAAAAAAAAAAAAAAAGCCAGTTCCAAAAGAGCAGAGAGGCCTGTTGCTAACCTCAAACAGAGCTTCAGGACACACAAGTCCTCCGCAACCCAATTAGGAACAACATAACACCTTGTATGTTGGCACTGCCAAACAACACAATACCTCAGCTCAAGTGAGGCCACGTGTTTGGAGTCTGTGCACACAAACTGACCTGTCTGGGGCACTTTGGCCAGCAGCAGCAGAAGTCTCCGGTACTCCTGGTACTTCTTGTTCTTGGCTTCAGTCCTGCACCAGAGGGAGAGAATGAAAAGTCAAGACCTTAACTCTCAGTGGAAAGTGCCTGTGGGGCGCTGAATCAAAGGAAACCCAGCTTTCAGATAACTTCTGGGGGTAATTCAAATGGCTTCATGAGTTCAGATAACTGGTGGTCTCAGTTAGTTCACACCTGGATGTTACAGCACATTAATGGTTGTTCAACAACAGTCGGCTCCGCCTTTGAACCAGGGCTAATTAAATAATTATACGTGTAATGTGATGTGTTGGTGCTGGAACCTGTCCATGTGTGAGGACCCGAATGGTTCGCTAATAATAAGAAATTATGACTACAGTTAGCACTAGGGTTGTGACAGTGGACAATGGTTTTAAAGGGATATTTCATTTTTTCGAAAACTGGACTTGTTATTTGTCTACAAATAGTTTCCCTACTTTAATCCAAGGGAAGCTTCATCAGTTCACTCATCTGACCAGGCTGGGACTGGTCCAACTTTCATGTGGAGACCCAGAGATTTAACATATTGTTGTGAATGGATCACAAGCGTGAAGATGTCATTTGTTCCCTTTGTGCTCCAACTGCTAACGACAGTCGTTGAAAGACTGTCTTTGGTGGAAGAACCAAAGACAGTCTTCCACCAAAAATTGTCCATTGTTGGCTATAATATAATTTTTTCCAGCCCTTCAAAGTGCAGGAAAAACACAGTTTTTATTTGGACCTAACCAACTCACGTATCCCTCCGCCCAGGGTTAGCGCCCGCTGATCAGCAGTTGGTTAGGTCCAAATAAAAACTGCATTTTTCCTGCACTTTGAAGGGCTGGAAAAAATTATATTATAGCCAACAATGGAACTGTGTATTTTTTTCCAGGTAAAACCTCTTTTAGGCCACGAAAATAGGCTGTTTCTCTATTTGTAGATCCTACAACTCCACTTTAAAAAAAATGATACTATTCCTTTAAGATTGCTCACGTAAATGTCAAGATGATACTTGACTTGTTTTCCATTAATGTAAATAACCATTTTTGTACCGTGCACATGTAACGGAGGGTCCGGGTGCACTCACTCAGCAAACCTGACTGCCAAGCGGTCTTTGACCTCTTGACACAACGGTTTGCATCGTCGCCCGCCGTGTGGGAGACCAGGGTTCGTACCCCACTTGGGGCACCGAAAACACGACGCAGAGGGGCCAGATTAACATCGGCTACACACACACACAAACACACTCACATTGTCTCTCTCTGGCACACACACACATACAGTGAGCAGTTAATTGTAATCAAGTGGTGCTTATTGTGTGTAGGTGCCGAGCTGTGACTAAAGAGCCGAGGAGATCGACAGACAAACACATCATTTAGTTAGGGAGTGACGCATTATTGGTAGTGACAATTTTGTTTTAACACAGACATAAAATGCATTTGTCATCTTATAGTCATCACCCAGGTTATCCATGAGGGAGGAAACGAGCAGTGAGCAAAACACAGCACTCGCTTCATCCCAACGCCATGCAACCCTAAAGGGAAGCAACCCAATATGTCTTTGTAATCCCACATGTGCTTCTCTCTGGTGTCTACTAGAATGAATAATATGTTTGCCAGGTTTAGGGAGAGAGAGAGCAAAGAAAGTCAGAGAGGACGAGGGCTGCTGTTGTGGAGTCAAGGCTGTGGAGATGGTGTCCAATTATCCCAAAGAGAGAAAAACACAGTCAGATGATGAGCATAACTCAGCCTGAGGCCAGGAAAACAGATACACAGGGAGAAAAGATCTTTTTATATCCAATGCCACAGATGACTACAGACGACTAGAGGAACAACTCTGGCACACTCACATAACTTTTACGATCTTATAACCTCTCGTGTGTGTATCTTATGTTTGAACTGATTTACAATGTTTCTACGACCGGGAGGTAAATGTTCAGTGTCTATACCATAAAAGTGCAGAGAGATGACACAGTATCACATAAACACCAGACAGAGACTGAAAGCAATGATGGTTTGTTGTGTAAGAGCAATTCAAACAGAAAACGAGGGATAGATTGCAGGTGGGGGTAACAAAGTGTAAACAATTTGAATATGTAACTATTATATACTAATTGTTTTTTTATTATGTTATATCTTCCTTAAATATAGACATTGAATTATAATTTGCTCTTTAATAGATTATACTATGAAATGGGGACAGATAGATGGATAGATGAATACAGAGATTAAAGAAAAATAAATTTGTATGTTTGTATGTTCTCTTTTGACTGAATATTTTTTCAAACAGCAGCCAAATTATATTCCTCATGGGGTTAGGTTACATTACTTAACGCTGGCTAAACAAATAACACAATATGTAAAAATATGAGATTCAGCACCACTCACATACTGTATGTGATTGCTGTATGTTCTCTAATGCAACCATCAAGTTTAAATACTCTAGACAAGGGGTGGGCAATATTCCCTACATTTCCCTACTGACTCCGATAAAGTAAGTGAAAGTTGTTGAAACCTAAAATATATGGTGCTGAATTATGTTAAACCTCATGTATGCTGTACAAGTAGTCAGATTAGAATTGGGTTTGACTTGATTTTGGCTCCAAACAATGTATAAACGTGTATAATTGAGGAAAAAATATTATTTATGTCATTTTCTTCGTCTATTGGGATTTTATTCTGAAAGACGCACACATCAGAACTTGAATCCCCTTATATACTGTATGTGCACAATATAAAATGTTGCAGCATGCATGTGTATGTAGGTGTGAACACTTACGGGAAAGAATGGCAGTATTTGTGCAGCAGGTAGTTGGACAGCTCTTGAAGGATCGGCTGGCTGTGCAGGGCGACAAACTGCTCTCGGCAAACCTGACAAGAGAAGGTACAGGAGAGAGCGTTTACTCTGAGTTACTCTGGTTTGATGATGATTTGACTGAGAAGCTCCTCAGACTGTCCCAGCCTGGTGACCTGCTAAAAGATGGATGGAGGTGGGAAGGAGGAAAGTGTTATGTTATTCATTATTGCTATCTAAAATCAGGTTTCTGGAGTGTTCGGCAAACAAAAGGATACACTGCCCGTCGAGGAAAAGTTCACACTCTAATATTTTGTTGGACTGCCTTTAGCTTTGATTATGGCATGCATTTGCTATGGTATCATTTAGATGCGCTTCTCTAATGTCACAACATTTATTTCCACCCAGAGTTGCATTCATTTTCCAAATATTCTCAATTTTAATAACAATTTTTCTGCCCTATTTCTCATTTCTGAACACTGACGTTGGATAGAATTAGCACTCATTGTACGATGCCCTAATGTAAGAATAACTCATACAGTATATTTGGACGTGCACAGTGTTATATTTACACATACTGTATAGAAACCAGCTGTATAGATGCCAGCTAGTTTAAGAACAGGGATAATAACGCCAACCAAGACTACGTGAAGTCAGCTCTGATGGTTATGAGAAGATAAAAAACCCCTCTGAATAGAACTTGTCCCTGTTAAAGAGCTTAGAACCAGGATGAGAAAATCCAAGACACTGACCCCAAAAGATCCATCCAATGCTTTTGTGTTTTTTCCCCCAGTTTAAGAAACAAAAACTCAAATTCAAGCTGAACAGGAACTGAGCAGTGAAGAAAATGGATAGATAAAGGATCAAGGAAGGAAAGACCCCTCTTCATGGATTAGTTGCTCACTTAGATGTTTAGCACTCTCTGCTGTTGTGTTCAGTTACCTATGTAATGAGGAAGGTGTATAATGAGAGAGAACGAATGCACTAAATAAATGTAATAAATGCTTTATAGGTTGCACCTCCTCTGAGAATGGGTGGGGACATAAAACTGATGCAGACAATTGGGGCTTTATGGTAATTTGGTCCATTTTAATCGATGCTGTGTCTCAGCCTGGGCCTGTTGACAAGCTACTTTCAGCAGGCGGGCACAGACACGCATTCATCCAGCAAGACAGGCTCTGTCTGATGCAGCTCCCTGCAGTCAGCACCCTGTAACTCTATGCAGCAGTGAAGGTATAAAGTTTGTTTTACTGGCATTGCAAAGATGACGCTTCATGCCACCAGTGATGCCACACATTATTTTTATCACTAGGATCCACTGGAAGAGTGCTAAAACAAGCTGAGAAGACAAACACATGCAATCATTCTCATGTCCCAGAAATAGACGGAAGACGAGCCAGGATCGGATGTACAGAGTCACGTGTGCAAAGCCACCTTTAGCTTCAATTAATCAGCAAAAAGAGCAGAATACAAAACCCCCGTGATACATGAGCAGACAGGATGGAAACAGCTGTGGGAGGATGATAAGGACGAGGAATAGTGAAAGAAAAAAAAAGTTTAAAAAAAGAAAAGAAAAAAGGTTGTACTGTAAATTTGATACCTTGTTCATGGTGTCCACAGTGAGGGCGTGGGTCCAGAAACAGTCGTGAACGGAGACGAATGTCAGACCAGCGCTGGGATTAAAATAAGAGGGAAAAAGGAAAAGACAATGACATTGAAATAGTTGGCCCAAAAAAAATGCACAGACTTGCACTGCACAGACAATAACTGCTTAAACCATAGCGGACTTTCATTACTCATTCAAAGCCATTGTTCCAGCTTGAATTATCACACCTGTCCCGAGACCGATTCTGTGAAATGAGCTTATATAACAAAGCATATCACACAACACCTTTCGGAGGTGATAATTACATTTTAGATGAGAGGGTACTTTCTCAAAGCCATCTGAGGTCGTGCATACACCGACTCAATCTCGGAGGCATATTACGAACCGCCTTTGGAAAAAAATGACTCTGGATCGGCTACGAGAGATGTGACGAGGATAAATGTTTCATTGGAGGTGTTGTATAATATTCACTTAGTGCCTGCAGCGTATTAACTGATACCTGTAGCAGTGGAGGGCAGTCAGCATCATGTGTGTGGAGTCCAGAGAGTGGATGAAGTTGGGTGGGAAGGCGTTTTTCTGTTTGACTGTGTCCGGCCTCCTGTGATGAGACAGAAAAGCGAGACAGACGTTTAAGACCTGCTTTGGACTTTCTGAAAACAAACACTGATCTTCTAATTAAAGGGATAGTTCACCCAAAATTCAAATTTCACTCATTATTTACTCACCCTCATGTCGACTAAGAGCTGTGAGAATTTTCAGAGTCCTCCGTTCCTTCTCTGAGTTACGGGGGGTCCGTGCAGCAGTATTTGTCCATATAATCGTTGTCAATGGACACCAGGTTTCTTCGTCCAAAAAGAAACACCAAAAAACATCCAAATACCTCCATACTACTGGTCTGTAATGTCCCTCTTGTATTGAAGCCCCGACATGAGAAATTGTCCCGCCGGTCAGTACAAATCACGTGAGAATTGCACTGACACAGGAAGAGCAGTGAACTGAGACACTGGGAGCTTCCGCTACAAACAAGCTTAAAATATAGACAATTTTTTTTCGGAACAATTTCTCATGTCGGGGCTTCAATACAAGAGGGACATTACAGACGAGCAGTATGGAGGTATTTGGATGTTTTTTGGTGTGTCTTTTTGGACCAAGAAAGTTGGTACCCATTGACAACCATTATATGGACAAATACTGCTACGCAGACCCCCCCGTGACTCAGAGAAGGAACGGAGGACTCACAGCTCTTAGTCGACATGAGGGTGAGTAGATAATGAGTGAAATTTGAATTTTGGGTGAACTATCCCTTTAAGAAATCTTCTCCATCACCTCATTTATTAAAACATGTTGTTGAATATGAGGAACGTTAATGCGTATCATCACATGTGCATGCATGATGTAAACTTCAGGGCATGCAACCCCGCTCTTTCACTGTTTATTTCTTGAGGGTCAGAAGCTCAGCAACAGACTTCATTTTAATAGAACCGCAAATGAAATGCAAAAACACGAGCAGGAAACGCACAGGCGTCCTCCTCTAAACAATAGTCAAATATGAGAGCGTGCAAATGTAGACGTAATATTAAAAAGAAATATTACAAAGTAATATAAATGCAGTGGTGCTGTCACTGAAGATGAAGCTGGCAGTAAAATAAACACCCTGCCAATCTGCATCCCCATGTTGTCATTACCCTGAGCCTGCACCGTTCAAATCCTCTGGGCTGCCACAGACCAGAACGCTCTTCTAATGGAAACGCTGACAGAGTGAGGAGAGCTTGGGTCAAACCCAAAGCTAGAGCACGCACACACACACCAAGCTTGTTTTCCTCCTGGCTTGGGAAAGTTACAGTATGGTTTTTGTGCTGCTGTTCTGGGTTTGAGCCGGACAAAACAGAACAAGACTTGCCCTTTTTCTTACTGCTTTTCCTTTGTCGCGTGCCTCCGCTCATGCACAAATCAAACATGTCACCTTGAAATCCCATTGGCCTGCCAGACTGGAAAGGTGCATAGTCAGTAGGCAGTGAGTCAGTGAGGATTAGCAACCACAGCTCTCTCAAGTTCAACTGCTCTCCCCACAGAGCGCACGAGCAGGATGAGACTTCACTTCATATCACAAGTGAGTCGGCACCGAGCTCAGCATTTAATGTTTTTTTCCACAAAATCGAGGGATGGATGATTAAAAAAAGATGGATGCACCAAAGAGAAAGAAACAAGGGCTTGATTAGAGTAAATAAAGGATGTCACCACTTCAGCTCTACCTGAATTTACAGAGTTTAATGGTGAATGACCAGGATCATTAATAAAAACAAGTGTAACTGTGGCTGCGCTGACTCGTTTATGTGCGTGTGTAGAGAAGAGCTGGAGAAAGTCAGCGCCGTGCCGATTGTGTCAAGTTTAGCTCAGAGTGTCAGGCTGTGAGATAGTTTCTCTCTGACAGCAAATTTCAAATTTCAGACAAGACAGCCTTCCTAAGCATCACTCTGCCCTCTCTCTCTCTCCTCAGTGTTGCCTGGTGTGACAACATCCAGCTGCTGAGTCTTTACTGTAGATGTTTGACTGAGGAGGACAGCTGTCACTCTTCGCCATCTCTGTCTTCCATGCTCTTACTCCGTCTTCCTACTACCTCTCCGTTGCTGACTCTCCTTCTGTCTCTTTTTGTCATCTATTCACCTCTATCACTCTTCTGCTGTCTGCTCTCTTAAAGGGATAGTTCAACATTTTGGCAAATTGGCCCATTGCCATAATAGCTACAGTCATAGCAGTAGGTTCGTTACCTTTAATTGTTGGTGTAAGCTATTTTTAGAACAGCGGAGCAGAGCCGTGAGCTGCTCAGGGCTATGCTATGGAGGCTAAAGGAATTTCTTGGTTTCCCTCATCAAACTCATCAAATACAAAATCCCCAAATCCCAAAACTCCAAAATGCTTTCGGGACCAGTTGTGACCTGCACAACCACCACGCTATGAGATAATAATGGAACGTTACGAAACGGAGCCATTTTCGAGGTAAATACAGAGACTGCTTGCTGAAAAACTGTCCCTGAACGCAACGCGCATCAGTGGTTTTGCATGAATTTCCCTCTAAAACAGCTCCGTCTCGTAACGTTCCGTTATTATCTCATAGCGTGGTGGTTGTGCAGCTCACAACGTGTCCACGACAGCGTTTTTGAGTTGTTGGGTTGTGTATTTGATGAGTTTGATGAGGGAAACCAAGAAATTCCCTTAGCCTCCATAGCATAGCTCTGAGCAGCTCACGGCTCTGCTCCGCCGTTCTAAAAATAGCTTACACCGACAATTAAAGGTAAGGACGGTTAAGACTAGACAGATAGACACGTTGTAACATCGTATATAACGTTATCCACTGGTCCATGTATAGATTTTTTGCCGGCTTCATTGTAAACAAATGCACATGGCCGAGAGGAGGGTTAGGAAAACAGCAGAAAAGCGACCAGACTTGCATAGTCCCTTTTTAAAATGATGGAAACATTTTTCTCTCCTGCCTCATTCACAGACGGCACAAATGCTCAAATTCAGCTAGAAATCACAATCTTCTTTCTTCTGGAAGATCGGAGATACTCGCTGTGATCAGGGTAAAACAACTGCACATTGAGCTATAATCCATTCAGAAGTGGAAAAGTACTAAAGCTACACAAAGACATAATTATATGATTATGATGATGTTTGGGAGGTTTTTCTTTTTTTTTTGTTGGACTACCACTGTATGTAACTGAAATCTAACCCTATCCTCCCTGTCTTCTTTATCAATAATGGGAGGTGTGAAACTACGCTTTTAAAGTATCTAAACTTTGGATGGTATTTCGTCATGTCTGACAAATGCAAAATTACACATAAGCTTGAAAGGGTAATTAGAGAAAATATCCCCTACAGACACACTCCTGGGCCACTAAGGTTCCAGCGAGAGTAAGATAATTACCTCAAAAGAGAGATCGACGTTTTTTACTTTCATTTACCCTTAAGAACTAAAAACAAAGTTTTCAAGTGGTCCGAAGCTGCATTATGAAAATGTGACAACTTAATAGACCCTCCTGTCTCCTCGGTCTGATGTTAGTGACCTAACTCTGGGATAAAGTGGCACAGTTTTACAACAATGAGTGCATGAGAGAGAGTGTGGTGGTAACAGGATCTGCTGTCGGTCAGTGTTAGCGAGAGAAAGAGTGGAGAAAAGGCAGAAACAGCTGTTCAATACAGGATGACTTACTCTTTGATGTCATGGTTGATCTGGAGGTTGATGTGTTGCATGGTACTCTTCAGCTGGAGGGACAAAACAGAGACAAAGAGCAGAGACGGTTAACGGTTTCACCCCCATCAGGCTGATGACTCGAGGTTCAGACAAAAAAACATTAGGATGACATGTTATGTAACATTAACAGTTATGTTCTTATAAACATAATATAGTGTCACTAAAGCTTTGAAAGGAAATGTATTTACCAAACTTAAAGGGATAGTTCAACATTTTGGCAAATTGGCCCATTGCCATAATCGCTATAGTCATAGCAGTAGGTTTGTTACCTTTAATTGTCGGTGTAAGCTATTTTTAGAACGGCGGAGCAGAGACGTGAGCTGCTCAGAGCTATGGAGGCTAAGGGAATTTCTTGGTTTCCCTCATCAAACTCATCAAATACACAACCCAACAACTCAAAAACGCTGTTGTGGACACGTTGTGAGCTGCACAACCACCACGCTATGAGATAATAACAGAACGTTACGAGACAGAGCTGTTTTAGAGGTAAATTCATGCAAAACAGCTGATGCGAGTTGCGTTCAGGGACAGTTTTCAGCAAGCAGACTCTATATTTACCTTGTATTTACCTGGGCCAATTTGCCAAAATGTTGAACTATCCCTTTAATATTTCATAAAGTGTGGTAAAATATCAGAAAATAAGAAAACATCTTCATCACAAGTTTCTAAAGTTTTCATCTTCCAAGGTAAATATATCCAATTTAAAGACACATGGTGGGTAACCATGAGATTTAGATCCATAACTTATGCCGTCATGAAAAACAACACCTGATGCACGAAACATGCTCAAACTGTGATAAAACTACAGTTTTTGACTGTACAATCGTTCATGGTAGATTCTCAGCCTACCTGACCAGAACCTGGGGTGAAAGGAAACTAATTTAAAATCAAAACATGGTTGACAACACGCAGAATTACTTCCATTACATTTCATGCTACATATTTAGGTCAATGACCACAAGGAGTCAGGAAGGAAGCGAAACTAATTGCAGGAGACTTGAACCCTAAAAGCTGTGACTAAATGAAGTTCTTGTAGTTTATGCTGTAGCAGCCATTTTTGCGGATTAAAAAAGATAGACTATTTCAAATTGGGATTAATGGTTATTCTACCAAATGTCATTAAAGCATTTTGCGGAAAGGTCCAGGGTTGAGCTGTTTTATCCACACTTATGAGGGCGTATTATTTTTAGCATCCCAGTGGGTCTTGGCTCAAACAGATTATAGTGAGCTCCATTGTACTGCTTTTGGGAGTCGGTTATAGCGCTGTGTATTGTTCTAGGGCAAGCGGTCTGCTGTGTAAGGGAAGCTTGTGGGTCAGTGAGAAGCGTGTGAACACTTCAATGACCTCGTCACGCCTGGGACAACACAATCACTTGAATGCTTTCTGTAAATATTCCAGGAAATGGGGGTTTTATTTCTTCGTCACCTGGAAACCAGTGAATCTTTAATGGTGACCTCTTGCTGCACTAATAAATGTAAACACAACTCCAACCCATGAGGCCATCGAGGGTTTTTTTTTTTTTTTTTTTTTTGAAACCAAGCAACCTCTCCTTCTCTTTCTGCTACTGGTTTAATTACAACAATGTCACGCACTGACATCCTGGTTTAAAAGGAATTACATTGCATTAAGGGAGTAAGGATACAATTTCATGAGGTCACTTGTTCTCACTTTACATGTGCACACTCAAGACTCATCTGCATTAGCACACAAACAAACACAGTCATACATGGACAGAGCAGGGGGTGCAGGTAGTTTATGATGCACTTTGACGATAGACATGAAGGAGAGGCAGAGAGGGGAAAGTTTTTCTTCAGGAACTGAGACAAGACACCAAATTACATCTTATTAAAGGGATAGTTCAACATTTTGACAAATTGGCCCATTGCCATAATCGCTAAAGTCATAGCAGTAGGTTTGTTACCTTTAATTGTCGGTGCAAGCTATTTTTAGAACGGCGGAGCAGAGCCATGAGCTGCTCAGAGCTACGCTATGGAGGCTATGGGAATTTCTTGGTTTCCCTCATCAAACTCATCAAATACACAATCCAACAACTCAAAAACTCTGTCTTGGACACGTCATGAGCTGCACAACCACCACGCTATGAGATAATAACAGAACGTTACAAGACGGAGCTGTTTCAGAGGTAAATTCGTGCAAAACTGCTGATGCGCGTTGCGTTCAGTGACAGTTTTTCAGCAAGCAGACTCAAGCAGATTTACCTGGAAAATGGCTCAGTTTTGTAAGGTTCCATTATTATCTCATAGCGTGGTGGTTGTGCAGGTCACAGATTGTCAATGAAAGTGTTTTGGAGTTTTGGGATTTTATATTTGATGAGTTTGACGAGGAAAACCAAGGAATTCCTTTAGCCTCCACAGCGTAGCGCAGAGCAGCTCACGGCTCTGCTCCGCCATTTTAAAAATAGCTTACTTCGACGAACCTCCTGCTATGACTATAGCGATTATGGCAATGGGCCAATTTGCCAAAATGTTGAACTATCTCTTTAAATGTAGGTGGTAATCAGTCATAGTGATTCATTATCATACTAGGTTGAATTAAGTCAAGATGAAGGTAAGAAAAGGACAAAAGCATAATTGAACACAGTCTGTGTTAGTAAGAACTTGTGGAATAACTTCTATGGGCCCATTAATCCCAGTGATCAGCCCCACAGAGCACCAGGGGACACCGCCGTTTCATCTCTGCTGCTTTCTTCATTCTGTCTGTTTTTTTTTTTGTTTTTTTTAGCGCTCTCTCTAAGAGCCGTCACTGACAGTTGTTCTTAATGGAGAGAAGACTTAGCGCCCTAATCTTCCCAGCACAGAGGGGTCCATCCACTCAGCTGTGCCTTGGCATCTGCGACTGGGCTTTCTTTCCCTGACCCTTGGAACGGAGCCTGGGTGGGAACGACAAGGCTCCCGTCAGGAAGGAGATATGACTGGCAGCAGACGGCCAACTCCTTGTAAAGTGAGCATACTGCATTAGTGTGTTTACCTTGCATTCATCGTGCACTAATGTATCTAGGTGTCTCCAAGTCTGCTAATGTTTTCCCTATTAAATTACATTCTGAGTGCTACAAACGCTTAGATCTATGTGTGCTCTGATTTCTCAAAACTGTGTTTATTGTTCGGGGAAAAAACCCCCATTAGACCTCATTACCGTTTGTTACTGCCAAGAACAAGATCCCACTATCATATGAATGAATAGAAAATGGGTTTGTTTGTTTCCAAATTATTAATGGGCTCACTTTGCATTCTGAAAAATGTGCATTCTGCTGCTTGTTTTTTAAAGGGATAGTTCAACATTTTGGCAAATTGGCCCATTGCCATAATCGCTATAGTCATAGCAGTAGGTTCGTTACCTTTAACTGTCGGTGTAAGCTATTTTTAGTACGGCGGAGCAGAGTAGCAGGCTGCTCAGTGCTACGCTATGGAGGCTATGGGAATTTCTTGGTTTCCCTCATTAAACTCATCAAATTGTTGGGTTGTGTATTCGATGAGTTTGATGGTGGAAACCAAGAAATTCCGTTAGCCTCCACAGCATAGCCCTGAGCAGCTCACGGCTCTGCTCTGCCGTACTAAAAATAGCTTACACCGACAATTAAAGGTAACGAACCTACTGCTATGACTATAGCGATTATGGCAATGGGCCAATTTGCCAAAATGTTGAACTATCCCTTTAAGGTCAAATACAAGAAACTACATCACAAACATAATCACAGACATAATAAATGAACAATTTGATTCATATTATGCAGCGTTGTGAGCTGTGCCTTTAAGTATGGGGTTTAGATATCCTGTGTGAGGTAGATCAACTCATATCACTTACACAGTGAAAAAAGAAATCAGAATTGTGTCAGTGGATGGAGTCTTTGAATTCAACTTGTCCATCATCCATAATTCAAATAACACACAGCACAGGATAATAACATTGTATTTAATACATCTACTTTATTATTCTCTGGAGGAACAGTGAGGACACTTTGAAGTCCTCATCCCTCCACAATTCCAACTTGTCCCCATTCAGTTTCAGTGCCATTTCAATGTTTCTGGCTACTGATTTTAGCAAAATTAGTCTAAACAGAAATGTAGAGAAACAGAAAATGTCACATTAGGTGAGACTTCTGGTAACAGTGTCTGTGTGTTAATGTAACACACAAGCAGTGAATGTTTCCACATCCCAGTTAAACCATGGGTGTCTTAATAAGTTGTTCCATTATTCAGTGTCTCTGGGGCGGTTTCATGACCACTTGTTGAAGCCTAAATGCGGTTGATTGATGTAATCAGTAATCAACTAATGCTCACAAGGACCTAAACTGATAAAATTCTGGTTAGATATTTTTTTCCCCAAATATAGTTTGGGCCTTGTGAACGCAACATCTCTAGAACAGACAGAAATCAAAGCAAGCAAACGACTAAAAACGTTGCCATCCCAAGGGCAAATGCTGGCAGCATTGTGAAAATACTGTACCATAACAAAAGACAAACTTGTCTAAATCTACTGTAAAATCTACTTTTCTCAATTGCATTAAGATGAAGTTACATATCAGATTTTTTCAACATCTGATCTTCTACTTGACAGTAATTGTGGAAACAGAAACACAAGCTTTATTATATCTTTGAAACTGATTTTTCTGCACGACAGATTTGCTGTAAATTAGCTGTAACAACATTAAAGTCAAAGGTGATCAGGTGGATGGAAGTCCATTAAAGCACGCTTCGGGGGCCGGCGTGCTACTTTGTTTGGCGGTTTCAGTGGATCGCTTGAAGGTTGCCGTGTGATGAATGACAGAATCACATAATCTTTAAAAATGGTTTTAAAATAGAGCCTGTACGTGGTTAAACCCGTGGCTGCTATCTCATCCATCATTGCTCTTGGAGGACTCATGGGGGGGGGGTCTGTCCATCATTACGGTCTTAATGTCCTGTCTTTGTGTCCTAACGGATCAGAACGTGACTTAAAAAGGGGTTGAGGGTGAGAGAAATGAAGGTTACCTTTGATGTGAGTAATGGACTGTCACGCTCTAAATGAGGTCACTACCGTACAACGTTGTCCTGTTCATTATAATGAATACATGCATGATCTGTGTACAAGTTCTGACTCAAACCCTGAGGCCGTGATGAATGAGTCCTTGGCTAAACCCTGCTGTGTGTCTGTAGGGAACAGGCTCCTGTGGTCTAAATCACATGAGAGCTGCGGTTCGGATGGTCGTCGTGGATACAACGGCCATCGGAAAACCACGGAAAAGGCTGCGCTGCCAAGAGGGGAATCCCCATTCGTCACGCAGTGGTTAATATCACGTCTCATCTGCTCAAGAGGAAGCGGTTCCTCCTTTTCTCTGCCGTTCCAGGTCGCCCCGGCCCGCTACCTCGACTTTTCACCCTGAAGACAAATGAAGACAGATGCAGACTCATCGTTGCACACACCCCTTGAGTCTCGCCACACTTCCACTGACCTTTCCAGACCCTTCTTCTTCCCAAACTTTCTTTGTCTACCTCTTGGGGGTGTCCTTGAAATTCAAACTGCATTCATTATTTCACCCCAAAATGCCACAGGATTCTGCAAGATCAACGAAACGTCACGCCGCCCCTGGGAAACGACTCGCTTCTTTTCCGAGGCAAAAGGGGAGGCACGGAGGACATCGCGCCGACATTTAGAAACATGCGCTTGTGCAGAATTGGAATTAAAAGCACACTCGTTGTACAGGCTAATCGTACAGGCCCTGTGATTTTATCCGGGTGTAATCCTGCCTCCGTTCAAAGGAGAAGAAAGCCAGAAAGATGGGGCGTGACATTGGTAAAGAAAGTCAGCAAGATGAGAGTGGAAACGGAAATACAGACACGAGATGGACTTCTTACTAACTGGCCTTGGGGGCGCAGGTCCGAGGGTCAATGGTGGCAAGTGACCAGAAAATAACACCAAAAAAAAGTACAAAGATATGCTAAAGTATCACAAAAATGGCCACAGAAAAACATTAAGATAATGTGTTCAGTTTCATTCAGTCAGTACGTCTTGTTTTCCTGGAGTCTGTTGTTTTATAACCCTTCACAAAAAAAAACTTTTATTTAGAAGGTATTAGCTCTTGGGGCTTGTAACACTGTAGCTTTAACTATTAATTAATGTTGACAGTGGCCTATTTATGTATGCTGCTACAGGCTGCAAACAATTACTGTATTTACTATTTTGTACTTCACTATAAAAATAAATTATGCACAGTACATTGATGTCCAGGGAAATTACCACCAAGACCCAAAGCAACACAAACCGATTCTCCCCACATAGAGGACATTAGATCCAAAGCTTTTTGGTAACACTATAAACTCACAAATCCAGTCAAATCCAGCCAATCCAGCGGATGACTCCCTGGTGACGCCACCCGCTGGGAGTGAGATCTCACTGTAACCTTGCCTGGCGGGGTTATGAATGAAAATTAACCAAGAATCAGAGCCAGAGTGACCTCTGATCCGATTAGTATCTCTAAATCCGGTTATGCATCCTCCCCTATGTTCATGCGCCATTCATATACTTCATCCTATTCAAACTCTCTCACCTCCCATCAGCTGTGTAACATACTATTTCACAGGCGGGCGTCACGTGTGCTGATCCATCTCTGCGCACTGAAAAGAACCAGGAAACAAAAGCCCGAAGATCCGCTCATGCGAAAACACCCCTGTCTTGATTATGTGATGCTGCTGCAGCCGTGCACTTTCTCTCCCTTTCTTGGTTTTCATCACACTTCATCTTCCCACTATCTAGAGTCTAATTACTGACGACCCTCACGAATACCGTGGCCTTGGATTTAAGAGGCAGAGAGGAGACTGGAAGATTGAATTTAATCCAGCCACGCAGGGAAAAGGTGACCTTTCCTGCAAGTTAGTTTCATTTTTGTTGGTTAGTGATGCAACTGGATTAGAGAATCATCGCAGGGGATGAATAAAGTTATCTATGAAATGTTAAAGCTAAAACCTTGTACGCCCATGAAGTCGTCTCATCGGTCATTAATTCATTTATTCAACGTTGGACCTTAAAAAAATCACATGGGCTAATCATCTACCTTGTCCCTGCAGGACGTTAAAAGAAGCAGATCAAATCAAGGGAACTGTGCGCCCACAGGGAACCACCATCTGTCACCCTCGCTCTCTTGCACCTGCTTAGGAGGTGTCACACCCCCTCTAAGCTGACCTTCTGCTTGATGTCATACTAAAAGAGCAGGCGGCGTGCTGGGCCAACCTACGAGCTAGCTGTCTGCCTGTACTTGGCATATGCTATATGTCTGTCTCCTCCTTTAACTTAGTTAATGACACTGGAGTCCAGAATATGGTTTATAGAATAACACACACACACACAAACATACACACAAGCGTTTTCTTTCCATCTACACACACGCACAAGGGCATGTTATCTTCAGACGTGTGGCACACAGACATGTTATCTCTAAGACGTGCTACTGTCAGGATCTCCATAGTGACAAACAACTCTACTGATGTTGTTTAGCTCCATGTAAGTCGGGCCACTCACAGCAATCACAGCTGCACTCCTCCGTCAAACCTATCGAGACTTGGAAAGATCCGCTGGGACATTCTTCTCACAAAACGTCAAGTACTTAAGACTTCATGATAATTCGGGTGTCCTGTGTGTGAGAAGACTGACACCGTAATTGCTTTAAGGGGTTTGTGTTTTCTGTGCAGCAGCAGAAAAATAACTAACAGGAGAAAGAGACGAAATAAGAAGTAAATTATTTGAGTAAAATTATTTTGTGACTAAAACTTGTTGTTGTCACATGTTCACTTTTTACTTTATATTAGTCTGGAAAAAAAGGCCAGTGAGCCTTGAATCTGCAAGTCTCTCACAATGCTGAAACTTTAAAGGGATAGTAGCATTTTTTTAAAAGTGGGGTTGTATGATCTACAAATAGCCCCTAAGTACTTTAATTGCAGTAGAAGACTCTCTGCACTCCTCCCGTTAGCAACGCCAGCCCATAATAGCCCTGCCCAGAGATTTACAACATACATTGTTGTGAATGGACCCAAAGAAACGTCCTATTTTCACGGTCTAAAAGAGGTTTTACCTGAAAAAAACATACACAGTTCCATTGTTCGCTATAATATATTTTTTTCCAGCCCTTCAAAGTGCAGGAAAAACACTGTTTTTATTTGGACCTAACCAACTGCTGATCGGCGGGCGCTAACCCTGGGCGGAGGGATAGGGATAGAGTTGGTTAGGTCCAAATAAAACTGTGTTTTTCCTGCACTTTGAAGGGCTGGAAAAAAATATATTATAGCCAACAATGGAACTGTGTATTTTTTTTCACGTAAAACCTCTTTGGGTCCATTCACAACAATGTATATTGTAAATCTCTGGGCAGGGCTATTATGGGCTGGAGTTGCTAACGGGAGGAGTGTAGAGAGTCTTCTACTGCAATTGAAGTACTTAGGGCCTATTTGTAGATCATACAACCCCACTTTTAAAAAATGCTACTATCCCTTTAAGTCATAATTTTTTCCCAGGTAGAGATCCTGAACTGTTTTTGAAGACCTGGTCGGCCATATTAGTGGCAAGAGCAACCAGTCATGTTCATGATGAGCTAGATAAAAATCTGGTGCAAAGTAATTTAACCTCAGCACATTGGCAGTACCCCTTACAATGGTTTTGTGAGGTCAACAGCTTGTCCTCACTTAGTTAAAACACTGAAATTATTGAAATTTAACTAGATTTATAGCTGGCTGATATTAGGAAAGCAGCTGTCTCTAGTACTCCTGCAATTATGCGTAAATACTCATCGGACTCATGCGCTATGTGTGCACAGGCTTACTGTATGCCCACAGCTAACTACATGTAGCCAACCTGATTTATTATCAGCTTAATCAGAAATTCCATCAGAGCCCAATGAAACATAATGAGTGGAAATTGCACTGTGAAATGATGATTACAGTGAAAGTGTAATCACCGCTGTACCTCATGGAAATGATGGATCAAATCTAACACACTTTATGCCTCAGCACTAGGCTGACACACAACAGGGTTTCTATTACTGGTAAGTGTCATGAGAGAGATTCATGAGTACCGTTTCTATTGTATTTGTGTGAGTCAAGAAGTTGGAAACAGTATGAAAAGGTCAGTTGTGAGAGAAAACTATGCTGCAGGTAGGTTCTGCCACTACTGATACTGTATTAAGCCCTTTTCCCTAGCATGGCACTGGCTCAACTAGGCTGTAGTCACCTTCCCTTGGTTTCCCCTTGTGCAAAAGCTGTAGGTACCTGGTGCCTGGTAATTCTTTGAATTACCAAGATGATACCATGAAATCATATGGAAAAAAACAGCAGACAGCAGAAAATCATCACTTCTGTGTAAACAGAACGGACAATCTGAGCAAATCCACCATCACTGTCACCTGTACTTTTCATGGCAACATGCCATGGTCAGTTGAGCAGGAGTAGAGGAGCTTCTCTGATTGGGCTCCTCTGTGTAACCTCCATTGTGCATGTGTGTCATGTATTGTGTTGTTGCTATAGTAATGACAGTGTTTCAGGGGGTACTATATGTGCAGGTGAAAAATAAGCACAAAAAGCCAGTACAGGGGTAGACAATAAGGGCTTTTGAAGATCACTGGCCCCGCCATTCGAACCACTGGCCCAGGACAACAGGTATCGATCCCCATATTAACGAAAAACAACATATCCAAGCCAATTCCTGCGGTCTCGAGGCTGGAACTTTCTTATATACTGATAACAATAGTAGTAAATTTCCACGATTCTTGATACTTATTCAATATATTTATTTAGAAGGACAAAAAAGTGCTTCTAAATTCATCAGGCTACTTTATTTAAAGGGATAGTTCATGCGTTTGGATACAAAGGGACATTACCAGCAGTATGGAGGTATTTGGATGTTTTTTTAGTGTGTCTTTTTGACGGTAAGAAAGTTGGTGTCCATTGACAACCATTATGGACAAATACTGCTGTGTGGACCCCCCATAACTTGGAGGAACGGGGGACTGTGAAACTTCTCACAGCTCTTAGTCGACATGAGGGTGAGGAGATAATTTGAAATTTTAATTTTGGGTGAACTATCCCCTTAATAAATGAATAACTGTTTCACATTAGACTTACACAGTATTTAGCCTCCACTGTGGTTTAACAATGAGTTAAAATGGTAAATATGCCTCAACACAAACATGACGTTATGTAGTCATTAGGTAGCCTACTTTTATCCTCCAAGTAGTTCAGTGATATAACTGGTGTTCTCATTCATTCACGTTTAGGCTGTTTCCACAGATTGGTGTAAAACCGACTCATTATTTAATTTAAGCTCAGTTTTGCGTTTACACACAATTTTTTTGGGTTGTTATATGGTCTAAATCAGGATTATTTGAAAGAACCACCTTGTCTTCTACAGCTGTGGTTCTCAACGTGTGTGACGTTCAGAGAACCCCGGTCCCGACAGGGGTCCTTGAGAGATCTGAGGAGGGGGGATGTTTCATGGTTAGGAAAAATTTTATCGGTTCACGATCTTTATCAGAAGTTTTTTTTTTTTGAATTTTACTGCAGCTGGAGGTGGTGCTGACGGGCCAGGGCACAGCGCTGGATGTTTTAGAAATTTTGTCTCTGTTTTCTTAGCAAAATTACCGAGACGATTTGACAGTTATCATTTCAAACCACGGGGATTTAATGTGAAATTAGTTTTTATTTTTGTTTTTTTTTTCAAAATTTTCACTGGCCCCACTTTTTGGCCCTAAGTACGTCCGGGATTTTTTTTTTAGAGTGGAGCTGAGTTTGGTTTTGCAAATTTAAAACTTCAGCTGTCCCAGTTAAAATTCAGAAATAGCACCGATACTTCTGCATCATGACAAGACTGTTGTTTCATTCTTATTTTGAAACCATTTTTAGAGAAAGGAAGGAACCCCCACATTTTTTGGATCAAATTTTACTTTTTTATTTTTTACTTTCTGAATGAATTTTAACCACGGTTCTTCCTCCACAGAAATGTTTAAAGTTTTTGGAGAAATTGGACCACTCTCCGTCAGCCAATCCTGTAACAGATTTCCTTCAGCAGATTTAAAGTAAAAAAAGTACTGGATCAGGAAGCAAACTGAGAGAATATCCAAAGCACTTCACCACTAAGGAGTGTGAATATCTGCCTAATTGATGTGTTTCTAAGAGTGTGTTTATGTGGACATCAGTGCAATCAACTTTCACTCAGTGAGTGATCAAACGATGATAGATGTCGTCAAGGTGTGGAGAACAATTGCTCCAAAGTTACTGAGAAACAAATGACAAGTTGTTGTTTATTCTAAAAGCAACAGTGCTGTTGGAACAAGTGTTTGGCACAGTTTCTCTCCAAGAATGGAAGCAGTATTAAAGTCCTACAAGTGCCTCCTCACACAAAACACATACACACACACTGAGCTGTAGCAGAGATAAATACATCCTAGCGACTCGTGGTAGCAGTCTGGCCCAAAGCTGCTCCATTCATCATCACCTGCGACTATATATCCGGGGCACGGGAGAGAAGACAGTATGAAAGCAAAGAAGCTGGAGTGAGAGATTACCAAGAGAGATCACTGGAGAGGAGGATTGATCGATCAGTAGATTGAGAAGAGGCAGACAGAGAGGGAGGGTTAAGTGTGTGGACAGAGGCTGGTTTGAGGGAAGTGAATAGCAGTGTTGACAGATTAGATGGGAAATGTGCAGGGAGTGGAGGAGAGGAGGTCAGGAACAATCAGCTACCTTTCTCTACATCCCACTTCAACTCACTCCTGTGAAATGCAAGAGGATGTGACCTATTTAAAAGACACAGGTACACGCACGTAAACACACACACGCTTGCACAGGTCGGCAATGAGGCATGATGGGAAAGGGATTTTTCATCTCAGACTGGGTCGTCCCCACACAGTCCCTGAAGGATACACGCGATGTGTTTTATTAGCTCGGCAGACGCCTCTCTGCCCGTGGAGGTAACGTAGGGACTCCGACCAGGTGCACGCTCTACATCTATAAATGGAGTCTATGTGATGAATGGGTGCTGATGCCAGGATAATAGTGAAGCAACGTAGTCATCAATAACAATAAAATAGCATCCTATAAGCAGTAGTAGGTCAGTAGTAAGAAATGGGAGGAACACTATGGGGTCTGTAATTTCATAACAATATTTCCCAGAGGGTTTCCACGAATGAAAAAAATGAAATGTGGTTTTAATTAAACTTATGTGTGCACTCCTGGTATTTAAGTAATTTTAATAAGTTTGCAATTAGTTGCTTTGAGTTTGATTTCAAGGCTGATTTCTTTGGATAATAGGATCAATGTAAACCCAAGTAAATACAAGATTATAATTGGAGACATTGTTTCTGCTCATGATATTGCCTAGAGTTTTTAATTAATTAAAATGTATTGATTTGCACTGCCCATTCTTCACTAACTAAATATAACTATTATAACTAAATTCTGTGAGAAACCTTTTGGTTATCAGTGAAACTGAAAAAAACAAACAAAAATGAAATTGGTGTTCAGATAATGCATCATTTTAGATGGAGAGAAAGGGTTTTAAAACCTGTGTAATTGTGCGTTGTCATCGCTGTAGACAATGTTTGCTTAATACCCAAATTGAAATACTATTTAGTGCATATGCAAGAAAACAATTTAATTGAACTATAACACACTAAACAACAGGATGTTGAGGCCTGCTATGTAATTAACATCACACAAGTGTTCATGATAATGTGGTTATTAAATATAATTGCATGTGTGCATCTTATACAGTTGTCATGTTCTCACCTGGATTTCTCTGGTCCCTGTAAACATTTCCTTTAAGCCACTGAACACCAGTCGAACAAGGTAATGGGATGCATCCCATACATGCTCCTGGGGAAAAAAAAACACACACACACAATTATTCTGGTCTGTTCCCTCAAACGTGCTTTTTTATTGCTCCACTGTATTTCTAAATGAACACAATTTAATATGACATTTAGTATAGTTTTTTTTTTTTTTTACTTTGTTATCAAATGGACTGAATGTACTTTACTCTGGCATCCATTCCTCTGTAATCAGTCACAATTACACTTTTCCCCAATTCCCTGTTTAAACAATTAGAGACATTATGCAGATGTCATTTAGCACAATGGTCTGCCTGTGAGATGTTAGATACACTGGCAGCAGGATCATGCTGATTCCATCTATACAGACAATGAGATTATCGTCAGGAACTATATAGCTATTTGACAGACAATAAGCACTACAGTGAAGATTAAATGCCTCCATTTTCCTGCCATGGTATCGTCTGACAGAATGGGTGTGCCCATCAACGGACCAATTATGTGCAATGCAGTGCAATGGTTTTGAACTAAAAATAGCTCCAGAGTGGCTGTGCAGAGGATATCAAATATTATGCCTATTGTTGTATTACACTCATGGCCTCCCTGATTTAACCGTGCAATATTTTATTTCACTGCAACAAGATAATATGTAAATAAACCTGACTAAAATAAGTATTAAAAGCTTCTGCTCATGGTCTGTGCAGCAGCAGGGACTCTTCACGTCAAGGTCAAACTCACTAGAATCCCTTTGAGTGCATCGTCCAAATGCCTTCATGCAGATGCAGAGGACAATGGAAAAGGAGGACAGATCCCGCTAGAGAGGACCTTGCACTTCATTACAAGAGCATTTGGGCTGGATACAGTATGTATAGCTTGAGAGGAAGGCGTAACAAAAGCCCCATATAGAGGAGAGCCTGTGCTAAGAGGCCAGTCTGTCATGCCACACTGATACAATGCTAAAAATAAAATGGTACACTGTGTGAGGGAATCCCCTCAGCCACCCCACCCCCCACCCCCCACCACCACCACAGTACCTTGGGGAACTCATCAATCTCCTTCAGTCTCTTCTCTATCTGGAGGCGCCCTCCATAGCGAGTGACCCCGTACACCACGGTCATCACCGTCTGTTTGACCACCTTCCTGCTGATGAAGCCCTCCAGGACCTGCGCCATCTTCAAGCCGGACGCCGCATCCCGGGCTCGAAACTCCTCCACCTGGAACGAACACGTGGATGTGTTGCAGGTGCAAAGACACATAAAAAAAATCCACATTATAACATACGGTACAGTACATGCAAATCGGGAGCAGATCATCTCAGTAGAAGTATTTTCACTTGGGCTGTAACATATTTATTTATTTTCTTAATTAACCAATTAATTGTTTGTCTGTATGAATGCTGAATGTTAGTCAGGAAAATGCTTGTCACCGTTTCTTAAAAGCCAAATCGATACCAACGAGTTTTGTTTGAAATTAATTCAATATAGCAGCTGTTCATTAGTTGTTGCCTTTCAGCTAATGGATTAATCATTTCATTTCATTTATTGGATCTTCATTAGCACCAGCACATTAGCATAGCTATCAACTAATCAACTAATCATTAAGAGATTTAGTCTTTACATAATCTCTAATACAATTTTTACTACCTGTGTGTTTTTCATTGCTTATCATTGCAAGTAAATAAGATTTATTTTCCCAGGTATTTCACAACCCACTAGACTAGGCTCCCTGACAACTCCACAATACGACCGTGCTGGGAAGATTTAAACTTACTACCAATTTCTCTTGTACTAAAATGTCAGAACATCACAATTAACTTCAAATTATTTTCCCGTAGATAGAAGCATGTTCAAATCAAGCTGGTCCCGCTGATAGCACTGCATGCACATGTGCTCATTGAGCCTTTGGACACTCGCTGGACGCTGCAGGATGCAAGACCTAGCGAGAAACTGTCTGTTTGACTGTCACTGTGGGATCTAGTGAGTCATCTCGCTGTGAACAGCTGAGCAACTGAAATGGACCCTGCCACTGAGAACAACTGCGATTCAATTATCTTGTGCACCTTTCAAGTAAATGCATTTCAAAGAGGAGGAACAAAACCAAAAAAACACAGCCCACCTGCTGTGCTACTCCGCTGTACACGTCCTGGGGCACATCACAAGGCATGAGGTTGACTGACGTGGCACCAATAACATCTCTGCCTAGAGCGGCGTAGTGCTGGAGACCATTACAGGAGCCGTCCTGCAGGAGAGGTGGAGGGAAGAGGAGGAAAGATTAAAGCAGTGATGTGGAGGAGGTGAAACAGAGACAGAGGAGGAATTACAGGGATCAGCATGGAATGAGAGAGGGCAGCACAGGGAGAAGGGTTAAAGGAGAACAAAACAAAGAACAGATATAAAAGAACAAAAAAGAAAGACAAAACAGTATTAAAGGGATAGTTCACCCAAAATTCAAATTTCACTCATTATCTACTCACCCTCATGTCGACTAAGAGCTGTGAGAATTTTCAGAGTCCTCCGTTCCTTCTCTGAGTTACGGGGGGTCCGCGCAGCAGTATTTGTCCATATAATGGTTGTCAATGGACACCAGGTTTCTTCGTCCAAAAAGACACACCAAAAAACATCCAAATACCTCCATACTGCTCGTCTGTAACGTCCCTCTTGTATTGAAGCCCTGACATGAGAAATTGTTCCGAAAAAAATTAAATAAGTCTATATTTTAAGCTTGTTTGTAGCGGAAGCTCCCAGTGTCTTGGTTCACTGCTCTCCCTGTGTCAGTGCAATGCTCACGTGATTTGTACTGACTGGCGGAACAATTTCTCATGTCGGGGCTTCAACATTACAGACGAGCAGTATGGAGGTATTTGGATGTTTTTTGGTGTGTCTTTTTGGACAAAGAAACCTGGTGTCCATTGACAACCATTATATGGACAAATACTGCTGCGCGGACCCCCCGTAACTCAGAGAAGGAACGGAGGACTCTGAAAATTCTCACAGCTCTTAGTCGACATGAGGGTGAGTAGATAATGATTGAAATTTGAATTTTGGGTGAACCATCCCTTTAAAGGAGAAGGGGTGACATGAATCACATGAGCACTGGCTCGATAGATGAGAAAAAAAAAATCATTGAGAAGTTGAAGTTGTTAGTTGCAGTTCATAACAACACATCACCATGTCTCACAGCCTGAAGCAAAAGAGTGCATTTTGCAGTCATTTCTAACACTAACACCATCTGTGAGCATCATTTAATTCCTAGATTGGTTTTGGCGCCAGACAAAGGAAAGATGCAACGGGTTTGTGCACAATTACCTGAAAGATTGGTCTATTCATTCATTTATTCTATTTTTTCCTGTACTGTGAATATAATGCTTTCTGCTGCCGACCACACTGAGCAGGTTAAATGAGATAAGCTGCACGATGTGGCCATTATCCAAGTAACTGTAATTGCATTGAAAAGCCTAATACAAACTGACCACGTTTGACTATTTGGATTCTGTCCTTCTCCTTATCTGCGTATCAACCAGAGGCAGCGCACATTCATTCACATCAATTTGATGAACATGTGACAGGTTTTCATCCACAGACGCCGCGCAGGTTGAGGTTCAAAGGAGGTGGGGGAGGAGGTGCTAAATTATTTTTGCCTGATTGATTTAACTGATTTCTGTCAAACTACTGCTGTGTGCTTTCACATTGTGGTATAGCTGAAAAGCACAGAGTCAAGAAAGTGATTGTCACTTGCATTCTTTCCTCTTTTTTTAAACTGGTGCATTATAATAGGATTTGCCATGACAATGACTAATAATTTATTGGTATAATTAGCATAGAAATCACTTTATGAAATGCAAATTACTAAAAGTAACAGGCGGCATTTCCTGTGCTGAATACACATAGGGTTATTGACAAGGCCCTGAGCTGCAGACCATGTTGCATTAGTTAACAAAAACAGCCTGAGCTTACTGTATGTTTGAAGGAGTAAATCATTGGAGTCCCAGTGTTGCAAAACAACATTCTTAAGGATTTGTTTGTGTTAAAAGAATGGGACTTAAATGTCAGGTCCCAGCTCAGGATGGCTCAAGCTGTGGCCTGATGAGTAAGAATATTTAGGACTACAGGTTTATAACAGATGACATAAAATGTTGATGTAAACTCTAAACCAGCACCGGCCTCTAAAACAAGACTAAACAAGACTGGTCGACGGTATTGTCAAATGAATCCTAATAAAAGAATAATGACTTTATCTTCACATTCTTTGCCTTTTCAATATCCTAATTACTTTGCATCTCTATAAACACTAGGTAACAGTTTAACATGTTTAATGGTACCTGATGAACAGGAAAGTGGGAGATGAACTGTGCTGGATTGGGAGATCTCACAGCATTGGCGACCTCCATGCAGCAGGCCAGCGCCTGCCAAGGCTCGTCTGCATTCATCCACCACTTTTTACCCTGAGAAGGCCAAACGCAAGTACAGGGCACATTACACTGTGGACATATACATACACATGGATGGAAAAGGACTTTTACATTTTACTTTGAGTTTTGACGGATATTCATATTCTTTAGATCAGGCTTTAATCTGCAAGCTCCAAAAATTAAAAACATGGCAGGGCTCTGTAAATCTCTGAAGGGCCTACAAAGAAGTGCCATGTGTGACTATGAATGTAAGATATCAAAGATTAAGAAAGATTGACTGACGTCTAGAGGGTTGTCAGCAGAGTCCAAGATGTCGTCCATGATGGAGTTGGCGTACTCCAGCCGCCCCTGCAGTGAACTCCTCTTCTTGGTTCCTGTCAGATTGACAAGGTGGATCTTCAGCCAGTCCAGGCCCTTGGGACCGAGGGGCTTCCCCTCGGCAAACACGAGGATGGCCCGGGTCACGTCGCTTCCCAGGTGATTGAAGTATGGGGGGCAGGGGTAGGTACGTCCCCTGAAGTCCATGTTGTGAGGGAACCAGAAGATCTCGTCCCGCATGTGATTGGCGATGGAGAGTTTATAGAGCGCGTCCATACGCAGGCTGTGCATCTCACTGCATTTCTTTTTGGCGTTAATCACCTCTCGTTTCATGTGGGCCTTCTCAGAGGCGGTGTAAGTGGGGTCTTGGGGATTGAAGTGGGGTATTTTGGGGGCCTCTGACAGGGGAGGAGGGATGTCTAGCTTATCACTACCCCGATCATTGAAGATGGAAATAATAGTATCCAACAAGGGTTTGTTGATACTCCAGGCGCAGTAGCCGAGCTGGTTGAGAGAGTCCAGGACTGCGTGGAGGTTCTGGCATTTCTCCAGCAACACCTCGTGCTGGGTGGCCCCATCCACGGTGCGCATCAGCTTGGTCGGCGTCAGCAGATAGGCTCCAAACCTGACCGAAGTCCAGGGCACAGGAGGGCAAACCATCGGCATCACATAGGAGTCAAAGGTCAGCTTGGTCTCTGTGGCTTCCTGCTGCATCTGAGTGAGGATGGGGTGGGGCTTGATGAAGCCGATCTGGTGGGTTAAACATCAGGAGAAATCCATTTAGAAACCTCATATGAACAGACACAAGAAGAAAAAAAAAGACAATTGCTCGAGTCTTGGGCATCTGTTTCAATTCTAATTGACAAGAAGAACAATATCTGCACTGCAAACAACCAGGCTTAAAGGGATAGTTCACCCAAAATTCAATTTTCCTCCGTTCCTTCTCTGAGTTAGGGGAGGGTCCACGCAGCAGTATTGGTCCATATAATGGTTGTCAATGGACACCAGGTTTCTTTATCCAAAAAGACACACCAAAAAACATTCAAATACCTCCATGCTGCTCGTCTGTAATGTCCCTCTGGTATTGAAGCCCTGACATGAGAAATTGTTCTGCCGGTCAGTACAAATCGCGTGAGAATTTCACTGACACAGGGAGAGCAGTGAACCGAGACACTGGGAGCTTCCGCTACAAACAAGCTTAAAATATAGACTTATTTAAATTTTCTTGGAACAATTTCTCATGTCGGGGCTTCAATACAAGAGGGACATTACAGACGAGCAGCATGGAGGTATTTGGATGTTTTTTTGGTGTGTCTTTTTGGACAAAGAAACCTGGTGTCTATTGACAACCATTATATGGACAAATCCTGCTGCGAAGACCCCTCCCGTAACTCAGAGAAGGAACGGAGGACTCTGACAGCTCTTAGTCGACATGAGGGTGAGTAGATAATGAGTGAAATTTGAATTTTGGGTGAACTATCCCTTTAACAGTGTTATCATTCATCAGTAAACATAAATACCACTTCCATCCACTAAAGTCAGAGTTAGACTGCTTCACACTAGAGATGATCTGGTGGAACTTTGTTTCCTTTGCTTTGATTAATTATGTAAAAGTCTGCTTAGTAGCAGAGCAGCAGATGGATATCAACGGGTTGATTTTCTGATACCAGCAAAAACAAGTTTATTTGCTTTGATGTCAAAGAATTAATATTATTAACACACCTGAAACTGGAGGGCTGGACATAAAGACCATGATAAAAAAAAAAAAATACAGTAACCTGACAGAAGAATAAAACACCACAGTACTGCTTGCTTGAGTCTGACTGACATGCTGTGTTGTAAAATCATTAGAGAGGTCCCCTGATGGGCTTAACCCCCAAAGAGACATATAGAGAGAAGAGAGAGAGGTGAAAACACAGAAGAATAAAAATTCTGCTACAGTAAATCTCTTGGTCAAATCTGACCAAGTCCAAAAAGTTGACAGGTCTCTCCCTTCCTGTCTCTCCCCCCGACACGGTCGCCTCCCCCCTCTGCAGGGTCCCATGGCTCTAAATCAGGAAGCCAATTAAGGGGACACTAAAAAAGGGATTATCCTGGAACCTATTCATCTTAATCAACCGTTCCCCCTGCCAATTCACACAGGGGGAGAAAGGATTTTATAGTTCACACTCTTCAGAGCTTCACACTGGATAGGACGATGCTCAAGTGGTCAAGGTAACAAAGTAAGGCCGTTCTTTCTGTCCAAAGCGAAGGTCAAGTGTTCTCAAGTATTCCTTTCTTTTTGTTTCTACTCTTCTTCTTCTTCCTTATAAATGAAAATTTCAACTTTACACCAATTTTTTTATTTTCAATGAATACTATCTTATGGAGGCTCTTATCTATAGTGTTGTTCTTTCTTTTCTTTTTTTTGGAATCCATTAAAATATTAATGTCAGTTTCAAAAAGATCCTCAACTTTAATCCTTCACATTTGTTTTCTGCATAAATCTCTGTTAATGGATCTTCTTTAGCTTCTTTAGTTTGAGTTAATCCTCAGGAATCCTGTTACTAAATTATCAAAGGCATTCAAACTTTCAAACTTTTTCATGCACAGTAAACATTGTCCCATATATGCATCTGCAGAACAGACAGATTTGCACATACTGTACCTGTCGGGTGCTACGGAAGGCATACATGTGGTAGAGGATGGGGATGAGCTTCCTGTCGTGGGCCGGGTTCAGGATGTCACTACTAATTTTCAGGTTCTTGACCATCATATCAACCAAGTAAGTGCCCAGCTCCAGGGTGACTATGTATGGCCAGATTGTCTCTCCCCCATGAAGCATCGGTCCAGAACTCTGCTCCGTCTCCAGCTTACACCACTGCTCCCTGGGCAGCACGTCATACTCCTAGAGAAGATAGATAGATGGGGTAGGTTATTCTCATTTGGTGATTTAAATATTGCCCTTATATGAAAACATCATGATTACCTGGCTTAGGTTATTATATAACAATCCTAAGGCAACTGTGGTAAGAAATGCCAGGAGGTCTCCCCCCTTTCAGCTCCACAGAGGGACGATAATAATATAGTCTGCATTAACGCTGGTGGCAAGGAGCGTAAAGTGCTTTTGTGCGGATGATATTTTGTTACTGTGCAGACGCTCATCAGCAACTATACCTCACATCCTCACTTTGATTGACTCTTTTTCCAGGTGTCTCCGGTTACAAGATAAACTGGTCAAGTGTGAAGCGATGCTCTTATCGAGAGTCTGTCCACCTAATGTCAGGCAGGGATGGCAATTTTCATCGCAGCCAGCGTCTGGCCTGACATATTTGGGTATAAAGATTACTCTACATACGGCTGGATAACGTAATGACAATCAATCTCCTCCCTCTAATAATTCATAAAATTGAGCTCACACTACAAAACTGGACCAAATTTGTTAATGTCACTTTTGGGTGAAATTTGTATTTTAAAGAGGTAATAGTTCCTAAAATGTATTAGATAATATGCAACAATTAAGCTTACCATGCAATGCATTATCAAAATATAATGACATGGTACACAGGTGTGAATGTATATGTACTGTGCATGTATAAAACTATGTAATACAGGTTACTGGTATGGTATGCACGTATGTATGTATGTTTTTTTTAGATTGACCTGGTGAGAGACGACGATTTAGTCAAACATTTCTGCTGGTGTTTAGTTTTCAAAATGGTTGCATAAATATGTTAATGAGTAAAGTGAGACCTCAGACTAATGTTTGCTGTCATAACAACCATTAAAAAGATCATAACAGACATAAATTAGACTACAAAGGTGGCATGTAAAATAACTTGCATAAAACAAACGCCTTAACTAACATCTAACTAGCTACTGGAGTATAATGAGCTCTTGCTCATTACTGTCTTGATGACATTAGTGTTTTCCCCAGTGCACCTGAACAATCAACACACTGGTGGAAAACTGAGTCAGTGATTCTGGCTGAAAAATTCCACTGAGGAGATGCAGCGTTTTGTTTAATCTAGGAAATAATGAGCAGTATGTCAATGAGCTGGTGAGCACCGTCTATACAAAGATCAGACGGTCGGACCAGTCCTAGTCTGGTCGGATGTGAACATGAACTGATGAAGCCTCTTGGATGAGAGGCAAAAAGTCTTCCTAGACAAATAACCAAGTCCAGTTGCACTTGATTTAAATTTCCTTGAGATCATTTTTGTATTGTACAATGTTTGTTCCTTACATTACGTACTGTCTAGACATATGGGGGAATGCATCTTTTAAGATGCATACGTTTCGTTTGGCACCTGAAGAAGACCACATGGGTCGATAACGTTTGTGCAAGTTGATTAATAAATTCACTGTTATCCATTAGAGTGTGCGGGCAACCCTCTTCTTTTTCCACGATACCTTTTCCGTATAAAACTCCTCTTCTTCAGGAATGCATCTTTTACCCATACTAAACCAATCTTTATTCTTCAAAAAAAGCTGTAAGGATTATCACAAAGTCAAATTATAGAGAACCATCAAAGGAATTATTTATTAAATTAAGAGCATTTAAATGTATGGACTTAGTGGAATACACAATAGCATTGATAATGTACAAAGTGTATAACAGATTGTTACCTTGTAAAATTGCGAACATGTTTAAAAAAAGGATAGATATGAGCTTCGAGGGAAACATATGATTGAAAAAACAAAGTCTAGGACTAAAATAAAAGGACAATGTATTTCTGTAAGGGGTGTAAATATATGGAATGTACTCGATGATTTATTGAAGATGTGCCAGTCAATCCATGAATTCAAACCTTAAGTATAATGTATTTGAAAAATATGAGGGATGAGGGATGCGGTAGCTGACACTACTATGGAACTATGTTTGGGATTTTGTGTATACGATATGATTTTTTGTTTCATGTTTTGGATGTTGTGATCTGAAGAAGTTGATCATGTACAGTAAGAAGGGTAGGCGTAAATAAGCTTCAGCCTATGCCTTTTCGGTTCGTTTTTTTTTTTCTATTTGAACTAATGTTTTTTGTTGGACTTTCAATTCTGAATGACCTGGCCGAAATAAACAATTTTCATTCATTCATTCATTACCTGTCCATTGTTAATCATTTGTCTTACACTAAGTTAATTCATTACTTTTCATATATAATTGCCAGGCCATTCAGTCTGCTGTGCAGCCCTAATTACTTCAGCTAGTACAGTAACAATGCGGCGTATCATGTTATTTTTTCCTTAATCACAGCATCATATTCTAAACTTGACTGCATGTAAATATCAAAGCAGAGACAGTTCCTTTTGCAAAACTGATACAAACAGACATAAAGACAGACAAATAGGTCAGATGTTAATATCTTTACCTTTGTGTCTTTGGCCAGCAGGTCTGTGAAATTGGTGTAAATGTTCCCCAACTTTTCCACCGTGTGATTCTGGTGTTTCTGGCGCACGCAGTATTTGGTGTAGACCCTGTTGCCCAGATCTCCAGCTAAAATCTTCAGTGACTCTCCACTGGGAGGCAGGTTAGCAACACTCTGGACAAGAACAAGACACGGTTCAAAAGGTCAAGCAGAGATGAAAACAGAAGCAAAAGGCTGTTTGAAGCTTTCATCAGATCTCGTTTAGTTCAATAAAAAAAAAAGAAGATATCCTTCAGTCAGAGGGGAAATCAAAGTGAGAATGGTTGTTTCAGAAATGACATCAAACCCTGTGAATCTGGTCATGTAAGTAGAAAGGTAACCGATCAAAAGCATGCTCCCCTTTGCTGCCAAAGATAAAAACCTAATGCTTTTCCAGGTGTTGTCGCTGTCAGCCATTTGATTTGTGTTTTGTGATTTCCCTGGCTGATCAGGTCGAATTACACAAAAGCTATGTCGAGAAAACAAAAGAGTGACAGCGGTGACATAACAACACATTTTTATGTTGTACTAGTAAAATAGAGCTGTCATCAATCAGACAAAGACAAGTCTTTGTTAAATCCTCCATTTCTGACATGTCATTGAGCAGCGGGCCGGGTTAGGTGGGTTGTATTACCTGAATCATGATGTCAACATACTCCCTATCCTCCAGCAGACACAGGAAGGGATAAAGGTTAAGCTTGTAGCCCTTGGTGTTGGTGTTGGCCAGGATCATCTTGCTCTCCCTCAGGGCCTGGAGGAGGATCTTCTGCCACTGAGCCCTCTGCTCGGCCAGCAGCTCCCTCTGAAAGGACGACACATTTGTAACTCATCCATGTCATGACTGTAACTGACAGCAGGGAACAAAGACCAATCCTTTATACTACTGGTGCAAATGAAAAGTTATGATCGGGTCCATGTACCTAGATGATGAAGAACAAACTAGAAAAAAACTGGGCCACATACTTATTCATCTAAGTTTTGTTTTGCTTTTTACTTTTCCCAGAGGCTTGGCCTAAGAGAAAAAACTTAAACAGGATGGATGGATACAAACAATCCAGTTTCAATAGCTGGACAGCTACACCTTAAACATCAGTTTCATTTTGTTGCAATACCTACATATATAAGGATACACTTATATAGGTGCATGAAAGTGTGAAATGTGTTACTGATCACTTTTCAGCAAAAGAGTTTTACTGAATCAGAGACACAGTCTGGATTGTGGACGGTGAGGTGACTCTGCGATGCCTCTGGTGGCTTCCATTACAATACATTATTATTCTGCCCTGCCTGTCTGTAAATGCTTCCTGACCACCAGGGACTCTCAGCCTGCTCACTTTCCACGAAGCCCATCTGCAGAGGCAGACAAGCCAGGCTGGACTGTAAATGCCAGAGTTGGAAAGAAGGCACACCGCTAGAATATGATGGCGCTTCCTCCTCTAACCTGTCAGACTTGAATGCACATTCAAAGTTCACATCAGAGCATAAGAGAAACTTTACTCATATAAGATAATGTGTGATCTCAGAAGTAAAAATGTGAGGCACATTAAATGTAAATAAATGATAATTTTATAATCATATATTACTGTAATTACTCATAACAAAGTAGACTATTGCCAAGATGGTAATTATGCACCCACTACAGTCTGTATCTTCCATTGCCAGCACATTGGGCTATGAAGAAAGATATTCTGTCTTTTTTGCAGCTTAAAAGGGAAAGCCCCAAACAGGAAGATAAGTGTTTGTTTTCTTTTGCAGAAGAACAAAACTGCATTATCTACATAAAAGAAAAGTGACATTAATCTGACAAAAAGCGTTATACATGTATATTTCAGAAAAAAATAGCCGTGTATAGATTTTAAGACTCAAAAGAAATATCTATTACCAACAACCAGATCAAAAGCCCATTGTTTATTTGTAGTTTCAGCATCACTGACTGAAGCTGTGCTGAGGATGACATGAAGACAGTTGGGTCTGTTTACCATTTTGGCCATGTTTTCAGTGACAGGCTTGGCAGCCTCCACGGAGTCAATGGTGATGGTGCAGGCCTGCTCCACGTCGAGCTGACGCTTGAAACGCTCATTGAGCTCCTCCTGAGTGAAGTCCAGTTTGGGGTAGTGATGGTCTGCTCTCTGAAAATATGAAACACACTTTAGTTCAATTATACTGAGTGCCAGTGTTTGCATCCGTCCTCTCTCACACCGTCTCTGCACTCTACAAACCACGCCCTCACTCGCTCACCAGTTATCCTGCAACATGGAGGGAGACCCAGCACCAGACGACACAAACATGTGGATTTATTGTCCAGTTGTATATATAAACATTTACGTTTTTATCAATATTTGCATAGCTGTATGTTGTGTTCATCAGAGAAGGAAACTTGAAACTGTTCTTGAAATCTGTTATTTCTGCTGAAAACAACTGAAGGAGCACAGATAGAACTTTTATATTGTTGGCTATCTATTAAAGGGATAGTTCAACATTTTGGCAAATTGGCCCATTGCCATAATCGTTATAGTCATAGCAGTAGGTTCCTTACTTTTAATTGTCTGTGTAAGCTATTTTTAGAACGGCGCCGCGGAGCAGAGCCGTGAGCTGCTCAGGGCTACGCTACGGAGGCTAAGGAAATTTCTTGGTTTCCCTCATCAAACTCATCTACACAACCCAACAACTCAAAAACGCTGTTGTGGACACGTTGTGAGCTGCACAACCACCACGCTATGAGATAATAACGGTACGTTACGAGACGGAGCTGTTTTAGAGGTAAATTCATGCAAAACCGCTGATGTGCGTTGCGTTCAGGGACAGTTTTCAGCAAGCAGTCTCCGCATTTACCCTGTATTTACCTGGAAAATGGCTCTGTTTCGTATCGTTCCGTTATTATCTCATAGCGTGGTGAATGTGCAGCTCACAACATGTCCACGAAAGTGTTTTGGAGTTTTGGGATTTCGTATTTGATGAGTTTGATGAAGGAAACCAAGAAATTAATTTAGCCTCCACAGCGTAGCTCTGAGCAGCTCGCGGCTCTGCTCCGCCGTACTAAAAATAGCTTGCACCGACAATTAAAGGTAACAAACCTACTGCTATGACTATAGCGATTATTGGCAATGGGCCAATTTGCCAACATGTTGAACTATCCCTTTAAAATCATTCATTTAGCTGCTGAATATCTACAAACAGGGAAGGGAATCTTGTTTTAAATGCTTAAAAACATATGACGTCTCATATTTGGCTTGGGCTTAAAGAATATTTTACCCACTTCATAGAAAAAACAGATACCATGTATTGCTATTGGCCTAAAATTGTTGAAATATGATTTTTGGTCCATATCTCCATGCCCTATTATCAAACCCTATATCACATGTATAGAATGGCCAACAGTACATGTAGGCCGAGTTAACGCTCTAAGCCCTCTGCTTACAGACCTCTGTTATGCTGCTCCTAAAATCCTGCCAGAACAAACTGATTTGCACTGGCCAAGTTATCTACTGAGCAACCGACCTGACAGACAATGTCTTGCCAGCAGCAATAAAATGTGCTTTAAAAGTCAAGCCTTGTTTAAAAGATACAGTAGCCTTGCCAAATCGAGACCTTTGGCTATTATCTGTGCTCATCATAGAGAGGTTGTACTGTACGCATGAATAGAGGCAGTACAGCAGTATGAACGTTTATTATCTCACAGACAGAAGACGGGATACATTGGGCTGTAAATTAGGCCTCAGAGAGACAGAGCATGGACAGAAGCCAGAGCAAAGTTTAAAGTAGTGTGGCACATAAATTGCCCACCAGACAGATCTTGTACAATATAAGAACTTCAGAACAATGAATGGGCAGAAAGGCTTACACCACTTTATCAGCAGACCAGGATGAAAAGATACTGAACTTCCTCTGAAAAGTTGCAACAAAAGTTTTGCATCTTTGCTTTTTGCAAATGATGTGGCCCTCTAGGATTTATCCATCAGAATGGTACCTTGAACTCTTAATGAAAAGGTTTGAAACTGCGTGTGAAGCAGCCAGGATGAGAGTCAGCATCTCCAAGTGTGAGGCCGTGGCTTCTCAAACAGAAAACTGTGGTGCTGCAACCTCCAGTTATTGCACCAAGTGAAGGAGATGAAGTATATCTAGCTCCTTTTCAAGAGTGAGGGTAAAGATGGAGCAGGAGATCGACCGATGGATTGGTGTAGCATCAGCAGGAAGGCAAAGGCAATCAATTTCAGATGGGTCTCCACGGCAGCTAGAGCTCAGAGAGGAGTTGCATCTCCCTCCTGTTCGAAAAGGAGCCAGCTCAAATGGACTGGATTGGGCATCTGATAAGAGTGGGTTCCTTCTTCTGGGGGTTTTCTGGATGGATGTCTCCATGTCCAATTGGGAAGGGATCTAAAGGTAGAATCTGATCTCACTTGAGGGATTACATATCCCATTTGACCTGAGAACACCTTGGAATCCCCCAGGAGGAACTAGACTGTCTTGTTGGTGCGAAGGTTGTCTCCGAATTCCTACTTCATTTGCTATTGCTACTATGACCAGACCCCTGCTGGCTGGCTGGCTGGCTGGATGGATGGCTGGATGGCTGGATGGATGGATGGATGGATGGATGGATGGATGGATGGATGGATGGATGGATGGATGGATAATAAATGGTGATGATAATCTCTGATGACAACTTGAGCTAACTGCATTTTGGAAGATTTAAAGGGATAGTAGCATTTTTTTAAAGTGGGGTTGTACGATCTACAAATAGCCCCTAAGTACTTTAATTGCAGTAGAACACTCTCTGCACTCCTCCCGTTAGCAACGCCAGCCCATAATAGCCCTGCCCAGAGATTTACAACATACATTGTTGTGAATGGACCCAAAGAAACGGCCTATTTTCACGGCCTAAAAGACATTTTACGTGAAAAAAACCCACACAGTTCCATTGTTTGCTATAACATACTTTTTTCCAGCCCCTCAAAGTGCAGGAAAAACACAGTTTTTATTTGGAGCTAAAAAACTCACATATCCCTCCGCCCAGGGTTAGCGCCCGGTTAGCTCCAGTCCTATCCAGTCTTCTACTGCAATTAAAGTACTTAGGGGCTATTTGTAGTTCATACAACCACACTTTAAAAAAAAATGCTACTATCCCTTTAAAGCTTCACCAAAATACCGCCAATAATCAACAAGCAATATTCTAATTAGATTGCAATGTGAACGTCTGCTTTGAGTATCGTATTGATTTAAAAAAGCGCTATATAAGTGTAAGCCATTATTATTATTGTCTGCTACTCACTCTGATCAAAAATCCACCAGGTAACATGAAGCCTTCTACCTTTATTTGGTGAACCAGTTATTTGGATAATCTTCAAGTCATGAAATCAACCTGCCAGAAAGTCACACTATCCTTGACAAAACAGGCAGAGGCAATAGTAATGGAGAAGTCACATTTGACCTGTTTCACATCGTCAGAAAGGGGCATAGTTTCAGTTTCACATACACTCTCAAAAGTGCATGAGCTGCAGATTGTTACCATCACACACACTGGCCATCACTAAGATAAAGAGGACCAAAAACATGTCACTCAGACATAGAAGTGAATACAGTGCAAGGACTAGGGCCTAAAAATACAGCAGTTGTACAGTACAACAAGCTGTGAATGAATCATGTGAGAATCAGGAGGGAAGGGAGGTGGGAAAAAAAGTGGAGAGGTGAGAGGGGGAGAGGCAAGGAAAGCGGAGGACCCATTAGAAAGCAGAGTTGGCTCACTATAAATAGGCCAGTGTCTGTCTGGCTGTGAAGGGGTGACAATCAAATATTTCATAGTCACGCTGGAGCCTTCTGACAGCTTTCTAGTGATTCAACTGGCAAAACATACACAAGAGTCAACCTTAAAAATAACTTATCTGTATTTATAGTCATACAGTGTCACTTTTATTTCATGCAGGCCTTAAATAACCTCCCTTATCTCAAGATTTTTAACATAATAAAAATGCATTATTTGGGAAAAAAAACACCTTACTAACACCCAACACCCTTGATCTCACTCTTCCAAAAAGAGTGTAGGTTGATTTAACCAAAACTGCAGTCTCTTCTATCCCAACATACGCAAAAAAGGGTCTCCAGTGACATTGGTTTAAGATGATTTATAGCATTAAAACAAGCCCAAGACACTTAAATGTCAGTTAACTCCATTATATCAGCTGTGATGACGTCAATGGAACAGGAGGTCATGTTATTTTCTGTGGCCCCAGCAGAGACCAGTCTGCCAGTAAGCAACTATCCTGAAGATAAGGCATAATCTGGGATAATACTCCTCAATAATTACTTCAAGTTTCTCTATTCAGTCCAGCACTAATAATGAAAAGCCCATTCAAGCTTATCCATCTTTGAATGCTCCAAAAATTGCCAGCTCTGCTTCCTTATGGCCTCTATGCACTGTGCGATTTTAGCAGTCTTATAAGGAGGCTCTGGTCCAAGATGCTGCAAATGTGCTCTTGTTGGAAGAACCATTATCCATACTCTGGTCTGCTGAGAAGAAAGCATCACAACCACAGACTAAATATACTTATAAATCAGGCTGGGTCTCTTCTTTAATCCTAGCTGGTCACATGGCATGGCCAAACTACTGGTGATGCCGGGCAACACTTATCACCCCCTTCGCAACATGTTAGCGAAGCCTTTAGCAACAGACGCATTCCATCCTGGTGTGTAATGAAGTAATGGTGTTATCAGTATCTACACTTTATCTGCTTCTAATGTATCCACATGCTCTTTGCATGCAATCTTTACAATATTGACTTTACTTGGATATTAACAATCAATCACCCTTTATGACTCTTCTCTTTATTTATAACCAGACCAGTTACATTCCCCATTTATCCGTAATGTTTCTGCATCCCAAACACTGCTTTCATGTATGTTTACTGGTACATTTGTGTTAGAATGTGTCTGGCTCCTCTGGCAACTTAAAGGGATAGTAGCATTTTTTTAAAGTGGGGTTGTATGATCTACAAATAGCCCCTAAGTACTTTAATTGCAGTAGAAGACTCTCTGCACTCCTCCCGTTAGCAACACCAGCCCATAATAGCCCTGCCCAGAGATTTACAACATACATTGTTGTGAATGGACCCAAAGAAACGGCCTATTTTCGTGGCCTAAAAGAAGTTTTACCTGAAAAAAAAAACACAGTTCCATTGTTGGCTATAATATGATTTTTGTGTTATGAATAAAAACTGTGTTTTTCCTGCACTTTGAAGGGCTGAAAAAAATTATATTATAGCGAACAATGGAACTGTGTTTTTTTTTTTCAGGTAAAACCTCTTTTAGGCCGTGAAAACTCACGTTTTTTGGGTCCATTCCACCCAGGCAGGGCTATTATGGGCCGATCAGGGAGGAGTTGCAGAGAGCTCCAAATGAAAAAAACTAGATCATACAACCCCACTTTTAAAAAAAAATGCTACTATCCCTTTAAATACAGTCCAGGGATTAATAAAGTAATCCTTCCAATAGTTGTAAAAAGTTTGTTAAAATAAATTGTATTTGTATTTATATCTTGCAAATCCAGACAATCATGGCACAAAGTTAGCCTGTGGTACCTGTGAGTAGAAGTCCTGAACCAGAGATGAAGAACACTGGCTTGTGGTCAGGTTGAGGCAGGGCTGGTAGTCGGGTTGGATGACGCGTACGGCCTTCAGCACCGTTTCTCTCTCATCTTGTCGAAAAACACACTGGGTGAAAAGATCATCCACAGACAAACCATCCTCCTCCATCTGACTCAGGCACCTGGATGAAGAGGGACAAACAGTCAGTGGATCAGTTTTTAATCATTTCAATACTGTGTCCTCCTCACACTTGGGCATTGACTGTATGCTACAGTAGGTGGTACTTGAAGGGGCACAGAGGGCCCATGTTATTTATTTCTGAAAGTAGTAGAGGTGTACTAGTATTAGCTTTTGCAAGAGAAGAAAATCAGTTGTTTTCCATAAAGTATAGAAATAAACCCCGATAGGGTGAATGGAACCCCGGGAGTCTGTTAGATTGACCAATCAGAATGCAGCATTCAATAGAGCTGTGTAATAAAACGATGCAACGCACATCAACATTGGTATTAATAAGTTCATTGCTTGCCTTTCATATTTTTCTCTACAAGGCATTGCCAGCAGATTAGGTTTGGAAAACATAATACAACCACCTACTTTTAGAAAATCCTTACAGTGGCTTTCATTTGAGTTCTCCATATGTTTTTTCAGGTTTAATGTGAAGATTGCTGGCCCATCAGACGACACGTTTTTCATTTATGTGGGAGAGATTATAGTTATTATGATGAAACAGCCTTTGGAGTCATCTGATCACAGGATCAGAGTTCACCACCTTCTGACCTGCCTGATGATGTGGGGATGAAACTTAGATAATAACCGTCTGGGTCGAATTAATTTAGCTTTCGAGAATGAAAAATGAAAACTTGTGTGTATGTGAGATCACTGTATATGTTTCCCCTCTCTGGACAGTTTCAGAATATCAACTTAAGTATTTGCATTCATAGGCTTATCTGTCAGACTCAAAGTATGAGTTTGATGCAGGGGCAGATGGGCGCTGACGACATCAGTGAAATGTTTATTTAAACAGAATCTCCCAGAGATCTCCTAGGGACAGCACAGTCTCCATGACTGGACTGCAGAATGAAGATAATGACAATGTGCAACTAGTCTCAGGAATACAAATGAGACGTGTAATAACATGATTATTCCATTACTCAGTTTGATATATGATGCCAAAAGTACGGTAGTGAATTAATATTTTCAGCCAAGTGGATATCTATTCTTTAGCAATTAGTGACATTCAGGGGGTAAAGCGATAAATATGTTTAAATTATTTCATGATAGATATAGATTTATATAATATTACTATCAAGCAGTACAATGATGTATAATACACAAATGCAAAATAACACAAACTGCTTCATTGCACTTCATTGGATGACTAAATGACACGAAAGTCTTGCATTATATTTATATATGTATATGACCTATAGTGCACGCTATACAGCATCTGAAATTACAGGTACTGTATGTCTACAGGGCAAAAAGCTTGTCAGTGTCATGCACACTTGCGAGCCGCTGCCTACAGACTGAGGAGCTTGCAGACTCTGCTTGGTTGCACTGCTCTCTAGAGGTTTACTACAGGACTACACCAAGAGAGAGCATCGAGGGAAAACCCATTTATCATCGACCATTGGGAGTGTGAGCGAAACCTCACCTTGCACACCTTTTCCTCAGGACAATTATAAATAACAGCAAGCTAATTACCATCTGGAGGAAACCCTGGCTCAGCAACCTTCACCGGCTTAATCAAATCACAAGTGAGCAGGGCTCAGCAGCACTTGAGTGAATGAATAAAACAAAAGAGCCACCAAGCTATACACCTTTTTGTTTAACGTTGTGTTGCGTGTGTTTGGAAATATTTCTAAAGCAAGACAAAGAGGAGGTCAAACTTTGGAGTATTTTCACTCATGCTTCAGGGTGTCTTGTGCGATGCAATGTGCAATTTTGGTCGGAGTAAATGAGAGAGCCTCCAACAAAGAGAGGATTAGTCTGGGTGCGAGCAGTGTGGTCCAAAGGAACAAAGAGGGCAGAGAGGTTGAACGATGGAGCATAATCAGCCTGGTGACTTCCCTGCTGCACCCCAGAGAGCAAAGAGCTCTGGAGGACACAAGCACTTACAAAGGGAAAACTTAAAGGGATATGTGTGCCTGAGTGTATGTGTGTGTATGTGAGGGAAGTAGAGAGAGAAACAGAGGAGATGGGAACAGATTGGTACAATGAGGGCAAGGATGCTACAGGGAAGACTTCACAGGCGACAGACAGTCATATCAGGAAAGTATACTGTATGGCAGTTCTGAGACATCACAGTGAAGAAAAAGCACCGGCAGACAATAAACTGAGTGAGGGTGAAAAAGATGATGGAGGAGGAGGAGGAGGAGGAGGAGGAGGAGGAGGAGGAGGGCAGAGAGTGAGCAGGAGTGCACCACTGCAGAACAACAATGTCAAATGAGCATCATCTTACAGAGATCAATGCACCAACCAGACACCTACTGTACTGTATACCACCAACCCCACTGCCCCGCCACCTGTCCTGCTATTGGACCAGGATGCTTAGCATGATGTCACTGAGGTGCAGGTGTGTGTTTGTGTGTGAGTGTCACAGCACTTAATGTGACTGAAGGTAATGAAGATGTCAAAAAAGACTATTCATGAGAGTGGTGATGATGATAAAAATTATGATAAATGTTGTTTGTGATTTTATGATGGTCATTTATTGCGTGTGGTGTGATCACCACCTTCAAATCATCAAATCAAACTTTATTTATAGACACTTTATCACATGACACAACTTAATAAGGAAAAGGTAAAGCCCTGAAGGTTGTGGGTTGAATCTGTGACCTTTTCCAACAGACAGAGGCTACAAAGACCAAAACTGAGACAGTTTCAGACAACTCTCAAAAGGTCTTTGTCCATCCACACTGACAGATAATGTAAAAAAGTAAATAAATATTCAATCAGAATGGATACTGAATTTTTGAGCAAGGTAAGATTTTGAAAATAATAGACTTGATAAGACCAAAACATTGGCTGAGTGGCATTAGCTTACTGCAGTGCAGATACTGCACATCTGTATTTGTTGGCCAGAAAGGACCAAGAGTCTCAAGACAAGCGGACCATCAACCAGAGCACTCACAATTTCATTTTTAAACAGTAAAATGACTTACTTGTGCATCTTGGGCAAAAAAGTACAAGAGATTTATAATTTAGATGGTGAATATTAAAATATATCAAAATAATATTATTATCATAATAGCTAAACGCAAACGACTGTAAAAATTCAGTTAATCTGAATCTCTATTAAGGACACAGCTAATCACATACCATACATCAACCTATAACTTAGATTTAAGATTTGACAGGATACTTGTTAGTGATCATCACTGATGGACAAAGTATGTAATGACGATATAGCCTATTATTTCAAAATCAGTATAATTTCAAGATTGCAATACTTATTCAGCATCTAAAAACAATTTGCAGCGATAATGTGATTAGTTAAAATATCAGCCAAACCCATAGATATATACACGTAGATGCCGCATTCAGGCTTGTTTGGAGTGCCTCACGGCCGCCATCTTGTGCAGGTGTTCCATCTGACAAGCAGTCGCTCAGACCGGGTTTGACAGCTGTGAATCTGGCAAAATGCCAAACTTTTGTGCCGCGTACGGATGTTCCCATGAAATAAACGCCAAAACGAAGAGACGTGGAATAACTTTTAGGGTTAGGGTAACTTTTGTTGCCTGTATATGTATGCTATCGGCTTATCAGCTGTTATCCCCGGCTGTGGTAGTAGCGAGTGTGTGGTTGCTATGGTGATGAGGCCGGCGAGTGAGTGTAAACCACTGTAGACGCTACCTATATAATTAGGCTAGACCTCTGCCTCTGTACTACAGTAAGTAAAAGTTACACACCTCCTTCTCAAGAAGAACTGACATCTCTGCGTTGTTGGTGAATGAGCAAGTGCGGTATTTACAATAATTTAAGGACTTTTCTAGATCACCCACGTTATATTATCATTGCATTCTAACATTGAGGTCCCTGCACAAGATGGCGGCGGCGGCGGCAGTCCGTTCCAATGGGCAGCAGCGTTAGATGCGGCATCTACGTGTATATATCTATGAGCCAAACCAATGCATTATTCCTGTGGAGTCACATGAGACCACCTGAATACAATTACCTGATAAAATAATAGCCTTAACAAGGTCCACCTGAATACAAGGGAAACACCACTTGTGTACTAAGTAAGACCGTATTTCTCATCTGTCATCAGAAAGGTTTTTGGAGCAAGACACTTCTGTGAAGGAAGAAACCCCTGAACTGGGAAACAGCATGTAGTTTAATTCAAAGAGGCAAACATGAAAGTACGTGTTCAGGGCCTTCTCTGTAGGAAACAAACTGAACCCTGTATCTTGTCATTTTCCCTGATATAACAAGTCCAGACCAATGTCAGGCTCCACAGAAGAAAAAAGGAAAATTCGATATGAGCTCTGCCACTGCCTGGGCAGCAGACCAACTGATTGTATTGGCTGCCATCAAACACTGCACACACACACACTGTGACACATGTATGAGTCTATGAGCTTCTCCCAGTGGGGTTAGGTGTGCAGGATGTGCTTCAACAAATCAAGGTGTGAGGCTGACGCAACAGACAGTGACATAACAATGCAATTAATAATGCTTAACTGTGATTTGTCAGGGTGACCTAGTTACTGAGAAGACACAACTGGGGTACTGTATGTTGTCATGGATGTCCTTGTTGAAGGAAAAGGAAAAGTTGACAAACTAGCTAAGTTGCTGCCGTGTTGTGTTATTGTGCAAAATTAAATCAAATACAAATGCACTTATTATGTTTTCTTCTGTGATGTAGCAATTTGTCTACCACAACCTGATAAACAACTAGAAAATATTTTGGAGACACTTGCAAATTTAAAACAGGGGTCTGTCCTGCTTCTGTCAGAAAATCTTTGTATTGGAGTCAATGAGGAGCAGTAAGTCTCTCAGATATTGTGAGTCCCGAGCACTGGAGTCAGTGTTGGGTGCGATTGCCCCGTGGCCCTAATGAGTCAGCATACTGCTACAACCAAAACAATTTGAGGTTGAACTTGTAAAAAGAAAGTATCCACAAAAGCTGTAGGACACAATCTTGCCACGCTGGGTTTCCATGGAAACAATATGAGCAATTAAGGCAAAGCACAAGAAGAAAGGTGCAAAGTATCAGCAGCTGAGAGACACAGAACCCTAACTGTTTAGCGATGCACAATCCATTTACAGGATAACCTCGAAATAAAATCATTCCTGTGGAAAACAACCAGCAACCGGCAACGAGAATCAACAAAACAATTTGGCAAATTTAGCAGGAAAAAACCTAACCACAAAAAAATTGTTAATTATATCATAAAACCAAATTCAGGGGAAAAAAAGTGAAGGGAAAACAACTCTGTCTCATAACGTTGTGTTATTATCTCATAGAGCGTGGTGAATGTGCACGTCACAACTTGTCCATGAGAGCGTTTTGGAGTTGTTGGATTGTGTATTTGATGAGTTTGATGAGGGAAACCAAGAAATCCCATGAGCTTCTGTAGCGTAGCTCTGAGCAGCTCACGGCTCTGCTCCACCGTTCTAAAAATATCTTGCATCGACAATTAAGTGTAACGAACCTACTCCTTAAACTATAGGGATTATGGAAGTGAGCCAGTTTGCCAAAATGTTGAACCATCCCTTTAAAGCTGTTGCAGAAAAATACATTCACTGGGTTATCATGACACCAGCTGGTCAGTCTGTGTATTACCGCTGTGTCCTCCTCAGGTTCCTTCATGCCTCTGTGATACTTGTTAAATTCACATGCCAAGCTCACAGCTCTCCATGGTTTGTGTTGTGTTGTGTTGTGTGCACAAACCTGGTGATGACTTTTGGGGAACAGTTGGAGTTGCGGCCCATACACTCCAGAGCAGCACAGTAGGAGCCCAGATTTGGCTTTAGACCAGCCTCTTCTAACAGAATAAATATGCGGCCGATCTGATTTAATGAGGCCTGCAGACAGAGACACAGAGGGTTGAACTTAGTCAACAAGTACAGTTTTTTTCTAGTTTTTTAACCTCACTGAAGTTTTGCAATTAACGGATGGCATACATATTATCATTTTGAACAATCAGTAAAGACTTAAAGGGATATTTCAACATTTTGGGAAATTGGCCCATTGCCATAATCGCTATAGTCATAGCAGTAGGTTCGTTACTATTAATTGTCGGTGTAAGCTACTTTTAGTACGGCGGAGCAGAGCCGTGAGCTGCTCAGGGCTACGCTATGGAGGCTAAGGGAATTTCTTGGTTTCCCTCATAACTCATCAAATACACAACCCAACAACTTAAAAACGCTGTCGTGGACACGTTGTGAGCTGCACAACCACCATGATATGAGATAATAACGGAACGTTACGAGACGGAGCTGTTTTAGAGGTAAATTCATGCAAAACCATTGATGCGCGTTGCGTTCAGGGACAGTTTTTCAGCAAGCAGTCTCTGCATTTACCCTGTATTTACCTGGAAAATGGCTCCGTTTTGTAACATTCCATTATTATCTCATAGCGTGGTGGTTGTGCAGCTCACAACTTGTCCATGAAAGCATTTTGGAATTTTGGGATTTTGTATTTGATGAGTTTGATGAGAGAAACCAAGAAATTCCTTTAGCCTCCATAGCATAGCCCTGAGCAGCTGCTGCTCTGCTTCGCCGTTCTAAAAATAGCTGACAATTAAAGGTAACGAACCTACTGCTATGACTATAGCGATTATGGCGATGGCCCAATTTGCCAAAAATGTTGAACTATCCCTTTAAAATGTCATTGTCTAAATGTATAACAAGCCAAATTCAATTGTAAAAGGGGATCCATTTACAAACTCACCTTCTTGGCCCACACTCTCATCATGATGTTGTAGATATTCGTGTTCAGCTGTTTACGTCGACTCATCACTCTGTGCTGACTCAGCAGGAAACAGTGAGCCCTGTCAGTGTCCCCTGCAAACACGCACGCCTCCAGGTAGGCGCTGATCCTCAGCTGAATGTCCCCACATGCTGTTTCTTCTGTTTTTGCCTGTAGGTGCTCTGGGTTACCAGAAGAGGTCCAGGGGTTGACCTGCTGACTGAGTCTCTTCTCCAGTTCTTCTATCTCCGCCAGCTCCTTCGCTCGTTCCTCAGCGTTGCCGTGAGTCTTCTTTTGTCTCGATTCCTTCCACTTCATTTTAGAGGCTTTATGCGGCGTGGCTGCAGCAGCAGTAGTAGAAGCAGCAGTAGCAGCAGCAGTCGAAGCAGCTGTTGAAGAAACTGCTGCATGAATTTCTTCAGATAATTTCATGGTTCGTCTGCTTTTCTTACTCACAGGTGCAGTCTTTTTAGCTTGGGAAGATATGATTTTCTTTGATGTGCCTGGGAGCATCTGTGTACCTTTAGATAGGGCGACTGGTTTTTCCTTGACATTTTTAGAAAATTTCTGCTGGAGACGCTGCTGTTTTTTAAGTTTTGTTTTCTTCTCCTCTGTCAATTTTTCAATCCATCGACTGGGCTGAGATTTAGAGGTTCCTTTAGAAACAGTCTGTCCGGATTTAGGAATGTCAGTTTTCTCCTGAGGCACGCCTTTAAAACCCCTTCCAGATGATGCCCCTCTTCCAGCCGAAGGGGCTTTAAGAAATTGCACTTTAGCATGTTGGACGTCTAGAACGATGTCAGTCTGGAGTTGCTGGATCCGGGCCTCGAGCACTTGGAAGACAAAACAATAAAGTAATGTGAAATCTACTGACCAGACGTTTTTGGAGTAACACACTGGAAAAAAGACAGCACTTCAAATGCTGGTGACACAAAACTCTGGGATATCATTTATCATAGCATTTATCATAACTTGAGGCTTTTCAGGACCTATAGGTCTGCCAGCAGATCTAACATGAGTCTATAATTCATGACATGGCTGTTTGGTGTGGTGTTGTATTGGGAGTTAGAAATAACATAGGCTACATACCGTCTAACAGCTGAGACTGTTCCAGTACACGTTTCTTTGTATCTTCTGTCTTTGGGATTATGGATGAAACATTTCTTCTTTGAAGTTGGAGAGGTGTCACTGAAAAAAACAACAAAAAAACATACCACAGTTCTTCAGTTCTCCAGGTATTACACTGAGCCACAGTAATGTAAGAAGAGTAAAACACACCATGAATGTTTGAATTAAAATGAAGCGGTAATAGTTATAATGTATTTATATACCAACAGAGGTTTTGATCTGATCCTCTGGAATTAAGGCGGTGCAGGCTGGGAGTTCAGTGTAAATTGGTGATTTATCCTGGTGAGAAGTGAAGCACCATCTTGGGACTGAAACCCGAGTTAAACCTGTAACTTTACATCGTATTTGCACAGTTTTGGGGTTTTTATCTCTATTTATTCTATTTTAGTATTTTATTCATAACATATTACATAGTTTCATATGCATGTATAATATTGTTTCTTACTTTTCTGTGTTATATTGCTCTTCTATGCCCTTATAGTAGCCTATAGGCTATGTCTGCGCTACTGGTTACTTGAATTTCCTTTGAGATCAACAAAGTATCTCTACGTCTAAGGTCTCAGATTAGGAGCCTACAACCTGATCTTAACGCTGTCATGGTCAAGTAATGATAGAGCTGAACGATGCTAGTTGTTGGGACGGATGGGTCTATGGTTCATTTGCAGTCACGCATATTTCCTCAGAGGGTCATCAGTCATATTAGACATTATTTGACAGAAAGTAATTACATTGTTTCAACCTTAAAAATATGTTTCTGAAGTTGACTCGCCGTCTGTTGGTAAGTTTACATATCCACTAACCTACATCCTCTGGACAGGCTCAATAACAAACTCTAAGACGAGCTTTTTAAATAGTAAGAGTAACGTTAAGATCGTATTTGTTGACGCAGAAACCCCAGAGTTAACTTAGCACGTGCGTACATTAACATTTAACATGCTGACATCAAACAAACTTGTCCATCGCGCTGCAGCCTTGGCTCACAGGTTGAGGTGTCTCAGACAGTCAGTGACAGAGTCTCCTTCATCTCACCTGATAACCGTCTGACTGCGCCGTTTCCTGTCGACGCACACAGCCGGCAGCAGTCCGCGAAACGCACGCGAACAGCGCTCTTTTCAAATAAACTGCGACGACGCAGACATTTGGCAAAGGCACAAACTCTAAGGAATGACATGTTGACATGTAATAACCGCGTTACTTCTCAGCACTGGGCCGCCATCTTAAATAAGACCAAGCTAATCGCGACGAGAGGTCATCGCTGATTGAAAGGCATCAGTAGACGATCGCAGATGAATTGAGTGAGCCTGGTTTGAGCGCTTCGCTCTCCTTTACACCTTGCAAATGTTGATTTGACTCGATTCATGACATCACCAGAGTTATTAAAGGGTAAGCAGTAATTACACGGTATCAGGTTTTATGTATTTCCCAGATTATGTAGACCATTTATCTTGTTTTCTTGTTTCAGTATCTTTGGCAGTATAGGGAGAAAATATTTCTCACTCTTTATAGAACTATATTTTTATAACTGCACATTTTCTCTTTTATTTTGTACCTTTTCAGTTTGTTTGTTTTTTAAGTGGGACATTCATTCACATAACTGAAATAATGAGTAAATAGTGAGTTAGGTTTGGCCTACAGGTGGCAGTCTCACCACTGTTAACTAAGTATGAGTGGAGGTCAAACAGGAGGCCAAGGTGAAAATAAATGTCTTTTGTTTTACATTTTTTAAATTAGTACTCACATATACTATGTAAATTAATGTAGGCTACACATAATATAAATACATTTCTCAAAGCTTAGATGTCGGCTCATACAAATATAATGGTAGCCTTCTCCATATAGGTTAGAAAGTAAATGAACACTAAGTAGCCTAATTAAGGTTATAATAATTTTGCATAAATATCTTCTGAACCCCATGAATGATGATGTAAATGGAAAGTGACATTCACAGTGTTTCTGAGATCTTTGGAAGCACCGTCACCTAAACACACTACAACATCCCTGAAGGTTACTGCATGTCTGAGGGCTTACAGCTATTACAGACATTGTAGCAATTTATTTGTCTTTTTAAATTTCTCATTACTCAAGGGGAACAAAATGCTGCGTGTGGGGTTACATTTGTAATGTAATCTGAAGCTGGTTGTATACACATGCAACCTGCTCTCCTGCTGACTCGACCTATAAGCACTTGTTACAGCGTGTGGAAAGAAATGATTGTCTTCTTTTTCCAGTCAACTTTTGAAGTTCAAACATCATACCGTTTAAATCAAGTGTGACTCAGCTCCAAATTGTCAGTAAAACTGAATTGATCTCATTCACATCCTGGTTACTTTCTGACCCCCAGCAGTGTCAGCCTCCCCTTGTCATGCATCCATAAAGCATTCTTAAACACTTTAGCAGTCTTTTGTGTGTCGGTATGCTGGAGGTTAACACAAGCACTACTTGACAGAGACAGAGAGAGAGAGAGAGAGAGAGAGAGTGAAAGAGACAGAGAGAGAGGAGAAGGGGGGCAAAGAGGGAAATGAGGTCCAGGCAGTACATCTTTTCTCAGTGGAGGCAGTAGCTGAGAGCACAGCGGTGGGTGTCTGCCGCTGAGCTGTAGGTGAGGATCAGGAGGTGTTTGTTGCCACGGTTCACGAGCAGGGCCCCTTGACAGCCTCGTTTGATGTGGTTGGCCCCTGTCGGCGGCTGGCTCTTTGCGCTGGTGTGACAGTCATTGCCGGGTGAGTGACTGTCAATGCCCCGACCGACAAAAGAGGAGAAGACAGGCATTCATGGGGCCTGATAATGGCCAGGCCAGGACAAGGCTGCCATTCTCATACACTTTGATCATGTGGATTCTTTTGCACACCTTTGTGGGGGCTCCCTATTTGTTTAACAGATGGAGAGAGGGCTGTTTTTGAAACTGCTTCACCTGGCCAGGGAAACTTGATGGAGATACTTCTCTGTGAGATGCTTGTGCTGGTAAATGCCTTTGGCATGTGTGTGCGTGTGTGTGTGTGTTTGTGTGTCTGCACCACTTACACGGAATTAGTGACCTGTCCCATGTGGAAAAAACTGCTTCCCAAGGAATTTCCTCATGAGCCTCCACACATGTGACATCTGAGACAACAAAGAAGTCACATTTGGAGCTGAATTTGGAAACCCTATTAAATCATTTTTTTCACACTTTTAAACTCAAGTTGAGACATTCGGTGCATTAAAACTTTATAGAGCCCTTTGCAACTTTGTAGAGCCCACAGTGTACGTCTCCAGAGCGCTGATACAAACAGTTATATTGAAATATTACTCATCATCACACACTTTGTGCCCATTAAATGTCCATTAGGACAGTTCACATTATGATTCTTTACTGGACTGCTGTGACTCAGAGGCACTAACAGGGTTTCCTCACACATGCATTTTAAGATGGATTCAATTACTGAGTCAGTTTAAATGTCAAAAGATGTGTCATGCACATCTTAAAGTACATCTTAATGGAATAATTTGAGAGAATCGTGTACTTCAGACTTTGATGATGTTGGGTCAACTTCAACAATCAGATATGAGCAGCAGCAGCACTCCTCATTTTCATTAGGTGAGAGAAGAAGTGCACAGTCAGCAAAGAAGTTTTTTTTTTTTCCATGCTCACCATCCTGCTCTCTTCGTGTTATGTGCATCTGATAGAACAGATTAGCTGGGCGCAGATGTTTAATCACTCCTGACAAGTCATTTTTTATCCCATCAAGCACTATCAGTGAGTTGGATCTCAGCTTGTTATCCTGTGAAGAACTGGGAGGCTGCCTCTCTCAGAACTCTTCGCAGCATCAGATAGACAGCCCACTTATCATATTGCTACTGACAATAGACAATGGTCACAAAGCAGGATATGCAAAGGGCCATGTCCTCAGTGGGGCTGAGCTGTGGTGGTCTGGTCAGTTCCTTTAACCATGTCCGGATGTTTGTCAGCCAACCACATGCAGCAGACGGCTCAAAGGTATCAGGCACACCGACACCTGTGTTGGTTCTGAACCAGCAGACGCAAGTAGTTTTGGAAGAACTGCAAGGATGAATTGCATAATCACAAAAAATATTCACACACACAAAAAAAAGAAAGAAAAAAAAATCCTGCCCATGAATAATTGAGTGTTATTATTTGCTCTTCAGAGAAAGTAGATGGAAACATGTATCTGGAAACAGTTTTATCCAAACAAGGAAAACAAATGCCTTCACAGCACTGAAATGCAAATGAGTAGAATGTCAGTACACTTAAAAGCACTAGGTCAAGGGTGACAAGCAAAAACACGAATACAAGAGAAAGGGAGAAAAAGAGAGAGACATGGACTTAGCAGGCAGGCAAAACAATTAATAATAGGGAGCTATTACTGAGGGATTGTCAGTGCTAGGAGGGAGGTCGGGTTTCAGACCCTTTTGAAGACTTTGATGGTACAAAACAGGCCTCATTATAGAGATATTATCTCTATTCATACACTTACAGAGCCGCTTGGATCCCTGCTGGGAAAGATTAGGTTCCTCCACTTGAGAACATCCTCGTTGGGTGCCTGGCTTACAGAGTGGTGTTCTCAACTCAGGGCACACCCTCAACTCAACTCAGCTCAGCTCAACTCGGCTTGACTCGACTCAACTCGACTCAACAGACAGCAGACAAGTTGTGGTACAGACAGATCAAATATTCTTCTAATTATGCAAGGAATGGCAATATCTGTCCATCAGATGTTTTTTTTTTAACATTTCAATGATTTGATAGAGGATCGTATTCTCCAGAGGATAAATCATGCTGATTTTTTTCACCTAATGCGACCATGATTTGTATTTCTGACCAAAATCTCTTGATTACAACAAAATTTAGTTAAAACTATCCTGTTCCTCCAAGCAGGAATCTTGTACCAAACCTTTTATATGGTGCCAATTCTTAAGACTATACCATCAGAGCTAATAATCCCCCCCACCACACACACACACACAGTTAGCAGTGGTTGGTTTAGCATTAATTGGCAAATGTCTGTACGGTAAAAAAAAAAGAAAGAAAGAAAGAAAGAAAAAGAAGAAAAAACTAAATTAAGATGTGTTAGCGTTTAGCTGAAGACACGACTATCTTAGGCTTCATATACCTGTTTCTGATCAGAACTGGATCCTGGGTGGACTTACTATTTGTACAGGAGTAAGATAATTGTAAACAGAGTAAATCCTCAGTATGCATTGCAGCAATGAAATCATCTAAATTACTGTAGTTTTCAACATCAAAGGCGCACACTGTAAAAAACAAAAACAAAACAAAAAAAACAATGAGACATTACAAGTTAAGACTTTTAACAAAGAAATACATTATGCTTGAGTCGGCACTGGCACTGAGCTCAGAGCCCAAACATTTGCTTCCAAGACACCACAAAGCAATCTGCTGCCACATCTGATGTTCGCATGAGGCCCGAGCTTTGCTGTTGACCTCAGGGGCCATTCTGATTATTGAGAAGATCTGCAGCACACAGAATGACTGTATGATATTAATTACAAGGAATTTCAGCAAAGGAAAGATAAATGAAACATCTTAATTTGTTCTTGACTGGGTTTTCTCTCTCACACTTTGTATTTTTTCTTTTGCAGAGGAAAAATACAATTATATGGAGTAGATAAGGACAGAACTCTAACGACATCTCTAAATCTTATAATACATAATATGAATGTGTGATTGACAATGTAGTTTTATAATGGCAAGAATTCCAAATATCCTATAACCAGACTGCAGTTTTTCCGGTATTGGCAAATGAATATATACTGTATTTATAGGTGTGAAGTTGTATACTATTAACTGGAGATATAAACATTTTAAAAATAAAATACATAATGACATTGTTGTAACACAATTGTCTTTCTAAATGATTTCTTGATATGACTGTTATATGAAAAAAAGCACAAACCTTATATAAACTTTTTTTTCTTTTCCTTCAAAGAACATAACACATGAAAAAAAGAACATAACAAATAGTAGTTAATGAAGAGTATTGTTTAATTCAATTAATTTATTTCATTTGAAATGTGGTACTTCCTCTGGACAAAAGCAATACCCCTTTAACAATTTCCCAAAACACCAAAGGCAATGGTGATGCAACATATGAAAAACAATATCCCCCTGAAAGCAAAGCTGTTATCCAAACTTCCTATCACTTAATTAAGAAATCGTATTTCCTAGAAAAAGAGCAAGCCATCCTACAAACACTCACCATTTTTAAAGATGTGAGAAGCGCTTCATGCGACAATAACAAAAACACTCAGAACCTTCTCTGTTTCTATTCTTTGTGCCCCAGTTTGACTTTGAAGGACATAGAGGAGTGAAAAGATGAAGTAAGAAGTTTTGAAGCAGCGAGTCAAGCCAAAGGAAGGTAACACAGCCTACATGGCAGCATGGTTTAATTGAGGGTGAAAGCCCATATACATCTATGCATGAAAGTTGCTTTGATGACTGGCAGGTAGACAGAAGAAAGGCTGGTTTCTTTCGCAAAGATTTTTTTTTTGTGAGGCTCAGGTTTAAATAGGGGCCACATCAACTCTATGGGGGCAGTTAACAAGCAAAAGAGTGTGAAATGACTGTCACCCTCTCTGAACACATACTCCTCAAACACACTTTGAGCCCTGGACAAGTGTGGCCTCAAGGTGGCAACCATAATTGAAACGGGGACTCCTTTATAAAGGGGGTAATTGCCAACACTAAGTGGACAGCATTACTGGAGAACCTCTGCGTCTTCTTCGGCTTTCTTTCACTTCTTAATCTCCTTTTTTTTATCGCTCCTTTTATCTTTCTATGAGCAGCTTCGTATGTACTGCGTGAAATATTGATACCATTCAGATCAGATACCAACCATACAGATTATGAAGAAGCTGTTATATATTATTCTAATCTGTCATTCTCCTAGACAATATTTAAAATCTTAATACTAAGCTAGGCTATATAGAGATGTAAGTCATGCCAGTAAAGTGCGTTTCTAAATGTTCTCTCTCGTCAGATTCTATAAAAGTTTCAGTTTTTCTTCTCCTTATTGAAAATAACACAAAAGCTGTTAACCAGACGACTCGGGCTGAACCTTAATGCCTTGTCTCAATCAGCTTCATTACACAGCTTGTAAAAAAAAAACTGACAAGAGAGTGAGAAGTCACCAAAAAAAAAAGGTGTTCTTCATTTCCGTCCTGTTCTCCTAAATTAAATGGCAAAGATCAGAGAGGGTGTTTCATTGAAATATTAACACGGGTGATCAGAAAGTCTCTCAGGCTTCATCTGGACTAGCTCCGCCGACACTCCTGCAACCTGCTCTGCGTTTCCAACCGCTTGATGATTCAAACCAGCAGCCGTAAAAAAAAAAAAAAGAAAAAAAAAGGAAAAAAGGAAAGAAAGAGGAAAGGCTCCCTTAATTTGCCCCATGTGGCCACAGAGAAGAAAAGAGAAGCAAAAGTGTCAAAAAAAGCGGTCTCCTGCTGGGTCACTGGACAGTAATGGAGCTGATTTGACTGAGTTACAAAATGCTTTCAGATCAAGACGGAGACAACGGAGGTCATGGGATAGGAAGGGGATGTAAGTCTTTCCAGGTGTTTGTGGCTGTGAAAAGAGGATATTAAAAAAAGAAAGAAAACCCCCAGGTAAAATAAAGTTACTTTAAAAAGTTTTCTTAGAGAGAATAAAAAGAGGATGGTGTTGCAAGGCTTTCTCATTTGTTTGAAATGGTTATGAATGAGTGCGGTGGCCCCACCCACCCCCGACCCCGCTCCTTTCAACCCCCTAGATGCCGGCCCTGCCCAAGATAAAATGCAGGACGACTCAGCCGGTGCCTCCACAGAGGAGAGGACTGACTGACTGACTGACTGCACACAGCAGAGCATGAGGGCATTAGCTTACTGCTTCACTGCCCCGTGCTAGCTGACACACACACACACACACACACACACACACACACACACACGCTGACTGCCACTCACTCTGACACATACAGACACACTCTCACTGCCTCTCTCTCTCTCTCTCTGTCGCAAACACACACCGGCTCTCTCTCCCTCCCATTCTCACTCACTCACTTACTCACTCCCTTTCTCTCTCTCTCTCAGTATCACACACTCACGCACACACACACACTCTGACACACATACATGCATAGAGTCAGCCACCAACCCTCATTCAACTCCCTCTCAGGTGCAGGCCAGCAGCTCAGACAGGGACCTTGTTCCTATCCAGCTGGAAAGAGCAGAGCATCGCGAGGTGCACACACACACGCACACATACACACACATATTTAAACATACAACTACATATACACACACGCACACATCCACAGACAAACAAATATTCTCTCTCTCACTCACACATCCTCATCCATCCCAGGACTTTATCTGTGGACCAAGAAAGAAGAAGAAGAAGAAGGACAGCCTGAGAAACAAGAAGAGAGATGAAAGAGGAACTTTTAAAGGTGGATTCATTAGAATACGAAACCTTATGAAAGGACTGGACAAGCAACATCCAAAATAAGACTGAAGATGACAAGCGGAGAAACCAGCCTGTTGCTATAGGGAGGCCTGCTGTCAGCCCAGTGGAGACTGGTCATTGGTGACATCCAGAGGATCTTGCTGTGAATGCCATTTCCCTCCCTTCTCTCTTTAGGACTCCCACCCTCTTGTCATCCCTCCACTTGGACATCTCCTGATCATCAGCATGCCTGCAGCTTGCACAAGGTGCACCTTGGGAGTCTGACCCACCATGTGCAGATGGACGCCGTCCGTAGCTCATCTCTGTCCTGAACCTGCCTTTGGCACCACCGCAACTGCAGCCTCTGCTGGGCGACCTCTCACTCTGCCTAGTGCAGCCTCCCTTTGCCTGGCATGCTTCACCCTGCTCCTGGTCACCGCTGGCACTGCCACAGGGGCCTGTCCTCCTGGGGTAGGGCATGAGGCTCTTCAGGTACTTGCCGGTGGCATCAACTGTTCATGGACATTGGAAAGGCACACTCGCAGTTACAATCACCTAGAGGGCGATGTCCGACTACGGCGACTTTACTCTGCCAACAAGTTCTTCCTGTGCATTGACAAAACAGGGAAAGTGGACGGCACTCGGCGGAAAAACTACGCAGACAGTAAGTAGCTGGCAGAGCCAGAGTGCATCTAACATCTGCATGTCACGTGCGTGTTGAGTGTCAGAAAGCAGACAGGATGCCCTGTGACGTTCTCACTTTTATTGTTATGTCTAAACGTTCTTATCTGTTTGCTTTTATAGCAGTTCATAGGGATATCCTAAGGTTATATCACTGCTGAGCTATTTGTGTTGTGTTTGGAGCAGAAGAGTTGCGTTGCTAGGTAGGAAGGGAATACACTAGTGTGGATTTAGATTCCTCATGGGGTAGCTGGCACCGAGCGTATGAGAGAGCTGACTTGAGGAAAGACATTGAGCATCAGTTGTCGGTGCAAACTGGGCTTGTACAAGAAAAAAAAAAAGCTTGAGTTTCAGTGGGGATTAACTTGTCAAAACTGTGATGAAAGTGCATCAATTATGAGTAGCAGGTGTAAATGAAAACACATTTTTCCAACATGGATCCGTATGCACTGTTTGATTAGTTATAAGCAAGAGACTTCTGTTTGAAGTCAGACTTAAACTTAGAAAAGTGCTTATTCTATGTTCTGATTAGTTTATGCCTGTGCATGTGGGTATAGGGAGTAACTTCAGTCTGAACAAGTCAGTTCGACTCTTTAAGGAAATCTGGGCTGCATTTGCCCTTTCATGCGGTGACAGCCATTTGCCATCACATTTTTCTGGTCATCATGCACACAGCTGTAAATCCCTCTTTTGAAACTGCAGCCACTGTGGCTCTGTCTTGCCTCTCAGCACCTGCTCAGACGGGACAGCACTTCCCGATGTACCAGCCACTGTGTTACTGTAAGCAGACGGGCTGCCGCGGAGCTAACCCAGGCATGTTATTCTATGCGTTAACCTGTAGTCTATACGCAACCTGAGGTCACCGCGACACCTGGGAAGAGGTCGCTGTCCGAGCGGCGCTGCCTCTTCGACGTGTCCGTCAATGGCTGTCTTTTATGCTTGACCAGGTCAGATGAGTCGACTCCGGTCGTGATCTGACCTCCCTTCCCATTAGTCACCGGCTGCCCGACTGGATAGCCCTCAGAGACATTTATGCCTTTGACAGTAATATTTATGTATTTGGTCATTAATGCTTTTTTATGCAAGTGAGTGAGTCAGATTTTTCCATACAGCTACTGGGGGCAGGAGCTGCCGCTGCATACGGCTAACAGCCCAGTCAGTCTGATGCCACTGTTTTAGTGAGCTCCAAGCTGCAGACTGGGTGACATTTGTTAACCTGTCAGAATTAGTCATCTGGCACAATCTTTTCAAACCACACACACTGGTAGGAATTCAAACAGACATGAATTATTACTGTGTTAGAATTGGTCCAGTGGGCTTATCCAAGTTGGGACTTTATTCTCTCATATTAATAGTAATGTATGTCAGCTACTATAATAAAATATTACTCTCAAGCCTTGCTCAAGTTTGACACTTTAGAAGTTGTGCTGGATGACTGGTAGCAATTTGGCAACATCAAGGCGTTTAAATTGAAACAAGTGTTCAAAGTCTCTGGAAAGCAACAAAACTGATTTCTGGGCATATAGTGAACCTTGTGTGCCTTTTCCTGCCATATTCATGTCATTTGTGTTTAGGTAGTCGCAGTAGCTCTCTATGAAAAAGCGCAGTCCCCTTAAAATGTAATGTCCTCATACACTTTAGCCATCATCCTCTCATTTCCTTTGGTGGAAAGAACGATCCTTTCTGTGCTCACCCAGAGCAAGGGCGTGTACCTGCACCCTGCAGCACTCAGAGCCAAACCAAGGGTCATGTAGCCTTTGCCTTAAATTCAATAAAATTAACCCTGCAGTGGTTGTGTCTCACAATGGGACAGTTGCTCCATTCCTGCGCGAGGCTACTGTTACTTCCATCACATAACATAGTTTACAATCAGACTTGAAGCCTCCTGATCTGATGCTGTTCCTTGATACTGATACTATAGATAAGAGTGACAGTAGTACATGGAGGAAGGAAGGAGGAAGTTGTAAATATTTAATGAAAGAACAGGGACACAGATACTAGACTGCAACATGTTATGCAGTCAAGAGGATATTTTTATGTTACAAGATTCAATCAATACTTTTGTTGATGTTGATGGGAGTCTTCAGAAAAACACGTATACCAAAAGACAGAAACAAAAATATAATTTGCTCAAATACTATTGCCCAGCACAATTTAACAAGCTGTAGATCAGCCCCAGACTGTCCTCAGCCTGAAAGCAACTTCCACAAACACTGCCCAGCAGTATGGCCGACCCCTCCTCTGTCCTCTGTGTTGCCCTTACACTCTTGTCGACACAGCTATATTGCCCCGACAGCTCTTGCCTGCTACACCCAGGCCCCGGGCCTCACCTCCACCCCACTCAGTTTTTCCAGCCCCAACTCCCAGCTCCCTCTCAGGTGCAAAAACAGTTGGAATTAGTCAACAGGCTGTCTGCTAATTGAGGTTGGAAAATATTGTATCAATCCCAGTGGAGCAGGGGCATGGAACAGCTGAGGGAAGAGGCAAGAGGGAGAAAGAGTGACTTAGAGCGATGGAGGGGTTTAAAGGATGAGAGAGCTGGACAGAGTTGAAGGGAGATAGAGAAAATGTAAAACATACATTGTTTACCAGTCTTGCATTTCAGTTCATGAGGAATTACATAGCCCAGGAGTCATTAAAGTGCCTTAGCAGATGTTATTAAAGGACGAATACCAGATTAATGCTCTTTTTTTTTGCAGGGTGATGTATCAGTTGCAACAGAGAGGAAGAGGTGAATGTGTATCAGTTACATCTGCAAAATGCTCTTAGTAAAATGTCCTGCCTTATCCAAGCACACATGCAGAAATATCCCCAGATCCACAGACACGCACACTAGCGTTTCAGGTATCAGTTCCTGAGGTTTCTTATCAGAATTCAAACATGTTGTAAGCTTACTGAACTCTTGCAGTAAAGCATTTGCTAATCAAAGTAGAGAGATAGAAATCAGACAAGATAAATGACCCTATACTATTATCTGACAGCACTCTCTAAATATAGACCCATCTATAATTACCAACCACTTGGTCAGCAAAGTTACTAAAAATAACCGGTCGAACTAAGAACAAGGAGATACAGAGTACAGTAGATTGAGCGACTGAAGGGGAGGGAGGGCATGATGACATGATTTTCTTTTGACCTATGCATGGTAAAGCAGAAAATGATTGAGGGGAAAAACACAACCAAGTGTTTACAAAAGCTCCAGAGGCAGGTGTGCATCATATCCTGTCCTGGGTCATCGGTCAGAGCCTGCTAATTAGACCTAGCTACAGCACAACAGCTGCAGTGGACACACCCAGAAGGTTCTTTATGATCAATTGTAACAACAAATTATTCAACTCAGTAGCGTAGCGTAGAGACTGGAAATGCCCCACGTCACTCAAGTCAGATTCAGTTCAAAACATGTGCGGTAATTGTAATTCCATGGATGAAATTAGGAGCATGGTTTCTATCTCTTCTCCTTATTTTGTTCCTGAAATTCTCAGTTGTTTTTTTGTTTTTTCAGGGCGTGGGACTACACTGCATTTACATTTTTTGTGTTTGTCATTTTTTAATATAAAATTTTAAAGGATGGACTGTTAACATTCTGGGCGTGTGTGGCTGAAGGCATCAAAAGCTTGTGCAGTCTCCAGGTAGTGACAGCCCATTCACCCTTAGGAAATAAGGTCACTTCACCACCCTATAATCGCTAGAAGTCACTACAGCCAGACCAGCTCCATTCTGTGTGTGCAACCCTCACAGCCAGGGCGTGTTGTGTTTACCAAATTTCCCTTAGTGTGCAACATCTCGCTGTTTGATGTGAGAATTTTCCAAGTTCATGAGTTGTATTTGACTTGGAAGGGGACCCATGGGAAGAAAATCTTCCACCCCACTGAAATATGTTGTGGAAATTATTCAAACTTGTTGTAGACAGGGGAAACTGTCACTCACCAAGGAGAGACTGAGTTGAATTCGAAAATGGGAAAGGACACGACTTGTGCTGCAGACAGATGACTACATCCACCTGAAACGTTTGACCAGTCTGACAGCATACTTAGACTGGCACGGATGAAAATGAGCATCTGCACATACACCAGTGGGCCAATTTAGTTCAAGTAATTACATTTAATTTCTGGATTGATTGGCTGATTTTGTGCCTTTTATCATAATATTTTTGTTGAAAACAGAACTAATCAAACCAAATGTAACAGACCACCATCTGGTGATTTTTTTTATTTTTATGATTAGCCTGTCCTAAGTTGTTCTGACATTAACTGCTTGAATGATTTACTAAGTGGCACCATTAAAAATAAATGATTATCTTGGCTCATGAAGAAATTAGAAACCTATAAATCAATTGCTGGAGACATTTGTCGAGCCTAATCAAAAGCAGTGTTGAGAAGATAGCTCGTTAGTCTAATAAAACATATTCATTTGTAAATATAAGCTGTGTTTGTACTTTGGACGAGCTTGCACACTGAGAGGTCATTGTAGCCACTTTCAAGCATCTAAATGTAAAACTTACTCATCTCGTAGCTAAATAGCAGCTCATACGTTATCTAGTCTGCAGTTTGGTGATGACGGCTTCAACATGCCAAAGTGACAGACATTACAAAATGTTTGTTCTGTTCTGTCTGCCATTTCAAAGGTGTAAGAAAGTCTTTTCTGTCCTGCCCTTTTCTACATCCTCATCATGACTCACCATCAGTTTTGTTAGAGTGCAGACGGGCATGTATGACTAGATCAACAGCACCGGGGCATCGGAGCTAAAGAGGGAAGCACCTGGCCGAAGGAAGTGCTTTGGTGTTTAGAATTGGGAGAATACACATGTTAATGAGGCTAAGAGAAGGGCTGGGGCGTGCTCTGAACAGTATTGAGGTGGAAATTAAAGGCTAGAAGAGTGCTGGAGCGTTTCCCGTTGCTCATTAGGCATTATGTAAGTTTTCCTCTGGGTCGTCTCAACGGTGAGGGGGTTCGTGGACATTTTGGTTGCCAACAGGGGGGTGAAATCCCACGAATCATGCATTTATTATAAGGACAAGGGAAAATTGACCCTTTGTCAGTGAGCGCTGGTAGTAAAAAGGTCGAAAGCTAGATAGACATCAGTGGCACACGCATGCATGGCGAACACGCATATTCAATCCCTCACAGAAACGCACACACCACTGTCCTGGGAACATTGCAGGACAAGGGTGTCAGTGTCACCCTAATTAGCTGGGCATCGCTGGTTTCTGCCATCAGGGTTTGATATCATGAATGGGCTCTGGAAATGTAGCAATTAGTAGCTAACAACCTTTAGCAGTCTGGCTGTGGCTCCTCCCTGGGATTTACTGGGTTCATCAGCAGGTTTATAGTCTGACTTTGGCTCCAGCAGCCAATTCCTTTATAACATCCCACAGTTCTGGACATCCTGTGGGTGTGAAGGGAGCACAAAAGAGAAGTCTTCACAGTGCCAGTAACCAGCTAGTTGGACCTTAAAACCATTGATAAAGGATGTTTGCACTGAGGCTCTGAAAGACCTATGAAAAAGGATGAAAATGAATAAAAGGCTAAAATATATTAATTTTAAAATTCTCAACAAAACAGTGCTAACATAGTAAATGATCACAGTGTGTAATACAGAAAGATTGAGGTTTGACTCTTCAAATATTGTTTGGGCCAGAAAAAATAACCATTATACTTGCTTCTATTTTCCATCTTTTTCCCATGAGTCGTCTATTTGGCGCCATCCAAAAACAACTCCGTCAATGATTTAGTTGCTTTATAAGCCATTGTAATGAGCCACCATTAATTACAGCGGGGTAAAGCAATATTGAACAGCGTCAGAGCCAAACTGTACGTTTGCAAAATGAGGAGTGAGGAGTTTGGCCTTTCGTTCAATGAGAACACATTAGTTGCTGTTATGACTGTCAGTGCTTTTTTTGAAAAAAGGTGTAAAATGAGTATTAATTAGATCAGTTGGGAACAGTCGGCCAGCTAGTCTTACTCATGCAGCACCACATGTTTGAAATCATTCGCCAAAGGAAATATTCACCGAGGAGCTGCTGCCACTCACATCGTGGACCCTACGCATGCACATGCATACACACACATAGACGCACACCTCTGCACTGACATAATCAGCCCATTGAGTCAGAGGAGACAGGTCTTGCCTCAACCTTAGATAGACCAAGACAGATTAATGGTTTTGTTTTGACCCTTCCAATAAAGCTTCTCACCTCCCTGCTCAAACTGAGCCAGACATCATGTCTTGGACGGCGTTTAACCACTGGCCCAGGAATAAAGAGGCTGAAAGAGAACCCCTGCTGTAGACGGGTGAAAAAAGAAACAACTTGGCATCCTTAAATACAGCCACGGCTCACTGACTACAGCTACAGGAGTTAAAAGGTGTTCAAAATTGACCTAAAATCTAGACTAGGAAGCAATAATAGCAGGAATCTAATGCACCTGTTGCAACGCAAATATCCCCTGATCCAGATCGTAAAGTAAGCAATAAAAGGTACTAAAACCTGGTGTCGCAATCATTCTCATAGGTGACACACAGATAAATCTGGGGCCCTCCACCCTTTGTGTCCTGTGAAATTATGATCAACAGCAGCGCATGGGAGCTCCCTGTAGACTTTAATCTTTCTCACTCAGCCACAAACATCTCACACAGAAACACGAAGCAACCACAACCTGTGTGACTAAATGGGTAAACATTGACTCGCTGTCAAGCAATAGGGTCATAAAAACCTCGTTTACAACTCCTGTGTAATACGCTGGAACAAATTGAAATCATGACACTTCTGTGGGGAAATGGTGCATCATCAATCGTCAGTGGAAACAACATGTTTACGAAATGATCACAGTGATCGGTGCATTAACCAGGGCAACTAGGAAGTCTGCGATGACCCAGCATTCCTCATCATGTAAGCATTATATCATGCGCGGTACGTCTGCGGTCCTGTTTCTGTGTGAGTTATGTGGAGCAATTTTATACAAGACAGCTAGCAGCACTGTGAAGATGTACTGTGCTACTAGAAAAGCAGACAAGTAGCTAAATATTAGACACATTCAAATTCAGTGAATCTCATGAATATTCACACTTACCTTGACGTATTTCAAACTTTGGATATTTCAGTTTCGTCACACTGGTTTTCATTGATATCATCTGTAACTCTGATATAAAGCAAAGCAAAAGTCCAATTTGTACACATGGTCCACATTCCAGTTGTAAATCATAGGGCAGAGGTCTGATTTGATTATGGGCCACGCACATCCTCATACATGGGTCACAACATAGAAATGCAGACCATATGGACAACTTTGTAGACACCTAATACCGGCTTGAAGTCTGAACTGAAAATTTTTGATTCAAAGAAGTCGCTTGAAAAATTGATATTCTGGATGACATTGACTTAAGTGATATTTGACAAAGGGGAAATCTCTGTGCTGGAGTTATTTGCTCGTGCCTCTGAGACTGAGAAGCAGAGAAGTCGCTATCTGGACTGAATAACTGTTGCAAATGCATTTCCTGAGTGTAGGAGTAGGATAATTAATGCAAATGGGGAAGGCTAAAAACAGCGACTCCAGTGCAGGTCCGTGCATACCAACATGTTGAGACTGTGTACAGCGTCTTCTCTGAACGGCAGTACGCACACCCAGTCGTACCTGCTTTTTATCTCTGAGGCCATTCTGCTAAACGACCACGAGCAGGATGTGAGTATCGTGTCAGGGTTCTTTGAATGTGTGTGTGCGTTTAGAATGCATGTGCCTGTGTTTATACTTGTGCCACTGCAGGAGCATGAAGTGGACCCTAAACTGAAAAAGATGTGCGTTTCCGTTCCCTAATGGCTAATATGAACCAGACCTTACCTTGCACTCAATTCAAGCACATTTGTGTGTGTGTGCATGTGCACGATGACATGTGCACATGGGTGTTTTTCCCGTCTGGAAGGCTATACTCCTGCTATAACACAGAGGGTGGCAAGGAACACTGTAGTGATGCAGCCGAGGCACAGTTATATGTCCATAATGCAGCTTCACCATGAGAAAGAGGACATTACATTTTAGGATTTATCCAAACTCGTACTGTATGAGAAATCTTTGCATCTAATATTTGAATGACTCAGAAAGAAAAAGTTGCAGGTGTCATACTAGAAGTTTTCTACTGCTTGCAGCTTGCAGTCAACCATAACCAAGCAGGCAGAGGGAAAAAAATATTCAAATACATGTGGGGCACAGGGTTTCTCTTCCACACTTTCTTTTAAAGGTGGGGGCTGCTTTAATGTGATACTTCTGGCACTCATTCTGTATCCATCTCTCTACATATTTATATATATATTTATTTATGCATATCTTTCACTATCCTCTCATCTCTTTTTTTGTTTGTTCACCTTTCTCTACCTATCACCATCTATCACCCTCCTGCTGTCTCCATTTCCCCCTCTCGTCCCCTGCAGTGGATAGGATTGGGGTCAGGGCCCTTTGACCAGTGGAGCAAGTGACAGCTCTGACATGGCCCTGATTTCACTCCTGTGCCTTCTGTCACCTCCCTGCATGCCCATCTCATTTTAATAATGTAAATATGGTGCAAGCTCAGGCCACAGAGAATATTCTGTGTCCTGGTGCTCACTCACTGGAACCTCGCTGCACACCTGAGCCACACATGCGCGCACACATACTTGGCAGTAGTCTTCAAAAGAAATGGGAAGGTTTCATGAGCGGTTTAATACAAAACTGTAACCAGTAACAATAAATTATTTCTTTCATAGAGCCCATGAAACGTTAAGGGGCTGCCAATCACAGCAAGTGTAGGCAAATGGCAGGTTTAATATTGTGTTCAAGTCATATTGGATTGATGGTGGAGATACACTGAGTAGAGTGCAATTTAGTGTTGAGCTTATTTAAACTCAAAACTTGTATAAAATTAAACTCTTTGCTCTAGTAATGCTGCAAATGCACAAGATGCTGAATTTCCCACAATGCAACAGGATTGTGCCTTTTATCAGATGCACGATTTCTATTTCTTCTAAGAAACTATTATCCCGGCATGACAGCATGGGCATGTACGGTATATGCTTCCTCATTGTGATTACACCTTGGATATTGATATATTCCTTATTATACAATTGAGAATTATTATTTATCAGTCTTAAATAGTGGTTAATACTAGGTGAATATTTTGTTTTTCTATTGGGACAGGAAGTGGGGGTATCTAGCACAACTTCACCAACTAACAAGGTGCATGGTGAAACTGAGGCAACACTTCAGTTTGTAGCCATCATCAGGGTCATCAAGTGTTTTTCTACTGGGAGCCCACTGAAAACTAAGGAGGTTGGAGACATTTCCACTTCAAGTGGCTGAGTCTGGTCTGGACAGACATCCAAACCAGCCACAGATGCAACTCACCAGCAATTTAGTGGCACAGGAGAATGAGCTCTAATGTCTAATGTCGATCCCCCCTCCCAGAGTAGCAAAGTGCAGGAAACTGCAGAAGCCGTGAGTCACAAAGCTCTGAGCGGGCAGACCTGCTCGTAACTATCTGTGAAGCCTTTGATAGCTTACCGTTTGCTTGTTACGGATGTGATGCATGATTTGGAGGCAGTTTGCCCTCCCCGTTCTCGCTCCTTGATTAAAGAAAAGGCCTCTTGGATGGTAAAGATTGCAGCCCCCTCACTACACACAACACAGACGAGCAGGCTGGGCGCGCACGCTGCCTTCGTTAACCTTTTTCACCTCTGCCATCCTTCACCCCACACACTCACACACCCACTCCTTCAGATTGTCCTCTAGTGTTACCTTTGCCCCCACACAGCCTGTAAAATTTGGGGTTTGATCAGCGGAGGTCTTTTGCCCTCTGATTCAGCATCCCGGAGGTCTTTAATGGCCTGATTGATGATCTATTACATACAATCACAGCTTAACATGTCTAAGGAAGTTTGTGTTCAGTGGGAAAACCACCATGGAGTACATGTTGATAGGACATATAGGTACACTAATTTCTCTGTGGGGACTACAACATGTGTGATTTCATTACTGCTTCCCTCTTTGACCTGTCACAAGCTGAGATTTTGTCACTCACACGACGAAGTTTGGTCCCTGTCAGTATAATAATTGAAGTTTCATCGACTGTACAGCATGTGTTTGAAGAGCGAAATTACTTCATACACAGACAAAACTGCCTTCCCACACACATGCACAGATGTATCCAGATGTGCATGCTGATTCTGGAGTATTGGGTCAGTCTGTCTGGGGATAAATCAGACAGACTAATCTGTCTTGTGAGGGGATGGAGGGTAATTGGTCACATTTGACCCCCCGGCCTTTGCGGACTGTGGGAACGCAGGCTTTATCTACCAGCGGTAATTGGCTAATGAAACACTTCCGCATCTCCTCCACTAGATTGTCATCCAGCGGTTTGTATAGGGTGAGGCATGTGTGTGTTTTTGTGTGGCCGGCGCAAGTGGCCGAGGGGCACATGTGTGCGGGCGAGAGTGTGTGCGTGTCGTCCAGAGAAAATGGCAGGATGCGGAACTCCCCGTGGCCATCTCCGTGACTCTATCAGTAGAATCGGTCTCATGATGCCCGCAGCGTGCTGATTCATTGACAGAACACACATTAATCGCTGTGTGGTTGCCATTACAATTTAAATTTAGGTTTGAAGAAGAAATGGTTAATGTAATTCAAATTAAATCTTTTAATGACACTAATTCCGGCGCATTTCATTTGCCTCAAGTCAGGTAACTAGCAAAATCTTTGAACAGATGGGTAAGTGAAGGCGATGACGTTGAACTCAAGCGCTCAAGCTAACCTATGAGCTTCACCGGTGTCTAGCCCACGTGACCACCAAGCAGCAGCGATTAGTTGAAGCAAATGTAAGCAACCGCCTCTCGGAAGCAAACGAATCCCTATGGCTCGTGTTCAGACGCTATATGAAATGTAATGAAATTAGCGGCTGATGCATCAGGCTAGGACGACACATGCTGATAGTGTAGCCAGGACATGACTGAGTGTGCACGGCATGTAGGTCACAAATATCAAGGTTTAGTGGCGATGCATTAGAGGTTTCTGTGATCATCTACCTGGTCAAAGTCATGCCCACATCAATACAAGGTAAACCAGGGTAGGGAGAGTACGGTCTGGGGGTGGGGCGTGGCAGTAAAAAAAAAAAAAAGGCTAAAGTTACGGCGGTGAGACAATGTCTCTGAGGTCCCATCAAGTGAGCCATTCATAGATGCAGGTCTACCAGTTTGTGAAGCCAGGGAGACACTCCGCTAGAGTGGGGCCCAGGGTGGCCTTGTCTTTTTGTCCCAAGCTGACCCCTGCTCTGCCGCCTGGCCTCTGCGCCCCTCACCTGGCCTGTCCCAGCGCACTGGTAACAGGATACCTGTAATTTGCTCTAATGGCCTTTGAAAGACCTGGCTGGGCTAATCCCTGGAGTACTTCTCCCAGCAGCACCGTATGAAAGGGTGGGGGTAACAGGGCCGAGTGCGAGCCCTGAAAGAGGACCAGCCTCTGGTTTGTGTGTGAGAGAATGTCACCCCTTGCGGCCGGGGCTGGGGCCGAAGGGAGTGTGGGAGTCAGCTTTCAGCAGATCACCACCATGTGGCTTGTTCACAGGCTCAAAAAAACCAGACCCAGGCTTGTAGAGGAGTAGATTGTCTCTGGTTTACACCTCCCTCAGTGGCTCAGTCTGGCAGGCAGGGGGAACAGCCTGAAAACCCAGCCCGTGCGCAACTCTGCAAGAGTGCACATCAAATTGTTTCCAGATTCTTTCTGTAGTTTTGCACCAAGGTAGTTCTTCATGGATGACCTTTTGCCCATTCAATAACAGAAGAGATTGATATCCCTAATACTGTAGAGCTGCTACGGGTGCAGAAACAGAGAATGTTTGATGTTAGAAAATACATGCTCACTAAAGAAAAACAGTCCTTGTCCGAGAATATTATACAGCCACAAATGATCTTAAAATTAGAACAAAGCTGTTGATTATAATGTAATAATAATAATAAAAAAAAGGTTATTATAATAATAATAATGAACATTAATGAGCATAAGGCCATGGCCGCTGAATAAAGAATGGGATTAAAAAGACGAAGAAAACAATCTTATCAGTCTCATCTTCACTCTCTTCCCTCCAGAGATTTTAGTGGAATGTGGGAACAGCAAGTGATATGTGGGCAGGGACGATCAGCCCTCTACCAGTCTTTTCTCTCCTTTCATTCTTTCTGTCCTTTCTATGCATCACACTTTTTTTTAATGATGGGGTGGGTCCCCTGCAAGGGAATAGTCCCACAAATATGCACAGACCAGGCCAGCGTGCTACTTCCTTCAGGTAGAGGACACGGTCTGTACACGGCTCCATTTAAACGACAGCACACACAGACATTTATAAAGTGACGTAAAGTGTGTTTAGATCTGGCAAAGTTCAAGAGCACAAGAAGGGACAAAGAAAATAATTGAAGCAAAAAAAATAATCCTGTTTCTTATTCCCTTCGCTGTTGCTTAAATTATGTACTTATTTTGTTTGATCAAAGCCAGAACAAGTTGAGTTGTAGGATTCCTAGTGTCCAGGAATTCAGAGCTAAATTAGGCAAGAGAAACACTGTTCAGACTTCCAGGGAGTCTGAGCTCATTTCAGGAACAGAATCAGATCTCAGGGCCAAGTTTCTTGGCATGTTGTCTTGGATGCGCTGCTTTGTCTAGTATGTGTTAGACGATCAGACTTGGACTGGTCAGTTCAATACTGAGTAAGATTTGTTTTTACCTCCCTGTCTGTGTTATTTTATTGCCTCTAATAGCAAAAAGGAACATAGTGACAAATCCAGAGATTTGAAACAGCAGACTGTGCATTTTTGTGTCTCGATGTTTTATCCTTTTGCGTGTGGTCAGTCCAACTGGGCTCCGCGAGGCTGAGCTCAGCCGCAGACGTATCTCATAGCTTCTGATGAGGGATGAATAAATCATCCCAGGCTTGTGAAAGTTAATAGGTATGATGCATGTCCGGAGACCTGGTGCAGACAGGCCGGTAGGGAGGGAGTGGAAGGGTGACCCAGGCAGGGACCCAGACTGAGACAGAGACACCAAAGTGGAGGAGGAAAAGTGAGGGACAGACGGGCAATGAAAAGAAAGAGGGCAGATGGGAGACAGGAAGAGAGAAAGACAGGTACATTTGTAGGAATAGAGGGAGTTGCTGACCGACAGCTGCTGTGCTCTGCAGCACGGAGCCACACACACACACACACACACACACACACACACACACACACACACACACACACACACACACACACACACATGTATAGACCAAAATACAAATCCTCCTCTGGAACAGTAGTGCAGTCAGAGAGGCAGTCACAGCCTCTGTTAAAGAGACTGTAAATTTTTGTTGCTGTGCAGAGCGGGTTGGTCCATTAAACCAACGAGGGCATTGCATCATATGTATTTTGAGCCTGGTCACACTTATTCAAACAAAAATATATGCCATCATTTCATTAGTATGTGTGTGAAACATTGTGAACGGTGACTTAACAGGGTGTTTTTTGCATAAATAAAAGGGAAACCCCAACTTAAGCCTCCCTCCTCAACTCTAACCAAAATAATAAAGCCTAACCTTTGTGGGACTAAAACAACAAATGAAAAGCATGAAACAGTTTCCCCTGACATTGATCAAAATGGTAAAGATTGACTTTAAACCTCATAAGACTTCACAAAAACCTCACTTGGTTTCACACATTATTTGTTTTTCTAGATTTTGGTTGGTAAAGCAACACAAAACTAAACTGAATCGAAATGCCCCTTTCGTAACAGCTCAAGAAAATACATTTTCATAAAGACAACATTGAAACCTTCTGTAAAAAGAAGATAAAAAAAATATGCTTTTACTTATAAAATGACTTATCAAGTCAAAGAAGACCTAAACTATAATGTCACTCAAGGCATAGGGTAGAAATTTGTTCTGGCACTCCAATCAGTCTTGTCAGAACAGGTAGGTATGTCTCTAAAAGCAGATGTAAAACACCTGCTCTGACATCACTCGGTGGGGCGTGGCCAGTAGCGCCCCCGGCTCACATGTTCCACCACTGACTTCCTGTAGCTTTTGACCAGCGGCGGCCAGTTAGTTTTCTTGACTGTTAGTTTTAGCAACATCACGGCTTTTCTTAAACTAACCAAAGACCTATTCAGCGATCAGTTCAACTACGACTTTGTTCTCAGCACATCCGTCGATGAATTCAGGGTTAGTTAAAAAAAAGATGTATTTTCAGTAAAACTTGAACTGATTCTGAGTTGTATCTCTGCTGACTTGTATGTCCATTCACTCTGTCTGCTTTAGTCTCTGCCAGTTACTTGGGGCAATATCTGCCTCTTCAGCTGCTAAATGCTCCACTACATTTGCCAGCTCGTAACTGACTTTGTCTGTTTGCCGTATGGTGCTGATCAGATGGTGTTCAGTGGGCTGTTAGAGTTTTTCCAACAAAAGCAGCTGCACGCTGGGACTAAAAATGGTGCTCTGAGGTTGAACTAAGAGCAGTTGCAGGCTGTAGAGCTTAACAATCAGCTGATATTAGTTATAAAGCTCTGTGAGGACGTACGTCTCAACTGCATTACACTAATTCAGAGATGTTTGTCACAGTGGACAGTCGTGAATATAAATGCCAGCTGTAAGAAATAATAGGCCTCCCTGACCTGTACTCTATTCAGGTCATGAGAAATGCATATAGCCAAAGACTGATCATACCTTTAAATAATATAGTGTCATAATTTTTGAGTTGAGTTGATGACTAAATGTATGCAAATGTATGGAAAATAATGATTTGGGCTGTTATGTCCCAGTCGCTTTAGTAACTCTTTACAAACATATAAAACTATTGTAAATGTGTGATAAACGTGGTGTAGCTCAACCACAGGTGCTTGTATTAAACAATATAACTGACTTTCTCCCATTTTAAATCAAGCTCACTGTGAAGATCAGCTTTCATATTAGTCACTCACTGCAATTCAATCATCACTGACCCAGTATCACGAACTGCAAAATAGAAATATCAGGCTTCCGTCATATGAGACTCTACCAATCGATATGACGTTTATGAAGTTTATACACACAATTGAAATATATATTTCAGTGTGAACACACTTCTGGAAAGGGGTCAGAGTATTAATTGATCATTTTATGCTCCCCGTGTGCCCTCAGAGCTGCTGACTGACAGAGGCGGGGATTCTTGCTGATACACATTTTCCCTTAGATTTGATCAGGCACTACACACTGAGGGCCAAAGTTTTGTTGTCAGGAGGACATAAACAATCCACCCTGCCCTAAATCAATGTCACAATTATGTTTTATGGGCTATTAAATGAAAGGACAGTGTGCAAACATTGCTTGGATTTCATTGCGTGCCTTTCAGACCGTAGGTAAAGACACTAGGATATTTACAATACTTAGATGAAAACCGATGCTTCCATAAATTCATCTGTACCAACACTCTTTTTGGCACCTCTAGGCATCTGCTTCAAACTGAATAGGTAGCCTAACACATGGCTGGCCTGTCAAAAGGCAACAGTCTTTGCACCTTGTGTTAAATTCAAAGGTGCTGTTTAAAACACTACAATCAGCTTTCTCCCAGAATTTAGTTTCCTTTGCATGTCCATGTCTACTCAACATGATGAACTGGACCAGAAGGACATGGGTGCACACGTCTGGCCACTCTTTCCTCTCAGAGATTTATGGTGTTACACTCAGATCTCCAGATAAAGCACGGCTGAGGTAATGGGTGTCAAGAATTACAAGCTCTGATATACAACCCATAGGAGTGTCTCCTGAAATAGCACCACTAATGGCGGTGGCATCCCAGCTACTCATCACCATGATTACAATAATAAACACGTGGTTAAGGTTATGGAATGGTCACAGTTTGGTTGGGCTTCTTAGGCACGAAAACAATTTGAATAGGTTTAGGAAAAGATTGTGGTTTTGGTTTTTAAAAAACATTCTTCCTTAAGGTTGGAGGACATTTGTTGTCATGGTTACAATAATAAACATGTAGTTAAGATTGTGGGGTTGCCATGATTAAAAGACACAGTGATGACTAGGCGAATGATTTCAAACACGAACAACTTTCCTCTTTGAGAAAGTACCGTGTTTTGCCAATACTGTACATCTACCCATCCCAGCGTCCTCATGTGTACTTTTTTCGTGTCATACTGTACTTCAGTGGTTCTCAATAGGCCACGGACCCCCATTGGACCAAATTTAGAAGTAAACACCACACACAAATATTTGTTCTGAGACTGAAGAACATTACTGTTAAATTAGATCAATAGCGTGAATTTTTGGAAATATTATAGAGAAATTTCTAGAAAAAAAGTGGTCCAATTTCTACAAAAACATTTAAACATTTCTAGGAAGACGTGGTAAAAATTCTAAAAAATAAAAATAAAAATGTAAAAAAAATAAAAAATGTAAAAATTTTATTTTAAAAAAGTGGTACATTTTTGCATAAAAAATGTTCAAAATAAAAATAAAAAAGTAAAAAAAATTCTAGAAAAAAGTGGTAAAATTCCTAAAAAAAAAAAAAGAAAAGAGTTTTTTAAAAAATCTAGAAAAAGTGGTCAAATTAAAAAAATTTTTTTTTTAGAAAAAAGTGGTAAAATTTCAAGAAAAAATCTCTCAAGGACCCCTAGGGGTCCCCGGACCCACCGTTGAGAACCACTGTACTTCATCCTGCTCCTGTCATTACTACGACCACTAGAGGTCACCTAACAATAAACATAATTGTGAGTCATAAAATTCTGGTTGCACAGATGATGTCTGGGCTTGTTTTTGATATTTTTCAGCCACTGTCAGATGACTAAACAAGAACACACAGTCGTTCAGCAAAAATCAAAAACACTGTATCATTACAAACACCTACTAAAGCTTGGCTAGCTAAGCTGTATCTGAATGTATTTCCTTGGATATCGATGCAAAATTGACACCACTGGGAAGGCAGAATTAGAATAGCCCTGATTTATATGTTCGTGGGGTAACATTACCCGAATTATACTGTACATTCAAGGGTTAATTTGCAAGTTTCCATATCACACCACCTGTGAAGGCCTCCACTAGAGCTCCCGTTCTCATGGTAATCTCTCAAGGTGTTTAAAGCAATAGTGAGTGATGCAGCCTTTGTCTGTACTGATACACACAGGCGGCTGCTTCGCCCAGTACCAGACCCTTCGAGGGGGTCATGGCAGATCAAAGGTGCTGGTCACAGCCATTAGGCCCAGCAGCCCAGACCCGACATGAAAAGCTTGTGTTTTGAAAAGGAGGGCAGAAGGAAAAAAACAACAGGGCCCTCTTCATTTAAAAAGCAAGCAAACTGTGAAATAATTGAAAAGGTATGTCAATCAAGAGCAGGAGCACAGCGGGAACCCTGAGATTCCCAGGCTCTGCTCTGGTCGAGCACTGAGCCATGGAGGGCTGCTCAAGGGGGCAACCCAAGAAATTAAAGACCTGGGAAAAGGAACAAAAAGAAGACAGGAGGAAAGGAGCAGAAAAATCTCCTTTTCTCACTCTCTTTTCTCAGTCTTTCACTCTTTTCTGCTTTAAATTTGTGATGGAAGGAACCATTTTGCCACACTTTGTAGAGCTCTATTGAAAATGCCTGGTCATTAATAAGATCTTGGCTAGCTCTTCACCTCTCAGGTGAGTAACAAAGACTTACTGGGAGGGGGGGAGGGAGCCATTGGAATCGCCTGCCCCCTCCACCCAAACCCCCCATCTTATAACCAGCACCTTCACCCTGTACTCACTCCCTCCTCCTCCTCCTCCCCCATACCATGAGTCTGACAAAAGGGAACCCCGTGAGAGTGTCTCTCTCTTTCCTTTCTGCCTTTTTTTTCAAGGTCAGAAAAGGCTTGAATGATCTGACGATGGGCTAACGTCCAAAAAATGGGGAACGGAAAGAAAAGAAAGAGTAAAAAAAAAAAAAAGACTGGGTAAAAGACTTTTTCTATGCTTTTAAAAATCCCAAAGAGGAGAAATAAATGGCAAGTCCACAGTTGACTAGACATGTATAATGCAGGATTTGCTTGTAATGGCAGCTTGAGCTTATTGACAGTCTCAGCCAAAACATGTCAAAGGTTAAGAGATCTTGCCAATTGCAAGGGGGAAGCCAAAAGTAGCCAACCCTTTTCATGAGCTCAATAGGGCCATCAGTTGATACTTGCTCAGCAGAACACAGGGAAGAGGTGACCTTCAGTTTCCAATGCAATTCAGGGACAAAGAGTTAATTTGTCTCCATTGTCTTTCACTGTTCGGTCTAATCGTGATAATGTGAAAAAGATTTAAAACATTTCTTGAATTAAAATGATTTAATTTTCACAATTTCTCAAATATATAATTAGCTGAATGATGCATGGATGATATATGGAGTTGATAAGAGGACGATGGAAACCGAGGTTATATGAGCATGTGACCCATCCAAAACTACAATATTAAACTGTGTGGTTTTCCTAAAAGTTGTTACTAAGGAAATCTCTAGGCATAATTTAAAAATCTTTAAGGTTTAAATACATCAAAATGAAAATGCGTACTTCAGCAATATCAACAATATCAATAGTAAAGCACATTTCTGCAAGTCTGGAGGCTAAACTCAGCATTAAGCCTTCCTCGCAGTGGTGTTTGGATTTCAGCAGTTAGGGAAACCCTAATAGCCTAAAATACCTCGCTCTGATTTCTCAGGCTTTGAACACAATGGAGTGACTTTTCAAAGGGGGGACTGTGAGTTATATGGATCTAACTGGTCTTTATAGATGTGTGGTCAAGCGTCGAGAGCCCAAGTGATTCCTCCAGACAATGTGAAATCCCCATTTTATGTCCTCAGACCTTTTGTGACTGCTGACTGCTACACTGCCAGCTATCAATGAAGTGACATGAAGGGTACCTTTAGTCTTATGAATCTCGAAGAGAGAAAGGACCATATTTTAATGTGCACTATAAGGACATTGGGAGTTTTGTTGAAGTGCTTCACAAAATGATTTCTCACAAAACATATTAATAGCTTGCAAAAGCCGCTACTTCACCATGATGTAAAAAAGTTCATTCATAGTAGTTTTTTTGATTAGTGTCAGTCTATTTTCTAGTGTTAAAGATTTTCTTACCCTTAAAATCTGAGATGTTACTGTTTTCAGCCAACTTGTGGATGTCTCAGATGTGACAAACATGCTTCCAACACACCTACTGTGCCTGGAACTCAAACCAACAAATAATGGCAATTACTGCTGGCACCACTTTCAGGCACCAGCGGTTTTCATTGGCCTGGACTAATCCCCCATAAATGCTTGCAGCGCTCCAATCACCAGCCGGGCCTCAGCTAATTGCTTATGAGTCCCTCGCACACTCCAGGTGCCATGATAGCACACCCGGTGTTTGTAAACACAGCTCGTAAAGGGGAGGCTGCCATCAAAGTGTTAATATTTCCTTGGAGGATCAGAGGTAACGTGCAAATGATGGGGGTGCAGCTGGGCTGATACCTAGACAGACTAAACTGAGGCGTCCCCCTCCTTTCCTGCAGCTGTGGCGAGCGGCGAGAGGGCTTCATTTACACGCTCCTGTCAGAGAAGAAAGACACTCAACAGGAGTTTGTTTGTTTACCTTCCCCGTCTTTTTTACTCTTTGTACTCCTTTGTTTCTGTGTCTGAAGTAGATGACCTCACTTGCTAAGCATGACTAGTGATGTTCAGGGCAGAAGAAAAAAAAAAAGAAGTTGGAGATAGTTTTGTGTTTAGCAAGATTGGAGCAGCAGCAGGTGTGTGTCTGAGACCAGACACACTGATAGCAGCAATACTGTAGAGAAGACGGATTAGAATAATCTTTGTGCACCACATGCGATTATGTATTATGCTGGTGTAATCTGTATGCAATAGTTGTTTTTTTTTATTCAGTGTAAGTGATGGAGAAAAACATCTACAGTGTTGTTCAAAAATTTTTAGTTGATTTACTAATCAAACATCCCATAACCTTTAGAAAGCTAGTCTAAATCCAACTATAGTCTAAACCAAATAGTTTCAGTGCTTAAACCTAAACTAAACTAGTGTTCAACTGTGAGTGGTTAGTATTACAATGGTTTTGGGGGGCATAGAAAAATCATGTCATCCAGCCAAAAAATGTTCCTGTGTCATTCTAGAGGGTGTGAACGGTCAGTATATTTATTCAGTTCATTTGAAAGATGTGTTTGGAAAAATGTGAATATATGCTGGTCTAAACAAAAATATAACTAGTTATTTCACCGCCTTTCCAAAGAAAATTCGGATTAGCACAAATAAATAGATATAAAATTTGCAGTGCAAAGGGAGCACCTGCAAAACCCCTGGTGTGCATGTTTGTTTTTCATTGCTGGATGGGTTTAATAAGCCAGACTATTCAGGAACTCTGTCACTGCCCTGTAGTACAAGATCTGTGGTTGTACAGAAGCAGCAGGGGGTTAGTCAGTTGGTAGCCCACTGCTTTTTACGACTTCTTCATTTCCTACCAGCTTTGGGTCAATCCGTCCTTCAGCACCTTGATCTGGTGCTGTGTTTACAGCTTCTGCCCAAATGCAACAATCCCTTTTCACAGAATATCCAGCAGTGCCCATCCCTTGAGCAACAGGATTAAATGTTTTATCTGCACGTATGTGGTTTCAGGGGTGAAAAAAAAAGAAGATTTCTTGCTCTGATTAGATAGCAGGCTGCATCAGGGTGCTTTTGAAGGTGTAAGTGGGCAAATCACGCCAGGAAAAAACAGCATGAAGAGAGCTTCATCTTCAGCAATTAGTTTCTATTCAACACCCTGCGGTAAGCCTTCAGGTCATCTCCAAAACATGTCCCTGTCGTAGCCACGACAATGGGTGTGTGCCTTTATTTTTGTATGTGGATAAAAAACCAGAACAGGAGACAGCCACATGGGACTTGTTTGCAATCAGTGCCCAGAGGAAACAATTACTCCATCAGCTCAACAACTTTTTCATGGGGTGAAGTGAGTTAGAGAGGGTGCTTAAGTGGCCAGCAGACATGGGTTTGTGTCCCTCTGTAAACAACATTGGGCATCATCACGACGGAGTGTCACATCTGGAGTCAGGAGGCCTTTATGGGAGCATGTGGCAAGACAGACCGACATAATCTGTGTCTGCTGGAGTTCAGGACATGGTCTGTTTTTGAAGTTGATCAAGTTGGAACTGAAACTATTTGAAATAATATAATGTGTGCAAACTTTTACCTGTTGATCCAACTGATAAGTGTGGCTGGTGTGGTCCTCACAAAGAGAGCTCTCTCACGCTGTTGTCCCTGCCCTGTGAGTCTGAGTGTGTTTTTCTCTTGTCTTGGGGTCTCTTTCCCCCGAGCATATGGCTGTCTGGTATTCTAATCACTAATGATAGAGCGGCTTTTGATGGGGAAACTCCCAAAGCTTGATGTTTCTAACCCAGACTCTTGTTCCCTCTTTTATTTTCCAGGTCTGATGGAAATCCGATCTGTCAGTGTGGGAGTTGTTGCCATCAAATCTGTCAGCACCGGGCTGTACTTAGCCATGTCCAAGAAAGGCACGCTCTTTGGATCGGTGCGTATGCAACCTGGCAACATTGTTTCTGGGGGTCAAGATGGGATGGCTGGGAAGGGGAGAGGGGGGGGTGATGGAGGCATGTATGTATATATGTATAGGGGTCCTGAATGACTGTCTATCCAAACATGTTTGATTCTGCTGGAGTGAAGAGAAATCTCAAGAATCTTCTGCGAGAAAGTCCAGAGAAGGGTCAGAGTTACTATCAATCACTGCTGTACACCTGGGCCGTGGTTGATGATACCTGCAGCTTGAGTTGGCTCGTTACACTGTCAAAATAGATACACCAGAGAAAAGAAACTCAACCAGCAATGACAAAGAGCCAGCTGGTCTCTTTTAACAGTCTTCGCATGCCATCCGCCAATTGTTGCTTTGCACAGCAAGCTTTCAAAAGTAATCACCCTTCTTTGTTAAAATCACACACCACATATCAGACCTAAGGTGTGTGGTGTCTAGCCCATGTATTTACATCTTTGAAAATCAGGAACGAGCCGGCAATCAGTCAACCAGTAGTGATAAGACACATGCCTGCAACAAAGTAACACAGAAGACGGGACAGAAATAGAACTGAGGACACAGGGCGTTCCTGCCATCATCCCATAATAACAAAAAAGGCAGGTGAATCACGCCAGGCTCATACTATCCTGATGCTATCACACACAGAACCTCATTATGGCAGCATGATAACCATCTGGAGGAGGGAATGCAGCAAAACCACTTGTGGTTATATTCTGGTTAATTTGAAAGCCGTAAAGGGTCACTTCACCAAATCATACACGCACATACCCAAAAAACATATTTTCTCACTTACATTTATTTGCCAAGGTTTTAGTATATCAACTTCTGTGAACCCAATACAATGTAGGTGGACAGAAATGAAAATGTCCTTCCAATAACAACGTCCCAGTTACCCTTGATATTTCACAGACCTCACTGTCATCATTTTCTGTCAGTGATCGACTTTCAGAGATCGCTCCCAATAAAAACTTAACTGTGAGGTCTGTGGATTATCCTGAGTAACCAGAACATTTTTGCTGGAAAGACATATCAGTATTGGGGTCAATTCTAGTTTTTCAACGCTGTGAGCAGCACAACTAAATTTTATTTAGGCCCATCTAAATCATATCAGGTGAAAAACAAATTTCAGAGACTGAAGTTTAAAATGTCACAAATAGATAACAGATAAGAAAAATGGAACAAGTGTTGGAGAACCAACTCTTCAGCACGAGACTAAGCACATCTATTGTGGCTGTAGAAAGACAAACCTGAGATGAAGTCTTTGTAATGGGAAACTCACCCCATCAGCTACAAACAACTTGAAAGTAATTTACTGCAAAAGCAGACGTTAACCTTTGTGCACCTGTTGGAAGTTGGCTGAGTTCTAGCACATCAGCCTATAACTATACACTCATCTGCTGTTACCTCCTTAACCTCACGTCCTCCTCCCTCTGATCACAGGTTAAATACAACCCGAGCTGTAAGTTCAAGGAGCGCATCGAGGAGAACGGCTACAACACATACGCCTCCCTTCGCTGGAAGCACGGTGGCAGGCAGATGTTTGTTTCGCTGAACGGGCGGGGGAAGCCACGGCGAGGTCACAAGGCTCGACGAAGACACCCGTCGACTCATTTCCTGCCTATGCTCCCGTCCTAGCCGCCCGAGTCTGAACTCTGACCGGCAACTGGCTGGCTCACCTGTCTCTTCACACTAGTGTTGATCTAGCTGTGACAACGATCTTTATTTTTATTATTCCATCCCTCTGTCACATAAATGAACATTTGTTGAGGTCTGTAACATTTGTAGAGTTAGTGTAATATGTATTTTAAGTTATTTTTTTCCATTTTCTAATGGTGTTCAGTAATACAGTCCAATATGGTAGAATTGTACTATCTTCAGACATCTGTCTGGCCATTGTATACATCTGTATACATATGTGTGTCAGAAGTGCAAGTGTTTGGGTGATTTTAAGAGACTTTAAGAGGACTGAAAAGTGACGGCAAAGCTGAGAAACAAAACGTGGCTCACCAGTTTGTTTACCTAATTTCAGATGTTCAGTTAAATAAGAAGGGAAGCACCTGGTATGATGTCACTCTGAAATGAAGAGTATCATTGACTCAACCCGGATATCACTACAAATCTAGCTAGCTACAAACCAGGGCCATACCAGTGAGGACACTGAGGTCACATCCGTGGTATTTTGGGAGGTCGCGAGCATTGTGGGGGTGCGGAGATAAAACAAAACAAAACAAAAAAAACGACATATGGTGGGTGGTTCATGAGTTGATTTAGACTAATATTGTATAATATTGTATATCTGGCCTTACAAAAAAGAGCATTTGAGTTAATCACATCATGTTAAATACATTTTTCATCCTTAGCAGAGTAACATTTCAGATACATCACATTCCCATACTGATTGATGTTCAAGTATGTGAAACATTACATGTCATAAGTTCCCATATCTATGGCATCCGAATTCACATGTCAGCAAAGAGGGATTAGTGTACATTTTGCATGTGAAGTGTGAGTGTCAAATTCGCTACTGTTGTGTGGCACAATCTGATTGAACTCATGACCTCAGTATTTCTAAAATCCTGGCTGTGGCCCTGCTATAAATCAACCATGGTAACTGTTGCCTGGTCTATACTGACGCTACTGGATAAGACAAGATGAACATTTCATCTGACTCATTCAGCACATTTTACATGCACAAAAATATAGTTTTTTGCCCTTATTCTGCATGGCAAATGAAAATGTGCAGAAATTCTTTTTTTTTATTCTACTGTAAATCAAACATAGCTATGGCATTGACATGCATGTCACAAATGCCCAGTATACATGTCCAAATGATGCGGAAACCTTTAAAACACCAGTGCATATCACAAGTGCAAAATTAGAAAGAAGATCAAATTCATAATTTCCAAACAGTTTCTGTTGTTTGACCTGAATCCAATTCCAAATATTGTCCCATTCAGAATAACATTAGTGAGCATGTAAACATACTGATGGATACATAGCTAAATCTACTGTTCTGTCTCTATATACATGTACGACAAGAACACAACAGGAAGTAAGCTAACTACTGGGATAACAAGCTGGATGTCCTGAGTTGACCTTTATTTGTCTGTGCGTGCTTCTGTCGGACCGACTCTCCCATCCATCAACCCACAGCAAATAGGTTAGAAATCTGTATCTCTGAATCTTGAGCCTTAGTTCAGTGTGAATAAGTACAGTAATATCAGTTTTGAGTCATTTCATGCATTATAATGGCTGTAGATACACCAGACACCACATAGCAGCAGCTTCATTAATTTTGTTCACAGTAGTAAATGGTTATTACGTACATGCCTCTCTGTCAATTCTTGCTAACACTTTCTCAACAACAAAGCTGTTGCTAATAGAACATTTAATATATTTAAAACATTTTGTACTCTTTAACTGTTTGAGGTTGATGTTTAATGTTATTGTTGACTTTTGTGTTGGATTGTAGTCCTACTGTTAAAAAAAAATAAGCGAAAAAGTAATTGTATTCAAGTCCATATTCAACTCATTTTATATGGTATTACTACTGGATATTGGTACATTTGTGATCCAATTATCATAAACTGTTTTCCAGTTATAGGCCAGTGATAGTAGGTTGTATATAAGGTCAGATTCTCTGAACAAAAACCGTCTTTAGATTCATTTTGGCAAAGTGAAATCATTCGAGTGCCTTGGTCTTGGTAAACTTCAATAAAAAATGTGGATACATCATGAGTCATGGCTCACTCACTTATGCTACTGAGCCTTATTTAATCATCTATCCCAAATTTTGAAGTGCAAAAACACCATTTTTTATCTTGTCTTGTGCGTGGCACTGATTATCAAGTGCTGGTAATGTCTCCATCAGAGCTCTCCGACATAATACCCCTCCTCATCATAATCATGACAAAACTCACAGCAGGAGAGGCATTGATGTGGAGGACCTCCCCATGTCTGATGAAAGGTCTGCGGTTATGAACTATGCAACCAAGCATCAAGGTCATTTACACACAGACGAGCCCTCCAGTGGCACAGGAGGCCACTCTTGTCTTTTCAGTGAACAGAAAGGAGAGTCTGGGATGAATAGTGACTGTTTGGGGTGAATAAAGGCCAACATTTCAGTCTGTCATAATGTGAGATTACTGTGACCGGGTACATGTCTGGTCAGAATGGCTTGAAGTCTCACTGTAGTTCAGCTCCAAAGGTCTGGGTGCAGCACAGACATATCAGTATGGGGGGTCTGGCGATGCTGTTGCCATGCAAATGTCTTTGTCCTCGACTGCACAGCCCTGAGGGGCTGTTTTAGTCCATAAAGTAAAGACCTCTTGTATTTATTCTACTTGTGTTACACTCTCACAAAAGAAGCAAACAGCAAATATATTGTCAAGATATTTAAAGGAAGAAAAAGGAAATACACTATTGCTCTGAGTTATAGTAGATTTTGCCATTGTCTGTCTGTATAACAAATATGATGCTTTAGCTTCGTAGCTTAGCAAAGTTAACAAAACCAGCATATTAGCACATTTGAAGATATCAGTTTATAGGTTGTTTGTTTTGCCAACAAAAAAACTGAAGAAAGAAATCCAGTTTCCAGGAAAAAACTGAGAATAGTAAATTCTACTCAAGAAACGAACGTGGTCATGTAGATGTGCAGTTATTTCATGACCTTTGTGACCTTTGAGGCAGGCTAGCTGTCTATACAATTCTTTCCACAAAGCTGAGTTAACCATAGGGTGAATTTATTGGTAATTTTTAAACAGCAAACTATATATAGTGTGTATATGATCTATATTTATGGTGTTTGTCTCTCCAGTTGGGAGAAATTAATGTATAGCAGTTGGGTTTTAAAGGTGTCTTTGAACGTACAGTCCATCATTATCCATCCTCTGCTAGCACAGCCACACTAAAACATGCACAGCACAAAGTAATCCCATTTTCCTGCCTCTCGATTGACTCGCCTCTTTGTCAGCATGTCCTCCATCTCTTCTCCTACACCACTCCTCTCTCCTCTTTTAACCGTCCAAGAATCTCTCCTTTCTTCTTGGCTTGAGGGTGCGACTGGCTGTTGGTGCCAGTTCCAGGGACACCAAATGGGAGCTGTAATTATCATTGCTCCACCACTGTCCTGTCAGTGCGCTCGCCAGCAAAACAAGAGGGATCCTTTGGAAGTCCTGATCAAAAGCTCTGGCCTTTGATCATGAAGCAAAAGGAAAAACCTAAACACTGTGCAAAATCAACGAGGAATGTCCCAAAGAGAGTCCAGGAGAATGGAAATGACAGCCATCTAGAAGACGTCCTCAACTCCTCCTCTGCTATGACGTGTTGATGTCAGGAGCACAGGTGTTTGGGCAGCGTTTGATCTGATCCGTGTAAGCAGAGTACTGAGAGAGTGACTCATGCAATGATGATGTTGCTATAGCGTCTGCCAGATAGCACCTGGAAGGCTTCACAGCGGGCCGCATCTCTATGTTTCCGCAAGGGCCCCATCAGTGGTTTCACAGACTAAAGTTTGATGCCTGCACGCTTAAACCGCTCTACATCCATGAAAACCTCCCGTATACATTCACAAAAACATGAGTCGGAGGTATTCTGGAGGTATTCTGCCTGACCCAATAAAAAAAAAATCTGTTTAGAGAGAAGGTTACTTTGAATGCTCCAAAATTAATTTGCAGCTGAGTGACAGAAAAAAGTAATAATAGAAGGCTATTTTGAGGGCCTTAGCCAAAATCTACAGGGGCACAAGTCATGCTGCTTCAGCGACAACAAACTGCAGCCTCTGGAACCTTTGAAACCCTGTGTGGTCATTTTCTCTCACAGTGACTGAAAAGAACTGTGGTGGGTGGGAAAGAAAAAAGAGCCCCTCGCCACTCATAATACCAATCTTATGTATGTAGACGAAAATGGGAGGGATGGGAGGGGTTGGGGGGTGGCAGTCGGACTAAGGCACAATTTTAAAGCGCTTATTGAATTGCCATTACAGCTCCTGAGACTAATTGTGGCTGTTGTGTGTCTCTCGGTGGCCTAGGGGGCTCTGGAGTGGCCCTGTATGCTCTTACTCAGTGGGGTTTTCAAACCGAGTGGCCCTGAAAGAGAACAGGACCACCGTAGATCAATGGCAAACCTTTCACTCTTTCACAGGCCCTCGCTAATCCCTCTCATTTGTCTGACATTTGTTGAGGCACATTCACAGTTCCCTGAATTTAGGATTAGGCCTTGTTTTGTTACAAAAACAGCCCAAGTTATAATGCTGAATGGATGGACTAAAGGGTGGACGACGGATGAGTGTGCATGTGAGTTTGTGAGCATGTGTGTGCGGTTATTGGGTATGCACTATGTTTATGACCAAATTAATGAGAATACAGAACCTATTCAAAGTTTTGTCTTAATTCGCATTTCACTGCTAAGAAATGCAAAAATAATAGTTTGTCTTCTTAGTCGAGGATTTTCCTCTTAACATTTCATAAGTTTTCTATTTGATATACATGTGTATGAAATGACAATTACATAAGGAGAGAGGAACAACAGAGATCGCTGTCGCTGCATGAGTCTCTTGTGAAAATAAATGTTTCATAAAACAGAGGAAAAACATGAACAAATTGATTCATCACAGTCAAATACCTGCAAAGAAAACACAATTTCATTAAAGTTACTACAATTCCCTTTGAAGCCCAGAGTTTGTCTCTCTTGTGCTCTGACTGAACCTGAGACCGAGCTCGGAGAGTCTTGGCAGCCTGCAGCAGAGCCATCAGACGGAGGCCTTCTCATCACTGAGTGGATTAGTGTTCATGTCTGAAGCCACTTATTGGACATTAGACAGGGCTGCTGAGTGGCACATGCGCCACATTTCCCCTAAAGCCCTGCCATGCCACACTGAAGGTATGTGGTGCCAACCAGCCAAACCCCATGTCAGGCATTCTCAGGATGCCTTCAGCCGTGCCAGACACTGGGAGAAGAGGTGGACGGAGAGATGATGTGAATCTCAATGCACGAGATGAAAAGTTAGGAAAGAAGATGTGAGTTGATAAGAAAAGAGAAGTGATACAGTGGTAAGATGTATTGATGTTACAGTAATAATATGTGGATGTCTGATGACATCAGACTGAATTATTACAGTGAATTTTTACACAGGTGGTACAAATCTTCTGAATATTAAAAGCAGACACATGCGCTCATTTTGAGTAGAGGCCGGTATGAACACATAATGCTACCCTCAACAGAATGAAGTCCAATGCAACTGCAGCTCTAATAAACATGTTAGTTTGATTAATGCATCTTTTTTATTATAGCGTTGCACTGAATTGTATAATATCTGATAAAATGACCACTGAGTGTATTGTTGCAATTGTTGTTCTGAGTGGAATTATTGATCTATATTTTGTATGTAATACAGCATCCATGGCAGATGGAGGTATTTGATACATCCTTTCATGTTATGTAGCTTCAGTTGATCTAGATAATGTTTCCTTCATGTGTCAGTAAGACATCACAGGAAGGAGAGCAGGGGAACTTGCACATGTCCTGGAAAGAAATACCAGGAATATAAGATATTCACAGTAAAGGTGGTGGCATCCTAAAGGGGCATAGACCATCTCCTGATATATAGTTTGGTCAGCTGAGGCAGGCCACATGTTGGCCAGCGTCCCAGTCAACATCATAAGGTTGTCTTTGGCTGGTACTGACTGGAAAAGACCAAAGTCAGTGCTGCTTCATGCAAAGTCTGAGCCGTGCCAAAGCCTATCCACCCTGCCCCTCAAGCCCCGCTGAGTGTGAAGTAATTCTTCATGCCAGCGAAACCAGACAGACTCTGTGTTTTGTCTCTGCATGCATGACTGCAGTTTCTCTCAGTTCAAATATTAACAGGTGGATATTCTTCCTTTTCATTCTTGCCTTTTTCTTCCTGTAAGGAGGTTTGATATAAAGGGGGGGGGCAATTTTCCATTCAAACCATTCAAAACCATTCAAAACCACAGATTTAAAAATGTAGGAACATAATGGTAGCATTAATAGCAAATCAGAGGTGCTGCACAGCAATGGTTGAGGCAAAATTAGGCAATTTGAAAGTGAAAGTTCCAAAGCTGTAGCATATGGTTGATTTGTTATTCATTTTCAAAGTTTTGGCGTGCTGTAGCGCCACCATGAGGACCATCATCATGTGTTAGGACATCTAGTATTTAGATGTGTCATTATCATCACCCTTGCTGGAGCTTGAACCCACAACCTCTGACACCAAGAGCTCCAAACTCATTGAGCTAATTGGTTGGAAGTGAGACCTGGTGTGTGTCTTCTCAAATGGACTCAGGAAGTCACGAGCCAGGCAGCAGTCATCAAGGCAGATTTCAAAAATTGTCAAAATGTCAAAAATTCTGTTATCTAAACAAAAGTCTGATAATACATAAAATGCATCTTGACAGCATGGAAATGTTGGCGATTTGTTTTTAACGGTAAGTGTTTTGCTTTATAAGAAAAAATATGATTTTTAAAAATGCCACTCTGACATTGACTGCAGTTGTTCCCATAAGAGCAGAATTCAAAATGTTCTGGAAAATTCGGTTTTTGAGATAAAATTCTGATATTTGCCAAACTTCATCAACCATGACTCCAGAATATTGTCATTTTTCTCAGGAAGATTGAAAATGTATTTAGCAAGAATTGGATGGTATATGTTTACAGTACTGTTTACAGTCAAAGGTTTTCATGCACTGCAGGCTCAATCTTTGGAAAAGCTGTGTGGACGGTTTGTGGAGGACAGTCGGAAGATGCTCTCTAGCAAGTTTGGTGTCAATTGAACAAAAACTGTGAGAGGAGACAGGTTTAATAAGTTGTACAGAAAAAAACCAGAGTAATAAACTTATAATTTGTAATGAGTTATAAGTGGACAGAAGATTCAGCAGTATTGTGGCTACATTTTGGAGAAAGTGTCAAAACTGTAGCATGTACCTTTGGTTTGGTAGGAATTTTCAAAATTTAAAATACACGCTTGTGACCTTGTGACCTCATGGTCCCAGCCCTTGTATTTGCAGTGACATGAATTCTTACTCTTGTCCTTAAAGTGAGTGGATTTTGCAGCACAGATGGCAGGCAGATGCTGTTCAGGAAGATTCATTAGACAGCTCTATTTGTGACTTTACGCTGGATTTGCATTGATGGAGAGGTGGCGCCCTCTGATGGTCAAATAGCAGAGCAACGTTTAAGGTCTTATGATGTACTCTGGTACCCTCTGCTGAACGTTATGAAGAAGTGACGAAACTGAGATTACACTTGATTGCATGCAAAGTAAATGGAAAAGGGACTTGGATGCAATTCAGCCAAATGACAAATAAAGACAGGCACTGCACAATAAAGTACAAAATCTGTTGGGTTTGTATCTGTGAGTTTAGATATATTTAAAGTAAAGTATGGTTTGCATGAACCCTATAGCTATGTCAAGGTCACTTTGGCAAATGTGCAATTCTAGTCAAGTAAAACAAAATATTAGAAACATAACATGATGCTAACTCAGAGTGTGAGTGAGAACACAATGACACATTGAACATCATGAATCAAGATGGGTTAAAAAGGCCCATGCTTCAAGTTTCTGTCTGAGTGTTTTTGCATATGTCCCCATTATCAAAAGTGTTTGACATGAACAACTCGGGCAGTGAGTGGTAAATGGCATTGTGGTTTTGGTTTTCACAGGTTTTAGTGCAGCAGCTGCAAGGGGTGATTTTTCATCTGAAAGTGCAACCACTAAAAAAAATTAAAAAAAAACTTTACTTTCTTTACTAATAAAGAAATAAACTAATAAATAGTTTAATTCCAAAGCCCAAACACAAAAGTTCCCTTCTTAATTATCTAAAAACTAAGAGAAATGGGTCCAAAAGCAACCAGCCAAACAAAATAAGAAGGAAGGAAGTCAAAACAACAAGTGAGAATTAAGGTTAAGGGTCCTGCAGACATGATACACAAACCTGAAGCCACAAAGTGTGCAGTGTGCTTCACTTCTCAATTGCAGCGGAGGGTACCGCCATGATGCATGTTCTGCAAAAGTTTCTGCTCTTTCATGTTGTGACATGTCTAGGACAAAATGGTAAGATTGCACATCTCATTTTCAAAGCAGCTGACATTATCATGTTTAAACTTTTCCTCTTTTGCTTTCAGGGCTTGGTAGTGAAATCGTAAAGGGTAGACAGAGCAAGCAGAGGTCGATGCTGTATATGGCATCAGTGCAAAGCCACAAAGTTCATGTATGTGGAGGGTTCCTCGTTAGCGAATACTTTGTAATGACTGCGGCACATTGTGACGACAAGTGAGTGATCTTTGCCCATCAAAATTGATTGATTAGATATATTTTGAATAATTCTCTAAAATTCTCTAATTGTCATTCATGCAGGAATCCTACCAGCGTTGTTCTTGGCACCCACAAACTAAAGAACATTAGAGATGACATGAGGTACAAGATAACAAAATGCAAACATCCATCGTATGTGAACGTCACAGGAGGTAACGACATTATGCTCCTCAAAGTAAGTAAGGATACATTCAGCCTCAAATGACATCAATCTTGTCAAATTATCTGCATTTACTCTAAGTCGTCACCTGGGCCACACAAATGAAGGTGTTACAGTTGTAACAGTGTGACAAAGTTTGGGTTGGATTAATCTGTGCAGGTGGCAGGTGGGGTGAAGACAGGGATGGAGATGGTTGGACTATATGTGCTTGTGTTTGAATGTGCGGGAGCTCTGTGAGAGTGTCTCTAAACCTGTAGAAACTGGACTCAAAGACGGAGCCCAATCATTTGAAAACTTGCTTGTGGTTTTGTTTCCACATCCTGCACTTTAAAGGTGCGAGAGATCGAAACTAAACACAGCAACACTTGAAATACTCCAAAAACTTGAAATTTCAGGAACCATTAGTTCAAGTTAGAAAAGAGAAATGTCACCAGTTTTTCAAATGTTATATTTCCAGCTGTCTAGGAAAGCACGCCTGGGCAAAAAATCACCAATCAAGCCGGTTATGCTTCCAAGAAAAAAAACAAATCATAAGAACAAGGAAGAGTGCCATGTCGCCGGATGGGGTTTGACAAGAACTGGCGGCAATAATGTTGCTGACTTGCAAGTGGTGGATGTGCCAATAATTGACCTGAAAGAGTGCAACAGGCTGTGGCATAATATCCTTCCTGCCACAGTTATCTGTGCAGGTGGATATGGCACAGACAAAGGATTCTGTCAGGTATGTTTTCTGTCCATTCTCAGATTACATTAAATGTGGTTGAAACTTTACAAATCCCCTCTGTAATGAATAAACAATCTGAGCTTCTTCCTCTTCACAGGGTGATTCTGGTGGGCCTCTAGTGTGCAAAGGGGAAGTGGCTGTTGGAGTTGTTTCCTTTAATAATCACAACATTTGTGACTACCCAGATATACCTAATGTCTATACAGACATATCAAAGTTCCTACCCTGGATCAATGAGACTCTCAAGACAAAGCAGTGTAAAACATAACAGTTGTAATGGCTTGTGGAACATATTATCAAAGTATTTGTCTAATTCATTTTTTCAGCCAAATGAAAAATGTGTCTCCTGCTGCGTCACCTGTCATCTGTCAACGCAAATGCAAATGCAAATGCAAATGCAAATGCAAATGCAACACATACTCTTGCAGTGTTAGGTGGTACTTTTTTCATCTATGTTGTCTTGTATTACTCTTCTCTGACTGCTTAAGATGCATCTGTGTGTTAAACAACAACAAAAACATTAGTGCAGCTGCAGTTTTAAAACTGAACATGGGAACATCAGTGGTGAAATCTGCAGTTTGAAACTGTGGTTGCAGTGGTTCATCCAGATTATCAGACAGATTACATAAATGCTTGGGTTGTCACGTATAGGCTAGATTATGATTATTTCTTGTGTTGAGTATGAATTTCTGCAAACTTCAATGTGTCACTGAATTATGTGTAAAAAAAGTTTGAGAAAGAGCACCAACGGGGTCCAAAATAATGAGCAACATTTATTGTATGTAAAGTGCTGATAAATAAAGTTAATCATCATTATTGTAGTTTAATTAACTGTGTTGCTATAATGAGTTTGACTCTAGGTCAAATTCTTTGTCACAAGTGACACATGCAATTCTCAGCATCTGTAATTAAATGACTGTTACTGGTTACCCATGTCTAATCACTTGCTAAGTATTATGTGAAGTTCTTTGTGAAAGTTTATGTAACAAACGTCTCATTACAGTAAAATTATGTGACCACACTGTAATGCAAGGCATTGTTAAGTAAGCATGTTGTGCCATGTGCAGTTTTGACATGACTCTATATTGCACAGCAAACAACTGCAGATTGCAGCTGACTGCAAGCAATTCAGCCAACAGTATGATGTGAGACTAAATAATGGACACCGAGACTGATCAGGCAATGACAAAGACACAGAAACAGACTACGACAATGTGCTTTAGCTACACATAAAATCTTTCATTTCTTTATGGAACATATAAAGTGCAGTGCAAGTGAATGAACCTACAGAGTTTCCATGTCTATAGCAGGACATCACGCTCCAGACACTGTGACCTGTGACTCATTGGAGCTGGTTAATAAATGTAAACCAGCTCCAGCTTCTTTTAGGCCTTTATGGTATGGTATTATGGCATTGATCATTCTGCATTTTGCTTGTTTGAAGGTATTACACTTCTAGGAAGAGTAGCCAGCACAGAACCATACAATACATACATGTTTTTAGAGAAGTAGTACTTTTGCAGGTGATTTGATATGAAAATCTGAAATTGGGACTGAGTGACTTAGGTAGAGGAAGAGATGTAATAAAACTGAATGGCTTAGCTCTTCTGGTACTTCCTGCTGAGGTCTAGGTGTCTTTGGCTAGGTGCTTGAGTCTGTGGTTAACACAAGATCAAAACATTTTCACGTTTCCTCTCAAAACATGAAATACAAACACTGGTTGTTGACAAGAGGTTAAATAGGACCACAAAGGTCGTCAGTGATGTTCACACCACCCACATTTTTTAAACTAACTACTGAAGAAGGAAAGCTTTTAAGTGCTAAATCATAGTGAGTGAAATGAGAAAGAGACTTACCTACCCTACAGCTACCTAATTGACTTTAAAGGGAGAGTATCATTTTTTTAAGTGTGGTTGTATGATCTACAAATAGCCCCTAAGTACTTTAATTGCAGTAGAAGACTCTCTGCACTCCTCCCGTTAGCAATGCCAGCCCATAATAGCCCTGCCCAGAGATTTACAACATACATTGTTGTGAATGAACCCAAAGAAGCAGACCATTTTTGCCGCCTAAAAGAGGTTTCACCTGAAAAAAAAAAACACAGTTGGAAAAAATTATATTATAGCGACCAATGGAACTGTGTTCTTTTTTTTTTCTTCAGGTAAAACCTCTTTTAGGCCGTGAAAATAGGCCGTTTCTTTGGGTCCATTCACAACAATGTATGTTGTAAATCTCTAGGCAGGGCTATTATGGGCTGGCGTTGCTAACGGGAGGAGTGCAGAGAGTCTTCTACTGCAATTAAAGTACCTAGGGGCAATTTGTAGATCATACAAACCCACTTTTTAAAAAATTACACTATCCCTTTAAAACGGTGCACTTTCATGCTACGTTTACTAGCTCACAGATACAACAACTCATATATACAACAAATTATCTCTTTTGGTCTAAACACAATTCTCATGAAACTTATGATTGACAAAATCACTATCGAGAGTGAAAAATGTTTTTGTTTTTTGGACATAAATGTTAAACCGTTTTACCTTCACAGACTGAAAATGATGCCTTCCTCCTAAATATTTGGTCACCTGCTCAATTTTTCTTATTTCCTAGAAACAAAGGGTGTAGGCTATCAATTAACGATGCGTCTCATCTTACCCTGTCCTCCCCTACATTTGTGAAGATTATCGTATTGAACAAAACATGTAACATCTTTCTTTGTTTATTTATTGCAGTTCTCAAGGGACCCAATGTAATGCTATAGGCTGACTTACAAAAAACACGTCTTCCCTGCAGTGCTTTATTCTTATCAGTGAGATCATTTGACGTCACTTTTTGTAATACATGTCACTTACAGACATGTTCCACTGTGGTAAAGAGAAAGCTGACTCATAACAATCCTTAGACTGCAAACTGTCGATGGTTAAATGACTCTCAGCCCAAAGCTTGTAATTGTGGTTTCTGTTGCTCGTCCTCTTGTTTTTAGGTTTTTGGTGCACCATCACAGTGACAACAACAACCAAAATGTCACATCTAAAAAGTAATAAAGGCGTAGATACTAAGGTTGACAGAAACTTAGCTGTCATAGACGCCATAGACGCAAGCTGAAACTTCAAAAGAGGGATAAAAAATTAAAAAGACAATTGAATAAATGGATTAATGGGACTGTCTATTAGACCTATACTGATCAAATGTGAGTACGTGCTTCAGGCTGCAAAGGCAGTGCACCACAACCTTTTATATTTACGGTAACAATGTCAGGACTGAAGGTTCATTTCTTTGCTGACCACACGCATAATTAAAGGTTGCATCGATGCAGTAAGGTTGCAGAAAAGGCGGTCAAAAGCGAAAACCACAGGGTCTCTAAGTGAGAAAACAGCTGCATAAAAGGGGTTGGGGTGACACCCCAGGAACAACAGGTTGGGTTTGCTTCCAGCATGATGCAGTACCTGCACACATTTCTGCTTGTTCATCTTCTGACATGTCTTGGACAAAATGGTAAGATTAATTAAATGATCACTCTCTGACATACAGATGGGACGTTAAATGATTTTCTTTTAATTTCTTTTATTTTTTTAAGCACTTGGGAGCCATATCATACATGGTAAAAAGGCGCCAGATAGCCTGATGCTGTATATGGCCTCGGTGCAGAACAATGGCGTTCATACGTGTGGAGGATTCCTTATCAGTGAAGAATTTGTGATTACAGCTGCGCACTGTGACAAAAAGTGAGTTTCCGTTCTTTGATTTATTTCAGATTAATTAAATCAAAAGAACCAGGTCGTTTGTGGCAAAGATGCTATCACTATATTCTTTTTCATTTGTTATGTTGACGCAATCTACCGACAATCTCTCCATGTTCACCCACTCAGTACGACTACAAGCGTCGTTCTCGGCACCCACAACCTCCTGAAGGTTGATAATGACTCAATGAGATTTGAGATTTCGAAGAGATGCAAGCATCCAGATTATGTGGATGTTTCAGGTGGAAATGACATCATGCTCCTCAAAGTAAGTATATTACCTACAGTTTACAGTTGTGTTCTTCAATTCTGAAAACCATCAACAATAAAGCACTGACCACACTATTCACACAAGCTCCATCTTCATTGTGTGAAGTTTTTATTTTTCACCTTTGTATGTCTCCAGCTTTCTAGGAAAGTTAAACTGAGCTCAAACAGGGTACAACCTATTCAACTTCCAAAGCCAAACGATAAAATAAAGGATAAAGCAAAGTGCCGTGTAGCGGGTTGGGGTCTCACAAAAACCCGAGGTAAAGTTGTAAATGTCCTGCAAGTGGTGGACGTGCCTATCATCAACCCGGAGGTCTGTAAGAACATATGGAAAGAAGTTCCACTCAATCTTCCTGACAATGTCATCTGTGCTGGTGGATATGATACAAAAAACGGATTCTGTCAGGTGAGTTTTCTGGTCATCTCCAGTTGAAATAATTTAATAAAATTTAAAATAATGATTAAATAATTTGACCTTCTTCCTCCTCGCAGGGCGACTCTGGTGGCCCTCTGGTGTGTGGTAGGACAGCTGTTGGTGTTGTGTCTTTCAACATGAGAAAAAATTGTGACTACCCAAATGTTCCCAACATCTATACCGATATATCAAAATACCTTCCCTGGATCCAAGACATTCTGAAGAAGAAGAAGAATTGTTAAGTTAAACATGCTTGACTTGTATCGCAAAGATATCTCTGGCGAAATTTCTTTGTTGGCTCTTTAACCTTAAAGCAAAAAAAAAACAAAAAACATATTTTTTTTCATGTCATTTTATTCTCCAATAAAGATAATATAGAATATTGTCTTTTCTTTTTCTGGTTGCTGACCTGTACCTATGTATCTTGGAGATCTTTTCAACCTGTGTGTTCAATGATAAATAAAGACTAATTACACATACCTGCTTTAAGTGGTAGAGTTATCTCTGCAACACAAAAAGAACATTCATAGTCTAGTCTCAAACATTTACAATTCACCCCTGGGGTAGTTGAAACATACACTTGAGTGTAATGTACCATTATAACATATATGACTGATCAGACATATGACTGATGATGAATAACTTGATACTGAAGCTTTTTTACTCTACACTGACATTTCTTTTAAACATAATTAGTGTTTATACGTCTGTGCGCATATGTGTGTCTTTGTGCGCCAGGTATATTATGAGTCATAGCGGTGTTACAATTGTTGAACATAAAAATGAAACCAAGCAGAATGTGCAAGTGTTACAACTGACCCATGTTGCAATCATCCAGTCTCTCCTATTTGCAGTCATAATTTGCATAATTAGTAATTTATTTTGTAGCATAAAGCAGTACTCACTACTTCACACATGAGCTATTTTTAAATCTGGTCACATCATAATGCTGTGACCGTGAGAACGCTTGAAGCTGAATCTGTGGTTCATCTAATTGGTCACAGTTAAAACAGCTGTGTCACGTAGATCCACACCAGAGAAGCTGCTGTATCTTAATTGTCCACGTATTCAATATACAACAACAAGTTTCATGGTTTGATGTGGCTGAGAGTTATCTACAAACAGACTGAGGATTGGGTTCAAAAAAGTGTCACTGAGATAAATAAACAAGTAAACAAGTAGCTGCTCTGGTCTGGTTGCACTTTATCCCTGTGCTCGCCAGTGTTCGACCTCCTGATTTTGTGCGTAGAGAACTGGACCCAGATGCAGACACAGACAAAAAATGGTGCGGTGAAAACTAAAAATGTTTAATAAACTCACAGGGTTGCAATTAAGGTACATATATGAAATGGTCCGAGTAGGAACACAGGAAAACCGAAGCAGCTGAAGCATTCAGGAGATCTCATGACAAACACGGGGTATCAACGCAGACACACCGACAAAGGACAATGGGAAAACACACTGAGGTTAAAGACAGAGAGACACATGAGGTAATCATAGGAGGTTGCACACAAGAAGACAGGACACTTCGAAATAAAACAGGAACTAAACAGAAGACACAGGTCAGGCCAGTGTCAGCTTGGCCAAATAATCCATCTTTCATTATGATGAATGGGGTGAAGGGTGAAAAGGGTTCTTGTGAGGCTTAATCCTGCTGGCTACTGCATTGCCAAATCTACAAGACATCATTACAATCTTAGTAACAAACATAGGTTTAGGACATGAGCCTGCAAGCTACTTAGTAGGTTTTCCACATAAGCTATTCTAAATATTACAAACCTGGTTATAAAGTAAAATTATTGGTGGATTGGTGGAGTTTCACAAGAAGTCTTGGTAAATTTGTTGAGGCTCTGCAAGAGGTGCGAGTAGGCATCATCCAAATGCACCCATCGTGTAAGCATGAAAACGGCCGCTACCAATCAAAAAGATTTTCAGAGAGAAGTATTGAATTATTCACAGTATTCATGACATCACACATCAGGACATTGACAAAAGTTCTTCAGGTGAATTAAATACATAATGTATATGACAGCTCATGAAGTTCTATGATAGGACTACAATGTTAGGCTACAATGACCCATAATAACACTGTCTCAGGCTCATTTACTGAATGAACACATCTAATAAAGAGAGATGTATCTGAGGAAGGACGTTGTCATGACCTACTAAAAAGATTATAAATAGTTCAGTTATGTTCATTATGTCTTTGACAGTGTTTGTTTTTTTCTTTTTATCAGACACATGATAAAGACATGTCAGGAACATCAGGTGACCCTTCCGAGGAAGACTACAGCAAGTAGTCGAAACACGTCAAGGTAACTAACTAATCCTTCATTTGTCCGATAATAAGAGAAAACAAACAGTAAAAAGACAACAAAGCTTGTATTTATCAATGAAGTTATCAAAAGCAATATAGGAAGCGAGAGAGAGAAAGATTTTACTTTGTATTTTATGTGACTATGTAAAGCAAGACCCTGTCCTGAATTGCATGTTTGTCCTCTCCAGTTTCTACTAAGTGTGAGTTTCATTACTGTGAATATTGTCGACTGATTCTCAGCTCTGACTGGGGAAACTGTGGTTTCTGTGGCTCGTCTCATTTACTGCAGAATTCAAAGGTATGTCTCAGTATGCTGTGTCAAGATTGTTTTTCTTTTTAAACACTGAATGACATGATCAAAATGTTGTTTGGCATCTGTGTTCTTTATGTTTTAGATCAAATCAATGAAGTTCATGAGTGGCTGAGACAAAAAAGTGAGATAAAAATAACACATTTAAAAAATCATATGTGTCACATGTGTGCATGTGTTATGTTTTAAAATTTACATAATTTACAAATGCTGTATTCTGATCATCACCAGAAACATAAATATGGTTTTTAATTATATGTTTTACTGCTGTCAAATAAGGAAGTAAACCAATATAGTTAGAAACTGATAGATCGATAGAAACTGGCATATGTGGTTTATTTGGTTTGTTGTGAAATTCAGAGAAATCGTTGATTTATCAAAAACCCAAACTGATAAAATGACTGAAACCTTGGTATCTGAACATCTAGCATGCAACAGGCATGGTTGTGTCTTGAACTTGAAAATGTGTTCTCAAGACCATCTTTACATCTTTACTCAGTCTTCTCTCAGTCTCGGTCGAACTGGACTCAGGACTTTTTCTCAAGACCCGATCAAAAGCTGCAATAACGTCTTATTTTTAACCACAAATGTCTCTCTCTGTCACTCACTCACTATGGTTTATGTGATGTGGTTCAATAAATTAAAAATAATAAGGGCTTGGGCGGCGACTGCAAGTTGTACGCGGAGGACCCTATTGAAATGTTAATAAACAGCTTGATATATAGAAAATATAGAAAATAGCCTAAATCATGCATGAATTAAAGCTATAAAGACCAACACTACACGCTTCAAATTTAAAGAATGTTTGTGCATATGTTTTTGATGAAGAGAGCAATGTGCACATGCCTTGCTGCTGTCAAATAAGGATAGTAAACCCAAATACAAGATTGTTGTCAAAGCTTGAAGCGAGAATCTGGCATGTGGTTCATCTGGTTTGTTGTGAAATTCAAAGAAATGGTTGATTCACCAAAACCCAAACAGATAATGGCTTAAACCTTGCTTTCTGGTATCTGAACATCTATTTTTATAGCACACATGGCTAGGTCTAATAGAATACACATGTTTTATTGACTATCACTCATTTTTAAGTAACACAATGAGTTCAGGTACTGTAGCTGGATCTATTGCCTCTTTTCTGGACATCACCAAAGGGGTGCCCCAAGGTTCTGTGCTGGGACCCATCTTATTTTCAATTTATATCAATAATCTGTGTAATAACTTGTCAAATTCAATGTATCATTTGTATGCAGACGACACCATTGTTTATTGCTGTTCAACCTCTCTCACTCAGGCGCTTGAGTACTTGCAAGTTGCTTTTAGTGTCATCCAGTCTCGTTTAGATGATCTTAAATTGGTTTTAAACACAGATAAAACCAAGCTCATTGTCTTCTCTCTTTCAAAGGTGCTTCCACAGAATATTACAAATATCTTAACAAACAAACAAAGGAAAACCTATAGAGCGGGTCTTGAACTACAAGTATCTGGGCTTTACCTTAGATCAGGAGCTCTCATTTAAAGCCCATATAAACAAGCTGGTCAGTGACAACAACCTTCTTGCCTATTCTTGACTATGGAGATGTACTTTATTTGAATGTGTCATCTAAATGTCTCCAGTCTCTAGACACTGTTTTTCATAAGGCATTGAGATTTGTCACAGGGTGTAGCCTAGTCGTCTCACCCATCATTGTGAGTTGTACTCGAAATCGAATCGGCCTCCTCTGAGTGCACGCAGACATATACATTGGTTTACCTTAATTTATAAGGCTCTTTTAGGCTTGTTGCCTTCTTTTTTTGTGCATGATATTGCGGAAAACAAGCAGTAGTTATGTTTTGCATTCTTGTTCAACCCTTGTTTTATCTGCTCCCCGGGTAAGGACCGAATTTGGCTCTGCCACCCCTTCAGCATGGAACACTTTACAGAAAGAGCTGAAACTCTCTAAATTAATTCCACTTGGAGTCTTCCGCTCTATTTTGAAAGACAGGCAACAGAAATTCACCCAACAGTGCCTGTGTTTCAAATCTTAAATTATTTGTGTTTGTTGAAATTGTGAAATTCTGTATACTTTTCCAATTGTTATTCTTTGTAATTCTGTGTTGACATGTATTGCTGCTGTGCCTCATGCTGCTGACCTTTTTGGCCAGGTCACCCTTGCGAAAGAGATCCTGATCTCAATGGGCTTTTATCTGGTTAAATAAAGGTTAAATAAGATAAATAAATAAAAAGTTAGCTTATTTTAAGTTTTCCTCATTGTGAGCAGGACGGAAAAGGAAAGTAAATTTGGAGTGCACAAAATCAAGAGACTGAAACATAGCTACATAAAGGAAATCCTGCATAAAGTAAAGCTATAAAGACTAAAACTACAAAATACAAATCAACTTTAAAGTATGTTTGTGATGCATATTTTAAAGTATACTAGTATAGTAGACTATAGGAAAAATAGAGTGATGTGAGAAACCGTATGAAACTCATCTTCTACTCATTATGTGCCTCAAAGGAACTGGATTACATCAACCAACAAGATTACAAAAATAATCTCTGTAGCAAACAGGCAAACCAGCATGGCACAAGGGATGTGGTTACAAGTCAAGATAAATGAAAACCATGGCGGCCAATGAAGCAAACTGCTGTATAAAAGGGCCAACTTGACTCCCATCAAGAAGACAACATACTTGTCTTGTGGCATCATGTATGCTCCACTCCTGGTTTTTCAGGTTGTGGCCTGGCTTGGGCAAACCGGTAAGATAATAGAATCTCAATATTATTCTGCAAACTTTTTATGGAAAAAATTATAATTTTGTTTTTTATTCATCTTTGCAGCTCAGGGGAGTGACATCATAAATGGTAAAACAGCTCCAGAGAACGATTTGCTGTACATGGTCTCGATCCAGAACTATCGCGGTCATTTTTGTGGAGGATTCCTCATCAGAGAAGACTTTGTACTGACTGCGGCCCACTGTGGTGCTGGGTGAGTTACCATTTATCAAAAATCATAAACCTTTTGTAATTCTTTTCTTCTGTTGTTGGAACAATCTTTGAAATCTTACTGACAACCTCTTATCTATTTCTCATTTAGTAAACCTACACAAGTTGTTGTTGGCACCCACAATCTCAGGAACGCTGCTTACGATAACATAAGATATATTGAGAAATTTTACAAACACGAATCTTATAAAAAATTATTGGCTGGATATGACATCATGCTCCTCAAAGTAAGTACTTTTTCTCAGGTGATATCATTAATCTCTGTGGTGCCTCATTGTGACAAAAGAAATTGACAATAGAAAATTTGCTTAAAGTGGAATTGCCAGTTTTTAGAATCAGGACCTTATAGCATAAAATACAATCATTTGGTGTCATTACAAGTCGTTGTGATGAAATTAGACATTAGTTTCTGTCAGGACCACTATGTCAAAATATTTATTTACTTTTATTTGGCGGTATGATACTGTTCTGGGACCCTCTGCTCTTCCACGTGCTTGCATGGAAAGCCCCTTCATGAGCCATCATGAACGGCATAAGCAGGGAGCGCAGCAGCAAAGAAAGCCCAGACAGAGCAGAGCAACTAACATGAATACAAGGACAGGAGGAGCTGTGGTGGAGGTGGGTTGCAAAAAAGAGGCAGAGGAAGCAGCGTTCTGAATCCAATTCCCCAATAGGAAGCCGCCACAGGGAGTCAGCTGAGCCATCAGCTGATATGCACCTGAGATTACAGCTGTGCTGATTAAGAGCTTGTTTCATTTTATTGAAACAACTAGCAAAAACACAATATACAAATATCAATATAACAGCATTTTTTCAACTGGAACGCTGTTGAATGAAAAAAAGATCTTTCTCAGTTTTGCTCTCTAATTTTGTGTGTTTGCAGTTGTCCCGAAAAGTGCAAGTGAACAACAGACTCCAAATCATTCAACTTCCCAGTGCTGGAAGTCGTGTAGGGGAGAATGATGCATGCAAAGTAGCTGGATGGGGTTTCATTAAAACAGGCGGTGGAAGTGTTAATGACCTCAACGTGGTGGACGTGTCTGTCATTAAGCCGTATATTTGTAAGGAAATGTGGCCTGGTCTTAATGACAATGTCATCTGTGCTGGTGGATTTGGCACAAACAAAGGATTCTGTCAGGTACGTTTTTAAAAGCTGATGTCTGTTTGGTTAGAAGTGCAATATTTTAAATTATACATGTTGAAATATTTGCGTCTCACAGGGTGACTCTGGTGGTCCTCTGGTGTGCAATGGCAAAGCTGTTGGTATTGTGTCATTCAACTTCGAGGGGAACTGCAGCTACCCGCAGAAACCCAATGTCTACACAGATGTATCAAAGTACCTGCCCTGGATCAAGAGCATCGTCAAGTAGCAAAGCATGAGTGAAAATTTTCTTCAAAGTTTTGCTTCTGCATAATTGAGATGTCTCAGCTTGCTTTGCCACTGCAACTGAAATTGAAATAAAAATAAAAATAAAATAGCAGATATACTGTATGTTCCCTCTTTAACATCCTCATCAGGTTATCAAGTCTCCGCAATAGGCAGATTGGACAGTCATGATTGACTTGCCTCTTGTGAAGTGTGTAGGAGGGAGTGAAGTAAATGTGGTAGCAAATAACTTGAGAGACAGGAACTAGGCTACCTTCTGCTGGTAAACTGAAATAAAACCAATTTAACAGATTTTTCACCAAGTGATGCAGCCTGATTTTGTCATAGATGAGGACTCCATGTAGGTGAGTGCAACATACATTATGCACTTATATCACCACAGTTATGGGTCTCTCCTGAAGTACACATTGAGTTTTCAGTGGTTTTGCTGTAACTCACTATAAAGCTCTATAAAGTCAGGGTGCAGATTCAAGTGATGATTTTCTGCACGTCCATCACTGAGTGCACCTTTTGTCATTTCATATGTGATTTTGGTCAAGTCCCCCATATGGGGGACTTTGGTAGTTGCAGAACAATCACAGAGCCACCACTGCACTGATTATGAAAGAATATAGGCTATCAAATTAAACAGCAGAAGCTGGGCTAACATGTAAAAACCATGCTTATATGACCCAAACACTACTCAAACAACTAAACACCAAACTTCATGAAGCACCTCGGTGTGGACCCAGTCGCCACATTTCTGGCTCATATTCTACTGTAGGCTACATTATGCAAAACACATCAGCTACTGCTCATCTGAACGAGCAGGCTACAAAGAACGGGATGGTATACAGCAACCGTGGCTAACACAAGCTACACAGAAGCTACACAGAAGCTACACAGAAGCTACACAGCAGCACGGCAGAGAGAGAAGCCAACAACAAGCAAAGTCGAGCAAACACAGACACTGCTTGGCCAAAACATGGCCGTATACTTCCTCTTACCTTTGCTGTTTTGCAGTGAAACGCTTGTTTTATGGGTAAATCCACATATTTCCAGCTTAACTTTGACCAGTGTTTATATCCGGGCGCGACCGACGGCCTTAGGACCCGGGGGACTCCTGTACGAGCGGCATGCACACAACAGAATGTCGGCCTGCCCAGGGACACGGCTGATTCTGATTGGCTCATGGCTGCCAGTGCTGTTGATGACATCAACGTGGGTCTAGCTTGATTTCCCATGCTCTGCCCACATGATGCAGTAGACACAGACACAACTTGAGAAGGCCTGGATTGGAGTTCCCATGTAGTCACAATTTATTAATTTTCAGTTGGTTTATGCAAATTATGTGAAATTTAAGATTAAACATAGCCTGACAAGCCAGACTATATCATTAAAATGTACCTACGGAGCAAATATATTTGCTGCCGCTAGGGGGCGTCTAGATTTCTAGGCTAGATTAAACAATGATTTATAGTGGCAGGTGGTTCCAAGCTGTGCCAAAAATTGACATTTTGGAAAGTTCGCCTGGATATTTTGTAGTAAAATCTCTGTAATTTTGTCCTGCTTCACTTTATCAGAATCAACCTCTGCAGAGACAATGTTCATATGTTGTACAATGATTTTATAGAGGATTTGAGCTTCAATAGCATTATTCTAAAGGACACTCATCAAAAATATGATTTTTTTTAGGCGAATATGAATTTCATTACATTTTTTCTGTGTGTTATCTTAATTTACTTTTCACCCGTAACAGATATACTGATAATTACACATCTCAACAATCCTCAAAGTGTCCCCTATTCAATGACACCAAAATTATTCAAATAGACCTTGTGGTTGCAGAGATATACTCATTGTATTATGGTTATGCATTTTTCGAGAAAAGGCCTTAAAAAAAAGGCTTGGTTTGTAATTTTAGAAAGGTATTAATGGTCGCTAGACAATGCCACCCTGGGAGTTTCACCCAGGGAAACTCAACTGAACAAACTCAGGAGAAAGCACTCAGGTCCGCAACAAAGTGAGGCAGAGACAGCAGTTCAAAGGTACAAAAATATTATTGTTTCTATTATTCACAAATGTTTCTTTAAAACTATGGGCATTCACTGGGGGAAATTAAAAAGGAACAATTTTCGCACAACTTACAAAATTCACAAAATGCTGTTATCTGATCATCAGCACATCAGCAACACGGTCATTAATTATACGTCTTACTGCTGTCAAATATGGATAATAACCTCAAGTTATTGTTGTGAAATTCAGAGAAATGGTTGTTTAACCAAAACCCAAACTGATAAAAATGGCTTAAATCTTGGTATCTGAAGTCCTAAGCTTTTTATAACATACATCATAGCTAGGTCTAATAGAATAGAATACATAAGTGCTACTGACTCATCACAAATTTTCAAATTAGCTTATTTTAAGTTTTACTTATTGTGAGCAGAAAGGAAAAGGAAAGCAGATTTGAAGCACACAAAATCAAGAGACTGAAACAGAAAATAAATCATGCATGAAGTAAAGCTATAAGACCAAAACTACAAAGATAAACTTTTAAGTATACTATGTTAGTGTGATAAAACTCAATGTCTATTCATCATGTACCTCAAAGTAACTGGATCACATCAACCAACAAGATTACAAAGATAATTGCTGTTGCGAACAAGCAAACCTGTATTACAGACACGTCCACCACTGTCAATATAGTTAGACAGAAACTGATAGATCGATAGAAACTGGCATATGTGGTTTATTTGGTTTGTTGGGTTTGTTGTGAAATTCAGAGAAATCGTTGATTTACCAAAAACCCAAACTGATAAAATGACTGAAACCCTGGTATCTGAACATCTAGCATGCAACAGGCATGGTTGTGTCTTGAACTTGAAAATGTATTCTCAAGACCATCTTTACATCTTTACTCAGTCTTCTCTCAGTCTCGGTCGAACTGGACTGGATCTTTTCTCAAGACCAGTCAAGATCAAAAGCTGCAATGAAGTCTTATTTTTAACCACAAATGTCTCTCTCTGTCACTCACTCACTATGGTTTATGTGATGTGGTTCAATAAATTAAAAATAATAAGGGCTTGGGCGACGACTGCAAGTTGTACACGGAGGACCCTATTGAAATATTAATAAACAGCTCGATATAGAAAATATACAAATAGAAAATAAATCATGCATGAATTAAAGCTATAAAGACCAAAACTACACACTTCAACTTTGAAGAATGTTTGTGCATATGTTTTTGATGAAGAGAGCAATGTGCACATGCCTCGCTGCTGTCAAATAAGGATAGTAAACCCAAATACAAGATTGTTGTCAAAGCTTGAAGCGAGAATCTGGCATATGTGGTTCATCTGGTTTCTTGTGAAATTCTGAGAAATTGTTCATTCACCAAAACCCAAACTGATAAAATTTTTATAGATTAGTTTTCACACATGTCATTTCATACACTGTTATTATAATGAAAGCCACTGTTACAAAGCATAGTAAGCACTGTAGAAGTTTTTAAGTTCATTTACTGCACAATATGACAAACTTTTTTACATTTATTAAACTTTTTTTGTTTTTGCGCAATTTACAAAGTTCACCAATGCTGCATTCTGACCATCAGCAGAAACTATAAAAGGGTCATTAATTATAAGTATTACTGCTGTCAAATAAGGATAACAAACTCAAGTAGCCTATAACATTGTTGGCATTCAAAGCTGAATAGAGAAAATGGCATATGTGTTTCATCTGGATTGTTGTGAAATTCAGAGAAATGGTTGATTCACCAAAACCCAAACAGATAATGGCTTAAACCTTGGTATCTGGTATCCGAACATCTATTTTTATAGCATACATGGTTAGGTCTAATAGAATACACACGTTTTATTAACTATCACTCATTTTTAAGTAACACAATGTGTTCAGGTACTGTAGCTGCATCTACCTCCTCTTTTCTGGACATCACCAAAGGGGTGCCCCAAGGTTCTGTGCTGGGACCCATCTTATTTTCAATTTATATCAATAATCTGTGTAATAACTTGTCAAATTCAATGTATCATTTGTATGCAGACGACACCATTGCTTATTGCTGTTCAACCTCTCTCACTCAGGCGCTTGAGTACTTGCAAGTTGCTTTTAGTGTCATCCAGTCTTGTTTAGATGATCTTAAATTGGTTTTAAACACAGATAAAACCAAACTCATTGTCTTCTCTCTTTCAAAGGTGCTTCCACAAAATATTACAAATATCTTAACAAACAAAGGATAACCCATAGAGCGGGTCTTGAACTACATGTATCTGGGCTTTACCTTAGATCAGGAGCTCTCATTTAAAGCCCATATAAACAAGCTGGTCACTAAATTCTTTATGGAGGTGAAACTTGGGTTTTTGTTTTCAGAAACCTCCTCGGCCCTGGTTAGAACCTGTCATACTCCCGGATTCAAGAGTTCGGACATGAGAATCAAAAAATTTAGTGACAGACTGTTGTTAACCTGAGGAAACTGTTCTTGACACTGTGGTCTATTGAGTTTGACTAGACGGACAATGATCTCCATTTCACCCCGTGCCGACCCCGCCCCCGCTGAGGAGGAGAACTCAGTGGAAACACAACCGAGATCACCCCCGTACTTTATTTGAATGTGTCATCTAAATGTCTCCAGTCTCTAGACACTGTTTTTCATACGGCATTGAGATTTGTCACAGGGTGTAGCCTAGTCGTCTCACCCATCATTGTGAGTTGTACTCGAAATCGAATCGGCCTCCTCTGAGTGCACGCAGACATGTACATTGGTTGACCTTAATTTATAAGGCTCTTTTAGGCTTGTTGCCTTCTTTTTTGTGCATGTTATTGCAGAAAACAAGCAGTAGTTATGTTTTGAGTTCTTGTTCAACCCTTGTTTTATCTGCTCCCCGGGTAAGGACCGAATTTGGCTCTGCCACCCCTTCAGCATGGAACACTTTACAGAAAGAGCTGAAACTCTCTAAATTAATTCCACTTGGAGCCTTCCGCTCTATTTTGAAAGACAGGCAACAGAAATTCACCCGACAGTGCCTGTGTTTCAAATCTTAAATTATTTGTGTTTGTTGAAATTGTGAAATTCTGTAGGCTATACTTTTCCAATTGTTATTCTTTGTAATTCTGTGTTGACATGTATTGCTGCTGTGCCTCATGCTGCTGACCTTTTTGGCCAGGTCACCCTTGCGAAAGAGATCCTGATCTCAATGGGCTTTTATCTGGTTAAATAAAGGTTAAATACAATAAATAAATAAAAAGTTAGTTTATTTTAAGTTTTCCTCATTGTGAGCAGGACGGAAAAGGAAAGTAAATTTGGAGTGCACAAAATCAAGAGACTGAAACATAGCTACATAAAGGAAATCCTGAATAAAGTAAAGCTATAAAGACTAAAACTACAAAATACAAATCAACTTTAAAGTATGTTTGTGATGCATATTTTAAAGTATACTAGTATAGTAGACTATAGGAAAAATAGAGTGATGTGAGAAACCGTATGAAACTCATCTTCTACTCATATGTGCCTCAAAGGAACTGGATTACATCAACCAACAAGATTACAAAAATAATCTCTGTAGCAAACAGGCAAACCAGCATGGCACAAGGGATGTGGTTACATGTCAAGATAAGTGAAAACCATGGCTGCCAATGAGGCAAACTGCTGTATAAAAGGGCCAACTTGACTCCCATCAAGAAGACAACATACTTGTCTTGCGGCATCATGTATGCTCCACTCCTGGTTTTTCAGGTTGTGGCCTGGCTTGGGCAAACTGGTAAGATAATAGAATCTCAATATTACTCTGCAAACTTTTTATGGAAAAAATTATAATTTTGTTTTTTATTCATCTTTGCAGCTCAGGGGAGTGACATCATAAATGGCAAAAAAGCTCCAGAGAACGATTTTCTGTACATGGTCTCGATCCAGAACAATGGCGGCCATATATGTGGAGGATCCCTCATCAGAGAAGACTTCGTACTGACTGCGGCCCACTGTAGTGCTGAGTGAGTTACCATTTATCAAAAATCATAAACCTTTTTGTAATTCTTTTCTTCTGTTGTTGGTACAATCTTAGAAATCTTACTGACAACCTCTTATCTATTTCTCATTTAGTAACCCTACACGAGTTGTTGTTGGCACCCACAATCTCAGGAATGCTGCTAGCAATAACATAAGATATATTGAGAAATTTTACAAACACGACTCTTATAAAAATGTATGGGTTGGATACGACATCATGCTCCTCAAAGTAAGTACTTTTTCTCAGGTGGTATCATTCATCTCTGTGATGGCTCATTGTGACAAAAGAAATTGACAATAAAAATTTGCTTAATTGCCAGTTTTTAGAATCAGGACCTTATAGCATAAAATACAATCATTTGGTGTCATTACAAGTCGTTGTGATGAAATTAGACATTAGTTTCTGTCAGGACTGCTAGGTCAAAATATTTATTTACTTGCACAAATTTTATTTGGCGGTATGATACTGTTCTGGGACCCCCTGCTCTTCCACGTGCTTGCATGGAAAGCCTGAGGCAGGAAGAGCACCTTCCTGCCCTTCATGAGCCATCATGAACGGCATAAGCAGGGAGCGCAGCAGCAAAGAAAGCCCAAACAGAGCAGAGCAACTAACATGAATACAAGGACAGGAGGAGCTGGGGTGGAGGTGGGTTGCAAAAAAGAGGAAAGAGGCAGAGGAAGCAGCAGCAAGGGAGGTGACGTCGGGCTAGAGCAGTTTAAATAGTGCGCTCTGAATCCAATTCCCCAATAGGAAGCCGCCACAGGGAGTCAGCTGAGCCATCAGCTGATCTGCACCTGAGATTACAGCTGTGCTGATTAAGAGCTTGTTTCATTTTATTGAAACGACTAGCAAAAACACAATATACAAATATCAATATAACAACTGGAAAGCTGTTGAATGAAAAAAAGATCTTTCTCAGTTTTGCTCTCTAATTTTGTGTGTTTGCAGTTGTCCCGAAAAGTGCAAGTGAACAACAGACTCCAAATCATTCAACTTCCCAACGCTGGAAGTCGTGTAGGGGAGAATGACGCGTGCAAAGTAGCTGGATGGGGTTTCACTAAAACAGGCGGTGGAAATGTTCCTGACCTCAACGTGGTGGACGTGTCTGTCATTAAGCCGTATATGTGTAAGGAAATGTGGCCTGGTCTTAATGAAAATTGCCTCTGTGCTGGTGGATATGGCACAAACAAAGGATTCTGTCAGGTACGTTTTTAAAAGCTGATGTCTGTTTGGTTAGAAGTGCAATATTTTAAATTATACACGTTGAAATATCTGCATCTCACAGGGTGACTCTGGTGGTCCTCTGGTGTGCAATGGCAAAGCTGTTGGTATTGTGTCATTCAACTGGAAGAGGAACTGCAGCTACCCGCATAAACCCAACGTCTACACAGATGTATCAAAGTACCTGCCCTGGATCAACAGCATCGTCAAGTAGCAAAGCATGAGTGAAAGTTTTCTTCAAAGTTTTGCTTCAGCATGCATAATTGAGGTGTCTCAGCTTGCTTTGCCACTGCAACAGAAATTGACATAAAAATAAAAATAAAATAGCAGATATACTGTATGTTCCCTCTTTAACATCCTCATCAGGTTATCAAGTCTCCGCAGTAGACAGATTGGACAGTCATGATTGACTTGCCTCTTGTGAAGTGTGTAGGAGGGAGTGAAGTAAATGTGGTAGCAAATAATTTGAGAGACAGGATACCTACTGCTGGTCAACTGAAATAAAACCAATGTAACAGATTTTTCACTAAGTGATGCAGCCTGATTTTGTCATAGATGAGGACTCCATGTAGGTGAGTGCAACATACATTATGCACTTATATTACCACAGTTGGGTCTCTCCTGAAGTAGACTACACATTGAGTTTTCGGTGGTTTTGCTGCAACTCACTATAAAGCTCTATAAAGTCAGGGTGCAGATTCAAGTGATGATTTTCTGCACGTCCGTAACTGAGTGCACCTTTTGTCATTTCATATGTGGCGTCACGAGGAGGTGATTTTGTTTAAGTCCCCCATATGGGGTACTTTGGTAGTTGCAGAACAATCACAGAGCCACCACTGCACTGATTATGAAAGAATATAGGCTAGTCATATTGTATATCAAATTAAACAGCAGAAGCTGGGCTACAACGTGTAAAAACCATGTTTATATGACCCAAACACTACTCAAACAAACAACTAAACATCAAACTTCATGAAGCACCTCAGTGTGGACCCAGTCGCCACATTTCTGGCTCATATACTACTGTAGGCTACATTATGCAAAACACATCAGCTACCGCTCATCTGAACGAGCAGGCTAACAGGACGGTATACAGCAACAGTGGCTAACACAGAAGCTACACAGAAGCTACACAGCAGCACGGCAGAGAGAGAAGCCAACAACAAACAAAGTTGAGCAAACACAGACACTGCTTGGCCAAAACATGGCCGTATACTTCCTCTTACCTTTGCTGTTTTGCAGTGAAACGCTTGTTTTATGGGTAAATCCACATATTTCCAGCTTAACTTTGACCAGTGTTTATATCCGGGCGTGACCGACGGTCTTAGGACCCGGGGGAATCCTGTACGAGCGCATGCACACAACAGAATGTCGGCCTGCTCAGGGACTCAGCTGATTCTGATTGGCTCATGGCTGCCAGTGCTGTCGATGACATCAAGGTGGGTCTAGCTCGGTCTAGCTTGATTTCCCATGCTCTGCCCACATGATGCCGTTTAAGTAGACACAACTTGAGAAGGCCTGGATTGGAGTTCCCATGTAGTCACAATTGATTCATTTTCAGTTGGTTTATGCAAATTATGTGAAATTGAAGATTAAACATAGCCTGACAAGCCAGACTATAGACACAGTCGGCAAGCAACGAAACGTCACTTCCGGTCAGGGCGTCTAGATTTCTAGGGGAAAACAATGATTTATCCCCCATACACACTCATGCAAAAATTGGCATTTTAAACCTGGATATTTTTGTCAAACGTAATTTTCGCCGTCCTGTCTTAGTTTTAATCACATGTATATGCTGACAAAGAGTTCCTAGCTATATTAGAAAACTCATCACCGATCTGGGTCGATTGTTGTCCTATGTTCACATCTTAAAATATGAAGTTTTCACAGCCATAGCCTACACCGAGTGCATTCGACCCTACGCCGTCATTGAGCATTCGAAGGGTCGGCAACCTTCACTTCCGGTCAGAGGTTGGCACGTTTGGGAAGATCAGAACTTGTTGTTCAGATATAAAAGTTCAGGTTGTGGTTTTTAGCAAATTTATTTGTGGTGCAAAAATAATACACAACAACTCAGGCAGTGTCTCACTGAGTGTCTAGAACCAACCACAGGCTGGCGGCGACCAAGAGAGCGTCAAAGTCAGGATTTTTGGGGGAAGACAAATATGACTGACTGTGAAATACCTAATATTTGAAAATGTACGGGCAACAATCTCACCCAGATCGTGATGAGTTTCTAAAAATGTTAGCTCTTTGTCAGGGTATACATGAGGATTCAAAATAAGACTGGACGGGCGAAAAAGCTCCGTTTGACAAAGGTTGAAAATGTTCAGTGGCGGTTTTAAATGAAGATTGACTATGGGGGAAACGGTTTGTTGGCCCCCAGGATCCATCCCTGACACAGGAAGTGATCCCCTTTCATTCACAGACAGATTGACACCAAAATCTGTGTCAAACATAGACATTAAATGAACATTAAAGAACAAACTATATTTGCTCCTTTCCTTAAGGGAGCAGTACTCATTGGAGATTTCTTTGTTTTGAAGAAATTAAACAATGATTTATAGTGGCAGGTGGTTCCAAGCTGTGCCAGGGTTTGTAAAATGGACATTTTGTGAACAAAAGTCAAACCATCCTGGATATTTTGTAGTAAAATCTCTGTAATTTTGTCCTGCTTCACATTATCAGAATCAACCTCTGCAGAGACAATGTTCATGTTGTACAATGATTTTATAGAGGATTTGAGCTTCAATAGCATTATTCTAAAGGACACTCGTCAAAAATATGATTTTTTTTTTGCGAATATGAATTTCATTTTTTCTGTGTGTTATCTTAATTTACTTTTCACCAGTAACAGATATACTGATAATTACACATCTCAACAATCCTCAAAGTGTCCCCTATTCAATTACACCAAAATTATTCAAATAGACCTTGTGGTTGCAGAGATATACTCATTGTATTATGGTTATGCATTTTTCGAGAAAAGGCCTTAAAAAAAGGCTTGGTTTGTAATTTTAGAAAGGTATTAATGCCACCCTGGGAATTTCACCCAGGGAAACTTAACTGAACTTAAAAAAAATTAAAATTAAAAAGGAACAATTTTCAAAGGTACAAAAATAATTGTTTCTAAAATTCACAAATGTTTCTTTAAATCTGATCATTCACTGGGGCACATCAGCAACAGGGTCATTAATTATACGTCTTACTGCTGTCAAATATGGATAATAACCTCAAGTAGCCTACAACATTGTTGTCATTCAAAACAGACCCAAGAATCTGGCATATGTGTTTCATCTGGATTGTTGTGAAATTCAGAGAAATGGTTGTTTAACCAAAGCCCAAACTGATAAAAATGGCTTAAATCTTGGTATCTGAAGTCCTAAGCTTTTTATAACATACATCATAGCTAGGTCTAATAGAATAGGCTACATAAGTGCTACTGACTCATCACAAATTTTCAAATTAGCTTATTTTAAGTTTTCCTTATTGTGAGCAGAAAGGAAAAGGAAAGCAGATTTGAAGCACACAAAATCAAGAGACTGAAACAGAAAATAAATCATGCATGAAGTAAAGCTATAAGACCAAAACTATAAGATAAACTTTTAAGTATGTTAGTGATATGTGATAAAACTCAATGTCTATTCATCATGTACCTCAAAGTAACTGGATCACATCAACCAACAAGATTATTACAAAGATAATTTCCGTTGCGAACAAGCAAACCTGTATTACATAAGGGATGTGGTTACAAGTCAAGATAAATGAAAACCATGGCAGCAAACTGCTGTATAAAAGGGCCAACTTGACTCCCACCGAGAAGACAACATACTTGTCTTGTGGCATCATGTATGCGCCACTCCTGTTTTTTGAGGTTGTGGCCTGGCTTGGGCAAACCGGTAAGATAATAGAATCTCAGTATTATTCTGCAAACTTTTGATGGAAAATATCACATGATTTTGGTTTTATTCATCTTTGCAGCTCAGGGGAGTGACATCATAAATGGTGAAAAAGCTCCAGAGGACGATTTTCTGTACATGGTCTCGGTCCAGAACTATGGCGGCCATATATGTGGAGGATTCCTCATCAGAGAAGACTTTGTACTGACCGCGGCCCACTGTTATTATGAGTGAGTTACCATTTATCAAAAATCCAAAACCTTTTTGTGATTCTTTTCTTCTGTTGTTGGTACTATCTTAGAAATCTTACTGACAACCTCTTATCTATTTCTCATTTAGTCACCCTTCACTCGTTGTTGTTGGCACCCACAATCTCTGGAACGCTGCTTACGATAACATAAGATATATTGAGAAACGTTACAAACACGAATCTTATGAAGATGTATGGTTTGGATATGACATCATGCTCCTCAAAGTAAGTACATTTTCATTCATCTCTGTGGTGCCTCATTGTGACAATAGAAATAGACAATAAAAATGTCCTTACATAAAAACTACATGGTGGTTTTATTGAAACAACTAGCAAAAACACAATTTACAGCATTTGTCGAACTGGAAATTTGTTGAATGAAAAAAGATCTTTCTCAGTTTTGCTCTCTAATTTTTTGTGTTTGCAGTTGACCCGAAAAGTGCAAGTGAACAACAGACTCCAAATCATTCAACTTCCCAGCACTGGAAGTCGTGTAGGGGAGAATGAGACGTGCAAAGTAGCTGGATGGGGTTTCACTACAACAGGCGGTGGAAGTGTTGCTGACCTCAGAGTGGTGGACGTGTCTGTCATTAACCCATATGTCTGTAAGGAAATGTGGGCTGGTCTTAATGACAATGTCATCTGTGCAGGTGGATATGGCACAAACAAAGGATTCTGTCAGGTACGTTTTTAAAAGCTGATGTCTGTTTGGTTAAAAGTGCAAACATCATTAATAAACACGTTGAAATATCTGCATCTCACAGGGTGACTCTGGTGGTCCTCTGGTGTGCAATGGCAAAGCTGTTGGTATTGTGTCCTTCAACTGGAAGGAGAAGTGCAACTACCCGCAGAAACCCAACGTCTACACAGATGTATCAAAGTACCTGCCGTGGATCAACAGCATCGTCAAGTAGCAAAGCATGAGTGAAAATTTTCTTCAAAGTTTTGATGTCTCAGCTTACTTTGTCACTGCAACTGAAACTGAAAATAAAATAGAATTTCAAATAGCAAATGTATGTTCCCTCTTTAACATCCTCATCAAATGAAAGTTATCAAGTGGTCTCCTCAGTTGGCAGATTGGACAGTGACTTGCCCGTTGTGAGGTGTAGGAGGGAGTGAAGTAAATATGGTAGTAAATAACTTGAAAGACAAGTCCACCAAAGAGATGCAGCTTGATTTTGTCATTATTATGACATCAATGTGTAATGGAACAGCTAAAAAATAGGTGGGGGGCGGGGGGTCTATGGGGTCCCACACGCCATGAAAAAACACAAAAACAAAACAATGCTCTGTCAGAATTTGCTCTTCAATCAATGGTTTCTGTTTCTGTTACCACAAACACAACATTTCCTATCAAATCACCAAAATGTAGAGCTGTGTTCAAAAAATCTATGAAAAAAATGAATGTGAATTCAACTTTTAAAGACAATGATGTTATGAGTACAATGTTACCTATATTTATTTGTTCATCAGGGCACATGCACAAAAAACTCTTACTTAAACCTTGGTTTGTGTGACGTGTGGTATCTCCACTGCAAAAGATTGAAGTTACAATATGTTGAGGTCGAGGTTCATCCAAGAAATGTTGAGCAATAAGTATCTACATGCGTAAGAAAAAATTAGGGCTGCTGGAAAGGTCATTCATTTAGCAAATGATCGCATCAAAGTACTAAATTAGCCTTTAACCTGACTGTAGTACATTACACCATAAAATCGCTGCATTGGCTCCCTGTGCACTTCAGGGTTGATTTTAAGGTTCTTTTCAACCCTCACAGACCCTTAAGTCCTCCGGCACTGGCCTTTTAACCATACCACAAGTTCTAAAACACACTCAACCAGGCTTTTAATTGATTTATTTTTTCTTTTTTTTAATTCCCTTTATGCTCTTACCATTCTTTATCTTTTTATCCTCATTACATTTTATCTTAATTTACTGTTTTAGTCCCTCAATTCTTAGCTCCAGTGTTTCCATTACCGTTGTGTTACCGTTGGGGGCGCTGTCCCGTGGACGGCTCCGGCCTGGGTGGCTAGAGGGCTCTGCACTTTGGTATGGAGGCTCCCGCCTGCCCGGGTCGAGGTCATCTCTGTGGCGGCGCTCCCTGCGGTCATGGACCATGACCTAGTTATCTCAGTGTAGTTAGCCCCCAAAGCTCTTGCCTGCATGTCTCTTTAGTGACAGCTAGTGTATGTGTGGGTCTGAGTGTGTGAGTGTGTATGTATTTGTGTATCTCTATGTGCATATACTATGTGGTGGTGGGAGGGTTGGGTTTTCTTGATTTTCCCTGTTGTTTTTTAGCCTCTGTGAGGCACTTTGTGCTTCTCATTGTATGAAAAGTATACAAATACAAAATACAAATAAAGATTGATTTGATTTAGTACAACACAAAAGGTGGGGGATGACAAAAGTTGTAACAGTTTACACCGTACCAAATTACATGGCAATATTTCTATTTTGAGGCATTTTTCATCCCAACCACTAATTGATTTGATTTGATTTGAGATTCTTTATTCAGTCATATCACACAAGAGCTACAAACATTATCGACAAAATAGTGACTGAAAAGGCAAAGGCAGAAGTATAATGCTAATGCTAATGTCAACCTCATGGTGGCACTAGAGGAAAAGAGGAGCAGGACTGATCTTCTGTTCTCTTGTGCAGTTTACCTGTACAAATTTATGGAATTTTGTGGCCATTTATTCAATATTTATTGACATATTTCTGAACAGTTGCTGAATCTAATCATCTTACCAGTCTGTGTAGCTTTTTAGAGTTGACACAAACAGAAAACCACATTTAAAATTCCTGTCACATTCTTCATGTAGATATAAAATAATAATCAACGAGTTACAGTAATAAAGCCACTGCAGTGGTTTTCCATTATTAGTGTGTTTCCTGCTGCTTTATTAGTTACTTTTTATACGTTAATATAGACATTCACTTCCACATAGCTGAGGAACTTAGTTGCATGCTATGTGTTGCATGACACAACAACATGCTCGCCTCTTTCGGAGAAACACTTTTTATGCAACCTGATCAGAAACAGGAGACACAAGAGTCTTGTAAGTGTCACAAAGACACACACAAATAATTGTTTTTCTCATTTTCTACTTTTCAGTCTCTTATGAAGTTGTTAATCCCACTCTGCGGCTTTGCTGAACAAATGTCTGACATTCATTTCATCAGTAGACATGCTTCTAATGGCAAATCTGAACTTTCTGAATATTTCATCAACTCAAACTGCCCGTTGCATAATTTTTTATGAAACCCTGTTTTGCAAATCACACCATGTGTTTGGTAATCCAGCCAACAACTAAAGGTGCAAAAACGACATGTTGACAAATTCACTTAAGTAATGCATGCCACAAAAACAAGGAAGATTTTTTTGTCCAGAAATTATAAAACCCCAGAGCAGGGTGTATAGATCTGACCAGAAACCATGGCGGTCAGGCTTGTGATCGTGCTGTTCTTCGTCCTAAACGGTAAGCGTCTGTACAATACCATCCCATAGCAGCCGAACGAGTGGTTTTTTCTAATGTGTTGTTGTGATCCATAGTTTAAAAAAGCTATATGTACTATATATCACATATCAAAAGACATATTTTGTGTTTCAGGTGCTGATGGTACCCATATTGTTGGGGGCAAAGATGCTGCCCCCCACTCACGCCCCTACATGGCATCACTGCAAGTCCGAGGTCGCCATAACTGTGGGGGAGTATTGGTGAGAGAAGACTTTGTGCTCACAGCAGCACATTGTCAGATACCCATGTAAGAATAAAAATCTTCTCTTTTACAGTCAACACTTACATATGTATTTCAAATTTTAAAAAAAATTCTTTCTTTCTTTTTTTCTTCTTCCGGAGATTAATTAGTTTGACCTTTCTGCTTCCTTTAGCACTTTGTTTCTTTTCATTTACAACAGAAACAGAAACATAAATGTGTAAATGTGAAGTGCAAATACAGTACACATCTTCTATTCAAATCTTTTTAAAATTATTATTATTAATAATTTTATTTAGTTATTATTTGTATGCACCTTTGGTTTGGTTTGGTTTTGCTTGCACCTTATTGAAGTGCAAGGTTAACACTATTACTATCGTTATTTTGCGATTTAGTTGTTACAGTCAATTTTAGAAGTGTCTCTATTGTCAATTAATCAGTCATATTTTTTGGTTGTTACTTGTATTCTTTCAAATCAAAATTAAAAAACAGCACGTTTCCTCTCGGCATCTCACACTTTACCAGCGGTCTGAACATCATGTCTAACGCCCAGTCTTCACTGTGATTTCTAGACCATACACAGTTGTGCTCGGAGTCGATTCCCTGTCAAGTAATGAGTCTACAAAGCAGGAGTTCACTGTTGCCAGATCGATTCCACATCCTAACTATGATGGCCATGCAAGTGACATCATGCTCCTAAAGGTTAAGAGAGTTTAAACTAGTAAAACAATCCAATCTTCTTCACTGTCTGTAGATTGCACATTAAGAAAATTAATATTTTCTGCATTTCTCTGTCATTACTCTCCTCACCTCAGCTCAATCGCAGGGCCCAGCTGACAGCAGCAGTTCAGCTGATACGTCCTGGCAGAGTGAGGAGAGGAAGTCAGTGTAATACAACTGGCTGGGGGGATATTGGGGATAACAACACCTTACCAAACACGCTGCAGGAAGTCAACGTAACCCTACTGTCGATGCAGACATGTCGTAGGAGATGGGGACAGGTACCCATCACCAGATCAATGGTGTGTGGTGTCGGGAGAAGAACGTTTCAAGGCTTCTGCTCGGTGAGTGCGCTGGTTGTTTCAAGCAATTCTGAGGAAAAAGAAAATCAAACTATCAGGCTATTTGTATTAAAGTAGGCTATATGCTGTAACTAGTGTTAAGCACCTTCATTTTTCTGTCTTTAAGGGGGATTCAGGTGGCCCTTTGGTGTGTAATGGAGCTGCAGCAGGTGTCGTCTCTTTCTCTGGCCGGCGATGTGGAGACCCCCGCACCCCCGATGTCTACACACGCGTATCATTCTTCACATCTTGGATAAGGAGAGTGTTAACCAGCAATTAGAAAATGAGTGGATAATATGTCAACGTGCATGACTCGCTTGCACTCTTCAAAACAAAGAGCTTGGTAGGCCTATAATGTGTGGTAGATACTACTGTGTTATGTTTAAAATCTGAGCTATGCAGTGCTGTGTTTGTTGAGATGATCCACTATTATTGTTGTAATTTGTGATTAAGTAGCCTATGCATTTCAAGTGGGTTGGAGAAAAAAAAGTTACTTCCTAAAGTTCCTATAGCCTAGTAGCTACTGTACTGAATAGCAATAAACAATGAAGAAAATGAAAATGTAAGGTTAATTCCAGTCTGGTTTTGAATAGGTAATATGCACTAACATAGTCTTGATGTGATTAATCAAACCTCGAAATTTGCAGTTGACTTTATTAAAAAATGTTTAAGGCTATACAGTTTTGAATCATGCAAATAAAAACTATATTGCTTTACAACTGTCACGCCTACTGTGCTATCTGTGTTCCCAAGTTAAATTTTAAACAGTTATTGCTCTCAAGAAAATTGCTGACCCATACATTAACCTGGCATACGTTACCTCACCATGTAACCGCATGTAACTCACGCGCAAGTCCAGATGAAAAAATGAAAAAGAAAACACAAAAAAAACTTCTCACAGAGGACGTGAGCGTGCACGCGACGTTCACGTCTTCTGTGAGGTCATTTTTCACCGAATGGATCGCTGGGAACTGTAGTCTTTTCTCCGCATCTCCCATTTTTCCACAGGTTTCGCGAGATTTACGTAGACTGGTCGGTGTGTGGGAGCATTTCTCCGCCTGACGAACTGAACAGTACTGATATGAAATCTGCGTAAAGGTTAAAGGTAATAAAAAAAACATGTGTTTTGAGCAGAAAGAGAAGCCTGTTTAGACCCAGTTGTTGCTGGTGTTTTGTTAGCTTGCCATTGGGGGGGACACTGACGAGCGGATGTAGCTTACTAGCCGCCTCCACTTACCTACAGTCACATCTGCATTGAGGTAGAGCGAGGACAGACGGGTGTTATTGATAACCCACGGGGCGAGGTGGAGGTGTGTTGCATTTAGTCTCAGACAGGTGACTTACCGCGTAGTTTACCGAGCTGGCCTCGTCATATATTACGTGCATGTTCCTGATGTATAACTTAGTGGGAATGAATATGTCACCGGCTAACGTGTGCATACTGTAAACTTGTCAGATACAGTGAAATGGCTGACGTATTTTATTTAAATTGACAGCTCTTTCACTCCTTAACGAGGAGGAGGGGGGAGCTTATGACAAACTACACGGTCTCGTCGTACTGTGCTGTGTGTATCACAAACACTGACCTCCATGTCTGTGTAGTTAAAGTAAATACCCAGGAAGTTATTCCATCATGATGAACCATTGGCTGTTGGAGTTGTCAGTCTGTGCCGAGCTGGCTGCAGCCTGTCACGGGTCTGTTCTGACAGGCGAGCCTCTCAGCGCAAGGAGAGGCCATCCTAATGGTGTAGCATAGTTTACATGTGAAGTTTGGCAGCTGTCATACTCACTCACAATAACTGAACTTTGCCCTGTCTCTCTCCTAATCAGTAGCCTTTGAATTTCTGGAGGCATGTCCAAGAAAAGGGGCAGGTATGTAGACACAAAGCTCCTGTATGTACCATCATATGATTATCATAACTGCTGGGTTTTAATGTCATAAACAGCTACATTGAAAAAAAAGTAGTTAATCCAGATACTTATATGACTGGACTGTAGTCTGGAAATGACATATGACATAAAATCAAATTGCAGTCTGGTTTAAATAATCATTGATGGTCGCAGTTAGACCTGCATAAATAAATGCAAATTATTTTAAGTGGCTTCAGTTTACATTACTTTCCAGAAATGCATATATTTATAAATGATCAAATAAATAAGTATATTTCCTTTCCTTTTTCATACATTTTAAACCTTTTACCTATAGACATACACATCTCTGTATTCATCCTGTTTTGCCAGAAAGCGGAGCAGTGGGGAACTGAGTGACACAGTGAGCCCAGACCCCAGCAGCATTCTGGGAGTCCGTATTCAACATAACTGGCGTGAGAAGGGCAACCAGAGCAAATGGAAGGGGACCGTGTTGGACAGGCTCAGTGTGAATCCTTCTCTGTTCATGGTGAAGTATGACGGCTTTGACTGCGTCTATGGCATCGAGTTGTTCAAGGATGAGAGAGTGTCCAACCTGCAAGTCCTGTCAGAAAAAGTTGGTGAGTTAGGAAAAATAGCTCTTCCAGATAGCAAATGTTGATATGTATTTTTATTTTATATTTTTTTGCAACAGCTGGGACATGGAGTATATCATTAACCCTTTGTGCCTGTGTCTCCCTAGTAAACAACAAAATCAAGATTCCTCCGGGGGCCGAGGAGCTGGTGGGCAAAGCTGTGGAGCATCTGTTTGAAAAGGAGGATGGAGAGAAGAATGAGTGGAGAGGCATGGTCCTCTCCAGAGCTCCAATCATGACCAACTGGTATTATATCACTTATGAAAAGGACCCCGTTCTTTATATGTACCAGCTGTGGGACGACTATGCTGATGGAGACCTCAGGATTCTGCCTGAAGCAGGTACACACCAAAGACAGATTGATACTTAACAAAGCGTCATTAAGTCTCGACCAAACTTGTCCTGAGGCGTGATGGGTAAAATAAAGAGCAAGCGTTACATGACGTAAATCAGTTTTACACTTTGGTAGATTGCATCTTCTTTCTTGCAGCCTGCACACCATGTGAGTTCATCACCAGTTGCAGTGGTCTCTGAAATCTAGGCAGCCTTCTTTAAGTGTTTAATCAAGGACTTTGTCAAGAATGTATAAAGTATTTCTCAAAGGTGAAGTAAGCACTCAGAGTTCAGTTAGGCAGTGTCTTCTTCTTCTTGGAAGATTAGATATTCACAGTCATGAAAATATCTCTGCCACATTTGAATAACGAGAGCCAAGACTCTAATCAGTGGTCCCATTAAACAACTGTTTCTGGAGCTGTCCCAGAGTTAATGGGTATGTTTGGACATGCACAAATTGCTTCTTCTAAATAGAGAACGTTCAAATGACTTGGCACACAAACATTCATGGTAATTCCTAATCAAGCCTATTTCAGAAATTCTCTTAAGTAATAAAAATATTCATTGCAGAGGAATCCTGCAAAAATACTCAAGAGAAAATACTCACAGACACAGAACTCATGCTATTATTTTTAGTCTGCTAAGGTTTGATTGTTGTGATGTTTTTAACTTTACAGACCATTTAAAAAGTACAAATTCAAAGAGATCCTTACATTTAACTTAATTTCTAGATGGGAATGTAGAAAGGAAAATCTTATTAGTTAATCCTAATTATGTTGGCTATCACTTTTGAGCAAGAGGCAGCACTATTCCTATTTTTTCCAATGTTTTGTAAACTTAGGTGGGCCTAAAGAACAAAGAACCTTTCTTTTTAATGCTTTTCTACATTTTGCTGAGCATTATATTTGCTCAAAACACTTCATCCATGTGGTGTTTTGTGAGTACCGTATGTTCTAACACAGATATAATTGTAATGTTAATGTCATGATGTTGTCATGTTTGATTCCTCCCCTCAGAAAACAAGCACCTGTTGCCTGCAGACAGGAAGCCAGGGGAAGAGACGGAGAGTCTGGTGGGAAAACAAGTGGAGTATGTTACTGACAAGGGTGTGAAGAGAACTGGTCTGGTTATCTACCAGGTCCCAGCCAAGCCTTCTGTCTACTATATAAAATATGATGATGACTTTCATATCCATGTCTATGACCTGGTCAAAACCACCTAGAGATGGTGGACACTTTTAAGTCACTCTCCAGCCTCCCTCCATCTGCTTCTGTTCCACTCATTGTTACGGTCTGTTGTTCAAAACCATGTCAGGGTTGAATAGTTAATATGCTTTATTGTTCAGAAGAAAGTGCAATCTTTGTTTATGTATGCACAGCAGAACTGTAGCACCGCTATGCTTTGCTATTTCGAGGAGAGAGAGAGACAACTTGTTTTATTGTTGCTGCTCTTTATACTTTGTTTGGACAGTCCAAGATTGCACTGCCCAACAGCTGCAAAGTGCAGGTGATACCGCACTTGCATTGTTGTCCCTAAGATACTCACTGATCTGTCCTGAAAGTAATTATCTTAATTAAATCCTCGTGTCATTTTTTTTTTTTTAAAGCAAAAGAAAACACTTTTCTTATGATTTACTCAATAAGCTTGGTATACACATTTTCGTCTGCATAGATGCCTTCCATGAACACATTTATTAAATGTGATGGGCAGATAAATATGTGTACTGTATTTATCTAACGGTGACATGAGAACAATCAGTGTAAGTACTGGAAAAGATTAATAAAAGCAGCATTGTTACAAAAAAAAAACACCCGTTAAGAGCTATTAAGTTGAGTTCTGCTCAAATGGAAATATACTCCTGCACGTTTGCACCATTTTTAGTATTGTATCATTTATGGCTTCTGCAAAGGTTCTACATCGTAGTTTAGCAGCACGAGGACAACATATTCTTTGTACAGTTAATTAAGATGCTAAATTCACATTTCAATTTGATCCAACACAAATCATCAAGTGCCTTCCGGCTTGTCATTTTGCAATATTGTACATACTATATCTCTGACTATCTAAGCTCTTAATGAATCTCCATGTATGAAGGCTGCTATTGGGTATTCTTTCAAACGTGGCAACATTGGTGGCTTGAGGAAGGTTTTGCATTCATCAGTTTATATTAGTGCTGTGATTTGCTCTTAATGCAGTATGAAAATGTTCTTTACATATAACACACATCATCATTGGTTGTATAATCTCACTGTTGATATTGTGGGGAGCACTTTAATTGTATAAAGTTTACATGTTTAGGTAATGGTATGCTATATAGTTTTCCCCCAGAATGCTTTTCCTTAAGAACGATATGTGGCAGAATTATGCTTTATATCATATGGATAAATAATTAAAAAAAAAGAAAAGAAAAATAGTTGCAATAAATTCAAATGACAGTACAGTATTTAATCCGTACAATTTGTGTAAAATATAATGTTGCCTGTTGTGATTACTCACAATACGAAGCGCTCATCAAAACACCACCAGCTTTTAGCAAATGGTTCTTTAATATACATTAATTATGAACTGAGTATTTAACAGGTATATTCAACTGACCATAACTAACTCTGGTTATAGTTTGTTAAAACTGTCTCTTAGTCTTGCAAACATGGCATATATGCTTGCAGTATGGATTTTAACCCAATTTTGTCACCATTTTCCCTGCTGCTCAACCAGTCCGGCCTGTCTCAGCCCTCTCCAAGTCACTCAGTGTATCCCTCGGTAAACTAGTCAATCTGTAGGCGTACTGTTATTTTTAGCCGTCAAAACTCTGCATGCATCAGCTGAACAGAGTGCCTGGGATTTTCAAAGCTTTCTTTGACAGTGAAGAAGTGACAATGTGTGGCAGAATCAGTGCTGTTTGTTAAAATCCAAATAAAAAAAACAAAACAATCAAAGAAGAGGATTAACACCGTACATCACTACTAGTGGAGCTTTGGAGTGTTTGTGTTGTGTACAGTGGAATTTCAAATGACTGTGTGCGCTCTTTCATGCTTTCGATCACCTCCTCGTGTTCTGAAGTTGTAGCACCATCAACAGGTGATTTATGTCATTATTATTCTGTCATGAGTAATAAAGATTTTTGCACATTTGTTTGGTCTTTGAATCTTTGAATGTACTGGCGTATACACAGCATGAAGTCACTCAAAAAAAATCAAACTAAAGACTGGGCGTGTTTTAACATTTATGTATTACTTGTTGACAACTGGTGGAATTGTATATACACAATCATCTCTTTACATTATTTGGAGGGTTTGGAAAAGCTGGGAGAGAAATCAATCTGTACACACAAATATGTGATATACACAACATGACAGAACCTTTTTAAAATGCGTTGATTGCATTATATACATCTCCCAAACAATGCCGCTATCATAAAGAGAACCACAGTACCATTCAGAAAACTACACTCCTTGCAGTTGAATTATACCTACTGGTTTTCTTTCATGTTGGGTGTTTCTTCTTTTCTTGTGAGGGGCTACAACTTTTTGAAAAAGTATTGTCGTCTCTCAAGTGCAAAAGTCAAACAGATAATTGTCAGTTTTCCTAGAGAGTTCCTGTTCACTTGGTGAGGTCTTTCAGGTACTGGACACCCTGGGTTGTGTATTCAGTTGCCCTTGTTGGAGCCTCTGAGAGGGATGAGATTGTCCATCGCACGCCTGCAATAAGATGAAAATCAATGGTTTAGATTTGTGACGTGCATGACCAAAGGAGTAATGTCAACCTACAAAAGTCATGATGTTGATGGTGAAATCGATTACTGCACTAATGAAAGGTTAATATGACTGATTGCGTCCAGAAAGTCAAGTACATGACTAGAACTTAAAATCCATTCATGCTCCAAAACCAAAACTCGTGACATAACTGAATTTGTATCCTTGCTTTGAGAAGAACAGGGACAAGCTTTTCATTCTGTTCTTACCAGAGTTCCACGATTGAACAGGGGAGAATTCAATCTTAGGCATGGTGGGAAGCTGAGCCTGAGGAGAAGGAGGATCCGTTAGTTTGAAACCGTGCAGGGCAGTGTACATTATACTGAATTTACAATGAACACTAAAAAGCAAATTCAAATGGGCAATGAAAGTCATGATATCGCTTGGCTCAAGAAACAAGATGCGTCGAAAAAGCGCACCATGCTGCTAATACATTTTCTGGGAAAATATCAAAAGCAAATAGTCATAAAATCCTCCAAATATTCACAGAGTCACAGAGACTCGGAAATAATGTTGATATACAGTAACATACTGATCTCACCGATAACAATAATACAGCCAGAATATTCACATTAAAACATTTTTTTGTTTTTTTTATTCTGCAGTAAGACGTTGGTTCATCTACGGGGTGACGAACACGCACTAGACTCTTGTAGATGCGGGGTTTACAGTGTGTGTGAGTGTGTGTGTGTGTGTGTCAGCGCTGCACACAAAGAAACAGTGTCTGAGCAGTGAAATGTAACAATAACTTGCAGATCACCTGAGTGATGTGAACTCCACTCGTAGTTACTCTGAGTCAGAGCAATAAAACAGTGAGGTTGTTGATGAATATTTAGCTCTTTACTCTACTTTGAGACTGACTGTGAGTGAAGTTAGCACATCGCTATCTGGCAACCTCGGGTTTGGGGGGTAGGGGAGGGGGGACAACGAGCTGCTGTGTTTTGAATTTGACTGCAGCAACAATTTTGGGTTTATAGCCTAATTCCACCAGGGATGGACCACAGAAAGCAGCTGCTCTTGAATTACTAGCCTAATTTTATTTACTGTAGGAGTCATAATATGTAGCCTATAGTGTGGTTGATACAACACTTGTCCAGCTGCCTACTGTTATGAAAAAGTGTACTTTATATGTATGCCCTATATACAGTCATGGAAAAAATTAAGAGACCACTTTCACAAGTGTTTCGTAAAAGCATATCTACATGTATTACAGTCATTCTTTTCTTTTCTTTTTTAAATATCAACACAAACACAACTCCTTCTACTTAATGAGACACTGATGAGGTCATCACCTGAACCACATCTGGTTTTATAGGAAGATTATAAAAACCACTGCTGGGATTAAACATTGACATTATCCCACAAAAACTGATTTATAAACTCTTCCTGAGTTAAAATATTCTTGCTGTGTTGTTCAGGAATAAATATGAACATGTTTTCTTAGCATTATAATTATTATTCAAGGTCTGAAAAGACTTGATATTTCTAATATTTAGACTAGTTTAATCATTAGCCAATAAAAGCTCTAAATGACAATATTTTTTTTTCAATTTTGTGAGAAATGTTGTCGGTAGCTGTCAGATTAAAACAAAAAAAAAAATAATTTAATCGGACTCAAACACATACCTATAAATAGTAAAACTAGAGACACTGTTTACATTTAGGGAGTGGTCACTTAATTTTTTCCATGACTGTATTTTCCTTCCCTGTGTTGCTTTGTGAAGCCTAAACCAAAAATCAGGACAGTCAAACAAGGTTTTAAAGCATCACATGTTATCTATACCTCCAAGCCAAAGTACTTCATCCACTCCTCTATGGCTGGAGGCACTGCAACCTTGGCCTTCTCCAGGGCCTGTGAGCCCTGCTCACCGCTTCCCAGCAGACCAGAGTCATAGGCAACATACAGTGCTCCTCCTGCAATGGTCACCTTGGTGGCTAGTCTGGAAATGAAGGAACAGAGGGAGACAGTTACCTTCCCCGATAAGCAGTCGAAAATATATGTTATCCCACGTACTATTTCCTCGTTACCATTATCATAATGCACTATTACAAATTCCAGTTCGTATATGTTTTTTTAAAACATTACCTAACGCTAGCTAACAAAACGAAATTGGGCGACAATGTACAGAATGCAGCAATTTAAGTGGTAAATTGTTTAGCTCACTACCTAAATAACTAACTGACCAATAAACAAAGTGTTTGAAGAAGATACTGCAGAGCTGTTTGACAGGCTGACAGCTAACGCAGCCTCAGTTAGCTCACTGGCTAATTGACCGTGTAGCACACTGTTACAGCAGCGATAAGTTCAGGGGAAATACAAGCGAAATGAAAAATACTAACTTCACTACGGGCAAAATCCTTGCCGCCATGATCCAAAGCGGTGTCGTTTTCTTTTAGGTACACTTAGCTCAGGTGGGTTTGAGCTGGAATGAATGCTACCTGTTTAGCAGCACTGAAGGACAACCCTACGAATCGCTGCGCACTGAGGTTGTGTCAATAAAGTTGCAGTTTCAAACGCTCATGTCATTCCACGGCAGCAGATTCGTTTGTTTTGACGATTATTGCGTTTTTAGTAATTATAGATATAGGTTAACGTCTTTATAAAATATTAAGTTGATTTAAATAATGTGGCTTTTTATAAAATAAATAAATTAACAAATACATAAAATTTAGCTATTTGAACACACAGGTCTTTCGAAATCAATGAACACCATATCTGAACTACACGCCCCCTTAACAAATGTCAGGAGAAACCACAGTCAATGGGAGAAACAGAGGGTGGAGAATTGCATTTAGCCTAAATACTTCCCAGTTCTCGCACATTTCATCTTCAAGACAGTTCTGAAAACTGGATTTTGAGAGGGCACGGTTTTCTTCTTTTGCCGAACAACTGGCAACTTTACAAAATGGGAACATTTACAAAAATCCTGTTAGCAAGTGTATGTGTTGCCTACATTGCCGTCAAATGGAGCGCACCAAGTTTCAATGCAGGTAAGACAAATGCAACTGTATTATAAACTTATATAGTCTAAGTTAATATCAGTTTCATTCTGTGTTTCATTTATATGTAAGCTATTTGTTACTTTTACAGCAGGGGGCATGCTCTGGCAACGGTGTGTTTCACCTGTAGGAGTTATGCAATGTTAATTTTTGACAAAACATTATGAAACACAGTCAATAACACGCCAAGTAAAAAATAAATAAATAAAAAGAAAACGACAAACTGGCAGTAGGCTAATTGCCCACTGAGAAAGTCAGCACTAATATCCAGAGAGCTAACTTCCGGTTTTCAAAATTAGATGTCGGTAATTCAAAGACAATCAATTAAGCTGATTTTAAGACACTGGGACACATTGTCTAGAAGCCATTAAATGTTTCCCCCAATTTATTTTCATTTTTACTGTACAGTAAAAACACTAATTGGTCCATACTTTCTGACACAGCTCACTTCAGGATCATCCTGACTACTCACTCATGCAGTATCAAGCGGTATCATTTTTGAGAAATTAAGCCTCTAAGTTCCTTTTTTTTTCTCAAAAAAGGTCTGTACTGTCTTGTAAAGACACTTTGTTCCATAATTTCTGACAGGATAAGGAAGGGTGGAGAAGGATGAGGAATGACATCAAACAGTTGTCAATGCTAGCAGTCATAACAAGATATATCTTGAGGTTCACTCCTCAGCCTCAGGGATGTGCATGCTGCTTAGTGATTTCCATGAAGAATACTAAAACTATGTCAGCCTTGTGATGACATTTATAATGTATGTTAGACATTGTGTGAATGCATTTCTACACATATAAATATCATATCTTGACTACATCAACCTAAATATCCAACTGTTGAGCCATCACCACATTTAGAGAAAGATCTATAGATATAGGCCTAAAAAAACATCTGTATAGCCTAAGTCTGTGTAAGAAACACATTTTAACTTGAAATATTAATTTCAGGGTCATGGTTATTTTGTGTCCATCATGGTCAAATGTGAAAGTTTATTCTTGCATGTGGTTAATTTGCCATAGCTGCCATATAGCATTGACTCTGCTACGCTTCAGCAGGCAAAGAGTGAGAAAGAAAATAAGGCCTTTTCCTGAGCAAAAGATGGACCTTGCTTTTTCTACAGTTGCCTAAACATGCAACTTAGAGGCGTAATTTCTCAAAAAAGCTTGATACTGAGTGAGATGGTCGTGAAGTGTTACTGTTCAGTAGCCTAAAGATTAAAATAAATTTGGGGAAATATGTAATTAAATAGCTTCAGACAATCTGTCCCAATGGCTTAAAATCAGCTTGATTGTCTTTTAATTATCAACGTCTTATTTTGAAAACCGGAAGTTAGCTCGCTCGGTATTAAAGAAGCGCTGACTTTCTCAGTGGACTTCTTCATAATACTGGCGCACTGATTTGAGACAGGGAGTCATTTGTAGTCATGTGTAATTTGATATAGGCTCAAATCAAGGCATGAAATCATATCACAGAGCCGTATTAAAATGATTTACTAGAAAGCATGTGGGTAAGACCATAACATGTCATCAAGGATAGTTTACAACATGGACAATTGTTATTGCAACAATTACAACAATGACCAAAATCCACTTCATATCTAATCACCTATCAGGAGATAATTAGTATTATCAGGGCCTGTGGATTACAAGGGCAGCATAATCCTCACTATTCCTCAGTGTACTTGAGGAAGACGCTACTGGCCTTTCTCCTTTTTCTTTTTCTTTAAGTATCTCTTTATTCTGTCCCATTAGCCCACCCATACATCATGGGCTACAGACTCCACATTGCAATGTGGCCCCCAGAAATTGAGAGTGGACTGTGGAGCCACAACTATGTGGTCTACATTGCAACTTACCATGTGACTGGTTTGGTGATGGCACGCTACGCAGACATGGCAACTGCTGTTGCTGCTCCGACCAAAATATTTACAAAGAGGTTTATAAGAGTTGAATGTTTCCCTTTGGGGCAATTTAGCAAAGTACACACAAAGTGAGCAAATAATTGGTGATAATCTGGCATGCTTTCTGCTTGTGACTGAGGCTTCTTAGAAAGAGAGATCACAGACACACATTTGTCCTCACTGTGAGGATGCAGCTAACATTCAAGCTGCCACAACTAATGAAATGATATGGTTTAAGTGGGTAGTGTGCGCACATAATCTTAGAAAGAAATGCATCATTATATACATTACATTACATATACATCATTATTATAGTGAAAAATATCTACTACCAAACCTGATACTGCAGCTTCAAGTTTAGATTTAGGAGGGAAAAAAAAACCCTGGTCATATGTCAACATGCAGCTATATTTACCTCCTCATCTCGCTGTTTTGCACAACAGGTTTGCTACTAACACATGCAAATTGTCATTACTTTTTCTGTTTCATGTATTTGTATCTAATTAAAACTGTGTGTCTTTGTTTCAGAGTCTCTCAGAGGTGCAAGGGTATTGGTGACCGGGGCCAGTACAGGCATCGGTGAACAAATGGCATATCATTATGCCCGCTTTGGAGCGCAAATAGTTATTACAGCAAGACGGGAGAAAGTGTTACAGCAGGTCAGTGAACTGCAAGATGTTGCAAGACACAGTAATAAAAATGGAATCTAATGTACCTCTCACATTACGATCCATTTCTTCTTATTCACTCTTTAAAAAGCAATTAAAAATTCATCTCACCTTCTCTGATATGAATTAATGATCTTTAATCGTTTTCTCCTGTTACTGAGTTTTTCAGAAATCTCACGTTGATTATGTATGCACCAAACTCCCTTTTTATGTGTCTTTTTTTTTCTTTATGTTTATCTGAAAAACTTGTTTAATTTGGGGTGGGAGTTCTGTGTCCATCATGTCAAATTAATCTACTTTAGTCAGACAGAAAACTGGTCTGGTTGAGGTATGAGTGTAACTTAAGTGTATAAGTAAGTGTAGCTGCATTGGGAGGTTAACCCACTCCTTCTGATCTATGTTTAAAGGTGGCAGAGAAGTGCTTGAGTCTGGGAGCCCAGAAAGCTCTCTACGTAGCAGCGGACATGGGCGATGACTCCGACCCAGAGAAAGTGGTCGACTTTGCTCTGGAGAAACTTGGAGGTTTGGATTACCTGGTTCTCAACCACATTGGTCCAAGCCCCTTCAGCATGTGGGATGGAGATGTCGAGCACGTCAAGTGGCTGATGAAGGTAATGCTGCGTTTACTGTATATGTTCTGTTAACATATAAAAAGGAGGGGGCTGCACTGATGTCCTAATGTGTGTGTGTATACTTGTGTGTGTGTAAGGTCAATTTCTTCAGCTATATTCAGATGGCTTGGAAAGCTTTGGACTCCCTCGAGCAAAGTAAAGGATCACTGGTGGTTGTTTCATCACTTTTAGGTGGGTCTTTCACAGCATTGTTACTCGTATGCTGATGACAGCATGTCAGCAACTGATACAACAACCATAAATGGTGTATTGACTGCATTATTGGCTGATTCATTCTACATTATACATATAGTAACTTGTACTTATACTAACTCTGTCTAAGCACTGCTTTATGGAGATAAAGAATATTTAGTAGAAAAAACAATGCTGAAACATGATAAAATTATGATTCTAATGGGAAAGTATTGCTTCTTCTTACAAGTCCTTGAAATGTCTGGAGAAAAACTGTCCTAATAGTTTGCAGTCTGGTATAAAACTCCACATTCTGAGGGAGATCATGTGATTGCTCATGTAATAGGCTCAAAGGCCCATGCTAAATGGACATTGAGCTGAGGCTTACATTTTAAACTATGAATGAAGCCCACAGAATTTCTTAATTCATACATACAGTATGCAGTAGTAGCTAGACAGATATTTTTAAATAACTCACAACATTTGACACAATTGTCTTGGATAACAGCTGACTCTACTGATGCTCCACAGGTAAAATGCCCAGTCCCTTCGTGGCACCTTATACCTCTACAAAATTTGCCTTGAACGGTTTCTTCGGAGCTCTTCACCATGAGCTCGCTATGAAGAAGAGTAATGTATCCGTCTCTATATGTACACTGGGGCTCATTGATACTGACTCTGCCATGGAGAAAGTCAGGTCAGTTAAATCTATGTTGAAACATATTTGGCATCATTAGTGTTATTTGTCTATTTCTTTTACTTTGTGCTATCCACAGTGGTTACATTTAGTATTTTTCCTTCCTTTCGTATCGTAGGGAAGTCACTGATGTACCAGCTTACCCTGCCACAGATGCAGCCTTGAATATCATCATTACTGGAGCAACAAGACAGCAAGAGCTCTTCTACCCTTGGATAACTTACGTGGCGACTCTAAGCAAAGACTGGTTTCCTCCTGTCACAAACTACTTCATCCAGAGCACCTACAAGTACATCCCATGATCAAAAACATTCATCTGTAGGATGTGTATGTGTATTTTTAATGAAATACATGGACACATAATAGAGGACAGAGATAGTTAAAGATTTGGCATCATATTTACATGTAATGTAATGATAAACAAGGTATAGTTCACTTCATTTAAAGGGATAGTTCAACATTTTGGCAAATTGGCCCATTGCCATAATCGCTATAGTCATAGCAGTAGGTTCGTCACCTTTACCATTTTCGAGGTAAATACAGGGTAAAGGCGGAGACTGCTTGCTGAAAAACTGTCCCTGAACGCAACGCGCATCAGCAGTTTTGCATGAATTTACCTCTAAAACAGCTCCGTCTCGTAACGTTCCGTTATTATCTCATAGCGTGGTGGTTGTGCAGCTCACAACGTGTCCACGACAGCGTTTTTGAGTTGTTGGGTTGTGTATTTGATGAGGGAAACCAAGAAATTCCATTAGCCTCCATAGCATAGCTCTGAGCAGTCTGCTGCTATGACTATAGTGATTATGGCAATGGGCCAAATTGCCAAAATGTTGAACTATCCCTTTAACCTTGATATTGTGGTTTACCTCCCAAAAAATGTTCTAATATTTACAGTAAATTAGGAAATCACTTTCCTCACAGGCAAACAGATGGGGTTACTACATATAAAAAACTGGACCTTGTCCTCCTTTCCTCATTGTGCCTTTGCGAGAGGTCTAGTTACACAAAGCTCACAGGGGAGAAAAGCTCAAAGTTTGTGTTTGTTTCCTCTTGGCCTACCTCAAAGAGATTAGAAAGGGGGTTAGTTCCTGTCTGCAGTGGTTATGATATAATGCAGTCCACCACCATCTACTACATCAACACATATCAGGTGAAATTTTGAATAAAAACCACTTAATTTACCACTCAGACAACATCATGTTGTGCAGCATGAGTAGGAGTGCGTGGCCTGCAAGTTACACTAGGAAGGGGAAGATGATGAGGAGCAGAAACATCTCTTCTTCCTCAGCTAAGATGCAGTTACTGTGGTTGGAACATCAACACTTTATAAGTCACAGAAACTCTGTGATAAGAGTGGCAGCCATAATATATACAGTAATCATTCAGGAGAACTTTTACCATTGTTTTATTACATTAAAATGTTATTCCACTGAGTTTTGATGATGAAATAACATTGACATTAATGCATCCTGTAATTTTTCTTCCTATCATTTATGTTGTTTCACTGCTTACCATAAATGAAGCATATTGTGGTGCTACAGAGATCCCTCGGCCATTTTCCAGATGTAAGGGAACGTGTTTGTCATATCATCATAAATTGTTTTTTCAGTGATAATTGAAATAAAATTTGCCTAAAAAAATCACAATATCATAAATTCATGTTATGTTAACATAATTACAACAGTTTGATTATTTATTTATTTGTTTTACTTTTTGGTGGGGAGCAAAGGGGGGTAGGAATGATACGAGGTCATGATCACCCCTTATCCAGTTTTATTGGACGTTATCAAATCTGCAACGGCTGCAGTGTGTATTAAGACACTCATTCACAATCATTGGACATTCAAAATTAGATTACATTTTTATTTAATTTAAAACGTTCATCGATGTCTCAGTACCATTCCTGCTGAGAAAGAGTCATTACAATAATCTGAATGGAACAGTAGTACTTTAAACGTCCACATGAGGGCAGTATTACTAAAGTAGTGAAGTGAAATAAGTTCCCACCAGTAGCCACCAGTGAAGTCCATTCCTGGTTGAAAAAAAAGTATTATGCATTCATAGCAAACTGACAAGCTCTTTTTTTAAAATCTCAAATCTTTTGTGCTTGAAAGAAAATGACATGGTCTGTGCTCACCGGTTTACAAGTTTTTATTTATTTATTTATTTAATGCATTTTAAAGCCCCATCAGCATACCAATACTCACCCTCCCTGCTCCTTTTCCTGTCTCCACTGTTCTCCACCCCTGGATTCCTCCCCATCTCCATTCTTCTTGTCTTTCCAAAGCTGGCCACAGTAGGCATTGCAGACTTCCTACAGAGCAGGGCTTTCTCAGTGGGTTCCTTTGTGTCTTAGCTCATCATCCCCCCAAAGCACCGCAGGCTCCCTATGAAACTGTTGGCTCAATCCATCCTGGTGGTCTTTTCTTTATTTCATACACTCTATAGGGTGAACCCTGCTGATAGAGCAGTTCTCGACTGTATCCCCAGAGTGAGTTGTCATTGTCAGGCGGAAAGAAAGAAAGAAAGAAAGAAAGAAAGAAAGAAAGAAAGAAAGAAAGAAAGAAAGAAAGAAAGAAAGAAAGAAAGAAAGAAAAGTCATGAATTAGACTTGATTCTGTAATAAAATGTTGTACTTTGCTGCATTTTTGAGAGGATTTTGAAGATGGTATAATATCCCTGCAGATGCTATGGAAAGAAAAAAGATATGTATCTCCCTTCCTCTCACTCCTTCTGCCTCGTTCTCTGTGACACACTCACTACACACTTACAAAAATGGTGGGGCCTCCTGGGGAGCAGAGCCGGCATGGCCTGGGAGAACAGCCAGAAACACCTGCAACAGATTAGTGCTCCTAATGCTAGGTAATAAATCCTCTCACCCTTCTCGAGCATCTCCATCTCCACCAAAGCATGGATCTTATAGGCTGAGAAGCCTCCACCCACAGCACTGATTATAACACACACACGCAGACGCACACAAACACTTATACGAATGCAGAAAATACAGTTTAAACAGAAACCTTGATGCAACTATAGATTGAGTTTGTATTATCTCTCCCAGTTGTTATCATCAGCCATGCACGCTGCCAATTGAACCTCCGTACATTGTACTGTAGCTGTTGCTTCAGCATCGTGGAGCTTTTCCCCAGGGTTTAGACAGGTCTCTATATCAAGATCAAACATTTTCATTATAACCACAAACAGTCAAGGCCAAGACCAAAGCTGAGGTTGCCTGCTTTATTGACTGCACATAAAACTTGAAAGGTGGCAGACTGATTGGCCAGTTGGGGCCTTGCTTACAGAGATTTGTAATGGAAGTTGAATTCCCTTTTAATATCTGTGACACAGCATATTATTTCATCTCCATGTACGCAGATAGGAACAGACTTTCTACGTGTGCAACAATAGTAAAGTCAAATGACATGTATAATGTGTCCATAAACCTTTTCCACATAGTCGTCAGTATGTCCTCAGTTTTATATTTGCCCACAGAGTTTGCTGATGCAGCAGAAATGTCATGTTTCAGACCATAAAGACTTACCTATCCATGGAAATGGCACAGTGCACATCAACCATCATGCACCAGTCCCAATTTATCATCCTCTCTTGCGCTGCTTCTTTGAGCACAAAGGACACTGCTCCACAAATCCCTATCCAGCATCCATTTACTATAATTGTTTTCTCTCAACTGGTCTGTTCTCTAATTGGTCTTTCTTCCTAACTCATGCAAGAAAGTAAATGTGCATATTTCCCAAAATGTCAAATTTTCCCTTACATCCTTTCACTGTAGTCTACTGCAGGTGGGTTCCCAAACCTTTCCATGCCATGGCCTCCTGAATATAGCATTAGCTTCTGGCTAACCAAGTGACAATATTACAGCAAATAAAAAGGAAAAAGAAATGCAACATCTTAAAGGGATAGTTCAACATTTTGGCAAATTGGCCCATTGCCATAATCGCTATAGTCATAGCAGTAGGTTCGTTACCTTTAATTGTCGTGTAAACTATTTTTAGTACGGCGGAGCGGAGCAGCAGATTGCTCAGAGCTATGCTATGGAGGCTAATGGAATTTCTTGGTTTCCCTCATCAAACTCACCAAATACACAACCCAACAACTAAAAGACGCTGTCGTGGACATGTTGTGAGCTGCACAACCACCACGCTATGAGATAATAACGGAACGTTACGAGACGGAGCTGTTTTAGAGGTAAATTCATGCAAAACCGCTGATAAACGTTGTGTTCAGGGGCAGTTTTTCAGCAAGCAGTCTCCGCATTTACCCTGTATTTACCTCTTAAATGGCTCCGTTTCGTATCGTTCCGTTATTATCTCATAGCGTGGTGGTTGTGCAGCTCACAACTTGTCCACAAAAGTGTTTTGGAGTTTTGGGATTTTGTATTTGATGAGTTTGATGAGGGAAACCAAGAAATTCCATTAGCCTCCATAGCATAGCCCTGAGCAGCCTGCTGCTCCACTCCGCCCCACTAAAAATAGCTTACACCGACAATTAAAGGTAACGAACATACTGCTATGACTATGGGGATTATGGCAATGGGCCAATTTGCCAAAATGTTGAACTATCCCTTTAATATACCATACTTATTTTTCATAAATACATTCACAATAGCCAGGTGTTTTCTTTTTGTAGCACCAGCTTGGTGGTGGGAGCCATTGGGCCAACAATCATTCATGATAAATGACAAAAGGCAACAGAAGGATGAGTATGGAATATATTTCGGTACGAAATATATTTTATGATCATGCACATAGAATAAAAATAGACATATTTTTATTGCATTTGTTCTCATTATTCTTCAATTTTTCTTAAACGCCCCCGTCTAGCAGCATCAAAGCATGTATGAGGGCATAGTAGATGCTGATAGTAGATAATGATATTGAAACATCTGGCCAAAAAAAAAAAGCAATACATATTTTTCAAATTCTTTAAATAACTGTAAACTTAAAATCAGATTTTATCCATTTATTGGTTCTTCAATTCAAAAGCAGCCATTGATCCGTGTAGTTGTGGGAGGCGATTAATTTTGAAAAGAATGTTAATCTTCCTGAATCCCGAGCTTGTGCATGACCTCTGAAAAGTTTTCACAAAACATTGAGCTATGATAACAAAAGGAGAGAGTGAGCGAGAGAGACAGAGAAGGGGGGGGATGAAAACCTATGAAAGGGAGCGTCAGTGAGAATAAAAACTGTGGGTGTGAGAGGTGGCTGAGGTGGCCCTGTGACCCCTGACCTCCTTCCCCCAGGTCCATTCAGAGCAGCACAATGGTTGACACCTGTGTCCTTTCAATACTGGCACTATTATTGTTTACATCAGCCAGTGGGAGAGAGAGGGAAAGACAGAAAGAGGCCAGAGGTGCTGTGAAGCAGGGTGCACCAGCCTCATGCCAACACCCCCCCCCCTCATCCCCCCACCCTCTCTTCCTCCAGCGTTCCCCTCTCTCTTTCAAAGACAGGTGCCCTCGTATCTCTCTCTCTCTCTCCTGCCCTCCCCCTTTCCATCCTCCCCCCTCTCCTCTCTCACTCTCTGTGTCTGCCAATCTCTTTCCTCTAATTATTTTAGATAACTCCAAACACATTGGCGGAAGGAGAGGATCCACAAAGAGGACAGACGGGGTGTTTTTACATCCTGTACCTAATGGTCTGGCATTGCTCTATTGTTGCTCCTGTGTATCAGCTTAAACAGAGTGGGCATCAGATAATGTTAAACGCGCTAGGTGAGGATCTTCACACGTATATTGTTATAGCAGAAAAATAAATTATTTTTCTCACAGAAAAATACAAATAAATTATTTTTCTCCCTAAAAAAAAATTAGTTGTTAATATTTTTGGCACCTGCAGCAACAAGACAGATTAATTAGTGACTGTAATTTTCCAAAAACAACAACAACAACAACAAAAAAGGATGTGTGCACATTTATTTGTGCCGTTGTGTTTTTCATGATAAAAGGCAAACAGAGATTTGTCTGTATGTAAGGCTTTAATGACGTTCACAGGACAATCCATTCGTTATGTTCTTGCCATTTATCCCTCCCTTGCTGATCAGGCGGGTGGGGAGAGTCACAGGGAGCATGGGTGGCAGGCTGGGGGTTACATGAATTCTTCTTTTTTTTTTTTTCACTGGGGGAGAGAACGCCCAATTAACAAAGGATAAGAAGTGAACCGTAAACACCCTCAACAAGGCCCAACAAACCTACAAGAACAAGAGCCGTCTCTCTCTCTCTCTCTCCCTCTCTCCCCCCTCTGCTGACCACCTGCCCTCCTCCTCCCCCTCCTCCCTCCTCTTGCTCACTCACTCTCTCTTCCACTTCCCTCACAAAAGGAAGGCTCAGAGCTTACAAAGTGCCAATTAACACTGAATGTTTGCCCCTCGCACCTCCCTCTCTGAACTGCTGACAGCTCTGGTGTTTGGGTTAATACCAAAGGCCTGCAAAGAATTATAATTCTCCTCCTTGCCCCATCCCCCCTTCTCTCCCTCTCCTATCCTTTTATTTTGTTTCCAATGGGGTGGTTTTACAGTTCAATGCACAGTCAAAGGGTGATATAAAATGACTTTCCAAAGAATTTCATTTAGGGAGAAGAGGGGCTGTGTTGCATTGGGGCAGCCAGGGGCAGGACGGGGGATAGGAGGGGACCCTGGTGAGACAGAGACACAGAAAGAGCGGCAACTATAAATTAATAGTGAATGCTATAGTGATAAGATTTGAATCATGGGTCGATGATGCTTTTTTTTTAAAGGCATGAAATGATTATTCACTCTTAATTTCTGTCACCGAAGCAGATATTTAGGAGTTACCCCCCTTTAGGCAGCGGTTGCCATTTCTTCCTCCGTCATCAGCAGTTTGAATGCAAAAATGCAAACATGAGTAATTTGCACACAAGTCAACACACTCCCACATACACACACACACGCCCCTTCTCACCCATTAGAACTGTAGGTCCCACTTGGAGATGAAGATAGCAGCACAGGTCATTTATCACAGGCAAGGCTGATGGCTGCGCTATGGCTGTTTTTCTCCCTTGTGAACTCCAATAAATCAGCCTAGTGAATAAAAGAGTGGCCAATGAGAAGAGGTGAGAGGGGTTAAACTCCAGGAGAAACAGAGACCACTAGACTCTTTAAGGGAGCTTCTGCCTGCACTCAATTCTCTGCCCAAACTGGGTCTGCCTTGACAATTTACGACCTCCTGGGACCCAGTCTATACTCTCCTCTTTCTTTACTTTGGGATGAGGTCCCCAGTTAAAATGGGTTATTCTTGGGGATGAAGTCAAGTTTGAATTGGATTTTGCTTTTGTCAAAGAAAAAGCCATATGGATCCTGTTGGATCACAATATAGTAAGGTGACAAAGGATTACAAGTATTGTTTAGCATTTAAGAAATGTGTCCATTAACTTTCTAATGGAGATCTGTTGCAGCTGTCTCTATGGTAAGTTTAATTTACACAAAGACCAAAGGCAGGGAAATAAAAGTGCCATTTTAAGATTTAAATTGTTGAATAATACTAACTCTAGGGATATCTTTGCTTTTGGCAGACAAAAATATGTTGTTTCCCTCTGTTTCCAGTCTTGATACTACACTAAGCTATGCTACTGTAGCTATAGCCAATGGAGCCGGCTAGACATTCACTGTACAGACAAGAGGGTGTGGAAAGAGAGTAGCGCTGGTGGTGTGGAACCGAGCCAGACTGGCTGTATTTACATTCAAGTAAGGAGAGCTGAGCAGAGAGATGACATGACCTGACACGGTTCATGGTTCCACTAGTGGGGCTGCATGGCTGGGCCTCCACCTCAAGCCTGGGACCCTGGGGTCAAAATGCTCTGCAGCCTCTCTGGGATGAAGGCGGCTGGAGAAACATGTGACTCCGGCCTCTGCTTTAAATCCTGAATTCTAGGATTTACCCAAGATAAGGGGAGCGCAAAATGGTAACTTATAACTCGAGGCGATAGATGAAGAATTCATGTGGGAGTTTAAAAAAAACAGTATGTATGCACAAGGAATCAGATTTCCACATTTCCAGACATATGATCGAGCTGCAGTATATCATTTTTATCTGAAGATTTATTTGGAAACAGGTGCTCCTCCTCTGGCCGAGCTGCCAGGCACTCAAGGAGCACTCAGCCTCCTCTCTGTAACATCTGATTCACATGAACTATAATTTCTGCTTGCCAAATGACAGATCCAAAGGTCAGTGATGTGGCTGTGTCAAATGAGGGTCGTGAGAAAAGCAGAAAGAAGCACGTGCCTAAAATTAGATGAATGTCAAAATTTGCTCCGCTTCTCTCTTAAGAACAGACACATGTGAGAGGAGTCACTTTGGTCTAAGTGCAATTGCAGGTCTCTCTCAGTGAAACAGAATTTCCTTTTTACTCCATCACAACATTCTTCTCTTTTTTCCCCCCCAAAAACTCTCATCCTTTATTCCTGCCGAACCCATAGGAATTTCATTCGATGAGACCGTGATGTGAGTGGTGGTGTATGTGTGCATGTCTGGAGTCTGTGTGACCCCATCAACGCTGAGCAGAGTGGGGAAGAACAGAGTCGACTGGCCACAGGAGCCGAAAGCCCTGTGGGACCCAAGATTCTGGCCCGAGATCCACGACCGTTCTGCACCACATTGGATCTTGGGCTGTAACTCACTCTCTGTCTGTGGTTTGGGATGGTGTGGAGGTAGGGGTGAATAGCAGGTCAGCCATGGAAAAGCTTGCTTTATTGTCTGTATCACAGAATGAAAGATAGAGGGAAGAGAGGTAGAAATGAGAAAGAGAGAGAGATGGTAGGAGGTGACGGTAGATGGAAGAGGAAAGAGATTGGTGGATGGGAAAGAGGGAGGAAGAGAGCTGAGTAATTAGGATAGAAGAAGAAGATTTGACGTGAAGAGAGACGGAGAAGAGAAAGCATAAAGTCTGAGGGTATAAAGGTGGACACCTCTAATTCCATATGTCAGTCGCCTTCTCATTCCTTTTCCATATGGCAGACTGAAAGAAAGCTTCAGCTCAGCAGAACGGCTTTAAGCGCACACAGCTATGTTTAAAGCTAAGTCAGTACGCTTGACACGGTATTTGTATCAAACAGTAGATCAAACGCAGCTCTTTCAGTGTTGTGCACTATAGGTGAAGGGCTCATAAAACTTATATTTAGTGCTCTTGACAGTTTTGAAGTGCCAGCAAAGAATAGCGCTGATAGGGACACACACACAACGAAGACTATATGAACCTATCGCACATATACAGTAAGCAGATTCGCTGAGTTCTCTGGGTTATCAAACGAGATGATTTCTACCAGATTTTGGGTGTCAAAGTTCTTCACTGAAAGTGATTGATGAGTGCTCGGTAATTGTCCATTGTGAGAAGATGTCAGAGGGAGACGGCATGTCACCTCGCAGTGAGAGTAAAAGAGCCGGCAAATGGAAGTGATTACATCTAATATTCTCCATCTGGGAGTGATTGCCTCAGAAGACGAGTTTCAAAGAGGAGTACGGCGGGGAGAAAAGAACGAGGCAACAGTAATTTGCACAGGATTTACAAATCTCCTGAATCGAATTTGGGGAATCTTTGTGCACATCTTGTTCTATTCCCTCCAGACAATCACTCATGAAATGCACGCACACATGCATAAACAGCTCTACACAAATAATTCACACCGCTCAATGGCACAGATACGTTCTCGGACGGGAGATAGCATGTTGCAAAAACTCACGCAATCCATACACAATCACAGGGAATGAAACCGTAATACTCCCTGCAGCGTGGTGGATTTCGAGGCTCACACATCAATACTCAATATATTTCAGTCTGTCTGCGAGCAATCACAAACCACCCAAGAAATGGTTGCCATTGTGTCAGAGCTGAGCTGGAGTCAGGTCAGGAGTGATCAAAGACTCCTGAGGAGGGGGGTTGGGGGGGGTGGAGGGTTATCTGGTCCCAATTACATTCAATCATGGGAAATTGGCAAAGTGCAACGCAAGAGAGAAGATCTTCATGATGAGAGCAGGAGGCCAGATGAGCCAAGGTGGTCTGCAGACGTTTCTGACTTCACAGAGAAGATGAGAAAATGAAGATTGGGACTCTAGTCAAGATTATTTTCCCCTCTTTCTTTTTATTTCAAAGACCATTTTCTCTACCTCGCCACGTTGTGGGTCACAGTGACACTGACATTACTACTACTTTATTTTTGTTCTGAATTTTTCAAGTCTGCATGGTTAAATGATCACCACAAAGGGATAGTCTTACAAATATCAATAGATTTCAGACAACATTTTTCAATATATATATTGAAAAATAGTGAAGTGCATAAAATAAAAAGAATAAAAGTGCATAAAACCCAATAAATAAACTACACATATGTGATGCTATGGGTAATTTAGGGTAATCAGTGTTTATTGTATATCTGGTAGTGTGATGGAGGGTTAAATATCAGTAATGGTGATCATGGCCCAGCATCACCGCCCAGTAACATCAAAGGTGTCCTATGCTTAAATATTGTATTTTGAGGTCACATCACATTCAACAATCACCATGGTTTGGATTAGAGTGTGATTTAGTGCAATTACTTGGGATGAGATTACGTTACACATCACGTCACAACATCTTGATTTATTTGTCTTCACAGGTAAAAAACCCATATGAGAGCAAACTTTAAACAAAAGTACTTGAGTAAAAGTTTTTTTTAATGGGTAACATGGAAAGGTCTCAATTGATTCTGCCGTTAAAAGTTCGGCTAATAAACTGTGAATGTGACTCCTTTATTCTTTTCAGAATAATTGAGATCAGGACTTTAAAACTATAAAGAATCAAGGATTTGAATAATTAACTGTTGATAAGCGTGACAATGTCTGATAAGTTAAGGGAGCTTTAAAAGATGATCAAGCTCAAACAAAGGATCGTCTTTGTATACAAAGGCATTGAACAGACTACATTTCCCCACCTAATGAATGCTGATAAAGTGAGAGGAGATAACCAAACAGGCATAACAAAAGGGATTTCTCTCACTGAGGGTTTCACTCTGATTTGTAAAGTGGTTCCTTCTCCTCTCTGATTGGTCCAGAGCGCTTGCCAAAGAATGCCAACAAAAAAGTGACCCTCCAGTGAGCACCTCCTCCCCCCAAATCCCTCCATCCCCGCAACCTCACCCTCCCTGTGCTGTGTCCCTGACCCATCCCCCCTCCTTCCTCCTACCGGCCACCCCTCCTCTACCACCTCTCTCCCTCCCTCTACCCTCTCTCTCTCTCGTTCTCTCCCAGTTGCCTCACGGCTCGCTGTGACCCATCTTGCACCTCCCGAAGCCCACAACAGACGCTTGGTGTGTGAAGAAGGTCAGGAGTTCAGGCTTGGCTGAGGCTCCATTCCTCCCTCTGCACAGAGGAGGCCTGCCCTGCGGGTTTATAATTATCTGCCGTTGGCATTCAGTGCAGGTTCAAGCACAGTGCAAGCGCTGGCACCAGCGTGGGGGGATGCGCTTGGCTACACACTTGGTGATTAGTTGTCCCTAATTGTCAGTTCCTTGTTCCTTTTTACCTTTCTCTCCCTCTCACTGCCCCCCCCACCCACCCCCCAAAACCCTTCAACCCCTCACCCCATCGCTTAACAGTTATAACATCTTTACATAAAACTTTGCACTTTGTTTATTGTCCTAAGAAGAAAAAGAAAAACTCTGAAGTGCTTCTTTAAGCTTCACTGTTCTTGCAAACATTTTATAATTCCTCTCACAAAAAGCAAATGTCTTCTTTCCGGCATCTGGTTCCTCCTAACAGATTCATACACCCCACAACTCTGATCACAGCGTTCTACATTTCGGGTGACAAGAACAAGCAGGGCCTGTCGATCAATGCCACCTCTGAGTTTTTCGTCTCACTAGCACACAGGTAACATTTTAATGGTTGGAAATCCTTTATTCTCCACCCAGTGTGGATGATTAATTGATGCTGTGTTATGTCCCATTGGTTTTTATGATGAATTTAAATGTGTAAAGTACTAATTGAAGGTTGTCCTCATTGTGTGATGACTCCTTAAACCACACTGATGGCAGATGCAAGAAGCATGCTACAAAATCCTTCCTAGGGAAGAGATTAGTAGAACTAAAGTTATACAGCCTCCACAGATGGCCTGTATGAGCCACAGTCACTGACATGGGAAACCAGGTGGCCTTGAAGCTGTTGTATTCTTGTCTACATGTGTTTATGTCTTTCACCAAAATGAGTATTCTTCATACTCACCTTAAAGTTGCAGTGTTTTTTTGTTTTGTTTTGTTTTGTTTAGAAATTTAGCAGGGGCATGTGGTTTGCAAGTCTGTTCCTGTTTTCTGAATTTGTTTTCAATATAAAAATGAACACAGCTCCTTTTGTCTCAAATGTTGTATACATACTTTATCTTGTGATTCACTGCAGGTTTTAACCCTAGTATTCTGGAGTAACTGAGTCGGTTCCACTCAGAGGTGAATGTGCTTTCCATCAGGCATTTATATTGGCACTGACAGGCGGTGTGATAAATGACATTGGATAAATCCATTCCTCAATGCCTTCAGAGATGTCTCCGCGCCATTAGTCACTCACACTAGAGATCTCTGCAAGAGTCCATCATTGCTGCTCTGAGAAACACATCTGCAGACCTTGAGACAGACCCTGAAATGGGCTGACAACTGAACCAATACTGTTGGGGGCTGCTGGGGGAAAAGAAAGAGAGGAACAGCAGTCAGGCAGATGTGGGGCCTGGATGGCTGCCAAGCAGCGCCCTGTCATCCTACAACAGACCCTTCATCTCAATATGAGTGAGGGAGAGAGAGGAAAAAAAGAAAGAGAGAGAGAGAGATGTGGAAAACAGCAGGGAGTAGGAGGAGGAAGGGGGACATGGATAGATTTTGTACTAGGGCTCCATGACTATTCCTCCATCTGAGAACATCCTCTAAAGCTCCTGGCATCATTACACCGTGACTGCACACCCACAGTTCAATCAGTAATGCCAGCTGATGTTAAGAAGAAAAAAACAAATTGAATTTGAAAATAATTTATTGTGCAAACACCTCGCTGAATGTAGCACCTTCAATGGCCTATTATTCTTTGACATTTTAGTGGAAAGTAGAACTAGTCCTTTGAGCCTTCCATAAAAATCTATATTTAACACACGCACAGATGGTTGGAATAAAAACCCACATTTGCCCCTCGTCCCCTCCGTTTTTTGGTGCAAGGAAGAAGTTGAGATTTTTGCCAATTTCCAAGAGCTATGTGAGATGAGACATGGACTTTTGACAGGTGTTTGTTTGAATATGAAACAGAGCCATGGAGGCCTGCAGATGGCAGGCAGATTGCATTCCAGACAGAGGCTTCAGTCTGGGGCTGGAGCATTGGAGGGGGGGCATCTTTGCTCTTCTATGGTTCTCCAGGGGTATCGATGTACAAACATCTTATCTGCATGACTAGCATCATCATAGTCATCATCATAGTCATCACCAGTCATCACCATCATGGTCTTCATCCTGGGAACATACGTCTGTTGGCAGTCTGTCCACTCTGGAGCTCAGCACTTTATTTTTCCATGAGCGGTGTGCAAAGATGCACGCGGTGTTACAGTAAGTCACGACCAAAGATATATCCTATGTAGCCTATGTAGCTATTGTATCCATGTAAAGCATTGAAAATTCCTCTCCAGTTATGTTTTTAATGGTTTTTCTCAGTTGCTTGGTGCATTTCTCAAGTCACTATTAACATTTGTACAGTTAGTGCTTCTCTCAAAACAATTCGTACAAACTGCAAAACCGAGTGGACAACCTGCAAAAGTGTGTCACTTGCTCAAAATGGATAGTTCATTCCGCAAAAGCAAGTATTCATGTCAGCGAAACTGTCAAAAAAAGTCAGGTCTTGGTGACTGAAAATGCTCAAGAAAGCACTTCACACTATATTGTACAGCTATGTGAAAACTACAGTAAAGTTACACATTACTGTATTTAGCGGAGTAACTGATACTTCACATTTTTGCTGCATATGCTCTTTGTTCACGGCATTGTGCAAAACAAAAATACACTACAACAGTCATGCACAACTCTAAACAATATAACTGAACCTACAGAGTACTGTAAATCATTCCTGCACAGCCAGATGTTCCTGTCTGTCTGGCCACATATTTTCATCTGCATCACTATGTCAATTGTAACGATTGAAATGGATTCAATATTCCCAAAGACATTGTCATCCTCTCTTTGTATCTCCCTCAACTCAAATGGCTTCTTCTTGTTGCAGAGTAAAGAGCGGCCTTCTTCCACCTCTGCAAGGTTGTCTTGCAATCGTATGTGGTGCAGAGTAAAACTGCATCAACCCATATGGTGTACAGTAATTCTGTATAAGTGCCAGACTGTGAATATGGCAAATCTTTACTGTAATACCCTACATTACAGTAAATCTCTACTGTAGTAAAGCTAAATGTAAAAAAATTCTTGTCCCACTGTAAGCTTTCTGCTGACACAATGACAGTAGTGCAGTGTAGATTGTTTAGTGCTGAATTATTGTCCAATATACTATACATACCTGTTCTCCCTGAAATGTTTGAAACATTGAATTCACTACTATTCAGCATTCATAAGTATAGTTCATTTTGACTGACATGACACAAATGATAATGTTATACATAACACAGAGAATTGTATGAGAGCAAGTGATACGTGTCCAAAAGCATTTGCAATTTGTTCAAGGGAAGGAGAAATTGCTACGATGATGTGCACAAATGACTAAATGTTGTAGAGGTTACAGTAATAGTTATGAGAATATTATTCTGATCTGACAAATGCACCAAATCAACTGAGAAAAACTGTAATTACATATATGTATGTAAAATATTCAGCTACAATGCCAATCATGTTTACAGTAAGAGGTCTTTTTTTCTTCCTCATTCAGAAATCACCATGGCTACCTTCCCTTCTGTACTGATAAGGTTTCAGTGAAAGAGGTAAAAGAAACAAGAGAGAGAAATGTTTCGAGCCTCAGAGGAGTCTGTTGTGACCAAAACCAGATAGATAGATAGATAGATAGATAGATAGATAGATAGATAGATAGATAGATAGATAGATAGATAGATAGATAGATAGATAGATAGATAGATAGATAGATAGATAGATAGATAGATAGATAGATAGATAGATAGATAGATAGATAGATAGATAGATAGATAGACGGTCTTTAGTTTAGGAGACTAAAGTTAAAGCTGTTGTTTTAGTCTTTATTTTCCCATCTGGGTTTCTGGCAGGCTGGCTGATGGCCTGGTTAGCTGGCTAACTGACTGATTTGCTGGAGAAATAAAATGAGAGTGGGAGGAAGGTATGAATAGCTGGCAAGGTGCACCCTGGTGAGTCAACAGACAGTGGGCACTGCCAGAAAAGCTCCATGCGCTGTGGGCTAATGCAGAATTAAGTCAGGTTGTTTGTTCAAGCCTGCATGCTTCTTGTCATTAAATTTCTTTCACAAAGCTTAATTGTGCATTCTTATTATTTTCTAATATATTTTCATGGTTGTTTGTAGTGTATCTAGAACAATGGAGCGCTCAGTTGTGAAGTGACCAAAGAGTAAAAAAGGCCTGGAAATAGTGAAGAAGAGGTGAGAGGCCTGGACACGGGCTTATGTCGTTCTTGTAGATCGGGCCCCGAAGAACACAGCCAACATCAACAAGAGCCAGGCCACAGCTTGGTGCTCATGCCCAAGCATACATCACCTGTTTGGCGCTGATTACATAACCCCTTTACAGAACAACTGGTTGAATGTGGTTCTGTTGCTTTTACAGATTTTTTATTCTACAGACTTCACTTCTACAGCAGTATCTATGTTCACTTCCATGCAGGTTCTCAGAGTCCAGGAACAGCTTCGGAACTGAAGCAGCAAGAATAAAACCCCTAAGGTACGGTCAAAACTCCCCAAGGTTCTGTTTTTTTGTGTGTGTGTGTTATTTTTTGTAAGATGGGGAGTTTTTTAAAGCAATCCAAGACCATCTGCACTTTTAAGACAAAAAAAGTAGTCCACACAACGTGTACCAGATGTGCTTTTAGGCTCCACAGCCAAGTCTCCATCAGCAGCCTGCACTCTCCTTCCCTTGAGGGTGGCAGGCCAGCAGCATGCATAATGCCTGAGCTGTTTCATGCAACAGGTAGCCTCAATTTCCACATTCACCCCCACAGCTTTCTGCAGATCTCTCACTGTGAACAAACCAAAAGAGGAGAGGGAGAGAGTCAACTCACCCTGCAGCTCAATTGTAATCACCCCCATGCTACTTTGTACTGTAACAATGACCTGTTGAGGAATGCTCAAGCTCCCACCCTCTGGTGACCCTGACTCATGCTAAGGTAAAGACTTGAGGTTATTTTCTTATCCCTGATACAAGGCAGAACTTCTAGAGAAATGATCTTTGGCCAAATGTGTCTTTTAATTCCAAAAAGATTACCAAGGAGGGGGGATACACGGGCAGGAATGTTTGACTTCCATCTTTCCGGGAGTTTGGGGGAGGCGGGTCGGACACTAGTCGAGCAGAACCGAAGACTTTGTGGCTTTTTACCAGGAGGCTTCTCTCTCCTTAAGTCGGACAACTTCAATCAAGTTTCCTGAGAGTTGTTCTACCCATAAACACGGAAAGTTTTCATTGTACTTTTGCTCTGACAGAAACCACATGACATGGGTAATTGTGAAAAGCCAATAAAGTAGCCCACATGCTAATTCTGGCCCGACATTATGACAACAGAATGCGACCACATATGGTAAACAAATTGAACCAAGGGATTCCCACCACTCATCTGTAACAGAAAGACATTCCCTGATGATATCATTAAAACATATAGGTGTTAAGTTTTGTACCAGAGAAACCAACGAGAAGGAAGTTATTTAATCTCACTCTGTGTAAAGTTGGTAAAGTTTACTTATCTACACACACACACACAAAAAAAAGAGTTCAAGGTGAGGAAAGCCCCTCAAACAAACACAAACTTTGAACAAAGGAAGGATGGAGGAATCTGTGCTGAAAGAATGTGACTCCTCTTTCAACTGTTGGTATGCTCGCGGCACCTCCTGTCAAGAGAAGAAAAATCCCAGGAAGAAACAAACTTAAGAAATGCAAAACAATGCCAACCTCCTGCTGCCTGCCGATTGATTGATTAGGACTTGTCGCTTTTCTCCCCTTTTCAAACTGCTTAAGGCATTGAAAGGGTAAGTTTAGACCTCTGGGTTAATTTACAAGTAGGGAAAACAGTTAAAAGATATAAAGTTATAATAGTCAAGCATCAAGCCCAGTTTTTTTTTATACTACTTTGGAAAGCAGTTTAACAATAGCCACTCTGCAATATACTGCAAAAATGTCCTGTCACATTTCAATAACCTATAAGACATGAAACAACAAAGTTTGGCTGTTAGTGCAATCAGGGATTGTCATTTGATATTGACAATCAATCAGACTTTGTCTTTGTGTACAACTTTTCATTCAAAGCTATTCACAGGTAAGAAATCTGTCAGGAAGTACAGTTTTAAAGGTCAAAACATAGTATACTGTATGTGTTGAAGTTGCAGTCCAGCCAAAATCATACAAATTAAACACCCATACAATAAAACGAAAAACCAAAACAACATTGAAATTGGGGATATAATATACAATTGGTAACACTGATACAATATAATAACTGAATAAAATGGAAGTAAACAACGTCTAAAGAGCCGGGCTGAAAAAAGTAATAAAGCTATATCAAATTAACCAGGATTTAAAATTTGAGCCTTAGATTTGGAGTTGAAACTGTGCAAACTAAATCACTAATTAGGTTAAAGTCCCGGATAAATGTTATTGAATAAGCTCCTTGACTAAGCTCAATCCTCTTTCAAACATTCACACTTTTTTCAACCATGACATTTTTTCAAATCCCTTTTATAAGAAAAAATCTGTCACACACAAAGCTACTTGTTAGCTTATTTGTTCTTTTCTCCGTGTTTTCTTTTCCCTCTCCTCAAGCTGCAAGTCTTTAGTCAGAGCTTTGCTTTGACAGGTGAAGATCAACCAGAGTCATCGCTATTGGCGGCCATGTGGGATTGGAGGAGAAAGGTGGTCGCAGGGTCAACAGCAGAGTTATTCTATACCTATGCAATAACACACGACTGAGGCAGAGTTCACAACATGCTTTTATCCTCTTCTTACACACAAACACACTGCGGCACTATTTCATATTGAAGCATCAACAAGAGAACCACTACCTATTTGCTGCCTGTGTTTATTCTGCTCTCCTGTCAACAAGAAATGATGAATGGCAACAATATAAGTTGGCTTACCTGTGGCCACTTACTGTGTTAGCTTTCCTTTCAAGCGTGCCATTACAAGAAGACAACTATCCTGTATCCTGTTTTCCTGTTTTGATGAATGGTCAGAGAAACAGTTGAAGCTTTACTGACTTCCGCTGCAGACACTTAAAAAACAGCGGTTGGAACGATTAAGCCGCAATCACATTTGTAATTATGATAATGTCAATTGAGCTGGTCAAGGATGAATAATTTCAGGGGAGACAGTAAAATATACCTAACAAGTCTTTTCTCAGCGGTAAACATGGGGCTTTTAAAACTGTAATTAGCCTTTTAATGTCTAACACATGGCTTACAAGCCATCCATGGGCCCAACTTCCCTTCTCTCAACCACTTTCCCCGTCTCTCTGTAGGACACACTTTTCACATAGCTGGAAATCTAACCACACAAATAGGAAGCTCTCTCAGTGGGGTCGAGGGTGAGCACAGGCAGGAGTAATTCAGCAATTGTGGGACAAATTGTTATTTTCCTGTGCTTAAAATAGACAAGCAGGAGATGCAATATAACATTCGTACCGGGTGCACATTTGGCTGCATGCACTGAGCTTAATGCAAAACATTTTTGTGAATGGTATATGTGTTTTTTGTTGGTAATCTAAAATGCAAACAGAAACTCTACGAGTTTACTGTAAATCTTGCAAAAAGGACAAGATCTGAAACTAATGCACACTGCACCCTGCTTCTTCAACCACCGACGAGGCACCCTAGATCTGTCTCTCCCACAACTGCCCCTTATGCATCCTCTCTATACACCCACCCAAAGTGTTCAAGAATTCCCCCTTGAGAGACAGACACAGATAATTGGTCACAGATTTTTGTTGGCAGGACACAAAGGGACCTCCTATTCACCCCTGTGCAGCTGTCTACTTCCCATTCTCCCATCTCTGCTCCCCGCTCGAGTCCCCTCCAACGGTTCTACCACCACCACCACCACCACCAAACCCCCAGTGGACCAGAGCTGAACCACTCCTCATCCCCAAAACACAGCCCCTTTCACTGCCACAATAAAGCCATCAGGACATATGCCTCTCCTGACCCTGACCTAAAGTTCTAGCCTCCTTACGCCCCAAGGCCTCTGTGACATCCATGAGACCTTCGAGTCTGTTACCAGCTCCCTTTGATAAAAGCTGCTCCACTAATTAGGGAGCCACTGGCCTCGATCAAAGCACCTGTGTGTGACGACTCAAAGTGTTTTAACAACCAAGATCTTGTCAGCGATGACACAGCGTTAATCCACTTTGATATGAGTTTGTGCGGTATAGTAAATGAAGAGGAACTATTACACTGTCTTTCTGTGCTTAGACACTGGTGCCACCAGAATCACTTTAAACAATTTCAGTCATTCATTATACAATATTTATAATGTATAATGTTAACATTAAGAGGCTGAAGTTCAAATGTACACTTTACTGCATTAAAATCAATCAACAAATTGTTTACTATATTTCTCTTCATTTTATCTATGTAGGGTTATATTAATTCAACTAATTAAAGTAATATACTTCATAACTGTTTCTGCAATTTTCACTAGAAACTTCTGTTTGCCTGATGAAGGTCTACTGTACACGACCAAAACGTTGCAATAAATTTTCCATTTAGCAAGTTATTCAGTGTGCGGACTGAAGACCTGAAGAGATAGATGTGCGGAGACGCTTCTCCTTCTAGAAACTTCTATAAAAATATGACAGAGTTAGATCTACAAGGCCTATTTTGCACAGGAGTCCTAAGTCTATATTGAATTAGATGGTACCATACCAGGCTACAGTGAGTAAATTCATTATACTAGATATTTTACATAGTAATTATACACACTGATTCTGTGTAATTTATTATGAGGAATTTGATCATTAACAGCTTCTATAAGGACATTTATTAACGTGAACACAAGCAGTTGTGCAAGAATTAATTGAACAGAAATTGTGCCCTACAGAAAAGTGTTGCAGCAACCACCTTCAGCCATGCTGCATGACTGCATGACTGCATGTAGGCAGAGCTGAGCTCGGGTTGGGCTGAGGTTAGGGTTCACCAACACCACCAGGATTCACCCTCTATTTCATAACAATCATATGGCTAAAACACTTCAAAACAAGACAAGTGTAAGTACTAATTATACAACATAAATGTGTTTGTTAGCCTCACATTGTTCTAAGAAATTAGCTAAGCTTTATTTATTCAAATGAAAATGCTCACTGTGTCCCCTGAATTCTTCGGTTCAAATGAAAAAGATGATCTCTGCGCGGCTCAAGGAACCTATTTGAGAATTAAAGCACATCTTCAAAGTCACCCCTCAGCAATTTTGTAACGATAACACAGAAATGTGTTCAGTGAGCACAGCACAATAAAGTGGAGCAACACGTTTCACCTTCAGCTTCCTGTACTTTCTCTCTCTCACCCACAGTAATGGATTGCATGTGCAGAGCCGGTGTTGCACTGAATACTAAGAAGACTAAAACAGACACAGGACAGAAAACAAGGCACAAATAAGAAAACGTAGAGTGGTGAAAGAAGGGCAGCATAGAAAAGAGGAAGAAAAACAGTCAGAGTTCAGTTTGGAGGGGAAGACGGAGAATAAAGTGATTACAATTCCAGTCACAACTAGCACAGCAGTTTGTGCAGTGATCCTAGATTTCTTGAGCAACGGAGCAAAGCTGCTCCCAAGGGGCTCATGGGAAGGCATAGGTCAACCACCCCTTTCCTAACTCACCACATGTTAAAGGAATTCAGCGGTGCATTGTGGGATATGACACTCCTAACCCCCACAAGTAAGTTTCCAAATTACTAACACATACATTCTCCAAGCTGTCTGCAATTTCAGCCTTGGAAAAATGACAAATGTTGATGTGAAATGGGAACGTGTGATCTGTCATGATATGAGGCACGTGTAGATTAAAACCCACTCACTGAGTAATGGAGAAAATGATTGTATTTTTTTTTTTTAGGTGAATATAATTCTGAGTGCAGAAGAAGATATAACTTATTATTCTTTTAATCGGTAATGGTTCATGACGACCTCACTAATGGATGACTAACTTACACAGCAAGGACAGTTTGTGGTATTTAACAGTTGTTTATCACAGTCTCCTTTTTAAAAAAAATCTATTTAACAATTGGAGACACAAGGTAAAGAAAGATAAGACAGACAAACGTGATTGTTCTTTTGTTTGAATGTCTCTTCTCTTCTCTTCTCTTCTCTTCTCTTCTCTTCTCTTCTCTTCTCTTCTCTTCTCTTCTCTTCTCTCACATGAAGGTAATTACAAGTTATTAGTAAGTTATGGGCTGTAACTATCTGCCTCTTGGCTACAAATTGAGTTAAGGAGATAAGGAATGAAAACGGAGCCTGAAAACCTTTCACAATCAGGGGCACAAAATTGCTCTATTACATGCATTTATGTTGAGAAAACTTCTTATTACATTGTCCAGTTATATTTACCTGAGAAAACACTAACATAGGAGAGTAAATAAAGTTTATGTTTAGTGTAATAGGATGGATTATTGTGAATAAATGTCAGATTATTGGAACGAATATGTTTGGTTAAGAAAATGTTATTTTTTGTATAGCATCTTGACAACCAGAAGGTGTGGAGGTCCATTTATAGGCCTGTTTCATTGTGGAGTTATGGCTTGTTTGTTGTCGCACGGTGGGGCCTGGAGCTTGGAGCTATGAGATGGAGCTGATGGACATCTGTCAGTCAGTCACAGAAAAAACAGATGAAGAATATACAGAGGAGGAAAAAAGTGATGACTTTAGTTAAGAGGGAGCTTCTTTTTGTGTTCGATGACAAAAAAAAGTTGTTTAAAATGGTCCATTGAGCCTGGCAGAGCTCCCCCGGTGCCTGGACATCTCTGACATCCACAGGCCGGATCCCTGTGAGCCCAGAGGGACTATTTAGAGCCACAACAGGCCTGAGGGAGGGCCCTGCCACAGGTGGTGTCCAGCAGCTGCTATGTGTCTATATACACAAACACACACCGCCTGCACTAATGCACATTCTCTGCACATACCCCATCTCCCTCACACACACATACCAGCATACTGTATGTATATAAGTGCGTGCCAACATATTTGTGTCAAAGGAAGACTCATGCATAGAACCACAGGTATTTAGATGCATGGCAGAGCATGCACGCATGCATACACGACTGATACCATGAGATTACGAGACATGCTTGTACATATGCAATATATAATGCACGCACACAGACACAGATGCACCCAGGCTCTCACAGCTATTCCCTGCACAAACATAATCTCCTGCTAAACCAAATGATGAATTCTGTACACAAACATGTTTTGCACCAGACAATTATTTGAAGTATTCTTCCCACATCTGGTCTGCACACATGTCAGCACGAAGTGTGAATGTCAGTCAAACCCAAAAGAGAAAAAAAAAATGATTCCCTTCATGACACAAAGATATAAACACACAAAAACATATGCTTGAAAAAGAGAAGGGGGAGAAAAAAAATCTCAAAAAAGTGTAGGGTATTCTCATGTGCACCCATTCTCACACCCACACAGATTCCTGTAGGAAAGTCTAATGCTGCTGTCCATCTTTCATCTGTAATGCTAGACACACACTCCGCGGAGGGAAAACCCGCAACTTTACAGTTTTACTGGGTGGACTTGACTTGAATTCTAGGCTGTGACAGTCTGCACCACAACTGCCGACATGCTTTTCTTTCTGGCCATTTCAGTTTTCAAAGTCAAGTAAACATGTCATGAATATGTCCTGTATTTTACAACCTTCTCGCTGCTGTAATACCAAAAGAGTAAATTTTCTACACTGATTTAATTGTAGGGAATCAGCTTTCCAGTCGGTCATTACAGTGCAGAATTACGGAAGCGTTCAAGATGATATTTCTGTACTGAAAGTGTGAGAAATCTCTTTGATTCCCTCAATTTTATGAGACCGAGCAACAGATTCTCATACACACAACAACAAGACAATAGCAACAGAAAACGCGATTCATCCTGGATTCCAGAGCAATGAGGCAACAAATTAAAACAGGCATTAGTGGTGAATTTGAGCTCGCTTACAGAGCAACAAGACACATGACTGACAGAGACGCTGTGCAAACCCACCCACAATTGTCCCTTTCATTGGTCCCAGGATTCAGACTTGTTGCCTTCCAAACGTGTGACTCAAGGAAAGAGAGACAGAACTACGACTAGGTGGGTGGTATTCATTAAAAAAAAAAAAAAAAAACAGCTGACAGAAAATTTTGCTCTGTAACAAACCAACCAAGACACCACAAACGGCAGACATCAGACATGTAGGAGCTTTCAACCACCTCCTCGTGTTTACCTATTAGCTTCCAAGAGTGTCATGTGTTTTCTCACTCTGCTAAACACAATCAGTGCAGCCTGATGTTTCTGGTTTGCTTTCTACTGGGCCTTAGTGACCATGACCCTGAGCAAAAAAAAAAAAAAATGCATTTGTGAGTCTCTTAAGGTCTTCAATGAGATCATAGGATCCTCTACTCAGGTCAGAGCTATAGTGACTGCGTTGTTTGTGCAGTTTGTGCAGATGGAGACGGAGGAAATCTCCCACCATTCACCCCAATTTCTCCATTTTCCCCAATCCCACTTGAGCTGACACATTTCATGGTTGCCATATAGACGAGACACTGCCCTCAGTTTCTCATGACAGAGGCCTCGATGGCATTAACAAAGCATACTGTACTTTCTTTCAATGTCTAGGAAAATATGATGAGTTTTAAGAGACGAGACAGAGCAGCCTTGGCTACTCCACAGATTTAGCATTGCTCCTCCACAACACAAATAGGCTAACAATGGATGTTTTACAATAAAAGTATCAACACTTTTGCAGCAGAACTTTGATGCAGATGTTTTTTATGTTTCACAGATTTTTGGGGGGCACAACTTGGTGCTTAGATTAGCCACAATGCAGACCACCCACAGTCAATTTGAGTATTCAGGTGTTCTGTGCTAGCAGTAATAGCCTTGAGCAGCTAGCCTCAAGCTGACAGGCAACAGGGGTGGGGTATTTTTTTTTTTTCAACTTTTTGGTGTTCTTCCCGAGCTCATACTGCTTGAAGTCACAGGACTGGAGGCAATATTAAACATATTTTACATTTCTCCCTCTGGAGTTCCAAAAGGCTGTAGACAACTTGTTTTTACTTATGCAGTAGTATTCCTCATGAGGTCCTCCCCAAAGCCACAATAGCCTATCCAAACTCTGGAAATCAGGCTAGCACTAGCATGAGGTTATACTGGTTGTATAACCTTGAGAGTGAAGCTGTAATTTATGAAGTGTCTAGAGGAAGATTAACTCTTTTTCTCTATTTATCCTTCTCTTTGTTTTGGCGGTGCTCTCCAAGGTGAGTTGTGATGATGGATTTAAGGTGTGTGAATGTTGTCAGGGATTTTGACTCTACAAGCAAAGGGTAAATAAATGCTCTGAACATTTGGATCAGTAGATTCAGTGATGCTGATACATGAAAGTTGGGTGGGTGGTTATTTGTCAATACTACAGGCCTTGTCTTGCCCATTCTGTGCTCAGATGCTGTGCTGTATATCTCTCATCACGACTGCGCTGGAGGGGAAAGAGTGGAGCACGCTTTCATTTAAAATGATTGTTGTGCTCCTCATAGCATTTGTATTTGTCTTTCTGGAGGCATGGGGTAAACGGGGGGAAGGGTGGGGGGTGAGGGGGGGGCTCTAAAATCTGACAAATTGCTGAAAATTGCCTTCACACAGTCATTCCTGTTTGGACACACTTGGCACATCTGGTTGTGATCTGGCAACAAAAGCGCCGTGGCGGAGGGCTCAGCTCTCAGAGTGGTGCCACATATTATCCCCTCCTCCTCCGCCTCCTCCTCCTCCTCCTCCTCCTCCTCTCCCCTAGTTTGGTCTGAAAACATACTGATGTTCATCCCGCTCTCTCTTTCTCTCCGTCTCTGTTGGGCGCAAGGAGCTGATGGTGTTGTGTAGTGATGCTTGGCAGTTGCCCCATCAGAGCATTCCTGAGCTCCTCTCCAACTTTAAGGCTATCAGTGGGTTGTAATTGAGGTGTCTGCAAAGATGAATGCAGCGCTGTGACACTGCAAGCGGCGCATAGTTTCAAAGGGGAAAGCTGCTCACAATCTGGCAACTTTAAACACAGCCAATAAAAAGATCGCAGAGATAAATTCTCAGTGTTTGGCACGATGTAGCGCAAGACGCCTCCTCACACACACACACAGACACAGACAGACACACTCATGCACACGCACGTACATAAACACATGATTAGTAGTTCAAACGTGGAGCATCACAATGAATGCACTGAGATTTTTTCTGTCGGTTTAAGACTCTGATCATAGTGTGTGGTGCAGCAGCATCATCCAACAGTGTCCTATAAATCTTCACCTCATTGTTTTACTGTAGTCTTTGCTAATCTCTGCGCTCTGGACAACATCTGTTGGGATGATTGCATGTTTTCCATGTTAGTGCTGCTTGTGTTATAATGTCTCTATGGAAAAACACATGACATGACTAAAAAGTGAGCCGCTCTGACTCCAAGTGCGCTGGAAAAAAATACCAAACATAGCTTAAGAAAAACTTTAAACAATGTTTGAGATTTTCTTTCTTTCTTTCTTTCTTTCTTTCTTTCTTTTGCATCACACAGCTTATTTTTATGTTTTACATTAATTTATTTTATTTTTAAACTCACCCGTCGTACTATATGTTTGCATTGATACTTATATTTGTTCTTTTGTAACATTTGTGTCAAACATGCAGTGGATTGTGAAGTAGAGGAGAGGTCATGGGTAAATACTTGCAGTATTGTCAATCCTGCAGCTGTGTGGCTGGGAGAGAGAAACTGAGTGCACAGCTGCAGACTGAGGCCTCAGCTTCTCAAATTGCTTCTGCCTCAGTTTCCTGCCCTCTTTACCGACCAGGCCCTTATTAGACCCACCCCCACCTTAATAATCCATGATGTCACCTCCACATCACTTTTTTTTTTTGTTTTTCTTGATTTTTTTTTTTTTTCATCCCCACTGCTGGTGCCACCCCCATTGTTTGTTAAATATTAACAGGTGTTGGAGCAGAGCTGGAGGAAAAGTCGCATTCTGCTATGGTTCTTCTGTTGCGTTGGTTCCGTCTATCTGTCCATCTACTGCTATCAGCACATCTGCTTCAGTTTTGACTTCCCCTGGTTTGTTTGTCCATCTGTATTTGTGTTTCTTCCCCCTCCTTTTCCTCTATTCCTCCCCTTTCAGTGGAGGGAGGCTGAGGAATGATCAGTCAGGCTTTGATGCCGCTGGCCCCTGCCCTGGCTTTCCACAGCACATGAGCCCAGGCAATTACGAAAGCGCTCCTACCCGACTGTTATTACTCTGTAATGCTCCTGTCTGGAGCGGGAGGAAGAGGATGAGGTGGAGGTGGAGGAGAGGGAGAAGGAAGATGAAGAGTAGGAGAAGGAGGAGGTGGTGGTTGGCGCTGAGAGAGGAGAGGAGAGGGACAAGGAGGTGGAGAAGAAAGTGAAGTCTTTGATTTGATACAGCATCACAAGCCGTGCGTAACATTTTACCTCAATACAAAACAGAGATGGTCCATGAATTTCTAATTTTTTATTTTTTATTTTTTTAAAGGAGAACTCAGCCTGTAACACTGTGACTGGCACCTTTCTCTTTCTCTTTCAACCTCTGAGAGAAGAAAGAATTAAGTACATGGACGTCTGGACACTGCAGCGCACATGTGGCAGACAGGAAGTACTCGGGGGGGAGAGAGAGAGAGGTGGGGGGTGAACAGGAAAGATGATGGCCCCTTTATCCCCAGCAATCATTAGACAAGACTCCAGAGGAAGTCAGAAATCACCATCCCATATGATCCATACTTCCCGTCTTCCCAGAATATGGGACGGGTGCTTTTTGAAAATATTCTGCACATGCGTGTGTGTGTCTGTGTGTGTGTGTGTGTGTGTGCGTGTGTGGAAACAGCGGGTCCACAGCTGGTTAAAGCCTGCCATCCAATGTACATAATGGGCTGTCTGTGCACCATCCATTACAAACAAATCATGTGGATCATCTCTTTGGTTAGGGACAATTATGTACTGCTCTGACAAAGTGATGGTATCTGCTGAGAAGAATGCACAGAGGAATGGAAAGAGCTTAAGAAAAACAAACAAACAGACAGGTTATTTAGAAAAATTTTGCAAACTATATGTGGAAGGTAAACATGAAATTAGGCAGTGGGATTGTTGTACTTTATTGGAAAATCATTCGTTATATGCCGTGAAGAGGCAGAGGAGAGGATTTTGCGATTCCAGCCAAACATTTGATGGTTGTCCCGCAGACTAAAATAGATTTTGATCCATGAATGAATGATAATCCTGTTGTATTTCACTCAAAGTTGTACGAAATAAAATCAGATCCCATCCTGCTTCCAGAAACGAGAATGAATTGCAGCTTTAAGAGTTGGCAGCTGTATGAATGTTTACTTGCCTGGAGAGCAGAAAAATAAGATCTTGTTCGCCATCAGACCTTGCAAAAAGAAAAAGGAAAACAAAAAAGCTTGGTATTGGACTGCTATTGTCAGAGAATTCAGAATATCTTCTTTCTTTGCTATGGATTAGTTTCTTATTCCAGTATTTGGGTCATGATAATAACTTGGCTGATCCTCGATGTAAGATTTGGACAGGAAAGCTATCTTATATCTGAAATTTTCCTACCCAGGACGCTGCTCTTCCACATCCCATCTTGACTTCTGAATCCAAGTCTTTGTATCTTGTCATCACATCCCATGCTTCAGCTACACTTAAGGTCAGATTTGATTTGTTGAATCTCCCTCCAAAAGAGCTTTTTCTTCAACCTGAGGTCATCACTGCTGCTGCAGATGATGGAAAGCTTTGATTTTCAGACCAGTTTGGCATCATGGATGCAGGAGCAGTATGTTTATGTGGGACTTTACTAATAGCAGAACATGCTTGAATATTTCACATGAATCAAACATAAATGAGTATGCCTTTGTGTTGTGTTGGGCGCCAGAGTGCATGGCCAACAGTTTAATCCCATAAAATTTTCAAAATCATCTCCAAAAGAGCACACATATTTGAAACAATAGAAAAGCTGTTCTTAAGACTGCAGATCACCCAGCGCAACGCCCCCACCCAGCACAGCTCTATCACACCCTGCCTAGCACCTGCTGTGTGCCGTGAGAGGAGGGAACAACTGGAGGCATGGTCAGTGTGCGACTTGTGTGTGTGTGCGTGTGTGTTCGACAGAGTGAGGCACAACTGGGCATGCGAGCTGTTGTATGAATGTGTGTGTTTACGTGTGCATGGACGCATAACAATGCGTCAGTGCCTGTGGCACAAGGCATGCCCTCGGCTCGATTTAACCCTCAGCTGAATGCCACTGCGACGCCAGGCAGACTTTGTGTGGCCGCATACCTCCACTGAAGAAGATATGAAAAAAATCTGTGGACCAGTAAGTCTTGGAGATTACATGGCTCCTCTCGGCTCTGGCCTTAATAATGCCTCAAATCCAACGGTGCCATGTCACTGCAATTTGGGGCTTTTGTCTTCAGAGCGAATGTCCATGCCATCTCACCATCATCAGTCTCTGGCACTCTTGATGGGACTGTTTATGAACATGTGTGCGTAATATGCCTGAGAAAGAGCCGGTGTGTGCGTGTGTACGTACGTAACAGAGAGGGGAGGCATGAGAGAGGGGATTATATGTAGAAATAGCAATGACTGGATCAACTGAAACACAACATTGGCTTGATTTTTTTAATTGCCTCTCGGCTGCAGTGAATGGCCGATTGCAGCTGTCAGTGTGAACAGCTGCTCGCCTAAAGAGATTGGACAGAACAAACTCTGGGAGACAGGAAAGAACAATGCAGGATGAATCATATGCAGCCTATGAGGTATTTTGCAATTTCACAACTTTGAAAAATGCATGCAGGATTAAGAATCACATTTATTGGAAATTCACATCTGTTCCGAGGCGCATTTCCCAGGGAGCTTGCAAAGATACATTTTCTATGCTGTCTGGGCAGGAAAGAAAGAGTATGGTGTGTTACAGCAAAGTAAACTAAGGGAGAAAATGTTTTCTCTTCCTTCTTTCAGCTTTGTTAATGTGGAATTTGTGAGTTTACAAGTTGCCATTTACAACTGTGAAAGAACCAGGGGGTCTGAAAGATTTGATGGAGCGGTCTGTATGGATTTCCGGGAGAATATTTGTCAGACTTGCATTAAGTGCTGTTGTTTTGCTCTCTCCTGCTCTCTCTCCCTTAGCCTGAGGCCTCGTGGCTGACTACTCCACATCTATAAATCACCAGGAACGCATGCATATATCCTGGAGCGAGCACGCTGAGTCAGTCTGGCAAGGTTAATCGCATTCACATCTCTCCGGCCTGTTTGCAGCAGCCAAATGATAACCAAACACACATTATGGGGCATGATCCCTCTTGCACGCTGTGAATTCTGCCCATATCATACTTTAACAGTGACGCCACATGAAGGGACAGGATAGAGGTGAGGCCGTGGCTCCATAGTGTTTCGGTGTTTGATTTGCCAAAATAAAGCTAAGAGAGACCAGGAATTTCTGTAGAAGGAGAGATGTAGTAGGGGTGGGGCCGGGGTAGCAGAGGATGAGGATCGACCATAATAACAGTCGCCTCTCATTCACGTTGCATGCTTGCTCGTCTTACACATGGGGCCGGTGCCCGCCTGCACTCATATCCTTTCTGTCTGTGTGTTTGATGACTTTTAGAGAACATGGGAAGCTTTCCAAGTGTGACACGTGGTTTCAAGTCCATGAACATCTATGAATATAAGCACTATAAGTGTAATATAAGTGTGGGTGTGCACGTTTTTTTGTCTATGCAGGCATGTCATTGTGCCTTCAATCTTTTTTCCATTCAATGCTTTCACTTTTTTTCTCTTCTCAGAAGTGCCCTACCCAGATATGTAGGAATTAGGCCACATCACTCACTACCATCCTGCTCTAATCAAAGTGCCGATTCTTGAAACAGACAGCTGTTGTCATGTGCCTTGATTCCAATGGCTATCTGTCCCTGTAGCTGCCCAAGTTCTTAGTCGGCCAGCTGAAGTTGTAGGGGAACGAGGGTCTGCCAATTCAAACTCCAGTTAGAGCAATACTCCAATTCACAATACAGCATATACCAAGGTAACCCGAGGTAAGTTTCTTTTTTCTCCTCTCTGACGTGACTCCAGACGTTCTCTGATTTACAGATGCCTGAGGATGCTGATCAAGATAGAAATAATGTTAAAAGAAAACCTAGCTTTTGCTGTTATTTTTGCTGTGTGTGCAAGTCACAATTCTTACGTAACCCAAATATACTAATACAGTGATAAAACTAAAATCTATTGGAGCCTAACAGAGAGTTGAGGGCTACAACACAAACTACAACATTAGGAGATATTTCAATATTAGGTTGTCTCTGTGTGTGTTCTGTGTTGTATGATACGAGTAATCTCACTGAACCATATAAGGACTGACTCTTCTTTAGACTTAATGTGAATGTGAGAAACATCTGCTGAAAAGCAAAGGGGGGAAACAGCCATATCAGTTTCCTTACACTTCATGCAGACATTTCCCCACCTAACAGATTTGTGCTCAGAGTTTATAACAGTGAGTCAATCAAACTTGACTGGTAGAAGTGTTCACCCTTTCCACGTTGCTCTCCATTTCACTGCCTTAAAGCGACTCAAGCAGGAGAGAACATTCTCCGAATGCCTTCTTGGCTAAAAATTTAGTGGATCAAAATGGCTAAATTTATACTCTCATGAGTTATTGTCTGTCCTTCTATTCCTGGTTCAGGGGAGTTGCCTGGGTGGGCCATGAAGCAGAAACAATACCAACTGTTGCAGACTAACTGAGGGACACACTTTATCACAAACACATCCGCCTCAAGCTGTCAGGTGTAAAACGTGCAAAAAGTGGAGTTAAAAACCAGCAGCTTTTAAAGGATCTGCCAATATCTGAAAATGGCACTTATTTCCACTACCTCTAAAATGTAAGAGGGTAAGATAAAGAAGAATTTAAAAATCTATATTGTCTGCAAATGGAAAAAAATAGACAAATGTTCCTTCAAATATTGCCCAACTTATTTATCCATGAAATATTATAAGGGGGAAAAAGCATTTACAAGTTTTAAATAGAAGAAAATGCATTGTATGCACATTCTTTCACACCTTAGACTGAAAAACGAAGAGTATTAAATCTGGAGCTGGTGGGTGCAGTGGCACATGAGCATTTCAATTTCTGGGAGCAAAGAGAGTTGTGATAGGTCATTACAGAGCAGTTTGTTCCCTGTTTCCATAATGCATCAGGCCTGCAGACAAGAAGCGAGGGAGTGTTGTCATGAAAGGAGAAAGACGAGGCATGTTCAAACAAAGTTATGCATTGGAATAAGCTTCACAGGCTGCTCAGTGAAGCCGTACATTGAGCTGTTTTTGCTACTTGATTTATTGGTTTAGAAGAACTTGGGCAAGAAAATAAAGGCAGGAAAAATATTAGAGAATTCGAGATTGGGGAGAGGTTTAACCCTCAAAACACACACACACAAACACATAAGCAGGGCTGAGGTCAGAGGTCAAATGGCCCTGAACTCTCTCCCTTTAGGCCTAGGACATCAGAGGTCCCTGTGTGTGCTGCTCTCCATTTATTTTACCCATCATCCCTCATCAGGCTGGGACGACCCCGTGACCCCACAGCTAGGGTTACCTGTCAGTTGACTGTCTATTCATGAGCACAGGGCTTGACGCTGTGTCAACATTTGTTCTGTGAAAAAGGAGGGAGGAAGAAGAGAGGAGTTTATTTTAGTGTGGTGAAGACTTTAAGCAACAAACAAGAGCAAGTCGGGCACATAGAATTATAAGTTTAAAAATATATATCTTCCTTTTTGTTTCCACATTCTTAACCTACAAATTCAGGCGGTGCAGAGCCTCGACTCTCTCTTTGCCTCTCTGCTCAGATCACATGCATGTGTGATAATTTGTATTTACTTAGAGACAAAGATCCAAAGGAGCACAGCAAACAGATTCCAGCTTGGATACCTACTGAGGGGTACCTACAAAAACACTCCAAAAGCCCCCACCCCCCCTCCTCCCTCCTCCATATGCTGTCAGCTATCAATCAGGGTGCCGTAAGTGGGATCCTTGAATGGAGATGCTATCAGCGCTGCCCCGTATACACTCACACCACAGTTTCTCTTATCTATGTTGAGATAACAGATCCCCTCTAACAGCAAGAGGCCTGAACCAGAGACACTCACTCTCTGCATCTTTATCTCTCTCTCTCTCTCTATGTGTGTGTGTTTCAGCTGCGCTATAGGCCACTTCATTTCAGACAGGGGTCCTCAGAAGTAAAAAAAAAAACACTCAATTTGCTTTGGTTCCTGTTTAAAATTCAATAAGTGTGTCTCTTATATTGCAACCGTGTGGTGCTAGTGGAGGCTACAGAGGGCGCGTGCTACTTCTGATTCCAATCTCTGATGTTATCTGCCACCAGAAGAAACATGATACATGTCTCAGTTGACAAATCTAGATGGGCATGAAATTAAACAAAAATCTGAAGCGTGAAACATGAACAATTTCCTGTGCAACTGTGGGTTTTTTTTTTAAACATATTTTGTAAACATTACATTTCCAGAAGTCACATAGCCAGAGAGAACACATGAGTTATGAGGTAAATGGCATTTTATTTACAGGGCCATACACAGGATTGGATTTGAATAAGATTTTTCCTGTTTCACATATGTACAAATCCAGTCACCAGACCCCTTTTACTGGGGCAAATGAGCTGTGCGCCACTGTAAATGTCATATAGGATAAGCAAAGTCAGTTCAGACTGAGATGTGCCATAGTAGAACTTAAAGGCTGGCAACGCCCCTGTTTAAATGCATTACTTGCAAGTTGTGGAAATACACTACATTTTTTTACCGTGCAGCCATGCAGCTATGTTGTGAAGTCAGTGGCATTATTTTTTTCCTGGGTTTGAGGACAGTGAGTCGAGGAGATGGTCCTTAACTGGCCCTGTTTTCAGGCTTCCACCAGACCACAGCACGTTAGGCCTAATAACAAAAACAAGCATCCTGGTGTGGAGCTGGTCCCACAGTGTGAGGACCTTAATGAGGAACATGTGGAGCTGCCCAGACTCACAGTCAGAGGAAACCCAATCCCTCACTCCCTCTTTTTCTCTCCCTCCACCCCTCCCCCTTTCTACCATTCTTTCTTTCTCACTCTCTCTGCCTCTACGTCTGCAGTTTTAATGATCAAGCAATTGCTTTTAGGTCCTCACTCCTTTGTGTTTCTGATATTTTTAATATTTATTTGAAGAGTAAAAACCTCTTGCTCGAGAAGAATAAAGTGCGGTTGAAGTATTTCTACTCTTCAACCACACTTTATTTTTCTCGATTGTAGCCCATACCAGAACAAGTGACCCACTGTCAGCGGGAGAAATGTGCCGGCCTTGTTTTTTACCTGATACACAGTCTCATAGTCTACCCACACCCTGACTCTCTCGAGCTTGTTCAGAGTTGGTAGTGTATACATATTTGCTGGGTCATGCAATGCAATACGCTCGTAAGGAAATGTGGGAATAAAGAGGTCTTTCTCCCTCCATCAAGCCTGACAGGCGGTCTCGGAGTTTCTTTCATGTGCTGAATTCATCCTTACCGTCCACCTGGATCAATTAACTGTTTGCTTCAGTGGTCATCAGTGCCGTGGTGTGGAACCATGGTTCATTTAGTACACAGCAGCTTATTGAGTAAAAACTATGGCTTTGATTTTGCTTTTATGTAACACACGTTGAGCATCGCTGCTACTAAAAGTGAGCATTTTCTCATATCCAGCTGTTATGAAGTAAATCGAACAAGATTTTTTTTTTGTCTCCGCAGGAAATGTCACCACTTGTTTCAGACGGCAAACACTGCAACAGGTGAGACATGCGTTCATTTCCAATCCTTTATTACATCCGCACCATCCACACCACCACCGGCATCACCCTCCTACGCTGGGCCACTTGCCCTGTCTCTGAGTTGTCATGGGAAATACGAAGTGTAACCTGTTTTAGGGGATTTAAATGTGACCATAAAGCAAAGCCATAAAGCAGATCAACCAACCAAGCCTCCGAAATTAGCTGAACAAACAGAGTAAGGTAGAGCCCTCTGGGGGGATAAACTTGGCACACTGGATCCAGTGTGACAGAGGCCCCCACTGGCAGCTCAGAACAATCCAAACGTTCCACTTGGGTTGAGCTGTCTTCGTTTCCCCCTCCACTATATATATCAGCCCCACATCAACATGGGCCTGTGAAGACCTTTCACAAGACTGACAGGCCACCTGAATCACACAATTGTGTGGCCGGAGGAGCCTGCATGTGTATAGAAAAACCAGTGATCCAATAACTGTCTGGGTTCACTTCTCTCTCATAAAGTCAGGAGGAAGGCGCAGAGGGAGACCCACAGTCAGCTACAAACCAAACGTCCCACCAGCACCAAAACAAAGCTTCAACAACGTTGACTCTAATTCTCGAAACTGCAAAAAAAAAAAGAAAACCTTTACTCATGATTTTCTTAATACCAATATTTTATCCAATAATTGGGTGGCGCACTAAAATTCTTTATTTGCTTGGCCCGAAAACCGCACAGTGTGTCTCCAGCAAAAAAAAAAAAGGCTGAAAACTGGTGAGTCTATGTGCCTTGCAGATGGTCTGGCCTCACAGCAGCTGTGCAAATGAAAGACGGAGTGTCGTTGAAGGAGTGAGAGAGATGGAAAGTTGGCCACAAAAGGAAAAGAGTAACACACAAGTTGCTAACCGAAAATGTAATGGAAAAATGAATAGCACACTGAGATTCGCTGAGAGAAAATAATGGAGTCAGAGAATTTTTCTCTGAATTTTGTGTGTAACAAAAACAGACGGTTTGTGTTCTTTTGCAGCCTTCGTAAAGAGAAGGGATAATTTAGCCTACTTAGCTGAACTACTATTCAGTGCAATGCAGAAAACACCACATAAGAGGTTTACTCATAACTTTTCAGTGAGGATAATGCACCAAATGAGAGTTACATCCACAAGATAAACTAAGCAGCAAGATATAAATCAGTTAGTTTGCACTCAATCAAACCCCATTATCTTAGCTCTTAGATTGGAGTGAGAAAACAACAGGTGAGAAAATCCTGCTTAATGCTGAAAACACACAAACATTTGTCCTCGGGAAGAGGAGGAGAAGGAGGAGTGGGGGGAGTCAAACAGGACAAATGTCCCTGAGTGCTTTGTAGTGCAAAGATTTAGAGCTACAGTTTACTATGCATGAGAAAAGCTTTACTTGTCTCTTATAGCTAGTGAGTAGTGCTGTGTTTTAACTTCAGCACAGACAGGCTGTATATTGTACATGTAAATTTAATAGGCAGTTTGTGTAACTGTTACAGCCACAAAAACCTACGATTCTTCAATCATAATCGGGGCAATTATTATTCCTCGCCGCCACCGCTGTTGTTGACGGTAGGTAGCCTTTAGTACTCCACCACTGTCCACATACCCTGTAATTGCCACTACATGTAAATATCAAGTGGTTAGTGAATAATTAGTGTTTCATTGGCCAGCAGTCACCTCTGGGCCCCGTCTACACTTTAGACCCCTCCCTCGTAGAGCCGCCCTGAAGACAGGGGCCCCTTTTGAATGACAGCGCTTGGGAAAGAAGACGAATTTTTGTCTGATTTCCCGCAGCCGCAGCGTCGATGAGAAGCAGCCGAGGATCTCCATTCTAACTGAATGGATTGGTATGGGGAGAAGCGGACCTCAAATCACGGCTAAGCGGCAGCTTTGGGACTGTGTAACGTTGACGATGGTTTTACTTTCGCTGCTGTTTCGACCAGGTAAGTGCGTGCTGCTTGCTTTTTTTTTTTTACCCCCTCAATCCGTGCTCCTCCACTCCGCTCCAGCAGCATGCGAAGCTGTGTTCCTGTGCACTCCCCGAAATGGAGGTGGAGGTGGAAAAAAGTTAACTTTTTCCCCTCACTCTGTGTGGCTAAACTTATATTGTTTGACAGTGTTAACTTTTCTTGCGCATGATTAGTGAAGTTTCATGGGTGTTTTAGTGTTTAGATGGGAGAGAGGAGTGGGGGGTAAGTCGCTGTTGTGTGTAAAAGTAGCCCATCCACAGCGGGGACAAAGTAATGTCCTGTTGGAGGATTCAGCCTTCAGCCAGCGCTGCTCCAACTCTTGTACCGCTGTTAGCCCGAGCAACACGAGTTAACTCACTTTTACGGACACATTTATCACCTTTTCCGCTTTGAAAACTTGCTTTATTTAACGCATGCGACAGCGCCCGCCTCAGAGTAAACACATAAAAAACAAACACTGGCATCGCTGCTGCTGAGTTTTTACCAAGTTGTGCTCAAGTTAGCTGCCCGTTAGCATAGCTGCTCATTAGCAACAGCCGCAGCCAGACCAGGACAAAACCACGGAGCTTGTTGTTTTAAAACCAGAAAACACCGCTAATAGGAAACCAAACGGGTTTTATTTAGTGGTCTTTTCTCCACTGTGGCTTTTTTACATCCAGTTTATGTGGTTTGAGTTGTTGTCGAGTCTTATGTGGAGCACGACATTTCCCCCTATTCATGCCTCATTTATTAACTTTGTTAGCCACCATGCATGGGGGTCCAACTCTTTGGCCTCTGAACGTGTCGGTGGCTCCGCAGACCAGGAACCAACAAGCCGGACCTCAGCTAAGACCTGCTGTAAATTTGGACTTTAAAGTTGCTATATTTCAGACGTGATGTCCAGTTGCCTATATTATTGCTCAGTGTTGTGTTTGTCACAAAGTTAACATACTTAAGACGCACATTTTATTTCGTACTAAGGGGTTTTATTTCAGCTGTTATGAAGATAGACTTGAGTTATTATCTCTGCTGGGGAATGAGTAAAAACTATTCTCACAAGTAACTCATAGTTTACACCAGGAATGTTATGGTGAAAGTCATCTGGCATCACTTATTGGCATGAATAATTAAGTAATTATTAGAGTGTTATTTGATATGGATATGTTTAAACTTAAATGAGAGCCATTAAATGACAGAATTTTTACAAGGGTATTTATTTACATTATATGTTAGGATTATAAACAACACTATTTGGAGCTATGTCTTGCTGCTCCAAAAGTCCTTGGGGCCCTAGCTTCATCCATATTGTTTTGGTACCTTTGAGTAGCTCACTGTTTCTCCAGATTTCCCTTTTCAAATTTATTAAGTCGTGTAAAAGTTGAAATAAACTGAAATAGTTGCTGAAATAAGTTGTTTACAGCAAAAAAAGAGAACATCAACAAAAAACAAAACTATAGTATAAAATAGTAATAGTATCACAATTTACCGTGTTAAAGTGTAATTACTACAATTTAATTTAAGCTACCACATTTGTTTTTTAAACAGGTAATCTTCTATTGAATACCATGTATAGGTGTTTCCAGCATTGTTTTGTACTGATAATGAGTTTCTGAGTTTCTGGCTCTGAGCCCACTATGACACGCATAGTTGCCATGTTGGTACAAACACTGACTATTGATTGAACACTTGTTACACTGCAACCATGCTGAACTTAAACCACTGACAACATGTGTTCATCTCCGTGACTATCTATCTCTACTAAACAATAATAACACTAATAATAAGATAACCGTTTGTGTGGTCTGTTTGCACCCCCACCCCCTTTTTTTTTTTTTAGCTCTCATGTTTTCCCAGTGGTCTTTACATTTGCTGTGAGCCCATTTAGTGCCACAGCAAAAAGACCCTTTAGGGACATGCGTGGCTGTTGATGACCTCACAGGCGGTGACTGTCAGAAAGTGTCAATCACAGCAGACTCGGGTGACCTCGCAGTGAGGCGGGGGGAGACCTGTTGGAATTCAGTGGAGGGATGCAAAATGGCTTTAACTTGACCTCTCACACTCGGTCTCAGTTTTATCAGGGCTGGTGTTGAACTGCAGCAGTCTGTGAGATGCATTAATCATCTGCCATGCTGCCTGATGTGAAAAGTGAAAGAGAAGAGATGATTAAAAAAATATTCATGAGCACTCGGTGTGAAATCTCCATGCTTATCTTGTCGTCTCTGTTTGGACGTCTGGGCGATTTGACCGAGCTCTGGAGTAAACACAGGACTCCTCTGTTGCCGTAGAAGGACAGTGTGTTCCAACTGGTCCTGCTTATTGCACCAGAGGTGATGTATGTGTTGTGGATGCTGGCTGATGCTGACCCGTCTGTCTGTTGAAATTGGAAAATGAAATCCATCCCAGACATCCCACCCAACAGCAACACACGACTGAAATGAACTCGGTGAATGTCTGCTCTCTTTATTTCCTGCAGAAGTCATTGCAGTTGTCTGTTTTGCTTGGTAATGTAATGATAATATCCCACATGTGAGTCTAAACTCAACCGGAAGCCATGTGTTTAGGTGATACGACCCAAATATCACATGCTGTGTTGTGCAGCCCCCACCGCTGCCCCGGCTTCCAGTTTGGACCCTGGTTTGCTGGAGACGGTTCACTCACTGATGTGATATTCCTCTGGAAGTTACCTTCCCCCATATATTGAGCTCTGCCATGCCATGCAGAGTAGCTTAATGGATTTCAATTACCTCAGCAACAGCCAAACCACATTCAACACCCTCAGGCAAACTAACACAGGTTGGTTTCCTCCTACAGTGAGGCTACATGCTATTTCAGTGCGGGCTAGTTGGGGGAAATACGTTTTGACTGACTCTGGAGCACAGTGTGGGATCACGGCCTCGTGAGCTCACGCGTTTGGGTTTTAATGGCTCTCCTGATTGAGCTAAACTTGATAGTGGAAAAGTTTTGACTCTGCTGGCTCAAGCTCACGCAACGCATCGGTAAACGTCAGATGGGTTTTCTAGATTCTTATTAGGAGGAAATTTCAGATCGATCAATTAGGTCAGCATCCTTTTTCAGAGAGGGATTTAACGGAGAACAATGACAAGACAGGCACCGTGTCAGTATCTGTAACATGGTGTTGCATGCAGGACAAAATGTTAATGTTGGTTGTTTTTGTCTTTCAGCTCACTGCCAGCAGTGTCGAATCCAGCGCTGCAATGCCGAGTACGTGGCTTCTACCTCCCCCTCTAGTGGTCTGCAGGAGGATGTGGCCATGGATGTGGACTACTGCATCGCCTTGAGGGCCTACGCTCTGTGCACCCGGCGGCAGGCACGCAGCTGCAGGGGCGACCTGGTTTACCACTCGGCCGTCTTCCGCATTAAGGAGTTATTCTCTCAGCATAACTGCTCCAGCGACGGGCCCACCTCCTCCGCCAAAGTCCCCAGCACGTCTCGACCGGCCGTGTCGGAGCTGTGCGACTACGAGAATCGGGTCCTCGTGTCGGGCTCGGCGGGTCAGCAGAAGAAATACGCCCACTGTGGATTATTCGGAGACCCGCACCTACGGACTTTCCGAGACGAGTTTCAGACCTGCAAGGTGGAAGGGGCGTGGCCTCTGATCGACAACCGCTTCCTGTCGGTGCAGGTGACCAACGTGCCTGTCGTCGAAGGCTCAAGCGCCACAGCAACCAGCAAGGTAATGATGGTCACCACCTTGTTAGAGTTTCTTTCTCCTTTCGCAGTTGCTCTGTAGGCGTGTTCCAGCGTTTTGTTGGCTTTGATAAGTAAATCTGTTCAGGATTTCACAAGAAAAATAAGCAGAGATTAAAGAAAAACCTGTCGAAAATAAACCTAATTCCATTTTCATCCTACATATTTACATTGTAAGCCCTCTGGGAGGCCGCAAGCCTCAGCTTGGGAACCACAAGGTTTTAGAAGGTGCGGTGAATTTAGCATCTTGTCTAATTTGATCAAAGTGCTTTTTGATTGATTTCAATACAAGAATTTCCTCATCAAGAGCGGGAACCTTCTACTTTGATCACAACAACCACTCCCGTTCACATTAGTGCCCACATAACACCGAGTCTGAATCTAATGGCCTATATATATATGAGCAGGCTGTTTTCGGGTGCTAGCTTGCGAGCTCAAGTATTGCCATAAAGTATCAAACATGTGAAGTTAATCGTCATTCCACGGTGCCTCTCGAGCCTCCAGCATTCCTCTTGTCTTGGAGCTCCTTCAGATCTGTGAGGGGAAAAGAGAGGAGGGGAGTCCTTAGTGGTGTTGAATCACAGACATGCTTGAGCGCTCTACCTTTAACACATGGGTGGTCATATGGTAGTGATTAACGCTCACTCAAACATTTTCCTCCACCGCCACGATCTGGAATGTTTTTTTCACCCCTCTGGTCAAATAATTAACTGGGCGCTTTTTGTGTAAATATGGAATAATGTGGAAAAATAAAGGAATAATTGGACAGCAGCAAGTTTTTTTTTTCATATGGTTAATTAAATAGGCTGGGCTTTAAAGCTCTAGTCTTTTTTTCTTTTCTTTTTTTTTTTTACCGTTCAGACCATGAACATATCTTTATCTTTATAGTATTTAAAAGCTCTTTGGTGTAACTGCTCTTTAAAATAAGCCTAACAAGCTGCTTTTATATGAATTTTATGCCCAAATGTTAAATGATTAATTTCCCACTAATGAGTAAACTAATGGTCACTGGTTTTCCCAAACTTACCAGTTCAGCTCAAGCTATGTACAATAATAATAAACTGTGTCATTATGCATCAGAGGTTTCAGAGCAAAACATTCTCAAAGTATTTGCAGCCTAATGCAAACCTTGTAGTGTGAGTGTGTTCAAGTCTGCATGTGTGCGCCAGCACCCGTATGGACCCATCATGCTTTTGGAGTTGTTTTCAAGTGCCAGACTTCAGACAGGAAATCATGCATCAAATACAGTATCCCCGTAAGTGTAAGCGTAACCACAGCCACCGCTTTGTCAAGATGTTTCGAAGAAACAGAGGTTAAGCCCAAATTTTTCAAAGCCCAGCTGGAATATGAATCGCAGTCAGTGACTGAACAAAAAGCAGAAGTGTAGATGGGTGTAGATGTGACGGAGGACACGCAGATAATTGAGCAGCTTACGCACCAGTGTGGTTTGATCCCACATTCGAGGAGAACGAGTGGAGTTATCGTCCACATTTTCAGTGTTGGGAAGTTGTTCTGTGTGCTAGAGGGGGATAGGTGATTGTCAAGACCAGACAATGATATTGTTGTTTTTGCGAGGGGTTTGGTTGGTTTCAAACTAGTAGACCCTAAACCTAAACTGACGACAATCCTCTTATTGTATTAAATTGGCTTCTTCCCCCTAAAGTGACAGTGAATTTCCCTTAAACCAGAGGCCCATCAACATGCGGCTCAGCCTCTTCAACTTGTGGTTTCCTGCTGCCACCTCGTGGCTTTGATGAGTACTGCTCTTACTCAGGAGTTATGGATGTCAGTGTCACTACATTTAAGTGAAGATGTGACCTTTTAGCTCCGTTATCACTGGCTTTATGTTTGGAAAAATATTCTCACTTTAAGATAAATTGCATGAATGAAAAGATGAAGCTTCAATACTGATTTTTTTAATTGTTTTTTTCTCATTTCAGATCACAGTGATCTTTAAGTCCTATCATGGCTGCACAGATCAGAAGGTGTACCAGGCCACCACCGAGGATCTGCCATTGGCTTTCCAGGACGGGACTCGCAGCGGCGGCGAAAGCGGCAGCCTGACCATCGTGGAGCGCGGCGGCTCTGGAGTCGGCCGGCAGGTGAAGATCCAGGCCCGTTACATCGGCACTTCCATCATCATCCGGCGCGTGGGCAGCTACCTGACCTTTGCCATCCGCATGCCGGAGGACAACCTAGACTTTTCGGAGGACAATGGGGGTCTGCAGCTCTGCCTGCACGGCTGCCCGCGCAACGAGCTCATCAAAGAGCACACGCTGGCCCGGCAGAGCCAGCAGCCCCGTCTGCAGGGCGCCAGCACGGAGCTGGGTCCCCTGCGGCCTCCCCACCAGGTCTACACGGTGGAGCGGGCCACGGCCAAGTGTAGAGAGACTCTGCAGGTGGAAGACGTGTACTTTCAGTCCTGCGTGTTTGACTTGCTGACCACGGGAGACCCTGAATTCTCCATGGCGGCCTACGGCGCTCTGGAGGATTTAAAGGCTCTGCCGCCCAGTAAACTGAAGCAGAACTCCCCGACGACTCCTCATCTCATCAACAGAGGGGCGACACACACGAGGACTGCAGCAGCGGCGGCCAGCAGCTCCCTGCTCCCACTCTTAATCCTCATTCTGCTGCTTTTGTGAAAAATAAATGAATATAAATGATTTTTAAAAAGAGAAACATGGAAGCAAACAGAACGTGGAAGCGTTTCCCAGCTTGAGGAAAGAGTGACTAGAGCTCAGACATATATATTTGTTTTTTTGTTTTGTTTTTCTTTGAATTTTTGAATGTTTTTTCCGTTTTTGTCATTTGAAGGATTTCACACCCATGAAAGATGACGTTTGTTCCCACTTTACATTTTCTGTGGATTAAAAAAAAAAAACGTGGATCACATCATCTGAAGAAAAACATATTTACATACAGCCATGTGCTTTGAGGTCAAATACAGTGTGTTCGCCATTTTCACGTGCTCACTCTCAATTGGTTTACATAAATGAAACTCCTAATTGTGTTGCTGCACAGAATGTTTTTTGTTTTTGTTTTGTAAATATTTCATTTTTACTGAGAAAATGCACAACCTTCAAACACTCCACCGTGTACGGAGCTGCGTAAAATGTCATAAACTAAAAGCTGTTTTTTTTAATACGGCTTCTAGATCCTGTATAATCCAGTAATATCAATAGCACTTACAGGTTTTAACAGCAAGTTGTGTGTATTTAAAATGTTATTTCTTTGTCTATTTCCGAAGTCGACATGCTAAATACACAGGATCCAACAACTGTATGTAAAAACTACCTATCCATAGTATATGATGTGTCAGTGTGATATTCTCAGCAGTTCTCATCTTCTTCTGTGAAACACTCCTCTTCAAGCTGTCTGGCTTCCAGTTTTAAAGGTAAAAACCAACAAATCTTTATATAATAATATATTAAAAGAGTGTATATATGTGTTTTATATTGTGTACATTTGCCTGTGTATAGATGTTTTAACTGTAATATGTTTTACATTTGTTGTGTTCAGTAGGTTATTTTGAGACATTGTAAGAAAAGTAAACTAATATGTGTCGTGTTGTATCTGTAATTTTCTGTATTAAAGTGTTGGACACTCTTGATCAAGGACTGTTTATCTCTTTTTTTTGCAAGCTTTGTAGATATTGTAACATGAAAGGGGAATGTGTCTCGGCTGTTTATGGGTCTAGACTTCAGATAATAATGAAATGACAAGCAGATCGTTTCCATTTCTCAAAAACAGTAATGGGGTTTCCTGACAGTGTGGCTGCAATGCCTCTCCTGTCCTGTTGGGGTCCTCAGTCTATAAGGCCTGACAGCTTCTAGTATAAAGACAGTTTTGACAAGCTGGCTGTGTAGCTGTAGGGATCCACAGTATGTTCTCAGTCCCCCGTGTAAATGTTACCTCTGAGTGCTGAGCTGGCTGCTGGCTTTGCTTTTGTCTGCCAGAGCACTGCACAGCTCCAAATAGGATTTAGTCTGTGGTTAACACCAGGTTAAAGTCAACAACAACAACAACAGCACACGGTGCTGATATTTGCACTGTATATGAACAATGAACCCTGTGACTAGAGAGAGGGATGTGATCAGCTTTTATCACCATCAAAAATGCAATTAAGAAAGCTCCAGCACACTCCTTATGAAGACATTAAGAATTAATGCTCTATAATTAGTCGACGTAGATTTCATTTTTATCTTGAACTGAGTTAAAAGTAACTCTGAGTGACAGCATGTTTCGTCACATGTGCAGTCATACTTAATCTCCCCATGTCCCATTTCTTCAAATAAAGACAACACCTCGGTGAGCTGCGTGGTTTGGGAGATGGCTGATGAAACACGGCCTCAATTTAACGCGTTCACACGTTAAGCACATTTCAGACGGCCCGAATCAAGTTCATCACTTCCCTCATTTTTATGGTGATGGTGGATGGGTGTAGTTAGTGCATTTACTCAAGTGCTCATCTTCAAGTGCATGGTTTGAGATACTTGTGCGTCATTTGAATCTTTTCATTCTGCGATTCAGAGTTAAATATTATACTTATCGCCTCGTTCCGTTCATCTTACACGTCGAGTTTTACATTAAAAATCTTAAAACAAGCTCATAAAATGAAAAATAAATAATTTAATGATTAAATCGGTGGTTCTCAGCACGACTTTTTGACTCCTTACAAAGGCCTCCTGTCATGTTCAGAACCCAAATGTTGTTCAATTATTCTTCTGTTGATCAGCTTATCAATTAATCTGCTGTTGTTTCATGTTGTAACCACTGGACTTGTGGTGCATGGTTTGATCTGGATGCATGTTACCAGCCACAACAGGGAAATTAACACAACAATGCATCAGTACTGACTGAGTCTAATACGGTCATATACTATAATAGTGCATCAGTCACAGGGTAATACTTTAACTTGATGATAAGTACTTTCACTCCTGATTTTTTTAAACACACCTTGCTGTTTAACCTGAGTGGGATGCTGCGCTGTTACTTATAACAGAGTGTTTTTACATAGTTGTATTGATACTCTTTCCTGAAGTTAATGACCTGAATAATTCCTCCTCCTCTGGGCTCACTTTACCACCTTTCATCTAAATACATGACTGCTGCTCTGTGCTCCGCGTTGCAGTCGATGAGATGAGCTCCTCCAGCCTATGTGTGCTTTATGGTTTTAAACAAAAACCTGAAAAGCTCCAGGCCCTGTCTTGATTCATGTTACCTGTTGAGACGCAGCCATCTGACAGCTCTGTCAGACGCCAACCAGCCTTATATAATAATAACCCCATGTGAGAGTGCCCTCCCTCTTCGTCTGCTGGAAGGAGATGAGTTTCTTGACAACTTCAGAACATTTAAAATGTGGGGGGAAAAAAATTACATTGACATTGAAAATACCTATTTTAAAGGAGAGGGAAGATTGAAATGAAGAAAAAACTTCAACTCTTCACTGACAGTAGAGGAGGAGTCCCATCAGGTTTGCAGGGAACTAACTGCTCAAGCCTGTATAGATTGCTCGTCCACCCTCTTTGAGCCATCCTGTCTTGACTTTCCCCTGTAAACAAGGACAATTACCAAGCTAATGAGTTGAGAAAAAACTGCTTGAGTGATTGATTCTCTCAATGGGGAAATTAATTTGATATTAATAGAGCACTTGGCAAGATAAATAGATAGTGGTGTGTGAGTCCTCTCCTTGATTGATAATGGATAGATTGATGGCTGTCTTAACACGAGATCTTCCTTATTCTTAAATGAGGTGGCCTTGATGAGGAGACTTTAGTATCACAAGATGATCAAGTGGATGGAAAGCATCACCGGCCTTGAATTCACTTTAATATTGATGTTTAAGGGTCTCATACCTCAGGTTAGAGGAGCCTCAGATACACAAAACGATGATGATGATGATGTTAATAAAAGATCGTTTAGAGCACGGATGGGGATTCATGTAGAAAACATCTTCAATGAGTTGAATTTGAGCAAGTTTATACTCTCTCTAGATTTATTGATACTAAATGATGCAGAAGGTGTCGCTCAGCTGCGGCTGTAAACTCCTTCAGCTGCTCTTGTGAGATTGTGTTTGTCTCCACTTTCGCAAGTGGCTCCTTAAATGATCTGCTTGCATCATTCCCGCGGCTCCCGACGACTCGCGAGACCTCCTAACCCTCTCTCGCTGAAGCATTTTGCTTAATGATGCACTCAGGAGTCTGATTGTTGCACCGAAGAGAAGAGGTCCAGACGTGTACATACATTACACCCTGTTACATGGGTCACTGCTGCAGAACAAAGAGCGAGAAGTTACTCATTTCTCACAGAGTTTGTGTGTGTGGTTTGTAGACAGCTCTACTTGCAGTGATTATCTCACAGCACAGGCTCGCTCATACCTGACCAACCCAGTCTCCTCAATAATCAGAGTGACAGCATGCAACTAGACACACCTCACCCACTGGCTCACTGCAGAATGGGTATTGACCTACATATCATATCGTATGCTCCTGGTTTGTGTGATAGAGATTTTTTTTTTTTTTTAATGGGGGGGTTGGGGGATAACAGTGCATGATTGGCAGCCCTGCTTGAATAAACACATTACATCCCCTGGGTCTCCTCCTCTCATCTGTTGTGGGTAAAATGCCACATGTAAGGAACAGATCCTACAAGCTATAGGAGCTGCTGCTATTTCAGCAGTGTTTCCTCTGCTGCTGCTGCTACTGTAACAGTAGAGAACAGCTGAGAACACCTGGCTGTCTGAGTGTGTATTTTTATTAACGAGCCTGTGTCACCAAACTTTTAACAAATGGCCCCCCGGCACCCTGACGCCCCAAAAAACCCAGCTCGGAAATTAAGCATCTGCATCATAAATCTTGGAAAGTTACAATAATTTGCAATTCACTCCCTCATCAAAGGCAATATTACCCTAATTTATTATCTCCCTGCACGAGGGGCGCGCAAAGGCCGTGGAGATAAGAGTTTATCAGGAGGGGGATTGATTTTCATTAACTGATTGTAATAAAGATGAACTGCCTGCCGTGCACACTGACCAAGAGCCACACTTTATTGTAATTGGGACAATTTATTTCATGAGCCAGTGGCTCTACTTTTTTGTCCCTCCCATTCTTTCCCTTTTCTCTTTTTTTTCCTTATTCCTCATATGCTCTTCAAATGGAGAATGTGACGTCCCAGCTGTAGCGCCTCCGTCCGTCGCCACAGTGAGAGTCTAAGTATGAAGATGATGATTACAAGGTGTACATGCAGATGCAAGTCAACTGTCAAGACGTTGCATCAGATTTGGCTCCTGGCATCAAAGCCATGCAATAGTTATGTAAACTTGACTGATACTCGCCGCCTTCCTTATATCAATTTACTGCGTGTCAGGATGATAATGTTATTTGTTCATCTGTCTTTCTATTATAGCCTGCGTGACACCTCCCAACTGAACGCCTCATGTTTGTGTGTGGTGGTGGTGGGTTTGTTTTTGTTTTCTTCTACTCTCTTATAAAATATATCCTGACACATTTTTTCTCCGTGCAGCAGAGCAGCATCAGGTGACCTGTAACTAGAAAACCCTTCCACAATAACAGATAATTGAAATCATCCTACACACGGCAACATTATGATGAAATGGGAACATTTTCACCACCGGAGCTTCAAGAATTGAAAGATGAATTCTGAGCTCAAAGGCTGCACAGAGAAATATAAAATATGGAACACTTTAAAAAAGCGGCTGTAGGAGCGTGTAGGGTGCGTCGCCATGACCTTGTTATCCTTCAAAGGGCCGTGACCCTCGTATCGCAGTTTCATCACTCGACGTGGATAAGGTGTCAGTAACAGATTCAGAGGTGACGAGCTGTGAGGGGTTGCAACATCTGCACCGTGCAACTTCCAAGGTCCTGGAGGGGGGAGCGGTGCCTTGTGCAACGACTCCCCCTCTCTTTACGTCGTGGTTCAACACTTTCATTCAATATTAGGGTGAGAAACAAAACATCCAGTTTGAATTTTTATTGTAAAATTGGAAAAAAAGGAGAGAAAGAGAGAAAAGCCCCAATAAGCATTTCTTTTGATACATATCTTTATCTTATCATAACCATAAAAGAAAAGAAAAAGAAAACTGGCTAAATAAATAATAAATAAATAAATAAATAAAAATAATGAATAAATAAATAAATAAATAAACATCAAGTTACATACTTGAGCCAATAATTAAATATAAAATTATTAAATCATTAATCATTAATATGAAGTAATCTAAGCAGCAAGTATTAAGAAATTTCAACAGGGGGAAAAAAGTTTGGTTTCTCAGGCTAATACAGAACACATAGGTTTTCTTGTTTGTTTTCTTCTTGTTTTTGTTTTTTTTAGCTTTTTCTTTTTTATAAAAAGATACTGCTTTCCCTGTCAGTTAATCCATGCTGTACTGACGCTGCCACAAAAACAGGTGGCGCTCTCCTTTTAAAAAGAAAAAAAGAAAGAAAAACAACACAACCTGTAAACAGCATTTTCTCCTCCAGGTTTAAAGAATAGTACTGAGATTCCTCTTTTTGCGCCCTGTATGTCAGTAAAGTCTACTTCACAGACTCCATACTGCTGTTTATATGTTTTTGTATGCTTTGTGCTGAGAAACCAGAAAGTTAAGATCTTTATAAAGCGAACCCCCCCACGCCCCCCCCCCGACCCCCCCGCCTTCCCCGACCCCACCCTCCATTTCAAACCCTAGCCTATGTTTCCCCCAAAGAAAGGTCCTGTGCTGATTTTCCATAATATACAGATTTCATATTTATAATAAGCTACTATCCTTAGCATTCAAACCATAGTTAAAGAATCATATTGTTAATACGAGTAGTACCATAATTATAATCTTTAACCCTCCCTGTCCCCCATTGAGCATGCTCAGAGATTGAAAGGGCACCATGGTAGGATGGCAAATATTTAAAAGAAATGAATTTTTCAAAAAATGGATGCAAGAGTGAAAACAATGTAAGAGATCAACTTCAGCTCGACGGCATGCAGCTTATGTATAACACTGAAGGAATCATTGCTGCCGTTTCTCAACAACTCAGTTCATTTCCTGCATTTTCGCCTTTTCCTTCCCTCCTTCTGAATCATATAGCAGATACTCATATCGAGGCTTATGCGCTACATACACAACTGCAAATTCAATCAGGTTGGAAACTGTTTCCATCCACAAACCTTCACTGTTTTAATTGCGCTCAATCAACTTTCAGTTTTTTTTCTCCTTCTTCTTCTTCTTCTTCTTCTTGGCAGAATGAAATTAACTCAACATCTTTTCAAACTCATTAAATTTCAGCCACAGCTGGCATCTTTAATTTGCATTACCCAAGCTGTTGTGAAGGCCAAATTTAATTTGATTTTAATAATTTAAAAAACTCTCCAGTAGAAATCCCATAAGAAAAGATTTTTGAGCGGGTTTATAAGGCCCTGTATGGCCCGGGGAAAGGAGGGCATATATCACAGCTTCCTAAAGCTGCTGGGCCCTGACAGGAGAGAGGAAACTAACTGTAACTCACCAGGGGGGGAAAAAGCTGTCGTCTGGCAAATATATATGAAATCTACCCTTTTCACTGGCCTATTCAAGCCTATTGTACCTATTGTGAATCATAACAGCCTGAAGTGACCCCTTCCTTCGCCTACACTGTTTTATATGATATCACAAAATCAAATATTTCATTCTACAAAGAACATTTTTTCCGAAAAGTAACACATTTATCATATGTCATCATAAAATATCAAGGAATCTGGCACATTTAAAGTCTGATGAGGAGATGCAGTGGATATGCTTTGCATAATTTGGCAATTCATGATGAGAAAAGGCATTTTTCAAAGACTTTCTTCTTAACAACATCTAAGTATTTCCTGCAACAGAACAACATACAGTGAATGAGGATAACATTTGTGAGAGGTCCACTGATAAATGAAACTCCCCCTCTCTAATAATACTGATCCAGTGGAGCAGAAAAATAAAAGGAATGGCTGAGAATGAAAGCAGGGATACAGTCATCAGGACCTGGGCAGTCATTCTGCTGATAACATTTGTTGTAGCAGACTACACAGGCGTAGTAGTCCTTTTTTCTGAAGACTCTACTTGTGTGGATGGGCCCATAGAGACGGCATTGTGATTTGATGACTGAAGCACTGATGTGTCTAAAGTTTAGAGCGATGATCAGAGCACTGAGGTCTCACTGAGTCCTGAGGGGCAAAGCTGCTTCAGAGAGCAAACTGAGCACATGAGCTGGTTGCTGGGGGGAAAAAAAGGCAAAGTAAAAGACCACTGAGAGAATGTTGAGTGAACAGATCAGAAACTAAAATGGATAAATTTATATATTATCTTTAAAAAAAAAAAAAGTGACTCTGGAAAATGATAAGCAGATTTCATCTCGGACGTCCCGTGTCTCTCCGTTAAAAGCATCACCACGGATGATGCAAGTTTAGTTAATTAGTCATATCTGTAATGGCGTGATGTGTCGTGACCACACTGTATAGGAGCCATGTGTGACCGGCGCTAATGGTAAGCTGTCATCTTGTTGAAGCAGCAGCAGCTGTAGCAGCCACACTTACAGGGCTGCTGCTGTCTAATTGATGGATCATTTTGCTCTTAATTTGACCTCCTAAGGCTGGTAATGCCAGGCTGTTCCTCACCGTGTACAAGCTCTCACTGTGCTATTATACCCTTTGGAAAAAAAAAAAAAGAAAAAAAAGAAAAACGAAAAAATACAGCTGCTCTTCACTGAAGAACTTGTACAATCTGGTCTAAACTCTACATACAGATTCGCAGCCTCAACCTCTGAACCTTTGTGTATATCTTTTAGATTTAAAGAGGTGTGGATGCGTCCCACAGGAGGTGCTGCCTCGCTCAGGTGTGGCGCTCCCCTCTGAAGACTGTTGATGATCGTAAAAGAGAGAAAAGACTCCCATCCAGCCACTGAGAGAAAAATGAACTCTGTCACTTAGTCAATTCATTCAAAATGCCAATGTGTAATTGATTGTGCATCTCTTGCCCCGCGGTGCTGCTCCCCATCTGATCAATATTATCATTATCCTAATTATGCTGTGGGTTAGCTCTCGGGCCCCCGTGAACTGATGGTCCCTATTAAGAGAGAGATATGCTGGCACTTGGAGGTGAGGAGAGAAGGGGGGGGGGGGGGGGGGGGGGGAGGATGGGGGGATGGCGGGGCGGAGGAGGAGGGGAAGAGGGGAGTCTACTCTCGCCTGCTGAGAGCAGCTGGAGGAGCTTGGCAGCGGGAGAGGGCACGACCTGGCAGGGACCACTGTGACACGTCGATGGAAATTTTTACAACTGCTGTCAGGCTCATTTGTATATTTTATTAAGCAGTTACAGATGCTGCGCTGTTTTACTGCTGCGTATCCAGCTCAGCCGGGTGGCACTTTTACCACAGTGCTTTATGGTCAGATTATCTGTAATATCAAGGTTTTAATGATGACACAGAATGACTCTTGTTTCAATTATGGAATTGCAATGCGCCGCTGACAGGAACAGAGGACAGCACTACAGTACACGACTAAACGCGCTGCAGGATCCGCGATGTTTGCTGCTATTGTGTCACTTTTGGCACTGCACGACTTGTTTTCTTCTTCTTCCGACACAATAACGCCGACAGATCGCACCTCCGAGATGAAATACTGCCATAAGATGGAGCAATGAGTGGCAAAAGAACATTTCTGAACATGCCCAAAACAATGTCTAACCCACATATTCTACGCCACTAAAATAGTATAGCTTTATTTTTTTATACATTTTTTTCTGTTTTGCTTTAATATTCTCAAACCCAGTAGCTATAAATGTAAAAGGAAAAGAAACCAAACCCCCTTTCCTCTTTTTTTTTTTCAACCTGAAGCTAGTATTTCTTCTTAAGTTTAACTTGTAATATTATTAGTAGTAGTTTGTAGTATTAGTATCATTAATACTATATATTACTGTTCAGAACAATAAAAATGTTTGGTCCTTTGGTCCCTTAGGGGTGAAAGATTTGCAGTTCTACTGTTGCTAATGGAAACCTCAGTGACCTCCAAGAGTCATAGTTCTGCGCTTGCTGAGAGAGACGGTGAGAGAATAAGAGAAAGAGGGAAAGATAATGAAAGTCTGTCAGTGGATGTATAGAATAGCTTCTTTTTTTCCACTGCTTTTCTTGATCTTCAAGTTTTAACCCTCATTTGTCCAGTACAGTAAAAGCCACAAGCGCCTCTTTCCTTATATATATGTGTATATAATATGTATATAGAAATCTATTTGTTGTTGCTGCTTTTTTGTTTGTTAGTTTGTTGCTTAATTAACAATTCAAGTCTCAACAAGAAAAAGTTCTGTTGTTCAGTCTCATCACATCTTTTGTCAGTTTCTTTTTTTTTTCTCTTTTCGTCTTTCTTGCACTGTGCCATCTGTTACTGTTAAGTCCCCCGGTGAAGCGCCTCCTCTTTCGCTTCTTCTTCTTTTTCTGCCATAACCTATATCTTCATAAGTAAATGCTGATATGTCTTCAAAAATTCCTTATGTGTTGATTTTTTTAAAACATATTTTGCTTTCAAAGAAAAAAAGTTTAACTCCTCCGAGATATCTTCACGTGTCCTCTAAAACCTGGAAATAGAAGAAGAAAAAAAAGAGGCAATTTCAGATCTGACTGCTCATTAAACTGTCATTTTTAAAGATCCATTTCTTTAAACTTTGGATAGTTCAATATGGCTCTATTATATCAGTGTAATGGTCTGGAGAGAGCTAACCCACACTGGCACACCAATCAATCTTTGTCAATCACCATCATGACAGATTTTTCCATAATTAATATGCCTGCTGTGCTGCATATGTAATCTAATCTTCCTACATGTGCGCAGATACTAAAACCTTAAAGGACTGGGCTTTACATTTACTGAACATAAAGTATATTTAAAGGGATAGTAGCATTTTTTTTTAAAGTGGGGTTGTATGATCTACAAATAGCCCCTAAGTACTTTAATTGCAGTAGAAGACTCTCTGCACTCCTCCCGTTAGCAACGCCAGCCCATAATAGCCCTGCCCAGAGATTTACAATATACATTGTTGTGAATGGACCCAAAGAAACGGCCTATTTTCGTGGCCTAAAAGAGGTTTTACCTGAAAAAATAATACACAGTTCCATTGTTGGCTATAATATAATTTTTTCCAGCCCTTCAAAGTGCAGGAAAAACACAGTTTTTATTTGGAGCTAACCAACTGCTGATCGGCGGGCGCTAACCCTGGGCGGAGGGATACGTGAGTTGGTTAGATCCATAAAAACTGTGTTTTTCCTGCACTTTGAAGGACTGGAAAAAAAATATTATAGCGAACAATGGAACTATGTATTTTTTTTCACATAAAACCTCGAAAATAGGCCGTTTCTTTGGGTCCATTCACAACAATGCATGTTGTAAATCTCTGGGCAGGGCTATTATGGGCTGGCGTTGCTAACGGGAGGAGTGCAGAGAGTCTTCTACTGCAATTAAAGTATTTAGGGGCTATTTGTAGATCATACAACCCCACAAAAAAATGCTACTATTCCTTTAACATTTAGGAAAACTACAGGCCCTTACCATCAACATGTCACAGTGACCGTGCTTTGACGGTCTGTGTGTGTGTGTGCTCACCTGTGCTGCTGCAATGAATACTGAAGGTAGGCTGTGTCAGTAAGGGCGGCTGGCATCCTTCGGTCTCTTTAGCTGGACTTTCAACCTCTTCATCCCAATCTGAAAGCCATTCATGGCTTGGATAGCTGCCTGTGCACTAGCAGGGTTGTCGAAGCTCACGAAGCCTGTGAAGAAGCACAGAGTCATTAACTCTAATGAGAACAAGGTCATTGTGAGCGTCACACGTGGTCAGTGATGTGACTGTTTAATTCACTACCGATATTTATTACAAGTGACTTGACTGACTGTCAGAAACAAATACATATATATATATATTTTTAAAAGAAAACAACAAGTGAGACATCCAGTGTAAACAAATATCTGTGTTTTCACTGCTTGATCATCATGGTCTGTCTCCCACCTGAAGGAGTGTTGATAGCATTGGTGAGGCAGCTAGAACCTCAGAGCTGTCTAGCAAGTGCTCAGTGGCCGTGACAAAATCCTATGAAGTTGTTTGAAAAAAAAAAAGTCTTTCAAGACTGTTTGTTTAAAAAGCTTAGGCTAAACCTCTGTGTTACAATTGGATTTTGATCGGCTGCTCCTTTTCATCAAGTTAAAGCTACAATAACAGACAGTGGTGAGACCTGAAATGCAACAAGTTTGTGTGTATATTACTGTCTGAATGTTGTCTCCTGGTTGACAGGTTTTGTCTGGAAGAGGCTTAATATCAAACTACACTCTGTTCAGAGAGAAGGATGCAGCTGCTGGTATTAAACAAGAATAATATAAGATGTCACAAATCACTGATTTTGTTTTATTTATCAATATTTTGCAGATGTGAAAGTAAATTATACTTGCTAGAAAACATATTTGGTAGCCACATCATCAGTCGACTGTTAATCATTATAGTAACCAGGTCATCCTGCTTAATATTTGCTGCTGTTAACTTAATGATGTCCTTTTCAGTCTGCATTTTGACATTCCTAGAAAGTTCAAAAATATAAATGAATGAGGACGACTCAATGCCCAAAAGTAGTGCGAGCAAAACAAGAGCAAACATAGTTCATCATGGACAGACAGGTCTGCTGCAGACACTAAAACCCCTCAGAGCATTTCCCCCAAAATACACCCCTCCCTCAAACCTATGCTGAACATCCTGTTTCCATCATGTGTAAAAATAAAGCCTTGAGAATCCAGTGACCAGAAACTGCAGTGGAGTGTGTCTCCGCTTGATGCGCTCCCCTGTGTCTGTGGTGTCATTAGGAACAGTCGATGACCCATGAAAAACAGCAGGAGCCTCTCCACGTCCAAAGCCACCTGGGGGAGATGTCTGCCCGGCCTGCTCGGCTCTTGGTAGGCCCATTAGGGCGAGGGCCGGGCCGCTAGGAGGAAGACTGAATGGAAGTCTGAAGCAAGTATAGAGGCAGGGAAAGGAGGTGACCTCCTAACCCGCCATTGGGTTAACACATTCGAGCTGGGGAACAGAGATGAGATGGAGAGGCGATAGAGGCTTACAGCTCTAAGCCCTCAGCTCAGTCTTGTCACACGAGTGTGCTCTCGCTCTGTGTTTCCCAGTCTTTTGCACACCATCAATCTAAGTTTATCCCCTCTTTCTCTTTTCTAGATTAATTACACCAGTGTGCTCCATCCTTCCCCAGGCCTAACATTATGTTGTAAATGCATAGTGTACAAGTCAATACTGCAAATAGCTCTTCTTTCATGAATTTATATGTTATTAAGTCCCCCCAGGGAGACGGCACCGCCGATCAATTTTGCCCAGGGTTCTTGGGTTCCCTGAAGTGAAAACAAATGCTGATCCATAACTGTCCTTTGCCTCCCCCAGCCCCCCTCCAACATCCCAGCCTGCCGCCTCAAAGTTTTTATAAGCCCCGGGGCTTGTTGGTATATGCAGGCTGACAGAGCTAAATGGGACAGGAGGTGTGGAGGTGTGTGAATCAGCCTCAGCACTGAGGGTATTGACAGATATTGGGGTTACAGAACGGTAACGTGGATGCTGATGCAGCACCTTAAGGTTTCCAGGTCATGCAGCTGCCAAACAGAAACAAGGACATGGACTCTGATTGACTGCATCATGACTAGTTTGGCTACAGTGTACTCAGCACATTTTTCTCCATGGTGCCAAAACACAACAGTCATCAAGATGTAAATTCAGGTCAGTCAGTCAGGGCTAAGATCATAAGATCACTCAGTCCTCTGTGTCCATGTGCTCAAATGTCATCACATTTAGGACTGGACTGCACATACAGTATACTTATATAATATCTATATATGTGTACATTTTGTATGTGTTGTATATATTGGACCAACCTGTCTCTTTTTTTCATTTTTAGTATTCTTTTCACCAATTTATTATGTGAAGTTTGGAAAAAAGAAAAGAATAAATAAATAAAAGCTGTGTATGATTAAAAGCTTCAGTTTTTATGAAACTTTCACAATGAATCTTCCTGTCATCTACTTTGCATTTACTTTGAGTGTATTTATTAAACTAGGAAGTGGAGTTTTTATCCTTTACTTTTTAAAAATATAATAAATCACAGTCGAGGCCTGTGTGCAGACCTGCCATCATTTAATCTTTATGTGAAAGACAAAATTCCCCCCCCTCAGAAGTCAACTACCCTGAAAACAAATGAAACAGTGAAAGTGAAAGTGAGAGGCAGAGAAAAACACACCGAAGCACTTGCTCTGGTTGGTTGCCCGGTCCATGAAGACCTTAGAAGAGATGACAGTGCCGAAGGGCAAAAACATCTGCATGAGTTCATTGTCTCCAAACTCCTGTGGCAGGTGGTAGATGAACAGGTTACAGCCCTCCGGGCCTGGATGGAGAGAGCAGGAGAGACAGCGACACACAGAGAGACAGAGAGAGAGAGAGGGTGGGGGGTGAGGGGGGGTGAGGGGGAGAGAGAGAGACACAGCTGTGAATTTGTTATTTTCATCTGCGCACTCTCTCGTGTCGACTAAATTAAGATAAGTGGAAATAGATTTCCAGGATGTCTGTGACATTATCAGTGATAAAATATTAGTGTTCTTAAACACACGAGAATAAATTGAAAAGTTTTGCCTTGATTTGCTGATACTGTACGGATACTGAGAACACATTAAAAAATTCTATTTACATTTAACATTTTAGATTAAATGTGCCTATAAATGACTAAATCTAGATGATGATCACAATCTTTCCAGGGTTACTAGTGTCATCTATGACCTGCAAAAGAAATTACTTTTTCAATTACTGGTACATTTATATATTTATTTGTCCCATTTTTCCTCACCCTTCCTCCCGCCCCCTCGGAGGCTACATCCTCGCACATGATGTGTAAAAACCGAGAGCTTCATTGCATCGTACTTTGTACTTTAACACTTCCTGTGTGACACAGTTTTTTTTCTATATTTGGAAACTGAATACCTGCTGCTACCAATTCATCCATTTATTACACAATGTCTGCAAAGCCTGATTTCATATTTATTTTGCAAACCTGCAATAGCAGATGTGGGTGAAAAACCATCACATTGCTTCACTCTGAACATCTCCAACTATAAACTACCACAGTTTTCCTCCATTTTTCATTAATTCTATCCATCTGGTTGCTCTGGCACTACTCTCCGTTAGCTAAGAATATGATTATATAAGCTTTAATTACTGCAAAGCATAGGCCTTTGTAGATAATGTATAACCTATTTTCATGATGAACAATGTAGTATAGCTGTATTAACATTATTCTATCTTCCTCATGCTTTATATATCTATTACCTAAGATGAGATGAGTGCATTGAGTAATACTGTTCTCTCAGCCGCTCCACTTTATTTATCTATTAGAGAGAATGAGATGTGTACAGTGTTAAAGCAATAGTCTTCTGTCATCCTCATGTTCTTTATATATGTATTACGCAGAATGAGGTGTGTGGTGTAAAAGCAATATTGGTCTCCCATACTCATCTTCTTTATATACCCATTACACAGGATGAGATGTGTGAAGTGTAAAAGTAATAATGTTCTCTCACCCTCACCTTCTCTCTGCTGCTGCTGCTGGATGACCTGGGGTGGTTGGGGCAGTGTCTGACCAATGGGAGTCAGCGTGGTGGCTGGGTAGATCGCTGTAGGGAGGCGGGGAGAGGGAGAGAAAGGGAGGGAGACGGTTGTAAAGGAGAGAGGAGTGTAAAAACGGGGGATCCGACAGAGAATGGTGTCAAGGATGCTTAAGGTCGATCACACAAGCATAACATGTGTAATCAAAGGCTCTCTGATGTTATGTTCTAAGGCGGTGTCCTACATTATCTGAATACATACAGCCGAACGCTCTCACTTAGTAGTTACCCTGGAGTAATTGTCTCCTTGCTGCTACTCATTTAGCATTTACAGCAGATTGTAAAAAAAAAAAAAAACAACTAAAGAATACAGTATCATAAACATGGCGTTCCTGGCTCATACCCGTGTATTGCTGTACTCCAGTGAAGGCTTGCTGGAGGGTGTCGGCAGCGGTGGGGCTCTGGGTGGAGTAAGGAGGCAGGCCATTGGTGTACATGGTCTCCACGGCGGGGTGTCCGTTGGGCTGATGAGGGATGCCGGTGAATCCGTTGACGATGGGCGTGACAATGCTGGGCACGGCGGAGGTGGTGATGTTGGCTGGTGGAGAACTGAGGCCTGCTGGGAGGAGAAGGAGGTTTCACTGTCACTGGATCAGGAAAGACTCCCATCTGCATGGCTCTACATGATACTACAACACGGTAATAACGCGTTCAGACATAAACAAGTAGTGTAGAGAGCACACACACATACGCACACACAAACAGAGCTCGTGACCAGAAGCCACAGTGCATCTCCCCCTCTAATGCAAGGACACGCGTGCGACGTGAGACTGTCACATATCTGCCATTTGTCGTGACACATCCTGCAGGATAGCTGGGAAGTCAACCTGTGAAAAATGAGCCTGTCTGTAGTGTTTGTGCGATACCCTGCTGGCTCCTACTGCTCAAGATGATGAAACCACTATGCAACTTCTGAGAGGGAGAAAAAAAAGAAAAAAGAAAAAGATCTGGACTAGATAGAAGGCGATTACAGAGGGAGATTTGCTTGAATGGGCAGGTAGCAAAAACACAAAGATGCCTCTTACTTTTATACATCATAAAAAAAAAGACAAAATAACAACAGCTGGCAGTTTGACAAACGGGCGGGTCATAACATATATGGTACACGCCTGAAAGGCAGCTGCAGGAAGGTTCATGAGTGGAATCGAAATTGGATGCTCCCTGTCCTCTCTCATTCAATGCATTTTAAAAGGACCCTCCTTGAAAAGTGTTTCCAATTATGCCGGGAACGTCAAAGTACCCATTTTGAGCAGAATCTCACTGTGTGATGGTCTCTCTAAAACGGCTGCTCCGTGGCAAAGCATCCAAGCTTGTTGAAGTACAGCTCCCCTGAGGACCACCTCTCAATCTGGAAACCCTCGCCCTGATTGGACAGAAAGCCCAGGTTGTCACGGAAACCCTCCAGCATGCCATATCCCCACAATCTGGTGCCTCGGTAAAGAACCCCCTGTGAGAGGTGGTCCAGATAGGGTAAACAATCACATCCAGTATACACATAACATGCTCCGAGATTTATGCTAATGCCACGGTAAATATGCTGTACATCACACATGCTGAAACCTCCCACCACTGAGCAATATCAACTACATACTGTAGCCATATGGGATTTCTTTTCCTCCTCTCCTCTCCTCCTTCTTCCTCCCATTGTCTCAGCATTTAAGTCATGAAGAGTCTGACAGTTGCACCGACTGCTGTGGTGACCAGGGGAATTGCCTGGGTCCAGTGAGAGCTGTTGTGTCTTTTGCACTGGTTTCCTTTTTTTCTTTTCTTTTTTTTTTGAAGCCTCCCCACGATTGCTTGTTTCCTGCGGAGCTGTGATGAATTAGACTGCAGCTTCAGCCCATTCTCCTACCAGCACCCAGGAGACTGCCGCTCCTATTCTGAGGACTAGAGACAGCTAGTCTGCCCAGGCCACACGCACTCTACTGTACCGCCAGATAATGCACCCTCTCCATCATCAGGCAAATTCATTTTCCAAGGCTTAGCGCTGCTGTGGGAGCGTGCGTCTACGTATGTGTGGTAGTAGGAGTAGCGCTGGTAGGAGTAGGTAGGTATAGTGTGGACCCCCTTACATGCAATTGCATGAGATCCAGGGTCAGCAATTGGACACTATGTCTGCGGTAAAGGAGAAGGCATGACACAAGTAACAGATTGGGGCCACCAAGACCAGTCAAGTTATCATTTTGGAAATGTCCCAGCAGGGGGTCGGCATAAGAATCACAAGTGTAATAAGGCAGCATCCATAGTAGAAAGCTCTGACACATTTCACATCCAATAACTAGACTAAACTGAATGCTGAAAGAATACTACAGTAGCTGAGTTATACATGCACTGGGTCAGAGAATAGGGTCATGATACAAGGAGAAGAAAATAAGCAACACCATGCCTGATAAAACAATGATTACACAAGAAAGCAATTTATGTAGCCCGGTCGTCATCTCTATCCTCAGCGCCACAATGGGCCAATATCCAACACGAGCAGAGCCTGAAAATGTTCTCCTCAGTTGAAATGGGGAAGTATTTCCTACTGTCCTGAACTAGAAAATAACAAGACATTTTCATTTTATACCTCAGTGGACATATAGTTCTTGCATTGTAGGAAATTGTATTCATAGACGGTTTACAATGCACACACGAGAGCGCAGATATACATGTGGGTGTCAGTGTGTGTGTGTGTGGCGTGCTGGCCCGTAATAATGACGTGTTGTTCCTCGCTGTGGCACGGCTGAATGCGAAGCTATGGGTCAGCAGATTACATATTCTATACAGCGAGCACTTAACTATCACTTCTCCGCTCCACCGTTGCTGCAAGAACGAAGTCTGCAGCGCTAAACAGTATGTATATGTGTATGTCAGTAAATTTATGTTATGGAAGCAGAATTACATTCATATTCTTGCAGGCTGTTTCTTAGAGGAGAAAACTGTTGATTTGCCTGTGCGATGATTGCCTCGCGAAAGAAGTCCTCACATGCGACAGATGTATTTATTATGCTAATTATACATTCAAATCAACGAGGGATGCTATACCCATACTGGAGAGTGCAGTCATTACCAGCACAAGGACTGTCTTTTGCCGGAACAAGTATAAGCACTCAAAACAGATGCTTTCATCTAACTGATTTAAAATGTCATGCATTTAGACTCAGAGAAAAATGTCTGCCTGGTTCTGGAAGTGTGAATAATAAATCTGAATATGGGGATGGGAGGCTTTTTCAAAAGCCAGTTGCTATACCAAAAAAAAAAAAAAACCCAGAGTCACTTTGAATACTGTCCTTTAGACAGTACTGATAAACACTGATAAATATTTGAGCATTTAAGCAAATCGAACGTGACAGAAAATGAGATTCCAAATTAACTTTGTGCCTCTCAATTTTATCCCCACTTCTTAATCTATTAATACTTTCAATGCACATCAAAATACAATTTTGAAGGCAATGAAGCAAAATTTGTTTTGTGTATGATTTACATTGTAGGATAGATCTTACTAATAATGTCATACACAGCTGTTTGGATCTATAAGGTCATTCCCATTATATGTCTTTCACTTTTTGTTTTGAAGTTTATTGAGAAATTGAACCGTCACCGTAAAAATGATGTCGGTCACTTCTGCTGATGAATGTTAATGTTTGCCTGAACGCACTTCTACAACGATGATGCACGTTTGTATGGCCATAACACATCTGGGCTGAAGTGAAAGTAAGCCTGTACATTAATTAATAAACACCAAGGAAAGCAAATAAGTATATACTGTATTTTAAGCATTATTTCCATTTTTATTAATCAGCTTTGAGGTTTGAGAGGGGTTGCAACTTAACTGAGTTTAGTCACAGTCTATAAAGCACATCTTCATTCTCTCATTTGGCCTGTTAAACCCTAAAAACTATTGAGGTGGGTCAGGACATCGCTTGTTTTCCACCATCACACCTCAAGCACTTCAAACTCATGTTACAATGCAAAAAAAACAAAAACAATCTCTAGTTTCCGGGCAGATAATCAAACCTATGCACACCACATAATAAAAAATGCAAATCTATTTAAATAAAGCATACAAACAGCAACAGAACAGTGCAGCAATTTCAGCCATCAACCTTCAGTGCTAACCACAACACAACTTTCCACACTACTAAGCCTCCAGTGCTGTCTGCTCTGCTCCTGAGGCTAATGTACATACAATGCACTGACCATACTGATGCGCCTGACTTTCAGATCCCTGAGCAGACCAGATGGGCGGCCCGTGAAGCTCTGCTGCTCGTGCATAGCTCGGTTTTGCTCACACAGACCAGATTTGGTGGAGGCGAGCGCTGTGCCTGAGCTCTCTGAAAAGCACTTGCACACACCATGAACAGGGATACCTTTCACTGTCACACAGCTGCTCACCTCCGCTGCTGGGATTGGCTACGCTTCTGATGCAATAGGCCTGATTCAAACTGAAAGAGAGGACGTTTATATATCCGAGGGACAACGGCACCTTTGTGGAACCGAACACGTCTCTCAGTTAGTTATCTTTAGTTCTTGGAAATAAAAATGATTGTAAAATTCATTTTGAGAAGAGTAAAGCCAGGAGGAGGTACCTTCAGAGAATGCATTTTTTGCTGACGGAGATGGGCTGAAAGTTGGAGGTCAGAACCATCAACTAAGACATGCAGGTGTTAATTTCCCCAGCTGTTTCATCTGGCTCTCTACATGGGTTTAGATTATAACAGCTTGGATGTGAAGCTTCACTCCAACAATGAATCTTTGTGATTCTCATTCCTCCTCATAATTTGCTACATCCACGCCACGTAGTGCCGGCGTTTCTTCATACATATATATATATATCACGTTGTGAGTTGACATCCAGCCTGATCTGCCATCAGCATTTGTTTCAGTTAGACATTGAATATAAAGGGCCTGTATGATGCGTACGATGCGTCATGGCCGGCAGGTGCACGCACTGACAATGAGCTGTCGAACAGCTCATTAGTTTCATGGTGTTTGTCGCCATGGAAATGTTCCGCATCAGTGATGTAACCACGCTCATCTCCAGCTAGGATGTAAAGACACATCCAGCCAGGCTGCCTGCATGTGAGTGGGCTCGTCTCTGGATGTGGAGCATCCGCAGTATATTTTGTGTAATGTGGGCTTGTGCGTGCATGTCTTCAGCGTAGAGCAGCGCCATGCAACAGAACATTAGAGTGACTTTGATTACACACTCCTCACATCCTAACAAAGCATCCTTGACACTACGTCTTCCTCACCACAGATACCCAGCGGGATCTGCATCTCTTCCCCCCCTCCCCTTTCTCACCCTCTTTACCCCCCCTCCCCCTCCCCCCCTCCTCCCTTCTCTCTTTCTTTCTGTTGTTCCAGCTCTTCCTCTCTCTCCCTTGTTTTGTTTAACTTTTATTTCTTCTGCAGCACTCAGGGAGCGGCACCTGGTGAACATTATTTTCAAAAAGCATCATCATGCATCATTGTAAGGATACATGCTCTAATCAGCTGAACCATCTGGCAAACGGCTTATGCACCATCAAGCTTAAATGCTTTGCATCTGTTGATCAAATGGATGTCTCATTGTTTTCAGAGTAACACCCTTAACCTCTGAGCCTCTTTGTGCCTCTGCTCGCTGTCACAAACAAGATTTTTTATGTTGCAGAGGTTATACCGATCATTTAAATAAAAGATTAATGCTCCACATTTACCTCAAGATCAGAGGCGGTTTTGTTTTTTTTCATCTATCAAATTACCATCGGAGCGTTGTGTTAATACTGAGCAGAATGCGTGATTCAGGAAGGCGGTGATGTAGCTATCAATGGCCAATAGCCCTCATTTTGGGAAAGGGGACATTAACCTCTCTACCTCTTATTCCTTTGTACATTTAACACAGCTGTCAAATGTCAGAATTTATAGATTTGTTTGGAGCTGTAATTTGGTTGATGAAATAAAGTAATGCATAAATTAAACCTCTGTCGAAGCAGAGAGCCACTCTGCTCCCAAATCCTAAAAACAGATTCTGATATTACAATTAATTATTCCACTGACTGCGTGGCAGAGATCCTACAGTCTCTCTGTAGTGTCACAGTCTCTTGCCTACTTATACAGACAGCCTTGCCAGTAATGCTATGTATTCCTTCAATGAACTCTAAATAAGTCATAGCCACAAGTGTGAAAAGGAGAGAGAAAATAGCAGTGTATACCAAAGCAGCAAGCCAGACGACGACTCCTGCAGCTGCTGGCAGCTACACCCAAATTAATGAATGACGAAATAAAATATCTCATATTTATGACAGTCCTTGAATATTCACCAAAGCCGCGCTTTCTCTCAAGGGTTAATAATGCATTACTTTAAATAATAAAAGGTAATCAGTCGGCTGTAGTTTACACAGGCATGTCCGAAAGCAGATAAATGGCACCACTTCACACGCATCAGATTCACAGACTCGCAGACGCTCTCTTCTCTTTACTGTTCTCTCTGTCTCTGAATCACAAGCATAAACATATTTCTCCCCCGCCTAAGCCAAGTTGTTAGCATTGCCAACTGATATGAAATTGCCTTAAAGTTCCCTATGCATGAGTAATTTTATTTAGCTTTTACAAAATATTCAACAAAATTCAGCAGCGTCTGCTTTGGAGTATAGAGCGCTGGTGTTGGCTTTCGGGGGAGCCTACAGTTCAAAAGAGATACAAAGCAGCATAAACAATGCAATCAGACTGGAAGACAAAGCTCTCTCTCTCTCTGTCTCTGTCTCTCACGCACACACATACACACTCACACTCGCATACACGCACGTACTCTCAGATTGAGTTCCTTGCAGTACAGTTGCACTGTCTTTCATCAGCACTATTGTGTTGCAAAATACAGGTATGCACGCTGAAAAACAAAGATCTGAATTGCCTTGCTGTCAGTGCTTTGCCCGTCAAAATAAGAGCTTCACAGCAATACCCAGCTCCACTTTTTAATCACTGTCTGATTGATTATGCCCGCCCAAAAGTGCACACTTTGCACTGAAAACATCACCGTGAATATTTGACAAATGGCTCCTCTCTCTAGATGTATTGCCCAACCTTGAGAATTATACATTGTACACATGCAGCATGTGTCCACTGGCATCTTCTGTCATCATATGTACACACGTTCCTTGGACTATAGGTGCAGATAAAAGGTATGCTCTCTGTTCTGTATGGTTGAATTCATAAGACTGTCCCTTTTTTGTGTCTGTGGTTGAAGAAGTGAGAAGAACACCAACTTAAGGGAATATTTTTCTTCCCCACAGAAACCACACCGCAGACAGAGAATATAACTTAGTGCAGCAGGATTTGTAGTAAGACACTCATTTCCTGTGATGGCTATAAAAATCCAAAACAGGCTTTGTTGCAATGATGGGAGGGGGGTTCTCTACATCTCTCTCTATATCTCACACACACACTGATTGGTTTAAAGTTACCAAAGTCATCACCTTAAAACCTCAGTGCTGCAGTGTAGACAAAGTAGGTGAGCGGAGCACAACAAAGACTTGGATACTCCTGTATTATTTATTTCGGCTCATGCTTTTGTTGAGTGGAGAATCTTCTGTTTCCTCTGTCTCAAGGAAAATGAAACACCGCTGAGTAAGCAAATGTTATGCAGTGGGTAGGTATTTCAAAGTCCTTCTCTTTCCTCTGTAATCTATCTGCATAGGAGGTGTTTGTTATGGAAAACAAAACCAACTGCATGCAGATCATGCGCAAGTGGTTCAAAGCACAAGGTCAAAACACTACGGGGAAATTAGTGCCTTATCTGTAGACTTACTTATTGATATTCCTTTTTCAACTGCTACTATCCACAAATATTTCCTGCATCCACAAACAACATAAACATGCAAATCCCATTGAATGTATTTTTTTTTCATTTTAGACTCACTTTCTCTCCAGTGGAATAATTTTGGATTACCAGTAAGCAGCCACTCTTTTCTTTTGGCCTTGGCGCCGCTCTACTTTTTTTTTTTTTTTTTTTTTACTCTCACGCTGTGACACACACACAAACAAACACATGTACATATATAAATACTAGCATACTATTCATATATTCATACAGTCATTATAAAAAACACAAGCTGACCTCCTTCAGGAAAGCATGTAGAAATGCACAAAACCTAGTCCTACACACTTACAGTAATATTTACACAAGTAAACAACAGACTCAGCACACACACACACATTCAAGAGGAGGAAAGGGAATGAAACTAAGTGCTCACCCAGGGTTTGATGAAACTCACCCGACACCGGGGTCATGGGGGTGGGTGGGAGGCTGTTGATGTTGAGCGCCCCCATCTGGTGGATCTGAGTGGCGGGGAAAGCCACACTGGGCGTGAGGTAACCTCCGTGGCTTGCTGCCATGATGGCTGCCTGCTGCTGCATGAGCTAAAGAAGAGGGACACGGAGAGATGGGTGGAGGATAGGAGGGTCGGATGGGGTGTGTGTGAGAGAAAGAGAGAGCAGGAGGGAGAAGAGGGTGCGACAGAGGTGAGGGGAGGACAGATGGTAATGAAAAATATAGTAAGTTGAGCAGGAGTCAGACAAAGACAGGAGAAGGGGAGCGAGAGAGGAGAGAGAAACATCGCAAGGGTAGAACAGAGGGAGGGATGTATGTTGAGGTTGATGGATGGATAGTGCATGGGAAGTACAGAGAAAGTAGAGCGGAATAAAAGAAAGGGGAGAAAAAAAAGAAGCCTGTCAACCTATGTTTAGTGAATCTGTCTATTCTCCCAGCAGGAAGCCTGTCACCAGCTGCAGAAACAATTTAATAGCTGTCTGTTGGGCTCATACAAATCAAGGCATTGACATGTGCACATTATCTCTGTGCTTAGGGAACAGGCAAAGTTTGCAGAAGAGTTGCAATGCTTTTTCCTTACAATTGTCAAACTTCACACCATTCTGTTTGGCTGTATAGAAACGCCACAACCATCCCCCACTCTCGTTTGTTTCTTCTTTTTTTTTCTTCCCCTGGACTCATCTCTAATGTTTCTGATGTATTTGTAATGATTGCTGCTTATAGCCCCACATCCATCCAGAGTTTAAAATTTGCTTTGTTTTATAATTCAGTCGGAAAGCCACTCGGCTTGTCTCTGGGCTAATTTTGCCAAAATAGAAGTCATTTTGCAAACAGAATACATTCGGGGTTGGAACTTAATTGCATGACCACAGTTTTTGCTTGTGTGAAAAGCTCTGCTAGAAACAGGATTTTACCAAAAACAACAGTGTGATCTTTTGTAATAAGTCTACAACTCCACTCTGGCTGTTCTGAAAAGACACTGAATCCAAACTCTGAGTCATTAAACTTTATCTTTAAAGCAGGCGTAGCTGGTAACTTCCAATTCCAAGCTATGTTAGTATGTTATGTGTCTGAAAAATCTGAATGGCAGTCAGGTTCAGGTTCAGGTTCAGGTTACTATAATGGTACCCCAGGGGGTAAACTAGTTCTGCAGTGTCATCGAGAGTCAAGACATAAAACATCAGCCAAATAGTCAGAAATAGGACATTTAGAAGAACATGTGCACATTACAGCAGATATCAGCGGTTCGGCCGTTTTGGCTAATGCTGCATTCAAGGCAGGCTGTTGAAACCGTAAGTTACAGCTTCAAGTCACAACTACGACTTTGTAGCGTTCCAGGCAACCTGTAACTCGTGTTTTTACCGTCCTGTTGCCTGTGAAAGTCACTATAACGGCCTCTCATAACTTCCAACCCGTGAACTCGCACCAGATCGAACTGCAGTGTCATGCATCTATTGGTCCTCGAGTCACCACAAGATCCCTTGGCTGCACACACAAACTCATTGGATAACACTTGTATCCTACAAGAAAAAATTTCCTCCTCGGGTTACAGCAGAGCAGAGTGACGGAGAGACTCGTGTTTCGGTGGAAACACTCCATGTAAGTGATTGCTGATGGAAAATAGGACTATTTAGGACTTATATTAACAAAAACATTCCACTGATATCTGCTTTAAGGATAAAAGAAACAAATAGGCTTAACCAGAAGTGCTGCTATTCATAAAATAGATATAAAAGTTAGGACATAAGACTAAAAAAAACAGTGAAACATAAAATAATTTCAGAAAAGATTTTAAAAATGCCAGGTGCAAATTCCACATAGATATAGATAACCTTTTCATCCGTCGGACAGTCCCACAATGAAATTAGAATCAATATGTTTTCCCTCAGCCTGCTTAGCATCAAGAGAAAAGTGAGCGTGGAAACTCTTTTCCATCAAATGCAGCCCACAGAGTGTTTATTCATATGCATAGGACACGCTCACATGCACCGTCGCCCTGCGCTGTGCTCGCTCACAAACACACACGTACACGCAACATGCATTAAGAGCTGTAGAGACTATTTGAGTTTCCACGCTGAGCTAAAATTCTCCCTATGCAAACCGAACGCTGAATGCCTAATTCAGAAGAAAATCCATCATTGTACAATGCCTTTTTGCAGCTCGTGAACCAATGGGTTTATCTGGGGAATCAATAATCTTTCGCAGGTTGTGTAGCTGCCCATCAGGCATGCAGACGTGTGTGATGTAGGAATACAAACACAGATGGACCAACCTCTTGCCCCCGACTCTGCATCTGTTTAATACTGCATCGCTACTATGTGTCAGGGGAGCTGCTGAGACTGACTCGTATAAGCAGAAATCAAACTCCTCTGCCACTGGCACTAATGCTAATGACGATATTGTGCGACAGCGAAGGTATAGAATGGCACTCTGCTTGTATTTGCATGGGGACCCTGCGACGAAAAAGCCAATTATTTTTGCTCAATGCTCCTGTCAGGTAACCTGAAAGCAAGTGTCCCGCTGCAGAGTGCCCAACATTGGCATCTCATCCATTAGCCACAAGCTTTTGCCATTGCTATCTATTAACGCCTTTTGTCATTTGCATAATTTTATCAACGTGACAAATGGGGATCATCCATTCCTTTCCGAATAAGATGAATTGAGCCTTTAAGGGGGCACGGCTACAAAAGACAGTGAGGGAACAAGAAACGAAACAAAAGCAACGACACAAAAAACAAACAAAGAGGTCTAGAGGATCTGGGGCTCCCTTGCTTTGGCAATGCTGTGACTGCCCCCCTATTAGGATGTGAACAGGGCTGGACTTCAGGATGAAGGGTCTGACTGGGCTGGTATTACAGAGTAAATACACTGTCACAGCTCTCACTGCCTGCAGCGTATTCAATGTGGGCCCTGTGGCCTTATACAAAGCTGGAGGCCTGGATGGAGCAATAATGGAGTGGGAGTGATAACTAGTGACTTCAGAATACAAGCCTCTCTCCCAATGCATGTCTTGGATAATGCAATCCTTAATGCCATCCGTCAGATTGTCACGGATAACAACTCTGGCATTCATTGATGCTTCGTTCCAAATTAAAATGCAGCAAATTGGAAACTCAAGCATGTAATTATGTCGGAATTCAGTGGTTAATACAAACGGGCTCTGATAAAAAATAAAAAATAAATAAAATAAAGAACAAAAAAGCAGAGTGGTTATGTTGACAGAGATATTCAAAGTCATTCCATTTTACTTTTTGTATGCATATGCTTTCCCCCCCTCCCCACTTCTTTTTCAAATTTTCAAAGGCATTATATTCAAAAGCCATTCCCATTTCTTTATTTATGCACTACCCAGCAGATAGCAAATGTCTCTGGCGGAGAATGAGCACAACTGAGTCTTCATCATCACAGACACAACCTTTTTCTGCTTCCTCTTGAAAAGAAAGGGAGAGGGAAGAAAAGGCAGACAGAAACAAGGGGGACAAAAGAGAAGCGCGCAAGATGAAAAGGAGCAAAAGAAAGTTGCCCGGTGCTCCAGTAGCATTCATTTAGTGTCAGACATCTGCTTTTTTTATTGCAACCTGATGGCATTACTCTCCCCTGGTGAGAGCAGGCAATCACCTCTTTATCACATGGCAATTATCTCTGTAGCGCTGCTCTGTGACTCGCTGACTCTCAGCACTGTCACATGTGACCCCTTATAGCCCAACCAGGCGGGGATAGAGGGAAGAGGGGGGTGGGGGGGGCAAAGAGAGGGTGAAAAGCGTTGCAAAAATGAGAGAAAGGGGGAGGCAGTGGGTCATAAAGGTGAACTGAAAAGACTGAAGACAGAAGCTCAAGGGCCTCATTTGTTACCCTCATGCTAGCAGGCTGTGTCTCCGCACAAAGGTTTTAATAGGTTTTTTCATCTCAGATGCACTTTTTGTTGTGTGTGTGTGTGTCTGTGTGTGCAGGCACATGCAAGAGAAGTCAAGAGCGAGTCCTCACAAATATAATACAGCTAAACCAGGTCACACACTACACATGCTTGTGTGAGTCTCTCTCTGTGTGTGTGCGGCCAGTTTACTGTACAGCCAAATGATGCAGTAATCTGTTACCACCATTCCTCATGTGGGCTGTGTTGTAAAAAAAAAAAGGCTCCGTTTCAAAAGCGAGTCCCTCCAACAGGGGGAGATGTTTCCTAATGTGAGTTTACTGTCATCATCCTCCCCCTCATCCACCCACACACTGTCACTATTAGCACCAAGTTAAACCATTTTCTCTCCTCTCATTTATCTATCTCACACTGGAGGATCTTTGAGGGAGGCGAGAGGGGCCACGGCGCCGGAGAAACGTCTCTCCTCCCGTCCACTGACGCAGCATGTATCCCTCCACCTGAAGAGAAGCTAAAAATGACTGTCTCGCACAAAGAGACGCAGCTTTAGAAGGCGAGGGGAAGAGAAGTGACTTGAATCAAATCTAATCATGTACAAATATGATGTTTGTGTCTTGGAGGGGAAATCCAAAAGGTAATAAAATCTGGTTTTATTACTTGCATTCAGCAATTCATGGGAGAACTATTATCACTTACCACGAACACTGGAATGAAACATGGAATCTCACTCTCTCGTTCTCCTTCGGCTTGTGTTTTATGAAATCACCTTTTTGCAAATAGGATGTCTCCTGTCAGAGCGCACCAGTATCTGTGTCTATCGTGAAAATGGCACATTTCTCATTTTTGGCATATGTTGTCAGTGTTGTACCTCTCAAATTTGTGTTCAGAGCCCCCTCCTTCTCCTAAAATCCAATTTACTGGCTGTCAGCTCAACTCTATAATCCTATCCACTGCTGTACCGGAGAGGTAGCTCTTTGAATTTACCATTTACTGTACTCTCTGGTTATAGCTATATATACCATCCCCCCCCCCCCTTCCCTGTCTGTATCCTATACTGTGCCAACTCCTCTTCTCTTGGCCAGTGTATATGAAGAGTAGGCGAACATGTAGTGTGTCTTTGGAGATAAAGTCCTTTTTCTGTCACTGCAGGTTTTTCGTCTTGGGGGAATATGTGTAGTTTATCTTGCCGTAAAGAAAAAAATTCATCGTATCACTTCAGCACATTCCCGGTGGCTACGGGGGGAATCGCTGCTGCACACCATGCGCATGCAGCCGGTGCCAATGACTGTAATGTAATCATAACCACTTGCAAGCTGGACACCCACACTAAAGATAACTAATATTTGCCTTTCTTCCACATTATTACGTACCTAGCAGTCTGAACCAGTATTTAGGTTCATTAAATAAGTCTTTAGCGTGATATGGAAACAAGACCCTTGTTGATAATCCATTACTGCCTCTTGTGCACTCATTACTTTATCAATAGTTGGGGTTAGTTTATCTCCAAGGTTGCGTTGCCTCGGAGTTGCTTTGCTTTATTTAGCCGAATTCATTATATGCAGGTGTGTGGCATCCTGAGTCTCTGTGATTCATAATATTAATACAAGGAGAATTTCACCTTCACTACCATCATTCATGCTGGATAATCTTTGTGTCGAGAAAACCACATACGTGCAATTTCTCCTCCAGATTTAATGGTAATTGATTCTCTCTAATGTTGAAGTATCCCGCATGCCCTTGTTACTTTCACTCAGAACTCAATTTCCTAGCATCATCCTGCTCTTTGTCATATTATATGTGTGCAAGAGAGAGAGAGAGAGGGAGGGAAAGAGAGGGAGGGGGGGAAGAAAGAACATTTGCTGCGCGCTGTGTGTACACTCTTGTGCGCTTCTGTATGAGTCGACACGGGTCTCTGCCACAGTAAATAAGAGTCATGGCCAACCTGAGCGGGGCACAATGGTCTCCCCGCAGACCGCCACTGCCTCCACCACCCCTTAAACATTTGCATTTCTCCACATTTCCTAGGAAAGGGCTGCATTTCATGAATGGTAATGAAGGTGGGAGTTTTACTGGAGAGAGCACAAGAGATGGCCTCGCAATTACTCTGGGATGGTCAATTTGCACATTTCACACTGGGTCCCATGGCTGTGATATGAAAATGAGGGAAATGGATAAGCCCCCAAGACCTGGCTAACGTCAACAATTAATCCCGGCATTTAGAAGAAGCAAAATATGTAACTTTTACGTCCAAATAAATACAGGAAAAGGAGGAATTGGAGTTTTCCTCTCTGTGTAAATAAATACTATAAATACTGTTTGAGTATTTATGCAGTGCGTTGTGACAGAGGCCCAGGTTTATCTTAACACGAGATGCAAAGCTTTTCAGCCTGCTTGGAGTGGGTTGTGCACGTGTGTGTGTGTGTGTGTGTGTGTGTGTGTGTGTGCGTGTGTGTGTGCTCTGCCTCAGCAGGGAAGAAGAAAGTTTGTGTGCAGATAAGTTGCCCGTGGAATATTCTGAGTCAACTGTGGCCCCTGAAGCATCTCGCGGGCCTAGAGGGAGGGACAGGGGAAGGGAGGGGGGAGGGGTAGAGGATCAGTGATGGAGGGTAGAGGGGGCGCGTGGTGAGAGGGCTGCAGAGGGCTGTCTGAACTCATCAAAGAGCCGGGGGTCTGCTGCGTGCGTATGGTAGCATGCCCTGAGGGTGGGGTACAGTAGGCGGGGGTAGGAGGGCAGAGGGAAGCTGATGAAGGGGTTGGAGGGTAAAAGCCAACGTGCCTACGTGCCGAGGATAGTCAATGCAATGGCATGGCGGCGGTGCTTAAAGAGGAGAGCAGCAGAGAGCGGTGATGAGAGTTTGGCGGGCAAAGTTTCACTTATGATAATATCTACCAATTAGGACTCAAAACAGAAAAGTTTTCTGTGTGGAATTACCAGAAAAACTTCTACACTGCAGATTTAAGTGGCAGATATCCCGCGTTAACCTATGTGAAGTTTAATTGGACCAATTACAGCAAAGCCCAAGTGTGAAAAATCCACAGTTGTTTATCCCATGAAGTGATATAAGTGGCCCGCATCACTGGTCGTCTGAATGGGGATTACAGGTGAAACTAAAGTGTGATCTATGTGATCTCATTCTAATGGCATACATTTCCGTTTAAAGGGAAATGAGGGAGTCCAAGCAAAGATGAACGCAGTCTGAGTGTCTTCAGGTCCATCTATCACTGGATCCACAGCATGGGTTTGTTTGCACCAACTTTTAAAATCTGCACATAACAGCTTTAAGCATATTGGATACATCAAATATAGCTTTCAAGACTTTTTTTATATATATATATATATATATTGGTAAGGTTGGTGGATAAATAAATAAATAAATAAAAGATATGAAAAAACAAGGTGTAAACATAAACACAAACACAACATTAGCTCCATATCTTTTAGACACAAAGCTCTGTTTCTAACAGATATGAAGCAACATCAGGATTCATTTTGAGTTGTGGTTCTGGCCACTGATAAATGAGGCCCAATATCCACTCTGGTTTACTTTCCACCAACTCCTGAGGGAAATATCTGGCTCTTTATCTTCTAAATATGTCACTATGTATGTTCAACAGATAGTCTCTAACTCTGTCTGTGTTGTTTGGTGCTGAACATCTAGCGTAGAGTTGATTTTAGCAGCTGTAAAGCGAGGAATGAGACCATGAAACCGAAAACAAAATGGGCTGAAAAACACTGAAACTCACATACAGTCATCAAATTCATTATTAATAGAATCATTTTGATTGTAGCAGCTTGAAGAACTGAGATAAAAATGAAAAAGCAATATACTGATGCCCTAAAAATTTCAACAAGAGATTTAAGGAAACCTTTGGGATGGTTTCTTATGCCTCTTGTGCATTCATTCTTAAACACATACTGCTGATATACACATAACGCCATAGGACAGAAAGAACTTTATTTTAATTTTGCTGTGTGTCGTCTATGGCTTTTTCCAACTCACCGCATGTGCGTAAGAGCTGTAGGTGCTGAAGGGAAGGGCGATGGCTGGGTTGAAGATGCCAAACTGCCCAACCATCTGCTGCATACGTCTGATGGTGCGCTCCTTGTCTGTGTCGGCAAACTTGACCACCAAGCTGGAGGAAGCACCCTGCGGGCGGCAGAGGGGAACAGAAAATCAGAGGACAGACAGGCAGCACAGACAGTTAACCCTGCTTCGACACCGACGGTGATGCAGTCAGCTAACGGGGGGGGGAACACGGTTTTCTGTTCATCCTTGTGTACATCCTCCTATTCCCAACAGAATTTGAACCACTTCAGGGAATAATTTGCATACGTGACTGTTATGATTTCCTGCATATTTAGAGACAGACACTCGGCAAAAGGCTGAGAAAGTGCATGAGGAATGTTCTTCGTTATCATTGCTGATCTCTTAGTATGCTGTGTTCATTAGTGACAACAACTGCTGTTAACATCAATACCTAGTGAGCTCCTCTAATTGCTTGTCAGTTTTTTTTTTGCATTCCAAATGCAACATCATTGCACATTTGTATTATCGCAGAGAATCGTGCCTCCTAATTTTATGGCTGGTTGATATAAACATAAACTTTAACAGAAATACACAAATACAAGCTTATATAAATACACAGATATTTAACGTATTGCGTGAGCAGCTCTGTGTGCAGATGTTTGGACAGAAACCCCCAATTCCCTTAATCAGTGTTTAAGAACTGTACAAAGTCACTTAGGGCAAAGAAAGCAGTCTGCGTGATATAAATACTTTATATTTCCCCCAAGCTTTCTCCATCCTGTGCAGAACATATATGTAACCTTGGTGCTCCTTCCCACAGTTATGTCTAAAGATCTGCCACATATAATGACTCGAAATAAGAGCTATGATTGGCAGTGGCTCCTGCTGACCTTGGTGAGAGTGCTCTTCACAGAAAATGTTGCTTTTTTTTTGGGCAATTTCCCTCATTCTGTCCTCTTTTGGTTTTTCGCCTTCCTCTTCCTCTCTCTGTGGCTATCAGCACTATTACAGTTCCTCCGTTCTGCAGCCCAATAATGAAACCAGCAGGTGTGTCTGCCACACACCCTTCATTAAGAATCTTCAAATGATTTAGCACTACAGTTGACCTTTTGTGTGCTCCGCCTCTCCTCCCCTCTGCGCCCCCAAACTGGCCAATCGATCCACATAAAAGGCCGAAATATTACTCTGATCTGACAGTGTAGAAAGGTTGTGTGTCAGTCACAATAAGAGGCTCCCTGAAATTGATGCAAGATTGTCAATAACAGTGGTGACCTGTGAAGTGCTGGGACTGGAGGTTGGGGGTTGGGCACTTTAAAGGTCTAAAGGGGTGTTTCTTGGTCGGCCTGGATCTGGAAGCAACCTGGCAGGGCTTGGGACAGAGCTGAAGGTTTGCTTTTTATATATGACAAATGTTATGATGATTATTACAAATTGCATTATAGGTTTTCTTTCTGTTTCTTTGTATTTTTCATCCTGACTGGGAACTGAGGATGTCTGCTTTATAAAGACATCTACAGAGATAGTCCAGAGATGTTCAAAGACAGATACTGAACCTTTCGACTGTAGCATATAGATTTTATCCTCTTCCTTTCTCCCTGCAACTTTTCCCAATAGTCCCTCCAGCCCTCTTCTCCTGGATTCCTCACTGGTGGAATCGCAGGGTTGAAGGATTATAGGTGAATGGCCAGTTAGTTCAGCTGACTGACTAAATGGCTGATTGTCTAGTTAGGAGAGTGATTGACTGACTATGATGGTTGGCTAACTGGCTGACAGACTAATTGTCAGACTGTGAAGATGTCTGACATCTGTACTCTGCCCAGCTGAGTGACTAATTGTTTTGATTCTTACTGTAAGCACCATCCTGCATGGCTGGCACACTGCAATAACACTGCAGTAAGAAAAAATATGATGTGCTCTCTATATCTCACTCTCTTGAGCATCACCTCATATACACACTACTGTATATTTGGAGGACACTTAGTAGTCACTTCGAGGTTATCTCTGGCACAGTTGCAGGTTTAGGGTTTGTCTGTTGTGTCTGTCCAGCTTTTTACTATCTGCATCATTAACTTTATTATGCAGTTTAACTTTGAGAGAGTCCAGGACAGGGCGTTGCAGGAGTAGAATACAGAAGAGGTGTGTTGCTGCACATTGAATATTTTAACTCACTTTCACTGTTCTTGCTCTTCTTCTCTAATTTTTTTATAATTTTTTATAACCTGAGGATATTAAAGTAGTAGAAAGTTTCTCGTTAAAAAGATAGTTCACCCAAAATTCAAATTTCACTCATTATCTACTCACCCTCATGTCGACTAAGAGCTGCGAGAATTTTCAGAGTCCTCCGTTCCTTCTCTGAGTTACGAGGGGGTATTTGTGGGCAGTATTTGTCCATATAATGGTTGTGAATGGACACCAACTTGCTTCGTCCAAAAAAAACACAACAAAAAACATCCAAATACCTCCATACTGCTCGTCTGTAATGTCTCTCTTGTATTGAAGCCCTGACATGAGAAATTGTTCCGAAAAAAAATTGAATAAGTCTATATTTTAAGCTTGTTTGTAACAGAAGCTCCCAGTGTCTCAGTTCACTGCTCTTCCTGTGTCAGTGCAAATCTCACGTGATTTGTATTGACCGGCGGAACAATTTCTCATGTCGGGGCTTCAATACAAGAGGGACATTACAGATGAGCAGTATGGAGGTATTTGGATGTTTTTTGGTGTGTCTTTTTGGACAAAGAAAGTTGGTGTCCATTGACAACCATTATATGGAAAGGAAAAGAGGAAAATTCTCACAGCTCTTAGTCGACATGAGGGTGAGTAGATAATGAGTGAAATTTGAATTTTGGGTGAACTATCCCTTTGACCTTCTATTTTCCATTTAGAAGGAGAAACAGAAACATGGTATATTGTGACCTGACCTGTCTGGTTGTATCAGGGCCTGGTGCTACTCCCTCTTATACTCTCCCCACACATTGTAATGCTTTTTTTTTTTTTTTTCCACGGAGGTCTCTATACAGTGAGTTTGCCCTCCCACTGATTCTCCTCGGTACACCTGAGTCTAATGGCTTGTCGGCTAAGCATCCGTTGCCACATTTGTTTTGTTTCTCCCGTTAGGCTTGTCAGAATATCAGTGAGCACAATCTCCATTGCTATAAAGGGAGGAGGATGAAGTGTGAAGTAAAAGTCTCATTAAATTTTTAAGCTGCCAAGTATAAGCAGAAACCCCTGCTGGGCGGCTCCCGGCTACCTAGAGAGCCACTGAAGGAATGGGAGTTAAACAGGGTGGATAAAATAGCGGCGACAGAGATTCAAAACCACGTAAGGGGGGGTTTGCCTCTTTACAGTTCCTTCTCATTGCCAGCGATGGTTGGTTTGTGTCCAAACGGCACTCCCCCGTGTGAATGAAGCCACTTCTTTAACATATATAGCCCTGACTCAAGACAGAATTCTCAATACAAGCCAAGTGTGGTCTCCCGTACGAGGGAGTTCGAACTTGCCAAGTTAAACAAAGAAGTCCAGACTTGCCAGGATGGACTATTTGCACTGATATCTGCATTGATGTAAAGTCAGCTCAGCACTGGTGATTACACTTTCTGCACAACCGTACCTGACTGAACGGTGAAAAAATACCCTAAATAGTGCCAGTGTAGTGAAAGATGAACATAATATATAATATAGCCCAAAATGGCACTATATTTTCATTAAAATAAGATTTTTAATTTTAGTGTCTATAGAAATAAGAAGCCGCAGAGGCAATGCTGCTATTACACTGTCCAACAAACTGTGTATTTATTATGTATTCAGCCTCATCCTCTCAGACTGACAGGCAGCAACAAATATTACATTTCAACTCTGAGACAAAAATTTCATCTTCCAAAAGGAATTTTATCATATATCGGAGCGCTACGGAAAACACAGCCAGAGTCGGTGAATTGCCAAAGGCCTGCTGGGATAAGATTGTTCTCCTGGGATGACAGCACACATTAGGATGACCCCAGACTCGTCTCTCCGAAAAAACATCTTTTTTTGGATAAACTGACCACATATTCTAAATCTCACCAGTTTCTTTTTTTATTTGGATTCTGGATATTTCATTTGTTCACAGCTCGACCCTGACTTTAATTTGAGTTCTTGGGCTGTGATGTTCCACACATACAGCTTGCGTTGGTTAAAAGAGAAGCTAGAAGAACAAGTGAAGTTGGTATTTACCTTTCATTATATTATGATATTAGAATATAATATATATTATGTCCTTGTGAGTATTGCTTCTTGTGCTATATGTCACACACCTTGCCCGTCACCACTGTCACTGCCTAGAAAATGAAAATGTCCCTCCACCACATTAACAAGTAGCGTGTGCTGCTCATCTGTTTATTTGAAGCTATAGTGACTGTCACTATCATACAGCTACACTACAGGACAGATTTTTATTCAAAATATAAACATCTGTGACTGTTTTACTGTGCCCACAGCAACACATGGAAAATCCCTGCATATTCTGTTAGAAACTATAATAATACTTTACACACACAGTATAAAGCCCATAATTCATGTACATTACATGATGCTATGCTATACTTATTACTGTATTCTAATAAGCCATTACCGCCCGTTGCTCCACCCCAGCTCCCCACTGGAATCACACTGTGTAAATACACATCCGCTTTAAGCTTGGCTAGTAAAGTAATGGATGAGTGTAATCTGTTTGGTTATTAGAATGTAAATTCAAAGAAATATATAAAAATAAAGGCTGAACATTGTTTAATGAGAAGAAACACAACAATCTGTCATCCTTGAGAAATACTGACATTAAAACTCTGCATCTCATTGAATACAAAATGAGATCATAACTGAAACAGTTTTTAGTATCTTTTGCTTTTTCCTTTGCTTTCATTTTATTGTTTAAGGCAGGATGCTGACCTACACATTATGACAATGTGTCTTCTTGAGTGGCACATCCTTGTATTTGCATGTTGCGCGTTTGCTCTGAAGAGCAGCTGGGGAATCACATTTGGCTGCTTTTTCTTAAGACCCTCTTTACTCTTCTCTTTACTCTCCATCATGAAGCTCTCTCTTCTATGCAAACTTTACCTCATTTGCTTTCCTTTGTTCTGCTCTTATCCTTCCATCATCCTGCTCCAGTGTTTCTATCTCACTCGCTGTGTCAGCTGAAACATCCTCAAACTCAGGCTGAGCTGACGCGGATATGGAGTGAGAAAATCTGCACGGCTCTGCGAACCTGACCCGCAACCCCCTCCTCCTCCCTCCTCGCCTCGGTGTAAGTCTGTCCCGGGACTTACTTCCTACACGACCCTGCTGAATCCCAGCAATTTGCTTTACAGCTCTAGCGTTTAAATGTTTAATTGAGCCACTCATATCCTGAACTGTAGCAGTGTGTGTGTGTGCGTGTGCAGTAGATGAAGGAGGCTGAGGGATGGCGGTGGCGTGTGTGAGAGGCGGAGGTCTGCATGCTTGAAATATGATGCCTGCCGATGCGCTTCATACTGTACATTTAAACTATCTTAACATCAGTGTTCATGCACTGACATTATGTGGTAGTTAGTGATTGGCATTATCATTATTGGCTATTATTTTTTCATGTGGTGTCCATCACAAGTCTACAGTCAAATACATGGACGCATGTGCACTGCACCCCCACTCATGGTTTGCTCTGCAGGCACTGAGCGCCATTGATGTACACATGTGCACTCTCCATGCAGATCTTCTCTCTCCTCACCAACTCACACATACAATACATACAAAATGCCCACTCCCCCTGTACATGAATAACATAAATGTATTCAGCTCAAGTCCTCCGAGCTGGAAAATAAGATCAGTCAGGGAGCCTTTGACCCTCGCCCGTGGCTGTACGAGCATGTGACAGTGAAACAGTGAGAGGAGCAATATAGAAAGTGTGCATGTGTGTCGAGTGCTCATGCAAATGTGCTACACATAAAGCGCTTCTGTTTATAGATGTGTATGTATGCACAAGCATGTAATTGTGTGTGTGTGAGTGTGTGTCATAAACTCTAAGAAGCCAGTGTTCATGCTTTGGGGGGGATTGGCAGTAGATCTATCAAAGTGCTGTAGTTAGTTGCTGTGTTGATATTCGGTGCAGTTCAACACCTCGGCTGGCGATGCTGTTGGCTGGGCTTTCTTCATACAGTAGTTATCTCTCTGACTCTGTTCATTAGCCACAGCCTTGGTGGAGCAGCAAATATGCATTGCACACACATATACAGGCTACCTCCCTTTGTCTTAGTTCATTAGAACAATTAATGGTTTCTATTAAGGCAGCGACTGCCTACAACAGATACAAACTGGATGCAGTGAAGGCATCCGCTGATCAGAGTTCGCACTGTATCCTGCATTGCTGCTGTCAGAGGTCTCTCTTCCTTTATTTACTTCTTCATAATGTGTTGTAAACAAAAGATGATTCACTTACGCATTCAATCAATGACTACTGTTGGCAGCAGAGACTCGAATGCATTCAACAAGAACTCAAACAGACACACAGGATGTATGGTCCAAGGTTTTCCCAGGATTTTTGCTTGGCTGATGGACACTTTGCTCTGAATAGCACAGTCCTGCTGAGGCGTAATGGTCCAGCGGTGGTCCACTAATCTCAGCGAGGCAGGCACACTGTGCCCTCTCCTCCAGCAGTCACAGGATATGAGATGCTGATCAGATTTCTATAATCAATTTACCAGAGCAGGAGGTATAAATCCTGTCCATTCACTCATTCTCCCTCTGCTCCTGCCCCCCCCCCTCCTCCATCTCTCTCTCTGTCTCTGTCTCTCAGTCTCTCTCTCCAGCTCTTCCTCCCCTCCCTTTGGCCCCCTGCTTATAGTTGGATGAATAATTCAGCAGCCAATGTGGTGAAAGGTGGAGTAAACAAGTCTATTGCCTAATATCCCGAGAGGCTGCCAAAAAGAGACGAGCTAGGGCAGAGAGCTAGAAGAGATAGGGGGATGGAGCAACGGAGAAGGAGGGTATCTATGAAGAATGGACATCCAGAGTCTTTCCTCCTGACCTCCAGTCATTTGCACTTAGATTGACTCGGAGGTTGTGCCAAAATGGCACAGCTGGTTCCGAGCATTTCTCTCTGCGTTCCTCTCTTGAGCCACACATTGGCAACCATTAATAATGAAATCACACAGTGAAACACAACACCTGTGAGATAGGGTGGGCGAGAGTTCAGGGTCCCTGCTTCTCTGAGGCGGTGGGTTCCCAAAACAAAAAATGAGGATAAAAGCAGAATCTACTTCAGGCAACTGAATAATATGGGACGTGACTCCTTGTCCGCTCACTGGATGTCACGGAGAATAACTCTATTCAGGTTTGGAGTGCAGAGTAAGTAGCTTTTATTTTGACACCATCAGGTATACAGCGACCATGCCAAAACATGAGACACATACAAATGAGCAGTACAGCTCCTGCGCTCATAGTAAATCCAATACGGAGAGAATTCAGAGGACACGCTGTGCTTACATAACGAGCAAATGTAATCTCACACTGGAGTTATATTCACTGATTATGCAAGCAGAACTACTGATTGATGACTCACCCAAAATTCAATTATCATTCTAAACAGTTTTATCTGGAAATTAGATTTGGATTTTTTTTTTTTAAGTAGCATGTTAATTAAAGAGACAGAAGGCTATTTCTGGTTGTATCTGTTTGCTTAAAAAAACAACTTTGGATACCTGTGAAGATGATTGGAGTACTTTTATGGGTCGACTAAACCTTGAGGACGGGGCTAAATTTAAAACTTACAATCAAGAGCAGTGGTTAACAAGTGCGTATGGTGGGATATCACTTGTTTGTGTTGTGCATCCAAAGGAAGTTGCATGGTGTGTGCATTTTCCTATTTCTCTGTGTGTGTTTATGTGTCAGTGGGAGAAAGCTGTACTCACTGGCATGGTCTGGCTGCCGTGGAGGGCACTGATTGCAGACTGAGCCTCAGTATGTGTGGAGAACTTGACGAAGGCGCAACCTAGAAGAGAGAACAGATGCATACCACACACATTCAGGTAGACACACACACAGAATACAGTAAATATATTCAATTGAGTGAGTTTAAAAGCCTACGGTATATTAATAAAGGATGTTGAATTCCATTTGACACCACAGAAATCACTGTGCAATGAGAGGCTCTCATTGCACAGCAGGCTGCCCCACTCCGGGTATTAGGCAGGCAGACAAGCAGGCAGGAGCTGCAGGCTAAACATTGCACTGATGAAGCAGAAAAGCATGCTATTTAGCACCACATGCCTGTCTGTGCATATTAAATACTAGCTAATCTGACTAATCTCGTAATGTTTTCAGATAGGAAACAACCCAATTTGAAAATTCAGGAAAGTTTTTGGTTCCGACAACAGGATGTTCTGATCGGTGTTTGTAAATACAAAGTACAAATACCAGAAACCCACAGAACCAATATTCTCAGCTCTAACGTCCTGAGGAATATTGTCAGAGGTAGATACAGTAGAAAGGAGATGGAAATGGCTTTTGTCGGTCCACAAGTGCAACTTGCTGTTGCACATTAATTATTCAATTATCAGACCGAAGTACGGCCCCCCCATTTCAAAACTGGAAAGCAGATATTATTTTATTTGAAACATATACTGTAATTTCAGTTGTACTCTGCCTACTGTATGTGAAAAGACTCAGTTTCTCAGTGCCGGGCCATACACTCATAAACATAATGTAAAAATTTCTGCAGACAGGTATAGTGTCCCTACTTGCCTATACCTTAACCGCAATTTTATTACATCATTTCATAACCAGTAAATGCTGATGTTAAAGTATCGATCACTGTCTTCATCCAGGTGTCTTCCTGGATGCAGAGGAAGCAGGAAACCACCGGGAACCATTACACAGCTAACAAATGAACACACATTTAGATGATACAGCAGCGCAAAGACAGCACCTTAACTGTTTACTGGGAGCGTACAGTACATGCACGAGGACCCAGTCTGGATTTGTCGCAGTGAAGCAGCAGGGGTCTACACTACCACTGAGCTGCCATGCCCTCTTATAATTACACCCTATTTCACCTAATTTTATTTCATTTTAAGTTCCTTTTTCTGGTCTTATTTAATCTTTCACACTTTATTCTGCTTATCATCTATCCTGCTTGACCCAGCCGCCCTGCCATTCTTCCCCTCTTAATGGGCTTACCCCTGTGGACACCAGCCAGTCAAGATGCCCATTCAGCTGTCAAACCACTGCCCCCTATTGAGATATGGATAGAGAAGAGCTGGAGCTCTGCATGACCTGTACAAGGACTTTGCTACAGTGGTACAAACTATATGTCTCTATAATTAGGCATTTAACTCTAGGCATACTGCTACTTTGCAAGTCATGCCCTGCACTTTATGAAATCAGTGAAATAAGGTTGCTGAATATGATACAGCAAAGGAGCGTTAAATATTCTGCACTCTCGCTCTAATTTTCCACATAATGGGCATAATATATTGTATTACAGTAGGTATACAACAGATTTGTTTTTGAGAGGAACAGAGATGTCTTATCTGTTTGGATTTTTGGGAAAAAAAATAAAAAATAATATTAGAGACTAACACAGGCACCATAAGCGATCAAAGATAAATGTAACAGTAATGTTTGGAGGCTGACGTTTTCGGTGTTTCAACCCACAGACTTCACTTTGGAGGAGCGCAAAATATATCAGAGCCACAAAGAGGAATGCAACTTCCCTTGGCTGCCCCCATCCTCTCAGTGGGGACACTTGAATTGTTTTGACATCCATCTTTCCCTTCTACCCCTCCAAACCACTGCACAGTCAGAACGCTCTGGCTTCAAACCCCCTTAGATATAATTCCACAACAATTTCCATAAGCGCTGGACGGGGAATAGGCTTTAGAGACATGAAAAACCACTAGTCTCTTTGCTCTTTGCTGCATGTCAGAGGGAAGTGATGTCTTCAAAAGTTTTGGGCTATCTGAAAAAAAGCCTGCAAGATAGCAACACCACAGTACCCGAGTTACAGCACCGGCCTGCAGTACATCCATAGGAAAAGATGTTTTATATTCACACTTGAGAACAGTGACAGAACAGGAATCATGACTTTGAAATGAAGACGAGTTTGTTTTGTTTTCTTAATCCAGAAACAGGAAATATGTTGACAAAGAGTTTTTGATGGTAAAATCAGCATTTTGAATCATTGATGTAGATGACGGGATCGCAATTAGCATAATGTGGTCCAGTTTTGCTGGTGATACGCAGTAAGTGTGCACAGGTTTACATCTACTGTATCAGAAACCCTCCTATCTTTAGACAAAGACAAAAAATCCTGTTGAAATATGACAAGATTTAAAACCTTTTGGATTTTGAGTAATTACTTTGACAAAAAATGACACTAATTTCTCTTCAAAACAAGTCAAAAAGACTAATAACCCACTTGACATCTCTTAGTTACCAATTATGAAAGTCAGACATCAGCCGAGCAGCATTTTAATATATTAGATTTCTTTCTTTTTTTTGCCACAGCTTGCCGTCATCTAGTGCAAACAGTGCATTGTTAAAAATGTTTGTGATAATGTGAAAATGCATCTTGACCCACATCTGATGCATGTGTCGCATATATTTTACATACCCCAGCTGCCACTGACACTGACACACACTGTCACTTCTCTGTCAGTGACCTAAATAATGCTGACAACTGTATCATGGCTCCTACCTTTGCTGTTTCCGTCAGGACCTCTTAGGACCGTGCACTCCTCGATGACTCCGTAGGGTTCGAAGAGGCGGTAAACATCCTCCTCGGTCTGTTGTTTGTTCAGCATCCCGACAAACAACTTCCTGTCTTCTGGAACAAACAAAGAGACAAAAGGTTAAATTTTAACTTTGACTGCAATTATGGAAGTAATTCGAGGAGCTACATGGGTGAAATCTCATCATTGTTAAAGGGATAGTATCATTTTTTTTTAAAGTGGGGTTGTATGATCTACAAATAGCCCCTAAGTACTTTAATTGCAGTAGAAGACTCTCAGCCCATAATAGCCCTGCCCAGAGATTTACAAAGAACCCAAAGAAACGGCCTATTTTCGTGGCCTTAAAGAGGTTTTACCTGAAAAAAACATACACAGTTCCATTGTTCGCTATAATATAATTTTTTCCAGCCCTTCAAAATGCAGGAAAATCACAGTTTTTATTTGGCGCTAACCAACTGCTGATCGGCGGACGCTAACCCTGGGCAGAGGGATACGTGAGTTGGTTAGGTCCAAATAAAAACTGTGTTTTTCCTGCACTTTGAGAGGCTGGAAAAAAATATATTACAACAAACAATGGAACCGTGTACTTTTTTTCAAGTAAAACCTCTTTAAGGCCACGAAAATAGGCCGTTTCTTTGGGTCCATTCACAACAATGTATGTTGTAAATCTCTGGGCAGGGCTATTATGGGCTGGCGGGAGGAGTGCAGAGAGTCTTCTACTGCAATTAAAGTACTTAGGGGCTATTTGTAGATCATACAACCCCACTTTAAAAAAATGATACTATCCCTTTAATAAGATAATAAACTTTATCTATAAAGCACTTTTCATACACAAGTGCTTTACTTTTTTACATGCAACCCCACTCCAACCAGACCCCCCACCCTTGTTGGTGTCATCATCACAGACAGGCGCTGAAGAAGAAGTCTCCACTTCCACAGAAACAAACACAGCGACATGTTCGCAGAGCCTCGGTACAGTCGAGTAACTGTCTGGATTATTTAGCGCTGGTGGAGCTCGAGTCACATTGTATTATCTGTTATCCAAGACTGATCATTTTAATCTCTAGTATAAGTGGGTTTAGTCCCATATGGGCCCATATACTGTAGCTGCTGGGGGTAAGTGAGTGGTCAGGGGCTGGAGGGAAAGAGCAAAAGGAAGACTAATGAAGAGGTTACACACACACACACAGTCAGACAGGGACACACGCACACACACACACACACACACACATACACACACACTCTCTCTCAGGCACAGAGACCCAAGACAATGAGCGAGTCTTTGGTCCTTTAAAAGCACCAGAGGCTCCAGGCAGCTCCAACTTCCTATACACTGCACTGAACTGGCGAGAAAAGCATGCTCTCTCCCTCTCTCTTTTACTCACTGTCTCCCGTGGTCTCTCGCTCTATTCATCTCTCCCGACTCTCTCTTTCCTGCTCCTCTTTTTCTCTCGCTGATTCTACATTTTTCCCCCCTCATTTTTTTTTCTCAACTGCCTCCCTCCCTCCCTTCCTCTCTTTATCTCTCTCTTACTCTACTAATTGCTGCTGATCCAGTGTTTTTTGTGTAGCCAGAGAAATATTTCAGTGTGCTCTGGCGTGGCGAACAATGGCGTGTCTCTCCTGCGAGCAACAAAGGCTGGGAGACATGCCATGAATAACGCTGACTTTTCAATAGATAGCCTGTATGCTATTGAGTCCTGTTAAATGCTGTGGGATCTGATCTTTACCTTGACCTGACACACTGTGTTTACTGATGTACTCTGGCCTTGTATGATTAATGCTACAGTGCAGTGTGTCTCTGCTGGCAGCAGAAGCACTAAAACCTTCCCTTTGTACAGATTGTTTCTCCAACTCTGACCTGCGAAGTCACAGTGGAGCGACTGAGTGAGAGACAGGGTTGGCGGCGGCGGCGGTGGCGGCTTCCGCTTCTGCTGCCAGAAGTCGTGCGGCGGTGTCAGGATAACTTGTGATGACTACCGAGTATGTCGCATTGTTGTAATTTCCTGACCCCTAGACACAAGCCGATACCTACGTTCCTGCAAGCGGGCCGGGCACAGCGGCGAGCATGCATGAACACGGCGCCCAGTTAGGGTTTCAGCACTCAGCACCACCAATGATGCACCTTTAAAATAATCACCCGTGTCAGAGCGTTGTCTAGGGAGGAGCGTCCCTGGTGCTGGCTCCTTATTGCAAGTGGCAGGATCAGAGGCAATGTATCAAAATGGAAGTGATGCAATGTGACATCTGTCAGGGTGGATTGGAGAGCATTTATCTGCAAAAAAAAAAGGAAAGCCCTGAACTGGAAAATGAAAGGCCAAGATGGTCCTTCCTTTTGCTGGAGGGAGAATATAAATTCTGAGGTTGGATGGGGGAGATGAGTCGAGAAGAGGGGGGAGGGGCTGGACTGCACAAATTTCTCAGAATGCCGCCAGACCACGTCTCGCACACACTCTCCCTTCCTGTACACAGCCACACACAGGACCACCCATGCGACCGCACACGTCCTCTGCTCACCCCCTATACTTCTCTGACTCGCCCGCTCAAAGTAGATGATGGGGGCTTGACAAGTTTTGAATTAATGCATGACCTTTATCAATTTCATTTGAGCGGCACTCTGACAATCACAATGCGAGCGGCTCACATGTGGCCTGCTTTAAAATACGACACTGCATCCATCCTTCAGCTGAAAGACTGCAAACTGGCAAGTCACCTCCAGCTGAATGGAATAATATTTATAGGACTCCAAGTATAACAGGATCATTGGCCACTATATATCACATCCCCGCGTGGTGCACAGTGAGCTACACACATGCCTGACACTGGAGTTGTGTTCAAGGCGTGGGCGTTTTTTTATTTATTTTTTTGCATATCTGAAAATCTGAGCACACATGCTGGATTTGACTGAAATGTAAGAAAGATGTGACTTTTTATGGATTTTTTTTTTTTTTTTTACAGCAGTAGCATTTAGTCTGAGTTTTTCATCTGTGGCTGGGAGAGGGAGAGGGAGATGGAGTGCATGTTCTGAGTGTGCTTTGAAAACAAGCTAACCACGCATGAAAACAGATCATCTATGAGATCTGTTCCACAGTCTACAATTCTGCTGTGGCTGCTCTCAACTCAAATGCTACCTTGGGAATTCAGGTCTTGTTCATCGCCAGTAGAAACATTATCTCATTTATCTACAACGCTGCAGCACAGGCAAGTGTGCAAACACACACACGCACACATAGGGTGCTAAACACCTACAGTCGAAATCACATGCACCAACTAGGATACCCTTTCACACCCTGACACGGAGGGTTGGATATGACAGATCCCTCACCTACCACACACAGCATACACACAAACAAGCTCCAACTATCTCGTATCTATAGTGTATTGACTTTTTCTTTGGGGCAGCTATTCTTTAGATTAATGTTGTCTAACTTGTGTTGCTCAGACTACGGAACAAAAAGCTGTGGAGACTCACAGACGCCTGCATGATGTATTGTTACTATCTCCCATCCACTGCTATACAAGCATCTCACCACCTCAGCCGTCACTCTTTTATCAGATTAACGTTATACTAATGGCTTAACTGCTGCAGGTTTTCTACTGTAGCCACTGCTAACTGCTACTGCTGGTGGCCGTGGAGGCAACACGCCATCAATAATCCTGCCTCTTCTGTTTGTTATCCTGCTGCAAAGCAAAGCTTAGTATACGGCGCGTGATATTCGTCAAAACCGAGGGAAAACAAAGGAGCATTTGTTGCATCTCGGCGGGGTTCCCTAACCAACCTACATTTTTTACACACATTCTGAAATCCGGATATTTATCTTGACGCGTCTTTACTGGAGTTCTGGCCTCTTTGATCTGAGGATGGCAGTCTGAGATATAGTCTCTGCAGAAACCTAGGCTCCTCAATGCTCAGATGGATTCTGCCTTTGCAATAGTTCAAGGGCACTCATCCTCAATCTGTAATTCTGCCCCGTCCATGCCGTACAGAACATGCTGCATAAAATCTGTGTCCAGTGACATATTCCATATGTATGGAAACTGACCCCCCACTACCCTCGCTCACTGGGAGAAAAGATCTCCATACTCTGCAGAGCACCACAGCTGTCTGTAGTCTTCATGTGTATGTATGCACAGGTAAAACAGCGGTGCCTTGTCTCCATTTAAAGGGATAATTATAACATTTTTGTAATTATTCCATAATCACAATGAATATCTTTCTCATAATACAACCCTGAAACATTCTGTGATGCAACGTCCATGTCTCTTTTGCAGCTTTCAAGAGCGGCTGAATCATCTTTCCGTTACAGCCTCTCTACCTGTGGTAAATGGTATAGATGAATACAAAATCAGACAAGAAATTATGGGCTGTTTTTTTTTTTTTTTTGCACTTAGATCACAGCAAGAGCCGAGCCAACATTAATACCATCCCGAATTAGAGCGGCTCTCTGCTTCTGCATTTACACTGAAATGTCATCACCTAAACATTTCAGTGGTGTAATAACCACCGGCAAGTTAACTGTGATAACTGTGCAGCCTGCTGGCATTAAGATACATTTACAGCTCACCCTGGTAGAGTACTGTATCCAACTTTATTGTGACACACCACTGCTGTCCTGAAATTCACCCCCATCATGTTTAATTTACTCAGCGTTATTAAACAGATGCTTGTTTGGAATAAATGCATTGGAAATTAAACTTCAGAATAATGAAATGGCAGTGTGCTGCCTGGTTATACATACTGAAGATTACTGCGTCCATTTGGACCCTTTCAAATCAATATAAGCTTTTCAGTATGAGCGCATTGGCCTTGTGTGAAGTCTTTGAGTCACTGCGCACAAGCAAATTAAATCAGTAATATTTCATATCTCCGATCTTCATGCTGTAGTCTGACTATTACAGCACACGCACGGCTGACAGCGCCATCATAATTCTTTACTTATGCACATGCTCCAGATCTCTACATAGCACTCTCTTTTGTTACATAATGTTTAATTCCACTACAAGTTTGAAGGATCTCCTGTCCATAGACACACTGCAGCACAGTCCAGTGTACTAGAGACTTATTACTGCATGTTCCATGATAGCGCTGCAGACTGCTGAGGATTTTGACAGTGAAATGAGACTTGCTGAATAGCAATGGGGCAGAGTAGGAGTTTTGAAGCAACAAGAGAACAAGTAAGAGAAAGAGGAGAGAGAGAGCCAAGGGAAGCAGAGACGTAGAAGGAGAGAGTGAATATGTTGGAGAGTGAGAATGATGTGCCCATACTGTAAGTTACTGTGCATACAGTCCTGCAGCTCTTGATAAGCCAGGATGGATGAAAGAGGTGCACCACAGGAGTTGGTAAATCATTGTCAGGGGCTGTGGTGGTGTTGGTGGTGGGTGGGAAGGAGGAAGGGAGGAGAGAATGGAGGTGAAGGTTAGAAGAGAAGCATACCAACTGCCTTAGGTGCTCTCTGGTTTTTCAAATGTTCCTTCCCTGTCTCTTTCTCAGTCGTTGCAACAGCACGGGAGCGGAGATGGAGGGAGCAAGAGAGATATTGTGACAGAGGGCGAGAGAGTGCTATAGAGAAAAAGCACTTGTCACAAGGATGGGGGAGGTTGCTATGACAACTACTTATACAGCAGGCTGTCAGTCATGTTTCATTGGAGTTTGGAGAGGAGGAGAGGAATGAAGGGAGGAGAGGAGTTAGGGAAGGAGGGGTTGGAAAAGGGTCATTTCTCCATCTGTCTGCTGAGCCGGAGTGCAAATTTGACTGTCAGGCTTGGAGATAAGGACAAATTATGAACAATATTAGCTGGCCGATAAAAGGGAACAATAATGAATGGATAAATATATTAAAACCAAATGAGATAGCATCCAGGCAGAAACAGGGGCCCTGAGAAGCCATCCAGGTTTTCTCATTTGGAGGGTAAGATAAGAGCCGGAGAGAGGCTGTGAGGAGGGGAAGGATCCACCATATTAGAGCTATAGCTGCTGTAGCGTACTTCCTTGTCAAAAGAAGGAAAGAAAGAATCAAAATCACTTTGTAGCCGGAGTACCATACGTTGTGGCTTTCTCTCCCTCCCTTCACAAGCCTATTATACTTCTCCAATGAGCAGGATGCCACACAATAACAGTGTCAGCATGTGTTCAAGCATAAAAAACACAGACAAAATGGAATGAAATTAATTAACCCTAAGAGATCACAGTGCTTAGCCAGTGGAATTTAATCCAATTTATTACATATAGGGATCTAACTAGGGTTGTGTTTGCATTAATGAGATTATGTGCATAGAGGGGTGCATGCGTGCGTGCGAGCGTGCGCATGTACGGCACACGGGAGCGCACATGAAGTAGCCTACACCCTGTTGTGTATAGATGGGCTAAGGTCACCGTTCCCACCCTGCGTACAGTAAGGGATTAGCGGTGGGAGTGGCGGAGACCGACGAAGGAGGGAGTTGAGCTGAGGTTTGGCACAGCCTCCGGGTGAGAATAGCCTGCCAAATTAACTCCTGAATAATGAGCCTTTCATGTGCTTGCGTTATCACCAGCGAGAGGACGGCCACGTATTTTGTCATAACGCTGGAGCCACTTCAGACAGAACCCAGTTAGTAGGTTCCACCGGCACACCTTCATCTGAGGAAGAAATGTGGGTTGATAGAATAGTTTGTTTACCAATTTCTAAAGTAAATGAGGACTCCTGTGTGTGTGTGCGTGTGCATCTGCAGCTGTCTTTTGAAGTTTGCATGCTAACCCACAGAGTTGACAGCACAAATTGTAAGGCCTACCATGCAACCGGCCCTAATGAGGTAGCTTATTAGCGCTGTTTCCCTCACAACTTCGGAGCTGTTGCTTGGAAACAGCACTGCAAAGAAAAACAATGCTGTAGTTCTCGCTGAAAAGCCCATCACACCCACTTATGCAAACACCAAAGTGAAGCATTATGGACTTCTATTGAAGCATATATAGGACAAAATAAAGAATGATTGTTAAACATACAATATCCCATTATGATTCTTGCCAGGTTGCTTGTTCTACATCTCAGGTGCATATTCGCTCCATAATTCGATTCCCGTTCCCGTTAGCTACTGTATGCAGCCACCTGTTCTGTGGCTCTAGCAGCGACACCGGTGTGATTTCATGTCATAGTTTCATCATTTTGGTGTCAAGGCCGCTCATTGGCAGCTCGGCCCGCAACCCATAAAAGCCATCAGTAAAAATGCCATTGAAGCAGTTGCGTGGAGGGCCTTGATAGCCGTGCTGCAGAAACAGCGCATCCCTCACTAAGCGCTCCTCTGGGATGGATTAGGCCTCGCTGCTTTCACACACATGTAAAGATGCGTAAACACAACTCTCACAAGGCTGCTCATGTATGCACACACGCTGCAAGTGCACGCAAAGAAGCAACCATAAAATTGTATAAACACGCACGCATGCAGTCTGTCATTGGGAAATAAAGCAGCTTGAAAGTACACACAACTAAATGAACAGGAGCGTGCAGGCCCATATACAAACATACAATATCGAGAGGCATCTGAAACACTTTCTGCAAACAAAATATCTCCAGAGCGAGTGGGAGGTTGTGGTTGGTTAACTGTTGCATCACACGCCCTATAGCGTGTTAGCAAGGCCAAAGAACTTAAGATCAAACTATAATATGATGCCTCACAGCAGCCTCGCAGGAGAAGAGCTTCCGCATTCTTACAGTACACATTTCCTCCTCGCACACCGATCTCAGAGGGATAAATACTTTCTGGGCTGCTGGAAGAGAGAGGGTGATGGATATTATGCACGACACCTGGAAAAACTCACCCACACGTCGGTTAAGTGCACATATGTGTTCCAATGCATGAACATGTAAAAATGTTCATACAACACACAGGACCTCCCTGTCTGTCACTCAATATTCTCCAAAGATCTCCGCAGATTTTATGCACCAGTGCAATCTAATGGCTGCTCTGTTATGTGCTGCTGGCTGGGGGGGGGACTTGGGCTGCATCTTGGCTCTGCTGGAAGCCTTGAAAATACAATTACAGGCTTCTGACTTGGTTCTCCCCTCCTTAAATGCTCCACGTAAAAACCTCTGAGGTGTGTAACTGCTGGCACGCATGTGTGTTCCGTGTGTTCCTTTCACCTCGCTTTCTGTACCGCTACAGCCGACTCACAGCCCCCCGGCCCAGACGGAGAGCAGCTGAAAGGAGGGAGGGGGAAACATAAGGAGAAATTGCTTAAAATATTTTATCTCCACCATATACGTCTCAGCAAATTTACACTCAATATGATAACAAATGTGAAATATTACTCACAGCCTTGTGTCGACTTCAGTGTATTACGGCTACAGTCATAAATCCTGAAACTGCTGTGCAACATGTATATGTAGCTACTGTATATAAACATTTACAATATGGCAGCGCTATTTATATTGTCTCCCTTCATAATGCCAACTGAAGGGCATTTTGGCATCCGTTATGATATGGATTTTCTCCCCCCCCCACCACCTCTCCCCCCCTTCCTCATTTTCCTCTATCCCATTTATTGCCATTCTTTTTCTTCCGTCCAGATTGTGTTTCTATACAGTAGAATAGGCCTTTTACCTTTGGCAGTATTTAACACAGCGCTAGCCTGTTTCTTAATTATTTTCTCATCGCTCCACTGACACTGATTCATGAGGGTAATGTTGGACACACCCCCTCGGCCAGCCCCCTTAACCAACCCCCACCTGCCTTCCTCTCCATGCAGTTTCTCTCTCTTCCCTTCCTCTTCCTTACAGCGGAGTTGCTCATAGCTGCAGCTCCTCCTATCATCGCTCTGACATATTTTTCTTTCTTTGTCTGTTCGCCCTTTTTTTTATTGTGCCATCTCCCTCTGCCGTACGTCCTATCTCCATCTCTCTTCGTTCTCTCATATTACCTTGTGATTATCTTGGATGGTTAATGAGTTACCTTCATGGTAACTCATTAGCCTTCATGGCTGCTCTCAAGTAATTACCTTTTTTCCTCATACAGAAGGACAAAATTGACTACAGCAAGAGACAACAAACTTCATTATACAGTGAGGCAAACCAAGCCCTATGTGATATCCTCACCCCTCCATGATCATATTGTATTAAATATAGAGTACAATACCAATATCCTTTCACCTCCTCACCTCTGGACAACTGCAATATTATGAAATATAAACTCATGCTAGAACAAAAGCCCTTATCTGAGAAAAGACAATAGAAAGGTTGACAGTCAGGCAAAGCTGCGAAATGGAAGAAAACTATAAGATAATACTTAAAGGTTATGGTATTACTGCTCAATTACTGCAGACAGCAAAACAGAAATATCAAGGTGTAGATATGACAAAAGTGAGGAGGAAGAGAAAATGTGAAAAGGGTGCATGAGAGAGAGAAAGAGAGAGAGAGAGGCTTAGGAGACAGAGAGCAAGGGGCCATGCCCAACTCCAGCTCAAGAGAGAGTGAGGATGTACCAGAATATGGGCTATCTCTCTGAAGCTTTGTCTGCAAGAGCAACTGAGCTGGCAGATGACTTTGCTGCACATGGACAAAAGAGGCTTACAGACCACCCTGCATGTCAGCTCTCTCCTGGCCCAAAGTGTGAGAGCTGTAGGGGAATATAAGGTCTAGGCAGGCCTCACCTGCCGAGACCTACACAGACCTTGGTGAAAAGTGGATTCAGATTTGCTGTATATGTGTGGCATCAGCCAGCAGCTTCATTTTTCAGACACTCCACTTTAGCACAGAGCATCTCTTGACTGTGGAAAAAAAAAAACTGCAGTGTTAACAGTTATAAGATGGAGGGAAATGCTGCATGAGGTAAAGTTGCAAATACATAAATAAATACATAAGCCCTAAAGCGTGTCACTGGTGTACTTTTATACTTTACCATTTCCATATTATTAGTTGGAACTGATTCTTGATGGGAGGCACGGTGCTAAACTTGGAGCTTTTCCACTCTCTGTGCTGTCGTGTGCTTTTTGTATGCATGGCCTCTGTAGTGCTGATGTGACTGCAGGGGGAGAGCCTAACCCTGTCAGTCACACTGACAGCCAGGCTGTCTTATCTGCTGTCTGTTGGCGATGGTGCACTTTAATTAGGCTAGAAGGTCAATCAGCACTTTTTTAGAAGATGGGATTCTACTGAAAGCTTTTCATATGTGGGACAGCCATAGTGTTTTGCTATAGCCTCAGGCAAGTGCGCATACGAGGCTCCCTTACTCTCTATTCTAACTTCTTTTTTTTTTTGTTCCTACTTGTCTGAATAATCACATTTACTTGTATCACATATTTCCACAGAGCCGTGCACTGCTAGACTAATGAAGTGCTGCCAAGATTTCCACAACATCTTGTATATTACATCTGAGAGGAAGGAAATGTGAATGATATACTGTAGGTATCCTTCACTGTCAAAGACTAGCATAGCTATAACTACAAAATATCATCTTTCCTGACACATACACTTCACTTGACCTGCTTGTTGCTGGTGGTAAAGTGTAGTGTTTTTCAGGGCTTTAATTATCAGTGTGAGAAGAGAAAGATGACTTGTCATAATCATTAACGCTTATGAGCGGACTAACAAGGCAGAGTCAACAATAATCCTGTATTAAGAGTTCTGCTGGGAGATATGGTAAAAATATCATATCATGATTTTTTTTTTTACAGTAAAATCAAGATCACAATTTTACCAGGATTTTTTACATTGATGTCTAGCTATTGGTTTTAGATCATTTTGCAAGTCACTTAACAGTGCAACCCAACAATTAACCCTAAATAAAATGTAGCCCTTAAGGAAAATAAAACTATAAAGCCGTTTTCCCACTGAAATTAGCGGGTCGACCTTTTTTAAACCGGTGAAAGTCACTATTTGGCCCCTTTCCCATTGACCAAAATAAGCCGAGTCTGACCCCTCGGGGGGATCAGGCAGAGCAGCCATGTTTTTGCCCCGCTCTCATCTGCGGTGCTGTCATCCCACATACGGAGCTTGCAGGCCGGGCAGACACCATCAGCCAGGCCTGCAGAGCACCTGGACCGCGGAGGCCACATTCCAAATGGCGTTCGTTGGCTGCACAACACGTCAGTTAAACACACTGTAGTTTATTTTCTTTTGTTTCAAAAAGTGTTGTTTGATCTTTTGATCCCAGTCTCGGATGTTGTTTCTCTCATCCGGCTCAGAGCAGAGCAGTCATGCCCCTGGCTCATGCCACAGACCCAGTGTTTTGTCGGCCAAAGACTCTATGTCAGTGATTGCGGGTCGGAAGATATAACTATTTAAGACTTACGTCAGTTAAACACACTGTTGTTTCATTTCTTTTGTTTCAATTGTTTTCTGTCAGTGTTGTTATCATTTAATCCCAGTCTCGGATAAAAATATCATGTATCAGCAGAGCTTTGTTTTTACGTGCTATGAGACGTGACCAGCGCGATGACGTGGCGTCATGTAAATCAAGATCACAATTTTTTACATTGATTTCTAACTATTGTTTTTAGATCATTTTGCAAGTCACTTAACAGTGCAACCCAACAATTAACCCTAAATAAAATATAGCCCTTAAGGAAAATAAAACTATAACAGAGCATTTAGGCCAAAGAACCTTTCTGAACAGATTTCCATTCGTTTCTGCAATTTTGCTTTGCCCTGTACTTGTGCCAAGTATAATGGACATTTAACAAGCACGCTGACGAGACGCTCAGTATCAGACTGTTACTCAAAAGTTTCCATTGGATTTAAAAGGCTACGAGAACAAAATGACACGAAAATGAACTCCAATACACAAGCAACTCAAGTAAAAATGCATCTGCAAAAAATAATGTAATAGTACAAAATAATATTGTTTATGTTACCCATAGAAAACACTGTGCTACCTTTGAGATTGAATCATTGAGAAATCAGCTGCACATGTTTCCAGCAACAGCAGGTCAGATGAACTAACTAACGAACCAGCTAACAGTGAGTCATTACGATTGCTGTTGTGTATTTGTGAATTAATTTACACGTCTGTAGAGCAAAAGACAAAAGCTCCTCTGGCTCTTCAGACAATATGATCAGTTGACCACTGTGTTTGCTTTGCATTGCATCAGCAATGGGAAGCTATCCGATACTACAATCTGTCTCATCAACAGGTTCTCATCCTTCACAATCTAACCCCCCCTCCACACATACACACACACAATGAAGAGAGGGGTCCTTTCATCCTTCTGTTTGATTTTTTTATGCCCTTCCTGGATAAATACATTTCAATTTTCTTGCAAGTAAAGTTTTATGAGAAGCTGAAGCATCAATGATCAAACTGGCAGGTGAAAGAATCACAAAGAATCTCACAGGAAGCAAACAAAATGAATCATTATCCGTCTGCGGTGCTGTAGTGACAGAAATATCAGAGCTCAAATTTCCAAGCCCACTATGTGCCACCTGTTGGCAAGAAAAGCACCTGCAGCAGCAGTTTAGACCTGCATTTGTAGAGATGCAGCAGCCAGAGGCGAGCAAAGTAATACCTTCTACAGCAGAGAGTGTCACGACTGTGGCACACACGTCTGTCCACACCTGGTGATCCAAAGACCGGCACATTAAGGGAAGGAGGATAGAGACATAAAATGTCTGGTTGCCCATCCTGTGACACAACTCTGCTGTTAGTGCAGCATCTCACTTCATGTTAAATGTAGAATATAATAAAACAGGACAAAATGAATAGAGAATGGATAAAGATGAAAAACCCAGCATGCATTTGTTGCAGGAATGAACCACAAAATCTACTCACACAGCCACTCTCTTTGTCTCTCTCCTTGTCAGCCCATTTGTTTTCATTTCCAGAATATCTTTTAGCTTGATATCTAATGAAACAAATATCTATATATTGAACACATCATCAAGAGTGTTGGCTCCTCTTCTCCTCATCGGATGTCAGTCATTTTCACGTTGCTGTTTTACCTCATGCATCAGATTTATCGGTTTTGTTTATTGTCACAGCAAATCATCCAGTGGCCTGGCAAGCAAAGACGCATATTACAAGGCATCCGTTTCTCTGTTGATGAATCCATTGAGCTGTAAAGCTTCTTTTAGGTTTTGATTTCCCATGCTTAATACAATCTGTGCCCTGGAATATGATAGGTATGTGAGAGAGCAGAAATTCAGACCTGTCAGACCAACACCTAATAGAATTGTACTGCAAAAGACAGACTTAATTCTCTCATCAACTTAGACTAAACTATCAGGCAGATGGCCTTTTCCTCTGGCACTCTATCTCCTCCTAGTTCTCGCTCTCTCTCTCTGGCAAACCTTACAGTAGGCATTTTAATTCCCCCTGTCCTTTACCTTTACCCGTCACCCCGGCAGTTTGGCCTGTTGCTTGGAGCCAAAACAAAATGAAATTTAAATTTCAGCTCAGAATAATTTAAGATGATCTTTCTATGCAGGGAGTCTCAACGATTTTGTAGCTTGGGTGCTGCCAATTGGACTTTCCATAAGCTCTTGCCTGTGGTGCTCGGGGATCACATTCAGTGTGATGTGAGTGTACGAGAAGGGGAAAGACGGGAGAGCGAGGGAGCATAGCATAGCCAATATCCACATGTATGCACACATGAGCGCAGACACACAAACATAAACACAGTGGCACACCAACAAGGCCATGCTCCAACTCTTGTACACTGAGCACCAGAGGGCTTTGTGTGCTGAGAAATGCCATGTCAGCACGCACCACATGGAAGTTCAGAGAGGAGGGAGAAGCTAAATAGTATAAAAAAAGGGAGAGTGTGATGAAAAATGCATGGAGGGGAGAAGGGGACAGTGGCTCCCTTTACACAGTTGTTGGCCAAGAAGCTCCTGCAGATGTGCTTCTCCTTTTTATCCAGTTGCCTCTACTGTCACTGTAATGCTGTACTGACCACACGCCTCCAAATAGATGACAGACTCACAAAGTCAGGTGCACAAACCCTACAATGACTATATGGGCTGCCACCTTAGATGTAAAGATTCATTAGAAAGAAAAGACAGCTGAGTTAGTTTCCAAATTTCTTTCTAACACATCACACGTGTGTATAATGATGCATGCAATATGCCCGAACAATAGAAGCCGGAAGCTGAGTTGAAGGCTGTTTGACAAGCACACTTAAGTTACAGCTCGTCACCCGTCAAAGATCCCATGAGGTTATCCACGATACACATATCTGAAGATGTTGCTCCCCGCTCCACTTGACAAGACTTCCAGACTTTGTCGACGGGGCACAGGCTTTCCCACAAAAGAGACATGAATGCAACGGCCGGAAGTGAAGCTAGCATCTAGAAATAATCGCTTGCTGTGGCCACAAGAGGGCAGTACATTACGAGATAGATGCAAACAGGCAACATAACATCCAAAGCTTAAAGCATAATTCAGCGGAATGTTTTTGTTAATATAAGTCCTAAATAGTCCTATTTTCCGTCGTCAGCAATCACTTACTTAAAGGTTTGGGCCGAAACACGGGTCTCTCAGTCACTCTGCTCTGCTGTAACCCGAGGAGAAAACTTTCCTCGTGGGATACAAGCGTTATCCAATGAAGAGAGAGAACGGCATGAAGGGCTGTGTGTGCAGCCAAGGGATGCGCGTGATTGTGGTGACGTAGGGACGAGGACCAATAGATGCATGACAAAGGCAAAGGCTGCTAACTCATGGTGCGTTCAAGGCAACCCGTAACTCGTGTTTTTCCGACCTGTGAAGTCGTACCAGTTCAATCTGGTACAAGAGGCCGTTATAGTGAACTTTCACAGGCAACAGGACGGTAAAAACACGAGTTACGGGTTCCCTGGAACGCTACAAAGTCATAAGTTGTGACTTGAAGCCGTAATTTACGGTTTCAAAAGCCTGCCTTGAACGCAGCATTAGCCAAAAGGACCGGATCGCTGACTTCTGCTTTAATGGGACGAGAGACATAATTCTGAGATATAATATAAGGTTCGCTGAAAGTAGAATAATGAGATGAATCTCCAGTGCACTTATGAAGTGCCTTGTATTTCGTCAAAGTGGACAGTGTTCGTTAACTCGCGAACAGTTCCCTCAGAGCTAGATAGATTAGGGAAATACACTGATAAAAATAACATTTAAAAAAGCAAATTATATACAAATGATAATTCTGAATGAACCAAGATCCTTCCCTCTAAAATATACACCAAACTTACGCACAAGGGAAAAAAAATCATTAATAGGCCTACATTATTTCAAAGCAAAGCAACCGAAGCAGCCAAAGCTCAAAAAGGCTCCTGAAAACATATTTTTAGTTTGTGGATTGAAAAACCTGTAGACTATCAATTCTCAGTTTGGTGCGAGCTGTAATCAAAGAGGCCGTATTCTGCTCCATTCTCCCCAACAACCTCCACAAGACTCCGTAATCACTCAGCAGAGGTGATGTAACGATAGAGAAACACTGGTAATTAGACACCTGCAGAACAACTCAATTAATTTCAACAACCTGAATCTTCCTGTCCGACTGTCATTTAACATATTTCAATCACTCCGAGACGTCCGCAGGTACACGCGATCGACAGTCATACAGCTGGTTTTTTGTACAGCCAGATACTTTGAGTTCATTTCTTCTTTTCAGAAAACACTCTGATGGCTGGTGTCAGGTCAAGCTGTCAAAGAGTTTCTCCCATTGCTATGAAAACAGCATGTTGTCCTTTTCACTCCACAGCTGTCTGACAATGTTAATCTGCAGGAGAGGACCATGTTGACAGAACACATTATGTAGCTTTAGGGGGGAAAGGTTAGGCATCAACACAGAAACAGAATTTAAATCGGTAAACCTCTTATAAGGCATGAACCTTTATGAGCAAATGCCCACCAGACATCATCACCCTGTCCTTTTAAATCAAAGCATTACGCCTTATACTGTACACCGGCGACTTACTGCAGTTAATGCTTTAAGTAATGTCGCTATGTGTGTGCGTTATGTGTATATAATTGAATGTAGGTACGAAGCGTTGTGTTTGCACATAGTCACGTCGAGCTAGAAAATTGTTTTTAATCTTCTCGCAGCTCCATCAGCACTTTATCAGGCACGCCACCTTTACCTCGGGGAGGTTTGAGTGTGTCGCTGAAATGACTGGCAGAAATCAGCGACAAGGGGTGTCTGCATTTCAAATATCAATTGCTGCTGTCAGCGTGGTCTGGTATGGTGAGGGATTATCTGAAATTAGTTTAGTTAATTCACCATTTTAAAGGGCAGTTGCTTTGCCGCTGATTAGTTATTGTACACACTTGTCAATTAAGGGTCCCTGGAGAGTTTCCCCCACGAGGATTGAAGCCAGCATCAAATGCACACACACAGGGAGAGGAGACAGACAAATACCAACACAGCACAGGGTCTGCAGCACAAAAGAGATAGAGGAAAATAAAATAATAATAATAATACAAAAAAAAAAAAAGGAAACGAGGCGCAGGATAGATTCTAGCACAGCCTGATGTGTTTCATATTGAAATTTGTGTTGTGCAATGTGAAATAAATGATTTTGTCTTGCTACAATTAGTTAGACACGGCCGCAGATTAAATTAAAGGGAAGGCATTAAATATTTTTCTGTGTCTGTGCAGAGGTGGGTGTTGTGAGGCGGAGGTGGTTATAGATGTTGTGAATTAGAAAAATCGATGTGCGAGCCTTTGTACAAAGAGGCCAAGTGGAGGCCATCACATTGACCTCTCCACAGGTTTCTATTCCCATAGTTACTGTTGCTACGATACAGGGTTCAGCTCACCATGCTATAAATGGCCAGATAGAGAAACTCTGGTCAAAAAACTTGCACACTGTGTTCTTAGACGGACGGGTAGATTCACAGCTGAAGCTCATCGTTTTAATCCAACATATAAAGAAGAATGTATTTCCAATATTAACAAGAGAATATAATTTCCCCTTAGAAGTTTTTTTTTTTAATTGACTATGAGGTAAATATCTCAGCCCAAACACTACAAAAAAAACTTAACTTTTAGTTTATTCAGCACTGAACAAGCATTTCTCTGTTCCACATAATTAATTCATAAAGTGCGTTTCTGGTTAATCCAGTAACCCATGGGGAAGAGTGAGAGACAATGTGCCAATTTTATTCAAGGATATGTAGTAAACACAGTCTTACTGGACAAAAAATAGGCCTTTTTGAACCTGCGTGTTTCAACAGACACATTTTTGGAAAAACAAACATCATGATATATATAAGTTCAAAGTGTTCGGAAGGAATAAAGGACTCTGGTTTTGAGCAAGAATATTATAAAATAACACAACAATTTTGTTAGTGTGTGTGCCACATTGTACCAGATCCAGTAACACTTCTTCAGTAGGACTGCAACAAGCTTTGAGCCACGTGCTTTTGAAACTCATGCTTTACAATATACTACCATGACAATGTTCTGTATGTTTTGTCAGCACAGATATTGCATTCAACAGTCGTTAGTGTTGTTCTTGTTCTGCACTGCTCTTGTGTCTTAATCCCACCAGCTTGTTGAATAAAGTTAATTACGTTCACCTTTCATCGCAGGTGGGAACCAGTCCCTGATTAGGTGTTTAAAATGAAAAAGCTACCTATTTAATCCTATTGGGGCCGTGGAGTTGCCACCTCTCATTCAGTAATGCTCTGTCTCTCTTCTTTCTGTTAAAGATCCCCCTGCAGTGAAAAACACTGTTTCCAAAGTTGAATGTGATTTTTGCAGCACTGCAACCTGACAAGTAAAGGGGTGATACCACATTTGATAGAGAAGCAGTTCTGTTTGCAGAAACACTGAGAATCATTAGATATCAACAGCGCAGGCTTCAGGTATGTAGCAATCAATGACAGACTTTCACATCCACTGAAGGTTTTTACCTTTATATTTCACTTCAAGAGAGTGAAATTGTAGTGAGTGAGTTTTCCAAGTCACTTCAATGCAGACACTTTGCTCAAAGCCATTATGGGGAAATGAATATTAGAGTGAGCTACGTACACCGGGTTGCTTTTATGGATGAGAATCGGAGATGAGGGCCGGCGCTCAACTGGAACTGGTCCTTGTCCTTGCAAAACAATGACGTCAAACTTGTGCGTCAACACTGCTGCTAAATAGTCATGTCGGAGAGGAAGAAGCAGTCCAAAATGTGACTTCATTTCACAACAGCCAGAGATCTAATGTCTGCAAAATGTTAATTTCATGTGAAGATGGCAAGGCCAGCAATATGCTGAAATATCTCTGCAGCCTGCAAAGGTAGATAAAATCACTCAGCTTCAACTTCAACTTTAAATCTTACATAAGAAGTTTTTTTTCTCTCTTCTTTTTGCTCTTTTCAAACTAATTCTTGGCCACACACCTGCCTGTGTTGCATGAGCCACAGGATGGTGAGTGGGAACTAGAAGCTTCCCCCTGTGTGCAGTCGTCTGGCTATCATCTGCATGTGAGGTGCTAAAGGGACATCTGTAAATTGTAGCCACTGAAATAACACTCACTGGATAAGTCTCTGCATGCACATTGCTGACACGCTGTGCCGCCCACCACAACAAGTAACTTCTCAACCTGTGGGAAACACCGTGATTAAACAGTGCAGCTTTTACAAGCCTGAGTCATGTGCATGCCTTTTCCTACTCTGATTTGAATCGGACCAATAAGTAGAATCGATAACAGCACTTGCATCAATAAAATCCCACCAACTCACATCCCTGGGGGCTTTTACTGCCACTAACATCCACATTTTCAGCACACAGACGGGGAATGCTTATATCAGACTAACAGTGCATTGAATATTAGTGTGTCATGCAAAACTACCTTCACTAACTTTGCTGTTCCTCTAATATCTCACCCCCTTGGCCAAATGTAAAATATCCCAGCAAGCAATCCAACAAAATTTGACCCAATGTTCTCCTTGTAAAAGCGGAGCTGGCCCCATGTGCACAGAGGGAGGGCAAACAGCAAAGTACAATGCAAATCAATGTGGTCTAAAATCACAGGGGTGAACGCAACCTTTGGCACCGGAGGACGGTATTATTAGAGAGGCCAAAGTCAGAGCAGTCATTTAACTGTCCTGACAGTAACTGCTCTTCCTATTAGTTTCAGCGTGGACTCATGAAAATACAGAAGGAGAGGAGGGGCAAAAGCAGAAAAATGAAATAATAGAGTTTCTACAATTTCCAATTCATTTTTCTCTCACTGACCTGCAGTAACAAGAGAAATCAATGCAGCAGGGAGTAAAACATTTTGAATTGAGAAAAAAACCATAAGATTGTCTTTGTTTTGGAAGATCACTCAGCGAAAAATAAATCACTCAGGAGGAAAATACCCGCACTTTTGCTGTCTGCAGAAGTAGGCATTAACCCAGACATGTTACGCGCTGTTCTCCAAGTGTGTATGGCTATGTTCACACTAGAAGCCTTAATGCTCTATTCAGATTTTTTCTCAGATCTTTTTTTTTTTTGTTTGGCTGTTCACATCTATCATCTAAAATGTGGCCTATATCAGATTCAAGTGTGAACGGTTTGAGGTACCGAACTCCTGTATGTGCAAAAGAACAACAATGACACCAGGCACAACACGCTGTTGAGTATTTTTAAATTTATTTCAAAATGTCAGTGAGATGGAAGCTGGAAAATGTCTGAGCAGAGCAGAAAAAGAATGAAGAAAAAGAGCCAAACTCTGTATTTTACTTCCAGTTAGGCTATCATCAGTTTGTACCCAAACCTCTCAACCTGCTGGGCAGCGTTCGGTTTATTAAGAAACAACGTCAACAAGGTTATAATAACCCAAAGTTTAACACCACGTGTCCTTATAATCTCCTCTCCTTATAGCGCTCACGTTCTCACTACAGCTGTTCTGTTGTCGGTAAACATACGCGGCTGCAAGTCAAATTATCCAACGTTTTATTGAGCCATTATTTTATTGCCCCATGTGTGTGTGTGTGTGTGTGTGTGTGTGTGTGAATGTGGTCCTGCTGCCGCTTTCAAACAAAACCCAGAGTAAACATTGTAAAGTGACGTAAAAGCTGCATCAAATCGGTAAAAAATCTGACAAAATCGGATTCAGGACCAAATATGGAGGAGGTCTAAATCTGATTTTTTAAAAATCTGATTTGGGCCACTTTTGCCTGCAGTCTGAACGTAGCCGACTTCCACTCACACATGCATACAAACAAGCAAATAGAAGCAAATTGACCTCAAGTGTTTCAGAAGAAGCTGCTGCAACAGAGAACATTTAAGCCAATGTCATTAAAGAGAACCAACAGCTATTTCCCTCCATTTCCTGCCACACCTTGTGTTTATAGTCCCTGCAAAAGGAAGCAAACTGAGAGATCTCTGCCTTTCTCTTTCACCTAAGGCAAAATCCATCCATCACCGGTGTTGTCAACACAACAATCTGGCCTGTAGGATCGTGCTGTGTACACCCTTTCCAGGTTTAAATTAAACCCTTGATCAGAGGTGTTACCTGGGATTAATGCAGGTGCCTCCATTGAACACGGGAGGCTTAGACAAGGAATCCAGCTCAGAATTATAGCCACAACTTCTCTCTATAGACATCAAAGACGAAGAGGTAATAGGGAAAAGAAAGGGAGAGAATAAGTACTGTCTCCATGGCAGCCGGTGTTGGACACATTGCTCCCTGAGACTGTTAGAGCATCACATCTGGCCTCTTCAATGAGCGAGTAGGGCTTAGAGCTGCGCCGTGTCCCAAATTTAGAGAAACAATAGAGTAAAATGACAGACGACAAACACAAATGACGAACATGGCATGGATTTATCCAGCACTTCTTTGCACAAATTAACGTGACAGATTTAATAATCTGTAATCACTGAGTCTAATCTATCAATCTTAAGGGATGTTTAACATGAGATGCCGTTTTAGACACAAGATGAAACATTATTCCAACCAAACAACAAACAATCATGTTGCTTACAATTGTACTACTTCACTATGAAATGTGAAACGTTTGTATGAAAAGTGCTGCAAAATCCGGTCGATTGTGACCGATTCAAAACAAGGTAATATTAGTCCAAGGTTGGCATGTGTCACACTTACTCATACACGGTGAAACAAGTGTGAAAACATTCGTGCTGCAATCACACTCTGCAGAGTAACTGTTTGCCTGAGAGTGAGTGAGCTGTTATGTCAAGAGAAGTGCACACAACCACTTACAGTTAGAGAGGTGATTGGCCTGTTTTCTTTAACGCAGCAACTTTAAAGTAGATGCAAGTGCACAATCCTTACATGAAGTGGTCAAACATGAAGGTAACACACACCAGAGGTGAAACAATTAGTCAGTGGATGGTCGATTAACAGAAAATCAGTGAGCGCCACGCATTTTACTGGCTGACTTTGTTGCAACAAGCAGAAGTAGTGCAATTGGACACATTTTGGCATAAATATCAGGATGTGAGTGATGTGAGAGGTTACCATGATTTATATTCCATGTGAGATGGAGTTTAATTGGCTGAAGCCTGTGAAAGCCACAAAATACTCCGTAATTGTGAATAGTTTGGAGTGCAAAATCATAAAGGATCCCAATATGAGGCTCTGGTGGCATTATACTGTAACTCTGACCTGACTGTAAATTTGCCAAGGTCCAGATAATCTTTGTTTTTCCAGCCACGCTCGTTCTTAAACTCATGTCAAACAATTGGGTAAGGTTCCTTTTTCACATATCTTCAACCAACAAACCAACATCTGTCTTCACAGCCCAGAAAGGGGGGCCTTTACTTTGAAAGTGTGTCTGGAAGAAAACGCAGGAAGGTGACTTCGTGACCACAGAACAGGAGGGGAAAAAAAGGCCAAATAACTGTTGAAGCGTGAAAGTCTGAAAAATTTCTCTCCCCTTTCCTCTTGCAGCAAAAAAAAGAAGAAGAAGAGAAAAAGCTTTTGAGGTCGAAAGATTGTGAAATGTTACTTTTCATCTCCCTTTTTCGACGCACAAGGCGACCTGAAAAGCTGTGGTTACAGCAGTTTAGTAACCATCCCATTTCAAAATTGAGGTCTTTTTAGATGTTGTGTGCCATTCAGACCTCCTGGGATTCTCTGTAGTCTGCTGGATGAGTTGTGCCATGTCTACGGATTGGATGAAATAGTGAAAAGCTTTTTTTTTTTTTCTTCCACAGAATACCATCACTTTTTTCCTTCTTTACCAACCATACAGTAGCTTAAGCTGGAACCATGCAGAGTGTCTATAGTGCCGCTTAAAGTCTGATCTTTTCTCATATGAATGAATCCGCTATCCCACTATCTCCTCTTACTCGGTTTCTCTTTTTTGATACATACATACTCAACACATTCAGCTGTGCATTGATATTCATGGTGTTATTTCTCCACATATGACAATATCATCTTGTATGTAATTTTATGTCTTTCCTCAGCTCTGTCGTTCTATGTTCTATGTTCTGCTGCTTTTGTTGGTCATTTCCAAGCTATTGAGACATGAGTGTTTGTTTCGATGGTTTATCTGCAATGACAAGTAACTGTTGAGAAGCAACAAAATACAGCAGATTGCCATACAGAACAGACTAGAGCACTTGATGCGGCAGCAATGCAGAATGAAATAGCAGCAAAGAGACAGATGTTATAAACCACTAACTTAATTTACTCCAGAGCAGTTTACCTCCATCATATTAAAGTTGTTAAACAGGACAGAGAGCGTTGCACAGAAATGTTATGTCTCCTATATAAAAACTCATCTTCTCATCACAAGAGCCTCCCAAGACTATTGTCTTCACTCATCAGCGGATGTTCAATAAACCTCCCGCTGCTCCAGATATCCTTGATAGCCATCTTAAAAAAAAAAAAAAAACACCACTAAGATTACTCCTGTCAGCCGACGTCTGAAGTGTACATTATGGTAATGCAACCATCTGAAAAAATATTATATTTCTTGATTCTTACTTAACCTTCTTCCCAACCTCACCCATCTTCAGCTCCAAGAGACAATTTAGACTCGTCCTTGGCTCAAAGGCAGCACCACTTAAAATACCTTTAGATTTGGTGCACACACACATCAAAGAGACCAGAAGCTTATTTTCAAGTATTTTTCACCCCGAGGCTAGAAGCTACTTCTGAGGCCGCTGTATTCCCTGTAAATAGCTCGGTTTTCTGTTCCACAGATCCCAGCAAAGCACCGTCTACTAGAGAGCTGTGGGCACGGGCCCTCCGTGCTCTCTTATCACTAGGGGTAACTGGGGAAAAAAATCACTGTGCATAATAGTTCTGCCAATTGCTTTCCTAAGGTGTTGATCAGTAACGCTCACAACAACTAAACTCATCTTAAGTCTGCCAGGGCAAAGGCGTGCAGAGTATGTTGCGCCTCTCGCCTTTGAAAGATTAAACTTCTAGTTGTGTGTTTGATGGCGCAACCCTGTGATGTGCTCGCAGTTTCTGAGCATTCGGAGCCGCTTTAATCCAGTGATCTTGTGAGGAGCTAGAAAACAACATACAGTACGTATACTGTAAGCCTTACAGTATACGTGTAAGGGATCGGTCACAACAAGGATTTCACATCAGGTGCCATTATACTTATTATAATCAGTTTTTAAACTCAGGCATAACAAGCTATTCAGAGGTAGAATCAAACTTTATTATAGCTTCATTCATCAATCATTGAGCACTCAATGTCCAAGGGATATTCTCATTTGTACCTGACTGGATACTATGAATATATATTTTTATATAAGTGACAAAGAAAAGGACAAGGTAGCAACTGTAGTGTGATGTGTGACGTGACTTTGCTCAATGTCTCCCCTCTGTGATCCTGCCAAAATTGGTAGGATCCGGCTCAGCTCAGAAATTGACCAGGCTGGGTATAATTATTGGAAAGAATAGAAGACGAAAAAAAAATGGGCCAAGACTTGAATGTCAGAAACTCTCCCTTCGCTGTCTCTTTCAAACAGCATCAATCAACATTAAAGATAATAGTACCTTCACTTGGTAGAGGAAATGTGCCTTAAAAGAGAGCTGTCTCCGTCCGCTGTGCCTATTGCTTTGTCTAAGATCATCCCTTCCACAGCGATGCCCTTCTCCTTAATAATGACTGCTGCCAGCCAGCGACTCGGATGCCTCCGAGTGCATGGCATCATTCATACGAAGACTGCTTGCTGTGATTAGTCCGATGCCCTAAACCATATATGGAAATTCATTTTAAATGTCCTTTAAAAACCCATAAAACATCCAAATTGACTTGGGGCTGCCATGCTGTAGGGTGCTGCTAATCAGTTCCCTCTATGGTCCATTTAGCCTCTGTGTCATTAAAGATAATACAAATAAAATAAGTGTTAAACATGGAGGCACTTTGAATCCTTCCCCTAAAAAAGAAAAAAAAAAGTCGCTGCTCACCAACTGTCAATAATTTGCACTAGCAGATTTTTTTTTCTTTTTTTTTTAGTTTCCCACGCCTGCAGTGTATTTGTGCTGAACAAATTCCAGTTAATTACAAGGCAAAAGGTACAAAATGTGCTCTGTGACCATTACAATCCTGTTTGCTATGCTCAGCAAGGATGCATCACTCATCACACCCACACAGACACTCGCACACGCACAGATAAATGAAAACACAGATACGAAGACTCCCGGTTAACACATACACCGGTTTTCTGTGAGCCACACGCATGCAACATTGTTTTATATCTCTCCCGATTAGACACGAGCGCCGTTTTTAATCTCTCAGCTTCACGCAGATGTAAAATTTCAACACTTTGCTCTACCCTCTCTTGACTTTGACCAATATTGTGAGATAGCAGTATTCCAGCAATGGAACTTTAATGAAAGGTTTTGCAACGAGGCATCGACGCTTGGTTGATCTAATGAGATCCCTAACTGTTTCTGCCATCTGCCAGACCCAAGTCATGACATTAACTATGCAGCCATGCTAAGCTTCAAACCTCTTTTAGATGAAGCCACTCTCATCCGCTCTGTGCCGAGTGCTGATGCACAAAGGCCTGCCTACCTCACAGGAAAGTTATAGGTACGCCGTGGCTATACGGCGCACTGTAGAACACGCTTTAAAGCTTATTATATTGTGCACTCACAGAGAAAAAGTAACCCCATGGCCTCTGTCTAATGTGATGTTTTTCTTTGATTTCACTGAGCTTTTTAGAAGTATTGATGTGCCCGGTATTTAAGGCCTTACTTTGAGTCAAACTCATCTGCAGTTTTCGAGGGTGCCATTGTTCGCCTGGCTGGGGAGAGGTCACTGCAAGAGAGGAGAATAAATGCGGAGTGATTGACTAGTCTCTGTTGGAGAAATGAGTTCTCCATTCATTCCCTGGCTTCCAGAGGTGAAACGTCCTTCAGGAAAGTAAACACAATCTGACAGGGCCCTACAACAGACGCAAAGGCACAGCGTGGCACAGTCGGTAAGGACAGCACTTTGCTCTCCTCTCCCGTGAATCTACTTTCCTCCCAGCCTCCAGTCTCTACAATGACCCACAACACATCAGTCCTCATTGTTGAATCCATTGCTGATTGTTGTTGTTGTTGTTTTTTTTCCTGTGGTGTAGGCTACGTAGATGTAATGACTATTAACACACACTGAACTCTTGAGATAAAAAAATAAGATACATGAATCCTGAGGGAGGGGGAGGATCATTCATGCGGGTATTAGTCTAGTTTTCCCTGTAGTCTACCATCCCAGGTCCTACCAGATCCCAAGACCCCTCCTGGAAAGCAAATTGAAAACCAGAGCGCCCATCAGAGACCAGATTAGGCTGCTTTCCCGACATGCTTAAATTGCTGTAATCTTGAATGCAGATCACATCTGCAGCTAACTGATGGATTTGCCAAAGGATCTGAGAGTGAGAGCTCCTGTTTATTTTCAGTAGGCAGATGCTTTAACCCCTTCCCTGGCTGGAGCTATAGCAGCATCCCATCATCAGCCTGTGACACACACAAGCGTCTGAAGGCTCAGCCCAACGTTCAGCTATACGAACTCCTGCCTGATTAGAGTGAAACGTGTTTCTGGTACTACATTGGTTTTGCATGAATAATTCAAAGCACATAAGGCTTACTGTTTCTTCAGACTTTCTCTTGCCATTCATGGAATTTAAGCTCCAGTGAGCGTACAGGTGTCTTAACACGTACGGAGAAAGTGTGGTTTGCAGCTCATCACAGCATGGTCATATAAAGTTCTGTTAGCTTCAGTCACGAAAGTTTAAATCACGGCCTCCTTGATCAAGGTTGACGTCAGCAGTCAGAGACAACTCCCTCTATTGAAGAACACAACAAGGCTTTTAGAGAGCCAACCTGAAACTGTACATCTGTTTCCGTTGAGAGAAAGAGAAAATAAACAAACGCTGCCGAGAGGTTTGCACGTGTAGGTATGTTTGCATGTGACCGCACAAAAAAAAAAAAACTGCATGGCCACTGTACGTGTTTGGGGATGCGCTGTGTGTTGTGGTTGATGATCTATTTTTTCCCATTACCCCCACTGCATACGTGTGGTTCATTTACATTCATGGTTATCCAGATAATGAAGCTTTCAATCCAGGGGATCCTGTGGTGAGAACAATGAACCCAATTACCTCCTGCCGCCTGTGAGATGGGATGGCAGACTCCGAGACAGATGGGAGAGGCTGCACTCGGCCGGCAATCCAATCACATTCATCTCGCTTGCTTCCCGTTTCCCCCCCCTGTTCATGTGTTCTGCAGCAACTTATCAACAGGCAGGGGCCAAAGAACCTGAGATCATTACATCACACACACCAACAATCCTGCAAACACACACACACACATATATACACACACGCATTCCCTGAGGTCCACTCGATCCCCTGCAATCCCCGGCCCCTCCGTTCCCCACCACTAACATGCACCTCAGGTTTCTCTCCTCCGTCAAGCACAACGCTGGATCTGAAGAGCTCACATACTTCACCTGCTGGAGGAGGAGAAGGAGGCAAGGAAAGGGTTTTGTGGGCGAGATAATATCTACCTCAGTCTTGATCTCCTTATCAGCTAGCCAGGGGTCTGACTAAGAACATCCCTAATGAATTATGTAAGATACTCAAGTTTCCTTTTTCTATCTTAATATTTCAGTTCAGTATATTCTGACTGAAATCATTCAGAGATGCACCAGGCGAAAGTTAGTGGCTGCATTATCGGGCCTTGTGTGGATGTGCAATATGATGGAAGAAAATGGAAATAGTGTTGATCAAGAAAGAAGTTAAACAAGCATGAAGAGCATCTTTTTTGATCATGTCTCTGATGCAATCCTATGAAATGAAATGAGCACGGATGGCTGTTAAGTGAGCGTCAGTATAACCTTAGACTCCTGTCATCTGTGCATTGTGAGGATTCGCTGCGGTAGATGATGGCGTCCAAAAATCTTGTTTATCTTAAAAGATAAACAGCAAAAAGTATAGCAGTACTCCTCTTCATCTATCAGCCGGGGCTGCAGTCTATACATCTGGAAGTTTTTAGAGGTAAGAAAAAGTATAAAGTAGTTCCTCTAAGAGAGAACTTGACATTCAGCAGTAGCCAGTGATAGAGAGAGTGCCTGGACGTAGATGGTGCTTGAGGGAATGTATTCCACTACTAGATAATTAGCTGGTGATTGCGTGCGGGCTGATACCAGTTCTACATAATATTCCAATACTTTCCGCATGTTTCATGCAAAACGGACCCTTATCTTCCAACCCCCGCCCCCACACGCCGCCTAATTTTGACAAGGTGATCAATAGTAATTGCATTAGTGATCGACATGTCTCCTTAAGTTTTCCATCAGTTTTAATACTGTCAAGTTGTGTCAACAGCATTGTAGGGCGGTATGCTTTGTTAGCGGGGATCTGCATGCTAATGGTCGTAGCGGCTCCCCTGAGTGACATATAGGTGTTTTTATGTTAATGAATGTCAGGAGAAGAGCTCTCGTTGGTCATCCCTGCGTACACACAGGTGTGTAGGAACACACACTCACAGCTGCCCAGCCATGCGTGTACGCTCCCTCCCTCCCTCACACTCACACACACACTGAGACTGCATACCCACTGAACCCTTGGATGCATTATTGATAAGCTACTAATTACGCTTGTTGCAATTTCAGCTGACCTTTCCCGGGAACATCCCGGATCATTATAAGCTGCATTCTCTCTTGAAATTGCAAAGGTAATCTACTGTCCACCTCCCGCTTTTCTCCATCTCCCTCTACCCCCAATATCAGCCCCTCGCTTTACTTTCCTCGCCTGGCTGCTGGATGAAGATGTGTTCTTATATCCTGAAATAGCAGGAGAAATTGTTTAAGAAAAAGATACAGGGATTTAGAAAGAGGGAGAAATTGGCAAGACAGAGGAAACACTACAGTGCAGCGAGCTGTTGAACAAATGTTAAGCTGAATATCAGGTTTGCACTTGTACTTCAACGGTTTTTCTATATATTCTGCTTGACATGATATCCTGGGAGCAGTGACTCTGAAATATATATAGTGAACATTGTGATGCTCAGTGTCATCTCATCTTGTTAAAGGTTAAAAACTACACAGTGATGGGTTCTTTCGCCTGTTTGCATGTCATTATGACGCTGTCACATTCTCATTATAGTTTCACGCTATGACAGGTAAATGTAATGGCTCCTCTGTTAAAAGCAGTTTCCTCATAGAGTCAGACAGCCCTGTGCTGTAATGTTGGAGGTTATGTACCTGGTGCTGATGATCAGCTCACCTGGATGACAACGTCCTATTAGCAAGTTCCTTTGATACACAATCTTTCATAAATTTTAGAAGAAAATAAAGGCTTTGGCTTTCCAGATGTTTTGCAGAAAAATGATAAAACGATGATGGTCATAGCCTTCAACACTCTTGATGTCGATCTGAAGGATAGGTCATTTGCAAGAATTTACTTTGATATATAAAATGAAGCAAAATGAGCATATGCACAAAGTGACGCTTTAGAAAAATATGTGCTTATTTCTGTTAAAGCAACAGACACACAGCCGAACAAAACTGAACAAAGTCGGTGTGTGATGATGAGGCTTCAGAGAAAAGGCTCCAGGTGTAAGGCGCTAAGTACTGACTGCACATTTTCTGCTATTGTTCTTTAATGCTAAACCAAGCCAATGCATATGATAATCCTCTATCTGAAAGCTGCATAAATGCAGGTACATATGGAGAATAATATCCATAGTAAGCCGAGTATTTACAGGAACCTGAAAACGCCACATGCATCTCTATGATGCTGAGGTACTCAGCATGTGAGTGAAATGTGAAAAACAACAACCTGGTCCTTAGACATTCAGGGAGCTGATTCAGAGGATGGATTTCTTTGCAATTTGTCTGGAATTGATTCATTTTGGTCTCACAATCTTCTCATCTACCAAATGTGGGCACAATATAGATGACAGGTAGATTTGGAACACGTCCCCCAAGGCCACAGGCAAAGCAATCAAGGACGGGCATTTCTGTGGTCGCAAAGCTACCAGTTTGACTGACAATGAAGAACATGCAAACTTCCATTTGAGGTCAGGTATATCAGGTTAAGTCCTGTGGTAGTTTCTGGACAGTTTGAGACATGCTCTTTTCATATTCAACAAAGGGATAGTGTTCCCAATTATTTAACTAAATTGGTGGTTGTACCTTCAGTTGCATTTACAACTGTGTGGGAGATGAGACAGACAGTTTCTGCCTGTTCACATTACGAGTTTTCAGACTGAGCATTAACATGGCCACACTAAAAATGGGATATGGCCCCTCTGTGTTGTATTCATGGCCTCTGTACTGCACCTGAATTGACAAAGGCTGACATTTTAGAATTTAGATTTAGTATTATTTTAAGTGGACTTGTGTGTGTATTTTGTGTACGTTGTTAGTCGACGTTGACATGATTAAGCCAATGAGAAGTTCTGATTGGTTGGTTTTGATACTTTTCCATTTATTTCCTCAGCCCTACTTGGATTCCCCTCATGAATTCTAAAATTATATTGTTATAAAACGTGGGTGGACAGTAAAAGGTCGTTATCGCCAAACATTGTCTGAAGACCTTGTGAAATCCAAGATCACACGTAATATGAATATCAAGGATACCTCTTTGAGAGGAAAAAAACATTCTCTCAAACTAGTTGGTATGTGGAGATTTGGTTTGGTTGGCTGCTGACTGATGATTTCTTGTTTAAAAGGTGTTATCTTCAGTGGTTTAGCATCTTTTATCCTCCTACCTCCACAAACTTTCTGCACAAAATCTCACTGCAAATTTTATTTTAATGCCTGCAGTATATGCCTACAGAGTTATTCGGCTCTTCCACTGCAATGCAATCAGATATTTGGTGATGGGAGCCGAGTCACAACCAAAAAAACTAAATAGACAGAACGGGAAAAGGGCTGGGAACTGCAGTTTGCTAGCAACACTGTGAACCAGGTGATCCGGTGCAGGCGGGGACGACACCAGCCAAAGGATTAATGGTCTCAGGGGAAGCCAAGGTAAGCCTGCTGCTCCTGCTTGACATCTTTGTACTTGTAAGAGCACAGAAATTAGCCAGGCAATGCGGTGAGTAATGGCCAGGGTGCCTCCATCAGTCCCATTTAACAATGCATGCAAAGCCAACAGAGGAAAATGCAGGGGGAGAAAAAAGTAAATGTTCTCTCCTGGGCATGTGCGCTGAGTTGCGTGGAGCAGTTTATCACACACGGCCTATAGTGCTGTGAATGCAGCAGGAGCATTACACTCTTGTCCTGTCTGTTTAATTGCATACGCTATAGCCATATAGATCTGTGTTTTCCCCTGATTTCTTTTGACAGAAGCAGAAATTGCACTGAAAAAATAAATAATGGACTAAAGAAACTCATACTTCACATTTCGCTGTTTGGGTTTTTATTGAGTAATTAAGATTAATAAGGTGTCTGACAGCATCCTAGTGTTCACCACTTTTGAAACTGTCTGGCAGTGTGTATAGAGACATTGTCATCCTACAGGAACACCCTGGTGGGACGGTGTTTGAACAGCAGGGAGCTTGTGGGCCTGCATGAAGGCTGATGTACAATTATCAGCCATTATCACTCACAGTGGGGAACGATGTATCAAAACATCCACAGAAACTTCTCCAACCCCCTCCTGAAGCCGAGACCAACTCTCCACCGAGCATCTGTTCATTCGCTCTGGTCACCGTTTATCAGCACTGTATCTCACTTAAGGCTCTATTGTTTCTTACTATAAAGGGATAGTTCACCCAAAATTAAAATTTCACTCATTATCTACTCACCCTCATGTCGACTAAGAGCTGTGAGAATTTTTAGAGTCCTCCGTTCCTTCTCTGAGTTACGGGGGGGTCCGCGCAGCAGTAATTGTCCATATAATGGTTGTCAATGGACACCAGGTTTCTTCAAATACCTCCATACTGCTCATCTGTAATGTCCCTCTTGTATTGAAGCTCCGATATGAGAAATTGTTCCGCTGAGTCATTGCACTGACACAGGAAGAGCAGTGAACCACGACACTGGGAGCTTCCGCTACAAACAAGCTTAAAATATAGACTTATTTAATATTTTTCGGAACAATTTGTCTTGTGGGGACTTCAATACAAGAGGGACATTACAGACGAGCAGTATGGAGGTATTTGGATGTTTTTTGGTGTGTCTTTTTGGAAAAAGAAACCTGGTGTCCATTGACAACCATTATATGGACAAATACTGCTGCATGGACCCTCCCGTAACTCAGAGAAGGAACGGAGGACTCTGAAAATTCTCACAGCTCTTAGTCGACATGAGGGTGAGTAGATAATTTGAATTTTGGGTGAACTATCCCTATAAGCCTGCAATCACTGCAACAACTTTGTATAATTAAAAACTTTTTGTTTTACAAATTCACATATTGTCTTTATATTTAATAATATCATATGTGCGTGATCAAGCCAACTGTAGTTCAAAAATCAAATAAAATCATGCTTTATTTACTTATTATTTATTTCATGCTCTTTCAGAAACATCTGTAAAGTGCTTTTGTAGTTTAGACACTGTTCTGTACAGTAGCTGTCTTTTGAAGTATGATTTAGTTATTCTAAAGTTAATGCCCTTGATACTTTTTTCACCCCTTGTATATCCTTGCAACAGCTGAGCATTCCCTTACCAGGCTTCTTTCTGCCTAATCCATAAACAATGATGGGGGGAAAATGTATTATGTATGTATTTTCGAGATAGACATAGAGCTATAATAAAAGCCAGGGACAGCATATCATGATGAGGGCCGACAGCGGTCCAGAACTATGTGGTGCCGGGCCCCTCCAGATGTTCACACACTGTATCACTACAGACACGGGCCCGCTCTCCCCACTCCACTCAGCAGAGACTTATGTCTCAGCACACACCAAATGTCAGTGACTCATAAGTCAGATGGTATCACAACATGCTCAGTTTGTGCATGCAAGCAAACGCACCAACACACACATACACACACACCCTTGTTTTACTATATTTGTGGGCCTGTGTCGCTGACAAGCATCCCTCCTTTACACAGACTTTATTCATCACAACTTAACCCAAACAAATTATTAGCCTGATGCTTCCACATGACTCTTATACTTTTAGCTTTCAGCATTCTGGTCCCCAAAAAGCTGGCTGAAGCCACGTACAGTATGTACTGTAAACACACACAAAGAAAGCATCACAGTCTATGTTTAAATATGTATTTCTGTCTTATTTACAACGATGTAGTGTATAAACAGGCGTGTATTTCATCTTTCAGTTTTTGCTGGCACCCAAGAAAGAATCCATATTTCAACCTGGGTCCATTCAGCAAAAAAAAAAGTTCGAGTCGCAAAAGATTCTGGGTATGATTCCTATGATTTCGACTTTGACTGCACCAAGGTCATACTTGCTGTGAAAACAAATTGTATCAGATTCATATTTACAAAGGGAAAAAAGGTGGAGCAGCACATTCTAATCCACAGTGTGGATAAGTTTGTAAGTGGATCTTGGCAAATTCTTCATAAATCTTCTTCCCAAGGGCAACCCCCAAAATATAACAAGCAGCCGCAAAAACAAAAAAAAAGTCGTATTCCTTGTCACTGCTGTTGTCAGCAACTGCATTGTAATAACGGTGCTCCACTACTTTTGACTGGATAGTTAATTAACTTCAACAGACAGTAGTTCATGTTTGCATCAGCTACAGTAGCTAAACAATAACTTAACATGCTCTCCATAAATAACACATTTCTGCATTATCTGTAAATCTTTTAAAGATGTTCTGAGCTGGCTTTTGCAGTGCTCAGTTTGCACGATGACGTGTTTCAGGTAAAATCACGAAGCACCACCAGTGGGACTGTCGGCAGCTGTACTCTTCACCTGCTGCCGTGGAGGACTTCTCTGCCTCGCCTCCACCCACCGCTGCGGACCTCACTGACGAGTCAGGGTGTAAACAAGGGGGGGAGATGATGAAAACTGTGAGACTTTTTGGGGAGTGAGACCATGCACGCTGCTTGAGCCAAGAGCCACAGTTTTTCTAGTGGGGGAGAGACACAGGCTCATCCCAGTGACCGAGCTGATGTCCTGAAGAATCAGAAGAATCGCAGACACAGAATCGGTCACAAACTACTGTAGCTCACCACAGCATGGAGGACGCCGATGAGTGGCACACTGCAAAACCTCAAAATATTTCCAAGAATATTTGTCTCATTTCTTGTCAAAACTAATCTCTTTCCACTTGTTTTCAGATCATTTTCACTTGTTTCAAACAATGGAGCAAGTTTTTGTGTTTGTAATAAGAAAGAAAAATTTGCTCCATTGGGAGATTTTTCTACTTATTTCAAGTGAAAATTAGTTTGAAACAAGTGAAAATGATCAGAAAACAAGTGGAAAGAGTTTAGTTTTGACTAGAAATGAGACATTTTGACAAGAAATAAGACAAATATTCTTGGAAAGATTTTGAGTTTTTGCAGTGCAGGAGCTACAGTTCAGGGGGAGGGGCGCACAAATCTCAGAAACAATTTAATTTAATTGGATGCAAAAATAGGAATGCCCTCAACTGCAGGATGAATCATCGATTGTTTTGGGTATCGTTTCAGGTATAGTGAAGTGCTATATAAATACAGACCATTTACCATTGTTTTAAAGTGTTCAACAGGAGAAGGAACAAACTGATTCTGATGTACAAATACTCAGATTAAAACTTTTTGGGGTGAATGTGATAAATAGCAACAGATAAATGAACAATTTACATCGCGATACAGGATTGAAGCTGGGAAAAGTTTCACAATCTTCATCCATGTCAATTAGATAGAAACCATCCACTCCCACCCTTTCATTCTATTCAAAACTTTCCCAACAACATATACCCAACAAAAAACTCCCCTCTGTGAAAACTACTTCTCCAAAGCTCACAGCCCACACTGTCTTCCCGCTCTCCTTCCATACCTGCCACATGGGACCGAGCCTTTCTTAGTCTTGCATGAGAGCCAAGGAGGTTGAGAATACAGAATCCTTCTTGGCAGGGATGTGGGAATGGAAAAGGACGGAGGAATGAGGGGATGAGGGGTGATAGAGGTCTCCCAGCTGTCTAAGACCCGGGCTCGTCCCAGCACACTGGTTCTCACTAATGACCAGAGGCCCCGAATTCCTGCGGCTCCCCCGGGACAACAGCTGCTGCCATCTCCAGCTTCTCTGCAGGCTTTGAAGGGGACGTGGCAGCAGTTGTAGCTGGCCACGCTCACGCCTAGCAGAGCAGCAACTCATGGATGGGGACAGACAGGCTCGTTGTGCCAGCAGGGTGGCTAAGCCTGCTGAAACCCCATCCAGCCAATTACTCCCTCCGAATGCCAAGCCGGCTCTCTAATGGAGGAACTGGGGACCGCACGCTGTTAGGTCCTTTCACAGGTTTACAGGTTTTTACAGGTAAGCAGTAACACTCCCACTTCAGGTCGTGCATTTTTTTTTTTCCGTCCGTTCTGACAGTTAGGACTAAATGGGGAGAAAAGCTCAGTTTGATTCTCTCCAAACCAATTTGTTTAAAATGACAAATTCCTTATAGAGCTCTTGTTTCTCTCTGTCGTCCGTCCACTCACACATAGCCGCTGGTTAGGCTTACCCTTTAGACTATTTGCGGAGAGACAGAGAGAGAAACTGCCGTGTAAGAAAAGTATAGTGAAAACGTCCGGGCTGGAGGGGGGGGGGGCGGCCGCCTATGGTTAGACCACCTAATCATTCCATTCACGTTCCTGCTGTTCAGATAAGCAGCACAGTGCCTCCAGTGAGCCTTCCCTCCATCGACGGCATACATATACTTTAACACAGCTAATTTGTGCGAGTCTTGCAGCACTTGCACACCATTTAGAGATACACTTCAGATTTCACTAGAGACCCAGTGGACCGTATGGTGGGATGGAGGTCAGAATAAATAGAGCTGCTCCGAACCCAGGAGAAATAAAATTTAAAATATGTATTGTTTCAGCATCCATTGTTCTCCGTGAAAGAAAGCTGTCGAAGTAGCAATCAACATAACTGTTCCTTCAAATACAGTTGAGCTACTGTTTGTAAATACAGTAAAAAGGGAATAGTTCTTCTCCGCCACTTAACCAACACAAGAAACGTACATCTAATTAAGTCTTCTCATTAAAAAAAATGACATTTTCCACAAGATGCGGAGCTAAACAAATTGAATGCGAGACAAATATAAAATCACAGGCTGGGAAAATTTGTTTTGTTACATGTGATGTGACAGCTTCTGGACTTTTCTTTTTCCCCCTCTGTGTTTACAAAACAATTTGTGGGAGTCCGCTCGACCAACTTTACTCTAACAATGCGTTATCAGACAGAGAAAAACAAGAGAGAATCAATAGGACCTGTGGTCATGTATAATTTGCAGGGCCAGCACCTGGCTGCCAACAAATAAAGATTTTTTCCCCCCCCCCTTTCCTGCATGTTGCATTCAAGGATATTGGACGGTTTTGTTGGAGGTAGGCAGCGATCTTCACCAAATTCTGGCTGCAGGTCAGCTGAAATGATTGAATCTCTGTCAGCTCTGTGGGTTGCACTGTCCTCATGTAAACAGGGAGGCCTGAATGTGTTCTTCACACTTCTTTGCCTGTTAGGTTTTATCTCCATGCACGAGCTCAGCCGAGACACACACACACAGAGAAACTGCACCTTGTAGAAGTCACAGCCAAAACACACTGACGGTAAAATAAATCTTTTTAATTGCACCGAGAGTAGTGTGTGATTCTCAGCAGTTTTTTTGTGTGCAACCTTCTTAACCATACAGTGTGTGATTGTGTGTGTGTGTGTGTGTGTTTGTGTATTTGTGTGTGTCAGGTTGGTTGGCAGCCTCCGAGGCGGCCTTGGCCAGTCAGAGAGCTCCTCTCCCTGAACCAGCTGGGCCCTTCTGCCCCCCTCCAAAGCAGTCAGTGCAGACCACATGGTCTCACCCCGACTCTGAAAGGTGCCATTCAGCCTCACACAGCTAGACACACACATGGACACATGCTAGCAGACACAGATATGCTGGGCACCAAAGCTCCACAGAGAAATACTCAAACTTCTGCTGCCCGCACACAACAAACCCATCCGCTCAGCTGAGTCCCTCACGCACAACAGTCCAAATCTGAAATATAGACTTCATCCAATGTCAGTGATTAGTTATTAAACAGATTTCACATGATGTTCCTTGTAAATATCCCATTGTATTAATACACTTTGCATTAAATGTTTTGTTCTGATATAAATGACAGATCTTAAATTAGTGAATAAACTGAGATCTCCATATTATAATTTTCACTACTCTACATGCTCCGTAACGGTACGTCTGTTTCTCTTACTGGGGTTTCTGACTGTTTTCGTCCAGTTACAGCAGATTTCCCACTCATTCCTTCTGTTTTACATTGAACTGATTATAATTCCACTGGGCTGCATTAACAAAATCGACTTCTACTAGTCCAAACGTATTACATTGTTCTGCTTGAGCATGATTTTATATTGTGCGTAAACCAGCGTTTGTTTTTTTCTCGCTGTGCTGATTTTGAATTTTCCTTTTTCTTTCAACTTTGACTATAAATGCCACGAGGTGAAATGTAATTGTAACTGTGATATTTGGTCCCTCCAGTTGCATAATTGAAACACGCTGTGTTTCTGTGTGAGTGGTTAGACGAAGGCCACATCGGTGCTTTGCATTGTCAACACTGTTATTCTGCAAAACAGGTGAACTTTTGAACCGAGCCATATTCGGCAGAGAAGCTGTTCGCTCGCAGAGGTTTGTTCTATCATTCTCTCTGAGATGAGGTCAGTGAAGTGGACAGAGATCAAGAGATGTGTTGCGGAGAAAAAGGCGAGGAAGAGGAAGGAGGAGGAGGAGGAGGAGGAGGAGAAGTGCAAGAGCAAAGATGTTGGGAGGTCCAGGTCACATGATGGGCCTCAGGACCTTGTGGTGGAGGCAAGTGCACTTCCCCTGAGCTACATTTACCCTTTAGCTGCAGTCAGGCAGGCAGGCCGAGTGGACAGAGGTGGGGGGGGGGGACTGAGGGGTAGAGGGGGGGGGGGCACTGGGGGGAACGAGAGAAAGCGAGACGAGTGAGCTGGAGAGAGAAATGTAGCAGTGAATTCTAATGTCAGATCAGAGCGGAGCTGAGCGGCAAGGAGATCTCTCCTGCCAGCAGCGTACGAACATGCATCAGTATCAAGGGTAAAATATTGTGATCTTTGATTATTCCCTCTTTCACCTTTCATTAATGTCATCCAGATAGAAGGCAAGGCAGCTTGACATGCACACACAGGCGAAGAAAGGATTTCGCAGACACACGGGGTGAGATAGTGCAGGATTTTGACAGAACCCTTTGTTTCCTCCGTACTGTTGCTGTACATTGCTTCTCTCTCGTTGTAGGTCACATTCGTTTCATACTGAGACGGAGCTTTCCGTCTGTCTGTCTGTCTGTCTGACTGTTTGCAGCTTTTCATCTTCTGTTTGTGGGCTCACGTAATGAGAGCTGAGAGAAGCAATTAGTCGTCATCATGTGCAATAAAGACAGTAAGGACATACTAAATGGGTTACTAGAGATCATACGTACTCATATGTTGTGTGACAACAATATGGAGGTAAAGTATAATATGAGAATGTCTGATAACAATGGCTGTCACTTTATATCAAATACATGCAAAATCTCAAAATATGTTACCTGTGGAAAACAAAAAAAACACATTTTTATTCTGATGTTTGTTACAGTCTCCTCAGGAGCAGGACACAAATAATGTGTAGAACTATAATGATACAATTATAATAAAGATATGATTCAGATTAAACTACATAAATGGTAATGGAGCACTATTACCTTGTGCCAAGTGGGGATACGGTAAAATTGTCACGGCTGCGTCTGTACGTTGTTTATTTTAATGGAATCAAATGGTACAAATAAAATCCTGTTTCTCTGTCGTGCAGGGATCCCATTTCTCCAGATAAATAATTCAGATTGTACATGCTGGGAGGCCAAGAATAGATTCTTAAAATAACATGAGGATGGAGAGGATGGAGGGGACAGGAGGAAAGACGACGACAACTATCCGACAGGGCTGACAGCCAGCCAGCGAGCCGGGGATTTCGTCATCCTTCAGCATCTCAAACTCCGGTCTCTCCTTGACCTGGGAGAGGGAGCATCTCCCGATACCGCCGCTATCATTACACCCACCGCGCAGCCAAAAGACGCCGTTCTCCTGTCTTACGCCTGATAGGCCCAGATTTAACATGTTCCCCCTGTCATTGGCTGCTGCCCCCGCTGTCAGACCAGTCTTGTTAAACTGAGCTGCTATAGATTAAGAGGCCTGATCAGATTAGGATGCCAAATCGTCTCGCAATAGTACCCCTCACTCCGACATCAGAATGGGATGGTTGTTGCGGCAGTGCTTCAAGGTTTCACTTTAACATTCAAGAATCCATCCCCGCTTCCAATCCTGCGTATTAGGTTGATGTGTGCCAGCAGTCCAGGCAGGCAGCTGTCGAGGGCTGTACCTTTCCCTAAAGCACATTGTGCCTGCGCAGCTCCCCGATTCCCTGATAACATTAATGCCAGGCACATGTCCCTGAAACAGCCCAGGCATTTTCTTAATATTAGAGATGTAGACTGGCCTCCTTTTCTTTGTCCCCACCAAAATTCCTTGAAAAAAATCTCCTGTGGCTTTTAAGAGCAACACAATATTGACCCACAATATCTTCCACATCAACAGCAGCCGAGCCATTCGCTTCCCTAATGGTAGGAAAATCAATAGGTAACGAATGGGCTTATTTATATTTCAAGCGATGATGTGTCATGTTTTGGGTTTTGTGACAAGTTTATTGCTGTAGGGGGGAACCGAGGATGCGAGAAAGAAGGTGTGCGATATAATAAAGGAAAAGAAATAAAACACGACTTTGGAAGTGCATCAGCTGTTGCCATACCGCAGCAAATAACAAGTGCTCCAGATTTTTTCCTGTAGCGAGCAGCTGCTCCACCGCTGTCATTTTTCCCGAGTCCGACTCTGTAGCTAATCTAGAACGACAAGACAGTTTGGACCCTCAGATCTCACCCAATAACAGCCTGCACTATCAAAGTGTTCTTTGAAGTTCATGTTCTATAAAAACTGGCTCAAGTGTCAGGTCAGAGTTCCTGCAGCTGAAGGTACAGCAGCTATTTGAAGCCCTCATTCTTCTTTCTATTATTCCCCGATGCTACTTTGGCTGCCTTTGTATCCTTTATCACAGACCCTCTTCATGTTTTTTTTTTTTTGCAAAGAGACAATCAGGATGGCCTGTGTTTGGACCCGAAAGCCCCTAAGAACTGAATTGTCTGGGGATACGCTTATTAACTTCTTTGCACAGAGACCCATTCCCCAATCATCCTTGACAATGCCAGCTTGCCTGATAGACTCATCAATGAGAGGGGGGCCAGGGGAAAAGTCGAGAGATTACAGACAAAAAAAACAAAACAGAATACAGAACAGCAAAGGCAAACAAAGCGCACATTAGAGAATAGGATAAAAACTGAAACCAATATCAGTGCAAGCTCTAAGGAATCTAGTCAAGGTAAAAGAACAAAAAACAAAAAAAACAACTCCCATCACAAGTTACCATGAACCACTGCAAGGCCAGGGCAGTCAAAGCATGACCGCATCAACACTCGTACTTCAGGTGGCAGTTCCGTAATAATGACTCAGTCAGGAATACACACAACGCACACATGCACGAATACTTATGAATAATGTTGAACCGCTCCTCCTTCCTTCATGCACCAAAGCAAAGGTTACCCCAATCATCTTTTCGGCTGCTGCAGTTTTACAGCCCCAGAATGACTGCTTCTCTCTCCATTACCTCTGCACTCGTTTGACTGGCAGATGGGTGGAAAGACGGTGGATGGCGAGTGGGCGGGTGGGTAATCACGGGGCCGTGTGTCACAGTGCGTGCGCGTTTTGCAGCACTATTTGTCGTCTCAGCAGGTGAGACGGAAAAAAAAGGCAGGTGAGACGTGGCTGGGCCCCTAATTTAAAAGCCTCTTTACGGTGCCCACTGAACCAACGTTGGCATTCCCTAATGGTGCATCACAGACGCGTCGTTCCCCGCGCTGTTCCTCGCCGTCCCCGTGTCCTGTGTCCTGTGTCCTTGTCTGTTGTCATTGCTTTAATAGCCGCCACAGCTTAAGTCGCAGACAAAATAAGCACGACAATTCATAACCAAATTCCTAACAGATTCAATATCCGACTAAGTGCTGCTGTATATATGTGCGGCCTCCTACTGATCTCAGAGCAGCTACACCGGCTCGATAGCTGTGTGCTTGGAGCAGGTGTCCTTTTCCAGCCCAATGGTAGCATGACACAGTGATTTAAGTGAATGGCGTGGACTGACAGTGAGAGGGACAGAGGGTGATATGAGAGGCTAATGGAGTTAATATGCTGAGATGGAGAGATAGAGGGAAGGAGAGGTTCGATTGGAGAGACAGACACGGAGGTACAGATACTGAAATCTGTATGCAGATCTAATTTTACACACGCTGTTTTTTTCTCCTAACGTTGTTTCTTGTGTCTTTAACTTTCTGCTGCCAAAACTGGTTTATGCCCTCAGAGCGTAAATGCTCTCAAGGATCTGTTGCCGCCATCGTGCCAGCACTTAATGCGTAAAAAAATTTGAATTTATATTTAAAAAATTATTTTAATATTTTAATTTATCTGGAGGTGGTTTATTTATTTTCAATTCTTATTTAGGATCTCCACCAACATTTTCACAGTGAAGTTGTTCTGTGTAAACAAAACAAAAAGAAAAAAAAGTGACTGCGCTGAATACATTTTGAGTTCTCTTTTATACTGTCTGGAAAGGCATTTTCTTTCTGTCTTACTCTCTGGCTCTTGTTTTCTTCCTCCCTGTCTCTTTCTTTGTCATCACTTATTTGCCTCGCTATTCTATCTCTTGTGTTCGCTCTGTCCCTCTTTTTCTATTTGTCACTCTTGCTCTTTTCATGTCCCTGCTCATGAGAGATTCAAGGTCATTTTCATACAATGGCATCCACAGAAAACCAGAATTTCCGCCTCATGGTTGTGTGCCTCTGCCAGCCAGTCGAGTCGCAGGAAATACGGTCACAACTTCCCATTCTTTCCCTGAGTTACAGCACTGAATAATGAGCAGAATTGTTTTTGCAGAAGATGATGATGTCACAATGAACATGACCTTTGGACACAAAATGTCTTTATCTAATGTTTTCATTTATGTTATGGCTAAAAAAAATCTAATCAGTTCATCTGCAAACCCAAGTAAATGTTTATATCAAATTTGAAAAACCCCCGAGATGTAATGTTCTGCAGAACCGAGCAGACGGACAACCTGATAATGCATGTGATCTTCTTATTAAACACACGGAAACACAATGTGAATGTGTAAACACAGTCACACCTTGTAAATACTGCAAAAGCAATCATTACATACAAACAGCTATTAGCTCTCAACAACTAACAGCTGTAAGCTTCAGTATGGCTTCTGCTCACGAATGCATATCTGATTATTAGAGTCTGCATGAGCGTGTTTGTGTATATTCAAATGTGCCGGCGTTAGTGCCTGAGCAACAATCACTTCTGTTTCCCTCTTGTCAGTTTTTGTACACACCAAAGCTCCAAATAGTATTTGGCCTCTCTCAGTGAACAAACAGGACATTTTTTATTCCACACGGAGCCGAGGGAGCAAAGGTCTTTGCAAAATTAGGGCAGAGAATTCAGCGCTGGGAGGAGGCCAGACAGTGAGGAGAGGAGGGCAAACTCCAAAGTCTATTGTTGGGCTGAGGATGATCAAACCCCCCTGAAAAATATCACAACAACACTACAGTACATAACCTGTATGGACGGGAATCTTTGTTGTAAAGTTGTAATTACAGGCTTTAGAAACCAAATACTGAAATTCATCGCCCTTGTCTATCCTGCTCCTGTGTGTGTGTGTGTTTGTGTGTGTGTTCATTTGCTTGTCTGCATGTGTCTCCAGTCTGCTTTAATCTCCTTCCATCTGCTGGTGGACCTCCACTCCCAGTTCTGAGGCCTGCCATGCCCCGCCCGATCTGCTGAGCCTGACCTCACTGAGCATATATGTGTGTGTGTGTGTGTGTCCGTGTGAGTGTGTGCGTATTATGTGTGCATGTGTGTGTGTGGTGGGTTTGCTTGATGAGCCTGGTTCCTTATGAAGTGGTGTCATTAAAGCAGAGAGAAGGAGCAAACGGGTGATTGCAGTGATTTGGCAGAGGTTGCATAGACTCCGTCCTCCAATCAGAGCCTTCGTCTGGCCTCTCCAGCTCCACTGCAATCACAGAGCACCAAGTCCACAGAGAGCGCATACACACACACACACACACACACACACACACACACACACGCATACACACACACACACCGACAGCCCAGGTATGAGCTTGTCATTGCCATTATCTGCTCACACTGTGAATACACATCAGCAGGTCATCATGAACTTCTAACAGGCTGTTTTTTTCCCAACTAAAATGAACTGCAAAAATGTAATGATTACTTGATTAATTAATAATATTGTATGTGGAATTCTTTGTGTCAGCACTCATACATCTGCAGGAATGCTGTACATTTTCAACCAAAGAAGAAGATGTAGCAGTAATAAACCCTGCTGCTACTGTTGTTTATCTAATGCACTGCACACAGGTTATTCAAAGGGAGCGGACACGGCCAAAAAAAAGATGAAGAGGTTCACAAAACAAAATGTAAATAATGCAAGTTTTACAATGCTCAGCTTTTTCTTATATTCAAAGTAGGTTAGCATGGAAAGCCTCTGGAATCTGTAACTACTGTATGAAGCATGTACTGCAGACGCATTGAAATATTAGTACTCTCAATTCATCATTCGTCCACAAGGAACTTATTTGCAAGTAATGAGCAGGAAAATGTGATTGACAGTCAACATGTGGTTTACCTTAGGTGTCTACACTGAACATAATGTTGCATAAACTAAAAAAAAATCATACCCAAGGACATCTCACAATCTCGGTAAAAGTTTCAGTGAGAAAACAATAAAATAAAGTATGACAAATCTGCAAGAAAGTAAGAAATCCGGAAGCCGGCAAATACTTTTTCACTGCACTGTATTTAATTGAGAGGGAACCATACCTGCTGTTGAAAGGCGACGGCTAACCCTCTAACACTAAACCACAGGACAAGTCTGTCCTACTGGTCAACCAGGCTCCTTTCATAACAGGGCCAATAATAATAATAAAAAGTCTAAGTCTACTTTATATAAGTGTGGGTCATTTTGATGTAATTATGTATAGCTAGAGGGGTCCAAAGTAATGCATTGTTAAATCATGATCATGATTTTCTTTTTGCATGGGGTGAAAGAAATTCAAGAACAGATGAAAAAACTAATGATTGACACCTACCGTACCTGTCTGAAAAGTGTTACAAAGACATTTCTAAAGCTTTGGGACGCCAGTGAACCACGGTGAGAGGCGCCTTTATCCACTACAGGAGAACGCTAAGCTTAGAACAGTGGTGAAAACCTTCCCTATATGGCTCCCATACAATAAAAAAAATATATACAAAATTACCTTTTAAGTAATTCCGGACCTCACCAATTTCAAAACCGTGGCTACGGCCCTGCTCACAATGCTAATAATGGACCAAATGTGTCTTAACAAAACCATTTAGTCTTTGCCAGAATATAGTATCAATGCTATAACTGTTGATTCTCTTCCTAGACACATTGAGACATGAGATTATATATGTGTTGTGCCTCTACAACTGACAACTCAAACTTCAAAGTGCCTCATTTATGTGGTGCAGAATGCAGGGCCCCTTATTGTCAGAGCAATTTAGACAACTACTAAACAACATGTTTTGATGTGTTTAAAGGCCACAGAGAAAATCGGCAAGAGAACAAAAGGGGAACAAAGCGAGCGCGAGCGAGAGAAAGAATTATAAAGTGCGGAGAATTGAGCACTAAATTGATCTGTAGTCTGTCTGTCCCCAAAGAGAGGTTGAGGTGCTGTAATGAGAATGGCAGACCAGATGCATAGAGGGGCCGTCTCTTCCCCCATCTCCGTCCCTCTCTGAAAGAAGACAAGTTTGTTTCTCAAGGTGATTGTTGCGGTGATAAGGGAGAGGGTGTTATTAAGGGTGACAGCGGAGGGGCTGAGAGGCAGTGGCTGACTGGATAACCTTGTCGCCATCCCCGCCTCGCTTCCTTCTGCATGAGCATCTCCACCACTGGCCTGCCCTGCCTGCTTGCTCGTCTGAACACAATCTGCTGGCTGGAATTACCTCCCGGCCTCAGGAAAACTAAACATGATTTCTGACCTTTCCTTTCTGTGTTCAACAGTAACCTTTGCTTATCCGCCTACGCTACGAGACCATCGCAACGAGCGAGGGACGCAGTGGATGTGTGTGTGTTTTCTTCTTTCTTTTTTTTTTGAAACAAAAAAGGGAGAGAAAGAAAACGAGTGAGAATGACTGTGTGTTCACCTGAATTTGGGAGCAGATGCGATGACTGCAACCCTCATCAGAAAAATCATGCAACAATGACCGAGCCACAATGTCCAGATTTTGCAGTTGGTGCTTGTGATTTTTTTTGAGTTAGTGATGTCGTTTGTGTTGCTGTATCCATCCCGTCGAGTTGCTGCTGCTTGCATCTGTGCATGCGCAGACTGAGTGAACCAGAGAAGTTGCAACAATAGTGAATTTTGTTTTTAAAAAAAAGCATACGAGACACTGTGTTTGCAGAAATGCTGCATCTTTCAACTAGCTGAATTCATTACATCATCACTCTGCGTTCTCTTCCCGCTCTTTGCCGCGTCAGCAAGTTTTGCATTGGTATTATCATCAGTAGTTTGTTAGATAAGGCTAATTGATCTCCACCTACCCTGTGTATTAGCGAATTGTTGTGATCTACTTCTTCCACTGACTCTGCATAACTGCTACAGCCTCAGCACAATCTGACCCCCGGGAGCAAAGCTGCATCCCCACAGAGATGATTTCATCATCTCCTCCTTTTGCCTCTGTTTGTCTGTTGCTCTGCTTCCTCTCCTCTTGTCTGTCTTCCATAAACCCAACTCACCCCGCCCCGCCCCTCCCCTCCCCTCCCCCCTTTCAAAAAATAACAAACTAGTTTGTGCTGATGTGAGGGTAAATTTAAGAGCTTACAGGCAGAGTGACCCGAACATCCCAGACCGGCTTGGCGGAGTTAGCTGACTGAACTCTGGGCGAGCAGAGGCCTGTGTATCAGTATTGTTTGTGTAAGAGCACCAGAGGGGATTTGGACAAGGAGTGTGAGCTGTGAATGTGTGACCCACAGCTGGCCTTACCATTGGATTAGCTCACCCTGATCCTCGCAACCTCTGAACATGCTACCTACTATTTCAAGATCTCTCCATTTATGCCCAGCCAAGCACATTGTGACCAGTAATCTATAGTTTTCTTCTCTCCAAAGGGAGAAGATATACTGTTCAGCTTTTTGCTCTGCCCCCGCCGCTGCCCCTCCCCTCTCCCCGGTTTATCCACACTTTTCTCTGTTTATTTTGCACTTCTCTCCCCACTTTTAGTCTCAGAACAAATTCTCCTCATTCACCTCTCCGCTCTCGCCATCCGTCTTTTACTCCCCTCATTCCTTTCCCTCTAACTACCCCTCTTCCCCTGCATTCCTCCTCTCTTTTTCTAAAGGGGATCAGTGGAGCTTAGAGGCCTTCCTGCTTGGTTCATTACTGAGCCGCTCCGACATGGGAGCTCGTCTCTCTAGAAAGAAAAAGGAGAACGCCACTGATGTTTAATACATGGACCACTCTGTTGTCTTTTACGCCAGATAAATTCATCATCAAAAACTGAGCACAGAACAGCAACAGAGCATGTAGCCCTGTTCTCTCAATCTAGATTCCCAATCTTCCTCTCTTTCTTTTTGCCCTCACTCTCCATTTAACTCATCGCCTTTCTCTCTGTCTCTCTCCCCCACCTCCCTCTCTCGCTTTGTTCCGTCACGTCTCAGTGAACTGGAGCAAACCTTTTCATTGTCCTTCAGTTGGAGTAAACACACAAACACAATGCAATGTTGCTGGTTCGCCCCATAACATGAAACACCAGCTCTTGAAAAGAAAACTGACCCCTTCCGTTCAGCATATGTATACATCGCGTGGATGCCTGTGTGTAAATATGTAGCATATATACTGGACATGGCCCAGTGTGTTCCTAATATCATGTGTACATACAATTTCCCACTGCGTACGTGTGTTTGCACGAGAGAGGGAGTGTGTGTCAGAGCCTTATGGGATGTATGTGTTCGCCTGTTTGTCCTCTCTGTGTGGGTGTGTGCGTGGGCAGCAGGCCTGCCTTGATAATGCCAGAGCCTGTTTCTAATCCAGGCCTCCTCAGTGGGCTGTAGCTCTAGCTGTGCCAGGCAGGCCCTGCTGCAACACCAACAGAGCCCCAGCTGACAGCTATAGCCTGCTCCTCTCTGCTTTCTGGACAATCTCGGAGCTCAAAACTTTAGGAATGGGGTTAAGCTTGGAAATGAAGGAGATGAGAAAATGCAAAAAATAAAAAAAAATAGCCTGTGAGCATGACAGGTATTTTAAGATGAGGAGAAAATCAAATGAAAGGACAGCCTTCAAAACAACAGGAAATGAAAATGGGCAGATAGTAATGGTGGACCGCTATGGGGCAGGAGGGGGGGGGTTAAGATGAAATCAAAGTGGTTAAAGCTGATTTGTTCCATGTAAGAACGCCAAGCCCTCTAAGGAGGCACTGAACGGTCCTTCACAAATGAAATATCAGCAGCAGTCAGTGCCAGTCATCAGTGCCACATGTGATGGAAAATCAATCTTTTTCATATCAGAGACCTGTGAGGAGAAAACAAGAGAGACAGGTCCCTGCTGCTTCCACACTGCACCTCTTTTGAATGCCGCCCCCCACCACCCCCAAAAAACACAAACATCCCAGAATGGTCTGCGTCATCAGTGACGGAGACGTTGGAGGTGCTGGTGGTGGCTCAATGTGTAACGGCTGCTGTTCTGCTAGATTAGGTAGGTGATTGGCCATTAATATTCATTTCACAGTGTGTCTTTGCTAGGCGGCAGCAGGGGCTGACAGAGTGTTTGGATGGATTTACTCTACCATATATTTCCCTTCAATTTCTGTAGGCAAGGTGGTTTACCTGTACGGCCTCAGTCAAGTCACCTAGGGGTTGGGTAGGTGCACTTATTTTTTATCAGTTTGTTCCAACACCATAACAGATCTCCATTAGAAAACTGCACAGCTTTGCTCAAATGTCCAAGTCATCAAATATTTAGGTGAATTAGTGAGAAGAATATGTTCTACTGTTTTCCTGTTTGATGACCAGAGGCAGACAGGTTTGTGTTTTACTGCAGCAGTAACCAGGAAAAGAAGACGGGTCTGGACCTGTCTGGTCTTAAAGGGATAGTTCACCCTAGAATGAAGTTTTGCTCATTATCTACTCACCCTCATGTCGACTAAGGACTGGAAGAAGTTTCAGAGTCCTCCATCCCTTCTCTGCGTTACAGGGGGCCTTGGCGTAGCAGTGCATTTCAATGTAACGGTTGCAAGTGGACACCAGCGGTCTTCGTCAAGAAAAACACACCAAAAAACATCCAATACCTGCGTGCTGCTCGTATATAATGTCCGTCTTGTACTGAAGCCCGGAGATGCGGAATTGTCCCGAAAAAAATAATATGAGTCCACATTTCAAGCTTGTTTGTAGCATTAGCTCCCAGTGTCTGTTGTGCAGCTCTTCCGCTGCCAGTCCGCATGCGCAAGGCTCCCCCGGTGAGACGTACAGTCGCCGTCCATCCATGTCGCAGCCACGGAAGCGAGTCTCAGGGCAAACCTTGCGCATGCGCACTGGCAGCGGAAGACATTGGGAGCTAATGCTACAAACAAGTTTGAAATGTGGACTTTTTTTTCGGGACAATTCCGCATCTTCGGGCTTCAGGACAAACGGACATTACATATGAGCAACATGGAGGTATTTGGATGTTTTTTGGTGTGTTTTGTTTATACAAAGACCGCTGGTGTCCGCTTGCAACCGTTACATTGAAATGCACTGCTACGCCGAGACCCCCTGTAACTCAGAGAAGCCACGGAGGACTCTGAAACTTCTTCCAGCCCTTAGTCGACATGAGGGTGAGTAGATAATGAGCGAAATTTCATTCTAGGGTGAACTATCCCTTTAATAACACCAGAGAGAGGCTCCTGGAGGAGCGGAGGTCCAGCAGGTATACAACCACAGAAACAGGTCTTTCCCTTATGGATGGCCCACCTGGCTCAGGTGAGCTGAACTGTCCCACCCATAATGAGATTAAGGGACTAATTATTATGACTGTGTGTTCTAGTGTGACTTTGTGCACCGAGGAATAATATGTCCCCTATTGGACTAAAAGTGGCGCCTTAGAGAGCAGGTCTAAGAACTAGGTCTGTCTCCGGTGTCCTTCCCTCCGTGAGGCTAATTAATATTTTTTTCCTCCTCCAGTTCCTTTACACCACGCGGAGTTACAGTCCTGAGCGTATTGATCGGGATTCTGGCAACAGCAGGCAAATAGGAATCAAAATAACAAAAATTTAATCTTGGCAGTTTTGACAGTGTGAAATAAGAAGAGTAATGAAATGAAATCCTCTTCAGTCTTTTACAGCAAATAAGAAGCAAAGGCTTGTCTAAGTAGGCCATGGAGGAGCATCAGCATCAGCAGCAGCAGCAGCAGCAGCAGCAGCAGAGTCCGTCAGCTAACAGTCGCAAGAGCAGCTGAAGACGGAAGCAGATATGGAGAAAACCAAAATTATCTTTGCCAGTGATTATCACAGAGAGAATTAAGGCCAGCAGATTAGAAGCAGAATGAGAATGGGAGATCCGGAAAAAAAAAAGGGAGATCAGATCCATTCCCCTTCACACGTTCCCCATCTAACCCTTCCATTTCTACTTCCTAACCCGTTAAAGTCACGCTAGTGTTTGATTGCCCCTGCGGCGCCACTCTGACCTGTTCATTTAAGATGATGTGCAACTCTCAGGTCTGCTGCTGCACTCATTTGTTCCTCAGCGGGGTCCCCATGGCTGGCCAATAAGAGGACCCCATACTGACCAAAGTGCCCTGGGAGCTCTAAAACTGGCCACTCACAACCAAGTAAAGAGACAGCTGAGTGTCATTGTTAATGTGGACACACAGCACCACAATGGCAAAATCAATGGAGCTATAGGAGACATCAATCTTGACAACACAAGACCCTTCTGCTTGTCTCACCACTCCTCTAAAGCTACGAATGAATGGTTGAGAGAAGAAAGAAAGAAAGAAAGAAAGAAAGAAAGAAAGAAAGAAAGAAAGAAAGAAAGAAAGAAAGAAAGAAAGAAAGAAAGAAAGAAAGTGATCTTTATTGGCCTTTCCTCCATCTATCTCAAGGGGTTATGCTGTCCTTTGAAGACTGTGTGCATTTGACAGGCAGCCAAGTGGCCAGCCATCCTAATTCACCCAAAACAGACAGAGGTTTTTAGGTAAAGCCTCAGAAGTGCAGCACAGCAGCTGCATGCAGTTGGCATCATTTTCATGCATTTTCTCCCCCCGCCTGTTTTTTCACTTCCAAATCTCTATCTGTGTCTCCCTCCACAAAGATGAGAACGGTTCAAAACAGAATTCCACCTTTAAATAACAAAAAAAAAGCCACTTGCTTTGTTTCAGGAAGGGGGTGACACATGAGATGCACACTAAAAAAATAACAGCAAGGTTCATTGTTTCTGCCACTGACTTGAAGGATGCCTCCTCATCTCATTAACATATATGCAGATAGGCAGTGAGTAAATGAAAGCCTCCAAAAACGGAAGAGATCAAAGACAACAGAATTAAGGCCAAGTAATGAGGATCTTGGCAAGAACCCTGCAAATTTATTGATTGTTTGGCAAGCTGTACGTGCTCCTGCTCCATTTTCCCTCTCTCTATACCATTTACTCTCGTGTTTCAGATGCACACAGATCAAGCAGTGTGGGCTTTAACAGGGCCTTTGCGTGGCTATGGCTCCAGAATTGAGCCCAAACACCATCTAATTTACAGTGCAATGATAATGTGCTTGGCATAGGAAACAAGAAAAGAGAGAGAGAGCGGCAGCAGGAAAGCCCATCAGAGCCCTACATCCTTTCAATAACACAGACTCTTTAATCAATTACAAACAGAACAAGGGCACAAGCAGGATGAGGGGAACAAAAAAACTGAGATTATTCCATAAACCCCAATGGATTTGAACCAGTAACAAATGAAATAAATGTTCCAGTAAGTATGAGACCAGATTACAGGCCTCTCCACGAACATTTGTCTTAAACTTTGACACCAAACCTCTTTGTGTTAGATGTCACTTGATGCACGCGGTTTGCTTTAAAGCATTTGTTAAACCTCTTTTGCAATGATCATGTTCCTACGGTGTATAAATGACATATTTATACAGTGTGGCAATGGAGGAATGAAAAGGACTTGAAGGAAAGAGAGTATGAAATATTGCATTGGGAGCAGTGGAGCAGGTGACATCAGAAGAAATGAAAGAATGAAAAAGAATTAACCTAGATAAGACAGATGGAAAGGTGGAGATGAATAAATGATGAAGAAAAGAAGACAACTACCTCCACGGCTCTCGCTGTCAGCTGGTTTCACCTGGATGGGGCGAGTCATCTGGAGCAGAGAGAAGAAAGGGCAACAGAGAAGTTAGCGCCGGTGACTCAGGCTGTCGTCGATACAACAAGAGGCCACAAAACGAAAGGTGTCAAGGTCCTCTCGCCCATACTAATGGTGGTTCTGCGATACTGATCAAAGCGCCTTGGCTGGAGGAGGGAATCAAAACGCCATCATGCAGCTAAGCTGACTTGTCACTATAGTGTTTCTGCTGTCTGTTATTCAGTGTAAACAAAACAACCTCAGCTCTTGGTCGCACATAAAATACGGTGTTTGTGTGTGTGTGCATTTGTATTTGTGGTTTTTCAAGGCAGGTGCATGGAGAGGTTGAAGGGCTGAATATGTGTGTCTAAGGCAGAAACGCAGAGGCAGTCCTAATAAAAGTGAATCCAGCCACAGGAGGAGAGAGATCAATGCAGGCCTATTGATCCAGGCCCTTGGGCTGTGGAGAGTGTCTGGCTGGGAAGGATTCTCTGGTTAGGAGGCTCACTCTAATCCACTGGACCCTGATAAGAATGGCATTGCCTGGATTAGATGCCTCTGTCATCACAGTTTTTGTGTCACGCTCTCCTCCTTCCCCAATTTTACCTCCTTCTTTTTTCATTATTGTTGTTCAAGCCGAGCAATTTTACCAGACTCGGGCCTGATTTGTTTGGAGTAAAAAAGTTTGAAAGATGCAGCTGTGATTTACAGCATGTTTTTTCTATTTTATAATGCTGCAGCACCATTTCTTCATCTTACTGAATGCAAGCATGTAACCTCTTCACACACATACTGGATATATCCCCACCCACACATGCATATAAAATGTATACGTACTATAGGTGTACATAATGCTTACAAAATAATTCATGTTGGCAGTCTGCCCTCCTCTTTGATTTAGCCCGAAACAAATGGATTTCATGATAAAAAAAACACACATTTTAACACATCTGGGGCCAAAAGTAGCACAAATTTATAACAAGATTACAGGAACATAAAAGCAACCTTTTAGACCAGACTCAGCTATTTACAGTAACCCATTTGTAGCTTCAATTTAAACATCTTTTTTATGGCTTGAAACTATTTGCCATTACCTGGCATCTCAGTCAAATCACTGAACCATTCAGCGCTGATATTTTTACACCTTCATATGTATATTTTGCTCCATCGTCCTGTCATGTATCTTTTTTTCCTCTCAGTTCAATTCCAGAGCGGGGCTGAAAAGGTCAGATTTAAAGACAGGGCAGTCCAATAAAAGCATGACATGTTCAAGGAGAAACACCATAATGGGATTTTAAAATGTCTTAATAACATGCTGATATATGGGGGAGAGGCCCGGGCCTGATTCGTTAAGTGCTAAACGTATCCATTTTCACCTTGAGGAACTGAGTAACCTTCCTTCACTGAAATTATTCCATAAATTTACCCATCGTAAATAATAACTAGCAGCGGCTAAGTCTTTGTAGGAAAACAGGGAGGATATTATGCTTGTGAAGGTTGAGGTTTTAGCTACTTGTTTCTTGGCTCGCTCCCCATCCCTCTCCCTCCCCATCTACAAGTGCTTTCTTTTCCTTGTACAACACGAGCAAAGTAACCCTACAGTATGCTAATGCCAAGCCACAGGGCACTCTGCTCCACAGCATGTACGGATAGATTACAGAATCAACCGCAACGCTATCGCACACGTGTTCAAAGCAACCTCTGAGACAGAAACACCTCCAAATGGGAGGGGTGGGGGTGGTGGGGTTGGGGGGGGAAATAAGAAATCATCCGCGAGACAAATTCCCAGATAACTTTGCAACCCTCTGCTCCTTCACAACACAGGAAATCTTTGAATTTGCCTTTGACATGTCAAACGGACAAAAGATGCCTCCATCCTGCCAGCTGATTTTTGTTTTTGCACGCACGATGGAGGAGGCCAAATCCACAGCTGAGGCTCCTCTACCATGCTATGATCTCAGCCGTCTCTTCAGGGTGCCAGTGTGTGGGCGGCAGCTCTCTCTCTCTAAAGCTAGTTACTGTGCAGCCTCCAACATGCCAACTTAATGGTCTACTTATTTGCCTGCAAGCAATGCATTATGGTCCTGAACAGTCACTACCGATTTCTCTCTGTTTGTTCCTTTTCCTCTTAAACACATGTGAAAAAAAATCGCATCATAAATTAAATGCACGTTGCAAGGCACGCTCACACATAGTGATTTTAAGTAAAATTTATCAAGCGTGGCCGTTACCAGGGAGACCATTCATTAACTTCGGCTACTGTGGGGTATGTTTTACTATGTCCTTTGTGGGCTGGAGCTGGTGGCTTCTCAACAGGACCACAAGGACAAATGATACAAGTTTTGATTGGGATTTGAGATTTATTTTTATTTATTTTTTTGCTGTGGTTATGTTTAGGTGAGTTGGGAGAACAGAGGAGAAGAGAGGGAGAGATTGTGGACGAGAGATGGAGAGAGGGGATACAGTGCATACAGAGAGAAAGCAAAGGAGAGAGCCTGCAACTCCTAGATAAGATTGCTTCTTCTGGTGAGTGGCGTTTCTACAGCTCCGACTCCACCCTGACGCCGTGCACTTTCAAACATAAGACAACACAACTGCTCTCTGCAAACACTGCATGTTTACAAATCAACCACCTGCCTCCCTATCGCACTACAGCTAAAAACACATTAGGACATTGATTATAAATTCACCAAATGAGGAAAATGTTGTTGTTTTTTAAGTTAAAGGGCCAACGAGGAGTTTCTGTTTGGTTATAAAAAAAAGTCTCACGTTAATGTGGATGAATCTACGTTACCAACACTTGTTAATGGCTCCATTTTCGATCAATATATTGTTATTTTGTTATTATTAGTGGTGGCGGAAATGCTCGGCGAGCCGACCAGCGTTTCCTTACTTTCGGTTTCGCGGATGCTCATGAGAATAACGCCACCGAATCGCCGCTTATGGTCGGACTACGACGGTAACTGAACCTCTTTGAACCTCTGACTTTAATTCTTGATGAATGAAAATACGAGTCCATTTTGTGCCGGTCGAAGAATTCAGAGGCTCATAAATGTGGTGTGAAAACACTTCGCTTTTCCAAAACTCCTCGTTGTCCCTTTAAAAAAACATTTTGTTGAAACTTTTATTCAACTGGCCTGATATTCTGTTGTGTTTCCTTTCCACATGTATCTACCCAGGGGTGTGTGACTTAAATACCTTGGTTTTATTCAACAAGGTTCTCCAAACAAGTAACGACATTCCTGGTCTTACTATCATAAAAATGCATTTGAATGGCAGGGTTTGTTTCCGATCCAAAATGCGATATTTGGTGAGAATGTGTCTCCTCCAAATATTTGTTGTCTCTGAATTTGCTCTGCTCTTATTTGCATTTCAATACCCACGAGGAAAGCACAGATGTAGTCCAGCGAATCACACTCTCTTTAAAAGACTGTGCACATTTCAGCACAACAGATCCCATACTGTGCGTTTCTAACGTCAGGATACCTTGACTTTAGAAACACACAGAATGGGATTTGTTGCATGAATGGGAAAGCCACGAGTGGTCTTTACTGTACATGTTGACGACAGGCTGTAACAGACTGTACGGTCTATGTTAAGGAAACAGTGTGGACATGATGGACACTTTCCTGAGGACATTGGTGACATTTTCTACAGCTTTTCATTAGGTCTGTCATCAGGTTTAATTGAATGCGAGCTGAATGTTTTTGATTACCCTGAATAAACGAGCTTATCTGATGACTCACAACATCTCAATGGCCTTGCAAGCCTTTAAATTAGTTACTGCTCTTCATTTTGCTCATGTGCTTTTCCTTTTTTTTAGCTCAACTACCCCTGCCTTTCTCTTTTCCTCACTCCATGAGCTTTGCTGCTCTAAGGGCTTTGGCAAATCTAAAGTTCCATATGCTTTTCGTGAGCCACCTCATCTACCCGGTTAAGCCTCCAGTCAGTTGAATTAAAGCTCTTAGCCATAGCATGCTGCTGTTTTATATGGAGGGTGAGATAGAAACCCCGAGGCCTACAGTACATAATGTGGTGTGTAATAGGCCTGGAATACGCACTCGCACACATAGTCCACTGGGTTTGTTTCTGCTTTTTTGTTGGCTCGTCTTTTAAAACTGATGGTCTGGTATTTTTTGACTGGAACCGGTTACAAAATGATATGCCACAACATGAACACTCCACAGATTATCTGATTAGATCATGCAGTAGCTCCAGTTGTCTGGTAAAGTTTGGCCTGGCTGGGTAGCAAACATCTTTTTACTGAAAACTATTACTGGCCACAAAAAGGACCAAAGGCCCTGGGCTCTGACCACAAAAGACACATCCGACTGTCTGATTTCAAATTACACCGAGCTAGTCAAGGAACTGCAGTCAGGACTTGGCCTGTTCGTAGTAGGGAGGATTTAGAGTCTACTGTTGGCACTATCTATGACACTAATGAGTTCATGACTAGTAGACTTTAGCAGGATGGAGCAGTACAGAGTCCCAGAATCCACACTGCTTAAACTCCAGAGAGAGAGGGGCCAGTAGCAAGACAATGATTCTGCTCTGGAAACACTTTCAAAGACCTGGTTTTGTTCCAAGCCTCAGTCTTTGCTGGTCTTTAACTTCCATATTATCCAAAAAAGATGAACCTCCAAATACACAGGAATGCAGTAAACAGAGATAAAACTGCAGTAAATCTTGTCCTGGTTTCACAGAAGCTCATCTCTCAGTAGTAAAAGTCTTTCTTTTTTTTTTTCTGGTTATGCAACAGCACTTACTTACAGTGCTGGCAATAAAATAACTCTAATAGTCATTCACTATGTGTGGTGTCTCCTAACTTTCACTCAGATTTAATATAGAGTAATGTTTGTCCTGGGATCATTAATACGTATTAGCGGGCCATCAAAGCTCATATTGCTGCACTGCTCAGTAACAGGAGCATAAACAGCCCCCTCCTGACTGGGCCATCTATGCTGATATAATTAATATTTCCAATTATTGATCTGAAGGAGTGCTGAGTGGTAACTGTCCGGGGGCTCCAGCTGCAGCTAATAAATCTGTACTGTATACAGTAAGAGGGACACAAGAGATAGTGGGAGAGAGAGAGTTAGAGTGCGAGGCAGAGAGCTAAGGGCACGGTGGAATGATTTACAGTTATGAAGTGCTTCACTGCAGTCACAATTATTGTTCATTAACAATAAAATCACAAATAAAGATCACATTTAAAAGGCTCACTCAAGCTGGCAATGAGCGATTTCTTAATATTGTAAATTTAACTGGATATGAAAAGACATCTCACCACTTTCACATCTAAATGTGACGGCGTTATGAGGGCGCAGCTTCGCGGTGAATGATATCGTCCCGATGCGTTTTTCAAAACAATGCACAATTTCAGTCAGATAATAAAACACTGTGACAATGCTAAGAGTCGCTGTGATTAACAAGTTCTGCATTTATGGCCAGACAGTAAACTACACTCAGCATAATCTGCATAACTCCCCTGTGTGGACTCTATACATTACTTTTTTTTTTTTTTTAGTACTTCCCTTTGTTCCCTTTGCTTCCAAATATGCAACAAACGGTGATGCACTGTGTATTCTGACACCTTTCTATCAAAATCAGCGTTAACTACTTCAGCAGTTTCAGCAACAGTATTATCTGTTGGACACAGTCCTCAAAGCTTCACAGTATTTCCAAAAACCAGGCAGCAGCATTAAAAGCTAAAACAATCTGTTGTTTGTTTTCTGTATGAAATATTTGTACCTCAGCCAAATGATCAGACGCCTGAAATTCCAGATCTGCTCAAACAAACAAGTGGGTACGTGCAGGTGCATCTCTGACAGAGTCATTACTGCTTACTGAATGAATAGTCTCATGCTATATCAGGCCTGCCCTGCACGTGTAAATGTATTGAATCTATATCGCCAGGTTTCTATATGTGCATCACTGCATGTGGGAGAATGTTTGTGCAAGTGATTTATAATTTACCCATATGTGAAAATGTGCTGGCGGCAGCAGTGTGGTGGTCCTGATAAGAAGCATCAGTCAGTGCTGAGGAGATGGCAGGCACTATAAGCTTTGGGATTCCTATCAGAACCGAGAGGATTTAGAGCTTGAGGCGCTGACATGGACTGAGAGACACCTGCAGACCTCAGCTAGTCGGTATCACATTTGTATGTGAATGAAAAGTTGCTCTCCATAATGCTCTATCCATTTCGACTGAGAAATAAACATGCACCCATATGATTTATGGTTTCCTAGGATAAAGAAGTATGCATTCTGTAAAGGTGGGTTTTGGCAGCCGTAGACACAAATGTGTTCTCTTATTCAGAGAGTGCAATTAGTTTTTGCTTTGTAGTAGTTTTGCATAAGTGAGTGTTACTTTTTTTCAAAGGCTGAATAGCTCCTTTTGGAACAAAACTGTTGATATCCATCTGCTACACTGAATGCCTGCTGTAATGCACCAATTAGCAATGAGGCTGCAACTAACTCACAAACATGTGCGATCTGTAGTACCATTACTACCAGTACCACTACAACATCTCTGATTAAGACCATTAGACCTTCTGTTGTCTGATGCCATCCAAGTTCCTGTTTATCTCTTCCCCCAAAACACTAACTGCCTCGCAGACGGCCTTAAGTCCATCTACCCAACGCTTTCCAAAAGCCTTTCCAACCCTCTCTATTATCATAGCTTTACTAGCTGGAGTGGTTGGCCAGCTGTCTGACTGCTACAGCCCTCATTATACAGACAGCAGAACTCAGCTCTCATCAAGATTTCATGAAGGTGAATGTCACACATCAAAACCACCTCATTTGTGGCGCCCCGTGACTCAGCAGAGTTGCGTGGCACAATAAGCCCGCGCTGGTTCTCATCAAACTCTTTATTACTTTTGTAGAGTCTGTTTAACTCAAAAAACACCGTACAAAAAACCTCACCCTCCACCTTTGGGTTTGCTTATCGCTGCCCCCAACCCCTCGGCACAGACGGCGCTGTCACTCGCTCACACACCAGTGCGTGTCTGTCTGGTTGATTATGTCTTCCTGTGTTGTGGAGTATAAGCTCTCCACCAGTATTTGTATAAGAGACTCGGAGTCCTGCAAGACTCGTGCAGTAGACTAGGGTATGTGGGTGACAGAAACAGTGTGCAATCATGAGGGGGAGTAGATAGGGGGATTGAGCTAATGCCTAAATCCTGTCCTACTGAGCCTGTAGCAGGGCGTCCAAGAGATAAAGAGAAACAGAGGGAGAGAAGAGTAAGAGACTAAGAGAGATGGAAGAGAGAGAGAGGGGGGGGGGATCTTAGAGAAGTGACAGAAAAGGGAAAACTAATGAAAAGATGCTCAAGAGGAGATTGAGAGTAGGGAGTGGGTGGGGATTTATTAATTAGGAAAAAAAGAAACAAAAAGACAAAATAAAATAAAAAAGATCCGCCCCTTTCCTGCCCCTCCGTATCCTCCACTTCCTGACTTATGAGCCACACTTTGGTTATCAGGGGAAGGGCATCACTCCCAGACATCTTTGGCACGGCTGCTTTTCAAGCCCAGAGAGCTATTGACATGGCGTGTTACTGTAATGCGTGAAGCAGTGGGAGACTCATTGTAAATCTGTGTCAACAAATGCTGGAGCAGCAGCGAGCTCAATCTCTCCCTCTCTCTCCGTGTCTGCCTTGCTTTGCCTCTCTCTTGCATTTACCAACCTATCTAATGAATCTTATCTGCACGGCACACTGGAGGCTTAAGCTTTTGGTGGGCTCACATCTCTCCCACACACACAGACGTACACTCTCTCTCTCTGTCTGTGTCTCTCTCTCTTTCCCTTTTCTCTTTCTTATTCTGCTCGCTTGTTTGATGTGGTTTACGCTCTTCAGTTCATTTTGAGGAACTGTCCTTAGACTGATAAGATCATGAAGACGGGGACCCAACCCCGGTGGCTTCAGAAGGGCGGCGACATGCCAGTCCCGGCATGCGCCCACAGCGAGCGTCCGGAGTGGAAGCAGGAAGTGAAGGAAACGGCAGAGGATATGTCCTGTGACAGAGTTACAGATCTAGAGTCGTGTGAAGCTTTAATGCTTAAAGGTGCCCTTATGCAGCGACTCCATGTTCCCTATCTGGCTGCTGCCTTGATATTTGCTTTGAAGATTATGTCCAGCCCGGCTGTAAGTGAGTCGCAGCTATGGTAATGATGTAGTACAACATCACAACAAGCAAGCTACAGCTCGTGCGCTTACTGTAGGTTGAGATAATATGAGCTGAAGCCCGTATCACTCATCAGAAACATAGTCTTTGTATCAAGTATTAAGCAAAGTTATTTATGATAAGTAATACAATAAGTTATATTCATTCTTATCTGGGATACACTCGAGGACAGCGACGCTACAAAGTTCTGTTTGAAACAGTTGTGTTTCTGTTTACGAAACAAATTGCCGGTGCTCCCTCTGGAAAGCGGGGACTACTTTGCCACACTGGGCACACACAGCTCTTTAAAATTGCTTTAAACTGTGCGATGGAACAATGCTGACTTGACTTCCAGAGTTTGGATTAAACCCAAAGACTTGATGCAAGCACAGTGATAAGTTGTTTGCATTTAGGATTCAGTGTTTCCTCCAGAATTAGTTTTAGTGGTGGTGGCGGTGGTGTTGGTGTTGTGTCTTTGCCTGCAAAGATGCGACGGCGGACCTTATTCATGCCCGTCAGAGTCGCTTCAAACGACCTTGGGATCATTATACATAGGATTATTCATGTTTGTCTTAATTTACAGCTTTCGACCTTTACGAGTAGAAGTTAATTTACCATTTACTGAAAAACAAAAGCTGTGCAGCAGTGGAGATACATATTATATTAGCTTTAAAGGTGAGTAGTTTGCATCCCTAATTTGCCTTACTAACCTCAGCTCCTTCTTTCCCTTCCTAACCAACCGGTTTAATAGACGCCTGATATTTTCAAACATAGTTTTAACTCTCAAGAGCTTGTATTATCAAGCTTGTACCTGACATTCAATTATTGGCTAAGTGAGTGTGGTAGTAATATCAATGCTAAGTAGTTTGCCTTAACATATGATGCACTCTAGCTACACGTAGACTGCAATAACAACCATGGCTTTAATGTGACTTGCTATGGATGCAACTTGTTCCTAACACTGTTAGTGCTCTTCAAGAGATGTTTGTTGATGCTACACTCTGGCTACACCAACACACCGCAGCTTAAACTGTGCATTTACCGCCATATTATCATGCAAACCTTTTCCTTCATGTTTACCACTTCACCATCACTTTTCCGTGGCTCTGTGGTAGCTATGTAATCCTTAGAGGAGCTATACAGTACACTGCTCTGACGTTAACGATACCTTTTGTGTAGATGTTCTTTGAAAAATGAGGTGAGGGTCTGGGGGTTTTTATGCACAAGTGGATAACTCAAAACAATTCCAAGATAACACTGGGTGTTGTCGTGCTCACAGTGTGAGTGAAAATCATTAGCAGCCCGTTGATATTAATGATTGTGTGAAATTCCAGCAGCCGTGCTCCTAATCTGTGACCGACTATATCCTGCAATAGGAAAAAACACAGAGATTACACGTGATTCATTGTTGTATATTGAGGAGCATTAAAGGGGGTATGCTGCATTTTCATATTACAGTTTTTCTAACAGAATCAATTTACCGAACATGACTTAAATTAAATCTTGAGTCGTTACAAGCATAATGTTGGTTTTGGTAGATTTTCCACTTAATGCACAGCCTTACATACTCAGCCACACTCATACTGGCTTACACACACACACATACACCCTTAGCGGCATGTTTCCTTTACCCTCTGTGTTGAGCCCAGAATGCTCCTGCTGCTGTCACAGCAACTCCAGGATTGTGACAGATTACGGCCTGCTGCCCTGACCAATAGGAGCCAAGAAGTGTTGCCTGCCCACTGACTCATAATTCTTGGCATACCTATGCCGAGTTGACGTTTCTTTAATGGTCCCTAGACCTCCGGTAGGCATCCTTGTCCTGAGCACTATGATTGCCTATTAGCAATTCACCAGCACTTGCACTTTTCTACCCCTCCGCTCCCCGTGCCACCCCTCTGAGGAGGGGAGAGGAACCAGGAGGAGAAGAAGCCAGAGGAGGATAGAGATAGACGGAAGGAGGGAGGAAAGATAGGGACGCAGCCAAGCATGTTGGCATTAGATTGGAGCGAGGTCTGAGGGGTGCCAGAAAGAGAGAGACGGAGACAGAAACATAGATAGTAAAACAATACACCCCTCAACCTCCTGCATAATTTCAGATATGGTAATGGTTTGTCTCCCTTAACTCTTCACGCTCCTCCCACTGTACGGTTTAGCTCTCAGTCTCCACATCCGCTTGGCCAGATCTGGCTGTCTGCTCTGATACGCCACTGGAGAACTTCTCCATTCGGTCTCATTAACCAGCCACATCTGCCATAGCTACAGATCAGTATGACAGAATGGTTATTAATGACAGGATGATCGACCATTTGTTATCCTATAGGACTTTTATCAAGTTGGTAAAATGTGAGCTTGGCACAGTTGCCTGGGCCATGTGTATATTTGTGTGTGTGTGTGTCTGTGTCCATCAAAGGGGGATTGCGAGAAGGAGCCAGAGCTCACAGGATCGACACAGGGCCAGCCTGCTCTGTCCATCTGCTCCGAGCTTCATTCCCAGCATATCAATACCCCACGTCCACACACACACACACACACACACACGCAGACAGCATTCTGTCACCAGCGACTTCTGCTGGTTCCATCACTCTCCCACCACTCCAGCTCTTGGCTGTGAAGCCTGCTTATGTTTCATCCTGACACTTAGAGAAAATCCCTGCTTGTCTATAAGCGCATTCAGCACCAAACAAAAGGGACAGGCCTGTCTTCTAGCCCCGTCTCTCGTCTCCTCCTCCTCCTCCTCCTCCTCCTCGTTCCTCCTCCTCCTCCACCTCTTAAGTCTGACGCTGCAACACTGAAAATTGTTTGCTAAATAAACACAAAACCCCCTCTCATTGTGACTGCTCCAACCTTGAACTGCACAGAACCTGAGGGCCAGACAAGCGGCGCACCAGCCTGACCTCTCGCCATTTCTCCCAATCTGCAGCAAACACACTCTGACGAAGTGAGAACAAGAAGCACTGGAGCGGAAAACACATTGGAAGTGTCTCTGCCAACTCCCACTGCCCCCAACTCCACCCCCCCTAAGGCCTAGGGTGGCTTATTTCATTGGTAGGGGGGGTTTGGAGTGGGTGAGTGAATATGGTTCGGGGCGGTGTTTTGTATGTGCGCTTGTGTGTGTGTGTGTTCGTTTCATTAAAATTTGGGGGGAATAAAAGAAGCTGTGTCATGCACTATATATATAAAAGATGTGGAGATGCAGGTGCTGGACTCGTGACTGTAAGGGAGGGATTTGTTCCTTATTGGACAAGAGAAATAGGTTCTTTAAAGGCACAGATAGATGCAAAAACTAGGGATGTGAATCTTTGGGTGGCTCACGATTCGTTTCGATTCGATTCGATTCGATTCGATTCAATTCCGATTTTTAGGGTCATGATTCGATTCAACCGATTCAATTCAAAAATCGCTTTTTGATTCAACCAATTCTTGATTTTCTTTTCGCGATTTTTAGTTGTGAAAAAGTTGAATGATGATGATATCTTTTTTTTTTTTTTTTAAGTATATTTTTTAGGGCTTTTTATGCCTTTATTCGATAGGACAGTAGAGAGTATGACAGGAAATGGGAGGCAGAGATGGGGGGAATGACACGCAGAACAGGGCCGTCCGACACGGGACTCGAACCGGGGCCGCCTGCAGTGAGGACTATAGCCTCTACACGTGGGGCGGGTGCTCTACCAACTGAGCTAAACACCGCCCCGAATGATGATGATATCTACAGACTATTATATCAGAAGAGGTTCAGGTTGCTGATGGGCACAAGCCTAGTCACAGACATTCATTTAAATCAGATCAGTTAACGTTTGTAGGCGGTTAGTGAACGTCTTTTAGCGCCATCGCGTGCCGCAGTGTACGGCGCTGTGAGGGCGCGTATTGAAACGGAGGAAACTGAATAAAAAATTGATTTTCGATTCGAAAAAATCGATTCAGAATCTTCGAGAATAAGAATCTCAATTCTTACATGAATCGATTTTTCCCCCACCCCCTAGCAAAAACACTCTCCAACTGATGGAGTTGGACCCGTGACCAAGGTCCAGCTTGGTCCAGGTTCCTATTTCATCCCTGTGGATTCAAACCAAAGCCTCGAATGAGAAAAGGAGTCTGTTCCAGCGCTGGGATCAAACCAAATGATTACACACATTGTTCACTCGGCCATCTCTTCCACCAGCCTCATACTGTAGCTGCATCCTTGACAGCCGCTGACCTCACCTGCACCTCACGCCTCCCACCATCCAGGAACATTTGTATGCATGCATGTATTCATGAGGCGGTATCAAATTTAGAGGTTTTTTTTTTTTTTTTTTTTTACAGTCACTGATACACAGCTAATGCAGGCCAAGAAGAGAGACGGAGCGAGGGAGACACTCGATGCACTCTGCATGAACTCGGGCTAAATCACACTCTGATGCCTCCCACACTTCCACCCCTTTCCTTGTCTTAGCTTTCATTACTTATTAATTTATTCATTTTAACGATGTTCATCTTAAGTACATTCGTCCAACAATTACGCTATGTGATATAGGAGCTTAAAAACCTACAGAAATTGCATTTGGGATTTGAGATGCAGTCTCTTCTCCCTCCTCCTCTTGGTTGAGGTGGATGTTGTGCCTGTCGTTCCATGAGGTCAGGATTGTTTTCTTCGATTCTCCGGCTCTGAGGGCCGGTCCTGGGTCGCTCTAATGGCTTGTTCACACTCTCTGCTTTGCATTATTTCCTAACTGCAAATACCAAGGGGCCATGTCACAGAAAGAGCTCTCCTAAAGCACTTACCAATGTAACCTACATACACTCGAGCATGGACAGGAACACGCATACAGAGACACTAAAGCACAGTACATAAAGCACACTCGCACACACACACATCAACGCTCGGACACTGGGGGGCAGTGGGGGGGCTCTTAACTCAAGGAGGGAGGGGGTCACACAGGGGACACTTTATTTGCTCTCACACTATGCCACCCACAGAGCGCAGCCAATACGGTGTACAGCGCTCTTATTCCAAAGTAAAGAGGACTGAGAAAAAGAGAGAAATAAGAGAGAAGAGTGCAAAGAAAATGGAAAAAGGGGGCCGCAGAAACTGATTTTGCCTCATAGTTCATCTTCATCTGGATGCCCTGTCCCAAACCCCAGTTCATGAAATAAGTCCTGCTGAAAATCAATGGCAGTCGGAGCCGTGTAAAGGTCAGCCATTCAGCAGCGCTGGCCTTGGTGGACCAGTCAAGCCCAGGCTTGTACTGTGAAGCTCAGCTAAGTAGAATTAATGGGGGGATCGATTATTCTGCACACAACTTAAACTGAACTAAGCAGAGAATCATTTTAAGGCAGGAACTGTAGCATGACATAGAATGAGATGCGTTTGCCACGTAGCCAACCCCAGGACTCATTTAGCAAGCACAAAGTAAAGGGTGGGATTTTAAATAAAGGATTTCTCACCCTCTCCATCTTCAGAGTTCAACCGCTGTACACTAACCTCCTGACAATACCCTCAACCCACCCGGGATTCAACTCATAGATTTGATACAAGAGCTTTTCCCCATTTTTTTTCCTCTTACCTCCCCCCTCACTCCCTCACTCCCTCTCCCCTTTACCTCCTTTTTTTTTTATTATTATTTCATGTCACCTCCGGCACCTCATTCTTCTTGTATTTTTCCCTTGTTTAAAACAAAATCAATATGGAACCGGAGGAGACAAATCAACGTACGGTGGCACTGCAGGGGGAGGCCCAGCAGGCTCCCATCTCTCTGCTCGCATGCTCCTCTCCCCGCTCACTCGCTGGCTCGCTCCGTGGTGTGGTGTGGGGGGAGGGGCGGAATAAGTGAAGGAAGGTAGGGGTGGATGGGTGGAAGTAGAGATGTAAGGTTTGACTTATGGAAGGATGAAATGATAAGAGACCAAAGGGCTGGAGAGGGATGAAAGGGAGCTGGTGAGGGATGAAACAACGCTCCAATGGGAGGGCATATGGAAGGAGGAATGAATGGAGAGAGGGATGAGAGAAAGAGAGGAGAGGAGAGGAGTGGGCGGCAGTGGCAGTGGCAGTGGCGGTGGCGGCGGCGGTGGGAAGGAGGGGGTGCGTATCATGGAAAATTCTGCTCCAGTGACTGGAGTGCAGAACGGGAGCCCTCATCTATAATGTATATCATGGATCCGTGAGAGATTTTCATACATATAAAATGGAGCAGCACCAGGAAGTGTCTCGCTGCCACGGCACAGCCGAGAATCGCCCGTGGGGGCAATTTCAATATTCTGTTCTGTTTGTACTTTCATACTGTTAATTCATATATACCCATGTGTTCCTTAGCGTTGCTTCATACTGTGTAAGTCAAAAAGGATTAAAAGACTCCATGACTATATGTAAACACATTTTATTCAAGATTATTCAAATACCTCCACAACGCAAGAGGTTTTTTTGTGTGTGTGTGTGTGTGTTTAACCTAGCTTGGCTCTTAAAGAGAACACGCTCTATTTCTAGCAACCTAAAAATAACGAGCAATCCTATTTCGGAAAAAAAGTTAAAGACTCAAAAGTTTATTAAAGACAACAGAGAATAGATTATATAAGATACTGATACAGCCGTCGCAAGCCATCGTCTCCCTCCTTCTTCCAGTCTCGCATTTCTCTCTAAACAACTTGGACAGCAAACATAGGCATCATGTGGGAATCGGATAAAAATGAAATAAATAAACATGACAAGTGGCCACTTAGCCACAGCCTTCCTCATTGAAACCTGATGAGGGCCCTGTCTCGGCAAACTTCAACAAACGCTAAGTGACATGCTTAAGTGGGTTCAGGTTGCGCATCCGGGGTAATTCAGTAAAAATACAAATGAGGCTGGCGGGGAAAACAGATCACTATGCACTCATTCAAAATAGAAGGAGAGAGGGAGGGAGGGACTTTCTTTTCTTTTCTCCGTCCTTCAGAGGATTCTCTCAGTCTCGAATCGACCGGCTGGTACATACACACAGTGACACACACTGACACACACACACACACACCCCTTGCCCAGCCATAAACAGCACTATATAGACCTGGTGATTTCCCTCATTGGGAATCGATAACAAATAACCTCACTTTTCACTGGCCATTACGGTCGGTGTCGACCATGCCCGGTTGTCTTTATCTGCGCGCCGGTGTCACACCTGACCTTGAGCTCTCCTCCCTCTCTGCTCCCCAGGTGGATTTCAAGCAGAGGGTTCGGCCCTGGTTTTTTTGGAAAGGTTCAAATTGAGCCCTATGGGAGCGAGTAGCAGGGAGCAGCCATCTCCCATGACAGATCAATGGTGGGTCTCACCACAGGGCAGGGGGCCAGCGACTTGCACAACCTGCTAATAGAATCCCAATGTCATTGCTGACACTACATCGCCAGGGCTGCTGGAGGTTAGCCTGGGGTAGGACAGTAGGACAGCCACAGTTTAAAATGCCTCCAAGGTCTCCGTGTTTCACCTCCTCTACCGCCCGCACACACGTATGAGCGCGTGTGTGCAACATGTAAAAGAAACCAGTTGTCACAAGTTCATTATATGATGCTGCAAAGAAAGCAAAGCAGTCTGCGCAAGTTCTTCCCCCTCCCTGCACATGCAGACTCCAGCCCCTTGCAGCCTCTGCCTCCCTCTTAAGCTAAATTCAGGCTCTCGGCTTCTCTCCTTTTGCATTTTTTAAATTCCCCTCTTCTCCCTCTCAGTTCAAAGATACAGTGGCAATTTTAGGCCTTCATTAACATCCCAGACATCCCACCACTGTGCAGAGCAGCGAAACCCATGATTCATAGCACAAATCATTTCATATGTTCCACTTACAGGCAGGCTGCGGTGGCTGTTAAGCCACTATAAACACCTATACGCACACACACTCACACACACACATGGATGTATGAGTGAGCGATGAATGCAGGGGAAATCTTGGTCACCAGAGGAAACTTGTCTCAGAGAGTCTTAAGAGCTCCTGATGAAGATGAAGAGAGGATTTAGACCTTTGCATATTTTACTCCCACTTTTACTCTCTCTCTCTTCTACTGTGTGTCACACACACCCAGCATATCGTATGGGACTTTAGAGACTTCTCTGCTGTTCTTCTTTTACTGGATTTTCTCTTCAACACCCACAACTAAAGTTTTGCAGAAACTTTGCAGCCGGGCTGCAGCTCAATGTCACATCTGCTGTCACGGGGTCCTGGCCTGTGGTGTAACAGCTATTTCTGACATGTGCGATAGCCGATACCGGGCCATGTAACATAATAGTGTACAGACTGCTGTACAAATCAACAGCTAACACTCCAGTCCATTTTCTCCACCAATTTTAATTAGCCGTTGACCCATCTAAGCCTACCGTCTTCCTCCTGTCAGTGGGAGTCGTGACATTTGCCAGTTGCGTAGCACGTCAGCCCCCGGGGGCAGCTTTGAGGTCCCTAGCAAACAGCTACTGTACGTTAATTAATTACCATGAAATTAGAGTACCGTCTTTTCAAATGGCTGCCTCCATTACACTCTGCCCTCCATTTCTCCATGACTTCACACAAACCCATATGCTCTTTACAGTACACCTCAACGGCAGAAAGCCACGTGTGCTCTGTCGCCCCCATTCACGACTCAGAGATCAAGAGATCTAAGTGGACGCACTCAGACGCACCGTATAGAAAAGTAATGCTGGATTTTAGAGGCATTAGAATAATAAAAATGATATAATAAACAGTGAAGCCAAACCTATACATGAGCTATAGGCCAATCTATCAGCCAATATTGGTTTATTTTATATTCATCAATACTGACTACTGGGGTCGCCTCTGTGGCTCACATGCTGGAGAGCATATCAATTAAGCCGCAGTCCTTATTGCCAGCTCGTGATTGCTGCACCCCCCCACTCCCCATCCATCTCTCCCACTTTGACTACCGTATAATAAATGTCTAAAGAAATACAAACCAGAAGCTAATGAACTACAGTAACAAAAAGTAACATTATAATAAATATTTTAATAAGTACCGGTCCACCGGAGAGGACTGACTAGTTCATTTTTCAATTGTCATGCCCCAGTCAGTCAATAAGTTAAAAAAAAGAAAGAAAAAAGTAAACAATAATAATAATAATAAATCTGTTAACAAAATGGCCGTGCAAATGATAATATTATCAACAAAATGAATACAATACAATAAAACTTTATTGTCCACCATGGTTGAAATTTGCCATATATCAGCTCAGTCCAATACGTTCACTTTGTTATAGACCTCAAAAATCCACTGGCGACAGAAACACAAAGATATAAACAAATGAATGTTCTACAGAACAAAAACAACACCTGTCCTTTACATTTAAAATCTTCAAAGTAATGTGGAATATTGCATGCATACATAATGAGACTGTATAACCCCCGTCCCTGTTAACGTGTTACAGTCGTACAGTATGTGAGCATATGCATATTTAGCTTTGCTGCTGTCAATTTGTTGAATGGAAATAATGTCTACTGTGAACAACTGCCAACAAACGCTACAATAAAATGACTTATAAATGGCTGCATTGTGTGTGTCTTCAATCCTGACATTTCAAACATCTTCATCATCATCATGGCGTTTGCAAAAAAAAAAAAATCTAAAGCGGCGTCGGCGATGACAGCAGCGAGCACAGGAGCTCTGCACTAGAGTCATCACATACAGAATAATATCCATCTGTAAATAAATCCAGATGGGTACGGATGGTTGGTTAATTTCAGTGCTCAGTGATGTAAACAAATTCAAATGCAAACCAACACGTGCACGCCGCGCCGCGCACGCACACAGACATATGCATTCACAAACCAACACTCGACCGACACTTGCTTCCGGACCAGGCAAGCAGAGAGGAGTTGTGTGTGCTTCTGCCTGCATTAATTCTGTTAATGATCACAGAGGGTCAGCCTGCCTGTGATCCCTGTCCTACCATTAAACAAATAAAAACAACACTGATTACCAGGATGTTCACTGGATGCATCAATCTTGAGTAATTAGAGAGTGGTGTTTTGACTCTCTCCCCTTTTCTTTCCTTCTTTTCTTTGGCTCTTTCCTTCACTTATACCAAAGTCGGGCAGCAGCGGCAGACTCCTTTTAATGAACTAATAAGGGTGCGTGCTTGGCTAACCAAGAATGAGACAGGAAAGAGACAAATAAGCAGGAAGAGAGAGGTGGCTTTACCAGCTAAATAAAGCTGCTACAAGCGCTAGCTCTGCTGCCTCTATCTATGCGGGTCCATTGCTGTCCAATTTTAAAAAAAGGAGAGTAATACTGCATTTTGTGTGGAGATGCCCAGTGATATGTGTGCGTGTGTGTGTGCGTGTTGCCGGCTGGAAAAGGACACAGCTGTCATGTTAAGATCATGCAGGCCTGTAGCATTAATCTGTCTTGTAAATCCTTGAAACCTGGAGTACTGTACTGTAGTACTTAGGGCTATAGTGGTGTGTAGTATAGTGTGGGTGAGTGTGTGTGTGTGTGTGTGTGTGTGTGTGTGTGTGTGAGTGTGTGTGTATGAGCATGTGAGTGATTGCATGTGTAAGGAAAGGAGTTAGATGAAGATGGTAGTGGGGCATATGGCTCAGGATCCAGATCCAGATGCTCACGCAAAGTGATGGCGTGAGAATGTTGTATGGGAGAAAAGCACGATTGGAGGAAGAGATGCATAATGTGGGAGGATGAATATAAGATCAGAAGATGGGCTTTTAAATAAGAAATAGAACAGAAATGAAGGAAATGAAGAGAAACAAAAAAAACTGACAGAGAGATGAGAGGGAGGTGAAAGATGAACTTCAGTGTGGTGCAGGATGCTGCTGCGTGCAACATAAATCTGTGGCCCCGATGATGAGCTGGGTTGTTGCTTATATCACGCTGTACGGCGCTGTGCTGAGCTGTGTTATTCCCTCACTGTGACGGGCAGAGTTTGCTATGCTGTTTGTGTGCTATGCTAACCTGACTGTGCTGTTTCCATGCTATGCTGCGCAATGCTGTGCTGCGCTGTGATAAGCTGGCTATGTTGTTTCTTTGCTGTGCTGTCCTGGGTGGTGACAGCCTCAGCCACTGACAGGTCCTTTAAATTCACCACTGCCAATTAGAGTCACTCCAGACCTGGTGGTGGGTGCGTGGAGGAGGAGGGGAAGTGGGAAAAACTGCTGGGACGATGGTTGCAGGCCTGACAGGCCTGATGTGGAGATGGAAATGCGGTAATTTGGAGTAATTCGGCAACTCGCTGGCGCTTGCCTTGCCTGCCTGTCTGTCTGTCCGCTGAAATAAATGGGGTCAGCAGCGTGTGATCGGCAACTTTCATTTATATGTAAATGACCCCATCGTTGCTGCAGCAGCTGCTGTGGAAGCTGCTGCTAAGTCTGTGCACACACTGAAATGCTGGACCGGAGAGAGAGAGCGGGCCAGCCTGGCTCAGTCCTGTCTCTGCTTCTGCTTCTTCCTTTCTCTCTCTCAGTCTTTGTTGCTCCTTTTATTTCCCTTAGTTTCTCTACACACTATAGCCACAATAATCCATGCACAAACTGTGAATACTTCCTAACCATTTTCCCCTTTCAGTGTTAATAAATCAGCCTTTTCTATCGTCCATGCCAAAAAGGCTTGACGGCCAGGAAACCCTATTATGTTTGTAGGGTGGGCGATCTTACGATCTTATATCATGAACAATATAACGCTTCATAAAAACATGCTATATTTAGATATTCGATTCAATTCAAAAGTTCATTAGTTGCTACCTATCTCATTGTTAACTGTTAACCCCTTAGGTCCCACTGGCCTGTGGGTTGCATTATGCTTCTAATGCATGCTGGGTATGAGAGCACAGCTAGCCATCTAACAACAGCTGGCGACAGCAGTCCTTGTTTTGCTATGCAGGCTTGTCCAGCTTGGTGTAGCACCACATGTACCGGTTCATTACCTGAGTAAAACAAGAACCACCGTCACCAGCTGCAGTCCAAGACGGAGGAGTCAGTGTCAGAGGATGAAAGACCTGCCTGCAGGTCGGGAACCTGGCTAGCTGGTTAGTAGAGGCTGAACTTTCTAAAAACATTTATAGATACAGCTCCTCATACGTATATAACTGCATTATCCAAAAGATACTATTATGTATCAAAAATGGTTGTAAACAGATGACGCAATCAAAGCATCTGAGAATCGTCAAAGCAGGAAAAAGCTACAAATCCAAACTCCAAACAAATAAAGTGAAACCTGAATGCAGATTATCTATAAAGTCATGGATTATCATATGATCACCCACACTTCAACAGTTCAATCGTAATGTGTAATTAACCATTTGGTTTAATGACAGAAAAGTCTTGTTTTTGTCAGTAACAAGTTCATGCCACAAAAATGAGATGACAGGCTTCTCTGATTTGGTCTGAGGGAAACTTTTTTTTTCCGAGATTGCATACTTAATCAGCTGTTGTGTCAGAATATGCAAATGCGTCGTTGGAAACAAGTTTCCCAACTTCTGAGTTTTCTGTGCTTGTTATACAAAATGAACAATATGAGCAGAAATTCTGTTTGCAAATTGTCCTGTTGTCAGAACAAGAAGTGCAGCGCTACAACTTCTGATTATTTCCCCCCAATCGGTTCATCGGTTCAATCACAATTTACTAGAGCTCACGGTGGCGTATAATATATATTTTTTTAAAAACAGTAAAACAGAAGTAAAACAAAACTTCACACATATAATGAATGTTGGACATTTTTTCTTGATCAATTAAATGTAAACCAAAGTTGTTGGTTGTTACTGTAATTGTGAGTCTTTCATCCGTCTGTCCTGAGATGTGCTGCAGTCGTGTACTGTATAATAATGTAGCAAAAAAGCAACAGTGAAAACAGTGGAGCAGATCAGACAGTGTACTGTAGGGCCTGGAGGTGTGTTCGCTTCATTACCTAGCTAGCCATTGTGCTGATGCAGAACCGGGGTCCTGTAAATTCCTGCCTGCTTGTGACACCATAGATAATTACACTTCCATAAATAATGGAGTGTGCCATGCCCACTTCCTATAGAACTCTCCTAATGAGATTAATATACAGGGGGCAGCTGAAAACACTTGGCAGGTAAATCTTCAATGTTTTTTTTTTCTTTCAGTTAAAGGAATAATCCACCCTAAAAAATTGACAATGTTACAAACAGTTACTGACGGTGTATTATCCACTCCCAAGGCAGTTTCAGCGCAATCTCCTCCACCACAAATTGGATTATGTGAGAAGAGCACAATAAGGACAAGTTATTTGCATCTTTTCCCCATGTTAAAAGGTTATCCTAGGCTAGAGGTAGTTTGAAGCAGCTAAAGCGTCAAGGTAAAGCCGGGCCTCTACTGTAAATCTGTTTGACCAGGTAAGTCTTTGATCAGGTTTCTCTCCAGACAATCACCACTAGTTCTTGAAATTCAAGCCACCACTTTCCTGTATTTTACTGTGCGGTGATGGATTCTTTCTTTCTTCTTCTTTTTCTTCTACTCTTGAGGATAATTGGCCAAATGTGGGCTGCGCAACATCACACTGTTTGTGTTTTCTTCAGTGAAGCAACAATGATGTTTAATGGGAGAAAAGTTTTCGGTTTTCAAAAAAACATCAATGATGATCTGCAGATTTTGGTGTCATTCCCTGAGAATATACGCACAAAAGATTATTTCCCAGACTCCCTCACTCCTTACTGAGCACCGAAAAAGAAAATCTAATAAAAAAAATCCATCTCCAAAAGGGAGATGTGACAATTTATCCATCTTCAGTAATGTCTATGCACTATATGATGCAATGCAGTATGTATTCGATAGGGTATCACTCTTACTTTTAAATAAATGGTAATAAATTGTAATGACAGAGAGGGGTGGTACACACAGTTACCACCTGCCTCGTCAAAAATTACTTATTAGCTCTCTAATGGACAGTCCTGGACACATTAAAGTGAGCTTTTATGTGCTTTTCTGCACTGCTTTTATATTTTGCGTTGCCTGTGAGTCATGTTTATTTGTCATAACTAATTCATGAAAGAGATGCCTTTGATGATACGTTGATTTCATTATCAAAATCTTTAAGTTATCTTTCATCTAGGGTGCGTCTTTTATTTATGTCTCGTCTTGGAAGCAGAAATGTGTGGGAAGATCTAATTTGGCTCCCTGGACCAAACTGTTTTGGATTAAAGATGAGTAAATAATTCATGTGTTGAAATAGTTCCATCTGGTATACATAAGAAGAATGGCAAACATACAGAGGAGAGTCTTTGCATCTCTGTTGTGAAAATGAGATACCTTTTAATAAACTTGGCCCTTTTAAGTGAAGAGATCTTAACATGCCCCACAGGCTGATCCAAGATCTGTTCAAAGAGTGGTGATAATCCCATAGAAGATGTTTCAAAGACAACTTTCAAAAACTTTATCGGTCCCTGCCAGATCTAAGGTTGTACCGTCTCTGTGTGTGCGCGTGTGTGCATTTGTATGAAATTATCAATGAGGACTAAAGACTTTTTAGGGTTATTATGGGAAGATTTACCAGATTTACCATTTTGGTCACAGTGGTGATGAGCCGACACATTCTGCAGGTAATGAAAATACCTCCAAGAGTGTCATACTTTGCTCTCAGTTATATTCACTCTTTTGTTCAATAACTCTGCAACTGCTAGAATCACCACCTCGTTGTTGGAGATACTGTACGGTCACAATTATTTGCTTAATTACAACACTGAATAATGTCCACACATGTTTTTTTGCACAAGATCACGATGTCGCAGTGACACCGACTGTTGAGAACTTGGATAAAAAATGGCATCATATTTTCATCCTGTGAGTCAGTGGTGTTTGACCTTTTCTCATAAAATTTTAATGAGTTAAACCTTGAGCCCAAATGGATGTTTTTGCCAAATTTGAAGACATTCACTCAAGCTGTTAGTGAGACATCACACACACCAGAGTGGAGCTGGAGGACAGGCAGGCAGACAAACAACCTGAAAACACAGCACCTCCGGCCCTCGCTGTTGCTAGCGGTGCAGGAGCGTTATTAAAATCACATCACACTAGAATAGTGGCTAATAGGGTTGTCACGATTACTTGTTTTCACAATTAATCGTGGTATTAAACACCACAATTATTTAATCGTAAAGGTTCTTAAATACAGTCACTTTCCAGAAAAGATTATGTTGGAACCATGTCGGCAGATCGGCGCAACGGGATGTAAACAAAGTTACGCAACATTATGAACAATGTCAATCTGCAGGATAACCACCTTGCTTTGTACCCCAGAGTAAAGGTAAATACACAGTAACTGGGTTAAATTACGTTCATGTCAATTCACCCAACGTAACACTGAACTGGTAGGAATTGAAATGTTATTGCCTCATTTGTAATAAAAAAAAGTTTAACGTTTCCTCTGAAGGATTAATAATTGGTCCTATATTAATAGATACTTTAAATAATTTGTTTCTATAATTGGTAACGCAATTATACTTTGATGATATTTGATTTTACACATTCATAGTGTTGTTAATCATAATAATCGTGATTATTTCTCTGATAATAACTGTACCAAGAAAATCTATAATCGTGACATCCCTAGTGGCTAATACATTTGTTTAAATAAAGTTTGTTAGCACGTGAACACACACACACACACACACACAATCTAAACATTTGCATGTAGCCATCATCCAATAAGCTAATAGCTAAAGTTGAAAAGCGTATGCTAAAATGCTAATGGATAAGCTGTCATGTGATACAGGCAGCAGCTGTTCTTAAAATGGACATCGGTGAGTCAGCTGTGTTTGAAAGGCATCAGAGACATCCAAGAGCAAACAACAGCTTAATTAAAGACAAGTTTAACAGTGAATACACCGAAAGTATTCACTCCACAATAAACCGATCCAGGGTATTTTTCTGTTTTGAAGCGGCTGCCTCCCTCGATTTTTCTACCGCCTCCCATTGCTCAAGGAATTTCCTCCACAGAGCTTCTGTTTATTCCCTACAGCAGGAGAGTGTCAGGCAGCATCGCCCTGATATTTCATGGCTGTTCAAACAGCTGAGTATATTGCTGTTGCATCCAAAAGAAATGTTTCTCAATCCCAATCTGTGATTACTTTAAGACAAGTTCACAAGGAGGTCGATCATGAGGAGTCACTGTAACGGACACTTTTTCAGTGTTTGTCTTACTGTAAAATAATTTGAATTTGGAAAAGCATAAATTCAGAAAATGTTCTCATTCAGCCAAATATCGTACAGATTTGAAATTCCACAGACACTAAAAGAGAAATAAATGTAAATCTGACACAAAAGCAGGGCTGAAAGAAAATTGTAATATTCATCCTTGATTGATTTGTTGATTTCTTTTGATGAAAAACGCACAAGGTAACAGCCTAAATTTGCAAATTCCTCACTGCTCACCAGAGCGCCGATAATATGCTCCTTGTAAAGTGTTTACAAGGAACACACATACACATGATCAGGATGGCGCACGCTGCACACGCTCACTGTTTGATCCAGGAAAAAACGAAAATGTTTGAATACTTGAAATCCCAAAATTGAGTTACTTGTAAGATGAAAAGAGGTTAGAAACACGAGCTCAACTGTCAACAAGCTCATCTCCCTCAGGTAAAGGACAAATGAATGTGTGAATACTTCTCTTGAAGCCAGATGCTAAATGAAGCTTGTAGCATGTCATCAAGAAACATGTGTGCAACACTTACAATGTGAATTCACAATGTTAATATTCAGCATCGGTATCACCTCACCGCACGTTTTTACTTTCAGTGGATGCTGCTAACGTGCAGTTTTCTGTGCGAGTGTTCATGTGCTTCCACGAAGCTGAATACAGGACCAGACTGTGGAGTCTGCACACTGCACATACAGCATAATGACACCACACAGTGCTATTAACACAATAAACCGTGTGCTTCAAAGAGGATAGAGACAGAGTGAGTGGGAGATGGACGGAAAGAGTGTGTGGGAGGGGAGAGGGGGAGAGGGGGAGGGGAGGGGGGGCTGCCTTTAAAGTCAAACCACAGCTCCCCAGTATCCCATCACTGGCTGAGGTAATATTGAGGGAGAAAATAGTTCCACTGATGTCTGAACACTCAACCACAATGTCTGGCTGTGGAGGGGAAATAAAGAGAGGGCCTAATTAAAATTTCAGAGGTACCAGCTGGGTGTCTGATCCCCCCCCCCCCCCTCCAACCCACCACCACCCACACCCCCAGTGTCCTTGTGTCTGGATTGAGACACGCTCACCTTGATTTCTTCATTTATTAACCTTGACAGAAACAAATCTGCATCCTCACTCGCAGCGCCACAAAGCGTGGATAATGGGGCGAGTGTGCAAACATACAGTACACACACAAAGCCTTGCAAGTGCGCGCACCAACGCTTACACCTATATCCCACACACACTCATACTGTACACACATTAACGTACATGCACACGCACACACACCGTGTAGGCCCAGACAAGGCCATTCTTTAATGAACGGCTTAATGGGCAAAGAAAGATACAACAAAGCCGTCTGGGAGAACTGTTTGTAGTCAAGTGATCAAATGCACTGCGCAATGATATCCTTAGCATGAATAGTTGTGATGATCAGCAGGTGAGCTGATGTATATGAAAGCAGGTTCATTTTCAGTCAATTGGAGCATCATTCTGCCACCGGTGCAGCATTCAGGGACACGCGGATCAACGGGAAAACTCATTCTTCATCATTTATCCGTCGTAAAAAAACGCACAGCTGATGAAAGATTGTGTTGTCCGTTTAGTTTTGTGCTCGACTGCCGCTTCACTGTACTGTCTTGTTGTCCGTACGTGGAAACTGAGAGCTGATTGAGAGTACAAGAAGGAGATGTATGCTGTGTGTGTGTGTGGTGATCCCCCAAGAGTTGGTAAATTGAGGGGCCGCATCTTCATTTGGCGTGCCGGATGGCGACCTTGCAGCCCTGTCTCTGCATGTTTCGTGACTGCCTAATGAAGACTTCAGGGCCAGGCAAACAAATTCTAATAAATTGCCATGCTGTGACTGAAAAGTAGCCGTTCCAGCGCGCACACGCGTGAAGATAGGAATGCACAAACACTAAACAACAAATAAAAACAAAAACTATGCTAGCAGACACACACACAGGTGCCCACTGCATTCATTGAATATTAGACAGTGCATTAATTCTCATCAGTTGGAGACTAAGAGTGGATGTGACGGTGTGTCCTGTGAATGCCTCCTGTTCCTCAGCTGCTCCTCTCACACCAAACACACTCCTTTAATAAAAACATCACAATCGATATCTGATATCCCAAGTGAAGCGTTTAAAGAATAAACACAGAGAAAATAGAGGAAGTCACAAAAAAGAGAGAAACTATGAAGGAAGGAGAGAGCGTGAGGAGTGAAAGGGTCGGGGATGTGTGAGGGCTAAATGTTAGTCGGAGTTTGCACCTGCATGTTTTTCTCTCTGCAGAGCGTGTGTGTGTGTGTGTGTAGTTGTCACCAAAGCCAAGTTTGACCTTTAACCTTGTTCCGAAGTTTTAAAGTTGTCTTTCTTCTTCACTTAAAGGGGAGTGACATTTAATAGTCCCCTGAGGTCAAAGAGGGTAACAAACAAAAGCTGCCTAACGCATAAAAAAACAAAAAAGTCTAGACGAGTGAATGGCTGCCTGTGCCTTTTTAACATATTACAATGTAGGAGAGCCATTCAAAAAATACTCTGGATTTTCTCTCCACCTAAATTCTTCCTCTTCTCACTTTCTCCGATTACTATGCACATTTTTTTCTCTCTTGTTAACCCCAAAACTTTTTTTTTTCTTTTACACCACCATACTGTACTGTATCCGTCCAGCCGTTCCATTCCGTTGCAATTAAGTGTAAAGCAATGGAGAGGTGGGGAGATGGAGGGATAGGAAGGAGGAGTGATGGCCCAAGGCGTGCCATGCGCTCCACCAGACAGACCCTGTTGCCATTGGTCACTGTAACAGATCCCCGTCTCTGGAGTTTTAAATGATTCAAACATTTGCCCTTCTCTGTTCCTGTGGTGCGCAAAGATGTTCTTCTTCTCCTCCTCCTGCTCCCGCTCTGACTCCTCTTCCTCCCTCTTTCCTCTTCATTGTCACTCAGTCAGTCAATCAGGCTGCATTTGCAACTCACGGCTTAAAAAATGTACTATTTTCACTTGTAGTATTTTTCACATCTTTGTGCTTTGTTCCGCTGCTAGAGCCCCAGCAGCGCTGCTGGAGGTTCTGAGGTTGAGCACATGAATTTCAAAACAAATGCTCAATAAGTTGATTTTTCATGTCCAATAGAATTTAATGATTCCGCTGCAGTTGGTTGTTGCAGGATGCACCATCTAATTAACATTCATATGCATATATACAGTACACCAAGTACAACAAGTTCCATGAGCACAAAAGCTTATTTAATGTTTGATACAATATAAAATTGGCCACGCACTAACAGACTAACGGCAGACTGTAGCAAATAAAGCAAGACCATAGCCTAATAAAGCTGAAACAATAATAACCGACATCCTGAACCCAAAGCTTGGAAGAGACTGAAATGTATTTGGATATAATTGGCAGACTTTTCTCAGTTCTTGGCAGGCACGACGTTGGACTAAAAATGAGAGGAGAAATGTACTGTGTGCTCAGTTTGACGGAGCTCCAGGGAGGTAAGTCGTTCATTCCCCAGAACTAAGCAGCGGAGGTGAGCAGATGAGGGGAGGCCAAGGGTGCGATGGGGCAAACAGCAGCACAAAACTCCCGAGCCCTAATGACTGACAGAGCGAGAGCAGATGAGCTTGCAGTAAATACATTAATTACACAGACCAAGGTCAAGCAGAGCTGAACTGAGCCGAGCTGAAGTTGAGCTGAGCCGGGGCTGAGCCGGGCTGAGCTGGGCCGAGTTGTCTCTCACTAAGCTGAGTTAGGCCTCAGCGCAGGGCTAGTGGAGGATGCTCGGTCCCTGCGGAGCGTGCTTTGCAATCCCCAGGCCTCATTAAGGATGCAGAGAGGTTCTGACTCCCATCACCTGTGAGCTTTTTATATCTGGCATAATCTCTTAGTAGATATTTCTTACATCCAATAATGAGCAAGTTATTACTCCATACAACAGAGAGAGGGGAGCAGGGGGGAAAAGGAGAGACGGCAGGAGGGAGGGAGGAGGAAGGAAAGAAAGTGAGCAAAATGTAAAGAGAGCTGAAATGCGGACAATCCGCTCAGATTTAAAAGGCGAAGCGATAAGGAGGCATCCCCGTTCGGTTTGGTTGTTAAGATCAGCAGTGTTTACAGCATTATGACCCTGGTAAAAAATCAAATAACTTGACAGCACCTCTGCCTATTCGGCCCTCGGAGGGAGTGGAGGGGGAAAAAAGAAACGGGAGCACAGAAGGGGAGCAGTGCTGCCTAATAAATACATAAATAAGTGCATAAATAAACAGAGCATCAGACCTCTGCCTGACATGGCAGAGACAGCACCTGAAGCGCTGGAAGACGAGTCATCCCTCTCCCTCTTTCTCTTCTCGCTGCTGTCTGCATTGATTGATGTGAAGGAGGAGGATCAAAGGCTGCTGAACGGTAGTACTCAGGAAGATGGAGAGATAGAGAGGGAGGGAGGAAGGGAGGGAGGGAGGGAGGGAGGGAGGGAGGGAGGCAAAGGAGGGAAAGGGGGGGAACGGATAGAGAAGTTCAGGGCCCTGCTGTCTGTCAGTCAGCTCCACGAAATGACCCCTTAACTACGGGGCTAAGTCGGACATTAAGGCCTCCGGAGTCAAAGAGGATTCACTCATTCTCATTCCCCCCTCTCCGTGTTCACCTCATCTCCTCATCCCCCCCCTCCCCCGCCCCCCTCTCTCTTTCCCCTTTATCTTTTCTCCTCTATGTCCCATCCTGAAGAGGAGGAGCAGGGCCAAGCACCATTAATCTCCTATCTAATAACACTGGTAATGTTACACATTATTGGAAAGAGATGGGCAAAATGAACCAATAAGTTATCTGATATGGGTCTCCCTTCCCTACGCACGCTCCGATCCCAAGGACATTTAGGCAAAAGAAGAGACACAGATGCAGTGACTGGGAAAGACGGAGAGACAGAGAGAGAGAGGGAGAGGGAGAGAAGGAAAGAGACGGAGAGAGAAGGAGAATTAGTGATGGAAAAAGGGTGGGCAATGTGAAATATTTCCTGCTATCGACCTCTTGGCCAGGGACATGCATAGATTTCTGTATGTGGAAGATAAGTGTCTTTGATAAAGTAGGTTAGCATTGATTAATCCATGAAATCTTGGGGCTGTGGACTTGAAGTTAATGAGTAAGGTTTTCTATTTTCTCTGCAATCTCTCACGACATACGTTCTCAGCACAGCCCGGGGACCCCCGCTATAGCCGCTGCACCACAGCCGCCCCCCTCATTTTAGACGTCTGTTATTTTGGCCTAAGATGGCCAATCAATGAAGCTGGCATTTGTTACCGTGAAGGATTCACAATGCAATCACGGGATAAGGGTTGTAAGGGCCTGGTAGGTGCATAGAAGGGGTGGAAAGGTCACGGCTAATCTAAAGAGAACAGGAGTTATTTATCCATACCCACCAGAATAAAAAAGAAGATGAGAGACACAAACTATATATACAGCCCCTGGGGGGGGTTATGGAGCCATCGCACACACACACACAAACAAAGCATCCTACAGTATCTGCTGCAAAGTAATTTCCCCCCTATTTCAATTGGTAATAAACACTGTGCATCAAGTGACCGATCTCATAGCCCATAACCAAGTTTTTTTTTGTTTGTTTTTTTTGCAGCTGCGTTCAACAGCTCACGAGGATGAGAAAAAAATTTGAATACGCCATTAAAGGCTCACCCCCTGCATGAGGTTAGGTCGGAGATAACCCTGTTTGAAACCGTCCATCGACATCATTTGTGCCGCGTGTTTTTCTGCCACATTTAATATGATACAGCATTCTTTTTTTTTTAATTTCTTCTTTTTTTTTGCGTGCACATGGAAAGAAAGCAAAGCAAACAGCACGTTGGGCCGTGCACATCAGTCACATTAAGAACAACCTTGAAACAAATAGCACTATGGACGCATCCCCGGGCACACTGGGAGAAAGAAATCAAGGGAGACAGACAGACAGGCGGGCAAACAGGTAGCTTTCTCTTTCTTTCCCTCCCCATCTCTCTTACTGACTGTACATCAACACCTCTGTTGCCCACACTCTTTTCACATTCTAGTCTCTCCCTCCTCTCACTCACATTAATCCATCTCTCTCTCTCTCTCTCTCTCTCTGCTGTAAATCATCCCTCTCTTCCTCAACCTCAGCAGCAGCTGTGCGGAGGAGGTAGAGTGGATGTCAAAATATTTGGCAGCCATCTCTAGTGCCGGTGTAGCATTTTAACCTCCGTGGTTATTACACATACACAGGTTTGTCTGACATCCCCCCAGGCATTAGCCTTGAAATCTCTCTCTCCCTCTCTCTTTCTCCACTCTCTCCCTCTCTCCATTCATCACATCATTATCCTTACAGCAAGGATACACAAACAACAAGCTCAAGCTCACCCCCCCCCCCTTCACACACACACACACACACCTCAGCACCACCAACCCTCGCTGCTCAGCGCTCTGTGAATGGCTGCAGCTTTACGCCAAACACAGCGTACCCCTAATCCACCAGAGTAAAAAAAAAATGGAGTAAAGCAGAGGGCTCACCTTTTTGCAGCCACTAGAGTGAGGATGGACAAGCAGAACGCATGTACTCAATCTTAGGTTTTGTGTAACTGTGCAACACCCCCCCTACACTAACAAACAAATACACACACACATGCACACATATATTTTCAGTATAGCTAATTATCTAATTCCTTCCTTCAGCATTGACTTGGAGTTTGTAAATCATGAGTGTTGCAGGAACTCTCAAATCCCCCCCGGGCTCTGCCTCCACACACGCACACACACACACATTCTTGTACTTCTATCTTAGTGAGGACATGTCATTGACATAATGCATTCCCTAGCCCCTTCCCCTAACCTTATCCGAAACAAATGCCTAAACTTAACCATTACTCTAAACCTAATATAAACCTAATTCTAACCTAATGTCTTAACCCAAGTCTTAGTCCTCTAAAAGCCCTTTGAAGAAGTGAGGACCGGCCAAAATGTCCTCACTTCCCAAAAATGTCCTCAGTCTGTTGGTTAAAAACTCGTTGCGGTCCTCACAACGTAGCATGTACAAGAACACACACACACACACACACGTGTAGCATCTCCACCCTCAGGTCTTTGTTTCAGTGGAGGTGGAGGTTATTCCAGGAAGAGAAGACAGGCCCACAGGGCTCTTGACAGCCTGTGTAAATCAAATGTCATAGAAAGATCTAATGGCGCTGCATGGACCTGATATACAGTGCTGTAGTGTGCTGACAGTTGCATGTACTGTGTGTGCACGTACACACATTTACACACCAACACAGGCGCGCACACACAGAGCCGGCACTGTATACGCTAATGCAGTACATAACGCGTGGCTTTAATGTGACTGACAGTTGCCTTGCTCAGCAGTACAATGGCCGGACGTCCCCTTGACTCAACTGAATGTGGCTCACACACAAAGGTGTACACACACACACACACACACACACACACGAAGGATGGATTTACTTTTCCTAAATATGAAATACATCCTTTCAGCTTATTTTCTGTGCACGTAAAACACTAGACTAAAGTGAGGTAATTCGTTTCTATTTTCTCTACAGTTTCCCCTTGTTCAAGGATCCTCTTGAGATAATTAGCAAGAACATGCAAAAGGGAAGGTCAGTGTAATCAAGATTACCGTTCGATTCAAGAATATCCTGGAACAAGTTTGATTTGCACTGAAATGAGTGCAATTATTTCACACCATTCTTACGTATTTAAGAAAGAAAGAAAAAAGATGTGAGGATTAGCAGAAGACTAAAACATGTCTTATTAAAATAGATGTCCCACGTGTACCCGTGTGCACATGGAGGATCTGCAAGTGCACATATGAATATATATTAAAAAAAGAGACAGAGAGAGAGAGAGGGAGAAGAAAGATCATTTTCTACCATGTTTGTGTGTACAGTTTTGTCACGGTAGATCAAGGAAAGCGCAGGAGCCGCTGATGTTACTGTTGTGGTTAAGATACACAAACATATCTCCTCCTTTCTGCCCCATTAAAACCCCTCTCTCCTCTCCTGTGCCCTATTATCGCCAATCCTCCTCTGTTCTTCTGTGTACCATCAAAGATATTTCCCTGCAGTGCATAATAGACTAACTAACCATAAAAAATACACTTGTTAGTATACTTCTTAGTGTTTGGTGACACTACCACAACACGCTAACAGCATGGAGTGAAACGGATGTGCAATGGAGTGCAATGCAATGCAATGCGATGCTATGGAGAGCCGGCTATACTGTAACACAACATTTGGCAGTATATACAGCCAGAATAAGGATGAGCGTGAAGGAAGGCACAGGATTTTGAAGTGGATTATGGAATGCCCCCAGAAAAGCTTAGGCTGAACTATTGAGTGCTGTGGTTTAATGCAGAATTAAGCATATTGACTGATTTTCAATGTAAATTAGGCTAATGATAAATATTACATGTGCTAACCAAATTAGGGTTTCACGGCGCGAGCATGAGCAACACTCCCGCTGATCTCGGTTCAAGCTGCATCGGTCCCGACGAAGGCGATACATGACGGAACAACGACGAGTGACGTTCATGACAACACAAAAGGTGAAGAGAGGAAGTAGACAAGAACTGTGACGCTTTGGTGATGTTAAAGCTTGCGGGTTCACAAGTGCACGGCTGTATACAGTAGCCGTCCAAGTTAAATTTATAATTTTCCCCATCTGCCTGATGCTTACTTATGCACATCATGCTTCAGCCTGACAACTGATTTGACAGAGGAACCAAGCACAGAACGTGATGACCTGTAGGCTCACTACCCCAAGCATAAATATTTATAGAGAAGCCAGGAGGCCAAGGAGAGTCATTATAACCTTGCGCGGGCCTGAACACAGCATCCTCGAGTCTGAAATCTTGCTTTTCATCTTCTTCGGATAATGGTTATACTTCTGCTGGTGTCATTAGTAAATTGTAAACTGAAAGAAGAGCAACGGCGAAATCAGAAACAGCCTCGATTTGCAGGAGAAGAGGCTTGGGATGCGAGTGAGGGCGGAGGGAGCTGCACTTGGAGCAACAGCAAGTGTGGGGGTGTGAGATGAAACGGTCGGGGTGAGCGGGGTGAGTGACGATGATAATGAAGTATGAGTTGGTCTGAGAGACGGAGCTGGATGCAGAACCAGCTTACTCAAACTGGTGGTGAATCATGGCGCCCTGCATGATAAGCTCTGACTCACTGAGAGAAAAAAGGGGAGAACAGAGGAGAAAAAAAAGCAAAAGAGTGTAGGTGGGAAAACGAGCAGAGAGTGTGCGCGCACCTGCGTCTGCTCCCTGCGTCCACCACCACGTGTGCGTTTTGAGCCACATACTGTACAAACTCTTTGCTATGGCTGCAAGATCACGGACCCATGTGAGTAGATGGCTCTTTGGTGTGTGTCTGTGTGTGTGTGTGTGTGTGTGTGTGTGTGTGTGTGTGTGTGTGTGTGTATGTGTGTGTGTTTGCTGCAGTGGTGACAGTGAAGGTCAGTCGCGTGGGTGTGTCTCAGGCCTCCCAGCTGTGGCCCGGGGCTAAGGAGCCATCACTGTCACATCTCTGTCTCGCTGCTTTGTGCTGCTGGCCCTGCAGTACGGCAGCACACTGACTCACACACACACACACAAACACACACACAGCCCTGTGGGTTTCAGCACTCACACACACACACACACACACACACACCACATAAATCATCCCCAGGATACATAAGCACAAGAGTAAGATGTCATAGCACTTATTGCACATGCTCATTCATAGCAACTTTAGCAACAATATGTGAGGACACACATATACAGCGTTATCTTAAATTGTTTATTTATGTCATACCTGTGTGGCGGGAAGGACTGTCTAGTCTTTGTTTTTTGTATTTGTTACAGTATTGTGTCTTATAATCCCATATGGGATGGGCCACAGCGGAGCAAGACACGAAAACAGACACGAAACACGTCTTGACAACGCTGCTTTTATATTCCAGAGATGGAAAAAGCATAAAGCATGTCCTCTCTCTAATATGTGAACCTGAAGACCTTGTCCACACTCATTCAATCAGTGAGGAGAGCACAATTAATCCAGCAACGTGCTCTGTAGCGTCTGCAGTCTCAGCCTTGCTCTCTGCTGTATTCAGCAAATATGTACAAAGAGTCTGGTACAGTATGTAGGCTTTGAGCTTCCATCACATGAACTGAAGCCTATAGATTTCAATTATGTGGTTTTCTTAGAGTAAAACTTTTTCAATGTCCAGTCTAGACGCTGTTAGACAAGTTTAAACAGATATATGGCAGAAAATATGGTAAGTCATGGTAACACTTTATTTGATGCCGATCTCTATAATTTATTATAACCAGACTTATAATGAGTTATAATGCAGTTATAACTATAGCTACTTGACCTTATAAGTCAGAATAAAATGCCTTATAGTGTGTTATGATTATTGTTATTGAGCATTATGACCATTTATGAGTGTTTATAACTAGTGCTATAACTGCATTATAACTCATCATAAGTATGGTTGTGGTGTTATAGAGATAGGCGTCAAATAAGTCATGAATGGTAATTCTTTTTTTGCATTTTATTTTCACTGAAATAGATATAATGACATCACGATGATTCATGTCATGTCATGTTGTGACACACTGTCCTCATGTAGAAAAATGCATCTCTCCTGGATATCTTGACTATTGTTCCACCATTAACAGATCAGGAGGAAACTACAAAGCACCAGATGCAAATGTAATATTAGTAGTAGTGAGCCACGTTGACATTGTAACCTAGTAAACTGTGACTTATCATCAGGATGTACATCAGTAGGAGTTAAAGGCATGCAGCCAGCCTCTTTCATTAGCTCTTTCAGAGAAATACAGCAGGGGGGGGTTGGGCCACTTCCACTCCCCTTCAAAAAAGAAATATATGTGACCTCTGGCCATATTGTAGCCCTGAAATGGGCCGACGCTATAGCGCTGCACACCTCAGCGTCCTGCTCTCCCAGCCATCCTCACACTGGCCTCTTTATGGCCCGATGCATGGCACATAAAAAGAAGAGCACATTGCACAATTACTGGGTAATTAACTGGCCGATATTTTATGTGGTCGGTGAGGCCGCAGACAGACTGCAGATCATTCGCCAGGGTTTTAGAGGATGTGTGTCTTACTGGACCACTCTTCTGGTGATTTACTGACCCCCACTGCTAATGCATGTGTGTGTACAAGTGTCTATGTGTGTGTACGTGTGTGTGTGTTTATCTACATGTGAGTTTGCTTAAATAAAAAGAGGGCACGTACTGTATGTCTTTGGAAGGAGCAGGCTATTTGTCTGAGTCACGTTTTATACTCCACACCGCTCCCCAACCTCCTCCCCTTTCCTCCTTCCATCCCCACCTCTCTCCGCCCTTAACAGCAGCAGGTTTGCATTGGGATTTGAGGTGTAATTAAATTCAATAAATAGGCGAAGGTGAAGAAATAAATCAAGCGGAAACTGATGAACAACAGGAGATTAAATGCCACTGAGCCGTGCAAACAAATATTTCAATAGAATTTTCAACAAAGGGCACTCAGGGCCCCCCACCCCCCCACCAACACCCCCACCCCTTGCAAACCTGGAAAACTTTTTAAACTCAAAGTCAGCTCTCCCAAAGCCGACTGCTGCTATAATTATATTTGACGCCGCCGTCCTCATTGACATCATAATATGGCACACAATACGGGAATAAATATCTATTTGAAGGACGTAGATTGTAGGAGTTGACAGGCTGCGTTCCCCTGCCCTCCGCCACTCACACACCTCATCATCCTGTGGCATCATCGTTTATTCAAAGGCCAGCCGACGCTTTATTAATGACTATTGAAGTAGCAGTTAATGCTGCATAATACATGAACTACAGCTGTGCAAATCTGAATAAAGTCTGATTAGGTTCTAAAGAGGATAGGGGAAATACTTCTGGTGCATATTAATGCCACCAATTTAGACGGAGGAGGGCGGGGTCAACGGGGTCCCGCTCTTTGTGCCGGACTGACTTGATGAAGCCAACAAATCTGTTACCCCGGTCACCTATAGTCGGAGTAACAACAAGAGCGAGGGAGGGAGGGAGAGCGCGGCGCCCATGCTCCCGTTCAATTTTCAGCAGTGTGAGTCACAGTGGCTTGGTTCACACTCTGATTTGCTTGCTCTACTCTATACCACATCATACTGCCCTCCTGGGCATAACAAGCCTAAGTGCTTAAAGTCCCCAGAATGGAAATGAGGTCTTTTTTTAACAGGCATCGTTCAAGGCCACACCTGGTGCACTGAAAGCACCCGGGTCCACCGCTCGCTCCATGAATTAATGAAGGATCCCGGCAGCGGGGAGGACAGCCTCCGACTCCACAGCTACTCATTCACAGACCTCGGACCAGGTTATGGGAAACCTCACAAATGTGTCAAACACCAGGTGGAGTGTGAGTGCGTGTTCTGCTGTGTGTGCGTGAGCCAGCTCATTCTCTCTCTCTCTCTCTCTCTCTCTCTCTCTCTCTCTCCGTCGTCTTCATTGAGACATTGCTGTCCAACCCCAGATTAAAATGACAAGGGCGAAAAAGGCTTCCTCTCAGGCCTTTTGAAATGATTAGCCATGTCCATTCTTCTCTCCAATCTAACCCCCTCCTCCCTCTTTCTCTCCCTCTCTTTTCTCTCTGTTCACTTCTGCTCTTTCACCACTCAATAAATCTTTAATTCCTAAAAATACAGTCTCCAGTCTTCCCGCAATCTCTCTCTCTCTTTCTCAGGCCTGCTCTCCCGCTCTTTCTTTCTCTTTTCTCCTCCACTCTTGTCCTCTTTTGAACAGCTGCTCTCCCCTTTATTATGTTGCGCTCTCACCCTCTCTTCTCGTCTGGCCTTTCACTCTAATCCTCCGATGGCTTCCCATGCACAATATTCCCCCCTGAGCCCCCATTCCTCTGACAGGCTTTTCACATATTAGATTAGCCTTTGCTTTGTTTATTTGCTTATTTATTTATTTAGTCGAAACTATTGTCTCTGCAACATTTGGCACCCCGAATTCTCCAAAATAACACACACAAAAAAAAAGAAAAGGAAAAAGCCGCTGCCTATGATTTTCAGCTTGCTTCTCTTTCCCAGCAGCATCATTCTGTTACATATCGGTCTGGCTCCTGCGTATGATACTGAAATCGTTCTTTGGTGCTGGCTGTTGCCTGCGAACATGGCAGCACAAACAGAGTGTTTTAGAATAAGCCGTCTAATGGAAGCTCGCAGCTTTTTGTGGCTTCCAGTGGTTAGGTGGTAAAATACATGGTAGCAAATGGGTTGAGCGGTCAGCCATTAAGCCAGTCACCAGCACCTCAGTCTAATTGTGGTAATGAAGTCCAGGCTGACCCTGTATAATGCAAGGTCCGTGCATACTGTCATTCTGACGCTTTTATAGACCCGACCTGAGTTATGATCCTCTCGCTGATAGGCCAGCGGAGAAGGATGGAGGGAGGGATGGGAAGACGTGTGGTGGAGGGAAGAAGAGAAAATAAAACAGCACAAGAGAGAGCAATAGGCGGCTAAAAAAGTCAGGCAGGACAGGAAAGGGTTTCCAGTAAACCATTATAATGAAATGAGTCATTTACCTAAAGGACAGTATAGCTCCAAGAACTGTTATTGAAGAGCTTTATCCCAAACCTTCAGCCTTGCCCCCTTGGCCCATTAGCCCTGGGGCTGGCCTTCCATCTCCCTCTCCCCATTCCTCTAACCTCTCTAGTGAGCAGGCCCAATCAGGAATCAATAGCCATGTCACGGGGAACCCATGCTGCTTTGACACTGTGGATACGACAAAAAAAAAAAAGTCTATTACACGGCAGTTATCTCCATTACTGCTGAGCAACTTGGTCTCGAGGAGGCATGGAATGGAGGATGGCAGGCTGAGGAAATCAGTGAGGGCGGCGACGGTGACGGGTTGTGAAACTCTAATTCAGAGCAACGTGTCTGATTAACCTGCATCTCTCCTTTGGGATCTGGTCTGTGAGCCTGGCAGAGAAGACAGAGCACACAGACACACAAGCTCCAAGAGGGACAGAGAGACACGCTTATGTTCACTAAGTCTGTGCTCTCCATGTCCTGACTGTTCATATAGCGTCGCTTTGCTTTGGCCTGATAGGGCCACAGCTTCTGCTATTGCCGCCCACTGAAATTCCCATTTCAAATTCCTCGCTCGGTGACATCCTCAGTCTCACTCCACATAGAAACACGAGGCTCTCTTGGATAATGTGATGATCTTATAATTATTTCAACTTTGTTTTTAACAATTCATGGCTTTTTTTTTTTCTTCCTCCCGCCAGGTTGCTACGCCAGATGGCTCTAAAAACTACAATATCCACGATCATCGGCCACAGTTGCTATGAGAGAAAATGACAGAAGTGTGAAAATTAAAGCACTTTATCATTGCAGCTGCATGCGAACAAAAACACGGCACAGTCGAATTCATCCAAAAATGACCCTGAATCGATTCAAGCTGCAAGATTGTATTATCAGTTTCCTCCACAGCGTAATCTTCAGCTTCTCTTTCTGCTCACCGTTCACCAGCCACGTTAACGAGATTTTAAGATCAGTGATGGGATGTTTCTTTTTACTGAAATACTCCTTGAAAGACATTTCTTCCACTTTTTGATGTTTTTTTTTATGCTTGAACCTTTGACCTTTTATCTAATAGCTCATATTTATTCTAATATAGTCGTTGGTGTCTCTTACGGAGGATTGAACCAGGAGAGTTTCATCCTCCTCTGTGCCACGAAACAGCTTTTTCCTAACATTGTCCAAACAGGTAATCAATGGGACTTCCGCTTCCAGAAAAAGAGACACTGAAAATAGTCCACTTCACAACTCTACACAAGTCCTCATAGCTAAATGCCAAAGTAGACGCTCAGATCAGCGCTTTCAAAAAAAATGACCAATATAAATATGCCATGGCCATATGAGTCTTCTCTGATTTGCTGCCCATTGGACTGAAGTATGCTACATTTCCTAACAGAAGGGCTTTAATAAGGATACAAAAAGATAAAAGATCCTTTTTAATTATAAATTCTGTGTATCTGTGTTTTGGCACATCTTGCCTACTACAGAACAAAAGCCAGGAATTGTCTGGCTGCTACAGTATAAGACAGGGGTTTGAAATCTTCCTCGCTACATCTATTCATTCATCCAACACGACTTTCCTTTATACTACAGAATATAAACATGTTTTTCTTTCCCCCCAAAAAAACAACCACTGCTGTGACAACAGCCAGAGTCTTTGTGACCACAAGACACCGCATGCCAAGAAAAAGGGACTAATTTAAACAGCAATACTGTTGTGTTGACATCATCTGTGAGAACAGTTTCAGTGTGTGGTGTATTAGCGGGCTGCGTGGTCCACGTAGAGAGGGAGACCTATGGGACGGAGACCATAAAGCAATGTGACACTCTTCATTTGAGCTTCACCTTGGCCCAGTAACCTTGATCAGTCAGGACATCAGTCAATGTTTAATTGCTGAAATGTTTGTGTTAGTGTGTGGGTCGTGGCCGGTTAGGTCGGTCTATTCCCAGAGGGTGGAGGAGGAGGAGGAGGACTCTATTCCTCAGTGGGGTTTCCTCTGCGTTACGCCTGCCTCCGGCTCGCTTTATGACGCTCATTTGCCTGATTAGCTAAACAAACGCTGACTGCTACACCTCGCTCACCTCCATAAACATTGGTGGACCTCTGCTCCCTGTTCGCTGTCTGCGCCTGCAGCATATGCGCACACATGTTCGCTCGCATATATCCACGTGCAGCACTTTTAGAATGAACAATGTGCATGATGAATATTATCAGCTGTAAAAGTGCTCATAAATCACCACACAGGCTGTGAATCAGCAAACAGTGGCATTAATCAGTGGCTTTCGCACGGACACTATACAATTAATGCAATCTATTTATCTTCATTTAATATGTGTGGGATGAGCGTACTGTACAAGCTCTGTGCTTTATAATGTATGATAGGTCCGCAATGAGCTAAAAACATCCAAGTAATGTTTTTATCCGGTGCTTTGTGTACGCTGCGCGCCTCTATAAGGTATGCAAATGGCCATGCAGACCCTCCCACCGTCGAAGAATCCCGACGTAACGTTTATCTTAGTAAAATATAGCCTTTGATGCACAGAGCTTCAGTGGTAATGAAAGCAATAGGTCTCTGTGAGTGGAGATTGCTTTTCCAGAGCTTCATTTTACAGCCGGTTGTTGAATACACTCCTCTGGCAACTCCTCTTGAATGTTTCATCACAGACCAGATCCCAGGGGTTGGTACAACCCCCTCATCACACATACACACTCACTATGAGAAGCCTTCACATCATGCATGTGGAGGATATGAGAGTCAACTGGATGCCATTTCATCTGCAAGGGGAGCGATTTGATTGCATATTCAATGTGGGAGGATACAAACAAGATAGAATGTCAAGCCAGGCAGCTACAGTAGCTACCGTCACCCCGGTGTGTCGAAATAGCTTTTGGAGGTGTCAAATTATCCCTTTTTTATCTATGGTGGAAGGCTTCAATACGATTCTCATGTGGTCACGCACACATGGTCTTATTTGTGAAAACATGCTATTATAACACCGTAACAGCAATTGCCGCGCCGTCTAATAGACTCTGGGTTCTGATTTTCCTGTTTGACACCAGGTTCTGTGGTTTTCACATTGCTCGCTGTTACAGTAGCCTGCTAGAACAGCTTTAGACATGTAGGACGCTATGGTAGGTGAAACTTCGTGAGACTGCTTATTCCCCATCCATAGATATTAGCTATTGCCAAGAAGATGCCAGGTGGCTCATTGAGAGACTGTGAGTGGTGCATCCTTGTACCAAAACAATGCTTTTCTGCGACTCAGTACTTCAACAGAACTATATAGTACATTTGTCTCTGAGAACAGACAGGCAAGAATGAAACAGAGCCAGTGAAGCCTCATCTTTGAAGTGTCAGGGCTGTGTCTTGATTGGAACCACCTACCTGGGGGGGAAGCCGGTGTGTTGCGTGTTTCCACGCGTACGTCTGTGTGTATCTGCATGTGGATTAGTCGTCTGTGTGTACTGTAGTCTCTATGCTTGGTTTGCATGAATCTCAGTGAAAAAGCGTGAGCGCGTGGGCACAATGTTTGTGTAGAGTCAGGTGGAGGGATTTACGGTAGTGAGCTGGAAGCACGTGTGTGTGTGTGTGTGAGTGTGTGTGTGTGTGTGCCGCTGCTTCTGAACTAGTCTTTAAAAGCACATTTGGCAGCTGCTTTAATTGCACTGCACACTGGGCCATGACTGTAACCCTGAAGTGTGTGAATGGCAGTCCTTCACTATAATATGAACACGCAGACATAAAGAACATGCAGTAGGCAGAGATAAGAGCATTTGATAGAAAAGATTTAAAGCATTAAAGTGTATGGGAAATCCTGCTGAGAGCATTAATAGTGTTGTATTTGTTCTATAGCGCTGTCAAGCCATGTCATATATGCTGAAGACAAATCTATATGTTTCATTGTTTTATGATTAAAATGCAAAGTTGAAGGAGAACAATATTCCTCTATCAGCTGGTCAGACATTAAAATGTGCAGCATGATGTTTTTTTTATTATAATAATAATATATGTACTTTTTCTTTAAAAGAAAAAGTGAAGGAAGTCAAAGGTCAAAAGTCAGATGTTATTGGGGCACATGATGGATTAAAATATCCGCTACACAGAACTTAATGTGGACACTGCTGTCACGGCTAGAATTAAACCCATTGCTCACAGGCCAAAGGCGATTCACAGCATAAACTCTGTCTGCACTGAAATCCCATCCTAAAACATAGGAACACACAGAGAAAAACAAAACTGGTTGTACCCTGAATCACTATGCTCCTCCACACACATATACATATATATATATACACACACTGTATATAGCCTATGTTAGGGCCATATTAAATCAGAAGGAAATGAATAAAGGAAGAAAGAAATAAAAGAAAAGGCTCTGACGCTTTAAACAAAGGAACACAATAAGGGTTGAAGCATTCAGCTTTTAATTAACATTAGCCATATCAGCATGGAGTAATTTGAAATTGTCTTTAGGACTTCAGAGGGAAAGAGTGAGAGACAGTGACTTTAAACCATTAAGCTCAGCTGATAAACCAGTCATACCGGTGGAGTCACCACGTCTTGCTATAATTTGATCTCTTTCACTTTGTATTTTGCTTCTTTTTTAGAAACACATGGTGCTTTCCCTTCCTTCCTTCCTTCCTTCCTTCCTTCCTCCCTTCCTCCCCCTTATCTGTTTGATCCAGCCCCCTTTTCTTTCCACATTTCTCTTCCTTCAAGCTTCATCTTTTTTTTCTCTCCCTACATTCTTTTTTCCCATGTTCTTTATTTCTTCTTGCTCTCAGCTTTTCTTTTGCTTTCATCTCCACTTCATACAGAATAACTGTGCAGCTTGGTGAGTATAATGAGGCTGTTCCTCTACAACTTCAAACCTTCCCTTCGCCCGTTTGCCAGGGTTCTAAAACAAACCCGGAACAAATATTTTGACATTCAGACACAAGAGTAGACGTGTGCAACGATTCCAAGCATTCTGATTCATCTTCTACTAAAACAAAAAAAGTAATAGGGAGAAAAACCCTTTAAAATACTGTAAAGTATATGGGAAGGAAAGGCCAATCAAATGCTGATGTTCTTTTTTTCTTTTTTTTTTCCTTTTTTTTTTTTTTAAACTGAAGCAATCTCTTTGATCCTGATATTAGCTGTCCACTGTGAAATTAGCAAGCATGATACTGGAGCTTATTGGGAGTGAAGGTAATTAAAGTTGAGAAGAGGATCTACTGTATATGTTGTACTGTAAATGATTAAGCATGCCGGCAGTAAACTGGCCTAGCTGGGCTGCTTATTGTGCAGAGACACAGTCACGTTTATAAAAGTAATTGCTATGACTGAAACACCCATGCTAGTGCATAGCACGCCACTCCACAATAAACTTGATTATTATGGTAATTATATAAGTATAAAACGCTTTAACACGAGGACCCAGATTTATCATCGCAATTGCTGTAAGTGCATTTACAGAGATGGGAATTGGGACTCTGGCTATAGTCAAAGGCCAAACCACTGGGTTGATGGGAGTTTAGCATAATTAGAAATCCATCTGGAGAAAAAGGAAACTTTCTTACCATTGTGATCATAATCATTTTTCTTGTTCTGCTATTGATTTAGCTACGGATGCTCTGGTCGCCTTCTCACAAGGACAGTGAGAAAAAGGGAGTGGTTAAGGCAGGAGGAGGAAAAGATGGAGGGATGGTGGAGGAGGAGGAGGAGGAGGAGGAGGAGGGTCGGTGATGAGTCTAGTGTTGCCCTGAGCAGTAATGAGGAAGCAGTAAAAATGAGATGGCATTGTGTTGTACTTTAAGGTAGTTCATCTTTAAAATGAATAGTCCCTGAAGGGCCAGGTGGTTAATGCCATTTATTAATAGACAGACAGGGCCAGCAGTTTGGGCTGCGGCCCTCTGAGAGCCTTTAGTCAGGATGGAGAGAGTGCATGAGTGACTAAGAGATAAAGAGAAAGAGTTTGGGACGGGATGGGGTTGGGGGTGGGGGGGGTGGCGGTGGCGGGGGCTGCGACTGTGCAAATGAAGGACAGAGCGGACCGCGAGGATCGTGCGGAGCCTGCTTATTGATTGCAAGGATGAGCTATAACAGATGTTAGGGTGTTCCCAGCTGTCAATAAAGAATATTTTGATTAAAAAGTGATGGCATTATCAAGACTCTAATGTCAGCTAATCACCAGAGACCCATTTAATCTCATTCCTTTTGGCAAGGCCGTTCGGTCAGAGGTCAGGGAGTTTTTTTTAGGGGGAATCTGCATTATTTCTCATTAAAAGAGCATTTAAACATCAATAGATAGTATTAGGTGAGTTTTCGGGGACAAGAAATCTGTTGTGTGATTTCATTTTGCATTTGTGTGCGCATGGATTTCTTTATATCCAGTGTTATTTGCACATACAGACTGTAAGAGGTTGGCATTTCTGTCCATCTACCCAAAGCAAAGAGCACAGAGCAGCGTACGTTTGGTCCTGAGCCAACAGTGACCTGGCCTACTAATGAACTAACAGGCATTACCCCCCCCCACCTCTCACTGTTAGCCCGCTTAGTACCCCACCATTTGTCATAAACTGGGGGGGTGGAGAGCTGACTGAGGAGACACACCAGACGTCGGCAGGAGCAGTACCGGAACTAAGCACTGAGCTGCTCTCAACACTGAGCCAGGGCATTTTTAGCCCCCTCCCAGGACGCCGCGAAGCGACAGCTCTTGCCAAATAGCTTTCATTACACGGGAAGTATCGGTCTTGATAAAAGATCTAAACAAAGGAGGGGAGGTGGATTTACTGTGCTGCTCCACCTGGGCTCTGATAATATTGTTGGTGTCTGGAGTAAAATATCACCGTTGCCATTTGCACACATCTAAATCTTTGAGTGTAGACGGTGTCAGTGTGCAGCTAGCTACAGGCCATATTGCTATTGATTGGTGGAATGATAGAACAATTTCTTACCTGATGTTGGAGATGCACCAGAGGCGAAGGCATGGGGGAGAGAAAGAGAGAGAAGTTGATTAGTGGTGGCCTTGTACCGTGTATACAGTACACGCTCGGTAGGGAAGTAAGTACTAAGGGGGCCGAGGACACTTCATCATTACACCATGGCAATCAAAGTCTGCAAACTCCACCCTGGAAATCAATTCAACAATCCTACTGTGGTTTTTCCCACATGGAGTGAAACAAAAACCACCATGAGTGCAGATTGGACACTTTTATTTTAAAGATCTGTAAGACTAGCTCTTGTTTACTTGAGTGAAGAGCAACCACAACATGATTCTAGTGTGAATGGATGATTTTTTTTATTTTTTATATCAATGTCACAAGATACGTCCCATCACTTGTGCCAATGTTCTTCACAGTATTATAAATAATCTTTTTAAAAGTCTAAGAGAAAGGTGGACAGTCCACTCCCTTTTACAGAACATTTTTATTGTATATTCATGTCCCGGTGCCATTGATAAATACAAAGACATTTTAAGCCATAAAGCCAACTGAATAGGAACCCTCATCCCCCTAAGCCACACTCCAATGCCCCTTACACCCCCTGACACTCACTAAGGCTCTGAGTCAAAGTCTTGTTCTCATATCCACAGGAGCCTCCCACCACAAATGTGCTTTAAACACATAAATATTCATTGGCATTGCACATAAACCCCTACCCCTACGCCAGCAGAAACAGCCATCTGCATTAACAGGACTCAAGCTGTGAGCTCGGCTCCATCCACCAACCTCCTTCATACGTATAGACATCAGTGGGAGCCTGGGTAAAGCCAAATCCCAGCACCCAATTCCAAAGCAACCTACACTTGGCAGGTGATGTGGTGAAAAGTACAGCTCGACTGCTGAAGGTAGCCCTCGACCATATATAGCCGTTCACATGATCTTAGTTTGGAGTGTTTAGTGGGCGACTGTGACTTTCATGCTAGTTTTTTTTTTTTTTTGAAATGCCTCCACACGAAGAAGCTGCAGTTTGAAGACTATTGTTTGGTGTTTGGGTTTTGTGCTTGTTGGCAAACTATAACAACAAGGAACAATTATTATGTATAGTGTTAAATGTGTTCCTGTCAGTTCCTCCTCCTGCTTCACCTAACACTGAGTACATGTCAGTATTTTAGCACAGAAGCAGAGGGCTCTGTTACTGTTCTCATAAAGTAATGCATCTTCGACTTAACCCACTGGATCTCATGTGAAAGTCGAGGCTGCGAGGATTCATTAAATGTTAGTTAGGAAAGTGATAGAAGACCTGTGGGAAAAAGTTCACCTTTACCTAAAGAAAGGTATAGAAATTAGGAATAACGTGATTTTAACACCCAGTCACAGAGAGACCTAACCTCTGATCTGCCTAAAGTCTTAAGTACGGATCATCCTCTTTTTTTCAGACCCTGTCACTCAGGGCTCTCCCAGCTGACAGATTCCCTTTACAGATAAAGCCTGGGGATCTCCAACCAGATACTCTGTCACTAGAAAGCTGTTTTTCCCACAGATTACATCAGGCTTGGTTTTAAACAGCCAGGCAAACCGACACAGAGACACACAAGATGATCACAGCTTTGCCTATCAGTATCCTGCTTTAAGATGGTATAAACTGCTGCACGGTGAAGGGGTTCAATTTCACTGAGCCCCCGGTTCCCATTCGCTTGCTCTGGAGGACTTCTGTGTGTAATTATTTAAAGGCCTTGTATTACAGGCTACAAGAGAAGAGAGCAGCGAGAGGGAGGGGATGGCAGAAGACAGTATGGATGGAGAGATAAGGGGAGGGATCAGGCGCATGCTGAGAGAGAGTAAAGCCTTTCAAGTTGGTCCTATGCAGAAATAGGGTGGGGGTGAGTTATGTGATGTGTTACCTCCATGTTGCCACGCTGTGAGGCTGCAATAGTCTACAGCCGAAAGCTGGCTCCTGGGAGCAGCCACAGGGATGAACTAACTCCCTCTGAAATTAGAAATGAACCAACAGCACCGCTGCGCACGCATGCGTGCACACGCATGCATCGGCGCCGGTCGGGGCTGCTTATTCTGATGCAACAACCTGCAGCTAGAATGCTCCAATGATGATAAACAAACAACATTTTGGATGGGGAGGGACGGATGTAGGGCTGGATGGAGAGAAGAAGAGAGGGAGGGAGGGAGAGTGTGGCAGTGCTGGGCAAATAAGACTCAGGGGCTTTTTTTTTCTAACATGAGATAGTTTCGCTTCTTTTAAAATGTATGTTTGAAGTTGGAGCTCAGCTGAACACAAGCTGTTTGAAAAAGACTGATGCAAGAGTGGAGCAGGAGATGAGAGAGAGGCCAGAAGGAGGGAGAGTGAAAGGGGGGTTGGGAAGGGAGCAGAAAAAGCATCCATGAGAAAAACATGCTGGACAGTATGGGAAGAAAATATGGAAAGTGCATGAGGTTATATTGCAAGACAAGAACAGAGATGCAAACAGAAAGAAAGGAGGCCTCCAGTGGTGCAAGGTGGATGCTGCAGCTGAGATTCAAACTCAGCTGATGTCAAATTTGATAAGAAGTGAATAAAGAAATTGAAGTCAGAGAGAGGTAGCGTAATCTCTTAAAGCCATTATTATAATTTCTAAAAAAGAAAAAAAAGAAATAAAAAATCATTCAAAAAGAAGCCAATCACATAGCAATAACACTGTATTTGATTCAGTAGATTGTGCATTGATTCTGTTCTTGTAAAGGAGGACTCTCATGGGAAGGTCAAAGATGACAAAGTGTCTTTTTTCTTTCCTCCAATCCAAAGCCTTCCTACTGTCCAAGACACACACACACACACACACACACACACACACACACACACACATTTCCGCGACACTTTAATCAGAGCGTGGCATGCTCTCAGTCCAGACAAAGCCCAATCAGGGCGGTGATAATTTGGCCTCTCCTTCAATCAGCAGCGCCGTAATTGCATCAGTCACAATCTCTATTTCATCTTTCATCTCTGTGTCAGGGTGGCGGACAGGAGACAGAAGGACACTCTGAGGCTCAGACCTATCATTAAAACAGACAACCAGCAAATCCAGAGGAAGAGACATGGAGAACAATACAACAAATTGTTGTCATTTCAGGCTCGCTTATAGGTCCTCCCTTCAGCACCATCTGCATTCACCGTGAAAAGGTCCGCCTTCATGTCAGTAGAATAGAAAGATTATGGTAGCATTTGCTTCACACAGAGACGTTCAAGGTGATAAATTCAAAGAAATGTAAATAAATGACAATAACATAACCTCTAACATGGGTAAACTTTGGGTGCTTTAGAGAGTTGTATCAATGTGATATGGGAAACCTTGCAGTGACAGACAACATTTTGGTGTGATCAAATCAAAGCCTCTGGGTTCAAACTGTATGCCTGTTTATGACAATAAAAAAAAACATGCAATTGAATATTTCATTTGCACTATATACACAATACATTAAAGGATCAGTGGACAAAGGAAAAGTTGTCTGTATAATGAGGGCTGTAGCAGTCAGAAATGAGAAAGCTAGTAAAGCTATGATAAAGAGAGACAAAGAAGATGGAAAAGTTAGTGTAAAGAGGAAAGAGAGGTGAAGGAAAATGTATGACTTCTCATGACTTGTTATCTTAGGCTAAATTAGTCATATATATGTTTTGCATGTCATGTAATGCATATGTCATGTAAGTGAAATTAGACTATGAATGATTAATGGGACATTTTGACATTTTCATAGGGAACACTAAGCATTAAGAGAGGGAGGAATCCATTATATATTAGACGGATGAGGGCAAGGAAGATTCACACCTGGATCTACAGTATAGCTGTTACCACACAGGTTACACATTCATTTATGCAAATTATTCAATTCACAAAATGTTCCAATGAGGAATTAATCCATTAAAAAAGCCTGGATTCAAGTGTAACTTCTATGAATGAGAGCCTCTACTTTAGATCTGTCAGTGGTGTGATAAAAACACGGCTGATGAGTGACCAGTTCACAAAGAACCAATAACTCGCCTCCACGCCCAACACACGTATTCTCAAAGACACAAACACACATACAAATATTCAAGAACACTTGTACCATCCCGTCTTTACAAAACCGAACTTGTCTGGCGCTCCAAACTAATGGATCCAGGGTGGGCAGCGTAGATAAAAGCAGGCAGAAGGATCAATTTAGATGATCTATGAAAGTTATTAATAATGACATTTATGAATATTTTATGTAAGGTAGAGAATGTCATCATAAATTTTTATATAAGGAAATGAGGCAGGAATATAAAACAAACAGCATTAAACATTGAACGTGGCCCCCATGTCAAAAGGATTGTGTCCAGAATAATGGGCGAGTTGACAGGGAAGAGGGGGCGGAATGAAAAGGGAGACGACAATCAGTCGTCCTGGATATTTCTGCCTCTTCGCAGATGGAAAGGTCAAGCCAGTCCGCCTAACGATCATTAGAGAGGAGGCCGGGGAAGAGCACCGTGTTGTACTTGTGAGTGAGCGTATGGGTGTGCGTACATGTGTGTATTCAGGGTTCCTTGAAAGTAAGAGCCATCATCATTTATTCATTTATTGATTTGATCTGTCCCCACCGTTGTATTGTTCCTCTTAATGTACTGCATTCAAAATAATAGCCAGCTTAATGTTTTACACTCGATATCCCCCCTTCCCCTCCGTATTAACATGCACTCGTAGCGCTTTCATGTACCAGGCAGAGCGAGAGCGGAGCCAGTCAGGACACTATGGCTCAAACAGCCTGGATAAAAGTCAACCATGTGGAGACAGGAGACACCTGATCCACCACTTCAGACTCCACCACACTAACCCAGGGTACTTCTACTGTCTTGCACTGGCTGTGTTCAGAAGACAGTCGACTCTTTCCTAAAAAGCAAGTGCCATCGGTGCTTGGGGCTTTTCCAGATTCTTTCCGTGTGTCTCCTTCCTTCCCACCTTGTGCTTCACATTCTTTCGGCTCCATATTTACATAAGAGCGCGTAGACCGGTGTGTATCCTCCCGCGTATCCCTGTCATGTCAGATGAGGTCTATTAAAAGCACAGCTGATCCCTGGCACAGATGGCCAGGCAAAAGTAGAAATAAAGAGATATTGCTCATTTTCGTTGGGATGGCACTCAAGCAAAGACAGTGAAATGCGCTATAAATACAGGTAGAGGACCTGACATTTTTACTCCCCAACCATAGTCAAAGTGCAGCAGCCAGGGTAGCACGCACTGATGTCCTTGCCTCAGTTAGTGTATATCACTTTAAAGAGGCTATATTTTGCCATTTAGTGCTGACGTGAGCAGATTTCGTAGGGACAGGAGAGGCATGGAACATCTGGATAGCGTTTAGGCTGTTTATAAAGACAGGAAGTCCTCTCTGACCTGTTTTTCACACTTCATTTAATGCCATGGATTGATGTCAAATCTGTGTGTGTGTGTGTGTGTGGAGGGTTGTGTTCATGTGGATGTGTCTGCTCTGCACACTTCTGTGTAAGCGCATGCACAAACATCACCATAAGGAGGAAAGGATGCCATGCCATAATTCACACATATGCCCACATACGCATACATTACACACCCCCCACCGGTACGTGTCCAACAAAAAGCTCCTACATTTTAACTACACTTGACATCCCACAACTTAACATCTCTGGGCAGTCTAATTATTGTCCACACGCATGCGGCTCTGAAGGAGCGCACAGCTTTGGAGTGTCTTTCCTTCTGCCAGTGACAGTTGGTTTGTCAGAGGCCAGGCAGAAGAATAGCATGCGGCCAGAGGGAGGGGATTAGCATTCACATGGCACCTGTTGCCAGCTAGTGTGCCCATGCAGGCTACAGATAATTACAGTGATTTTGTGGGGGAGAGGAGTGCAGGGGTAATTGTAGTCTTGGCAGAGCAAAGGGAGAGGGAGAGAAAGGAGGACAGCACTTTCATTATCTCACGCCACAGAGCTGTTGACGAACACACACCCGCTCATGTGCACGTGCACGTTCGCACGCATGCACGCACGCACGCCCACAGATATAACGCTGGCTAAAGCTCAGGGCCACGTGCACGCGCGCGCCGACATACAAACACATATAAAAACCATAATTAAGCCTTAGTTGCCATAGCAACCCTTTTTGCTGGACGGATGATAGTGTGAGGCTAAAGCAGCGCAAACATTTAGAATGGTAATCAGAAGACCTAATGGCACTGATGTCTGCGGGGCTACTGTAAGTAGACCTGCCAGGGCTCTCAGCTCTCCGCCATAGATCTGCTTTAATAAAAAAAATAATAATAATTTAAAAAAAAAAAAACCTCAGCCATAAAACACTTACCTCTGCTCACTCACTTAGCAGGCATGTTGTGCCATCACTTCAGCCATTACAAATTATGTTATTTAGTAAACGTCTGCTGCGACACCTGAGGGATGGCAGCGGGGGTGGGAGTAGGAGTAGGGGGGTAGGTGGGTGAAGGGAGCATATAATATTACATAAAGCGTTAGCACGGTGTAAAGTCTCAATGATTGGTGTTAAGGTTTTCATTACACAAAATGAGTAATTGCTTGTCATTTGGAGCTGGCATATCCCACAATCATCCTCACTTCTGTGCCATCAATCAAGCATTTAAGTGCTGATGACTCTCCTCACATTTAAAGCAGGGCAGCCGAGCCACAATGCACTGGGGAAACTCATTGTTTGCTTCGTTACTCCTCAAAGCTCAGCTACTATGCGCGCGTGTGTGCGTGCGTTCCACGAGGATGTGTGTCTTTTGTCTGCGCGTGTGGTTAAGTGCGCTTATGTGTGCGGAGGAGAAATAAGATTGGGATGTGGTCTTGCGTTCCTAAGTAGTACTCCATTCCTTATAGTCCATAACGTGCCAGGCAGTGCTCACAGTAGAGCAGACCTAAGGGCAAAGACAATAAACCGGACACTTACAGTACGGTGTGACAGTTATAACGTCTGCGTGTGCACGTGCGGGCTTCCATGTGTGTGGCCTGCGAGGAGAAGTGGGCGAAAAAAAAACTTACTGGGACTAACTTTAACATTTCATAAGCTCTTCATTGACTGTAAAGTAGGACAATTTCGACACACACACACACACATACGCACACACGCACGCGCGCACACAAACAGCAACGCTCACAGACACACTTCATTTGGATTATGCTGCTGGAGTGGGGCCACAAATTTACCCTATCTGCACCCACACAGCTCAGTGATCTGGAAGTTGTGGTGAGTTATCATTGCTTATACCCCTGCTCATGACCAGCAGGACATGCGGGGTAAACGCCCCCCCCTCACCCACACCCCCCCCACACACACAAACACACGCAGTCTCTCTTCCCCAATATGGATATGAGAGCGGCAGAGGGCAGAGTGGGACAGGAGATGACGAGTAGACAAAATGTGGAGGAAGTGTGATGGAGGGGTGGTGGGGGGTGGGGGGTGCACTCACACACACACACACCATGCCAGTCAACCAAATGATTTGCTCAGTAAAGTAAAACTCAAGTGGAACAGCAGCTAACTCTCCAGTCAAGCCTGAGCCATCATCTCCCCCCCTCCCACCCCACCCCCACCCCTCTTTGCTCCCGATTCCCCCCAAATCTCAAGCTTGGTTTGACAGCAATAAAGTGTGCTGCTCAGGCAGGGAGAGCAAGTAATATACTTTTTTCATACAGATCATTCTGAACTGCGATATAGCCAGAAGGCAGAAGATTAATATAGTATACAAAAACCACGACAAGGAATGAGTCACAAACTACAGAGAAAGACAAAGACAGATGGAAAACAGGGGACTTAACACACCATCGGATGAAATCCTTTAAACAGCATTAGTACAAGGTTATAAGCATGTGGGTTTGATTTAGCACTCTGGACGATGGGCGACAGACAATCACATTCAGAAAACGACCATATATCCTCCGAGCTGTATCAGAAACTACCCCTTTTTTCGGCATCCAGCTCAGTCAGCATCTCTGCTTTGTTGTGCAGTGTGCAAGCTGCTCCTCTTTGTTTATCCACCGTGCACTTGCACCATGTTGAGAATCGTCTGAAAAGTTATTCTCCTGCCGTAAGAGCGGCGGATAGACAGGCAGACGGACAGACAGCGTGAGCCCAGGGCCTGAGCAAAGTAAACAGGTATTCAAAGCTAGTGCGGGGCCAAAACCGAGGCAGAGGGAGATCAATAGCTTAATGGAATTAGCCTGGCTTTGAAACATGACTGCCAATCATATTTACTGAAGGCTGTTTATGTTTGCTATAGAGTCTGGCTCAATATTTAAAAGCTAAGCACGGAAACTTGTCCAAGCTGACAACAGGAGGAACACATTTTTCGCCGGTGCTTTAACGCGGCAGCGACTGTCTGCACTCACTTACCGGTGATGGAAGAGCATCAACAACATTGTCCTGTTTGCTGTATGACAGTGACATATAGAAGAGTCCTCAAGAACTCAAACTCAACCATCCCCATGAGAATAATTGCAGATGTTAATCTAAACTTCTGTTTGCCTATTCAATTCAAGCAAAAAAAACTTTATTTAATCCCAGGGAGGCCATTAAAAGCACAATATATAGTTATTGTTGAATATGTATAAGAGATTGTCTGATTTTGTTGACCATGCATTACAGCCATGAGTCTTACATCTTCTTCCGGTGAGGGTGAAAGATGTTTTTCGACTTCATTGCATTGCTGTGAAGAAAAGGTGGCGACCAATGGCTGAGCTCCTTGCCTGTAGAGAGCCTCAGCCTGTGAAACCAGCCTGCAATCAGAGAATAAATCCCCCTTACCCCTGACTGAAGGCAGCAGAGAGGCGACACACCAAGACACCTAAACTCTACACAGATATAAATACATCTCTCCACACACCCACACACACTCACACATACACACAAAAAGCCAAGCTCACCACAGGGATGGCGGGTGCGGCAAGCGATTAAGGGCATGGAACAGATGCCCACCTGCTCCCCCTGAACCTGGCCATGCCTCGGCTATGCCAGGGTGCCCAGGGTTGCCCCTGGGTGCCTTAATACACTGTTTCCATCTGTTGCCTGGAAAGTGAAGGGCAGAGATGTCCAAGTGTATGGGTATTACCCCCCCCCCCCCCTCTCTCTCTCACTCTGTCTGTCTCTGTCCCCCTCATTCCTTCTCCGTCAACCCTCCCACCGTACGCCTGCCATCTCCGTTGCATCCACCTCCCGATCCGCTGTGAGAGGAAAATTGTACATTATTGGAATAACACAATGTCTGACTCTTCCCTTCAAGCCATCACAGCAACTAAGCAGAGTCTTCAGCTTTCAGCTGACAGACCAGTTCTGTACATTTAGCATAATGATGGCATGAAGGCAGGGAGGGGAGAGATGAAGAAAGCTGCCCAGTATGTCTTCTTTAATTTAGCTCAGGCTCACCCATTTATCAGCCAAAGGCCTGTATTTGCACACTGAACAAAACAGCAGCGAGATGAAAACAGGCCTGTCCATGTCTAGAGAGCAGTGTGTTTACAGACAGGATAAAACATTGATAACTACATATAGAGTGCTGAACTGCCTGTCCGTCAAATAACAGCGATTCTGGATTTTTTTTTTCCCTCTCTTTTACTGCAGTTGTAAATGATTATTATCAGCACAAAGCCTGCCTTTATTCTAATTACCTTGTAAATAAACTTGCTTGTCATTACTTTTCAAACCAATTACAGACTGCCTAATGGAAGCGCTTAATTAGCAGACACTCTACCGGAAAAAAAAGAAAGAGACAGGGGGAAGAAAGGGAATGAATACAAAAAAAAAGAGAAAAATGCTGTTGGGGGGAGGGCCTGCATTCACTGTGTAATTATACAGTCATCAGATGTTTTTTTTTTCCCCGTCTCCTCTGCTGTTTTGCAACGGTGCCACAATAGAGGTTGGACCTCTCTCTCCCCTCTGTGTCTGTTAAGCGGGCAGCTGACAATGGAGCGCTCGGCAGGCGGTGACCCGGACCCCCTAATAGTGCTGTGGCAGCCGTGGCCCTCACAGCTGGAGGACAGGAAACAGCAGAATACTGCATGTTAGCCAGCCCACCCGCCCCCACTGTTACTGCATGCCTCTTCCAAACTACTACCCCCTATATATCACCAGCACACCCTCCTCCTCAACACCCCATCATCACCCCTATTCACTGTGATGCAATCCCTGCAACTAAAGACATCTTCTTCCTGCATAATAATGTCATCAATGCCATCTGTACACCAGTCCCGCTTTGTTTGATTTCGGAACATATTGACTCGTCTGTCAATTAACAATTTGGGATTTGGTTTGTACCACTTCAGATGTTTTTTTTTTTGGTTGTTTTGAAAAGCTGCCTGACATTAAAGATAAACAAAATAAAAGTGATTTGTTCCCTGACATTGATATTGCCATGTTTAGGATAATGGCAGGCTTTTCTATTATAATTAGAGTCCATTTTCCTTGACAGAGAGCTTTGGGAAAGAAGAATGCCCCTCTCTCATTAGCAGAAAATGTTCCAGCCCTGGTAACTGCCTCCTGAAAGGGTCGTGACTAAGTAGCTGAAAGAACAACTGTCCGGAATTTCCAAAGCATCCCTTAAGCAATTTCTAATGAATAAGGCAGAAGGTAAGGGAATATAAATATAATCTATACAGAAGAAAATGGGATATGACACTGTATTCTATATTCTTGGTGGGCAAGGAAATGGAAGACTCAGAATAATGCGCGGTGCCGCTGTTAACTGTGACATGTATTCCCCCATTACGACCCCAAAGATGCTCAGAGTAAAGTGTGAAACGCATTAAGAGAGAAAGAGGAAAACAGCTGTAACTATCGGCAGGCTGACAGGAGCGCTGGCCTATTCCATGGAGGGGGGAAAAAATGTTTCTTCAGCGATGCTGTTATCAGGAACAGTACATCTGACTGGGGTGGGGAGGGGGGGAGAAGGTGTGTGTGGAGGGGAAGGGGGGAGGGGGGGGCTACATGGGGTGTGATTACAGCCATGTTAAGACCTGAGAGAGAGATCTGTACCCACAGAGATTAGACACTCTTCATTCAGAGAAAGGTAGGGATGGAGGGATAGAGGGATGAGGGGTGGAGGGATGGCGATGGAGGTGGCAGCAGTGTTATACTGGTGTTTGGGGTTTAATATAAGAATTCTGCCAGCATAATTGCATTTCGGCCCTTATCCTCAGCTGCATCAGGCCTCGTTTGGCGACAGTTTCGGGTGCCTTATCTGCTGCCATTCTCTCCCTATCCAGACCCAATCAAATTTGCTCCGGCTAGCTAGGGACAGGCAGAGGGGGGAGGAATACAGCAATGATAAGGTGGGTAGGGGTGGTGGTGGTGGTGGTGGTTGGGGGGGATGACGACTTGTATTTTTTTATGTGTGAGGAGATTTTTTTTTTTTTTTTTTTCTAATTTGAAATGAACAGTTTGCTTGGCATGCTTATCTTGCTTTCATTAGTGGGCTGTCACACTGTGAAGGCAGCCACAGAGTAAAGCAGGAGAGCAGGCAGGCAGGGAGAGAGAGAGAGAGAGAGAGAGAACAGGCAGACAGGCTGTTAGAGGAGTGTGGAGTCATGCAGGTAAGAAGGGAAGACCGGCAGGAAGAGGAAGCGAGGCAGACAGACAGCCTTGGGAGAAAGTCTGCAGGCGCAAACGGAGGCAGGATATAGACTACGGGCAGGATGATGTCAGGCCTGTAGTTCATAATATCTGAACAAGAGCAACATGTCACAAATGACTCAACCTGAACAATACAGTCATCTTACGAAGGCCGACAATGGAATTTAATCTCTACCTGTTCCAAAAAGTCTCAGTCTGAAACAGACAGAAGATGGACCTGTGGAAATTTCACAGCTATATAGATTTGCATTAAAGGACAACTTTAGTTTTTTACAACCTGGACCTTATTTCTAGCATCAAATACGATCATTTACTCACCCAGACAACTTTGGTGTCATTTGGAGTCATTTTGACGAAATTAGTCCCAGTGGATCGGCGCGTATCTGTATAATGCGAGAACATGGGGCACCCAATGCAGCCTCTAAATAACACATTATCCGCCGCAAAACTTGTTAATTTCACCAATATTTTGTGATGATACACTAGTGTTATTCCCCTCCGACCCCGTGGTGGCATGTTATCAACATCCTGCTCCTGTAGATTGACCTACTGACCTCTGATCTGGATGATGTCATCTCTGATGGCGGCGCGGCGCAGCTAGCTTGCTAACGCTAATGCTATGCTCCGTTTCTGCGTGTTTCTGACTTGTCAGAACAAAATGAGCAGCTGGATGAAGTTCAGCTTCCACAGGCCTCCTCTCCACAACCTGGAATCACTAAAGCTCCGGCTAGTTGAGATAAAAATGCCGAAGCGGAATGATTATTATCAGAATGAGCCGGGCAGCGCTCGGAGATGACATCATCCAGATCAGAGGTCAGTAGTCAACCTAGAGGAGCAGGATGTTGCTAACATGCCACCACGGGCTCAGAGGGGAATAGCACTAGTGTTCAGTATCATCACAAAATACTGGCGAAATGAACGAGTTTTGCGGTGGATAATGTGTTACTTACTGTAGAGGCTGAATTGCGTGATATACGCGCCGCTCCACTGGGGCTACTTTCATCAAAACGACTCCAAATGACACCAAAGTTAGTAAAACGATCGTATTTTATGCTAGAAATAAGGTCGTAAAAAACGAAAGTTATTCTTTAAGTGAGAATCCAATTTATGTCATTTAATACTGGAGATAATGATGACCAAAGATGATCTAAGTCACTTTATTTGGAAGTAAAGATGCACCAGGGGTAATAATTTATAGTCGAGTTCAACCAAATCTGGCTATTTGTTTTACTTGCCTGTTGTGTCATTTTATACTGACTTTATAGTGAAGCAATCAACACGGTGAGGACAATGCTGCTGCTACCAACAAGACACAGGTTGTACTGTGTGGATATACCTTTCCTATAGTACACATGCGCATCCACACAACAGTTGTGTGTATACAACATTTACAGCAGGAGATCAGCTGCATTAAATCAGAAATGCTGCCTGATGTCCATTATCAGTCATAATATGATGTATCAGCCACCTACTGGGGGCCTGGAGCAGCAGATACACACGCACCCACGCAACACATGTGCACGTATACGTACACGCTCGGGCTTCACAAGCGTGCTCTTGTGTAGGAGGTTCTGCGAGCTGCCTGTGCAGTTTCCATTTTGAAATGTATTCTTCCTTGGACCATAAAAAATTGTCTCCTCCATGCTGAAAATATTCCCTGCCATTTTCCTAGCATTAGTCATGGTCCCATCTGAAAGAAAGGGATGAGAAAATCACATAGGGTGGCAATGTAAATGCCACATGTACTGCATGACTGTGTATGTTTGTGACATCTCACAGAGAAGTGTGCATGCTTTTGCATATGTGTGTCACTCTGCTACTGTACTCACCGTACAGAACAAGCCGTTCTGTCCTCATTGTTTGGTTAAATAATTCATTTAAGAGTGAAAGAGAAAAAAAAAAGAAGCCCTTTGAATAGGAAAATTAAATAAACACACATTGATAAATTCTAATAAGTTAGGGAGAAGCCCTCGGGGCACAGAGATGGGTTTGAATTTTAAGGTTAATTTGTGCAAAAGAAATACAAAACACAATTACACTGGCCTTGAAAAAGACTGTGTGCATTGAGATGTGCAGTAATATAAGCGAACATGCTCGGCAGTCTTGGGTGAATCCCCCCTCATCATGATCTGAGCTCGGCTGATTGCAAATGAAAAGTTGGATGTGTGTACATGCCTTAATTACAAAATAAATTGATTTCTGTCTGCGTCAAATTATTAACCTCTGAATTAATTTAACACGGCAGAATAATATACAGGTATATCGTGTCACACTGCAGCTCATTTCTGAGAATAACAGCGTTATTTTTATCATATACATGTTATCCTGCTGTAAAGTTCTCTTATTTACTCTTATTTCACCTCAAAGTGTGACTTATTGGGAGATTTACAGTAGCAGAGTCGAACCTGTTGTGAAGAGTGGCTGCAAACCTTTAACAACTTATTCGTTTCATAGTTCTCGGAGTGAAATAATCTGCAAATTGATGCAAGAGCTGCTCTACAAATAAAAAGAAGGGGGGGTGCCTGGCATGTTATCAACAGAATGTCAGGGGGCACATGCAGCGTAGATTACAGAATGAATTAAAATGAGCTGAAATGAGCATGAAGTACATTTTTGTTCCTAGCCCGCAGTTTGTCTATATTTGGGCATAAGAACATTTAATAATGCAATCACGTCACGCAGTTGCACTTCAAAGTATTTACTGACTCATTGCCCAGGGTTAGGATTTAAATTCTGAATAAATGTGTTTATGGATGAGGCAGGTAGCGGTGGATCTAATCTGACAGATTGGAACAGAGGAGCAGAATGTACGCTCGAACCAGGTGAAGGTTAGCGTAGCCCAACAAGGCATCAATCTCCATGACACAACGCGACAGACAGATGGAAAGCAAGTGGGACCGGGATGGAGAGAGTAACTAAAGGAGAGACTGATAGAGGGAGGAAAAAGTGAGAGCGAAGCGAGAGTGAAGGCGAATGTAAAAGGAGATGAGGGTTGGCTAGATCAATAGAGAAGTGTTGCTATGGCAACAGGTCATTGAGAACCATCATTGTCATGTTTCTTTTTTTCTCCTTTTTTTTATATCAGCTGCATTTTCACAAAAGAAATCACGTAAAAACAAAATCTAAACGAGAGATGTCATTTTAAAATGGGAAAAAAAAGGAAAAAAGAAAAGAAATCTGAGATGGATGCTGCAACACAGATACAATGGGCACACAAAGCTTGGCATGACAGACATTTATTTGAGTATGTTTGATTGCAGGACTAGGAGCTATTTTCTGGTAACAATGTGTCTGGGCTTAAAGTGGGATTGCTGTTGGTAAACGAATAGGTGCATGGATTAGGTTGAACAATGTCCAATCAGACTAAAAAGGCCTCCTCTGCAGGTTTAAGAGGAAATTTTCTGAATGCAGTAATCACACCTCAGACACTGACAGCTAAACTATACATAAACACAAAAACACACATCACTCTTCCAACCGCACACATCGTTTACACCTCAGAACCCAATTGCATATACCCACACGAAATCTGCATATAAAACGCCTTCAAGACATTTTTAATAAACATCACCACCACCAGCAGCAGCCAAACTTTTTGTTACGGCTGAGACTCTCCGTCATTACCTATTGTAAGTTATTAGCTGCTAGGATTCGTTCTAAGGGTTAGGTCGCGGTACAGCTGATGCTCTAATCGCCCTGGATCTATGCGATCCATTTTTCAGCTGGAGAGAAGCTGCCGTCTTCCCCGGGCCCAGATGGTGTCATTACCGTGGTTGGGCTGAGTGATTATACACCGCTCACACTGGGAGAAACAATAGTTGAGAGTTCTATAGGCATCTTTCCTGACACGCGCTCCCTCCCTCCTCTCTTTTTCACTCCCATCTCCTTTCTTTTCTCACTTTTTCTTTCTCACTATATGCCTGCATTTCCACATGGTTCTCCCTCCTGCTTTTTCCACTTTATTCAACTTGCGTATACAATTAATACAGAAAAGTGCAAAAGGTTATTTCGGTCAATACTCTCCCACACACATCCACATAAATTATTATGAACTTGCCCACACACACATGCACACACATGCACACACGCACACACAACTTGCAGCCAAATCTCAGCTCAGTGGCAGGTTGAGATAGGGGGCAGCTGACTGGAAGCCGACAGGGGTGGCATGGTCACAGCGCATCAGCCGGAGCTTTTGTTGCCAGGCAATCTTGTCAGTCCGAGCTGGCAAGGAGGGAGCTGTGAGCGGAGTAATCTCAAAGACAAAGGTCAACAAGTTGAGAGAGCGGCGGAGAGAGCCGTGACACACCTGTCACACTTCTGACAGACCAGGGGTCAGGATGGGAGGGGCGAGGCGAGGGGGACAGAGAAGAGGGGGGGAGGAGGGCAAAGCAGAGGAAAGATGGAGGGAGGGAGGATGCCATGAGGAAAGAGGAGTAGAGAGAGTGAGGCAGAGAAGGAAAACATTACCACCACCCCTAAAAAAAAATTGTATGAAACGAAATAAAAGATAAAGGGAAGCACAGGGAGCCAGTGGTTTGAAACACAAAGGAGGGAGTGAAGAAGCTGGAGCTGCAGTCTGTGAACTGCTGGGAATTGGAGAAGGGAGGGGGGCGCGATTTTGGGGGGGTCCGATTTTTGTTATTTTTCCCTTTCATGGTCTATTTGGTTTGCCAGACCATGCAGCTTAAATACCCCCCCCCTCCCCTCCTCCTCCTCTTCCTCCTCCTCCTCCTCTTCCTCCTCCTCCTCCTCCTCCGTCACCGGCAGCAGTGCAACATTTATGATTGAGGCCCAAACGCTCTCTCTCTCCTATAGACAGTAGATGCAGCGTCACTCATGTAAACACACACACATATACACACACATAGATGCATGAGTGTGACATGCGCACACATGCGCCGCTTCGCGACACGGACATTTAATGCTTCAGAGTATTACAAGATAACTAAATTATTAATAAAACCCAGGAGTGACGCTCACCGTGTCCTGAGTGGTTTGGAACATGCTTTCACACAAGGTTACACTTAAGACATAAAAAAAAAACGTACATACAGTACAGTACACACACACGCACGCATGTACGCACGCACCACGCATACACAATCGTACCAATGTGGACACACTTTCCCAGTTTTCCCTCTAAGCCATTTAATCCCTCATCGACCCACTCGCATTCTGGGACTTTCTGACTCTCTGTTGCACGTATACTGTACTATATTCTCTTCTCAAATGCATCGCTGCCTTTGACTCGTCTCTCGTCTCTCGTCTCTCCAGCCTCGTCTCTGTTGCCAGCCACACAAGACCTTCCAGCCTTCCAGTCTTTTCAGAAACCTCCGGTCCTTGACACACTCGCTCTAATGTTTTCTTCTGTATATCTTTATGCCCTCTCTCAGTATTTCTTTTTCTCTTTTTTTTCTTCCTTATGTCTTGTCTGTCTCCCCCTCTGTCTGTCCCCTTTCCGTCCTTCCGGTGACAGAGAGCCTTCCTCATCTCCCACAGTTCCCTGGGAGCAGCATCTGCTTATATAACTCGGTTAGCTCGTGCATTTCAGTTGGCGGTTTTGCTCCTGGTAACCCCCTCATGTCTCTCTCTTTGTTGTTCTTTGTCTCCTGCCTTGCCCCCCCCCACCTCCCCCTCTCTCCTCTCCTCCCCATCTCAGACATTCCCACCACTCCACATTCATCTCCACCTGTGTTCCCCTTTAACACCTTCTCATTTTAATGTCTTTTCGTATTACAATTGTCTCTTTTTCTTCCCTTCGCCACATCTCTTAGCCTCGCCCCCCCGCCCCCCTCTCCCGCTCTCTCTGCCCCCACCCATTTGCTGTCTGCACTCATTTTCATTCTCTCTTGTTCATCTCCACTCTTGCTCTCCTCCCCTCCTTGTCACACACTCTCTTCCTCTCTTTCCCCCTTTTTCTTTCCTTTCGGTCTGTTTTTTTCCCTTTCCTCCTCTCCCCCCTCCCTCCCCTCTTTCACATGCTCTCCTCCTCTCACACCTCTTTCGGCATGTTGAGATGGGAATCGCACCACGCCGGCGAGGAGGAAAGGGTGCCATTTCTACATAGTATTCGCGCTTCTGCTGGTGATGAGGAGGCGCACAGGAGAGAGACAGAGAGAGCTGCAATGTTTGGGAGGAGAGAGAAAATATGTGGCAATATTAGACACAACTGAAGGTTATTTCAGAGCTGCTGGTCCACACAAGAATATTCACATGTGCAAATAAAATTACATTTGAGCTATTGACAAACTAGTTTGCTTAAATTCAAAGTTGCACACACGCACACTTCACATACTCCTACAAAAAGGCACGATTTGCTGCCATCCAGGATGCAGTATTGCCGAGAATAGGGCACCTCTGTCTCTACACGCACACATGGCAAAGTGCCTAGACTTCTCATAAGGATCTGAGGAGCGAGGAGCGGCGTAGGGGGGGACAAAGAGGAAGAGAGAGAGGGGTAGAGAATTGGTAATGCACTCCCCCAGCATACAAGGAGCCGCATGGAGGAGCCAGATAAGACACCCTGGCCCCTTGCTCTGACTGCTGGAGTAAAGCCTCTCCACCGACACAAGCGATGACTGCGAGGCTTTGGCCGACGCTTCGCTCTATCCATCTATAGCCCTGTGATGCCTCTATTACAATGGCTGCCCCAGAGCTACGTGGGCCCACGCCAGCTGCACAGGATTATAATTAGAGGAACCATGAAGTGCCCTGGACACTGGCAATTGATCCGACTGACAGTCCAATATTTCCACCAGGGAAATAAACCTCAGTTTGTCACTGAGGCAAAGTATGGATGTAGGGGAGGGGGGGGGTTGGGTTTGGGAATCCAAGTGCTGTGGGTGTAAAAAAAGTGAGAGTGGAGGGGGTATTTTATTTGGGGAAATCTGTCTTTGTGTTTTTTCTATTCTCACTTTAAGTTTCTGGCAGGAATGGAAGTTTGATTGAGTACACATGAGCGAGTCTATGCACAACAGCGTGTGCCAGTGTGAATGTGCTTTTTGCGTGTGGCGAACCCGCTACGGTGCTCATGGCTTTATGATTGAGACTGATTCCTATTCCCACTTTAAATCTAAGTAGCGCCTTCTTTCTCCTCTCCCTCCTTTTTAAACAGCGAAGCCCGGGCTGTTGCAGCAGCAGCGAGCCGCTCTCGCTCTTAATAAAGTCTAGCCTTGACAAGGGTCTTTCAGCCAGACATGTGAGCAGGCACGACAGCGTCTGAAGAGGGGAACAATGTCAAACCCATCTGCTTTTCTATCTCTCAAAAAGCAATATGTCGTGTGGTGACAGTTCTCTGTGGTAAGACTGAACGCTGTTTTGAGTAAATCCAGGTCAGCCTGACAAATACACAGGTTTGTGTCGACATTTTGAGGTTGTTCTAATGTTTCCTACTGTTGTTTCCTCTGAGACTCTGGGGAGGCTTTCAGCTTTGACAGCATCACTACAGTTCCCACAAGTCTGCTGCTGGGTCACATGTCCACAGAGAGACAGAGAGAGAGAGAGCAGCAACTCAGAGCAAAGATGGAGGATGACGATAACCGTGGACAGATTCTGAGGCAGTGAAACGCTGTGGGGACAGACAACCGGTCTCGGTTTTTATACTGAGCTTGCCAAACTACTTCATAAATAGAACTCTTCCTGGTCTAAGCCTTCCCACACACAGATAAGTGTGAGTTTCTGTTTCATAATAAAACAGTTCACATGGCCGTCCACACATTTGGCATTTTTGTCATTACATCCCATTTCCCTGTATTAACCCAGATGGTGCTGTGGGAGTACAGCACATTTCAAAATGGAAGCCGCCATCCAGTGTCACACAAGTCAAACTGGGTTTTTATACGGCAACTCAATCATTCGTTTTATGGGATTTGTCACTCAAAAAGAAGTGAGTAGCGTTATAGAAAACAACTTTTCTTACTTCTATTTTTCCAAATCTGTGTGAATGTGACAAAAAAGTTTATTAGCAGCAAAAAAAGCCCATATGTGATGAATACACCCAGACTTTCACACAGTCCTCTGTAATTACTTTATTTACTGATATCAGGTTTTACAGTGGACTATAGTGTTAACCTGGTGGGTTTGCGTCTTGACATCAAGCCTCAAACTCGGTGGGTTTGCAAAGAGGGTCACCAACCAGAAGCTACTGTAATGCTACTTGGGGGTAGTCTGGGAACCCCTGCAGTATATATTACAGACTAAGTATGAAAGCAGAGCAAATGCTAACAACAGGAGCCTAAATGTCTGCTGGTCCACCAGATGCATGTGAAAAATGATTATGTTGCTGTGATAGAAAGAGAGGCCTGTACAGATTTGCATGCATCCTTTCCAGCAGAACTTCTCTCTAACTAACATCTGCTGCTCATACAAACTGATGTAATCCAATATTCAATAGCTGCAAATATCTGGGACACAATTTTCAAATGTTTTAAATTCAAATCTTTTGCAGAATATACTTTTACTCCTTTTCAAACTTCTGGTTTGCAAAATGTAGTTTTCTAGTTTTCTACCAGGACAAATGTGCATTTACTTATAGTGTCTGTGTTCATAGAGCGGTGCTGCTTTCAAGCACAATCTCCGATTTAATACTTCTTGACTGCAGCAGAAACCAATCTTTCTGTACTGATTTGTTTACTAACTCTCTCAAGGAGAAGCTATGGACAAGCAAGCAGTTGCTCTACAGGATATAATAAATACTTTTGCTTTTTCTGCCTCTCCTTTGTGGCTTTCTTTGTTTTGTATATGCTGCTTCCTTTTTGTTCGTCTTTACTTTTCCTTTACTCCTTTTTCTTATCTAAATTTTTTCTTTGATCAAACCCAAATCCTCATCTCTCTCCTCTTTCCACATTTCTTCCTCTATTTTTCTGTCTTTTTTTCCCCCCCATGCCTCTGCTGCTACCCCTAACGCATCAAGGTTATTCAAAGCAGGCACCCGGTGAAAGCTTCATGTGTCATCTGCCAGGGTGACAGTAATGCACTATTTCTTTTCATCTTCAAGCAATGCCATCATTATCAGTGTGTAAGATGTATGGCAAGACAATATTAATGGTCTCTTTCTCCGGTGCGAAATGAAGGAGGGCTCGGCAAAACAAACAATCTGCTCTTTCTTCTCAAGGCAACTGAGCAGGTATATCAAAGGAGAATAAAAAATGACCACTATGTGTGCTGTTTGTCTCTGCTGGGTCACGAGAGGGATGGTTTTCTCCAGCGAGAGTGCAGCTATAGCAAGCCCCGGCTGCACTTTACATGAGCAGAATCCTGTTCTTCATGGAGCCGTGAATGAGCCCTGACACTATATAAGATGATAAAGCTTAGAGAGTAATGCTTAGCAAGTATCAGAACGCTCAAGTAAAGCAGAATGTGATGCTGACAATGCAGAATATTAATAAGATAAGTAATAAAATCAATTGAATCCTAAGATTTTGTGTTACTGTGCATTGAATCATACAGTGTATCACCAGTGTCAGCATTATGCATTCCCCTCTCTGTCAGAATTCATATCCATTCAGAGTCCATCTTTAGTGGTATTAGAGTACAAAGAATCCAAACTTACTAAAGGTAGTGACATTTTTTTTTTCATACCACAAAGCTTATGCACATGGCAACTGGCTGCGTGGAGCTCGGGGTCATGACTATAAAGGACAGAGCTGTCTCTCTGCGTTAAAACAAAATGTACTAGTATAGGGGGCTTTCCACGTGAATGAGTGGGCACAAAGTGACTTAATTTCTCATGCAATGTGGAGGATTGAGTAAAATAAGGGTTCAGGGGCAAATGAGAGGCAAAAACGAATTGAAATTAAGGCATGGAACCCTTTTGGCTAATTATAAAGCATAAGCTTAATTGGAAACCAAAACGGTTATTTCATATCCATAATCCAGTGAATGCATTTTTGTCTATTTTTTCTATCTGCTCTACTTATGCAGATCTAAGTTTTAATGAGCCTCTCTTAAAAATTATGCACAGAGAGCAAGCCAGTCTGATGGAGAATAGGTTAGGAAAAGTGCATTAATAAATTACCCATCCTGTCTGTGTTCATTCTTGTCAGGATGTACTTTGCCCCTGCTGATTCTATGCCTTCATTCCAGCTTAGAGGAAGGTCTAAACAGGAAGGTGGAGCAGATTAAACCCCTCTTTATTTATTAGACATAGACGTTTTAATATTATTGGTTTATTGGAGAGCCAGCGCCGTATTCAGCTGCTTATAATGCTCACACGCACTGGTAATGTATGGAAGGGCTAGCTGCTCTGCTGCTGAGGAGATATATTACAGCGGGGGATACCTCCGAAGCAAGTTATTAAAAACACTAAACCATTAACTGGCGGAGCCGGGGCTCACTCCTCCTTCACTCTCCTGATCTCCTCACTGCTCTCTTCTCCCAAGAGCCTAAAATTAGACAGAACATCCCTGACACACACACACACAGTCACAGCAACACCCTAGCCTACACACACACAAACTATTTATAGCAAATTACCATAACAGTGACCTATTTGTTTGGTTTCTAAACGGTCTGAGCTACATTTTATAGATGTGGATTGAATGAGACATTGCATCATGAGGGGCAGGAGGATTTTACCTTACATGCATTAGTTTTTATAAAAATACATGACTGGTGGTATAGCGTAGACTGCTGTCTAGGTCTATATGGGGAAACTGAAATCCTTTGTCCGCCGCCTATTGATACAGAATCCCGATATCGGATGGCTGTACTTTATTTAAGCAGGACTAACACAAAGGAGTCCTGTCTGGTCTTAGACAGAGTGTTTGTAGGCTACGTTCTGGCTCCAGGGGAGCCCGCGGCGCTCTCGCACCCACGATCCCGAGAAGAGTGCCACCACCGCTGAGTGAGGAGAAAAATGGCTTTGAGACACAGAGATGGAAATATGCAGAGAACAGGAAGAGAGAGAGAGAGAGGAAGACACAGAGGGAGGAGGAAAGGCTGAGAAAAAAAACTGTTGTAGAGCAAAACAAAAGAGGATAATGAACAGAAGATAGGAATCTGAATCAGAAAGGCTCTTAATATATTTGTCCTAAAGATAAAGACACAAATGATAGACATATACAATAGCAGTGGATATCACTGTGACTGACAGTGTTCAAAGGGTTTGTTATCATATCACTCATTCATTAATCTAACAACATAAAACAAAAGAGAAAAAAAAATTACAACGTGGGCAAAAATGTTTAATCCAAAACGTTTAATCCCTCAACAGCTCAGGGAGCGTTAAAAAATACTGTTACAGCCAGGCCCACATGGGTTCAAGTAATTCAAAGGAGTTCGGCAGCATGACAAAAGACATAAATCAAAAGGTATGCATTTTGGTTTATACAAAGGCTGAGCTAAAATTACAGGTCAGAAAAGCAATTACTCTTTTCTGAGGCTGTCAAATCGAATAAGAAATGTGTTTTAGACAAAAGACGGAAAGCAGTCGACTAGATGGGTGTCATAACACGCTGCAGTTTTGCCCTGAGGTGGTAAGAATTGTTTTGCCTTGCAAAAAAATATTTTCTTTTATGTGCATTTTTCACGGCAAATGTTCTATGGCTCAAAACACACGCGTTGCATTCAGGTCACATGTATTGAACTGTGGACCGCGCTGCGCCGTTGCTATGTACGCATTGTGTCTCTCTATTACTGCCGCTAAAGGCCAGATGGCGATCGGACGGATAAAAAGAGCTAAGTTCATATAATTCTCACTTAAGAGAAACAGACAAGCCCACATGCAGAGCTGGTGCCTGTGCTGCTGGATATTTCAGCACCACGGACAGCACCGCAGGCGGCTGAGCTTAGCTCTGTCTTGATGCAACGGACCTTTAATATAACATTATACTGTAAGTAGGATTCACTATTTAGTGTCATAATATGTGCTATACTGTACTGAAACAATGTAAATAGAAAAGAACAGCACCAACCATGTGTCAGATGCCACAGCTATCTGATTAGCAGCTTAGACCTATAGCTGCATGACAATGGGATTGCAACTCCACCACCGTCTGCACACCCTGTGATTATCCCTTCTGCAAAAACAACACATAAGCAAACAAACAAACAAGCAAACAAACAAATTAAAATAGCAGGCTACAAAAGCATATAGGCCTGATTTTTTTTTTGGAAGCCAGCACTCCAGTTAAAACCTCCATCTGTTGAAATGAATTCCCGAGGTGCTCCTAGAAACTGTGAACGCCCACACACAGAAAACTCTGCCAGGAGAACAAAGACAAACATTTCAGAACCCCCGTGCACCTCTCGCACCACAGCGCACGGAGAAGAAAAAAAGCTTCTCCCCCTGCTAAATATATGGGCTTGACGTGGGAGCGTGTGGGCTGCTGAAAGCTCAAGATGCAATGCTTTACTTCAACACAGATCTGCAATATTAAGACAGCCGTACCTCTTATCATTTCTCCTTACTCTGAACAGGGCTCACGTTCCCACAACACGTAACCTGGTTTGGTAGAATACATTCATCTGACAACATTTTGAGAGAAACAATGGGAATACGCTGCCATCGGTGATGTAATTAATTTTCTAATAGCTTTGTTGAAACAGATTTCAATGAGATTTATGTACGACGAAGCCTCTGATTTTATATGCTTAAGTCTCCTGATACCCAGCATTCCCCAGTTGCCAGTGCTCCTCTCCATAAACATCCACAAACACTTCAGAAAAAAAGGAAAAAAAAATTCTATACAATAATAACCACAGCCCCCAGTCCATTCATATTTATAGTCAACATCAAAGGGAAGAGGCAATGCATTAGAGCCCATTTTGGCTCAAGGGGAGAAGCCATTTCTACAGTTTCTCAACAGGAGAGTGAAACTGCCTTCATCCTGTAACCCATGGCAATCCTAAATAACCCGACTACTGTGATCAACAGTCAAACAAATGATGTTCATTTGATTTACCCGGGATGGAAATTAGCCTCTTGGCTACAATCCCACATATTTACATGTCAATGTCCATCAATACTGTACGTACTCTTCCCATTTTTAAAAAATAAATAAATCTGAAATCTGAAATTTAGACTGAACCAATGGTTTTCATTTAGAGGGCCGAGAGCCTTAAGGTTTACCTGTAAGCCCCAGATACAGGGTTGAATTTGCCTTTGTGGCTGCTCCACACAAACACTTGCACATATAGGACACAAAAACCCAAGTAAACACTGACACTGTACAAGTTTGTTTACTTAAATGCCTCAGGTTCAACCTTTTCTATGTGCAGCACAAGTGGTGTCAAACCGTTTCAAGGATGAAGAACAACATAGTTGAATTTCATTAAATCAACATCATTATTCCATCTGTACATCCAGGTATGACTAATATATCCCAGATGAGGGGGCAGCAACACAAAATTCAACTACCTGTCTTCTACTGTTGCTGAATTACATACATAATAATACTTAACGATTGTTTGGGATTATCCATCTGGACAACAGGATCATGTAAATTATCAAATGTTATGATATTACTGAAGAAAAAATCCCCTCCCACTGACTGTCCATCAATATGTTATACGGTTATGACATGGATCAGATATACACAGCATGCAATGCAACTTCACACACCAAACGTGAACGATGCTTTCAGCAGGTGTCAGCCCAAACATCAAACGTGCATTTGAAAACCAATAAGGCTGATTTCATGTGTCTATTCCTCAGTCAGATTATGAGGTTGAGCATTTCTGAAGATCACCCGAATGATATTTGTCTCCAATATGTGACACTGGGACATCACAACAACATGAAGACATAGGAAAAAAAGCCTCTAATGGCCACCACCCACCCTTATAATACTCAGGCATCTCCATTTTGTTCAATGTGTTTGCAATTGATGAGGTGACACTGAAAGATCCCACCCACCTCTCTGCAGGCAGAAATCAAACCAAACACTCACACTTAGTGTGTCAAACACAACAAGCAACACATAATTTGTTTCACGACAGTGTGATAGCTCCAAATGGTGACTGGTGAATAATTGGTGCTTATACTGTAGAAAAAGGCACCATCTGAAATCACCAGAGGGGGGATATTTAAATGATTGTGTTGTCTTAAATCGCAGGAACAGTTTATGCCTTTGGTGCTGATTCCTGTGTGCATCACTCACTGTGGGCTTTTGTGAGCGAGACTGCAGCCACAAAACAAGATCTTGTTTTTATTCAAAAAGTAATCATTTTGAAGGAAAAAAAAAAGCAAGAGGAAACACATTCGGGGACGTCACATCTGTGACTACGCTAAAATGTTTCTGACAACACGTGAAACACAAGCAAACCATCAACGTATTTCTATTTAGATGTTTAAATTGGTGTTTTTCAATGCCCTTGTGTCTGAGTCAGTCCTGTCTCTTCCTGTCTCCCAAGCAATAAGAGAGGATGCAGCGCCCAGGGCTTTGTTGTTCTCCCTAATGTGAGTTAATCTGGACACTGTCACATCAAACGCAGGGACATCTTAGGTGTTATGTAGATAGTGTTAATAGAAACTTAGCCCGGCGCTGTCCCTGTGGGCCCCTCTCTTGCCTTTTCATTTGGATGGAGGCAGAGAGATAGGCCATCTTCAAAGCCCTCTGTATCTTCTCTGTATCGACCACGCTCCTCTGCAGCCCCAGAGGCTTCCTATTAGAGAGGATTTGTCTTACAAGCTCAGTGTGCTGCCTGCCACTCTGAAAAAAAAGAAATAAAACAAAATTTGGAAGACAAAAAAAAAAAAACCGTTTGTGGGTGTGTTGTTGAGCAGTTCCATCCTTGCTGATCTGCCAGCACAAATTACACCTGTAACATATCTGACGTGGCAAGATATTGTTGCGTCTGACCAATGGACCCACATCATTGCTCCAATCACATATTTACAGAGGCAATATGTCATTGTTCTCATTTGCTGCAAGAGGGGATGCTGTAGATCTTTCTGCCTCTTTGGCTTGCTCCAAAAAAAAAAAAAAAAAAAAAAACAAGCCAGGATTTACAGCTCAGTGATCCTGCCTTTTGATAGGCTGGGTCTAAGGTGGGCTGACATTTTTTTGATATTTGTAATTTCTTATTTTCTCTTTAGCTGCGCTCAACGCTGATCCTTAGATAACCTGCCATCTCTTCTGCCTTTATTACTGTATGTCCTATTTCTGTAAGCTATAGCCAGACCACTATCAAGCATCTTCAATAAAGGGGGCAGGACTGCAAAAGATAGCGGTGTTGACAGAGAGAGAGAGAGGGAGAGAGAGAGAAAGGAATGAAAGAGAGAGTGGAGGAGAAAGAAAAGGCTTTTATTTTCTCTTCTTTGCTGCAACCTGAAATATACTCTGGCAGTGCAACTATAGCTGGCCAGCCTATACCCACAGGGCTCTCACTATGTACCGACACTATAATAAATCTGGCATTATCAGATCGTGCTCATACAGCAGACACGGCCTAAGTGCTTTTAGATGTGTAAGTGGACATGACAGACTTTCACTGCCCCACTGATGACTTTCATCCAGTGTAAAGTTAGTTAACAGTTCCCCGCTGAGCTTTAAATGTTTACAATTCTTGGATTTCTGTATGTATGGCACCAAAACAGATTACTTCCTTCTTTGCAAAGTACTTCATGTTTTCTACCTCCTGTTGTATTTGCAAACTCGTGAGCGACAACCAAACCCCAACTTTTAGCACCCTCCACAGGCAGCAGAAATGTGTGTCATTTCACCCCCCATACTCATAGCATGACATGCCTTGAACATATCATTTAACATCTGAGAGGAAAGGTGTCATTGAACCTTTGCGTTAAAGGGATAGTTCGCCCAAATTTCAAATTTCACTCATTATCTACTCATCCTCATGTCGACTAAGAGCTGGGAGAATTTTCAGAGTCCTCCGTTCCTTCTCTGAGTTACAGGGGGGTCCGCGCAGCAGTATTTATCCATATAATGGTTGTCAATGGACACCGGGTTTCTTTGTCCAAAAAGACACCAAAAAACATTCAAATACCTCCATACTGCTCGTCTGTAATGTCCCTCTTGTATTGAAGCCCCGACATGAGAAATTGTTCCGCCAGTCAGTGCAAATCACGTGTGTCTTTTTGGACAAAGAAAGTTGGTGTCCATTGACAACCATTATATGGACAAATACTGCTGTGTGGACCCCCCGTAACTCAGAGAACAAACGGAGGACTCTGAAAATTCTCACAGCTCTTAATCGACATGAGGGTGAGTAGATAATGAGTGAAATTTGAATTTTCTGTGAACTATCCCTTTAAAGCATCACTGCCGGTCAAAAAGTAGCTTTTAAGTCTGTCAAATGGTAAGACAAAGAGAAGATGTGGGAGGAGCTACAGTGGAGGGAGAGGTCGTTAGAGTCACAGCGATGGAAGACGTGGGTTGGACGCCACGCTCCGTCCTTTTCCAGCCTTAAAAGAGGGGCAGTGAAGAGTAGTCTTTCAGGAATATATTAATAACACTGCAGTAAAGCACACCCATGGGTACAAGCTGAACCCATCAAATTAATCTGAGATAAATTTGCAAGTCATCATCATAATTTAAAATGTTTTAGAGACGGAATAAAAGATCAAAGAATAGAAGGAACCACTCTGATGACAAAGATGTACGATAGAAAGACATGAGAGGCAGAATAAAAGAGAAAGAAAGTGAGAAAAGCAGAGGGAGAGAGTTTGATGGGCGAAGCAAGAGGCCTCGCAAGGCCAGATAGGCAGGCAGACACATAGAAACTGGCAGATGGGAGAATAGGTGGGAAGGCAGCCAAGCTCTATATGCTGCTGTAGCGTCGTACAGATTGATAGATTCATAAATAATGAATCAAGAAAAACAGGTAAAATAAACTCTGTAAATAAATGTGCTGTCTCCTCTTCTGCCCCGGCGCCTAATGGATTGTGCCTGTGCACATCTTCGGTCTACATTTATGTGTGTGTTTGTGTAGGTGTGTGTCTCTGTGCGTGTGCACTCATTTAAGCAGCGAGGCGGCCCCTCGCTGCCATGGCAATCATTTGCCAGAGCCCTATTACTGATGTTTTGTGATGATGATGAGAGACAGCTTTTACGTACCTCATAGAAACACTTACAACAGCATGTGCATCTTATGCATGTCTGTCAGAGAGCTTATACCATACTGTCATATTCATTAGGAATCTATTATTATTCAAATATTCAGCCGCATTTAGTGACATGTTATGCAGTGGATGTCATAAAACAAAAGGAGTATGTTCAGTCCTAATGGAGAGTATGTTTACACACGCACACACACATATAAGCTGCTTGGTGTAAAATGACAAGCCATGTTCAAGATCATTCACCTCTAAAAAAAAAAAAAAAAAAGTCAGGTATTGCCATTTTATATTCAGACTGAGCTTAATCTCCTGCAACAGCTGCGCACAATCAAACAAACTGCAGACGTGTGTAAACACTTATTTCCCAGTAGGTAATTTGAGCAAGCCTGGCACTCCCTTATTAAAGCAAACTAAATTAGAAAATGAAGTACCTGTTTCCTCATATTTCAAATATATTTCCTGAATTTTCTACGTTTCAGGGTTTTTTTGGGGTGTGCGGTTGTTGTTTTTTTCAGTGCAAAGATAAGAAGTGGCTACTGTTTTGTCATGATTTGTAATTATCAGTGGGAGGACATCAATCTGCTGTGGACGATGGGAGCCTATATCTCATCTGTCTTGCACTGCTCATGAGAAGGAAACAGTTTAAAGCTGCACATATTTGTCTGAATCCAAATCCACCAACGTTTTTTATTCACAGCCTGCTCTTCAGCAGACAGCACAGCTGATTGAGACACTGCAAACAGTGAAACCATGGACCTTCTCAAATTTGGCGATTGCAATTTGGAAGATCTACAGTACTTCACCAGACAGCAGACTGATAAAATATGTTTGTTGGATAAGAATTTGCAATACATATTTTTCTTATATCAGATGCATATTTTGAACATACTTGATGAAATAACAGTAAAACTGTGGATTGGGGAGAACGCAAACAACACAGCAACAAACAAACAAACCTGGAAGAATTATATTTGTGCATTAGACCTCCTACTGTTATATCTGTAAGGTCGACACGGTCTGTAAATAATGCATGAATGATTCACTGACATGAGGCATCGATGGAAAACACACTCTGCAAAAAGACGGCATACGCCACATGACACCATACAGTATCTCCTATGAGTTGTTACTGTGCGCTAAGACCACTACTTTTCATCATTAAACATGTAAACTGTATAATTAAATATGCCGGCGTAAAAATAGCGACTTTGTGTACCCAGTTTGTATTGTAGTGCAAGACTGATTCCCAAGTTACCACAGTTACTCGGTGGGTAAATACGCTGTCATAAATTTAGTACACAAGGAAGAAAAAACAGAGGCAGAGGCACAGGAGTAAGTGCTTCGGCTCTGTGCTTTATTGAGAGAATTGCTGCAAGAGGTTTTATGGGCCCCGTCAATATCATATATTAATATATTGACAAAACAGAGCAAACAATGGGCTATGACTCCATATGAAAAACATGGATTATCCTGGGGATGTGCTGGGATCAAAGCTGGATGATTGCTTTGGTCCTTAAGTATTTTGTTTATTTTGATTCTCCTGCCTGTATTTCTCTCCTTTTTCTTTCATCAAATCCATAACGTATAGATGTAGGCCTACAGAATATACATATAGATTTAGATATGTACTATATATATATCATTTTGAATAAATACATACCTCCTTCTATATTATTCAGCAAATGAGCACCATAAGATTGCCTCTCAGAGAACCTTTGGACTCCATCATGGGGCTAAACAAAAGGAAAAAACAGAGCTGTGCTGCTTTTCTCCTGCTCCTGTTTAAAAACCACCAGCGAGGCCCCTCCATCAGTACCTCCCACTCTCCATTTCCCTCCATCGCACTCCCTCCATCTCATTTCTTAATCTTCACAACTCAGTGATTCAAGTATCTTTCCTCTTCCTTCTCATTTCAGTCTCCCTGTCTTCTTTTTGACCCGTCCCCGTGCTTTCTCCCGTCTCTCCCTCTAATCCACACATCTTCATCTTTTTTCATTTTCTTTCTTTTCCATATCAAAACCGACTTCACAGAACAACCTGCAGAAAGCACATTAAGGGATGCACACTTTGGCGACTCCCCGCAGAGCGGCGTGACTCTAAACTGCATCCTGCACAACCAGCCTCACGTTCACGTTACGTATAGCAACATGCATGTGTCTGTGCCACCGCTGTGCAGGGAGCCTCCAGGCCTGACAAGAGCGAACGACCATCCAGTCTCTGTTCGCCGTGTGCTCACTGGCAACTCACTCACATAAAACACATAAATCCAAAGCTCTGCACAGTGCCTAAAAACTCTGTTGCAAGCAAACAACACAACTCAGTGATGTGTGTGTCCCCAGCAGCCCCTTCACAGGAACAGGATTCAGCCCTGCCGTGGTTTTGGAGTTGTGTTGGGGTAGAGGGAGATTTAGTGTTTCACCTATATGTGAGCTTGCTGCCTAGAGGACATCTAGTATACTGTTTTACTTTGAATTATTAAAAGCTGCCTCTCATTGCAGCTCAGACTGAAATAGTTTAGAGGCCACGGACTATAGCTGTTGGCAATAACTATAAAATTTATATTTCCAGCTATTCTGAAGCCACACGGCTTATTGTAATTTTCTATATGAAAGGCCATGACGGACAAAAAAAAAACAACAACCACTCAAATTAAGTATCAGGTAAAATCTCAGTTTGACGAAAATGAAAAACACACACACAAAAAAAAAAGCTTTCTCCTCGAACACTGGCAGAATCCTAACACAAAGGAGTGTTCAATGTGCCAATATGTTTGATCTTTGCCGGTGCTACTTCAGCTATATCCAGTGTCTGCGGGGCGGACGACAGAAGATTTCACCGCTAGCGATCGCCCTGACACCGGCGCTCTGAGCGAGCTCCACTGTCAGCGCTGCTCTGCAATGCAAATAGCCACTTCCACATGAGCAGGCCCATCACTAGCACTCCCCATACACTTGTATTCCATGTCATTACCCCCAGGGACCCTCACACACACACACACACACACACACTGTTCCTCTCCTATGCCTCATGCTGCTGCCCTTATCCAGGATGGGGAGGAGGGAGGGAGGGGCCGGGGCTTAAAACAAATCAGTTTGCCAGGCTGATGTGTTGGAAGGCATGATGGAGGGCTACCACAGGCTATTTCCACTCAGGCCTCCTGTCAGTCACACTCCTCTCCTTGCCCTCCAGCCATGTGTACTGTATTTCATTAGTCCTGATTTTTGCTGACAAATGTTGGCTGTCATGCTGTGCAGCCCCGTACCCCCTCTCTGTGGACACTACACCAAAGCACGGCTACATCTGCCTTACAAATGAGCTCCCTCTGGTTCCACCACACAAGTGTGCCATTTCAGTCAAGCACAGATATGCAGCACATGCTGTGTATGTGTGTGTGTGTGTGTGTGTGTACATGCATGCACACACAAGCGGACGAGGGAGGGGTTGTTCTAACTGTGAAGGTATAACTTGAGGCTGTCAACATGACCCTGTGCCACCCTCTCCCCTCCTTTCCTCTTTTCTCTATATTTCAACTCTTCTGTCACTTCATCTCCCTCTAATCTCTCGCACAATCCTTACTCATCCCCCTCTCTCTCCCAAAGGCACAGGGTCCAGCCAGTGAGATGTCAGCTCTGATTAGCCACATTGGTAGATGCGGTTTTAAGTCTGTCCTTCATTACTGAGTAAAGTCACAAGCTGCACTCGCCTGTGTGTCCTAAATTGTTGTTTTGTCTATTTGGAATATCCAGATTTTTGTAATGCTAATCTTTTTTCTCCTCTTTCTTTCTTTCTTACGCACAAGGACACACATTCGAGACATTTGCACACGCCTATATTCAGGGCCATAGTTTATCATCCATGTGCACACACCCCACCGCTCACTCCCACTCTCACTCTCTTTGTGTCTGCGGGCAGTGGCACACCTGTACAAGTCTGTACAGGGACCCACAGATGGATTGTCAGTCGGTATCTGGGCCTGTGCACAGCCATGCCCGCCGGGCTGGAAGAAAACCAGACTCATCTGCTTCGGCCCCGCCGGTCCAGGTGACGCTTCGCAGTGCCAAGCTGACATCAGATCATCTGAACGGTTAGTCTGGTATACATGTACAGGCAATGACAATCAAAGTTTTAAAAAAACAAGCTTACCTACACACTTAGACACAAAAACCCAGCTCCCTAACCCAGATCACAGGCATGTCACATGATTGAATCTCGCAGACAGACGGGCGAGCCAGTCTCCAGCCACAACCAGAAATAGGTTAAACAGGCTAAAAATATCAAAAACATTAATAATTCAGCTTTTTTGCTAACCTGTACCTCAGAAAAAAAAAATAGCACACTTCTCACTGTGAAGTGGCTTAATGGGCGGGGTGCGCAGTGGATTATTTTGGTGTTTCAAGCGACGTCTCCCCCCGAAGAGTAGGTTAGCGAGAAACCCAGAGCGGAGGGAGGGAGGGAGGGAGGGAGGGAGGGAGGGAGGGAGGGAGGGAGCGGGAGCAGCGTTGTGATGTCGTCAGTGCTAATGTCACAGTCGGGGTCAAAATATGGTCATGTGTAACTCACAGCGAGCTCTACACCCTTTGAAATGTTGGTTTAAACCTTTTTTTTTTTTTTACTGTGTTTATTATTCTTGCATGTGAATGTAGAAACTATGCATATATGAAATGAAATGAAATTTCGTGATGAAAGCATTTTTTCATTGTTTCACTGGTTGTTTATTCTCCAAAGGCAGGTGCAGAGTGCAGAGCCTGCTCTTTTTTTTTCTTTTTTTTTTCCAAATACCCTTGGAAGCCAATCCCCCGGAGAGAAGAAGGCTTCTCTAAATATGTGGCTAATCTACCACACAGAGGAACGAGACGAACAAAGGAGAGGTGCATGCGAGTGTGTGTGTGTGCGAGTGTGTGTTATAAAGGGGTGCCATAGGAGCAACAGTGAGACAGAGAGAGACAGAAGGTGGAAAACAAGGAAACACTGTGATGGCTCTAACAGTTACCCCGTGTGTTTTAGTCTATTTCCAGCCCCTCTCCTTAGGAGGTGTGTATATTCAACTCTGTGTGTCAATGTAGGTGTGAGCAATAGTGCATGTGTAAGGGTGTAGGGAATTGGTTCCCTTAGGAGCACTCCGGTGCAGCATTTCTTTACTGTGTGTACATTACACCAATATGCCATTACAGAAGACACACATAAATACACAAACTATAAGGGAAAACTAGTTTTGTTGTGCGTTCGTACTGGAGCTGACACTGTAGTCGTACCTGTGGCAACCTATAATAAGCAGCAGGAATCACAGTAAAGACGTTTTATGACACCACTGTTCCTTCAGTTCATCGGTGTGATTTGACTCGGGTAATAAGTTCAGAGACAGGCCAGGTTACAGACATAAAACCATTTGAGCACCAGGATCTACAAAGTCCTCTTTATTCTCATCTTCAGCGCATCAACAAAGGTTATAAAACACCGACATCAGAGGCAAAACTTCGGCTGCAGCCATTCACTTATTTATACATCGTAGTGCTGAGGTCGGCTGGTGCTGTCTTTTCCCTCGGAGAACATTTTCACCACGGAGGGTGTTGATGTGTTGATGTTCAAACAGGCATCTGGGCCCCTTACATTATGTGTTTGTTCATCACAGAGGAGTGAAACCCAAATAAAACATCTGAGCACCCAGGGCTAATATAAAAAGAAGGAGGAAGAACGTAGAATAGGTCGGGCAGCAGAGACGCATTTTCACTTTCAACTGAAATGTAAAACTCACTACACATTTGCCTGTATAATTCAAACAGCAGAAGAAGAAAAAAAAAGAAAAGAAAGGAGACCTTGATCATTCCTGTTTCAACTTCCACTCCACTGTGATCTTCTTCCTGAGAAAACACACACACACATACACACACACGCACTCACACTTGTGTTACCCATAGGCTAAATTCTAACGAGTCCCCTCTCCCTGACTACAAGGCCTCCAATCCTGCCAGCACCGATTGGCTTCATGCTGACCGGTCCGCTCCTCTCCCGCCCCCACAACACAGGCACATACAGTACAGACACACACACACACACACAACCAACCTTCACAGAGTGTAGCATTGAATTATTCAGCCTTTGCGGCAGCTCGGCCGGCGCACAGGAAAGCTAGGCTGTGGTTGATAAACAGGTGGGTAAAGGAAGGATGCATGCGCGCAAAAGTACGGGCGTATTATGTTTCATTTGCATCTCCTGTGCTTCATGTTTTGCGTGTGTCTTTGTGCGTGTGTGTTCGTGCACAAAAAGCCCAATGGAGAAAAGGCTGGGGTGGGTTTTTTTTTTTCTTTCGGCGAGGTAGAGGAGCGACTGGCAGCCTCATTTTCACAGCACAAGGTCGGCAACTCTCCACAACACCAGCCACCACACAACGGCTCTGCTTCTCGCTCCTCATACATCTTATTACGGCTGAGCATGTGCACACGACTACGCCTGGGAAAAAAAAAGAGAAAACATTGCACGCACATGCAAACACACACACACACAACACAAGCAGTCATGTGCACTTGCGCGTCAGGTGTGTGCGTAGCAGCAAAAGGCCACAGCGCAAGAGCGAGAGAGCAGGAGAGACAGAAATGGAGACAGAGGGAGACGGAGGCAATTGAGAGGGAGGGGATCTACTTAGAGTGTTGACATTGCAGGAGCCCACATGTGTGTGCCGGAGCATAATCTTCTCCCCGCTCTCATTGGGTTTTTAATGCGGGTGCTATTTCCATAAACCTGCCTCCTGAATCACTGCCAGCCTCTTACACTCCCCCCAGGTCGAGCTGTGCTAATACTAGGAGTAAATGCATGCAGCAAACACATCTCCACCAATGCCTCTCCAAGACAATCACTGTTGTACACAATGCTAGCATGACAAAAAAAAAAAAAAAAGGAGGGGGGGCAAATAGACTTGCTGCAGCAGATTATTTCTTGGATCTGCTGGATTTGAGGAGTGGCAGTGAGAGTTTGAGGAGGAAGAGGAGGTGGTGGAAGGGGGGGGATGGTTGGGTGGATAGTGTGAAGGATGCAGGATTTTGTCATGATGCTGAGCTGGGTGGAGTAAATCTCCTGCGGACTTGTGTAGAGAGCTGTGACACTCGCAGGCGCGCACACCGACTGCTGTAGAGAGAGAGAGAGAGAGAGACACCGTGGGCCTCAGCTGTCAGTCGCTCTCTCTCCTTGTGTGTTTTTCCAAGAGGAAGTGTGTCGGGAAAATATCTCAGCGTCCCGTCCCAGTCATCAAGGGATGCTAAGATTTTCACATGGTGGGAGGAAACGACGCACAGACAACGGCAGCATACTCACATACACACACAAAGGCGCTCGTATAGTTACATAACATAAAAAGTAGTGCATCTCCATCAGCAGCACAACAAGCACCAAGCAAATAATATATTCATGCCTCGCTGTGTGATCACGGCGAGCTTCCATGTGCACATGTTTTTCTTCCCACCTTCATGCTCCGCTATCTGTGTGTACATACGTACAGTCTTGCAAATGCAAAGCCAGCTTGCCACGCACACACACACACACACACGCGGCTAATAGAGCCAAGCGGCGCACACCTGGTAAACTGTCAGAGCTTCTCCTATTCAGTGGCCAAACTTATGTCAGGTACCCGTGTCCCCAAGGCTCCCATCACACTTCACCACAGGAATCTATATTCCAGTCCAGTACACTTCCATTAGGCCATACTGTTCCCTTCAGCAGCTAATGTGTAACAGGGGGACACAGATAATAACATCCAAGAATACCGCCACTTCTTTCTAATAATAAGGGGATGCTGGGCTGTGTGTGCAGCAAACACCGTCCCAATGCAGGTATCTGAGTTCATAACTCCATACTGCTACAGTATGGAGTATCCATAACCAAACAAAACTATAAAAAATAATATATGCGCACCTTATATACCACATTTTTGCATCTTTAACAATGTATATATTACTATTGGCATTTTACAGCTGCTTCAAGTCTTTGTCAGAATTTGTCATTGTAATTTTTTTCCTACACAGGATGTGCATCTACAGTACACACATGAGTAAACCAAAGGAAGTGAGGACACACACACACACACACACATATACACACTGGAAGTGATGTGGTAGTCAAAAGCCAACAACATTCAATCATGGGTTCAGCAGCAGAGGGACAGATTACACAGCACACTGTGTTCTTCAATATATTAAAACATGAATGTCTACAACCCACATTTTGCACAAAGCAGATGAACAAGCTGTTTGTCTTCTTCTGAATATCTGACAAAGTAACGTGTTTGCCGCTCTAGGGGCCGGTTCAACTGTCATCTTTAGCTGCCGTTACCACCAGTAACCAGCAACCTGAAATTAAAGGTTTTAAATTTAAAGTTATTTTCCTTTGTCCGCCGTAACAAGGCAGGACTCGGGGGTTCGATGTTTTGCCCGGGGACATTACAGCAGGTGCAGGGTGCAAAACCTAACAGTCAATCTCATAAATTCAACGTGTTTCTGTGTACTGTATGCAGTAATGAGTGTCTGCATGCTGGTATCAATGTGTACGCAGGCATGTGTTAATGTGGAGCGGGGAGGGGGGGCTTGTTTTGTTTGTGCTCGGAGCTTGTTGGTACAGTTTCCCAACATGATTCTAGGTTGTGTGGTGGTTTTGTCATTAATTCAGATTCAAAAATTTTTAAATATCACGAGTTATAGCCGCACCCCGCCAAGGCTCTTCAGCTCAAGAGCAGCAACGCAGGGGTTAACGACAAAACGCAGACATTAAAAACTCATAACTCATCTCTGGAGAATTCGTAGTTTACATTAATTACACCATAGCCCCTGGCAAACTGCATATCAAGCAGGATTCTGCAAACAAACAACTGGCATATCTAGTTACCATCAAGCAACGAGGCAACAGGGGTCATATCGCAAAAGATTTAGGAGCAGGGAGGCTCAAGAGGGAAGGACAGGGGAGCAATGGGAGGCGGTCGGGCAGAAAAACACACAACGTGGCATTCAATTTCTACATTATGCTGCTGAGAATCATGCGTCCTAAAATTTTATTCAGAAGTTCCTCCTCAGCGGTCGGTCCATCAGGTCTGAGATGTTTAGGGAAAGCCGGCAGACTAACAGTGATGAGGCGAAGCTAATGTCGTACCTGCGTGCCTGTGCTGTGAGTGGTTAAAGCATTACAGCAGCACACGATGCCTGCATGCGTTTCCCCCCCGGACCAAATGGTGTTTTGCGCGTGTGAGTGAAGTTGAAGCGAGGGGAACGGCGGCGCAGCAGCCTCGTCTGTGAGGCCTGACACCCGTCAATGTCTGCCTGTTACATTTCTATGACACGCTCTGTCTCAGGAAGAGCAGCAGCAGTGGAGCAGCGGGAGAGAGGGGAGACAGGCGGAAGTGGGGTGGACAGCGCCGGGTGGGGTGAAGGAGGAGGAGGAGGGGGGCAGCAGTCGACAGAAGGGGCTAAAGCAGGACTGAAAGGTACAAGGAAAAGGGTTTTTATTTCTCACGAGTGGTAAAACGGCAACGGTCAGAATCACTGGATGCGATACGAAGCTTTCTGCAACAAGGATGGATTCGATCACTCTGTGCATCATGGCTGCACGATGGGTAATTCTTTTAGGGATGCACAATATATCGGCATTAATATCGGTATCGGCCGATGTTAGTCATTTTTTAACATATCGGTTTCGGTCCGATGTTTAAAATTGGGCCGATATATATTGGCCCATATATATCCGTATGCAGAACCTGCAAAGTTGAGGTAATGCGAGGAGGATGGTAGCCTGTAATCTTGTTATTTGGAAATAAAATACATTCTGAAAATAAAGGACGACATTCAAAAATGCAGTTTGCATGATTTTCAGTCTGTACAAAAAATTTTCATCTCAGAAACTTAAAAAAACCCTAACACATATCGATATCGGTAAATATCGGTTATCGGCCATAACAGAAAAATTCATATCGGATATCGGTATCGGCCAAAATTTTCATATCGGTGCATCCCTAGTTTCTCTGTTAACACTGTGCGATGCTGGTTATGGTGCTCTATTCAGACGATTGTTAAACCCGTCAAGAGCCCAGATGGTTTGGAGATCTGCTCTTCCGTCAGAGCAGACCAGGAGAAGGAGCCAGACTAGTTAGCGTCTGTGTCTGCACCATCTTGCCCCTAATTTATATATTCAGTGCTGATATTAAAGACATGAATGAGAAACTTACTAGAAAGCCAGACCACACGCAGAAAAACAGAAAAACAAATCAATCCCTCGTTTGTTTTAACACATTGCTAACCTCTCATGAACACATCCTCTGGCATTATGTGCAATAACTTTTTTTCTCCCCTCTCCTCTTCTCCCTCTTTCTTCCATCTTATTATTCAAATGCAGAGGAAAAGGAGGAAAATAATGTCCCCCAGCCTCACGCTCGGCTAATTTGCAGGATAAACGAAACAACTTGTTTCTCAAGAAAGCCACCAGAAGAAAAAGATGTTGGTGGCGGTAGTTTTGCATTTGCATGTTTAATCTGTAGCATGTGGGCCGGGTTTCTCAGCTCTTTGTCTTCCCTCGGAGGGAGTCTCGTGGGTGAGGGGTGGTGGGTGAGTTAATCTTTACTGATGTTTCTCCCTGGTGGAGACTTGGTCTGACAATGTTAAGCCACACGGCCTCCATGGGGAGCCACTTCTACCCACTCTGCTCCTTTCCCTCTGTCATTGTCTTGACACTAATCAGATCTCATACACACACAACTATGCACAGAGGTGTACACAGGCGCAGAACAAATGACATAAATATGCAAAAATGCAGGTGAAGACTACCTTAATAAGCACTAATTAAAGAGCAATAGGGTGGGTTTCTCTTCATCAAATTAACTTAATGAATCAAAACTCCATCTAAAATATTGTGTGCTGACATCAGCTTTCCAGAAATGCAGAGCTTTGCCCCCCGAAAATAAAAAAAAACTGTCATTCTATGCTATTGCTTCGAAAGTATGAGGCAGAGTGGGTCGGATCAATGCTGGCAATATCCCCTAGAGGACAGGCACATGGAAAAGTTGAAACCAGGCCTTCAAAAGGCTGAGCTATTGATTGAATTGCTTTCCAAAGTGTTTTTCATCTCTGGGACTATACAAGGAGAATGCCGGCTGGTGTGCAGCCGGGTGCAGATGGCATGGCTGACCACCATAGAGAGAAAAGAGAGAGAGAGTGAAAGGAGGAGGGATGAGAGAGAGTGAAAGAGAGAGAGAGAAAGAGAGAGACAGGCTCTTACCCCTGGCAGTGTTTTCTGTTCATGGAGGGCATTCTGGGCTTTGATGGCCGACTCTCGGGCGCAGTAGGTGAGGAATGCACAACCTGCAACAGAGACACAACACATTATGATGATGTGATATATTAAAATGAGTATTAAGTAAACATCAATGATACATATAACATTTAAAGACTTTAGGAGATCATGTAGAGCTTTAAGAGAAATCTCAACCAATAGTTTCAGAACAGCAATGAAAATGAATTCCAAAGAAATTGGACAGTAACCGAGCAATCAGAAACATTTAAGAAACCAGATCTGTATAGAGGGACTCGTGAATTACTGGAAAAAAGTGAATGAAAACAGGCGAGCTTGCAATACACCTGGCACCAGAGAGAGGAGAGAAAAAAAACCAACACCACAACATAAAAGTAAGAAATGAACTGCCAGGCCTGTCCAGCCTCCCCATCCCCAGTAACATGTCCTGTCCACAGCTCAGAGCAGCCTGGAGGAGGGGGGGGTATCAGTGTAAAGATGGAAGGAGAAGGGAGGTATTCATAGAGAAGAAGTAAAAGTAAAGACAGGGCCTTGTGTTAAAATGTGAAACCTCTCCAGAGTGATGGCATTACTGCGAGGTACAAGTGTGCCTCCAATGCATGCACATATGTACACACAGGAAGAGAAGAGAAGAGAAGAGAAGAGAAGAGAAGAGAAGAGAAGAGAAGAGAAGAGAAGAGAAGAGAAGAGAAGAGAAGAGAAGAGAAGAGAAGAGAAGAGAAGAGAAGAGAAGAGAAGAGAAGAGAAACCAGATGGAGTATTGAGGCAATCATTTTCCCCCTGACTGTCTGAATAAATAGATTTGCTTGTGTTCTATTAATGAGGTTCATATGGGTTACCATGCATCATATTTCTGCCACTCTGAAGATGGTTTATTAGCAGCCGCTGCATTTTGGATCTCGTTTCAACAGCCACATGTATTCAGTGGGTGGTGATGTATTAAGTGCCTTTTCGTGGACAATATTCTTATCCATTCCCCCTTTTTTTTTTGTGCGTGAGAGATCACTTTTATCCAGAAACATTCACCCACCATCCGTTTTTAGATAGATAATCATGTGCCTGTGTGTGTGTCTTTTTTTTTTTTGCAGTGTCAATAACCCTTGCACTTTAGATATGTCTCCACTGTAACCCCCACAGGACTGCATCAAAAAGCAGGGTTAAAATGCCATGTCAGTTATTGATCCATTGATTGACCTGTAACCTGTCCTGCAGCTCTAAACCTGTCTGCACACATTGTGTAAGCACTTTCACGCCGGCACATTTACATACAACTAATATCTCACCATTCTTATCAAAAGAACTATTATCGTCGTTCTGTTTCCTTAAGCTCCTCCGTACGTTCGGGATAGTGTCCTGTCAATCCCGTCTTGCCCTCCAGTACGGGGGAAAAGACAAACAGTGATGGGGGTCTGTCCAAGGTCATAGCCTCCCTTGTCCGAGCCCCCCTAAACCTAATGATTTCTAATGGCCACCGAGCAAATCACTCCATCACTCCCACCGCTGTCTAATTTCCTTTCTCTATTCTGCGTCAGCTTGTTAAGAAATACCATGAATGCACAAATGTTGTTGTTTTGTGATTGTTTGTTTATTAGTTTGTTTCTCAAAACGGGTGAGGGTAATGGGAGGGAATGGCTGCATTTTTCTGGTTGTTTTTTCTCCCTTTTTCTCTCTCTTTCTCTCTGGGCTCGTTGTTGTTGGTTTTCTTGACAAATGCTGGGCCCCCATCTCTGAATAAGAAACAAGCATTTTGCATTACAATCACAAACACGATTTATTTGTTAATGTGCAATGCACTGGGCATTGAGAATAAATTAATAACAAACACAACACTGGCAAACAAAAGAGAAACATGAACTCCATTTAAATGTGATTCTGCGCTCTTTAATGTATGGCTTAAAAAGAATTTGCAGGCCACAGGCGAAAAAGCTTTAACAACTCCATAATAGGAATCCAAACACGTACAAATTGCCACTGCTGCATTGCATACCAAGTGCAAAAATTGTGAGTGGTGGTGGTGGTGGTGTGTGGGGGGGTGGATGATGAAATTGTTTGAAACACAACAAAAAGCCACTGTAATCGGAGCCTGCTGACACAGCAGTGGGGGAAGCCTTCCCACTGTGAGGAGATGATCCTCTGCATCATCTGATAGAAACCTAAAACAGCCTGATCTCACATGATTTCAGCTCCAAAGAGAAGAAATTCCTGCTTCTTCCCCTTTGCTCCCCCTTCGTTCAATTCTCTTCTCCCTCCACGATTTTTTTTCTTTTTCTCTTCGCCGACGCCGACTCCGCTCCACTCATCTCCAATTTCTTAGTGATAATTTCTACGTGTGGAAAGTGTGTGCACTAGGAAATAGGACTGAGGCTCTCCATCTCCTCTGTGTTGAATTGGCATGTAATTAAAGAGTCTTACATGGCAGAGAGAGAGTGAGTGAGTGAATGAGTGAGACAGAGTGTGCAGTAGGAGCTACTGTATAGCTCCGGTGACAGAAGCCATTTAGATTCACAGCGGCCCAGGCTCTCCATTACCTGGACTACGTGGATCTGTTTCTAGTATGTGTGTCAAGTTTACAGGTCTTATATATCAAAACATGCACATCTGATCTTACCACTTGTTTTAGGCACACAATCAACACAAATCCATACATGCAAAGTACTACTGTATGTAACATGTGCACAGTTAGTGCCTCACAAAAGAATGCACTTCTCTGCTTTTACAGGAAATGATCTGAACATCGCTTCTCCACTGCAGATTTGAATTTCATGAGGAGAAAATATTTACTTAGATTTTAAATATGTTTAGATTTAATACTTAATTTTGTTTTGCAGGGTGCTCCTGGAGCAGTATCCCTACCATACACAATTTGTTTTTCTGCAGCTGTGAGCAGCTCCTTAATTTCCTTTGAGCAACGCTCTGTGGGACATTAACGTCAGTCAGCATCAGAAAATCAAGCTGATTTTCAATGCAAGCTGACATCTTTGATTGCATTTTATTTTTTCATGCACTTAGTGCATTCACACTTGAAAACCTGCTTAAAATTAGTATGCGCCAGACTCCGACCAGACACATAAACACAGGGCAGATGCAGTCAAAAAAAAATATGAGTGCACTCCAGCTGCTGCGACATGTTTAACTCATGTCCTCCTCATCAGTCTACAACACTAATGAAACAGCAACTACAGTCCTGTCACCTCCGTTGAAGACCAGAGTGTCAATAATGAACAGTTCTGCAGGGTCTTGTGCAAATACTGTTATGAAACAGTCACGGAGATGAAAACAGAACTCAGCTCCAAGAGATCAATTTCTTCAAAATACATCCACACACTGCTCCTTGAGACTGGCATCAATAACGTGACACGGGCGCGTCATGGGGACACATTACCAAGGTAAGTGAAACCTGCCACGGTGTTGTTCCTCTAGGAAAAGCAATCAGTACCACATCATAGACTCTGATCATTTGCCCACAGTGCAGCTACCCCTGATTTGGCACACGAGCCATTAAACAATGATTTATGAAAATCAGTGTTTAAGCTACTGATACTTTGCCCCCAAAGCCAAAAACATTCTGTCTCTCATTCATTCCTATAAATAATCTAGTTTGTGGATTCATTTGAAACAAAACATTGCTGGATCTAAATGGCATTTAACGGAAGGCCAGAACGCATTATCCTTAATCAATTAACTTTCAGAACTTTTGATAATAAAAGCACTGAGCAACACATTCACTTGGGAAATACAAATACACAGCACATCAATCAAATTAATAGCTTCAATAAAAAAAGATAATGAGAGGAGAAAAAGATCAGTCTCCGTGACATGTTCTGCCATCTATTCACTTCAGAGTTAAACTGTTTTATCGTATTGTTTTATTTAGCAGCTTGTTGAAGTTACAAAGAAAACCCCACAGTGGCACCTGTAACGATCAGACACTGCTGTCACCTCATTGGCCAACTCAAATTACATGTAGCTCTACTGGCATGAGTGTCCTGGACAGAAATTCTGGACTGCATATTGCAAAGTCATTTTCTGCAAAAAGAAAAGTAAAGCATTGATCAAAATAGAGGTTAAGGCAATTCTGTTCCTCTCTTACCTATTAGGGTGCAAAGTAAGAATGCTGAAAGGCAAGTTAACCCAGCAGAGCAATTACATGTTTAGAGTTTAAACAAAGTTACTGAAAGTTGTACTGTTAAAGCAGATATCAGTGGAATGTTTTTGTTAATATAAGTCCTAAATTATCCTATTTTCCGTCAGCAATCACTTACATGGCGTGTTTCAGCCGTAACACGAGTCTCTCCTTCACTCTGCTCTGCTGTAACCCAAGGAGAAAATTTTCCTTGTGGGATACAAGTGTTATCCAATGAGGAGAGAGAACGGCATGAAGGGCTGTGTGTGCAGCCAAGGGATGCACGTGAATGTGGTGACGTAGGGACGAGGACCAATAGATCCATGACGAGGGCGGGGGCTGCTAACTCATGGTGCGTTCAAGGAAACTCATACTTTGTGTTTTTCCTTCCTGTGAAGTCATACCGTAGTTGTGACTTGAAGCTGTAACTTACAGTTTCAAAAGCCTGCCTTGAACGCAGCATTAGCCAAAACGGCCGTGCCGCTGATATCTGCTTTAATGCACTACCTAAAATCACTAAATCTTTGTCTGCAGCTAGTTGCTTCACTGAGTAACTTCTGTTTGCAAACTCACTCTGCTACATCCGAGCAGCTTTTCTGAAAGTAATTATTTTTCAAAATGGCCACTCGAACCTCTGTGGGCTAACAAATTCACTGCACTTCTTTTTTTTTTCCAAATAGCCATAAATAAGGTGGCGGAGAGGCGACATAATGTAACTTTTTGTTTGGCACTTGTTATATTTATTTGCTTGTTTTGTTTGTTATTGACTTGTTTGTCTGTGTTTTTGTTTAATATGCAGTGTCCCACGTGGTGGAAATTTTCTTTAATACCTTTTTCACAACGGCCCTCTGCCAACAGCAGGTAATGAAACTGATACATCCAAACAAGGCCGTGAATAGATTCATTCGTGCCTGCCACTACAGCATGGCGTCTGACTGCTGTGACGTCAAGCAGGGGCTCAATGTGAACGTCCTACTTCTTCATTGGCATTGGGCATAAATCATGTACTGCAGAATCGTCAAATATGAATGCAATGCCTAGGAGACCTGGCTGCTTTAAAACCACAACCTCTCTCTTTTCACCCCTCCCGCCCCCCCTCTCCCTTCATACCCTCTTTGCTCCCTTTTCTCCAACTCCTTGCCCCAGAGGAGCCGAGCTGCCCCGGTGTAATGGAAAAGTGTGAACTTGCTCTCGATGTGGCGTTTCCTTGGCCAGAAAGTGTGATGGTAGCAGAAACCGAGCCAGTCCTGGCACCAGTCTCGCCTGCTCCCTCACACATCATTTGCACTCTTTGGAAAATGCTATCACTGTGGGTAGATTACTTGCTTACTTCATTTACTGCCATGTGGGGCTCCGGGGAAACTGATAGCCTTTTTTTTTTTTTTCAGAGGGGTCGGAAGCTGAAACACACATCATCAGCACTGATACAATGTGATTATGACCTGAATCATTGCCAGCCGGGGAGGCAGGAGGCTCAGTGGCGCAGATTGACCGTGAGGGGGGTAATCAGTCTGGTCTCGGAGAAGCTTTTAACTCATATAATCACTCCCTCACCTTTGGAAGAAAAAAAAAAGACCCCCGATCTGTTCACACACTCAAACAATCACGCCCATGCTCAGGGAGACAAGGGGGGGGCAGACAGACAGAGATGTATAATAAAGAAGAAGAGCTGGTGCACAGAGTTGGCAGGGACTTTCCAAAATCCTCTCACTCATTGTTCTGACAACAATATTTTCTCTGCCCAGGGCTAATGGGCTTGTAATGAACGCTGTAATATAAGCAGTAGCCTAGCGTAACCTGTAAACCTTAATTAAGTCAGACAGCCACCTTAAAGTGAGCCAGCGACTGCGCTCAGTCACAATCTCCTGATCCTGAAGCTAACTACACTCCTCCATCACTCCTTCATCAATCACTCCATCCTTTCATCTCTGCTGCATCCGGCTTCAAATCCTCCTCCATTTCTCCTTTCACTACCCCTCCCATAATCCCTTCACCTTGAGCAATGGCTGGGGGTGGTGGAGGGGGGTGAACGTCGCAGAGCACCGGGGAGCATCAGTGTCCATCATGAGGGCGAGAAATCGTCCCCCGGACCCTCCCTGGTATCCTCTCTGACCTCCTGAGTAGGAGACCTCAGGCATTGATTTGTTGCTCCTCGCTCACATAGACTACACTCGCCTCCGAGCAGCAGTCAAACAGATCCATAGGCAGCGCGTCCCCAAGGACCGCCTGCGCACGAGCGCGAACGCCGGTGTGTATTTACACAAATGTATACATGCGCATGCTACTGTTGCGGCGCGCGTCGCCTAATGAGTGTGACAAATGCAATAAATTCTTTCCGAAACGCTCGGCCCATGTTTCAGGATCAATACCGGGGCACGGGAGCCATCATAACAATGCAGGAAGACGAGTTCTCTGACAACTTCACACTTCACCATCTATTGCATGGCACTGAGGTTAAACAGTTCTCTCAAGGCATAAGTGGTGCTTCATATATAATCCAACTGTAGAGCATTTCTCTCAAAAGCTCACATATACACTTATGACAATGCAGTGTAGGCGGGGAAAAGTGTAAAGACGAAAACAGAAACACAGTTGCGACAACTTCCTGATGAAGGTCTAAGATAATGCTTTTTGGCAGTAGGCGCAGTTTTTTTAGGGGGGGGGGGGTGATCGACTGCAACTGACCGCCCACTCCCAGGTTGGTCTGAACTCTGTCAGTGTGCGACTTACAGCACTTTGGCACCTTCCACTGTGCTATACTGTAGCCCTTAAAGGGATAGTTCACCCAAAACTCGAATTTCATCTCATTATCTACTCACCCTCACATCAACTAAGAGCTGTGAGAATTTTCTGAGTCCTCCGTTCCTTCTCTGAGTTACAGGGGGTCCGCGCAGCAGTATTTGTCCATATAATGGTTGTCAATGGACACCAACTTTCTTCCAAAAAGACACACCAAAAAACATCCAAATACCTCCACACTGCTTGTCTGTAATGTCCCTCTTGTATTGAAGCCCCGACATGAGAAATTGTTCCTAAAAAAATTAAATAAGTCTATATTTTAAGCTTGTTTGTAGCGGAAGCTCCCAGTGTCTCAGTTCACTGCTCTTCCTGTGTCAGTGCAAATCTCACGTGATTTGCACTGACCGGCGGAACAATTTCAACAAGAGGGACATTACAGATGAGCAGAATGGAGGTATTTGGATGTTTTTTGGTGTGTCTTTTTGGACAAAGAAAGTTGGACCCCCCCGTAACTCAGAGAAGGAACGGAGGACTCTGAAAATTCTCACAGCTCTTAGTCGACATGAGGGTGAGTAGATAATGAGTGAAATTTGAATTTTGGGTGAACTATCCCTTTAAGGCTGGCCTTGGCTTTTATAGACTATTTGGGTACTTCTTAGGCTCTTAATGTAAAGCCAGAGCCAAATCTATAAGTACATCTAGAGGCCAGCAACCCTTGATGAGCAGGCTAATTGACACTGTTAATGGATGGAGTTTTGCAGAGCTGTAAATAATGTGTAGATTCACACTCGCTGCGTCCTGCTTTGTTACTTCTGGAAGGCCAACGAGCGTTTACCTGCCAAGTCCCGTCTCTCTCTCTCTCCAGCCCATTGTCCCTCTCCTCCTTCAGCCAAGTCTGCTTGGGCCAAGGGATTCTCTCAGAAATCAATAAAAGCATCTCTGAGCACCCCCAACGAGAAAGTCAGAAAACTGCATCTCCTCCTCTTCATGCACTGGAACAACCTCTTAGAAAAACAAACAAGTCCAGGCAAAAGGAAATAATAAAATTACTTTCACTTGGCTCATACCCATTTCCCTACTGCTGTATCGCACAACACAGTGCACCGTTTCACTGACGCAAAGTCTTCATGTCAGACGCCTGACTGGCATATTCGGTGCAGCGCCCCTAACAATGCTTGCCCTCGTTCTAAAGGTGAAAAGCATTTCAACCTTTGAGACGGATCAATTGATCATGCAAAGCCACAATCATAGATGACTGGCAGCTGCAAACTGACTGTGGACTGTGGAGAGATGGATCAGCTTTTCAGTCACTTTGATTTTACAAATTGAAAGATACCTTTAAAGACGGAGCTTCAAAGGCCCAGAGGTTGTCTGGATGGAGTGATTGAAAGAGGAATAAGGAAGAAAGACGTGTGAGGAGGAGAGAAGCCATTACCCGGCTGTACCACACACACTCACATTCTTCTTCATTATGCTGCTATACACCTTGAGAGGAATCACTAACACATATTTTCAATTATGCTTTGCATTGGACAGACATACGACTTTGTGTCCTTGTCTCTGTTTTCTTTCTTTCTTATTTTCTTCCTTTATTTATTTGCCTTATGTCACCACTGAGCTGGAGAAGAGTAATAATTAACACTAATGATCTGACTAACAAGCAGGCACCAGGGTGTTAATTGAATTGACGTATATTTCCTTGTAACCACATTCAGCCTCCAGATAGATAGATAGATAGATAGATAGATAGATAGATAGATAGATAGATAGATAGATAGATAGATAGATAGATAGATAGATAGATAGATAGATAGATAGATAGATAGATAGATAGATAGATAGATAGATAGATAGATAGATAGATAGATAGATAGATAAGAAGATGACAGTCCTCTGAAATGAATCCAAAGAGGAGGCAAAATGATATTAAAACCCATCAGCCATTAATTAATCTGAGTAGTCTTCTTTAATTAAGCCAGATCTACCGTCGAATAGTGAACCACAGATCGGGTGCCATGTTGGAACTCGCATTAAAGTCCACATGCTACTGCTCATTCAACCAAATTACCATTTGATCATCAAAAAAGAAACACAAATTCCGTCTTTCATCCGTCTCTTCTTCACCATTTGGCTTTCAATTTGTTCGTATCACACTAACAGGAAGTGGACCCCGATGCATCTCCAGTACAAAGCATCTGACCAGTTTGTGTCTCTGGCAATAAAGCACAGAAACTGTTAGCTACAGCGTTGCTCCTTCAGTGGGAAAGATAGATGGAAGGAGTGGGGGGGGGGGGCTGTCTATGTGATGGAAGGGAAGGGGGAGAGGAGAGGAGAGGAGAGGAGGGGAGCCGAGGGCCGGCGCTGGGGATGAGGGAGACGTGGCCCCTACAGTCGCCCACAGATGCTCCCTCTGTCTCTCCCTCATTCTCTCCCTCCTTTTGAGCACAGTATGGGAGCAGTCTTTTGGGGGAGGCTGGCAGGCAATCAGTGATGTCATGCCAGCAGTGCAGCGATGGCAGCTTAACCTATTTTCGGAAATACCACAGAATTTCTATTTATAACTGTGCTGAGCAGCGTTGTATCTTCACACATCCCTCACGGACCTGAGCATTCATAGACGTTTTCCAATCTAAAATGTGTCTTCCTCACAAGAAAGGGGGGGGCGCCGTGGCGAGGGGGGGTTGCTTTAATGTCTCGAAGAAAAAAAAGGTCCTTTTGAGATCATTTTTGATTGTTGTGTGCGTTGTATTTAAGGGATACTAAGAGTAAATCACCTCTAAGACCAGTGATAGAAGTAGCAGAATTAGCATAAGCAGCGCTAGACGTAATAATGAAATAACTACTAGTAGTGCTACCGGAGGGATTTTCTCATGAAAACAGCTTTTGGGTGATTATTTTATACATCTGCCAAACTTGGCCTCTGCTCCCAAACGTTCCTCCTTCAGCCTCCATCCCTCCCTCCCTCCCTGCCTCTCTCCCTCCCCCGCTGCCCAAACAGCTCTCAACCTGTCAAAGGGATCCTCCATGTCCCAAGCTGAGCCATCACTCTATTCTCCCACTGCCTTGGGATAAAAGCAACCATTTGTTTCTGCATTCTCTGACAAACACTTCATCTTTTCCCCCTTCCACTTATCCATCTGTCCATACATCCATTGTTCTGTGCCCATGTGTCTGTCTGTCATTCGCCTTGCGGGGCCCTGCTGCATACATGTGCCATCCTCCCTGTCCAATTCCTCTCCGTCACAGTGGGCCGTGTGACAGAGAGGGATCGAGTGACACTGCTAAGTCATACCCGCCCCGGCTTTGTGTTCACGTGCACTCTCGGTGGAGATACATGTACGACATTTATGCATTGTTCATTCACACCAGCATCAAGGGCTCAACCATTTGGCAATCAGAGAGATGTGACAGCTTGACTAATCTGTGATTGTTTTTTGGCCAAAACATGGGGGTTAGCGAGCCCTCCAAGGGCACAGTACTATAAGGCAAGACAAATAACTTATTATTTTCCAGGCTTGTACAAGGCTTTATCGCATGAGTTCTCCTGAACCATTCCAAAATGGAGAGGGATTATCACAAAACATTGCATTAAAATCTCCTCTCTCCCCTCTCCCTTGTTATTTCATTTTCCTTCTAAAATGAATCTGTGCCCAGTCAGGCTCAAACACAACATTAAAGAGCTCATGCTATTCTAACAGAAACCACCAGCCCCCTCCTCCCTCCCTCTTTCCCTCTCTTTTTTTTTTTTCCCCTCTGTGCCTTTATAACCCCCCCTCAAAAGAGTACACTCTGCTCTGTAGGCAATGGCACTCTCTGCTAAGCTGCCCATACAAAATAGATAGGCTTCTATCCCTCTATTTAGACTAAGGAAATAGCTGTGACCTTTGTGTATGAACAAGAAGGCGGCACTCTTCCAGCGACTCTACCTTTGCGAGAGAAATGTGACCTGAAACAAACCAAAAATAATTCAACCAAACATCCTCTCGGTAGAATCTGAAAAATCCTGTCAGCACAGGAAGAGGAGAATGCACTAAGAACGTTTTAATGAAGTCAAATTTAATTCCTTTAACAACAACATCAATGATGTTTCTAACAGTAATTAATATTAGAGAGCCAAAATAAATAAACATGCAAATAGATTTTTTGGTCATTAATTAATAGTAAAGTGCTATGTTTCAGGCTGTAACAGCAGCAACATCATTAAAACATCAATTTTTTTATATACCAAATATATATATTTTTTGGCTTTTCATGCATTTATTAGATTCGAACCGGGGCCACCTGCAGCGAGGACTTTACCCTCTACACGTGGGGCGCCTGCTTAACCTCCTGCACCACTTGACGCCCCTAAAACATCAATTCTATATGGAAATACCACGTCAAGAAAGTATCAGCAGTGAATTTACAGATAGATAATTCCTGAAAAAAACATGTCTTTCAGAACAAACGCAAGCAATTAACATAATGCGTCCAAACATGACACTGCTCACTAAGCCCACTATCAATCCACAACCACAGAGCTTCAACATAAATACACAAGTACTGCAGGTTTCAGAAGCAGGAACTCTGCATTGGTCTCACAGTACATCCTCCCATGTCCATCCATGCTCCAGACACCCATTAACAGCAAACATATTCCACAAAGGTCAGGGAGTAAAGGCACTTCCAATATACTGAAAGCAAAATATACTGCAAGCCATAATGAATGTTGCATTGGTGCAGGAAATCAATCCATCTGAAAGGCTCTCTTGGGCAGGGATTAAGGGGAAAGGAACGGAGACAGAATAAAAGCTAGGTGAGTTTGGTGTGCGGACACTAACCTCCAGCAGAGCGCGGCCTTGTCGGCATCCAGAGATTGGCAATCTCCTTGGAAAACCAACAGAAAAGGAGGAGAAGAGAGAGAGAGGGAGAGAGAGAAAGAGGCAGCACTCCTCATCCTGAAGTCAAGGCCCATAGCGCCTGTCAGTACCAGTTGAGCTGCTGCATCTTTTATGAGGAAAGCCCTGTTGCTTATTACAATATTTACAGACGTTTAAAGATTGCAATGCGAGTGCTGTTGCTGCATTAGCTTGGCTCGGTGGCCTTCGCTCACTAGCCCTGACAGAAGATTTTATTCCAGATTTGTTAAATCGAATCACTGCACAAAACTGCAAGGAGACTGATAATTGTTTTCCCTGCCACTCAGCGTTCCCGTACGCAGGTGGAATGGAATTTATCTCTTAAAAAAACCTTTATGAAATTGCTTCATTTCTTTAGCAAACCACACAACGGTCATATGGGCAGAGAGTCCTGTGCTGCTCGGATGTCTATTAAATGAATAAAATAACCGTGTGTGTGTGTGGGTGTGGGTGTGTGTGGGTGTGTGTTATCCATGTCACTTCTACAGCTCTGTTTATGGTCTGTAAGTGAATTTACTCCATCTGTTTCCTCAGGGGGAATGCTGTCCTACAGCAGTGCAGTGATCTTTGACTTCCCATAAGGAACCCGCAATATGGAGACGTGTAGATGCACTCACACTTCATCATATCAAAGAGGGGAGAGAGGACTCAACAAGCCCGCGCTCGCTTTAATCAATGCTAATGCCTTTCGGGTTTAATTATATATAGGAAAACTTCAGTCTCATATTAATACCATGTCATCGGTTTGATGCATATGCTGCGTTTCAACTATTTCTATTTCCTTCCTTGTCTCCTTTTTATTGGGAGGACAACCCACGGAGGAATGCTATCCATCAGACTGACTCAGAGGGAGAAAAAAAAATAAAAACTTGAATAAATATTTCATTAGATTATTCTGTGATTTACTGTGCTTCTGCTTGGCTGAGGTCTACGGCAATATCTCTGGTCCATTTATAAAGGCATTAACACAATGATACCCGACACTAGCTTAATATTGATACTGGGCTGCCTTTTGCCGGCAGATTGGAGCAGCGTAGGGATTGTTTTTGTTTGTGTGTGCTGAATCACACCTGCGAGGAAAAAAAAAAACAACAACTTTTCTTCCCTCTCCATCTGTCTCCATTGAGCGCATGTTACTTAACCGTATGAGGGAAGATTAGTCGATCCCGACCAAAACTCATAAAATATAATCTGTCATGACAATTAGAGAAAGTCAACAAAACTCTGCCCTGAAAAAAGATCCAGCATCTGACAAGCACAGTCAGTTTTTCAAAGGAGAACTGCCGATTTGAAAATAGAGCCGGGGGAAAAAAAAAAAATCAGTAAAAGAGCACATGAAAAACACATGAAAAAAATAAGACTATGCGATTAGCCTTGGTTCCTCAGACATGCATGTGCATAAACATTAAAGTGTGTATTCTGCATGTGCTATAAGTGGAAGCTAATTAGAGCCAAGGGGAGAAGTTTTCACAGACTGTGATAAATTCAACATCAGGAAATCCTCTACCTATTAATACCAATTGGGCGACAATAATTGGCAGGCCATCGACAGCGTGGGCAGAATTAATCATTTGAAGAGGCAGACTAGACTGAATTTTTAATTGGCAGAGGCAGCCACTGTTTAGGGAGGCAACCAGCTGATCACCCAAGAGACTGCTGCTTCAGACAATGCACATTTGCTAATCCTCTTGAGTCAAGTTATTATGGCCATGCATTATTATCACGCTTTACAAACTAATTCCATGTTTTCCCTCATGGATTACCAAGGGAGAGAAAAAAAACAGTTGCATAACAAAAGAGGAAATAATAAACACACAAAGCACAATGTGGATGAAATGAAAATCAAAATGACAGAATAAGTGCAATGACTACAAATGCACGACACTTAGTATGATGAAAATAGTGCGCGCTTGTGTGTGTGTGGGTGGGTATGCGAGTGTTTATCCCTCTGTCCATCAGTCTGAATATGTCTGTTTCCATCGGGATCCATATTCCTAATCCTTTCTGCTTAATAACACGATTAACTATAAAATAACCTCATCAGAGATCATTGACATATTAGGGTTTGATTATGTATTGTTAATTGCGTGGTCAGGATTCATTACACTCTAAGCCATTTAATTTCACTGACTTTTCTAAAAAATTAATTAGTTGTTTGTAAAAAATTCACTTTGAGAAGTACAATCACTATCAATTCTTCTTATATTTGTCCACATTAGAGAGATAATCCCATAACTACATAAATGTTTGTGTTTGTTTTTTCATTTTATTTATTCATCTATTTATTGAACTCAGTAAATTGCAAGGTTCACATACAGCACAGTTCATATACATGTTGCTGTGGGGATTTTTATTTATTTTTTTCTATGTTATGCCCTATAAAGGGAGACTTCACTTTGTTACAAGTTGTCTTCTGCAAAATGCATTTCAAACTGACAAGGGACCTGAGCAGGGAGTCATGGAGACTTTCACTGAATGCAGTCAGTACATCTCAGTTTCAGTTTCTATAAAAAATATTTTCTCTCCTTTTTGACTTTACTGATGCAATAAAGAAATCCCACATGAAAAACATAAAAAGATCAAATATAACAAATTCCACTTTTTAATCATATTGCTGCAATTAAACCTAAATTAAACATCCATCACAGCTCTATTGTCTCTCCATCTAGGAGCCTAAATTCTCTTTGCCCTGAATGATGAAGCGACAGTCACTCAAGAGCTAAATACTGCAATCATTATGCAACATAGGGTAATGGCGTGATGGTCTATGTATGCACACACATGCACACGCTAGCACATACCGATGAATGCCAAATGAGTGCTATACCGGGGAAAAAAAAACTGTCTTCCGCCCACGAGCTGACAGTATCAACTTTAGGATCAGACAAGAGCGATTACCATCCAGGCATGTGGCTTCATGAAATATGTGACAATGTAATGCTCTCTGTATCTGATCTGAAACCTTCATTAAGTTTAACGTTTTGTGATCCACATGTGATGACACACTGCTCTCCACTGAATTTAAGCATGGGCATGCGCATGAAAAAAATAATAAATAAGACCTATATTCAAATATTTGTCTGTATCACTTCAATTCCATTGGTTATATTCTAACCCTAGTTTGTTTATCTCTGTCGTTTGGGGAGGACTCAACAGGCTACATGGGCTTTATTAAACCTCCGTGTAATGGTAACAAATTCCATATTTTCTGTTGGTGGTTCTATATGTCACGGAAGACATGACATTGTTTGCAAATGGCATTTACATTACTGTTACAGATGGTTATTTGTCTTTTCTAAATGTCACTGCAAAAAAAAAAGGAGTGGGGGGGGGTTATCTCCTGTACTAACATCCTTCACATATCAACATCAGCTCTGCAGGAGTGAAAGATGAAGAATCTAAAATGGCATTCAGAGAGAGCAGCACTGTGACAAAATGACAGTCGGGGTTATGTCTCTGGTCTCTGACATCTGTGGGGCAGTTTTAGATTCACACATTAAACCATAAATGTTGTGCAAAAAAAAGAAGAAAAAAATTGAAGCGTGTCACAACTGTTGTTCAATCTTTTCTTTTTTTCTCTGAATCATTAATAAAGATTTGCAAACAATAGCAACAGTGTATTGGCCCCAGTTTGTTGTAATTATGATCACAGTGAAACCAATAATTCTGATGGTATCTGTCATGAATGTCTCCTCGTGTCACTGTGTCTCATTATTTCAACCAACACAGAGACACATACTGTAAAAAAAATGGAGCCTAATTAATAAAAATAAAGTTTGGTGTATCAAAGTGCTGTGCTGATGAATGATGGATGACGATGAATGATGATGATGATGATGACGATGATGATGATGACGTCTACACTATCTACTGTGAAGAGGGGGTGTGGGGGTGGGGGTGTGGGGGTGCGTGCACGTATTGTGAAATGCTTCTTTTTTCTTTTTTTTTCTCTCCCACCCATGGCTGTGTGATCTGTACCCCCCGTATATCCTTGATAACCAACTTCATTATGGTAGGTGGAAGTTGTCCGCGTGCATTTGGTGGTGGTGGAGCACGGGTGGATTTACACCCTCTCTCTCTGCCTCCCTCTGCCTTCCATTTCGGCGAGAAGCAGCGCAGCATCACTGCCCACTCTCCGTGGCGACGTCCGTCATCTTGTGACAGTTCTTGCGCCCTTTGGAGACACCGTGGTACTGAACTGATTTCGCCTGCCTGTGTCGGGTTTTGCACCCAGCCCCGGCTCCACGGGAGATGTTGGATGAATAAATGATGCCGTCCCTCCGCAAGAGATGGGACTGGCAAGGGAAGGCTCTTTAAAAATGCATCCTCTCCGAGCGCCTCTGCCCCACTTAAGAGCGCGTTAAGAAAATACTCTCCGATAGCAATAAAATAAAATAAAAACACGGACAACACACTGCCACTCTATCATTCCTCATAAGGAAGGAATTCCCAATATTAAAATAAAAAAAATGCCAATCTGGCTGCACGCGTAATCGGGAAAAGTGGAATTATCAAAATGGGTATACAAAAGGCTCAGGGAAATATTCAACCGCCTTCACATGTCACAACTTAAAATAACAAACCAAACAACCAGAATGAGGTCAAAATGCCAAGCCTCATGAATGTTAGATGACAATATGTAGGCAATGATGCACATGATGACACTGATGAATATTTTGGGAAGAGCTACTAGACTGATCATTTCTGGATGAAGCCTGTTTAAAAAAAAAGAAAAGAAAAAGTGACAGATATCCACATTTTCCTTTGCGCTATTTTAACTGAAATCCGGTCTCAAGGCAGACGTAATAATAAGCAGTTATTAAGCTTTAAATGGGCCTCGTAGCCATTCGAGGGGCGACACGTTACCTTTGTGCATGCCGGTGTATCGGTCCTTGAGAACTGTCAGTTCGTGGATTTTCCCAAACTGTTCAAACAGGGGTTTCAGGTCTTTTTCTTCCAAGTTCCGCGGTATCTGCCCGATAAACAGCTTAATGGCATCTTGGTCTTTCATGTTGCCGCTCTCCGGATGAATTGAAATGGGTTCTGACCCGTTCATGGGTTTCGGAAATGTGATCTGAGGGTACTGGTGCTGATGTGGGATAAGAAGTAGTGGTTGTTGGGTCGGCGATGCCCCCGGTCCGGTGAAAACCAGGCTGGAGTGAGCGGGCTGGGGCTGCTGTGGATGGTGCTGCCTTCTTGTTTCAGTCTGAGTGAATCTGGCCATTCTGAGCTGGGAGCAGAGTGGATAATAATGACAACACACACACACACACTGTGAGAGAGCAAGCACTCAGCTGGAAACCAGGCTGACTTTCTATCCGACACACAACACACACGCACACACAGTACAAGGCAGAAAGGGAGTGATAGAGGCGGAATAAAACGCACAGTAGCGACATTAGACGCTCTGGAGCGCCACCCAGTGTCACTGCGCGGGTACTTCAACTTATGGTGGCTAATAAGTTGGATAACTGACATGTGGGCTCGGAGCAGCTTTTGGAGCAGGACTGGCTATGTTTGTGGAGCACAATCCTTCAAGGAGCTTTTTTTTTTAACATTTGAGGAAAAGTGCAGGGGTCATCACTGATGATGTCTCTTTTCTGTTCTTACATGCAGGTCAGGCAGGACAGCCATCTTTTATTTAAAAAAAAAAAAAGGCTACTCCTATAAATTTGCTCAGGCTGATCTTCCAGCATTTAAACTCCTGTTTTTTTTTCTGTGAACAACTTTTTTATTGCTTTTCAGGTAAAACAAGTACAGCAGTCCGATACAAGTAAAAGGTACATTGCAATCTAATAGAAATTTAAGAAAATAAAGGATGAGAGAGAGGGGAAAAAAAGGAACAGGCGACAACCCCCCACCCCCCCCAAATTTTCTCTTACAGGATATGACAGATCATGTTTTAACAAGAGATGCAAATAGAGATAGAAATTACAGCAATTCCTGGATCTTATCTGCCATTGTTTGCCAAGCTAGAATAGTATCAGCTCCAGCACCGTGCATTCTTGCCACTGAAAGCTCCATATTTATTATGTCAATGTATGTGTTAATCCAATGGGGCTTGGTAACTGTATGTGGAGGTTTCCAGCGTAAAGCCAGCATCTTTTTGGCAGCAGTGATGCCCGTTAGGAGGATATGTCTCTTCCAGCATGCCAGTTTTAATGAGGTGGTGTCATTCAGTATTTAAACTCCTGTTTATTATATTGTTTTAGCTGTATTATGCTGTTGGAGGTGGAACTACACAGTTAGGCAGTTTGGTTCCCAATTATATAGCTTGAACACCTACAAAGGTTTCTATAAGATAAATCCGAGCTGTTGTTAGATGATTAATGTGACAGGAAAGAAGAAAAAACAACATTTTGCCATTATGTGGAGTCTTCTTTGAATCTCAAGTTTACTGGTTGCATATGTCAAATATTCTCCATGAAAAGGCCAATTGCAGTCTTTCATTTCAAATTTCACCTGTATCACAATAAACAAGAATTGGCAGTAAGTCATGCTTCGCTGTTCCTGATCGTTCAGTGTGACAATAATATTTCAGTGTAGGTCATACAGTATGGGAAACGCTGAGTCGGACTTATGCAGTAAATAGCTAAAGTAAGTGGAGTGAAATCTAAAAAGTTACTGCAGTGGCCACAGAAACAAATCTGATTTTGATATTCAATTAGTCAGGTTTACAAGACCTGGAGATTGTTCTGCATGTGCATGTACAGGTTCTTTTGCACCCCCTCTTGGGATTTACTGTATGTATTTATTTATTCAGTTTTATATTTGTAGAAAGGATAGCATCAGTATTCAGTTTTAGAGTACAATAAAATACGGTTGTAAAAGTTTTACTACTTCTCTTTTTTTCAGTGAATGAAAGGAAATATGACCATTGTTTCATCATTTCAAATATTTATCAAAGATTTGAATTATAAAACACAGTGTGCTGACATATACATCTCAATTGAAAGTATGAATTATACAAGGTGGTAAGTACGTCTCCCAAATGATAGAGTGATACTCGATCAATGCTTCCAGTTCCAAGTGCCCTACATGAAATACTGTAAGGTGGTATTGTAATCAGCAGTCATTCATTAGATTGAGGCAAGGGACCAGTAAATATTAACCACAATTAGGAGACTTACTGTAAGTCATTTTCAAATAGCAAGAAGACTAATCCCCCAAGAGAGGGTTTATTTGTATCATTTGCCTTCTAAGTACTCAGACCCAAATCCATCATCTAAATAAAATGCTGAAATTAGACCAACATTGACAAAACAAACATTCAACAAGCCATACAGCCGCAAAGCACCCTTTAGCCAAAACACATCTGCTGGACAGATCTCTAATTGCAGCCCATTTAACAGTGGATTAAATAAAGTGATATACTGTCTGTGACAGCAGGCTCAAGCCTGCAAGGTGAATCAATACTGCTGCTGCTGCTTCTCTTACTGTGCAGAAGCAGCACTGCAGGGGTCCCCCTCCCAGAACTCAGGCTCCGACTTATAAACGGCTACATTGCTTTGCGAGAGCCTTTGCCTCTCCTCTCCTGGCTGTGCTGCTCTGGATTCACTAGTGAAACTCATGCACAAGTGAGGATATATAGGCTCGCATCCAAAGGGCCACGGTTTGCAGGGAGAACAGATTGGTCAACAAAGTTCAGCACTGAGAAGTTGTCCAGAGCAGATGGTTGTTTTCTTTGGAGGGGAAGTGGGGGATAATTTCAGCTCTATTGAACTGTGCTCATAATATTTCTTTCTGCAAAGTTCAATAAGTGCAAGTGTAGAGGGATAGACATGAGCAGGCAGGGGTACACATTGACATTACCAGTCAATAAAACAGTGGGTGGGAGCTACACAGACACAGACGTTTTTTATTGTAAACTTGTTCTTTTGAAATGTGAATGTGATTCTGTGAAGCAGTGGGTCCCAGAGTGCAGAGTAAGATGCAGCTGCTGAAACTGCTGTTTGATTTCGATTTGCGCGCCCAAGTCGCAGTGTTATTTTATGCCCAGTTCATCGTGTTATAAATGTATTGATTAAAAGAGGCAGGGTACTCACTGAATGTGGCTGGCCATCTGAATGGGAGTTGGCAGGGACAGGGGTCGAAGTAGATGTGTTTGGCGGATGGCTCAGCATGTTAGCCTGCTTACATCTGCAGTGAGGAAACAAACAGTGCAGCTCATATTGAATAAGAGCACTGAGCTGTCATGGCACTGGCTCACCCGCCTCTGAGGGAGGTTGAGCGGCTATTTTTAGGGATGTGGTCAGCGCAGGGGGAGGGGTATTGAGAACTTCCACTTCATGGTTCTTTATTGACCAATGCCATTAGTGTTTTGCCAAGCTGAAGGCAGAGACAAGAAATCAATAAAGGTCACACTATTAGTGCGAACTAAAAAAGTTACATACAATTTAACCGGCTGGCGTTTATTCTGCTGCTTGTTAACCAGTCTGGACCCTGAGAGGGAGGCAGCCCGGCTCGATCTGTTCAGCTTGGGAAGTCCGGAGGGCCCGGAGGGATACAAAGACAGCTAGGGGAGTCATTTTGCATTCTGTGTGCACTTGGAGCAATACAGTTAAGACAGTCCAACAGACACACTCACTTCCTAATTACTCAAATTCAACATTATTCTCCACATCCAGTACCTCACTTGCATATTGTGCAAACACAGCGATGCTCATCAGCAGAAAAACCATCCACACAGCTTAACTTGCCATATGCCGTCCCGTTATGAGCCCAAGACAATGAGGAACTTGACAATACTAATCGTGCAGCGTTTTTTTTTTGCTGTTAAATGAAAGCTTCTTCTCTGCTTGGGCTGGCATGGTAAAGTTTCGAGAGTTCAGTGGTGATGGTGGTTGTTTAACAAGCGGCGAGAGTCGGAGGTGTCCCCTGGTGCCTAATTCACCATTTCATTCCGGTTAGGCATTGCAAAGCATGCTTGTTCAAGTGTAAGGTGTTGTTCAAGAAAATTAGGGTGTGATGTGATGATGGCATATCACTCTGGAGACAGTTTTATGGGCCAGTGACTTAACAGGCTGATGGGATGTGATAAGAGCGGGCTGAACTGTGGCCTCAGTGTGCTGCACCTTTCTCTCCAGGCCTTTAGTCCCTGGTCGAAAAGTAGAGTCGACCTGTTTGATATCGATCAGAACCTTTTCCTATAAAGAACAGCGTTTGGGCCCTGTTGCTGCCATTGAAAGCGCTGAATATGATTAAGAAAATAAACTTGCACTTTAATAGCTGAAAGATTGTCGGCGAGAATTTTTCAGCCTAAAAATATATAAAAAGTCCGTTTCCAGTTTATTTCATGCTAATGAGACCCCCACATACTGAGCTGTCAAAACAGAACAGAACAGCAACCAGAAATGTCTGTATAGGTCTTATAAATTCCCTGTTCCTGCCTGTTAAGTGTAAATAATCGAAAGACAAGAGAAGAATTCAAAAGCACACTGACTACACAAACATTTGTGCAACTCAATGTCATGCCTTTAATTCCAATTAGGAAGCAGCGTGAATGTAGTCATTACTGGAAAGGAGGGCAGAGAACTGGCTCTTGCTCTTGGGCTCAATGTAACTAGCTGTCTTAATAATCGTTCATCACTAAACTAGGCCTGCACAATATCAGCAAAATGTGCGATGACACTGTTCAATATTGTAATGACGATAAGACGTGCAATAAATAAGAAAATATCCAGTGCGAATTACAGTTCCTGTGTCTTCCTGAAAACAACTCAATTATGCCAGGCCTGTGGCGGCACTGTAACACTGCCACACTAATACATCAAAAACAGAGAAGAAGATTGGAAAGCTTGCACGTTGTAAACAAACTCCAAACATTACAAGTCGACTAAAACACATTACACAGTACAAATATGCAGATCGATGCCACAACGACACGTTTCAGGCATGGAATCCGAAGGTAGTGATGGCTGAACCAGGCTTTGTTGCAGCTTCAACAATTCAAAATATGGTTCATTACTGGAAGCTTCAATGACACAGTGCTGAAGTAGGACATCTAGTGGTCAGTACAATGAAGTGCAACTGCATGCAAATTCCTCTTCAACTACACTAGATGGTTGTATGGTTTGAAGCTGACATAATAAAATATAAAATAATGATGAACTCATTTTGAAGACTATGTATCTTATTTGGCAGTAGGCTAGCTTTATACTTAGCCTGATATTTTGTGCTATGAATCAGATTCTATCATAAAACAAGTCTAAATAGCGAAAATCGTACCTATACTACTGTACCTACCTGTTACTGCATGTATAACTGCAGGCAACCTTTTGCGATGTGTTTATTGCGATGATGATGAAAATAGGATTAATAGGTCAGCCCTACCAACAATTCATTGGCTATGAAAACAGATTTAAACTATATTAGGGGGATTTAAACAGTAATTTAACCCAAATATAGTCAAATATTTCGATAATCTTTTACCAATACATATTCAATGTTTCTCACATCATCCCAGCTGCTAGATTCTCACCTGCCCCGCCTCTACTGAACAGGTTATTCTCAGTCCACAGAAGGACCTGAAGCAGACTGTCATTTCCTGCACCACGTCTCTTACTGCATATTATATGACTTGCGTGATAAGAGAAGGGTAGATATCACTGGAAACAATTTTTTTTTAAAGACATTTGGAAGATTCATTTTATCATCCAAAACCAAGAACCCTATTATCCAGTGTGGTTGTTTCTTTGCTGTATGAGGGAGAAATGATCAGCCTGCAGAGGAATCTCTGTTTTTTTGGTGTCACTGCTGTAATTTGGGAAGCTTTTACAACTCCATTCTCCATTATATGATTGTTTTCTTACCATTATCACCAGAAAACACATAATTTCAGAGACTGCAAGGTGTCCAAACTCCTGGGTTGCCTTTCACTCATTCCTGTACTCAATTCTAGCCAGAGAATATTTGTCTTCATGAATGGAAAGGAAAAAAAGTCAGGGAATGTCACAGAAAAGTAAAGTGCAGTGTTGGGGCAGAAGATGCAGAACGCTTAGAGGATGTATGGAAATGACAATAATACAGGTTCTTTGCAGGAATCCGCGTCTATTTTTGAAGTTCAGTATATCCAGAGCGTGTCGCAGAGATTTGGAGGAAGTGGTTTTCTGAATAACATGGCCATTCTATTGCAGGATAAGGATGTAGCACATCAACATAAAAGAAATCACTGACTCCAAAATCATTACAGTTTGTTACCACCAGATGGAAGCTTTGCTCCGTTGTGATTCTCCTCACCAGGAATACCAGTCACGTAAGGACACCCGAGTCTAAATAATGACTAACCTTTAATAAATTATTGTCAGTTCCCCTCAGGCTGTGTCTTAAATATCACATTTGCTGTTACTAATCCATATCTGCAGAAATCAAACTGCCAGCCAAACAAACAGAGCTTAGAAAATAGCTGTGAATATTTGGCCTTCTCAGTCGGCTGGTTATCTCTCTGCGTTGGCACAGTGTATGCAGATGAGGCTGCTGCGACACTGTGGTATTAAGAGCAGCTGTCGTGGGAAACTTTGTTGTACTGAAGGCTGGCGTTGTAATGGTAGCATGTGGAAATGTTGGTGTTTATGCAAGTGATAGTGGGGGAAATGTGTTTGGCTCTATTGAGTTTAGGTGAAGGGAGATGGGGCTGTTTCAGGATCACTGAACAGCTGCTGTTTTTGCGACCCCGTAGGAGATATTGGTGGCAGGTGCCACAAACTCTCCTCCCACACAGATGTCAATATCCGAGAGCATGTTTTTCAGCCGTCCTTATTTTTATACAATCTGTGGGTCATTCAACGAAGTACGTTTGTGACAAGTAACGGTGCTCCTGAGGTGTAAAGCAAAACTATTAACGTAGGCACTAATTTGAGGTACATTACTCCATCCTAATGTGTTTGGCCGATCCTCCCTCTTGTGCATAAGGCCTTGGCAGTTTATCAGTTCTCATCCCAATAATATAAACATATCGTATAAGTATAGTTCATAATAAAGACAAATCAGACATTATTCTTCACTTAAAACAGGACAACCATGAAATCTAAGCATGGCTTAAAATGCAACATCAACTTGAAAGGACTCGTTGTCTGCTCCTGGCAGTAGTTTCTGTAGTCATATTTGAACTTTTACAAGCTACCTCTGAGGAAAAACTCTACCCAATTAGAATTAGCCTTTGATCTTTGTTGGATTGTTTTATTGTTTTTTGTGTTTTGGAAGAAAAAAAAATACAAATACAACAAAGCCAGCAATAAAAAAGGAGCTTAACCTGGTACGAACTGAACAAAGATGTGGAGTCTTAACAGACTGACAGGCAAATGACCACAATGTAAACATTCCTCAAAACTAAAGACGCAGTAACTACTTCACAGTGAGATTTGAGTGGGAGAAGATAATAAATGTGAACATATATTGCCTATATTAGTTGTTTATTCCTTTGTTCAACCCTTAGTGCACCCTGGAAGGAGAATCCACGGGGATGGATCAGTCTCTTTGGCAGCTGAGCAGGATGGGTTTGTTTGCAAAGCCAGTCCATATCCACCCCATTGTGTATGATGTCACCATGTCACGTGTATGATGATATACTTAATTATTTATCCCCCTAAGAACTTGAGTCACATTTCTTTAAGTCTTCTTGTCTATCCACTTGTGTCTAAAATAACAAACCAAAGAAGTTTGTTTTTGTTTGTTTGTTTGTTGACAGCAATAATTAAAGTGGTGTCATAAACATTTGAGAAACTTTAACATATTCTTGAAATGTTTGCATGTGAACTATAACTACAGTATAACATTTAAAAACCATGGAAAGGGAACATATGCTTTGTCCCTAAGGTAAGATGTACATTTGCCTTATCAGTGAAATTTATACAGTCCAACTACAAACCATTTGGCAATCCTGAGGAAACTGGATCAAGAAGTGCTCTGTATTTAAATTTAAAACATACACATATTAAGAATACACATCTCTTAAGATAACATGTATTTCAATGTAGTTTGACTCCCACACGTTATTTCATAGAGTAAGCTTCATACCAACAAGACCTCTCTGCACATTTTAGTACAGCTCAACAGCACTAAACACCACATCCTCCAAAATGATCCTATCAGCAGCTTTCTACAACAATTAGGATCACATTAACATTTGAGGACAGATGTGTTAGACTACATTAGTGCTCCTAACACCTGACTTCCTGATGCCAAATAAGTCCATATTTCTTTTTTTTTTAAAGTATATATTTTTTTTGGCTTTTTTGCCTTTATTCGATACACAGTTAGAGATAGACAGGAAAGGGGAGGCAGAGAGAGAGAAATGTCTGCCTGATGCGGGACTCGAACCGGGGACGCCTGCGTTGAGGACTGTAGCCTCTACATGGGGCGGCCGCTTTAACCACTGCGTCACACACTGCCCCAAGTCCATATTTCTAATTATCAGTTGCAGACAGACTGGAAACTGATGGATCTGGGAACAGCAATGAAATACTAATGCCTGGTCGCCTAAAGACATGTTTTAATTTAATGGTTTTATAACACATACACACACACACACGTAATGCAGTAACATGTGAAGTAAGTTTAAAATGACATTCTCTTACCAGACCTGGAAATGAAACAGGTGCTGAATCAAATAAGAAAATTAAATTGCAATAATGTTGATAACAGGGTTGATGGTCTTAGTCATACTCAATTAAAAATGCTCTCCAGCTGAGCAGCTTTAAGAGAAATATACTGCAAGAAAACAGTATTTCTACCTCTTTCCTCAGGGTGAACTGTAGCCACTAGAGAGCAGCCATGATTCACTGAAATGCATGGAGTTTAATGTCGGCGTCCATTCCCCCTTGAACGTGCCGTGCTCGTCTTCCCCGGTGTATTAGTAACAGCGGCCTGTGCTGCTCAGCAAGACAAGATAGTGTTGTCTCCTCCATGTGATTGATTTCTTATCAAACAAATGGGAAACAATGGTGTAGCTGTGGCGCAGGATTGTCATCTCCATCAAATTTGTGTTTCCCTGGCGCACAGCGGGGTAAAGGTCAAATGCAGAGACCGCAGAGTGAATGTGGTAAAAATGACAATTGATTGCCACAGGAAACAGCTGTGTGGTAATGTTCCTGTTTGTCCTTCAGTCTCTCTGTATTGTGTCAGTCCGCCTAGAGCGAGGCCAGGCTCAGCTGGGCGGCATCGAGAGAGAGATGAAGAAGAAGAGAAGTGAGAGACAGGAGCTGGTGGCCGGAGCCTCCTGTCTATCTCTGCACCATCCGCTGCCTCCCACAGACCACAAACTGCTCTGCTTCTTCATAGTGTCACAAAATCTAACTCTCATTTTAGGCATGGCAAAACTACCTGGTAAAATGATGACTTGAGCAGAGAACTGTTATGCTAGCTAGCTATTACTGTATCCATTCAAATAAGTGGAAACCATCCACACACCTCATCATATCATTGTCTACGTATGAAATGTTCGCTTGCACGTATTAACCTGCACCAAATCCATCCATTCATCTACCTCAGGGACCCAGATAGACACAAACAACACACTTACACTGTCAGTTTTGTCACCAATCAACCTAGAACCAGTAAACCACCAATTCATTTCATTTCATTTTAATCTCCACTGTGAGCATCATGGCCTCTCAGAAGGACGAGCCAATCAGCGTCACCGCTCAGATGTCTGTGATTGACACAGCACGTTGGCCAATCAGGGGCCGACTGATGCAAAGCCCCGTCGCTACACTGCGCGACTCTTACCACGGCGGAGCTAACTAGCAGCAAAGATATTCAATATAGCAATATAGCAGCCTAAAAACAGCAACAAGAGAAGTTCTTACTACGTCCATTACAGCAATTAAACAAGAGCAAGAGTCGGTGCTGGTTGAGTTTCTTTAAGGAAAAGACGTTTTCGCTGTTCTTCCAACTGGATTCGGCAAAAGTTTGAGGCAACTTGCTGATTGGCTGAATCGGTCGTCTGTCAACGCTACTACTCCCGCCCACCCCAAACGCTCACAGTGGGGATGAGGCCAGACTCCCCCTCAGAAATGAAATGAATTGCATTTCCAGGGGAGGCTGGTTTATGAGACTACCTTGTACCCAGAGAACCCACGCAGACCACATGCAAACTCCACTGAGAGAGGGAATCCAACCCAGAACCTTCTTGCTGGGAAGCAAAACAACTGTCATCACACCACTGTAACACATCTAGAAGAACGTGATTCACCTGTGTCCTGCAGGACTGCACAGAAACCAATTTGTACCAACCATGGGGGAGCGGCCTATTGAAGTTTATTGTTGTCCTAAACATTGTGAGACAGGGCAATTTTAAAAAATATTTCCCCTAACTCCTAAGTAAACTTGATGTATGATCTTGATGTAAGAAATCAGACAGTATGCACACAACAACAACTATGTAGATTTTGTGTGTGATCGTGTTTGGCCTTGGTGGAAGTATGTGCTCAAATTGTAGCTCTTCAAATCCTTTCATAAAAAGAAGACTCTTATATTTTCTTCTTCAACATCTATTCACACTCCAGTGGCTAAACTTTAATTCATCTTTTTATCGAAATTTACATATTACAGATTAATTCAATACCTGTAACTCTGGCGGCACACACTGACTCAATGAATGAACTCGTTCATACTAACAAAATAACACTGTGTGTGTCATAACGAGCTGTCCATCATGTTCCATATTATTCATTACAGAATGAAGCTTTATGATTTTTTTGTGCAGGAAATTAATGTTTACTGGCATCTTTACTTCTAATTATGCATGCTGTCTGAGAGGTCTCACAGTGCAACAACTCTTGACAGATTGGCATTTACAGTAATGATTGGCATTTGGCCTTCAGCATCACTCCGTGTACTGTTGTACAGCTAGGAATATGTTGTCATCTGGCCCCCATTTCAGAATAGGAAACACAACGAGAGCATTCAAATGGGGAATTAATCATCCTATGTCATATCAGCTCATCAACAACTATCTGAGCGCTACTCTATACAGTCCTGTTCATTCATTATGCACATTATAGCTTCTACTTCCACTGCAGAGCTTTTCATCATGGCAACTATCCATCTCAAAAAAACCCTCAGATTTATAAAAGGAAAAGACATACAAGTACTTTTTTTTTTTTTAAAGACAAGACATTGCAGTTTACGTAAGCCAAGTGGCTGACTGCATCCTATACACACCTTCAAATTAATATTTCACAGTGCTGTCAGCCTGCTGACCTTATGATTTGAAGGCAGTGTCTCCTGAGGCGCAGGTGAAGGCATGTTCATGGCAGTACAGTATGCTCTTGGCATTAATACATCCCAGCCCATTGACCACTTCACACCCACAAATGAGACATTCACATGGCAAAAAGTGAGTTTGTTCTGTTATTCAACATAATACTGCTGAGGAGGGACTGGCCTTATACTGTACATTTATTTACTTGGCTGCTTAGTTCATAAAATGTACCTTAAAGCTATAACTAGTGCGTAACTTCTACATGTCTGTAAATATCCCGAGCCACCACAAGAGGAGATGATACAACGCTGATTAAGCCGTTTGGCTCCTCTAACACCTGCCAGTATTTTTGTTCTTTTTGTATTTGGTGCCTTTGGTGTCGACGTTCCTGCACTGGCGCACGGGAAATAACGCGTTCGACTCGGTTTTACCTGACAACGAGAAGGGAGGGGGGAGGAGAGCGCTGCTAGAAGCAACATGGCGGAGAACCCGAAGAAGAGACCAAGAAGTTCAGAAGTGGATCCTACGTAAAAGAAAAAGCCTTCCGGTTCAACAGAAGGTCTGTTGGCGAAGAAATAGAGTTACAAACGGTATCGGTGGGGAGGCGAAGGGCCATACTCCATATTGAGGTGCCGGTCATATCGTTGTAATAACGCAGAAATCCTCTAGGGGGTGATAGAAGTTATAGCTTTAACCTTTAATTAGCCAGTTTTTACAGTCCGGGCTTTATGCTTGTAATCCAACCTCCAGGTGGTGGGCCTCAGTCTCAATACAGTGATAATTTAGTCCAGGTTGTGCAGCTGACAAGACTATTAAACTTTTTGTAAATCACTGCATCATCCTAACCAGTTGTTTCCTCCCTTATGAGCACCCAGTCTCCCCCCTCTCTCTGTACATATACCCCCTCTTTCTTTCCCTTTCTCTGCTAACTTTACTACCAAAATGTATTCTTATTAGTCTTATGTTTATTTATGTTGATATGTTCTGTGGTCTATACTTACTGTAAACCCCCCACATCCACCCCACTATTGAAAAACACAATTACAATGGCAGAAAAGCCCCCCTCCTGCATGTCCCTCACTGCCCTGTTCACTATCAACTTTGAATGAGAGGCTCCAAGATTCACCTTACGTTAAATCGTCCAGCCCATCAACTGAGTAATTAAAGTACTGTTGTGTTTTAAAATTACAACAAAAAACAACACAAAGTTAAAAGTGAAAGAAATACCCCATCCCCCCCTAGTGTGCATGTCTATCACAGTGGAGGTTATAAAATTCCTCGAGTCAAAACAATAGGAGCCAGTGTCAAACACACACACACACACACAGAAGGCGAGATAAGTGAGAAGAGCTAGACAAACTGGTGGCACATGAAATAGATCTGTTCCTATCTGTCAGTTGCAGTTCTGCTGATTGAAGATGGAGGTGAGACCAAGACACTGACTTAACCTTCACAGTTTCTTACTGTACAAACCTGTGCCTTTCCTTGATAGCTACTAGTTTTTTTTTTTCAATGCTGGAAAGCTTGTGAAGTGAAGTAATTAGGCCTACAGAGCTTTTGTCCTTTGGAACCTTCCTCCATTAGATAACGATGCAATAACAATTACGTAATGCTTCTTTTATGAAAACCCAATAGACTAGTCCTGGCAAGACACGGCAACTCCAACTCTGTGATGTGTCAGCTGTCAGCGAGCTTATCACACCATGAGGGACGCCGCTGAAAGGCATGAGGAATCACAGATGATTTTTAAAGAAGGGTTTCATTTACTGACAAAAACAAATCAAAAGAGCAACAACAAACAGAACTAAACTCAGGTCACATTAACAAGGTAACTTAAAAAAACAAAACAAATACAAGGCAAAAGGGGACGTATAGGGCAGATCTGACCGGAGGCAATAACAAGAAACTGAACAGCCAATTAAACAGAAGACTTTATTAATTGAAATAAAGATCCTATTAAGCCAAATGTATCAATATATTAAACTCTAAGCAGCAGCACATCTTGTATTTAAGACCACCGCTTCCTGGTGCCAACGTTTTACCACATACTGGCCAAGAAGCAAGGAATCCTCTGCTTAAACTGAAAAAAAACAACAAAGTGTGTTGTAAAAAATAAAGTATGTTGTATGAAATGAAAAATGATGTGTCATCATTTTTTGTTTCTGAGATATATTGTGTCAGTGGGGTTTCCTGACTTATATTATGTATTGTGTGGCTGCAGCTGTGGCCTTCAGATGTTGTGGTGAAACTAAAGACCCTCTCACTCACTTTCACTGTCCTGCTGCTGCTGATTCACAAAAACTTCCCTCGCCTACAGGTTTCAGGTTACTGTTAATAAGTTTAATACAGGACGATTGTTTGTTATGATCCCTTTTGGCTGATGCTGCGTTCCAGGCAGGCTTTTGAAACCGCACTATAGCGGCCACTCGTAACTTCTGACCCGTGAACTGATCGAACTGGTACGACTTCACAGGTCGGAAAAACACAGGTTACAGGTTGCCTTGAACGCACCATGAGTTAGCAGCCCTCGCCCTCGTCATGGATCTATTGGTCCTCGTCCCTACGTCACCACATTCACGCGCACCCCTTGGCTGCACACACAGCCCTTCATGTCGTTCTCTCTCCTCATTGGATAACACTTGTATCCCACAAGGAAAGTTTTCTCCTGGTTTACAGCAGAGCAGAGTGAAGGAGAGACTCGTGTTTCGGCCCAAACACTCTATGGAAGTGATTGCTGACGGAAAATAGGACTATTTAGGACTTATATTAACAAAAACATTCCTCTGACTTCTGCTTTACTACAGTACATCATTCACAGTCTTCTTTGGCATTTTGTTTGTTGAGTCTTCCCAACAGCACATCCCTGTAATACATGACATCAGTGACTTTTTTTATAATGGTTGCTATCTTTGACCTCATTCAACCTTTCCACCTGGAAGTGAGATCAGAGGGGATGTGAGGCTGTGATTTTGATGGAACGGAGAAAAGTGGTGGTTGTGGAATATCTATTTGCCTCAAAGGCAAGATCATGGAGATATTTCATTTTTTTTCACTGAAACTTTTGACTATCACAGCAACTCTCCCAAGAACTCATTTGTGGTGGTCACACGGAGGGAGTTTCATATTCTGCTGAGAAGCAATGACATTCAAAGAAATAGTTTGAGATTTTGGGAAATATGCTCACTGACTTTGTTGTTGAGAGTTGAGAAGAGCTTGTGCCACTTTCATCTCTGTGATACAGTAAATATGTAACTAGAACTGGCAGCTGGTTATCTCAGTCTAGCATAAAAACTAAAAACAGCTTTGGCTAGCCTAGCTCCATCTGAAAATTACCCTCTAAATCTCATGATTAACAAATAATATTTTGTTTATGTGGTCCATATACATATATGTAAACTGTAAAAATTACAGAGGTGTGATTTAGCCGTAGTGGTGGATGGATTTTGGTAATATAATAATATTTCCAGTCTTTAAACTGAGCTAAATTTAACTGCCAAGCTTCACTGTGGTTTTCTAAAGCTAGGTTGAAAAAAAAACAATAAAAAAAAACAATTACTTTCAAACAAATTATAAAGAAACTGTGCACATTGTCTGTGTGATTATGTTTTTAAGTACATTCACGTTTTTTAAGCCTCCTTATCTTAAAAGGCTGATTAGTGCTTCCGGAGGCCCCAGGCAGCTTTCCACCTGTTCTACGAATAAATGTTTCTCTTAATAATCCACTTTCCTCAAACTGTTATAACACACCAACATGCAAATATGTGAATGATTGAAATGCTCTCATTCAATTTTTTTTTTCTAGTTTAAGGCAAAATTGTAGGACAAGCAATTATGGTGGAGGTCAAGCATCTTTTCGCCTTTTAATAAGTTTGAATGAAATGATGAGAGGTGCTAAAACTTCTTATTTTGCCGACCTCATTTCATCTAATAAAAAGAGATTTACTGCAATGGTCCCACATTATTAACACCACTGCCTCTACACAAGTGTCAATCATTTCCAACACTGTAATAACCTTCTAAAAAAGTGTTGTGGACCAAAGATCAGCGCAAATAGCCCCACTTCATCAAACCATTATAGCACTGGAGTTTTCTGCTCCACAATCCTGAACCCCTTTGACATCATCAAATTCCTGCACAAAAAAAAAAAATCCTCCCTTGACATTTTCCCCTCATCCTTGCTTTTAATTGTTTTAATTCAGTCTATTCCTCTATTGTAACCATCAATCTCTCCGTTTCAACTGGCTCCGTCCCTCGCCACTTCAAACATACCACAGTTCAGCCTTTGCTGAAAACAAATCTACCTCTGCTCTAATGAATTAAAGGCCAATATCCAAGATGCCTCTTGTGTTCTGACTGAGTAGCTGTTTTAGGAACACTTGGCCTGTATGACTCCTTTCAATCAGGTTTTCATTAACTGCACTCAGCAAAAATTGCATTACAACAACTGTAGATAATGGGAAATGCTCATCACTGGTGCTGCTTGACCTTAGCTCAGTTTCTAATTATGTTCATCACCGTGTCCTATCAAATGGGCAAAATGTCCCAAAGGACTCTGTTCTCTTTACATTCGCTGTCCCTTGGGCTGGTTATTATTCTGTTGTCTTGCTCTTTTAAACCTGATTAAAAATACATTTTTAAGTAGCCTATAAACATCTGTTATCTGTAATTAATATTTTGTTAAGAAGTTTTGGATGTAAACAGCAAAACTCTAGAAAGAGAGCTGTAAGTACACATACACTTGCATCCTTATTTGCTAATTCTCAGTCGGGCCTCATGCCAGGCCCACAACTGCTGCTTTGCACTAGATTAACTGGTGGAAGAGCAGTGGATCAAGATGGTTAGCATTTAAGGTCTTGTAACTGCAGTCAGACATCATCAATAATTAGTCCTTCATCATCAAACCATAACACTACTGGACTCCTGTCGCCTCGTAAACCAGCCTCTCTCAGAAATGCATTTCATTTCATTTCTGAGGGAGAGTCCTTTGGGACATGGTGTGACCCACAGAGACTGAGAAACCCCAGTCAGCAAGTTAGGATAAGAACCCATTCAAAGCAAGACCTGGAAATACTCACAAGTTTTTGCCCGAGGCTAGGACTCCTGCACCACAACTGAACTTCCTGTTGTTGCACAAGATTAACTGATAAAATTGTTTTTTATTGAGCACGTCTTTAATTTAATGCTTGGATGCCATAAAGATGTGGACGGTTTCAGTTACAAAGAACACAATAAGACAGAAGTTTTGAATTGCTCCTGAAAATCTTAAAGCAAACACCAACACCAATCTCCATAAATTAATAATCGAATCAGAAGTGTTCATGTTCATTTCCAATAGACCGTCATTGACATGTGATGAAGATTATTCTTCTCATTTTGGTTTTTTGCAGCATTCCTTTAATCTGTCCTTTAATCAAACTTACCAACTACCAAATACCAACTTTATCCAGGCACTGGCTCCCAATTAAATCCACATCTATTTCAACCTTTGGGGCCTTGCATGGACAAACACCCAAGTGTATGGCTGACCTCCTCTTCCATTATAAAATCAGTGGCTCTCTTAGGTCTGCTGTCCCTCAAAACTGGCTATACAAGCTGAGCTGCTGTTGCATCCAATTTATGAAATGGTCGGCTCCTATCACTGCAATCCATAGATATTTTTGGCTCCGTCCGAGGCAACTGAAAATGTTTTTATTTAGAAAGCTTTTTGGTTATAGACTGTATGAATAGGTCCAACATTTTCATTTCATTGCCAATTTCCTCTTCTGGGTTTGATATGTTTTAACTTTTTAGGACTTTGTGATTTTTTATTTGTATCAAATGCTACAAAAATATATTTCACTTACCTTTTAAAAAAAAAACAGTGTTGTTGACTGTATGTTTTAAATATATGGCAAAGGTCAGCGCTATCCTTCCGTCAATATGCTATCAAAAAATAAAACGAAAAGAAACAACAGACTTTGACCTTTCTGATGTTTTACACCTAAGTGGAGACTTCTTGTCCTCTGCCTCCAGACAGACCAATTCATTCAGTCCCTCAGCTGTGTACTCCTGGCTACCAATCAGATTGTGCTTCCTCACAGCCAATGGGAGCAGAGCATGCTAGCTGGCTGGGTGTGTTGAGTTGGAGTTTAAACTTTGGACCTGAGAAGAAGAGCTGAGAGATACAGTAAAGACTCTTTAGGAACTAGAACAAAGCTAACACGGTAAATCCGATATCTTTGTTCTCTGGGGAGCTTCTCTGCTGTACCACACAACAACAGAGAAACTATGGAGCACTACCCCGAACAGGTAAATAACTAAATATGTTCTTTTTATTGCTATTTAGTTTGCCGGTTATAGGTTACTGGGACAATCCCACAGAGCAAAGTTCAGACTTAAGAAGACATTAAAAACTTCATTAAAAATCTTAATGTTGAATCTGAATAACCCTACAGTTAAAAAAAAAAAAAAGTTTTAGAAAGGAATTAAAAGATCAATACTAACAGGTGTCATCTTTACTGTAGAAACTGTCTTATCGATAACAGATATCTGCGCAGATTAGGAGGGACATATTGTACAGTACAGAGTGATCAGGAAGGATCCCGGTGAATTCCCCGGCTGAAACCTTCAATGACTTTTTGTCTTTGCCCCATGACAATAAATCTTAATGTCATGATCTCATCGCAGGGTTGTGATGGCATTGAGCTGCTCGACTGGCTGTTTGATCAAAACGATGGAATTCTCCGTCACGAGGAGGCAGAAGACCATGGCAACCGTCACACTTGGCCAATGCAGGATCCAAATGTGCGTGAGACTGCGGTATCTCTAATGTCACTCAAGAATGCTGCAAATATCAGTTTACTTTCCAGCAAGTGTATAATCCATCCTCGGGGTACTTTGTTGGTGTTTTGTATGTTTTTTTGAGAGACTGCTTCCTCTTCTTGTCATGTTCTCATGTCACAACAGACAGACTAATGATAACAATCAGTGTCGTCACCCAGCAGATGCTGCCACCGCCACAACAGGCAGACGATGATTTCCTCAATGCCCTCCTGAGTGGAAGTGACTCCGTGTCAGGCTCACCACTCTGGTCGCCATCTCCCAGTGACAGCGGCATCAGCGAGGACCCGACCTCAGACCACATGGACAGTCCACAGCGCCCAGAGAGCCCTCCAGAGGACACTCAGTTCATCAGTAAGAGGCCGCAAACAAAGGCAGCCCTGGAAGCCAACGTCTCTATTGATCTAAGTAAGTCCACAAGAAAAACATTCAGATTGGAAATCATCAAATATTTAGTGCCGTGACTTAGTTCAAAGAAAGAAAAGCGCCGCAAAAATATTCGATTTACCATCATAAAATAGAAAGAAAAACAGAAACCAGGGAGATTTTGCCATTTTTTGATTAGAAATATTGTTGTTGTTGTCCAGATTGATGGAGTTCTGATTGAATACAATAACACAGTCATCATGGTTGTGAGCAGGGAATGATTATAGAGAAAACTGTGAATTTTGAATTTCACTCATAGTTTTTTCTGGCTGCTTTCCTGCATACGAAGCCCAAGAATCTCAGAGGATAAAGTGGTATATCAGACATTTCCCGAAATCATCTACATGCGTAAACTATCCAGGGCACAGATGTTACCGCTGATGAAAAATCAAAGTACACATGATGAAGGCCAAACCAAGTAATTGGTATCCAGGCAACCTCCGAGCTCCAAATGTCATGTCTTATTCATTTATAATAATTTCTAACAGAATCAAAACAATGGCACTATAGCTTGTCTTATTAGTGTTTGTTTGCAAGTGGCTCTATGCATGTCCTTGTGTCTGTGTGGGTGCAGATGGCTGGGACCCTGGCTTCCCAATGGACAGGATGAGGATTACACAATATCCTTCAGATGTACACAGGCCACAGCTGTCCTCTGGCTTCCCGCTAACTGTCAAAGACCTGCTCCTGTCTGGCACACCCGAGCCAGTAAGTGTATTCTGGTTGTGATGGCAGTCAGTGGGGATGGGGCAGAGGCAATATGGAGGGAGAGGAGCAGAGTCTTGCAAGTGTTTGTGTGTCTTTTTCTGGCTGCCTGACTCATGCACAGGATTAGTTGTTTACCTTTTGTGTGAGTTTGTGTGGGAGTGTGCATGCATGCTTCCTTATACTTGGTGAAATCATGGACACACCAAGGGGTGGGGCTTTTGGAAAATGCAAATGATCAGCTGCATACTCTGTAGCACTCCACATTATTTTCTCACTAAGAGAGAGGGGAATAAGAATAGTACAAATATTAAAGGGATACTGTAGTTCAACTTTTTTTTTAACAAATTGGCCCATTGCCATAATCGCTATAGTTATAGCAGTAGGTTCGTTACCTTTATTTGTTGGCATAAGCTATTTTTAGAACAGCGGAGCAGAGCCGTGAGCTGCTCAGAGCTACGCTGTGGAGGCTAAAGGAATTTCTTGGTTTCCCTCATCAAACTCATCAAATACAAAATCCCAAAACTCCAAAACGCTTTCGTGGACAAGTTGTGACCTGCACAACCACCACGCTATGAGATAATAATGGAACGTTATGAAACGGAGCCATTTTCGAGGTAAATAAGTACAGGGTAAATGCAGAGACTGCTTGCTGAAAAACTGTCCCTGAACGCAACTCGCATCAGCGGTTTTGCATGAATTTACTTCTAAAACAGCTCCTTCTTGTAATGTTCCGTTATTATCTCATAGCGTGGTGGTTGTGCAACTCACAACGTGTCCACGACAGCATTTTTGAGTTGTTGAGTTGTGTATTTGATGAGTATGATGAGGGAAACCATGCAGGAAATTCCTTTAGCCTCCATAGCATAGCCCTGAGCAGCTCACGGCTCTGCTCCGCCGTACTAAAAATAGCTTGCACCGACAATTAAAGGTAACGAACCTACTGCTATGACTATAGCGATTATGGCAATGGGCCAGTTTGCCAAAATGTTGAACTATCCCTTTAAATTCTGTATTTGGTTGCCCATTTCCCATACTGTGTTAGTTCTTTTATGATTGTTGACATTTGATAAATTCAATATGTGGGTAATTTTTAAATATTTATGATAACCAAATTATGGGGAGATAAGGTTCTATGCATACAATTAGTTTTAAAAAAAATGTGTTTGAGGGTATGAAGTTAGGTGGATTTCAGCACCCTCATAGTGACTCCATGTTCAGTGCCCAGTGCCCCGTTTAATAAGATGGAGGAGACAGCGACAGACTGCAACTTAGGTTCTAACACCATGATTGCTTTAAGGTAGCCAAGAAATGAGAGTGATGAAGATGGCCTGATAGTCGGCCCTCATGTAACTACCTCCTGTGAGGCTCTAGGGAGAGCGGCTGGGGAAAGGGAGGTGGAGGAAGAGCTGTGGGGCCAGAGAGGGAATTTAATCAAGCTGCAGTGGTGATGTTTTAAATATTAGTATTCATATCTCACCGCCAGCCCCCACAGCCATCCCAACCATCCATTCAAGAGCTGATTCTGAATGAAGATGAGAAGAAGCTTTTAGCGAAGGAGGGGGTGACTCTACCCAGCCAACTACCTCTAACAAAGGTAAATTGCTATCAATACTTTAACAATGAAAACAATTAACATCTCCCTGAGTTTTCCCAGTAGAGGCTCGAAATGAAAACGTCCCTTTCTGTGTCACTCAGTACGAAGAAAGAATCCTGAAGAAAATACGGCGAAAGATTCGCAACAAGCAGTCTGCCCAGGAGAGCAGGAAGAAGAAGAAGGAGTACATCGACGGACTTGAGAGCAGGTAAGAATCTAATTTGTTCAAACTTAACAAATGAAATGACTACTGATTTCATTTCCCACTGTGACCTCAAAGCAGCCCTTGGCCACTTTATTTCAGTTCATTATGAAAGTCATCACATCCTGATGGTCCAGCCGTGCCGTAGAGCTCTGATATCCATGTTTGATTATATCCTCCACATGTCATGATGCCCCTGATGGTTTGATACACACAACCATCTGGAAACGGGCTCCATTTTCAAAAATGACTCGTCTATCGCAAGCTAAATCCAACCAGTCAGAGTCATTCTCATTTCTTCCACCACCACCGCTATCTAAATTGAATTGGGAAGAAATGTGGAAAAACCTGTCTTTAGCTGTCTATGTGATTAGCTCCTTCAAAACCACAATGTGAACCTTGTTAAATAATAATAATAAATCTTCATCAATCTGCTGAGGTGGTAAATTAATTTAATGGTAATGTTTTCAAAAATCTGCCTCCTGATTCTAAAACATGTAAAATCACCTGTATGCCTCTTGTTCAATCAGAGCGGGAGTTTTAAAACTATCTCAAGAGGCAACATTGTCTTGGATTCAAACTGCTTATTGCAACCAGTGTCTGGAGTTTCGTCACTTTCAGTTTGTAAACAAAACATTGAAACTCAGCCCCTCCCCTCAGGCTAAGCTGTGTAGCCTCCTGCTTCTGACAGCAACAGTTGTCATGACCATAAAGGAAAGGATTTACAGTCTGAAAGAAGTGCTGGAGCCGCGGGCCGATAAGCCGACCTCTCGCCAACACCGGGAGCCTCCGTGGATGTTGTTATGTCGTTGTGTTGTGGTGAACTAGCGGGTGTTAGCCGCGGATGCTAACCGCGAGCGCTAGCCGACGTTAGCATCGCGCTAGCTCACTAATATGGTCCTAATACTTGTTACCAGTGTCGGTGTAGGTCGGGAATCGGTCCGCGGCTCCAGTGCTTCACCCAGACTGTATTTATTGTTCTTTGTTGTCCTGACTGCTGATGCTGAGAGAGATAGAGACTCAGTAGCATCAGACAGCTAGCACAGCTAACAGGCCTGAGCCTCCTGCTGCAGGTAGCTTCACCTGAGCTCCGTCATTGGCTGAAGCTATAACACAGACTCTCTCACCATAGGTATCTATGCTCAATTGCGACTCTCTAGCTCCACCTAGAAACGTCCACGTGCACAGCAAAACATGAACTAAACAAAGCAAAAAAACAAAATACAGGCAGGGGGAGGAGGGGCTGCAGACAGAGCCCCCACCACACAGGACTAGAAGCCCATAGGTGATGATTCAGACGGATTTCATTTGTAAAAGTCTAATGTTTATTTTTAGGCACAAAACTCCAGACCCTACCTTTAATGATAAGTTTCATTTAACTTTCACAATCACAAAATAAGGATTTCTAAGTGAAGGACCTCACTTTCCCTCTCTTCCTGCCTGCCTCCTTATCTCATCCAGGATGGCCGCCTGCAACGCACACAACCAGGAGCTTCAGAGGAAAGTGTCACAGCTGGAAAAATGCAACATGTGAGTGATTTCAAAATAGAACCTCTCTCTTTCCTTTTCATCCCTCTGTAATCTCCTGGCAGTGTTTGCTCACTCAGAAATTGCCTTCAGCATTTGGCCTTGTCCTCTTGCTCCCACAGACCCTTGGTAATCCACTTGTTTTGTCTTTCTCTTTCCATTTTCAAATTTTCTTGTCTTTGCCCATCCTTTTTTTCCTCCTTCCTCTCCACAGGTCGCTAATGGAGCAGTTGCGTCGACTGCAGGCTCTGGTCATGAATACATCCAACAAGCCAGCTCAGACTGGGACATGTGTGCTGGTATGGACGTCCTCTGTGTGCCAGACAGATAAACAAACCCAGAACCTCCAAATGCTTCATCGTTAAAAATAGATAGCGAGCCAAACAGCAACGACGGCTGGATTAGCCTTCAAGATGCGTACACAATGGAACGAGACATTGCAAAGACACAGCCCCCATAGAGAGAAATGTACTGTACAATTTGAACAGAGCCCATTTATTGGCTTTGAAAACTACGATTGGGTAAAATGTGAAACCCAAGGCAACACAAGTGGAAGAGAATCATAAAAATTGAATTTTGAATGCGTAAATATGGAGAAGTTGCGATTCTCAGTCCCAGAACACTTTGCTTCTTTATCCTGAGCATTGTAATGTAAAAGCATACTCAGAAGAAATATATGAGCCACTGGCCAGAATAGTTCAACTGTGTTTGATACAAATTTTCAAGTACCAACTTTCTTTGACTTGAATGCAACTTGAATTATACATTTTCCACCTATTTCTATCATCCCCTTTCTAACTCGCTGTTGCATTTGATGTTTTTATCACATTTTTTAGGTGCTCCTGCTGTCTTTCTCCCTAATCCTGTTTCCAAGCCTCAAGCCTTTCTCTGACACCAAGGTCAGCCAAGGAGACTTCAGTCCAGTTAGAAGTGAGTATCCTGCAGCACCAAAAAGATTTGTGTGTGCCCACCAACTAACTAATCCCGAACCTCTGTGTCACGGCGGAGCAGCTTGTCAGAACTGCAGTCTCATGCACAGCTGGGCCACTTCTCACCTGCAGAGCCTGACAGCCTGCTTCGCCTCTCTGAGGATTTGTAAACTCAGTACACAGAGACTCGTGCGTTATCATAGAGCAGTATGTGTTTGCTGCTAATTATCACTTTATAATTAAAGTCAGTGTCAAATTTTAGGCATGAGGCAAAATGAGCAAAGAAGGGCCAGAGCTGCTGGACAAAATCCATCAATTCTCCACTTCATTGCTCAAGGGTTTGTCTTGAATGTATTAACAACAAGGCACAGCTGTAAACTGTGCTGCTGTGTATCCACAGGGTGTGAACTTGCTTGTCTTTTCCTAATGTCTCTTTCTTTCTCATACAGTCCAGTCACGGTCCCTGCAGAACCTCCAGGCTTCCCGTGTGCTGCACGTCACGGACGCCCCGTTCTCCATGGAGGATGAAGCGGAGCCTCTGCAGCGGCGCTTCCCGGGAGAGCGGGTACTGGAGGATATTACCGCACTGATGGGAAAGCTACAAGTCAACCAAGAGCAGTCCAGTTTGGACACCGTATCTCTAAACAGCAGTCAGGAGGAGAGAATGGGCCATTTCCATGTAGATCCAATTACTGGTCACATAGCCACCGTGACCTTGGATCCTCACCGCTCTGCCAAGCTGCGACCACACGCTGATGACATGTAAAGAGAATTGTATGCCAATTCCTATCCCCACATGAATTCTCTATACTTTTCTCCTCCCAATGCTAGAGCGGGGAATCATCTGGGGCTGCTGTTTACACAGACAGGGAAATTAGGTTTTAATCATTCCTGTTTTGCCTTTAATATATATATCCAGTCTGTACGTCTTTGCCTTTTTTTGTGATACTGTTTTCTATCAGTATATGGATTTGAATATTACACTGAAATTGCTTGTCAAGATAAACTGTGTTTCCTTTGCCTTTGATAAAATGCAAGTGTAAATTAGTATGTTTGAGACTGTCAAAAGATGGGAAATAGGGCTGTATAGTTTTGATCTTAACGTGTAATTTGTAAATTGCTAAAGGGTTTTAACAGCTTGTTTTCACTTTAGAAATGATTGCAACTGTTTGGATTTATTCATGGATAAAATTGCCATAAATAAATAAAAAATGTCAAAATGAGATCAAAACACTGTGGATTCATTTTCTCCATCAGCTTTCACCCCATGCTGCTTGAAACATTTAAGTTTTGACTTGTTCCGATTGACATCTTCTGTAGTTAGTCAAACTTTAGCTCGAGGCAGACCCTGAGATTCAGATCTGTGATTTATTGACCCTCATAGAAATTCACTTTTCATTGCCTGAAGCAACCAATAAGAAAACAAGCGCAAACCATCACTGTGGTTCACATTCAAATAAATCCATTCAGTTTTTATACAGCATAAATAATGGGGCTGCCAAAGTTAACGCAACAATAACGAGTGAACGCAATGACTTTAAACGCCAACTAATTCTTTTGACACACAATTAAGGCATGTTCAGAAATAAGAAGAAGAGGTGAAGAGATGCAGCAGTAAAGGATGGCAAGTAAAAAGCAGTACTGTGTGCATGCGTGTGTGTGTGTGATAGGGAGACAGTTTAATGATATATAAACTGAGATTCTGTTCACATCTGGACACTGTGACATATCTTTACACATGTGTATGATGAATAATGGATTATTAGCTCGAGGCTTCCTTTCCACCAGTTTCCATATTTACATACAAATGTGTATCAACATCATAAGGTAGGGCGGGACTGTGTGTACAAACTATAAATTCAAGCAAAATAGTATTTAAACCTCAGTATGAAGGTAACAGGCAGGTATGATAAAAAAAGGACAGTTTATGTGCTTTTTATAAACACACAATTGTGATAAATGAGCTGACGGACTCATCATTTCTCTGTCTCTGATCTCATGTGTCCTCTTTCATTAGACTCCATCTTGTTTTGTCTTTAATCAGGGTGAAAGTCTTTCGACCTTTGTCTCCAATCAGCACCTTAACCTCTGCCTTTGATTAACCAAGTCCCTGTGGAGCCAGGTGGCCTCTACACATAGATCTGTACCTGCTGGGTCTGGTTAAACCAGGGGATGATGGGCAGACTGAGTGAGTGAATCAAAGAATGACCTCATCTTCTATAATCTCCAAATGGACTTTCTCTTTCAAGATGGGAGGCCAACGCAGACAAACTCATTATGTCACCTTTGTGGAGAATTCCTGGCAGCTCCTAACTTTCTTATTTACAAAATTGTTTTTCCAATTTCTGAGATATCGAGGCAAATCAAGGCACCTACCTCCACATACCTGAGCTTGAGAGAATTGTGAGACAGATTAAAAGTTTTCAATTTTACCTCATTGGTATTGGATCAAAAAACATATGTATATATAATATGTCCCTGATCTTAAAATTTTGTTTTTGTGCTTTTCCAGCTTTTCTGTAGGAATGTCCCAATCACATTTTTTGGGTTGCGATCTGATTCCAATCCTTTCAAAATGAAGATCAGCCGATCCCCATATTTTATGATCCAATATCGCTTTTTTGTGTGTTTAATTTCCTGTACATTAAGAAACAGGCCTGCATCCAAGCTGTGCTTAATATCTTTTATTCTCTCATTTGTAAACAAGAGCGTTCTTTCTCAGAAATCAGAGAGAACAGAAATCCCAACTCTGTGGTGAAGACAATGCAGTGAGTCACTCTGTTCTCAGCTCAGCAGCGTTTTTTAGGGTTTGTTTATGACCACCATGGTTAAACTGGAAACTGTCCGCAGATCCGGTGTATTTATGAAAGCGTGGTCGCCATGTTGCAGCACCGGGTTGGTTTGAGCTGCGTTCATGAAGTTATAGGTTACTGTTGTCGTTGTTTTTTTGACTCGTTACTCAGCTCCATTTTAGCAACACTGAGGCCAGTAAGGTAACAGTGGGAGCTGATAAACCAACATTTAAACAGATCCGGCTTTGCTTGTTTACATTTCACAGAAAAACTCCCACTGAAAAGGATCAATTAACTGCAATTAATTTAATTTAATTTAATGGATTAAATTCTTAAAAGCTTTTATTTTGAAGAAAAAGAAAATTAAATGGATTGGCATTGAAATTAATTATGATCGGCCGATTCCGAGCCACCTTAAAAGCCCTAGATCAGGGCCGATCCGATCCGGGGATCAGAATCGGAACATCCCTACATGTTTAAAATGTTGGATACTTGTTGGATACATGGAAGTGCCATGTCATGAGGCACGTGTTGAAGTAATCCCCGGGCTCAGTTTCAGGCAGCTCTGAATCGCTGCAAAGGCTCACGTTTGGAGAGTTTTTTTCTAAAGTCTGTTTTTGTTACGTCACAACTTCAGCGGAAGTCCCTTTAAGGCAATTCGCCTGGCTGAGAGGGGGCGTGTCACTATGGGGTCCAATATCACATTAAACGCCCCTGAAATCAGCATAATAGGTCATCTTTAACAAACTAAATTCAGCTTTCTAATCACGATATTGTAGAGCCGGTATTAACTGCTCCCAATTTTTTTTGCAGCCTCTTAATGCCACTTATTTCCATCATTACTATAAACTAAGCTGTCCAAATATCAGCTGTGGGCAACCTCTGACTCTCAACCCAAGGCAAACATCAGCACAGGAAATTATCAGTGACGTTGCCCTGGAATAGATTAACTGCCCGATAATGAAGGTCTCACTGAATGACATTTACTGGTTACACTGACACTAGAGTTTTTCTGCAACATAGATTTTTAATAAATTATCTTCTAATACATGTAATTATACATGTGGTTAACATAAAATGTTTACACCAGTTTAAAGTAGGGGAAACTTACTCAGCATGACTGAGGAATTTGTGAATGAGAAAAAATTACTCTTATAGTATTACATAGAAATAGGCTAATATAATATGCATCAGACATAATTGGCGCAGTGCCACATGAATAAGGGTATGACTCACAGTCTGGCTGCCATTAGTTTATTGTCATGACTTAATATCTTTGCCCATAATGATTGTCCAATAATTTACTACACAAATTAGAAAATTTAATTAAAGTACAGTTGAGGCCAATGGCAGGATTTATGGGTACAGGAGTGCAGTTTCCAAGGAATAAGGGATAAGTCAACAGGGCTTTACAGTGTAGATTCATATTAAACTACTTAATCTTTGAGGTAATTGTTAACATAAAAAACATAACACCAAAATGTATATTGTATTTTGGACAACAACTACAGGACTACAACCTTTTATTTTCTTTATGCACGCTCCAGGTATTTGCCTGAAAACTGCAGACCGGTTACATTGCTGTTGTCCGTAACTTCATTAAGGGGCAAACAACCAAACAGCCAATTTGTGGGCTCATCTAAATTCATATTAGCCTCGTAAACCAGACTCTCCCGGAAATGCATTCAATTCATTTCTCAGGGAGAGTCTGGCCTCATACCCGTTGAAATCGTTTCGCCAGAAATCGGCCGTCTACCGAGCCAATCAGCGTCGCCGCTGTGGATTGACACAGCAGTTACATGGATTACAACAAACATGGCGGAGCGTCAAACAGCGGCGTAAAAACAGCAGTAAGGGAAGTTCTAAATGAAATACCATCAATTACAGAACTTAAACTACAGCAAGATTGAGTTTCTGGGAGGAAAAACAACCAAACAGCACGTTGGCCAATCAGGGACAAGTGTTTCGGCGAAACGCTTACAACGGGTATGAGGCCAGACTCTTCCTGAGAAATGAATTGAATGCATTTCCGGGAGAGTCTGGTTTACGAGGCTAAATTCATATGGCTTTAGTTAAATCAGTTAAATCAAGACCACTACAAATGAGTTAATTGTTTTTGTGTCAGTAAATTAATAGGATAGGGCTCTTGAAATGTCATTTGTGCACTTAATTTGTGCTCATTAATAAGTTGGCAACTGTATAATTTATTTATATAGCCTAATTTGATAGTGTTTATATATTTGGAAAAGAGAATAAACAGCACTGCATGAGTCAGATTTTTACCCAGAGCTAAAGAGAAAAATTAGAGGTTGTTGGTCCATTAAAATGACTATGACACAATTTTGCTCTGTAAACACGCTGGCCCTCGTACAGACACTCGTCCAAAAACAAATGATCATCAAACAGATCAAATCACAACAGCAATTGTCTCCACAGAGTTAGTGCAGCTGTTTTTGGCTCATTTGGACCATGCAGATAAGGCTACCCCCTAACAGCATATTTTTGCTGAAGACGTGGGTTGTAGCCCTAAAAAACAACGGTGTTGCTGTAAAAGCTCACACTCGAGAAACGTAAATAGATTCTGAAGAGACGGTCTGGAACGACTATAAGTCACTAAAATTACATCAGCCTCTGATCACTGTGTCAGAAATGTGGGAAGGGCGAATACAGTAAAATGTTAACATAGCAGACACCTCGCTGTGAGTAGGAAGCATTTTAAATCAGCTTTGGATCCAGTCTCCGTATTAAGGATTTTGGTGTTTTAGAGGTAATGTGTTATCAGCATACTCCTAGACTTGGCTAATCTAATGCAAAAACAAATTCCCCTAACACACATTTTGACTGGTTGGTGGAATAAATAAATGAGACTCTTGCATAAAGTTCTGTTCTTGGACAGCGTTTTTGCATTAACAAAACTATATCAAGTCTATCTGTAGCTTCTAACAAACTAATTAGATCTCAACGAGTTAATGAATTGAAAACTCGCAAATCAGTTCTTGGATACTTCTGCTTCTTAATTTAAGTAAATAATTATTTATCAATACACGTGTTTTCTGTGGGAATGTGAGATATTTTATTGGCCCACTACGAGGTGAAGTGGAACAGACGAATGGGTTTTCAATATGCAAATGATTCCTCCCTAACAAAAACAACAACAACACCTCAATCCAGCCATGCAGCCAAGGTGGCACATGATAATAGATGTGCATTTGGATGGAGTTGTGAGATGTGGCGGCGGTGGGAGTGAGTCAACACACGCCTACACACAAACAGACAAAGTGCAAACAAATGAAGGTTTCCTTAACCTGGCACGGTGTCACCTCAGAGCTGATGGCAACACTTACTGCTAAAGTCAACCTAAAAAAAAAAAAAAAAAGTTCCACAAACAATTGTGACATACTTTTTTACCACTGTCTTTAAAAATATCAGTGCAATGTAACAGCAGCAGAGAGATACCAAAAGGCTCACAAACAAGGCTTTCAGTAAGGTCCAGAGCATTATGAGATTGGAGAATAAATACAAGCCAAGAACTATATGTTCTGAACCAAGGACAGAAACAAGTGCAACTCAGAATTGTGGGCAAGGCCTTTGTGCATTTACATTGTCCTAAAAGCACTCTGAATTCCTGTGGCACTTAATGGTTGCAGGTGAATGTTTAACAGCAGAACTGCGTCCTCAGGCCTACACTGAATATTAGCCTACAGTAAAAGATGAGAATCCAATATTGCTCTGGAAAAAATTATTCTTGGGTGCGTGCCTGAGGCCAGCTCTGAGAACAGGTAGCCACATGCTCAACATGATATTTTTATTCCATCAGAAAAAACAGCTAGCATTATCTGTTCCCCCTCTGGGACAAGATGTAATGTTTATTTAGACAGTAAGAACCCCAGGGACACTGGCATTGAATCATGTCCATCTAATCATGTTCTCATTGTTCAATAAACCCGTCAGACGCGACGAAAGAGCAGTTATCTCCTGTGTTGGGAGGATATGGGTCACTGTGCGCGTAATCCGACATAAAATAAAAAACTTGTGTCATGGAGATGCAGCCTTTCCAGTACAAATCAAACAGGATCATAGCGGCAGCACTGGCTTATGTGATCAAGTTCACACTTATGATGCGAGTTAAGCTTTTTGTTCTCTCTGAATGCTTGTTGCAACTATAGTTTATCGAGAAAATACGTTGCTATTTTTGTACCTGTGAGATGTTTCTAACGTTGAAGTTTGCCCGGTGACCTCATCAGAGGAGCTGCATGCGGCAATTCAGCACCTCTCCATAATCTGACAGCCACTTCCAAATCGAACGTCTTTGTGAAGAAATGAGAAAGTAAGCAGAGTTTGAACTCCTCTCTCCAGCTCTTGTTACGAGCAATTTCATGTCACTTTCATGTCAACAACCAAGTGCAACACTGTGAGCGTCTGCTGAAGAGTGTGCACAGTTAACAACTTCATATCTCCTCCTCTCAAGACAGCAGGCTTTTCACTTTGTCGTCAATTGTTGCTTCCCTATAACACATCGTACAAACTGGCTTTTGCTGGCTTTTCTGGCGACACACAGGGAGACTTCAAAGAAAAAACTGCTGAACCTGAGTGTTTGCTACCAGAGTAGTCCACCATGCAGAGTGCCTTTGGTCACGCTTGTGCACATCGTGTTTAAGGACAGGGACAGCGTGCTACTGAAAGCCGACCATTCGTTTTTCAGTTGTCATTGTTGATGTGTCAGGTTAGTTTCTCATCGGTGATGTACTGTATTATGTAATCAGGGAAATTGTGACTCTCAGTCTGAGAAAAAATTCAATTGCAATTATTCACACGCCACTAAACTGCAGCACCGCCTTGATTTGCAGCAAATCTCTGCAAAGAATTTCACTCTCACTCTATTTATTTAAATATATTTCATTTTCTGGTCAACTCCACTTCACCTGGCATCCCAAGCTGCTCAGAGAGGCAGCCTTCTCTCACATTAGACCCCTTGTCATCCGAGTCCAGCTGGTGCTACGCTGACGTGCCAGCTGTGGGCAAACAACCATTCATACAGTAGAGTACAAACAAGCACCTCAGGGAATTGGAGCCCATCGCATTTCACTGTGAAAAATGTGCAGGGGTAACCTCGCAAGGTCTTGACAGAGGGCTCTGCCTGTAATAAGAGAGCTGGAGTAACGCTGGAAAACCTTAAATACGCACATGTAAGGGGATGAAAACGGACCACAGTGTGTTTACAGTGTGCCATTTTTCATCGGCTCCGGCAATTAATGATGGCTTTATCCGCATTCACAGCTGCATATTAACTCAGTGAAAAGTGGTTTAGTATGCAACCTGTGAAATGTCAGCAGCCTGAGACTTATTCTACATTGCAGATTTGAATGCTTAGAACATTAAACCCAGCATACTGTCAGTCTTTGCGCATTTGGAGGTTTAGGGATTGTTAGGATGACAAGAACTGGGTCACAGCGGATTAAAACAGCACAGATTAATTTTTTCTTTCACCCAGTCACGTCTTTGTAATTTGCTCAGAAACTTACAGGGAGGTGTTACCAACAGACAAGGGGTGTTTATTGACCAGTTATGTATGAGATATAGGGCTCGTTATGGTCTGTTGACAACAGTATTTGATCAAATCAGTTTCTAGCCTTATTTTGAAGCAACAGGTGGCACAGCTAATTCACAAACCAGGTACCAGCTGGCAGACGACAAGTACTTAAGGAAAGTGACTTTTGATAATACAACTGCAGTTGTTGTTTTTTTTCAGCACATCATGTGGAACTGGAAGCATATTATTACAATTTGGGAAAACAAGGTGGCCAGCTTATTCTGCATGGATGCAAGGTAAATATATTTACAGCCAGAAAATATTTGGAATTCAGGTGAGATTTTAAACTCAGAATTCAGTTAAATGTTCTGTTTGCAATTAACTCCCTTATTTTATCCCTATATTTACATTTGCTGATTAGAGTTTGCAAAAACTCCATCCACTCTCCGGAATGCATAAAGCAACTTGATTATTTGGGGAATACACAAATCCTCTGTTATGATCTAATTTTTTAATATTTATAACCTGATAACCAAATGGAATTTTAATGGGATGCAAGTCTTTGCACCTGTGATGTGAACATAATTTTGTGTTAATAATGTGATAAAACATACCTATATACATATTATGTCTTCATCACATATTTATACCATTTGTGAAGGACACCGACTCTGTGGAGGGAACGCTTTATGCTGACATTAAGTCAGACCGCCATGTGCTCCTTGGCAAACAACCTCCAGTGAGGTTCACTGTGTTATGAAGTCGTGTCCTTGAGCTTCCTCCTGCTGATCTGATGTTGACGTGATTAAATACCACTGACTGTTTTAAATGTACAGTCGGAGTTTAGCACAAACGACCCACCACCAGCGCGACCCCCACATTTATGAATACTTCAGCGCGTCATGTCTCCGTGTCCTCGAAAACTCTTCTTTTTTTCTTCTTCTTCTTTTCAATTCGGCACCGCGCAAACATGATTATTTAGAAGGTGCGGGTGTCCTGTCAAAATGCATTTTAAGCTTCACCCCTGTCGGACCCGCAGGGACACTTTGATGTGGCTGTGGATATCAGCGCGTGCCTTCGCTCTGGTCCAATCATCCTGCCGGGGAGGAGAGCAGCGTCGACCGCGCGACCGAGCTGCGCGCGTTCACGTGGAACCTATAAGCGGACGTGGCGCGCCAAACGTGTGAGTGGTCTTGAGGAGAGCAGGGGAGGATAATCGTGGTGGAAGACAACATCTGTCAGCGCTGAGGCAAGGGATGCTCACAATGACATTATCTCAAACTCTTTCCTCTCTTTTTCCTAACACACAGCTGTCCAACTCTGCTGTCAAAGGTGATATGTGAGCAAGAGAGTCCAAGCCATGCAGCTGAATGAGACTGGAGCTCAGACACTGGCTCCAGAGCCATGTGAGCAGCAAATCCTGCAAGAGGACAACCATGGAAACTGTAGCGGAGGTCCCACCAGCAACCTGTCGCTGCACTGCTGGCTGCAGCTCCTCACCAGGGAATCTATCATGGAATTTCAAGGAGACAGCTCCAGTCTGGTGGTGCGTGTGATGATAGCGTGCGTCTACTCCATAGTTTGTGCGCTGGGGCTGGTGGGTAACTCACTGGCTCTCTACCTGCTGCACTCACGTTACAGGCAGAAGCAATCGTCCATCAACTGCTTTGTGATGGGTCTGGCCATCACAGACCTCCAGTTTGTTCTCACTTTACCTTTCTGGGCGGTGGACACGGCCCTGGACTTCCGCTGGCCCTTTGGCCGTGTGATGTGCAAAATCATCAGTTCTGTCACCACAATGAACATGTATGCCAGTGTGTTCTTCCTCACCGCTATGAGTGTGGCACGCTATTACTCCATATCCTCTGCGCTGAAGATGCACAGCCGGCGGGCGGCAGCGGCCAGAGCAAAGTGGACAAGCCTGGGCATCTGGGCTGTCTCTCTCCTCGCCACCTTGCCTCACGCCATCTACTCCACCAGCGCCCAGGTGTCGGATGAGGAGCTGTGCCTGGTGCGGTTTCCAGACTCGGGCAGTTTGGATCCGCAGCTTCTCTTGGGTCTATACCAGCTCCAGAAGGTTCTGCTGGGTTTCCTCATTCCTCTGATCATAATCACCGTCTGCTATCTACTGCTTCTGCGCTTGATCCTCACCAGACGTATAGCGGGTGTAGCGGGGCCAGAGGTTGAGCAGGGTCGGCAAAATCGTCGCTCCAAAGTCACCAAATCCATCATTATCGTGGTTCTGTCCTTCTTTCTGTGCTGGCTTCCCAATCAGGCGCTGACTCTGTGGGGAGTGCTCATAAAGTTTGACCTTGTGCCCTTTAGCAAAGCTTTCTACAACGTGCAGGCCTACGCCTTCCCCCTGACTGTGTGTCTGGCGCACACCAACAGCTGCCTCAACCCTGTGCTCTACTGCCTGGTGCGCAGGGAGTTCCGGGCAGGACTCAAGGAACTTCTCCTCCACGCCACGCCGTCCTTCAGGAGCCTCACTCATCTGCTGCATCGCAAGGCCAAAGTGGCCGAGGCGCCGCCTGTCCTGGTGCTGGTCCAAATGGACGTCTGAGAGAAGAGCCTCCTTACGGCGGCCGACACACTGACTCTGCTTGTTAACACTTACTGATCTGCTGTGTGTCATCAGGATGCCTTCATCTCCAGCATGAACACAGAGATTTGAGTGTCTCCATGGCTTCTGAAAACAACGTTATCATGATGGACTACCCAGTGGGATGTGCCCCACTTTCACTGTGCGCCCCGCGATTCGCTCTGCCGTTAAATGTTTCTACTTGTTACACAGCAGCTGTTGCTGTCCGTCTCTCTGTGTGTCTCTCTCTGCCTCCGACAGGCAAGTATCGCTCTCTAGTAAACAGTCATGAATATGTATAGATGTCAGTCATAAATGAGATTTTAACAGCAGCAGCTCTAAGACGCGCCTGACACCGGCTCAGTTAAATCTAATTGTAAAGCTCAATTAACATTTGCCACATCATCGGCATCACTCACACAGGCTGAAAGCTACCGACACTATTAACAGTGCATGAGCACCTCGCTGATGAAAGTCTCCTGGCTGAGGGATTTACTTTGGTTAACAACAGCAGTGTAGATCACTATCAAGATGAAAGAGAAACACGGAGAGGAAATGAGAAATTACTAGATTTCCCAGCGTGCTGGCTAATCACTGTGGTGCAGTTGTGTATATTGCTTAATATAGTAGAAGCAAATTACATCTGAGAAAATTAAACCTGAACAGTTTTAAAATGTGGGTTAACAGTGTATTAACTCCATCTGAAAGACAATAAAAGAGCACAATAAATGAAAAACCCACTAAAGACAGAGTGAGGTGCTACACAACAACTTATAAAGGATTAAAAATGATGAAATGATTGACTGATCCATTGTCTTGACCAAAATATTCATGCCTCAAATTGTGACAATGGCTACAATCCCTGTGAGTAGATGGTAGGAGAAGTTAAATAAAATTTCTGTCCTTTTTTTATTTGAGATAAGGTAACATGAAGTAATTTATCAAAGGGCTCAGAATAATGTGTGTAGAGTCGGGGTGATCAGTGCTGTCCTTATGAAACCTTAGGAGGAGTCGAGGGGATTCAAATGAAATGTACCGTATGCACCGCTGCCACGTAAAATTAACTACCCACATTGTCTTGTCTGCACACTGACAGGAAAATATACGCTCACTATTTCTCTTCCTATTCCTCTCGCTGACAGTACACAGCCAGGCAGACACACACCCACCCACACACACCACTGCACACACATCATGTACATGAAGTTTCTGAATGAACAACATGGTTAATTATTGAGATCACATTAAATTTGCAGATTCCCATGTCTTTGCCGCAGCTTGAAATCAGGCCATTCATTCATGAAAGTTAAGTATTTCTCAACAGGACAGTCAATTTATACCAGCTGTTCAAGTTGTGTGTGTGTGTTACAGGAGCATATAACCAAGTGAAACTGATGTGGTACTGTGATCTGCTGTGAATATATTGCCTCTCTGTTTTCTGTCATGGCTGTGACTATAATTCTGATCTTTTCTGAAGGACATTTATTGATATGGTGTTTCAATTGAAATGTATGGAGTGGACTATAAAAATGAAGTAAAGATTCAATTAAAAACCCTGAATTTCACCTATTTGCATTAACCACTCAAGGACAAATTAGAATAAGTAGCACATACATACATACATAGGAAGATGAACTTGGTAGCTGAGACTGAATAGGCTCTAATGCGGCTGTTGAACAACCCCACACTGGAAGAGGGACTTAGATAAATAGCGCTTACTCACTCACGCCTCTGTTCTTTTATGAATGGGGTTTAATTTTGTGATTCAGTATTTGGGCTGTGCCACCTCTGCACTGCACAAATTATCTAAAATTAGGAATATTTTGTTAGAGACAAAAGTGCTGTTAAAGGGATAGTTCACCCTAAATTCAAATTTCTTTTCTTTTGCTTTGTTTTTTAAGTGTTTATTTCACACCAGCAGACAACACAGAAAATAACTCATTATCTACTCACCCTCATGTCGACCAAGTGCTATAAGAAGAGAGTCCTCCGTCCCTTCTCTGAGTTATGAGGGGGGTCCGTGCAGCAGTATTTGTCCATATGGTTGTCAATGGACACCAACTTTCTTATTTGTCCATATAATGGTTGTCAATGGACACCAACTTTCATGAGAAATTGTTCTGAAAAAAATTAAATAAGTTTATATTTTAAAACAATCCAAATACCTCCATACTGTACAATTTCTCACGTCTGTAATGTCCCTTTTACAGGACAGTATGGAGGTATTTGGATGTTTTTTGGTGTGTCTTTTTGGACGAAGAAAGTTGGTGTCCATTGACAACCATTATATGGACAAATACTGCTGCACGGACCCCCCTGTAACTCAGAGAAGGAACGGAGGACTCTCTCAGCTCTTAGTCGACATGAGAGTGAGTAGATGATGAGTGAAATTTGAATTTTGGGTGAACTATCCCTTTAACAAGAATTCTAATCAGAAAGTGGAAACGCTTTTCTTTGTTCTTTGATGAGCTAGGATGAAATTACAACTTGATTTTCACACTAGAGCAAAATCCCAACAACAGGGACTGATTTCATAACAAGCAACAGGTGGGGTGCTGTTTATTTGGTTAGACACGTTCTTAAAGCACCTGGTTAATATCAATAGGATACTATAATTGTTATAATATCAGTGGCGAGCACCGTCACCCAGTACCATGACGAGCCTGGGTTTCTCCAGGTAATCACACTTCCTCCCCCAAATCAATGACATGCACATTAGGTGAACTGACCAACGGAAATTGGCTGTAGGTGTGAAAGTGAGTGTCTGAGCTTCTTTTATCTCTGAGAGTAGCAAATTATCAGGGTTTGGTTTCAACCCAGAGACTCAAGAGCAGGGATCACAGAGGAGATCAAGTAAAAGCTCAAAAAGAGTTTTTATTTGAAAGCCAGTGGTCATACACAGGAAATCAATCGTTGCTGCAAACAAAGCTGACAAAGTCGAGAAGAGAGTCCAGAACTGGCGAGAGGTCATACAAACCAATCCACAGGAAACTGAATTGCTTGAAAGCTCGACTCATGGGTAATACAAAGACAAAGTGGAAACTGTAAGGAGGGCAGGACTACAAGCTAGTTGGCACAGGTGATAGAAAAACTGCTAAGAAATGGCATACAGTGGGGGGCGTCACTGAACACAAGGTAAGTACTGTAACCTTTAAAATACAGCAGGAAATGATGACACACAGTTCATACACTTATCTCAATCAAAAGGCTTGACTGAGCAAAGTGAGCCAAAAAAAAAAGCCCCAGACTCACTGTCACCACTGGTTTGCAGTAATTCAATGTAATTTTAATAAAGTGATAATGTGTCTGGGAACATTGCCCACTTCTGAAATGATAACGGTGCCTACAGTCATGTATTATGAACTAATTGCTGCAAATATACTGGCTCTGGGTCAAAACCTATATGACATTAATCATTTAAATCATTGAGATGTTTCATATTTATACATGATTTTACATCATATAGCCTACCATAAACTAACTGGCACACAAGTTTATATTTTCCAGCTAAAACGGTTTGCTTGGTATACGTGGTACTAGGGAAAAGCTGATGCATTCACAATGCATCAGCTTTTCCCCTAGTGGGGCCCTAGTGGGTTAATCAAGACATGCTGGAAACAGAATTATTTTTAGAAAATACCAAAATTAGGGATTTGTATAATCTGGTGTTGGTCTAAACAACGGGGACCTGCATTAATGCAATATTGCGTACAAAATTTAATGACCAAAATCCCCAGTAAACACAGTTTTCTTTAATGATCTTACACCCTGCTGAAAAGTATAGAGAACGCCGCCAGTTTGCTTTATTTCATTCAGTCTGATGTAAAGTCTGAGAGACAAGTTTCTCTACCCTGATATGTGGAGATTTTTTAAATGAGAAAGCCTGACAACACCATCACTGGTTGTTAAACCTGGGGGTTTAGTTTTAATATGCTTGTTCCATTGCTTTCACTCTCAGCCGTGGAGGAACACTTTTTTTTCTTTTTTTTCCAATAGCTGCATGACTGAGATTTATAGCCCCAGGGAATGCATCATCACAGCCAAGGGTTAGCCTCGCTCCAGTAACAATTAGATGGCCTCCTTACTTACAGCCAAATGACCAACCGTGACAATTTAGCGTGCAAAAGTCAATATAATACAGCAGCATGTCATGTAGAGAGAAGTGTTTGTGTCATATCAAAAAGGTGCCCACTAACAGCAGCCTGAGGCAGAAAAGTAGCCCGAGCAAAAAGAGTAGATTTAGATTGGTGTATTATGAAGTCGACTACAACAATAAAATTCAACACCTACTCTACAGCAAAGACATTCTCACAATAAAGGGCAGTATTGTACCTGTAGGGCGGGACATGGAGGGCTGGTTCACTCACAGATGTCAAGACAGCAGAGAGACTTTGAGCTCAAATTATATTACAGCTCTGTCAGGCTTATCTCGAAGTTTACACTATGCTTTGGCTGTAATTCAAAGTACCTCGTGATTGTCTTGCACACGCTCCGAATGCAGTCACGTCTGAGCTCATGAGATAACACAGCTAAAAGGCCCATAAAAATCTTAAAGCAGTATTTTTTTCTCTTTTCTCTCTCTTTATATCTTATGAGAGTTTAATCCAATTCAGAGAGGTGTACTGCTCTACAATGCATTTTGAGAGTGAACTAATAGACTTATCAATATGTACTTACCTACCGTTCGTGTAAGGCTGTTTGATCAATACTCATCTAAGTTCCCCCTGGGACAGGAAGTAGTAGTAGAAGGTTGCACAACACCCTTGGTGTTGACCTTTCTTTAAGGTCTAATGATCCCAATGACAGTTGCAGCTGCAGAATATTTAATTGCCCCTCATTAGCGATACATGTGCACAAACTCGGGTGGGATTATTTAGAAGTGGGTGAAACACATAGCGCGTTAATGCCACGTTGTTTTCATCAAAGGCTCCTGAGGTGAGAGAGACTCCATACAGCTAAACTGATTATCTATACATGTAAGGCAACAAACTAGGCAGCTCATGAAAGACCTGGGAGGTAGGGGCATTATGTATGTGGCAGATTCAGGCTCCTCATTAGTTAAAGGGGAACTGTTGATCTTTTTCTCATTTTCACACACACAAACAACACACATACAGTACATGCACACCATAATTAAGTAAACCCTGTGAGACAAAAGCCACTGAAAGTCCAGTTTCCAACTTTTGTGAAGAGATCATATCAGCTCATCACATCACATCCTCTGAAATGTTGTAGGCATTTAATATATTCCTGTAAATAACTGACTGAAATATTTAAGATTGTGTTGAAAGTCTAAACTCACCATTGTGTCACACACAACAAGCGGGCAAGAGGTGTCATCATACATAGTAGAGATATCCTGTTTGTGCTATTCACTCTCATATTTCAGATCAGATTCAGGCTCGACATGTTTGAAAGAATTTGATATTTCCAATGAATTGTGGTATTTTACCTTGTAGTTTTACAGTTTGCCTTCAGTACCTCCAAACGAGGATGAGAGGATAAGAGGATGAAGCTTGGCTCACAAGCACTGGGAGCTGCCCCTCGGCCATATCAAAAACACGTGGCTTTTAAGGTTTCAGGGCCTGGGGCTAAAATCTCCTGTTTCAGTCTGAGGCTAAATTGAGGGTTTACATTTACAAGCAGAATGAGATAAATGAAATTTTATTTTCTGAACTGTGAAATATACAAAGTTATCCTTGTGCACAGCTTCAAACTGTGACCAAAAGGGTTGCAGATGCAACTGTTTTTTGTGAGTGAAAGGCATCATTTGACTGTTTTGGTGCCCTTCATTTACTGTTTAGTTTAGTTTGTTTTTCTTCACTGGCTCAAGTACTGCTCTTCCATTAGAGTGCAAGTGAGTGCAGACAGGGACAGACAGGGACACTTTGCTCCCTCACTACCCGTGGCTGAAGTATAAAAGCGATGTTAAGTGGTGGTCATAGTGTAAACAAAGTGGCTCATTTATTACAGACAAGTTGTTCTTCAGCTGTCTTTAAATATAATCATTATATCACAAGTATTTTTAAAATCTCCCAGTAAAACTAGTCTTGAATTAAATCTACTGCTTTAATATTACATTTGTGTTTATCATAATTAAAGAAGAGGAAGTCTCAGAGCCACCTATTGGAAAAAGGTCGTCCCAGTGCAACCAGTGAAAAGGTTCGTCTGGAGCCTTGTCGTGGACTACAAGAATGAAAATACAGGACTGCAGTTGAGCATTATAGCTCCTATGCACCAGGTCGACTAAACCAATGAAACCACACCCACAATTTATTAAAGAAACTTTTACTTTAGAGTTCCCTCATTTCTCTTTAATCATTTGCTGTTTCTTTGTGGCGTCTTGTCTCTCAATTATTGTAATAAATTTCACTTATCTGTTGGTTTAAAATGAATACCCTCTTTCAATTTAAAGGCTCGGTAGGCAGAAATCTAGAAAAAAGCTTTGAGTTGAGTCCACACGGTTCTCATCCCCTCCGCCAGTCCGTCACTTTCTTACGTTTTAATATTTTTTCATCGACTAAATCTGTGGTCAGTTTTTCCTAATAAAACCACACCCACAATTTATTAAAGAAACTTTCATCGGCCGGGCAGCTTCTCTGTCCTCCTCCCTAACCAACCAACCTCATTTCTTTTCCTTTTTTCAATCATAATTCCGAGTCACTGTTTCTTTTTGAACACATGAACGATAACATAGTATTTATTGTCGAATAAGAGCTGCTGCTCTGTGATTGGTTGTAATAAATTTTTGCAGGCTTATCTGTTCTTTTTTACATAAATTTACATTATCCTCAAGGTTATTGTGTAAGTTTTTGCCTAATACTGTCAAAAGAAAGCTGCCTACCTAGCCTTTAATCTACTACTCATGGGCATTTACGTCATGAGCATTTTAAAGTGGGAATCGCATTATTGAAATTAAACACTTAGGGTATCTCCTTTTGACAAACTCGCCAAGCCATGATTTACTTGTCATTTATAATTTATCGTTCAAAGCAGCATGTTTTATCTCCCCGGAAGTTTTGAAGTTTTTGAAAGAACTCAAGTGTGTTTATTTTTCTGCTCATATTCATTTGTTAACAGCTATATCTTTAGAAGTCCATTACTGAATTTAATGCACTCCCCTTAGCAAGAAGTTGTTATTATCTTGTCAGACTGACAAAATCATTCACTCTCACATTCTTTCCAGGTTCCTGCATTGGTTCAGAGAGACTGACGGACACCAATGGGCTCTATGCACAGCTCCACCACTTCCTGAATTTAAGGCAAGTCCTTCATTTCCTGTCTTACATTATTGGACAAACTGATTAATCCAGGTGTGTCTGACCATTGTGACTACTCAAGGACCTGCCTTAAATTCAGGAAGTGGTGGAGCTGTGCATAGATCCCATACAGTGGAGTTGAGACTCTGTATTGTGAGAAATTGTTATGCACGCTTTGGGCACTTTGTCTTTGCCCCAGTCACCAAAGTTCGAGTCCAGGCTGGTCCAGCCTGACATTGACATTATTACTTATACTTATCCTGATACATTATATAAACCGTGCTGTTTCCAGTCATTCTTTGCTTGATAGTTTATTGTGCTTTCTACACTGTGGCTTTCCTGCCTTTACTTACCTGTTGTGCCTATTTATTTGTTTTTTGCCTGCCTGTGACTGCAGTGACCAAAAATAAGGGCACCCAACCTTGACGGTTAAGGTCATTGGCTACAAGCTCTACCTTGGTCCATCCCAAGGTTGTCTTGGACACCAGCATGGTAACCTTTATGTCATTGATTTTCTGCGGTAACCGCTGATTCTTTGGCACCCCTGGTTATGTCAATATCAATCCTTGTGTTAACTGAACCTATGGGGTTTTCAGTCAGCTACTTCACCCTTCTCAATCCTACATCTTAAGATTCCCCCCCTAAAATATCTGGAGGTTGCAAGGTCCTCCTTGCACTGAGGATGGGGGAAAGTGGATCCAAAGGTGTTTAAGACTGCAGGGTTATGTCCTTTGGCCTCATTCATGCTCCTGCTGTTTTCCCTTGAATAACCTCTGAATATGTTCTCAAGAGACTGCTGGAGAGACACTCACTACTTGCTTATTACATGTCATGATTCACACTCTGCCAGATTTTCTGCTTGAGGCTTCTTCGTCCCACATGCATTGTCTGTGATATTGGCTGTCATCTATTCGAGAGGACACTTAATACCAATTTAAAATTTTGGTTACTCATTTGCTGATGTCCACATAAAAAGCTTGAGACTAGCTTTAATGTGACATTACTTGTAATAACACATTCCTCTTTGCTCAATGTGAATAGGGATGTATTTGTTGCAGAATTCTTTAATGCTGCTGATCCTTGTCAGTAAATTCTTTTCTTGTCTCTTCACTTGTCTAACTCTTTGCTTGTCTGAATAACTCAAATGTCTTCGAGGCTTTGTGCCCTGCATTATGCTTATATGCTGCAGGCACCACAGCCAGATAAGCCTCAAGAATCCTGACTCTTTTCATTGTCAACCAGGGGAAACAAGTCAATGTCAAGCAGCTCCTCTGTGAACCTGAAATCCCTGTAGATTATGGTGTTGTTCAACGAGCATCCTGAAAATAGATAAGGAAATTCTGGAGGTTACATACACCACAACCTCTCAGGTTCAGAATTAAAGTCAATGCGTCAGACAAAAACATAAAAAATAACGCATGCATGAAAGAGTCTGGAAAAATAAAACAGAAAATTAAGTTGACAGCAGTGGTATACCAGAAAACAAGTCAAGAGACTAGAGCCTCCTTTTGAGCTAAATGTTAAACTCCGTATGCTACCTATATCCATAATGCCACTAACACTAACATGCTAATGCGACATAGCTCTATCTAAGCCTTATTATATAGCCTAAGCATAACAGATTTATACTCATAAATCACAAAAAGCTGCAATTTTACCATCAACATTGATTTCTTAATTTGCCATCAACTGTCTCCAGCAGTAGAAAGCAATGCCAAAGTTGACTCGTCTTTTTTTAAGTTAGCAGACAGACCAGTCACCTCTGGCCCATCAGTGGCAAGATATAACAAAGCGGCATATTGTAACCTTTCATTTTGAGAAAGCAATAATGGAGGTATTGGACAGACTTTGACGAGATGACGGCACTATTAGGAGAGTCAGGAGAAGAACATTATTATTACCGTTCATCTTTGTCTTGAGCCTTTTTGCCGTGCCATGAGTACCCCCTCACTCATATGTGTTGATGATTCTACAAAGCTGGTCATAACGTAACACAAGTGATTATGAAATGAAGATAAATTTTTAATATAATGGGCTTATGACCGGTATTTACTTATCATGTTGGATATAAATTAATTAATAAATGTTCCCATGTACCCCCTGCAAAGTGTTCGCGTACCACTAGGGGTGCGGGTACCCCGGGTTGGGAATCACTGATCGACAGATTTCATTGTTTTTACCGTATTTCCAACACATTGATATATTCGGTGGATCATAAATATCTGTACCAAATTTCATACTAATCCATGAAATTTCAGTGGGGAGCTGACAAACCAAGCCAATACTGCTTAAAGATAAAATGGGTTGAAGCTTCGTTTTTTTTGATCAGATCAGATATTGCAGAATTCCAGTGACCTGCTTTGGTTTCATTAAGAGTCTGTGGTCACTTGCAACAGCTTTGGGCAGTAAGTCAGCCAGTGGCTACGGCAGTCTTCCTGACCTTTCCCTGCTGATGATGATCTTGCCCTGCCTTGAGCGGAACAATACATTGGCCAAAATACCAGCCAGTGTTTCAAGCTTTATCTGTTTCCTCTTGCCATGTAATGAAGCCCAGGTCAAGACAAAGAAAGCATTAGATAGACCAAGCCAAATAGGAACAGGTCCTGTCATCCATGTCTGGGGCCATTATTAGCTATCACACGCACCAGGTCAAGCTGGGGAGGCAGGTGGAGTGAGTGCAAACCAATCCTGTATGGTTGGAGCGATGGTTGACAGGTATGAAACAACTGTAGTTAATTTTTGCCACCTTCTGTCATCTCGTTTGTCACAGTAAATAATCATCAATAGATGATTAAAGTGCTTGTGGTGAATCTGTCCACTTTGTTCTAGCCTCGAAATATTTAAACAAACACTTGTTGGGTTCCCATGAAATTTCATATTGTCGTTCGTGGGCCCCAGAGGATGAATCCTGATGACATTTTTGATCTCCTGACTTTTCCCCAGGCACCATAATCAGGATGACATTTCTGGGTTTGAGTCAAATCTAAACAACTGGTGAATACACAAGACAGACATTTAATTTGTTACCTGCATGTCCCTCCTGAGAATGAATTGTAAAAGGTTCAGTTAATCCACTGACTTTTCCTCCCGTCCCACCTTCAGGTCCTTTGGTATAATAACCAAACGCATGCAAAGCTGATGACACTATCAGCCTCACTTGTACTTTGTGTTTAGCAGCAATGCTAGTAACTCAACACTTTAAACAAAGTTGGAGGAACAAGATTAACATTGCATGCTTAAAATCAGCAAAGTTTCCCAGCACATTTAGTTTAATGGTAGACTCTTGGTCTCATTATGTAAAAGATGGAGCAGCTTATTAAAAGCAAAGTTTTTCAAGCTTAGTAAGACGGTCATTATATCATCTTGTGGCTAAAAGTCTTTAATATGAGAACAATGGATCACAATTACCATACAACTGATGTGCTCATCCTGCTGCTTATAATGCTGCTGCCGCTAACTACCATCCCCACCATTATCAACAACATCATCATCATCTGGCGATTGATGATGCACCACGGGTCACAGCTCCCTCTCAGACATATAATGAGAGGGTGGCTTTACCTACAAGCAACAATGACAAGCTGATGCTATATAGTTGAATAAATACATAATTAAAAACTTTTGTTCAGTAACTGCACCGCCGTCATATTCCTCAGGGCTCTGATCTATTTCAAGAACCCAAATCCACCAGGGTCTGGAATTAAATCTCATTTGACAAAAGCATAAAGTAAAGGAAAATAATATGTGAAACTACTGTACAGTTAACAGTCTTAGACACATTTTAAGACCACAGAGACTACATCCAAGAGGTCAGCACCAGCACAGCAACCTGAGTATTTTAATTAAATGTGCAGCAAGTGTAAGTGTAATTAGGTGTAGATCCTATCAAGTCAAATTATGTTCATTAAGAGCCTAAACGTTTTGCACCATTGATCAAATAAAATAACTGGTTGACAAATATACTGGATAAGACGTGAGGGTTCAGCTGACAAAACCTGACTTTGATACTGGGTGCATGTACAGTGTACAGGACAAACACACAAGCATGTTGTGTATACACACATACAAGTACAGTATTTTGGTTAGAGTGCTTCAGCTCTCTCCTCTATTGCATGTTGAGAGAAAGCTAAGAGACTGAACATTTGAAGGTTATTTTCAGTCCTTCAGAGAATGTTATTTGGTGCCAACATGTTTCAAAGATGTTGACCTACTTACTCAATCTGAATTTTGTACACTGACATTTTCAAAAAGCAAATTTCTAAGTAACAGCCACTGACTGACAGTGGTTCCCAACCTTTTTTGGCTCATGACCCCATTTTGACATCACAAATTTCTGGCGACCCCCGATCACGTGCAGTCATGTGATCCCAGTTGTCAGTCAGATATTTTTATATGCTGCATTTTATGTGAAATTGATTTATATTTGAGAAATGAAAGTATAGAATACAGTTGTTTAATATTGTGTGTGGTGTTTTTAATTATAATCTAAAAAAGAATAATAATTATCAGTATTTTTTATTTTATCAATAGGTAGAGATTTCAGGTGACCCCATTTGAATTACAGGCGAAAAACACTGGATTACAGGTTAAAAAAACGTACAGCATGTTCTTGCCACTTCACATATTATACAATGTGCTGTGACAGAATAATAAAAAATATCACTGCTTCTTTAAGCCCTAAGATAACACAGATGGCGTAATGATTTCAGGAAGCACACAGGTGGTTTTTGTTGTGGGTTTTTTTTTATTGTTGCATATTACTGTACACGGTTCAGATTTGTTGTTCATCTCCAGACTCTCGAATTTTAATTATTAATAGAATTAGCACATTCTCCCTCTTATCATGCAAATGCAGCAGGGGGCATCATCATGTAGCTCTGATCTTTGAAACAGAAAGGCAAGTGGGCTGTTGCTGCTGCTGCTTGGTTTAAATTGATAACACTGAGCTTTCTTGCCTTTGCCTTTACACTTACACTGCTTTTTAGCTCCATAAGGTTTTTCATAGGCTTCACAAGTGAAGAACTAAAAGAGACTAAAAGCTTTGCAGTGTAGGTGAGACATTTTCCTGGTTTGAACCAAATTTCTATTTGATATTTTGATCCTCATGAAATCCAGCCAAACTGCAGTGATGATCGGTTTGCTCGGGCATATTGGTCTTACTGTATGTAACCAGGCAAGCACATATGGTAGACATGAGTGTCAAATAAAAAGTTAAATAAAATAAAAACACTGCTTAATATTGAAATATAATAAGACCATTGAAATGGGGGAAAAGAGAGATAAAAAAAACAGCTCAGCAATGTTCAGTGGGCACACTCAAGTCAACTCTGTTTGCGCTTGTTGTGGGGTTGTTTATCGGTAACTTTTGAGAGTTATGAATAAGGGAGAACTAACTATGTTGCCTCATAACAAGGGAAATTCCACTCTGACTTGATTAAACAAAGTCATCGAGAGGGAAAATGATTTTATAATGATATGGACAGAGACTGAGGGAAATGTGTCAGTTACTCACATCACATTAATTTCTCAAAAAGAGCCTCTTTGTGTTTGCAGTGTTTCATTTAGCACTGCTCTCTATCCATGATTATAATATCTCAACAGCAACAACCAAGTCATTTTGGATTTCAATTAACTTATAATTGATCTGAAAGGCCCAAGACAGACGAGGGTGGAAACAATTCATCAATGGCCTATGTTCCGAAAGGAACACAAAGGCCTAAGTAAGTAAGTATAATTGATCTTGGTCTCAACAATCACTTGATCATAAAAATGTCAGCAAAAAGTTTGATAAATATACAAGTTACATGTTCAAAGTGGTTACTTTGTTTGACCTAAAAAGACTAATGTTAGCATTATAGAGGAGACACAAGAACCAGGTCATGTTTGGCTCTTAAGATTAGAAAACTATTCATTCAACTTATGAATTAAAGACCAGCAGTTTAATAATACAAACAAAAAAGGTCTGACAAAGTTTAATGAAAAACTGTTTTGTATTCTGTTGGAGAAAGCCTCTGTTCCAATCCAGTGGGAGTGCTTTGAATAAAACTACCCAATGATTTTATGAAAGTAAACATCCAAGATCTCGACATGGTTCCTCTGATAGCATTCACTGTTTTGTTGAACAAAAAAAGAGAGCAACATAAACCATGACCGAGCCCCCTCCGCCCTCAGACCTGGACTGCGGGAAATTACTTTTCTATGCAAATGAGATTTCAGAAGATTGAAGCAGCATAAGAAGTTGTGAAAAGGGGAGGGAAAAAGGAAGAGATGCAGCAGGAAAGAGCTGGCAGGTGGGTGGGTTGGGGCTGGGGCTGCATGACTGATCAGGAAAATCATTAAAATTTCAAAACAATAAAGCACAAACAACCAGGAAGCTATTTTGGTCTGTGTGATGTTAAGATTCACTTATCCTGTCTAAAGTGTTGGCATTCAGCTTCTGAAAGGCATGGTACTGTTGTACATATTTCTGTTTGACATTTATGCTGCGTTCACATGGGGTCCGGCAGACGGCAAACCGGATGTCATGTTAGAACGACAGTTGTTTTTTTTCCTTGTAACTGTAACAGTCGGGCTATTGTATTGGATAATATGTGAATAAAAACTACATGAAATTGATTGCGCATTCCTCTTTCATATTTGTAGCAATTTTTACCTGTTATGAAACACAGACAAATGGTCTGCATGTTCTTCTCAAAAAGAAAAAAAACACATGAGCCTGACACACCTAGTGGGGAGGAGCTCAAACTTGTGAGTTAGTTCAAGTACCTGGGAGTTAGTCTAGGTTCCACCATCACCTTCAAGAGCCACTCTAAAAATAGCATATCCAAACATTAAATTCAATCTCAGTAATTTTAGACAAATCAGATCCTCGTTAACAACAACAACAACAACAGCAGCAGCCGAGGTATTTTTGCATGCCATGATTTTCTCTCATATAGAGTATGGGTTTACAAGTTGGTCATTCTCTAGCAGAGCAGTTCTTAATCAGATTGAATGGTTGTACAAAAAAGCTTTTAAAGGATTTGATTTTTTTTTTTTTAAACACACTGTCTCATCATCATTGTCACATACTCCAGACACATAACCTCTTAAGTTTAGAAAATTTCAAAAAGTTTAAGTTTGCCTGCTCAGTATACAAGACTCTGAAAGGACTCAGACCACCTCGACTGAGCGACTATTAAACAAAAGGTCAATAACAACCATTCTACCAGGGCCACCACAAGAGGGGATTGTGCAATACCATTAAGACGCACCACTTACAGTCAGTGCTGTCAGTCAAACACAATCACATTTGGAGCTGTCCACACAATACAGGAATGCCATACACACATTGAACTGGCTGATCAAACTTGCACTAACTGTTAATAAATTAATAAACTGCACTTGAACATAATGTAAGGCACTGCTGCTATAGCACTTCAATCTACCTCTTTGTCTTTTGGTCTGTATGTCAAGTTTTTGTTTTGTCTGTTTTGAACGCCTGTTAGAGCACTTCTTTGTACTTCCTGATCCCTGTGCTTCGCTCTATCTATCGAGTTCTTGTTGTGCTGTTTGTTTTGCTTCATCTGTCAATATTGTGTCTGCTTTTATGTTTGTCTCTGCTTATTTGTGTATGTGTCAATGAAGACTTTTTTGTGTAAACTGCCAGAGGACAGCAGGTGAAAATCAGCTATACTAACTATACTAACTTCTTTAACTTCTTTAAAAAAAATTTAAAAAAGCTGATGTTATTAATGTACATTGTCCTTTTCAAACAAAATAAACAAATAAACTGAATTAGTTGAATTGACATGTTCAAGGTTAACTTTGAGCAGTGACTTTCACCTGAAAAAAAGCCAAGGAAAAGATGACATGCCATGCCTTTATCGTAAGATTAACAAAACACACAATTGCATTGGATGAAAAACACACAAAAAGTGTTTATCATCCATCTTGATATCTCTGAACAACACAAACTGATGTCTTTGTGTACATCAGATACAAATACATTCTTATGACTACAAGTCAAGAACTAATAATTGGCTTTTTTTGGTACCAAAGTTGGTAACCGCCTCCAGGAATCATCCCAATAAATAAAGAAAATATATGATTAGGAGCCTGAAGTCCTTGCTTTCTTCTCTGTTGAGATATAACGGATGTCCACTTTCATAGCCTCTTACATACATCACAGTCTGAGACCCACAGAGGAAACATTTTAACCTTTTCCCATATACGCTGCTGGCTGTGTGGCGAACACTTGCTGTGATTCTGTGAGAGGGTGTTAATTAACTGACAACATCAGAGTGCTGCCATGTTTGACCAATACACTTTTAGTAGAGAGACCTAATCTACCGTTGTCGTGGTGTCCAGGGATCAAAGATACTACCATTCATCAAAAGCAGTTTGTACATTTTCAATGGGTCAAACTTGGAAAGGCATGCACGTTACGTCACGGTATTCGGAAGTCGCTGTGGAGCGTCCACTGAGTGGCAAAAAGACGAATGGCTAAAAATCTTGAGGATACTTTGACTGACTTACATTCAAGAGCCTGTTCTCAATGACGGAAAGTAAATTCACTGGAGTGGTCACTTTTTTTTCGATGGATCAGCTGTGTTTACAGTTTCATATACCCTATAACGGTTAGACAGATGAATTAGTCCTCTAACACATCCTACAGTTTGACTTAGTTAGATTTAGGTTAGGTTAGGTTTAAGTGTCGGTAGTCACTGTCAGGACGACAGTAACAGCTGTAATCTCGTCCTTCTGCACAATAACAGTGAGCCTGTCTGTCACGGCAAGGGTGCATACGACGGCACAACACCGGTACCGCGGCCACACTGTGTGTTACAGGACTGTCAGTCAGAGGTGTATAGTAACGAAGTAGATGTACTTCGTTACACTACTTAAGTATTTTTTTTGAGGATTTGTACTTTACTTGAGTTTTTTTTTTTATCAGGACTTTTACTTTTACTTCACTACATTTAAAAGTTTAAAAAGATACTTTTACTTCGTTACTTTGACATTTGCCACCTCGTTACTCGTTACAAATTAAAATAATCTCTGTATGAGCTTCTGAGAGGACGAGAACCACATAGGCTTCGGCAGAGCGGTTGTTCGCTCTGGGCTACGGTACTCTCGCGCTATAAATGTGGAATGCACGCGGGGGCGGAAGAGAGATCACTACAAGCATGGCAGCCGCAGAGCGTGTGGATGAGGGAGACACAGAAGACGACGCACAGCGTTCAGAAGCCGACGGTGACGGTCACCCTTGGTCCTATTTGGAAAGTATGTTCAGGTACCTCGGGACAGAGGGAAATTCCTACCGAATGAAGTGCATTTTATGCCTTCCCAAGTGCCACGAAATAAAGGCCTTCCGGAACTCACCATCCAACCTAAAGAAGCACATTGAAGTAAGTGCATTAGGTAAGCAATGTTATTTCGTGTGGCAGGAGGGATTTTAAAATGTGTAAAACATAGTTTTAGCCAACATTACGGTCAAGTTGGTAATGTAACGACGTGCTAGCATGATTGCGGGCTAGTAGCATAGACTGTAAGGCTAGTAGCTATGTGCTAACGTTAGCAGCTTGCCCGTTTCACACGTGTGGTGGTGTCGTCAACAAGTAGCCTAGGCTAAAGCTAACACACAAACACGAGTGTTCTACAGGAGTGTCAATAAACGGGGTTAGCAGGCAGTTTTCCTCCCACACGATACAGTTATAAGGTCAAGTGGTTTACTTTTTTGAAAAATAAACAACTAAATCATACAAAGTCGGAAACTTTAAGTTAAGCAATAGGCTATTGAAAATGTGTCTGTTCATACGAACTGTAAAATGGCATGCTGTTCAATGAAATAGCTTTGTGTATGTTTTTAAAATTGTATTTGTTGTACAGCAATTTAATGTCCAAGCTCAGTGTCCATGTTTTAGCTCTAATCAACAGATAAAATATAGTTGAAAGTCGACCAACATTTTTTTTTAAATTAATGTTGGACATGCCCAAAAATGGGACATCAGGGTGAAATCCAGACATGTCATTGTGATAATTGTTGAATGATTAATGATGTCTTGAGTATCATAACTAATATTAATATTCCTCTTACTTTTGTGTTTTTCATGTAGAGAGCACATCCAAAACATCTAAAGAAATATGAGCAGCTGACCTCACAAAAAAGAAAGAGGGCTTCGGAAGCTGGGACCTCCACCCTCAAACAGACCACCTTGCTGGATACCCGATCCATATCCCAGAATGCTATTGACAGGGCCATTGTCAAGTATGTTGTCAACAATCTCCAGCCATTGTCCACTGTCGAGAATGAAGCCTTCAGAGAGCTTCTCACTGATCTTCATCCTTCTGCCAAAGTCATCACACGGGTCACCCTGCGTTCAAGGATTGAAGATTTAGCAAAGACTATGAAAAATGTGTTAATTGAGGAGATGAGTAAAGTGGACCACATCGCCACCACTACAGACTGTTGGTCAGTTAGGAGAAGGAGCTTCCTTGGTGTGACTGCTCATTGGGTAAACCCTACAGACCTAACTAGAAGATCAGCAGCCCTAGCTTGCAGACAGCTAAGAGGTTCCCACACCTTTGATGTTTTGGCCACCGCACTCAATGATATCCATACTGAATATGGCATCAGGAACAAAGTTGTGAGGACAACAACTGATAACGGCTCCAACTTCCTGAAGGCTTTTCAAGTTTTTAGTTCGGACAAAAACAATAATGAAGCAGAAGAGGAAGAGAAAGATGATGAGGAAGGGAATGAGATGGAGGGAGTGGAATTTGTTGAGATGACTTCAATCCTAGATGACAATGATGGTTTTGAGTTCGAGCTTCCGAAACATCAACGATGCGCTTGTCATCTGCTCAACTTAGTGTCTACAGTTGATGCTGAGAAAGCAACAGCCAACGATGGATACAAAAAACTGCAACGCTCAACATTCAGCAAGTGTTATGGGCTGTGGAATAAGAGTGGAAGATCCTGCCAAGCAGCTGAAGCTGTGGAAGATGCCTGCTCCCTCCAGCTGCTACGACCAAACGCCACCAGGTGGAACTCAATGTTTATGGCGGTGGAAAGGCTCCTTAAGATTCTGAGGGAGAAGGGAGAGCCAGCTTTGAGGGAGATCTGTGCAGAATTGAAGGTGCCAATGTAAGTTTGAATTATGTATTTATGTATTTTTTATTGTATTTTCTGGGTACAATATTCATGCATAGTTGTAAAACAGTGGTTTGTTTTCTCCCTAACAGGTTTCATCCAGTTGAGCTCACTTTTCTAAAAGAGTACTACACCACCATGAGCCCTGTTGCCCAGTCCATAAACATCCTCCAAGGAGAAACGGAAGTCCAGATGGGTTGGCTTCTTCCGACTATTTCATTGCTGAGCAGCAAACTGGAAAAAATTAAGATTACAGTGAAGCACTGCAAGCCGCTGGTGGAAGCCATGCGAGTGGGTATCCACAACCGTTTTGGTGAAATGTTACAGGACCCTGAATTGGTTGCTGCAGCGGTTCTCATCCCGAAATTCAAAACGTCCTGGATCAAAGATGATGCTACACTGAAAATGGGTAAGACAGTATGGAGAAAATAAAGGAAATGAAGAAAATATCCATTAAATTACAAATCTAATATACTTACTACATTTTAAAATGTTATTACTCCTTTCATACATCAGTCCAATTTTGAATAGTAGTTGTGCCAATTTCTACGATGTCTAATTGTCAGAGTCAAGACTTAACATTTGTGTTTTTCTCCTTATCTATTCCCTGAATTTGTGTAACCAATCTGCATGCTCACACTGCCTTGGTTGTAGATCTGTTATTTTCACAATTTGTCACAACTTTTTTCTACTTTATGAGAAACAGACGGCCAAAATTAGGACACACAAAAAAGAGATATAGTGTGGTCTATGTAATATTATTTATTCCTTTAGAATTATGGAAAATGACAGAATTGTAATTAAATTTGTCCAATAAAAATGTGACTGTACTAATGCTAGTGTCACCCTTCCTGTGTTTCAGGGTTGGACTACATCAGGGAGCAGTTGGAGGATCCTTCCATTTCAGCAGATGCTGGATCTGGCTCATCTGATGAGGGAGACTTCTTCCACACCCTAAAAAGTTCCCACAAAACACCGAGTGCCACCCAGCAGCTTGATTCGTACCTGGCCTACTCAACAGACGACATCAAGATTCTCAAGACTTTTCCTGTGGTTCTCAAGTTGTCAGTCAAACTCAACACACCTCTGCCTGCTTCTGCAGCTTGTGAAAGGCTGTTCAGCATTGCAGGTCTCATCTTCAGCCCCAAAAGAGCACGGATGGCTGCAGACACTTTTGAAAATCAGCTTTTACTGAGGATGAACTGCAAGTTCAACTTCTCCACTTGAACCAGAAAGTTTGTTTGTGTGGTGTTGCTGTGCCTCAGCTCAGGGATTGAGATTCCCCCAACATGGTTAAAAAGTGGAAAAAGTGGTTCTTATGTTAAGACTTTTTTTATTTGTTGAATGGTATTCTATACCACATTTCTTTCACCTGAAAAAGTGAAATAAAAAACAAGGAGAGAATAATTTTGTTTCCTTTCATGTGTTCTATAAAATACTTGTACTTGTACTTTTGATACTTGAGTATATTTTTTCACAAGATACTTTTGATACTTAAGTACATTTAATATGAGGTACTTTAAGACTTTTACTCAAGTAATTTTTTTTTAGGTGACTTCAACTTTTACCAAAGTCATTTTCAGTTATGGTACTTATACTTTTACTTAGTTACTTTTTTCAAGTACTTTATACACCTCTGCTGTCAGTGTCCGTGGAGCAGACGGTTTTGGGGAGCTGGTTGTCGGTTCCTTTTGACATCAATTTGTTTTTATCCAGTTTATGAGTCCACCACTATCCGCCAGCATGCTGAGGGAGGTTTGTTTTGCCACTCAGCCCGAACGACAGGGGCGTTGCCGAGGGCAATATGACGTAAATGCACCCTCTATTTCCTGCACTTTAAGAATGACTATTTTTTGTATGTAAATGAGTAATTCTGAAATGAATGGAAACATTAGAGAAAGGAACGAGAGAGCATGATGACCAGCAAAAATGACGAATGTAATTCATCCCGCGTGGTAGCAGCTTCTATTATCTTAATGGAGACACTGGCCATGAAGAAGCCTGTGAATGTGACAGTCTCGTGATATCCTGATTTGCAGAGTGCCATGCATGACAAAATTGAAATTTTTATGCAAGTACAGCCTTGTATTGGATGTTATTTGCTATTCATAGAAATCTACAGCCCTCGCTGAGTCTCCTGTCAGCCAATTACACTGCCATGTGGCATGTTCACCACTCAGTTATCCACTTTTCTTCAGTCCTGCTTCTTCACCCTCCAGCTTCCCTCCATCTTGCTAAAAGGAAGCTACTTAACTAGTCAATGGGATGCAATCCCATGTGGATTATTGTCAGAGACAATTCTTTATTTTTTTCAAGATTAATCAAATAAAACAGAGTCACCAGGTGGTGTTGGGGCGGGTGGCAGGTGGACAAAGCATACAAGTGTCATTTGGTTAATTGCTAAGACACAGGTTGTATGTGACACTGTGAACGGTAATCCCACCCTCTAAGCACAACCATAAAAATGTTTTATAATGCCATAGTCACATGAGCTGATATTTACACAATCAGATTTGTGTGTATGCTCTGGTTGGTGTGGGATTCCTTATGTTTCAGCAAATGAACTTGCAGGTGAATATTAGCTAGATGTTGACACGATTGGTTTAGGATATTCCAACACATAGCTGACTTCATAGCAGATGTTTGCAACTAGGCTACGTGCTGGCATGTTGTAATAAACTAAAGGGTTTTTGTTTTTTTCAGCAGACAAACTTCATCCCACATCTTTCCTATACCAACAATGCCTCTGATGGCTTGAGCTGCGCCTGCGGCATACTGCGGAGCTTTGATAACAAGTTCATCAGAAAACCAAAATGAGAAGCACAACACAGGTGCCAATAGCAGAAGCCAACCATCCAGATGTGGCCAATAAAATCACTGGAGTGGAATAGCCCTAATCCAAATCTGACTGAGTCTCTCTCATGTTACATGGAGGCCAAGTCACATGGAATTGAAGTAAATGGTTCTTTTGTTGTACAATGTTCACTCTGAAAGCTCAGTTTCAAGAGCAAGTTAAGTGCATCCAAACACAAACAAATGAGTGGGCAGGGCTGTAAAAATTAAGGCATGTTAGAGGTTGAATGCTTATTAAAAGCTATAGGCTATTTTTTCAAAAATAATACATCCACGGGGCATTTAGGGGTGCAGAATACAAGTAGCCTATTGCTTTTCCATAAAAAATAACATCTAGTCTGAATGAAATAATTAAGAAATTTTGACGGGTTCGACTTCGACAATGACTTCCTGTTTACCTCATACCAGCTAAGCCTCCTCCCGGTCGTGTGCATTTGTTTCCCGTGATGGACGGTGGCCTGTCAGTTGTTCGGCAGCAGGAGAACAACAATCTCCAATCACAACAAGGTCTGTGATGTGATATGTGTGTTTATTTAATTTTTCCCCAATCTGTGAGATTGCATCCTTAGATTTTAGTGGATCAACTTTACCTACATAAATCGCATCCTTAAATACTATATAAGAAATAAATGAAAATACAATACAAGTAGTCTGTATAATAGGCCTATACAATATTTTAATCATGATTATTCACAATGTAGTATTACAAATGAGGTAATTTAATCTTTTGACAGCCCTAATAATAAGTACTGTAGGCCTATATTACATAATTATGATGTTTACTGGGGTTAGATGATGTGTTAGTGTATTAATGCAGGAAAAGATCATTCCGTTTGTTGCATAAAGCATGTTTTCATCCTCATAGACGACCAAATTGTAACATGCAGGGCATCTGAGCTTTCACAACACCTGTTGCTTTGCTACGACGTGTTGTTGTGTACTCACTTCCCCTCAGCCTACCATAGTCTACTCAGAGTATTGTCAATAAAGACATTGTGATCTCTATTGCCTGCACAGTGGACTGTTGCCATGGTGACCGCTGAACACCAAGGCACAATGGTGAGTCTTGCAATAAGCCAATCTTTGAGGACTGACAACATTATCTTTTCTAGTGTAGTGCAATAGCAACCTCACATTGTTGGCACGTTCTCCTTTACATGGGGAACAGAGATGAGGAAATATTATTAGTGTTCCTGCTCTGAAGGTCTGCAGAGTTCAGTATCAAAACAAATATGCTGCTGCTGAAATAGTAACACTAAGCAGGAGAGATCATAGCCTACTATTATTAGTCCTTAAAACCTTTACTATTTACATTTTCTAAGTCTAATTGTAAACTCTATCAGTTCACTCATTTTAACCATGAACCCCACACAAAAGCCCTTGTGCATGTCATGGACAAAGTCTTTCAGTACCCCTGAAGAAACGGAAAAAAAAGTCCAGTTAGACATTCACTTCAAAAGAAAACTGATGTTAATTTTATTTTAAATAAAATGCTTGGATAGTTTGTCAGAACTAGGATGACTAAGGCACAGAGCACGAGGTATGACTAAGCAAATATGACTACCTTTGCTCCAAAATAAAGCTAAATAAAGCAATTTTAATATCCTCCTCCATCATGTCCAATATAAAAAAAATATTGGCAGAAGCTATTTAATTTTTTATTCATGTCCATCAAGCCTTGTTCGTCTTCTAAACTCTGATCGTTGTATAATTAAATTTCCTCATTAACTAAACTAGCATTAAAGCTTCACATTAATGCAATGTTATTGCTGGTAGTAAATATTGTTTAATGAAAGGCATTAAAAAAGATCAACACTCATGTGTAAATGTATAAATAAGGTTGTTACAACATAAAATGCAGTTACATCCCAGGAAAAAGCAGCCACCAGCAGGCAAACTGTTGCTACAGATTACTCAGTCTGCTCTAAACTGATTGCTTTCCTCTTCTCCAAAGCATGAACCATACAGTAACAACTCTGAGTGCATTGACGAACAGAGGAGCAAATGGCAGTTGTCCTGCATTCATCAACAGCAACACTCTACTAACTGAAGGATCAGGCTGGCTCAATAGTGTAGTCTACATGTTTGCATAATTGATTTTGCTGCATTTAGAAAAAGGGGCAGTATGCTCTAAAATGTCTATTGGCATGATAATAAGTAATTTTTTCCAGCCAGTTTTCAATATAGTGGCCAGGTGGAGAAGAGAGAAAATGCCACGGGGCATAATGTTCCACCTTGTTCAGATATCTGACTGGCTGACACAGAAATCAATTTGTTCTCATGGCAGCAGGGCGATAACATTGGTACTCGGCTTTGTGGTGATTCTATCTGTCTTTTTTTCCTCTTATCTACTTGTTGTTTCAAATGATTTTTTATCAGGCATCGACTATAGGCAGCAATTTTCCTTAAACTTGATATTTTAGATATAACAGTGATGCACAAAATGATCTCCATGGCAGTCTGGGGCATTAATACACTTGGGTTTAGATGACACAATGGACTTTAAGTGCAGAGCGTCATCAGAGCTAATCTGCTTTAGTCACTTTTCACTTCACTGGGAATGATTGCCAATAAAGCAGCCATTCTTCCACCCACAGTCCACATTTTTACAAGTTTTCCATTCCATACATTTCTCTTTACCACTTAAAAATAAAGTCGACTCAAAATGCAGTCTCAGTAACAGAATACGCTTTGTTGTCAGATTGCATGGCCCAAGGATAACACCCAACTATCACAGAACAGACTGATAGTGCTGTTTGTGACTGTCCCCTAATTTTTTATAGTTTTTAATAGTATCAGCACTGATATTGTACGCATAATAACAAGGCATCTAATTACTGTGCTTACATGCTTGTTTTGATGAATAATTATTCAAACAAACACAAATTGTTTCATTAGGTTAAGAGGAACCTTGTACTGTTAGTTTGTGAGGTTACAGAGAAAGCGTGATAGCAGTGGGGCAAGACCCTGAAGCAGATTTCCCTTGTTCCTTGAATATCTCCCAGTCCAGAATAAGTCATGTTATTGGTTTTTGCAGATACTGCAAATTGAAATGGAAATGCATTTTTAACTTGACAGTCCAGCTATAATCTCGGGTACGCTCCCTATAGAAGTAATGACGCACAACAGCATGGACTACACACCAACTTGACATACAACATGCAGACAGCATTAATTTGCAAATAATCCCTCAAGGGCAATTAACTTGGAAATGAAGACCCCCCAGGGTGCAAAGAAAAATACTGGGACTGAAACAGGTAAAATGGGATGCAACAGCTTGTATCAATATGAGGAGTGAATACAAACATGGGGACCTGTAAAAAATTCAGATCAGCAAAATGTGATGGGTGTGGCTGGTTTACTGTCAACTGACACAGCATAATATAACACCAAAGCCGCTTTCAATATCTACAAAAGGTGGCTTAAAGTCAGCATGTCAGCAGCTTTCAGTTCTGTGTGAATGGTTAACCCCTTACTCTCCAATAAGCCACCATAGGGCTGGCCCCAAACTGGGTCACACATCTTGATACGTTTACAGCCTAATGATATACTACAATAAAATCAACACCCATGATAAAAATGAGTGTCACTCCAATTCAGTGCAACACCAGTAGCTGTTCAGCTCCAATTAATGATTCCTGCTGAAGTAAACAAAACTTCCCAGACAAATAAAATTATCTTAAATGGCTGATCAGTGCAAATGCATGTATGCTTTAGCATGGCAGTACCAGTACCACGCAACAAAGGATACGGTAGTTGTTTGAGTGTGTAAAAGGTACAAGAAGGTGAACAATGTGCAAATGAGTAAATGAGAGAAGAGATAACACTGCTGCATTTTCAATAAAGCCTCTCTGCTGATATCTCTATCTAAAAGAGCTTAGGGTGCTCTGCCAGAACTGGGTCATGAATGGATTTTTGTTACAAGGCTCCTTTTCCAAAATGGTATTGCCTTTTAAAGCTGATTTGCATTCACAAACTTTATGCCCACAAACAAAAACAGTGGGATAGAACAAAACACTACTAATCACTACCACATTCTACTTATCTTTAAAAGCAGTTGTCAGTTTGTCCTCTCTCGCCTAATTTATCATGGCTGGACTGGTAGTGTACAGAATTATAACTTTGTACCAACCGTTCCCACAACTTTCCCCCATGCCGACACCATCCCAGCTCTTAGTAAAGTGACATCTTACACCTGGAGGGATCCATCTTAGTCAGTCATCGTGCACTGGTGTATGACAAAGAGCAGCTTAGAATAAATCTGCAGTCTATTATATATGATATCAAGGGGACAAAAATCAGTTTTACAAGCAATTTTTACTACTTGGGAAGCTTTAAACACCAAAAACCATACAATGAAAGACATTATGGTGCTGTCACTTGTCAAAAGAGTGTTTTAATTTTGGAGAAAAAAAAATTGGTTATCAGCAGGGCATGCTTTCTAAGAATGGCAGATCTATACAAGTGGTACAAGACCCGTGGGAAATTGTTTGTAGGATACATAAATGCTTTTCATTTATCTGTAGATGAACTGAAAGTATTTACCAAAAATATAATTATTTGTTGACTTTGTTTGCATTTACATTTGATTTTTATATTAAGATATACTGTGTGCTTCTGGATTTATATTTACTGATTACATATTTACATACAGATGTCAATCAAATCAATCAAATAGACTTTATTGTCATTGCAACAGACAGTGCAATGAAATTTGTGGTGCCACATCCATTCCAGGGCTAAAAACAGACCAAAACAAGCTAAAAAGGACAACCTCAATCACACACATGCATACAAAGAGTAGAATAGGGAAAAGAACATCCAGTAGAACAAGAATCAGATGTGATGATCTGCTCAAACAAATAATAGTAAAACAAATATTTGCAGTATTGTCTCTATATTACTGAGGCCTCATAAACCTTTGCTCCTTCTGGGGGTTGACAGATTTGAAAATGTCTGGAAATCCCTACCATGCTCAGTGTCTGCTAGTACTTAATGCCACCTCCTCTATAGAGCCAACCAATGGTGATAGGCATCTCATGTTAGCTGGTGTCACACCATCTAAAAAGATGAATTTACAAACAATCATTCATTAATTCAACCAGAGATTGCACGGCTGGACCTCTCCACTGTTCGACTACATCATACATCATAATATTTTCTGGTCAAATGTGTATGTTATTTCCATGGATACCACCATTGATGGTGGGTGAAATAGTTAGTCTAAATGCCATTTGACTAATGGGGTGTTTGTTCGTCTGTTTTTGTATTTTTATCAAAGTAAACTGCCCTTGTTCACCCACTGCAGCTTTCAATCCCATAATCTTCCTCGGCAGATGGAGGTGCCCAGTGGTATAAAGTTCACTCAGGATCTTGGAAATCTCATTTAGTTTCTTGTTTACCCACACATATACAGATAAATGTGATACACACCTTCTATGACCTCATCTGCACAACAAATCCCAAGAGGCCTTCTGGCTCTAAAGCTGAGAAGACTTTTCAGACAAACAAATTTGCACAACACGTTAACCTGTTCAGTTAAAAATCCAGACGAGTTAACTTTTACACACATCGGCCACAGAGCTTGCTGACAGGGACTTTATACAGTGAGTGAGAAAAAAGAAAGGGAAAAAAAGAGATATTAAGTCCCTCTCCATTTGAAATTTAAGATCAATAATACTTCGAGCATGAAAGATTACGGCTGTCGGATGAAAGCGACCTATCTCTGAGAGGAAAGCTTCTTGATGTGACTGCCTGGATGACGCCTAAATACATATTAAAGAAAACCACCTCAGGAATTGCTCCAAGCAAACAGCTTATCTTTCAATATAATATATTTCCAGGATGCATACACATGGTTCAAAACATATCTGCCAGATAATTAAACAAAATTAAAAAGAAAACTTTATGGTCCTCCAGACCAAAGATATTCCCATAGATATTGCAGATATAATGAACATGGAGCATGAGATGGACTAACTGAGGCATGGTTACATTAATATGGGGTGAGAATAAACCACCCTCCAGTGCTCAGGCTAATGCTGGTATACTCATGCATTGAAAGTGAGTTTTCTGAAGCCTTGACTGGAGTAAAACCAAAATGCACGTAGACATATAATTTTGCATTCAAAGCCGATATAACTCAAGCGAGCTGCTATGCTCTACTCGAACAGCTGCTGGTGATCATCACATTGACCCCTAGTCAACATCATTTCAGTTACGACAGAGTGAGCTGCTAAAGACTTGGATGAGGAGTCGGGGGAATTCAGCAGGGACATGGAAAGATTGAACTGTTCTCTGAAATGTCAAACATAGACAAAGACATACTCACACGCAGAATTATCTTTCAAAAACTGTAAAAACAGCCCCCTAGCCCATTGCATAAACAGCATTGTTGTTCAAACAGACTAAAGCAGCCCGTGTTTACATTACCCTGACAAGTATCCTCCTGTGGCTGAGTGAATTAATTACTGTCCTCTCTAGAAAAAAAAGGAGGTGTTTTTATTGTTCAATCAAGTTAATGCGCATTGAGCGGGAACTTGGCGTGAATGGATTCATATAAAGTATAGTGTTGTCAGGCATCTGTGCAGCCCAAAGGTCCATCATGGCCTTTTTCTCTCAGCCATGGAGGTGATCTTTTCCTGACCTCGATCTTGCAGGTTTTATGATTGAAGGCTTAATGTTTGGGTGGTTACTGGTATTTCAAAACTAAGTGCCCCAATAACATAACCCAAGCAACCTTTGCATGAAAGAGTCAGTATCTGTGCTGCAAATGGGTAGGCCTATATATCTTACTTTTCAAATAGCATGAACTGCGCTCAGTAAAATGTCCCTCATTTTTAAAAATAAAGGTAAAGGACATTTATAAAGGATAAGGATGTTGACTCATTCTTGCTCTCACCAGAACTGCTAGCTACAGCTACATAAAAGAAAGAGAATGAGCATATGAAGTGCTAATACATAAACCTTGTCTACTATCAGAGCTGTCACTACAATGAGCGCAGCCTTAAAGAGATATACTTCATACTGATCCCGTGTCAACAACCTGACATATTCATTCTTCTGTTCCAGTTATACAACACACACTCCCACAGTTTCTGCACATCTCCATCAAGGCCGGGATTAAAATGCAGAGGATGTTGGGCACAAAACCCTAACCCATCTCCCAGCAAGTCTCCTCACACTCCACAACTCAAGGTTTTGAATTATTACAGGCTCTCAGTGAAGGTGAAGGCTACTATCTTTTAGAAACACCTGTAGCTAGTACAGGATTTACACCGACAGTCTACAGCCCATGAAGGACACTCACTGTAAACACCTCCATGTTTAACAATATGATCAAAGTACGTAATACGTCCCCCTGCTTGCAGCAACAAAATAATTACGTGTTTTAACTGAATGGTATAATCAAGACTATTGTGTCCCATTTTCTTCACCCAGCAAACACGGACGGACCCGGACGTGTTCGAGAGAGCCCGATTTGGTCGTGATCACGCCAAATCACAACTAGTCCGATCAGGCCCAGAATATGACCATATCACAACCGCACGAGCAAACCCGGACGTGTTCGAGAGAGCCCGATAGGGTCGTTATCACGTCAAATTACAACTAGTCCGATCAGGCCCAGAATATGACCCTATCAATCTGCGCACGGATGGAATGTCTGAGGGGGGTCGTGATCTGTGATTTATCATGACCAGTCAGAGAAATGGGATGTGGCAAAAAAAAATTAATAGTCAAAGATAAAGTCTTTGATACAAGTCTGTGTCTCTTTTTCATACATTTTTATTCAATCAAACTTTATTAACATAGACTGCATAGAAACAAGAGGCTAGAGTACGTAATAAAAAATCACACCGAAAGAGCACAAGAGACGTTCTAAGTCTTCTTTATGAAAATCATACAAAAAAAAAAAAAAAAAAAAAAAAAAAAAAAAAAATGAAGTGGAATCTGATGGATCTGACCTACCCAGCACGTGATGTCATTCTACGGTGCTGCAGCTGCACGTTTAACATCAACAGGACACAGTTACTCAGCGCGAGTAAACCAGCCCTGTAAGTACATTTTCATGATTTCGGAGTTTGATTGAAGTAAAATAATACTGTCGAAAGTGGTAGCCGAATTATCTGTATCTGTAAACTGGGTCACACACACTCACAAAAAAGTAGCATTGACCTTCACCAGTCCCAACACAGCGATGCTGAGACAATGGTCATGTAAGTTCCTTGACTGTACTATAATTTATAGTATGCCAAATAGCAGTAGAAAATACCACCAGAACAACGAAGTCTCGCCGAATTACTAAAACTAGCTCGTTTGCTGCTAAGCCTGCTGCTAATGCTAATAGCATTAGCGCTTGTTGCAGTTCAAATTGAGCCGCTGCTCCTCTCGGGCTCAAGTCCGCAGCAGTTCATGAATCATTTTAATGAAAGAACTGCTGTTCCCATCACTACTTTATATGCTTTTACCATAAACTGCAAAAAGAAGGCTTTTACACACAGCTGTGTCAACATGAAATCTTTCAAACTCTGACATTGTTATTGATTTTGTATTACAGATGCCATCAAACACTGGGACAAGTCTGATGACAACGGCATAGGCTAAATGCTGATTATTTAATCCTCAGAAAGGTTTGGTAGAGGGAAGAACAACAAAAGGAACCCTGCAAACAACATGGCATCTGATGGCGTCATCTTTCTGTTTCTGTTCATTTGTCAAACAATAAATGGCTCTGTTTGAATTAAATGAAAGTTTTGTGTCTGTTTTTCAAAAATATTGTAGGTATTGAAATTAATGAAATGCTACATTTTGTAAAAGACGATTTGTCATCACGTAGCCTTTTGCATATTGCTTTAACAATGATGGGCCAGATCACAGCTGAATTGGGGGACATCAGGACGTAATTTCCAGGACATGGTCACCAGGACGTCCTCTCGACGACATAAAATTGACCGGTATGTGGTCGGTCAGGGTCATTAAAAAGTCGTCGAGGTGACGTCCTGGTAAAGACGTCCTGAAAAAGACGTCTAAAACATCGCCAATTACACCCGAATTTGGCCTAGTCCGGAACGTCACCGAATGACGTCAGCTCGACGTTAACCGGACGTCATTTGGCTTGCTGGGCACCATTACAGCTGTGATTTTGATTCCTCACAAATAGCCTACAACACAATGGAAACATGAATACTACTATTACTGCTCATTTGTGTACAATAACATGAGAAAATGTACCTCATTAGCCTCGGTCTTCCATCTGTCCTTTGTCCTGGAGAGCACTCCTTCGCCATCAAGTCCCAGAGGAGTTCCCACCCTGTTGCGAGAGTTCAAGCCTTGTTACTCCTTGTTCAAGCCTCCTACGTGTTAATTTTCAATTTTCGCAACAGGGGAAACGGGTAGGAAATAAAGTATAACAGTACTGCTGAACTAATCAACCCACTCAGGCTGAGTTTAGAGAGGGCGGCGGGCGGTTGAACAGGTGCCTTTCTCTTTTTTCTCCTTGTTTTCCAGCGGTCGCTCCGACGTCGCCATTTTTTTTTTTAGAGAGCCGTATTTCGCGCTAAATTGGTCACCATGGCCACCTGACCTCTGACCTCACTCGTCATCGACGTTGGTACACGCGACACGTCATAATATTTTTAATATCTGAAAAAAAAAAATGAGTCTGCATTGTTATGTATTTTAACACACACACATCCGCTGTATTTATGTGATTTGATTTAAGGAAAAAAAAAAACAAAAAAAAAAACATTAAGAGGCCACAGTTGGTGGGGGGTGTGGAGGGCCCCCTAGAGGTCAGACCATAATATAATACATCCATGGGTCAGACACTCCCAGATAATCAGGGTCAGGCCATAGGCCACTGTTAATTTACTGTTGACTCATTACACATTATATGACCGTTAAATTACTGTTATCCACTTAACATGTTTCCATTTTTGCACTTTTGCCCACTATTACCTCTTATATTACCATTTGCATATTTGCATTTGTTGATTTTTCTATTAACTTACCCTTTGTGGTACTTTCATTCTCTCCCCTTATCTACTTCCTTTTGTCTGCCAGAGTGTTGAGCACCACTAACAAAACATTTCTTTATGGTATCATTAGCCTTCTGTTTTCTAATTCCCTTCTGACTCTTTTAGACCACACTAATTTAGTATAGGCTCTAGCAGCCCTGGCTATGAATATTGAGTATTTACCCAAATTATCTGTTGATATAAAATGGAAATATTTTTCTTCCATTCATTTTCTGTACTCACTTACACTGGGTGACTGACAAAACTGTAAATCCATATTGGAATGACTTGGATGGTGTTGTGTTTTTTTTAGTGTTTTATTACATACTTGACCGAGCAGCACCTGAAGGACACTGGCATTTCCAAAGGTGTCATTTAACTCACTTCAAAATACTTTCAAAAGGCACTTGTACATTGCTGTCGTGACCAGAAATATTCTGGTCTCTGCACATCCCTGTCCTCCTCTGTCATTCCAGGTCATATAGATTGTTCCCATCTCCTAACTGTAGCCTATAATTTAAGGTTTTTGCACTCTCTTTTCTAGATGTGTCATATTTCTATATTGCTCTAAATGTATTGCCAGCTGTGATGTCAAGCAGACATATATAATTATTGAACCATGTAAATGACTTGGCTGTATTAGTGACGCAGTGCCCTGTCTACTTCCACACACAAAGCACAGACTATTTCTATGCACCCTTCTTACTCAGCTACCATTTGTTTATATCTGCACATTTGTGTTTGTTGCTATGTGTAATATACAGAGTAACTGCAAACAAAACTTAAATCCCTTGTATTTGATGAGTCGGCATACTTGGGGAATACAGCTGATTCTTATATTACCATAAATCATTAAAGATCTAACAGCCAGACTTTTATATTTTTTTGTGAAAGAAGAACTTCTGACACAAGGTATTCACAGGGTATTTATGTAACAGTGGCTAACGGTGTCATTTGAAGACAAAAATTGGGTGTTTATTTGCTTCATCTGTTATTTATAGCCGATGCCTCAGGGGATAGGGTGCTTATGATCTATCCCTAAGCCACATTTATATTCGAAATCAAGAAATTTGAATGGAGCTCTACAGCACATCAGTATTGTGATGTGACACTGGAATATAACTATTTTTTCCCTTTCTTTGTTGTGTATCTTCAAACAAATGTCATCACAGATGAGTTTTGACTGTAAGGCCACAGATATTTGTGTGAGGTCAGGTTCTCATAAATGAGGGCAGGCAGTGGGGCAAGTGAGTGAATAAGACAGGGCATGACTGGATAAATTGCAGACAGTGAAGACTTTCAGGCATGTTTTTTTTTTTTAGGCTAAGACTGGAGCAAATATGTGGACACGGTATGTCAGACTACTGTCTCTTTCTGTCACACAAAGCACCAGTAGAACATGGACTGCTCTCAGAAAAAGAGGACCAACTTTGAATTTTAATAAGACACATTCTCAAAGAAAGCTCAAACCCCTTTAATAGTTTGGTGTCATTTCAATCTATGGTCAATTACTCAGGCTGAGTCATCTGCCATTTGTCCCTGTCAATCATTTTGTGTTTTCAGATGACAGCCTGCTGAAAGCGCACAGCCTAACAAGCAGATCAGTCACTGACATATTAGAAAAATTTACAGTTACCCTCCATTCAAATAAGTATCAAATGTGTTAAATCTACCTTTCTTTGTACTCCAGTGTTTTTTTGTGTGCTGGTGCATCTGTGCCCATGTAATGCTGGATTGTTTTCTTGCTCCTTATACAGACCCCTCCCTGCCTCCAGTTTCCATCAAGCACATGCACCATGGAATCATTTTATACTTTAAAAGAAAGTGCTTTGTATGGCCATGCATGGTCACTCTGTGAATCATCAGCTACACCATTTTCTCCATTATGTTCTCAAACTGACCACTGCCTTTGCAGAGAGGCATAGTGGAAATGGAAAAGATGAATGCGCTGTACTCTGTGCCTTTAAATACGCACACAATAACATCAAGCATTCACCATTTTACCTTACATGAGATTGACACCAGTTTTGAAAACAGTGTTACATTTGAGGCACCTGAAGCTGTATAGTGAAAATCTGCACATCTATGGAAGTGGTTTCTCATTATTACAAATTAATAGGAGAATTCCAATAATCTCAATAAAATAGAAAAACACTCTAGTCCTTGTGCAATGAAGTAAAGAGTTTAATGTATTTTTTATTGAATCACAGACAGCATTTTAGTCAAGGACCTTCCTCATTTATGTACGTATCTTGGAGTATCATTCAATAATACACAATTTAACCATGACATGTGGTGATAATAAAAGATCAAATTGGTTATCGTACTTAGAATCTGTCATTCAGTGAATCAATTATTCAAACAGCTGAAATATGCGAAGGTCTGTCTGCCATTAACATTAAGCTTGTTTTACAGCCTATATAGAACCTTGAATTCTACAAACGCCTGTTCAGCTATGGATAAAACGATCATGATAACATGTACATGGCTGAACAAACTTATGTTTTATGGGACTCCTGTGCTGTAGTGTTTGGAAGTGAAGCCAGGGAGCCATCTGCTGGAAAAAAAAAGAATCAACAAGACATGAGCAATCTGACCTACTGTGACAACAGAACAAGAGTCCTGGTGAATTGGGGGTCAAATTACATTAGCTTATCAGAAAAAAAATACTTGATCCAAGCATCAAATTATTAGGCTATACAACAACTGTGATTCATCTGTGAATTCACCTTCATATTTTGCTGTCAATGCTGCAGGTTTCTGGTATTGTGGATATAAACTTAAAATAACAGCATGTGGCATTACTGTTAAGATCAGGATGAAAGCTAAGACATGAAATGAAAGTTGAGAAATATCAATTGTACATGCATTCATGGCATTTCATGGGGGGGGGGGCATATAGGCCTATATAATAGTAATAATAACAGGCTCTTTTTTTTCTTTTTTTAAAAATCTATGCTACTACATCTACAATGGACTGAGAGAGTGGACAGCTTTGGAATAAAGGCTCTTTTACTGTTTTATGGTGCTATAACCTTACCAAGAATGAACCACAGAGAAATGTGAAGCTATACAGCCATCTAGTGGAAAGAAGTGGGCAAAAATCAACATCTTAGAAATGAAGACATAATACTCTAATACTTAGTGCACTCAGGGCAAGTTCATTTATTGTTTTGTTTTGTTTTGTTTTTGTTTTAAAGGCAGTTTGACATGTTTTTAGGTTTCTCTTAAGTAAAACAAAAAATTAGATAGGCAGGCTAGATATAGGCCTACACTTCGCCACATGTTTTATGGCAAAAATCAAGATGCTGGGGGATTTATTTAGCCTATTGTCTTTGTGAGAGTTTATCAACATAGACGGTGAAGAACAGGACGGAACTAATAGCCTACGGTATATTATTTTGTTAGGATTGTTACGTAATGAAGCTGCAATGACTCGTGTTGTCTGTGTGGCAAACTTTGTGACTACGGCCACTTCGCCACTTCAGCAGCAGCAGCAGCCAGGAGCTCAGCTGCGACGTAACTTCTGTACGTGATGACGCACACGGTGGACGCACGCTGTATAAATCCCTGTTCTCTGACGTCAGCGGCCTCTTCCCTGCCTATGCCCTCGTGAGGTGGGCAGTGTAAAATTTCCTGTCTCTTTTCTCCACCAAGCGAATCCAAAACCATCCGTCAAAATGGTGAGTTGATAATATATTTTTGACCAAGTAATAAAGTACTGGGTACATAGGGTGCCCCATGTGTGAATATTGATCTGTCAGGATGAGCATTTAACAGATGCTAGGCTTCTTCAGTTGTGTGATCTGCTTTGATCAAAATGGCAACCATTTTGTAGTCTGGACCGTTAGCGAGTTAACGGCTATCACAAGTCGAGAAAAAACAGCTCTTACTTACTAACTTGCAGTCCTACTTGTCCAGGAACATAACTAATCTATTTATGGCGGGTTTGGGTGGCAATTTGTCTAAAATATGACTAAAATGCTAACGTTAACCTGGAACGACGCCATAGTGTTGCGGCGAAGTTTGACAGCAGCGTCCTCTTGCTTTGACGTTAACGTTAGCTGCTGTTTCAGGAAAGCGTAAAAAATTCCGTCACAATAATACATGAGTGCCATTTACATCGTGTAGTAAATGCTGAGGGGAGCGACGATAATCCACATAACATTTTTGCCGACTATGTAGATACATATGCCGGTTCGCCGGTGTAACTAGCCGGCATTTCATGCCCCCGGCCGGCAAGGCTAACCTAGCTTATGGTAGCAGTTAGCATTGTATCAGTCTGTACACGTGGCCTATTCATGTCGACATATTATGCCGGGTGCTACAGCGGGGACTCGACTTGTAGAAAGGACGAAAAGGCTCTGTGGTTGTGTAGGGAAATAAAACGGCGACTTTTCCACTGGATGTGATGAGAAATGTTGACGAGGCATTGATTATACCGATCTTAGAAGTGCAGATAACAATAACGTCATAGTTGTGATGGCGGATACCCTACGCCCAGGGTGGAAGTGCAGAATAGTTCACGTTGAGTCAGCAACAATTTCTGATTGGCAGAGTGCTGTTACTGCAGGGCGAAGTAACGTTAAGACCTGCATTCTTCGCTGTTGATTACTCAGTAAAACATTACGTTTATATATTTTAATATGAAGTATTCTCAAGGCATGAATACTAGTAGCTGCAAATTGCTGAAACAAGTAGAGCTGAGCTTTTTTGCTACGAGGGCACCTTTTGTGCACTAGCACAAAAGAGTTAAATTGCGTGTTGGCAGATGAGGGTTGAGCCTCCATTTCTCTTTGATTTTTCCCAGGCCAACTCAGTGCCCCTGTACTTATTGCATTTCAATAGAGAATCATTCAATGATGGGTAAGGAAATTTACCCCATTCATACTCGGGTGACAGTGTCAGGCTTCAAACCCTGATTATGCCAGAAAGCAAGACAGCAACATTTTTTAAATAAAAGATTTTTCCTCCCTTTTTGTGACGATGTTTTATTTGAACTTGTCCTCTACAGGTGAACTTTACCATAGACCAGATCCGTGTCATCATGGACAAAAAGGCCAACATCCGTAACATGTCTGTGATTGCTCACGTGGACCATGGAAAGTCAACTTTGACAGACTCGCTGGTGTCGAAGGCTGGCATCATTGCCTCAGCGCGTGCTGGAGAGACCCGTTTCACGGATACACGCAAAGATGAACAGGAACGTTGCATTACCATCAAGTCAACGTAAGTATCTTGCTGTATTGACATCTCTGTTGTCATGTATCTGTAACTCATGGCCACCGTTTGTTGCATCGAGAAGAGGGCTGCATCTGCATTAGTTATTGCTAAATCAAGGAACAGCAAATACATTCGTGGGAAAACGTTTGTTTTTTCAGGGTGTGGTTATGACATCAAGATGTTTTACATAGATCTACAGCACAATGAAAAGGGTCTTGCTCTTATACAATTCCAGTGTATAAGAGTGGGTCTTTCCACACAATTTTGATAACTGTGCTGGTTATGTCATTGTATTAAAATCATTGTATTCAAAGTATCCTGTGAAATCTCTGCCCATTGTTGACATCAACTATTAGACTTTGCTGTCAGTTACTCTACACATTACATTTCCAAATTTTAGAAGACAACCAAACACTGTTACAGCCTCTCAATTGGTCTAATTATTAACACATGTTGAGCACTTTTAGCTACTTAATAAAATGCTTGTTGCTTGGGAAAAAAAACTGCTGGTTGAGCAACTACTAAATTTGCCACCTGACTATTTCTTACGTTGCAGCGCCATCTCCATGTACTACGAGTTGAGTGAAAACGACTTGGCCTTCATCAAGCAGTCCAGGGATGGATCTGGCTTCTTGATCAACCTGATTGACTCACCAGGGCACGTCGATTTCTCCTCTGAAGTGACTGCTGCTCTCCGTGTGACTGACGGAGCCCTGGTTGTGGTGGATTGCGTGTCTGGTAAGGACAAATTTGAATACCTCATGTAAAGACAACAGACAGACCCAAGCACAAATGTAGCTAAGTAACATTTTCAGTGCAAGTCACAGCCATTTATCTCATACATTCAGGATCCAGAAAAGTTCATATACTACATGAGAAATGAAATATTTTCCACTGTACTAATTCTGTAAAATAACAACCTAACCTGTTTTCAGTGGGGTTTAACTGTTAATAAATGTGTCCTTAACAGGTGTTTGTGTGCAAACCGAGACTGTGCTTCGTCAGGCCATTTGCGAGCGCATCAAGCCAGTCCTGATGATGAACAAGATGGACCGTGCCTTGTTGGAGCTGCAGCTCGAGCCAGAGGACCTGTACCAGACTTTCCAGCGTATCATTGAGAATGTCAACGTGATCATTTCCACGTACGGAGAGGATGAGCATGGACCTATGGGCAGCATCATGGTAAGTGGTTGTATGAATGTTTGATCTTAGGTAAAACACTCCTCTGCCTCATTGTGTTTGCACACCTGTAGAGTATAAGATTGTTCCTCTTGTGCCAAGTTAAGTCACATCATTTGTTAGCATGACTCGGAATTAGCCATCTCTGAAAATGTGCCAGCATCCTCAAACATTACTGTCAACTCTCCTAGGTTGATCCAGTCATTGGTACCGTCGGCTTTGGCTCTGGACTCCACGGCTGGGCTTTCACCCTGAAGCAGTTCGCTGAGATGTATGCAGCCAAGTTTGCCGCCAAGGGCAACGCTCAGATGACAGCACCCGAGCGCTGCAAGAAGGTGGAGGACATGATGAAGAAACTGTGGGGTGACAGGTGAGGCTCTTAAATGGCAAGGCAATCAGGGTGCCTTGTGAAGTGCTTGGTCAGGTAACACAGACAGCAATAGGACACAGTGGTGCACTTGTTACAGGCACACCATCATGCAGAAACGGCTGCTTTTTAAGAATGTTTCCTATTTCAAACAATCTCTTAACAATTTAAGTGTCTCCATGACTATTTTGTAAATTCTCGTATCATGTCCATTTTAGGTATTATGATGTTGAAACTGGAAAGTTCAGCAAGAGTGCCAATGGACCCGATGGCAAGAAATACCCCCGTACCTTTGTTGCTCTCATCCTGGACCCCATCTTCAAGGTAAGCTGATTTTTCAGTGTTGAATTAAATCTTTAGGTTCAGTAAATTTAGTCTTCAGAGAAGTGTGCATTACAACAAGTTAACACTTCTGATGAAACTGCATCATTATTAAAAACCTGCAAGTGATGATTGAATATTCTTCACTTTGACCTGATTTACTAGTGATGATAACCTTCAGTCTGAGCAGGGTGCAAAAAACTGATTACAAAAAGCTTTACTTGAGCATCTTAAGCTTTACTGTGTTCAATTCAGTATACTAATTCAAAAGGACTTTGTTCTAGGTGTTTGATGCCATCATGAACTTCAAGAAGGAGGAAACCGCCAAGCTGATTGCCAAGCTGGAAGTCAAGCTGGATACTGAGGAAAAGGACAAGGAGGGCAAGCCTCTGCTGAAGGCTGTCATGCGTCGTTGGCTGCCTGCTGGTGAGGCTCTTCTGCAGATGATCACCATCCACCTGCCTTCCCCCGTCACTGCCCAGAAGTACCGCTGTGAGCTGCTCTACGAAGGACCTGGAGATGATGAGGCTGCCATGGGTATGGAACTAAACCACTCATATTTACTTTGATTTTCATCCTGAGAGTCAAAGGTCAAACAGCTATAGCACATGTTTTGGATTCTTCTGCATGCCAGTACTGACTCAAACCAAACTGTTTACCCAGGTATCAAGAACTGTGACCCCAAGGCACCACTGATGATGTACATCTCCAAGATGGTGCCCACCAGTGACAAGGGTCGCTTCTATGCATTCGGCCGTGTGTTCTCTGGGTGTGTCTCAACTGGCCTGAAAGTACGCATCATGGGACCAAACTTTGTGCCTGGAAAGAAGGATGATCTTTACTTGAAGCCAATTCAGAGGTTAGTTCCAGTATCTGGCCTGTGAACTACTGCTGCATCTTACAGTTTATGATATAAATGCGTATGGTAGACGTATTGATCACCTCTAAATTAACGTTCTCTCTATGTTGATCTTTGCAGGACCATTTTGATGATGGGTCGTTACGTTGAGCCCATTGAGGATGTGCCATGCGGTAACATCGTGGGTCTGGTTGGTGTGGACCAGTACCTTGTCAAGACCGGTACAATCACCACTTATGAGCAGTCGCACAACATGAAGGTCATGAAGTTCAGTGTCAGCCCTGTCGTGAGAGTTGCTGTGGAGGCCAAAAACCCTGCTGACCTGCCCAAGCTGGTGGAAGGTCTGAAGCGTCTGTCCAAGTCTGATCCTATGGTGCAGTGTATCATTGAGGAGTCTGGAGAGCACATCGTTGCTGGAGCTGGAGAGCTGCATCTTGAGATCTGTCTGAAAGATCTGGAGGAGGACCACGCTTGCATTCCACTCAAGGTAAACCTGACCTCTGAAAATGTTAGCCCCAGGTGTAAACATTCATTAAAGTCAGTTTGGTACTTAAACACTTGCTCTTTGTTTTTTTAGAAATCTGAACCAGTGGTGTCCTACAGAGAGACCGTCAGCGAGGAGTCAAGTCTCATGTGTCTGTCCAAGTCGCCCAACAAGCACAACCGTCTGTTCATGAAGGCCCGTCCCTTCGAAGAGGGCCTGGCTGAGGACATCGAGAAGGGTGAGGTGACCAATCGTCAGGAGCTGAAGGCCCGTGCCCGTTACCTTGCTGACAAGTACGAGTGGGACGTCGGTGAGGCCAGAAAGATCTGGTGCTTCGGTCCTGATGGAAATGGCCCCAACCTGCTGGTGGACGTAACCAAGGGAGTGCAGTACCTCAACGAGATCAAGGACAGCGTTGTGGCTGGTTTCCAGTGGGCCGTCAAGGAGGTAGGAGGCCCCTCATATGCAAGAATTGAGTAGTCATTGCATTCAGCTATAACTGTCTCAAGATCATAAAATCCAGAGATCTGATAATATGCATCTTTCTAACTTGTCTTTAGGGTGTCCTCTGTGAAGAGAACATGCGTGCCATCCGTTTCGACATCCATGATGTGACCCTGCACACAGATGCTATCCACCGTGGTGGTGGTCAGATCATCCCCACTGCCCGCAGAGTTCTGTATGCATGCGAGCTGACAGCCGAACCCAGACTCATGGAGCCCGTCTACCTGGTGGAGATTCAGGTAAGTCTGTTTTCTTAGTCTTTGAGCAACCTGGTGTACCTTAGTTGGGATGGGCCCTGTGATTAATTCTGCTAAAAGTTGCTCATCAAGTTTGTCACACCCATGTTACACTAACAAGTCTGTAACACAGCTGTTGAGATCTAAGTTAATGTGCTTCTCACAGATTTTAGCTTTTTTTTTCTCAATGAATCTTTTGCTTTCTCTACAGTGCCCTGAAGTTGCAATGGGTGGAATCTACGGTGTGTTGACCAGGAGGCGTGGTCATGTGTTCGAGGAGTCCAGTGTCATGGGAACACCCATGCGTGTCATCAAGGCCTACCTGCCTGTCATGGAGTCCTTCGGTATGTCCTAAAAAATGATCCAAGCAAGAAAATCATGCATTCCCAAAGCGGTGGCGTTTTTTATTTATTTAATATTAGTGTTTCATTTTGAAGTCATACTTTGAGTCCCCAGCCACCTACATCAGAAATGCATCCTGAAGTTGGAATTGCGCACTATGAACTTGAGTATCCCACTAAAACAGAGCATCAACAATAGATAAAAATTAAGTCTTGTTTTTCTGTCATTAATTACTTGAACTGCGGTTGTGGAACATTTACCTGTAGACATATAGTTAGTGCTGCTTTCAAAAGGTAAACTATCTACATTCTACCTCAAAAAATTGCTTTTTGGACATGTTACCAACTTGCAACTGGAACACAATTTACTCAAATGCAACACATTTTCAAGCTCTGATTTGCTAGGAAATTGAAATGCACCATTCATCCTGGCGTTACATGTGACATAGGTGTACTCTGATCTCTTGGTGATAAGGAATGAGACTCAGTAAAGTTTACACCTGACTGCAGAACAGTGAAATGGGTAGTAATCATCTGATATGAGAAACTAAACCGAGTAAACGAGCATATCAACAGTTATGTGCTCTGTTCTGATGAGTACTTCGGCAAAGTCATTTTGAACATGACGTGGTCTGCCTCAATAGCATTTTAATTTTTAGTTGCTTTTGGATATTTATGTTCTGATTCTCAATGGGAAGAGTTGCTATTGCATGTCACAAAAACCAAGTTTTATGTGCTGTCCATTTACTGAACAAAAGACACTTTTCTGCAAAAAGACATTTTACCACCAGAAGCATCATGTGTATGATGCGTGCATATGCATTTGACAGTTAGCATAGTGTTCTATTGTTGAGCTTTTCTTCTACTAGTGCTACTTTATTTCTAGATGTCAAATATAGAAGATCTTTCAGTGTATTATGGTCCACTCTGCGAAGTACACAAGTTAATAGGATACCGCTGGATTGTGCACACTTAAAAAATGGCGCAATAGCAGACATGAGTTGATTTCATGCAACCACTGATGAAACATGTTTTTGCTCTCTTCCCAGGTTTCACAGCTGACCTTCGTTCCAACACTGGTGGCCAGGCCTTCCCACAGTGTGTGTTCGACCACTGGCAGATCCTCCCAGGAAACCCAATGGAGGCCGGAAGCAAGCCCGGCATCGTTGTCACAGACACACGCAAACGTAAAGGTCTCAAGGAAGGTGTCCCAGCCTTGGACAACTACCTGGACAAATTGTAAAAGCCTGAAACCACCTGGCTCATGCCTCATTCCCCAAAAATATAAGTTACATCATGGGACCGGACTGTACAGAACACAATGAGCACTAATGTTTGCCAAAAGGATCGATAATGAATAAACAACTACAAAAATTGTAAACGATAATAAAAGAAAATAAAAACTTTTATGGTTGAGGCTGTTTTTTTGACTTTCTGGGTTGTTTTGGATTCAGTGTCATGTTGAGTTTTAGTTTTATTGGCAGACAATTTGAAATTATTTGGCTGCTGATTGTTAAGTTTTTTTCCTGAATGAACAGAGTACTTATATTTAGAATACTTATTTGTTACCTGTTCTGTGAGGTGTATTTAATAGTTGCAGTCTTAGACCATTTTTGCACAAATATGATTTGGGTTCACAAGAGCTTGGTCTTGATGTGAACTCTATTCATTGTAGGGTGAATTATGACAATAACAAGATATCTCTGACACCTACTGTATCAAAGGATTACCACACACAATTAGGACTGAAAAGATAGCAGTTCCATGTAACTGTCAAGGCCAGAGGGCCAAGCCCCATTTCAATATGGCAATCCGTGATGAGACGTTAACAAATGATTTTGGCACGACTGCTCAACCACTTAAAATGTGTATATATTTTACAGTAAGCCACATTTAACCATTTTGGCATGAGGAAGATTCTACAGTAGTAGCAATCACACCTAGATAGATGAATAGCTAGATAGCTTTATTTATACCCGCAGGTAAATTTGGCTTGCAGTGAGACCATTCATACATACAATACATAAGAAACAGTAAAATACAATTCATACCCATCATCATCATTCTATGCTGCCTCATTTAAATGCATGTGCATAAATGACACATAGTTGCACAAAGTGCACCTATGTGGGCCTATGTGGCACCTTAACATGTTGTACACACTGTCTAAGTAAACACTGTCTAAGTAAAACCATCTGTAGGAGGCAAACAAGCTGCGTCACAACATGAAATCACCTCTGACTAACTTGTTCCGACATGAGCCTCAGTAAAATATATTTAATTTTCCGGACCTTGGAAACAAAATCATGGACAGATTACTGTCTTGCGTTTGGAGCTAATAACAAAGTTGTAAAACGTTCATCAAACATTTGAATTGCACAGTAGGATGTTAGGTCATATTTATCGAAACGTTGGATGGAGAAGTCTCGATGATGTACCGGGATTAAAAGTCAAAACTTCGTAGTATTTCTTAGTTTTGTGGCCGTGTTTCAAAATCGGATGTTAGTGTTTCATCAGTGTTACTATTATTACTATTTTTTATTGACTCTGGATAAATTAATTCAGAGTTTTTAAAAATGAAAGCTGTGGTTCCTCGGTGTGATCCCTGGAGGATGGAGGATATGATATAATGAAGTGTACACAGTCTGTACATGTACGGATGTTGCATTCTTCTGACAAAGACTTTCAAAATAAACAACGCCCTTATCTTCCAGTTAGACATTATTCAAGTTTCACTTCCACACAACAGTTACGCCATATTGACAGTATAAGAAATCGCTTTTTACAGTAGCAAAGCGCAAAAATGTATAGTTTTGGCTAATTAGGGTGGGAAGAACTACATACATTTACTCAACTACTGTACTTAAAAACACTTTTATGTACTCACACGAGTATTTCCCTTCAATACTATTTAGTACTTTCACACCACGTTTGCCTTCTAAGAAATACAATGCAACAAGGGAAAAGTGAAATTATCGATCAGTATTTTACTGATAGCCTACGTAGGCTACTAGTGCTGTGCGCATGCAAATCGGTGGGCTTGGGGAGTCTCTCGTCAGCCAATCAGGAGTCTCCGCTCCGACCAATCAGGTGACAGGAGGGCTTCTCTTCCTGTTTGGCCAAGAGATTCATTATCGGGTGAGTAATAACGTTTATCCTAAAAAGTAGAAATTGTTGTATAAAACCACTACTGTACTGAACCAATAGATATTATTGTATTTGTAAATATATATTTTGTTATGTTATTATTATATTCCTTTGGGAACGTGAACAGTTTCGATTACCTTTGTGTCCGTTGTGTGTTTTGTGTGTGTTTTACGTGTATGTGCGTGTGTGTGCGTGTTACAACAGTGCGGCCAGTTAGGCTAACTGAAGTGCTAGCAGGTAGGTTAGCATCAGAGACGGGGCATTAATGCTCTTTATGGACACTAGCCCTTACCTTGTTTTTTTTAAACAACTTCTCGCTCATACACACCTTCCTGCGTCATAAGCCTGACGAATAAAATACTAATTGTTTTGTTTTTTTTTACACTTGGACGGAAGAAGATCATGGGAGGCATCAAACAGGAGCAGAGTGATGCATCGCAGCAGCCCAGAGCCTCACATTCAGCCGATCAGCCACAAGAAGAGGTGAGTGCTGCTACATCTGAGCACGGTAACCTGGCTCACATCACCAGGTTTATATTTGCTTCCTCATTTGACTCATCACACAGGCTGTCCACTTCTGAATTTCACTGAGCTTTTTGTTTGAGGACTTTTACTATACAGTTTGCTTAGTTGCTATTGTCAGGCTCACGAAAAGTAATTACAACAGGCCTGGAATAAATATTAATTTCAAGGGTAATACAGAAGGAAGACAAAATATTCATTTTAGTCAACTTTTAAAAATAGATAAATTATATATAGAGCAGAGGAGGCTGGTCCATTGAGGCAGAGGAGGTTGGTCCTCCTCTATTTTTGAGAGGCAAGAGGGAAATTGATTTTTTATTTAAGAAAGATTAACTGGTTGAAATAAATCATTACCAAATTTCAGTGTAATTTATAAAATATTATTTATGTATTTTATCACAAAAAAAGTTTGTTCTTTGGAAGAAAATCCACTTAAAACGGTTCAACGGCGCCACCAGCAGGCTCAGGAGACAGAGCAGTCTGTGTGAGGAGCAGGGAGCAGGAAGGTGGGGGCTCTACGGAGGTGCTAAGATTTTTACTTCCCTAACTGACCTCGGGGCGGGATCTTCTTCCATTGACTCAATGCATTTAAGATTTTTTCATCCTGATCTGTGATTGGCTAAGACACGTAAAATGACGTCATGACGGAGGAGGCTCTCCTGCGATCAGAACACAAGATTGACAGCAGGTTGGTCCAATAAATGTTTACTGTTGCTATTGCCAAACTTTACTCCCAGCCGCGCTTTGCTCTCAGCACAAGAAATTCAGAGATATTGGCATTGATTTGAAAGTAAATATCTGCATATTTTTGATAAACTGTTGGGAGATATCAGAGAGAAACAGTCAGGAGATACCAGTAAGGAGAAATGACCGCGTGTGGTGTCTAGTGGTAGGCTACTGACGACGGCATACCGACTCACCCATAAAACATCTGCTAATCATTAATCAGTATGCAGATCAGCTGTTGGTGTAGAGGTTAGCATTTGCGGCAAGTAAAAAACATCCATGATATCATTAGACCTGTGTTGATCTGAAAACAGTACGATTTAATAAAATTATGTCGTTTTTACAAAATCTTGTAAGACATTGCTTTACTGTTTTCATTATAAGAAAGTAGGGATAAGTAGCCTAGGCTACTAGTCAAAATAACATGATGCTGTGGGCTGGTGTTCCTGTCCTCCCCAATTTTTTTAGTCACCAGCCGCCACTGATATAGAGGGTAGGTAACTGGATGGTTGGTGGTCAATTAGTCATACATGTATCTCAACATGATAAATACTGATGGCAAACAGAGGAAATACTCCTCCATATCCTTAGTTTAATAATACATTTCAACAGCATCACAAATTGTAGCCTCATAAATGTTTAGTATTGGACTATTTGTCCATTTGTGTTGTTGTATCAATTATCTATTAAAGGTGTACAGAAAAGAAAACTGAATTTGAGCCCACTCTGGGTCATAAAATTTGTGTAAAAACTCATCTATCAGACGACGTAGGCCAAACTTTGTGCAAAATTCAATTTTTGTGTAAATCCGGGATGAAAGTGTTGTATTTTGTTTTCACATTGGACAATGCAGGCGCACGGATTATACGTCAGCCTGTACACGATTCAAAAGCCACTGATATTGGATCTGTCATCCGTCATTCAAACGTCTGAAACATGGAGCTCGGACTCGCCCCAAGCTTTGAATATCCCGCCCGCTCGATAACGACCAATCAAATCCGTTAAACTTACTCGGGTAAAGTCGTGTTGGTGCTCGTGACAACTCGGCACGACAAACGGAACAAACGGCCATTTCTGTACACCTTTAACCTTTTATTGATCATAATGAAATTAACCAGTTTTGAGAACTGAGGCTAAGAAAAAAAGTTAATTTTTCTCACTCCTGTGTAAAGGTGTATCGATTCTCTTAGGGTGTTGGTTGGATTAAAGAAGCAATTAGAATGTACAATTTAATTTACAGTGTAATTTACTGACATTTGCCCCTGTTTCTCCTCTCTGCAGCCGAAGAAGAGAGGTTGGCCAAAAGGAAAGAAAAGAAAGAAGGTGCTACCGAATGGTCCCAAGGCGCCAGTAACAGGATATGTCCGCTTCCTGAATGAACGGCGGGAACATATGCGGGCCCGATATCCTGACTTACCTTTTCCAGAAATCACCAAGAGACTCGGAGCAGAGTGGACAAGATTAGCCCCGAATGACAAACAGGTAACTGTTTACACATACACCGATCAGGCAAAACATTATGACCATTGCCTAATATTTTGTCGGTCCCTTTTGCTGCCAAATGGTCAGTGTATTCTGACACCTTTCTATCAGAACCAGTATTAACTTATTAATTTTTGAGCAACAGTAGCTTGTCTGTTGGATCGGACCACACAGGCCAGCCTTCACTGCCCATGTGTATCAGTGAGCCTTGGCTGTCCATGACTCTATCACTAGTTCCTTCCTTGGATTATCTTTGATAGATCCTGACCACTGCAGACCAGGAACACCCCACACGAGCTGCAGTTTTTGAGATGCTCCGACCCAGTCAGTTGTACAGCCATTACAGTTTGGCCCTTGTCAATCTCATTCAAATCCTTACACTTGCCCATTTTTCCTGCTTCAAACACATCAACTTTGATGACAAAATGCTGCCTAATACATCCCACCCACTAACAGGTGCCATGATGAAGCGTTCACTTCACCTGTCAGTGGTCAGAGTGTTGTAATTGTATGGTGACCTGGGTTAATTATGTGTTTATTACTGTGCCATTTGGGGAAATATTCACAATGACACATGGAAATCCAGTCAAGAGTATAAATGCTGGCGTTATTCCTGTACTTGATCTTTTCTACCAGGAGCAGTATTATTTGTCTTTTTCACCTCTCCACTGTTTTCTCCACTTAGATTGTTGGGAAATCTATATGCACATGTTTTTTTTTAATTTCAAATAGTTTCAAATATTAACACAAAACAGATTTATTCCCCTTGATGAAATATCAACTTAATTTGTGTATTGACAGCGCTATCTGGACGAGGCAGAGCGGGAGAAGGTGCAGTATGCCCAGGAGTTGAAGGAATATCAGCAGACTGAAGCCTATCAGATCACCACTGCTAAGATACAAGACAAAAGAATCAAGAAAGGTTACAGTTCATTTTTACTCATGTTAATGTTACTGCCTCTAAAATAACCATCATTTCACAGGACAAATGGCAAGACACTGTCTTATTCCATGATTATCCAACATTTTTCTCTTTCAGAAGACACTCCATCTGTAATCATCAGTACTGCACCAGGATCCTCTTTAACAAAGGTACCTATCAATATGCTCCTCACTGTATATTTATTGTGCAATGTTGTTAGTGTCTATTGCACACGTCTAAGTTTCCCCATTTCTGATTTTCTCCCCCCAGGCCTCTGAACTCACAAGTAGATTTGACATCCCGATCTTCACAGAAGAGTTCCTTGATCAGAACAAAGGTAAGCAGGGAAAGAAAAATGGAAAACTATCATTCTGCCAAATCAAAAATGTAGCCAACCATATTGGCTTATAGGACATTATAGGTTCACGCCTCCACATTAATTTCTGATAATGGACACCTCGTCGGGCGTTATCCCTTACAGGTTACATGTTCCATATATGTCATCACTTTATACTTGCGCAATTTTAAAAAATACTTTGCTGTGATTTCAGCTCGTGAGGCAGAGTTGCGGCGGCTTCGTAAGGCCAACATTGAGTTCGAGGAGCAGAATGCAGTGTTGCAACGGCATATTAAGGACATGTACAATGCTAAAGAGCGTCTGGAGGCTGAACTGGGGCAGGACGAGAAGCGCACCCAGGCTCTTCATCAACATCTGTTGGCCATTAAACACACGCTGGTCAACAGTCTCTCCTCAGTCCCACTGCCAGGTCAGTAGTCAGAGGGAAGACCAATAGAGAGTAATACTCTTAAATGAAAGCAATAAAATATAAATTGGACTATTCTCTGATTTTGCTTCTGAACAGGTACAGGTGAGACGGCCTCTCTTGGGAACCTGGACTCATACTTGAGTCGTCTCAGTGGAGTGCTTGAGGGAAACCCCCACAAGCACCGTGCTCTGCTCAGCCAGCTTTGTGAGGTGCTCTCTCATCTGGATAGGTGAGTCGAACCTCTTCAACATGTATGCCATGCGTGTCACAACATACAAATCACACATTTACGATGTCTTTTCCTCTATGAAAATATTTGGCTACACTAGATTTCAAGGCCCTACACTCTCAGTGGCATAAAACACAGACTATGCAAAGGGAAGTTATAAAGGAAATTGGAGAGAAAAGCAAAGGTTGCTCAGATCTAGACTGTTAATAACAGAAGGGTTGTATTATGTATGTATGTAAGTGGACCTTCAAGAGAGCAACAATCTGAGTTTTGAGTAAAGTGTCGCTGTTAAATTGTCATTGTAAATGGTTTGGAATAAGTGTTGTGCACAATTGTTCATTAAATGTTAAAGCAGAATTCAGCAATCCGGTCGTTTTGGCTAATGCTGCGTTCCAGGCAGGCTTTTGAAACCGTAAATTACAGCTTCAAGTCACGACTTACGACTTTGTAGCGTTCCAGGTAACCCGTAACTCGTGTTTTTCCGACCTGTTGCCTGTGAAAGTCACTATAACGGCCACTCATAACTTCCGACCCGTGAACTCGTACCAGATCGAACTGGTACGACTTCACAGGTCAGAAAAACACGAGTTACGGGTTGCCTTGAACGCACCATGAGTTAGCAGCCCCCGCCCTCGTCATGCATCAATTGGTCCTTGTCCCGCTACGTCACCACATTCACGTGCATCCCTTGGCTGCACACACAGCCCTTCATGCCGTTCTCTCTCCTCATTGGATAACGCTTGTATCCCACAAGGAAAGTTTTCTCCTGGTTTACAGCAGAGCAGAGTGACGGAGAGACCCGTGTTTTGGCTGAAACACTCTATGGAAGTGATTGCTGACGGAAAATAGGACTATTTAGGACTTATATTAATATAAACATTCCGCTGACTTCTGCTTTAAGTAATTAAGCACTTAGACTTAACCATCACTTTCTGTTGTGTTTTTAGTCGAGTAGAATAAGAATTTATTATCAGCTCCAACATATTTATTTTCTTAAGTAGTCCTTGCTACCTGTCAGCAAAGATTACTGAAAGAAAAGAGGCAATATAGGAAAACAAATGTTACTGGAACTGTGTCAGATATGATTGTCTTTGCTGTCACTCTCAACTCTAAAGTCTTGAAGTCTGTATCTAAAGTGTATGTCTGAATGTCTGGTTTTCTTTCTGTATGTTATATTTCCTATTCAGTGAGAAGTTGTGAGGAGACTTCATCCAGAGACGCTTTCATTCCTGCACTGAAGAGACATGCAACGAGCTCAGTGGTATTAGGTCAGGTCAAGTCAGTGCCATTCAAAAACACATGTGGATATCTCAAGGTGGTAAAGGCGAGGGAGCAAATACTTCAAAACACCACACACACACACACATGCTTCTTCATGAATATGTGTATTCTGTAGAATATGTGTATTCAGGCACAGTATTTTTTGTGAATGTAAATTTGTGTGGCAGTCGAGGGTGTAATGTAATTTCAACCTTTCAAATGCCTCAAGTATATTTGAGTTGACCCCAGCTCTATTGTACAGCTCTGTAACAGCAGTTACCTACGGACCACGACCTGTCCAATAAGATAAGTCCAATATCTAGTTTACATGAAATGCCTGTTGGCCTGTGGTGGGTGGAAAATGTGTATGTTGTGTTATATTTAGACTGCATGGAAAAGAAAAAAAAAGAAACGGGATAAGGATTAAAAAAAAAAATGTAAGGGGATACATGTAGGAATTTACATTGATAATTGCAGGTTGTGGGATAGATAAGCAGTTTCATGTCAGAATATTATATATTTGTGTACATTTGTATTTTTTGAAATATTCATTAAATCATTCAAATGTCTCCAACAAAACATGAATTAATGCAATTTTATTTTTTATGGCCTCACCATTTAAAACCAGCAAATCTTTATGTTTTGATACATACCGTATTAAAAGTAACTACTAAAATATGCATTTTCCCTACAGCACTCTGCAGATGCAAAGGATGTTGTGTGCAAGCAGGGGGAGCTGTTGGCCTACGCAGGAGGAAGTAGCTGTGATTTGAACCTTAGATTCGAGTCGAAGACAAAATCAAAGTGTTTGTTTATGGTGCATATTTTGCCTTTGGTAAAATGATCAGACTGAGGAGATTAATAGCAAATTACTAATTCTCTCTTTTTTTGTCTTCACTCTGTAGTTCTCAGCACCAGCAGTTCATCTGCTTTTAGTTAAGTTACCATTTAAAAATATCGTCTCACCTAAGGAGGCCAAAGAATTATTTTTCATTCTGAGTCAATCTATAAATGTATTTATCTTTGATTACTCAGTTGGTTTATAAAATGAGAAATGCCCATCACACGGTAATATAATCAAATGGTTTAGTTAGACTCTAAGGCTGAAACCCAATGTACTGAAATGTCAAACAAGGAAAAATGAAAAATATTTTAGAATCTGGAGCCATGAAATATTTTTACCTGAAAGATTACTTCATTAAATATCTCCTTAACGGATGCATTAAACAACCAGCTGTCTGAACTACCTACCATATAGACAGCCTACCTATAAATATTGTATAGCCTATACATATAACCTACATGTGTGTGCGTGTACACAGACTTGATTCCCGGTTGAATTTGTGTGTACAGTACAGAAATTCAACAGCCACAGTACCTGAGAATACCTTTCATTCTCCATAGGAGCAACTAGCAGTGTACCAGGATGTTCAGATCAGTAGTCACTATATCACAATGTTTTTCACTGGACCCCTTCCTGTTGATAATCTCACATTAGTCGACGATGCCCGATCGATCCTGAAAATAATCTCCAGAATTGTTATATACAGGGAGAGGGTTTCAGCATCTCTATTGACCACGCCTCCCCTCATCCAAACACACCACCATCACCACCATAGATATATATATAAAAACTAGATGACTCACCCACCGCTGCTGTCCAATGACACAACGTAGTCAGAACGGCGGCCATCTTGGAACAGGCAACTCTCTCCCTCAGAGCATTATAAGCCTATGGTGCATGTTCTGCTAGAATGACCAGAACTTGCTCAGTTTTTGTCCGATTTCAAAACGGTTTGATTTTTTATGAACGTCTATGCAGTTATGATGCAGCATACTCAAAATCACGGATCATTTTAATCATGTACTTTTTTTTGTAAAGGTAACATTCTAGTGATATTATGCAAATAGTTGAAGTAATAGCTCCATACTGATTCATTTTTCACAGAGTTATGAATCGTTTTTTTAGTGAAGATGATGGATCACCATCTACTGCTGTAACTGCAGCCAGAGTCAGAGGCAAGTTGCCTGTTTCAATATGGCCGACTGTGAGCTCCGCCTGCCTGTAGTCCGATCTACCCCCTTGGATCACCACAGCCGCGGCCGCCGTCGTGACGTCACTGCCAGGAGCTGTCCACGCAGCGGTGGTGCTGAAGCTGAACAAGATGGCTGTGTGTTGGGGAGCGAGGAGCTGAGAGAGAAGGTGTAAGGGTGGGTGGGGGGGAAGAGCCTCAATTTTAGACAGACACGCCAAGGCGAAAAAAGAGAAGAGAAAAGACGGAGTGGTTTGCGACGCTGACGTCCAACCTCAAAGTGTGAAGACTTCCTCCTGACCGGCAGAACGAGCTCTGCCAGGCCCCGTGTCTGCGACCGACGGCAGGCTTCCTCATCCCCAGCCCACCGAGTCTCTCCCGGGTTGACTCCTGCACAGATTAGCTCTGTTTATAAAGGAAGCCGGTGAAGAAGCTGGACCGCGAACTAAAGGCGCATATAAGAAATGTCATTGCTGTGTGTCGGAGGTAAGAGAGAAACTAACATTTTGTTTTCACTTTCCTTTCCAGCGTCTGTTGGAAGAAGCTTGAATGGCTCCAAGTCGAGTCTTGGAGGCTTGTCGGAATTTACCTGTAGGCGTTAACCATTATATTCATAGGTCTTATTGATTAATTGGTACTTAATTTAATGTCAGTTTAATGTGTCACGTTGAGCTACTTCCCGTCGCCTTTGCCAGTTTCGCATATTCCTGGTCTATTTTTGTTTTTGAATGTCAATCACCCTGAAGTGATCCCTCCTGCTGTCTTCTATCACAGCTTGATTTCCCTTTATTTATTTATTTATTTTTTTTTACAAAACCTGGCATTGCCACAACTCTCTCCATCGATTGATGGAGTAGGTAGGTGTATGCTTTCTGGCAGCTGCTGTCAACCATAGTAAAACAAGATGTAATCCACTCTCATTTTGTCCCCTTGCAACAGAAGCGTAGGGTGTTTCATGTCAGAAAGCAGATGGCATTTTGATTAAAACCCGTGGTAAAAGTGTATACGTTGCATCTCAGCTCTAGCCTATGCGTTATTGCACGGGCAAAAAAAAGGCGTGTGCAGCAGCCTCAGGGTTTCTTTACATAGGTTTTTTCCCCCACAAAATCACGTGATGCAGGGAAAGATTCTTAAATTATCATTCTCCATATTGATTAGGCTCTGTGATGACAACTACATCCTGTTCCACGTCTGAATTATTCAAGATTCCTCAACTGGTTTTCACATTGGATAGCCTACTGTAAATGGTCTCGACTTAGCATTGGGTTGAAATATGACTGCTTTTCCAATATCTCTTACAATCATTGTTGTTGTATAAATACGACTGTACAACAGTCTATGGTGTGGTCTGTAATGTAGTCTTTTTCCAACTATCAATAAGGTGGATGGTCATATAAAAGATGCTAACTTGATTTTGCTTGATCATGATAAGGATTTCATGATAAGGCTGCAGACCTGTTAAAAAGACTTACTTCTTTGAAGAAAAAAAAGTCCCCTATCTGTCTGGAATCAATTAAATTGATTTGCATACATGTCCAAGGGGAAATCAAATGGACATATTGTGTTAATGTACAGTAAATGCTTCAGGGATCCTGGAACCACCTGAATAACCCCTGGTCATCCCCAGTTCCCTCTTTGAAAACCAAACATTTAAGTCACTTGACCTAGACAGAATCAGATTCAAGCAATCCCTCTCAGACTTACACTGATTCTTAGCCGGAAGTTCTCTTTGTGTTTTGGCTTAAAAAGAAAACCAATATGTTGTTGAATAAATATGACACTTTAACAGACAAAAATTAATCTGTCAAAGACCCTCAAACCACCAGTTAATTTAATTCAACCCCAGAAAGATCAATGTGAATTCCTGCTGAAATGTGTGCTCATCTTTTTCCTGTCATTTGATACCTCCTGGAAACCCTCAAACAAGTTTGACCAGAACTGTTTTGCAGGTCTCTAAAATCAATCAACCCCTAAGCCTAGAACTGGGAACACATTTGAACTGTGCACTCTGAGCATAGGGGCCAGTTTGGGCAGATCTCCTACGCTGGCACTTGATAAATGCAGCGCCTGATTTGTCTGGGAGCAGCAGTGACGGAAAAATGAAAAAGGCGATTCCCTCAAGCGTCTTGTTCAGACTTAGGGAGAGGTTGCTGCAGCCCTCCAGTGTTTTTTTTTTTGAAGAGGATGCTACTGTATGTTGTTGACACCAGTGCTAGAGCGCTGATTGCACAGATGTCAGGATTGAGATTCAGGCTCGTTGGTGGCCCCTATATGTCCTGAAGCTTTGTTGGCATAGCAACCCCAATGGTATTTTAGGTCTCCGCTGGCATTTTCTCATTAGTTTCTACACACTGTTATAGGCCTGCAGCCAGGTTTATATTGATATTATATTTTTTTCACAGTGGCTGTGAAAAAGTGAAGTAATAAAAGGGAAGATGATAGTGCCATAAGTTAGGCCGATATAAATATTGCAGTGGCGGTCCCTGGCTAGACGTGCGTGTGTGTGTGTGTGTGTGTGTGTGTGTGTTCTACTCTACATCATGTCTTGTGTTGTTACCCGCAGTCTTTGAAATGCCATAGAAGCTGAATGAGCATATTCAGGTCTGGCAACCCTCCTATCACTGTCACCTCCTATGCAGAGATGCCAGTTCAGATGTGATAACTTTCTAACAGAGCGAGCCATGAGAGACGTCCTCATTAGCGTCACCTTCTTTCAGTAACATCTACTTAGGACTATTTACATATGTATTCAGATCATTAGGGAGGAATCTAGGCAGAAAAGTCCCACATTAGAAATGAATATTATTTAAAACCAAACTGACCTCAACTAGCTCTTTGTCTTATTACCATTTCAAACACGTTGCTATAATAATAACCAGGGTTATTGGAAGTCTGGAAATAGTTAGAAGCAAAGACGGGACTATCTACCATGTTTTTATTCTCTGAAATACTCTCATATATCACGGCTTTTTACCTTAATTTCAGTCCATGTGGCAGATTTAAGTTTCGTGGCAGCTTAAGTTGAAGCAACATTATCAATAGCCTATATTCCCCCAGATACACGTCAGATGTGTGACTCAGGTTTAATGGGGAAAGACTGTAATGACCTCTCAGTCTTTATGTTTATTTTTACCTGATTGTGCACTTGAGTCATTTCTCCTTTATGATATTTTTTCAAAGAAATTTCCTCCCTGCATTTCCTGTCTCCAGGTTGATATTGTTGTTCTCTGTGTCAGGATAATTGCTCTGAAGTGTGGGCTCTTTGAAAGCTTTTGATTGCAGAACCTCAGGAAATAAACGCCCCTTTAACTTCTTTGCACCAGGGCATGAGTAAATGTATTTGTCAAATTTTCCCTCTGCAAAAAAAAAGAAAAGAAAGAGAAAACGAGATCCTGTAATTACTGTGGCATGGAATCAACATTTTCTGTTTAGGATTTGCAGAAAACATGTAACACCTACTCCCTTTCACTCTTCCCTCTCTGCTCTAACTGCAGCGATGGTGGTTTAGTCTTATGCCTGTGAGCTGTAAGTACCCTACCCCCCCTTTCCGGCACCCCCCCTCTCCACCCCCCCCCACCCTTGTCACACTGAAGTGGTTATTTTTAGTGTTGGGGATGCAGCTCGCTCTGCCCGCATCCGGCTGCACAGAGAGATTAATGGAGCACGAGAGAAAGAGATAGAAAGGGAGCACACGTGCATACTTGCCACATGGCAGGAGGGGCTTGTAGGAGCGAGTGATTGAGAGAGTGAGAGAGAGAGAGAGGAGCGATGACTGGGTGATGGCGAGAAGAGGACGGCGTTTTGAGGAGGGAAGGAGAGTGTTGGCAAGGGTACAGTCGGGGTGCATCTGTCATTTATCCATTCCAACATCTCGCTTCTTGTCAAATGTATATTCGGCGCTTCCTTCGAGATGAACCCTCCTTTACCCCCTTAGGCGTGACTTGCCGTGTCAGCAGCTAAAATATCAGGGAGGGGATTTTACTTTGAAGTTGGCCAAGAAGCGCATGCTCCACCGCGCCGCCGCTTACTCCGCCACCTGCCTCATGAATCTGAGATATTTAAATGATAAGCGTTATCCCAAGGGTTTGCCTGCTATTTTTAGATGCAAATTTGTCCACAATGATTATCGTACCTGCTCGGCTGTCACCGACTATGAAAAAGACTGACGATGCCCTTCCTTGTCAGCATCACATTTTGCAACCACCATAAATTTGGAGGCTTTCCTTGCGTTTGTTTATTTAGCTCTTTCATGGCTAGACTAGTTGGACTGTGGGTCATAGCCTACATTATAAAGCTACTCTTGCAACTATCCAGGGAAGGTTTTAATGTCTTCTTGTTGAGGGCCAATTAGATTGATTTTGAATTATGCTTAGTCCTTGTATTTTTTTTTAAAATGTAACACCAGTGGAAAGAGACAATCAGCGGGGATTAAAACCCAGAGCTTTGAATATTAATAACTCACTGTTGGACATGGCAAGGATGCTGGGTATAGGCAGGGTGCAGGATTGAATGAATAATGAAAAGGCTTTTGACGTCACTGTGGTTTTAAAAGTCAGTCTGGTACCTCCAGAGAGGAACTGGCAGTGGCATCTCAACAGAGCCTCGTCTATTGTGTTAGACAAAAGGCAGCGCTGCTCAGTCTTTTATCCCCCCCCCCTCCTCCCCCATCCCTGTTGGACACACACATACAGTCAGGGAGGACGCTCTCCTCCCTGGCATCACCTTTTACCGTCACCTGCACAAACTGTCCTTCTGGCCCAGTGACTCAGAGACCCTGATGTTGTCCTGATGAACAGATGCAGCCTTTCATATCGAGATCCTGGCATTATTCTGCCTAAAGAGGAAAGAAGAGTCCCAGGTTGAGAAGACCCCCAGCACCCGCCCCTCCCCCCAACCCCCCTCCCACGGCCCCCTCTCTTGCTCTAAAATGCCATGCTCCTGTGAATCACCAGCCAACCATACTTTTCATGCGCAGAAGCTACAGGCAGGGGTCTGCCTGGACTGTGGGGTGAAGTCACATGACACTGAAAGCGTAGGCATGAAACAAACCTCCATGGATTCACAGTGTGTTATATTTATGCTATTAAAATGTGAAATCTTTGAACTGGAATCACTCTCACTTTTACCACAGTCGGACTAATTTCTCGATTGTTTTCTCTGTTTGTTTACAGTGAAGAAAGCCAAGCTCGATGGACCCCAAGGTGAGTCATGACCTTTGACCTGTGGGGGATCATATGTGTCACTTGTATTCACCAAACTGCTTTGAACACCCACGGTGCCATAACTTTTTGTGCTTGTGTTTTCCTTTTCTTTACAGAGAAATTTAACACATACGTGACCCTGAAGGTGCAGAATGTTAAAAGCACCACCATCGCGGTGCGCGGCAGCCAGCCGTGCTGGGAGCAGGACTTCATGTTGTGAGTGCTTCTCGCCCCCCTCTCATATCGTCTCCTACCTCCTTCTTTCAGCGCAGCACGCCTTTCCACTCTTAAGTGTCTGTCTTCTTCTTTGACTCTTGCTTATTTGTGGGACAGCCCTCGCTGCACACTTTGACTCACAATTTCTCACTGTATTTGCTTACTCTCCACACCCGCCTGTTTCCTTCTCACTGTGCCTGTTGTGTAAAAAAAGAAAAAAAAGAAAAAAACTCTCTCTTTATGGATCCACAGATATAAGAGTTATGATTGTGGAGATTCAGAGGTCTTTTCACACAGTCCCCTGATCCAAGGAGTATTTTTTCCTTTGCATACATCCCACTGAGGTCAGGCAGGTAGCAGAGATGGAATCACAGACAAACAACTTTATTTATATGGCACTTTTCCTACATTGCAGTAACACAAAGTGCCTTACAGAGGATCAATAACAGACAATACAATCACAGCTGTATGCATTGCATTGTGGGTAATTTGGGCATGTTTTTCATTTTTAAAACAGTCCATAGTATCCTGGTGGTCTATTAGATTAGATTAGATTTCCCATATGTTGTGCTGGCACAGTTATACAGCTGCATTTTGATATCATCCGATACATATTTAACACATCTGTGCAATTAAACAGAAATTAAACTATACATAGGGTCTATACTATACTAGTAAATACTTTAAAATTGTTTTCTTTCTGTCCGTGGAGTGGATACTGATGAACGTACACGTTAGGACCTCTTTTCTTCACACAGATGTTGTGTAAATCACAGAACAGCAGGGTCAGCTGTGACGTCTCTACCTCCTAAAAGCTGATATTTTTGCCCTGTATTTCCCACTTTTTGGGTGCGTTTGTTTGTTTGTTTCTCCCTTTGAAGAGGAAACTGCGAGGAAGAGGGTTTTCTGGCCCATCTTGGTTTCATAACATCTCATAACTTGAAAAAAAAACCAAGCCAATAACTGGCAAGCACAACTGATGAAAAGGTTTTTATATTTAATTTACTGTAACAACAACACTGAAATAAAAACAACTTATTCCTACCTCTCCGTCTTTTAGATCTTTAATTCTCATTTTTCTCTCTTCTTATTCTCTTCTCTCCACTTCAGCCCCTCATTCCGCCATTTTCCATATTACTTCTCCCGGTCTCAGTGAAACAGAAAGATGCATTTTCATATCAAAGCTGTGGCTATTATTAGGTTTGAGACAGTGGGCTTGAGAAGAGGCTCTGTTTGACGATGATTGGTTCTTAGCAAACTGAAAATCTGCCAGTCAGATATATGGTCATATTACAAACCCCACCTAGCCCTGATGAGTTTCTACGTATGTTGTGTTTACTGTTGACTGTTGTTTGATGGGAAAATGAGGCACAGAGTTCAATAACAGTTATTTGTCATACTGAAATATAGATTGTCTCTGTTGTTGCCATATCTGCACTTTCTCTTTATATCTTGCCAGCGGCCTGGTTGACAATCACCTTCCCTTTTCCATCCTCATGCTGAGTGACTCATTTCCCTCAGAAGATTGAATCACAGTGCATATCCATCTCCAGATTTAAGTGCAGCTCTTGATGGCATATGGACTGTATTTCTGTTGAAACCCTCTGTGCAATGAGACTTCTACATACAACTCTGCCTCTATTCAACCATGAAATCCTATATTATTGTAATCTCTTTCCTCTGTTCTTATATCTTCTTGTCTTTTAATCGACCAGTGAAATAAACCGCCTGGATCTGGGTCTGACAGTGGAGGTGTGGAATAAAGGGCTGATCTGGGACACCATGGTGGGCACCTTATGGATCCCCCTGCACAGCATACGGCAGTCCAACGAGGTACACAGCCACCTTTTTTCTCCCCCTTTGGATTTAAAATGACAGACCGCACGAACTGTACATGAAACTATTAAACTAGCCAAATCAAAATATAGCTTATGAATACACATAACTTTTAATGCTACCTGTAATTAGGTCATTTTGTGAAACCAGGAAATTGCTTTGAGCTTTTTTTTTTTTTTTATTGGTGTCATCTCATTACTCTCAGCCACATATTGTATTTTGAATTAGCTCTTTTTTATGTGTGTTTTTGTCACGTTTCTATTCCCCTGGTTGTAGCTAATTAAAATGTATGGAAAATGAAATGGGCACAACATAAAACGCTTGGCACAAAGTGTGACTGTGCAGCCAAATGTGACTCATAGCAGGTATGGCGACCCAACAGGCCTTTTCACACCACGCTCAGCTCTTTTTGTCCTCCATGTTGAAAAGGGACTATGTGCTGATCAATACGAACTGCGTGTTTTTAGTATGTGAGAAATATACAAATGGTATGTAAAGATTATGTGGTAAAACAGTTTTGTTAATTATGGGCATTGTGAAGAAGTTACAGTGGGAAATTATAATTTTCCTTGAAATGAGAAAAAAATACAGTCCCTTATTTCAAGTGAAAATTTGTTTGAAACAAGTGAAAATGATTGAAAACAAGTTAATGATGAGTTTTATAGTATATTGTGTTTGACATAATAAACATGAATTTTTTTTGCAGTCCTACAGCATTGAGTATAATAGTATATTGTGTTTGACATAATAAACATGTTTTGTTTTTTTGTGCGAATTCAGTTGGAATTGACATGATGATGCATGATGGAGAAATTTCCTTATTTCAAGATGAAGCAGTAAATGGTTCCTGTCACTATTTGTTTAGTTCAAAGCTGTTCCCAGTGGTGATAAACGTCTGGGTAAACTGGGAGGGACGAGGCTCAGTTGTTAATTTTTTTTTTTCCCAATGAGAGATTCTTTTTCTTTTCTTTTTCGTTTAGAAAAATAGTTCTTTTCATTTTGGGGAAGTACACTTATTTGTATTCTGGCTGAGAGTTGGATGAGAAGCTCAATCAAGTGCAAAGCGAGAGCCTGGAGGCAATTAGTCGAGCCGAACACAGATTCTGGAAGCAGGGGGACAACGCTAGTCTGGCTCACTCTAAACTTTAAAAACATGCTGAAACACTGATGTACTCTGCCGTCCTAATCATATTCCTCCTCCTCTCTTTATTCCAGGAGGGGCCGGGTCAGTGGTTGACCCTGGACTCCAATGTGATCATGGCTGAGAATGAGATCTGTGGAACCAAAGACCCGACCTTTCACAGGCTGCTGCTCGACACCCGCTTTGAACTGCCACTAGGTTTGATCTTTGATGGTTCCATTTATTCTGCCTTGTTCTGTATAATTTCTTTTTGTGTGCAATTTTTTTTCATATGCGAACAACAAGAGAGAACAGTTACTGACACCTACTACTACTACTACTGTATTAGTGACCTGTAGTAGTATGGTATCAAATTAATACATTAGCATAGAGGTGGGCAATATGGCAAAAATATCATATCACGATTTTTAAAAAATAAAGTCACAATTTCGATTTTTATCACGATCTTAAATTGAAAAAAGAAAAACAGACAGTTTAGGCCAAAGAACCTTTCTGAACAGATTTTAATCTAAATAGTTGCAATTTTGCCAACATTTGCAAACAACATAAACATACTAAAAGTTAAAAAACAGTCTGATAAAGTTTACTCTTGCAACATAAAAGGTAGATTTCAATAAACATGAAAGTAAAATATCAATGAAAACATAACTGTTTTATTCAACACAGTCATTTTAACAGGATTTAAATATATCAAAGAATCTCTGCACTTTGGCAGATCGTCTACACGCTCTAATCACTTCACGATCTAATATCGTCATATCGCCCACTCCTACATTAACACAATCAGTATTACTATGGATATCAGGACCATGACCTACATAGGACTCTATGACAGCACTGTAGGCTTGTGGGTACAGGTGTGGAAATACACACACTTCCCTCCACACTCAAACACACCATTGTCCTAGAAAGAGAAATGCTCATAATGTTCAATATTTGATTTGCAGAGCAGCGTTTGAAGTGTTTGTTTGTTTGTTTGTTTGTTTGTTGTGTGCTGCAGACATTCCAGAGGAAGAGGCCAGATACTGGGCCAAGAAGCTTGAACAACTTAACGCCATGAGAGATCAAGATGTAAGAGCTCCAGTCTGTGCCACTTTCTCCTCACTCCCTTTGCACTATCATTATTTATTTCTTGATCTATTTGTCCCTTCCTCTATCAGTATTTTCTTTCATACTTTCATACCCGTTTTCCTCCACTTCCATTCCCTTTTCCCTACCCACCATCAATATGTTCACCCCAGATTTCATTTTTCTTATCTCTTGAGATGTCTATTAATGTTTCCTTCCCCCTCAGTATGCCTATCAAGAGGAACAGGAGCAACCACTACATGCACCATCCACACAGTGCTGTGAGTCTCTCTCTTCTTCTGCACCCACCTCCTCCTCCTGAGCTGTCCCCTGCTGTATCCTTTCCATGCTCTCCCCTCTTCCCCCCTGCTCCGTCACCCTGACTTATTGAGAACAGGACTAGACAGGAGGTAGAAATGAGGCTGATAGATGAGTCTAAAAGATGGGCGGAGAAGCTGATGTGACGAATCAAGCATGCAGGCCTGCCTGAGCACTAAAATGACTTATAGGTGCTAGATGTGTAATGAATGTGAGCTGACAAGCACTGGGTTGTCAGACACGCACCAACCTGCCCGTCTTCCTAACGATGATGACACAGGGAGCCAGTGGATAATAAGTGTGTAAGGTACAACTCTGTGGACAGTAGAAGTCGATTTTGCACGTCGTGTCAGTCTTTCTTGTTCTTGGTTACTAAGCAGCATTTAAACAAAAGCTGCTTTCCATCTTATCTTCTCTAAAGACCATGGGCTTTTCTTTACACTCACACATGTATACACTGATTTACTTCACTTATGAGCTCCCCGCACGCAACTATACGTCTTAAATATAATTATTTCCCAGAGAAAAATATCACCACATGTTGTTTACGCGGCTTTGTGGGCTGATGGTGGTGTGTTTAATTTCGTGGCCCAAAGCTAATTTGGTTTTCCAATCCTTTATCTCCTTGCAGGTAATTGGAGTCTGTGGGGAGATCAGCAAAGTAAGTTTCTCTCATGCGCCTCCGCTAATGACTCTGAGTAATTCTGTATTTATTGTCCACATCTCCCTTAATGTCATGATCTTTTGCAGTTTTTCTCCAGAAACCATTTACTGCCATGAAAATATGTTTTTTTTCCTCTCTACACTTCCTCTGTGAACTTCCTCTCTGCTTGCACCCATGTTCCAATGATGGATTCTGAAGTCAGGCTGTTAGAGTGAAATCGAATTAAGTCGCAGTAACAGAAATTTGTGTGGTGTTTGTTGAAGATACATTAGGGAGCATCGTCTGCCTATGACCAGTCCAGAATCACAGACTATTATCTTCCATCTTATTCTGCCATGTGCAGTGAAATTTAAAACTTTATTTCTTTTATTAATTAGGACACATATAGCATGTGTTCCTGCCACCTTTGTATGTTTAAAGGGATAGTAGCATTTTTTTTAAAGTGGGGTTGTATGATCTACAAATAGCCCCTAAGTACTTTAATTGCAGTAGCAGAGCTAACCAACTGCTGATCGGCGGGCGCTAACCCTGGGCGGAGGGATACGTGAGTTGGTCAGGTCCAAATAAAAACTGTGTTTTTCCTGCACTTTGAAGAGCTGGAAAAAATTATATTATAGCGAACAATGGAACTGTATTTTTTTTTCAGGTAAAACCTCTTAGGCCGTGAAAATAGGCTGTTTCTTTGGGTCCATTCACAACAATGTATGTTGTAAATCTCTGGGCAGGGCTATTATGGGCTGGCGTTGCTAACGGGAGGAGTGCAGAGAGTCTTCTACTGCAATTAAAGTACTTTGGGGCTATTTGTAGATCATACAACCCCACTTAAAAAAAATGCTACTATCCCTTTAAAATATGAAAAACATTAGGCCTGTGAATATTCTCATTTTTCGAGGTCATAGTTAGGCCTATCTCAAGGAAATTTAAATCAAACACAACTGGATTTGGTGAAACGTCTTAGACAAAACAATAACCAAGTCCAGATTAAAATTTCCTTGAGATATGAAAAACATTAGAATTATTTTCAGATAGTGTGTAACACAATTCTATGCGTCATTCTTGTCTCGCCCCCTCATCTTGTCCGATCTCCCGCTGTGTTTGTGTGAACAGACGACGACCCAGACAGCGCTGTGGACGACAGGGACAGTGACTACCGCAGCGAGACCAGCAACAGCATCCCGCCTCCCTACTACACCACATCTCAGCCCAACGCTTCCATGCACCAGTATCCCATGAGGCACCAGAACTACAGACACTACAATGATGACATCAATGAGCTGGACTATGACCACAGAGCCATGAGGTAACACGCACGCAACAGCCACAACGTAGAGTGTTTTCTTTTCTTTTCTTTCTTTCTTTTTTTTTTTTGAGTCTAACTGCTGATGTGTACCCATCAGATTACCACGGTGAGGTTGTATCTGCAAAGAGAGAGAAAGGATGTTTAATGATTAAAAACAAAATATTCCTATGTGGATAAATCCATTTGGGGCCTAGCATATTGCCCCGAGACAGCTGAGCCCCTGCGGCCTCGTTTTGTTTCACTGTGTTGTACATGGTAACATGTCCCACTGTGCTCTCCTCCTCTAGAGAATAACCCTGGCCTCAGTGTATACAAGCATGCTGGGGCACACACACTTCTTGTATACAGGTCACGTATGAAGCGGGCCTTTGCGGTTTTCTTTTTCTGTGCGAATGCGTGTGTGTGCGTGCCTGCATCTTCGTGGGCATGTTGAGTGTGTGAGCATCAGAAACCCCCGAGTGATCTCTTCTGCGCTAACTTGTTCTGCAGAAAATGAATGCATTTCTCTGGTCATCACAGTATTTTCTAACGATCTGTGGACATGTATTATTTGTTTGAAGGTGGCAGATGATCAAGCTCATGCATTGCCCTGACACATAAAGTTTGACCTTTACATGGGTAAATGAAACTGCTCAACCTCAGTGAGAGGACTTTATGCAGAAGCTTAAAGGATGGGTTTGCAATTTTTCAAGGCGATCTTAAAACAATAGTCAGACGTGTATAGGAACAAATCTCTTCTTAAAGGGATAGTATCGTTTTTTTTAAAGTGTGGTTGTATGATCTACAAATAGCCCCTACGTACTTTAATTGCAGTAGAAGACTCTCTGCACTCCTATCATTAGCAACGCCAGCCCATAATAGCCCTACTCAGAGATTTACAACATACATTGTTGTGAATGGACCCAAAGAAACGGCCTATTTTCGTGGCCTAAAAGAGGTTTTACGTGAAAAAAAATACACAGTTCCATTGTTGGCTATAATATAATTTTTTCCAGCCCTTCAAAGTGCAGGAAAAACACAGTTTTTATTTGGACCTAAACAACTCACGTATCCCTCCGCCCAGGGTTAGCGCCCGCCGATCAGCAGTTGGTTAGCTCCAAATAAAAACTGTGTTTTTCCTGCATTTTGAAGGGCTGGAAAAAATTATATTATAGCGAACAATGGAACTGTGTATTTTTTTTTCAGGTAGAACCTCTTTTAGGCCGTGAAAATAGGCTGTTTCTTTGGGTCCATTCACAACAATGTAATGTATGTATCCCTTTAATGCACTTAACAATAACACATTAGGGGCTATTTGTAGATCATACAACCCCACTTTTAAAAAAATGCTACTATCCCTTTAATGCACTTAACAATAACACATTTATTTTTCCACAGACTGTGTTTCCTTGTTACATTACAGCCACACAAAAACTAAATTTGACATAAAAACAACTAGATCTTGAATATCCCCACTTGATTTGACCCGGTCAGGCTGCTGAATGCTCATATTAGCTTTTTCCTTTCACTTATATAGGAATCACATTAAGAAGAGATCTGTGCAGTGCGAACAGGAATAATGATGAAACTGACTTTTCATTTTAAGACCGACCTGAAAAACTGTGAAGCTGTCTTTTAAACAGGCGGTGCAGACGCTCAGTTTGGTTAGAGCTTTCTTTGAAAGATTTGCACTGAGCTGTACTGATGCTCCTCTCCCACCTCTTCCCTCCTCCCTCACCTCCCTTCCTGCTCCCTCTTACCAGACGCTATGATAGTTTAGACTCGGCCACCAACGGGCGCAGCGATATCGACTCAGGCTCAGGGTCGAGCCGGCGCACCAGTCGTCAGTATTCTCTAGACAGTAGGCATTCACTGTCCGATAGGTGGGTCTCTGTACCTCCTCTCCAAATCCTCCTCCTCTTCTTCCTCCTGCTCCGGCCTGTGACTCCGTCTCGCTGTGACGTCAGTGGTGGACTTGTCCCGTCCTCCTCGCTCGCTGTGCTTGCATGCATGCGCTCTTACCCTGTCTCTGTATATGTATATATTCTATATTTCTTTTCAAACTAGAAAACTACTGGTCCTGCATCTATCTTTACTGTGCTCCTGGTGAAGAATCACAAATCACCAATAATATATCACGCTCATCTTCTCCATTTATTAAATCCTCATAAGTTCTGTGCAGTTCTTTTTTTTTTATGTGTGTGGGTGAGTGATTGACAAGATGTGTGTGTGTGTGTGCATTGTTGCGTAACAGTCAGAAACTGAGAGGTTAATTGTTGGTTTGAGTTGGTGGAGAAGCCTGAATGTGTGTGTGTGTGTGTGTGTGTGTGTAACTGTCATCGTGGCAGCCTGTTATTACAGCCTCATCCTGCATGTGAGACTTTAAGGAGAGCCCTGTCGTATTCTGGGTGTCCCATACTTGGTAATTATACACATTTAATTTCCACTTGTGAGACAGCAGAAGGCCATCAACCCAGTAATGGGGCCCTAGCAGAGAAGCCAAGATGGATTGTATTCATTTTTTTAAAATCTTTATTACAACAGTTTTTTTCTTTTCTTCTAAGTTGCTGAGGAAGTAGACAGACAAGTCTCTAGTCTCTAGCATTTCTCACTGTCTGTGTGAGTCTGTGTGTTGGACCAGATTGTGAGATAGGTGATGAATAGAAAGGACAGGGGCGTTGTAATTGAGTGCTTAGGTGTCCATTCTTCCATACTTATGCTGCATTCCCTACGGCTCACAGCCCAAAGTCATTATATAGTTCTCTCCTTTACTGCTCCTGCACTATGCATTATTGAACCAGGATGACTGTGATCGATAGAAACGAAGCAGTAGCGTGAGTGCATGTCTGTGTGTGAAATTGTTTTCGTATGTGTCTCAAATCTCTCCCTGACTCATGGTCTGTCTCGGTGTCTAATAGCCTCATTCATCATTGTGAATAAATATTATTCACTTATTTATCTACAGAAAGAGACGTTTTTTTCTTCTGCCAGGCTAATAAATTACCCTCAATCTCTCCAGGTTTACTCTCTTTCATTTGAATAGGCCTATTCAGATTTTTTAAAACTGTGGGTTTTTTTCATTTCATGTGCTTTTGTATGGTGTATGTTTCTGTATTAATTTCTGAGTGAATTAGCATCCATACAGTAGTAACCCTCCCCATGACTAAAACACGATTCCTCCTGCAGTTATATATAGATGCATCACTAGTCCGATCCCCTGCTCTAAGTTTCCTGATTGGTTGGTTTAAAGCCACTCCTCTTTTCCTTATTGGTTAGCTGTTTCCCTCCCTGGCCCCCAAACACAAGTTCCTTAAGTGTCACTGTGACCAAACTCCTTATCCAACAACTCTGGGAACTCTTCTAGTTTACTTTCCTACCTGTGTGGGTGTGTTTATGTAACATGTGTCTGTGTCTCCCCCTCCCTTTAGTCCCACGGACAGCCGCTACGCCTCGTCAGGTGAGCTAAGTCGAGGCAGCTCTCAGCTCAGCGAGGAGTTTGTCCCTGAGGACGGCGAGAGCTTGAGAGGTTCAGAGTTCTATGATGAGAACGACTCCTACCACTCCTGCCACTCCTCCGTCAGCTACGGCAAGGAGGACTCTCCGGGCTGGGACGGTGAAGACCCCCAAGGCGTCTACAGCGACGAGGGAGGCTACCTCAAAGACGGAGGGGAGGAGGGGGCGCTGTACGACGAAGACGAGGGAGGGATGTACGCGGAGGAAGGAGAGTACAACTACGGAGACGAGGAGGAGATGCCATACGAGGAAGATGAAGACATGTACCCGCTTGACGGCACGCTCAGCGAAGACCAGGAACCACCCTACACCCCCACGCCCACAAGCACTGCCCCCACCCTGATGCCGCCCTCTGATGGTCTGTCCACTGCCAGGCCGCCGCTGGAGAAGCAGCCATCGTTGCATCAGCAGCAGCAGCAGCAGCCGCAGCAGCGTCCGGCGGCTGGCGATCAGCTCCAGCCCCCGTCCTCAGCTCCTGGTCTACCTCCGTTCTCACAGGACAGCACCTTGCCCCCTTTCAGTTCAGACTCCACCAAACCAACCTTTGCACTCTCACAGCAGGAGAGTTGTCTGAGGTCTGCTACCACCACCATCACCACCGCCGCCGCCGCCGCCGCCACCACAACAACAACAACAACAACAACGTCATCCGTCCCTGCAGCTGCATCACAGGTCCCACCTCCAGACGCCAAACCCCTGGAGCCTGAGCTCAAACTTGAGGAGGAACCTCTGCCCTCCGAGCTGCCCCCTGCCTCAGAAAGCGCCCCCCCAGCTCCTGTGGAGAAAACAGAGGAGCCCCCCGTCCCAAGGTGAACAGTGCCCATACTCGACAGCTTTGTAGTGGAAAAAATTACAGATAACTGTCTGTCACACACTGTCACTGCAAAAACTCAAAATCTTTCCAAGAATATTTGTCTTATTTCTTGTCAAAATGTCTTATTTCTAGTCAAAACTAAACTCTTTCCACTTAAAATAGGACTCATCACCTAAAAATGAACTTGTTTTCAGATAATTTTCACTTGTTTCAAACAAATTTTCACTTAAAATAAGTAGAAAAATCTGCCAGTGGAGCAAGTGAAAATTATCTGAAAGCAAATTAATTTTCACGTGATGAGTCTTATTTATTTAAAAAAGTATATTTTTTGGCTTTTTATGCCTTTATTTCATAGGACAGTGAAGAGTGTGACAGGAAATGGGAGGCAGAGATGGGGGGGAATGACATGCAGTATAGGGCCGTCCGACGCGGGATTCGAACCGGGGCCGCCTGCATCGAGGACTATAGCCTCAACACATGGGGTGGGGGCTCTACCAACTGAGCTAAACACCGCCCCATGAGTCTTATTTTAAGTGGAAAGAGTTTAGTTTTAACTAGAAATGAGACATTTTGACAAGAAATAAGACAAATATTCTTGGAAAGATTTTGAGTTTTTAAAGTGTATAAGCAGTAACAGGAAGCACGTATAGTATACAGTATATACACAATGGACAGGTAATTTTCTGAAAGAAGACACCAACACCAATGACGGGGTAGAGATTTTAATAGAATATTATCATTTTATTAGAATACTCAGTGATGATATTGTGGATTAGATGGTCAATATAAAAGCAGACCAAGACATTGTGATATTAAGTCAGGTATGAGTGAAGCCCCCAAAAATGCTAATATGACTAAAAACACTGTCCTTTTAATACAGTTAAGTTATTAATTTTAAATAAATGTTCAATCATTCAACCATTCTTCTAGCTTCCCAAAGAGAGAGATCATGGAGCCTGGTCCTGCCAGAGCCAAGGCCAACTGGCTTCGACTTTTCAGCAGAGTGCGACTACAGCTGCAAGAGGTACGGCCTTGTGTGTTTCTGTCTTTGTGTGTGCATTTACGTGTGTGTGCGTGTGTGTGTGCTCATAACTGTGGAAAAACCAGAATGTATTCTCTGTTGTTGCTCAGCTTTGATTCATACATCTACTGTTTGAGCTCACTGACTTGTTGCATCAGCTCCTGCATGTCCTACTGTTTTTCTTTCACCAGCTCTTTGTCGACTGGTCTGTCTTTTTTATTTTTCCCCCCCTCAGGCTTTTGGTTATTGCTGTGTATTAAAAAAGTGTATTGTCTTGTGTTTATTATTTAATAGTTTTTGTTTACCCCTTGCATTGTTTTTTTTGCCATTTCATTGTTTTCTTTTCAGTTGTTTGCCATCCTCGTAGCGATTTGCATGTATTACCCGTGGCTGGAGCCGACTCTCAGGTGGGTGTGGTCAATAGTGTGTTAATAAGTCTAATTGATATTTATTTATGTAGCTATCCTGCGCAGCTCGTAGATAATTTATGGAGAGACAAGCAACACATAGGAAGCTGCTGTAAAGCCTGCTAAGTGTCATTTTCAAGGCCAGGCGTTTTCTACCGATCATGACTCTTTCTGTGCGTCGGTGTGACGTGAGCATCGGTGCTGTTTTGTTCTCGTGGCAGGCGGGCGGGCAGACAAAGAACGTGTCTGTCTATAATAGAACAGATAGAATTAGAAGAATGATAACACGGATAGCCATCTGGCTGTAATCTACTTTCACTATGATCCTCCAACACAGAGAAGCCACTGCTGATGTCAGTAGTCACCACACTCCATAAGAAAGACACAACTCAGCCCTTTCTATCTCCCACTTGCACCGCTCTTGTATTATTCATTTGTGACTTCTGGGAACACTTTCAGTCATTGTGGCAACAGCTACTGGTGAAACCTGCCATGAAATATTGTCGTTTTTTTCTTTTCTTTTCCAGGAACACCATGCGATACCTCTTGATTTAGTTTTTCTTAGTATAAGGCACACAATAAAGTCCAAGTACAGTGAAATGCTCTGCTTCCAGTCACGGCTCTAATGGCACCCCGCTCGCCTTCCTTTCTCATCTCATCTCTCTCTCCACAGGCCCGAGGAGAAAGTGTCGGCATCGCCTCTCTGCTTTTATCAGCGGGGTAAGTAACCGTGACGCTGTTGCTGCTACTACGGTCATTGAAAATCTATAACTTCTCAACCCGAGGCCAAGCCCACAGCCTTAATGTCTAATTGAGTTGTTGTGTCCAGGGCTCCACTTCAACATAAGGGAGGCTGAGTCCTGTTGCATGTTGTGTGTTTTTGTCCCCAGGATGGGTGGTGCTCTGTATAGCATTGACAGCATGCCAGACCTCAGGAAGAGGAAAGCCATGCCTCTGGTCAGAGATCTGGTGAGTTTCTGTGCTAATCAGTTTATATTTCCTGATTGTACTGTCTCACATCTGGCCGGTCCATCTATCCCTCAGCTCAGCTACATATTGAAGACACTCCTGCTCTCTTTACTCTCTCTTTGTTTGTTTTAGCTTTCTATTCTTCTTCTCAGATTTTCTCCTACACTTTCCTTCTCTTCCTCTTCCTTTTGTCGTTTAGCCCACTGCACTACATCCACAGGCAACACAGTTCATTGCTTTCACAGTGTGGCAGGTCAAACCTCACGGGTCAGGTCGCCACCACTCACCGACACTGATGCGTGCCACATGCTGTCATAAAACAGACCTTTTCACAACCCCACCCTGCTATCGCTCCCTTGCCTGCTTGGCTCATTACTGCGAAAAATATAAAACCCACTGGTGAAATCTGTCACTCACGTGGACCATGCACTGCAAGAACTCAAAATATTTCCAAGAATATTTGTCTTATTTGTTGTCAAAATGTCTAATTTCTAGTCAAAACTAATTTCATCACCTAAAAATTTACTTGTTTTCAGATAATTTTCATTTGTTTCAAACAAATTTTCACTTGAAATCAGTAGAAAAATCTGCCAGTTTTTTGTGCTTGTAATAAGAAAGAAAAACTTGCTCCATTGGCAGATTTTTCTACTGATTTCAAGTGAAAATTTGTTTGAAACAATTGATAACGATCTGAAAACAAGTTAATTTTTTTGGTGATGAGATTAGTTTTGACTAGAAATGAGACATTTTGACAAGAAATAAGACAAATATTCTTGGAAAGATTTTGAGTTTTTGCAGTGCAGCCACCTTGTTTGACTATCTGATCATTTTCTACAACCATCAAAATCACACGAGGCTCAGAGTCTACTAGCAAGTATAGGCTAGTAGGTATAAGCTCAGGATATGCTGTGTAATGACAGGAACCCTCAGAGGAATACTTTGGTATTTTGAAATGCACTTGTTGCAAAATTGTTTATGAAGCTCCATCCAGCAGCTGGTTAGCTAAGCATCTAGTATAGGGAAGCAATGATACCACTTTTTTTCAAACCGATATGATACCGATACTTGGATCTGAGTGCTTGCCAATATTGAGTACCGATGCCGATCCTTCTACCACAACAAAAAAAAAAACAATTAGGCAAAATGCAATGAATTGGAAGACAAGTTTTATTTTCTTCTCTGCTTGTTACAACAAAGATGCAAAGCCACCCTCTGATCGCGGTCTTCATGCAGAGCAATTGCATGCACTGGTATCGGTTCTTGTACTCACTAAAGTTCACCGATACCAAGTACAAGTATATTACAACAGTATCGGACCATCGATATCAAAATCACATTGGCACTGTCCTCCCGATTCGAGTCTACGATTCAGAGGGTAACGATTCGATTCGATTCGAGATGCATTGCGATGCATTGCAATGCATCAAAATTCTACTGCACACAACACGGCAAAATCAGTCATGAGATATTGAACAACAGATTGTATCGGCTGCTATGTTAGTATTATCACTCTCTTGTATCTTTGACATAACATTGAATGGTAGCCTACAGGATATTGCATATGGCATTTTCAAACCTGAAACTCAAAATCAATGTGACTGAAAGTCTATGGGGCTTTTATTTTGAAGGGCCAGATACAGGAAGTAGTGACACTTTTTTGTTGTTTTTTTTACACGGCAAATTGTTTAGCGGGTGCTGCTGCTGCCGCCGTGTCGAAGCGAGTGTCGGAGCAGATCCCATCACAGACCCCCAGCCTGAGCTCAGTCACTCATCCTCCTCCTCTAGCCTGGGCTACTGTATTTATAAGTGATAAACGGGCGTAAGTAAACAGTAAAACTCCCACCGGCTTGTTGAATCGGTAACGCGGCCGGACTTGAGCGTTTTAATGAATTTGTAAAAAAATAAAATAAAAAAAAGCCAGCAGCAAATGCAACTAGTGCTGCTTTTAGAAGGCTAGTAGTGGAAATGCCCTCGGAGGTAATTGAAACTTCATAACTTTATTTGAGGCCAGAAAATAAACAGGGACATAATCGATTATGGCACGTCGCCGCATCGATGCTGAATCGCGCATGTCCCGCATTGCAATGCATCGCCGAATCGATTATTGTTGACACCCCTAATCGGGGCATCCCTAATCTAGTATAAAGCAAAGCATAAAGACTCAACATGTAATGTTTACGTTTCAGTATTTGTATATAATAAACAAATGGAACGAAACGTACTAAGTAGTGAGTTTTAGTAGTGGATGGATTTTATTACCCCACATCACCAAGTTTGGCGTCAACCCCTCGTTTCTAATCCTTTTCTCTGAACCTACACTTACTGACTGTAGCCTCATATTCACTGCACAGAGTTGAGAGTGGCTTAAATCTTCTCATCTAACTCTTGGCAAGAAAATAAATAAGCTAAGAGAGATTCTCCTCTCTTCACTCTTGATATCTACTGCCAGGTGAAGCTCAGTGATGCCGCTCTTGTAAACACAGCAGATCCCCCCACGTTACCCTACATTATCTTGGATGACTGTCTTCATTAATAAATCCTGCCGTGGCACAGTAACAGCAAGTATGCGCTGGCAGACAGTTACAAGCAGGTGCTCCTATGTTTCTTCTCCCTCTCGATCACACAGACACACACCGACAACGTGTCAGAGTGTCTCAGGTAATTGATCGCACAGGGTGGGGTCCTGACTGAGCAGCGATCACAGGCTATTTCATTCAGACATCAGATACTCAAGTCTTGTTGCAGCTGTGGGTGCCTCGCCCTTCAAGTCTCCACATCCGACTGCAGACTCTTGTTTAATCACAAAGCAAATGCCGAACGAGTGCTTCAGAATATCAACATCCCTTTTGCTACTTTAATTCTCCGTGGTATTTCCCATCTATTTCTTGCCTCTGTCTGATATTGAATCTCTCCCTTTTTTTTCTCCCCTCTTCACTTCATTGCCAAAGGCTATGGTGAGTAATGCTGATGTTCTAAAAACACTCATATTATGACAGTTTAATCATTTTCTGGTCACTTTTAGTAAAAAAGAAGCACTTTAAATTTTTCAGGTGCCATCTCCAGCTTGGTCTACCTACACTGCAAAAACTGAAAATCTAGAATATTTGTCAAAATGTCTAATTTCTAGTCAAAACAAACCTCATCTCCTAAAAATTAATTTGTTTTCAGATCATTTTCACTTGTTTCAAACAAATTTTCACTTGAAATAAGTAGAAAAATCTGCCAATGGAGCAAGTTTTTTGTGCTTGTAATAAGAAAATTTGCTCAATTGGCAGATTTTTCTACATATTTCAAGTGAAAATTATATTTGAAACAAGTGAAAATTATCTGAAAAGTTAATTTTTAGGAGATGAGATTAGTTTTCACTATCAATCAATCAATCAATCAATCAGTTTTATTTGTATAGCACTTTACAATAGCCAGACAGTACCCAAAGTGGTTTACATCAAAGCGATAAAACAATACAAAAAGTTTTTGCAGTATATTCAGGAAAACATTGGCAGACAGACTGTAATAATAAAAAGATTTGCAAGCTGTGAGAAAAGACCCTCCTCTCTCTTCTGTCACAACAGTCTTTGGTTCAGAACTCCAGGAAAGCCGGCATCACCTCCGCCCTGACGTCCAGCACGCTGCATAATGAAGAACTGGTCAGTGCTCTCACTATTAACACTATTACAGTTAAAATATGTCACATGTTGCCAAAAGGCTCCTCTGACGCCACACTTCCTCTCCGCTGTGCCCCTGCAGAAGAGTCACGTCTATAAGAAGACCCTCCAGGCCCTCATCTACCCCATCTCCTGCACCACCCCGCATAACTTCGAGGTGTGGACCGCCACTACCCCCACCTACTGCTACGAGTGCGAGGGACTGCTGTGGGGGATCGCTCGCCAGGGCATGCGCTGCACCGAGTGCGGAGTCAAATGCCACGAAAAGTGCCAAGATCTACTTAATGCTGACTGTCTGCAAAGTAAGAGAAACGCCGGAAAACATTATTATCCCAATTTTATATCCCCTAAAGCACCGAATGAGAGACTGGATTAAGAATATGATGCGGTAATTTAAATTTAGCAGTTCAGTGTGTTTATGGTCATGACTCTACACACCAAGGATAAATGAGGCTCTATACTGAAAGGTATATGTGCATGTGTCATTTTCTGTTTTGTTAAGGTCAGTTTATATATTGTTAAAAGGAGATTTTTGCTTGAAGAGTCTTGTCTTTTCCTTCCTTCCTTCTTCTCTCATTCCTCCTTTAACTGTTTTGCTTTTTTTTTCTTGAGAGGATATTAAAAGCCCTTTATCTCTTGTTGTCATCCACCTCTCTTTTCCATTTCTTTTTTACTCAGCCTTTTATAGCTCCGCGAATGTGTCCGCCTCTCATTCATGAAATATAACCATTTGTCATCACCTCCACAGTCTTCTTCTCTGCTTTGAATTAAATCTCCCACTTTCAAATCCCTTTTTTATTAGCCGCAGAATGCTACCCTTTGTTATTATCGCAATTAATAACTGAGTAGGAACTAGCAAATCAATTCTCAATGCTTTTTTACGTATCTGATCTGTTTCCTATTTGTCCCGCTAACCAGGGGCGGCAGAGAAGAGCTCAAAACATGGTGCAGAGGACCGAACCCAGAACATCATAATGGTTCTCAAGGACCGCATGAAGATCCGCGAGAGGAACAAACCGGAGATCTTCGAACTCATTCAGGAAGTGTTCGCCATCCTCAAGGCCACTCACGTCACCCACATGAAGCAGATCAAGCAGAGCGTGCTCGATGGCACCTCCAAATGGTCGGCCAAGATCAGCATCACAGGTAAAGAGGGGTTAGAGTACAGTACAGTAGCTTTGAAGGGAGCTGGCCAAACGATGTCAACATCAAAGTCAGCGGAGCACAACATACGTCAGGTGTTTGTGTCTATAAAAAGAGACAAGCTGCCGTTTGCATGAAGAGAGCACAGGTGGCGTTTGTGGGGCAATAGAGCACAAGGTCAGATGAGTTAAGAGGCATCTGTTTGTATCCAAACAAACATACACTCACTCACAGTGTGTCTGACCAGCTTGGCCTTTTTTTTCTCTCCCTCCTGTCAGTGTTGTGCGCCCAGGGTCTACAAGCCAAGGATAAAACTGGTTCCAGTGATCCTTATGTCACCGTCCAGGTGGGAAAGACCAAGAAAAGGACCAAGACCATATACGGGAACCTCAACCCTGTATGGGAGGAAACTTTTAATTTGTGAGTAAAGATTTCTTGAAAACAATATTATTCTATTGACCAGTTGATATGTTGGACATTTTCTCCACTTAATTTGGCCTCAGGTGGTCTCCAGATTACTTGTTTAGGCTGGAAGAACAGTTAAACAGATATTTAAAGCATATATCAGCGGAATGTTTTTGTTAATATAAGTCCTAAATAGTCCTATTTTCCGTCAGCAATCACTTACATAGAGTGTTTGGGCCGAAACACGGGTCTCTCCGTCACTCTGCTCTGCTGTAAACCGAGGAGAATGGACATTTCCTTTTGGGATCAAACTTATCCAATGAGGAAGAGAACGGCATGAAGGGCTGTGTGTGCAGCCAAGGGACGCGTGAATGTGGTGACGTTAGGGACGAGGACTGTTTTAGATGCATGACGCAAAAGGGCGGGGGCTGCTAACTCATGGGACAGTTTTTTCAAGGTAACCCGTAATTTACCCTGTTTTTACCTGTGAAGTCTACCAGTTCGATCTGGTACGACTTATCTCATAGCATGGTGGTTGTGCCGTTATAGTGACTTTCACAGGCAACAGGACGGTAAAAACACGAGTTACAGGTTTCCTGGAACGCTACAAAGTCATAGTTGTGACTTGAAGCTGTAACTTACGGTTTCAAAAGCCTGCCTTGAACGCAGCATTAGCCAAAACGACCGGATCACTGACTTATGCTTTAATTTCCAACTGGAGACAACACTGCAGCTGAAAAGTTTTTTGTTAGATGAAATACTTAAATTATTGATTAGTTATCTGCATTGTTGAGTATTTATCTATCTGTCTAGTCGACCTTTCAGCTCCAGGGATTTTTACACTTTTGTTTACACTTCCATATTTAATGACTCAATGGCTGCAATGATAGTGATCCATCTGGGCTTCTTGGCGAACAATCAGTGTAAACTCTCCGCTTCTGTCTACACAGTGAGTGCCACAACTCCTCAGATCGCATCAAGGTGCGAGTGTGGGATGAGGACGACGACATAAAGTCTCGCGTGAAGCAGAAGTTCAAGAGGGAATCAGATGATTTCCTTGGTCAGACCATCATCGAGGTCCGCACTCTGAGTGGAGAGATGGACGTCTGGTACAATCTTGGTCAGTCCACACATCACCTCTCCTGGCCTTACATTTATATGACTCATTAACTTCATATTGAGTTTTATTTATTTTTAGCAGTGTGTCTGGTAACTGTGTTTTGTCTGTCTGCTGCGTCACAGACAAGCGTACGGACAAATCAGCTGTGTCCGGAGCGATCCGCATGCACATAAATGTAGAGATCAAAGGAGAGGAGACAGTCGCCCCGTATCATGTTCAGTACACCTGTTTGCATGAGGTAAGTTCAGTGTATGTGTGTGTGTTTGCATGTAGAAATACACCTATTCAAAAGTTGTACTCAAATACCACACTGCTGAATAAGGAAGCAGGTTGGACATTATAGTATTGTGTGTGTGTGTGTGTGTATATATATGTGTGTGTGTGTGTGCATCTACCTCTGTGCCAAGCTGTCCTAATGAGCCATGCCAAACAGTTAATTTACCTGACTGATGTTCACTTCCATAATGAATCCATTCCAAATTGAACTTCTTAAGTTAATACTCTGTGAAGTTTGCTTAACTCTGGTCAGGTAAAGACCTCTTCCAACAGCAAAGACATCAGACACTTTTCTAGTCTGTGACGCTCTCCGTCGCGGAGAACTCGGCTGATTAATAGTGGACCAATCGCGGCCTTGTACGGAATCATTACCCGGCCCATTACTCAGCAGAGCACATTAGCTGAACCTTAACCGACAAATGACCACTGTTATTGCTGCAGATAAGTGGCCATAAACCACAAAGCCAACTCAGGATGTTTTACAGCAGCATAACTGCTTTATGGCTGAGTAGCCAATACAGCACCTTGCGTTGGCCTCATAATTCAGTTTAATGGCTAATTTAACTAACCCGGCCATTTAACGATAAACAGGTCGAGAGGTTGAGATCGGCTTTGTTTTTGGACAGAGAAGTGCATCTTCTATCTATACATATCCTTACATGTAATTCTCGTCATTTATTATTCATGATGATTTCTCTTCTGTAGAACCTCTTCCACTACGTGACCGACATCCAGAACACCGGCGTGGTGAAGATCCCTGACGCTAAAGGGGACGACGCATGGAAGGTTTACTTTGAGGAGACTCCTCAGGAGATTGTGGATGAGTTCGCCATGCGTTACGGAGTGGAGTCCATCTACCAGGCAATGACGTACGTCGCTGTCAGAAACCTGCTGCTTATCGTCTCTGTGAGCCGTTACTGTCCAGTGTTATTTACATATCTGCTCCTCGTTCACAGCCACTTCGCCTGCCTGTCATCTAAGTACATGTGCCCAGGTGTACCTGCGGTGATGAGCACCCTGCTGGCGAACATCAATGCCTACTACGCCCACACAACCCAGGCAACAAACAACGTCTCTGCCTCTGACCGCTTCGCTGCCTCTAACTTTGGGGTGAGTCACTCCAGTCACGTTTAGCAGAAACGGGAAATTGAACAAATTCAAAAAACATAAATCCCATAATTGCAGTGTTGATTTAACACTTATTCATCATCCTTTCTGTTTTAATACCCACAGAAAGAGCGATTTGTCAAACTTCTTGATCAGTTGCACAACTCTCTGAGGATTGACCTGTCCATGTACCGAGTAAGATCCATCTCCATCTTTACTATTTATACCCGTGTGTCCTCTTTTGTACTTCTTCTGTGCATCTCTCTCTGTTTTTTGAGAAACTGTGAATAAAGCAGTCAGATGTGTTAATTAGAGTGACAGCTCCTCTGTAACATGCAAAGACACGTTCAGCAAATACCGCACACCCACACAGTAACAAGTGGAAGGGTTCGATGGCATTGAAAACTGTGTGACTGTTCTGGATATTGCCCATGGACAAAAAAAAAAAACACACTGGACAAAGATTGATGTGATATCATCTGTGCTGCTGGCTCACTGTTTTATTTTTTCTTGGTCTAAATGCAGAACAACTTCCCAGCCAGCAGCCCTGAGAGGCTGCAGGACCTCAAGTCCACAGTGGACCTCCTCACCAGTATCACTTTCTTCAGAATGAAGGTACGGCCCCTTCGTCTGTTCTACCATCATTTAACTCAGTATGTTTAACAAACATGATGTGATGAGTCATTGAGTGTTAACTCTGAACTCTTATTATGTAGTGCTCACTCGGACAAACAGTCAACATCCGGTGACAGGCGCTATGGCAGCTGTCACAGTAGAAGACATTGCACAGGAGGCAATTGATGATTTTTGGAGACAGAAAGATTAAATATCATCTCGAAGTCACCAAAACTTAACTTGGCTTTACTGCTATGGCTGCCGTTTGCCGCAAAACGCCGATGGCGTGGGGCTAACTTCTGTTAGCCTGTCTATGGATTTTTGCATTACACGTTAGCATTAAGCTAGCGGACTTTATGCTTTATCTAAACTTCTCTCACAATGTTGCCTCAAATACGTTGTTGACTTAACTTACAACAGATGTAGACATCCTTGTCAAGTTTATCCACGTTTAGTTGGTGTTGTGGTCTACTGCATCACTTTATCCAGAGCAGATACTTCTTAGATGTGGCTTGGGAAAAGGTAAAAAAATAATAATAATACACCTCGTCGCCCAGCCTCTCGGGATACCTAGTGTCAGAGTTGCATGTACCTCATGCACACTGTTTGACCATTTAAAACTTAAAATGTCAAGAAAAAACATATAAAAACGAATGAAAACTGACTAACTGCAATGCATTTCAATGGACGTGGAAGCAGAGAATGTCCGAGTATATGGGTTAGCTAACTGATTGGCACACTGTTTGATTGGCTCTTAATAATCGTCTTTACTCGACTTGTCTCCCATCCTCCCTCTGTCTCTCTCTGTCTGTGTTCAGGTCCAAGAGCTTCAGTCTCCACCCAGAGCCAGTCAGGTGGTGAAGGATTGTGTGAAAGCCTGCCTCAACTCCACCTACGAGTACATCTTTAATAACTGTCATGAGCTCTACAGCCGCGAGTATCAGACAGACCCGGTAAGAAGCAGCACCTAAACTGGATCTCTCTTTCTATCTCCATCAAAAAAACAGCAGATTTTAAAGAGCTCAGTTTATTGTTGGTTTTCCCTCAGACCGACAACACATTGTTTGTCTTTTTCCCCAAGAAAACATAACATTGATTATAGAAAGACAGCTTGCTCTGTCTCTGCCTCTGATTGTTGGCAGTCATGTCCCACTCTGTTTTCTCTGGGTTGCCAGGTTTTGTCTAAGGACCAGTTTAAATGATCACATCGTGGTCACTCTGTCTACATTTAGGAAATAACTGTGTTGCTCACTCCCATTTCTGTTCATTTCTTGAGTAACTTTTTGGATAAATTGCACTGTCTGTGTTCAGGTCCAAGAGCTACTTTTTCTTATCGATTTAATTCAAATTGTTTGTTTTAATGGAGTCTCCAGCCTCTGTCCATGAGAGCCAGTCAGGTGGTGAAGGATTGTGTGAAAGCCTGCCTAAAATTTGAGAAACTCCAGTAAATGATTAGGATGACGTCAGCCCTAGCTTTCGTGGATAACATCCGTCAAAGATATTCAATATAAACCGTCTTTGGTGAAGGTTCTCAGTAATCCAGGTCATCTTATTCTTCTTCCTCCCCAGGAAATTTAAAATACACACCTAACTGGACTCCTCCAGTGTCGGGGTGTGGTCATATCTCCATCGGGGGTGTGGTCAGACTTTTTTCAAAAAGCAATCATAGGACCTGGGTTTATTGTTGGTCTTTTCTCAGACAGTTCACAAGGCCTATTTGTTTTGTGAATTTTCTTAATTTAGTTACAAGAAAACATAAGTCATTTGATTAGTTGTTAAATGTTGTTCTTTGCAATATCTGCATTTTTTCATTGCTATTATATTTCTGATTGATTGGCAGTCATGTCCCACTCTGATTTAAACGAACAAATCTGAGGTTACTCAGCAGTTACTCAGTTTGTCTTTTTAAGGACTTTCACTCTTTTAAAATTTGAATGACTACACTTTTACTTGGTAATATTATTCTGTAACTACATTTACTTGAGAAATGACTACCCACCTCTGGTTGCTCACATGGTCTTGATTACCTGCCGCTCAGCATTGTTCACTTGGTGCTAAAAAAACATTTGAATCAACTGTTTTAAGAGTGATGCACTTAATTTCCTTGGGCATTAGTTTGGTTCACTTCCTCAAAATAAATGAACAGGATAAATCAGTGTCTAAATCTCAACTCCCTTGTGGTGTCCTTGACTGAACACATGGCTTAGCTAAAACTATGTCTGTTCAAAAGAGCTTTTGCACAGGACCACCCTCTTTGCCCGATTCCTGCGTTGTCCTCAGTGATATGTAAAAGGCGTTGTGTGCATGTGTGTACTTTGTGTCTGTGTGTGAAGAGTCCCCGTCATCCTCTCCGTCTGAGTGGGCCAGGCTCCTCCATCCATCACTCCTGCACCAGATTTCAACAGGGATTTCTAGAACTTGCTTTGAGTCCTCATTAAAGCACCAGCCCCATTCAGACTCCCTGGTGAATTTCAAATAAGCATTTTTTCCCTTTGAATAAAACATTTCATCCTCAGGGATGTTGCTATATTTTGTTGAAATCTCTGCAAGATCATTCTTCACTCCTCAACCCCTGCAGGGCTGAGCTTCGTTCTTTTCTTTCCTTTTTTTTTTCTTTTTCTTCCTGCACATCTTCAGCTATTTCAAAGAAGTCGTCCAGACAGTTGACATTCTGAGTCTGTTTAAAGCTGTTTGAACAGCAAATGTTGAATATGTATGAGTTGTTGAATTAACAACACAGTCAAGAATTCCCCTCGAAATATGTTCTCTGTCTCAAACAATAAAAAGTAACATTAGCACAACTCACATTAAAAGTACTGAATGGTTGCATGATTACACAGTTTGGTCTCTTTGCTACTCTTCAGACGATATTTCCCATTTGTTATTTTATCCAATAGGTGGCTTTAAAAAAGTTTGAGCAAAACACACAAGTTCATAATTTCCCTGCTTGTCACATTTTATGTTAAGTGACCAGAAAAGTCAGATCAAAACATATTTTGTTTTGTTTTGTTCCAGGCCAAGCAGGGAGCCGTGCCTCCTGAGGAGCAGGGACCAAGCATCAAGAATCTGGACTTCTGGTCCAAACTCATCACACTTATTGTCTCCATCATTGAAGAAGACAAGAATTCCTACACTCCCTGCCTAAACCAGTATGTTTTCATATTTCATCACATTCCCTTATTAAAGGTATTTTACTTTTGCTGTCTCTTCTGTTTATACTTATATTAAACACTCTCGCCTCCATTTCAAATTTCAAAATGCATTCACACTAAGCTTTTCTCCTTCTCGCTTCCATCAAGATTTCCCCAGGAGCTCAACGTGGGTAAAATCAGTGCTGAGGTGATGTGGAACCTGTTCGCTCAGGATATGAAATATGCAATGGAGGGTAAGTGCAGTGTGGTGATAAAAATATGAGCTTCTCAAATGACACAGCCTTGTCAATGCACGACAACTAACAGAGATGCATTTAACCACTAACAGTGATTTTGTGCCTCCTTCTCTTTTTGCACTAATGACCAAACACAGACAATACACTGCAGTTCACCTGCACTTCATGTTGATGAGAGGCTTGAATAGATACTGTAATTGTTCTATGTCCAGTGGAGTAGATGTACCGTAAATGCTGTTGATTATTCAGTCACTTTCATCAGATGAAATGACATTCATCATGTTTGTTTAATACCATTCCTGATGATTTTATAGTAGTTAGACAATCACAAGTACTTACATGCCAATATGTGATAGACTACAGGCTCTGCATGTAGTATTAACCACACACACAAGGTTTGGACCAAATTTCATGAGAGTGGGTCAAATGAGTTACAAGATATAGTTTAATGGCCTTGATGGAGCTTCCAATTAGATGGAAAGTTTTATTGCCCCCAAATGGAAAATTATAATCTGGCTCCATTATGCACAGGCAGACAAAGGGACTAATACATATTGCAATTAACAGGCCATGGAGCTCAGAGTGACCATGGCAGCAGAGGGGACAAAATTATGGTTAATCTTTATACAAATGAGAAGTGAAAACACATCACCATTGTGTTGAAGAAATGCTGAAATCACACTGATTGTACACAAACTGTTTGATTCGTGGTTGTTTGTATGCAACCGCATGGACTCAGAATACTACATTATTTGTGGCAGCCATACGCCCCAGTTGAAAAATAGTCAGTAAGGGATCATGATAGTTTTCAGTCATGTGACTTCTAAGCGACCTGGCGGAAGGGAAAACTTTTCTTTCTTTCTTTTTCAAATTGTGCAAAACCCAAAGGGTCCTATTCATTTTTGTGTCTGATATATATTTTATTCCTTGTTGTGATTGGTCCTCTTTTTGTAATGGTCTTTAGCTTTACAACATGATTATGCACTTACACCATTGGTTATATTCAACAAAAACGTGGACGATTGTTTGAAAATGCAATGAATTGAAGACAAGTGGGTCTGTGGTTACATTGAATGCTTGAAATTATAACTCAACATGGATTTGTCTGCTTTATTCCCTCTTCCAGAGCATGAAAAAAATCGCCTGTGCAAGAGTGCAGATTACATGAACCTGCACTTCAAGGTCAAGTGGCTCTACAACGAGTACTGCAAAGACCTGCCCTTCTTCAAGAGCAGAGTGCCTGAATATCCTGCGTGAGTAGCAGCTCCACCAACACCTCATCCACAGACTGAAAACACTCGGTAAAACCAGGATTAGGCATTGTTGTCCTTGTGTAATTTTGTGTTTCTGGTTGTCTGCTCTCCAAAGGTGGTTTGAGCCGTTTGTCATCCAGTGGCTGGACGAAAACGAGGAGGTGTCTCGGGACTTCCTGCACGGTGCTTTGGAAAGAGACAAAAAAGATGGGGTAAAAGTTTGCAGCTCCTCTCCTTCTTATCTCCCCTGGAAATGCCGAGTCGCTGTTGTTGTGCAGACAGAATTACTGTAATCCATCCTTTGTACTTCCTCTGTCACACTCAAAGTTATCAACCGAAGTTTCCTCCTCCCTCCCACGCTTCCCCCTGCCACTCCTGCATTCTTCAAAGGCAGCAACCGCGCTACGGATGCAGCAGCGCAGACGCGAACCAGAAAAGTGTTTGGGCTAAGAGGGTGTTTCAGCAGAAGTGTGCCGTTGTGTAAAAGAGATTCTTCGGGAGTTGAAAGGAGTGTGGATGAGACGTGCATGTGCCCGAGGAGGCAGATAACTCAGTGACAGCAGGACATTGTGAATTAATGGCCTTATTCCAGAGTTTTGACTGCGGGAAAGTTGTTCTCACCTCATTACACAGACTCCCTGGAAGAGCACCTACACACTCACCTCCAGCCAATTAGGGACCAGGCACAAACTGGCAGCCAATTACACCGAGACAGACAGGAGCTCCAACCTGTCAACGCATGGCTGTCTAACTGGCAGTACGGCTTTGTACAGTGAAAGATATCAAAGGTCCAGTTTGATATAGTGTCAAACAGTCCAGCTGTATGTCCGTAGGTGCCCAGAGGTCACATCCCTCTAGCTTCCCTTGGACCCCAGCTTCACCTGACACCTCACATCATCCCTTTTCCTGTGCTCTGTTCCTCTAATTCACTGCAGCTTCTTCCCTTTGCTCCTTTCCCCAGTCTTTAATCTTCTTGCACATCTTCTCTGCCATACAGTTCCAGGTCACATCCGAGCACGCTCTCTTCTCCTGCTCCGTGGTGGATGTCTTTTCCCAGCTCAACCAGAGCTTTGAGATCATCAGGAAGCTGGAGTGTCCAGATCCGCAGATTGTGGGGCACTACATGAAACGATTTGCAAAGGTAGGTTCTGAAAAAAATTGGTATTTACAGTTAAAGGGACAACGAGGAGTTTTGGAAAAGCGAAGCGTTTTCACACTACATTTTTGAGCCTCCGCGCGCACCGTGAAATTCTTTTACCGGCGCGAGACAGACTCATGTTTTCATTCTTCAAGAATTGAAGTCAGGGGTTCAAAGAAGTTCAGTTACCGCCGTAATTCCGAGCATAAACTGCGCTTCGGCGGCGTTATTCTCATTCGCGTCCGCCAAACCGAAAGTAAGGAAACGCTGGTCGGCTTGCCCAGCATTTCCGCCACCACTAATAATAACAAAATAACAATAGAGACAAAACGATATATTTATCGAAAACGGGCCCATTAAGAAGTGTGGTTAACGTAGATTCATCCACATTAACATGAGACTTTTTTATTGTCGCGTAATTTTCCGTTCTGCCGACGGAGAAACTCCTCGTTGTCCCTTTAAATCGCACTTTATAAAGTCCAATATACAGAATAGACATCCAAAAAAAGACAGAAACTGGACTACATCTATCTTCTGATGACTAATGACCTGTTGCTTTCTTGTTTCTCTCTCCAGACCATCAGCAATGTACTTCTTTCCTATGCTGATATAATCTCCAAGTGTTTTGCCAACTATGTCTCCATGGAGAAAGTGGTGAGTGGCCAAAGACTTGATGAACCCATAAAGTCAGCCAACTCTAAATAAACCTTTTTCATGCTTGAAAACCCTGTATTGCGTTACAGTTCTGTTCGGTATATTTATTATCTTTTTTTTTTGTAAACATTGCTTTTGGAAGTGTTTCAGACTGTTGTATGCCATCTTGTCCTCAGCCCTGCATCCTGATCAACAACATCCAACAGCTGAGAGTTCAGCTGGAGAAGATGTTTGAAGCCATGGGTGGAAAAGATGTGAGTGATTTTGCTTCTTCTCCGACCCCTATCTGGGATTGTTCACAAGTTAAACTTTTGTGTTTATTAGTGACATTATTACTTTCCACTTTCCACTGCAACTTAATGAACTGTGTGTGTGTGTGTGTGTGTGTGTGTGTGTGTGTGTGTGTGTGTGTGTGTGTGTGTGTGTGTGTGTGTGTGTGTGTGTGTGTGTGTGTGTGTGTGTGTGTGTGTGTATTTGTGTTTACCTTCACCTGCCTCAGCTGTGTGTGGAGGCCAGCGATATCCTGAAAGACCTGCAGGTTAAGCTCAATAATGTCATGGATGATCTCAGCAGAGTCTTTTCTGTCAGGTAGAAACCCACACCACCAAACACATCCACGGAAATGAACTCGGCGTTGCAAATGCCGAAACTCTTGCATTAAATTGACATGTATTCTCTTTGATTTTTGATTGAATTTGATGACAGACTTCATCAAAGTCTACCTCTCATTCTTCCACTGCAGTTTCCAGCCTCATATTGAGGAGAATGTGAAGCAGATGGGAGACATCTTGGCTCAGGTGAAAGGAACCTCAAACGTAGGGAATGCCAGCAGCGTGGCCCAAGACGCTGACAACGTGCTGCAGCCCATTATGGAATTCCTGGACAGCAAGTGAGGAAATCTGTCTTTTTATTGGAAACATGAAAGGATTGTTGAGCTTAGTGGCCAGGTTAGCGTGGTTTTAAAATCCATATGTGAATCTCTTTGAGGTAAAGTTGCAGCTGAATATCTGTATGTAATTTCCCCATATTTGAGAAGGATTTCTATTTAACGCAGGATTTCACTCATGTCATCTATAGATAGTGTCAAATTATGCACCGACATTCACACTGCTCATAGAGACTTAGGAAAGGTTAAAACATCTAAGAGTTTATTTGAGTCTAGATGAGAGGGAAAAGTACTGAAATTCTCAAAAGTCTGAGCATGGGGGGGTTTCTAGCAACCGCCCACTTTTGCTCTATGTTCTGTTGCCTTTAAAAAAAATCCCTTTGTTTCCTCAACAGAGCAAAGTTTGCCTTGTTCTGCTTCTTATTATTCATCTCTCTCCCCCACCCCTCACCACCACCTCTTGCCAGCTTGACATTGTTTGCTAAGATCTGTGAGAAGACTGTGCTGAAACGTGTGTTGAAGGAGTTGTGGAAGCTGGTGATGAACACCATGGAGAAGACCATCGTCTTGCCGCCGCTCACAGACCAAACGGTGAGAGCACAATACAGCTACAAATGCACACACTATGCAAATACACACAATATGAATTTCAGGCTACTTATATTAGCATTTATGCTGGCATGTATACATGCAAACAGATTTATTATTATTATTATTTATATACACCCACACCATGGTGTCTGTTCCAAAAAGCTTAATGAGGATGTCCTGTATGGAATAGAAAGAAATGAGTGCTTAACATCTACTGATGATGACCACAGCACAAGTTTAACAGCAGGAAACACATGCAGCACACATGCAGTTACACGCACACACATGCCCATACCTCCAACTGCCAAGACGGCATCAAAAGAAAAAGGAGGAGGTGGAGAATGAGGAAAAGGAAGAATACAAAGGCAGACATTTTGTGTGTGTGTTTGCAATTCATGATGGCCATCCTATAAAAAAAAAAAAAGAATGCTATAGAGGAAGATCAAACCGCTTTCGCATCACATCTACATGGCATCCTATCCACTCCGCAACCCCTACACACATTATATTCAACATCGCCCCCGGTACCTCCATTCATCCAAGCAATCAAGATGAAACCCTGTAAAAGAAAAAACAGAAAAAAAAGGAGTGCACCATATCATTAAAACACCAGCTCATGGCTGCTCTCCAGCATGTCAGCTAACAATTATTCGGAGCCATTCCTGATTTTATGAGTAATGCACAATAAAGTGGCAGAAAATGTTTGCCCAAAGGATCTGGCCCACTTCCAAAAAGACTCATACATTTTGGAAAGCAGCCACCTGTTTTCTTTTGTTTTGGATATATATGTTCTTATTTGTGTTTGGTTATAAACGAAAGAGCCTCATATCACTATTAATAAGGCGGAGTTTCTCCTTGATGATCATGTGGTCAGTCATGACTGGCTCAGCCTCAGATGCCACATGTGCACCTGAGCAGAGACAGGAAGTAGACAGGTAAAGATAGTGAGCTCTGAATGTGTCAAAGCCACATGATCTCTAAACAGCTGTTTTCTTCATCTCCAGATCCTGTAAAAAAAAAAAAAACACAAAAAAAATCATGCTGATTGTATTAAAGTTATTTGCATTCACAGTCCAGACTTCAGACAGGTGTAATTTGGCTCCTCAGCCGTCCAGCCCTGAGGCCCAGATTGTGTTTTTGATTGATGTGGGGCTCTTTGCTCAGCTTGACTGACCCTTCTCTCTGGTTGTTGTTGTCGTTGTGATTACTATTACATCCTGCTCCCACCGCTCTCCCTCCACAGATGATTGTAAGTACAGCACTCCTGCGTGTGTGTCTGTCTGTCCGTCCACGGTGGTTGACTCTCTGCTATATGTGGCTGCGATCTTCCCCTGTTTTTTGCCCCACATCACACCCTGTCCCTTCACACAGCCTCGCCTCTCTGCTCTGTCCCATACCTCCTCTTCTCTTCTCTTCTTCTCTTCTCTTCTCTTCTTCTCTTCTCTTCTCTTCTCTTCTCTTCTCTTCTCTTCTTCTCTTTTCTTCTCTTCTCTCCTCTCCTCCTCTTCTTTTTCTCTTCTTCTCGTCTCGTCTATTCTCTCCTCTCCTCTCTTCTTCTCTTCTCTGCTCCTCTTCTCCTCTCGCCTCTTCTTCTTCTCTTCTCTCCTCTTCTCTCTTCTTTTCTTCTCTTCTTCTCTTCTCTCTTCTTCTCTTCTCTTCTCTTCTCTCCTCTTCTCTCTTCTTTTCTTCTCTTCTTCTCTTTTCTCCTCTCCTCTTCTCTCCTCTTATTCTCTTCTCTCTTCTTCTCTTCTCTCTTCTCTTCTCTCCTCTCCTCTCTTCTTTTCTTCTCTTCTTCTCTTTTCTCCTCTCCTCTTCTCTCTTCTTCTCTTCTCTTCCCTTCTCTCCTCTTCTCTTCTGCTCTTCTCTTCTCTTCTTCTCTTCTCTTCTCTTCTATTCTCTTCTCTCTTCTTCTCTTCTCTTCCCTTCTCTCCTCTTCTCTTCTGCTCTTCTCTTCTCTTCTCTTCTCTTCTCTCCTCTCCTCTCTTCTTTTCTTCTCTTCTTTTCTTCTCTCCTCTTCTTCTCTTCTCTTCTCTCCTCTTCTCTTCTCTTCTCTCCTCTTCTCTCCTCTTCTCTTCTCTCTTCTCTTCTCTCCTCCTCTCTTCTTTTCTTCTCTTCTTCTCTTTTCTCCTCTCCTCTTCTCTCTTCTTCTCTTCTCTTCCCTTCTCTCCTCTTCTCTTCTGCTCTTCTCTTCTCTTCTTCTATTCTCTTCTCTCTTCTTCTCTTCTCTTCCCTTCTCTCCTCTTCTCTTCTGCTCTTCTCTTCTTCTCTTCTCTCCTCTTCTCTCTTCTCTTCTCTCCTCTCCTCTCTTCTTTTCTTCTCTTCTTCTCTTTTCTCCTCTCCTTTTCTCTCCTCTTCTCTCCTCTTCTCTTCTTCTCTTCTCTTCTCTTCTCTCCTCTTCTCTTCTCTTCTCTTCTCTCCTCTTCTCTCCTCTTCTCTTCTCTCTTCTCTTCTCTCCTCCTCTCTTCTTTTCTTCTCTTCTTCTCTTTTCTCCTCTCCTCTTCTCTCTTCTTCTCTTCTCTTCCCTTCTCTCCTCTTCTCTTCTGCTCTTCTCTTCTCTTCTTCTGTTCTCTTCTCTCTTCTTCTCTTCTCTTCCCTTCTCTCCTCTTCTCTTCTGCTCTTCTCTTCTTCTCTTCTCTCCTCTCCTCTCTTCTTTTCTTCTCTTCTTCTCTTTTCTCCTCTCCTTTTCTCTCCTCTTCTCTCCTCTTCTCTTCTTCTCTTCTCTTCTCTCCTCTTCTCTCTTCTTCTCTTCTCTTCTCTTCTCTCCTCTCCTCTTCTCTTCTGTCCAACTCTGTCTCTCTTTTGTGAAGACAGAAGCATGGTGCATTCCTGACTGGTTCTGATAGGTCCCACCCCCTCAACAGTCTCCACCAATCAGTGCCCCCCTCTTCTCTTCTTCCTGAACACTCTCCTCAATAAGGAAGTGGTTACTCCTCTCTTGCGCCTGGTGTTGCCTTGTTTCTTCTCATGCATTGTGTCCTTTTTACCGGGACTCTGGTGGGGCGACTCTGATCTCTCGGTGGCTTGGTATCTGGTGTCCTGCCCCCCCCCCCCCTGCCCTCCCCCACCTCAAGCCCCTCCCCCTTTCTGTCCACCCTCAAACCTCTCCCTCCTTCCCCACTGTCCCCACCTTACTCTCCTGTTTGAACTGTGTCCCTGACCCGCCACCCCCCACCCTCCACTGTGGGTTTGTTGCTTGCGTCTGATCTATTGCAACACTGCAGTCTTCTCTCAGTTACTGTACAACACTGTACTGTACTGTATGTCTCTGCAGACCTGTCATGTTGGTCTGTCCTGGTTTGGTTTCATGTCATGTTGTCATGATGATGTCATGATTGTTGTAATCCTGGTATAATGCTGTTTCCTGCCAGCGGTCGTTGGTTTGGAGCTGATGTTTGGTCAAAATACAACATGGATTCAAAATGCTTTTCATTATTTAAAGCTCTATGTGGTGATTTTTTTCATAGGGAGCAATAACCATTCATTTTTGTCTTCATTTTGGGTTGTAGTTGACTCCTATGCATGTGGCAAAACAGTTGCCTACTTAATTTTTTGGTGTGTTTGATACTCTAACTGACACAACACATGTTTTATTGTATTATATCCTCACATAGAGCTTTAATGTGATTGGTCGATTGATGTTTCAGATGTTTATCTCTTGTTCCTGCAGAATAGTTCAACTTTTTACATAGACATTTTGAGAAATTCAGCTTTTCAATTTATCAAGAGATACCTAAGATTATTAGGTATTGCAGGCTTTCATCTGGGGATGTCCTGTGTTGTTCTCTGCTACAATCCAATCAACCTAAAACAAAACTAACACAATTAATTAAAAAAAGATAGAATAAAATGGTTCACTGCCACTATGCTTGTAGCTCAGTTTTGCAAGAAACATCACCTACTCAGCACCGGAGACCACACAGGCAAGTTAGCAACAATGGAGGCAGAAAATGAGTTGAGTAGATTAGTCTAGTTAGTATAACAACTGGAACAAAGGGAAACACTTAACAGAAAGCTCAAAAATACCTATACCAGCACATTTATAGGTGATCAGCTGCCAAGCACAGTCATCTCCGCCTGCACACAACTACCTGTCAAAACAGAACATGATGTTTTGATATTCTGTCAGTGTAAACAGACATGAAAGTTGTATAACTCCTCTAAATCTAACACTTTGCATGACAACAGATATATTTATTTCTCAGAGTGTCAGACTGTTTCATTAACTTTATGTTTGGGATAACTTATTTCCCTGACAGAAGAATGTTTTTGCATTGACATTTGGAGTTTTACTGCACAGCATTTTTCTCACTTTCTGGTACTGTGATTTTTACGATGAGTGGTATGTCAACTTATTACAAGTGGTGCTATAGTGGCTTTCCATAAAATAGCACAGTATTGAGCATCAGAATGGATTATTTAAAGATTTTTTTTGTTGCATCCTTTTTACTCCTGTCTGTTTATGTCACAAAGCATGTTGTTGTTGTTGCTTTGGGGATTAAAAAAAACAATTAGCTAAATGACAGAATGTGACATCATCGGCCTTGATGTTGAGCATCTTTAAATTTTGTGAACGTTTCGGGAAACAACATGTGCACTTTTTTAATTGCCTACTAATCAGTGAGAGTGGAGTCAGACTGTAAGGACTGGCCACTGCTTGAAGTATTAACCACATGCTGTCTTTCCAGGGGAGGCTGAAGAGTGCTTCTCACAGTGATGTAAGGACTACACCCCCTTCAGATCAATGTGTCTTGTCTCTCTCCTCCATGTCTTCTCTCTGTGTCTCCGTCTCAGTTCCCCAGTCAAACAAAGCAGTGGAAATATTGATTTTTTATTTTTTTTTTTACACAACATTCCTCTATACTGTTGTTTATATGCAGTGAAAACCTCACTGTCAGAGGCTGAGCAGCTCTCTGCACCACAGATATTTCTGCTCAAATGCACCACAACCCCCAGGTCAAGGAGTTCACCTAATTTCATTAAGATTTATAAAACAATACAGCGTTTTGTTTCATGATTTTCTCACTACACACACAGAGAAAGACAAGTTGAAGGCAAAGCTGCAGACCGGTGATGTGACTTGGGGGTTATGGTGCATTTGGCAACAAAACACTATAATCATCTATGTTATTTTCTGACACTTAAACATTAGCATAGTGGTGGAGGGAGTCTGGACTACACCCACATGATCCTGTCAGGCACTGCTTGCCTGACTGAATCTTAAGTATCAGCTGCAACGACCAGACACAGCACAGTTTCAAAGCTTGTGTTTTTTTTCTCTACAGTTTTTTATATAAAAGAATGAACCTCACAGATTTGCACAGATTTGTGTACTTTGTTTCGTTCTCTGGCAATTTTTGCAGCGATGAACTACAACTTCAGGCTGTAGCCACATTCAGTATATTATAATGCTGTAATTCATGTATAGAGCCATAACCAATTTGAAGCAGCAGTCAGTAGCACTCACTGACATATCCTCTTACTGGAGAATTGCATTAGGCTGGACTTCGTGTAAATACCTGCGAACACCACAGTGCAACTCTAGAGCTGCTATGGGTGGGAGCGTGTGTATGTGTGTGTGTGTGTGCATGTGTGTGTTCATGAGCGCACGAGTTTGTCTACTTTCTTGCCCTTGCCTTGAGCCGAACCACTTTTCCCTTCTCTTCGTAATGAAATGTCTCACTTTATGTGTGTGTGTGCGCGTGTGCAGCAAAGTGTAATGTTTTGGAATGAATACAACACCGATAAGTATGATAACAGCACTTGAGGGAAAAGTACCTTGACATCTGTAAAAGCGGCTTAGAGTGACTGTTTATGAATTTGTCTGTCAGGCACGTTGCTGTCCTCTGTGTGACACTAAGCCCTCTGCTGCTGCCCTGTGTTGTCATGATAATAATAACAACACTCTTCTCTCTTCACCTGTCTACTTTTCTTCTATCGCTCTCTCTCTTTCTCTGGTTCTTCCAGGGCACTCAGCTCATCTTTAACGCCGCCAAGGAGCTGGGACAGCTGTCCAAGCTGAAGGTACGACATGTTTTTTTTTACACCACCGGGCTCTGATGTGTGAAAATATGAGAGCAGATTGGTCATTTTGCTTTGTGGCTCTCTCTCTGTTGTCCTCAGGAGCACATGGTCCGAGAAGAGGCTAAAGCCCTCACACCGAAGCAGTGTGCTGTGATAGAGCTGGCTCTGGACACCATCAAGGTAGATAGATACTCACCATTATATACTGTATGTGCATAACAAGTGGAGTTTTTGTTGCTTTATAGCTCTGTGATTTATTTGTATGTAGGAGTACTTACAGTCAATAAATAGCTGTAATACTTAGTAGTTACGCCAAGGTTTTTGACTGGTATACAGCTTTCAGATTCAGATTTATTTTTTTTTTAAATGGGAACAGAACATATTGATGGACATTGACATGTAAATATGTCAGTGCTAGTTAAAGTGCTACGTGCTAAAGTGTTGTTTGCTAAAGTGACAAGTGCATAAGTGCAAGATTGAATTAAATTTAATTGCACAGTGCCCCAATTAAAGTGCAGGATTGACTTAAATTGCACTATCCCATAGTACACAATTGCACATGCAGATGTGTGTCCAATATTGCACAAAGTTTAGTGTTGTCACTCAAGTGTAAATTGCTTTGGATAAAAGCATCTTCAAATAAGTGAGTGTACATGTAAAACATGAGAAAAACATCCCTGTATTAACTGTATGAGCTTTCCAATTAGAGGCAAATATGCCTTGTAACATGTTCTCCAAACCCCCCAAAGTGTTAAATTCAATAAAACATGAATGAGAATGAGAACAGAGCATTTATGCCCATGCAAAGAATAAATAGATTCTGATTGATTTTCTGTAGATCCATTATCAGTTAATCATCTTGTGGGGATAAATGAAAGCCTCAGTTATTTAAAAAAGTACTTTTCTTTCTTCAGTAGCATTTTGCAGCAGGACTTTAGTGAACATCCGTTTTCTGCTTCCGTCTATGTTAGCAATACTTCCATGCTGGTGGTGTGGGTCTGAAGAAGACTTTCCTGGAGAAGAGTCCTGACCTCCTGTCTCTCCACTACGCCCTCTCCCTCTACACGCAGGCCACAGACAAACTCATTAAGACCTTTGTCCAGTCCCAGAACTCACAAGGTAACCTGACGCGACTCTCTTCCCTTTCTCCCTTTGTCCCACTTTTGAGTCTCTTTACCGTCTAGTATCTTCATTTGCTAGATGCGAACTGAATTTCCAATGTTATGTAATTCTCTAATTCAGATCATCATTATCGTCTGTTTTTTTTTCTCTTTTCTCAGTGTCTCCCACTCCTTTGTTGACAGTAGGGTTTCCCAAATGCTGAGCTTTATATCCTGAAAATGTCTTGCGTGCTTTGTCGAGCATAAAGTCAAAGCTGTAGCAGCACAATACCCCCCCCCCCCCCTGTTTTGAATCGCAGAGTCTCCTGGTAGCCAGCCTGCGGAAACACACAGACTATTCTTTACATGATCTGACAGCTATTTGCAATGAAAAAAATAATTACCCACCCCCTTTTCTCTCACTCTTTGGTTCGTCAGATGGCTACAATAACAGCCATCATCTCTGTGGAAGCGCTGATGCTGACACGCTGTCCCTGAGCGCCGTTGGTAGAAATGCCATTTGACTGGATGATCGTTTAAAATTTTAATCAGGCAAAATGCCATGTGGTTTTTTGGAGCATATGTAAACGTATATTTTACTGCGGGAGCTTTGCATGTCGCAGGACGAGCATCAGGCTGCTGATCGGAGGAATAAAGAAACCAGGGGTTATTTCAGTGGAAATACTTCATCAGACTTTAACATGTTGGTTTTGTTTTTCTACTCTGTAACTTCTGCAAACCTCATCTTTCTACGTGTCTCTCCTTTCTCTGTCTACTCCCTCCTTCTGCCCCGTCTGTGGGCCAGTGTTCGGCGGCAAGGGGGTGAGATTCACCACTAGTGAGGATGTTTACCCAGACAAGGGTATGTGGCACTCAGGCTCAGAGCCTGAGATATCCAGGACTCCCAGAAAGTCTCCAGACCAAAGCCCAACTCCACCCTCCACCTCCCTCCCCATGTGCATCCTGAACCCCCCCTCCTCCTGCCTGCTCAAACTCATCCCAGCAGACAAGTGCACTGCACACACTCAGCATACTTCTCTTTCTCGCACACACAAACACAGCCGCCACGACACTCTGAACATGGACTTTTATGCATTCATGCATGTAATGTACACACTGATGTCTGTATGTATGGAGCTGCGCTGAATACATACGCCATGGACTGTATGTATGAGCAGACACTGAAGCATGATGCGCGGACATCAGACAAAAAGAACAGAAATGCATTAAAGTGTGGAGGAATCCTGATCCAGCATGATGTCACCGAGAGAGGCCAGGGGCCGAGCGCGCGTGCGCGTATGTGTGTGTGTGTGCACGTGGGTGAGTGACTGAGCAGAGCAATGTGACTGAGTGAGACTGAAGGTTACTGAAGCAGAAGTGCAGTGTATTGAGGAAATCGCCCCTCCCACTGTGTCTGAGGTGAAAGACGCTGATGAAGAGGAGCAGATTATGAAGACGATGATGGCTGTTGGCTCAGTTTGTCTGGGAGGGTCCTCTGTCCCTGCCTGCTCTGTCATCACACACAAACACACGCACGCACACACACACACACACACACACACACACACACACACACAGAGCTCCCACGTGCAGTGCGGCCCTGCCTGCAGCAATCATGAGAAAAGGGTGCTCAGCTCATCTCCCCTCCACAGACTGAGCCAATCAGAGGCAGTCCCTCAAGTCATGTGGTCTGATTTCTGTCACTTTAGATTTGTATCAAAAGATTTGACTTTTTCTGGCAAACACATACACACAGGACGATGCAGGAGCTGTATGCGTTCAGCTAATTCAGTGTTTCCTGCACTGACCACATTCTAATGCAGCTAAAAATGAACGCATTTTGAATATTTAGTATGGGATACATATTTGAATCAAAAAACAAGTTTTTGAAAATTTCAGCACTATGAATTCAATTGTATTTTAATTTCAACATGACTTTTTTAATAGTGGTTAAATTTCACAATTTAAAAATAAATAAATTGTATAATAAATACAATTTTAATTATTCTAGTCTGTTTTAGCTTCCATGGTAGATCTGTATGTACTATATATATATACACATACATACATATATATATAATAAGCTGCCAGCTGCTGGACGTCCTTGACTACAGAAAGGGATGTAAATTCACTTGCTGCCAGGCAGGTAGTTTTCCCAACTCTATTAGAGAAGGATGAATGGACAAAGCTCAGTGGAAAGTGTTCCTGTGCTGAAAAAGGACTTTGATCTGTGGTGACTGTCATTCTTACACACTGCAGGCTATATGCTGCGTTATTTGTAATTGAAATAATCAAGGGCCATTTGTGAACATACAGTGAACTCGGCCGATGCTTCAGTGCGATTGCAGCACAAGTTTAGAGATTTAATGTCTATTCTGGTGAACATTTGCAATATGGCACAAAATGTGCACCTCTGATTGCTGTGCTTGTTTAAGAAGAAAAGCCTGCGCTTTCCTGGCAACATCCTCCTGCCAGCAAAGTTTCTTTCTCATCTTTTATGGACTCCCTCCACAGTGTAGACAAGGCCAGATGGATGACTGCTGCTCTCTTTGGTCCCGTTGGCAGTGAGACCAACAATCCCATAATGCTCCCCAGAGAGCTGCATGCCAGGAACACTCTGCTGTCTAACTCCCACAGACACCTTGTTTAGTGGGCGGCTGGTTGAAAACACACGCACACAGGCTGCTGGTCGTCACCACAAAGATACCGTTGACAGAGCGAAGACACTAATTAAAACACTGAAAATTAATGTCCATCTGTCACCGTATCCTTCTGGAGTTGTATGTGGAATTAAACCACTTGTTCACAGCAGCAGCACAAAAACCACATTGAGACAATGAGGAAAGATTTGTCCACAGTCTCCCTCCCAGACAAAAGAGCTGAAACCTGAATGGGACTATGAAGGCAGGCCGCGCTCCTCTCCATTTTGTAGAGGGTGCACACGTGGACCAACTCAAATATGTGTGGTATTTGGAGTTAAAGACTAAAGGATGAACCTCAAATTAGATCCATCTGTGTTCCAAGCTGTATTATCTAGGACACATCTCTTTTCACATGGTATAGCTTTATTTTGCAAGCTGGGTATATGTAATTAGTACCATACCTCATCAACATCACAGAGGCTGAAATACTCCCTCCTGTAAGCTCCTTCCCCTTTCTTGTCCCTCCTCTTTCCATGCTGGGGTAAAAGTCTTTACCAAGGAATGGGTGTGTCCACCAGATCCATCTGAGCATGTCCCGACCTGATCTGTGTCGGGGGAACCACACTGTCAGTTTCTCAACCTCTCTCCTCCTCTTCTTCTTCTCTGCCTCTTAACTAAGAGCCCTGCATCCAAGCAGACACTTCGCATCTATGAGTGGGCTGAAATTACCGTCCTCGCTCGATCTAAATTGTTACCTCTCGTTTGCTGAATCTAGACAAAGGCCACTGAAGTCTGTGTCTAATCGCAATGCAGAGTGGCTTATACCGAAAGAAATAACCTGTCTCTGTAGAAAACTATTAACTGGACAGCAATTGTTTGGAGGTGTTTGCTACTAAAAGAAGACAAATCACCTCATCATTTAATGTATTACACCTACTTCAGCGCTACTTACTTTAAAAGACTTGCCCACTCATAGCAGCATTGTCTGATTGCCCACATCCAGACCACAACATATGCACAAACAGATCACCATGCCCTGTTTGAATTTATTTATTTAAATCCTCCAGTTAGACAGTGATGGTTTTTAGTTAAAAGAAATGTTTGTCGCATGAGTATTTTGTGTAGTATCCAAAAGTTACAGCCAAATCCATTTCAATGTTCAGTTGAAAACACTGAAATGTAATTGGCCTGTAACATTGTCTCATAACAGGACTGTGAGAGGAGCACAAAGAGTTTATTAAGACTGTTAATATACTGTCCACTCTTTCTGTCTGTCCTGTCAGGCTCTGGGGTGGACGACGCTGTAGGAGAAGTGTCTATCCATGTTGAGATTTTCACTCACCCCAACACCGGAGAGCACAAGGTCACAGTGAAAGGTGAGTGTTTCACCTCTGGAGCGTAGAACGGTATCAGTGATTTGGTGTAGAACTATGCATCAACACATGCGAGTTCATCAAGTTCATTCTTGACATTGACCTTGTATTTTGATAAAAGAGGACCAAATCAAGGTTCGAACCCTCAGGAAAAAGCTTGTTACAAGTATTCCAATTTATAATTTTAATCTGTCCTTTGACATGGCATCTCAAGTGAGGAAAAACTTCCTTATCCCAACACTTTTGCACAGGGATCCTCCAGGGATCAATGCTGGGGCCCCTTCTCTTTGCAATGTAAACTAGTTCCTGGGGTCCAATGAAACACTTCCATGGACTCCCACATTCATGACTATGCAGATGACAATCAAGTATACCATTGTTCCTGTAAGATTCTCTGTACCTGTCTCTGTGACATAGTATTATGCACATAAATGAAATAACGCCATCTCCTACTAAACCTTTCTAACTGAACCAACTGAACTCTTAGTCACCACAGTCAAACTGTCTCTTCATCACAACATCAATATCAAAATGGTCTCTTGATATCTATCCTGAGCAAGGCCGCAAGAAACCTTTGTGTGTTGGCTATGTGTTTACCAGTAGCTCTAGCACCCAATTCTTGCTCCAGACCATCATCCACGTTACTGCAATGCCATTCTGAGTTCAGCAGAGCATCCTGAAAAAGCACACACCCTCTCCATATCTTCAGGAATCTCTTGAAGACTCACCTAACGTGCATAATCAACATTTACTATTCACTTAACACTCCTCTTCTTTGGATGCTTTCTATCATTTATAAGTCACTGTTGTCAAAGGTAACTGCCATATGAGTAAATATAAATGTCTAGTTCCACTTCTAAGGATAGGTGATAAGTCATTCATTCAAGTACTTTAGACACAAGTTCTCATATTTAAATTGAATTAAATCAGACTTAAATTGATATAAATGAATTACAAATAAGTTGAATGTGCAAATAAGATCACACCTAAGTTATTGCTGGGGCAGGTTTGAGCTGGCTGCAGTATTTAGTATAAGGGCACAAGTGAAGACCAAGGGTGATCTGACAAGTGAATGAAAGCCATAAATGTAGTTGTTGGCTCAGTGTATTCATATGCTATATAATATATGTGAGATAGCAATGATAGGGCGCTGGCATAAAAGCCTGCTTTTCAGCTGCCAAAGAAATATATAACTTTGTAATGTAGAATAGAATCAAATTCCAATCCTACCTCCACTATCTTGACAGGAAACTGAATGTGAGGCCTGAGGGGGAGCCAGTATTTTCTTGCTCTCTCTCTCACTGCATTTTCACACATTTTCTCCACATGAATCTCTCACTCTCTCACCCACACCTCTCCACTCCCTTTCCTCCCACTTCCCCTGTCTCAGTGGTGGCTGCCAACGACCTGAGGTGGCAGACGCAGGGAATATTCCGGCCATTTGTGGAGGTCTATATCATCGGGCCTCACCTCAGCGATAAGAAGAGGAAGTACGCCACCAAGTCCAAGAATAACAGCTGGGCTCCCAAATACAATGAGACCTTCACCTTGTGAGTAGCTGTCGATGACGCTCATTAGTGATGTTTTCGGTTGTAGAGCAGTGGTGTGGAGACGCTCGCATATAACTCTTGCCCTTGTCTCTCATCTGTGCTGCAGCACCCTGAGCAACGAGGTGGGGCCCGAGTGCTACGAGCTGCAGGTGTGCGTGAAAGACTACTGCTTCGCCCGCGAGGACCGCACCGTGGGCATGGCCGTCCTGCAGCTGAAGGACGTCGCCTCCAAAGGCAGCGTCGCCTGCTGGCTGCCGCTGGGTAAACGCATCCACATGGACGAGACGGGCCTCACCGTCCTGCGCATCCTCTCTCAGCGCAACAACGACGACGTGGCCAAAGAGTTCGTCAAGCTCAAGTCCGACCAACGCTCTGCCGAGGAGGGCCGCAGCTAAGAGTCACGACAGAATTTCACAAACCTGTCTGAAGTGCAATCAGATATTGCCGACCACTGCCCTGGAGCTCTCCCGAGCCACTGCTAGCCACTGCCCTAATAATCCAGTGTTGTAAAAGCACAGATAAGACAACAGTCATCACACACTCCAGTGCTGTAAATACATTCATTTCAGTGGGAAAAAAACACAGTGACAAAGTATCACTTTAATTTTCTTCAGAAAGTGACCAGTGTCTTTCTTGTCACAGATTATAATTAACCATCCTCACGATATGAACATTTCATGCAGTTCAATCATAGATCATGTACCTACTTTCCTCTGTCTGTAGAGGTGAACCATGCCATTCCATAAGCATGCACACGCATGTATAGACGACACATGTTTGACTGGTCACAGTGAGAAATATCTTGTAGCCTTTAATGTTTTGGGCTTTTTTCCACTCTTGTCTTTGCCTCTTTACTTATCTAACCCTGAAAACTCCTCCCTTCCCTTGCTACCCAGTCCCTCTTTCCCTTCCCTGGCCTGCACCCGCTGAGACAAGGGACCAACAACAGATAATCACTGAAATATGCCAAGACCAGCCCTAAGCACAACAGGACCAACTGTCCAACTGACCCATGATAAACAACAACAACGGCTGCACAGCCTCAAACATTCCAGATATCAGGGTGTGGGGAACACATATTGGGAACAAAGCACTATTTAGTTATGATAATTTTATATTTATTTACCACTCTCTTCAAAATCATATTTATATTTGAATAACTATCATTATAGGTATAGTATAATATATGAAGGACATATGTAAAGTTATACAGGATTATTCAGTGGACATATGGTACTTGAAAGATTGTCCTCGTCTGTCTTTATGTCTGTCTGTCTACCCAGTAACAGAGCACACTGCCTGACACCCTCAATGCCTTCTGTCATGTTGACCCTTGTACAGTATCTCTGTCTCCTATATAGTGACTGTATAGAGAGATTTATCTGATGAAAACATGTCCTCAAGCACTGTCGTTCATCAGTGTGTGTGTGTGTGTATGAGAGAGAGAGAGAGAAGGTATAATGTGCATTCGAGTGTGTGTGCAGCTGTGTGAGTGTGTTTGTAATATGTTCTAATGTTGACCTCATGTAGCCTCCCGTGTTGCCTGTTACCTGCAAATGTAATCACAGAAAGCCATCACAAACAAAGAGCATCACAGGGGACGGGAGGGGAGGGGGGAAAAGAAATTAAATCTGTATTTGAGTTACTGTAAACATTCCACGACTAGACAGGGTGTGAGGTGCAGGGAAGAACGACAGGTGGGAAACTCACCTTCTTTTGTTAAAAAAAAAAAACTACAACAACAAAAAAAAAAACTTGCCAAATCAAAGTTTGCATGGAAGGAGATGATAAAAACAAGTTCCGACACCCGATTTTGCCAAAATAACATCCATGTGTTACAAAACCGCACGCCAAGGGAGAGCACAAATCGCTAATGACCTTCTAACCATTATTCCCTAATCATCCATCCAGCTGCAGGTGGGGAAACCCTGATCTCTGATAACGAGACGTCAAACCTCTGCTAAAGGGCTGCAGATCCAGACCACATCTGGATCTGGATCTGTCACTAAAAAGAGGGCCTACAGTTCAGTCTGTTACTCTGTTAATCAGAGTAGAGGAGGAAAGATTCAGAAGAAAGACATTTTCTCTGCCCTTCATTAATTATGGACTTGCAGGTGTTAAACGTCAATTTCATAGAAATAAATGTTTGGATTGACCACCGATGGTCCAGCATGTCTCTTAATGCCCTTTTTTAGAAAAAACAAAACAAAACAAAAGAAGAAAATTATTGCTTTATTTATCTTTTTAAGTTTTTCTGCTTGTTGTTGATGTGAACAAAAAAAAAACATTCAGGCAAGAAAATGGTGTTGATGATCTCATTCTCAAAAACAGAGTAAAGATTTCGTAATGACAGTAGGTTTGGTTGTTTTTATTCTCTCTGCCTCATTGTTCAGTTGCCCCTAATTAGGGCTCCCCCCCCAAAAGCACTTGATCATAACTGAATAATTAAAACAGCACCCTCTTTTGAACAAGGTGTAAGAACTGAACTCTATGCATCTAATCTTTAAAAGTCTACGTAGATGAGTCATTTTCCAAACAGTCTTCTAATGTTTACATTGTGGGTTATTATTCTAATTATATCAGCACAAGCGTTTGTCTGATATGTTGTAAATGCTGTCTCTATTGTAATGGGCCAAATATCACAGCTGTAGTGGAGCTGATTAGAGACGGAAATTTGTTTGTACAGCTTTTCAGCGCAGAGAGGGGAAAATTAATCTGGAACAGAGATCGGTCGGTGTTGTTGTTGTTGGGCATTGTAAATAGCTCGGATGTAACAAACACATGTCAGACTATGTGAAGTGAAGTTTGCTGCTCTTTTGTAGACTTGAATTTTGCTCTGGGTGCCTCGGCAGTTGGGAATTATGTGTGTGTGAGTGTGTGTGTGTGTGTGTGTGTGTGTGTGTGTGTGTGTGTGTGTGTGTGTGTGTGTGTGAGTGGGTGGGTGCCTTTTCTGGAAATGTAGCTATTATTGGACGATGTAGGAAGACTGTGCACATACTGGAGATGAACAACAGACCAATCTTAATTGGGCTTGGTTAACATCCAAATAGATAGACTTTAACTCTTGACATGATATATACTCATCATGCTGCTGAACTGACTCTAAAGCCTGTTGTGTGACTCTTCGGTGTGTACACAGTCTTTTATTCTAAGGGGACATCTGCACACTCTTTTAATAACTTTAGATAACAGGTAAACAACTGTCACATAGCTGGAAATGCCACGAAGAAAAATCTTTATTTATTGCTATTGACAATGATACTTTGATCAGAGGAGGGAGGGGGGAGGGGTTTGCGCGTTGGGGTTATCGGGCTGGCATGTGAAACAGAAATGCACACAGGAATTAAGGGCAAAGGATAAATGTAGAAGCACAACGAAAAGCACAGAGACACCAAGAGGACAGACATGTATGATCTGTCCCGTTCTGTCCAGCTGACCAGGCCACACAGACAGACAGACCGACACCTGCACAGCGACGCCGGGTCCTGTACTTCCAGAAATGGTGCATGATAGGAACAATAAAAAGAAAAAAGAAAAAAATGTATTGTGCCAGCACGCATAATTATTTGATGTTAATTGCCAATTGTTGTCTCCTTTATTTTGATATTTCACTATTGTTTTCTATTTTTCAAATGGTTGTGAATATATAAATATGTAATCCTGAAAATGTGTAGTGGTACAAAGTACTCGCATGAGAATTTTTTTATACACGAGATGTTTCTAATTTTTTTTTTCTTTTTTTTTTTATTCTGGTTGTTCTTATTGGGGGTTGAGGTTACTGGGACTGCAGTCTCATTGTGTTTCTGCTTCCAATAAAATATGAAAAAAAGTTCTGTTTCTGTCTCTGAATGCAAAGAAAAACTAATTGAAAATTGATCATCAGCACAATTGTCTTTTTAAACTTGGTTAAGACACCAATGTTTTACATGACCACGTTAAGAAACTCAAAGGTTTATCAAACAAGTTTGTTCCTCTAAAACATCCAGGAGAGAATTTTTAGTCATCCTAACAGTTATTTAAATTTCAAAGGACTAAACTCAGCGTGTTGGGATTTACACTGAGCTGAAGTGACGTCCTGTTTTCTAGGCTCTGCGTAGAAAGGAGATCTTGAGGGAGTCTGGGATGACTAACTGCTCAGCGTGGAGGGCAGTGGGAGGCGAGTAGGGGAATGTGACGGGAAACACTCGTCTCACATCCATCAGGACCTGTGGAGGCTGACCGTCGGAGCGGCCTTTCAGGAGACCCTAGGAGAGCGGGGACAGGGATGCATTATTTTAAAGTAAATTAACAAAACAGATCTTGGAGCTGTGTGTACGACCTGCACTGTGGTACCTGGACAATGCGGATGAAATTCAGAGTGACCCTTTCGTCGAGGTCACTGTGTGGAGTGTAGAGGGTCAGGATCTTCACTATCTGTTGGGCAGAAATCAGACAGCAGCAGTTAAAAGGCAGCAAGTGTCTCCTCTCTCTGGAAGACTCAGGACATAATGGACCCACCTGCTGGCTGGACAGAGCAGTGCAGGTCTGAACCAGGGCCTGGGCGTCCGCCTCAGTTTTCTTCCCTGCCTGCAGAAGCTTAACGGCCTGGATGAGCGGCTCCAGTGTGGCCACAGCGCCTCCTGCCTGCAGACCTCGGCCACGCATCCACTCCTCCAACAGACTCACGTTGTAGCTGAGAGACAGAAGACAGAGAGGGTGATAATAATCTGCTGTGTTTGTACAGGAAACACCTAAAGAGAGGAGATCCAAAAATACACTGTACACTGCGCTGAAAAATCCTTTTTATATTTCAACTAATAAACAGCTAATTATTTAGCAAGTACTCAAATAATCAATAAATTAACTATTCCAGTCACATTTTAAACAATCACTAGAATAGTCTTCTTTTGGGTTTTATTTAAAAATTGTAAAGACACTGTGTCTACTGGGAGTTAATTTTCAATTTTTACAACTTCACTGATTTTGTTTTAGTAAAGCCAAGTACATACATTAAAGGGATAGTAGCATTTTTTTTAAAGTGGGGTTGTATGATCTAAAATAGCCTCTAAGTACTTTAATTGCAGTAGAAGACTCTCTGCATTTTTCCTGCACTTTGAGGAGCTAGAAAAAATTATATTATAGTGAACAGTGGAACTGTGTATTTTTTTCAGGTAAAACCTCTTTTAGGCCACGAAAATAGGCAGTTTCTTTGGGTCCATTCACAACAATGTATGTTGTAAATCTCTGGGCAGGGCTATTATGGGCTGGCGTTGCTAACGGGAGGAGTGCAGAGAGTTTTCTACTGCAATTAAAGTACTTAGCGGCTATTTGGAGATCATACAACTCCACTTTAAAAAAATGCTACTATCCCTTTAAAGTATGAACTATAGCCATATTTATATGTTGCATGTTAAAATGATCCCAAAAATTATCCACAGATCAATATAAACAGTGGGGATGTTTGTGCCTGATTCAGTGAGTTAAATACACAACAAATCAACTTCATCAGAGTTATCAAAGATAACCTCAGGATATATAAAGTAAAGCTATTGTCAACAATTTGTCTACAGGCAAATAAATTTGCACATGACATTTGGGAAAATGCTGCATATATATATGTTTGTACGGTGGTGTATTATGTATCTTTTCATACCGTATTTGCATCCCTCGACTCCAGCAGCACATGTCTTTGCGCAGCAGCAGACTGTTCAGAGCGGAGGCCGAGATGTAGTAGGTGAGCTGGTGGAAGGCCTGTTCTGTCAGGGCCGCGGGCAGAGCCTGGTGGGTCAGGGCGGCGTGCAGCGCTCCCAGCTCCCTCAACACTGTCGACATAGTGGGAGCAGCGTCACCTGCAGCGGTCCTGGGGTCTGAGCCCGCTCGCTTCCTGGATGTTACCAACTTGGCTGATGAGCCGGACAGGCCTGGGATGGTCTCCGACTCCAGCAGGGCAGAGACTGAGGGACAGGGGTGATAGCATATGAGAGAATGAGGCGGGGGGGCAGGAACATTACATTCACAGTATCATCTTCAGTGTAGTGGTACCTATGATGGTATGCAGGCGTGTCCCGGTGATGGAGAGAAGCTGCTGATAGGCCTGAATACACAGGTCACTCAGGGAGCGGCTCAGGTCACTCACGTCGCAGGTCAGTGGAACCAGGTCGTCTGAATCAAGGGCCTGAAATGTACATTTTGCATGGTGATGCATGAGGAAATATTGTAACCCTTTAATTTACAGGCCACTAATTGCATGATAATAAGAAATAGCCAAGACATAACATTTAATTCTGTCATAATGTCTAGAAATAGCTAAGAAAAAAACGATTGATTGCATAAAAATAACCCAGAAATAACAGTCAGTTGTGAGGATTTGGTGGAAAAAAAATTTGCCTTTATGAAAAACATGACATTACTATGAAATTGACCGCTATTTCTAGGCTATTTCTTGACATTACTATGCAATTAATTGTTATTTCTTGGCTATTTCTTGACATTATCATGTAATTAGCGGCCTGTAAATTAAAGGGTTACCAGGAATTTCTATATAAAAGTGGGAATAGGAGGGACTTATTTCTGGATTTATAATGTTCAAGCCAATAACATATGAATAATAATCAATAAATGTTCATCCAACCTGTTTTGGGGAGTGCTGGGTCAACAGGTCATGGAAGACACAAGAATTTTTCAGCCACAGAGCTGTCATATCCACATCGGTGCTATGTTTCTGCAGAGGCAGAAAGGATGAGAAAAGGTTACAGAGATCAACACTTGTGCGAGGGTGAAGAAGACACACACACACAGAACAAAACAATCAGTGGCAATCACAAGAAAGTGTTTTCAAAGTAAGTTGGGTCCACCTCTCTGTCTACCTGACGTGATGTGAACTGCCCTTAATGCATTAATCCTAAACCATATGGCACGACAAGCGGGTTCAGATCCTAGGTTACCTTCAAAGCTGCCTTCATAGCGGTGACAGCGGCGCTACAAAGGGAACGAGCACGGGTCTGGTCGCCGCTGCAGTCGGCCTGGCGGACACACAGGAAGAGCACGCTGGCAGGCAGGCCAGGAGGCAGAGACAGGGCGCTGTCAGCACGGATGTCTGGAGCACAGAGAAGAGCAGCAACGGCAGAGTGAACATGGCCAGGTCATAACTGTCAGCTACAGACGAGCTGGGCAGAGTAAAAGTTTATTCTGGTGAGTCATGTCACACAAAGTTGCGGTGTCTTCGTAAGGTCAGACCAGGCTGAAGTCCCACTGGAGTTGGAAGTGTTCGCAAAGAGCTGCTGGAAAGCTACGGGGTCCAAAACCCCTCTTCTTGGGTCATTTTGTTGGCAAAATTATATAATGCAAATATTTAGGTACTACAATGGCATAAACAGTCATACAACCATAACATTTGGCAGAGAGTATCTTGACACATAGGAGAAGGCAAGACAAAAAGATTCTGGGGTTTGTTGCAACTTGATTTTAAGATATCACCCTTAACATCCCAAAAAAGACCAAAAAAACTACTGTTCACCTGACAAATTCTCATGAAAATTATAATTTTTCAGCACTTTATGGAGAACATCTATACCTAACATGTATATAGAAAATGTCTTTAATTCATAAGCTTCCATTTGAGTCCAAGATAGCTTTTCTACTAGCTACTGGAAAGTAATGACCCAAGAAAAGGGGTTTTGGACCTCGTAGCCTTCCTGCAGCTCGTTGACCGGGTTGTCCACCCAGGTTTTAATCCTTGAAGGTCCGAGATATCTGGTATTTCTGGTAGCAAAGCTTTTACAACGCTCCGTGTCTGTTTTCCAAAAAACTGGGATTTTGCCCCCTGGGTAGTATCAGCCCTGTTCGCAAAATTAAAATGAGCATTTAAAGGTGCAAGATGCCGAAAGTAACACTGGCTCTTACACTTAATGTAAACAAGAAACTCTATTAATGTTCCTAAAATGAACCTGTATAAAGTAGAGTTAAATGTCTATGGTTATGATGCAATGTATGTTCGTGTGTTTAATGAAGCCTGCGTAAATTCATGCTGGACACGGAAGTCGCCAGCCCCAGCTGTAGTCAGCTGACAGCCAGCCCATTAGTCTCTGTCCAATCACATTCATGCTCCTACCATAGGCGGTCTATTTAAATGTAGGCTGTCACACTGATTTCCCCCTCGACACCGCTCTGAATTGCTGCGCTGGAAAAGCTTGGACACGTTAGACACGTTGAAGTTACATATAGCTTTAAGTATCATGGTTAGTGTACACGGCTCTTGCTGCTGCTTCCGCCGCCGGAGAGACGGGCTTCCGCGTGAGGGAAGGATTACCGCTAGTGTTCGTGCTCGCCCTGCTGCTGCTTGTGTCGATGCGGACCGGCGGCGGCTGGCGTGTCATGGGGCCGCTTTCGAACGGAGGACGCCATCTGCGACGACGGGGGGCTGCTTTTCCAGCGGGGCACACCTGGAATGGTGCGGGCGTCTCAGCTGTTCCATTGATTGCGGCCGGTCCGGTTCTGGGCTGTGGAGGTTCTGTTGCCAGCGATGCTGCCACGCGGTCGGAGCATCACACAAGGAACGGTTTGCTTTATTCTTTGGGTTTCAACCTCCATAGCAATAATGCAGAATCATATTTGGCATTGGATTATCACAGTTGCAGCTTTCATTCGTGGGTTTGGGGGGTTCTTTGTCTATTTTCTTATGAGCAATGAGCAAATTAATTAGAGTCTGCAAACTCTAACATGCTGCTTATAAAATAACGCTGTTCTGAGGAGATGGCTGGGATAGTTGCATTTGTTAAAGTCATGACCTCGTTTGTTGCGCATTCAGAGGTCTGCTTCTGCAGCAGGCACTGCATCTCACAGGCTCACTAAGGTAGTATGACCTCTTCTGAGTAGCATGCTGCTCTCATTTAGCAATTCAGAGGTGAGAGGGTCAGAGGTTTGGCTGCCACACATATATAGGCACACCCAGATAGAATGACCTTTTTCCTGCAATTAAAACATAATTCAAGGTCTGCAGAGAGCCTCTGCAACACATATTTAGGCACACTCAGGTGGGATTTCGCGGGAATCCAATGAAAACATATAATTTAAGGTCTGCAGAGAGCCTCTGTGACACATATGTAGGCACATAAGGTAGTATGACCTCCTCTGGGTTGCATGCTGCACCCGTTTAAAACATAATTTCCGAGGTCTGCGGCAAGCTGCCGCTACACATAGCAGTGGCTGATGCTCCGCATGGGCTTATAGGCTGGCGTTGGGCTCCATTGTTTTTGGGGGTTTAAATTGTCTCCCTGGGACATAGCATGCGCTTGTCCATCCAGGGAGCTCCCAGAGTGGAGCTTCAGCGCCAAGCCGAACTGTATTCCATTTGTGGCTATAAATGGTTTTAAATGAGTGTTCCTGAATGAAATGAAGCCAAATTCATGCTGGACACGGAAGTCGCCAGCCCCAGCTGTAGTCAGCTGACAGCCAGCCCATTAGTCTCTGTCCAATCACATTCATGCTCCTACCATAGGCGGTCTATTTAAATGTAGGCTGTCACACTGATTTCCCTTACCGCTCTGATGCATTGCTGCGCTGGAAAAAGCCTCCACCTTCTCAGTGTCTCAGTGCTTTCTTCCACTCTGGGGGTTTAAATTGTCTCCCTGGAGCGACATAGCATGCGCTTGTCCATCCAGGGAGCTCCCAGCGTGGAGCTTCAGCGCCAAGCCGAACTGTATTCCATTTGTGGCTATAAATGGTTTTAATCATGACGAGAGTGTTCCTGAATGAATCTGAATTAAATTGACGTTGTCCAATCAGCGTCCTGGTATGAGGAGGAAAAACATCCGTGAACTATATATATATGTAATTCAACACAATGGATGGTGGCGAGTTCTTGTGTACACTGTCAAAGAATTTACTGATAAATGCTTTTGATTATCTCTGTTACTCTACATTCAGATTCTTTGACTTCTATGCAATGCTACCTGTTTGAAAAGAGGCAGGAGGAGAGAGGTGAGGATGGAGGCAGGATGGAGGCAGGATGGAGGGGTCGGCTGGGATCAGTCGGGGTCAGTCTCACCTGTGATGAGGCTCTTGATGAGCTTAGTTTCATCCTTCTTCCGACACTCCAGCAAACCAGTGACGGCTGCTGCTGCTGGCTTCGGTTGGGTCGGACGGGACGAAGTCTCAGGGCTCACAGCTGACGAGAGAAGTGAAACTGGAAAATGAAAAAGCAGCACAAGAGAAAAACAGCTACAGAGAAGTGGAAACCTTAACAAATCAGCTGCTTTTCATTTGACCTGCTTCAAAGTATACTTACTATTTCAAATTCATTATTTTAAGAGCATTTTATTCTCAAAGTGATGTGACATTTTAAAAACCAGGAAATAATGAGACAGAGGAGTTCACAGGTGTGGAAATGAAATCTCACCCTGCGTGAGGAGTCGTCGGAGGGACACTGTGTTTCTGAGCTCCTTCAGCTCTCTCCTCAGCTTGACACACTCCCGCTCTCGGGCCTCCAGGTGCTCCTGCAGCTCCTTCACACACAAACAAATCCATATTTTGGATCTGAACCAAGGTGACTCACAGTGAGCGCAAAAGAAGAAAAGCTTTTAAGCAAACAGCCAGTTGTGAGGGCAGCTAGACTGACTGTGGTGGTTATGTAAGGCAGACACACTGGGAGACAAGAGAAGAAGTGAAAAAGACGAGATGGGAACACAATAATTCATGGAGCACAAATGATTGCGTGATGAAGTCCGTACCTGTCGCTGGGGAGCAGCGGAGGAACCAGAGATGGCTCCACTCAGCTCGGACCTCAGGGCCTCCAGCTCCTCCTCCCTCTGACTGCGCTGGTTACGCAGCTGACTCTCCAGAAACCTGACAGATAGAGGGAGAGGTTAGTGTGTATATATATACATATATATACAGGAAAACAAAACAAAGCACTGGTAGGAGTGAGTGAGTAGCGTCAGACTGACTTGTTGGCCACTCTAACGGCATCGTAGGCGTGCGCCAGGTCCTCGCCTCTCATCTTCACCACCGGGTCTTTGGCCACATCCATCCTCTCCATCAGCTGCTCCTGTCAGAGCAAACAAAGTGTGATGACGGCGCTGTGTTGTCTGACTTTCTGAGTTTACAACACCAGTTGGAAAAAGTGCCATGCAGGGGTTAAAGGGATAGTTCAACATTTTGGCAAATTGGCCCATTGCCATAATCGCTATCATAGCAGTAGGTTTGTTACCTTTATTTGTCGGTATAAGCTTTTTTTAGAATAGCGGAGCCGTGAGCTGCAGCAAATACAAAATCCCAAAACTCCAAAACGCTTTCGTGGACAAGTTGTGAGCTGCACAACCACCACGCTAATAACGGAACGACACGAAACGGAGCCATTTTCAAGGTAAATACAGAGTCTGCTTGATGAAAAACTGTCCCTGAACGCAACGCGCATCAGCAGTTTTGCATGAATTTACCTCTAAAACAGCTCCGTCTCGTAACGTTCCGTTATTATCTCATAGCGTGGTGGTTGTGCAGCTCACAACGTGTCCACGACAGCGTTTTTGAGTTGTTGGGTTGTGTATTTGATGAGTTTGATGAGGGAAACCAAGAAATTCCCTTAGCCTCCATAGCGTAGCTCTGAGCAGCTCACGGCTCTGCTCTGCCGTTCTAAAAATAGCTTACACCGACAATTAAAGGTAACGAACCTACTGCTATGACTATAGCGATTATGGCAATGGGCCAATTTGCCAAAATGTTGAACTATCCCTTTAACACTGACAGAAATAATGTGATATTTAAATCTCAGGCTTCATAAATACTCACAAAACTGTTTTTCAAACAAACATGAGGACCTTTTTGGGGAAATCCCAAAGTTACTAGTTACTAGTTACTCTCACCATCGGTGCCTCTGAGCTCCACACTGAGGCTCTTCTCTCCAGGGAGGGGGACGTGACGCTGACCCTCCGGACCTCCTCGGGGGAAGGGAAAGCAGATGGGAACGGTGACGGGGAGAGCGGGGTGTGGGACTGCGGTGACAGCGGGGTGGGTGAGGGACAGAGAGGCTCAAAGCTCAGACTCTGGGTAGAGTCGGTCCTTCTGTGGCCCTTGGTGCGCTGTCGTCGTGAGGAGGAAAAGAAAACACTGTCAGTGAAACAGGATGGAGCTTAAAACCGACTCTGTTACTTTTTTTTAGGGGGAATCACGGCTGTGGTTATGAACCTCAGTGAGAAGACTCATCTCTCTGAGGTTGTCGTATCTCTGCTCCAGCCTGGTGAAGTCTCTCAGGAGACCCTGGTACTTCCTCCTCTCTTCATCCAGCTCTTCCCTCAGAGCTGCACTCGCCTGCGACACAGCCTGTTGCACATGCTCTGCACACACACACACACACACAGAGGAAGAATAAGATACACATGTGGGAGATACACTGCAAAAACTCAAAATCTTTCCAAGAATATTTGTCTTATTTCTTGTCAAAATGTCTCATTTCTAGTCAAAACTAAACTCTTTCCACTTAAAATAAGACTCATCACCTAGAAATTAACTTGTTTTCAGATCATTTTCACTTGTTTCAAACAAATTTTCACTTGAAATAAGTAGAAAAATCTGTTTTTTGTGCTTGTAATAAGAAAGAAAAACTTGCTCCTGGCAGATTTTTCTACTTATTTCAAGTGAAAATTTGTTTGAAACAAATGAAAATGATCTGAAAACAAGTTAATTTTTAGGTGATGAGATTAGTTTTGACAAGAAATGAGACAAATATTCTTCGAAAGATTTTGAGTTTTTGCAGTGAACTCACCTTCTTGTGCTTTTTCTTGTTCAAGGAGACGAGTTGAGATTTCCTCTCTCTCTTTGTCAGAACTGTCTTTTTCTACTCGTAGCATTTGCAACTCCTTGAAGAATGAGAAAGACAGAGGAATCGACAATTAATATCTGAATTAGTGAACGGTAAATTGTGGAAAGGAAAATGCAAAGACCACATCTTGAAAATGCGTCCAGTTGTTCTAGGCTTACTTGTGTGAGTAGCAGGATCTCCAGAGCAGCTTTGTCCTCTGCTCTCCTCCTCTTCTCCTCCTCCTTCTCGCTGACCACTGGACAGGGCTGAGGTTTCTCCTGTTTCTGGCTCTCCAGTTTCTGTATTGTCGCCTTCAGAGCCTCCAGCTCAGCACTGGCGGCATCTCGCTCTGAATGCAGGGTCTCTCTCAAAGCAGCGCTCTCTCTGGCCTGGCAACATGACAACACAACAACTTCCATCATGCAAAATCTGAAAATGAAATAACATCTCAAACATTCATTCAACGGGTCAAACTGCTCCGAAGCCTCTCACCCACCTCCTGGTCGGCTCTTAGCTGCAGCTGCATCAGCTTGACCTCCATGCCCTTGTTGAGCTCTCTGTACTTCTCCACTGAGCGGGCCTCGCTCTTCAGTTTCAGCAGCTCTCTCCTGGCGGCCCTGCGGCGCGCGCAGCACTGCATGAACACCACCGCCGCACGCACTCGCCTGTATGCCTTCCTCGCCAACCACCCACGCACTGTGGCCTGAAGCAATACGGCGGCACGCTCCGTCACCAGCTGAGAAGAGAGAGTATATTTATATGCTCATCAGTTCAGGTTAAATGATACTAAATATGCAGCTGGAGGATGTTTGATTCAAAATCTGATGGGAGTCAGTGGTTAAAGCCCGTTGACCACGGTCTGGGTGAATACTCAATTCTGATTGGCTGCTGGGTGTCAGTGAAAAAGGGTTATATGACACCTATAAAGATGCCACAGTCAAATTGCGGGATGACAGTTGGTTGGTAACCATGGCAACAGAGACTTAGAGCATAATAAGTTTTCTTCAGTTCATCATCCGTCATTAGTGTTGAATGTTTACTGTGCCGCTGTGTGACGATGCTGTGATTTTTGTTGCAGATATTTGTTGTATTTGCACATTTATTATTCATTTATTGATGGTCACTGCCAATATTGATAAATCAAGTTTTTATTAAGACTGTCTGACGGACTCATCCTCTGACCACCAGAGTCTGTGACAATAAAGAGGAGCAAGAAGTGCATTGGCCCTCTGTAAAACACATTAAAGTATAAAAAAAATAATTTAATATTTATTTCTTTGGTAAGTGACCATGGTATAAGCAGGATAAAGTCCTTCAAGATGTCGACTCTATCAGGAATTAACGGGCGACGTCACGTGGCATTATTATCCCTTTAACGGCTGACCTGTCTGTATCTGCGGCGTGTCAGCGTGCCCCTGGTGAAGGCCTGGATAGTGACGGTGGCCTGGCGGATCATGAGGAACAGCTGTCTGACCATCACCATGCGGAAGGTCTTCTGGATCACTAAGGCCGCCTTGGTGTAGCGCAGGGTCAGCGCCAGTCTGTAGAAAAATGACAAAGAGGCAATTATCATTTAACTAGGAGAGCATGACTTCAAAATGTTTAAATCTTGTTAATGTTTGGCAATTATATGTGTGGGATTGAGAAAGTATACACAAAATAATTTCCGGATTCCTCAATGACTGAAATTGGAAATTTGTATATTTTTCTGAAACTTTATATTGATATTGGGGAAATACGCTGATAAATACTGCAAAAACTCAAAAAAAATTTGTGGTGACTTAAAAAATAAATTTAAAAAAAAAAAAAAAAAAAAACTCAAAATTTTTCCAAGAATATTTGTCTTATTTCTTGTCAAAATGTCTAATTTCTAGTCAAAACTAATCTCATCACCTAAAAATTAACTTGTTTTCAGATCATTTTCACTTGTTTCAAACAAATTTTCACTTGAAATAAGTAGAAAAATCTGCCAATGGAGCAAGTTTTTTGTGTTTGTAATGGTGTTTGTGCTCCATTAGCAGATTTTTTTATACTGATTTCAAGTGAAAATTTGTTTGAAACAAGTGAAAATGATCTGAAAACAAATTAATTTTTAGGTGATGAGATTAGTTTTGACTAGAAATAAGACAAATATTCTTGGAAAGGTTTTGAGTTTTTGCAGTATTTAGTTCTATATCAGTGTATTTTTTTGCAGTGTAAATACTGTGCCACAACTTGTATACTGGATAGGATACATTCTCTCGCTCTGTCTCTCTCACAAACAGACAGTTATTTTTTGCCGAGCCTCACCGTCTGGCCAGAGCTCCTCTGCAGTATCTCTGTATAGTGACGGTTGCCCACAGGATCCTGGAGTATCTGATGCGTGACAGCCACCCTCTGACCCGGCTCTGGATGATCACCGCAGCCACGCGCAGCCTCTCGGCTCTCAGCCTCTCCAGAAGAGCCACCTGACCGGCTCGGAAAAACACTTTGGTTTTTCCAAAGCAGTACTGGTCTGGGTCAGAGATGAGCTGAGGCAGCGTCTGTCTGCACGAGGCCTGGGCCTGCTCCTGACTCAGAGCGCCTCGGAGAAGGACACGGTACCTGCTGAAGAACTCCTCGTACGTCCACCTGGTTGATAACACGGAGAGAAAATAACTTTGTTACGTTCTATTCAGATCATTTCTGTAGGAGCCTGAATGCAAATTGAGTCAATTAATATTTAGATTATCATATTCATATGTGACATGGTGGCTATTTACAGTATTCACAGATTAAAATGTTGACAGTTCATATTTATAATAAGTAAGAAATTAATAGTTTAATTCATTGAACTTAAAATACGTGTGTGGGTAATTTAAAAAGTTTTAAATTTCATATAAATATATTGCTTTTGTAATATGTAAATGTTGTGGCTTTCTGCTCATTTCAAAATGCACCTGCAGTCATAAGCAGTAACACTTGATGAAATTCAGACATCTGCAATTTGAGACTTATTCCTTACACAACACAATTGTTTGCTCTTTGTTTATCTTGGAAATTTAACGGCTAAACTGCTTAAAATATAGAAATATAGTTTTTGTATGATTTGATTCTGTATGATCTTGGCATTGTTTTTACTTTGTTATTTACAAATTTATATATTTAATTTATTTATTTTTAAATGTTTAAGTGAATTCCTTGTGTCCTGACATTCACTGTTCAAATGTATTTAAGGAAAAATATAGAAATATAATACAAAAGCACGGTACTAATTAATTGATAATACAAAGTTATGTGAATATTACATGCAAATGCTGACATCTTCCATCATATGACTGTCTTGTCCCATCCTGCACTTTTCTCTTTTCTTTAACTTTGTTTTCACTTCCTGTTTTATTTTGGTGCGTCTAACGTGTCCCTCCGATATCAGATTTCCACTTCCTGCCATTGTGTGTTTCCCGCTCTTGTGTGCGTTGACCCCGCCCCTAATTCGTGCCAGTTTGTCTTCATTCTCTGCAGCTGCACCAGCATTCCTCTTCTCTGTGTTTAGATCTAGTGTGTGCAACCAGTTTCTTATCTTTTTGCCCTCAGCCTGACCTGTTTGACAACCTATGAATTTACTTACAGTATTTTAGGTTAAAGACCCTCTACTCTCTGTGTGAGTGCATGTGTTGCATTGTGAGTCCTCATCATGACTGTGTATATAATAAGTCTGAAGAGCTTTGTGGGGGAGTGAGACAAACGTCCATTACTCTCCTCATTACCTGGATGGATAACCTGCAGCACTGATACGAATGGTCTCCAGCACGCCGCAGGCTCTCAGCTGTTGGACTGTCCTCTTGGGGTCAAACCTAACATGGAGGGGATGTCATGGTTTGTTTAGTGCACACATGGCGGTCTCCAGTAAAACACGTCTTTAAACAAAGACTTCACTGTGAAGGCAGAGCGACTTACATAAAAGGCTCTTTGAGGTCATTGGGTTTGATGCAGCGGACATAGTGAGGCGTGGTGCTGTTCAGGGTGTCCATCAGCATCTGTAAGGACTGACGGAACTGATGACGGGCACAAACACAAGTGTCATCAGTATCAACAATGATCTGTGTGATGTGATGATGATGAAGGTGGTGACCACTCACCTGGAAGCCCACGGTCAGTTTGTGTTCTCTGGTCGCTCTTTTCCCTGATCGGACACTTCCATTGGCCACGGCGGAGCCAGCCTCCTGCTGCTGGAACAACTCTGCCACCAGTTCCGACTGAAACATCACACACACTTATTGGTTCCCTCATCACATAAAAATCAAAAATTAATCAACTTGTGATATTACTAACCTGGCTTGCTTTCAGAATATTAATAAGCTCCTCAAAGACCGTGTCTCGATTCTTGTCTAAAAAGCCGCCACATTCGTATTGCACCTGAGAAAAAGAAAAACGCAACACAAAAGCTGTTCAAACAAGTCGACGCACAGATTTTCTACATTGCACATTGAGTTTTCCCCTCAATTGATTTTTATGGCGTGTGTTCATCTCTCTCACCGTGTCAGCAAAGTGCAGAATGATGAAGGCACTGTTGGACAGGCGAGGTTTCTGGAAGTGAGGGTGGCGCTTGCTGGTCAGGTGTTGATTGTACAGCTTCTGTACCCAGCTCTCATCTGAGCCTTTAGGCATCTGATCGAGAACACAGAGAATTATCAAATGCACAACAGCTTCGCAGATAGCTTTTACATTTAATATAATGCGACACTTCTTGTAGTTGGATCTTGAAAGAAAGAAAAACAGAGGTGCGAGACCGACCGACCCTGCACTCCTCATCCAACAGATCAAACAGGCCGAGCTGTCCCTCTATGAGACTGATGCACTGCTGATTGTCACTGAACTCAATCCTGCTCCAGGCCAGCTCCTCTCGGACATACTCCTCCTGCTCCAAGTGGAACACGTGCTGAAGAAAAAACACATCATCATTTGAGTAGGGAGGTTAAGCGACTTTTGACTTCAAGTCATGATGCAAAGGTCCCTTTTGGCATGGAAGTACCTTAGGGTCATACAAATAAATCTATCCTAAGACACAAGTGAGATTACACTTTGTATCCGAAATAAAGACCCAAATATAACCCATTCATATGCCTATTAATGATCTTTTTCTCATTTTGAATACGGTAACATTTTTAACCTTTAGATATCTCCATGAAAATTGCTGAGTTGATTACTTACATTAAGACAAACAAAAAATGTATTACAAGTTTTTTTGAAATTCTTTGTTAACATGAGCAAATTTGCATAAAATTGCATAAATTCCACCATTTTGACGGGACATGTACAGTATATATAAAGGTGCTGCCAGCTTGAAAAATCGGGCTACTGACAAGAAATCACTTTAAATTTCAATTTCAATTTCAATTTTTTGGCCTTAACCTCCCTACTATTTAGGAAAATTAAAACATTAAACATTGAAATTGATAGAAAACAACAAATACATGCAATGAATCCACCAATCACCCATCCTGATCATAAAAAATTTGGCTACAAATACAGTCTGTGGTTGTTTCCCTCGTGATAGGGAGGCACAGAAAGAGCAGCAAAGAGTTCACCAAAAATAAGCAAAGGGTCTGATGACACACAGGTCTGTAGTGACCTGTAGAACTGAAGACTGGACAATCTTCATTTGAGATGATATCAGTATAAGGGATTAAACAACAGAGGGATGTGTGGTAAGAAGTGAGATGCACTTAATTTCAAGGCTGTGCAACTGTCACATGCACATTGTCTGATTGTCAAGGCAAACACACCAAACCACCTCTCACCCAGCATCAGGACTTACCCTGTTAAACTGCTGCTGGAGCTTCTCATTTGCGTAATTTATACAGAACTGCTCAAAACTGTTCCGATCGAAGGTCTCGAACCTGCTCAGCGAGAAACACGTGTCAGTTCAGCTTGAAGAAGACACACTGAAGATTTCAACCATACGCTGCACACACCGTAATCGCTCACCCATAGATATCCAGCACCCCGATGAAGGATTTGACCTGTGTGCTCTGGGTGCGCAGGGCAGAGTTGAGCCTCTGGACGGTCCATGTGAACAGCTGGCCGTAGACTTGTTTAGCCAGCGCGTCTCTGGCCTCTGTCGCCTGCTGACCAGACATGGGCTTGACCAGCATCTCTCCCCCTACGGCCAGCCTGCGATGACACAGCCAGTGGGCCATCTGAGGACCTTCAACTCCTAATAGCTTGGAGAAGATGGCCAGAGAGCGGTCGTCTGCCTGAGAGAGGACAAGGAGTGAGGTCTTAAGCCGATGGCCATGCAGATGTGTTTACAGTGAGTCACAACTAAAGGGGAGGGTGAGACACAGAGAGAGCACTGGAAATATATTTCTTACATCAATATAACCCCTGTCTGAACTTCTCCCACTGGCTTGGATGTTGACATTTCCCAGATGTAGAATAGCTGACAGGATCCTGAAGAGCTCCATCTGCTGGTCAGGCCGCACACCTGCAAGTTGGAGAAATATACCAGCAGTCTTTTCCTTAATCCTCACAAACACTGACATGATTCAGGAAATAATAACATGAGTTTGTCTGAAAATGTACAGTGTTCGTGTTCGTCAATTTGTATATAGATATATAGATATAGATAATAAAACTACCCAGAATGGTAAAAGCATTGCGTGTGCGCTCCAGGTCTGATACATCATCAGTACCAGGTATCTGCATCTCCCCTCCCTGGTTGGTGTAGCGGAAGTGTTCAGGTGCATCTGGAACAGGAAAACAAATCTCCACTATCCTATGCATGCAGCACACATGATAACATACAGTGCATTACGGACGAAGAACCAGGCGGCGCCAGTGATTAAGTCTCACCCAGTTTGAGGGATCTCATCTCAGGCAGCTCTCTGGAGGCACACAGCTGGTAGAAGATGTGGTAGTTTCTCTCTGCTGATGCCTTTTCAGGCATAAAACAATTATTAACATTTGCACAAAACGTATTTGATGTGGAGATAAAAACCTAAAATGTTCCCAGTGGACAGTGAATGAGACTATACCTGGAACACAACCCGAGACTTCTCCAGCAGATATGTCCTCATGTTTGCCCCGATAATGTCGCCGCTGATGCCAAAGCCAATCTCGATGTATTTCCCAAAACGACTACTGTTGTCATTTCGAGTTGTTTTGGCATTCCCGATAGACTGTAGAGAAGAATTCATAATAACCCATGTTGTTTGTGTTGTATATTCACTGTTTTTTTTTTATTATTTTGTGTGTATAGAAACTGTTTGTGTGTAAGAAACTTCACCTCCATGATAGGGTTGGAAGCCAGAACCCTCTCCTCCACGCTGGTCTGCTGTGCTGCTCCTCCAACCGCTGCAAAGTATCGCATTGTGAATTTGGCTGAGACGGTTTTCCCTGAGCCCGACTCCCCGCTGATGATGATTGACTGGTTCTTCTCCTCCCTGAGAACACAAAGAACAGTGGCCGTCATGCTCTATTGAGTAATGTGATGCTCATCCTTGTTCCTGCAGGTTTTACTGTAGGTATCCCATTCGTATGATAGTATATGAAATACCAGGTTTATTTGTCAAAACGTTAAAAAAAATATTCACAGTTACTCAAACGTATGAGAAGAGTGCTTCAGCTTGAGCTATGACCTGGTCATGGTGCGGTAGGCCTCCTCTGCCACTGAAAAGATGTGCGGCTCCATGTCGGCCATGTCCTGACCACTGTACGCATCTATCACCTCCTCTCCGTATATAGGCAGCTGGTCGTAGGGATTGATGGCCACTAACACGATACCTGGAGGGAGGGGAAGACACAAGAAAACATGAATCTACTGTATATTACATACATTATGTATTAGTGAATCTCAGTTTATATTTTTGTTATAAAGACTTTAGCAACAGATGCAACTTCAGCATTCGCAGTTCAAACCAAAACTGTTTAGTTTTGTCAAATCAAAACCAGGCACTCAAAATGATGACAAATATAATGAAACGTGGTGGTGCATTCAGTTGCAGTGGCTTCTCCTGATTGGCTAATGCTGGTCTCTGTGTTTTTATGTCACACAAACATTGTGTCCTGAATGCAGTGTGTCTTTTGTTGTTTTCAAATGTGACCTGCACACTAAGAACATGGTATTTTTTGCTTCAGTTTACATTGTGATGCATGGTATGGTATGGAAATGACAAACTCATCTGAGTCTGAGCACAAACACACAACCTGTCAAATCTTTCAGGAAAATCTGTTTTTTCTTCAACTCTGCTTCACCTCTGCAACAGAAAACGTCACAATGTCCTGACTACAACCTATAATTCTACACATCATGAAGCAGGATTTTCAGGGGACATTAGACAAATGTCTTTAAAAATGACAGTTCCTATATCAATCATCATTGGATTAAAAACAGGTTTGAGTTTTGACATCTCCTTAAAAAGAATTTGCATTATCTGCTCCACAGTGTCATCTTCAACCGGTGGCAGCGTGGGTGTTGCCTCGTGTCTCAACCTTTGACCCAGTGTAATCAAGGTGACATTATGAGCTGTAATCATGCAAACAGAAGCACTTAGTAGCAGCCTGTCCCACTTACACATACAGTATGTTGTCCCTCTTTTAGTGTGCCCTCCCTGCCTCAATAATTTCCTTAAATCTCATCATCATCATCATCATCTCCCGCTGCCTCCCGCTCAGTGCTGCTCACCACAGTATGTGTAAATGCTGCTGTAGTCGAGGAATCGAACCCGCAGGTTGTGCAGGACCGCAGGCTCATGGAGGAAGCTGAGCGCTGTTAGATCGTTCTCCCCCTCCAGGATGTCGGGGTTCCCCAGCGGTGGGAGATCAGAGGGGGAGCCCACTGGGTAATGAACCACCTATCAATGTAGAGAAGAAGAAGGATGTACAGTAGGCATGGGGGGCAACCATTAAAACATAAGCATTAATATTGATTCCTGAACAATGTAAATGTACAGCACGTCTCACATCTCCATTAGGCAGCTGCAGGAGGAGATGGTCCTCCCCTGGACTGTAGTCCTGGAGGAGCTGGGCCGATACCCAGACTGCATCTGGGTCAGGAATCCACACACTCTCTCCCTAAGTAAGCAAAGTAACAGAGTATTGTGAAACGGGAAAAATAAAACACACTTGCTGCACCAGTCTGGGAGAGCAGAGAGTTTGATTTTATTTTCTGTTCACCACTGTTCAGGTACATGTCACATTCTCTGGCCCCACCCTGACAGCACATTTGTCCCCCATCAGCATAAAAGCCTCTTAAACTGTGTTAAAAATTAACGCTGGTCATCCCTGTCCAAGTAGCCTGAACGGATTAGCCATTATCTAATTTGCTTCCTAGTGTGTCAGTTTTGCAGATACATTTTAATCCGTACTTTGATAATTACAATTTTGTAGATTATTGAACAGCAGGTTTACAGAAATAAGGATTAAATAAAATACAGAACATATGAAACTCAGAAAAGCTAATGATTTAAACACTAAAACACATTCAATGAAAATGATGTAACTCAGAAAGGCTGACAAACTCACACCTGACATTTAACACAATAGCGACAGATGAACAACGCTTCTTTTATATCGTAAATAATTACTCTTCACACTTGTGATTACCACTACAAAAGAGAGTGACAATGGGAGCGTAATTTTTAACATGAAAAGAAGAAACGATCAAGTTCAGTCTTACCTTGCTGTATAACTCCAGTGTTGCCATTTTAACTTCTTCTTCAAAGCGAGTCTGGAGACATTGTTAAGAACGTCTGAGTGGGCAGCCCTCTGAAGAAACAGCTGGTATCCTCTGCTCATCTGCAGAGCCGCTGCGTGTGCAGGTGGCTGACAGTGTGTTGCACTTTGTCCACGCTCACATAAAGACAGAGAGACTTGTCAGGTTAACTGTTAACTGTGCAGAGGATGCAGTGATTCAGTGGAGGAGAATGTAACCTACAGTTTGAGTTATGACCGCTATGCACAGAGCTGTGAACACTAGTAAGATAAAAAAAAATCTAACGCAGCGCTTCTCAACCTTTTGTATAAGGACCCCTTAATTGGCACAAATTAGACCATGGACCCCCATTGGATTGTAAACACCAGAAATACACAAATATTTGTTCTGAGACTGAAGAACATTACTTTTTTATACATTTAAATTAGGGCCAATGGTGTGAATTTTTGTAAGTATTATAGAGAAAATTCTGGGAAAAATGGTCCAATTTCTCCAAAAACATTTCTAGGAAGAAGTGGTAAAAATTCTCAAAAAAAAGTAAAAATTTTCTTAAAAAAAAAAAAAAAAAAAGTGGTCCAATTTCTCCAAAAACATTTCTAGGAAGAAGTGGTAAAAATTCTCAATTTTCTTAAAAAAAAAAAAAAAAAAAAAAAAAATGGTCCAATTTCTCCAAAAAATAGGAAAATGGCAAAAAAAAATTTTCTAAAAAAAAATTATAAAAAATAAAAATTTTAAAAACAAAACAAAAATTTTTAGAAAAAGTTTTAAAATCTAAAAGAAAAAGTTTTTTAAATCTAGAAAAGGTGGTAAAATAAAAAAAATATATAGAAAAAAGTGGCAAAATTTCTCGTAAAAATTGTTCAAAATAAAAAGAAAAGCAAAATTTTTCTAGAAACAAGTGGTAAAATTAAAAAAAAAAAAAATCTAGTAAAAGTGGTAAAATTTCAAGAAAAAAATTGGGGACCCCCTTCAAATCTCTCAAGGACCCCACGTTGAGAACCACTGATCTCACCACAGTTATAGATGTGAATGTACAGTTTGTTGCTCTTGGGAGAAAGAAAGCCACGAGCTGCAGACTTGGTGACATACTGACTCATTTTAATAAGTAATACAATCAAATTCAGCAATCAGCCTGCTGATATTGAGAAGAGAATTTTACAATTGTGAGTTGACATTATTCATAATCAAACCTTGACATACAGGGATGAGCTAAAATCATGATTCCTCAGATGATGATGATGATAAATGAATAGACATGAAAACTAAACTGTTACTGTCATTTTGCCGTGTCACCAATTTTGTGCGTGGGTTTACGAGGAGGCAGCATGTGTGTGGTAACATTGACACATTTAAAAAAAAAAAAAAAACCTATAAACTGAAGCTGTGACAGAAACAAAGCCTTGGCACTAAAACAGCAATGTTTCACAACATCAGTAAGCACCTATATTAAGATGAAGAGTTACAAACAGTAATAGTTGTACTATAGAAAGAGGTTTCAAGTCATTTCTTTTCCACTGTGCTCAGCCCACTCATGTATACTTTCTTTCACTTTTCAAATACAGACTAGAGTCAACAACCTTATAATGCCTTTCAGAATGACATGTCTCCTCTTTGGTCAATACTGCACATGACTCACAGGGTAACAAAGCTGACATGTAAGATAATATTTCCTTGAAAATACAACAATAAAAAGTTAACTCTGTCCTGTCCAATGGATGTACATAAGCTTCAAACTACACCATCTGTTTTAATAACATCAGTAGCCTGCAGTAAACCCCCCCCCCCCCCCATACCCCCCCCACCCCCACCCCAAAAGCTGATTCAAATGAGCTCAACTTAGTGTAGGAAAAATCAACTGGTTCCACCCAGAAAAGGGGAATAAGTGTGTTTTGTTAAAAATACCCATGGAGTGCACCTTTTTTTAAAAAGAAAAATCAAGAAAGAGACATGTCAAAAATACAAAACATTCATATCCAATCTGCCGTCAACAACAACAAAAAAAAGCACCCAAATTGACTTTTTGCCGACATAAAATGCTTCTGACATGATTGTCGCAAAAAATACAAACCCATTCAAAGCCTTTCGGTAAAAAATATGCTCATCATCGAACACTGAATTTGACACACTGTAGTTAAGTTATCTTTAATGTTTGGAAGTTCATTTCATTTGTTAATAAGAGATTCCTTTTTAAAAAACTTTTAAAGTCATAGATCAACTTTGAGTCATTTCATTGGGGGGGCGCCGAAGTCATCGAGTCCCATCCAGTGGAGTTTAATGACGAGTGGATTCGTTAGAGACCCAAGTCTTTCAGTTGGTGGTGGTAAGTCAGGTTTAGGTTTAAACTGGATGCAGGTACTTGGGGGAGAGAAGGGGAGAGAGGAGATGGGAGAGGGGGGGCAGTTCTTCAGGGTTGTACTGGTGTACGGCTCCTACTGTTCGTGGTCGTGTGCGTGTGCAGACGTTGAACAAACCTATCCAGACTTTACAAAACCCTACAGGAGAGGATGGTGCCAATTAGGTCGCAGGTCAAATTTCATCATTTTATTTGTTCATGCAAAACAGTTTCAAACTGGAAAGAGGAAGACATTATTATTATTATTATTATCATTTACCCAAATTAACAGTTTGAGTTTCTTTTCTCTGAGCCACAGGAGGAACACAGTTACATTTTTCCGAGTCATTTTCATCCTAACTTTTGTCGATCGATTTCCTGAATCGTCCCCTAACCAACCTGTGCTATACGCTCTCCATGTCTTCACTGCCGTTGCCCTCCTCCTTCAGAGCCTCCCCGTCATTGGCAGCCTCCTCGACGTGGGCCAACATATCAGCCATCAGCGCCTCCTCCAGCCTTTTCCTCACGCTGTACACCAGCTCCTCCTGTTTCCTACACATAAACACAACAGGAAGCTGTTACAGTTGGCAGTTACAGATGCCTATAACAGCCACTGAATCAGCACAGAGCAGATGGTGTATTCTGTTTTTTTTTTCCCGACAAAGAGCAGGGTCAGTTGTTATGGACTGTTGTGGACATTTTCAATAGACTCAACCTGTTTATCTTTGGGAAAATAAAAGAATGGTGGCAGATTCATTTTTGAATTGTGATTTTCTCATTATTATTTTGCATCCTGCCTTTCTTTTCTTTCTTTTTTTTGGTGTGATTGTGTTTTTGACAAATCAAAAACAAGCCAACATTACAAGGCTTGATTTAACAGATAACAGAGGTGACATTATTCAAACTGCCTGAGTGGTTATTTCCTGTTTTTAAACTGTCACACAATGAAGATCTGAGCCAGATATGCAGCACACCTGTTCTACGGGCACAGGTCACAGCATGTGGCCAAAACTGGTTTACAATTTTTGGATCAGACCTTTTTTTTGGGGGGGATAAAAATTAACAATCTGGTGATCCATGTGTAGCTGTGTTTAGTGTTCACCCACCTGATGTCTTCATCAGTGACTATAAAAGCCTTGCACAGCGGCTGAGCCGTGTTGAGCCACACGCCAGGGTTCTTCTCCACAGCTGCAGACAGCTGGCCGGTGATGGGAGCGGCGCTGGTGTGGAGAGCGCTCGCAATAGCTGATAAGAGAGTCTTGTCTGTGCAGCCTGGGCCGACACCTGAGGGACCGACAGGATGGTTAGGTTTGCTTTAGGCACATTTCAGGAAAATAAAAAAGGATGGATCAATGTGCCGGAGCCAGGATGCTAATGACTGGCATTTATTTTGGGAATGTCCAGTAATTGTAAATTTCTGGACTGAGATGCACAAAATATTAGAAATCATGTTCCATTTGAAAATACATTACCATTTCAAAACTTATTCTGGGAGAAGTTAACTTTCTCAAAGGGCATCTCAACAAATACCTATTTGGTGTTGGTTGATTGACTGATTTCTGCTGGCAAGAAAACCAACACCAGGCACCGGCTGCATCCTGACTCCCCCTCAATAGAGGAATGGGCCGATATTGTTTATGAAATATCCACAAGTTTCTTTAGAACGCTATGGGCAAAACCGGAAGCCATTTTGCCGGTTTGGTGGAATTGTACGTTTACGTTTCCAAGGTTTTCAGTCGTTGTCATAGTTGCGGTAAACGCATGGATCTATTAATGCTGGCTTTTGACGCGGATGTCAATTTGTGTGATATCCACTGTTAAAAGCTGGTGTGATGATGCATGCGTTTTACAGATTTTCATTGAAGAAAAAAAAAGGAATGCATGCATTTACCGCGACTACCGAAACCATGGAAATGTAAACATAAAATTCCACCGGAAGAGCAAAACCGGCAAAACAGGCACGTTTTTGACGTTCGGAAAAAGGTGGATAATGGAAAAGATTACTTTGTCTACAAATGGATACATTTACTCAGTCGTGGTCAAAATGAGTGTCTTTTGTACAAATGTTACAGTCACATCCATTAGCAAACTAAATCACTTACTTTTTTTGTTCATCTCTCTGATGATGAAAAGGATCTGAACTAACATATTTCAAAACAAGTGAATTCTCCTGTTGTTCGTACATCCCTCTTTCATTCATCATTGTTTTTTTTTGTTGTCCCACTTTTCGTTTCTGTCTTTAGTTTGTTGTGCTTGTTTCTTACAAATATATGTTTTGCACACTGCACTGACTCACAGTGACTACAGTATGGGAATTGCAATCGCTCAGCTTTTTGTTTTCAGCACGTTATTTAGGGTGGAAGCTGAAAGCTTCCACACTATTACTATTCAAATCTTTATACTTATTCTTACTTCTTCCGCCAGTTTTGTGCATCTAACTACTCCTTCATACTTTGTGCAATTTCAACAATTCATATATCAAAATGTGCAGCTTTTTCAGGACTTTTATGCTATTACTTTTCTCTTTCATACTATTTATACTTTTTACAATATTAAACTTTTTCTGCAACTTTTTTTCCCATAGGAATGCATTGAAAACGTCTTCAAACTTTCAGAATCTTTGCACTACTTTGAACGTCTCAAGCTCCAGCATACTTTCTCGTACAGACTCCATTTTTCTTTTAAACTGTAGACAAACCTTTAAACTATTCAGCTCTAGCTCAGCTTATTGATATCTTAAACAGTTTCAGCTATGTGGCAGTTTTTAAATCATTAAGATTTCTGCCAAAATGCAGCTTTACAATGGTTGTGTATTGCGTCTAACGAGCAGAGCTTAGAGTGGGTGACATCATCACCAGAGTGAGAGGGAGCGAAAATCAGTCTGGATTTTTTCTGGATAAATTGTCCTAGACGGCCACAAATTACACTCAGACACTTGATTTTTTCCAGGGTTGTAGCCACACTTGTCGTGTCTGATATGATGAGATCAAAACAGCAGACAGATTTACAGATTTGTCTGCATGAGCCTCTTTGTGCAGCTAGACCTGCTCCACTGGCTCATTGACTCCAATACACAGCCAGCTCAGGAGGGTCTCCTTGCTGATTAATCATAACCACACTCTGATAAGACGTACGGTTCTCTGTTTATAGGCTGTTTTGCGGAGGCTGCACTGAGCTGAAATCCCACTCTGCTCTGCTCTCCTCTGTGTAGTGCATGTCACCAGCTGTTGGAGGAGGCTCGTTAAGACAGCCTCACACAGACACATGATAAAAAAGACTGACAGGATGTCTATAGTAAATTAATTGAACTCTGACGTGTACATCATGTCAATCATGCACAAACACTCTCCTCTCCTCTCTTTCTCTCCCTCCCTCCTTCCCTCTATCTCCCTCTCTTATCTCTCCCTCACTCTCTATGTCTCATTCTCACTTGCTTCTCTATGCTCACTGTGTGTGGAGAGTGTCAGTGGCTCAGTGGTTCAACCACTGGACTCATGATCTGAAGGTTGCTGGTTCAAATCTTGCCTCACCAACATTAATAGAGATTTATTTTCTCAGTCATCCTCTTTTGACTTCTGATAATTTGTTTCATGTTCAAACTGCTGCTCTCAGCCTGATATTCATTTTATTACAAGTCTTTCATGACTTCTTCTGGACTTAAAGCTTTCTTGGTGTTGACTGTGTTTCCAACAGGTGCAGCTTTGGGCTCGTTAACTTCAGAGTGACACAGAGTGCAGCTCATTAACAGACAACAGTCTTTGCAACTGTGGCATTTTGGCATTATACTTTGTTTAAATTCACATAAAATAGTCAGGCCTGGCACAAAAGCCCTCAATTTGCACTTGTAACTGTTTGTTCTACTATTCTGCATTCATTTATCATTGAATAATGACAACAGGGGTGGTGTTGCTGTGTTCTCTGTGGTGCAGTGGTAGATTATATGGTTGGAGATCATGAGGTTGTGGGTTCGATACTGGCCTCTGTCATGTTGTTTCAGCCTTTCTTGCATTCTTTGTTTCTCTCTTTCTTTCAACAATTTCTTCAGCTCATTCAGCATTGCTTCAGCAATAGTGTTCAGCTGCTTTCAGCTTCCACCCCATTTCCATTCTTGGAAATGCTTTTTCTAGTTAACATTACAAGCTTACAGTACTGTATCCGCTACGTTCTGATATGCTGTTGTGTTTTCTTGTTAATAACTGTGAACCAAGAGACCGATGTCAGCTGTGTAATCTAATCTAATCTAATCTGTGATGATGATAATAATATTAATTTAAAAAAATGGTGGTGGATCACCTTGTAGGCCTTTTGGCAGCTCCATTGTTTTCACCAGCTCCTCTGCGATGTCATAAGCGTTCAGACCGCTGAGTTTCTTCTCCCAGAAAAGCTGTGGGCGAGAAAGAAAGAAAGAAAGACAAGCGACGTCGTCAGATAACCGGCGTTTCAGGTTTGTGTGAGGCAACGTTAACCGTGATACCCAGAGGTTTTTTTTCGTTTGTTTTTTTTTACCTGTCTGGGCTGGTCGACAGCTTTTTGAGGATCTGTCTTCACTTTATTGTTGGGATGGTTGGTAACCTTGGTGACAGGCTGCTTAAAGATGGAGGCCGTTTGTCTGACGGGGAGCGACGTGTTCAAGTCAGGTTTTCCCTTTAAAAAAAGAGTGAAAGACACAGAGGGAAGAGGAGGGAGGAGAGGGGAGGGTGGGAGAGGAAAATGAGTGCATGTGGTCATGTAGGTCAGAGGGTTTGGATTACGCAGCATGTACAGGCTGAATCGACGCATGGTATAATATTCAGTCTGAAAGGAGAAAAACTAACTTTTTATTAACACACTGCCACCTGGCGTGCCAGGGGAATATAAATCAGAACATTAATAATCAGCAGGTGCTTTCAGTTATTTGTTTCATTTTTATCACAGGCTCATGTGAGACTCTGCTGTGTGTTAGAAAAAAAAAACAATCAATTTTAATTTGATATAGTATCAACAAGTGCCAGTTCTTTTCATATCAGATAACCCGTCTCCAGCACTACAGGTTTCTTCTGCTTTGACACCTTTTGCAAGTTCAAATACAACATGGGCTTATCTACATGTACATCCTAGGAGATTCCCAACCTACACACACAAACACACCCTCAACTGTCTGATAGGAGATAAGGTTGATATTAAAAACCATAATAAACTCTTAGCAATGTCCCGCACCTGAGTTGAACAGGTGTTTCGGTGGCACCTGCCGCTGTCTGCCAGGCCAAAATCCCAACTCTACTAAGACTAAAACCTGTAGAGCTTGATCCACTCGCATATCACCAAAGGAAAGTTTAAAAACAGCCAGCGCAGACTCCGACAAACTCGTCACTCACTTCTCCCCGTACTCTGATAGACACCTAATATTTGACTACTAATTGAGAATTTAAATCTTTTGTTCAATCACTATCAGGTGTGTTTTACATGATTGCAGCTAACCTCATGGACACTGTATAATACAGAAATGTCACACTGCCCCACCCCCAGCCTCCGTCCAGGGGTGCAGATCCAAAATCCAATTTTTTTTTTTGCCTGTATGCAACTCATGCCATGCCATCATAAATTACAACTTCGTGGAGTCTTGCCATATCATTCATAAAGTACTGCACAGGGAATCATTTATTGTGCGTACCTTTCTTGTTTATTCGTCCTAAAACAGCCAAACAGCGCCTATCACTGCTCACCTAACAGTTAGTAAATCATATTTTTAAGGGTCTTGGGCATGTAATGTCCCTATGACCCTCCCAGATCCCCAATTCTTCGTTCTCACCATCTTCCTTTTATCCCATTGGGACTACATCATGCACGATTGGTGTCAATTTTGAAGCCCTAATCAATTGCGTAAACTAATTGAGCATGTTTTTACAATCCCAGTTACGCTGTCTGACAATACTTTTGTTCTATTTTAAATAATTTAGGGTATTTTGATTGTCGTCGTCCCCTGAGATCTGCACCCACCCTCTTTTTGACAGGCCGTCATGAATCTGTTGTTTCATCTTACCTTATTCTGATTGTTGTTATCATATCGCATCCTCTGACGGTTCTTGTTCAACTTGCTCATCAGCATCTTCCCCGTGCGGAAATCGAAGGAGCTGAGGTCCATCTGGTTACCAAGGTAACGGGCCAGCTGAGGCTTGCTCCGAAACTTCTTCCCAGACGGACTGGCAAAGATGGGGGAGAGATGGAGGAGGAGGAGTGATAGAGGGCATGAGATACCACTTTTTAAATATCTTTTCTTACACACATACACATACACACACAATAAAAGAAACAACACAAACAGGCCAGAACAGAGGATGTCAACACCGAAAACTGATCAACGATGAAGGCAGAGAAACAGAAGAGGACAGGCCACACTTCAAAAAAACACTGTAGGTACACACACAATACACATACACACAGCAGACAGAAAACTACACCAACAAGGACCAGGACATGCAACAAGTCAACAGCAAACAGAAGAGCAGAGCACATTCAAATGAGAAATGACACTAAAAAAAATCACATTACACTGTGTGAAATGAGTGCAATCTTTGATGAGCACTTGACTTGAGCTCCTGGTGTCTATTAAAAAGCTGAACACGTCTTTTTTTTTTTTTTTTTTAGTAGAGATGACAGTTGATGTGAGTTATCTATAACATATTCAACAACATTGCAAAGAGTAGTATAGCCTGTGTGGAGACGATGTAAATATGGAGATACATAACTAACACGTTGACCATAATGTTTCATAATGGAAACATTGCAGCTCCGACTGGTGTGAGCAACAACATTATCTTTAGCCTGAGCGATGACCAACAAAAGGCACAACTGTGGGTGGATACGTGCTAGTAACTCATGCAAATGTCTCTTACATCACACACCACAGTTAACACCAGTATGATTGTACAGTTAGCCTACCACAAACTATACAACCGACCCGCCTCCCCCCTCTCTTGCCTCTGTTCCTCATCTTGCTCTTCTCCTCTGCTAAATGAAAACAAATCTGCCGTTGTTGATTCACTTCAGAAGCAAATGAAGACTTTTTTTTTTTTTTTTTTTTACACAGCTGACATGACACTGTGGTTTATTCATCCAGGGCCTCGCCAGGCGTCAGGAGCTGCCACCACTACTTAGCCTGCACGGTTTGGACAGACTCCCTCTTTATCCCGGCTACTGAGAGAGGAGCTGGCCTGGCTTGGCCTGGTTGGGCCCCCTTCCCCTCCCTCCCACTTCCCATCACAAACTTTATACCGACCACCGTCCCCACACCCCCTTACTTAGTACACTCCGACTCGTGGCTTATGCACCTATAAGTTTTGCGAGCTCTCGTTGTGTCAGTACCTAAAATAATAGACGTCGCTTTTTCCTGCCGACAAACCCGACTTTCTGGTCACTTCTTCCATTTTCCAGCCCTTGGGGAGAGCAGTGCAATCCCATCTTTTCTTCTCCATTTCCGCGCGAGAACGCTCTTTTAAAAAAATCCACTAAAAGTTACTGCGAAGAGGCAGAGACTGGTTTCAGGAAATGTGTCGCTTTTTTTTTTTTTTTTTTTTTTTAGCACGACGGGCCTGGCGCTTCTTACGCTTTTGTTTCGTCCATATTACTACATGCGTCCTCTGTAATGGGATCTCCCGGCTGCTCACAACATCTCATCTCTTTGTCGTCGCGCAGATCGCTCCGCCGCGGACCTCTCGGCCGCATCACTACCTGCTCCTCTCGCCCGGCACGACGGCTACATCCGCCAGGAAAACGTAGGACGCAGCGGCTAAGTAAAGACACCGCTATGCAGCTGGGACACGACAGGAAGTTAAGGAATTGTGACTTCAGAGTAAAAGCATTGATTGGTTTTGGGGTTAAACCATACTGAGTGTAGTGAAAGGAGGTCAAACAAAGTTTGAGTTCAACAGTTAGGCCTTAGTCAAGCCCCTAAGACTAGCTGTAGTGCACTTAATTTCCATTTCTTGAAACAGAAAAGAAAGTAACAAACATTTTGTTAAATAAGATACAAGATTACCATCAGAAATTAGAAATCACAGTAAAATAAACAGGCGTGAAAAAAGGTACCGGTAGTTGTTTAGCAGCTCCACTAAAGGCTGCCACAGCGGACCAACACCTCCATTTAGCATAGTCTCTTTCTTTTTTACTCTGGATGCTGTTCCTGAAACAACCTGGGTCAAGTTGGATTGAACCACCAAACAACAGATAGGTAACTACTTTGAATAAAAAATATACACTACAATACAAAAGTAATACTCCAAACCAAAAAACATATCACTTATATTTGTGTATTACAGATATTTTGAGTCTAGTTGGGTAACTACAAAACCAGGTAGGATAATAATTATTTGATTTTATGATATTATTTTACAATGTTTTGATTCCATAAAACTACATGATATTGGCACTTGAATTTAAACTGACTTGTTGAATGAGCTGAAAACAGTTTAAAGTCAATTACTTTCTAAGTATGAATGTATTTAAAACACAAGTTCAATAGTAATTTTAGCTGACTATTACCTTGACTTATTTTGGTTTAAAGGTTATGTTGGTGATTGAAAATAACATTTTAATAACAGAGTGGAGTCTAGGCTTGCTTGGGTCATTCCCATGGTGCAATAATAAAAATCTTGAAGTCATTAAGTCTTTTGTTTTGAAGTTTTTTTTCACCGGTAGTATTATTTCATACTTCATGTACCTTGACGCTCAGTGCTAACGCTGCAGCAATGTTAACCTATGGGAAACATAAATTACGCTACTGCTACATATCGACTGTATAGCAATCACGCAAATGCGATGACAACAACCCTAAAGCTTGACGGTATAATTAAATCTGCAGGTCTGGGTGAAATAACGACTCAGACCTGCAGCGTGTGCGGTAAAATACACAAAAATGTGCAGGTTTCGTGTTGAGCTCCGTGAAACTGAGCCGTTTCACCGCGACAATGCCCACCGTTGTCATTCAGCGGACTTGGAGCCGGCTTTTATGAATGAACAAAGTAGATCTCATCGATTAAATGCAGACACCATTTTAAAAGGCATGTCAATGTATTTACAGCTACTCTGTGTGTATTACAGCCATGCACGAAAAATATCATCTGCTTTCTGGGGTTCAAAATAATCTGTGTGGAAACAGCACATAGCACACTGTCGACGCACTGTACCGACTCCATGCTTAATTCAACATTAGCTGTAAATATCGGAGCAATCAAACCATAAAAACACACACAGCGATGCTGAAGAAAAGAGCGACATCCTAGCTGAAGACCACAGCGTTGCTATTTTGCAAACGCTAGACCACCGAGTGCATTTTGCCTAAATCGATGCTAAACATACTTTACACACACACAGTGAAAACGACACGCCGCTTATTACACGATAGTTACAATTATCACCGCGCTCGGTAGTTTTATTGTCCCTTAGATGATGTACTTACTCGTTTTTATCCATCTTGAAGACACTATCTCGTTTTCTCCCTCTCGCTATGTTAAATCCCTTCTCCCCTCTCCTCTCAGTCCCCTCCCCCTTCGATGGGAGAAATGAAAGACATTATCCACGCAAATTTCGCAGTCTGGCTGATAAAATGACTCTTGTCTGATATCTGTCGCGAAACTGGCGTATTGTCATTGTACAGCAGCTGGGCCTAAAATACTTCCCTTAATAATAGTTATCAAGCAGGCACGAGTTATATTATAATACTTTAAATATGTATCCTCTAAAGTAAAATAAATAAATATATTAATATTAAAAATCATACTATTGTAACAGTAAAAATATTAACAGAGAGTCAAATACACATTTTGTTTTACAACTGCTTCATGTAAGATGTTTGAAGAATATATTGCATACATGTTAATCCTCCATACACAAATGCATAAAAAAAACATGCACTTTGGACCCATAATATTTCTTGGACATGTGCACAAAAAACAGAGTCATTGAGGTAGGTTAAAGATTTATTCACATTAAATAACACTGAATCAAAAATAGCATTTATATAATATAGTGCATCCTGTTGTCCGAACTCCTAACAATCCCTCTGCGACTGATTGTTGAGCCAGCGCATCCCACTTAAGTTTGCGTTGTGCAAGCAATCCACCCATGTGCCCACTGCCAAGCTCTGGTCCTGCAGGCAGACACACAGCCCATTCATTAGTAAAAATGTACACAACCACGTCTGTTTGAATGTGTGAAAAGCACATCCTTCCTCTCTCTCAGACTGGAAACCTGTTTCCTGTCTCACTCAAGAGAAGTTCTGACACAACCACATCCAAACAGTGGTTTCCAGGGGGGAGTGTGGAGAATAAAGGTGTGTGAACTATTAACACAGCTCATAAATAGCTATGTAGTACAATATATAATGGTACAGCATCAAAAATATTATTTATTTGAACATTCAAAGATAAGCACCTGGCATGGTCTACACCTGTCTGCTTCTTATCAGGAGCACAGGGGTGTGTGGCTGAATAAGTAACAATATGGCTAATGTGCAATCCAAGTGAACTTTACTGACCAAGTCTGTGGAGGAAGGCTCGGTTACAATGAGTGCTGGTTTCAAGATAATTCACTCACATTTTAGCGTTATGTCAGACCTTACTCATCCGTTTTGAACTTCCCGTTAATGTATGGCACATAGTCTAGGAATAATCGCCAGTCTGTGAAGTGGATGAGGGCCACTCCACCCACGGTTCCCCAGCCCACCAGGTTTGGTACCCTAGATGGGGAAAAGAAGTACCAATGGGATTTAAAAAATGAGACAGAAATGTAACGAGACACAATCAAGCAATCAACATACATCAACAACAACAACAACAACAACAACATGGATTATTAGTCTCCTTAACCAATATAACATGAAGCACAAACCCTCACCTGGACTTGTTGTGACTCACTTGTCCTTATGCCAGAGGTTTTTAAAAAATTAATCAAATCTCTATGCTTCAACACTTTCAGATTTAACAGATATGGTGTTTGCAATTTTCCCAATTTTCTATTGTTTGTGATTATGGATGACGACAATCAAACAAATCAATTTTAAAACTGGATAAGAAAAACTTCCATCCATATAAATAGATAGATATACTCATGTAAGTTAGGGAAAACATGAATAACCATAAGATAAATTCATTTAATTTTGATTAATCAGTACTCATTTTCATTTTAATAACATATTTCTTGACTAAATAATCTGTATAAATATCAGGTTAGCAGTGCCCCCTTCCTCCCCCTGTCTTTTGCAAGGTCATTGATATTGTTGTGCACACATTAAACGAAGAAAAAACAAACAGCTGTCACCGTCACAAAAACATACACCTTCATTCATGTATTAAGCTCTGGTAGTATCACCTACTTTACTAATTTATCGGGTAAATAATCCTAAATTGGTCCAATATCTCACAGGTAAAACTGAAATAAGATCAGCTAGTACTAACGTCACAGAGCAACGTTTAACATTACAGTTGCGGTGTAACGTTAGTGATTAAAATAAGGACAATTTTGACTAGTTGACCCGAAGAAAACATACTGAACAGGGTTGAAAGGACCGTCCGTGACACAAATCTGGTCTCCTCCTCCTTCAGGTGCTGCTCAGGTAACTCGTTAACAAGCGGATGATGCTAACTACCTAGCCATGCTAATACAGTTGGTAGCAAAACAAACGGGCATGCTAAGCTAAGCTAAGCTAACCTAACAGTCGCTAGTAAACGAAGCGGGTCATGAAGGACACAGAGGCGTTCACTGACTCGTTTTTAAAGAAAGGACTGGAAACGACGGAAGTTGTGTTCCCGGTATCGGACTCGGGCTCTGCCGCTAACTTCACTTACCATGTCCTGAGGATGGACACATACTTGGCACCGACGAACTTATTCAGTATTTTCTGCACCATGCTGACCTCCTCCTGGTTGTTGCTCTTTACTCCATGCAGTGAGCGGCTGCTGCTGCTTCGCTGCTGATGGCTGTTTAGGACCCTGGACTGTCTCTTCTTACGCCTGATAGAAATAAACAGTGGCCTGCATTGGCTGCAACAACAAGCTCAGGGTCGCTTCAGGCCACCACTCCAAAGGTCTCAGTTTACAACAGATGTTTCTAAGAAATCTGTGTGCTGTGTCTCTGCCAAACACTTAGCTATAATACACCGAGTCTTACGCTTATTGACTGTACAGATCAATAATATTAGCGTTTTATCTGCTCTTGGATCTAATGTGGCACCTTCAGTTGCATACACAATGAGCTGTCATGGATGCATTAGTTCCCTGATCAGCTATTGGCAATGGAAAATAGGAACAAATTCATTTTCCGAACTACAATAAACCCTTTATTACAATGTTTTCCTTTATTTTCCTTTTTATGTATACAATATTCAAAAGCCAGACATTGGAAAAGGTATAATCTGTTATTAAAAATGGCACATTTATTGCTACATTACTGTTATATACAGGACAGTTCTCAACTATATATATTTATATATATATAAAAAAGAGAGAGAGAGATTGAGTGAGGCACTCTGAGGACCTTGCAGGAGTCATTGTCACTCCCAAGATAGCAGGCTCTGTACCTGTGAATGTATTTGACACTCAATAGTCTCCCCTCCTTTTAGATCAACAAAGATATGACAAAATTGTTGAAAGCAAGCGTTTTATTACCGCTTTCTTATACCAAAACAAGTCCAAGCCCGTCAACTGAACACTTTCCATAGTAATATTGTAATTTTCTGTTGACATTATGTGCTCCTGCAGTGGTCAGGGTTGCTTTTCTGCAAACTGTCTGTCCAGACTTGTGTCAAGAAATTAAGTTTCCCCCAAACAAAAAATTTGACTATATAGCTTGCAGGCTAATGGGATGTTCACAGAATACTACTTGACATCAAGTCAGATTTTTACTTGGAACAAATTGACAATATTCAGTACACTTATTGATCTTGTAATAATAATTATAGTAAAAAAAAAAAAAAAAAAAAAAAAAATCCAAAACATCAAGTACAACTTTTTGAAAGAAGCAATAAACTTCTCACAAAAAGTCACTGTCAATGTTACCAAAGAGCTGGAAGAGTAAAAGGTCAGGGGTGAAAATTGTCATTAGAGACAAAATATACTGAAAGTCACCGCAGCAGAGGGCTTGCACTCTGATATACAGAATTTTAAAATGCTCCAAATCATTAGAGACTCTAGCTACTATGGAAAATAAAACTCACTCCCTACATTGAAAGTGAAGCAACACATACACTGAAACATGTTAATGTGCATCAAAAGCCGACAATCGGAGCCAAAAGCAGCATCTCTTGAACCCCGGTATGTCAAGTGATTTAGAAATATAGGGCAGATAGAAAGAAAACTCATGACCTGGACCCATGACCTTAACTAAAACAGCAGTTTGGACAATATAATCCAGTTGAATAATTAGAAAAAAGGAATAAAAACTAAACAAGATCTATGTAACATTTATTTATTTAACTAGATACACTGAAAGAAAATCTCTTTATACCATTTAAACTTCTTCCTGAAAATTGAAAAAAGCATTAGGAGAAGGGAGGGTGGGGGAATGAACAAGTACCTCTTTAATCTCCATAATAAATGAAATGATATGGTTCACAAAATAAAACTGTCTTAAATGAAAATACAAGTTCAGGCACTGATAAGGTATCACTCTCCCATCATGACATCTTAAGTCTTGAGAATGAAAAGGCCACACTATTGACTTGTATAGGTCTTTTTCGTCATCTCTTTTTGTAGAAATTAAACACACAAAATGCTCTACCTCCCATTTGTGATTACACGTTGGTAAAATGCAGTCAAAACATGACATGACATGGGATTAACATCACAATAACACTGTTTTGTTCTCCATATTATCCATTACCTTACACGCAAATACCGACATCTGCCTCCAAAATATGTGCAGGATACTAAAAAAAAAAAAAAAGTGAGCTGCACACAGAGCCACTTGGTTGAGGGCAGACAATAGAAAAAGGTGAAATGAAAACTATTATACTGTACTGACAAAAACGCAGGAACACAACTTTGAAAATGAAGGCGATCCACATTTGTATGGTAGCTACATTCAAAAACCAGTTGCATAATTACTGTTAGAGACAAAAATCCCCTTCCCACATTTTTCCTCGGCGCCTCACAGCTAAGTCAGACCACTTTTAACAAGATTGCAGCACAAACTGTCCACATACCCCCAAATGGAAAGAAAGAATTCATCTGGGTAGCTGATGATATGCCTTACAACTATAACTGGAATAAAAGGATACACCAAACGCTTTCAACATTTGTCTTCAATAATCTGTTGACCTTTTTCCTCTGCCGTCTTGGTTCAATTTTGAATTAATTTTTGAACAGATTCATTTAAATGTCAAATCCCCTTATTCAGCTCATCTACAATACACTCTAAACTTCAAACTAATATTGCCATTTATGTAAAAAATCTACAATGTATAGACTAACAAAAAATATATATTTTTATATATATTTAATTTTGAAAAATGAAACATATCAGAGTAATGTATGAAGTGAATTTACACATCACACTTCTCTCAGTAAGAAATGTGAGAACAAACTTACTAAGGAGATAGGTGAAGGGCTGTAATTCAGTGGGAATGCTTGCTTAGGAAAAGAAAGTCTTCCGTTTCACAAAGACTTGTCTGCTTCAACAACTGCGCACTGATGAGATCCCTCCGTCACAGGAACCCAGATTTTTTTGTCTTTTACAGAAGATCGAAGATTAAGGGGGGAAAAAACTTGGAACTGTGAAGTCTGCTGGCATTGTCAGTGAACCATTTCAGGGAAGTGACGGCACGCGGTGGTGCTCGTCGTCACTTAGCGAGAGTCTCAAATGGCTTTTACACAGGACTTTCAGGGACTGAAATGCATTACAGGTCGACACTTTATTTCCAGCCTAAACCTACACAACTGTGCTTTGTCTTGTCTATGAATGCTTTAGTATATAAAGCAGTACAAAAACCTGAACCTATGACAAGGAACTACTGGAGTAATACTAGAATTTGTGGTCAACACAGAGGAAGAACAGTTTTGTCGTTGACAGATTCTACCACTTGGATAATTCATAACCTTCAAGGGAAGGAGTCTTCTATTCCAAGTCTCCAGATGCCTTGTGGGATGAGACCGGGCTCCAGTCAGAGAGTTCCCGTCTTTCATGTAAGCTGCAGTTTGAACTGTAAAAACGTTGACCTCCCCTTGTGACCTTTTCACCGCCCTCCCTCTACATTTTCTGATAAAGATCGAGGAAAAGTCACTGAATTTAGACAATTCAACTTCAACTATAGGTTTGGTTACATAACATATGTAAGACTGTACCATCACGCTGGGAATGACATACATTAAAAATAATTGCTCATTCACATAAGCAATCCCTTACAATAAATGTTCCTCACATGTAAAGCAATTTGCTTAAATGTCAAATAGAAAACATGTAACAATTAGGCACAAATCCTTGAATTAATTTGTGTTTGTTTAGGTCTCCTTTCTTTCACCAGAGCACCTCTCGGCAGTGTGTGAAGTCCCAATTTGTGGCAGGACAAAAAGTACTCCGGCGTTCCATCATCGTGTGGAAACCAAAAAAAAAAAAAGAAAACAAATCTTAAATGTATAAAACAAAGCAAAAATTAAAAAAAAAAGTTCTTCACATTTGAGCTTGTAGTCATGGTTGGGAGTGCGACAAACAGGCTGTGTCAGTTTTGGCAGTATGCATGTGTGTACGAGTGTGTGAATGTGCATCTTGAAACTTGAACGGACAATACACAGACATGTCCACATATACACACACACTGAGAATAATGGGTGGAAGAAATTTGTTAAGGCCACATCCTCTGACAGCCAAGGAAACACCACCAGATCTGTAAAAAGAAAAAGAAAGAAAAAAAAGGGCCACAAACATTACGCCGACTGCTAAAAAATGTAATCTTTGGAAAATAATATAAACAAAATCCTCTGGTTTACATTCTGAACGGTCACTTCATTAGCAAACTCTTAAGACCTACCCGGTGTTACATGTGGCCAACTGGATTGTGGCCATCTCCTCCCATATTAGGATGGCCTCCTGAGAGCTGCATGGGAGCCTCGCCGACCCCGGACACCTTCTCTTCCTCACGGCGTTTTAAACATGCTGCCTTGGGGTTAAGGTTACGCTCTAACAAAGAGAACAGGAAAAAACAAACAGGCCTCATCAATATCAAGGAAGAACTGCATATTTACTAGGGATGCACCGATATGAACATTTTGGCCGATACTGATATCCAAATTTTTCTGTTATGGCCGATAGTCGATATTTACCGATATCAATATGTGTTGTTAGTTTTTTTTTTTAAAGTTTCTGAGATGATACATTTTTGTACAGACTGAAAATCATGCAAACTGAATTTTTGAATGTCTTCCTTTATTTTCAGAATGGATTTTACTTCCAAATAACAAGGTTACAGGCTACCGTCCTCCTCGCATTACCTCAACTTTGCAGGTGTTGCATACGGATACACACTGCAAAATGTCTCATTTCTAGTCAAAACTAATCTCTTTCCACTTCAAGTAAGACTCATCACCTAAAAATGTACTTGTTTTCAGATCATTTTCACTTGTTTCAAACAATTTTCACATGAAATAAGTAGAAAAATCTGCCAATGGAGCAAGTTTTTCTTTCTTATTACAAGCACAAAAAACTTGCTCCATTGGCAGATTTTTCTACTTATTTCAAGTGAAAATTTGTTTGAAACAAGTGAAAATTATCAGAAAACAAATTAATGAGATTAGTTTTGACTAGAAATGAGACATTTTGACAAGAAATAAGACAAATATTCTTGGAAAGATTTTGAGTTTTTGCAGTGTATCGGTTGTGCATATCGGCCCAATTTTACTCATCGGACCAATACCATTATGTTAAAAAATGACGAACATCAGCCGATACCAATATTAATGCTGATATATCGTGCATCCCTAGTATTTACCAGAGCTGAGGAAAAAAAAAAAAACTGCTTCTCATCCGCCATGTTGCTGCTCGCACACTGACCTCTGACTTGTTGTTCTAAATTGAGGATGACATTGACGGCTTGGTGCAGGATGAGAAGTTTGGTCTGAGGTTTGTCATGGCTGAGGTGCAGCTGGCACATCCTCCCAAGCTCCTTGAAAGCCTCGTTGATGTCCCGTACTCTGAGACGCTCACGGGCGTTGTTAGCCACTCGCCGTTCCCTCTCACGCTCCAACTTCACCTCTGGGGGAAGGTCCTCATCGTCTTCCTCGTTACTGCTTTGAAAATAAAAAGATACAAAAGGGTGATCAGACCACAGACAGGAAGACATTTTGACACCAAGCATTAAACACTGAAGTTCTAGTTGTGCTAGAGATGAGATGCATCCACTTAAAAATATAAAAATGTTTCCCCCCAAAAAAGTTAGACATGTTCCCTTTCAATAGTAGATACTGCATTGTTTGCATGTTGCTGCTGTACCCAACATCCTGTAACATAAGAGGGGATGATCAACTGGACCTTCGCCTTGCATCATTTTGGTCATCAAAAGAAAGAAAATTATCCGTTCTACAATTTTCTAATTGGCGGTTTGATTAGGAATAAAAAGTTGTCCACATCAAATCTTAATACTCCATTGTAGCATATGTTCAAAAAATACCAAGTCAGTCATACAACACTGAGGTGGTGAATATCATAATATTTTACTACGATGATTCTGCCAATTAAAATTCACATTTTTAGACACCAGCGCCACAAAACATGTGCTTTGAGTGAGGTCTGTCAAGAGCCCACAAAGCACAAGACATTAATTCTCTTCTGGAGAAACTTACTCATCTTTCTGGTCTGAAAGGCCAGAGAGCATCTGGAGGGTCAACGCCTCCTTTCTGAAAACGTGACATGAAGGGAGGGGGGTTTTGACATTGTTAAACATCTAACATAATCTGAGTGTCAGTAGGACACACACGACAGAGTAATTGAATTGCATTATCTTCTATGAGTGACTAACATTTGGGACCTTGCAGTGGATATTTCCACTATCACCACAAGTCCTTTATATTTTCATATTTGGAAATTGTGAGAAGAAAATCTCCACCTCTGTGGGATATAATTGTTTCCATTTGACTGTAAGAGCATGAGTTATCCATTCTGTAAAGTTCTGGTTAAAAACACAAATGCATAGTAAAAGTTCTGAGAAATGACTAATGACAACCCACCTTGTTCGACTACGTGCTGCCTTGGAGTCCTTCTTGTCATCCTCGGACTTGTCTCCAACAGAGTTTTCATCATCCTCTTTGTCTTCCCTCTTGATGTCTGAGCTGCTGGAGGAGTGTGTGGAGCGGGCCATACCACCAGGGAGACCTAGGGACAAACACAGAAATGTGACGGTTCAGTTCTGAAGCACTGAAGCTTTCACGGTTTCCCATGTCAGGAGATGGGCTTAATCTTACTCCCCTTTTCTTAGAGATATTAGGGTTAGGGATAAATCAATAGAAATGTATAATACCATTATGACAAACCATTATCAATATTTCCAATCCATGCCATCACACTATTAAATAAGTGATACATTATAATGAAAGAGAGAGTTCGTTTCATAAGGTGCATTTAAAGCCAATCTAAATAAATGGTTAATAGAAAACCAAATTTGTGAACACTAGTCCCTGTAGTACATGACTTAATTAATTAAGTGTAATTGTAGTTCTTGTAGTTCTTGTAGTTCTTATTGTTGATATGAATATTCCTCTGTCTAAATGGGAGATGTATACATTACTATGTGGAGTACTGTGTATTTGTCTTATTGTAATTTGCTACCTTTATTATAGGTCTCATTGCCATGATGCTCCTTTATTATAGGTCTCACTGCCATGCTCCTATTGGCTATAATTGGGTGCATTTACATTTTATTTTTAAAATGTTCATTAATGTACACTGTCCCTCTTGAACAAATAAAGGAAAAAAAACAAGCAAATAAATAAATAATAAAATGCCAGTCAACAACAACATACATGGCGTGCAAAACAACTAAAGACATGAGTCAAACTCACTGGTAAAGCCTTCTGGCTGGCCAGCTGACGGTGTGGGCCCGGATGCATGATGACCGTGCAGAAGAGTGCTGCTGGGAGGAAGGCCTGTGGGCTCCTCATGTTTCCCTCCCTGCTGATGAAGGTGGTGAACAATAATGTAAATCTCACAAGGACTCGCACAGAACCACTAAAAACAAGACTGCAAGACGTGTTCCCCAAACAAAATGTGTTGGCCCAACTACAGTAGACACCTTGGCTGCAAAGAAAAACTGAGAAGAGGTGTATGTCTGCATGGACATGGAAATTTAACAAAATTATGCATTTCATTTGCAATATTGATGAGGAGCCAATGTACATGACTTAAGAGGGAAAATTATGCTCCAAACTGTTCATTATTCCTCCTTGCTTGAAGTTTTATTTTTGGCCAGCAGATGGCACAAATGATATTGTGTTTGACAGGTATTGTTTCTCACAACAATAAACTCCTGAGTAATACAACTCTGAATTGATTTTTGAAGACTGGGACAGAAAACCTAAACGTAAAACTACAATTCAGAGTCAAATCAAAGTATTTTGCATTGGTTAAGGTTGTGTCAGTCATGTTACAAATGATAGGTAGCTTATTTTTCTTGACCTTTACACTGACATGGTTTCTTCTGCAAAGACAGTTGCATTGTTCTTGTACAGAATTCCTTTCAAACTAATCTGAATCTCCACTTTGACAGTGCGACCACCAAATCTTTGCACAAAACTTTTAATACATATTACACATTAGTAATAAAATTAACCAAAAAAAACACAATGTACACTCCTGTTGTCATATGTTACTCAAAGTCACTTACAAAGACAAGTGAAATACAATTTGAGTGGAGTTGCTGACTCACCATAGCAGGATGTCTGTTGCTGAGGGCAAGGCTAGCGTTGGGAAAAGCTGGAGAGAGGCCTCCAAGGCCCCCGTTGTGTACTGAAGACAGCAGGCTGTGCATGTCAGAGTGGGCGCCCTCTAAACCAGGGCCTTGGCCCACAGCATGGTTACGCAGTACATGGATGGCCTCCTCCAAACGATCCTCCATTTTATTCTGCTGCATAAACACAAGAAACATACCTCGACATCAACGTGACAAAATACGAGTAGAAGAAACAGCCGACAGATATGCACGGAGTAGTTTAGAGTTTATGATTTAATAAAGCATTTGTGCGACACTAAACTAGTATAATGAGCATGTTAAGACTTGTAGAACATATTACAGCAGCTCCTCGCCTCCAAAAGACTTTGATGTGGCAGAAAAATGCTTTTTACATACCAGTGCGTGTGGTTGCCCTTCATAGTTGGGTGTGGTTGGTCTTTGCCACTGAGACTGAGCTCCTGCTGAGAGAAATATTGGGAAAGTGTTTAGTGTTAATTTAACTTTACTCCAGATGGAGCTGCAGATACATTTCTGTGCAAAGGAACATTTTTCCACCAAGAGCTACACAGGAAAAACTGAACAATGTCAATATTTATGAATAATATGATGTTGGATCTCTATCACTGAAATTGATTACTATCCAAAAAATACATGGTTGCTTCACAGAGGTGAAGAATAAAAAGGGTGAAACCACCTGAACTCAGTTTACCAGCCTTTTGATTGGCAGAATTTACAAAAGGAGTCAGAATGCCATAAATTCTACATCAAAACCATGTAGTAAAAAATCTTTTATTGGCTCTATAATACAGATGAATACCATAAAGTTCTTGACTTGGTAATAATGTGACCGTTGTAATATCCATGTGAGGACTGGACTGTACCTGCAATGGCCTGAGGAGATCCAGGAGTAGACGGAGCTGAGGAGAAGTTATTACTGTTGTGGTCCGATGGGTAAATCTGAAAGAAAATACAATGCATTATAAAATAATTCAAATATTAAACAATTATTATTAGTTTCTTAAAACTTCACTTTTTTTGCCTTTGTTCAAGACGTCTTCAATGTGTGTTACAATAGACTTTCATCTGTTTTGAATCAAACCATAAAAAACAAAACAGTAAACTACTAAAGGAATTTTGTCGGCATCATTGCCATACTTGGTCAAATTCACGCCTTTGTTCTTTTTTTTTTTGAAGAATCGCCTGAAAGTATCACATTGTCACTTTGTCAGAGAAAATAAAAATCTTGGTGAAAACTGTCGTAATTGTTTTATTGCCCAGCACTAATTTCAAAAACCAACAAAGAGAAGAGAACTCACTGAGGCAAGAGCCTTCCCAATTTCATCTCCTGAACTGCCAGCTGTGGTGGCTCGGTTGGCTGCAGAGACAAAATAAGTAATATGAGTCAGATGACCCGTTAATTTGTTTATGGCAGAAAAAAGAAAAAAAAAAAAAGTCCAAATGACCAGGGAGTTGAATCAGTGACAGACATTACGATGATATTTGGGCGATGAGGACATTTTAAACGTTCCTTACCCATGATGCCTTCTCCATTGATGGCGGGTGTGTGGTTGTAGGTGGTGGGGGCTGAGTGGAAGCCGTTGACTTCGCTGCCGTGCAGAGGATAGTTCTGTGGGGACAGAGGCAGGGGTTGACGCTTCTGGAGGAGGGATACAAGCAGCTTCATAAGGAACATACACTTGCAATTGTTTTTAAAATACATCAGTTATATAATGAATGTTTAGCTTAAAATGATGAACAAAATTAATATATTCATACATGTTGGATTTATCAATTAATACATCTCAATGTGAACTTATACATTCAAGTAGGGATGCCCCGATACCCATACTTGTGTCGGGTATCGGTCCGATACTGTTGTAATGTACTTGTACTCGGTATCGGTGAACTTTAGCGAGTACAAGAACCGATACCAGTGCATGCAATTGCTCTGCATGAAGACCGCAATCAGAGGGTGGCTTTGCATCTTTTGTTGTAACAAGCATAAAATAAAACAAAACTTGTCTTCCAATTCATTGCATTTTGTGCCTAATCATTTGTTTTTTTGTCGTGGTAGAAGGATCTGCATCGATAATCGGTATCTGCAAGTACTCAGATCCAAGTATCGGTTTAAAAAAAAGTGGTATCGGTGCATCCCTACATTCAAGTTCAACGTCCTTTTATGCTAAACGATGATGATATGAGCTATTGTGATGAAAGAAAAAGATGATGGTGGACTAGTAGACTAGTGTGTAACTGAGGCTGTTTCTACTCACCATCCTGTCCTGTGGGTTAATTGCAGAGAAGGAGCCTGGTTGTCCAATGTGTGGAGAGTTGCCCAGCATGGCTGAGTAGCCAGAAGATGACCAGGGGTCTTCTAAGAGGAAGTGGAGACACATTTACAAATATGAAAACAAGAAGTTTGACCGAAAACAAAAAACTCATTCCAGTGAAATGTTGTGAAAAGTTACCTTGCATGTAGAAGGAGCCCGGGTAGACGGCTCCAGGCTTAGCACCGGGATATCCTCCATTGTCTCTGGTGTACTCATCACCAGATGTGGAGGCATACACCTAAACAAACAAGTAGTCCATGAGTTGTACAATAAATATAAATCTAAACACAGCTACTATAGGATTTTAGATTAAAAAAGATATTAGTGCTATAACCTCAAGCATTACATTAGAAAAAATAGCAATGCAATGTACAGTCGATCCTATCCTTGCTATGAAAACACTAGCTTTCTCTGGCCACAAGATGGCAAGAGGGAGTCTGCCGGCGGTGTAGGCAAACCGGCTCCTCGCCCGTGGAGGAGAACACAGCGGCCATGGCATGCTGGGCACAGCGACGGCTTGAATCCCAGTGCACAGTGAGCACTTCCTCTAGCTCCCAGGACCCCAGTGACATCGCACTGCCTGGCCTGCAGCCCCTCCCTAAAACACATTCGGTATCAGCTCGCACACATACCATGCATTCAGTGAGCCAACACACATACACACATATACACACACACCCATGCACACTCCACACAAGCAATACCCTCAAACTAGCACTATCACATTCTCTGTGGCATCAACAGAGAACTAGAAACACAGAAATAATCATCTCGAATGAAGCTGGACATGTGATATTAGCACCTTAAAAGAGTCACACATCCTTTCTGCGTATTGCTAACAAAAAATGGATGCTACGCCTCCAAAGCCAGACTGAAGATGGACATGAGAAGCCCTCAGTTTCTCGACACCATCAGCCGCCACTCAGTTTGTCTTTTTCCCTCTCCTCCTCTGTTGTACATGGCAGATAGAGGAAGAGAGAAAGAGAATTGAGGCTATGCTGCAAAGAATGCTAATCCAGAGAAGGGATTTTTTCTGTAATTTGATTTAACAGGGAGAAGTGGAAAGGGAATGGAGAGATGCACTTCTAATTACAGAGCCATCTGCCTGTTCCTGGACCATATCCAACTCCACAGGCAGCTGGGCTGAGGAGAGGGAGCGAAGAGAGGGAGAGAGATGGGGGCTGGGATCCAGTCAGCAAGAGAGAGAGAGAGAGGGAGGGAGAGAGGGAGATGGAGAGAGTGCAGTGGGTAGGGGGTGGTAAAGGGGCAAGGGGAAGGATTGAGGGGAAAAAAAAAATGAAGGCCCTGATGATTTATGAAATGGGTAGAGAGATAAGGGGTGTTGACGGGGGACAGGAGAAGGTAATCTAAATGACTTAAACAAAGCTTGATATGGCCAGGGGAGTGTGAAGGAAACAAGGGATTTAAAATGATCACGGTTAATTCAGGGGAAAACATGACGGAGATGGCTTCATTTAACAATAGGCTTTGAGTTGTTCTTTCACGGTGAACAATGTCGAGTGAATCCTGCTGCTCTAGATGGGGAACAGAGAACTACACAATGACTGGTGTTGCTGGATAATTGTATTCTCAGGAAGAAAGGGGATTTCTAGGGTAAAATCCTTAACTAATAGGGGTTTAATGTAATTCAGGTTATGACCATGTAAAGGTCTCTACACTATAAAAAAACATGGGTTGTGGCAAAGAGGGGGGGGGGGGGGTGGATGAAGATTAACATCAAACTAACCTCAGAGCACTTCATTCAACCACGTGGGTTTTGTGGTTAGTGTAGTGGACAACTAGGGGGCAGAAGAGAAGTTCCCTCATGTGTCTGATTGTTGCAGATGAGAGGGGGTGAAGGGTCACAGGGTTGGGGCAAGGATCTTGTGTACGGGCATTGGTAGGTTACAGAAGTCATGCAGCTTCAGGGGGGGAAAAAAATGGGAAAACAGCCCTTTAGAGAGCTGTAGTTATTTGTCCGTTTACTGATTTACAGCAGCATGATTTAAGTGACAAAAGCAGATAAAGAAAAAAAAAAGAGGAGTATGTTGAAGGGGCGGTGAAGAGAAGCAGGAAGAGAGGGAGTGTGGGAGGGAGGACAGACCACAGGATCATCATCGGCAGTCATTAATCTGGGCTCAGACACGGGGCTAAGAGGCCTCGCAAGCACTGCGCCTCACAACTGGGTCACTCACAGGGGGAGGCCCACCCAGGCCATCATGTGGTGAAGCGTAGGCGGAGGGCTGGGTGAAATGGGGGAGGGGGGTTCACACACAGACATCTCATTTGCACTAAAACCACGCGGCCAATCGTTCACACTGTGGGGAATGACTGAGGTTCAGACAGTGAAAAAGACAGGGGGCAACAACCGGAGTATTCACGTTTAAAATCACCGATGTCGTCACTGTGGTGAAGTCTGTCTGCACACAGAGGTGTCGGCAGCCACTTCAACACCCACAGGTGGAGGAAATCGTCGATTTAACAAAAAAAAAAAACTGCTTTCTCTGCCTCATCGTTTGTACAATAAACAAAAACATGGATTAAGCAGATGGTTCATGTCTAATAGTGATCTCTTTCTGACCAATTGGTCAATCTGATATGAACCCAGCTAATCAATACAATCAGCTACGGTAGCTGCATCTGTTGCAGCTCCATCTCAAACTAAGAGTCATACCACAGAACTATTAACGCTTGACTTCATGTCTTACCACAAAACACAGCCGTGGCTCGGCAATTTGGGCCCAGTCAGCCATATGAATCCTTTGAATTTACTTCCATGTGTTGAGAAATGCATGAGCAAAAGGCACTAGTTGATCTTCCTCCTTCAACTTTTGTTGTCTTAATGTGTGCAACATTTATGAAGACAATGAAATCATCTCCAAGTGTTTGACCAAGGGGACCCTTAATACCCTTAATTTACGAGGTGACAGATCACACATTTATGAATGGTCAACAACAACAACAACAACATGTGTTAATCTTGTTTTCCTTTGCTTGTGTTTCCGGTGTACTGCTTCAAGGCACCGTGCTGAAACATCGATGCCAGCAGATACTAGGTTCCATACCCGGTTTATTTTTTGGGTCACTCTTGTCATCGGAGAACTACAGTAGGTGCAAGGGACTGGGTTACAGAAAATGTTTGTGCAATGGCAGTATTTCATATTGATGACCTAGTGGCAGCTCAACAGCAAGACGGGGATCTAATAGCAACTGTAACACACAGGCAACTGTCTGATAGGATCCGTCTGACATGAAATATCACGTTTGCATCAGTTATTTTAGGTAAAAAGTAGAATAAAATATTAAAGGAGGTACTGTTGTGTTGAAAATCCTACGTGGTATTCAAGTAGACCCGAATAGAATTGTCTCTGAGTCATCTATCTATGATCTACTTGCTAAAACTGTATAGAAGGACGAGCTGGTAATAAGCACACAAGACTCAAATTTAGCTTGTGAAGATAAACTATAAATGAGCACGATGTGGGCAACTGCATTCAATTCTTCGTGAAGTCACTTTAAACCAACAGTGAGATTCATTCAGTGCATTCTCAAACATGTAACAGTGACTAGTGTTTCCAGCTATGTGTGGTTGCCATCATCAACACACAGGCTGCATCAGCTGCTGGGAATTCTGGGCCCACTGACAAAATGTGACACTTGGTACAGTAAATCAAAGGATACTTCAAACTGCATGGACCTAGAGTTCAATAGCACTCTGTGGAATCCGCTGTCAAATCCACTTAAATCTTAAAAACGAATCCATTTAAATTTCACTTTTAACAACTTTAAGGAACTCACCTTACAAATAACTGAAGATTTAGGAAGTAAAACTAGAAGATTTTTTTTTGTTATTCAAAGAAGCGAAAGTGTTCCCAGACTGGTAACTATTTAGTCAAACAACTTCCTGTATGGTCTCTACATTGCCATTCAATAAGAGCACTGTAAAACTCCGGTAGTGTTTCCCCTACTGTTCTGTTGGCGGGACGGCCTGCACCACCAGCACGAGCCCCCGCCCCCCCCCCGGACTTGTTGGTCTGACCCGTCCAAAACAGTTGGGAGCCATCCACCCGAAGCACCCAGTAAGAAGCTGCAGACCGGTCGACTAAAAAAACGGCGCTATTCTCCCTCTGCCATCTGATGTTTAAATACCAGCGCTCACCAATGTGATGCAGGCGTCTGGGGCGCAGAATCAAGGATGCACGTGTCTGTTAGAATCAAATCGTTTTTCCCCCCTTATACGTCTATATAAGTTAGTTTGGAGCCTAAATCGAAATGACACTTGCCCCCAAGACAAAAAAACGAGGGGAAACACTGTCCAGCTTAACAAATTTAAGTATATTATTATTACAAACATTGAGAGAACTACCAAGACCTCGTGTGCATTAGCCTCCCCTGAAACATCTGCATCTTCATTCCACAAATCCATTACCTCTGCAAACGTGTAATTCCAGTTACCAGACTTGACGAAGTATCTCAAAATCCCATAAAATTGCTCGTCTACATGACAGACCCTGAACGCCACTTGAAACCACTTGAGTGTAGTGTGGAGACAACCACGGTGATGATGTTTATTGGGGCCTGAGTTGCCTGACTGTCAGCTTGCAGAGTTTGACTGAGCAGAGGATCTTTACCCCCGTCTGTCACAGAACTGCTCAAGCAGAGTGGGGAAAGCAGTGTGTATGTGTCGCTGTGCAGCAAGTGTGTGTAGAGAGAGAGGGAGAGACAGAGAGAGAGAGAGAGAGAGAGAGAGGGGACTGGCTGTGAGCTGTGAAGGCAAGCAGAAATAAGCTCTCACCGAGGACGGCAGGCCAGGGGGTTTCCGAATCTTCTTTGGCTGGGTGTCTACATAGAGGTGGGTGGAGAGAGAGAAAAGGTGAAACAGAGACTGAAAAAAAACAAATAAGGACTCAGCAAAGACATATACGTCAATATTATGTCAGTTCAGGTGCAGTTTCACGTGTGCTAACTCCAATTTGAACTGGAAAACAAAAAACTAAACAACATACAAAGGCAAGTGTTTGCCGGTCTGTATGTGCATGTCAGTGTGAATGAAATAAGACTGGGCAGTCGTCTGTGCACAGCTTTGCTTTTCAAAGATTTTCATATGTAGACAAAAATTAATAAAAAAAAAAAAAAAAAAATTGTTAAAAACATTTACGCAAAAGATAGAATGAGCTCATTTTGTCAAGAGTCTGCATTTCATAAATGTCAAAGGTAGGTTCTGCTGGAACTATATCTTTAATTTAAAACATATATACACCAATTATGCCATAAACAATCAATTAATCAATCTAGAAAATAACCAGTAGATGACTGAAGAAGGGGGAATGGAAAAAACAAACAAAAAACCACAATGCTAATGCTTTTCATGTCTATCTTACCTATGCCTCCCTCAGGTGGCCTTCTCCTGGGATTGTTGGGGTATGATGGGTAAAACTGGGAGCCAGATTTCAGTCCAGAGGGTGACATGGCGTCTGGGCTGGGCATCGCTATGTCACTGGGAAGGAAACCAGGCTAGGACAAGACAGAAGAGACAACAAGGTCTTACTAATAATACATAAAGGGGTGTGGGAAAGCACAGCACAAACAAACAGCCACTGTCTGTTCTAGGAAATGGAGACGGTTAATTCAAAGTATTTAACCTGAAAAGAGAAGTGAGAAAGCAGGGCTTCCTTTACATTGATGCATTACGTGAGTGTATCTTTAACACATGCATAACCTTGTGGTGAAATGCGAGGAATCAGAGAAATGGTGACATACCTGGCTTCCAAAGGGAGGGTATGGTGGCCTCTCATTTTTACCTGCAAGATTAGAGCAAAGATCTTTTTTTAAAAAAGGAGTGAAAACCTGAGATGTATGCACACATTAAGAGTCACTGATGTGTGCTAAAACAAATGAAAACTAGGTTTTCTAAAGTACAGAAAGTCCAGAGATGCTCTCCCCTTTTTCAGTACGCTCAGCTGCATAAAGCCGCCTGCCAGAAAAAAACCCTAGGGAAGGTTTCTGCTTCAGTGCCCTAACATCCCCAACACTCAACGAATGAACACAGGCGCACACACACGCACACGCACACACACACACACACACACACACGCACATGCATGTAGACACACATACACATTTTGCCACAAAGAAAAACAATTCTGTGGTCATAACAAAATATGCACAACAGTCGAATTGGCCATTATCAACATGTTTATTTTAAAACTGGAGTGTGACAAAGCAACGTTTCGTCTGGCACTGAATAGTAGATTTACCCAATTTATACACTCATTTTGTTTAAGCGCTACAAAAATTCATCAAGGCATTTATACCTAGTAAGAGTTTCCCTTGTGAAAAATGACTCAAAGAGCCAAAGAAGAGCTTACCTGCAATGCCTGAACTGATGAACGGAGAGGACAAGCCTTCATGCTCGTTGTAGTGAGATCCTTCTCCATAGCCCTGCTGCAGAAATCGCAAACAAAACAACATGAGTAACCTCGAAAATGGAAACAAGGCACGGAAATAAAGAATATGCAAGCTTTATCGTTACATACATTTTTACAAATACTCTTAAAGGCCATCGCTGTCTTGTTAGCACACCTATATGGCTTAGCAGTTACCCTCCCTCTGCTTTTCTGTCTAACTAACAGGATCCCTGCCAAACAAATCTGCATCAGCTCGGGGGATTCAAACCGACTTTCTTAATTATCAACTTGTGGTAATCAAAGCCCGCTGCATCTATTTCACCCCCTGTTCCTTGTATTTACACAAGAGTTGTGCCAAGACAGTTACGGCGGATGTGAAGCTGCAATTACTGGTGGGCTTCCACAGAGGTTCTGGGCTACCAGAGCGCTTGCCAATGCAGGATCCTGAGCCAAGGTTATTAGGTAGAAAGTAAAACTACCACTTCAAATCAAACATGGCACACGGTAGGAAAACAGCACAAAGCTGTTGTGGTGGCTAGGGGAGAGGGTGTGTGTGTGTGTGCGTGCGTGTATGTGTTCATCTAATGCAGAGTGATTAGCTGAATACGTGCAAGTGTGCGACAATATCATGGCATCTGGTGTTAATGCTTAGATCTCAAAACTAAAAATCATGTGCAACTAAAGAGTGCGAGTGTGTGTGTATTTAAATCTTACCCGTCCTTGGCTGAAAGAGGGGCTGTTCTGTTCTGCCGAACCCCAAGACCCAGAGCCACTGCGCTCATCTATTGCTGAAAACAGAAACGACAGTGCTTAGATTGACAGGCAGGGACTCTAGGACGTTCGTCTTGATTTAGATACGATAGAATCAAAAGGCAGGTTGGGCTTGTACTGTGAAAGAATATGAGCAATCACCAAACGAGTACACATAATTGTGTGACTTATGTGTCACTACAGATATGTATAAATGCCCTGATGCTGGATTCATATCAGGGAACGTGTCACAATGCCGTACTCTCCGCATTCGATATCCTTAAGTGGCCACAGTGGGTTTGCACAAGCCAGGATAGAGCATCACTATTGATCAAACAACGCTGCTGTCGCATTCAAGATGCAATGCTATGTTAGACAATTTCCGTGGAAAACCACGTAGGAAATGCTGCTCAGTGTACCATTAGCGTTCATTATGGTCATTGAATATCAGAAAATTAACCATTAATATCCCTAATGTATTCCGAGAGGATATAATGTCATCTAAACCACACGTAAATTCCACCCCAGTCTATTTGACACACACACAAAAACACATAATGTAACACAAAACAAAATGTGTAAAGCCAAAACATGAACCATTATGTTTTAGGTAAAGAAAGAACTGATGTGTGGCACAAAGGAAAAACACAGCCAAAAGACTGGTGGAGCAGAAAACTCCAAAATACCCCCATCATCCCCTTCTCCCTGTCTTATGCACTAATGCTATCCAGGCTCTCTGGAGACACAAGGCTTAATTGCATGCTGATTTGCATAATTGTGCATATTAATGCGGCTTCCTTATGAATATTCATATTTCGTCTTTGATTTTTTCCTAATTAAAAAAATGTGTGTGAGAAAGCAAAAGAGAGAGTGAGCGGGTGGAAGGAGAAAGCAAGGGGACGAGAGAGGGGGAGGGAGAGAGAGAGAGAGAGAGAGAGAGAGAGAGAGAGAGAGAGAACAAGAGTGAGAGGGGTCTGGGCGAGATCAGCAGCCTGGCTGACGAGTGAGAATGAGTGATGAGACTAACAGAGCGGTGCAAGCACCTACACACGCTGCGACAGCCGTGATCTATGGCGCTGATGCCAGTGGCATGGAGAATCAGGCAAACAGGAGGAGAGGGGACCTCAAAAAGATCAGCCTCGCTCACTGTCAGGTCGGCCCTGCTGAAAGGCCACAGCACTAATAAAGCGCCGCCCGCACCACCATCAACCATGTCTAATGGCACAGGACACTGGTGACGGGCTCGTCGCTAAATAAAGATGACAGAGTTTTTATGAAGATACTTTGCAGTAATACCAAATTAGCAAAATAAAAATCTTCATCAACAACAATGTGTTTTTTCTGTTTCCGGCTTAGCTATGGATGAGTGTACTTTACCTCAAACCCCCTCCTTTTTCTACTTAACAACGCTCCATTTCCATATATGCTAAACACATAAAAATATAGTGGGTAAACTGCAAAATCACATCGTACCATCGTCAACAATAACCTGCACCGAGTGGGCCTTCCACCACCACCACCACAACAAGTAGAGTTTGAGAGAGTAAGTTCATGATCTTCACAGCTATTTTCAATACACCACTCATCCACCTATGAAGCCTCCATTTGGCCGGTGGGGGTGCGGAGGAGAAGAGTGAAAGCACGGCTGTGCAGGAGAAGTCTGACAACATTGTTTCACACTTACCGGAGTAATTAACTCGGAGGCAATTAAAACAAGGTGGAGAGCTGCTGAGGTGACACTGACGCTCAGCCAGCCTAGAAGAGCCCAGCTATGCCAGAGGAGAGATCTTTCTATTGTTGTTAATCTCTTGTCATGTGTAATACCAAATGCAAATTGACAGTCACCACAGGCAACCGAAATGTTAAAATAATGTATAATGGTCTTATAACTGACCTGCCACACTTCACATGCTATTAAAAAAAATACAATAAAATAGAAAATCTGTTGGGGTCACATGCTACAACTGGCCACTCCATATCAGATGATAACATTTGGCTGCCGGGTATGTGGCCATGTTTCTCTTGTACAAGCAAGTTATAAAATCTAATTGTAAAACCCATTTAAAGTGGGTCAGTGATGTACTTTTGAATCAATCATTTTGGCCACTAAAAATATTTATGATGCCTTGGTTTAAAAGAACCCATTGTCCATGACCTTAAAAGTTTGCTCTGACAACTTGAAGAGTCTGTATTCGCTATTGAATTTAAAATGACATGCCCCAGATCTTTATATCCTTACATCATCCCTTATTTATCCTGGTTATGAAAAGAAATTAAAATTAGGTTTCTAAGGGTTTGTTGTTTTTTGTTGTTTGTTAAGAAAACAAAAAGGATCGTCAAGCTACCCCACAGTAGTTCTCACAGTAGTGTTTTAAATACCTGCAATTGATTAATTTGACACAAAAGGGCGATGCTTGCGCAGCAGTGGTAACACACCTCTTTGGGTGCACTGACATCTCGCAATTTTTTTGCTGTTTTTGCATCATATTGCTAGAAGTAGAAAAGAAGCTTCTAGCGGTTCAACCATCTTTTGTTAAACCCATTTATAGTAATAAAAAAACATAAGCTATCAGACTAGAAGGCTGAAACTAATAACTCCAATGCTTTTTGATTGCAAATATCATTGAATGTATTCTTATGTTTTACTGTTTGTTTGTTTTTTAACCCAGATTGTGAAAAGACATAGTAATTGCCATAAAATAATTAATGCACGTCACATTGACAGGACATCCACACAAAGACAGAGTACTGTAGCTAATGCTTACTAACAGATCTAAAATTCACCTGATCTTCAAACAATGCACAATTACAAAAATGGATAAAGAGAGTAGAATCAATATACTGAAAACAAAATTATTTAATTCATCTGTGGCTAAACTGATGATACATGCTGTGGCCCTTAAGTGTGCTTCTTATCAAACGGTCCATCGGTTAAATATACACAATTCCTAGAAACATATCGCATCCATCTAGAGTTCGACATGGTTGGTGTGAATGAAGACAAATACTGACTCACAACCAAAGCCCAGAAAAAATATTTATTTTCTAAGCCACAAAGCCTTCTTACGGCTGCAGGCTCTGAAAACATCTAATTTAGTTGAAGAAGGAAGCCATGCTCCTTTGAGATTTCCTCTTTCTGAGGGCTTAGATTTTCTAACTACAGCTCGCTAATGCACAGAGAAATATCTGACATAATACTGCACTCATGTGTGTGTGTGTAGGTATACAACCGAGGGTGCAAAAGTCAAACACAGAGCTACCCGGCTAGCTAGCTACCGGGGAGAAGGGGAGGAGGGGGCACGTGTAAATTCACTGTGTTTTTTTGTTGTGATCTCAGGGAAGCGAGCATGTCACGTCCTGTGTATTTGTGTGTTTGTATGTGTGTGAAGGGGGTTGGAGACGTTGCCAGCAGCTGCAAAGGTGACAGAGGGGACGCCTGCCTGAAGGCTTGTGGGCTTGGCCGGCTCCCACCACACACACCATCGCACTCTGCCTCCCCTCTACTTCTCAAACATCCCACACTTCTTGCCAATCCTCTCCTCTTTCCTCTCCCCTCCTCTCCACTCTACCCTACCCGACACACCCTCCCACCTCTCCCTCCCTCCCCCCAACGCACACGCACACTCTGGCCACTGAGGAAGGGAGAAGGACGCCTAATGCAATTAGCACCCCTCTGAGCACTTTTGTGTTGATGAATAGTGGTGGTCTGGTGGGCCACTAGACTGCCCACTACCGTTCCCGCGCTGCTGGGGCCTTGAATATACAAGACATCATAAGCACACATTGTTCTTTAATGGTCATCAGTTCTATAATAGACAGGTTTTCTTCCCTGTAGCCATACAGTGTAGTGCACAACAACAACAGCCCGGAGTAGGTTTCAAAATATGGACCTTTCCTGACAAATCCACCCATTACAGAATATATTAATTTAGACATATGGATGTGCACCCGTTTCCGGATTGAGTCTCATATGATATGAGTTTTCTACCTCCTATGTGTTACATGTGTTTAACATGACACAGATCTACTCCCAAGTGCTATTAGAGGATACCTGCAGATATCCCAAAGTTAAATGTGACAGCTTGAAGTATCGCATTAAAATGGGTGTCAATGACCGAGGGCCACACTTTAGGACATGAGGAGGGGGGAAGGAATTAACTCCTCACTGCTTAGTAATTGCCTGCTGTAATAGAAACAAACAGAATCCTGCCTTCCTCGGGCTGATCCCTATTCAACAAGCTCTCTCTCCTCCACTCTGGCCACTCTCTGCATGCTGGGCCAGTTTAAGAGGCTGTGAGCTGGGGGTGAGGGACATTGTCTCGGGCTCAAGCCATTTCCTGCAGATCAGTGGGGGTAAGAGCCCTGTGCCGTGTTGGGGGAGGAGTGTTTTACACTTCAGGGTGGGGGAGTCGTTTCAAGTCCATAAGCCCCCTTTTTTGTCTTTGTTCCTCTGTGGCCAAGTTCTCACTCTGGGGAACACTGGGGAGTGTGACTCGATTTCACACGCCAGGTTGGCAGGGTGACAGAGGAACGAAAGTAATGCAACTTACTCATAACATTCAGGAAGAGAGAGAGAAAGGCTCACTTAAAGGCTTCAGGTGCTGGAGGAGGGGGGAGGGGGTCAAATGGCAGCCAGTTTGCACTTTAAAATAGTGAACTGAAGACTAATGGGTTGTTAAAATAAAACTCACGTGAACATATTAATAAATCTCATAGTTTCAATTCTTCATACAAAAATATTCTTAGTCTGGAAAGATTTAAAGGCGCAGTCTATTTTTTCCAGTTTTGTCGAGATGTGCCAATACTATATTCATGACAGTTAAAAGGCCAAGAACAGTAGTCTGAAAAGATTTCTTTTCTATTTAGATAACAATCAAGGAATCGCCACATGAACAGGCCTAGAGGAAGCTGCAGTGCGTTGCCAACCAGTAATTTCTTCAAAAATTACTTGCGCTACTCAATCTATTACAATCAGTGTAGGATAAACAAATAGAAGCACGACCATTTCCTCAATTTCATAAAGCTTTGAGAGCCACAAATAAAATTAACCTCTGCTACAAAAGCAGTGGCAGAAATCTGAAAACCTGGGCAGACAAAACTGAAACTGTCTGCATACGAGATACCACAAGGGTTATGTGGGGGAGAAAAAAAAAAAGACTCTGGTGAGCTCCCCTTTAATGCTTAAGATCATGAGTTTTATTACATTGTATATTATTGCTGGTGCCAAAACCTACACACGGCCACAGTAATGTCTGTTAAAATCCCATGCTCAGCTCCAATTGAAACCCAATATTTGCCAAGATATACTGTATCAACAAAATATCACCTCTTGCCTTGACATTTATTTAGTTTAGGTTTGTGCAATTAAGATGAAAACAGCTTACCTGATCCACCAAACTGACTGCTGGCGAGTGTCATTGTCCTGTTCTTCCCGTTGGCTACTGGCGGCGCAAACATCTACAAGACAAAAGAGGAAAGGACAGTGTAAATAACAAAGCAAAGGATGGCACACTTCACACATCCTATTTCTACTCATAAATGACATCACACACACATGTCGATCGGCTGTTGTACATTTTTTTTTCTTTCCTCCCCCTCATCGGCCCTTTGAGTTTTTGGGATCGCTCTAAAAGTCAGATACTATTGGAAAAAACATGGACTTAACCATTGATAGCAGTAAAAAAACATGCTACTACACAGTAGGAGCGTTCAAGTTCCTTCCTCACAAAATAACACATCATGTGATTTCTTTAGTGTATCATCAACCGATATATAGGCGAGTTTTGCCAAAACAAATGTGCAGAATCCTGAGATTAAACCTTTTAGACGTAAAGACCAGAGGTCCAGAGGAATATTATATTTAAAACTTCTAAAAACACTTTGATGAGGCCATGGGCGCTGTCAGCGAGCCGAGCCCCTATGAGCTTTTACCGCGGTGTGGTCTAAATTTCTGCCGTGTGGTATCTTTCAGTGACGAGCTCGACTGTACAAAGCAAACCTTTTTTGAAAGTAGGACACCATAACACAATCTGCCACTACCACATATGATCCCTTTTTTCTCCTTTTTTTTTTTTTTTTTTTTTTTTTGAACAGTCTAAAAAACCAGTCCAACAACCGATTTGGAAACCATCTTTGTTTCCATTACATTTGGTTGAAGCTATCTCAGACATGTGTAGCTTTATTCCACGTCCAATCAAGCGTGCATTTTCGTGACTAGCCAACAAATAAACATAGAAGGGGAAATTTGTTTGTACAATGTTTGACAGTTCCTCACCCATATTACAAATGTCACATTTAGATGGAACATCTGCTGACACAAACTGGCAGCTGATCAATCTGAGCTTTTCTAACACAAACCCAACTGTCTAATGAGAGCCTCCCACAACCCCCCCCCCACCCTCGCCCCCCCCCCCCCTCACAACAAGGAGTGTTTTTCTTTCGTGGGGTAAGATTTCCTTTAAATACCAATGGTGTGTTAGAAGAGTATGACTACATTAATGAAGCAGCTGCCTTAATCCTGCAAGTCTTTATAATGGCGCTCTAACAATAAAGCACATCAAAGCATTTCCAAAAGTCACTAAAATAAAAAGCTAGTCCTGTTGTTCCCTGGTGCTAAAAAACCTCAATGACTCTTGTAATGATATCACCACTTCAGTATTAATCAACTGTAGTTTATCAAAGATATCACACGGGACATTAATTCTGCTGACAATATTTATTAGGAGTCACAGTTTGGAATTAGCTATTGTGCCCCATATATATATATATATAATAATTACCCCGAGCTGGCAATTTAGCCTCAGCAGCTACCCAATTTCTTTAGGAGCAAAAACTAACACAGCTCCACTGGGCCTCTGAGATGTTTATGTCAGCGTAAAGCTCAACAAAGGGTTTCACAACAAAATGAAACACAGGTAAATAAAGCTGAACAGAATACCTCTATCCACTTTGTAGATAATGTCTGGAGGATAGCTCTGAAAGAGTTTCTGTGAAAATATCTTCCTAAGACTAAAAATATGACAAAAAGAAATGCAGAAGAGGCTGTCTGCACATACATCACATTATTACCCCCCCTCCTCGCCCCCCTCCCTCCTCGCCCCTTCAGATTCTGTTAATAAGACGAACAGGGGTGAAATTATTTCCACCATCTCCTGCACTCGTTCCTGATTCACTATTTACATTTTTTTTTTTTTACAGTGGACACCAGTTCATTTCAGTGAGGATCCACTTCCTTGTTGCTGTATCTCTGCATCACCTACATAATTGAGTAACCTATATTTAAAAAACTCAAATTCATTTTCACCACTCACCCTGAGGTATAGCAATATTTTTACCTGCCATGCTTTGATGTAATCAACACTACCTCTCTCTGCCTGCCAGGATTGAGAGATGGAAATAACTTCAGCTGACACAACCTATTGTTATGAAAAAATTTGGAGAAATTAAGCGTCCCGCTAGCTCCCCCCCCCCCCACTTCTCTCATTCAGACCTCCAGCTCTTTCCTTCCCCTATACCCCGACCTGTATCGCTCTCTCTTTAGCCCTTTCTCCCCCGTGCCACCCACCTACCACTGCCACCCAGAACCACCCAGACTGCTCTCCCACTCTCTTACCGCACTGAAATCCAGGAGGTCGCTGAGTTCCTTGTCAGTTCCCACTGCAGCCATTCTTTGCTGCTGTTCGTTCATACCCTTCAGTCTCTAATAAACCCTATGAGAGAAATTTGCAGATACAGGATTTTAATGGCACTAGCAAGCACAAAGAGAAGTTACATTTAGTTCTTAAAAAAATAAACAAGGTGAATGATGGTAATGAATGATTCAAACTATTCTAGCTTTGCTGTATCACAACCCTTATCTTAACCTGTCAGATGATTCATATTGGCAAGTTGTTAGTCTCCCATAAGACACCAGTGTAGGGGTGCAGTATGTCAGCACTTCTCTTAAAAGCAGAGGCAACCTTCTCACTTGCTAATTAAGCATATTTTTTTTCTTCTGGGGATTCAAAACTTATATTAAAAATAAAAATAGATGCTAGTTGTGGGCAAATCTTGCATATTTGTTGAGTTAAAACATGACAATCAGTGATCGTCTATTGAGTCTCAGCTGGCCGAAACATGCAGCTCAAATTACTAACCTCGCTGGAAATGCACACCGATGAGGAAAAACAGACAACACGAGGCGACTTAACACATAGATTTCAGGCCGGTTCTACTTAGAAATTATAATTTCTCTGAGACACTGACTTCCCATCAAAGCAGTACAAGAGATACTGCCACAAAATGATGAATACTCAGCCTTCAGTCAAATCACTAGCAAGTAATGACTTTTAAAAATGGTCTTTCATTTTACGCAAACCCTGGCAAATAACACAGCCATGTCGATCATTGCTACATAAAAGAGAATGTAATACATTTACTATTACAGACATAATTGGGACTATTGTTAGCCCAAGGAAATAGTGGTGAAAGGCAGCGCTAATGACTATATGCAAACACGTCATTACCAAATTACCATATGTCAACTCAGAAACAACCTTGTCAAATGACACAGTAAGCATGAATAGTGGATTTACCCTGTGTTTTGCATTCCAACGCAAGCCTGAGGCCGCTCTCTGATGCTGAGTAGTGGCTCTGTGAGCTTCACATGGAACTAGTGGTAAGAGGAGCAAGTGGAGGAATAGAGGCACTTGGACACCAACAGGTGGTGTGCTTTTACAGCCTCTTTTGTAACACAGAACGAGCATAAATTGATCCCATCATAAAACAAAAAAAACAACAACAACAACAAAAAAGATGCTCGTGTCTAAAGTGGCAAGTTGGAAAATGTAAACAAAGGGAACTCAGATGGTTTGAAATTAAATCAGGAAATGACATCACTTTAGATCCACTTCTTAGCAAAACAATGAAAAGCATTAAACTCAACGGATCTTTTTCTCCATGTATACAACACCACAAGTCACTTTTTGAGCAACAAAAAAAACAACAATCCAACTCCAGTGAACTCTGGCAAGCCAAACTAATCTAACCTTGAGACAAGGAAAGGAAGTGAACACACACAACACATCGCCCCAAGTGTAAATAGGCTAGGAACATGGCTGTTGTGTCTTTTTCCCCCAAACTTCTGGATAGGATGGACTAAATAGGTCACACATGCCACTAAAATAAACTTAACATTCCCAAATATCATTTAACCAGTGAGTTAAATGGAGTAGAGCACATGGACGGGCTTAATGTAACAAAATGGCATCTTCAGCTAGTGCTGGATCAATATTTGAAGCAAGCAGATTAGGGGTCTTTGTCACCCCACACAAGGCAGAGAAGGCAGGTCATTCTCCACAAAAGGAGTCTGCACTTTCAGGGAAACAAACCACTCAGCCTAACAAACGCCTTACACCAAAAAAACTTTTATATTTGAAATAAACCTATGAGGCCAAACACAATTCACATTTTAGAGCCTGGGTCAGTTTTTGACCATGACTTTTTAAAAAAAAAAAAAAAAACACAATAATGGATCAAATTAAGTTCCTTTGACCCATCTAACAAACATGTAGTTAACCGAGGTATGCTACTTTTTTCCCCCTTTTTCTTATGTTTTTAAATGTTTTTTTTTTAACAGTACAATTCCGTGCGCATGTGTTGTGCAGTTTTCCGCCGTTATCAGTCAGGCCAAATGTTCACATAAAGAAAAGAAAGTAACTATAACGTGTTATGTCAATGCTATTAGGACTGAAACAACGGGGGCTGCCGCACAGAAGAGAAAAGGCAAATTCAACTGTTGATTCAAACACTGCCCCCCCCTCCCCAACCCCCCCACCCCTCGCGAAAGATACGGATGTTAATGTCCTGTGGCAGAAACATAATTATAAATAATGCCCACTTTGGGTCATACAGTTTATAACAATGACAGTAAACATCTAGGGCACCACAGGATGTAGGCTGTACATTATTTGATCATCTCCGCTAGGCCACATCCAGGGCCAAGCTACTGCTGACAACTAAAGCCATTCACCATTTATTTTGAACTATGTTGACATCATCTTCAAAAAACGAACAAAACCATAATATCCTGTTTTGACCTCCCAGTGAAAACAGATTATGTGTAAAAAAAAAACAAAAAACAAAACAAGTGCAGCGGCCCTGACCCGGGAGAATAAAGAGCAATGGTCCAAACTTCATGCAACAAAAATACTCAGCTCTCTTTCTTTCACATATTAGGGTTCAAGTCGTGCATTATGAGGGAGTTCAGCGGTGGAGACGGTGGGGGTGGGAGCATGAGGAATTTCCTGCCAAATGTGTAATAAAATAAAGTCTAGCTGGTGGCCAGACACTTCCATAAAGGAATGTTTAAAGGGCTACCAAATGGGTTTTATGGAAAGTTTGTCTCGGGCTTGTATGGAAAATACGCGTAGGCCCACAACACAAAGTTTAGCTTAAATGCTCGCCAACATTACACAACGTAAAGATTTCATATTTCCACACACTGGCGAGAGCTAGTGGCGGATACACGGTGAAAAAACAAAATGAGGCTTGTTAGGCAGGACTAACATTTCACGTTGGTGGGAGTCTTTTTGCAGAACAAAGGAGTAATTTCCTCCTCTCCGTGGTCGATGCGGAGACCATCACACACTTAGCTCGCCACCTCAAACCAGACAAAAACTTACATCCCCCGCTTTAACCACACATTCCCAAAAACTTTTCGAAAAATTGCAGGCGTCGAAATATGTGGCAATGAAACACATCGAATTCATGCAACTTCGCCCGAAACATGAAGTGAAAGAGTGTGTTTTTACCTCTCCTCTCCAAGTGTCTGATATCCAACAGTAAAAAGAAAAGAGACTCGCAAGGGGAAAAACATAAAACTTCAAGAGAATTTCGACCTCAGTGCATGAAACGCATTGGAGCACAGTAGATGTCTTCCTTTTGTCCCGGTAAGCCTGCTTTTCACACAGCGCCCACGTGTTTGCTTCAATGTAACAAGCCTGTGTGCAAACAAATCTATTATAGTAACTAATGTCGCGTCTTCCTTTTTTGTTGTTACAACTGAGATGATTTCATTCTTCTCGTAGACATCTTCACCACCTCCGTCCACATTGTCAGACGCAACAACGTATCCCTCCGCACAAATGTGAGGGCCTCAAACGCCAGCGGTGTCCGATTTCAAACGCCTTTGAGAGAGTGGGTGTTTTTCCAGCGGAAAAATTATACTTTATCGTCTTGCGATGGCTAAAAACACGGAAATGTCCGACGGCGAGCTTCAGTTTCGAGTACTGCGTCTGCAATCCTCAAACTGAAGGAGCGCTGCGAGAACTAGGTCGTCCAGCGGAAGGCTATCGTAAGAAAGTTACCTGCGATTACACAGCAGCAGCTTGACGAGATGGCACGATAAATGCAAAGGGGCTCAGCCAATGGGAAAGCGTGTACTGCTGACTGACAGGAAGACTGGCCAATGAGCGGCGGCAGATCGAGTTAGTTCCCGCCTTCTTCTTGACGCTCACTTTCCCTGTGTGCTCAGGGAGGCTGGCTGAGGGGGGCTCCAACATGCCCGCTGACATCATTTTATTACTGTGGTTGGCGTGTCCTCCTTTCTCTTTTTTCAAAACACAGTGTAGCTTCTCTATCTACACACGGCTAAAATAATATTGGTTTTGTTAAAAAACAACAACAAACAAACTAAAAACAAAATAGAAACTGTAGGCTAATTCAAATGTTAGCTAGTCCTACGATTTTGTCTAAACATTAAGTAGCCTAGCCTAGCGCTACATGTGAAGCTAGCCTCACTGTTGTTGTTTTTAATAGCAGTCTATGCTAACTGAATGCTTTCAATTTTAATGTTTTTGATTGACTTCCTGATGGGGGCAGGGGCTTGTTTATTTTTTATTTCTTTTTTAAATGTGTAGCCTATTTAGGCTAGGCTACATGCACATATTGCAATGTTTCAAAATTAATATTTGGTCCACCAAATTTTATCACCGTTAAACACCATTTCCACCATGGGTTGAATTTAACAACTAGCCTGTTATTACTGAGTAGTTTTCCTGTTATTTTCTCAATTAGCCTAATAAGAAAAATCAATTAGCCTAATCATTTTGTCCCTAACATTATTGAAAGTAGCAGCCTATATTTCCTCACAGTGAGGCCTACAGTAGGCTGTATGTACAAAAACAAAAGATACTTAGTTTTCTATCATAGCTATTTGTCATAGAGAAGCATCAATTCCTCATTATGTGTGGCCATTTTGCTGGAAAACCGACTAAATTTTTTTAAAAATTATTATTAACAAAATTATGGCCAATTCATTCCCTGCCAAGTGAGTCAATGAACTCATCATTTTGTTGTAATTTCCACACAGTATGTGTTTTTGTGAATGAGGCGATAAACATAAAACCAACACAGCCCTAGTAACTGGCTGCTCCAGAGCAGAGTGGAGAGGAAGGAGAGCAGAGAGTATAGGATCACAGAGTAGGGGGTGGGGTGTAGGGGGGTAGTTCAGAGAAAACAGTTCAGACAGGAGGGCATACCGGATGAACGTAAATTTGTCCATACTGTTGAAATGCTGCTTTTACAATACAAAGAAACATGAATGATCATTTGAGATTAAGTGCAGTTTACTTATCAAGGTGATGGTGAACTATACTCAAACTAGAACACGTTTAGAAACCACTAATATGTTTCACTAATGTGTTTTCTTCCTTTATTTAATATGCACGCTGCATCCCTGTGCGATTGCACTCTCACGAAACCACACAATAACCAGTCTATTGAAAAGTAGATGTAGGTGTTAGACAGCTGTTGTTTGTAACCTGAGGGCAAACCTTGTCACAGAAGAGGGAAGTTAAGATGACCCTTCTTTGTTTCCTGTCTACAACCTTCAAAATCACCATGTTACACATACGTTCTTCACATTCATCATTTTTAGAAAGGCAGAAAACAAAAAAAAACACAGAAATCTCCCCTCAACATCTCGGCTGTTATCACTATAAACCATTAAAGGCTACGGTGGCTCAAGTACCCTTTGAGTCACCATGTGGGCAGGATGCCCGTGACTTGTGTGTGAGCTAACAGAATTAAGACATGGTAAATGCAAACTCTGCATAGCTGCTTAGTGTTATGATACTCCTCTAATGCCCCAAACTGTCTATTTGCATAGAGGTTACCAAATGGAGGGGGGATTTGCTGTCAATAGGACATATAGGTAAATAATCCATTGGGTGTCCCCAGGGTAAAGGAAAAGCCTCGGCACAGAACATTAATTAGTGTCATGGACCGTCTTAGGAATGTAATGGGGTTACTGCTCGGAACAAACGCACATATGGGCCATAAATACCTTCACAAACATACCATGCGCACACTCACATTTGGTTGCACATATGCAGTCATACACAGGTACTGAAAGACACACACAAAAATGAAAAGACAGCCGTAGCATCAGAAAATAATCAAAGAAAGGGCATCTTGAGTTATTTATCTAACACCTATCTGGATTCCTTTCATTGAGGAATGTATTAATCAAAAGATTAGATTTGAACAGATGGAAACATCTGTTTGGGGAAATGAATTTCTGGCGGAGGCTGAGAAAATCCCTCATATTCTCGCTTTTTCCAGTAGACGTTAGGCCTTGAGTAAGAATAGTGCTGTTGTCAGTATTAGCAATGAGGCTTGTAAGCCCTCCAAGTAGTTTGTAGTAACAGCTGGGTCTGACATGGAGAGCATGTACAAGGGCAGCCAGGCTGAAGAGAGGGAGGGGGCGGTTGAAAAAGAATAATAATTACAAAAAAAAAAACATATATAGTAAGGGTCCTCACCTTAATGAACATGTAGTGCAACTAACAGCGACACAAAATTAAACAAAAAATTTGTTGGAAAGCAGAAAGCAGAAGAATTGTGAATAAGAATTGGTGTGTGATGGATCATACTTGAAAACACAATTGAATTTGGGTTGTGCCACTTTCTCACTGGAGCCAAAGGCTAAATCTGGTTTAATATGTTATTCCTCAATGATATATAGTAATCCATATTCATCCGTAACAAAATGAGTAATGCTGCCTGGAATAGGTGCTATAATATTATAGAGCTATAGAGGCGTTATAAAGCTGTTGTCCACTATTTTGTTTGTTTCAGTTTGACGCTCATTAACGCACGGATAATTAACACAGATATAAAAGATCAGATAATGAGCTTTAAAAGCTGAACTTTTATGTTAAAATACTGCTTCATTATCCCTCCGTCACTATGGGTAATCTACCACATGGCGGCCTCGAAGCTTACGGCGTCATTATACAGGAGGGACCAAACACAAAAACACAAACATGTCATCTATAATCTCAAAATACATTCACAGTACAATGGACAGTTAAAGGCCGAGTGGGGAGGGATGCTGTCACACATGCCCCCAATGATTCCTTCGAGCCATTCCCAGCTTCGTATCTGTAATTAACGACAGATGCACATGGAAAATTAGCATATGTTTGGTACATTGGTGCTAATCGGTCATATATTTGTGCATATTAATGAAATATTTATCTATGTACAGATATTTTGAATTAGATAAATTCACACAAGCAATAATAGCTTGTAATATGGTGTAATAATGTGTGCTAATTAGTTGATCCTCTTTGAGTCCTTTTTTTTTTTTTAATCCACAATGCTTTGTTGAGGGCCAATAACGAGGCCAATACCACATCATAGTATAGATACATTACACACATACCTTTGATTTGAGCTGTTTTAATCTGCAATCAAACAGCAGTGTTTTTTTCCCCTCCACAGTCTCATAGCTGGGTGCAGTGTTTATACCTCGACACTCACACATGTTATACACATTTATCCCTCATTGCCATCCTGCTCCGCTCATATGAATCCAGTCATGCAAGCCAAACCACATCACCGGGTTATATCACACACACAATGATAAGCCCATAAACATACAGTATAGGCGGCACACATAGCGCACACAGAGCTCACTGGTGAGGCAAGCTGCTCACCTCGCTCCATACTGAGCCCCTCACAGCCTGTAATAGTAGAGGCTTAGGTTTGGGTGGGGGAAGGGCAGAGGTGCACAGGTTTCTGATCAGACAAGAAAACTAGGCCAAGACCAACAATCCCTCTCCCCGAGCAGCCTCAGCCCCTCCTAAACGCTACAACTTTGTTACAGAGCTGTGACAATCACTGGTGAGGTTGTCATTAATGGCGAAGCAACGGAGTGATTTTGAGCCACAACACGTGTATTTAGAGGCATAACGGCTCCTCATAGCTGGGCTATGATTCATGCTTCCTTGCCCCTTTGGAAGCTGTCCTCCAATAAGAGTTAGAGGCTGGGGGTAGGAGCGGATAGATTGATAGTGTTGGCTGAGTGCCCATGCTCTGAGTCTATCTGTGCTGAAGGGGAGGAGACGGGGGGAATCTATCTGTTGTGCTCTCTGTGCTCATGATAAACTGACTCCCGTCAAGCTTCGTCCCCCTATTACAGCTCTCCTGGCAGAAAACACCCAAACTCGCGCCGACTTCCAACATGTAAAACAATAATAAAGTGTGCGGAGAGTGAGGAGAGTGATTTAAACAGGGCAGTAATCCACAAGGTTATGGTATCCCGTTTCAGCGATAGCTGGAAAAACATGAGTGAAACAGAGCGATTGTTTTGGAACAAGTGAGGACAGCACATCTTTCTGAATTCAAACAAGTATCCAAAACAGCCAAACTTAGAGGGACACAATGAACCCACATTTAACTTCATCACAGAACGGGACCATCATCAGCAGAAAAATGCAAAGTCTGTCTCCTTTATCCTGGAACTGTAATTCCCACAGAGCTCCACAGTGAGAAAGAAAATGAGTTTGAGGGATTGTCCATGACATTAATCCTCCCAAACACTACACTTCTAGACAGGATCCAATACACACAGACAAACACAAAGCAAATCAGCAATCTATTTACTAAAGGAAAAACTAAATCAACAATCCTTTTTGGCTTCTGTCTGCTCTCATTTGACAATGGCTCTCCTGCGTGCTGCCTTTCCCCTGTTCTCTCTGGTGATTTTATGGGACCCCTCCCTGCCATCTTGGATTCCCATTATTGTGCAGTTGCATGGGTGCCCCTGTTCTGCCACCCACGCTTCAGGTACAACGAACAGAACACCGGCTTCCTGTTTACGAAGCTGGGCAATTGAGAAGCCCACTACCAGACTGGACAGCTGAGGGGAAGAGCAGATAGGAGACTACAGTGGCGGTGTTTTGTGCGTGTGTATGTGTGTGTTTTCATTTTTGAGAGATGAATGAGAAGGTGAAGAAACAGAGAAAGTAGTGTAGCAAGCAGATGGATAAAGTGCCAAATAGAAAGGAGATATCTTACCTGTGGAAAAAAAAAAAACTCGATCCTAATCTGAAAATAATACAGTGGTCATATATTTAGGGGGAGGTGTGCAAAAAGTCACATGATAACAATCAGATCAGAAGCTGAATTGACTTTAAATCAATTGAAGTAGGCATGTCAGGGCTGCCCAGGACAGGAGGGGGAAGAGACGGAGTGAAAAGGGAGATAGATGTGAGGCTGTGTGGGGGAGGGAAGCAGCGATTGTTGATGTAGTGGGAGCACTGCAACAACAATAACAGCAGTGTGTGCATGCGCGTGTATGTGTGTGTGTGTGTGTGAGTGACAGAGTGAATGAGTTAGAGTGGAAGTGGGGATGTGTTATGGCTCAAAAAGTGATGAAATGACATCTCCTTTACTCCAGCACACAGCTGCTGTTGCGGCAAAGAACGCACTGTTGAGATATCTGACCTTCTATTTTCTTTGGTAGCTGCTGGTCAGAGGTGTCTGCTTGCCTGTCATGTTCTCCACTAATTAGCCATATCTACACAATTACTGCACTGTGTCCATTACAAAGTGATTTCTTTCCCATTGATATCCATGTCATTAGTATAATCTTATTTTCATGGGTGTTCACTAAGCAAAAAAAAGAAAGAAAGAAACCCTTCTCCTAACTTGATATAAATGTGTTTTGAAGGCAGTTCATTATACATTTATATTCCCCCAAATGCTCGTGACCTGTATACCTATCACCAAGTAATTATTATAATTCACATTACGGCCTCCAGACAAAAACAAATCTGATACGAAAACTTATGGACATGACGAAAAATTTGGGTTGAAGCTTCTCTTTTTCCGTTGTTTTCTCTATTTCTTTCATCTCTTTTTCTCCTCCCCTCCCCCCTTTCTTTGCAGATTAGAATTCATTAGCAATCAAAGAGCCTCCAGAGAGCTCCAGCTCTTAATTACCTACTCATTTGCATTTTTGCATATTAATGACTGCAGGGTTTTGGTAGGGTTTTTGCCGCAGTGGTTTAAAGGCACCTCAGTCCTCTGTTCTCCGGGGAGGAGGAGAGATGGCCAGAGGCAAGGCTCCAAGCCTGTCCAATCCCCCCCTGTATCCTTCCTGATGGGAGCTGGACAGAGCAAGAGGAGGGAGAGGAAGGGGGGGGGGGGGGTTTGCTGGGGGCATATGGGACGGGTGGGGTGTGGTGGTGGGGGGACTACAGGGGTGCACAGGTTAAAGGTCAATGTCCCTTATCAACATAAGAAAGAGCATGTCTTCTGTGCTGCCTAATTATTGTCATATTGAGCAGTTTAAACACCTGATCTGAACAAAATATACCCTAAGAGAAACTGGAAATCTATACTGCAGAGATTGCTCACGTGGGTTTTATTGAGGACGGCAGCTAGTTTGGATGAAACTCATGTCCCACAGTGTGCAGAGGCAGGGGCATTTTATATCCCCAGAGAAGGGTGTGTAGTGTCGAAAATGAGGCTAGTGCGCGCGTGTCACTGTTTTTCTTTACATTACAGCCTGTCTCCAACTGCTCGTTGGGAGGGCAATAAGAGGCTCATTTACTGCGAGCCTTAATGACAACGCTATGCATGCACATGTGTGTGAGCGAGCAAAGATGATAAAACCACACCTTTTCCGCATAAGCATATAGGCAAACATGTAAACAGAAACAGTTGCACAGATGCACATACACACATGCGTGCACATTCACATGCACAGACTAAGGGAATAATACCACTAGAGACGCCAGACAACAGCTTCCAGGCATCTCCGAGCACCTGAAGTGCTGCTGTTCCTCTTATCCAATATGTTTTGACTGCAACACTGATGTCTGAACATGGAAAATAACAGTGTTTTTAGATACCTAGCAAACATAACAATTAATGACTTGGAGCCTCGAGACTTCTGGCCAACAGTTTCAACAAGATGGAATAAAACTTCTCATGCTTTAATAGTATATGACTTCTCATGCTTTAATAGTATATGACACTGAATGGAAACGTGTGGTAGGAAATGTTGAAAAGTAGTTTTAAATCAGACATGAAGCAAAAATAACACTTTTTTTTCCCGTGCAAATGATGAACATATGAATGTGACGTATTAAGATGTAGTGATACTACATACAACATGCACACGTGTGTCATGGTGGCATCCCTGAAAGCATACTGCTCAAGGAGTGGGCTTAAGTCGACTTAACTGCTATTAGTGGAGCATTATAAAATGTGTGTGTGTTTGTGTGAGTGTGTGTAGCCAGGGCCTGAGGACTGCAGCAATGTGTGGGCTGTTGGGGTGGGGTTAATGAGCTGTTCTATGACCTCTGTCACCCCACAGGATCGCCTCAGGGAGACAGACTGAGACAAACAAGAAGACAGGGTGACAACAAGCCAGTGGTTGCCGTCTACCGCTGGACTTCTGGGACGAATCAGATTTAAAATAGTACTGGTGGCCTCAGATCGATAGATATATCCACACACACACACAAAGAGGTCATAACCTCTGTGAGTAAATAGCCCTTGGAACCAAACGGGTTCACTTTACTGCTCTCGATGTATTTCAGCCCAAAACAGTCTGCGCTGTATGTGGTGATGTGTTATTTCTAATGTATGATTTGAATGAATGAAAGCACAGATGCATGTGCGTCCATGTCGATGCACCAGACAAAATGCAGACATTAAATTAGTCTTTGCTGTCATGGTCATTAAATGGGATGAGCGAATTAGCAAAAGAAAAAAGAATAAATAGAAGCGTGAGGGGAGGGAGACACACACACACGCATTAAAGGTATATGGCAGTGTTTGCTGCATCCTCCAATCATCAAAACAGTGATAACACTGCCACCTTCTGGTTGGTGTAGAGAACTGACTCGTCCCCGGTGTTGGCCCCTATGTACAGCACATGAGAAAGATGGTTCAGCACAAAACAAACAGGCCAAGGTGTTAAATGAGTTGTAATAAGAGACAACTTTATCAACACAAAACTTTGCAACCATTGTTTTTAATAGAAAGATTTTATATTCTTTAAACCAGACAACCAGATGCCAGACACTTTTGGATATATTAAAAAAAAAAAGAAGAAGAACAGAACAAAGAAAAATGACACAAAATGGAATTATATGGTTTAGACTGTGTGGATTTAGTGGTCTCATATACAATACAATTTCTTTTCGTCACCAAAAAGTGCAAATTCCCCCCGCCCCATCCCAAAAAAAAAAAAAAAAATCGCCTATACTCCTCTGCCCCCAACCCACCCCAACCCCCTGCAGCTTCCCACAGATATGGACTGACAGACTGCTATGCTGAGAAAAATCTTTGTGATGAGAAAGGGATTATTTTAAAAAAGTAAATCCACACGGAATCATGTGGGAGAGAAAACGGCTGCTGCACTCTGCTGAAACGCCGGATGATGTTGCACTTTATGGCCAAACTCCGTTCAATTAGTGAATTCACAGCAGGTGAATTCTGCCTTTGGGATGCACTTGTTGTGATACACAGAGTGCGGGAAGGGGGAAGGAAGGGAGGGGAAGGGAAGGGAGGGGTGGGGAGGGGGAGTGTGGGGTGAGGGTCCAACATGCATAAAAAGTTTGAGAAGCGGAGCAACAGTTTTCTGGTTCTGGTGACTCTGTGTGCATTTACAATTCAACATCCAGATTGGAGGATCGGGACATACAGTATATGCCGCCATTTTTAAATATACATCAGAAAAAAACCTCTTAAGAATTATCATAATAATCACAGTTACAAATCAATCTATTATAAATAGTAGCCTATTTCTTTCTCATCCAAGTTTAACCATTTACTGAACTAGAGATTTATTGAATATTATTCTTTTCACTCTACTGCAATAATCGTGATTTAACATAGATGTTAAGGCCAATTTTCTTTTCCCCATTCTGATTTGCAAAAGTGCATGATGGTCATTTGGCCATTTCATACATCATTCTTAATCATTTAAGCTCTATATGGATACCAGATCCAGCCTTTAACTGCACAGACAGGGCGTTATTGCAGACAAAGAGATTCTGCAGTGGATACAACACTGCATGTTTAACATTCAGCACAGCTAGCCTTCTCAGAAAGCTTTGCAACTGTTATACAGGTTTCTTTTTCAAGAAAAAAGGAGTCTCCCAAAATGAGCTCAAATGACCTTTATCACAACAAGATCTGAGACAGTAAGCAGAGAGCAGGTAGGGAGAGATCCGTCCTGTAGCCCCCCTCCTACCATTGTGTGACTATGCAATAAGCTGCATATAACAGGTATGGTGGTAGTATAACAGAGATGTGTTTGTTTGTGTTCATTTGATGTGGCAGCTCAAACCACTTTCAATCCAGATACCAAATATTCAAGTCTTTTTTTTTTTTCATTTTCATCATATAATTTTTTGCATTTAAATAATCATTTGCACTGAGAGAACAAAAAAAAAAACAATTGACAGGAGCAACAAATTAAACAACAATAGTGATAATTTTAAAATAATAGCACACAAAATTCAGGATGGCCTTTCGCAAAGTGCTTTTGTTACAATCGCAGAAGCTGAAAAAAAGGCAGTTGGATAGCGGTACACTAGGGGCCTTTTGAACTGTCTGTCCGCATGTCTGTCTGCCACAAAGAGGAGGGACAGCGACGCTATAGACAGACTGACTAAGAACAGCCAACTGCAAAATGTTGACCATTTCCTCCTGCTGTCTCCAGCTCACATCGTTAACACCTGCCAAAAACTCCAAAGTGGGAATCACAGTATGAAGTTATGGAATGTATCCTAAAACTGGTTTAAGTGACTGAAAACCGAAACTGTGTCTTCCTCCAGACATTATCCAATCCTCTCTCTCTCTCTTGCTCTCCTTTCTCTCCTGCTGATTCCCCTGCTGAGGGTGTGTGATCTTTGATCAAAGGCCAGTCGGCAGCAAAGATGTAGACTCTGAGTCCAGAGAGAGGAAGAGCGAGGGGAGAAGAAAGTAAGAGAACATACACCTCCCCGCCTCTGTGCTTTTCCAAACCCATCTCCTTTCAAAAATGTTACAGTCTGACTAATAAGACTGAATCTCCAGTGGCTTCCTTCCCTCCAACAAACAATTCACTGGATCAATATTAGATGGAGAATTATACATTTAACTTTAATAACTTTACAATGAGGGAACTGCTCCTGCTTTCATCTCTCAGGGAACTATTATGTTAAATATTGGTATGAACAACAAAGCAAAGACAGAGAAGTAACTTGGGGAATGATCAGACATAACCACAAACTGAGCAGACATTGAAACCAATGCATAGCAGTGTATTTTCCACCTGAGAAGTACTTACATAGAGACAAAAGAGATCAGCAACTTTCTCCTTGTTGCAGCTCAACAGTGTGAAATCTGTGGTGACCTCCTTTGCATTACAATTCTTATCATTTGTGGCCATGCGATTCCTACCAGCTTAAAGGACCAGCACTGAACCATTGCTCAGCAAATAGTCCATCATCTGGGTTTTCCAACCTCATCCCTGAAAACAACATCCAGCCTTCCCCTACCACCCGTATTTAATCCCCCTCCCCTGTATGCCAACCTTTGTATCCCCAGAGACTGAGAAAAACTCCAAGTGCAAACTGTCCCCACTTGGCTGAGAGCAGCCAACAGACAGCAGGCTGCCTCTCTGAAGGACCCAGGGCTGTCTGTGCAAGTGCCAGAGCCACGCTGCGCATAGTGCCGTACTGCATATGCTGCGCTCAGCTTGCTGTGCATCAACAGCCTAATGGAAAACACACACAAAAAAGAAAAAAAAAAGAAAATCAGGTGTTCAGCAAAATGACGAAGCAAAGCAAACAGTCCCCCTTCTGCCGTCACGAATCGCCGTAATAACAGTCACCTCGTCCTGCTTCGGTTGATTATTTACAGTTATTGTTATCATAGTTGTTGGTCGTCTTGTTGTATGGCCTTCTAAGATAGATTCACCAAAAATCTTTGATAACAGCATTGAAAAAAAAAACAAAACACATCAAGGTCAATTTTTGAAAACACTTAAACAATGAAGTTCTGAGACTGTCTCAGTGTAGCCTGTGTCTGAGTGACCTTGGTCTGGGGCTGAGGCTCCATAACACCAGTTATGGAGCCATAGAGGCTGATAGAGACGTGGCTCTGATGTAGTGGCTAGTACAGAGACGTTATTATGAATTAATTCAAGTAAGGAATAAAACAGCTTGGTGATCAATTTCAGAGCAAATTCAATTGGCTTTTACAATTTGGTCTTAAGATATGGGCAGAAAACAAGAACAGAGTAACAAACCAAAGGGAAAAGGTGAGTCTTGTCAGTCCCTGCCCACTTAAGGCACACTGAGGCTCATGATGTTGCATTGTCCACCTGGTGGGAGTGAGCCTCAGCCCCACACTGCACATTACGGCTGTCTGGAATATTAAAACAATAAGCTTAGTTCTGCTCAGGCACGGCCACAGAGTCCCAGTCTGCTTCAGTTAGAGAACATTTCAATTCATCTTTTAAATTAAACTGAAATCATCCAATTCAGCAATGATCAAAATAACAGTGTCAAACAATAGGTTTTCATTAGGTCATTGAACATGAAACAAATGTTGATAAAATCCCATCTCTAGATTTAAAGAGAATCGGAATCAGTATCTCTGGCACCTGCACACAGTTCATCTCAGCCATCTGATCAAGACCAACTCAAATGCTCTGAATGTTTTTCGGAAAAAGGCTTTGCTACTTTTTAAGTGCCTAAATGTTTATTTGGAATATTTTTAAGAGCAAATATAATTTGCTGTTTTCACACCAGTTTCCATCATTAGTTACATCCAGAATCTCTTTTCAAGAGCCTTCGGGTTCAACAGTAAAACTCCATTAATCCAACATTAGATTAGTAGCATAAAATGTCCAATGACTTGAATGCAAGCCATTTTTTCTCCTTTGGTATCTGTTGTTGTTGTTGTTGTTGTTGTTGGACGACGTCTGTGTATTTTTTAATGAACTGTACATGATTATTTCTATGGAGGGGTTGGATGGACTCTTTATGAGACCATTGAGTATTAACCACACTGCTCTGTGCTCATGGAAACTCGCAGGCCTTTCTGAGGTCTCCTGCCCTTCTCCCATAAGCAGGACAAGGACATTTAACATTAGTGCAAACTTTTGCTCTCTCAGCTAAAGCACCATTTCCAGTGCTATCAGGCTTTATATCCATAACCCCACCCAAGCACCCATTTACCCCACCCTCCTGGCACAGCAACCCAGAACCAAGACCCCCACCCCCACACATACATACGCATACATGCACAAACACACACGCTCAGCCATGTAAAATTGTTAGAAAAAAAATATAGCTGTAGCACAACATTATTTTAAGAAACATGAGTGTAGACAGACAGAAAAGAACTATACATCCTTAAACCTCTGATTCTATTGTCCACAAGGATACAAAGAGCGACAGAAAGCAAACTCAAGTAAAGATCTGTATGATTCCACACACCTTTCTGCATATGTATTCAAGAGGAGGGCATCTGTGTGTGGCTTTGTCAGGGAGGCCCTGTCTGGATAAATTATAGACATACTTTCAAAACCTCTCGTCCACAGTAGACTAAGATTGAGGGCAAAAAGCTTTGGTTAATCAACAAACAACATAAGACGTTTTGGGAAATATTGAGGTCCAGCAAAACATGGCTCACAGGTCTCAACAGGTAAGAATTCTGCCACATCTAGACAAAATGGAAGTAAGGAGTCTCCACTCAGTACCACTATACATAAAGATCACAAACCAGATTGATATACCCATCTCACATTGGTCTGCCTCTAGAAATCAAACTGTGCAATATTAAACCCCATCGTTATCATAGCAGGGAAGCAAAAATAGAAACGTGTACTCTCAAAACCTAGCCAGCCCCTAACAATGACCAACAAGAGTAAACGAAGAGTTTATGCAAATCTGCACCAAGAGAGCCGTGAAGTAAACAAGCAACTGTCCAGTGAGTTGTTTAACAATATGGTAGTTTTGCTTCTGTGGTACCGTGGACCTATTATCACCGTGGTTCCTCGGAGAACATGTGTAGTTATGAGAGTAGCTGGTGAACAGATGGGGTAGACACGAAGTTTGTTTATCCAAGCTTGTCCTGAGACCCTCCAGCCTGCCAGCCAGCAATGCATGCTTGTGCACACAAGAAATGTGCACGCACATGTACACACAAACACATGCGCATGCACACACACACACACACGCACGCACACTGCCCTTTCTTCTTCATCTGTCTCCTCCTTTTCTCCTCTTTCTCTTCTTAACATTAAGGCATAAGACAACTCACTAGCTTTCTTTCAACAACAAACTTCAAGTGCAATCAGTTACATGGATCAAATTTGTATATATTTTTTTAAAAATTTCACAATGTCCAAATTGTCTGTATCTGAACTTAGCTTCTTTTTTTTTTCCTTAGCTTCTTTTTTTTTTTTTTTTCCAAACTCACTTGCATGTTTCTGGTTTGATTTTTTTTTTTCTTTTTGGCAGCATGTCATCAAAACCTGAACAAAACCAGCGAAGGAGCTTCAACTTCACCACCATGGACAGAAGAAAGGAAGGACTGATCTCATTCCCAACTGGCTTGTTTCAAAGTACCCGTTTTGTTGACAAAAGTGCCCTCCTCAGTAACAAAGTGCATTCATAACCTGGCTCTTTCCAATTAACGTGCAAAAGGGACTTGGAGTTAAACTACAGAAGTACTGTAGAAATCATGGCGGCAGTGGTGGTGGTGGTGAGGGGGCGAAATTATATGCATGTTTTCCTCTTGATTCAAAGGCTCAATGTGCTTCCTCGGAAAATAACATTGGATTTGGAATACAAAACACAACTTGGATATCTTAAGACTAACAAATCCAGATGTATGGAGTCACTGACAATACTTAAACAGATTTGTCAGCCTTGGTGTTCTCCCCTTCTCTACAGAATACTTGGACACAATGAGCATGAGTGTGTGTGTGTGTGTGTGTGTGTGTGTGTGTCAGAGACAGAGAAAGTGCATTGGGGCTGGCAGCTCAGGGTGCATGTTTGAACAGGCTGTGGCAGACTCTCACAGTGATGATGTGGCCAGAGGGACCCTGGCTGCCATGCACACACATGCACACAAACACGCGTACATGTAAACACACTCGCACACGCTAAACTGCCAGCACCAGGCGTCCTCCCCACAGTAACACCAGACTCTAATATAATAATATCCCCTCCAGGCTGGTTCGGGGGCATTAGAGGACTACAGAGGGAGAGAGAGGGAGAGAAAAGGCCTGATTTGATCCCCTCCTGCCTGGAAACGTGGCTGAGCTGGGGGAGATTATTTTTTGGAATGCAACAGACATTGTGAGATCCCCCTCCCCTTCCCTTGTTCCCCTCCCCCCATCGACCAGCTGCAGCTGCACTCCTATTTGGCCTCCCAACTTCGACAGGTATTTATTGCTCTCTTCATCATACAGGTTGCCTCACGGTTGTGTGGTCCCTCGGGCAAAACGATTGGAATATACATGATACATAAACCTCCTCTCACTCCCTCCTCAACACCAGCCTACTTCCTTTAAATATACCTCTATCGCTCTGTTGGATATCTTTAGTAAAGCTGTGCAAACATAGAAAAAAAAGGTGCTCGTCTATCTCTTCTTCGTACTCTTTGTCACTCTCTCACTCAGGCTCCCTGCCATTCCTTTAACCTGCAATTGGTTAAATGCTACCCGCGCCTTGTCACACAAGGACAGATTCCGAAAAACTGCACAAAGTTAAGCACATTCATTCAATCAACCTCCTCGTCCTTTGGGCAGGAACTATACATGTCAAGTGTTAAGTTTAGGACAAATGGGTGATTCAATGTTTTTTTTTTTTGTTTCATTAAACATTCATACAGTTTTTTTCGTTCACCCACAAGTTTCACTCCGTGAGAAATATGACATCAAGCCTAAGAGGAAAAAACCCGATTGGTAAGTACACCTCAGCATTAAGAGGGGACCAATGTCATATCACCACCTGCTGTATATACATGTATACAATTATAAAGTGTCAAGTACCCGAAGCAGTCAACAAAAAGAAACAACAACAAAAAAATTTAAGACAAAATCATAAGGGAAACAGAAATGCTGAAATTGCAGAGTCGTGAGGGATAAGAGGCAATGTAGTCAAGCCAACACATATTGACAATGGTAGTGCTTTAAAAACACAAACCCTCCGCCCCTCTTTTTCCCTAGTCCTGCAATTGACGAGCCCCCATTAAAGTGGATTTGACTCAACATGAATTTGTTTTTTTCAATAAGACAAACCATAGATTCTTAAAATGCATTTTATAGAGTAAGTAACACTTCAATCAAACCCTTGTCTGAATCTTTCTGGAACATTTAGTGAGAAAAAAACTGTTGCATCAAAATTGTGGTGTGTTTTCCTTGCATATGCCATATTGTGGCAATGTTGTTTCTATGGTAACTGTACATTTCAGACCTGCAAAAGAATAGAAAAAGAGTTGTTTTCACTGGGAGGATTTGTCCTCGCTTCACCCGTACAGCAGCCAGAAGGTGCTTGACAGACACCTTGCTTAGAGCTTGAAGGCTGTGAGGACAAAACCAATAAAAATCTAAATCAACTGCATAGTTGCTCAGAGTTTCTTTGTATCTATCATACATTTGCCCAAGCACATTATGCCAATGTATAAAACCCCTAATATTATAAAGAAAGAAATGGCCCAGAAAGTGGACGTCATGGGTGTATGATTTGAAGCGTTCTTTGCTCTTTAACAGATAAACCGACTCAAGTGCCTGCAAGTCAATCTGTTTCCTAAAGTAAAAGGAGAAAGAAATATAAAGATTAGATTTTTGTGACACCCTGATTTGGTTTATAGAGGAATAGTTAGTTGTTTCATTTTTTTTTTTTAAAGTTTGCCTTTGCGTGTTTCTTCTCCTCTGTTCACTGGCCTGTCTCACAGGCAGTGCAGAGTGACTATGGTGTCCAGCAGTGTCCTTTTTGCCCCTGCAGTCTCAGGGCCCTGCCTCCCCTGCCAACTCCTGCAGCTGAGGACTGTGTGCATGGGCTCCAGCACCCCCTCCCATCTCAGCTGCTGAGGTTGCCTCAGAACGCCGCCGCCCCCTGATGGTACGAGGAACAGGGCCTGTGTCGGGGCTGGGGGTCAGCAGGCCCAAGGGGGGTTCAAGGAGCCCTGGCTCTCGCACCCGGGGCTTTCGGCCTCGCCGAGAGGGGATACCGTTGCAGCCGTCCTTCTTGAGGTGGCGGTGAAGGTGATCCGAGCGCACAAAAGTCTTAAAGCAGCTTGAGCACTGATAGGGACGCAGGCCGGTGTGTACACGCATGTGGTTCTTCAGGTCGTAGTTATGAGCAAAGGCAGCTCCACATTGCGTACACAGGTAAGGCTTCTCTCCTGTATGCTTCCGCATATGAACCTTGAGCTTGTCCTGCCTGGGTGGGAGAAAAATAAACAAGATCTGAATCAAAATCAATACAGAGTGAAAAATTCAAATGAAAAAGAGAAATGACTCACACCCACTTGAAAGTATACATCGCAGGCTTCGGGTTTTCTTTTCAGTGTCACTTACTAATCAGGCTATATAATATCATGGCCAAAATACATAATTAACTCAAAATATATGTTTAATTCTCACATGTACCAGTGGCCCACTTAATATACTTTGGATGGCTTTAGTTTCTGTTTAAGAGCCGTCGTTTGGATCTCATCCAATAGAATTATTCTGTGAGTGCAGCCATACCAACTAAGGAGAAGCTATAAACTTTACATCTTTATCTGTGTAATTGCACACAAGAGCACAAGTGTGTACTGACAAGAAAGCTCAATGTTCATTGTGTCACTCAGTATTTTTATGATTTCTGTTAGGACACCATAATAACAGACATATCCCCCCCCCAAAATGCTAGTTTATTGTCACTAGAATATGAAGATTTAAGTGTCCTGCCCAGACGAACAATTCCAAAATCATTTTGAAAACTTGACATTTATTGTTGAGTAAAGCTGAAATATAGATGAGGCTGTAAAACGTCATCAATTTTGTGGCCTAGGTTTATGCCCATAAGCTATATTTTCATTTAATTTTGTATAAGAGTAGGTGTCACTTCTACACAAATCAGTTTGCTGATATGAAAAACTTAGTTTTCAATAATTTGAGTTTTACAACAATTACTCTCTGGTCAGCATAAGACCAAAGTATGACTTGACTCTAAATCTAACGTCATCTTATTACATCCTGGAACAATTTTTTTTACTTTGTGCCGATACACCGCCCACTAAACTTTATCAGCCTGCCTTAGCCTTTATCTGACTCTTGTCCCTCCCTCCCCCCCCTCACTCCCTCCCCCCTCTTGCCCTTACTATCTCTCTAGCTCCCAAGCTCTTAAATCGTCTAACCCTTCTACATCCAGGGCAGAGGGCTTCTAAATAAACAAGTCTAGTTACGACAACTCCATTTGAACACACACAAAGACATACACTTGCCATCTAAGTAGATGAGCTGTCATAAAAGCAAACAAATACACCAACTGCAGCCCTCATACGTCTGTACAAACTCTGCCCCGAATATAAAAATGAAAACAAAGAAATGCACACGTATATAAATACAGGTGAGGAGAAACAGACATGAACACACACACAAAGACACACACACACACACTGGCTGAAGCCGTGGAACAAAGTGGCATACTGACAGAGGTGAATTATTTAAAGGACAGGAGTGATTTATTACCGTGCGAGGCACACTCTTAACCCTGATCAAACAGGATTAAGATTACAATACCCCCTTCCCACTGCTGGTCGAATTTAGCTAGAAGGCAAGTTCAGATTGGTCTTCCTTACCTGCCATGCCAGCAGAGTTTCTAGGTATTTCTAGCCCACTGCATCTATTTCCAGCACCAGTCCACTGATTAATTAATTAAAGGAATGATTTCAAGGAAAATGCAGGACTCCTAAATACAGGAAAACCATGTGCACTCAACTCCCCTGCTGTGGACTAGCCATATTTATCCGAGCGGCACATGGCAGATTTCATTAGAGAGGTAAAGGAGTGACAGAGAGGAGGAGGGGGGGTGGGGGGTGTAACTACCCTGCCGTGGGCAATAATCAACATAACCAGAGATCAAAAGTTCAAATTACTGCATTGGAGCACATAGAGCACCATTCAGGGCCTGTGATCCCCCTCTGTATCAGAGCACAGCACTTTATAGCAGCCCTCCACAAGATAACACTGCCATGGCACGGCCTTCTTTTATAGGACCCCTATGCTAAAATTCCAGGACTTTGCTATGAAGGTTGTCATAATAAAACCATGGTTTTATAACCATCTAACCCCTCTCTCTGAGCTGGAATACTCTATATGACATTTTGATTAGCATTTGGCTACAATGACATTGTGAAAAACCTTGCGAGGACTCGGTCAGCCCATGAACAAGATAAACATTTAGATTCACAAACTGCTGCCTTCTTAATGCAAAGCTAAGGTGGTTAGTGCTAATACTCCTGCTCCTGGCTTTGTGGTGTTTCCCCACTGCTGGGTGGTTTGTCCACAGTGCCAAGTCCAAGACTATTAGTACATGTGACATGGGGTAGTCACTTCATTAATTGGGCTTACCTGGTAAAGCGCACTTTGCAGATGGCGCATTCATAGGGTTTCTCTCCCGTGTGCGTTCGGATGTGGCGGGGTAGCTTGCCGGCTCCTTGAATGACCTTGGAGCATATGGGGCACTTCTGGAAGGCCTTGGAGCGCATCTTCCTCTCTCCTCCACCTCCTCCTCCTCCTCCACCCCCACTGCCTCTCTCTCCAGCAACCCTTTCCCCTCTAACTCTGTCTTGGCCTGTGCTGCCCCGTGATAACCAGAGCTGTGGCACTCCCTGTGTCATAGCAGCAGAAGCTGTATCCTCGTGCTGCGTGCTGTTAAAATAATTCAAGTAAAATTCCATGTCTGGATCGTCCCCATCTCCCTGTTCCTCCCCGGTCGTTGCGTGCTCCTTTTGCCTCCCGATGGAGTCCATCATCTGCTGCAGAAGGGCACTGGCTGAACCCCTCTCCCTCACCATCACCTCCCTACCTGCGTCCTCCATTTCTGTCTCCTGCTGCCTAGACTCAGGGGGGAGGTAGAAGTGCCCGTTTTGGGATGGTGGGTAATAAGCCGACCCCAGGCTTGCTCCGTTCCCCTGCATTGCCTCCCCATCCTCCTCTTCGTCGTCATCGTCATCCTCTTCCTCCGGCTCCTGAGTCGGGGCCTGGGCCAAGGCGAGGGCCAAGGGGGAGTAGTACTCACCGGGGCCGCCAGGAGCCCCATTGCTGGGGCCGTTGCCGTGGTTAAAGTGCAGGTGTGTAGGCAGGTCCCTGAGCTCTGGCGTGCTGCAGCTGCTGCTCCAGTGCGCCCCTCTCTGGAAGTACTCCAGGTACTCCCGGGCCCGAACCCGGTTCCCCTGCTCCTTGCCCCCTCTGCCCTTTCCCTCCTCATCTTCATCTTCATCTCTTCGCTCATTGCCCGCCTAGGTGGTGAACAAAGAGAGTGAGTGAAACAGAAAATTAAAGTCCATGTAAGTTTGTGCAGGGGAAAAAGAGACAGCCATAGAAGAGGACACAAGTACAGAAAAAAGTACATCAGAAAATCAAATTCTCTAAATTACGTCAGTTAAGGGGAAGGGTGACTAGGAGGACCTGCATTTACAACTATGAATGGGGGCAGATTGCTGGCTGGGTATCCTGGATGCACACCCAGGGACCCAGGGTGCTCTTGGGTAAATGCATGTGCAATGAGAAATGAAAACTAATTAGCAAAACACACTGCTAACTGTTGTGTGTATAAAAAACAATACGGCAGCACAAAACCACATATGCATGTTTTCACTGACACAATCACCAACTCTTACAGTGTTAAGTGTCAAAGTCTTAATAGGCCGTTGAGTGAACTTGTGTTAAAGTATAGGGCCACAAACTTCAGTGTTACCGGTTGGTAACACTTTGACATTAGAGCCTGTGAGGGGGTTTTTAACGTGTCCTGTAGGATGTGACCATGACACTGAAACACGGCTGTAATTCATCACATGATGTAGAAAAAAAAAAAAACGTATTCAGACACAGCATATCACAGCTAGACTTGATCATGTTGAAGTGTAGCTGCGATATGCTGTGTCTGTGGTCTGTGAAAGAGCATGCTGTCCTTCCACACACGCTATTGGCTCGGAATGAGTAAGTGCTGAACTAACCCCAAGGCTGTGGGCGTGTGTTTGGCATAGTGAGAGAGACTGATAAAGGCCATGATGTAAGCTTGACTATGCTGACTATTTAATGAAGGGGATGGTATGATGACCGGACACATCGTTCCCTAAGTGGCTGAACCAGGAGAACTTGATTTGAAAAAAGTTATTCCAGTTCCACAACACTTGAACTTGACTGTACATCAGATGGGCTTTGTTTAGCTATAAATTAATTAGACACTTACAATGGGTTGCTTATGGTGTCACTAACTCATAAAGGCAGAGCTGATCAAATCTGACGTCGAAGCTTAAATTCAACTCTAATACATTTAAGTTCAATAATGATCTTGTACCGGCGGGGAGAGCACTTTGGTGTCCAGCAGATGTGTACAGACGTCCTGGACAGGTGAGATTTCCAGGAGGTGTGCAGCGGCAAGGATGTCAGCCACGCTGCTGTGACTGACTGTCAATGTGGCTGTGTAGGCAAAGTCCAGCAACGCTCCCAGAGCCTCTGCTGCCACAAAGTCGATGTTGTAGATGTTCTGTTGGTCAGCAGCGGCCCCTGATGTGAAGAGCTTGTGGAAGTATGAGCTGCAGGACGCCAGGACGGAGCGGTGAGCTGGGAATTCCCTGTCCTGAGTAACCAGGAGCACATCGCACAGCAGGCCGCTGAGCCGCTGCTTGTTCAGGCTGCCCAGGATGTCTGCGCTGTGCTCAGGGAAAGGGATCCCCACGGGGCCTTCCTCTGCTTCTCCTGCCCCTCCTCTTCCTCCTCCACCCCCACTGCTTGCTGTCCCCCTGAGCCGCCTTCCTCCCCTCCCACCGGCTCCTGACGACATCTTCCACCAGCCTGCCGCCGAGCCGCCTAGCACAGCCCCCACCCGTGTATCCGTCCTGCCGTCTGTCCGTCTGCCTGTCTGAGGGGGAAAAGAGTTGGATGGAGGAGAAAGACAAAGATGAAAATAAAAGATCAGTCGTGACATTCTTTCGTGGGTATAGAAAGAGAGTGGAATAGTGATCAATTCATTCACCACAGTCAGAGTGCATGGTTGAAACTTAAAATCTTTAAGGTCCAGTGTGTAATATTTCTACAGATGAATTGGCAAAATCTGAATATACTACCCATGCATATATTTGTATATCGCTGTAAAATCAAATTTGTTTGTTTTCGTAGCCTTATAATTATTATTAGTGTCACCATCTTGCACCGCCATGTCTGTACGGAAGCCCAAACGGAAAATCCAGCCAGCCAGAGAGCACGTTTCACAAGTATCGCATTCATAAATACACCAACGAAGAAGAAGGAGGAGGAAACAGCGGACATATCATAAAATGGTTTAGATCTTCACCTCATCGTTCCTCATGCTCCTGAAATACTCCCAGTCCCAGATTGTATGGAAATTCGAATTGTTATCACACATAAAACATGTGTTTCGATCTTATCTTATTTTCAGACAAGATGTCAAAGTAAGATGTGGCAACGAAATGATTTAACATGTCAGAATTAGTCTGAAAAAATGATGGCATTTGGAAAATGGAGACAAACTGCAACAACAATGAGAAACAGCTACAAGTGAAAGTAAACACTACAGTAAAAACTGTAATATAAGACCCAACTCTAGCAAGAATGTTGATAAACAACCCCCCCCTCTCTATACATCTATAGTGTGTTCTCATAGCTGTGCAGTGCACTAGCTTTTCCAGAGTCTGCAAATGAAATGATTCACTCTAACAAGTCATTTTTATTCATTAAAATCTTGGCAATGCAAAAACTTGTCTACGGATTTTTCACACCAATTTGTTAAAGTTAATAAAGTCATTTTGTGCCCCATGAGTGCCTGATCTGAGCTCCAAAGAGAATGCTTTACATTTGCCACATGTGTTGAACACTTGATAAATCTGTTTTGAAAGCAGTAGCTCGTATTAGGAGCCAAAAAATGGCAGCCAAAACTACCAACTCAAACATTTCACTCCTTGTCACGGGACCCAGAAGCCCTGAGAGTCTAAAGTAACACAACACACCACTTAACATTTGTAATTGATTTCAAAGCAAATTTACTGACACATTATAAATTTACTACAAAATCGAACAACAGCACAGGAGTGACAACGTGTAATAATTTTGTTTCTGATGGCAGTGAATGAGGAGTGACATTTGGCCAGGCTCGCTGCCAGCTCAAACACAACGAGTGGGTGAATTCCATCGTGAAGATATTTATGCAATATATATATGTGTGTGTGTGTGTGTGTGCAGTGATGGTGGCTGAGTGCAGGTTTTGTGGTGAATTCGCCAACTAGCTATCTATGGTTGTGTGCATCACACAAGGAACCATGTAAGAGGTCGTGGAGGACAGATAGGCAGAGGGCAGTGGGGATCAGAGTGCATGCTGGGAGCTGGGCTGTGCAGCTTGTGTCAGTTGAGAGCCAGGGAGGAGAGAGGGGAGGAGGGGGAGAGAGGGGGGGGGGGGGCTGCAAGAGCAGACCCTGTGGAAGAACTCCACGGGAGGAGGAAGAGGACACGCAACAAGCAGCGAGGGAACAGTATTAAAAAGGGAGGTTGTCAATCCGGTCTGAGCTGGTTACCCCACCCTGTACTGTGTGCCAAGTTTCAGGGAAGGCTGTCCCCTCGCTCACGTGTGGGGGGAGATTAAAATGATCGACTGAAGCCTGCACAGTCGGAGGGGGGGTTTCGGCAGAACAAGCCATCCTCGATTTCTCTATTAACACACTCACACACAAGCTACCGGGACCAAATAGTGTCGCATCGCACAGCTATCAATAACACATGAAACATGCACAGAAACACACATATAGGACATTCACCCACTCCACTCCACTCTCCACTCCCCCCCCCCCTCCCTCTCCATCTGCCAGGGAGACCCAGCAGGGGGTGAGGTGAAGGGAGAGGGGGAGGGCAGGGCAAGGGGTTGCAGATATGTACAGTGTGTTGCGCTCAACATGAGCAAAGCATTCAAATGACACTCCTGCAGACCTGCCCTCCTGGTATGTTCGCACACTACCCCCCACTAACAAACCTGCCTAACCTGGCTGCCTCTCCTCTGTCCTACGAGTTTACCTGTGTTCACCTTTCCTTTTCTCTCCCCTGTAGAAAGCAACGCCTATCTTCCTCCACACCTTGAGATCTGGTAACATGTCAGGGTTAGGCAAAGCCTTTTAAAAGAGCTCTGCAGCGAAGCAGCTCCGACTTATCGTGACCTTCTAAACTGGTCATTAATTGTTTGCATTTAGGTAAAGCTTTTTGATTAAGAGATCGCTCAAATATTGTGCATTCAGACACACTGCTTGACGAACTGCAAATACACCTGCGCTGCATATTGTTGTGTTTCCCATAACTCAGTTCAGTTTTGATGGGCAGCTGACCACAGAGTCACTGCGACCACTGCCAATGTCTTTCACAAAGCTCTGATGAAAACGGACTGTCGGACATGGCATGAGCAAATTTTATTATCCAACCCCTCATCTGAATATGCTGAGAGAGGGCAGGGCAAAGACAAAGAGATATGGCACAGGAGAGGGAGAGGGAGAGAGTGTGGAGTGCAGTGGAGATGTATGAAAGAGCGAGGGAAAGGGCAAACACACGGCTACAGGTCATGTCCTTCGCAGGTGGAAATAGATCTCGGTGAGCCCATCCAGACCCAAGCCAACCTGCTTTCTTGCGAACAGACACACAGCACCTGCACTATAGACCGGGCAATGCTGCAAGCTTGTGCGGTGTGCGTTATCCCCAGGACATACACAGCTGACCCTGGGTCACGGCTTTGTGGGTAAAGACGCTGAGCTGAGAGGAGATAAAACACACACACACACGCACACACACACACAAACTTGATTCGGTGCCAACGGAGCATGGAGGGACTACTCTGCATGCAGGAGCCACCTGTCCCCAAATAACTTGCAAAGAGTACTAAGAAAGAGGAAACACGGCGCAACAAACCTGATCCTGACACCTCCTCATGGCTTGAAACATTCCTTATCACTAATTCATGCCTGTGGGTGACAAGGCCCGCAGCCCAGCACAAAGCAGCGCGGCAGCTGTCCGTGTCCCTGGCGTTCCTCTTCCATGGAAGGGCCTTCTTTCAATGCCCAGCCTGCAAGCACCCAGGCCTGCTTTGCAAGTCAAACAACCGCTTTAACGCAGGACCTACCCATCCCATCTCCGCCCTCATCACCTCCATCTCATACGCAACCTCGCTTCTAACCCCCCCCTCCTATATCTACGCACGGCGAGAGCAGATATCAAAGTTACGTCTCAGGGACAACACAACCAACAGCAGTCTTCAGCCTCGCCGTTTCTTCTGTTAACTATGCTGCGTGTGTGTTCTTAATATCTATGCCAAGACAGTCACACCCAATAAGCTTGTCATTCAGAGTCAAACACGTTGACAACAGGCTGTGGTTTCAGTTGGTAAAAGTACTTTTATTTTCTCTGATACGTATCATCTACGGAAGGACTGCAAATTTCCACTCTCAAAGTATCTCTGTCTTTGCCTGACACATACCAGTCATTCCTAAATACAAAGGAACAAACTGTTAACCCTGTGCAACCTCAGATGTTTCTTAGATAGACATGAAAATAAATTGCTTACCGGCACGTTTTACGAACGGTAAACAACCACATTTTGCAGGTTCTGACAAACTCAAGGTAAGGATAAAAAGAAGAGCATAACTATTAAATAAGACTAAACTGGCCTATCAAAATAGTAATATCAGTTATTCCAGTCTACTGAACTTAAAACTCCCATTGTGGGGAGCCTTTTGGTGGGACTGAACTTTAAAGGAAACCAGTGTCTTCCCTTCGGTCTCTTATTCAAAACGTTCAATTGCTGGTTTCCTGAACGTGCAAAAAGTGATTGGTTCACAAAAAATAATGCACAATTCAAAACTACTGAGCAACCCAGCAGTGAGAGAAAATATAAGTGAATATAACTCATTGATCCCTTGAACCATAAATGGTAATGGAGCACAGATGGGCCACCTTTTAGTACTGAAATACAGAGCAGTTGTTACAAACACCTTGTGAAGTGTTATTAGCTCATTGCTTTTTACAAGAGAACAATTCTATCAGGCTCCTCCTAATTTTAATCAGGGAAGGTTTTATACATGCAGTGGCTTACTCACTATCAGAGTATTAAATCACCACAAAGGTTTGTTAAAAATCAGAGAGGAAACAGCAATTTTTTTTAAATATTTGACGAGTGTGGCCCTTTTCTCTTGTCTGTGCTCCTCTGACTTTTTTTCTTTCTATCATCTCTCTTTTTCCTATCTTGCCCTCATTTCAGTCTCTATCTCAACTGGTTTCTAAGACAACAAGCCTGCCTAGCCCACCCTGCGGCAAGGGAATCACTTTCCTTAGGCCAAGAGGGTTCAAGGTTGGACCAAGAGGATATTCCAAGATAATCGGAATGGGGAGGGGGTGGCAGTTCCTAGGACAAGTGGATTTTGAATAAGTGCCACGGCCAAATGACTCACTGCTGCCATAGTGAAAGGAAACCTGATTTGTCATATTAGGAGCGAAGCAGGAAGAGGGCAAGTGACTGATAAAACTGAAGTTGTAAGGGCTGGTCTAAGCCTGGCAGTTTTCACTAGAAACTAACCAGGAAGTGCTGCCAAAACACAGACACAAAGCCAGTCAAAAGGTAGTGGGCGAGGCAGGGCGTTAAACCTACAAGCTCACTCATAACTCCAGAGTGCAAGGTGGCCTAAGAATCCGGCTCAGATGTCAATGATAAACTCTCAGATCTCATTCAGTTACCTGGTGTAACCTGCTTCAATAATAAGAGGAAAGGTGACCGCCCATAAGTTGGGCAAAGTTTAAAGTGAGGAAGCTGGCAGGGGGTTTTATGATGTCCATATAAAGGTATGATTTTCTGCTGCCCAGCAGTTAAGAACCAGGAAATGTGAAAGTGTAGCCAGCTACTGTACTCCTATAAGTAAAGCGCCCAGAGAAAAAGCAACATTGACATTAAATCGTGTACTAAAGCTGTGAATTACTCATGTAAAACTTACACCTCTTACATTGTTTTGGATACAATTAAAGAAACATGGTGATTAAATACTGAAGTTATTTGTTGAGTTAGTTGTTGTATTAGACTGCACTAATATTTGCCCCTTCATATACCTATAAGTGAGGCAGACAAACATCATAATTATAATATGATAGAGAGTCTGATCTCACAAGTACACCACAAAATTCACAAAAGTGTTGAGGCAGCACACAGACAACTGCAACAGTAGCCTCAACAAAAATGGATCACTGGTGATTTTCACTGTATGTGAATTTATATTGAATTTTATTGCTGTTTCTTTGTTCTGAACAACAATATGGTGACAATATAAAGTGAATCCATTCATCCATTCATTCGTTCATAATGTTAGTTCTTCAGTAGATAAAGGGTATTGAAACAACATTATTCACAACAACTACAATAATTAACACCACTCCGCTGTACATTTGTCTTTTGGTGGGTATTTCAGTGTAAAGTCATGAGCTTCATAACACATGTTTCGGGACAGTAGCCCTTCTCAAGCTGCAGTGTAATAAAACCACATCCACCGCCTGAGTTCCTTTTAGCTTGAGTAACATGCTCTGACAGTGCCATGCTGCCAACCAGGAAGTATAACGAAACCTATCACATGGCCAGAGAAACAGCAGTACAACCCCGACGCGGCGGCGTCCAGCAGAAAACTAAGCTGGCCAGTTGGTCGGTCCGCAGGCGCAGGCCCAACGTGTCCTGGCTGCGCCACTCTGTGCATGCGCAGCCCAACAGGGAAAGAAGACTTCCTGTGAGTCTGTGGCAGGCGTGTAACAGAACCCGCTCTGTTATCAGATGACCAGCTCTCTGCTTGCTTGCTCTCTCTGTCCCTACTGTCTGACCCTCTCTCTTCCTCTCATCTGTCGCTCTCATCTCATCATTGCTCCATCTCTGTCTCAGACTCTGTGCTGCACAGTACCCACCACACCAGCCACTTCCCCTTTCCACTGCTGAGGAGGCAAAGCAGCGCGGACCCACCCACCCTCCTGTGTCTCACCATCCTATAATGCAACCCACCCATCGTCTCTTCTGTTTCATTCCGAACCAATTCGCTAAATCAACATGCAGACAGTGTCATATTGGTCACATATCCCCCTCCTGATCAGCTCGCCTCTCTGCTTAATTAAAAGAAGCCTCTGGTTTCTGTAAAGCCCTTACAGTCAATGTAACAATACATTTTACAGCCAACATAAAGCTACCCCTTCATGTGATTCATGTTTTTACAGTATATTAAAAATCTAAGAACCCTCACAAATCACCAAACGTCATCGTCTCACTCCAAATGTGTGAAAATTCAAGTCTAGCTTTACCCCCACCCTGAAAAACATTGCAGCCTCTTACTCTCCCACTTTAATTTGATCAGGTTGTGTTGGCCTCTCCATAATAAATGTCCCAGAAGAGAACAGAAGAAGCCCCTTTACTCCCCCTAGACTTCAGCACAACAACAGAAAAACAACAGAGAGGGGTCTGTCTGTCTGCCTAGTCAGGCTGGGAGCTGTGGTATACTGAGCAGCTGACCAGGAGAACCAAACATTAGGGGGAAATGAAGCTGCATTCGCCAAGGAAGAGGCCGATTCATGTATTTAAACAGTACATAGATATGATACACATAACACGTAAACATGAACAAACAGAAGAGCAGCATAGAAGCTATTCAGTTTCCCACTGTATTGGCCACAATACATAATTTCACCACATCAAAAACAACTTTGCACAAGCATAATGACTGTTACATGTAGTATATTGTATGCAGCCAACATTTAACTCTAAAATAAAGCCTCAAACTGCCACGGCGACATCACGCAACCTGTCTTCTCAGTCTGTCTGAACCTGCTAGTTTCAGGCCATAGTGGTGTAGGCACAAACATACAGGAATATCAAACTGTATTCAGCCTCACCGCCAAATTGATGGGTGGTGTCTTGGACCTGCCCACAGCCACTGAAGTCCCCTGCAATTCCCCTTGAGTCTATTGTTGGTAACACAGACGCACAAGCACACACTCACACACAAAAACACATATGGCGTCCTAGTTTAACCTCTTGCTGGAATTTACTTGAACTCACCATATTTTCCTCCATACTTCTACCTAGCTAAGTGTCACAGAAGTCAACACCAGGACAATATTTACTGTAACTAATATTTTCCGAGACATTCAACTCAATAATAAAAAAAAAAATGTCATCAACGCTGCTTGGTGCCGCCTTCCAAGAAGCATTCCACACACTTTCCCAGCACTTGGGCGTCTTCATGTACTGTGCTCTTCTTGTACCCTCTCCATGCCCACACATTTAAAAAAACGGGTTCAACAAGTATGGAAAGCCAAAAATTATGCATCTGGTTATCGGGCAAGGCAGTTAGGGTTCCTGTGAAGTCTGTAAACCGCGAGCCACAAGCAAGCAGGACATGACAGGCGAGATTAGAATCTGCTCTTAACAAGATGCTTGAGGAGGGGGGGTAACTCAGAGAAAAAGATGACATGAGATTGACCAGTGTGACTAGCAGAGGACAACTGAACTCAATCAGCAAGCACACAGGTTCTCCAGCATAGCACAGAGCTTAAGTTATACCTCAATATTAAATAGACATAGCTAAGGCAGCTTAACCAAACAGTGAAATCCAGCGGTCTCAAGATGTGTTGCATCGCCTTCCCATTAGCAAGAACAGACGTCACTTACTGAGGTTTTTTCAAATAAACTATTACTCAACATGCTACCTGCACTGTCAGATATCAGCATGGCTGCTGTGCCCCGGCCTAGAAAACATTCGTTGCGGTGTTTTTTGTGGAATTACTTCAACACCCTAAAGAAGCAGTAATACAGGATGTGCAACTGTCTTCATCTTCCACTCCACTAATAATAGCAGCAGCGGTGCCATTTAATCACAGTAGTAGATGAAAGCATAAAAGAATGCTGTCCCTTAATAGGATGAAAACAACACTGATGCACAATGAGCTTGCATGCCAATAGTTAGAAAGTTAGCCTGATGCGAATACAAACTTGAAGACAACAACTATTTCTCAGAGCGGTGTCCTGTGCGGCACCTTACACTCAGCACTGACCTATTTGCCATTCCCTCCTTTATCTGCAAGTGGGTCAAGAACTCTGAACTCCATCGAGCCCCATCTCTCATTCTCCCTCACACACATACACACACAACACGTTATGGTATTTAATTCCTCTTCTCGCCTCTCTTTTCCTTTCAGTCACAGTCCAAACACATAGAGTGTGTGTGCCCGCGCGCGTGTGTGTGGATGTTTTTGGCATGCTTACCAAATAGGCAGAAAATGTTTCCCGGGCCCTATCTGCCTCCCCTGCCTGTCAGCCAGCTCTGCTGCCTACGTCTCTGGGCAGGGCTAGAGCTTTAACAGACAGGAAACTTGCGAGTGGCCCTAGTCATACAGGCAAGCCCTTGCCTGATCCCACACAAACAGACACCTACCTCCCCCCCCACCCTCCCCCCACCACCCCTCCACTCTCCCCACCAACACCACCACCACCACCCCACCCCCCTCTATTTTCAGCCCACAACTCTGCTCTGCATCCCCTGCTCTCATTGGCTTAGCTGCTGCTCACTCACCACACCTCCTCGTCGGGATAGGCTGGCGGCTGTTCCCTTTCCTGGATGGCCAAGGGCAAGGCACTCTGGGATATAGAGTCCTGAAACCCCATTTGACCTGCTTTGCAGTCCCTGCTGTGGACTACGAGTCCCAGCTCTTGCTGTCCTCACCACCCCCACTATCTCCAAGCCTGCTCTAACGTAAGCACTCAGGGCTGAATTATACACTACAGTATGTTGCTAGCAGGCTGCCAGGTATTAAAGTACAGACCAGCCATCAAACAGGGCCGAGCTTCGTATGAAGAGAAAAAAAAAACATTAAAACATTTCAGCCTCAACTGTCACGGCGTTAAGCAAACATCAGAGGTGGATTGTTTCATCAGCTCGCACTCAAGTGACATTTCAGACACACTTAAAACTCCTGACCTAAATTATGAGTTATTCCTATTCCAAACAGTCCGATGCAACTACAACATGCCCTGCGCACACAGCACCCAACTTGCCCCGCGCTGAGCAATTCAATCGCCACTGTCCCGAAAAGTAAAGTTGTTGCGATTGCCTGTACCTTGTCCAGTAGAATTATTTTTGGTTCCTCCTTCCCCTCGTTGAGTACCCCCCACCCTCTCTCGAGAGCCCCCATCCCCCCCCTCCTCCTCCTCCTCCTCTCTCCTCCTCTAAGTGCTTCCACCTGCCTGAAAAGTTAATGCCTTGAACACATCCTATAAACTTTATCTCAAGATTCCCCAGAGGTAAAGAGCAGTACAGAGGAAGTACTTTAGGAGGATTAAAAAAAAAAGAAAAAAAAGAGGAACCTTGACTGGGGACTACTGCTGCGACCCACCTCTCCTCTCCGGCCAACCCCCCCACCCTGCTCTCCTTTCTGTCCCCCTCCCTCATTCCTCCCCTCTCTCCTCTCCTCCTCTGCCCTGCTCCCCTCTGGTCGACAGGCCCAGGGCAGACAGCGGGGGGATGGCAGGGTGCCTTTAGCTCACCTGCGATGGCCGTGGTGGTGCTTATTGTGGGTTAGCTCAGCCCTCTCCTCTCCTCCTCTCCGGAGCTCTCTCTCTCTCCCTCTCACTGTTGTGCAGCTTAAAGCCCCGTATGCGCTAACCAAGCAGCAGCAGATCAACTCAATTCCCTTCCTGGTTTCTGGAGGGCAAAGAGGTCCCTCCCTTTCTCTCTCTCTCTCTCTCTCTCACTCACTCTCTCTCCCTCTCTCTTAAAGAAACAGCATTCCCCCTCTGTCGCTCCCTCCTCCCTCTGTGAAACAAAAGTAAAGTGGAAATTTCTTTGCGCTCAAAAGTGGACAGTTGTCAAAGCCATAAACTCAATCAGAGATGACACAAATCATTAACCCATGCCTTCCCACTCTGTGGTCTCGCCATGAATGGTGGCCAGTGTTTCCCTTCTCTGGGCGCTCAGTTGGGTGGTTTAAGGTAAAACAGAGTCACAACTCTTGTCTTTTCTCACATGCCACATCTCTCGTACTCCTTTGCTTTTTCTGTGTGAGTCAAGTCACACCCACCCATCCTATTGCCTGAGGTCATGGTGTCCCACCCCAAAAGCAAGCCATGGCACATTCCAGCACATACAGTAGGGGCTGCCAGCAACCCCCTCGAAACGCTCTCTGGCTCTGCCCAGTCTCTCCACATAATACCTGCCAAGCTCCAACAGGTGAGGCATCGGCGAAGACATTACTAAGTCGAAAAGTGTCTTATCCACGGTCGGGAATGGCAAGTTCCCATGTGTAAATTTACAGCTCATGCACTTGATGTTGCGCCACTTCCAACCGCCCACCGCACGCCCCCTCAGTGAATGCAAGCCAGCCATTGTGCCACAGAGTGGGATGGAGCACAAGATGTATTATACGATTCTGTTGCACCATAAACCATCTCAACGCACCTCTGACTGCACTTTTAAGTCATATATTTCACATGCACACAGCTGAAAATGTGTTTCACACAGTGTTTCTGCCTGTTAATAGCTGCCTTTCGTCGGTCTCAGAGGAGGTGTGTCCCATAGTGCATCAGGGCTTGACACTGACTTGGCACTGCACAGATAACCTTGCAAGTGAACCATGGGGCTTTTTGGCACGGAGAGGCAGTGACACTACCTCTGCCTAGAGGGCAGTGTTTAGCACTCTCCTGGAGCATCTGAGGGTTAAAGCTTTTAAATCTACAAAATACACATGAATTGAAGCCTTTGGACATTTGGTGCCATCACTTGCTATAATTTGCAATGCTAAGTGAAGAGGATGCATGTGGATAAGTTGTAGCCAAAGCAAAATGAAAACAGCCAAAGATGCACTTTCACATAAATACATAATATTTACACAAGCTGCCTTCTATTCAGTTTTGCCCTAATTACCCACAGGCAGAATTATTTGTTGTTGGCCCATGGCAGTCTGAAATGATGTCAGACACTTTTATGGCAGTGTCGCCCTTCAGTCCAACATAAATTGGTCCTCTCCAACTCCAGACACCCAACATCAAATCTGTGTTTGTCATTACAGTCTGAATGGTGGTATATTAAATTTAGCTAAAAAAGGAGGCAGTTGAGTAGAATCTCTGAATTTGCTGCTTTACCAACTAACAAACACTGGCGGAGGAGGTAAAGCAATATAGAACAATGCATAATCCATTTCAAGTAATAGTCCTGCATGAAACAGGCTCTCCTACTTCACTGTTGTGTCACTATTACATTATTGTATGATTAACACTGATTCATCAGAGCGTAGCATGTTATTTTTTGTTCCATGTTTTCACGTGCTCTATAATTAAGTTTTACTTACTGCACTGCAGTGAGGGGGAGGTCGTTTTAACTACTTTCTATAGAGTTTTATGTTGAGGGAAACCAGATAAATTACACAAGTCATAAGCTGAGTAATGGGAAAGGAAAGTTCAGATACATAAATATAATCTAGGTTTTTGACTTCTTCTCTCATCATTATTTTTAGTGGGATATTGGATAATTTGAATATATATCAAAATGGAACCATATGAGAGGTTTAGGGATGAAAATCCCTATTTGGCAAAGCTGGTAATAACTCAAAGACTTTTGAATGTGACTCAGACTACTCTCTACTTTATGTAAGACGTCAGAAGCCAAAGGAAACCACTGTCTAACAATAACAGTAACTAGTAACTGAAGCTGTCAAATAAATGTGGTGGAGTGGAAAGTACAATGTCGCCCCCTGAAATGTGGTGGGTAAGAAGTACAGAACAGTAAATGAAAATGGAAATACTCAGTGTACAATTACCTCAAAAGTGTGTTTAAGTATTTACTTACCAAATTGTACCTGGTCACCGTCCAGCGCTGCCAACAAAAGCCTAACCAATTTGTAAGCTAAATGTTAAAAATGTGTGTGGGCTGTTAGGCCTAGCTAATAAAGGCTGGGGTCAGATGTTAACCGTTTAGCGACCACCAACTTTAAAAGTTACAAAAAAAATTGCAGATTTGACCCATAACGTTAGGCTACATACTGTAGGCCTATCTATATATGATTTAGACCCCAAACTACAAACTGTAGCACCACGGACCACTTTGCTGTGTTGTTGTGTTAGCTAACGATAACAAACCACCACTTACTGAGCTGAAATGGCGTTGTTAAGTTTAGTAAGGTCGACAGATTTTTAATGTGACAACAACCAAGCAACTACCAATTTGCAACAAAATTGCAGATTTGACCCATAACGTTACATACTGTAGGCCTATCTTCATGATTTAGACCCCAAACTACAAACTAGTGTCAGAGCATTTAATCAATAACTTACTGAACATTATTCCACATATTCCTACGAGTGAAATAATTTTGAAACATAATGTTGATCAAAATACTACTTTTATCGATTCATACATTTTATAATTTAGCACATCTGCATGTCTGGTCTCTTCTCAGCTCTGTTGCTGAGCCTCCTCCCGTTTTCAACAAAGCGTTTCATAATCAATCACTGGATCGAAGGATTATCACATGTATGTTACTAAGTGTGTTGCTATTTGTGTAGTGTTGTAGTGTTGTTGTACTGTCATAAACAAGAGAGGTTTATGGGGCGCGTTTGTATCGCGGACTACAGGCTCTGATCAGCAGAGCAGGTTTTTAGCCAGGATGTGGAAGGAGCCTCCACTCTCCCTGAAACAGGTTACAAGTCATTTATCTAACATCACTATTAGTCTGAAGCTCTTTACTGAAGGTAAACATGAAGGTCCTGACCTGCATCGTCTCTTGTCTGTGCTGCGCTGGTCAGAGCGGCGTCCCTAGCAACCACTTGACGACCATTCATTAGCTATACAGAAATATAGGCCCTATGTCATTAACAGCCCGTAGAGAGCAGCAATTGATCAGAGAGTAGCATTCCTGCCATGAATAAATATATAGAGATAAAAGCTATATATCAGAGAAAATAAAAATATATATAAACCAGAGAATCAGTTCATATCAGGTCAGAGAGAGAGAGGGAGGGAGAGGGGATAAATAAATAAATATTCGATTTATAAAATACAACCAATAGTAATGTCCTATCTTATTTGTGAAAAGTAATCCCCAGAGCCAGCTGTTTTCGATGGTTTTCCGCTGATTAGAACAGAAATAATATGCTGCACAGTCCTATTCACCCTGTTACTTCTGCTGCTCAACTGAATAGAACGACCGGTTCAAGATGGCGGCGGCAAATCTCGCGGCGCAGCGTTCGATGCGGCGTCTACTCTTTATATGTCTATGGGTGTAACTGGTCCAATCAGGCTTAACCACAGTTGCCATGGTGACACGCTCTGTGGAACTGGAACGTTACCTTAACCGACGGCACCTGCCAGCCAATCAGAAACGAGTACAGTGCAATCATACAGTCGTTCAGGTTATCAAGTATGAAAGCGACAACCAGGTCACTAAGGTCACATTATCTGCCCCCCCTCCCTCTACAAATGTGTACACCACCTCCACACCTGCCACTAAAAATCAACTTTAAAGTACCAGGAAAAATGGAGGACAACTATTCTAATGGCCCACTCTGCATCAATATATCAGAAATCACATGAAATGTGTATGTTAAATATGGACTGGATATCAAGAGACATCATAAATAAATAAATTACAGTACATTCACAAATAAGTTTTATTTTCATCTTTTTATACATTATAACCATATCCAACACATTTTTATATTATAATAAAATGACTCTTCTCCCTTGTCATTTACATAAATCAAAAATTTGTATATTAAGACTGCAAAATAGTACTCCTGTAATTTTTGTATATAGCTTTGTACACATACAAGTGACAATGCATCCAGTTTGCTCTGAACGAATGCACATTTTGGGGGGAATAAGAAAGGGCAGCCATAAGCAGAGAGAATACAAGAGCTTCTAGCAAGACGGCAGGCTAGCATGTAACACCACCACCACCACCACCATGTGACCAACACTGACCGGGGGTTAAAATTTTGCAGTCGAACCTTTTGTACCACCAAAGTTTCACTTGCAATAGTTGTGTACTTTCATCACAATTAATTGAGTTAAATCACAAGAAAGTCAAAAGTGTTTAACCCGAGTCGTTTCCAAAAGCACACCTCTGTTTAGGTTGTGTCCTATGTGAAATCCTGGAGCGCCACGCGTAGCAGTACAGTGAGAACATAATCAAATACACCTCAGGGGAAAGTACAGACCAACAACTAAGAGAGAAAAAAAGTTAGATTAGTCAACATGATTGAAATTTCAAATTGACATTGCAGAGATTCAGGCTTTTGATAAAAACACCAGTTAATCATCCCCCTCATGATCTTACGAAATAAAATACACATACAGTATAAGAAAGATAATAAACCATGCTATATCATCCCATGAATACATTTGGATCATTGTTTTCACAATGTCAGTAGAGACATTCTGGCATATATCAGGCCTCCACAGCATATGCCTCCTGGTATGAGACGCACAGTGCGAGATGTTGATTGAAATGTATATGGAGGAGACAATGTCAACACAATCAGAGTGTAGGTCACTGAATAGGGGAGGAAAAAAATCAAAACATTCAAAGTACACTGATATACTGTTCATGACTGTGCATACAAAAAAATAAAATAAATCAGGCATTGAAAAACTTACTAGTAGTCATGAGTACCCTCTTTGGTTTGTGACATTGTTCACAAAGTGATCTTTAGCGCGATAGCTCATTTACCTAAAAGTGAAAATGACTCCTTATAGGCCCATTTGTCCTGCTCTCTCTACTCACAAATTTGATTATTAAATTGGAGGTAACTGCAAGGTCTCTTCAGACAACATTTTTAGCATGATTAACTTCAACGAAGGGATTTTAAATCAAAATAACTGCGTTCACCTTCAATAAAACTAATTTAGAATTTGCAAGTAGATCATTTGTTTGGATTTCTCTCTGGTCATTTTCAGCCCAACAAATCTCTACAGCAGGTAATTTATTAAAATACAGTCCCACAAGCCATCAACTGTTGCCATAGAAAAAGAGATTAATACAGAATATTCAACAATACAAAAAGAAGTTTGTCAATCAATGAAAATTCAGCTGACGCACTGGCAGCCCTTCAGTGAGCTGTGGCTACTCTTGACACCGGCACGGTGAAGCTGTGGTCTTACAGTACAATGACTCGAAGGGCCCTGCTGCTGGTGAAGAAATAAATGAACGGGGGGGAAGCCAAAACCAAGATGAAAAAAAAAAAAAGTGCCAATACGTGTGATGGCTTGTGTACGTGTATGTACAAGTATATGTATGTGTATGCAAGCAAGACCCAGAGGTGCGTCAGGGCAGTGTGGGCCTCTTCACTCGATGCTGCGGGTGGGGGTGCTGGGCTGGTTGAGCCCCATGGTTTTGCACAACCAGCCGGCAAAATCCACCTCCTCCACTTCTGATCGCTTGATGAACGTATGACTCTGCAAGAAAAACCAAAAGGGAAACCATTGTTTTTCTTAGAATCATATACAAAAGAAACCACTCTTCAAAAAACTGCCAGATAGGTGAAAATGAAGCTCAGGTACGCACCATCAACATCTTCAGATCTGCTCTCTCAGCTGGGTTTTTGATCAAACTACAGACACAAATGACAACGAGAAGAAGGTCACTGGGATGAAATCTTTACAAGAAACATTAGTGCCCCTGTTCGCCTCCACTTGAAAACATGCTTTGTTTATTGTTACTTTACTTATTTGTATGAGCTTCACTGTGTAGAACAATTCATTTGTCTGACACTGGAAGGCTGTTTTCACATTTATCCGCTAAAGAGAGACATTTTCTCTGTATGATTTTATGACATCACAGTTGGGTTGAAAGCAAAGTGTTTCTCAGTAACTGTGGAGACCTGAGACCTAACTGGGTATATTCAGGGAAATACCACTGTTCATGTGGATAGTTTTTGGACTATTCAACAATGTTTTCACATAATTGAATGAGGGAGAACGCACACAAAGATTCAACGTAACTGAACATTGTTATGGATAAACTAATCAGAGAAACTGTGATTCCAATATGTACGGAGGGGATCTATAGCTGGATTTGTTTATTTTTGGGTTTCTTTGCACTTCCAACTGCAACCCCCAAGCACAGAACTACACACTTGTGCATTTTTGTTCGCACCAGCTGCTTGATTCATGTTACTATATACCAATAAAAAGACACATTTCAGTTCTTGATAATTTTACAGTGCATTGCATTGCTCACCATTTTGTCACAAAGTCTTGGAAGTCATTGGTGAAGACACCGTGTGGCAGTTTAGGAGGCGGCTGAGGGAGAAACAAGAAGCCAAGATTTGAGAAAAACTGATAAATTAAAGGAGATGGGTACAGTACTGTGAACTTTGGGTGACCTTGACTGAGAGAAATATGCTTGCATGCCTTAAGACATGCATGCGTTTCAAAATATTGCGTAATCTGTGATCTCACACCTCATTTACAATGTAGTCCAAAAGTTCGAAGATGGCCATGGCGGGCCTACTGTCCATCCCGTGTCCTGTAAACAAAGAGAAACATCAGTCACACAGCTCCACATAAACAGTTATGTCACTTATAAAGCAGTGTTATGTTTTCAAGCTTAATCATTCAAACATTAGTGAAGAAATGGATGAATTTTGTGACCATCTTATGTAACTGTGTGCCTTTGCATTTCATACCGCTCACAGGCCTGCCCGGTGGTCTAGGCCTCTGCATGTTGGTGTGAGGCTCTCCCTCAGCTCCATCCATAACAGCCCGTCCAAAGATGCCTTCCAGCTCTTTGGCGTCTGGTGGGGGGATGGGGTAGCGGCCAATCGCCAGCTCCACCAGTGACAGACCCATGCTCCACACGTCAGACTGAACCGAGTAGTGAGTGCCCTGCAGTCTCTCCGGCTGTTGAGAAACACACAATCTACGTCAGAGGAGAGCAGGTAGAGCCAAGATGCCAGGCAGGAGAGAGGGGTTGGGCGGAGAGCTGGGGCGGAGAAGGCACAGGAAGTGGAGGAGAGGATAATGGAGAGTGGAGAGGGAGGAGGGGGGGGTGTTATGGCAAGAAGAGGTGGGTGCGGTTAAGGCAAGAGGACAGAGGATGGGAGGTTTTGGCAGGAAGTGAAGAGCAGCTTTTGGCCTGTTGGAGTTACAGGGGTGAGCAAGGACAGATGTGTGCGTTTGGGGAATTATGATACAAGTGTGACTGTCTCCACGCCACCGGTGCTCGCTCTGTGGGCACGGGGTTGGGTATAAGATGGAAGAGACACACGCGGCTTTCAGCGCTTGCACCCACCAGGTGTCTAAGAGTCAGGGGGAAAGGAGGAGGAGAAAGAGTGAGCACAGTTGCCTAGCTCTTTGCCAAAGAGCCCTTTCCTGGGCACAGCCCTCGCTTCTTGGCAGGGAAGTGAGGGAGGGCCAGAGGAAGGGAAGGCAGAGGGTGGGGCCAGCGAACAAGAGCAATGTGAGAAAAGAGGAGAAGGAAAGTGGGGATAGGGCCAGAGGAAAAGGGGTGGGGGCGCAGGCGTGCAGAGCTGACTCACCGACATGTAGGAGCGCGTTCCAACAAAGGAGTTGGCCATGGAATCTATGAGCTGGCCGCTCACGCCAAAGTCGCACAGCTTGATCTCCCCACGAGAGTTGACCAGAATGTTGGAGGGCTTTACATCTATGTGGCAGAGAGAGGGGGATGTGGACAAACAAACATACATGTCAGGTTCAGCGAGACACATCTTCTTGCTGCATCTCAAATGTCATCCATACTTATCACCTCACTATTGACTTTGGCAATCACAGAGTTTGTAGTCATCGGGATGAGAATAGACTGCTTACTACCAAATCTGGCTAAACACGTAGCAAATAATAGAACAGTCACACTGGTGTCTTCTGCATTTGGACGAGCACAGGGGCATTGATGCGTTTCTCCATGTGCAGTTATGTGCATTAGATGTTTTGCTCGAGTATATTTTATTTTAATTTGAGACGTTAACTGGTGCTAGCTGCGAAAAATTTTGGAAAAAATTTAAATTTGAGACAGGACTTAACTGACGCCCCCAGAAACTACTTTTTTACAAGGACTGCAGTGTGTCATGAGGGCTGTGGGTGACTAACTCCACCCCCCCCCCCTCGTCCCACCCCCCAAGGTCTGTTTGTGGTACCATGCTCATCGAGCAGAAGGAGAAAATAGCGACCAAGTCCTGCTGAGCCCCTGTTATAAACAAGCCTGGTCCTCCACATTTCCCGCTCATTACAAAAGACATCCTGCAAAATAATGGGGTATGACTGAGCCCTGCAATCTGCCCTCTGCGGCGACCGACCCCCTCCCACCGACCAAGGACACGTTAAGAAGTGCTTGAGAAGGAGGTGGCATGAAAAAAGCGGGGAGAATGATGGAGAGAGACGTGGAGGGAGGGGTCGACAGGGTGCGGCTGCTGTATAATCACATCTGAGAGGCTGTAATTACTGCCTGAGCTCACAGACAACTCTGTCCTGGAGTACCACCGACCCTGAGAGACATCGCCGCGCCGCGCTGTGCAGGTCTGACTGCGCTGCCCTCGCCAGTCGTTTTCATAACCCACACCCATTGGTTCCTCAACGGTGGCGCTGTGGGAACCTTGGACAAATGGCGTGATTCTTATTTTTTCTGAATGCAAAGATAATGGTTTTCGTTTCATGCTACACATTTATTCGATCGGGAACTCCTGACATTTCCAAATAACAGGCGGCCATGCGGTGAACATACTAATTGTCTTAAGATGTTGATGCGGCGCATATGGAGGAAAATGCATGAAGACGATTAATAAAAAATTTGAACTACATGGAGGACTGGAGCCTGTCTAGTTAGACAGGCACATTTGAAGTGGTTTCACTAACAACCAAAAAAAAAAAGAGTTCATAGACGTTTGAAAACAGAAATCGTGCTTAAATGTTTTTCGTTAGTACATTTGAGCCTGTTTCAGAGCAGGATGGATAATGACAGCGGAAAATTGTCAGCATTTTTCTTTAAATCTCATGTTTAGACTGTAACATTCTCGGCTGGTTGCCTCATCAAGAATAAGCAAATTTTAGCCACCAGAAACACTGAGGGGATGGGAGTAATTATATTACCCACGACAACCGTCCATAAAAAAAACATCCACATTGCATTATTACTAAATGAGGTTTAGTCTTCTGTAATCTGGCCAAACGGCTCTGATAGGCTGCCCACTTCTACACATTTTATGGCCATTTCCAGACAAAAGCAATTTAAACATATTTCTGTTATAGCACTAACTACGGTGTTGCCAGCAAACTCAAGGTCACTCATGACAACTGTGTGATCACTTCAAATTTATCATCCAATACAATCAGGTCCGTGAGCACTTGGACAGTGGTGCATTTTTTCCCCATTTTGTCTCCTTACACCATCACAGTAATTGTGACAGGAAGCCATAAAGCCGGGATGTTTGGGACCTCTCAGCTTAGATTCTAGGTGTTAAACAATATTCATAGATTTACAAGTTATTGGACAAATTGCTGTAAATATAAATACAATCTTTAATAGATGAAAATCACTAATCGCCTAAAGTCTGTAATGCATGGACATCAAGCCCTGAGTTTCCTCACTTGATCTTTTGCCAGACTTTTAATGCTGCCTTGTTCAGTTGCTGCTTGTTGAGCCGACATACTTAGCCATTGAAGGATATCGAATTTCATTTCCTTGAGAAGATCTAGAGTCGCTATTGCAGGACGTTTTAAGTTATTATTCATCTGCACTGTGAAACGCCATCCGATTCAACTGGCCAATTACTGATTTGGAGCCTCTGGAATAGCAGCGTATGTAAAACAACAGTTGTTATGACTTAACTGTAAGTGGATTTTTTCTGTCCGACACCTCAAATTAAAGCTGATGAGCCAAATTTTTTTAATATGTGAATATAGAAATACCAGGTCAGACTGCATTTTTCTGCAAAAATCAACACTGCCAATTTGTTGTTGTATATACTTTTGTACATCACATTTTATTTTATTGCTATTTTATTATGTATAGTTTGTTCTTTATATTTTAATATTTTATTATATATAGTGTTGCTGCTTTCCCAGCTTGGGATCAATAAAGTATATCTATCTATCCATCTATCTATTAGATAAAACAAAATATTTTAGTCATCTAGATCATCTAAGTCAATGGCTCTGTAAGTTGTGTCATTATTCTTCTACTTGAAGACAAGTCACAGGAGTTAAGCCAATAAAATAAATTGAGATTGTGTAATAAACACTGCATTAAAACAGAAAACCTACAATAAAATTATATGATGTGTTAACGATGTAATGTGTAATGTTACCAAAACATGACCATATACAACACTTCATTAAAACCCTAATGTTCTGCATACACCCCTGATCATTTTCTATGTCAATCACATATAATTTTATTATGTAACCTGCATACCTACATTTCTAGTGCAGCAAGATTTTGAAGAGCATTGTAATTTACTGTGCACACATACCTCTGTGCATGATCTGGTGCTTCTCCCGTAGGTAGGCTAATCCTCTCAATACCTGTAGCAAAGAGAGGAAAACATTACAAAAATGGTACGCCAAATCTCAGACAATAGTGTGCACATAATCAAACATATAAACATGTAAAATGAATATGTTTTCATGCGTGTTAATGTTAATCAAAACAAAATTCACAGGGAAATAATTTTACACCTGGTTTATTTAGATAAAATTTGCAAGTAGGTTCTGTTCCATGACTAATTCATTACTGATTAGCAACACCACAACAGACTCACCAAACTTTTTAAAGAATCATTGACATGTCATCTTTCATAGGCTGCTCAAAAATAAATAGAAAAATGCTGAAGCTTAATTTTTTAAAATGTAATAAACACTGAAGAATTACTTACAGCTATGCTAACTTTTCCCAGGATTTCTTCTGGGATTCTTCTAGCTTCCTTCAGGACCTGGTCCAAGGATCCACCGTCCTGGAGCGACAAGTGGCACAATTGAAATATGACATAACATTTTTTTAAAAAAATCAAAAAACATGAGGCTCTTGGGGAATAAATATTTTACACAAGATAAAAATACCCCGACACCCGAGCGCATGAATTCACTTAAGAGTCTTTGTCTCTCACCATGTGCTCCATACAGATGCTGATCTCCCCGTCGCTGTAAAAGGCCCCATAGAAGCCCACAATGTAGGGGGAGTTGCATTCATGCAGCACCTGCAGCTCTCTGATTATCTGGTTCCTGATGGCAGGCTTGATTTCCAGGTGGATCAACTAAAGAGGGTAAATATGAGACCGTGAACAAGCGCACCAGATGCAGTTACACCATTCATTGCCTGTCTCAAAGTCACACATTTCAGAGGCGCTGGTTTGCGTAACTAACCCACTAACACTGACTAACACACCATTTGCAATTTCACAGTTATCTTCTTAAAATAGTGTTTACCGCAACAACAAAAAAAGACAAGTTATTACACGGATTGAAAGCCTACAAGCTGGAGCTTGCTTGGGTTGCTGTTGCAATGACTGTATGCAAAAACAATAATTTACCATCCCATCATATGTTCAACCCGTATTCTGATCAAAATAAGGTGAAAAGAAGAGACAAGGCAAGTTTACAACTCTATACAAGAATTGCATTGTGTGCTTAACATGCTAAACATAGAAAAAAAATTGAGAAGGATCCATTCAGGTGTCGTAAAATATGGCGACAACAGAGTTTTTGCAATTGAAAAATAAACATGTCAGGGCACCAAGCTAAAACTAATACTGTACAAAAGTCCTGCGGTGAATCTATTAACACTACCTTCATGAAGATAATAAGTTTATTGTTGAACAGTGTCAAAGAGGTGTTGATCCAAATGTCTGAGCATTTTAAAAGCTACAAATTGTGGTACTGTTGCGCTGCTGACAGGTGTTCCTATTATTTTTCCCACCTCATTCACATCAGTGTGGGTCGGCTAAACAACAGACACACGTCTATTTAGACTGTTTACCATCCTTCAAAATTCTTACTTGTGGTATATGGATTTTAATTGTGTGATATAATATTCTACAGTATATTATAATATGACATGATATGCTTTTGCCGCATGTGGTCTTAGTTAATATGCAACAACATTGTGGTCTTGAACCCCTAGTCCGACACTAAAACCTGAGTTGAGCTCACCCTGACTCCGTTTTGCCGCAGCTTACATCACATCACGCTTCACCTGTAAGGAAGTATTCAACAAGTAGTTGCTTTCACCTTGCGGGCCATGACCAAACCAGAGGGTTTGTGGCGGACCTTGTTGACCACTCCTCCGTTTCCAGCACCCAACTCACATATGGGGTCAAAATCCTCATCCTTCAGCTCCCCAACCTGGGCCTTCTGGGTGAGGAAGGCTTCGAGTCGTTTCCTCTGCTGCTCGTCCAGGTCTAGTTCACCCAGTTTCTTTTGTAAGGCCTCGAGGTTGGCTCTGTGAGGGGGAGACGAGACAGGTGATGACAGAGAGAGAGAAATGATGAGACGGGGGCTTATTACATACATGGGTGCACACATACACAGACCTAATGTGATCCATCCAGTGCTCATATATAGGAGCAACAACGTCCAACACAGAGCAGTTTTAAGGTTCACACTCTCAGGTACAATTCATTTTTAATCCCACAGCAGGAATACTCACTCAGATGCATTATCATTGGTGTTGGAGGTGGCCTGTCCCTCCCCAATGGGCGTTATGTTCAGAGGCACGGGTCTTCTTTTGGGAGCCATGTCGATAACTACCCCAAAAACGACTTTCCTAAATAATGCACCAACTAACTAACCTGTTAGGAGCCGAGCAGCTTGCTAAACTATCCTTTTTCCTTGCACGAAACACAAGTGTGGTGGTGGTGGGGGAGAAAAAACAGAAAGCAACAGGGTCAGCTCTAGGTGGCTAGTAACTTAGCTGGCTAACGTTAGCAAAAATTAATACAGTGAGCCAATGTGGCAAAACGTATCATCCCGATGTGCTCTTTCCAAAAAAAAAAGTCAGGTCGTTATCCGGTGCATCTATAGCGTTTGGAGTGAACACATTTCTATTTTTTTATTCTGTCTCTTCTGTGTTATCTACCTGCTGCTAGCCATTAGCCACCTAGCCGCTACGTAGCTAGCACCAGCTCCTAGAAAAATCGTGCCCTGCGTCTCTCAGTCCTCAAGTGCAGCAGCTCCTCGCCTCTCAGCTTCCGCAACACAACGGGGCCCGCCGCGGGTTTACCGGCTGCTACACCGGTGGTGGGGAGGGGAGGAGAGGAGAGGAGGACCACTCTGGCCGGCTGGCTTCCCTCCGCAGAACCGCAGCGTCCGAGCAGCAGCAGAAATCCCTCCGTGTTTTCAGGCTCGGGGTGTGGGGCTGTGAAGCGAAAAGGGCTTTGGCTCTGGTCGGCGGCGGTGCTTCAGTACAGGAAGCAGCAGCTGCAGCATCAGACGTGTGTATGTGTGTACGTGTGTGTGTGACACCCACAGGGAGAGCCCTTCATAAATAGCGCGAGACTGAGAGCGGCCGGTACGAAGGATGCAGAAGAAGTCTCATTGCAGATGTGCGACATCTGCAGTTTGTGAGAACAAGCACTGCTGTTCTGTTTTTAATTAGGTAAAAAGCCAACTTTGGCCACATCGCTTTCTTATGTGTTTAAAGCCAGTTAGTAAACAAGCGGCGCGGTACATTACTGCCACCCAGTGGTGACAAGAGGCACCTGAAGCTTTGCAAAAATCACATCACTAGCATTAATAAACAATAAACTTTACAAAACTCTCCGGAATTCAGTTATTAGATGCCCAAAATAACAATACACCTTTTCCCACAAGTCCAGAATAGAATAGGTCTATTTATAAAAGCTATTCAGGGTGGATTTTCAGATTTTCTGTGCAGTGGGCCTGAATACCTCAAAACAAAAATGTGTGGCACATTTGACATTTCTCAATACCATCAAAATCTGATTGAAAGATCTGACTGATCTATTGATTACATTAGCATGATATATTGTATATTCCTTCATACAGCAAACTACTACAAAGATCAAAGTCTTGTTGCCTTTGTCCTTTCTTCTAAATCTTTCTAAAGTAAAGCTGAAGAGATTTATTTAGTGCACAATGTTCCTGATGAATAAAGACAACTGATACTGCAATATCAGGTGTAACTTTTCTATCGAATGCAATGTAAATTCATGTATCTGTATATTTGTCTATTTTATTATATGCTTTCATCCTCCTATAACTAATGTGTTGAAAGCAAGGTGTTTTCCATATTCAAATAAGTACGCTGCTGCTCTGTTTTCTGACTGCTCAAATTTCATTCTTTGCATACTGAAATTACCAGGACTATCCCCATAATGGCAGCATCCTACCTGCACTTTCATCAGTTCACAAACTGCAAAATATGCAGATAACCTTAAACAATATAGCTACAGACCCACATTCATTACTTAATCAGTGCACCTTCCCAAAATACACATTACCTAACCTGAGCTTGTCTACATGCTCCTCACTCAGCAACACTCTGTCTGGTACATCTCACAACCCAGTTTCCTCTTATTGCTTAAGTTGCTAATGCAACACTTTGAGACACTCAGTTGAGTGCAAACAGTTTTTTGCATACATTTAGAACGGCTGGCCCTTTGCTGAAGCCACAAACTTAAAAAAAAGTTTTTAAAAATGCATTAGTTATTCATGTCATTAATCATTTTCTGTTGCTTGGAAATCAGGGCAGTCCTCTGATGATCTCACTTCTCAGCTTTGGATGGATGAAAGTGCTATTTTTGCCTTTAAAATCTACACTCAAAAACCTGGTATCTTTTGTATTAAAGCAGAAGTAAGTGGTCACATCTTTTGCTAATGATTCCAGGCAGACTTTTGAAAAGATCAAAAACTGACTTTGGAGGTTCCAGGCAACCAACTAAGATTTACCTGTCAGTGATCTAACAGCCAGGAGTAACTTCCAAGTTCACATCCAGCCAAGGTCCTTTGATGTCATCCTGTCACTCTCTTGCTGTCTGCTCACCCATCGTCGCCACATTCACGGCGTTCCTTTGCACACACAGCTCTGCATGCCGTTCTCTCTCCTCATTGGATAAAAACACGATAAATTAAGAGCAGAGCAACAACAGACCATCCAAAACTATGTAAGTGATTGCTGTCGGAAGATATAACTATTTAAGACTTATATTAACACAAATATATCACTTACTTCTGCTTTAATTAAAGATCAAAAACTGTTGGGAGGAGCACATAGATTTAGTCAGTGATCTCAGGAGCCCAAGTTCACATCCAGCCAAGGTCCTTTGATGTCATCCTGTCACTCTCTTGCTGTCTGCTCACCTATCACCCTTTCTCCCTCAGCTTCTCTATCACATTAAAGGCAACAACTACATCCGAAACTTCTAAAAAATAAGTCAAGGTCAAGGTCTTGACTTGGAATTGACTACATTTTTACTTGGCCTACTCTAACCCAAACCCCCTTGGTCTTGGTCTTGACTCTGTCTCAACCCCGTCAAAGTCTTGGTCTTGTCATCTTGGCTCTGGTCATGGTCCTTGGCTCGGTCTTGGGTTAGGTGGTCCTGACCACAACACTAGCAAAAAGAATTCAGACCCAATTCAGTACTTTTTGGATGACCTTTGGCAACAGTTTAGCTTTGAGCCTTATTGGGCAACTCTCTGCAAGCTTTGCACATCTGGACTTGGACAATGTGTCCTGGCAGATTCTCTCAAACTCCATTCGATTGGAGGGGAAGCATCTGAACTGCCATCTTCAGGTTTCTCCACAGATGTTATTTGGGTTTTAATCCTTGATCCTTCTGAAACCACTGCAGCCATCGTCTTGGGTATGCACTTTAGCTCACAATCATGCTGAAAAGTGAACCATCATTTACACTTCGGTGCAGGTTTTCCTTTCAAGGACCTTGCTGTGTATAGCTGCATTCAATTTTCCCTCATTTCTGACTAACATCTTTGTCCTGTGAAAGACCCCCAACATAATGCTACCTCAGTGATTCTCCATAGGTATGGTATGAACCAAGTGATGAGTTGAGTAGTGTCTGGTTTGCCAGACATAGTGTTTGGTGTTTTGGAGTTCAATATTTGTGTCAAGACCTTTACACAAAGCAACCTACACATCAACCCATTCAACTTTACTTTTACTTAATTTTGCTGAAAAGTGAACCATCATTTACACTTGGGTGCAGGTTTTCTTTTCAAGGACCTTGCTTCTTCTTGCACTGGCTTGATTATACAGTTTGCCTGGACGTCCTAATGTTGGAAGAGTCCTTGTGGTTCTTCCATTTCACAATTATTGTTGCCACTGTACACATAAGTTGTTTATACCCTCGCCGTGACCAGTGCTTCATCATAGTTGCGTGACGGAGGTCTGTGTCAGAGAATTCCTTGGACTTCACACCTGACCACATCTGGGAATTTGGGAAAACAGAAACAGCAAAGGATGTCAATAGTTTAGTAATGAAAGGGCTTTTTTTTTTATCATTGTTGAAACAAAATCGCCACATCCCAAAGATGCTCTAATGGATTTGGATCTGGTGAGGTTGGGTCGACTGAAAAGCACTGAACTTCTAGCCATGTGTATGAAAGAAGTTTGAGGCAACTCCTTGTGACATTATCACATCAGCAGTCGTTAGGGCATGGGTAATTTGTGACCAAAAGGTATAAGCATGAGATCAGCAACCACATTCGCAGGCTGTGGTATTCGTCGTTGATGACTGATTTGGTATTCAGAAGGAAAACATTCCCCACGCCATCACACCACAACCACCAGTTCCCGACTGTTCACACAGGTTGGTCAATGGATTCACGCTGTTGACGCCAAATTCCTACGTTACCATCCGCATGCCTCGGCAGAAATCTAGATTCGTCAGATCAGGCTACTTTTTTTTTTTTTTTACAGACTTTAACTGTGTCACCTGTGTCCATGGCAGAGTTGGATTTCTGTAACTGTTTGGCGGCAGTGCAACCCAATGTGGTCTTCTGCTATTGTGGCCGAACCATCCTGAGGTTCAACATGTTGTGTGTTTCTCCCGACCACAGTTTTAAAGAGTTGTTGTCTAAGTTACTGAAGCCTTTCTCTCAACCAGTCTGACCATTCAACCCTGGCATCGCATCAGCAAAGCGGTTCCATCTGCACAACTGCTACTCATTGGATCTTTTTTCTTTTTTTTGTTTGTTTGCTTGTCTTGAGCACTATTCTGGGTCAACTCCTGAGTCTGTTATGTGTAAATGTGTTATGTGTCAGATGATCAGCAGTTTCAGAAACACTGGAACTTGCCAGTTCAGCACCAACAATGATGCCATGGTCTACAAGTCCTGAGATCACTTTTTTTTTTTTCACTCTGATGTTGGCGCTCCTGCCTCGTATCCCCATGACTCTGTGCATTATACTGTTGCCACATGAATGGCCGACTGTGTAACAGCATGAATAAGCAAATGTACAAGTGTTAACAAATAAAGTTCTCAGTGAATATAAACTGTATAAATAAAACCCTTGACCTGAATATGAGATGTGCTAACCAACATTTTGACATTTGGTCCCAGCAGGAAACGCAAATGTGTAAATAATGAAATTAAAGGGATAGTTCACCCAAAATTCAAATTTCATTCATTATCTACTCACCCTCATGTCAACTAAGAGCTGCGAGAGTCCTCCGTTCCCTCTCTGAGTTACGGGGGCGTCCACGCAGCAGTATTTGTCCATATAATGGTTGTCAATGGACACCTGGTTTCTTTGTCCAAAAAGACACACCAAAAAACATCCAAATACCTCCATACTGCTCGTCTGTAATGTCCCTCTTGTATTGAAGCCCCGACATGAGAAATTGTTCCGAAAAAAATTAAATAAGTCTATATTTTAAGCTTGTTTGTAGCGGAAGCTCCCAGTGTCTTGGTTCACTGCTCTTCCTGTGTCAGTGCAAATCTCATGTGATTTGCACTGACCAGCGGAACAATTTCTCATGTCGGGGCTTCAATACAAGAGGGACATTACAGACGAGCAGTATGGAGGTATTTGGATGTTTTTTGGTGTGTCTTTTTGGACAAAGAAACCTGGTATCCATGGACAACCATTATATAGACAAATACTGCTATGCGGACCCCCCCGTAACTCAGAGAAGGAACGGAGGACTCTGAAAATTCTCACAGCTTTTAGTCGACATGAGGGTGAGTAGATAATGAGTGAAATTTGAATTTTGGGTGAACTATCCCTTTAAAGATTAGAAAATGTATTTTGAGGCTCCTAATACTGTGCATGCTGGCTTGCTGTCACAACCTCTTAAGAAACCAAAGTAATTGATTATCTTCATGCAAGTAGTAACCGGCTTTTCCTGCTGAACAATCAACAAGTCATCCATTGTGTACATTTCCTCTAATTCTACTCAAATATTTTGCAGATTTGTTGCAAGATATAAAATAAAAACAATTCTTTACTTCTAAATTCACAAATCGTCTAACATTTCTTATTAGACAGACCAGCCTCATCCACTGAATTTCTAGTTTGAGAATCTCCTCTGGCTTTTATCTAGTCCCCCTTGCTGTTTGTTGCATGTGTTCGATCTAATAGGCTAAATTCACAATAATCGCTTAATCTTTAAGGATTTTTGAATGAGTAATGTGGTCTGATTAGTTTTGTACAAAAATCATTAAACTAATCTCTTTACTTTAGTAGAAGGTAGGGATTATAACCACAAATATTTCCCTTTTCCCCGACTCAAAGATGTAATTACGGGGCATTTTCAAGGAATTCAAGGATTTGAAGGCGCCAACAGGTTGGTCATAGTAACCTCAGTTCCAATATGGCCAAAGACCTTTCTTGCACGTCATTCATCACCGTTCCCTCCACATTGCCAACTGTCTACTCCTATGTCCATTACAGCAAAAGAGCTCCATATGACCACAACAACAAGGTGTAATGCATTTGAATCCTGAATCCTGGCTGAGTGCATTCAGTCTATTTCTATTTTCAAAATAAAACAATGGCAGACAGGATTTTAAGAACTGATTTTAATTAATTCCACACGTCAATAACAGCTGTTAGAATACGATCATTTTTAAATTTTACAATTTTATCCTCAACAGGCATCGAATGTGTCCCCAGATCTGAGCAATGGTACAGGACATAACAATCCACACCTTAACCAGTCCTCCTGCTCCTCAGTGGCATCAGCTTCAGGTACTGCTGCCCTCCACAGCGTCTTATTGTCTGTTTGCCGATAGGAACAACTGGAGGCAATTCAAGGCTTAATAAAATATTATTTAAATTTTATTGTCTTTTAATATGAACATATAAAAAAAAACACAACAAACAAAACATTTACATCATGGATTGTAAGCCTCTGCCCATGCTACCTTATGCATTATAATAATAATAAGAAGAAGAAGAGATGCCACTACAAAAAGACCAGACCCTCAGCTCTCTCCAGCTCTCAAACAACCTGCAAACGTATCTGGCTCAGATCCACAGAAGCAACCTGCAGCACCTCTGACCTTTAACCATAAGGCAAAGAGAAGTTTAGGAGATCCGTTCAAATAATGACTTTCTACATCTAGCAACAAATGAACAATGTTGTTTTTTTTTTTATATGTATAGCAGTTACTTACAAATACAAATTGCCTAGTTAAAGATGGGTATTAGACTTCTTTACATTATTTTTGCTTCAAAGCGCCCTATATGGAACATCCTGTTCAGGGACAGACCGATGTTAAGACCAGGCAAAGTGCCGCCGTCGATCAATTTTGTGTGATTATCAAATATTTTTTCACCACTACACTGCGTTTGTAAGCTATGTCAGTGTGTCGAAGGAGGGAGAAAAATGGAAGACCAGATCTGACCCACTTTTTTTTTCCAATCATCAACCTTATCACACAACGCACTTGGCAACAGTGAGGGCCTGGATCAATGTGTAAATGTCGTTTCTCTGTGCATTTGAGCAAAGGCAAAACGAAACCAGATTGTGTGTTGATCAAACCGCAAAAAAAAAAAAAAAAAAGGGACAATGAGAGGAGGGGAATCATCCCATGCAGAACTCATCTGAGTCACTACTTTTTCCCCCTTCTCTAGTGTCTTTAAAAGTGGAGTGGGACTGCCGCCTTTCTAGTTTCACATTTTCTAATTCCCATGATGCTTTGAGGAGATGTGGTTACAATGGTTACTGATCCTTGATTAAAATGGCTTTAAAATAAACAAGCCATATTGTGATGAAGTATCAGATGAAAAGTGCAAACAGCTCTGGCAACACAGCAACACCTTCTCTCTTCTAGCAAAAAACGCTGACGACCTTCCCTGCAGGCAAACCCGACGCCCGCACGCGCAGCCCGTGTATCCTTATCTGAGGAGCAGCAGCAGCAAACACATACTGACAATACTAGTGCAGGTGCTGAGGAATATTAGTTGTAAGCCTACAGCATGTAGCAATTAAAGTCCAATTCTATTCCAGCAAATAGATATGACCTTATCTACATTGAAAGGAGGCCGAGGGGGGATTGTTGGTTGAAGCAGCTCCACTTGTTCCAGACAGGACAATTTGTAATCCAATCAATGACTTTAAGCTTGGTGGGATTGCACTTACTGACACTTCATTACGTTTCGTTGTGTCAGACATGTTGAACCCACCACGGCAAAAAAAATGCTCTGAATGTTTCTTTGACCCAGGTCGTATTCATTCACAGGAAAAGAAAAAAGGAGCGTTCTTCAACAGCACGGCCTTTTCAGCCTCTCCTCACACACAAACCGCCGTGGCAAAGGGGTCTTTGCTTTCTGCTTTCAACGAGCAGCTCCCGTCTGTACAGAACTACGGCCAAAATATCATGTAGCTTTATGACGAATAACTGTTAAGAGAACATGATGCAGTTAAATAAATATGATACTTGAAGAGAAGGATGCCGAAATGTAGGGGGGAGAAGAAAAAAAAAAAGAGGACAGCACTTCTGAATCCTGTTAGGTAACAGTCCTTTAACCTCGGATTTTCTTTCTCTGTCTATTTCAAACTGAAAAACTACACAAAAAAATATAAATGAAATAAAAACACCTCAGACTGGGGTCTCATCTGCCGGCCAGCTCAGCTAGTCTTAAAACAATGAGCTCCAATCTTCCAAAAATCAAACAAAAAGGCACCAAAATCTTGTAACCGTCTCCTGTCAGTGAATTCTTAGTTAAAATGCATCTGCTTTGGCACAGCTGCCACACAGTCATATCGATGAGTTGCATCCTTTTTTACGCTGCCGACACGTCAAGCCAAATAAAACACGTTACAGCTGGATAACTGCGTTAATGTTCCACTCATCACTGACACCTACAGTTCAGTTAGCTTAGTTATGATGAACCAACTAACTCGCCCTTCAAAGATTTTGTTGCTGAGAGGAAACAGAGCTGCATGGAACGATGGAATTAAAAAAAAAAAATTAAAAAAATCAAAATGTAGGAAAACAAAATCTCCAGTGTAAAATTGGCTTCAGAAACACTCATCAATTCTTCTGTCCTCGACTCCTTCCATAGCTACTCCCTGGTCAGTCTGCTAAGTTTTTATGACTGAGGTAGGTTCTCTTATCTAAGGACAAAATAAAAATGGAAAGCATCACACATTGAGGCCAGTATTGTGTTCTGCCCTTTCATATAATTAAAAGGATAGATTCCTGAAAAAAACCCTTTCAAGCTTTGATTTCATTCTCCGAACAAAGAAACAACAACACAATAGGAAAGATATCAATTTGCATCACACTCCACATACCTCTGCCTCGTTCTCTCTCCCAAATTATTCATGCTCTTTTCCATTAGTTGTTTTTGAACCTTTTACCAAAAACTACTGAGGAGCCTCCATTTTCAACTTGCCTGTTCATCACACATGTGACAAAAAAAATCAGAGACACAAACATTGACTGCCCACGGCTAAAAGAGCCTGTAATTCAGAGTCAAATACAAAGAGAAATGGGGTGGTAGAGAGGAAATTGTCTGGAGAGAGAGAGGAGGAGGAGGAGGAGGAGGAGGAGGAGAGGGATTGGGTGGGTGGGTGGTGGTGTTGGTGTTGGTGTTGGGGGTGCTTGATCCATTCAGTTTCTTTAGTAGAGGCAGGACGGTACAGATATTCACTGCAAGGTGACGGTTGGCCAAAAAGAGTTCGATTTGCTTCCAGTGGTGTACAGTACAAAGAGGAATCCTAATCACTCTAGATTGAAGATTCGTTAACAGTGCATGTTTGAGTGTGTTTGTTTGTTTTGTCTGGGTATAAATCAGAGCTGCTAAAAGGCTCCGATGCTTGGGGGGGGGGGGGGGCGTAGGGTAGGGTTGTTGCATCTAGTGGATTACTGTGTTCCTGTCCTCAGGTTTTTAAGCCCCCTGCCTCTCTGTCTCTGTGTGTGTGTCAGTCTATGAGGGGACAGAGGTGTGGGGGTCAGTAGGCAGTGACCAGGTCCTTGTCGTAGTTGTATCGGCCCCTCTTTGGGGCAGGACTGTCAGCGCTGTCCTCTGTGTCCTCGCTGTCTCCTCCCGCCCCGCCCCCTTCCTCCTCAGAGGAGGAGTCAAGAGTCAGATCTACCACTGCGCCTCCTCCCGGTGCCACGGCAGCCCCTCCTGTGACTCCTGCCATCCCCACTGAACCGCTTCCAGATTTACCCGTCAGGCTGGTGCTGCTGTGGGCTGGCGAATGACCGTTTGCCTCAGGAATGCCTGCAGACAAAAATGTCATTTAGAATTAGGAAAAAAAAGATACATTGTAAAAAAGAATTTACTGCAGCAAATGAATGCACAGGAAAAAAAAAAAGTGAACACATCCAGTTAAAGAGATAGATGTTACAAGGTTTGACTCTTACATATATCAACAACAGGGTACTCTGGTGTGTTGCTGCGTTCTCTTTCCCTGTCCCTCTCCTTGTCATCTCTGATGGGTCGCCAGGAGCCGTCGGTCAAGTACTCAATCTCCTCAATGTCCTCGCTCGTCTCTTTAAGAATCTCAGACAGCAGCCTGAAACACACGGTGCTGGTTAGAGTTGTCGAACAAAACGGATTTGACACCAGAAAATGAGCAGAATACTAAACGACAGGAGCGAAGCCGAGCAGCAACGTCTGCATGGGATCCTGCAGTTTGCAGATTGTCATTCAGACATGTTCTCCGTAATCTTAGTTTATCTATTTTCATTCAATAACAAGAAAAAGCTCAAAGTATGCTCCATGAAGAAAATTAATTTTAATTAAAAAAGAAAAAACATAATAGCATATAGTAATTAAGCAACTGAAAGTGAAACCTAGAGATCAGTTCAGGAAGGGACTTTCACACAAGCTTAATTTAAGGAATGCAAATACTATCTCAGGGCCAAACTGTAATACAATGCCTTCAGTCTTTGTGGAGGTTAGGGAGTGCCTGTGGGAGTTGCTCACAATTTGCAAGAAATTACACGCCCAGATAGAAAAATACTTAATCATCAGGTGAACAGAAGATAAAGAGAGTAGGTCGGTCTACGTGTATTCTTTTCTACAGGGCATCCCAGCATCAACCATCTGTGTGCATCAAAGATGCAGAGCTCTAGACAGCTGGTGCAAAGTGGCACAAGGCACAATGACAGTATCTTTGTTCGTTATAGACTGACTCACTTGTCATTTTCCTGTTTAGCAGTATTTCACTGTTATTTTAAGATGTGTTATGAAGAGAATAATCTACATGAGCGAGAGTGCAACACATGCACTCTGAAATGTTTTTTTTTTCATATGGTTGGACATGTCAGCTGGGACGTTCGACTATAGGCTCAGAAGGACGGAGCGTTCCTTGTAGCGTGTAATGTTAGTTGCACAAAATTAATAGAAATCTGTGACACGCAAGCCTCTGCAGACAAGTGCTCTTTCTTAGGACTCAGTAAATCAGCTGCATTTGCCCACAGTTCTATAATGAACTGAGGATTTATTCAAACACTGTATGTCCAACTTGGTGATTTGTGCCATTACTTCTTTGTGGAGCTGTCTGCAGCACGCTGATTCACTCCGCTCCTCCTTGCCCCGGGAGTCACAAAGTGAGATGGCAAAATCTGTTGTGCTTTTTCACCAGCAAATTGTATATGCACAGGATTTACATATTATGTTGAACAGTGCTGTGAAGAATTTGTAAAATGATGAGTCTTCTCAATAATATTATCTGTCAAAATAATATCATATTGTACAACCCTAATTTATAAACTAGAATCAAAAGTTGGTCCTTTCATGGCATCCAAAACATGCAAAGATTTTACAATAAAAACATAATGGGTTGGTGCATGGTTCAACTTGTATAAAGACTGCTGAAACAGGGCCTGACATCTGAGAAGCTTTAATCATACTCCACAGACTGGTTCCAGCAAAACGGGATCGTTAAAATGACTTTTAAAAAAATGTTACGGACTTATAGGAAAGATGATGATGCTGCAGCAGCAGCAGTGGGACGAGTCAGAGCGTGTTTCTGTCTCCTTACCCATCAATTGTGAGCAGCTCAAAAGGAGCGGGCTTGTCACAGACAGGGCAAGTCCACGTGGGCTTCTTTTCATTCATCTGCAGGAAGAAGACCGCGTCGAAACACTGGAGATGGGCACAAGTTAAAACTCGACAGGGTACGCCGAGCCGCATCTTCACCAACTGGGAGATGGGAAAGGGAGAGGACAAAGCATAGATGTCAAAATGCAATGCAGGAATAACACGTAGGAGATATTTTGTCATGTGTTCTCATGTCTGTATACTCACTGGACAGATGAGAGAAACCCGGAGGCCTGTGGTCGCAATTTCACTCTCTGGGTCAAAGCGTAGTTTGTCTTGTACTGTAGATAAATGATGGATCATTTAATGTGGCACTGACTCATTTCCTATTATAATGTACACCAGAACAGTGTTAATGAACAGTAATACGTACTGCGTTCACGACAGCGTTCTGCACTCTCAACAGAGCAGAGTTTGAGTTGGCTGAAGAGATCTGCTGCAGTGAAGACCCTCACTAAATACACTGCCACCGAGTACCGCTGCAAACACATAGATTCAAATGATTTGAGTTCAAAACGACCACAAAACTACAATCAAGCATACAGTAGATGATCTTTAAAGCATTCAGATCCCCTCTCCTTCTGGACACTTACTCGTTTTGCAGAGTCAAAAAAAAATATATATATTTTTTTTTACATATGTGGAAATTTGCATGTAAAAGGGCAATAGCATTGTTTTTCAGAAGACAAACCTGAGGATCATGGTTCGCGCTTTGGCCAAAAGAAAACAGTTGTTCATCAGTTGGCCAGTGGATACTAGATATACTGCAAGGGCCCTCTGCCTAGTTATATCACAGAACATCTGGTCTCACTTTGTCACCATGCTTTGAGGAGAAAAGAGCAGCTGAGTAATGATAAATGAATGAATTATAAATGATTCATAATAATCCTTCTTCCTCACATTTGAGATTTCAAAATGAAAAACTGAAGAAACTAGCATATAGACTAAATATTGAGACTCTTACAACAATTACAGCTTTGAGGCTAAACAGCCATCTTCAGGTCTCTCCACAGATGTTTAACAGAGGATAAGTCTAGGTTTTGGTTAATACTGAAAGTTCAACCATCAACACCATCTCAGGTTGGGTGCTGTCCAGAACAAGATATTCTCACTTGAATTTATCCTTCCCTCCGTTTTCATCATAACCTTTATTTAAACTCTGAGATATATTGAGGAGCAGCCTCATTTACAATATAGCCGAGATGAAAACACAAAACATATAAAGACAGAAGACAAAACAATTGAGACATACATAAATATTCAGACATAACAATAAGCGTAACTTGAAAACATAAGTATAAGTGTAGTTAAAAGCAGGAACAGTTGGAGGTAAAACATGATGTAATTATCGATTTAAATTGCCCTATTGATAAAAGTGAGGTGAGTTTCAGGTGATTTTGCATAGAGTTCCAGGTTGAAGGTGCACAGTAAGAAAAGCTCGGTGTTAACAGAGGGAACCTGCAGTGTGTGCGATGGGGGACCTCTGCATTAAAAGATACTAGCGAATTCATATAAGACGGTAAAAGACCAGTAAGAGCTTTAAAAAATAAATAACATCCAGTGTCGATCACACCTGGTCGATAGTGAGGGGCGGGCCATCCGACTTTGGAGTACAAGTCACAGTGATGAGTGTTGTAGCCGTCGCCAGTAATAAACCTCAGGGCTGAATGATAGACGGTGTCAAGCGGATGTAAAGTTGTAGCTGATGCATGCCTATATAAGATGTCTCCATAATCTAATACTGACATAAAAGTTGCTTCAATAAGTTTCTTCCTACAGTGAGAAGGAAATGATGATGATTTTGATGAGCAGTCTCTGTCCCTGCTGTCCCCCATCATGCATTAGCCAGGTGGTGAGCAGTACCTGGTGTTCACCAGACAGTGTTTGGAGTTTTGGTTAGTCTTTTAAATACCGTTTGGAAATCTCTGAGCAGCGTCTTGAACATTGTGGCTTGGGTACCATAATATTAGCAGTGTGAAATTTTGGAAACTTATACACACAGGTGGTCTGTCTCTTCTTAAGTGCAGCCAATTTAATTGCCCACAGGTTGAATGAAGTTGTAGACACACACACAGAGGAAGCTCAAAATCAAAAGAGAGAAATCTGCTTTTGACTTTCAATGAGTTTGCAAAAAAAGTCTAAAAACACCTTTTCATTGTTGCATTCCACTATCCATCGTGACAATTTTATCAATTTAAATTCAAATAAAATACAATAAAGTGTGTAAAATGTGGAGGAGTCTGAAAAGATTAACATCATTAAGCTAAACTTCACCTTGAAAAACTGAAACTTTTAACAAGATTTTTTTATGGGAGGAGAAATCTTATCAAATATGTCCCCAGGAAGTTCAGGAACCCTCCGGTGTTTTATACAAGGCATTCTCTTTCATTATAAGGGCCTGTTATAAAAGTCACAAATCATAGGAAAACCTAATACAGCACTTTAATTTGAACCCACTTTAAATGTCTTACTTGCATCAACTTAACTAAATACACAAAACATTGAAAGTTTTACTGCAAATATAGCTCTCTCCTGGACAAACATTAGAAAAAGTTAAACTGACTGAATTTACAGCATCATTTCACCTATGCACCAGATCTCTGACACGCTGAGGGCGGTTTAAAACTGCAGTATCTCGTTCATGTTGTAGATAAACAGAGACCATTGAAATCTTACCACTACAGATCTGCTATGACCGTCTTCTTTCTCCCTGCGCATTATAATAAATACTACAGAGCACTGTATAAAATATTAAACAAAACCAGTACAGTGAAATTGTGGCTGTATATTTTAATACGGGCTTATTGCAGGCTAACCTCCACAAAACTGTATTATCTGGATTCATTAAATAATAATCACACTGTAAAAGCTGGAGCCCTGGAGATAAAAAATCTTTTTCTTTTAAAAAATGACTTCAACACACAAGATGACTGGCTGAAAATTGTGAATGAAATATACATTATGGAATAAGTTATGGATTCAAGAAGAACAATGTCGAGAAGAGTGAATTTTTTTTTTTCTATTTGCTCATCCTTTTCTTTTTTTCCTGTGTATATTGTTTATATGTTGCCAGAAATAGCAATAGAAGGAAAGTATCAAAATAAAGTTGCTTGAACGACTGACCATCATTTTTCAACTTATTTATTTATCCGACTAATTTTTTTCAGCTCTGATTAGCACCCGAGAAAAACCTGTTTCTTTCTGTGTTTGTTTACTTTCACGTTGCTCATCTCTAATTGGTTTACAGAAGAGCCCTGAAGGAGAGGGTGCCAACACAGGTAAGAGTGTATTCATCAGCTTTCCAGCTGCTTATCGGGATCAAGATTGTGGAGGCAACAAGGTAAGAAGGCAGCTGAAGCGTTTCAGCACTTGGCCCACAAGAGCCTTCTGCAGGAGTCTGACCGTGCACAACTGAGCGGGACCTGGAAATCACTGAGGTTCACCAGGGTGCTCCTTGTAATCTACCAGAGGACGATCTCTAGTCTCCTTGCTGTGTTGCCACCACAACCATGGTCTTTATTCCACAATATGAGATTCAGCAACAGACTCTGACCTTGCCAAAGTTTCCCCAGGTGATGGTGACTCTGTTAGTGACGCTGGAGAGATGCAACCAGGGAGTGATGTTCACAGGTCGACATGGACGACGGGGCTCCACACCAGGCTTATTAGATGGGTAATAGCCCTGTAAACACACAGACACACACACACAAAGGACAATATTATTAAGTATTTTACTCTGTTACGCAGTTTGAGGTACTTGCTTAAAGAGGAACTATGCAGGATGTGCAGCTGAACTATGCTACATCTGTGCCTTAATTAAACAGCTTTGGAGTAATTGTGATGGTTTAATAAATGGCTTAACTTGTTAGAGGAGACAAAGGAGGCTCTCGGCCTTCCACGTGCATGTCACCTATGGCGTGTCTTGGCTGAAAAACAACTTTGCAAGATCACAGCCACCGCCCCCTCGGTGTCCCAGCTCTTCTCGTCTCTGCGGCACCGCGACACAAACATGCCCCGTGACCCATAATGTCTTGTTTATGACAAATTAAACTACACAAATATACACGTCGTAACATCGTATATAACGTTATCCACCACCGCTCTATTGATTGATTTCTCACCGGTTTCTTTGTAAACAAATGCACATGGCCAGGGCGATGGTTAGCAAAACAACAGAAAAGCGACCAGACTTGTATGTAGTATGTATCAGAAGTCTAAATCTAAAGGGCTTTAAAAAAAACTATTTTGTTTGGGCACATCATTGTGTTTATTGTTCCTTCACTGCTTCATCCAAGTGGCACAAAATTGTAAACAGCTTCTGGTCTTTCCTCTTTTATACTGTTAAAATGGAAGTGAAAGGGGAAGGGATCTTAGATTACAGTCACATCTATGGTTCCGTATATTATTCTCTTCATGAGTTTGCCCTTGTGTTCTTGCTTATTTATGCGTATATGAAGCAAAAACAAATTCAGTTTCAATTTTTTTTCTTCTTCTTCTTCTTCTTCATTTTTCTCAAACCGATAATAAATACAAAGTCAATTGCTTCAATTTCAACTTCAACCAAAGCTGAATCATTGTTAATCCATCCATCGCCACCATTCATCATGGGGGCAGCAGTTTGGCCATGAACAGGCTGCAGGTCTGTCACTGACAACCAAAACCAGTGACTCAGTGACTGCATATAAACAGAAGGCTTTACCGTAATCACTGGGAGAAAAAAAACAAACATATTTCACAAGAACAGTAGATCTCTCCCTCCTGCTTTAGTCATGTTTGTGCTCTGAAAGTGTGGCTTGTGCCAAATAAGTGAAGCAACTCACCGGCACATGACAGTAGGATTGGTTGACTTTGACAGCGATGTTCGGGGGATACTGGTCCTCCTGGACGCCAATGGAGTCTGTGTAACAGATTCTGTGACAGAGAGAGAAAGGAGAGAAAAAGCCGGTGAGCGTGACCGCCTCTGTATCCGTCATGTTGTAGTGGAAATATAAAGCTGAGGGTTAAATAGTGTTTGTCACATTTTCCTTTCTTCCCTTTGCATTTGTCAGAAATGTTGTGATAAAGAGTCCAAACGAAATATCTACTGGTGATTGATTCAATAATAAATCACTGCGAACTTACCTCAGAACCACTTGGATTGATCTGATTCCTGGACGCAGCTCACTAAGAAAGAAAAGGACACAGATTAAAACCAGCATCGGTTACATATTTTTGAAATGAAGCTGGTTTTAACAGAACGGTGCAGATGTGGGAGAAAATGTTGGACGTTCTTACCTCGCATTTCTGATCTGGTCTGCTTGGCTTGGTGTTAATTCAAATATGCATTGACTGTCCTGCAGTTTCTCATTGTTCTGGGAAACTGTAAACAAGTGTAGACAACTTCCATTACATTACAGCACAGCACGTAGGCTGAATAATTCATCAAGGGAGAAATATTTCTCCAAAAAGAGAACCATCTAAATACAAGGATGAAGACACCAAATGATCTGCACTTACTTAGCTCTGTTGGTGGCAAGAGTGTCTCCAATGTTTGGTAGAAGGGCAGTGGTACCAGCTTGACCTCTGCTGCAGGTGTGGGGAGCGGTTTGGAAATGCCGTTGAGGTAGTCTGCGCCCTGAGAGGTGGCAGTGGGGGAAGAGCTGAGGGGTAAGTAGGTAACTGGGACGCCCTCTGGACGCCGTGCTGCAAGCCAGCCTGATGCTTTGGGGAAGCGCGACTCGTAGAGCTGCCTGACGTTCTTCAGAAGCTCCGGGCTGTATTCGGTCTGCACCAGCCGCAGCGCGCGCCCCACCAGGTCCTGCTTCAGCCCACTTTTACTGCGACCCATTGAGGCCAGCAGCGTCTGCAGGTCTGAGACCCGAAAACTTTTGACCATGTTCTACAGGAAGAGAAAGAAAGACAAAAACCATGAGGTATAAAACACAGCAACAGTGAGGATTGTATGCAGCGGATGTTTGAGTGACAATACAGACTCATTTTCATTCTCATTTCCACCTGTGGCATATTTGCATTTGACTAAAATGGAAAACTAACGCAGCTGTAGTGGCGTTTTTCTGTGTAATACCTCACTGCTTCAAATATTTTACTCTTTGCCAAACTGTTTGTTGTTGACGCTTTCCTCGAGGGATTTATAATCTGAATTTCACTACTAGCCTCTTTTTAAAACACAGTTCTCACTACCATTTTTTAACCTTAATTTTGCCGACTATGCTTATTTACACTGTACCAAACAAATCTGGCGTAATGCAGCCCCACTAGTGCATGGTTTTTAATTGCATGGTGGCGTTGTGTTCAGAGCTGTGATGTGTAACACGATGGTGTCGAAGTCCATGCCATGGAGGCTCACGCTTCAGCTTAGATATGCAACGATGTGACTTGATGCATTCCACTGTGCGTGTTTATATTCTGTGAGTTACTCCAGTGAATGTATTATCTTCTTAGAAAACCCTCAAAGATCCCTATTGTCAATTCTAATAATTGAATCAATGCATCGTTTGGTTTTCATGCCCTACAAGGCTGCTAAATTTGACACCTGACAGCCTCCACATCTAGAAAATTAAATGCAGCATTTAAAATTAAATTGCAGGCGACTCTGTTTGATTGCTTCTATAATAAGCTTCTGTAGTTGGTCACCTTAATCCTTGAGAGGGATGAACTGGACATGCTATTAGCCAGCTGTAGTAAGAAGTTACACCAATCCTCATTTTGACCACTTTCACTGAGGCCAGGACATTTTCATAGTCTGTAATTTCCTGTAATATTTCCTGTAATATGTACGTATATCTATCTATCTATCTATCTATCTATCTATCTATCTATCTAGTCCCATTCTTAGACAAGCTATAGTACAGTATATTTTATCGAATAATAAGATACATCTTCATCATACCAGTCAAAATGTATGACTTCAACACTGTATTACCAAGAGAGACTACATATCTGTGACACATGAACACATTAGGCTGTATTTAGTTAAAGGATTTACTGCCCCGTGTTCAAAGGGGGAGACAAAATTGTTAAGATAACTTCAAAATATATGGAAATACCAATACTTTGAATCTTCATTTAACAAAAGATGGGCACAGCTTGTCTTAAACAATGTTTACGTATACCAAAATCTATTTACAGTCCCATCAGATAGCATATAAACTAGCCAACTTGTACGAAGTTCACTACAATTGCATTATGTTTTATTACCGATATAGTGACATCAATCAATCAAATAAAGCGTATAAAAAATTCACCGTTATCTGCATTAATGTTATATGGATAAAGTCGCATGTCCAGCACTGGCAAGTTAACTTTTAGGAGGAAGACAAACCATAACAAGCACGTGTTTACTCTGTGAATGCATCGGATCTAAGAAAAGACAGTACAATGGAAAGTCTAGTTTAATATTACCCAAGTCTGTACTCAGTATACCGGGTTGGGATTTACTAAACTTGTAAACAGGACATTTTGAAAGGTGAAATCAGTTATTTCAGGGCTGGACTCACAAAACATAGAAAACAATCCTGAGTATTTCACGGGCAGCGGTAACTTAGAGAAGACAACATGACTGTCGGGCAGCAGCAAGCAGCAGCAGCAGCACACGGACTGTTGTTGTGAATGGAAAAGCTGAAGTGCCATGCTGCCATGGTTTATCAGCCAGCTTTGTGCCCACACAAGATTTTCACAATAACGCAACTGTCCACTGAGCGTTGGGATTGATGAGCTGCGCAAAAAAAGTTGCAGCCATAAAGTCAGTAACGTTGCAGCTTCACCACCAGCCTCACTCACAAAACCATCAGCACAGCCTCTGCTATCGCTTGGCTAGCTTGTCTAAAAAGACTGGGCTGTCGGTATTCAATAATGGCAACTGGATATTTTGACAGGTGCACAGCTCCATAAACTCACTGGTAGCGACAGAGAGACTTTACTGTGCGACAAATAATCGTTTATTCAGACGGCGGGAGGCATGCTAGCAGCAGCCACCTAAATGTTTGTATGGTCTCATCATTCATTTTCATTTCTTCCATCTGAGCCAGCAGCGTGATGCTAGCTGAACCAACGCACTTGCCTGGTTAACACTAACCTAGCAGGCTAGTTATGTTAGCGGCGCAGGCTAGTTCGCTTCGTCGTGAGTGTAATACGCCACATTTCTAAGAGTACAGAATCTTAACCGTATCCACACAAAGCCACCGGTTTCCCCACGGCCCGGCACACTTTCAGCCCACACTCCCGCGCCCGTCTCCCATCAAACCAAAGCTAGCCCAGCTCTACTTGCCATCGCTTCCACCAGTTCGGCCGCCATCTTCGTGCAGCAGTACCGCGAGAGTCAGCGACGACGGCTAGTCTTTCACCAATGGAACGGAGAGGCAGCTTTGATTGACGGGCGCCCTCGTCCAATCACAGCGCAGGCTTACCCGGGCCCCGAAGCGCTGCAAATAAAATGGGCGGGATCACCGTTTTTTAAAGTTACAGTACAACTTTTTAAAAACACTAAGAGACAGGTCTCATTTTCAAAATTAGGCCTCAGTGTCTCATAAAGACATCGCGTGTTAAAGTGTTTTGATATCCACGATGTGCCTGTTTTATAGTATTGAGGAATTGTGGTCAAGGGTCTTAGAAAATGTTTAAATTCAACGTGGGAGTAAAGCATGGGGTGTCAAGTGGAATCGGTCGCATGGTCCTTTCAAATCCCCTCCGAGCAAAATAATCCGTTTCAGGTTCTGCCTCCAGCCGCGAGATGTGGAGTTAATGCTTTGTCTGAGGTATGTTCATTATTGAATCAAAAAGAGTGATTGACAAAATACACCCACACATCAAAACACCCACCAGCTACATCACGTCCAAGACACTTCTGCCATGTTGTGTCCCGCTTTTTGCAAAATAAAAACATGTATGGTTGGGACACCTTCACGCACCCTCTGGTGATCCAGCCCGGGTTTTCCAAAAGCTCTTTATATGTGGCAAAGAATAGCCTCATGGAAACACAAAAATCAATTGAAGGAATTGCAGTATCATGTAATAACATGGTGTGTTTTGTTTTGGCTTTACTTGGACGTGAGACATCAATAAAACAATGCTGTACATTCAAAAGGACAGCTGTCTTTGTCATTAAGCTGGCAGATTGAATATGCCATCTATAATTACAGTTTGTGAATTTGAGGGGAAAATAAAACACACACTATAGGATTCAGTTTTTCTTTTTTCTTTATTATATATATATATTTAAATGTACCTGTCAAAATAAATTTCACAAATATAGACCCAAGCTAACATGGTGCATTTTACACAATACAAACTACTACTATCTATTTACAATTCTAATAGTGGTTCATATCCTATATAGCAAAAGTCTGCATGTAGACTGATAGAGTTGATAACAATTCAGAAGCTTGCTAATGTAAAGGCAGCACAGGATGTGCATGCATTTCATGTTCCATTATTTAAACAGAAGAGGGCAATATGGTCCATGATTTGACCTGACTGTTAATTCATGCGCTCTGAAGGCAGAATAAAGCAGATCCATCTAGACACTGAATCATTCCTGTTACTTAACTGACATGATAACCACTGTGGAGACAATACCTACACCTATTGACAGTTCATATTACACCCATACCTCAGTAAAAACTCACTTACACAGAATTTTGTTTGTTTGAGATCTCAGACTTTAAGATAAAACATAGGACTTTGACACATTTCTAATTTCAATATACTACTTCTCTGAATGAAGATGCAGAAAATTTGAGTAAATTAAGACAGTTTATCTATATATTTATTTTTATAATGGACCTGAGCCAATAGGTAAAGTTATCTATCTAATGGGGAAGTGGCTATGTTTTAAGATGTTTTGGTAGGCTATAACAGCAAACAGCAAACAACTTGACATTACACTTAATTTTTTTTCCATTCGAAAATATTAATCGATTGATTAATCTTGATCATTTCAGTTTTTAAATTCCAGTCGTACTAAACAAGTGTAAAGGTAGAATTCACAATTTATGTCACAGTTTGAAATGTATATTTTACATAGATATGATAATATAAACAACAAAAACAAACAAAATACACTGTATTTCAATGTAAACCACAAAAAAACTGAAATGATCTTTTTTTTTTAGAGTTTTAAAGTCTGATAAAATATTCCTCCATACTACCCTTAAATGATGTGACTCATAATTAAAGAGCACTATAGGCAATAATTGTTCTTCAAAAGAAAAACTGAACCAAAATACCCCAACCCTAACTATTAAAGATGGCAATATACTACAATACACACACGGTATCAGGACTTAACCTGTGAGGAAATTCTTGAAACATGTGCAAGACTTTACATTTGCTGAATTCATTCACAAGCAGAAAGAAACTATTGGAATTTGTATTGTAAATGAAAAAACAAACAAAAACTAATTTCTTATTTGTAATGATTACCTGCAATTTGAATGAAGGTCATGGTTGACACAATTTTTTCTTTTAAGTTCAAGAAATGAATGTATTTGTTTTCTTTACTGTGTGACTTAATGTGAATCTGTGTTTTGTTTTGTTTGTTTTTTCTCCATTACATTAAATTCGACTCATTAATTACTGCACTGTGGTAACTAAAGTAATTCTTTGGACAGCATCTCCATGGACAAAACAACTTTAACAGGATAAAACTGGCATCTAAAAGGCCTTTGATTCTACAGCATCCATCCTCGGCACACCATGTCTTACTAAATCTTGAGTGTTTAATCTCCCGTAATTACAAAGATTTGCGTAGGTTAATAAAAATAATCCGCCTCAATTGAGACCCCCTACCTGGACCACCACTGTGCCTTCTTTGCCCCTTTCTGTGAGGGATAAATTCACAGTCATATAAATAGAGACACCTTAACAACTGTGAAGCACTTTGATTCAGGAGCAATAGGCAGTCGGATCTTGCGAGGGACGTTTGGTTCGGTGCAGAGTTGTCAGGGCGGCGAAAACGTTTAATTACACTTTGTTGGCAAACAAAGAGAGCCTATTTAGTCTTCGAGACTGACGTCATTTCCACAGGTTGAGGTAGTGTCGCTCATCAGCGTATCAGGGTTAACAACAGTTGAGAGGCTCATCTTTAACTGTGATCGAGTCAACTGTTAGACTTCAGCGAAACACGTGAGGGTCATTGAGAGATTTAGTTTATAGAAGGGTCCTGATTTTAAAAGAAAATAGCCATGCTGTGAAACTCAGCCACACAGTTTTGAGAAGACTTCTGAGAGAAACGCTTTCCATTTTTCTACTATTCAACAGTCAGTTTGGAACCAAATAAAACCTCTTTGATGAGTCTGAGATATCTAAATTCAGAAATGACAATGGAGGACAAGAGCAGCCACACCGGCGTCAGAGAAAGGCTGGGACTGAGCTTCACTATTGACTACCTTCTGTTCAATAAAGGAGTCAAAGGTTCTAAAGAAGAAGCGACAGGAAGTCGTACGGAAGAGCAGACAGCGAGCGACATGCTAAATCATCAGAATCCTAAACCCGAAGAGGTGGGGATTCGCTCTGAGATACACGAGACGCAGCTACAGAGGTCAGCGGTAGACACCGAAGAGAGGAAAGTCAAAGAAGAGGAGGGGGATGAAGACCAACAGCAACAACAAGAGGGGGAGGAGGAAGTGACCACCACCACCACCACCACCATGTCTGTCAGCAGCGAACCGTTGGACAAGTCGGACAAGTCGGACAAACCCAACCAGTCGTACATCGCACTCATCTCCAGGGCGATCTTGGCGTCCGAGCAGAAGAAACTACTGCTATGTGATATCTACCAGTGGATCATGGACCACTACCCGTACTTCAAGAGTAAGGTACGTACATGTCTGTGCTGTTGTGTATTCCTATTTAACAGGAAAGCAGAGACGACACTGTCAGAAAAGGGCTTTGCTAGTGACGGAGGATTTTTAGAAAGTCCAGTTGAGTAACAAGGCGAAGCTGCAAAACAACATGAAAACAGGCGGTTAGCGTCTGCAGGAGAACTCTGAAATGAATCTTTTGTTGACTTTGTTAACTCGTCCACTCAGCTACTGGTAAGACTTTCTTGGGACGGATAATGAGGACTCGTGTTCATCCAAGTCTTCATTGTCATGTTTGATTCGGTTGCTGAAAAATAATGTGGCAGCCATTTTCACAAACGAAGTGACCTACTTGGCAGGTAATCTGTCTGAGTGGTTAGGCAATTAGGTGCTCACAGGGACACTAGATGATCTTCTTGTTGGCGAATTCACAAATAAAGTAATCCTGTTGCTAGGTTGCAAACTGCCTTGTGCCTTTACCAGGTGCTACAACAGATTGGACGTAGCCTAGTGGATTAAAGTTGATCACTGGTTTGACGTGCTAAAAAGGTAACTGAGGGTGTCGTGTCTTACTGTGATCATATACAGTCTTGACACGCTATCGCGCATCCTGCCAACTACAGGACGAGGTGACATCCTGAGGAGGATCAGTGATACTTAGTAGTCACCTATGTTAACTTTTGAACAGGGTCACCCACCGTTTAACTCTTACTTAATTCAAGGTTTTGCTCTTGGCCCTAACAATATATCCTCCCTTGCTTCAACAGGATAAAAACTGGAGGAACAGCGTTCGTCACAACTTGTCCCTGAACGATTGCTTCATCAAAGCAGGTCGCAGCGACAACGGTAAAGGCCACTTCTGGGCGATTCACCCATCAAACTATCAGGACTTTTCCAACGGGGACTATCACTGCCGGAGGGCGCGGCGAAGGGTTCGTAGGGCGGCGGGACAGCTCCCCCTCTCCGCCGTGAGCTCTCCATACCACCCTTCCCTCGCCCGGCCTCACAGGACCACCTGTTGGTGCTGTCCTCAGGCCCCAGCGCTCCCTCTGTCCTGTCTGGCACCCAGACTCTACTGGCCTTGGTCCCGTGTGCAGCCACAAGTGGGCTTCTACCCGGGCCTGCACGCCTCTCTACCCTGAGAGCGAACAGTTTATATATCTGAGGAATCCTGCACTCAGTTTGGGCCTGTGTTACTACTGGATAAAAGAGACATTTTAGCACATTTTTTGCTTATAATTATATCATTAGGTGCTGTTATAATTGATATGAAGTTGGGCATTACAACATTATGTTCACCTTTGTAAAATGATTTTAGTGCATTCTATGATTGAACGAAATGTACAAATATTTTAAATGTACTGCACATCTTTAATTTGTATTTTGAATGTTTTTAGGACAACAGAAATACAATACAGTGTTTTGTTTTAATCTCATTAAATCATATTGAATTTAACTGATGTTTTTTCATCAGATGCCTCAGGTGTGTGTGTGTGTGTGTGTGTGTGTGTGTGTGCATGCATTGGCCTGTGCGTGTGTGTGTAGATAGAATTAAAAGTGAGCCCAATGCTAAAATACCACTTGGTATTAGATGCTAATTAGTCAAAGCTGTCGGGATGCAAAATCTTCTGCCTTAAGAGCCTAAAATCAGGCTTCCCAAAGCCGACTCCCAGGGATATGAGGCCAGATAATCTGAGCAATCCCAAATAGTATCAAGAAATAGGAAGCTTATCACACAGTGTAATCTGTAACCGCTGCTGCAGAAAGAGGGGGACCACGGGAGGCCGGGGATGAAGGCAGCAGAGGAAAGGGAAGGAGCCGGAGGGAGAGAGAGAGAGAGAGGGAGGTGAGGGGACGCTGATTTATTGGAGAGAGGTGGGAGGGGCTTTTTTAAGGAATGAGTCAGATTTGTATGCATAAAGCAGCCATCACAGAAATGTACAGCAAAAGGAATATAAAGATATATTCATATTAGTTCATACTTAGAAAATTACACTCAAATGGATCAAGTAACGTACATACACCCAATAGCAATAAATGAAACTGTCTTGAAGTTTAGTTGTATTACGACTCTGAAATATTGCCAGCATAAAAATCAAGTCAATTTTGTACCTGTCCAGCTTTTACATCAATAGTGAAATTTCTCTCTGACTTGCAAAGGTTGGCATTTACATCCCCAGTGCTCCAACGCAGCCAAAGAGGATTAGGTCATACATTGACTTTTCTGAAGTTTGTTTGTCTCTCCGCTCATGTGGGCTTCTTATTTGCAAATTATTGAATATTTGAATAAAGCAATATTTGACATGAAATTAGATTCTGAATAGACAAACAATATGTCGGAGGGATAAAGCTTATAAGAGACAGAGAGGGGGGAAAGAGAGGGCGTTATTCACAACAGTTATTTTCTGGTTATGTTCATTATAACAATGACAAATCCATCTAATTAATTTTTGCTCACCAAATCTTCCTATTCAATGTCAGCAGCTAATTGGAGACCTAATTTGCTTAATTCCCATGAATTGGTCTCTGCATCAAATCCTCTTCAATTCACCAGCTTTAAGGCTTTAATTTGGTTGCATATGTTTGTGGTACACACACACACACACACACACACACACACACACACACACACACACCCATGAGCGTGCAGTTCACACACACATACAACTCCTGCACACAGACATATTACTTGTGCAACACAATCAGGTAAATGTAATTATGCTTTTCCTGCCATCTGCATGCAAATACTGTAAAAAACAAAACAAATATAAAACAATTAGATTCAACCAAATCACATCCACCATTGCAATTAACCACCTTTTGAGATTGAGGTCATGAGCTGTCTTTGTGTATGTGTGTGTGTGTGTTCATATGTGCATGTCATTTTGTTAATCTAATGAGATGGGCGGACGGAGGGGTGCGGGGGCCGTAGATTAAGGCACAAAGATTTGTTCCTGATTAGCAGAGAGTGAGGTAAGAAGATCAGTCCTGCTGAGATGACGATGAAACATTATGGCCGTGTTTTAATACAACACGGTTACAGCAGCATTCCAAAGCTGATTCCCTTTGGCTTACATGTATCTCATTGATTTGGCTATAGACTCAACACAGAACAGTTCACACAACATAGGATGAAGCCTGAACCCATACATGCTCCGAGATCAAAGAGATACTGAGGAAAACCATCAGTTCAGTGAAGGTTGCTCTGGCTTTCAGCTTCTGGTTTCTATTGTGTGCAGTATGTTTTATTAGCAGCACTGTAAAAAATGATTTAACCCAGCACACAGGGTTTAATAAAATAGTTGAATATGCATCTGTCTTCATGACTCTAAGATCACTGCAGATACTGCACTTACTCTGTTAACTTTAAACTATTTGTATATGTATATTTTATAATGTGTTGGGGGCTTTTATGCCTTTAATTGACAGGTTGACTGGAGAGAGACAGGAAGAGAGGGGGACTGACATGGAGCAAACAGCCGCAGGGTGGAATCGAACTCAGGACCACTGCAGAAAGGACCACTGGGCCTGCTCTACCCAGCGAACTACAACTCTTATCTTTTAAGTAAACAGCCTAGTTGAAAAAATATGACAAATGATGACAGATTCATTTAAATGTCAGACTTGACATGTGGGATTTTTCTCTGATAAAAAGTTATTTCTTTCTGAGCACATTTTAAATCAACCTCACCTTTTTACTGAATTACTGTAGTGTCAGTTTAAGATCTCTACAGTTTTCAACTTTTTATTTCATAACTCAACCAGCTGAATAATTCAGAACAAATCCAGATTTGAGTTGTCAAAGTTTTACCTAATTCATTTTACTTTCAGGAACTCGTTTAAATGTTTTTTTTGTTTTTGTTTTGTTTGCTTTTGTATAAAGTTAAACGCGGAACTTAAAAACAACATTTGAAGTGGATGATAGAAGCCAATTGAATATTTACTATTTATCTGACTTTATTCGCTTAATTATCTGCTTTTCTCCCAGATGCTTCGTCGTGGTGCGACAGCAGCTGAACGTATGAATAACTCTCAATAGGCTTAACGCCTGTGAAGCCCAAATTGCAACTCTATTAGAAAGCATGATTGCATAGAAGTAAGTAGTATTTGAGGCTTAAGCGCTATAGTTGAACCAAAACCAGCTGCTATTTTCTGGTTGTGTCCCACCATGAACAATAGCCTGGCGTTACCTCGGCTTCAAAGGCTCCATAATAGTCAATCGATCAGAATGCGAGGCGCTATTCTGCAGATTACTGTTAACAATAATTTGCCTCCCAGTGCACCGTTACCATCTTTGAAGCAATGTTTTATTGCCTTTTTTTTTTCATCTGCATCTGTCATCCCCGAGGTCCGCTGTTTGATCTCTCCCCACCAGTGTCTGCCTCCCCGGGGTCGCGTTGACCTGTTGATTGGCAGCTGCGATCAGACATATGGTGGGACGAGGCATCGACCGGAGCTCCCCGGAGACAAAAGCAGACTAGTTGGGGTTTTTCCCCCTCTTCCACCGCCGCGGCTGCAGGAGCCGAGCTGCAGCACCGAGGAATATAACACACCGCTCAGTCCACTAGATGACGCACGGTGCAAGCGAATCCTTCCAGCAGCCACAGGGGCCGCGAGGAAGAGCCGTTACATGGCAGTTGAGGTGGCAATTTTTTTTGTTTCTTTTTTGTAATTTACCCCTTGTCAATTTCAGTTATCAACAAAAATGTGTTGCACATTATGCATAATTATGCAAATATAATATATTTACATTTTTAATGATAATTTGCATTTCCCTCACTGTTAGGAAGATGTTTCTCCTTCCGTTCCCAGCGACATTTTGACCCCTATAATGGAGCATAATGGCAGAGCTGTGCAGCCATCTTAGCTGATAAAATATGGCCCCTGTAGCAGGACAAATACTTCATATGGATGTGGCAAAGCAGTGTGTGTGTGTTATGTCAGGCTTCCCTGGAAGACAACTGGGGGCAATTTGACACACAAACACAGATGTGATGCTCAACCTGGTGTGTGTGTAGGTGTGTGGTTCCCGTGTGCATGATATCTGCATACCGAATATGCAAACCCCCCCCCCACCACACACACACACACACACACACGCGTCTCTCCTCCTATAGTGAACAGAGTGTTGCCATGGTGATGCATCTCGGGCCAGGGTCTTGCAGTGATCCCCGATGACCCTGGTTGGTGACCTTTGACATTTAGGCCATGGCCAGGGTCAAGAGGTCAGCGATGGCCGGAGGGCAACGAGACCACTTCCATGATTGGCACTCTGACACGCTGGCTGTCCCCTTCATCTGCAGCATTCGCCGCCCAGTTTGCACCTCGCCTCATTTGCATTTTGCTCCAGTCCAGAGCTGCAGGAGGTGACTCCGCCGCACCGTGGCAGGTAGCTTCGCTGCTGCTGCACCGTCCAGGTTCCTCCCCTTGAGTTTTGTGTAAATTGTGATGATAAAATGCAATCTGCAGCAGGCTAACATCCTGTATCATGAAGGTTATGATAGCAGTAATGATCATCAGTATTCCCGTGGCACCTGCAATCCACTGTATGTGAGGATATTTATAGTTGTTCATGTGATAATGTGTGTGTGTGTGAGTGAGTGAGTGTTCATTTCTAAGGGGGGGGAAGGGCAGTGCACCACACCACAGTTCTTCTCGTGGGGAATAATTACAGAATCGTGGGTACTAAAAGTCATGTGACCCGAGCCTTCTGCTCCCAAATAATTTATCCCCCCGGCTGATAGCTCGTCAATATCAATTTATTAATTTAACAGTTCTGGACTGATAAAAGGTAGTGCGCACAGTTAGCTTGCTGAAGCGGGGAATAAGGATGAATTTTACAGTGCAATGGTGTGAGAGGAGAGGAAGAGGGAGAGACCGGAGGACAAAGCGAAAGGGAAGAGAAACGGCACAGGACTGATGAATGGCAGCGCAGAGCGGGGAGATGCATATTTGCTGTGCAAAAATGGGCCACCATCGCTCATATTCCAAGGTTATTGAATGAAAGTTATGAAAATTAATACACTTATTATCACCATATTAAAAATTAAGATTGAAGACAGGGCGCTCATTGTATTGATATTCAAATGTGTCCGATATATTGATCAGCGCAACCCAGTTTTTCCCTAACCTCTCCAGGTGAGCCTGTGCTTCAGTCTAAGAGGTAGAACAGATTTTTTTTTTAAATAGAAGAGGTTTTTAAGATTTTCATTTGCAACACAAAGAAAATCCTTTTGTCTTAGTGTGTATATAACCCGAGAGCCCTCAGAGGTGTTTTACAAGATGATCACTTCCTGCTGAAGGTGCATCCTCCAAAACAAAGGTACATCTGAAAAACACATAAATGTGACCTCTTAAGGACGACCCCTCTTGACCTCCCGGCACTTCCTCTGCATCCTGATTTTTTAAAAAGGGTAATGAATATACATCTGGCATAAAGCAGAACACATATATCACCCAGTCACCACCAACAAAACAGTCAACCTAGAACCCAACCTTATTCCCAGAGCCATTACATAATATCCCTGAAGGAGGCTAAAAGGTATTTTAACAAGACCCGCTGCTCTATGACCTTTGACCTCTCCTCCGTTGACCCCGCGCTCCTGACCCCACTTACACTAGCCAGTGACAGCGGTGGTGGACACGGAGCCATGTACACTTCCTGGTGAGAGGGAGACAAAGACAAAGAGATTAATTTACAAATTGATGCATGAGAGGATGCAGCATTTTGTGTCAGGCGCTGACAGATGGACTCAGTTCGTCAATCTGTCACTTTCTCCGTACGACAACGGAAATGTCAGGATAAGAAACCCAAACAACCCACCAAATCCGCCCCGGCTTCTTGCTCTGTACGTCGTCGCATTATATAATCCTTTCTTTCTCCGCAGGCTCCCCCCTTCACATGGACAATCACTGTAGTGGATTCTCCTCGGGTCTTTGGAGAGCTGCGGGGTAGCGAGTGTCAATAGAAGTGGAGTGTGCGAGTGTGAGAGATGATAGACTGAGGTTAAGAGGTGTCAACACAGAAACAGAGAGAGGACTCAAGGACTCTTCACCGGAGCCTGCCTGACACTCTGACACTCTCCTCAACCTCTCCTCTGATTAGCCGCTCTAAAGACGCCATCCAGACACACACGCTTGACACAGAAACATACATGCACATGCACATGCAGACGCTGATTTGTCGGGAGCCCTTCTCTACTTCTGTGCGAGGCTACGTTTCATCCGTGTGTCAGATACACATCAGCTCTGAGGTGTGGAAACCTGGAGACGTGTTGTTCACAGGCACATAAACTCTCTGAAAGGTTCTGGCAGTCAGGAATGGATTTGTTACACCTCTGATCTGCTGTATATGTTCAGCCAAGTGTAAGATACAGCAGTGCCATCCCACAGGGCTTTGCACCTGTCAGGTGATGTAGTGCAACATACAAACAGGAGAACACACACCGAACGTACATTGTCACTCACACGCGCACATGCGTTCACACGAAATCCCCGCTTCAATCAGATTCTCCTCTTTCTGTGAGATTGTCAATTTTCCAAGATTTTTTCCATCATCGGAGCTTCACTCACCTTTTCCGATCGGCTCTGGGCTTGATGAGACAGTAAACACACAGTAGATAATCCTCATCCAGTCAACGTCGTGCTCCACACTCACTCCCTGTCATTTCACGTAGCGTCATAGCTGATATCCTGTAAAACAATTGACCTCAACGTTAGATTGAGCCATCAGCTTGTTCAGAAAAGGTTTTTCTTATTCCCTTCACATCACTCGTGTACATTTTGCTACAGCTTCTTTTCCATAATTAGGCCTGATTTTGATTCAGTGAGGTAGCGTATTGTTGAGTTCTGGTGGTTTGATTTGATTTTATGAGGGTCCTGTATTTAGTGGGTTTTCTCACTGATATTCAAAAACGCAATTTCTTTTCTAGTTCCTATTTTAGCTGCGTGAGATCATTTTTGATTTTAAGCTCTGAGATACTTCCCTGCTGTTTGCCTAAAATGATGGAGATTTTCATTTATGGTGCTCACAGAATTAAAAGAAAATGACATTTTGAGAATCCATCAGCAACATGTCTTTGCAGACAATTTCTTATTTGCAGAGTAAAATCTTTGGTGGAGGTAATCAATTCCATTTTACATACACATATATACCTACCCAGCCCCCAACCATGTCCTCCACCTCCACGGTGGTATTCCTCTTGACAACCTTCATGCATCATCAAAAGTGACATTTGCCGAGCGGTTTTAGGACAGTGTCCTCCTTAACACTTTAGCATGTGGACATAAGGAGCATGTGTTTTTACCACTATTGCATTAAAAAGACCCTCTGGTTTCTGCAGAGAAAGTTCTGATAGTCAAAAAGGACCAAACGTATGCATGGCTGCATAATGTAAAACTAGAGCTAAGGGAGAAAGTGCATCATCTGTGAAAGTCCAGCTATTAATGAGCTTTTCATATACTGTCTGTCAGCTCTGTGCAGTTTGATATGAACACTGCAGAGTTGTGTTTGCTTTAGCTCGACTTGGTGGAAAAGTGAAGTGAGTTTGGTTATGTTTATTTATTGAGGGGAAAGCTTAATTTGATTTGTAGTGAGGTCCAAATCCATACTACATACTAATTCTGGACTGTATGTAGCCTACTACATTTTATCATAACATCATGACATTTTGTATACAACATATCAACACAATAACCATGTTTTTTTTTCACCAACAGGAGTATTAACCCACTACATACTTGATTTCAGCATAGAATTCCTATTATGGATTTGGTCAAAACCGTTTAAGAAATCTTGGCATTTGATTTTGATTTGTATGGTTCCTCAAGATTAGTGTTGTTTTATTTTGCATTGCTGTTTTTTTTTTCCTAATTAGTGTTTAAGATTTAGCCAAGCAGCTGAAGAGACTCTGATGTCACGACCTCCCTCTCTGTCATGCTTTAGCATCCTGAAATGGCAGCTCTCAAGTGCCCAGACAAAAACTGTACAGAAATAGAGATATAATACACACGCCGTATGGGCTATAGATTGCAGAATGTGAGAACAGTGCATGAGTCAATACCCAAATGAAGAAAAATGCTGATGTGAACATAGATATATGACTCATATCTGTAAGAGTTGACATGCAGGCAGGCGGGTTCATGAATCTTAATAATCAGAGATGAGAAGCAAGTAGGTTGAATGGTGTTACCAAGATATGTCAGTGTAATGACATGTGAGTATTTAAAACAAATAGTCACATTGACAGCGATGGATATACTGTAAGATCCTTCCTGACCAACTGGTGCCAAACCGCTGCTCCTCTCTCTCCCATCCCCTTTTCCTCCCTCAAAACCTGTGAGGTAGAAAATAGGGAGATATGAAGAGGTGGGGATGGAGGGAGATAAGCTGAGGTGGAGATAGAGACAGGTGAAAGAGGTAAGGGTCACAGCACATGCTCCTCTCGGCCCTCTCCTCTCGCCAATGTTGTTTTATTAGCCCTGTCAGATTGTAATTTGCCCAATGGTAAACACTCAGAACGGGCTTAATTAAGAATTTTTGAACGGGGATACGGTCAAGTCCGGAAACATTAGAGAGATGCAACCGGGTGTCGTAAAGATTGATTGAGACCGAGGATGGAAGGACATGGTTAGAAACAGAGGGTGGAGGGAGGAGGGGCGGGAGTGGTGTGTATGTTACAGCGGAGGGGTATTCTTGTGTTGCTCGGGGCAGTAGGGTGAGATAAGTTTGGAAAGATAGGGACAAACGATTTTTAATGCATTAACAACCCGGCTGTGTGAGGCAATAACAAGGACAAGATCGGCGTTAAAATGTTTGACATCCTGCTTCGAGATCAATGCATCCCGGACAGGGCACACAGACGTAGGCCGCGCATTCACCTCCTCAACTACCGGCGCAGATAACGCAGACACACACATACACACAATAACCTTAACAGGGCACAGAGCATGTGCGTGGGTGCATGAGTTAACAGCCTTCAAACCTCAGGGCAATGTGCAGAAAATAAAAAACAATACCTATATCCACAACAATATCCGCAGGTAAAAGCATCTTTAAATCAAAACAGAGAGAGGGAGCATCTGGAGTCGATTTTTGAGAGCTATGTGGACTACGTAAAAGAGCAGCAAACTAAAAGAGTAATGAGCCTATCCATATCTCCCTGTGGACCTTAAGTTTGCATTCAATACATTATTTACAGCTGAATTTTTACTGAGGTATAGGTTCCTCTCAGGGGTGTTTACAGGCTAGTGCTCTAACTGCTTTCCATTGCCTGCAGTTGAGTTGGGCAACCTTCAGAAGTAACGATTCCACCTTATTTCCCCATGTTTACAAGTCTGTGCGTGTAACATGCAGAAATTGTGCCATTGGATATTCTTGCGAGTAGTAAGTGTGAAGAGTAGCTATCTGGAACATAGGAATATAATGTGCACTTGTTGCCCTCGTTTGCCCGACGGATATCGATAAGTCTTTCACATGAACTGTATAGCCGACTTCTGCAGAAACCTGAACAATGACACCAGAAATAACCTTGATCCCGCTCTTCACCATCTTCTAAACACAGTACAAATGTGTTCTCTCATGACTGTGAGAAAGCAAGACTTGGTTTAAGTGATCCTGAAGAAATTTTAAAGATACAAAAACAAAGTGTAAACTTAAAGCAGATATCAGTGGAATGTTTTTGTTAATATAAGTCCTAAATAGTCCTATTTTCCGTCAGCAATCACTTACATGGAGTGTTTCAGCCGTAACACGAGTCTCTCCGTCACTCTGCTCTGCTGTAACCCGAGGAGAAAATTTTTCTTGTGGGATACAAGTGTTATCCAATGAGGAGAGAGAACGGCATGAAGGGCTGTGTGTGCAGCCAAGGGATGCACGTGAATGTGGTGACGTAGGGACGAGGACCAATAGATGCCTGACGAGGGCGGGGGCTGCTAACTCATGGTGCGTTCAAGGAAACTCGTACTTTGTGTTTTTCCTTCCTATGAAGTCGTACCAGTTTGATCTGGTACGAGTTCACAGGTCGGAAGTTACGAGTGGCCGTTATAGTGAACTTTCACAGACAACAGCACGGTAAAAACACGAGCTACGGGTTACCTGGAACGCTACAAAGTCGTAGTTGTGACTTGAAGCTGTAACTTACGGTTTCAAAAGCCTGCCTTGAACGCAGCATTAGCCAAAACGGCCGGATCGCTGATATATGCTTTAAGTTTGTTTCATTGCTTTCTTTTACTTCTTTGACTGTTTAAGCTGTGTTAACTTGTGTTACAAGATATGCAACTGCCCAGTAGGACCCACAAAAAACCCCAGTAGTCTGATCTTTGCATGACTGAATTATTCTGCAGAAGACCCTGACTAATACTCATAGTAATGCTGCATTAGCATAAAAACAAAGTAGGCTAAATAAAAAATGATAATACATACGTAGTCAAAAAGAAGAAAAGTTAGGGGGTGGGGCCCACTTTAGTTTTCTGTAAGGGGGCCCAGAATTCCTAGCAACAGCCCTGCACACACACATCATATTCTGCATCCAGGCGGTTGCTTTAAACACAGGTATGCAACATTTAAAAGATGATTAGAAACATGGACTCAGGCTGTGTTTGCACTGTCGGTATCTAACTCTGATGTTTTGCCCTCCAAACAACATGTGTTAAATTCACATTTTGCAGAGAGAGAGAGAGAAAACCTGTCTGGATCTGAATTTATCTACATGCACAAACACAAAATGTTTCAGGTTCCAAGATACTGTACATTAAATGCTCATTTTTCTCCTTTTAGCAGCTTACAAGTAGGATAAACTATGATGAGTTACAGGCCCCTCATCACTGCCCAGCTTATCCTCCGGCAGGGAGGTTAATTCATACTTCAGGTTCATTATGGCACCCATTCGCAGATGGCAATTTGGCTGCACTTGCGGGACAGATTTACATCAGAGGTTTATGTGTGTGACTTTGAATGTGGGTATCTCTCTCTCTCTGCAGAAAACAGACACTGGCAACCGTCCATTGAAGATCTGGGGTTGTAGAATCCAGACCATAATGTGAATAAATGTAGCATGAGCCCAGATTGTGAGGTTAAATGTAATGTCAGGTGCAGGATTCTGGTGTAAATTATTTGTCCGTGTGCTCCTTTTACCGTCTATCACATCTGAAGGATTTTTTTTTTATAATAAGCCCCCCCTCCCCTCTCCACCACCACCTCTCCCTCCTCTTCTCCTCCTCCTCTTGCAGCCAGAGTACACACCAGCTACTGTAGCCTGAGAAGTCCCTGCTTCCTTTGTCTTTGTAGTTCAGCAGCTCCTGCCCAAAAAACTGCAACTTGTGGGAAACAGGGAGGTCTCAGTTCTCTGCTCAGAGAACACAACAAGCAGAAACTCTCTCTCCGTCTCTTTATGACGCTCTCTCCCTCCTCTCTTTGTTTCCCTATTTTCAAATAGACTATTTGTCATCTCTGAAATAGAGCATTTTAAAAAATTCAACCTGGAGCCAACCCCCACCCCAACTCCCCTCTATTCTCACTCTCAATTCCCCAGACTCTGGCCAGCTACGATCAATAGCCTATTGATCAACTCTCTCCATTCCCATTACACACCAGTGCCAAAAGAGCCAACCATTTTCCCTGAAAAGCTGATCTGGAACATATTTGCAATGGTAAGGTTTCTCTAATTTCAGTGGGTTATTATTAAATGCGTACAGTGTGTGAGTGCTTCGGCGGTCTGCGATGTCGAGTGGTGAGACTGAGGCTGAGAAAGAACCACAGTAAATGCATTTACCATTTAATTGAAAGCTATTGCACTGAGGCAGAGGACGGCTCTCTACTTAAGTAAAATAGGAAAGGTGAGAGCATTACCACATACGTAGAAAGTAATTCTTTTTCCAGTTGTTTCTACTTCTACTTCTCTCCCCCGCCCTCTGTCTTTCTCCTTTCTCTCTCACTCTCTCTCTCTCTCTCTCTCTCCATAGACAATGCTACAGGCAAAATCAATACTGGAAAGAAAAAAAAAAAAAAGAAGGCATATTTTTAGCCTGTTATTATATGAGCTGTATGAGGAAAACAGTGTTTGTGGGAAAGACAGAAACGGCAAGGTGCTGATAAGAGAAAGATTGGGTGGAAGAGATACAAAATAAGTGAAAGAGTGAGAATGATGGTGGGCTGCGTAATGGAGAGTCTAATGGAGATGGATCAAACGAAGCTGGAGATAAGATGGGGTAACTGTGAGAAAATGGCTGATGTCTTGACCAAGGATAAAGCTCTCTAGTCGGCAGGAGAGGGGCTTTAAAAAAGAAAAGAAAGAAAAGTTGTTCTGAGGATGTGAATAAAAAACACATTATCATCAAAACTCTCATTTTGAAATGTTGTCATCTTACATTTAATTTGCAGTTAAGTGACGTTTTATTGGTCTTTGTCGGCTTGTTACACCTTAGTTACAATCAACGCTTCCTCCATCAGTGTCTGCAGCAGTAAAACCTGAACTTATTGTACAGCAGCACAGCTATAATGCCAGTAATACCTTCTTCTCCTTATGCAGCCTATAGCTCCACCTCTGTGCATGTTTGTTCTCCTCTGTGGATTGCTGTATACTCTGACTATACACCACAGCCTTCACTTTCACTCCTGCTACCAATGGCTTTCTGATGGACTCCCTCTCCCTATAACCTCTTTTCGGGGCTAACCTCTGTGCTGATGTCAGTCAAACTCCAGTCCGCCTCCCCATTGGCTAGAGACGCTCTGTTGATCCAATGGTGAGGCTGTCCAATTGGCCAGAGAGCTCAGGGGGGGGAAGGAAGGAATTGATTTATCTGTGGTATTAGGGGATCAATTAATCCCCATTGTGTGTGCCAGCACAGATAGTCCGATGTGTCTTATTTGGTATGGCTTGTTTCTGCTCGGCCAAGATAAGAGTCTCTCCCATCACATCGCTCTATGAGCAACAAATCAAATCAAATCGAAAGGGATGACGGCACGCAGAGGGTTCCTCCCCAGGCTGTGGCTGGCTGATCACAATAAGGAAAGGCCATCAATATGAAGAATAGTCTGCGCAGAATAAACGGCGCTCATTTGAGGTGCTGAGATGTCTGCCCTGTTGCCATGACAATGAAAAGGTTGGAATATAAACATCCTAAATAACTAGAGTTGTCTCATGACCCCGTTTATGACTCATTAATGACATCGAATTCAAATACAGTGTGGATACAGTTAGAGTGTGATCAATTAAAGAACAGTTTACATTTTTTCAAGTGCACCGTAATAAACAATGCTCCTACGGCCGGACGCGTGTGCATTGGAAACATTGTCTGTAAAAACTCAGACAGCCGAGGCCTCGTATTAATTCAGGCTGAATTTAAGCATGCATTTTTGCACATAATAAAATCTAGATTTTGTCCTTCGTCGCTTACACTGAAATCTCAGGAGGGATGATTACAGCCGTGCAAAAGAACGTATGGACAGAGAGAGATCTGAAAACAGGGACAACCTCTTTTCTAATCAATTGTTAAACAGAAAAATAATAAGAAAAGACATAAGAGTCATTTTTCAAGAAAAAAAAAGCAAGCAAACAAACCAAATATGGCTGAAAAATGGAGACTGCAATTTGAATATTACTTTGGTTATGCTCAGTTTTGGTCAAAGGAAGCAGGTCAAGCAGGTCAAAGACTAAAAACTCCTAAATAGAGAGGTGTTGCTCAGATGAATCCGTATCAGGCTGCATCTATTCTCCATGCGATGCATACAAAGTGAACAGAACAGTGAGGAAGGAATAAGGAGGAATGCAAGTAACATACTGTACTGCACATTTCTGAGTGGGAAAGCAATCATAGCTAGGGGAGGAAGGGAGAGAGGGGGGGGTGGGGGGTGAGGGGGGGGGGTCAATGGACCGATACTTGCTGATACTCACTGTGAGATGACAGTGAAAAGAAAAAGGTAAGAGAGACCGGGATAGAAGTGGGTGCTAATTCCTACTTTTCAGTTTAAATAAAGATTGGAGCTGGATAAAAGCCATTTAGGGAGAAATCAGACAGGGCATGCTATGTAGGACAAGAGCTGACTGCAGGGAGGTGAGTGGTGGGATCGATACTCAGTCGATGCGCTCAACACCCAGCTCTGCACACGCACACGCACGTACACAAACACACACATACACACACACAGTGGGGCATGTGGTATTGCCGGGCATCTGCATGTTTGTGTGTGCATGCATGTGTGTGTGCATGTGTGTGTGTGTGTGCAGAGCAGTGACTAATGGAGAAAGGCAGAGAGCCGGAGAGAAAGAGTGCATGCAATATACACTTAACTCTCTTTTGAGTGAGGGAATATTAAACACAGGCTGCTTGTGTGGACTGTAATTTGTAGTGATAAAAGTATTAAAGTAAAGCACTTGGACAAAGATGGAAGGGTGGACAGCTGCAGAGATGGATTTATTTTCGGAGGCACGATACAGTTAACAAAGATAGATGTTTCAAAAGAGCGTCTTCAGCCCAAACTGAAGCCCAAATACGACCGCAATCACTCTGCATCCTGTCCTCCCCTCCTCTCTCTCTCTTTCTCTTCTTCTTCTTCTTCCTCTCTCCTTCTTTCTTTTGCCTTCTCCCTCCTTCCCTTCTCCCTCTCTTTCTCCTCCCTCCCTCCCTTCCTTTCTCCCTCTCTTTCTCTCTCTCTCTGTAGAATTGATCGACTATGTCTCCTCAATCCATCTCTCCCTCTGTCGCTTAGCAACGGGTGCTCTATCGGGTGTGGAGGGTGGGAGTTTCACTTGGGGAGGGGAAGGGGGAGGGAGGAGGGGGGGTGTGGGGGGATGGAAGAGGGGTAGCAGTGGTGGAGGGGGGCATGTATTGGTGGGTGGGTGGTTGCTGGTGGTGGTTGGGTAAGGGGAGGTGGAGGTGGGTGTGGGGGGGGGTGTTAAGCAAAAGCCAATTGTAGTTGATTCCACATTTATTCTGACTGATGCATGTTTCACTTTCATTTGGTGTGTGTGAGGTTTTTACTCCATCGCTGATGAATATATATATATATAAATATATAAATATAAAAAGATTTACAAGATGGCAAAACGATACTGGCGGAGATATTTTTCACCATTTATTCCATCTAAAAAAAACCTAAAAAAAAACCACACATCTGCAGTTGTAGCACACCAAAAAAAAAACACACGTTTGATATCAGAGCCAGGATGACTAGTAGTAGTAGGTCACACCGGCTCTGTTTTCGTGCATCTTGAATGTTACAAATCCGAGCGAGCGGTCGGTCCATCACTTTCCCTGAAGCTGTGTCACTGTTTCATACAGTGAAGCCGTCTCTGAAAATACAAAGGCACACTGGTGTGAGCCTGCACTATAAATTCATCTACGCCTCCTCTTTTCTGTCTCTACTGTGGACAAAAAAACAGGAGACGGGATTAAAAAAAAAACAAAAACTTCCAGGCTCATACTGGAAATACATATTTTTGGAGAACATCAGCACACCTGCTGAAGAATTGTAAGCTGCTGTTTTTTTTTTTTTTTTAACATGTTGTAAGCTACTAACACCAGAAGCAACTGTGTTACTTTGGTGCAAAATTAATAGAATAAAAGCTGGGGAGCAAAGTAAACCCCTCTGGCCATGAGAATTATTGTTGTGCAGGAACACACGGGTATAATTTGAAAGAAAAAAGCTATTTAAACTGGTCTACATACAATCCCTGAATTAACATGCGTAAGGGAATAAGAATAAGTGTTGTGCAAAGAGGCATTGTTCTGTTTTTAAGACCGTATCCTTTTGATCTACACTTAATGTCTGATCCCCTTTGAGGAAGATGTGTAGGCTATTCTTTAAGCCTAATAAATCCAGCGTTAGCAGTACTTAAGAGGGGAAAAAGCTGTGTGGTTTAAACCAGGAGGGCAGGAGGAGAAGAACAATGAGTAATGCTCTTAACCAGCTTGTGAGATAACGCATACATATTACAATCTATAATCATTCTAATCTGCAATCTATGATGCTGAATAAACGTATACATATTACACACAGCCTATACAGGCCCATAGGCTGATATGCATCCACATAATGATCACTTTAATCCAGTATAGGAATAAAAACCATGTGAGTGTGTGTGGAAAATATCACATTTGAACCGTGTGTGCATCAAATTATTTCAATATTTGTAAGCAGTTCAGTTATAAATGAATTCCTATATACAATTCTGCAGACCAACACACACAGGCACAGTCGCTTTCTCTCTCACACACACTCCAGCATTTACCTCAAACATCTATAGCTCACAACAATTACACTGCACTTATATCGTCAGTCAAACACAGACAGTCGATGGATTGTAAAAATGAATCCACAGCAGTTTCAGTTCATTTGCATCCCTTTACAGCTGCGGTCAATTCAGCCTCCATTCAATTTAAAAAGAGAGAGTTTTGTCAGATGTGTGTGTTACTTATCTATCTATCTATCTATCCATGCACACATGCACACATCTGCCCGTCTTTCTATTGACATACACAATGTTCTGAATGATACACAAATCTATTTATAGCCTAAACAACACAGCACACAAAAGTAAAAGTGAAAGCAAAAATATAATTCTTGTCACTACTTATTTACAATATAACACACCCACACACACACTCACACACACTCACACATGTGATATATAAAACTTTTTTTTTATGTAGGCTGTGTGTATTTGTGCACATACATAATGCATATATTACATTCCTATATGCACACACACAAACACTCCCACCACATCCTCCAGCATCCTGCAGCCATGAATAAAATAAAATGAGTATTTTGGTCATAAAGTGGTGGTGTTGCAGTGTTTTATGTCACGTGCTACCAATGAAATGAAAGCACATAAGGATGGAGAACACGGCACGAGGCTTCACGGGCCTGACTCTCAACTCTTATTTCTCTTATTCATCATTTTTTGTTGACAACGCAACAAACACGGAGCCGTCTCATTAGCACTTGGAGGCCTCGCCAGCTTCAGCTGAGGTGTCAGAGAGAGACCGAAAAAAAGCTAAATTAATCCCTATAACATTTAGTAATCCAGCCCAATCGGATCGATAGTCTATTGAATGTGTTTGTGATTAGTAGCCTTATTGATTGCTGTGACATCATGTGAACGCACCTGAGTGATGGTTATTTTGCTAACAGCTTGTCACAGCCCAAATAAATCTGTGTGGGGGATCCAGTGACCTTTATGACAAAATTTTTATATATATATATATTTTTTTTTTCAAATTGTTATTTTTTCAAATTACGTTTCTTTCCAATAAATGACAGCACACAGACAGTCGATGAGCTCTGTTTGGAGACATTTGTCCTTTGATAAATTGGACGAATGGCAGAAAACTGAACCAAAACAGTTTTTTATGAATGACAGAACTCCACCGGAAATAAATGTAAAATACAATAAACTACAAGAATAAAACTATTATCTCTATTTTGTTTAATTTTATTATGAAACCCTGCTTTTTCTCTTTTACAAAGGCAGTGTTTTTACAAACATTTCTTCAAGAGTGTTCTATATAAAATTTAAATCTGTCTTAGATTTATTATTTTTAAAAAGTCTATCAAGAAATATCTTACCGTATCGATTATTGATTAGTCTTCTGGTGGGCATGCCAGGCCTGCTTTGGCACCTGTTGTCCCTAAATATTTTTGGAGCCGATCCTCGCACGTGGCCTGTTGTTATTTAAGTGCCCATTTCTATATAAGTTGACTTTCATTTTGAGTGAAACCAAGAGCAGGGAGGAGGAGGAGGAGGAGGAGGAGGATGTGCGTCCAATTCTTTCTGCCAATCGATCAGACTGCGGATAGATCGATAAGGCACCAGGGCTATTGATCACCACGGTCCTCTATTGCTGGGCGCTTTCAAATGCAAATGTACCAAAATAATAATCTATGGCAACACACTAATTCCTTAACAAACTGCAGGCAAACGCTTTACAAACACAGCGACTCGATGTGCGTTATTTAGGCCTGTTAAACGTGGCTGCGGAGCTCTGGCTGTGAAACTCACTGTCGGAGCGGTGGGCTGCCGTTTAAAGATTTAACAGGACAAACATGTAACATTCAAAATGCAAGGAGATTGATTTGGCCTGTAGCCCACTGAAACTTAGGGAGAAAATGTTTACAGGCAAAAACGGTGAGTTAAAAAGGTCTAGTGACAATAAAAAAGAATAAAAAATGACTGCATTTAAAAGCTAAAAAATATACTGTAGGCCTATATAAATTGTTGTTTAAAGGCAGACAAATACTCCTGTTTAGAAATAACTGAAGTTGTTGCTGTTTGTTATCCTCAGATGCAATTCATGTGAGAAACATCAAGTTAATCTGTCAAACACACACTGAAGTGGACTGGACTGAAAGAGTAGAGCCATAATCAAACAAAGCAGATGTTGTGGAGTATATTTCTCCCAACAAGGCCACATCAGTGTGTGTGTGTGTGTGTGTGTGTGTGTGTGTGTGTGTGTGTGTGTGTGTGTGTGTGTGTGTGTGTGTGTGTGTGTGTGTGTGTGTGTGTGTGTGTGTGTGTGTGTGTGTTGGGATGAGAGCAGCAGCGCCCCATCCCGCTGACTTGCTCAGAGGCCTGATCAATGCGACATTACTAAACACTGCTACTTAACTTTTGCCAATAGCCAGATTCAAGTAAATATACTTTAGAATACATTAAGCGTGATGCATCAGCCACGGAGTCATTCAAGAAGTCATGAAAAGATTAGTCTGTCTCTATCGAGTGATTCCTGGGAAACAGACAGGCTCGCGGGAGAGTTGGCCCAGCAACACCTCTCATTACCGTCCTGTGTTTGAATAAGATGAAATAATAAAAAACAGATTTTAAGTATATATAAGAGCTACATATGGGTTTTTGCAGCGAAATATCTTAATGTTACATAATGAAGGATTATTTTTTTATTTACTGTTATTTATTTTAACAAGCTAATTTATTGTAATATTATATGTAACAAAAAAGATGAATCTACAATAAAAGGATGATAAAGGGAATATACATTAAAATGTCGTGCTGTGAGGTCAATTTAAAGCTGCATGTTCAAGTTTTCAGAGTGCTCTATGCTCATTTCCTGTTGGCCTATAATGAAACCGTTTGCTGAGACAGGTCAAACACATAACAGCAGCAGAGACCTAACTTAGACCATTGGAGCTGAATGCATTTTTGGCGCTATTGATCCTTCAGAAATGCATTGAGCGCAGCTCCGGGTTCAACATTGATTAGTTGATCAGTAAACGACAGCAGTGCTTAAAGATAAAAAACAAACCAAAAAAAAAAGAAGTGTGGCGGCTTAACAAACTGTAGGCTTCTACCAAAGTCCTATAAAAACATGATATTAAAAACTTTTAGAAAAAAAGGGGGATTTTATGTTAACAAATGAATTAAAACACACAAAACACTGCTGCACGTTCTGTTCTGTGTGTGTGTGTGTGTGTGTGTGTGTGTGTGTGTGTGTGTGTGTGTGTGTGTGTGTGTGTGTGTGTGTGTGTGTGTGTGTGTGTGTGTGTGTGTGTGTGTGTGTGTGTGTGTGTGTGTGTGTAAAGTCGATGCCAACGTGCATGGTGCTGAGGCCACCGCCTCGCCCGCTGTTATTAATATGAAATAAATCACCGGGTCTCTGCGGCATCGCCCCAGTCACACCGCAGATATCGACACAGTTAATATTTCATATTGTATTTGCCATAGGATATGCTTATTTAAGTATTCGAAAACAGTACATTAAAATACAAATTAAAACCGAGCTCTAGGCGGATACATGGATTTTTTCGGGGGGGTGGAAGGGGGGAAGAAAATAGCTGGGTTTACTTTGCATCACAATTTTTTTTTTTTTTTTTTTTTTTTTTTTTTTTTTGGTTTGCTTTTGAACCAACTTACCGAGCTGCGTGAAACAGAAGAAAACAACATTGATTGGAAATAGGAAAAGTACAGTGATCAGCTCCACACGCCATGTTGACCCTGCTGGTTTCAATCTGCGCAGAGTTTAACCTGACCTCGCGTGGCGCAGTGGAGCCCAATAAAATAATACAAGGGAGTCAGAGGGGTGAGGGTGGGGGTGAGGGGAGAGGGGGGAGGGGGGGTCTGTTATGAAGTTTACAAGTTCTTGGTAAAAGAATAAAACTTTTCAGCGCGTTGTTTTGGGTTGTAAACCCTGGTGAATTAGGAGCAAGGAGCGAGCAATGAAAGTTAACATCCATCACCACCGCGACCAATAAGCTGCTCTGGCCGGCTGGCTGAGCACAGATGACGGATTCGCTGCTGTGCGGGCTTCGGTAATTCATTTTCGATAGCAGTGGTTGCTGGGATCAATACAGGGACATTAACCCAAGCGGACACTGCTGTTCTCCTGATGGCACAAGCCAAAAGCCACCATCCCTCGTTGGCAATCAGCAAAGACACAGTTTTTAGGGTCATTATTTTCTATCTTTTTTTTGGGAGGGGGGGTGAGGAGCTGTGTGCCAAGGCCATGATATCACAATTTATCAGTGAAGTTATGGATGGCCGTGACCTCACTGTTGGTAAACACTGGTCAGGGAAATTATTTTATGCAATTTGCAAATGATTAGTGATGCCACTTCCTGGATTGTTAGACTATTTTTTCTCCTCAGCTCCTGGTCGAAATCTTAATGGCCTCATTTTACATAACTTCGGTGTAAATGCCAAGGCTCTTCACTTGGTAACAACGTCCACATTAGTTCACAGAGCTACTAAAGGCCACACACACACACGCGCGCGCGCGCACACACAAACTTCACACATCACACTAAAGAATCACACACTTCAATGTGTCCAAACATGTTGAAAACACATCACATGGGTGTTGATGTGTGTGTGTTTTACAGCTTCCTCATGTGTCACTTGTGTCCCAGCACATGTCACCCTTTAGACACACACACACACTCCTCCACAACCTGCCACAACACAACACAACCTATATTTTTCTGCAGAGACTGTCACGTTGTTTATTAAAATCATGCAGTAGCTCATTTTGAGTGACAAATAACATGAATACCTTATAAACAAACTCACTATCATGCTGTTGAATAGATGTGGGAGTATTGGTGCTGCTTCACATTATATTCATGAATTCTTGACATTGTGTCCACCCTGTAAAAAGTTTTTATCTGGCATTAAAATAATAAACCTAACAGGAGACTGAAGCCTATTCTGACAACTTCAACGACGATTCACACATCCCTCAATTTCCACCAAACACACGCAACTTATTATTACTAAAATTATTATTATTATTGTTGTTGACCCTTTTCACAGAATCCAGTCTCTGCGACTCATCGTGCTGCTGCTATAGGTACCGACCTATCGATGCATCTCCTGATCCATACATACTCTGACAGTGATGGATTGCTGACCAGGATTGACGTCAGCGAGCAGCAAGTTTCATGCCGAAGTTTGGAAGGCATGAAGTATTAACTATGTGTGAGAGTTGATGTGTTTGAGAGTTTGATTTTCTCACCCGGAGTCCAAGTCGTGAATGGAGGGTCGAAGCCCTTAGAAGCGATAATGAGATGAAATCAGGGGATTTATTCAGTAACCTAATATTTTTTGAAGATTGAAAAAAAAAAAAAAAAAATCAGTGGTGGGAAAAAGCCGAATGCAAGACAAAGACATTTGATGGTTTACTTTTCAAACATTTGAAATGATAGACGCAGATATAATTTCAGTGGCAAGAACTGGAGAAGTGTCAAAGGTCATCCACGCAGTCGAGCGTCATGTTTTAAACAACATCTAAAGAAATGGATATCTTCAAATTCAGTAATTCTATCAGGAGATTATGCATCTTCAATTTTGCCTGTGTGTAAGGATCGAAAACAATAAAAAGCGGAGGCTGTGAGTTATGACCTCCCCTTCAAGATCAGTTGTGGTTTTCTAATTACGCTCGTGGCCTGATGTGATACATGTGTCAATTAATATTTAACTTTCAACACAGACATCACATGCGTTGCTGGCGCCGTGTCAAAAGCTTTTATCAGAGAAAACAAGGAATGAGGTCTTCTTATCCAGCAGAGTGTAAACGTTGCTGGATTGCATCTGTGTGGTTTATCTTAACAAGTGTCTAATGCAATCTTTTTTCAGGAATCCGAGGTTCAGTTTGCGACATGAACAACCCCACATGACATAGGGGCCAGCGTGACGTCAGATTGGCCCCAGACAGAATGCGCGAGAGCGAGGATACACCTCGGGGGCGCGCACATGCGCACAGGCTCGGTCTCATCCTGACATGAGCGCGCGGGCACGTCAATATACACACAGAGAGCGGAGCAGAGCTTTGGGTATAGTGGAAGGTGCTCTACAGCGAAAGAAAGCCAGGCAGGCGCAGACACCTTCACGCACTGAGCAGAGGTTTTTTCGGTTGGCAGTTTGTGTGGCGGCCGGGACCCGATCTTTTAAAACCATGCTGGATTGACTGCAGAGAGGCAACTACAATCAATGGCTCGGCTTTGAAATCGTTCAAAATTTATTGGAAAGGAGTGTGAGATAGAGCGACAGTGAGAGAGAGAGAGAGGGGGAGAGAAGGCGAGGGAGAGAGCGAGAGTGGCGAGAGGGGTGGAAATAAAGATCCTTCCCAACAATGGAGCTTACAATGGAAAACATTGGAAATCTGCACGGTGTGTCTCACTCCCACCAAACGAGCGACTTAATGAACTCCCCGCACGCGCGCCAGTCGTCGGCGTCGCATCGGAACTTGGTGTCGCACGGACGGTCAGCCATGGTGTCCAGCATGGCCTCCATACTGGAGGGAGCGGGGGACTACCGCACAGACCACGCTTTGTCTGGCCCCCTGCATCCGGCAATGACCATGTCGTGCGACTCCGGGATGAGCCTGAGCAGCACCTACACCACGCTGACGCCGCTGCAACACCTGCCCCCCATATCCACCGTGTCGGAGAAATTTCACCACCCACACCCTCACGCTCACCATCATCCGGCGCACCAGCGACTCGCGGCCGGGAATGTCAGCGGCAGCTTCACCCTGATGAGGGACGACCGAAGCCTCGCCTCCATGGGTAACCTCTACGGCCACTACCCCAAAGACATGTCCGGCATGGGGCAGCCTCTGTCCCCTCTGTCTAACGGCCTGGGGACTTTGCACAGCTCCCAGCAGACTCTCAGCGCCTACGGTCCCGGGGCTCACCTCTCCAACGACAAGATGCTCTCCTCGGGGGGCTTCGAGTCCCACGCAGCCATGCTGTCCCGAGGCGAGGATCACCTGGCCCGGGGTCTCGGGGGCCACGGGGCCGGGCTCATGACATCGTTGAACGGCATCCACCATCACAGTCATCCGCACTCTCAGGCAAACGGGTCCATGCTGTCAGACCGGGACAGGCAGACGGTGGTGGGAGGCGGGCAGGGAGGTGGGTCAGGGCAGGTGGAGGAGATAAACACCAAGGAGGTGGCACAGCGAATAACGGCGGAGCTCAAGCGCTACAGCATCCCACAGGCCATCTTTGCTCAGAGGATCTTGTGCCGGTCCCAGGGAACCCTGTCTGACCTGCTGCGGAATCCTAAACCGTGGAGTAAACTCAAGTCTGGCCGGGAGACGTTCAGGAGGATGTGGAAGTGGCTCCAGGAGCCCGAGTTCCAGCGGATGTCAGCGCTCAGGCTTGCAGGTGAGTGAGGAGACAGCTCCCAACCTGAGTGATGTGGAGGGATCAATTAGAAGTCAATGTGGCGAGACTGTCAATACCTGCTCAAACAGACATTACTAGAAGTTATTAGTCGATTGTATCGAGTAAAACTTCATCATGACAGTTGGGGTGTTAAATGTTGGGGGGAAATCTATATTTTGATTGATGCTACGATCCATGATAGTATAAACACACGCCGTGCAACACTGGAGGTGTTATAAACAAAAGAGCGGTGGCTTCTCTCAAAAGCAGAGCTGGTGCAAACGCAGACTGCACAGCTCGTATGACTGTTTTTACGCAGGTAGCAGAGCACTTTTACGCACGGACACAAGCATGAGCACACACACTCCTCTCCCTCTGGCTCACCCTCATCCTCTCTCTCACTCTCACACAAAAACAAAAACACAGAGAGACGCAGACCAAACAAAGGGAATTAAAGCAGGATGTGACCAAAAAAATCACAGCATCTTGCAACGCGGTCTACACTTTGAGACAGCGCCCGCTCAAATACACAAATTTTATTCTGTATCCTGGTGTAATGCTTTGGCACTTGCCCTGTCAAAAAAAGCGCGTAGTAGCAAACGAGGATCGTCTGAGGCCTGGCCAAAAGAGTCGGAAGAGCATGACCTCCTATGGATCAATATTTCAGGTCCAGGGGTCCCCTTTCAGAGTAGCGTACTAATAAATGATCGATTTGGATCAGAAAGACAGAGACACAAACAGATGCGTCTTTGTCTGGCCTCGGTTGTCTCCTGTGCACTCTGGGATATCTCGTCTCCAAAGCCAGTTTATAGATATCCTGTCGCAGGAAAACGGCATTTAGTGTGGTTCCTTTTGGACCCCCTTATACAAGTGGGGTCCAAAAGTCAGAGGTGTCAGACTTTGGACATCACTGCGTGTTGTGTGTGTGTGTGTGTGTGTGTGGGGGGGTCATTTGGGAAGGGGCTGGACATTCCTTCTGTTCAGCAAGAGGCAAAGTGTGTCACAGACTTTCCTTCCCTCCGTTTTAGCTTTGTGAATCTTTCTGATCCATCCTTTTTGGTTTTTATTGCTAAAAGATTCACCAACTAACCGCTGTGTTTTGAGCACCCCCCTCCCTCCCCCCTTTTAAACCCTTTAACACTTACAACCTGCTTAACAGAACGTAAATGAAAACGCGAGACGTCGCAGTGGGGTTACAACAGATGAGAGTGAGAGGTCCCCTCTCATTGATGTTTGTTTAAAGGCCCTGTTTAGACGTGCTGCGCTTCCAAACGTCAATCAGCTCTTCTGTGTCGTATTTCAGCGCACAGTTCAATTAAGCAGATATAGTGGCATATTTTAGTTCCAGTCAATGCCCTATTGAAAAGCACTTAATGGCATGTAAATTGTTCCTTTGCGCATTTAGTGGGGTTCTGGTAAATAAAGATTTAAACACTCCACAATTGTCTCTTTAAGTGCCACTGCTGTTAAAGCTAATTGGGCTGTGGGGTTTTATATCTTCCACACTCGGCATCAGGATAAAAACCCCCCAATTCAACTGACGTGGTGGAGTGGCACAGTCATGTGCAGTGTGCACACCTACTGCATATTTTCATGTGGTCAGGCCCAGGACAGCCTATAGGTGTGAGCTGTGTGTACGTGCGTAATCTTTTCTTCTCTGTGGCTGTGGAATGGAAATACAGGGGGCGCAGACAGATGGTTTTATAAATGATTGTGTGGAAGTACATTTCATCATAACCCTGAATTAATTTTTTCGAGTTGAAAAGCAGATTTTGTCTTTTGTGTATGAAGCTGCTGTCTCGGTAGGTTTGAGGGAAAATCCCAGTTTGGCTAAATGACAAATGACATGTATGTAAATGCGCGGAGCAACATTTTACTTATTGCATTTTAAAATCACCATTATCTTGGATTCGCATGTGGGCTGAGAGTGGGAGTTTAGGGGGGGTGGGGGGGCTGAAAGTGAGGCTGGGCCATACTCGCTCGGCCACATCAATCAATAAATTCAAATTACTATTCCAAATTCATCACAGTCACACAAATCAATGCAGCTGCCCTGCTTAGCTAATGTGAAAATGCCAGTGTCTGCACACACGCCCGCGCGCGCACACACGCACACACACAGGACAATCCACTCCTGAAACGAAAAACAGAGCAGAGACAGGCCTGTTTGGGGGGGAATGTGTGTCCTTCACGCTTAACATCTCCCAGTGCAACGAAGGGCAAAGAGCCACATCCTTTCCCACCCATTGTTTTCTTCATATGCAGGACCATAACACCAAGGCCGGGCGAGCAGTCAGGCTTTTTATGCATATCCAGAGAGTCTTAAAGCACATCTATCAGTCGACTACAGTATTGAATAAAAAAGGCAGCTTCATTGTAAAGCTGCACAAGTAAGAAAGACGCGGGCAAAGTGAGGTTTGGGAGGCATTTAAAGATCGCATTAACGATGAAAACAATTCGTCTTTGCATCTGTGTTGAATTCCACACTCCATCTCAATGTATTTGGTTGGGTCAATACAGCCCTGATCGATAAGGATAGCCAGTGCATCTATCAATTATCCCGCCTCAGCACTCTCTCCCATTGGCCTCTCTCCCCTGGAGCAGAGAGGGGGAGACGAGAGCCGGAAAAGAGGGGAAAGAGGACAGCTGTTGTGGAAAGGACAGGCAGAGAGACAGACAGACAGAAAAAAAAAGAAAGAAAGAAAGAAGGAGCACTCCTTTTTGCTGTAAACATGGTCTATGCACTCTCACTTATTTGCCATTTGGGGTTATTCAAGTGATATTCACGCCTTTTTTCTGGACAGATGCTGTAGGAAATATTATCTTTTTTAAAGAAATGGCGCGTGCGTATACAGTCTCTCTCGGTGGCATGGAGCTTAAAGCACCAAGGTGGAACCAGAAAGCCTTTCACATGTCTAGATATTTATTCTGTTGTGTGACAGTGATGAGGTGCCATGGTATGCCAAAAAGAAAAGGGAGAAAAAAAAAAAGCGCAGTTGGTGCATTACCATTTGAATGGCCGGAGCACGTGCCAGGGTGCGTAGGTCAAGACCCACAGGACACGGAGGAAAAACATTGTAGGGAATGAGGGTGGGAGGCCTCTATTCATGTTTCAATGGACTACACGCAGTTTACACAGGCCTAATCCTGCAGCTATACCCCCCCCCCCTCTACACACCCCACCCCATCCACCAACCCCCATCACCCTCACGATGCGCCCTTTTACCATTTTCATAGGTGGCCTAATTATATTTCTGTTCGAGTTGTCTATCTTATAGGTAACTTATTTTAGGCCGAGGGAGGGTAATGATTATGACATAAATGTAGGTTTTGATCGTACTTGGTTGCCTCAATCTAGTAAAAGTAGCATAATTTAGAAGACAGAATGCTTTACTGCAAATAAAATGGATTTGTTTGTTTTTTTACCCGGAGTTAATAACAGCTTTTTATTTCCCTCTGCAGAGCATTAGTGTGAGAAAGCGTCTGGTTTTTATTCAGCGGGTCAGTGTGAGGGCACTGTCCATGGTGCTGAAACATCTGTCCGTCCACTCTGAACCGCAGGATCTCGTCTCTTGTTCTGAGGACAGTTCAAGGTGGTAAACCGGAGTTTTACCCAATACATAGTTAATAGCATTCTTGTAGGCCCTAAACACCATTATTTCATCCAACAGCTTCCACCCATCGATCAATATTACAATCCACAATCGCGTCAATCACACCCCTCCTGCATCCTGCTTTCCAGTCCAGCACGAAGCCAACCGGGGGTTTCCATTTAAATCACATCTCCAGCTCTCTGGCTTGTTTGGTTTTGTTAGTTTTTTGAGGGGGGGAGCTGCTGAAATACAAACCGAGGTCGTCCTTATTTTTGGGATGCTCACCACAAAATATCCTAAAGCAGCAACAACAGTCAGCAGTGATGCTCTTTTTTTGGTCATTTGAGCCAGGATAATGGGTTTAATTGGATAGGGCATTAAGATGTGATTGATGCAGGATAATCTAAAACAGGATTTTTTTTTCTTGAAGAGATGGCTTGATGTTAGCCTGCGAAATGATCGATTGGTACTTTAATAATTGATGTGTGAGGGGAAGATAGGGGGAGTAAACAGTGCAGCTGCGGTTTCAGAGCCTCGTTGTTCGTTAAGCACAGCAACGTGTGCTGTAAGTACTGACACACGCATGTACAAGCATCGCCTTTGAAATCCTCTGGTGGGAGAGCAACAGTCATTTTCTTGAGGTTATACCTCGAGGCTATTTTGCTTAAATCCCGGGTTCAGCATAGCTCATACCAGATGCAATGACATCTCGCGCCTTGCATCGTTATCTACAGCTCTGCGTGGAGAGGCAGGATGTATGTGGTGGAAGGGTAAACTCAATTAATGCAACTTTAAATTAGCATAAATCTTCATGTTGTGGGCTGATATTAATATTCATACACCCTGTAATAAGATCCATTTTGCTATGTTGAAACGCACTCAAAGCTTCTCATGGTGTATGGCTGCATAGGACAATATCATAGCAGCATATATACAGCCTGCATACGTGTCGCCTCCTCGTTTCTTCTCTCCTGTGTGTATGTGATCGGGATGTAGAGTGCGTCTGCGCCACATTGTTAAGGCCGATCTGGCGAGCCCTGAATCTATATCGATTTCCATTCCCCGGCCTCTCCTTTCCATCTCTGGAGCTGCGCCATGCAGCCATGCAACCCCCTCCATCTCCACCATGCAACACCATTTCTCCCATTAACAGCTCACCCTTCATAACACACAACAGAATGACTAATGAGCGCGCGCTCTCTCTGCACTCACGCTGGCCTTGTTGCAACACCTCGCCGCGTGCCCTGGTCAAACACAGTCAAATGCTGACTTTTAAAAACAACCTGGGAGCTTCAGCAGCGCCCCTCTATTTCTGTGATGGAGCAGGATTAGCAGCATGAGACGACTTAAAGTTCACAGTCGTTTAACCCCCCTCTCGCTCATTATACGTCCCACCCACACGGCTCCATCCTGCACACAACTGCTCCGACCAAGTCGACCTTATTATTCAAAATAATGTAATTTTAATAGAAATCAGATTAGTCCGACTGACTGAGACAGGAGGCTGCACTGTCCTGTCCTCCACATCCTCTCTCTCTCTCACACACACACATACACACACCTTGTTCTAATTCACACGGGGTGGGGGAGGGGGGGGGGTATTGGGGATGGCGCTTATAGCAATTAGAAATGCAGTAGAGGTCTGGACTCCGTACAGTCTCGAATACCGTCTCTTCTATTTTAGATGATCAATTCCTACGCTAGTCCGTCGCCCCCTCGCCAAACCGGATCGATAGGAGAGAATGACCTTTAAATCAAATTGCTGGCAGAGTCGACTGAATGCACGCGGCTAGCATCAAAGGGTTAATGGCACCGCGTGCACCAACCACCCCCTCTTTCTAGGCCAAAAAAAATACGAAGGGCCCAAAACCCTTAAGATAATCATAATTAAAATCTGATTATTCGTCGTTACGAGTCAAATGGATGCACAAACAGGGGGAGCTGAGATTTGGGTGAACGCTGCGCGCGCGCGCGCGTGTGTGTGTTTGTTTGTTAGGATGGCTGATGAGAAAACAAATCAAACTGTGGCTTTTGACCCGCCACATTGTCTGGTGGTTTACATAAGAGCCAGAGCAAGTGACGGTTCCAAAGAGCAGACTGTTGTGCAATTAAAATGTTGACCAGAGCACATCAGCGCTGTGTCAGTAGAGCTCAGCCCGCTGTTATGTAACGCTGGGATGCCCCCCAAAAACTGGGTCTGCTCCGTGCGTCCTGCGCGCGCCTGCGATGCCACCACTGCAGGGAGCCACTGGCTTCCCACAGATAAGAGATATAACGAGTAAAAAAAGAATTTATTTATAGAATTTTAATTTGCCAGCATCTTTTCAACTGATATGTCAGCACCTTGTGATGTGTTTGCAGGTATTCCTTCTCCCACGGATACATCTGGATATAAGTAACGGAGGGGGGCGGGGGTTGGAGAGCGGTTCCAAGTCTGTGTCCATCGGGGCCGAGGCAGCAGCAGTGATACAGCGCTGTGTCCACACACACACTGGCCGCTTATCTGACGTCCTGACAGGCCATCGCTTATTAAAGGCCCGATAATGGCTTGTTTAATGCGCAGGCTAAAAACACAAGGACGCTGTCCACGCGGTTAAAGAGAAAAGAGGCCGGGGAGAGGTTTCTGTAACAGCAGGGACTTAGTTCATCTCATAATACATGTTAACATCTAATATTTCTCAGATGGAGACAAAATAATTCAGCTTATTTCTATTTATTTCTTACGCTGATGCACGTGTTGGTAAAAAGAAGCGGCCATATTTAGGGGCAATAAGAAGAAATAGTACGCTATTGCAGGAAAAAAAGAAAATATTATGACTTTTTTGCAGTCACTTCTTGAATAAAGAATAACTAAAGGATTAGGTATTGTAGGAATTTGTCGTTGTTACAGCGTATAGTGCGTAAAGTGTGTGTTATTTGCTTAAACGTGTAAAAATGACAGTGTGGGAGAAAACACAGAAACGTTGAGATGCTGCTGGTGACAGATCGAGTCTCGCGACGGGGATTTTTTAGAAACGAGAGTCTGCAGATGGTTTGTATGGAACCTCTGTACCTAAGTCTGTTTTTTTTTAACAGGGTCGATCACAGCAAAACACACACACACAGACACACACACCTACGCACACACACACACACGCACACACAGATTATCGTACCCACAGATGCAACCCGAAACTCCGGTTGGCCAACCCCTTACAGATCAACAAAGGAACAAAACGACTGTGAAATCAATTGATGAATGAATCGATGTCAGCCCTCACAGCCTTTGTATTACACGTTATTAAATCTAACGAACTGGCTGCGGGTTATTCTAAAATTATTAACCTATTTATTTTGAGCCGAAAATGCTGACTTATTGTTTCTGCAGTCATTTAGTCAGGATTTCTGAAAAACACACACGACGCCAACGTGTGTGTGTGTCTGTGTGTGAGTGTGTGTGTACGTGTGTGTGAGTTAATTACAACATTTTTCCAGAGATTCAAGTAAAAAAATAAAAACCTTATTATTAATATTATTATTATGGTGATTATTATTATCACTATTATGCTAGGCCATATCATTAAAATAACTGGTGAAGTAGGTTGCATTCTCAATTATATATTATCTTCTTAAATAATTTAATTAATCGAAAAGATAATTCAAGACGCTTCATAAATAAATAAATAATCAATAATAGGTATCAGACAAAAAACAACAATCTGACTTGCAAAAGAAAAGGCTCAAATGGAGTTTGGAGTACACGCTAACATAGTGACTATAAACTAGGCTATTTAAATTAAAGAACCCGTGCAATTTACAACAGAATAATAAAGACACGACAATTTATTTATTTCAATCGAATATGCTGCGTTTTGCATTGGAGAAAATCGACCATATAAATGCAGTTAGCTCGCTGCAATAAGCGCCGGGTTAGAAATATTTGAGTTGACTGTCTCCACATGATTGAGTGTTAGAACTGTATTGAATTGAATCTCCAAAATTCCTGCATATTGAAAAGCTGTCTGTCTGTGTGTCTCCTCGCAGAGCCAACAGTATCACCTGACTGCAGATCAGTTGGCTGACTCTCTAGCGAGAAATCAGGAGCAGCAGCAGAGGTGTCAGCTCAACACTTGGAGAGAATGAACATATACATCTCCTGCTTTGTAACTTTAAGAAATCTGTGCGCCTCAATCTAAATAAGGAGGAGGGCATTTGACCTGATTGACCTCGGTGTACCCTGCGAGATTTAAAAAGTTGATAATTATCGCGAGGCTTCCCCACAAGAAAAAAAACAACAACCCAAACATTATTCTTTATATAAAATGTATAGGTTTACATTCTTAGATTTGTTTTTTCCACGCGCTTCAGCTTTTCTTTCTCTTTGTTTTTCGCCATCAATGCGCCTCGGACCAATTTACGCAGCTTTAAAATGTGTGTAAACTCTCTTCACTAAATTAAAAGGGAGCTTAGAGGGAGTTTGGGTCCTGGCACCGGTCTCAGATCAGCAGGAAGCCCAGACATGCTAGTCTATTGACAGGTCAAAAAGCCACTTCACCCACTGCTCTTCCACCAAATCCAAAATACTATTTGTTTAAAAGTTAATCTATAATTTTAAATACATTATTTAAAAGGGTTTATGATGCGAATTTTTAAAAGTAGTTTATTTCTTGATTTGTCTCCCCTAAATATGGGCTTATTAACTGGTGATATTCATTTTTAAACAGTGCACTGAGATTTTGTCCACACTCGCCAAATATGAGCCACAATTTAAGGACAATTCGTCTGAATTTATCAAAACAGGCAAAAATGAATCTCCTAATAAATTCATACATTACAGAAGCCAGCGCGTGCACACACACACACACACACACACGCAGTTACAAACACACACACACAGCGGTCCCACACCTGTTGTTGTGGCAATTGAGAGCGTGGGCCTGCCTGTCTGTCTCTTCAAAATAAAGCATCATAATCATTACCTCTATCACGCATAACTGGTCAAAGCAATTATAAATAAAATCAATGATAATCGCGGGTAAGAGTATCACACTAACAATGGACCCACTCACACAAGTAAATAGCACATGCAGACCAAGGCTGCTATTAAACAGGTAAAAGAACAAATAATAATAATAATACTGCAGGTTACAATTCAGCGATACGTTTCTCTCAATCATACGCTTAAATGGCTGTGTGCATTTAATTATCTAAAACCTCATAAGGCGCGTGATCATCACAAACAGCAGCATTTACTGGTTATTGAGTTTTTTTCTTTAATACTGGTTGCTAATAACAGGTGGCGGTGAAAACAGAAAACAGAGCTGAATAAAATCATATGAATCATATTTCTTAAGTCCGTATCTGACGCAGCGCACACAATAGGACGTCTTTGCTGACACTCTTATTTTAAAATGCAAAAATATAAATTCTTGCATCTTGTGATATAGATGACACAGCAAATTTAAAAACATTTTTTTAAAGAAAAAGAAAGAAAGAGCACATGCAGCTGGAGTAAAATGTTGTTGGAGGACCGAGGTGTGGGCGAAGGAGTAACTGAGTTCAGGTTGAGTGTTATTGAAGTGCTGAAGAAGAAATGCCTCGCAGCTGAGTCGCTGGAGAAGGCAAACAAACAAATTGTGTCGCTTTATCAGTATATTAACACCAATTCTCACTCATTACATTAAGGAGTATTGAGCTGGAAGTGTTTTGGCCTGGCGAGGGAAGGAGAGAGAGAGGTAGAGAGAGGGGGGGTTGGCACTGCCCTGCAGCCTGAATGGAATAAATGCCACGGTGAACAGAGAGAGGGGGCCGCGCCGACGCACGCGCTGCCATCAATCTTTAGGGCAACAGCCCGTGCGAAACAGCAGGGACGTTACTTAATAAATAGACCTGAAGCTTAAACATCAAATTGCCCAATCATGCTTCTTACAATATGGAGAAGAGAGCAACTACAAGCACACTGTATAGATTATTAGTGAGGACTGGACTGGTGTGTGTCCAGTGTGTGTGTATGTGTGTGTGTGTGTGTGTAACGCGCCGAACCGTAACCGGTAAACATGTTTATTGGTAAATTAATTAAATCAACAGACTTTCACCTCGTCTTGCGTTACAGGGATCACAAACGGTGCCTCATGATTGGATTTCACACCGCGGGGGAGACTCTTTGAAAAACGAAGAGCAGTCACAGAGAGAGAGAAAGTGAGGAGGGGGGGCGGGGGGCGCGCGCGCGCGGGGGGGGGGGGTAACAGATGCAGATGTGTAATGATGGTTTCATAGGCACAATATTAGGCGGTTTGACTTTCTCATTATGAGCAGGAAGGGCAGCGGTGATCAATAAATGATTAATGCTCAAGATGGACTCGCATCTGTGGGGACAGAGGAGTTATACCCCCCCACACGCGCACACACACTCCCCAAGACAGGCTGGATCCTATAGAGCCCGCGCAGGTGAATCAGGTGATGATCGTTTCCTCTTCAGCTTTTCTCTGATTTGAAATCCGCAGAGAAAGTTGGATCATCATCATCATCATCATCACATGCCTTGCTGCTGGTGTTCTCGCTTCTCCATCCCCGCATCCCCATCCATGAATCTCCTCCTCTCCAGACCCCCACCACCACCAACACTACCAACACCCCCCACTCCTCTCCCCTCCTCTCCTCTCTCTCTCTCCGAGGCATAATTAATTGGACGAACTGAATTTCACACACGAATTATTCACGAATCTATCGATCGATATTGAACACCCAGGGCCTTTCTCTTAACCTCGCTTGGTTTGTCGTGAAGCAAAGAATATTAATGTCATCAGTGGAAAAGAAATAGGCCCAAGTTCTACTGTTTTCACCTCAACAGAAAAGCACAGGTTGATAGAAAGAGAAGAAGAAAAAAAATTACTCATTAATAAAGGAATTTGATAGTTTATGAGACAAGAAGTCCAGGAGCAGAAGTATCGATGTTGTAGATTATATTCATCGTGGGGTGTAATATCACAGTAATGTCAGGATAATAACGCAGCGGATTAAGATGTATGTATGTTAACTAAAGCAGTAAAGCCACAGATGAATATGTCTTTGTTGGCCAGTCTTTGTATGTGCGCGAGGAGCCTGAGGGATCCATTCAAAGTAGGTCAGCTCCTGTTCGCGGCTCCATATAGCGGGTTATAGAAATCACATCTCTCTCTGGCCGTGCACCAGCGGGGTGCACACCTCACACAACACTCCGCTCCAGAACCGGGATCTCTGCTCTGGTCGGGGCTGCTGCTCTTTGTGCATGAGTTTATGTCCGTCTCTCTCTGCTCGGTGCCTACTGTAGCTCTAAAAGCTGCAATGATCGATTTTTTTTCCTTTTCTACGCTGAGCTTGGTTCAGTAATCAGGGCCCCCTTCCTCACCGATCGATCGATATTGATTACTAAATCCAGCGCCTGTAGCAAAGGCAGCGCACTACGGCGCCCCGTGCAGCCGGGCCACGGCGAGAGCGACACCTGCCGATCGAAACGGCACAAAGCAAGCGGTCGATGAGGTGGCAGGACGTGACTCGCCGGCATAAAGATGTGGACAAGAGGAACTGCCTGGGACCCTCTGAGCTCGTTGAGGAGAAACACTCCTTCCAGACTCACTTTTTATGTGCTTAAATATCACATTTATACATCTATGTTTTCCCCTTTCTTAATTTTCAAGGCGGATAAAAGAGAATAAAGTTCCAAAAATGTCACTTAAAATCCAAAAAGCATTTTCTCCACAGATTTCTTGACTTCTTAAAACAAATCCATTCATAGATTTCAGAAGATCCCCCTCTCTGTAGCTAGATAGACCCAAGTGGATTTTACCGTCTGAAATGCATAGTGACAGTGAGACTTCTTCTTCATGAAAAGGAAAATATTTTCTAGTTTAAAGAAAGTAAATGAAATTATCATAATAACAAGAAAGACCATGTTATACCTTGGAATGTCCAAACGCCTGTGTGTATGTGTGTGTGTTTGTGTGTGTACCTGTGTGCAAGGTCACTCATCAGGATGCAAAAGTCACACTGAGGTATCCAGGTCGACCAGAAGCTGCAGAAAATAAATGGAAAGTTAAGTTGCACATTGAGATAGAAATCAATCCATATCTATAATAATATTGACTGTATTAATCTGGCAGGAAAAAGAGCAGGAGCTGTTTTTTAAAAAAATCTGTAAACTGAGACGTTATATGACACAAAAAGCATTTTTACATTTTAGAATAATCACAGTTGAAAGTGTCTGGATTTGGAGAATTTATTACCCATGTTTATTTTGAGGATTCAGTGAATGCATTTTATTATTCATTTATTCATAATCATTATTATTGTTCATCATTTGTGCCAAAGATGTCCAATGATGAAGCAACACGCCTGAGAGAATAAGTACTTGCTGCTCCCTGTTGGACTTCAAACAGGCCTGGCAGAGCCCTGATGAGGGTTTAAGCTCAACGTCCCGCTGAGAAACGAATCCTCTTTCACACAAGTTGAACCCAGAGGGGACGACGACCACGCGTCTCTGCCGCCGTGACTTTTCTGTGGTCACCGTGGAGCTCTGATCCACTGCAAGTCTTTTAAAAAACGTTTTGATAAGTCCAGCATCCTCCCGTCTGCCAACATAAAAACTGCCTGAAACTTCAAACGGTGATCTGTAAACAAGGATTTTCTCCAGTGTGAAATTTTTTGGTATTGTTCAGTAAATGATAAATGTTTGATTGGCTTTGTTGTTGAAGAAATCGTTTGGAAATGGCTATATACCTCCACCAAGGCTGTACATTCCCACGTCTCATAACTACTGTACAGTGCTATCTATTTTTGTCTTGGATGGAGATGTTCTGATTTGTTTCTCTTTTTTTTCCCTGGTAGCCAGTTTCACTTAAGGTGATAATATAAACTAGAGTATTTAATTTTAGCTTCAGAACAGCTCATTAGAAAAGGAGAAAATTAACCTGTAGTTTAGTGTCGCTTTTTAACCACTGGGGAGAACAGTGGTTTAATTTTCAATTTACCTGATCTAATTCAATCTCCACTCACTTCGGCATGGATAACAGGAAAACACAATAACACCAACTACTGCAATATATTATGGATGCGTGTCATGATTAGAACAACTCAGAGTAATTTGAGAAGCATGAATGTTTGTCAAACACTGAATGAAAAAGTCAGATATCTACCATGAGGTGGAGGAGGGGAGAGAGTTCAAAGAAGCTGTCATATTGATGAATGACAGATGGATCAATTTTCCTCTAAATCTATCATATGAGTCGGCCTGCCAGCATTTATCCCTGGAATTACTGGGTGACATTTAGTTTGGTTTGTAGTTATAGGTTCATCAGGAGGGTTTCATTTATTAAAAAAGCGCCTCTGATGTCATTATACTTGGAGCAACTTCCTTAAAGAAAAAAGACAACAACAGATGCTGCAGGGAAGTTTGGATTCTTTGGGAACGCTGGGCCTCGTCGGTGCCAACGATTTCCTCACAAAAGCTTTATATTATGTGACTTCTTGTGGCTTTAATGGTCTCGTCCCGCTCGTCCTGTAGCGTCCTGACCCGCTGAGACTCTCAGCAAACCATACAATGACATCACCATCCTCCTCCTCCTCATGACTACCCTTAATATTATAATAAATCACCATATAACACGGTATATGATGATTTAGATACAAGCGTGCGTTTGTTACAATTTCGTATGTGGCATATTAGTGTGTGCGTTTGTGTGATGTATATATATATATATATATATGTATAGCTGCAGTGTTGATGTGGAATATGAATATGATGGATAGGCCCGTGTGCAGGTTAGACATCTGTAGTAAACAGATTGGACTGCAATGGCTGATCAATGGGCTCTGTTCCACTGTAATTAGACACACAGCGCCACTGCTTGGCTCCAGCCACTTCAGCATAATCACAGCCCCCCCCCCCCTCCAAACACACACACACACACAAACAACACACACACGAAGAACACAAGAGGAGAAAGAAGAAGAAATTCTGTCCTGACGTGAATCAAGACACACACACACACACACACACACACACACAGACACACAGTGTGGGAGTGAGACATTATTGAAGGCAACTATGAAAGTATCAGACAATAGCGACGGCAGCAGGTGGAGACCCCACAGGGACGCCATCTTTCTCTCTCCGTCTCTCTCCAATTTGCTCTCATTTTATTGAGACAGTAGGGAGGCTGAGAGGGACACACAGCCCCGTTCTGGCAGGGTTCGATCCTCGGCCAGCGGGGGAACATGTGGCTGCAGAGGTGGTGCCTTAACCTTCCACCCACCACCCCCCCCCCCCTAACCCCCCTCCTCCTCCTCCATCTCTGGGTGCCGTTTCTTGCCTTTTTACCCTGAACCTGTCAGCTGCCCCTCCACTCGTCTCCTACAAATACTTTGAGTTACAACACACTTACCCACAATACAACACTCTTATTAACTATTAATTTCTGTGTTCGCTGCTTACAACCCCACCGCCCCCCACGGACCCCCTCCCTAACGTAAAAAGAGTACACTCGGTGTGTTTTCTTTTGAAAATTGCTCGGTGTATGGGAAGGGGGCTCATAGCAGCCGGTGCGTGCACCTCTTGAGTGTTTGGGTTTGAGGAGGGAGGGAGGGGGGGCAAGGGGGGGGGGGTTGAGTGGGTTATAAATACCCTCTCAGAGCTCAATAGAGTGGGCTCCAGTGGGCTCTGTTTGAAGTAGCAGACTGTAGACCTGCTGGGGGGGGATTCTGACCTCAGTCCCTACAGAGAACCCCCAATTCCTACAGCAAAGTCGGTCAATATCTCTCTTTCTCCTTCACTTGCCGCCCCTCCCTCCTCTTCTCTTCTCTTCTCAGCTCTTCTCTTTGGGTCTCACACACTCACACTTGATCTTACTCCTCCACCTTTTCTGTTCTTTTCTCTCCAAGCTTTTCTTTCCCTGCGTCCTTCCTTCCTTTCTTTCTCTCATTTCCGAACACACACACAAAATGCTTACTTTTGTGCAACAGTCACTCAGTCCCCCATTGCGACTCAAACTGCATTAATATTGAATCAAACAGCAGTGTCTCCAGCTAGCAGGCAACAGCCAGTCCCCCTCACACCCCCCCCTCCCCACCACCACCCCATCTTTCTCTCACCGCAGGCTGGCTCCCTGTCTGCACTCTGCAGGATGGAAGGAATATTCCCACTGGGCAGGAGGCATGGATTAGCTTTAAATCAACTTTAATATGGCAATAGAGATGGAGCTGTAGAATCGCTGCTGCATCTCTGATGTATAAACTAAGTTTTGTGTTTAAGTGTTGGATAATGATACGTTTAGTTACTTAGTTACCTCCCTCCACATCTAAACTTTCTGATTTAATCATGAGAATAATCACTTTTGTATATTTACCTTGCTTTGTGTTCTCTTTCCCCTCTCTGCCTCCCACTCTTATCTCCATCCCTCCCACCGCTGCCATCCACACCAAGCCTGCAAGCGCAAAGAGCAGGAGCAACACAAGGACCGCAACACGGCGCCCAAGAAGCAGCGCCTGGTCTTCACTGACCTGCAGCGACGCACGCTCATCGCCATCTTCAAGGAGAACAAGCGTCCATCCAAGGAAATGCAGATCACCATTTCCCAGCAGCTCGGACTGGAGCTCAGCACCGTCAGCAACTTCTTCATGAACGCTCGCCGCCGCTGCGTCGACCGCTGGCACGATGACCACGGCACCAGCCCCGGGCAGCCAGGCACGTCCGCCACCACCTTCTCCAAGGCCTGAGAGGAGGAGAGGACCTTCAGAGGGCCGGGGAACCAGGTCGGAACAACAGGCAACATGGGAAATTGGCTGTGAAACCTGTCTATAACAACCCTACCTACGTCCTGGGCCGTCTGAACGTGTCCTCTGCCTGAAAATCCTTTGTGCCATGCAATCATCGTTTTTGTCAGTCCGAATTTCAAGCTCTCACCTGAAAACAAACAAAATCTAGAATAGGTGAAACAGTGAAGTCAGGCTCACTCTGCATTTCTCACATGAGGACAATCATTAATCTGTCTTTTTTTGAAAGAAAATCATTTTTACGGCATCTGACAAAGAGACACCAAAGATTTGACGTTTTTCGTTGGACGGTATCCGAGTTACGCTTCGCCACCCAAGTAACCACTGATTCCAGTTTTTTTTTTCTTCTTCTTCTTCTTCTTCTTCTCCCAACTCACCTCCTTTGTGTCTGCCTCTTTACTCTCTCTCACACCCCCCTCTACGCCGGCACACGGAAGCAACAAGGGCGAAAGAACGGCAATAAATCTGACAACAGAACAGCACATAGCCTTATTATCCAAGCCCCATCCTGCACACACAAGGCCGTCATAAAGAAAACAACGCAGCCTATGAAAAAAACAACAAGGCTTTCCAATTCTCTGCTTCTACCTCCCCCCCCCCTCCCTCCTCCTCCTGTAGTCTCCTTCATTCCTCGGCCAAAGGTATTCCCTGATGGCCAGCCATTTCAGAGAGCAGCTCAGCCTGATCATACGGCAAACTAATGAATTGAAAAATTAATCAATGCAGACAGAGAGAGCGGGGCCTTGACCCCCTCCTGAAGGTGAAACGCAAGACGCTCGGCAGTAGATACTCAGGTCTTCCAGGCCCAGGCTCTATATTTTTTGCACAGATGTTGGAGGCCTGTAGGGAGACATGTCATTGTTACTCTTATAGCCTGAGCCGAGAGTCTGTGTTTCTCCGACCAAACGGGAGAGGCGGGTGAGATGTCTGGACATGCTCTTTGTTCTGCTGGGAGCTTTTCCTCTGATCAATAACTGAGAACCAAGCGACAACAACACGCTCGGGCATCCAGCCAACTACATTACAGCTGCATATGAAAAAAATCAGAAAGCAAAGAGAGGAGCACATGGAACCCAGTGGAGATGGGGACACAAAGGCCTCACTACTACCACAGCAGCAGCAGCAGCAGCAGCAGCAGCACACCTCTCCCTCTCCTCGTCCTGTCTGCGCTGACAGAGCCACAGTGCCCCCTGCTGTCGACAGCAGAGACCTGTGTCCAGCAGAGCAAAAAAAGGGGGTTCAGAGCAGAGGAGGAGGAGGAGGAGGAGGAGGAGGAGAGGGAGGGAAGAGCCACTAGATGCTGAGGAGAAGTCATGGCACAACACATTCAGGCCCTCACAGCTCTTTGAAGGCAGATCAATAGCTAACCATTATCCTATTGTTGTTCCTCATCCAACCAGCACTGGTGAAGCCGGAGGAGGGGGATGGTTAAACTGAACGCTGAAAAACACAGGGATTTAGCAAAAGGCAGGGATTCACTTAACCAATCCGAAATCTTGTAGGATCTGCAAAATACAAAACACAGAAATTACACAAAGAAGGGGGGGATAGAAGAGCAGTAAAACAGTAAAATATGACAGACAGGCTTACTACTAGGACAGGTGAAGGTTTCATTTAGATTATTTTGGGAGCAAACCCTTCGTTCATTTTTCCATCCCATCTGTTTGCAAAAAAAAAAGAAGAAGAAGAAGCTTTCAACAGATGTGATTCAAAGTAAATCTCCTGGTGACTCCCACACAAGGGTTGTCAGTAGCTAAACCACCACACTCAGCTGATAAAACGCTACAATAATTAGTGCCAATGCTTACTGCCTTAATGCGAATCAGAGAATATGGTACTAGGGTTCACACACACACACACAGCTTACAGTGCGCCCCCACTGATGACGGGGCGGTGTGTGCCATAGCCAACCAACAATCAGCTTTTATCTGAATTAAAATATACTTTTTTAGTGAAAAAAAAAAGAAAAAGAGAGTCAGATTTTAAGGCATACAATAACCAACCTCAAAACGACAAAGATACCACACACATACACACACACGCACACACACACAGACACAGAGACACAGAGTATGTGTTACCAACAAAAAAGAGAAAATGTCTCCAACACATCACTGGACACATTTCGAAGCAGAAGAAAAAGATCTCTCATTCTATCTTTGGTTCTCTACCTCCTCTTCCCTCTAATCCCATTGCCCCCCCCTCTCTTTCTCTCTTCCTCTCTATATTGATGCGGGTATTTAATTAGTACCATAGACACAAAGTTTCTATTTCTTGTTACTATTGTGCTCTGTTGTGCATAAGTAAGGCACCTTGTTGATAAATCAAAAAAACAAAAAAAGGACGGACTTTTTAAAAGGAAAGAAAGAGGGATGCAACGACCGAGGCCAATGAAGGACGTTTTTTTTTTCCTTTTTTTTGTTTTTGTTTTTTGGCATTCTATGTGAATATAGACTCGGAGGAGACATTTACCGTGAGAGAGAGAGAGAGAAAAAAAAAGAAAAAAACAGGGAGCTGCTGAAGAGAAGAATAAATGACGGACGCTTTCTCTCTTTTCGGCATGTCATGTCAGAACTGTGGTACTCTCAGCCCCAAGGATGGGGTAAAAACGGAAAGGGGGGACAAAACAAAACAATGACCTCCAAATGTCCTGGCTGATTCAGTGTGTTTCATTGGAGGGTGTGTGTGTGGTGTATGGGCGGGGGGGGTTAAAGTAAAGCTCGGGACTCAATAGTTATCTGTATGGTCTTAAGATGCAACTGTAGCATTTCCAACAATGTAGTTAGATTAGCGGTGCAGATTAGATAAGAAGATGGTCATTGTATAGGAGTTGATCGGGAGGTACCGACTTCACAACTTCACGTTGCTGTAAGCAGTGAGTTAAGGTCGCCAAAGGGAAGAAGAGCTAACATTGATTTGTGGTATACAGTTCAGTGAGAATAGGTTAAATAGCTAGATTCAGCTCTAGGTTATTATAAGGCTGACAAAATGGCATTTGTTTGTAGTGAGAACCAATGTGGCTACCTCACTAAGCTGAGTGGTTTGTGAAACCGCCACTAATACCAAAGATACTGCAGCCTACCGGTCCCAAGCTGCCTAGGGGGACAAAAAAAAAAAAATGAAAAAAAATGAAAAAAATAAATAAAAAATAAAAAAACAGAGCCCCCCCTCTTTGCCCAATAACAGACACAAACACATAGATACATGTTTCCACTAAACAGCGCAGTCAGACTGCATCGCGCCACGTAGGAGGTGGCCGCCTTGCAGACAGAGTTGAGTGCCTTTTCCCTTCAACCACGGGTGGGACTGCACTGGACACACACACACACACACACACACACACACAGGAAGGTGCATGCATAAAAACTGCACACCCATTTACAAACATGCACTCACACACAACAGACAATGCACCCATAATTGGATGGACAGAAAAGGGGGGCAACAGAGAGGGACGCAGAGTGGGGGCTGTGTCAGCATTTTCTCCCATATTGACTTTCCATCTTGATACACTAGAATACAAGCACTTTATCATGTAGAAAGTCTATAAAACATTTTCTATACACTATTTATTTGAAACAAAATTATATGTTACTCTTTAATCTGTCAGTCTTTGTTTCTGTATCGTTGATCTTCTAGTAGCTCACAGCATTTTTTGTTGTTTCTTCTTTTTCTTTCTTCCCCCTCTGCCCCGCGTGCTTCTACTCTCAGCCACTTTTTTTTACCTCTCTCACATCAGAGATATTTTTGTGTAACAGAGAAAGAGGGGAGTAAAAAAAAGGCAGAGGCTCTAAGCGCTCGGAGGGCTGTAGTTAGAAAATCTTACCACTAAATGTCTCTCTCTCTCTCCCTCCACTGCGTGCAAGCACAGACGGCTGCACTAGAGAAGTGTGGAGGACTCACTGACAGTTTATAGACACAAAAAATCTCTCCTCCCTCCACCTTGTCTGTCCAGTCGACCTCTCCCCCTGGCTAGTGCTAAGACTCGGTAGGCGTGTGTTGACAATTAATTCTGAAATACCTCAAAAACCTTTCATGTAAACTTTATGTAATTTAAACTGAAAATAATACTGCTAATGATAACAATGATTATGAAACTATGATACTATGATAGTTAGTTTTGGAACTTGTGACTTGAAGCTTTATACTGTTAAATTCCTTTTATTTGTTTGCTCATTTTTCTCGTACGTTCTTCTTCTTTGTTTGTTTTTTGCTACGGCATGTACTTACTGTTTTCATAAAGGAAAAAGACATTGTGAATGTTTCTGTGGAGGGTAACATGAGAAAAGAAGAGACAGAAGAGAAGGCTAGAATAGAGAGAGAGGGGGCACGAGCTATACTCAACTTCAGATGTTTAGTTCAAAGCTCTTTCATAGGCAGGTACATTTAAAGGGAAAAAAAAAGAAAAAAAAAGAAATGATAAAAATATGATTTGGGCTGAATTTTAAACCAAAAAAAGATTTGATGTTAAACCAAAGGAGGAATTAACCTTTTACTCATTGTTAGCTTTCTTCTGCCTTTAAGTTGTCTTTTCTCTGAAAAAAAAATCAAAAAAAAAAACAATTTCACAGTTACTTTCGAAGGTTCCTGGGTGTGTTCAAGTGCTCCTGATGTTCTTAGAATATTAAAGACCAGCACCTCCTATTGAAAAGAAGGTGCGCTTTTTTCTTTTGTGCATGGATATTGTATAACTGTATAGAAACCAACAGGAATGACCTGTGATTTTGTGGGGAGAGGAGGAGGAGGATGGAAAGACTTGGGAGTGGGTGGAGAAAAAGGGGGTGGGGGATATTTTGGTAATCAAAACAAAACAAAAAAAGGTGGGTGGGAGGATTTGGGTTTAGGCGTTTGGAAGGGTCCTTGTTTTTAGATTTTTCCGTCACTGTTGGATTCACTGGTTGTGTGCATGTGTTGTTGCAACCCTTCCCCTTTTCCCCCATGTTTCTTTGATGTATATAAATCCAGACAGTAGGGGGCAGTGTGTGCTGGGGGAGGTCAAACTCCTCTCCTCCCAATCAATAGCATTCAATCTTCATTCCTCAGCTTGTGGTCCTCACTCGGGTCCTGAAATGTGTGTCTTGCTTTTCCAAAGACAGGCTGTTTACTTGGAGTTAATCAGAGGGACACACACAGGCCCGAGCGGCCTTGAATATACCTGTATGTTTGTCTACATGCTTTTCTTCAATCTGTGTATGTGTGTTCATTTGTACCTACGTGGAAGACAAAGTGTTTTTCTTTTTTATGTTCCTTTAATATGGGTTGCAATATTTGTCATGCGAAAATTTGAAACCATTTCTTACTGACTGACCGACCAACCAAAACCACAGCACCATTTTTGGCAACCGATCGATCGTCCCACCGGGAATGTCGTCAGCATTTGCTGTCAAACAGCATATGTGTGCACGTGTGTGTGTGTCGTTTTCAACTGTGGGATCGAATAAGGTTTGCCGGTGGGGCTGATGTAGACACCCCCAGTCGCACTGTGCTCTCCCTCTTCTGTTACCTGTTAATCAATCAGAACCAAGTGTCTTTGTGATGGTAGAAGACAATCAGTTTCAAAACAAGAAAAAAGGTAGAGAGAGGTGCAGGCCAGTGGGAAGGAAGGAGGAAAGGGCAGGATGTTTGAACAAAATCAAGGGAAAAGAGGTTGTCTGAACTGTGACGAGCTGTAGTGCCCCCGCTGCCAAACGATTGCCCCGCCCCGCCACATCCCCTCCGACTCCTCATCTTTCACTCCATCACAGCCAAATCTGACTGTAGAGCTTGAGCTTGACGTGTTACACTGCAAAAACTTAAAATCAAGCAAAGAATATTTGTCTTATCTCTTGTCAAAATGTCTCATTTCTAGTCAAAACTAATTTCATCACCTAAAAATTAACTTGTTTTCAGATAATTTTCACTTGTTTCAAACAAATTCTCACTTGAAATCAGTAGAAAAATCTTATTTCAAGTGAAAATTAGTTTGAAACCACTTAAATTGATCTGAAAACAAGTTAATTTTTAAGTGATGAGATTCGTTTTGACTATAAATGAGACATTTTGACAAGAAATAAGACAAATATTCTTTGCTTGATTTTGAGTTTTTTCAGGGTATACATACACGACACTCCAAAATTAAAACTCATCCGACCATTTAAATCCACCCCCCCCCCCTCCCACGTCACTCTTCACCCTCCTGCCCCATCGTAGTGCAATGCAGGAGTACCAAAGGAAAAAAAAAAAAGAGAAGAGCGCTGTGGTGCAAAGACCATATTTCCTGCCACATCACCTGCCACATTTTCCTGCTAATCTAATGATGATGTAACCAGCCGCGAGGAATAAAAAAATGGCTCCGGCTGGTGGCTTTTGCACAGAGAACTATGCAAACACCTGACCCCCCCAATCTTAATCGTTGCTGCTGGGTCAGAGTGTACAACCCCCAACCCCCCCCTGACATTTAGACACTCATATTTTACCCTCCATCCCCTCCTGTCTCCGACCACCTGTCCCCCCCCCCACCACCACCATCTTTCCACGAAGCCTACGGCACGGCAGAGGATCCCCAGGGAGGGGGCACTACAGCGACCACGTTTCACTAGACTGATGTCGTACAGCTTTTACATGAATGCCCCAAACTGCCACTGACATCAAAATGGAGTCCATGTTGACATTTTGCAAGCTGATCCCCCCCCCTCCAACTCCCCCTGCCCGCCCCCCCCCTACACTGCTCATGGCTCCATTTGCTTTACAATGTTTGAATGTCTTTGTCCCCAGAGCCAAGGAAGGGCCACAATCAATGCAAAGACTCTTACATTGTACTTAAGTTTACAAAGTCGTCCGGAGACGGTGGCTTATATTGCACTCACTCGGACAGACGAACAACAGACACACACAAACAGACACACACAGGCACATGCTGGAGAGGGTGAGTCTGCCTTTTGAGAGTGTTTGCTGAAACCAAAGATGAAATCAGAGGTATGACAATCTGGCTACCAAACCTAGAAGACAATGTTTTTAGCTCTCTGGGCTGCTCTACGGGTCCTGTGATTTTACCGGCCATGTGGACATTCCACCTATTGCACTTAACATAACACATAACACACACACACAGACACACACAGACACACACAGACACGAGGGATACACCCAACTTACGACATCTGGTCAGAAAACCTCTTTTCCCTCCTCCCACTGCAGAAGCCGGAGAGCCTGTGGAGGACTTTTAGTTTCACTCTAGCTGAGACTTTTTGAGAAGGAAAAAAATCTGAGTAATAACTGTTACAGAAAAATAAAAACTTAAAAGGATAATATGGGTAAAATTGCGTGTTTTGAAATAAATTAACAAATAAAACAATTGTAAAACAAAGCGCTGCTGTCAGTTTATTGTGTTTGGTTTGATCTTTAAAAGGGAATCCCCCCGTGACCCCAGCAGATGGAAATTTGATTTTTTTACCACCACAGATTTATACAACAAAGAGCAGAGATGTTCATACAGAGGTAGACTGTCTATACAAAAGTAATAAACTAGATTTGTACATTATAGTATTTACTGTAATTGGAAAATAGTAGCTGCATTAAAAATGCTGGCTCCACTAACAACTACAAAAACAAGAAAAAATCTCAAAATATAATCTTTTAATTCACCATTTGGATTCGATGCTGCACATTATGATCCATATCCCATTAAAACTCAGTTAAGTGCCATTCAGGGGGATATTATTGTCCTTTGTGTGAATTTGGCCGTGTAAGTCAGTGGGGTTGCAATTCGCAGTCACCTTCTCATCCACCGGTGCTGCTGTGCTGCGGATGCAGGTCCCCGAGGTGATAAGACGTCCAGGCCCGGCTCCCTGAGAGACGGCGTACGAGGAACGGCGGAGAGACGACCCTCGTGTAAACTTCGACCTCAGCGCCACGGGACGATTGGACACGCTGTGGACCTACATCACAGGCAAGGTACGAGTGTCATCAGTGACCATTTACACATTGCAAATGTTTACACTTGCAGGAAAATGCAGCCTCAGTGACTTGGTCGACAGCAAACAACCCAGAAAAAAAAAAAACCTGGTTCACAAACTCAGTCATTTTACATAAAAATGTAGAGAAAAAAGAAATACACTGCAAAAACCCAAAATCTTTCCAAGAATATTTGTCTTATTTCTTGTCAAAATGTCTCATTTCTAGTCAAAACTAATCTCATCACCTAAAAATTAGTTCATTTTCACTTGTTTCAAACAAATTTTCACTTGAAATAAGTAGAAAAACCTGCCAGTTTTTTGTGCTTGTAATAAGAAAGAAAAACTTGCTCCATTGGCAGATTTTTCTACTTATTTCAAGTGAAAATTTGTTTGAAAGAAGTGAAAATTACCTGAAAACAAGTTAATTTTTAGGTGATGAGATTAGTTTTGACTAGAAATGAGACACTTTGACAAGAAATAAGACAAATATTCTTGGAAAGACTGTGAGTTTTTGCAGTGTAGAAACCAAATTCATATTGAGATATACACTTATAGCTGAGAAAAATACAGAAAATAATATGCAACAAGTGGTAACACCTGCGTGAGGCTGCATTTTGTTTGCAGACTTCTAAGTTTTCAGTAGTTTGGGGGGAAAAAAAGCTGTGATGGATCAATAACCTGCTGTGAGCTTAGCTGTCACAGATTTCAATGGATATCTTTGCTAACATCCACTGATACTCTACCTATTCCCCTTTATTGTCTCAATTGACTTTTTCCTTCTGTTTTTCCCCATTCAGTTGTCTCACCTTGTGTTTGGCTTGGATGGTGAGGATGACATTGAGGGCATGAGCAGTCACTGAGGGCAAAACGGCCGTCCAGGCTGTGAGCAGAGCTGTGAGCCACACAACCGGATCGATGAAGGCCTTATCAGACACGCCTGACGAAAAGCACACACACAGAGCAATCAAACCCATTCACAGACACAGTGGCAGATCCTTCATTTCAAAGAAACCGCATTAAATGATCATTGAAATGGACATTTCATGCTGTGGTCTATGTTTTTATCTGTCCTTTTGATAACGTTTTTTTTTTTTTTCCTTCTCCATTTGAAGCAAATCCAGCAGCTCCTGCAGTACTGGGATGTTAAAATGGCCACAGCCAGGAGGCCAGTGATGAGTAGAGGAGGAGTGTTACCGATAAAGATGTAGTCGCTGGGTGATCTCTGAAACAAGCGGCTGTTGTGGGTGATCCTGGTGAAGATGAAGAACAGCAGCACGGAGACGCACACAGCTGCAATGTTGAACTTTGTCCAGTGTCTGGTCATCAGCGTGATCTGTCAGAAAAACAGCAACGCTGTCAGCAAGGCACATGTTTTTTTACACACAGCTTTTCTGATTGGTCCACAGTACTTTCATGTTAGCCATGTTCAATGTTTTTTTTTTATTTTTTTTTTTTATATATTTGCAAACTTCTTTTTAATATTAAATTAAGGAAAATATAACAATACAAGTCATGACTTTTCTCTATTTGCAAATCTCACTAGTGGCTTCATATTAGATTAAGATTGAACAACTGAAACAACTGAGGAAACCAACAGCCTGTGTAATTAATGACTTTTCACGTTATATATATATATTGTTACCAGAGGCATTACGTATAGCTCCTACTACAATGTGGCCTCTCAATATGAAGAGAGCAGACACAGCCGTCGCCCTCTGTCCCAAATTGGCCTCATCATTAGCAACGTCCGACAGTTTTCTCCTATATTTACTCTTCAGGTTACTGCACCATGTTGTGACAGTGTACGAGCTTCTGTTGTTCACCATCTAATACCTCACAAACACAGACGAATCATCTTGACATCAATGACAGACACAGAGCAACTAATCACGCACAATTCAATCATTCAAACTGTCATGATGATCAGCCTCATTTTGGTTAATCCCGCTACAGTTTAAAAGAGTAAATAATTTCTAAACAGCTTGTTGGCTTTTGAAACTCCCTCAATATAGTCATACAAACAATACATTGTTTACTTTTTTCACAAATAATATTTTTGTGCTTATACACACAGGTATATGTATGATTATGTTGTGTTTAGCATTTTTGCTTTTCATTTTGTCACGAGTGCAGATGTTTCAGTTACACATTATGTAATAAACTATCATTTAAAGGGGTAGTAGCATTTTTTAAAAGTGGGGTTGTATGATCTACAAATAGCCCCTAAGTACTTTAATTACAGTAGAAGACTCTCTGCACTCCTCCCGTTAGCAACGCCAGCCCATAATTATAGGTTGTTGCAAACAATTGTTGGATATAATATAATTTTTTCCAACTGTGTATTTTTTTTTCAACTGGTAAAACGTGAGTTGGTTAGGTCCAAATAAAAACTGTGTTTTTCCTGCACTTTGAAGGGCTTATATTATAGCCAACAATGGAACTGTGTATTTTTTTTCCATTTCTTTAGGCCGTGAAAATCCGTTTCTTTGGGTCCATTCACAACAATGTATGTTGTAAATCTCTGGGCAGGGCTATTATGGGCTGGCGTTGCTAACGGGAGGAGTGCAGAGAGTCTTCTACTGCAATTAAAGTACTTAGGGGCTATTTGTAGATCATACAACCCCACTTTAAAAAAAAAAGATACTATCCCTTTAATAATGAAATTACATTTAATCATATAGTTAACATCATTATTACATTTAAACTTTTGATACTATAAAATGTGATCCTGACCTCAATTGTGGCAACAAACAGGGCCGCCATGGAAACAGTGACTGCCATGGTCTGGAGGTCAAAAGCCGTGTTGTAGAAAGCCCCGAGTGGGATGAAGAAGAGGACGAACGACGTGTAGACGGCGTACAGGAGCGACAAGAAAAGTATCAGAGGACTGGAGAGCTCCTGTCTCTGTCCACACTTGTACAGCTCAGGCCACTTCAGGCTGCTTTCTGCACTCACATCCTGCAACACAAAGACGCAACCTAAAGTGTTAGGACATAATATATATGACATATATCTGATTAATCAGTTAATAAAAATCTTTGTCTTACCTGTTCAAAGAAGGCCAAACAGATAACAGGGGTCGCTGTGTAGAAGACTGTGTAGAAAGCGATGAACCATGTCTCATACATAGACTGCAAGTGAGAAGCAGACAATGGAATAAATACCAGATGTTTCCTCTGTGTTCATCTTCCTTTTAGATGATATGATTTAAAACAAATAACCAACCTGAGCACTGAAGCCATTGAAGAAACCAAACCATATGTGCACAAGAGCAAAGCCACAGGTCTTAAACAGGAAGTAGCGCAGGAACAGGGAAATGCGCCTGTATGACCAGCGCCCGTGAATCAGCAGCAGCCTCTGCAGAAACCTGAACTGGGACAACGCAAAGTCTGCGTTCTGCACAGCTTGTCCTCCCTCCACTCCTGCCAGTCCTACACCGACATGAGCCGCTGGTGGACGACGGTGAGGAAAGAAAACAGTTTGTCTGCAGTTTTAGAGCAACGACAAAATATTTTCTCTGTCTTGTTTCCATGTCGTTTGACTTACTCTTGATCATGTTGACATCATTGGCACCATCCCCGATGCACATGGTGATAGAACTGGTGTGTTTCCTGACCAACGAGACGATGTCGGCCTTCTGTCCGGGTGTTACACGGCAGCACAGCACCGACTGACACTGTTTAGCCAGGTGCATGAATGCAGTCCCCCATTCTGGTCTCTGATCAAACTCTGTCTGGGGTACGACAGCAGCATCAAGCAGCTCAGTTTGTGATATACATTCATTAATTTCTTTATTTCAGACCCAAGGGGATCCATATTGCCATAAAAGCACAATAAAATAATAAAAGACAGACAGAATAAGAGTAAAAAAACATGTTCTAAAATTGTTCAGTCTGGACGAAAATCTTATTTATTCATTTGTATTAAATCGTTTTTTAATACCTTTAAATGGAATTTAGAGGAGTTGCCATTATTGTTTTTCTTCATTTGGCCTCTGTGGTTGTGATTATATTATATTAGATTTGACTGTCAATCATATCTCCTCTACATTTTACTTTAGACTCTGATTCAAAGGTTACTCAGCTACGTTATGTCACTTTTTTCCACCAGAGCCACCACTTCAAACCAGAATGTGAAAACACAAAATCTGTTCATAAATAGGAAGGCGTCATGCCCTTCAATGCTGGTGTATGTTTATTTAAAAAAAAAATGATGATGCCTAAAATCATATGCTTAAAGGGATAGTATCATTTTTTTAAAAGTGGGGTTGTATGATCTACAAATAGCCCCTAAATACTTTAATTGCAGTAGAAGACTCTCTGCACTCCTCCCGTTAGCAACGCCAGCCCATAATAGCCCTGCCCAGAGATTTACAACATACATTGTTGTGAATGGACCCAAAGAAACGGCCTATTTTCGTGGCCTAAAAGAGGTTTTACCTGAAAAAAAAGAAAAACACAGTTCCATTGTTCGCTATAATATAATTTTTTCCAGCCCCTCAAAGTGCAGGAAAAACACAGTTTTTATTTGGAGCTAACCAACTGCTGATCGGCGGGCGCTAACCCTGGGCGGAGGGATACGTGAGTTGGTTAGGTCCAAATAAAAACTGTGTTTTTCCTGCACTTTGAAGGTAAAACCTCTTTTAGGCCGTGAAAATAGGCCGTTTCTTTGGGTCCATTCACAACAATGTATGTTGAAAATCTCTGGGCAGGGCTATTATGGGCTGGCGTTGCTAACGGGAGGAGTGCAGAGAGTCTTCTACTGCAATTTAAGTACTTAGGGGCTATTTGTAGATCATACAACCCCACTTTTAAAAAAATGATATTATCCCTTTAAAATGACTCTTGAGTCATTTGCAAACTACATGACAGCAGGTATTTGGCCATGTAAAAACTTAATGAGCGATCAATTCACTGTAGAGTCCAGAGTTTTACCAGCTCAGGTCCAGTGAGGACCACAGCAGTCTTTGCTCTTGCCGTCTCCATGTCTACAGCCCACAGCTCTGTCTGTCTGGCCTTGACGAAACTGACCACTGGGTCTGGGGCCTGGAGTATCTCTCTGCCGGGGCAAACACACAAAGATCAATGAGATGGTGTGTGTGTGTGCATGTGTGTGTGTGTATTTTTATCATTGCTAACCTCAGCTCCTGCCATTCCAGTAATCTGGTATCAGGATCCAGCAGTTTGCAAGAATAGCCGATATTCACTGCAGTCTCTAGAAGCGCGAAGGAGAACGGAGCAAAAACAGATTTTGTTTTCACGTAGCTTTATCTCAGCATTCAAAATGTTGTCATTCCTGCTGCATTTTGCCACAATACCTTTTTTATCCCCAGTCAATACCCATACTTTAATCCCAGCCTGTTGAAGAAGAGCAATAGTCTCAGGTACACCTTCCTGAAGCCGGTCCTCGATAGCCGTCACCCCCAGAAGCTACAGAACATGAAAGTAACATAATAGGAAGGAATGCAACAAGATAATGATGAAATGATAGTGAACATGACAAAACACAGTATTTACCAACAATTAAATTTTCTTCTAGAGTAACTGCTTGCTCAACATGTATAAAACTTAAAGGGATAGTTCAACATTTTGGCAAATTGCCCCATTGCCATAATCGCTATAGTCATAGCAGTAGGTTCGTTACCTTTAATTGTCGGTGTAAGCTATTTTTAGAACAGCGGAGCAGAGCCGTGAGCTGCTCAGAGCTACGGGGAATGGAATTTCTTGGTTTCCCTCATCAAACTCATTAAATACAAAATCCCAAAACTCCAAAACGCTGTCGTGGACAAGCTGTGACCTGCACAACCACCACGCTATGAGATAATAACGGAATGATACGAAACGGAGCCATTTTCGAGGTAAATACAGGGTAAATGCAGAGACTGCTTGCTGAAAAACTGTCCCTGAATGCAACGCGCATCAGCGGTTTTGCATGAATTTACCTCTAAAACAGCTCCGTCTCGTAACGTTCTGTTATTATCTCATAGCGTGGTGGTTGTGCAGCTCACAACGTGTCCACGACAGCGTTTTTGAGTTGTTGGGTTGTGTATTTGATGAGTTTGATGAGGGAAACCAAGAAATCCCATTAGCTTCCATAGCATAGCCCTGAGCAGCTCACGGCTCTGCTCCGCCGTTCTAAAAATAGCTTGCACCGACAATTAAAGGTAACAAACCTACTGTTATGACTATAGCGATTATGGCAATGGGCCAATTTGCCAAAATGTTGAACTATCCCTTTAATTCAGGGAAACACAGTGCAAAAATCCTTGAGCACAAGCTTGATTTAAAAGGACTGTATGTGCTGGCCAAGTCCAAATGCAGGATTGACAGTAAACACATAAAGTCACGCTGTGGAGAAGCCCACCTGCAGGTCTCTCTCCATCTGGTCATACAGCTTTTCCAGCAGTGCATCACGGTCACAGGTCGCCATGGCAGCAGACTGGGCCAGAGTTTTACTCCATTGCTCCCATGACGCCTCAGGGACGGATCGAACCGCAACACACAAAGTCCTCAGACAGGCCTGAGCAAACAGCTGCCAGAAGATAAGTTAACACGTTATTTGTCAGGTTGCACATTATTTACTGAGTGATCTTTTCAGGCAGAAGTGAAGGGTCAGCAGAGGAAATATGAGACAAACATTTAAGTCCTGCATGCAAGGCCCCAAGAAGTCTCATTAGGACTAAACCTGAGATAACTGGCCTGGATCTGTCTCTTTCAGTTTTTTTCTCATAACTCACACTCTCAAATTGAGGACATAGTTGAAAACTGTTGTAGAACCACTGTAAACAACTGATACACAGCAGTTGTGTCCTATTTGCAATTTGCCTAGCGTCAGCAGATTTCAACCTCTTATCTGTTCTATTCGCTCCTATTCAGGCCTTACATATATACAGCGTTTTAATGCAGGAAAATTGGCATCGAGCGTTCAAGTTTTTCACTTCCATTTTGTTGTTGTCAGACAACAGATGGAGTTTTAAATACTGACTGAAACGCAGTCTAGTAGGACTTCATGTCTGACAGATTTTATAAAAGCAATGTTGTCTAAAGACTAAGACTGTGCTGTGTTTTTGGTTATATTACTTTAAAAAATTATCACATAGAGTTTTGAGCTTAAAATATCTCTATACTGTATATCATATATGTCACACATACTGTATTTTGGGCATCCAAAGTGTATATACTCAAAAAAGTAACCAAGGCCTTTCTTTACTTTGGCTGCAGAACAAGTCCTTATTTGAGGCCGGTCTCTGTACAGTAGCTATTTTAGTAGGTTTGTTTATTAAAAATTAAATTTCCAGTTCAAATTCCCCCAAAAAAACAAGGCTTTTATTGCTGTGCTTGCAGTCAGTGTTTTTTCTCATTTGCAGTTACTAGTGTTTCTGTTGTATACATGCTGCTCAGATCTGTTTGTTTCTTCACCAGTTACCGATGCAACAAGAGGTGAAGCCCCCTGCAATTATTAATTATTAATGCTGAAATGGAACCCAAAATATCCTGACATTTACTGTAATATATTAATACATAATATATGACAGAAATTGTGTGCTTAGTTGGTGTACTTTGCAACACTAGTTCAATAGAAACTTTACTTCACCTCAAGGGCTCCTTCTGTCCTTTCCCGATGTGCACAGTCCCTCTGCAGTCTCTCCAAGATCACTATGTCCGCCCCTTTACAATACAGCTTTAACCCACCCTCTGGCTCCCGAACTGGAACACAAAACCAATATAAATAAATTTTATATAGTAAAAGACAGTGATAGAAGAGAACTTATATGTGTATTTATAACAGAGACTGTAAGGCTGAAGTTGTTGTGTCACTCTCACCCAGCACAGACATACGTCTCCTCTTGCTGGTGAAGTCCAGCAGCGCGAGCAGCTGATATTGTCGTGTAACACCAAGTTCAGAGACGATGACAAAGTCTCTCGTCCTGGAAAGAAAGACCCAGCCGAGCTCCCTGGCTGCACCAACGAGAGCCTCCTCATCTGGGGATGCAGCCTGGTAAACCGGTGCCTCTGGAGGAATGCAGTCAGCACACAAGGTGCAAGTAAACATGGTGTAATCCAAACATGGTGCACTGTGCAAATTTTTATGTATCGGAAACGATCATTACAGTAGATGCAGAAATATAATGCAAAACTAAACCATGCACAACTGGTGTATATGCATATACAACTTCTGTACATGAATATGTTAATATGGGCAAAAACTTTTTTTTCCAACTTCATGTGATTGCTTTTGTTTTTGTCCATTTTTGTCATGTGTTTTTGTCACATTTTATTTGATCATGTTTTGTTGTTGTTGTTGTGTGGACTTGAGGAATCCTCATAAAGAATAAAGTAAACTTACAGATGTTTAATGTTCAATGACAAAAAAATAACAAAATGCATCTTCCATTCAAATTTTGTTAACAACAGAGAGGTTATGTGGGTGAAATTACAGTGAATAATCAAAAAATTAATTGTGGCGCCCCCATCAGGCCAGTCTATGTAATACAAAAACACAACAACAAAAAAAAGAATCACATATCACAATATCATCAAATATCAGACGAGCCCGGGCAGCTATTGACTAAGATCTGACATTTTTATCAGGTGGCAGATAACAGCTCACTTACTGTGGTCTGAATCTAAAAACACACACAAACACAAACAGAAGCTCACCTTTCTTCCACTCTGTCATGACAGTGTGACACAAAGCCAGTGCTGTGAGGAACTGCCTGCTCAGTGGACACCGCTGTCCTCTGAGTTTCTGCACCAGGCCGGGAGCCGACATGTACAGCCCACCGCAGGAGAACGGATTCCAGCTCAAGTCCATGGGCTGCAGGAAAAAAATGAGTAAAACTGAGTAACAGCAAAAAAAAAAAAAAGATGTAAAAACAGGCATAAAGAGATGAAGAAGATTAGATAAAATCTTAGAATTAGTAATAATATGTTACCTCTACGTCCTCTGCCCTGACTGATGCATCACCTGTGAAGGTAGAAAAAAAAAATCAGATGTGAAAAGCATGAAAGAAAGGGGTGTGAAGCAGGAAACGGCTCAGACGTACGACATATGGTTGATGCGACCCTGACAAGGTTTCAATTACAGTTGGTCTTCTGTGGGCAGAGCGGGTGTTAAATATTTAGTAGATGGACTCGTGGCTGTTGGAAATGAGCACGTGAAGTGTCTCCTGTTGTCCCTCTCTTGAGGAATGAATGAGTTGATGTGATGTTGCCTCTCCTCCCCTGAGTGATCTTTGTTCCACTGTAAAGCTGGTGAGCAAAGTTTGCTCACCGCTCATTATGAACCCATGACTCATAAAATGTCAAAAAATAACGCGGTGATTAGTCAGGACACCGTGTGCAGCTGTGCACAGTGTCCTGACTGTGCAGGATGGGGCCAGATAGAGTATTTGTTTCGTCCTGGCTATGGTTTGGATTTTTCTTCCAAGATAGAAAATGTACTTTGTATTATAGACAGTTTCAGTTTTTTTTAATGCAAAGTGGAATGAGTGGCTATTATTTGTTGTTACCATAGATCTCTCCAGCAATGCAGCACTGTCGGAAGAGCAAACGGTTCTGAGTTAGTGTCCCAGTTTTGTCACTCAGGAGGTATCCCACTTGGCCGAGCTCCTCAGTCAATGAGGTATTCCTGGCTTGGGCTGGTTTGTCCGCCTGCTGCCAATACATCTCTATATCCCAGCCAATAAATCGGCTGTGGACCGTGTGGATCACCTCAAACCTGTGGACGTCACACCAGCAGGAAGTCGTTATACACACACAACAACAAACACAAGTGGGCTGATAACATTAGTAGTATATAGGGTTGCAAAGGATGGAAAATTTCCAATAAATTAACGGTAAATTTCCGGAAACTTTCCATGGGAAATTAAGCTGGGGAATTTTGGAAATATTCCAAATTGGAAATTTTCCACGGGAATTATGGGAATTAATGGGAATTATTGGGAATTAACTAGAAATTGGGGGTAATTGAAACAAACTGTATCAAAAAAAAATCTTGTCTTTAACGTTATTTTGTTATTATTTAGTGGTCGGGTTGCCCAGCATTTCTTAGTTTTGGTTTTGCGGATGCTGCCCTGTGGGTTATGGGAATAATATCACCAAATCACCATTTATGGTTCGTCTGTCTTGCGCCGGTCCAAGAATTTCACCGTGCACGGAGGCTCATGGGAAATGTAGTGTGAACACACTTTGCTTTCAAAAACTCCTGGTTGTCCCTTTAAATGAAAGGAGCCCTCCTATTGTGCTTTGGGCTCAAAAGTGTGGCCTCCAGGGTTCAAGGAATCATCTGTGCATGTGATGGAGGAATGCACAGTGCATGTAGGGGGCGTGACCTAACAGCCCTGCAGGAAGCAGTGTGCATGGAATAGCATAGATATTCAAGTTGCTTGCATTAAATCTGGTTGTTTTAGCCAAGATTATACTACAATATATTTTCTCCAACTATATTTAAGTTCCCTGTTAAGGGCCAACCTTCAATTTTGTAAATTTCCGATTTATTCCCGTTAATTCCCGTATATTCCCGTTAATTCCCATAAATTCCCGTTAATTCCCATGGAAAGTTTCCAACTTTGAAAATTCCCGGAATTTTGCAACCCTAGTAGTATATAACATTGCAGAGGCGACTGACGTGACGTAGAGGGCTATGGGCATGGCTGGGCTCAGCAGGATGATGTAGCTCCAGAAGATGAGGAAACCGTTGTAGGCTGGATTGCCGTCAACCACCAGAGCAGACAGAACCCCCGTCTGGCTCATGACCTGGCTCGAAAACACGCCGCAGCCGATGGCGAGCAGCAGAGCCGTCAGCAGCACGGCCGTGACGATCTAGAGATCCAGAATATGGACACAAGTTTACAGTCACTCCACTCTCAATCATGCTACATGGTTTTCACCCCCCCTTCATGCCCTTTATCAACTCACCCCGATCACCACTCTGTTCAAAACTTTCTCCGTTTGCGTCGTCTTCACTCTCAGTTTCCCGCAGTTCCTCAGGATCTTCGTGTCCGCGCCTGGTTACACAACAAACTTGCTATTAGACGGTGGCCTGGCCGAGCAAGGAGGCCGCTCTGCAGCCAGAGGGTGAGAGTTCGAGCCCTCATGTCAGCGAGCATCTGCTTTTGTGCCCTTGAGCAAGATGCTGTAGCCCTACCAGCTCCGGGGGTGTCTGACCCCGCTGCTGAGAGGTCGTTGGGGGGGGGATGAGCGAATCTCCCTTGCAGGGATCAATAAAGTATCACACTATGTTTTCCAGTGGTGTTGTGTCTCAATCTGAGATAGATTGCTGAAAGTGTGAAAATGACAAAACTGGAGATATGACGCACGTTCTCAAACTGTCAAAGAACAGGAAACTGATTCCAACTCAGTCCTACAATGACAATAATGTCAAGCTCACTCATATTTATTTTAAAAGTAGGCGTGTGTGAGAAGGGTTAAGAGTTATAATCAGGCTAAACCGGGGTCAGACCAATAGACGGTCTCTGATGAATGGCATAAAACCCATCTCTGAAAGAATTTGATCTATTGATCTGCTTCGCCAGAACTGAAAGGGTCATAACAGTGAGATCCATGACACCTCTGCCAGGTTCAGTAATATCCGATCAATGATCACTTAAAAGACAGAAGGAGCCTGTAATCTGCCAGACGGTAACCGACCCACTCCTGCAAGAGTTAAGTACTATCCATAATTAGCAGTATAATGTATTCCACATAATAAAATTTGTCATTAGAGGAGGCCACTGTAGTAGAGGGTGAAATGAGGGTAAGGGGCCTATAGAAACAAAACATTTTGTAATAATTAGGCGTCGTCTGCTGTGGCTCTGAGAGCTTTACAGTACCACATGCAACCAAACCACCCATAACAAAACGCATGCAAATACAGAACGTGCTGCAAAAAAACTGCAGTTTGTGTCCATCATATGGCACTTTTTTTTAGTCTTCAACTCAACAGGACGGATTGAGGGTGTCCACCACTTTTCTAAACAAAAACTGTGCCACTGCAAAAACTCAAAATGCAGAAAGAATATTTGTCTTATTTCTTGTCAAAATGTCTCATTTCTAGTCAAAACTAATCTCATCACCTAAAAATTTACTTGTTTTCAGATAATTTTCACTTGTTTCAAACAAATTTTCACTTGAAATCTGTAGAAAAATCTGCCAATGGTGCAAGTTTTTCTTTCCTATTACAAGCACATTGGCAGATTGTTCTACTTATTTCAAGTGAAAATTTGTTTGAAACAAGTGAAAATTATCTGAAAACAAGTTGATTTTTGGGTGATGAGATTAGTTTTGACTAGAAATGAGACATTTTGACAAGAAATAAGACAAATATTCTTTCTAGATTTTGACTTTTTGCAGTGGCATCCTACAGTATCCCTCCATCATTTCTCCGGTACAGAGAAATCTGCATTGATATCACTTTTGAAACTCAGTGCTCGTTCTATACATGTACCAGTGAATATAGTGAGGCCATAAGCGAACTCCGTGTTGCGTAGGACAGTTCCTCTGAGGAGCATGTGTTCATTGTCCAACAGATGACTCTCTCCTTTCCAGTGCAGCTGGCCTCTGAAAGTGTACAGCCGGTTGTTGGGTTCCTCACAGAGCACGACGCCTGTAAAAATGAGAGGTGACATCTTCTTTTAACTTTGTACTCCATTTGAAAATGAGCACATTTAATTTTTGGAGTCTGCATTCTTCAAGTCACTACCATCGAATGCAGCGAGGGCCTCCTCTGAGGGGTCAGAGGTCAGTGCAGTGTGTGTAACACCGAGCGCCTGCCGGTACTTGAGGTTGGTCTCTCTGTGAGCGGAAAAGACACGACTGAAGTGCTGCTGACGCATAAAACAGACATACTGTAGTTATTAAGAAGTAAATTAAGTTTACTGTGATTCTTACCCATCGATGTCGGCCGTCTCCACATAACACAAACTGTGAGGCTCCGAGCTGCACAGAAGGAGAAGGTCGGCCTGCGAGGAATGAAGACAGACAGGTGGCTGAGTGTAAAGTTACTCTGAATACCAGCAGAGCTACAAAGCATTTATCTACACACCAGAAACACCAGAAATACTTGTTCTGAGACTGGATAATGTTTCTTTTTTTGTACATTCAAATTAGGGCCAATGGCGTGAATTTTTGGAAATATTATAAATATTATAGAGACATTTCTGGAAAAAAGTGGTAGGCTACAATTTCTCCCAATTTTTTTAAACATTTGTAAGAAGAAGTGGTTAAAAAAAATTCTCAAAAAAAAGTAAAAAAAAAGAAAAAAGGTTGATTTTCTACAAAAAAGTGGTAAATTCTTTAAATATATATATATATATCAAAAGAAAAGAAAAAATTCTCAAAAATAAAAAATTTAAATTCTCAAAAAAAAATTATTCATCAAAAAAAAAATTATTCTCAAAATAAAATAAAAAAAAAATTGAAATTCTGAAGAAAAAAAAATTATTATCAAAAAAAAAAAAAAAAAAGTGGTAGAATTTCAAGAAAAAGTTGGGGACCCCCTTGAACTCTCCCAAGGACCCCACGTTGAGAACCACTGACCTACTGCCTGACAAAATGTTCAACTCAACATGTGCTAATTTTACAGTGTAGTCTAACAAGTAGTTAATGCAATCATACATCTTGCAGTACAATGATTGTTTAGACATGTTGCTTCCTTCAAAACAACTTTTAACTGTTCGTGTGTTGTTTGGGGGGTTTTTTTCTCTCACAGGGATGACTTGGTCTTTGTGGATACGCAGTATGTCTCCCACACGCAGGTCCTTCCACTGCGCCCTGCTGAAACTGACACAGAGCAGATGAGCAGTAAACATATTTAATAAGTAAGAGGATTTATTCTAGTGCTCTTGAAAGCATTTCCACAAATTATAAATTAGTCAATGACCTAACACTACACACAAAATGCCTACAGTGCATTTTAATAAAGTTCTGAATTACAGGGAGTCTGTGTTTTTAATAATGATCAGTTAAGAAGCATCTTTTCGATTTTGAAGTAAACTTTTTGAGTTTACATATAAATATTTCAGTAGTTTTTTTACTTTAAAAACATGTCTGCAGGACCCTTCAACTAAAAAACCTTGCCGTTTTCTATTCGTTTACAGGACAAAGCACAACATCAGAAAAAAAAACATTCTCAGAAACACGATGAATGTTGGGACATAAGACTGTCATCAAGAGTGGTAGTTGTTCCAAAAAGGTGCGGAAGACACTCGGTCTTCGCCCGGCTCTAATGCACGAGGGGGCCATCGAGGGATTCACTCATTCACACTTCATTAGAGCTTCATTAGAGGGCTGTTTCAGACGGGATCTGCACTGAGTCTTGAGAGAATAACCCACTGTCTTTGTCCTCACCTCTGGGAAACGAGTACGTCACAGGGTCGGGAGTTAATCCCGGAGTCACTGCGTCTCCTTGCCTGGACCAGAGATTGAGAGAGAGAGAGGGTGAGGAAGACGGACCGTAAAAGAGAATGAGAGGAGAAGAGAGGGAGAGAGACGGATTGGGAAGCGTGACAAGGATGGAGGAAAAGAGTGATGGACAAGGAGCATGTGAGAGGGAGTGAGGGTGGCCATGAAAGGTTGAACAGGAGAGAGGAGAAAGGAGAAAACGCCATTACCGGGGCTCTACAGTGACACCAGCTGGGAGATTTACACCCTCCACTAAATGATTAGTCAATAGAGAGGGGTCAAGCAAGCGTTTCACCCAGAGCTGTTAACGACCGTAACTCAGTGATGCACTTAACCAGAGAATTCTCCATGCAAAACACCACGCCTGCATTTAAAAGGAAAAGCTTTAATGATAGGAGAGAAAATTAATGCTACTGGGATGACTGGTTCTGTCAATGAGGAGAGGACAAGGAGTCAATGAGGACAACGAAGGAGAGAAAGGAGCGCATACATTCCTAGGTGCCAGGTGCATAAATGCATGCGTGAGGCCAGTCCATATATTTGTGTGCAGCATTCATCGCTAAGGGATACCTTCCTCCTGACAAAAAGGGAGCACAAAAAGGAGCGAGTGTTGGTCTCACCATGTCGGTGATGAGGTCTTTGGTCCCTCTGACGGAGAGCACCATGAGCAGCGGGATTATGGTGATGTACCAGGGTATGGATGAGATGGCAGGAACACACTAGAAACATCATGCAAATATGGATACGCACAGAAAGAAAAGGAAATCTGATCACACGAGCAATAAAAACTATGACAAACAAACTTCACAGATGAAAGTTAGATATAAGGTTAGATTAATTAAGTCTAACACAGATGTGGCATTACTTTCTTTTTTTTAAAAGTAATGTCAGCCCAAATGAAGTCATGATCTCTTTGCAGAGGGATTCATGATGTCAGGGTTAAATGGCAAATCCATCCATTGGAACAAATTTTATTTGGTCAGGAACATTTGATGCCCTGGGGGGGGCAACTGTGGCACCATAGGTTAGTTGAAGAGGTGGATTAGCAACTTTTACTTTTCTTTGGATATTTACTGCATTATTGTTATCTTAAAGCATAAGTCAGCGATCCGGTCGTTTTGGCTAATGCTGCGTTCAAGGCAGGCTTTTGAAACCGTAAATTACGGCTTCAAGTCACGACTTACGACTTTGTAGCGTTCCAGGTAACCCGTAACTCGTGTTTTTCCGACCTGTTGCCTGTGAAAGTCACTATAACGGCCACTCGTAACTTCCGACCCGTGAACTCGTACCAGATCAAACTGGTATGACTTCACAGGTCGGAAAAACACAAGTTACGGGTTGCCTTGAATGCACCATGAGTTAGCAGCCCCCACCCTCGTCATGCATCTATTGGTCCTCGTCCCTACGTCACCACATTCACGCACATCCCTTGGCTGCACACACAGCCCTTCATGCCGTTCTCTCTCCTCATTGGATAACACTTGTATCCCACAAGGAAAGTTTTCTCCTGGGTTTACAGCAGAGCAGAGTGACGGAGAGACTCGTGTTACGGCTGAAACACTCTATGTAAGTGATTGCTGACGGAAAATAGGACTATTTAGGACTTATATTAACAAAAACATTCTGACTTATGCTTCAACAGATAACTTCACAAATACCTTGTATGTATTGATTCATTTTATAATCAAATTTAACCTGCTCATTACGTCCACTTGGTTTAAGGTCTGTCAAGGCTATATTAGCTTTAAAATCAGGGCCTAAAAGATGTTTATATTTGTAGACACGCTGGCTTTAAACCTATCACTACACTTGTCTGTACACATTATACTGCTCTATCATGTTCTCACAATACTTATTCTACCTTTTTGTGTAGTTTTTGTTCCCCTATGTAATTGTTTTTATGCTGATCTGGTCTCATTGACTTTGACCAGAGTCATAGGCTTAAGTTGGATCGCATCAGAATATACACTGCCTGTCCAAAAAAAAAGTCACACACTCTAATATTTCGTTGGGCTGCCTTTAATTTGCATGCATTTGCTATGGCATCATTTAGATGCACTTCTCTAATGTCATAACATTTATTTCCATCCAGAGTTGCATTCATTTTCTAAATATTCTGAATGGAATTAAGGTCTGGACTCTGTGGTCACATTGGACCATGTTTCTTCCTTGAAGAAGATGTTTCCCCACTATCCTTCTAGTTTTAAATAATGAGTTGGACAGTTCTTTACCCAGTTTTAGTAATCTCAGCAATTTCCTTAGATGCCAATAATTTGACCGTTCTGAAACAGATTAACGTCTTTTCCACGACCACAGGCTGTGTCTTCCAACATGGTTGTTGAAGAAACAAGACGGCATCAGTAAGGGTTAAATAGGTTGTTGCCAGCTGAAACATAATCATCCATGCAGTAATTATCCAATGGGAGGCTGTTACCCATTAGCTTAGTTAAATCCAGGCGGTGACTTTTTTTTTTGGGATGGGCAGTGTAGGACAGCAACGTTATTCCTGGGACATCAGTGTTAACACTCAGTCAGAAAGTCATATTTCCACTTTCAGATGCGATGACAGTGCAGTACTTTGTTTTGTTCAGCCTTCTGATGCTTATTTGAATAATGTTAACATTAGACAACAAAAACATGAAAAGACAGAGTGAGGAGGGAGGGAGGGAGTTTTCCTCTGACCTGCAACACCATCATGAGAAGGAAGTAGAGATTGGCCACTCGCTGGAACTGCTCAAACAGCGTCAGGGGTAAAAAAGTCAGGGGGGAGTACTTGTGACTCCGCAGCTTATTGTCCTGGCAACGAAAAAGAAGAGCAACACAGAGTGAGAGAGAGGCACGAGGGAAGCGTTGTGTACTTCTCATCACATTTCTGAACACATGTGTTTAAGGTGTTAAGGTACCATGCGGAAGAAAAGGAAGCTGACACAGAACGGACTCACCGCATATTGCCCCCAGCGGAAGCACAAAAAGGATTTCTTCTGTTTGTGGTAGTGGCGGTTGTTTGCCCTCACCTCCCATGAGAGGCCTGTCAGACACATGTTAGCCAGAGTCTTAGTCCAGCTCCATTTGCGCAAAGTGATTTAAGGTATCGTTTTCATCAAGCAGGCAACAGACGGATCTGTGCGCGTGCACTTCTGTGAGTGGGTGTTATTACTATGCATATGCAGTGTATTCCTGTTAACCGTATCTCTAAAGGATTCTTATATCTGTCCCATACAAATCTAGCAGAAGGCTAATTCTTATAGCACAGTCTGGGCGTGCACGTGCAGGGTGCAAGACATGATAATATTTCATTTAACCCTCCTGCTGTCCTCCTAGGTCAAGGAAGGAAGGACGAAAGGAAAGAAGGAAGGAAAGTTAGAAAAGGAAGGAAGGATAAAGGGAAAGAATGAATGAAGGAAGTAGGGATGCACGATATATTGGCATTAATATCGGTATCGGCCAATGTTCGTCATTTTTTAACTTATTGGTATCGGCCCGATGAGTAAAATTGGGCCGATATGCACAACCGATGTATATCCGTATGCAACACCTGCAAAGTTGAGGTAATGCGAGGAGGATGGCAGCCTGTAACCTTGTTATTTGAAAGTAAAATACATTCTGAAAATAAAGGAAGACATTCAAAAATTCAGTTTGCATCATTTTCAGTCTGTACAAAAATGTATCATCTCAGAAACTTAAAAAAAACAAAAACACATATCAATATTGGTAAATATCGATTATCGGCCATAACAGAAAAATTCATATCGGATATCCGTATCGGCCAAAATGTTCATATCGGTGCATCCTTAGAAGGACGGAAGGAAGGACAAAGGGAATGATGGGAGGAAAGAAGGAAGGGAAAAAGGAAGGAAAGATAGATGGAGGGAGGGAACAGATTGGGTCAAAAAATAAGGAAGAAGGAAGGACGAAGGGAAGGAAAGGAGGGAGGCAAAAAGGATAGTGGAGAGAAAGAACGGAAAAGGGAAGGAAAGAAAGATGGAGGGAGGGAGAAGACCATGTCAACAGGATCAAAAGATGAAGGAAGAAGAAGTAAGGACGAAGGGAAGGAAGGAAGGAAAGAAACAAGGGAAAAAAGGATTGTGGAAAGAAGGAAGGATGGAGGAAGTCAGCAGACGGGGTCAACTTGGACACATCTAAGTTAGATAGATAAGATAAAATTCCAGTGGTGAGTAGATGAAGAAAAACGGAAAATAAAGGATGGAGATCAAACATGACGTACCAGCTTCAACACTTTCCGTGGCCATGACGATGGGTGGACTCAGACGTTTGTAGACTTCTGTTAAGCTGCGTGAAGGAGACAAGCTGCTTCTAATATACATTTATCAGTCTTGTAACTCATTACACCGTGTTACCATGCTTACGTACAACATAAAAGGTTATAAATCACCAGGCGAAAGCTGGCACAGATTTTTTTACCACGTTGTCTGTAAATCACTTTTTAAACACAAACAAAAAAATACAAAAGGTGAATTTAAGGCAACCCTTGGTTTGTTTTCTATATGATGAAATACCGAGAAATGGAGCAGCTCCTCTGGATGAAACTCTGCTGGAAGCTGCATGAGCAATCCTGGTGAGAGAGAGAGAGAACTGAGACTGTTCAGATCCAACTAAACCATCTGTATCAAAGCTGCCAGAATTCAAACACAAAGTCAGAGCAAATTAATCTGCATGAGAACAGTCACATTACATTTAACTTGTTGTTAAACTAACCTGTGTTTAATTATTGCCAGGACCGCATCTGTCAACAATTAAAAAACAACAGAGGAACGTGTGTTTAACTTGTTTTGACTGCAAAATATTTTTGATCTTGAGGCTTCATCATGGCAGCACAGAAATAAGCAACATAAAGAGTCATGCATTTACCTGCACTGAGTCCCGGTACTGTTTTGGAGCCCTGCACAGCTCTTGCAACCAGGTGACATCGCTGAGCCATCAATCCCGAAGCTCCACTGACCACAGCCAGAGATTAACATGATTGTTTGTTTTCATAACCACTCTTTCACTGCTTTTCATAACGCACACCTGTTTCGTCCACCGCCCTTTGTTTCTCTTTTTCCTGAACATGCCCGTGGCCCCGCCCTCCTCGTTCTCCCAGGTGAAAGGCTCCAGTATCAGAGACTGTACTCCCCATGCACCTTACCTAAGGGAGAGAAAGAGGAGTGGAGGAGGGGCGACTTAACCAGCATATCAAATCGCTGCTTTGTTTATCTCATTTTCAAAGTTATTAACTTGTAAAAAACAGAAGAAGTTTTTAGCACCTGGGAGTAAACGACCAAAAACCATAAGACCTTAAAAGACCAGTTCTTCACATGCTAACTGGTTTATTTTTTTTTTCACTAACCTAAATAACTTGAGTGTCCTAGAAACCCTCCATGACAGTAAGGTGATGGTGCTTTTGCACCACAGCAACAGTGGGAGTATTAGTTTACAGGAATGTGAAAGCAGTTAAACTACCAGACTGAGTTTCCATGGCCGAAACCATTTTGTTTGTCATACAATCTCTGCACGTATACATTTATCAAAATCATTTGTACCCTACATAAAAATGAAGCATGACTATCTAATTAAGATTAAACAGACCTTAAATAAGTACCCGCTTGTGCACTTATTTTTTAGTTTGTGTGTGTCCAGTGTGATAAAACAATTCTTACCCATAAGAGACCACCTTACTTGAAAGTGATAGTAAGAATAAGAATAAGTGCGGATCTGGTGTCAAATGTATCATTTAACACCTAAATACTAGCCCACAATTTTTATAATTCAATTATAATTCAATTTTTTTAATGTGTGATCACTTTTTTATTGTTTTATTCCATGTTTTGACGTACTGTATGTGTATTGTTGGTGCATATTTGTTTTGTTGCCACTGTCTTTGCTTGTGTGTTTTGCTGTACAGCACTTTGGACAACCTGGGTTGTATTTTTAAATGTGCTATATAAATAAATTTGTATTGTATTGTATAATTAATTTTTTTTTAAAATATGGCATCAAAAAGAACATGAATTACTTGGATTAAGAAGTAATTTCAGTAAGTTAAGAAAACACTCATGAATGTGTGAGTTTTTTAAAATATATAAACCTGATTTTAACTGTGTGGTTGAGATTCGACTAAGCATCACTCAGGTTTTGCATTGGTTATTTAAAAGAGAGAGAAGCATTCCCCCTTTCTCCATGAATCTAATGCCACCTGGTGGAGACAAGCAACCACTGCAGTTTAACCACCAGATGAAGGGGAAAAGAAAGGTGAAATTATAAACAATAGCAGCTCTGAACAGAAGGCCGTTGACTGGATGTTCACTCAATGTCAGTTAAATGTACCATTTGTGGTTTCATATCTCTTTGGCTCATATCTCTTCCCTGTGTAAGTGAGGTCGTCCCCACAAAGGCCACGCATCAACACCTGAACGGGTGTGAATCTTGCGTCTTACATGTGCGTACGTGGATTTTGTCTGCATATCTGGGGCGATCTTTCCTATCTATTTTTACAGCTGGGCTATGCATGTGAGTGGTTAGGGTGATGTGCGGGTGGTGTGGCATAGGTGCTTCTCAGGCCTCCAGAAACAATGACAGCCAATAGGCCTGGCTTTTCCACCACAGTTTAACCGTTGCCCATCACGGCTGCAAAGCCTCTTAACCATGAACAACCATTATTCAGCTGTCTCTTATGAGAACAGAGGGCTTGTAAAAGCTTCACTTTGAAGGATCAAGCTATAGTCCAAGACAAAATGTCACCATTTTCTAAAATGAATAAAACTACAATCAGCTCATATAAATTAGATTCTTATGCACCACTTTTTTTATCTGATGCAATGATAAAACTTATCCGTCCCTGTTAGTGGTGGTAAAATAAGTACATAGGAAGGGAGTAGCTGCCCACAATCATATTAGCAACACTTCTTATTTATTTCTGCAGCTCTAATTTCTCAGAATTGACAAAGACGTCATTTAATGTAAGTAAAAGAAAGGTCTCATTTAGCTATGATTCTTATTCTTACCGCAGTTTCAGTAGCTAGTGAGAAGAATACAAGAAGTGAAGATGACAAGTTTAACTTCCTCATCTTTTGTTTAATACAAATGGAAAGATAAAAAAAAACAACAAAAAAAAACTGTTAAACCTGAGGCGGCTGAAAAACAACAACACATGTCCACTTGACAGATACAACTTGACAGACGTGTGCAAGAAAAGCACATTTTTAGGTTGTTATTGCAAGAACGTAACAGTGATTTCTAGATAAGCGCTCTTTCTCTTTAAAGATAAGTCAGAGCCACGCAACAAGGCAGTTATGAGGGCACCAAGATGCAATTCTAAGTCAATGTCTTTTGTCAACTGTATCACAGTTATGACTTTATAAACGCCTCACGCTGATGATAAAAACCACAATTGTCAAGAAGCAATCCAAAACAGACATGCTCGTTTTCACACTGTCAAAAATACAGGCCGAGTTTCCACTACGCCTTTAACGTGAGGATGTTTGTTCTCATCCTACTCTGTATCTCACAGGATCTTTGCACTGCATGACCCTCAGACCGACCCTTTTTTCAGACTAGTGTGAGAAAGCCCAGGGCTGTGGGAAGCTTCTCAGTTCTCTCTCAGGGACCTTCATCACTACTGTAAGGTTTTCATGTGAGCCTGTACACAAGTGCAGCAGTGAGGAGGTGATACCCCCCCCCCCCCCGATGCTTGCTGAGGCTCAATTTCCTGTAAAAAGTGGTTAACAGCTCAGCCGAGTTAAGGAGCAGGAATCAGGCCAGCAGACAAGACATCCACCCCAACAATTACACAGAAGGCCGTGCTTGAGAGGGCAGTGAGAGAAATAAGGTCTGACATGACAGACAAACAAATGTTAAATAGGTTAAGCCAAAAGCAAAGCAGTGGTATTTCCAATTAAATGGGCTTCGAGTGCACAGAGAGGACAATAGCTTGTAAAGAAAGTAGAACATGGTAATGAGGTTTGGGTGGGGGTGTGTGTTTGTGTGTGAGGAGTGAGGGGTGACATAACAACATCAAAGTTCACAGACATAAACTGAGTCGACCTACCCCCAATGATGAGTCACTTGGTTATTATGTTGCTTTAGTGAAATGAGTAGGTGCACACAAGGTGCAACTTGTCAGTCAAGGCAAGACTTGTGTGGTCCCGTGGAGAACACACAAACTGTTTATGACACCTTTTTTTTCTCATTAGTGCTCTCAGCAGCAAAAGCCTATCAATATCTCAAGCACATTGAGATTGAACTGAATATGAGGAATATACAGCACTTCAGTGAGCAATGGAAAAATACCACTGTGTGTTTGTAAAGAAAACCACTGTGATGCTAATTTCTGGGTTAACTCCCCCCCAAAAAAACAATGTCATCCTCAGAGCGCTCTTTGAAGTATTCAGTTTAACCTAAACCACATTTTTTTTTCAAAATCTGACCAAGTTGTTTTTGTGCCTACAGTAAACCTTGTGAAACTGTAACACTTCCAGATGCCTGAGTGATACTCTATAACAAAAGATGAGACATTATTGAATTATATGTATTTCCCACATGGGCGTGGTCACGATTGTTTGTTCATATAGACGTCCGCACTTCGGCCATACTGCTTTTCCGTGCAGGATCGCTGGAGCGTTGGAGCTCACACCTATTATATGGGCAAGTTTGAGTCACTAGTTAACCCAGTGTAAATGTCTCTGGACTGCATGTGGGAGGATGCCAGCAGAGAGTCTGCAGCACGGTGGCACGCAACGTTGAAACATTACAGTAAAGCACAACACTACTATCTACACAACATATGAATTTATGTCTGGTTTAATCTGCTTTCATTTCACCAACCCAGTACAAGACATCAGTCCAAATTTCTGAAGTTACAATAAGTGATCTAAACCAGTGGTTCCCAAGTCATGACATCACAAATGACTGTGGATGCGATTTATATGCAGCATTTTATTTGAACTCAATTTATATTTGAGAAAGTGAAAGTATAGAATACAGTTGTTTAAGATTTAAAAATTTTAAAAAGAATAATAAGATTAAAACATATTGTTATCAGCAATTTTTTAATCAATTACTAGACATTTCAGGCGACCCCATGGTTGAAAAACACTGCCCTAAACTGTGACGGCACCAGCACCACTGCACCAGTGACACCAGAACTGACAGAGAGGAGAGATCTACGTTGCGAAGTCTCATTGGAGCGTTTTCACTAAGACAGACATGTCTCGAATAAGAGGCTTGTGAAAAATCAATCCAATATTTAGTTCGCTGGTTAATATAGGTTCAGAGAATCAGTCAGGATCTCGTGATCTCCTTCGCTGCTCCCAGTGGAACAATCAGAGTTGGACGTGCCACTGACAGAGAAGTGGCAAAACCACAAGTGACTTCTGAACTATTTCTGGTTCAATCGTGTTTTGGTTGTTGTTATAACAGTAACAAAGGTCACAGTACAACAGAATGGAATGAATGAATGAACATTATTTTCCACTCTGTCAAGAATAAAAGCACCAACGTACTGCAACCCCACCCATGACATCAGAACTGTGTATTAGTAGCCCCTAAAAACACACATGCTTCTATCTCTTTGAATAGAAAGTGCTCAGCTGAATAAGGAAATGACGTAGCCTTTAAGGAAAAAAAAAAAAAAGACGCTCTAAATGTGTGATGTATTTTTTTTACAAATTAACATAAACAGGTATGTTGTGAAAGTACTGAGAAAAGCCAATGCAAGGCTGGGTTTTCATGACTTCATGGGGATTGTTGACAATGAGAAAAATGTAGAACATCAACCTCATCCTGAAAACTGATTCATGGGGAAGGTCCACACCACGGTATCATACGTTGGGCAAGAAGCAGAGCTGCATCTAACACGGCGTTAGTCATACAGGCTTTCACATCACCAAGGTGATTCCATACCAGACGACGTGTTTCCTCAACTGGAAACTGTTTTAAAACTAATAGGACATGCTGTTCTAGACAGATCATCCAGATGAAGAGAGATCACCTGCAGCATGCCATGCAGTCAGGATGTGGGTGCTGCCACACAATGAGAAAGTGGCAGTGGTGAAAATTATGCAGGCCCAGTGTGCCATACCACAGTGCTTTCTGAACATGTTCATCTGAGCAATGACAATGACTCATCTTCAGTGCTGTGCAACACAGAAAGCAAAGCTGAATTACTAATATTTTGAAAAACATTTCAATCATGCATTCATCGATTTACCCACAACTGAATTATCTGACATTTGCTCTAGTTGCCATAACACTTAACGAAGACAAGTTCCTGTTACAGCAACTGGCTGTGTTGTGTGTGTGGGTGTGTGTGTGGGTGTGTGGGTGTGTGTACTGTATTGTGTGTGTCTATCAAGCACGGAGAACAATTAGTGGTTTAAATACAAATCTTGAGCAGGGGTAAAGTTGGTTGTAGCCTATATTTCGTATCTAAAACCACCAGCGTTGTTCAAAACCAGAATACAACAGGTGAAGGAAACAAACTTTTAGACATAATTATGATAATAAATTGTAATTAAAATGGGCAATACTTTGCAATTAAGGGATGTGCAAACTGTTTGACACAAAAAGCTATAAAACAAGTAATTCAAGCTCTCGCTTTATGTCATTTAAATCATCGCTCAGGTGTTTGGTGAACAACTTCAATAGGTAATAAAAGAAAATTACAAAATTAAAGCAGCATGTGTTGGTCTTTCTTGTGGGTTGAGAACAGATGTTATAATAATGCATGATTGTCTGTCTTGGTTGTAAGTAATAAAAATATATTGTTGTGATGACATTCCTGCTGGGAAACCATCAATAAATAAAGCAATGACTCTATTCATGTTTCATAAAGACGTGCTACTCGAGGTTGTTTTGCTTTATCAAGATCTAAAATCAAGTTATCATAAATAATATGCTCTGTATATGGTTAAAAAAGAGCATTAACAAAGAAGAATTGTTCAGTTCAATTAATTAATTTTTAATTAATGAGTCTAATTTTGTGTATAGATTCATGTGCATGCCATTTTATATGATAATAATTTACTAGTTCTACTATTTACTAGTCCTTCTATTCAGTGGGAGCTTGGTTATTTTCCAGTTATTATGTTCATTACAGTATGCTTACTGTCTTATGTGTATTATTCTTTTGTGTTGACTATTATTGCAAATATGTATGGTTGTATTGTCAACATCAGATCTGTATAGACCTCAGCTACTGAAAACCCAAAAGCTCACGGAGATTTAAACAAACAAACTAATAAGTAGGAATCAATACAAGAATCTTACAGAATGTGTCAATGCCCCTTTAAAAATCTGGAGACTTTCGCTGAGAATAATCTGACTGTTAGTAGGCTGTGGCCTCTGTGGTTACCGTGAGTCACATAGAAAAATCTGCTGGAGTTTTTTTCAACGCACACAGAGCAGGTAGCTACTGCTCTGGACAGCCCCCACACTCAGCACAACACTGTCAGATCTTCAGCACAAACTTTACAAGACCACCCTTCTGCACGGTGGTGTAGTGTGGTTTTCCATTTTTGGTGGGATTGCTTGGTGCAGGTGGATTTCTGGCCTGACAGTGGTTTTTTTTGTTTTTGTTTTTTTCAAAATGACAGAATTTGAAACACAAGATGGCCAGGGTGAGAAAGGTATAGCGTATATCTTCTTCTGGGCACCTCTTATACTGACCCGAGCTTCCACGAAGCTAAAGCATGGAAAGGTTTGCAGCTGATATTTCTGCTATGCAATGATGACAAGATTCCAGTTTGATGATGATCTGTGTGGTCAGTGATTCAACAAAGGCAGTTACTGAGCGGGTGGGGACGGCCTCACCCTACTGGTGTATCTCACCAACTTGACGTATATCTTACAACTTTGATGTTGATGTTAAATCTTTATGGGAGAGTGATTCGAGAGAGAAAAAACAAAAATCTATGGAATAGCTCACACTAGCACATTCCTGTCACTAGCGTCAAAGTAAGGTGTGTGCCATTAGCTCATTAGTTTATCGCCAACATAAACTGGTCTGCTTGGACAGAAGCATCAGGCCAAGTTACAGGACAGACGTTGAGCAGGAGTTTTGTCCCACAAAACCTTCTGAAACTGGGAAATGCAAGTCAAAAGCAAGAACATAATGCACGGAAAATGTTACGTATATGTTTTGATTTTTATCCATCTCCTAATACCATAATTCAGTCTGAAAATAATCTTCAGAGACGAGAACAAGGAGCCGCTACGACCTGGACATCAAAGGCACTAAGACGCACAGAGAAACTCAGAAAGTAACCTGAACCTGAACTCTCTCCAAGATGCTTATAGTGAGGTGTTTAATTTACTTTCTGTTCACTGCACCGAAAACCACTGACGGTATTATGTATTCACACTTTTGCACAAACTGTGTACATTGACATGAGATTATGTTGACGAATGAACAGACCGATTTGCACTCCTGTGTAGGAGGCATTAAATAGGTGCTATAAAGCCTAATAGCAGATGCTACACTTAGCACGTGAGGAGAAATTAGAGGCGTGAGTTTTTTCTATAATGAGCAGAAAACATGGTTGAAATGTTGAGAGCAACATATTTCAGTGTTTAGTGCTGCAATTGAAATTGAAAGCCTTTATTGTCATTATACATCACTACAACGAAATTATGTCCTTAGGTACTCAATACAATCAATAAATAGTAAGCAAAGATGTTACTTCAAATTCAAACGTCCTTCTTAATTAAATACCTACATTTTAATGACTTTAATCAAACTGTATAGCCTTTGACTTGCGCAACAATTGGGTTTGTTTTGTTTTCTGTTTCAACAATCTAAAACCAATTGCATAATTCACGTTTTAATTCACAACCCCATGTACATGTATGAGTAAAGCTCGGATGGGGTTGCATCAATAGGCTACACCTTTCTGCATGTGCTCTGTCCGCGCGCACCGCTGTATAGGAATGTAAAAAGTAGGGCAGTGGATCCAAAGTGACTCATTTCGGTATCACCTGTTTGTTTGAACGTCACCACACTCTTTCTCTTGGTCTTCCGCTCTCCATGTGAAGTCGCCTAATCAGGCTCCCCTGCTTTCAAACAGATAACACGAAGACACAACGCCATTGGCTGCTGCGTTTACATTAAATGCGTGCGCGAGCTGTCCAGCAGCTCGACTCTCTTCAGCACCGCTGATTGTGATTGACAGGTTGGCGCAGACGTCTCCCCATCCGCAGAAATATAGATAAACGATCGCTGTCTGAGGCTGTAAGGCTGCATGTTGCTGTGTGTTGCAGAATTACATCAGACTGCCTCAGAGCCGATCCACTCTTCAAGTCATCTAACAGGTGTCATCTTTTCACTGAGGTCAGTGCGGTGAGTTTTTAACACTGTAACACTTAATAGTCACGAGCGTACGGTTATTTTTCTTTGATCAGTCTACTCGCGCTTTACTTGACGTTATCTGAGGTTGTCTTTTTAAAATCTTAACAGCTACTTGAAAAACGAAAGACAACACCTCGCCTCTGTTCACCTTGTGGCTTCACTGTCATGAGTCTGGTGGGAGTAGCAGGTGCACCAGCAACTTCAGAAGTTACGAGTTACTATAAACAAAAGTTGCATTCATTCAACATTTCTCTCAGACAACAATGTATAAGTTAATATCGGCAAAAGGTTTTTAAAGTAAACTTTCCGTAACTTTTTTTTTCTTTATTTATCAAAAAGGAGGAGATGATTCAAAAACCAAATTCTCTGAGACTGATAATTAATGTGTTTGGCTGATTTACAGGCGTTTTGACTTAAAGTTTTGATTTTCTTCCCCAGTCCTGTGACATGTCCACCCCGACGAGTCCTGGCGGCGCAGGGGTCGCTGCTCCCCCCTCCCAGCCATCCCCGTCGGCGGAGAGCAGCGCCCTCACCGAGCCCGAAGCTGACCCCAGGCTCCTGCTCTCCGTGACCAGGCCCTCCCTGCTGGCTCGGCGTCTCCTGCGTTTACGCACCTGCAGAAGCCACGTAGGCCCCGTCACGCGCCGCAAGAGGGAGATGATCCCCGCCAACAGGAAAGATTCAACCTACTGGGATAAGCGACGCAAGAACAACGAGGCGGCGAAGCGGTCCAGGGAGAAGAGGAGGCTGAATGACCTGATGATGGAGGGTCAGCTGCTGGCGCTGAGTGAGGAGAACGCGCAGCTACGGGCTCACGTGCTCAGTTTGCAGTATCACAGCAGTCTGTGCGCAGAAATGAGCAGCGCTGCTTCTCCTGGGGCAACAACAACATCCACTCCATCTGTTGCTTCCACCTTGTCCTTTCCTAGAGGTGCTCACACCCCAGCTCTCTTCCAGGCAGGACACTGGGGGACCACCAGGGCCCCACCGGCTTCCTTCCTGGGTGTGAGGCCCCAAGAAACAGTCAGTCACCATCACTATGACGCAAATATCAATTGTTTTGGTTCAACTAAAGCTGCTGGGGGTTTAAACCCACTGAGTGGCGCACAGCAAGGCATCCTTCCCCTCCCCGGGGCTTGTGTCATCTCTCCCCGGTCAGCTCTTGAGGGTTTGAGGTCAGCAGAGGCAGATGTGGATGCCCAGCGACAGGTCTCCTCCAGCGATGACATCCCAAACTCCAATGCCGAGTCCTCGCGCCATGCCTCTTCGATCCGCGCGTTCGTGCCCACATCTGACGCACTCCACCAGGCCCCGTCCACACTGGCATACGCGCCTCAGAATTGGCTGCTGCCGCATCTCAGTCACCCGGCAGTGTGTAATAATCTTCTGCTGCCCTGGCGATCCTCCTACCTGCCACCACCCGCCGTCTATCCCGGCCTGCCTCTCTACATCCACGAGAGACAGGGCCAGGGTCTCGTGGCGGAGGCAGACATTCAGAGGGGGCTCAGGAGCCGGTTCAGCAGTGCGCCAGTGCGCCAGCCTCAGCTCGGGGTGAACCTCAGCTCCGATGGACGCTGACGGGACAATTTCACTGTCAAGACCATTATTGCAAAGTTTTGTTTTTTTTTAAAGCATATTGTGTTTTATCATGTTTTAGTTAGTGGGGAAAAAATCTACTGCTGTTTGTATTGTGAATTAATACATAAGAGGCTTTATAACCGAATAACAAAAATACTGCATGCAAACCAAATGCATGTCAATTTGTTATTAATGAAAACAAAAAGTGCCTTATTTTTATATATTAACAGGATTTATTTTGTGAAATATAAAATGCACTGTTCACTGTGAATTTACTGTGTGATTTTCTGTGGTATCAATAATGAAATTGTGGCTATATTGCACACTGACCGGTACTGTCCACTACGCCCTATGCATGAACAAAGTGGCCTAAAGGGTAATTTGTTTATTTTACAAATGATTGTAAAGTTATAAATGCAGCCTTGTTAATTATGATACAAAAAAGACACTTCTACTCTTACTATGTGGTGAATTGGGATATCAGAGACGCATTTACATTGCTGGTGGGTTCGATTGATCTGATTGTGGGTTGGTTTTGCTTGAGGATTTTTATGTTAACCGTTTAACTGCGGTGAGATAAACAGTGAAACTGGTGCTTGCTGACCCGGTATTTCCCTTTCATCCCCACTGCGTGATTTCCCAGCACACTTTGATTCAATGGAAAATCAAACGTTGAAATGTTGTTTTTTTTTCTCGTGTTTCATCTCCTCGTGCATTGCTTCTGCAGATGCAACAGACCCTGTAATAACGATGGTTACACTGCTCTTTAGTGCGGAACTATTTGTTACAGGAAGGAATATTAAACGATAATTAAAAAAAAAAAAACACACAACACATTAACTAAATGTGTGCATCTGTTGCAATTTGACATAAAAGTTTACGTGTACGATAAAATAAAAAATATTCTACTTACTATTATTATTTCGAGCCATTAAGCAAGTCCCGCCTCTTTCATTGACCTGTTCATTTTAAAGGCTTATATTAAACAAATAACCTACATGTCGACAGGAGGCTGCACGCCATCTTCAACAGATGATGTTCAGAGCTTTAATTCGCCGAGAAAGTCCATTTCGACCCGTGCGATAACCATAGCTTAAATTAAAAATAAAAACCCACTAGTGATGAAATATTACAAATCAACTCCTTTCCTTGTTAGGGACAGTTTCTTCTTTTAACGACACTTGGAAACGTCTCAAAGTTCCGCCTCTCTGCAATGATGCCTTGTGTTTATTGCATGTTTACAAGGAAAAACGGCCGAATTATTTCTCCATGTCATCGTTTCATCTTCAACAAAAACTGTGCAGAGCATCACAATAGTCTCACACGGCAGTGCGTGGACCTGAAGACAACAGCAGAGGGCGCTACAACACAAATAATGTGAGCAAATGGCAAACCAGCAGGTGGGTATTATTTTGTAGTTGAGAGAGAAGTTTTAAAATATTATTACTGCATCACTAGTATACATTTATTTTCCAGCATGGTTAAACAGGCAACCAAACGTAAAGTATATAGATCCAATAGCTTCATACAATGTCACTTATTGTGTTAGAATTGCCTCTTGTGCCTTAATTGGACTTCTAACCCTGGTAAAAAAGGAAGTGCTAAAAAAAATTCAAAAAAGTTACTGAAATATTTCAAGGTTAAAAATGAACTGATCTTAATTTGAAAATCAATATTAAAATGAAATTATGCTTTGTTTTTGCCATCAGCCAAAATCAAACTACCAGCTCATAGTTCACATCTGTCAGATGATGTTTTTAAATATTTACGTACTGTAATGTGGTTTCTCATTTCAAGAACACGGCTTTGTCAGTTTCTCCAATCCCACATAAAGAGCTTACAGTTTGTTCGAAAATGAAGTAACAAACAGATTTCTTTGCAAAAAATACTAGATCTGTAAAGTTAAGCATGAGTTTTCTTGACCATACAACAACTCTAAACTATTCTCATGGACTTTTTTCAACATTAACAGCTTCAACGCATCATAACAGGAAGCAAAAACGTTACTTGTCTGTGTGTGACAACATCTATACATAGAAATGGTGGTTGAGGTAAAGTTTCTCGTCATGCCAGACACGCGCTAAAATTCCTATTGCAAAGTTAATTTGTTTTGTTTTTTTACAGCATGACGAGCGTCTCCTTTAGCAAGCAGAGGAAAAGCAGAATAATCAGAATATCATATTTGCAGACACGTATAGTAGCAACTTTGACGCTGATAAGCAAGGGACACTTCTCTTTTTCTACGAATCTGACGTGCTAAAGATTTATTTATTACTCATGCAGAAACATTTCCATCACTTCAGTTCACTCTTCTCTGTTGTGCTTTACTGTAACGACAAATAACACTTATCTTTTGCCCGGATATTGTGGCTTGGTCTCTTTTGCTACTACCGTTTCTACAGTATGGCTAATGCTACTACTCATGCACCTAAGTATTTCAGGAAAGCATCAGGTAAGCCTTAAAATGTAAAATGTATTGATTGTTTAGATTTATAATTAAAATTAACACAGCACAGTTCGATCTAACCACAGCTTATAGCAAAACATGACAACAAAAGACAAAAAAATCATGCCTTTACATAAACAATGACTTCATTGCAGAGTTTCTTTAACAATCTCAATTATTGTCGTTCAAATATCATAACACATAAAACATGTCTGTTTGAAACTGACAGAAGTGTCACAAAGGGGAGACCACGATGTGGGAAACCCACGAACACAACCACACTAGATGTGATGATGGGGGGGCTGACAGACACCTCTCATGTGACAACAGAGGTGGACAGTCAGAGTCAGAGACAGGAAAGCAACACCTAAAGAGTGAGAGCAAGAAAAGAAGCAGAGAGGTGAGAGGGCAGGACTGAAAGCAGCATTATGTTATGAGCCCCCCCTCCACCCCCCCACCACCTCCTCTGCTTATAATCGCATAAACACAGTCTCACAGGAGAGTTCGGTGCTTCAAGTTGTAAATTAATAGCCGGTGAGAACAAGATATCTGTGAATTAGGTCGTTCGCACGCAGCATCCCGGCGGCAGCAGCAGCGGACTTTCTGCAACAACACAACAAGTTGAAGGTAAGGCCTGAAAGCTTATTTTAACACGTATGGCGGTTTTGACCGATGTGTAACAGCAGCAGGTGGACTGAGAGAAGAAAACGATTGTTGTGGTGTAAGTGACCAAAGGATAATGGTTTATGTATCGTGTTGCGTTTTGACACTAAGAATCAGCACAGTAAAAAAAAAAAAAAAAGTTTTGGGGGTCATTTTTCTTAATTTGTTGCCAAAATATACAACTTTAGACCAATATTCTAATTTTCCATATCATCAACAAAGACAGTCTTTATTTTCTTTCTTTTTTTACATTACCTAAAAATGTTTCACAGTTATATTTGACAAGAATAGTTTGAGGAAGGGGAAGTGTCACTACCTTTTAAATCTGAAAAATGACAGATTTGAACATGGTGTGTTTTCTATAACATGGCACAATTTTACAGTTCAATTTTGATCCTTTGTCATAAAATCTCAGAGCGATATCCATGCTGTTGTCTGATTACGGTCACATTTTACAGAAGTAGAAAAGATGCATGGTGTCTCAGTTCAGCCGACATCTTGGTGCACTGTGACTCTAATGGTCTTTAAGCATTGTTTGGAACTATTTACATTGGATTGTTTTGATCATCTGAGATCAATTACAGCACATTCTGATCATCCAGAAAGAAGCATGTTTTTTTTCTCGTTTAAAGTGTATTATTAATGTTCAGTACAAACACATAGGTTGTAATGTATAGCTACTCGAAACCAGCAGTATAGCAACTCCTCTGTAAAGCTGATTGGTGACTATTTTAGCTTTTGTTGCTGTTGTTTCAGTAACACATTCATATAAATATATCAGAATCTGTGACTGCTGCGACTGCTGCTGGTGTTTAAGATTAAATTGTGCTTTAAATAATGTGTCTTTTTTTATATAAATATATCAGAATCTGTGAGGCTGTGACTACTGCTGGTGTTTAAGATTATATTGCACTGTAAAAACATTCAAGATATTTCAGAAAGTAAATATTTGAGAAAATAAATGGAGTCGTACACTCGTAGCCTCGATGTACAAAACAACTAATTAATATAAAGTAGAGAAAATGACCCTGAAGAAGACTTCCTGGTCGTAACGTCGGTTCATTTTTGCTACTTTATATTAACTAATGTTTTTTTGTACATCGAGGCTATGATTGTGCGACTCCATTTCTTTTCACTAGTTTTGTTCCTGCCGTCAGCACCTCCCCAACGCTGGCGTGCACTCCCACCCGATATTTTCAGAATGTAAATATTTAACACTTAAATCTGAAAAAAATAAAATAAAATAGTGAAACTGTGGTCCCCAACCACTGAGCCATGGACTAGTACCAGGCTGAAGCACATCTGTCACTAGGGTGCACAGAAAGGATAAACTGCTTTTTTTCTTTCATTGGTGAAAAACAACAATTACTTGATAAGGGGGTTATTAGACATATTGTCCCTGGGAAATTTGTCTGTCTTTAACTGGTCTATGTTGCAAAAAATGGTGTGGCTGCTCTACAGTACTACAACCTAAAGCATTGCTGAACATTGTTAAGCGTTATTATCCAGCCATTACCATTCACAGGTGTTTTATTCTTCAGATCTATGAGTGAGAATTATCAATGAGAAAGATGCATTTTTTAGTTATTGTACATCTGGGGCTTGATTGCACAACACTTACGAAGTAGCAAGTCATAACATAAGCGTGAGTAAATGTTGTTTAAATGGAGTTTAGCCTTTCTGAAACCATTATAGATAAGTTATACATCTAAAATCTCAAGAGCTTTCAATGTGTTATAGCTCATGTGGATGGGACGAATTGAGACGAGGTTTTACAAAAAACAGAGGAAATCACCCCGACACGTAATGTGACAATCAAGATCACTGGATTTTAACACTTCAAATTAAATCGAAGATATTTTCTTCATCCATTGTTCATCTGTCAACAACATCGCTTCAATAGCGAAGTACCATGTTCTCTGTAGAGGGGTCCAACTATTATATTAGTTTCCTTTTGCGATTATAAGATGGCGCCAAGAGTTACTTGCAGCGCCCTTCAAGGAATGTACACGTTAACAGACAATTTGAGCCAAGAACTGTGGCAAATTCTTAATTCCCCCAAGAGGGCATAAATTCACTCTTAACTTCCCCGATGGCAGTTTAGAAGAGTACATTGAGGTATGGACTGGCCGAGGCTAGTTATTTTTACAGCGGCTGGCAGGGTTCACACAGCAAGACAACAGCAGATGGTAGAATATGAGAAAACAGACAGACACCAAAAGAAGAAGTTCCTTGCTGAAAAGCAGGCTGGCTATAATTAGTCAATAAAAAACAGGTGCAAATGTGCAGCAGAGTAGTGAGCGGGCTTGGCCTCAAGAGAGATTTCACTCAGGAACCCTCTCTCTTTTTTTATTTTCTCTTTCTCTGTCTCCCTGTATGATTGTTGTTCTCGGTCTTCCTGCTGTTGCTTTTCTGAGTATCCTACGCTTTAGTCTTTGCATCACACACCAGTATGCAGGTGTGCATGCTCTCATACATGCATACGAGGGTCTATGTGCTCACTGGGCACAGGCTTGAATATTTTTAACCTCATGTGCGTTCTCTCACCACCACACTGGGTGTATGGCCTCTTTGAAACTTGTTTTGAAGCTTCGGGCTCAGGCTGACTGGCACATCAAACCATGACTCTAAGATCAGAGCGTATGTGGAGGAGATGCCTAAAGTGTGAATGACAAAAACAAAAATGAGTACTCGCAGCTAAACTGGACAACTGAAGTTATGGTTTGCACTCGAGTCCCTCATGTGTTAAATCCTGAGTGACAGTTTAATCTTCACAGCCTTGCAAAGTGTGCAAGTCTTATATGATGCCTCAAATTATTTTATAAGCAATGGTGCTGTCTGCAGGACATGAGGTGTGAGAAACATCAATGAGTTAAAATACGTGAGCTTCGTGGTGTCTCTTTTTGCCTGTGATCGCATGTGCAGCCTGAACTGTGGTTTCAACACAATTTTCATCCTTCTTGCACAGCTTCCCATGAAACCACCCACGCGAATGAAAGAAAATCTATCAAAAGCCACCAGCATTCCTCCCGTTCTGGTTATTCAAAGCATTTTCCCGACTGATTTTTACCTTGAGCCTTTTACGCAGTGAAACTGAAAACACCCTCAGCGGCTACCTCTTTGTTACCCTGAATGTAAAAGAATGAAGTGAAGCAAGTAGATAAAAGACATGGAGAAGGGGAAGTGGTGATTTTGGGTAGACATTTTGATCAAAGCAGAGGGTGGGGTCGATAAAGTGAGAAACATATACTGTAACATATAGTTAGACTCAAACTGGACCATAAAATGAACTCCTTTGTATGTCTGTATTTAATCCTTCCATCATCATGTAATCTGTCTTTCCATGACAAGCTCAATCAACCACCTCTCCCCTTAAACAGAGACAACTTTGCATCTTCTGAAGGCACATCCCACATCGGTAAAAACAGCCCACAGAGCAGGAGATCGCTGGTCTGACTCAGTCAATCCTTGCTCCCTACAGTATATCCTATTTATCTTCACTACTACTGCCAGGAAAGGCATAAAATAGCCATAATCCGAAAAGAAAGAGGTTCCTTTGTGTTCTCAATTCGTGATCATTTAGCCTATATAGCACAGTGCTGTACAAATATCACTCTAGTGCCAACAAATCTAGCAAATGAACTTTGTGTTTATCTGTTAGTTCAGCAGCTACAGCTACACGGCTGAATCTACACGCACTTAATGTAATAAATGAAAGAATATAATAGTACACTTTTGCTTCTACACATCAGTCCACATTCTTCTTTGCCGACTAAATGTTTCCCGTCACAGTTTCTGATGTGGTCTAGACAGGTAGGAGGTGAGGTTGGGTCAGGAAGGGGGGCCTCAGTGTTGGGGGTGTGAGTGCAACTTGCACTTCTGTTTTGTCTCTTCCCCAAACACTAGAAATATGATCAGTGATATTGTTCATAAACATAGCATTGTGCTAAAAAAAAAAGTGTAATATCAATACAGTATTTTCTATCATATCTGTCTCTCTAGGATTGTTTAACAAAGAATTAGCTGAAAATATTGCAGTTAAAATATTCACCATCATAACTTTCACCTGCATTTACATCTGGTATATCCATGTTATCTTAGTATTACAGTAATCGAGCGTAATTATACTGTGATATCTGAATATTACATAAGAGACTGTAACGCTTTTACTGCCCAGAATCTATACAGATGGAGAGAAAGAGATCTGTCAAACAGGGAAAAGTGGCTGAACAGAATAGGAGTCTTCATGAATCATCATATCATAGCGTTACAGACCGAGAAACAACAGGCCATACAAGGCAACAAAAAAAAAAAAACCCACAGTCACTCACCAACTAAGCAGCCATGTCAGTCTTACTTCACCACAGAGGAGAGTACAAGAATTCATCAAAAAGAAAAGACTCTGCTCTAACATCTGTTGACTATACCACTGTCAATATTTACTGACTTTATGAAAATCTTCAACGTACCTATGTAGTCACAGCACACACGCGCAGACACAAAGTAAATGTTGTTCGTTTGCATTACGCTGTGCATTTGTCAGTGTGGATCTTCTTGGTGTGGCCCTTGGTCCTCCCCGCTCCCCACTACAACCCTATCGTATTTTACTCATGACATTTAACACCAACTTTGTTCTTCTTGCAGGTTTGCTGCTTTCATAATCATAAAAAGCTTTTCAACATTAAAATAAACTAATATTGTTGACTTTCATAACTTATTTTGGTTATGGTAACAGCTGTGGGCTTTGAATAACTGGGAACAAACCAGCAGCAGTCCCACGAACTAAAACGAAAACCGTGCTTCTAGCAAAGACAAATCAACCTACAGTCAGACAGGGTAAAATATAAATCAGTCAAGGTTACCATTACACAACAAGTAAGTATCCATATTACTCACCCTGTCAGACAAGACCAACAACTTTCCTCTCTCATCTTGATTTCAGGTGTCGGTTGGCTGTTACTCATTCTTTCATCCACCATGGAGTCCCTGTCGTTACCCTTGTACGGAGGCCACGCTCTAGAAGTGGACAACGAACCGGTCTGTAAGGGACACCGTCGGAAGAGGGAGTTCATACCTGAAGAGAAGAAGGACGCCCTCTACTGGGAGAAACGCCGCAAGAACAACGAGGCAGCCAAGAGGTCACGTGAGAAGCGACGGATGAATGACTATGTGCTGGAGAGTCATCTCATGGCCCTGAAAGAAGAAAATGCAAGGCTTAGTGCTGAATTAATGGCGGTCAAGCTCCACTTCGGGCTGGTTCACCCTGCAGCGTACGCCGCTCACCAGAGCACCCAACTGCAGCACCATGTTCAAAGCGGCGCCCAACCTATCCCCGCCACCGGCCCTCACCAGCAGTACCTGCAGAGGGATTACTACTGGCGTGGTAGAGACTCTCCTGTTATGCCAAGCCACCAGCCGTCTCACCCTCTTCTTATTCCTGCATATGCTCTCCATACCATGAGAGGCTACCCATACCTAAACGCATCTGGTGGCGCCGCGAGCACCGGCCTCATGACTCCCCTTGGTCTCCCTCGAAATCTCCTGCCCACACACGCGCTCCATCCTGCAGCTTCTCTACTGAAGCCCATTCCTACCAGAGCTGCCTCAGATGAGGAGGAGGAGCAGCAGGTGCCGGGGATTCTGCCCCCGCCATCCTCTGCCCGACCTTGCAAAATCATCAGGAGAGGAGAAAGGATAATCTCCCCACCGAGACAATGTACATCCAACTGACTGTCCAACACACGGGGGTTCATCTACTGTACTAAAAAAACTAACAAATAGTTAATCTGTCCTGTAAAAAGTCCTGCTTACACCTTAAAGGGATAGTTCAACATTTTGGCAAATTGGCCCATTGCCAAAATCGCTATAGTCATAGCAGTAGGTTCGCTACCTTTAATTGTCGGTGTAAACTATTTTTAGAATGGTGGAGCAGAGCCGTGAGCTGCTCAGAGCTACGCTATGGAGGCTAAGGGCATTTCTTGGTTTCCCTCATCAAACTCATCAAATACACAACCCAACAACTCAAAAACGCTGTCGTGGACACGTTGTGAGCTGCACAACCACCACGCTATGAGATAATAACAGAACATTACGAGGCGGAGCTGTTTCAGAGGTAAATTCATGCAAAACCGCTGATGCGTGTTGCGTTCAGGGACAGTTTTTCAGTTTTACCCTGTATTTACCTGGAAAATGGCTCCGTTTCGTAATGTTACGTTATTATCTCATAGCGTGGTGGTTGTGCAGGTCACAACGTGTCCACAACAGCGCTTTTGAGTTGTTGGGTTGTGTATTTGATGAGTTTGATGAAGGAAACCAAGAAATTCCTTTAGCCTCCATAGCATAGCCCTGAGCAGCTCACGGCTCTGCTCCGCCGTTCTAAAAATAGCTTGCACCGACAATTAAAGGTAACAAACCTACTGCCATGACTATAGGGATTATGGCAATGGGCCAATTTGCCAAAATGTTGAACTATCCCTTTAACTTTAAGAGCTTATCACTGTGAACTGATGGCACATTTTGCGTTCAAAACGTATGTTCTCAGCATATGAGGTGTTTAAACTTTGCTTGCTGCATGACAGAAGAGAAAGACAGTTCTATGGTTAATGTTGCTCATTCACACCGGTGCACCACATGAGGAATATAGCCGATCCTCCCACCGATACCAGCTAAGTTAGTGGTTGAATAATGTACCAGCTCATAGCAACACAGCTCTGGGGCTCCTCCAGCTCCCGTCTGCGTGCTGTCAAAGTCGAACAGATGTTCAGATGTGGGTTGTGAATAAGTACTGACTCATTGTGATCTAAGCCCCCCATTCTCACTTACTGTAATAGGACTATTAATTATTCAACCACATCAAACAGCCAATGCATGGTTGTTAATGTCAATTAGAAATGTGACTGAAATGAAATCAAATGTCAGTTGGTTTAAAATATCAATGGATAAGCTGCATTACGTGGTGCTAATGTATCTGATATAGCAGCTGTAGTTGTGACAATAGGTTAATGCATTTCTTCATACAGTGAAAGGCAACTGAAAAAACACATGTAACTCAAAATAAAAACTATATAGATTTTAAGATAAACTTGTGAACATCAAATGATTTGATCTGGGAGATATGACATGGTCAGAACAAGGTGCAACACCTTCCAAATGGAAACACTGAAGTGTGATGTGTGTATTTATTTGGTTTCCTGTGTGGGTGGACAGACATCTTCCATGTGTCGGTCTGCACCTGTCAAATCTATAAATAAGCTTCGGGACAACATTATGTTGAATAATATATTACACACAAAGATGAGACAACTATGTTCAAGTGTTGTCATGGGGTTTGAAATTAGTATAACGTTTTTACAGGTTTGAAACTGTGACTCACAGAAGTCCAGATTTTCCTCCAGAATCCAGAAACTGCTTTGCCAAATAGAGAAAGGATAAAGTCCATGTCCAAATACATAGCCCAACTCAAACAATGCTGAAGGTTTATGGCCTTTAGCACTCAAGATTTAAACTGTCTGACCACAGAGAAAAGCTAAACTTTTGGACTAGATTGCAGAAACAGCAGCTAACTTGTCCTTCTCCTCCTCTGTCTGGCATCTGCTGTTTCTTTCCATATGTTTTGAAGTTAGCACTAAAGGCTGCCGCAGGTTGCTGGCATTTTGCCCCCAAAACACTGATGGCAACATTGCTGCTGGCCAGGCAAAAAAAACAGACGCACTGGCTCAAAGACAAACTCAAAGAAACAGTGACAGCCAACAGGAACAGGACAGCAGCTCATTACTGAGTAATGACATAGCACTATTTATTTCTTTAAGAGGAGACATGGAATCACTTATCAGCTGCTGTGGATAAGATTGTTAAAAAGGGCAAATAAAATTGTAAAAAAAAATTGTAAAATTGTCCACAATCCAGCTAAAATGGAGACAGGATATAAACTATTCAATTTTAAAAGCAATTTAGCGACTGACAAGGGGAAAACAGAGCTTGGCCCGGATATTTTTAAATAAATTGTAGCCTACATAACAAGCAATTAGTGTATGAGCTAGTAAATTTTTCCTCAGTACCTTAGAAATACATCACTGTACCTTTAATAGTCTTCACCACACAGTTTTCAGTAAAAACAGAATGAATTGTGTTGTTTTGAGGGTTAGCCTACCCAAGGCACTGAGTAGAAGTTAGCTACCTAACGTTACACAGGTGAGCTTTCCAACACTAGTGAACAGCTACCTGAAGCAGTGGGAGGGTAAACTCTACTGTGTCGACTGTTGTGTGGCAGAGCTTCGTGTACTTACAAATACGACGTGGTCCTCGTGTTGCTTTGTTGACCTCTGAAGAGACGTTGGCTCCATGTCATAGCTTGTCATAGCCTATCTCATGCGGCTGATCTCGCTCCAAAACATACAGTTCCGCCATTTTTTTTTATTTTTTTTTTACCTTTCCCGCGCGAGCTGAGTAAGTAGAAGTAGCCTACGTCATCCCTCAAACAACCTGCGCTAAAATGAGGCTCCGCCCACCATCGCTTCGCAGCGCGCAGTCTGCGACGGTAATGTTTGTGTTTTGATGCCCAGGATAGGTGTATCTCTGGTGAAATTATCATATTTGTCGTTTGCAGTGGGCACTGGACACGTAAAGGCACCAGCATATAGGCCTAGGTTAAATAAATTCAGTTGGTTTGTATCCAAACTAATTTGCACTGAACGATTACGACTTTCTCTCCTGGTTTTTTTTTTTTCCTCGCTGGTTAGGCTATATAAATTATATTTTATTATTTTACGCAGTTTCTGCCCTAATAATGTCATTCTTTAGTATGCTATTCTTTAGTCAAGAGTCCCTGCTCCTAACAAGTTCATGGGGATCTTGTGATGATTAGTCTGTTGGGACGTTGGCTAATTATAGCCTATTCATAGGACTCTGCATTAACTTTGATGTGATTGTAATTTGCTGTAACTACATAGTGTTTCCAAACATTTCTGCGATCCCCTGGTGAGCTCCTCTGTGAGCTACATCATCATAATTTATAATAATGAGAAAATATTATTTGCTATTATCTTGTTTTGAAAGACAAACTAAGCCGAGACAGCTTCTTTTTTTTTCTTCTTTCTTTTTTTTTTTTTTAGAATTGGACTCTTAACTCAAAGTTTATTTATACTGTGTGATTTACCAAATGCCTTACATCTGATATTACTCTAACTGGCACAGCAACAAGTTATTATCCTATTTTCAGCCAAAAATACTACATAACTCTTGATCCAATTCTCAATCCATGACTATAGCCATTAATATTTGTTCAATCACTGAATTTCTCCTAATGTTATCAGTATAGTTCATTTGACATCACATGTCATTTTTCCTACAGCTAAACATCAATAACACTTTCCCTACATCCATATAGGGTAACAGGCCAACATTTTGTTAACCATTACATTTTGTTGTCTAACCACACCATCAACAACAAGCCAATCTCTTGTCTGACTGTGCGTGTCACCAGTCACCACTCAGCCCTCTGTGTTTAAACGAATTACTCACAATGCTCTGAAACCAAAACTAAGCTTTGGTTAATGGCTGTGAGGTGAAAAAACAAGTAATGACACAGCTCACTAGTCATTTTGGTCCTTGCTCACGTAAGTCATAATGAGATTTGGGTGAACCTGGGGCATCCAGTTTCATCACGTTTCAGCTGATGTAGAGCAGATTTTTTTTTAAAAAGGTGTCTTTTTACAGTATTGCTAATTTAAATTTCTTAACAAAAGGACAAACTTTTCATGGGAGATGTTATCAGTAGGCCTCATGTCCTCATGACAAAAGGTGCAATAAATGTCCAAAGATGAACTGTGTGCTCACTAACCACTATAGACCACTACATTTAACACCATGTTAACACTAAATGTGTGATTACACATGGCCTACACACACACACACACACACACACACACACACACACACACACACACACACCACACTCACATGCATGCAGACTGCCTTAACATGGTTTTAATTACCCAGGACTGTTCCCATAGTACATCTGGAGAGATCTTGATTAAAGCAGAAGTTGAGAGTCATTGTGTTAAAATGCATTTCCTCCCTAAATTAAACACAAGCGATAAGGGAAGGGGTATAAATGCAGGACACATATAATATCTGAAAGGTTTATGCTGTATACTTTATATTTTCATGCCACATCTTAGGTCGATGACACATCCTTCAGGGGCACATCTGAAATTACACAGTCACTTCTCAAGCAGGGTGTAGGTGTTTTAGTTTTAAAACTGTTAACGGTGATTTCTAGGAAAGAGAGAGGTGTAATCACTTACCAGTAAAGTTAAAATTTCAGAGTCAATGTCCACAACCTGGGGTCCATTTCCGTGAAAGCATCGCGCCTATGTTATACTGTACAAACACAACATTTACGCATAAAAGCAAAGCTACAGTAAAGCTATTGTACTTTTGCTACTGGTAGTGTATTTTTTATTATTTAATTCAACCTTTGCAAGAAAAGATCCTTGAAAGAAAAGCTACGGCTCAAATTATTATAGCTAAACAAACTTTCAATAATATACTTTCAGAAAATTCTTGTTCTTATTAGCAACAGGATTTTCAGATAAAACGAGGGTGGGTGGGTGGTACGTTCAAGGAAAAAATATAAATAATTGAACAGAGGAACATAAACGCACATGTTTCCATAGTGTGAAATGCATTGATTAATGTCATGGGCAAAGATTTTTTTTATGCAGGATCACACGATAAGGAGGAATTGATGAGTCAAACATGAAGAGCGATCAGTGTGGCAAGAGTCATGGTCATCAGGGGTGTGGAAAAGTTATGATGTCAAATGAGTCACTCTTTACCATATTTTTAACACGTGGGGGGGTGTTGGTGATGAAACACACCTAGAGAATAACACAGGTGTGAATGCTTGACCCCCACAGCTTTGGTTAAGGTCGTTCTGTCACGTTTCCCGACTGCTCCCGGTTTCTTCTCTTGATTCTCTTGATCATGTCTCTTTAGAGGGACGGGATCTCTGCAAATCAAAGTTATTCTACATGATTTATTATTTCTAGGGTTGAAGGGAACGGTGGTACTGAATAGTTTTGAGCATGATATGAGTCATATTGTTCAGCTTTCATGATGACTAAATACTTACAGTGGTTTCCGGAGTGACATATTAGACATGGTTTGATCTTTGTCTCTTCAGCACAGCTCCTGATCCATTTCAGGGAGCACTGGAGCTGCCACAGAGCAGGGATTCATATCCTTTTAGCAAAAAGATCTAATACTGATATGTTAACATGGTGAATCTTAAAAATATATGAATTCACAATTATTCTTAAGATGGTCTTGTATGTGCACATCCATCGACCTGCCATACTGCTTATCCATGCAGGTCCAGGTGACACAGGGTGAGGGCGGCGTACTGCACACAGGGCGGTGACAGGTTATCAATCATGGCTGACATATTGAGACAAACAACTTCACACAGTCCTGTGGGAGGAAGCCGGAGCACCACGAGAGAACCCATGCAGACACACGGAGAACAAACAAACTCCAGGCCCAAAACTCAGCATCTTGTTGCTGTGAGGCAACACTGCTGTATATGTATATTTAAGGTCAGCACATTGAAACCTTCCTTCAAATCAATATGAAAACAATCTTCTGGTGTGAAACAAAACGCAGTGGGGCTTTAAGAATTGTTAAAATCAGATTTTGATAAACTGAAATCTAGATTTCTGTTGCTTTACATCCTCCTTGTGGTGGCCCTGAAGTGAAAACCATTCTGTCCTGAATAGTAAATTGTAAATTTTCTTTCACATTGAATTATAGTTTAGTTTTAGTTATATTGATACAATGGATTAAGGTCAAATTGAGATGCCAAATGCCTACGACAAACAAACAACACATCAAAATGTGAATATTTTTTTATCTGCTCACAAAATTTTTATTTTCTTTTGTAATCTGTGTCTTGATGAATGCATAGAAAATGAACAATAACAACCCTCCTCATACAGTGTATGCCGCACCAATCATTAAGGTGAGTCAGGGCCAGAAGGCTTTCTTCTACACTGGTTATGTGTTAATGTGAGGTGCAGATCGCACATCCATCAATCTGATTTTTTTATTTTTTAAATCAAGATATGACAAATTCCTGGGATAATTTACCAAAATAAAATCTGCAACACAAAATCTCACAGTGACAGGGTCACAAGTGTAATTTAGACTCTCATCAGCGTCTCAGACTGCCACCATAAAGATCAGGAGTCCAGGTCACTGCTATAAAAATGGGACAGTGGACAAGACATCATCATAGCAGGTACTATAGCATGCTTTATAAACAGTGTGCTTCATTTTTATAAAACAATACAATACAAAACAGTATAACACAATTTCCAGACACAACAGTTTCCATATTTACACAGTAAGTTCAGCAAAGGACAATGAAAAATACAGTTGAGTTGTTTACATATTTAGATCACAAAGAGGAACTAAACTCATGTTAAATCAGTCCATGAACATCTTCACAGTTCATTAACAGTTTTAAATTTGTTGTGCAGTATATGTGGGTGAACTCTAAATGATATAACATGGACAGACACAGATTCTGTTTGTTATAAGATGCAATAGAAATTGCAGAAGGGAGGATTTGCTCTATGAGGAATGTTATGTTACTCATTTCCATAAACCCATTTCACTTCCAGTACTACAGTGGATCCAGATAAGCCTTGCATCAATTTTATAATTTCCCAATTTGCCAATAGGGGGCGGCAGAGTAACACTGGTAAAAGTGGAGCAGTTGAAGCCAAACAAATAGAAACTGATGGTGTTGGTTCTAAGGGTTTGACCCACGGATCAAGATATAATACTTTAAGGTTCAAATGGTTTATGGAGTTAATCTCTTCTTACTCTCTCTAAAATATGAAGTGTTGAGTTATGCCTCCACTTTCTGGATTTTAGATATAATGTGGTCTAGAGACTCATCACATGTTGACATGAGTGCAAATAAATATGAAAAAAAAAACCCCACTGTATTACATTCGCAAATATAAACTGTATTCATTCATTAACGGATGAATAAAGAGCAATGGGTTTAATGTGAGGGAATATAGAAACACCCTTTGTAAACACTTGACAACTTTTTGATCCCAGGTTATACAATAACGTCTTAATGCTGCACATCGAAATCACCTTCTGGGCCACTTCTACTTTTACTTTTTTAACTGTTGCACCCCCTGTCTTCAGTATATTAAGCATCCAGCTCATCGTTGTTACAGCGTCAGTGTCCTCCTTGAGTACCTCAGCTCCCTCTTCACCCTGGCTTAGTTTCATCATGACCTTTGTTTCAGTCTGCAAGGTCTTTATCACATTAGCATTTCTCCCCCATCGTCCCAAAAACAGATCGAGGTCCTGATGAGGACCCACTTCACTCTCACCCAAGCCTCTCCATTGTCACTTACACAGCCAGATATACTGTAGGCACGTGAGCTCCAAAACTGACAATAACGCCCTTCATGATTTGATGTGTAAGCTCAGACACGTCTCTAACTGATGACACGATGAGACCGTAAAAGCTGGATATCACTAACTTGAAAAGGAGAGTTTAACAGTAAAAGTACAGTAGCTCAGAAATTATCTGATCACTCAACATTAGTACTATAAACAACCACAAGAATGCCAATGATTACAAAATATATAGTACATCTTATACAGTATCCTACCTATACAGTATGAGCTATTCAACACTGGGATCAATGCATCCCACCAAATGTTTCATTTACAAATAATACACATTATTCAAAGTAAAAACCCAACTCTGTGCATGCATTCATCTTTACACAGGCTTTTCAGATAAAGAGGGCGAGATTCTTGTACAGAGTGTCTACTAAATAATAAACAACAATGAAAAACCTTAACTAGCAAGTGTGCATCTGCATGTACGGATTTGTCACCACACAATTACTGTATGAATGGATCCTTTAATTGTAGTTTAACATCTTCGACCAACTTATATCCTTTGAGAAGCAACTTCTGTCTGCCATGGCTTTGCACTGACAGGGATATCATGGTGCTCCACAGTTAAATTGGCAGTGTTGCAGAGTGGAGACTCTTGGAATTTATTTTATAAGATATAAGAGTAAATTAATACTCTTAGTATTAATTTATTCTGTACAAACCCACCATCAGCAAAAAAGCAGAGCCTTTATGTCACAACAGTGCTCTAAAGTCCTGACTGTAGATGAGTCTGAATATGCAGTATATAGCTAGAACTATTCAAATACATATTGGCAAGTCCTTGGCATTCATTGAGCACCACCCTGTTATTATGTATTCATGAGTTTTGGAAATAGAGAGCTTGAATCGCCTCAGATGGAGCAGAGATGCAAAGTCTCTTACAGATGAAGAGGACAGAGATCCTGGTGGAGGAGAAAGATGGAGTTGGCAAGACCTTTGTAGAGGTTAAAGACTGGTGGGACTCTGAGTGCTATTGTTGCTTGGTCTTTTAACAGTCTTTTCAGGTTTGAGACATCTTCAAATATAACCCACATCTCCTCTGCAAAATAATGTGAAAACAATAAAGAGCAGCAGAGATACAGTACATAAAACCCATACAGATTGCCTCTTTTTTCCACATGTTTTCAATAACAAAAAAGCTTGTCACAACAAAACATCCTATAAATAACGGATTCCTATGTTTTGCAAGCGCAGACTCCTATTCCAGTGTTTTATGCCCCTTTATGTCCCACCTCGAGACTGCTTGTAAACAATAAGAGGGAGAGAATACTAATAAGAAAAAAAATAGACCCCAAATAATCAAATCATTTTCATGTTGAACTTGCGTGCCCCACCCTGTCCCCCGCTGGCGGCGGGTCCGTCCACTTTTCTGAAGGAATATTCCACTGAGAAATTGTTCTTGTGTTGCCCTCTCCCTCGACTCCACACAAACAGCAGAATGAAACAGAACAGGACGACACCCAGGAACATGATGCAGCCCATAGCTGTGGATATGAGGATGGTCTTGAGGTCCAGAGTGAACTTCAAGAAGACTCTGGTGTCATTTAGATTTGTGTCATTAAGGTCCCCAGCATAGTAAGTGCGGTTGGCCATGAGGGCTGCATCGAGTGGCAGCCCACTCACTGTAAGTGTAGCAAAGTAGGTGTCATTTCCACCAGCGTTGCTGGCTATGCAGATGTAAGTTCCACTGTCTGTTACCTGGGCATACCGTATTTCTAGCGTGCCTTCTGGTAATACAGTTAGGCGTCCGCTGCTCTTTGTGGTGATGCGGCGGCGCTGAGGTGAGATCCAGAATATAACTGGTGTTGGCTCACCTTCTGCTTTACAAATGAATGACACAACCTGTCCCTCACGGGCAGATATCTGCTGCAGTTTCCTGTTGCGGATTTTGGGCTTCTGGCAAGTAAAGTGGTCAAAGAGGGCCGAGTCAGAGAAAGCGTTGAGAGCCCGTCCTTGCACCTCAACAGGCATCATGCACACTGGAGCAGCACTGTCGAAATTGAGGGTCTTCCTGCGCTGGAGGATCCAGAGCAGGCGGCAGTCGCAGGCCAGGGGGTTCCCGTCCAAACGCAGCGTCTCCAGAGTGTTGACGGATTGAAAGGCTCCCTCCTCCAGGGTCACCAGGCTGTTAGTGGAGAGGTTGAGAAGACGGATTTGCCTCAGACCGCCCAAAGCGTACGGCTGCACTACTGCCAGGTTCGTGTTGACCAGATGCAGCTCCTTCAGCCTAATAAGGTCCCGCAGCGCCCAGGACTCCAACACCGAGATGGGGTTGTAGGAGAGGTTGAGGCTGGTGAGGTGGGGCAGACTGCGCAGGGCAGAGGTCGGCACGGAGGTGATGTTGGTGTGCGTGATGGACAGCCAAGACAAGTTGAGACCCTGCAGGCTGTGAGGGGAAATGTACTCCAAAAAGGGCCAATGATCGATCTCGAGCCCCCTCAGGTTCCCCAGTTTCCGAAAGTTTTGGTCCTCTAAGGCGGAGATACTGAGGTAGCGGAGCCGCAGAGTCACCAAGTTATGCAGGTAAGACAATGACTGGCTGGACACGGAAGTCAGGTTGCACCTCTCAATGGTCAACTCCCTCAGCCCCACGAGACCCAGAAAGGCCTTGTTGGAGATATAAACCAGATCATTGTCTCCAACCTCCAGGTTTTTTAGACTTTTCAGGTCTTGGAAAGTAAAGTCCAAAAGAATCACAATCTTATTCCCACTGAGGTCCAGTGAAGTTAGGTTGGAAAGACGCGAGAAAGCCCCCATGGGCACCAGTTTCAGCTGGTTACCCCTCAACGAAAGCGACTGCAGGTTCTGAAGACTAGAAAAAGCATTCGGTTCCAGGACGGTAATCATATTGTCGCTCAGGTCCAGCTTTTCAAGACGGGGATAAGGAAGCAGGTCACCGTGCTCTACCCAGCGTAGTTTATTCCCACTTAGATCCAGGATCTTGGTGTCCAGTGGGATGCCGTCTGGCAGTGCAGACAGGCGTTTACCATAACAGGACACAGTCTTGAGCTTTGCAATGCACTCGCAACGCTGGGGACATCCTTGGCTCTGGGTGGGTGACACCGTGAACATGAGCAGCAAGAACAGGAAAGGTAGGAGCCAGCCTACATCCTGGCCCAGGCTCACCCCCATGGCCTTTAATTCCACTGCTTCCTCCTGGGATGAATCACTAGGCCAGACACCTGAGGCGAGAGAAAGAGTGGGACGGAGAGGGTGAATAAGGGGGCAGAGAAAAGAGACAAAAAGACAGACAGTGAGACAAATTAATTAAACTCAATTCCCCTTCAACAGCGGCGATCAAAGACTCTAAATGAGTGGAATTACAATTACAAACCCTAATTGACCTGGCAGAGCAGTGAAATTAAAGCCAGAGCTGCAAGATAATCCTCAAAGGACTGGGTCTGTATTCAGCAGAACCACTTTGGTGTAGTGATCAACTGTGCATTACAAACAGTCCGGCTTTTAAACCGTGTGTCAGAGTGCAAAGAAACATATCTTCAATAACTATGAGTCAATTTTATATCGTTTTTGCTCTCTGGCAATTTCATGCGTTGTAAATGAAAACAGGGAAAAGAGGAAATTGAAAATCCAGTGTATTCATAAGACCTCACGTGGGACATGTTAAAAATGCATGAAAAAGGAAAGAAAATTGTAAATACTCAAATGCTCTTTGACAAATGCACTCACAAGGCCCATTTGTATGGTGTGAGGAAACAGAAGATCGACAATAGGCTGTGCAAAAGAAACTAATAGCCTGTACGCAAGATAAATAAAACACGAGAGCGACACTGAACGATCCAATCAACAGGCAACGCAGCACAGTATATCCAGACGAGGCCAAGGTCAGTCAGTATAGCAGAAAGCTACGACTCAGTGCGTCACAATAACTCAGTCCATCACATCATCTACATAAGTCTCTGAGGCATGAGGCTTATCATGAGAAGAGCTCGCCTAGCCTGACCTGCCTATGGGTTTCATATGACACACGCAGACATATGCACACATGCACAATCCCCACCATGCTGCAGTATGTTTACAGCAGGGTAGTAATCCCTTATAAACCCATCATAAAATAACAACTTGTGGGACGGGAAGTAGCTCCGACACATATTCTGTAATAATTTAATGGTGGAGCAGACATGTGTATTCAAGCACGCTTGAAAAACCACGAATGCTGTGAATCTCTCTGGTTCACACATTGGGAGGTCCCCAGCCAACAATTATGTCCCGGTTGTGCAGAAAAACCATAAATAGTGAAGCAAGCAACACAGATATAGTCATGACTAACACATGGAGACGCATTGGAAGCACACATCAAGAGTAACAGAAGACACTGAGAGTGGCAGGCTGCAGAACCAAAAGCTCCATTTATCTCGGCTGTCCTTGCTGATACTTTAAATTGTATTCAAACAGACAAGCACACACACAGTCAGACCCTTGTAACAATAGGAGAGCCCAAAGACAAAAAGGCATGTTGGCATTTGAGGCGGACTAACAGGTTTCTAAATTCCCTCCTGCTACTGTTAGAGATGACTTAATAACCACTTTAAATGTCCCTCACCTCTACACATGTTCCACTTTAAAAAAGTCACCCTGGTTCAGAGATGAATATTCCCATTAGGCGGTCTACCACTGAATACATTTAGCTGTCTGAAAATGCCAGCAGAACTGTCTGCTAACAGACAGGATTAAAAAGAGAAAAACATTGCTTAAAAAACATTTCTAAACCAGCAAAATACTTCAACTCTAAGAACTGACTAATAGGATCAAAAAAGACCCACATATATATCTCCAACAATGCATTCATCAGACACACCAGCCTGACATTTAACCGTGTCTAACAACACTCAGAAGACACTTTTCTGGACACATGGACAGAGTTTAAATTTTGGTTCAGGTTTTGTAACTGAAAAAACACAGCAACAGCACTGCAGCCATTTTAATATCACCTAAATAAATGAATAACACTGTAACAAGAAGGGTTCAGCTTCTTGCTGACAATAGCTTTTCATTCAGTGTTTGTTTTTTTCTTTTATGTTTAAAAAGGAAATGATTTACATTATATTATACAGTACGCTGCTAACAGGCGGCACTATTTGTGTGTATATATATATATTCTCCCCGGCTGTTCCTTTATTTCTTGCCCTTTGCGAGATTCTTGATGAATTAATGATTATTTTTTTCATAATATCTTAACATTTTCCGTCCGTGAGGTTTGTCTTTAGTGGGAAACTGATGTTACTTTAATAATTGAGACATGCAGGGACACTTTGAGGAAGCAGACGTGTCTAAACTCTGAATGGCTGCCAGTGATTACAGCCTTTAAATGGCACATGGAACTCTACAGTAAATAATCTACACTTCATTCCCTACAACAACAACGTCATAAAACTTCATGCAGCAGCAATTTATGGACATGGTGACATCCATAGTTGATAAGACATGTAATACTATCAGCAAGGACTACTTTTATTTAATAGAATCCAGGATTAGGAGGAGTTAGATAAAGAATAGACAGGGGGAGGATAAGAGTGGCAGCTCTGTCTGCGAGGACTTCAGCCGTCTACGTTGGCATGCATGTTGACTTTGTAGTCGGTCTGACCTTTCATTCATATCAGCATGACTTTCATTAAAAATATTAGCAAACTCACATGCTTCTGCAAAAGTTTTTTTTTCTCTCTCCATAAACAGCAGGTGGAGGTTGACGGAAACGACATAAACCACAAACTTACCCCTTTGACCTCCAAACGCCACCCCCCTCCCCACATTTCAAAATGTCTCCAATTTCACTGTCAGTCACATGGCTGCTTTTCCGACTCCATATCTGGTAGCAGTCACTCACTAATAAGCCTGGAGGCCCCCCCTGTCAGCTAATGCACCGCAGGTCAACAGCAGGTGGATAGAGAGCAGAGTGCACAGCGTGACCCCTCCCCACCGTGGGCACCATGCAGGCCACTCCTCACAGAGAGGCTACTGTTACCTGGTAGTAAGCTGAGTCAAAAATAACCATCAGTGTCACATCCCTTGGATAACGCAGTGGGAGTACAACAGGGGCTCTTCCCTGCTGACCTTCAGTGGGCGCAGGTGACAGAGCAGCAGCAGCCAAGGAGAGAGGAGTGACTTGACATTCACTTTCACACAGTCTTCGTGTTTCATTTGCCCCTTTTTTTTGTGAATAGTGCGACAAAACGACCTCCAAAACAGCAAAAGTGAATAAAAACCTGAACAGCAGACATACAAAAGTCACAGGTGGTGCAGTTTTAGGTAGGCTGCACCACCACGCAAAGACAAATTGTTCAAATGCCTGGTTTGTCGGGAGGACACGATGTTGTTCACAACAAGGCATAACATTCACAAAAGTTCAGTTCTGTTAAAAAACCATCTGTAATGTCAGGGGGGGATGTGATGTTCGCCAGCCCGAGCCACAGCACAGCAGCAGCAGCTCTGTCTTGCGAGCAGAATCAATATGCAGCTCTGATACAAACCGCAATGCTCAGAACGGCTTCGTAAAAGGACAATACAGTAGGTGTCTCATGTTGTCATGGCAACGCCTGCACCATCTTCCTGCACCCCCCCACCCCCTAGTCCTGCTTCAAACTCTCTTCCCAGGGCTGCTGTTTCCCCTCCGTATCTATACCTGATTGAAACACACCTATCTTCAGCGAGTTTCCCGCCTCTGCCTCGGCCACATCAGCCTCCTGCTTGTGCAGCTGCTGCTCATTTGCTCGTCAGTAAATATTTCAGGTAGCATTTTCAGACATGTCACGGATGGTTATTATCCTAAGTCGCTGTAGCGTTTGCAGCGTTCTCCTATCCTCATCTCATGCCTGTGAAGGATCTGTCGTCTACCTGTTGTGTCTTCGTTTAGTTCGTGTTGCCAGTTATCTGTGACACAAGGCAGATGGTCTCTGTCTTTCACTGTCAAATAGATGAATTATATATGATATAATTGTCAGTGTATATCGTTCACAGATCCAATAGCATCAGATAAGAGTTCAGATTTCATTATCTTACTATTTTGGTTGCCAAGGCAACATTTACTCATCCCGCATGCACTTTCCTGCCCGAAGTGATGTTCTATTCTGGAAATGGCTCAATATTTATACATAAGGAAGGAGGGCTGGGTGGGTTGGGGGGGTTGATTTGAAACATCTATTTTATTATTTCCTTTAAGCTTTGCATATGTGGTAGTCTCAGATGTCAACACAGGCTACAAAATTGTAATATGTCATGACTCAGGAAGTGCCACAGGGCTTAAAGAGACACTGGCAGCATCACTAGCGAGTTCTGTGTGGATTATCTAAAATGGGAAACAGTTGGATAGTATTGAGATCGGAGGCTGACACTTACTCTTTGTTAGAGATGTTATCAGCGTCTCTGCACTATTGACGTGTTGCAGCAAATCATGGAAATGTGGAAGTAGCTAATCCTTCACGAACTATTCAAGAGCCCCTGAAACTGTTTTCATTTTATCATTTAAAGCAGTGACTTCCGAGCTTGCTGTTCTATTCGGGGAACAATTAACTGTCCTCAGATGGGTATCATCAAATAAAAGTGGCCAAGTGTCAGTGTGATCTATTAGTTGTGAGACACTAAAACAGCATTGATAAATCAGAGCTGGCTTGCTTCAGCATTGCCAGCACGTTGGCAGTTGTTTTGTCCCGTCGAAGATCAAATGCCCGAGTCCTCCAACAGGTGGTTTCATCCTGTCCTACCCGTCACTGTGACGCTTAAAGCTGCAGCCAACGCTCGGTATTGGGCCATAAATTTTAGACGACACATACAAACATGATGCCAGACAAACACGCAGCTTGAAACGTTCAAATTTGACCAAAGGCAATGTGTCTGACTTGTCTTCTGAACTCTGGCTCGGGTCAAACATTCCTTCATCTTTTTGCAAAAGAACGGCACTAGACGCCCGTAGGCGTTACATAGAGACACATATAACATTTAAGAGCACAGAGGCCATGTGAAATATTAAAATTTCAACATTCCCACAGCATAATATTCTTCTTTCAACTTGCTCATCATGTTCACAAAACTCTCAGATTACAATATTCAGCATGCGTCTGTTTGGTGGCAGTTCCGTGCAGAGCTGGCTCCCGTCTCAGCTGTGAGCCGTCTTCAGCAGTCGCTGGCTGACAGAAAGAGCTGGGAATATGAGCTTATTAAAATTTCATTAAAGAGACTTTGTTAGAGGAGCTGTTGTTGATGCCTCTCATGATCTTTCATGATTTTTCACAAAGTAAATATCAGTTACAAAGCGCCTGCTGATGAAGAGGTGCTGATTGGTTGTTAGCGCTGCCGCAATCGTTAATGGGTCACGTTTCTCCATTCTTGTACTTGCCCTTGAACGCCCCGTCTTGTCCAGATTAAACTTAACAAAATCATTTTCATGTTCGGCTCAGATTTAATATTAATTAACTGCAGAACTGATTGCATGATTCCAGTACACATTGTGACCAGAACTTCTGAATCATTCATAAAGGCAAAAAATATAAAGACTTTGGTTTTTATCTTGTCTTTATTACTTATTACCTATATTATACTGATGCATATTTTTAATCACTGTGCTATGAAATTAGGATCTGATATTTTAAACTATACAGTTTCAGTGTTATAACATAATTGCTTAAGTGATGAGCAATAATCCAACAATTACAGTTATCAATTTCTCCTCCGGAGCCCAGGTGTCCCCCGCTCTACAGCTGCAACCAGCACGGCTCGGTCTGAGCTCACAGTCTGTAAAGTGCAGATGGCATGTGCTCTTTGACCACAGCCCAATTACCATCCAAACACTGCAGATGCCCAGCGAGAGAGAGAGAGAGGGGGGGGCAGAGAGAGAGATAGATAGAGAGAGCTGTGGCTTTCAACTTTAAAAAAAAATACAAGTGCAGGTTAGATAGCAACAGAGCCAGTTATAGAAGGTGAAGTGGGCTGTGAAGCTGCAGGGATGGAGGGGTGGGGGGTGGGGGGGGTTCAGTGAGATGTTCTGCCACCTTTCAGCCTCCCCTCCTCTTTTACTGTACCACCTCTTCCGAAACGCTACATCATTTATTTCTGGGACTACCTTTACTTCGTCCTCACCTCCAGTGTCGTTTTGTTTTAAGCAGAAGCTATTAGGGGCTTGAGAGACAGCAAATTACGCTAATGGGCCTTATGCAAACGCTGTCCTTCTCTCCTGCTCAAAAGTAATGGATTGCGAGGGCCCCACATGTTTCAACATGAGGACATTAGGATGGGATCAGACAGAGGACACCACTCGTGCTTGCCTAAATCTTACAAATTAAACACGCACACCCCAGATTAACATATGCATAAAGCCTCTCTAATAAGCCAAAAAAAGTGTGAGTGAGAGCGACGGGAGAATATTGTAGACCTGGCATGTGTGCACAAATTCAAGGCTTTATGTGTCCTCCTAAACCACATTTTTAAGATTTGGAATTCACATAAATCCACCATGATGGACAGCATTGTTCACAAGCATCCCAATCCCTGCAGAGATCTAAATAAGGGATGTGGAAATGGAAGCTTATTTAGAGTATATACTGTACAGGGAGTTATCTATAGCAAGAAAGGGGCTGGAAGAATCAACAGCAGCAGAACAGGGGGTGAGGCTGCCAGGCTGATAATCATGCTGCAGGTGTAGGACACAGCTGACAAATGAGCAGGAAGTGTGTTGGAGAGTGTGTAGGTGTAGCCGAGCGCTCTCCATAAAGGCACAGAGGCCGAGGCACAACATCCACAAAAGCTCCTCAAATGGCTGCACTCGCTCACTCACTCATATTTCTCTCTACCCTGCCCACTCACCATGCTTTACATAAGCACAACTCTGCGTGTGTGCGATTGTAGTACATGTCAGTGTCCCAGTGAGAGGAACATATTACTCATTTACACTGAGGGAAGCCATCGTCAGTGTCCATCAGTCTGTGTTGGGAGACCCTGCAGCCCCTGGCACACTGCACAGTCCAGCAAACACACACATATGCACAGGCCATTACACACACACACACACACACACAGTCATGCTCACCTGATGAGAAACAAAGAGCCTGGAGAGGAAAAAAACGAACTCAGTTGCTTGTTCCCTTTTTTGTCCCTGTAAATTCCAACTTCACTGAGCGGTGATGGATCTTTATCACCGGCAGGGCCATGCCACACACCGCAGGCAAGGTCAGCCAGTCACTGAGTGGAGAAAAGGAAGCTGGCATGGAGTCTGAGCTTCTCATGTACTACATACAGTATATCTATGTATAGATATGTGTGTGTGTGAGTAGTGTATGTGCACATGTGAGACTACAGGAAGAAGGGTTAGTGTGTACATGAGTCCATCCAGCAGGTGTGGACACAGAGGTGACAGGAGAAGTCAGAGGAAGATGGATGACAGGCATTGTGCGCAAACAGTCCACTTATTTAATGTGGTTTTGTCCTTGGACTGCGCATAATTTAAGTTAGCACAGTTAACCGCTCATGTATGTTGGAAATTTCCATTACACCCGAGCGCTGCATGCAGATTGATATGAAACACTAGTTTAAAGGTGCCAAATGGGATTTTCATTATAATAATGGATTACAGTGAGATTCTTAAATTGCACTTCTGTCCTATGCAAAGCCTGAGCAGTGAAACCAAAGGACACAATGGGGTGATTAGGAATGTGTCTTGCCATGTGCCATGAATCTTTAATAGGAGAGAACTGTTTCAGGGCTTATGGACCTAAAGGCTTCTTCGAAGGGGAGCTAAATAATTGACGATGTTATGCTGCATGGTCATGACCCACTGACATGGAGACTTAGACGTTATACCCGCCGCGACTGCAATAGCCACATATCAAAAACATAGAGGGACAACTGCACTGATAAACAATGATGGCCGAGGATACGTACTGTACACTCAGTAATGCAATGACAAAGTTACTCATCCTCTGCTCGAGCTGTCATAAAACAATTTCTGACGGAAGCAGATTTAATGCTTTGCTACATTTTGACCAAGGTCTAGAAAATAAAGATGTGTGTCTCTTCCAGCCCATTTATTAAAGTGACCTCACCGGTGTGCATGATGGTCTGCCTCTCTTTATGGGACATGATATAGTTTATAAAGTTGCTCTTATGAAATATAGAAACCTTGACACGCACCATTAAACAGAGGACACATGGGCTGCCAAACGCTTCAGAATTATCGGCATAACCTCCTAAAAATAACACCTATTCTAATGAGGCCATTAATCACACTAATTAATGGGACGGTGTTACACAAGGGCAATGTTGATATCAATGTCACATCTTTTAAGCAGTTTAGAGTCACAACAGGTTATTTCGACCTCATTAATATACGGTTTTATGCAACCAAGGTGCTCAAAAATCTAAATCTGGAAATGTAATTAAATGACATTCAGTTGTAGCAACATTTTATTTAGCAGTAGGTAAGACTTCCCGAAGCGAACCTTATAACCAAAGTGAATTTTTGTTTGATATGATCTGTGTACTTGAACTTATAAACTTCTTCTTCGCTATTTGTCCACTTTTATTATTCCTGAATGTCGCTCTTCCACATCAGGCTTTTTTTCTAACCTGGTGTCTGGTTTTTTCTGTTTATACTGGAGCATGTTCAGAGCTGAAGGTTAAAACAAATATTGGGGTTCCTGCGCAAACTCTCAAGACCACACAAACACGAACCCTCCCAGCGTAGTAGTCACTTTGAGTTAACACAACGGGATCCGCGGCTCAAAAGAACATTAAGTTCAATGCCACTCTCTGAGAGGCCACAGGCCATCGCCGTAATGCAGGGTGACACATCTTCCCCCGGTCACATTCACACGTTCGGAGATGCCAGTCGAGCTTTATAAAACCCTCAGCGGTGTTATCGTATCAACACACAACCTAACACACTTTCATTAGCAGCGTTCTGTAACAGTAATTCATTACTGTGCTCCATCAATTTAGGCCTATTACATGGGTGGCAGACTTATTTATCGTCTGCTTGTTTATTTCAAAGCCTCATGAGACTTGAGAGCTCAAGCTGAAGAGACTAATGATGATTAAAAATCCAATTATTGTAATTATCTATCTAAATTCCAGATTTGCTATTTTAGCATTAGATGCTCAACAATAAAATCAAAAATAATTCCTCTATTGATGAGGCAGAAAACGAACCACATGAAGTCAGTACAAACATCGTCAGGGAAAGAGATCATTTAAGATGACTTCGATACTGCTCTCAGGGGCGATATGGCAAAAATATCATATCATGATTCTTAAAAAATAAAGTCACGATTTCGTTTTTATCACGATCTTAAATCGAAAAAAGAACCTTTCTGAACAGATTTTAATCTAAATAGTTGCAATTTTGCCAACATTTGGAAACAACATAAACACAATAAAAGATAAACAACACTCTGATAAAGTGCACGCAAAAGTAAAATATCAATGAAAACACAGCTGTTTTATTCAACACAGTCATTTTAACAGGATTTAAGTATATCAAAAGAATAGGTCAAATAAAAATACAAACTAAAGTAACTGGTTATCTCTTTTAGCAAACTTTGCCCCAGACGATCCTACGATCTCTGCACTTTGGCAGATCGTGCTCTAATCAGTTCACGATCTAATATCGTCATATCGCCCACCCCTACTCTCATGTCAGGTAAATAACATACCTTTGATACAGCCAGTGGCTACTTAGCGTTAAAATTGGAAATAGGAGGAGAGAGCTTGTCCAGCTCGCTAGGGTAAAAAGAAATCCATCAACCAACAGCTCTGAATGTTTATACAGACATGAATCTTCTCATCAAAGTGTCTGTCATACTTCCTTAAATGGCAGCCATGTCATTTTGATACTGTTCCAGAAAAAAAACTAAGGACAACATGGACACATCTGGAACACCTGTGGCTTCGCTGTCCTTCGCTTACGACAATGGGTGTCACAGTGGAATGACAACAGAAGTCAGTCACCCGTCGTCGGTCCTTTCAGCCGACTTGCCATGTGGACAGGCAGCCACTGGCAGCTCGCCTATTAAATGGCCATCCTCTCTTAAAGCCCCCGTGATTAGAGTGTGTCAGTCAAACAGCGGCCCCCCCCCCTCCCCGTGGCGGCCTCTCAGGCTCCTTACTCAGCTTCAGAAGGGATCAGAAGTGACAGACCACCAGGAAACAGAGGACATAATTGGGGGAACCGGGACGATGGATGGATTGTTTGTGAACAGATCAAAATGTCCGTTTGTCCTTGTTCAAATCTTTTGAGGTTGATTCAATAAAACGGAACAAAATATGGCAGAATTTGTGATGATGATGCTGCTGCTTTGCTTGTGTTGCACTCACTGATACTGTAGGTTGAACAAAACAACCATGACGGCGTTTAACTACAAGATCTGTGTCTTTGATAGCTCCCTGATCAGTGATCACACACCAAATGCAATTGTGACTCCATAACTTTACACTAAATGGCTGGTTATCAGCATCTCTCCTTTGATTGCTTTAGTATAAACTGCAACTGTTCAGTCTAAATATTACTGTTTTAATACTCTACTATACTACTTCCATTATGTTGGTGGAGCAGAGGAGAGGGGCCAATTCAAAAAACACAGCACTTCTGTTGTGTTCTTTCTTTTCCAATTAATTCAGACACAGCAGACACCCATTATTGTACATTTGCACAAACAGTGACCATTCATCATCCGGCCTCAGTGCAAAATAAACAAATACTGTGTAATTTTCATCAGGAATCAGACACAAGTTTCAAACAAGATCAAACCCGAGAGTCCTAAATTTCACCCTCACCCTGAATTTAAACTAATTTCTCTCCTGAATGCACACGTACAAGTGTTTATCTGTATAAACAAGGCACTTTGCAGTTTGCACTTGGATAGATGGCACAGAGACAAGGGCCAGAAAGACAAAGTCATCAAGAGGTGGAGGTGAGTGTGATCAGTATCCCCACTGGCATCTATTTCCTGCCTGGCTGGCCTGTCTGCCGTGTCACCAGCCATCACTTCAACCCGGGCTCTTTCCATGCCAGTTGGCTCGACTCTCTGTCGCTCTCACACTCGCTGTCACATTCAGAGAGGCAGAGACGGGGCATATTAGGCCGGCATCACACATCACACGCTTATAGTTCTTTGCACTTCAGATGATCTCTCTCTCTCTGTCTCTCTCTCACACACACACACATAAGCATGTGCACATACACAGTATTTTGATGTGTTCCAATTTACACATGCAAACGGATGAATGCACAGAGATACAGAAACAGGCAGGCAGGCAGGCATGCAAACACACACATACACACACACACACTGTCCTCAATCTGCTAAGGGGTGTGTGTGAGTTGTCTGTTAAAAGGTTAGTGTCTTGGGGACGTTGACCTTTAGGAGAATCTTTTTGTTTACCAACATCCCTGGATGGTGAGCAGCTAGAGATGTAAAAGTATCATGGAGGAGCGCACGGTATGTCTACAGCGCTGTGAATCACTGTAGAAGACGTAAACTGTCATTTTATATCCTGACTCCAACCTTTTTCATCCCTCAAGGTTGAAAAACTTGTGGAAGGCATCATCATCATCATCATCATCAAGCCTAAATCTAGTGGCGTCTGCTCTAATCCCCCTCGAAGCCCGCAGGCTCTCCATGTCCTTCTCATTGGCTTCATTAAAAAGATCCCTGTCCTTTCTACTTCCCTTTCACTGCCTGCTGCCTTCTCATCAACCAGGCCAATTGCAACCAGTTATCTGGAGTCAATGAGTATCCGAAAGAGGTCACACACGCAATGAAGCTTCCTCTTCCTCCCAGAAGGAAAATAGGAAACGTTATCTTACGTGTGAGAGGTGATGCCTCTCATGTAGGAGTCAAATACAAGGGGCAGCAACTATGTACAGCGCATTGAGGTATACGTTAAGGATTCATTTCTCAAACCTGACTGGCAGGGTTAGGGTTTTAGGCAGGAACCTAATACTACCCTTGAGGTTGCATGGGAAAGAAGTCTGACTAGCAGTGCAGGGGAAGCGGTGTGCAAATTGAAAGTAATCCTCAGGCCTGGCCGGCGGTGTGGCTGGATTCTCATCTATTCATAATTCATCACTCGACAGCAGCGTAGTGGAGAAAGTTCTTCTGTCCATGTAATAAACCAGGGAGAGACATCTTTGAGAGGCACTGATGAAATCAGGCAGATCAACTGCTGCACTGCTTAAGGTCCCAGGTGGGAACAGCACTTGTTACAAGCAGCAAGACAGATGGAGCACATAGCTGCAAGTTGACGTATTTCACATCATATTAGATCCTACAGCTGTCCGTCCAGTGTTCAAGAGATTAGCTGACAGAGCCACTGTCAGTCTAACATGAACTGTCAGAGGCCTAATAAGACAGTTTCCAAGCATCGCTAGATAAGGCTTTTAGAAACGAGACACTGGATTTCCTCCAATTGGGGCCATTTAAGATTTTACCCACTTGGCCAGAGGGGAGTGCAGCTACTGCTCAGGCCTCTTGTGAGTGCATTCATCAAATCAAATGGAAGACACATGGAAAACTACTGAACCATAAGCCTGCAATAAGGTTTGGAAACAAACACAACATTTACATATTGACCTGAAAGTGGATATGATGAAATTACTAGCAAACAGTTGCCTATTCAGACAAGAGTATCATTAGCATTCATTTGGAGTCATGTCTCTGGCCACCTGGCAAATGTAAGTCCAACACTCACTCTCATTCGGCTCTGTTCCACCAACCTTTGAGGGAAATATCTGGCTCTTTAGATAAATGCTCAACTTTATTTAGTCTCTGCCAACTTTGAAAAAAGATATCTGGCACGCTAGCCAAATGCTAAACTTTGTTGAACAACTTGTCACTAATCTGCTGTTGCAGGCCGTCCCTGATATGGCATATACAAAATCAGTGTAATCCTTAATCATTTAAAATCTCATTAATATTTCCTCAAACATCACTTTGATTGTAGCTGCATCTATTGCAAAGCCAGAAAAAACAAATCCTTTCAATTATTTTTCAGATAAGATTTCAAGTGCAAACAACATGACTGGAGCTGAAAACTCTCATGGCAGGATGCAGCAGGAAACAGCACTTCCTTAAGCAGGCTGATGACTGATTTTCTTTTTTGGAAGACAGCTGCATTCACAGTGATTGACAATGATAGACAAGATGACACAGACACATCTCACACCAATCACACGTTTACTCAGCTCAACTTGAAACACACAGTGACTCTTGAAAGTCGAAACAAGTTCACACAAGATAAGAAAACACACAAAAGACAAGCCTGACTCACCTCAAAACAGCCTCAATCTGAAACACGCACTGTTTGTCCTGTGACAACAACACACAGTGTCACTCACACACACACAATAGGCCTATCATCTAGCGCTATGACACCAACAGACCGACAAAAGGTGATAAAAGAGAAAACATTAAACATAATAGTAAAATTGTGGCTTTAAACGTTATTTTGGTTGGTTACAGTATGTGTCACAGTTAGCCTACTTGGTTGGGACAAACTAAAAACTGTTTCTGAAACTGCCATTAGCTTCATATTTAGCCTACGCTGCTAAACCTCACACACTAAAAAGTACCTTGTTTATGTAACACCAAATATAAAATGTTTAAAACCAACATGTGGGCTGGCTATAATGCTGATTTTGTTACTTTTGGGGAGAGCCAGGCGAGCTAGGCTATTCATGCTAGGCTAAGCTAACCAGAGGCTAGCTGATGTTGGTTTCTTGCAGATGCACGTCGTACTATAATGTATTCGTGTTGATCTTCTCAGCCAACTCTCAAAAAGAAAGTGAACATGGACATTTACCAAAAGTTTGATAAAAGAGAAGTTTGCGACATTTTTTTGGGCGTATGAAGCATAGCGGCTTCCTCCCAGTGTTGGCGCAGACATGCTAATTACATTATATTGAGGCTTGAATAACATAATGTAGAATGAAGCGTTTGAGTTTGAAAAAAAATGGGAGGAAATGTGATGCTGGTTTTCTCTGAGCTTCTCCTCTGTAACGTGATGCTGGCTGTCATTCCTGACCTCTCCTTCGCCCCACTTATTTCCATCTGTCTTTACTCACTTTGCTGGACTAAACTGCACAGGCTCATCATTTTCACAGAAGAGGAAGGCGTTACAGTACTGTATAGTGCTGCCTTGTTATTGTGTAGTGTCATTTCATGTGCTTAGCCTCATTAAATTCCTCCTGCATCTGAGAAGGCCTAAAAGGGTTGGTTATCACCATCCATCTCTCCGCTGCTTCAAATGAGCATGGATGATCTCTTTTTCAGTTTTCAGCCAATTTATAGTGGGAGATCATCCAAAAACCTTTATTAGAATAGTAAAAAACAAAACAAAACCAAGAAGAAGTGTTGAGTGTTCTTTCAGCTTTCTCTCCACAGAACGGGAAATTGCTTTGGCAAACAACAACACCACCAGCTGAGAAAGTGTACACACAATCATAGGTTTTTCCATATTTATTTATTAACACTTTGTTTTCTCTTTTCCTTCTTCACTCATAATACCCTTACTGTACATACTGTTTTCGGTCCCTCAAAGACAAACTTTCCTTGCTGCCAAAAATATCTGGCAACAAACTGCATAATAAAGTCCACGCTAACTAACTAATGCAGAAAAATCTTTCACCCCTGCCTTTCTTGAGTTTCTTTAATTAATGAACCGCTATAGATCAAAGCTGTGAAAACTAGAATTACTGCCTCATGGTTTAGTGTCTCCACTAAAAGGCCGATTTGCAGAAAATATGGTCAGAGCAACCCCTTCCTGAATGAAGTGTGTGCCGAGGCGATTCTTGAACATTAAGATGTCACAGTGAAGTTGACCTTTGCCCACATTTGGATATGAAATGTTCACACCACATTTGACGTTTGTGTTAAATTGTGTCATATTGTGAGTAATGGCCAAAAACACGTTTTTTTTTGCGGTCTCGCTGTGGCATTGACCTTTGACCAGTGAATTCTGATCAGTTCATCCTCGATCGTGAATGTTTTTGCCAAATTTGAAGAAACTCTATCATATTTGCCTTCAGGAGAACTGGCTTGATAGACAACCTGAGAACACAAAGTCTTTGACCCCTGACCCTGTTGCTTCTGCAGGGCCATGATACAATTTGCACTTCCAGCAAAGCTGAGTTTTCAGATCTCTGTGTAGAAAAACATAAGAATGAACTCTAATCTTCCATTTCTGAGTGACATACCTGACATGAACAAGGCAATCATAAATCAAAATACAATTTCTGATAAAAAATAGGGCACATCTGATGTCAAAGACTAATGATTCTGCATCAAGGTGGAAACCGCACCATCCACAAGTGTCCCTGACCAATAATTATCCCTGTCTGACACACATGCACCCTGAATAGTGGCTGTTCTGGGATTACAGCATAATGACATGCTGATGAAATGTGCGGGTCCAGCCAGCTCAGTGATGGTTTGTTGTCCATATTTCAGCTGAGCCTGTTTGTATGGCCTACTTCACTGTCCCACCCTCTAATCCTGTGCCGCTGGGAGCTGCCACAGTGCCCGGTCCACTTCCCATCTCTCCTCCTCTCAGCTTAATCTCGCTGCAGCCAAGACAGGGGAAGCTTTAATTTGGGGGACGGCTAACAGTCGAAAAACAACCTCATCTGACCATAATAGTGAGAAACAAACAGCAATGAGGTGAAATCCCTTTATTTGATTAATTACTTAGAGAGCCTTAATGGTAATAAAAGAGACAATCTGCACAGTGTCTGCACAGACTTGTGTGCATATGCATGGTTTCATTACCGCCACACTGAGCCTAATAATGTGAGAATAGCGAGGTCTGGGATTGTGGTTTAATTATCCAAGAGTGTTAATTACAGGAAGAATTCTGAGGCAATTATAGGATCTCAGGCAAGAAGGCTGGCACTGAATCCGCTCTTACAGCACAGAGACGCAGAAAGAGTCTCCCTGCACATCACATCACAGTGGCTAATTGTTGATTAAACTTCAAACATCGATATCACTTTGGGTGCTTTGCATTCACAAAAATGCCCACGCAAAATCGGTGAAGATAATAACTCATTAACAAATGTATTCGTCCTGCTGTACTGTACTTTCCTCTCTGTGTTGGTTAAATAACAAGGGGATGTTTGTCTGAAAAGCAGTCACTTCTTATAGCTTTGAGCTGAAGTGGAAGAAATAGTAGATCATGTAACTGTGCCATGTCTTCTGAGAGATTAGCTAATGCAACAATGAGGTCTTGTTATGTGAAAGCTACAAGTCAAGCATTCGAAGAGAGGAAGAGGTGGCAGAAAAGAGGAGCACGCGTGAAGGTGCTGACCGTGTGTGAAAAAAAACAAAACAATGAAACACAAGAAGAGCAGGCAAGAAAAAGAATAGGGATTACTTCATTCCATAACACTCATTAGACATAAAGAGTGGAGTCCCATGCAAAACAAAATTAGAAACAGCGAAAGGAAGCACAGGGAGACTTTATTTTCGACAGAATGACGGATGAAAACAGAAAGCAGAGATGTGAAATGGTTTAGGGAAGGTGATGAGGGATTATACATCCTGACAGAACCATGGAAGGAGGAGAGCTCTAGAAATGGATTTGACGAAAGTGAGGCACTTCAGAGAAACAGACTGTAACCGTGTGTGTGTGTGTGTGTGTGTGTGCGTGTGTCATTGGATGGTTGGTTGACAGCCACACTCTCTTATCTCTCTGATGTAAATCTCAACTCAACAGAGATTCCATCAGTGTCGCTGCTGCCTCTGCTGCTGCTGCTGCTGTCCATGCTACGTCTCAGACTAATAGGGCGGCGTGCTGTAGTGGCAAACGTGCTTGCATAAACCGTGCAGCTAAACGAAATAGTTAAATAAATGCATACTGTCAACTGAGGCTCTGCGGGGAGCCAACAGCGAACCTTGGCAATTGACACAGTCGCTGTCAGTTCCTGGGATGAAGCTTTACAGAGAGAAAACAGAACGAAGGTGGAGGACAGAGATGCAAGAGCAGACTGAGGATGAAGAGAGGGAAGAGAGAGTGACTCAGCTGCTCTCCCCCCCCAAGGCCTCCAGTAGGAAGAGAGGGAAAGGAGGGATGAAGATGCAACTGGAGAGGAGGGGTGGCCATGCTCCCAGACTGCTCTTCACAGTCATCTAAAAATTTTCAGACTTGAAAATAAATAAGGAAGCCGAGTCAGCAGGCTAAAATAACTCTCCTGGGGGAAATACACCCCCCAGTGCAAACAACAAATGTCCACGCTGCTGGCGCCGGAGATGAGCAATCAAATGTCCCTTTGAGGGGATCATATGCCACGCCATCTCACCAAACAAGTCTGAGGCGGACATGATGGCCTTTTATCTGCTTTGCAAAGGGGTCTCTTTCTTTAAAGTCTCTAGGTACAGCTACGGGCCCGGAGTAATTGGGCCGTGCCTGTGCATTAAACATAGATCTGCACTGACATCACACAGGAACTCTGCATTGGATACACTCGGATGAAACAGCATGCCGGAGAGAGTCAGAAACACCCTGCACCGCTTCAAAAAAGAAAAGAAAGCCTCGTCCATGCAAACAGACACAACCGCAGCTGCAACCCTGACGTAGAAATTATTCACGGGCTCTTTTGAAACTGTTTACTCTGACATGCAGACAGAGCCTTGCTCACGCTGAGACAGTGGAGAGATTCATTGAAAGTGGTTCTGATGAGACGTTTCATCGTGAGACAAAGGCGAGAGGCAGTGGGCGGGTGAGAAGAAAATTCTTTGAAAGAAAGTTATGGGCGTACGCTGTAAGGGACAGAGGGAAGCCATCACCTTTGAAGGAGATGAGGTGGGTTCTTTCTGACAGCAAGGCCGACTGTCACGCAAGCTGAGTTCATCCCCGATTCTGTGATCAATGTTTTTCTGAGACAAAAAAAACAAAAAAAACCAATGAATAATTCATCCTGAGCCAATGACAGGCTTGTGAAGATGAGTAAAGCTTCAGCGTGGTGCAACAACGCTGTCTCGCTGAAACTCTTCTGGCACCAATGATAAATACATGATGTTCCCTAGCTGCTCCCGATGTCCAGAAGTGGCCTGTCCTCTTTACGTCCAAGTATGGCAGCCAGCACAGATCAGAAACCCCAACTGTCAAACTGAGGAAACGTAACAGGAGGACATTAAACAGACTTGTTTATAAACCTATATACATGCACAGAGCGGCATGCAGAGATATTCATAGAGGCACAGATACACAGATTGAGATCTATACTGACAAACGTAACCCTTTACTTTTCCGAAGCAGCGTGTCGCCCGCCTACGCATACAAAAATGGACTGGGTACACTACACACACACACACACAGTGTTCCCGTTCGTTTATGAGCAGAGTATAGACTCTATAATGCCTCAAACAACAGAGGGGGAAACTTGCTACAGCTGTGAGTCGGTTCAAAGCCCGGATCCTCAGCAGATTAGGTCTGATCAAACACTCCAGACAGGCAAGCCGAATCCGTATGTTCCCGCTGAGACAGAGGAAGTCCAGAGGAGGAAGGCGAGGGAGGAAGAGGAACCACAGTCTGTTAAGCACAATCTCATCACACCCATCTGTTACGGACACTTACAATAACTTCAAATGATGCACGAACCAAAAACAGTGCAGCGTGATGTATGCCGTCACATCCCTTTATTGGCTTGTTATCATTGTTAGCATCAATTCAGATGAGCCTTGTATTGTTATGACACAGCTTGTAATTGTAATAATTACCAACATCACTTCTTATTTTAATCACTATCCAAAGCTGCCACTGACAATTTTCACAAATTCCATAAAGTCCCACAGCCAGAGTGAAAACACTTTTGTTTCCTGTCAAGCTAAAAGGTCACTTGGAAATAGCAACCCAGCTCAAATTAACATCTCCATAATGAAGTAATGTGTTACATTTTTTGTCAGCTGGCAGATGGTCTTAACACCTCCAAGCTACGAGCTCAAAACCACTAATGAACAACACTAAGTACAACAGGACATTTCCGACCCTGCTGCGACCCCCACATCATTAAGGCGTACTGTACATCGAGGGGGAATGTGATCCCTCTGGTGATCAAATTCTCAAAATGACAACGCGAACGTTTGGCGAGCACCAGTTACATTATTACTACATGTCAGCTGGTTGGGAAGAAAACAGGATTTCATGCCGTAAAGAAACAGCAGCCGGAACATGTGTGATTAAAACAAGAACATATGTAGATAATAACGTTAAATACAAGGCAAATCATGCAAATGGTAATGTGGAATTACACTAATAATGTTGCTATGGGCAAAACGGACTTCAACTTTGATTTCAGATGTTTTTCTATAATTATATATCTATCTAACTATATATCTTATCTTCTGTAATTATAGAAAATATTCCTTTGATTCTTTGATGTGCTAAAAGACCCTGCATGCATTTGATCCAGATTTCCTCTTGCTGGAAACCTACAGGGGTCTTTGCTTGATAGAAGTTGGACACTTTGGAAAATAGGTTTATTTCCTTCCTTCCCAAAAGATTCATAACATCCCCCTGTGTCTGTTTGGTAAACATGCAGCTGCAGGCACAACCAGTTTAGCTGCGGACATCCAGATCAAGTGTGTGTGCTGGATGTACCGATGTGAGAGCGGTATAAATCTTATCATCTGACTCGCCCAGAGAAAGCAGATAAGCTATGTCTCCAGAAAATGTCGGGCTGCTCATTTAAACAGTGAAGATCGCCGACTTGGAATAACCCCCCGGAGAAGGTTCAAACTTCAACTCGAACTATCAAACTTCACGTGTTTCTTCTCTCACAAAGCGAACCGAGGGAACCGACCCTGCAAACAGATTCGCACCATCGAGACCCACGGAAGAAGAAGGCAAACAGCAACAAGTAAAGAGGAGAGCCTCATCCGGCAGTTCAGTCTCATTCTTCTCTTCTACTGATCTCCACTTCGGGAAAATGATTCGATCAACTGATTATCTGATTTATGTTCAACGGCTGGAAAGAAGATAAAAGTCAGCTTTAGCTCTGACAGCCTGAGCGCAGTACAGATAGAGGAGCATTGGGGGTTATAGACTGATATGAAGATGCAAAGAGGCATGAATCTTTAATCTTCATTTACACTGATGGTTCACTGGGATAGTTAAAATAGGTTCAGCCGGTTCAAAGACCAATTTCTTAATGAGGATGAGTGGGGGGAAGCAGACAATGCTTGAGAGAGCTCCGTAAACCAAAACACAGGCGTGGATCTGCGTGTGCAGGAATATTTATTTTTGCACAACTAATCACATTAATCTTGATCTAAATGCATCATCGTCACCCTGAAAACGGCCACGTGAGCCGCTCAGAGCTCAGCCGAGTCGGACACACTGTTGACGGGAGGAGGACCCATTTAAAGAATGATTAATTAATCCACTGCTTAACATCCTTGCACAGTGTTAAGTGTGACCTGACCACAATACGTAAGGATCTCATTAGAGATCAAGTCATTAGTTGGTTCAGGTCAGCGGGGAGAAAGTGACAAAACAAGCTGCTTCTTTTGATCATCAAGCACTTGAAAATCAATTAGGTGAGGAGTTGGTGACAGGAAGAGTGTGTTAGTGTGTACACTGAGAACATATTGTGCACATCCCCATTGACCCCAAAGCAGCTTTGAGCCACCACGGTATGAACTAAGGGTGTGAGTAGTGTGTGTGTGTGTGTGTGTGGGCGGGTGTCCCAAAGCACATCCCACACATCGGACTGAGATGTGAGGAATCTGGAGGCCAACTCGACACCTTCAACTCTATCAGGGGATATTGTTACCAGGCCGAGGTGTTGGTCAGTAATAAGGTGTAGGTGGTACTGTACGTGTTGAAATAATGTCAGAATGCTTCCCACTGCCTCCACAGGCTCATATCTATCTATCTATCTATCTATCTATCTATCTATCTATCTATCTATCTATCTATCTATCTATCTATCTATCTATCTATCTATCTATCTATCTATCTATCTATCTATCTGTCTATCTGTCTATCTATCTGTCTATCTATCGTGAGCTTAGAATTGACTGACCTTTGAAGCCCATGTTGACACTCTTTGCAAGAAGGCTCATCAGCGGATGTACTTTTATCAGAAGCTCCGTGGTTTTAATGTGGACACTACTTTTATGAGAATGTTTTATACTTGTTTTATCGAGTCTTTATTAACTTTTAACTTCATCTGCTGGTTTGGTCTTTTATCATGTAAGAACAGGAACAAAATCTTGGGTATCGTTACTGTAAGATGTGCAGAAAAATTGCAGGCACAGCCCTAAATGACCTCTCCGATCTGCACAAGGAGAGGTCAGTGACCAAAGCCAGGCTGATCCTGGCAGACCCAGGTCACCCGTTGCAAAGCGAGTGCAGGTTGCTTCCTTCCAGACGCAGATACCTGCTTGGTGTAGGACAAATAGATGGAGGGGGTCATTTGTTCCTACAGCGTTAAGGTTTTTACAGTTTTTCTCAATTGCTTTGGTGCTATTCTCCGATCAGAATGAAGGTTCTCATAACTATTAGTTCAACCTCCACAACATGCAGTCATTTGTGCACGTCATAGTAGCAGTTTCTCCTTCCTCTGAACAAATTGCAAATGCTTTTGGACATGTATCAGTTACTTTCATACAATTCTCTGCTGTTTTGTAACATTATCATTTGCTTCTGTCATATCAGTCAAAATGAACTGTACTTTTCAACACTGAATAGTCTTTCCCTAAAAAACTAATAGTCCTCATTTCATTGCTTGAGTCATCACATACAAAATTGTTGAACTAGTTTTCAAAATCTGTCAAACTCATTGTAAATGTTGGGAGAAGCACTGGATTCAAACATTTCAGGGAGAACAGGTGTGTATAGTATTGGACAGTAATTCAGCACTAAACAATCTGCACTGCTCATTGTGTCAGGTTTTACTGTCAGATACAGTGAGAAAGAATTTTTTACATTTACAGTACTGTAGGCTACATTTAGACTTTCGGCTTCACTAAAGTTGTACTCAAAGGCTGTTTCTTATGTCTGTTTTAGATGACTGTAGTGTATTTTTCTATTGCACGATGCTGTGAACAAATCAGAATTGCAAAGAGCATATGCAGTAAAAATGTGAAACATACATATTCAGTATTAGTTACTCCACTACAGTAGGCTAATGTGTAACCTTACTGTGGCTGTACATAGTGTATAGTGCTGTCTTGAACATTTTCAGGTAGTATCATCACTTTTTGCATTCATAGAGAATAAAGTGTCATAATGAAAACATGACAAAGCCATTTGACTATCATGCTCATATACGATGGTGTCAGGACTTCTCATTTTGACGACACTGACAGTTTCACTGACACAAGTACTTGCTTTTGAGGGATGGACAATCCATTTTGAACTTTTGCACGTTGTCCAGTAGGTTTTGCAGTTTGTAACAATTGTTTTGAGAAATGCACTAACTGTTGTGCAAATGTTAAGAGTGAGGTGAGAATAGCACCAAAGCGATTGAGAAAAACTGTAAATGACTTATGTTGAATGTTGTGTGGCTGATGTATGTTGTTTTTACTACTTGCTGCGAATCAAATTGCCCCTCAGGGATAATAAAGACTCTTGAACCTTGAACCTAGAATTATAAGGTTCTATCTCCATTTTTTTCAAAATTGAGTTTTTTGCATAATATCATCCATTAGTGGTCTGTTAATGCCTGTGTGGTGTTATTTTTAAATTTTCCAACATTTTTTAATTAGTTGTTCATAAAATAAAAAGGTTCTATCAACCAAACTCAAGCCGAGTTGGAACTTTGGTGCTCATCAATATTCCGGAACTACCCAAAACGGAGATAGAACCCTATAATTCTAAGCTCACTCTATCTATCCATCCATCCATCCATCCATCCATCCATCCATCCATCCATCCATCTATCCATCCATCTATCCATCCATCCATCCATCCATCCATCCATCCATCCATCTATCCATCCATCCATCCATCCATCCATCCATCCATCCATCCATCCATCCATCCATCCATCGGCTCTGAAATGTATGATTTCCTCCTTCTCCTGCTTCCAACACATCCACTTGCTGACTATTACATCCCACCCCCTGGCAGGTGCCATTGTAATGAGGTAATCAATGTTATTCACTTCACCTGTCAGTGCTTTTAATGTTGTGGCTGATCCATGTGTGTGTGTGTGTGTGTGTGTGTGTGTGTTAAAGTGCAGCTACAGGCATCTGAATTTAATTATGGAGTTAAATCTAATCATATGATCTTTTTTTTTTCTAAATGCCACAAAGCCATGTGATACTTCAGGGCTAAAGCAAAGAAAACTGGAAAATGTGTGCGTGAGTATGTGTGTGTGTGTGTATGTCCTCAGCCGATTGAATCAGCCTTTGCATTTACATTGCATGTCATATGTTAATCTAATCCTGGTCATAACTACATAATTCAAGAGAGCTGATTAAACAGCGATCCCATGTGCAGGGTCCATGGAGAGATGGTATGAAAGATGTAACATGAGTCAGCCCATGGGACACAGGTGGTTCAACACAGCAGTTCAAAATACAGCCAGCCGTGTTTGCCTGGCTCAGCTGCTTCAACTGTGGTTAGGACAGGCATAAAAGGACCGAAGCCTTTTTAAACGTGCATCAAATATTTGACTTAGACAACATGTTTAATGGCAGATGCTGCTCTGAATCTGTATACATATAAAAGCTTATTTTCTCTTCTTTATTTTCGTCTGGAGAAGGAGACGCTCTTCTCTCTCTTCATACAAACACTCAGACTCAGACTCTTTGACTGTGTGAATGAAAACAACCTGCAGCCCACAGCGCTCAGTGTTTTTCATACTATATATAAAGGTGAGATTATATGTTATTTTGACTGTATAATTGAAAATGAAAAAGTAAAAAAACTGTCTTGAAGATGTAAAAACGACATAATTTTCTTAACCCTGTACTGTTTTAATCATCAAGGCTAATGATATAGAGCTGGATGTAAATCAAAAAATAAAAAAAAAAAAAGCTCTTGTCACAACCTGACTCGAACCCACATCGCACGTTTCATAGTCAAAATGCTAACCACTACACCAACAGCAGAACTCATGCTACCTGATGATTCAGGTCTTTTATTGGCTGAGAGAATCAGTAGCTTACCAGGACAAACGGTCATTTCTCCTTACTTGTATCTCCTGACTGCTTATCACTGATATCTCCCAACAGTTTATCCAGAAATCTGCTGATATTTACTTTCAAATCAAGTAACTTTAACTGCTAGATAAAAGGTTGGACTGTCATTGGACCAACCTGCTGTCAAGTTCTGATCGCAGGAGAGCGTCCTCCGAATGTTTTTGTTAATATAAGTCCTAAAAGTCAATGGAAGAAGTCCTATTTTCCATCAGCAATCATTTAGCCCCTACCTTCCTGCTCCCTGCTCCTCACACAGAGCTCTGTCTCCTTTGGGCTGTTCAACCGTTTTAAGTGGATTTTCTTCCAAAAAACAAACTTTTTTGTGATAAAATACATAAATAATATTTTATAAATTATACTGAGATTTGGTAATGATTTATTTCAACCATTTAATCTTTCTTAAATAAAAAATAATTTCCTTTCCTTGTGGGAGGACAACCTCCTCTGCCTTATCCTGAATAAAGTGAGATTATATATGTATAATTGAAAGATGAAGAAAACTGGTGAAGATGTCGCAGTTCTTGACCCTGTTAATCATCAAGGCTTAGAGCTGCATGTAACAAACATATTGCTTTATAATACAGTAAATGCTCTACCCTAACCTGAACTCAGTGCACCTGTCTGTATCCAAGGCTGAGAACAGCACGGACAAAGCAGAGTGCATAATACTAACACAGCAGTAACTTTAACTGTTAGATTAAAGGGATAGTTCACCCAAAATTCAAATTTCACTCATTATCTACTCACCCTCATGTCGACTAAGAGCTGTGAGAATTTTCAGAGTCCATATAATGGCTGTGAATGGACACCAGGTTTCTTTGTCCAAAAAGACACACCAAAAAACATTCAAATACCTCCATACTGCTCGTCTGTAATGTCCCTCTTGTATTGAAGCCCCGACATGAGAAATTGTTCCAAACAAAATTAAATAAGTCTATATTTTAAGCTTGTTTGTAGCAGAAGCTCCCAGTGTCTCAGTTCACTGCTCTTCCTGTGTCAGTGCAAATCTCACGTGAGTTACAATTTTGTCAGGGCTTCAATACAAGAGGGCTACAAAGTTGTATTTGGATGTTTTTTCTGTGACTTGAAGAAAGTTGGTGTCCATTGACAACCATTTTGGACAAAAGCCTGCCTTGAACGCAGCATTAGCCAAAACAACCGGATCACTGACTTACTGTATGCTTTAAGCTGTGGGCATAACAACTACAAGTGTACAATAACCCCACCTACTGTCCTGCCATGTTGCTGTTGATTATAAAGAGATAATTGAAAAGAACCTAAAGCCTGATTATAACCTACAGCTCAGAGAGACAACAGGATGCTACAGGTAAATCAGCTAATCAAGTAATAACTCCCATTTAAATACTATTAATACAATATAATATTATAATACTGTAAATCCTATTTAAATCAAGTCTTATGCTGCAGAGCATGGTACTGTACCCTCCTGCACAGGCAGGAGTCCTGGCCTCCATTTTCTCCGACAGGCTCAGTCATGATGGCTGATCCATACTTGAGAATATTGTTTTATGGGTGGCCGGTCGCAGTCCTTCAAGCTGCCAGCAGCAATAGAAATACATAAAATGAAATGAGCCGGAGAGACTGACAAGTATATAAACGCCACAAATACCCTGCACTTCATCCCATAACACAACTCAGTGCTGGAGACAGTCTGCTCTCTGCTACACTCAAAGGCATGTGGCTTCAAGCAGCTCATTTTCAACACAGGTTTGAATTGTTGATCTTTCAGATGCCTTAAGCTGAAATAAAATTAAAATAAACAAAACCGCATCTGTTGCTTTAAATGGTTATGTTTATAGATCAATTCATCCTGATGAAGATTATACGAACCAATACCTGCTGAAAAGCGAGAGTAACGGGCCAACACAATGACTCCATGCAAGTAGACGGAGAAGTGCAGTATCTGAACTCCTCTTAAGGGTATTAAGGCGACCGACATACACTCAGGAAATTGCTTGGCCTCCCTTTTAGCGTGTAATGCAAGGGGCCATCTCATCACACATTCTCTCATCCTCAGAAAATATAAAATATGCAGCATCCGAAGAGCAAAAACACTTTTTCTCACCCCATCACCTCCTTGTATCTCATCTGTGCCGTAGTTGCAGTCCCCCTGAGAAAGTCCAGTAAAGTCACACAGGCCATTTCATCAGCTTCAATGGACTAGTTTTGCCAACAGAGAAAATAAAGGCTCGGGAAAAGCTTTACACAAAAAAAAAACATTAGGGAAGCAAAAGACAGCGATCATGGTTTGTCTTAATGGTCACAGCTTGGATGAGCGCTTGTGCTGCTGGATGATATTGTAGCACTAGGGTATTAATACATTATGTAAAAAAAAAAGTGAGCTAATACAGCTTTAAATTATAGACAAATGCATTTTCTGAGGGAGCAGTGGCACAAATTGCACCATCTTCAAACAGCGAAAACGCATTCTCTGAAGATAAATTGACTCCTCAACATCAGAGCACTTTTATTACTCTGCTGCATTGTAGTGGGTTGACATATTGCTTTGGCTTTGATCCTGTTGGTTTCAAAAACATAACAAAAGCTCTGTAGTTACTCGCGGTTCCATTAGCGTCATCTAAATAAATGGCACTACAGTGACAAACTGCAGTATGTGCTGCTTCATTACTGCACTGCCTAACTAATTTGTCAAGAAAGACTCAGCCTCATTTTTCAGAGGTCAGAGCACAACTGTTATATTAAGCCCTGACTAACCCTGGTGAAACATACTTGTGCCTTCATGTCCTTTAGAGATGCAGAAACAGTGGCTGGAATAAAAAATATATTCACATACCGAGCCACAACTCTAAACACCACCGTGTTGCATTCGAGAACAGGTAACAAGATACGATGTTGAAATATAATAAATAATATATGATAAGAAATTAAAAGTATTATATAAATAATAAATAGCTTAAAGTGGGTTACTGCACTAAATAGCAGCTAACATTAAAAGTAATGTCTAAATAATTTAAGTAGACAGCTGAGAAATGCTGCTACGTAATTGTTAAACCTTTGAAACTGCAGTTAACAAAATGGATCAATTTTTAAATAGTTCGTTAAAAGTAAGCGTATAAAAAGTTGGCTTGCTCACATCAAGAGCGCCAGACAAATTAGTAAATAGTACTAGTATTGAAAGAAGTGGTATACACCAATAAATAGTTGGTACCCACCTGTACAAAAAATAAACAATATTTATTAAGGGCAAAAAACAGACGCATGGGTTTTAGCCCTCAGCCGCCCTCAGCGTACAGAAAACATTGTTAACTGATAAACAAGTGAAGTGAGGAGCCATCAGAGCAAAAAAGATGCACTTGTTTAAAATCACCAAGGAATAGTTCAATAACTGTTGACGAAGCTAGAAATATAAACTGTAATGCTGCAATCATCTATGAAAAGTAATGCAACCAAATGGATCATTAGTAGGAATGCACCGATACCACTTTTTTTCAAACCGATACGATACCGATACTTGGATCTGAGTACTTGCCGATACCGAGTACCGATGCCGATCCTTCTTTTTTATTTTTTATTTAACCTTTATTTAACCAGGCGAAAAATCATTAAGAACAGGTTCTTATTTGCTACCACAACAAAAAAACAAACAATTAGGCAAAATGCAATGAATTGGAAGACAAGTTTTATTTTCTTCTCTGCTTGTAACAACAAAATTTGTTGTAACAAGCATCTGATCTAAAATAAAAAAACAACAAAGATGCAAAGCCACCCTTTGATCGCGGTCTTCATGCAGAGCAATTGCATGCACTGGTATCGGTTCTTGGTATCGGTAAAGTTCACCGATACCGATACCAGTACATTACAGCAGTATCGGGGCTGATCCCCGTTACCAGTATCGGTATCGGTGCATCCCTAATCATTAGCAACGTAAAAACTGTCAACACCTTATAAAATACAACTTATTATTACATTTTCATATTAATTAGTCGTGTAAAAGTCATTTCACTGTTCAAATGAACAACACTGAGAAGATATCAGACTCAGCCTGACAGGATCGTGGTTACGTCTGACACAAAAGGTACCAAAACTAAGGTAACGAGGTCAACGCGTCTGCTCCGTCATGACAAATGTGAAACCAAGCAATCATGTTTAGGAAATAACGGACTTGTAAATCCCAGATGCTCTGTAAGCTCTGCATTAAGGTTACAGCTCCGTCTGCACATCTATAATGGCATTACAGCGGCCGGGGAGTGGGAGCACGGCCAGCACACAGGCCCCCTGATCGTTCCAGCTGGACGTCTCGACGGCGACAGCTGACATGTCAGCGTGCCTGCAGGTATCTGACAGCCAGTCGCACAGAGGCACCCTCTCCTTTTCTTCTGGCACTCCTCCACCACTTCATCCCTGCTTCCTTTTCTCTCCATCCTTCCTTCCTTCCTGCACGATCTGCACTGCCCTCTCTCCGTAAAAAAGGGGCAGCAATGCCCTCATCTCGCTGACAGCGGATGCATCTCCGGTTTACTGCGCTCATAAATACTCCAGAGTTGAAAACAATGAGGCTGTTCTTTGGCAGTGTTAAGCTGAGGTAATGTCACTATTGAGCACGGCTGACAGTTTTATGTGCCACAGAAAGGACCAAAATGAGAAGGTAAGTGTAGGCGTAGTAATGGACAAGGGCTAACAGGCCTGATTCAACAATGCACTCTCGGGGGCACGTAGACCTGTCAGCAGACGTTTCATTACTGTAAATCTGTCAAACAAGAGAGTGGGGGCTAAGTGGCACCTTGGGTACCATTAAGTGCTGTTGTATAATTGCGTTCACTTGAATGCTGGTTTTCGCCTCTTGATTTTTAGACAGCATCAGACGCTTTGGTTCCCTCCAAGCAGGTGGGAATCAATGGGCCGGCAATGACACTCAGTGAGAGTCAGTCAAGTAATATACAGTGTCATGCTGTATATAAATGAAATGTGGTGAGAGAAAAAAGGTAAATAGGCTGCACTTATGTAGCTCTTTTCTACCTTAGTGCTCAAAGAATTTTATGTGCCCCTCATTTGGTCATTCTCTCACAATGGTGCCCATTCAGTGTCTTCCACAGGACGGGATCCAAGCGACTAATCCTACAATTACTGCACAACCTGCTACATCTCCATCTGCCAAAACCCCCACCACCAAAAAAACAATCTTTTCTCCGTGAGGTTCGCACACTTGCTTACTGGAATTCTGTGTCGCCACTCTCCCCTCACTACAGGACATTTTCACACGATGAAAGTCTGAGTCGTCTAATTGGACGGTCAAGCAAACTCACTAATGCCTCGGTCGCAGCACATACTGTAAGAAGCAGGCGACGCTGTGATGTTGATGTTGAAATGTTCGGGGCTTTAGGCAATGAATTACAACAACATCCCTGGTCCGAGTCCTGCCAGGGATGCTTGTTTGTTTCATGTCATCCTCTAATATCCTTTTAACTCCATTAAGAAAGACACAATACACCATATTTTTCAGCTGTCTTGTTATGAATGGGTAAACAGATGTGGTGTTTTCACTTTGCTGCATGTTTTCTTGATGTATGTATTATTTGGACCAGACAAGGTCTCAGATAAGCAACACATTAAAGCAAAAAAAACTGCATTCAGACCTCTGCTTGAAAAGGAATATCTGATTTCAAGAAGTGATTAGAAGCCAAAATAAAGGTTAGGGAGAGAGCTGGGAGAGAGGGCTGAGCAAACACAGGCAGAGGCTTAGATGTGTCACGCCGACGACGGGCACCAAGCCTCTCACACCGAGATGACTGCAGGGATCGATCAAAGGCTGCCTTCCCCTTTCTACCCCATGTTTAGATCATTAAAACCTAATTGAGAGCTGGTAACCAGAGGCACACACACACACATAGGGAGACACACATCCCTACACACACACACTGGGGTTGTGCTTACATGGATTCACAAGCACACCATTACAAGGATGACAATAATAAAAAAAAAGCACAGGCAGTGAAAGATAATGAGAGCCGGTGTGTCCATCTGAGTTACACTGCAAATTGATCAGCAGAGACTGCACCATAACAGTGTGAAGAGGAGCCTGAGGAGATAAACTAGTGCCACGATGATCATCACAGGTGAATCTCAAAGCTCAGCAGGTCGTCTGCTCAGGCGAGAGTTGTCCACAGCAAAGTGGATTCAAACACAGAAGGCACAGACAGAAACAGTGGTGGCAGCAGCAGCAGCAGCAGCAGCAGCAGCAAAGAGACCAATACATGTCCAGCCTCTCTTTGTGACAATGGGGAACAAATAGGTGTGTGAAAGTGTCACACTGCAGATCAAATGGACCACCAGGTTGAGTGTGTGTGTGTGTGTGTGTAGAGGGAATATGAGAAGTTGGCTCACCCAGGACCAGAACTCACACAGCGCTTCTTCCACATCTGCAAGCCTTGGAGCTGCTCTAATCACTGCTGGCCGTCTGCTGTCTGCTGGATGTGTGCAGGATAATCTTTGCTCCTCCAGACTCCGAGCTTCCTCCTCCTCCTCCTCCTCCTCTTCCTCCAGCAGCAGCGGCGGCAGCAGCAGCAGCAACAGCAGCTGGACTGGACTGCATTCACTCACTTTCCCTCCCCTGCTCTCTATCTCTTCTCTTCCTCTCTGCTGTGGCTGCTGCTGAATTTTCTACCGCGACTCTCTCCCCTCCTTTCCTTTCCTCCTTTGTGCCGCGTGCAGGCAGCAGGAGCTCCTCTCCCAGCGGGTTCCCAGCTCCGTGTCTGTGAGAAGCGGTGAGGGATGCCACCGGCAGCGCGCGGGCAGCTCGGACTGATGGTGCTCTCGTTATTGGATTGCATGTGTATGAGTGTCCTGGCATTTGAGTGTGCGCGCGGGATGTAGAGCGCGCGCGTATGTGTGTGTGTGTTTGAAAGAGGACCCGGCTGCTGCTCATTGGGGCTCATCTGCGCTGTTGCCCCTCTCTCTCTCTCTCTCCCTCTATCTCTCTCTCTATCGTAGCCTACTCGGGCTGTTCTGCGCTGCATTCACGTCCTGTGGGAGAAAACGGATGATGAGCTCTCTGTTTAAAAATTCAGCACACTTTAGCTTTCAGGTGGTGGAGACTGGGATCTGCAGGGAAAACAGGGATTGTATGGGAATCCACGTGGGACAAAATTGAATAAATAACATCTTCAAAAAATAATAAAGAGTAAAGTATAAACATAAATTGACACATTTATAGGATAGGCTCTATGATAAAACGTTATTTCATCCAAATTTTTTATTATAGAAATGTCTTAATGTGTTCAGAGGGGTAGCCTACTTTTCAATTTGTTATTAATTTCCACACCAATTCCCGCCCACTTGGCCGCTGCACACTAGTCCTGTTTAATAATTCACTTATTCAACAATGCAATCATGGTTTATTTACACCTGAAGTGATGAATTTTCAGCCACTAGGTGGCAGCACAAGAAACTGTGAACACCATTACAAATACATCATTAAATTGAACGTCAGCAATTGCCCATTTACAAGCCCAACAGATATCAGCATGAATTATTTTAGGATAGGCTACTGTTCAGCTGATGACTAATATGTATCTTCTTCTTGTTCAGTTTTGGTCTCCACCTACTGAAAAATATCTGGGTCTTTAGCTGCGTAATTCTCCGCCAGCTACTCACCAACTGTAGCTGTCGCAAACAGTGATTCTTATTTATTCTGTATGTATCAGTCCTTTGTGATTAGTGTTGCACAGGTTGAACAAACAGTAACTACAACCTAACATGGATGTGGCATTCATGATGGACATTGTCTGCAGAGAATAGCTAAGGATCATGCAGTGCTTTTACTCATATCAAGGTGATTGATTTTAAACTTAAACCTGCTTCATCGAATCTCAGATGATCTGGGCTAAGACAACTGTAGCAACATAACACTTCAAGGACATAAAGGTTGAGCCGGATATTGATCCGCCAACTCCACAAGTAGCCTAATATCTTCTGAGACACTCTCCCAATTTAAGTAAAGTCCATCCATCTTTACTACACTGACTGGACAGAGGGATGAGACAGGTGGTTGGGACTATAACAAAGCAATAAGGGAAGCCTTCATAATATTTCATTTCATGGTGAGCGTACAAAGAAGCTACTTCTCTTTAAATCTTAAAGGGACTGATGCCAAAACCATAATGGTTACTGCTGATGTTTTACATCCCTAAAAAAGATGACAGATGATATTCCACCATACTGCACTGCAGTTGTGCCATAAAAAATACTCTATAACATCTACAATAAGAACAATACATCTTTAAGATGCCATCACGGAATACAGCTTGTAAACCTGACAAGATATTTAAATAAATAGCTGGATATTAGCTTTAAACGACCAAGGTATTTTACATTTTTAAAGTTAATGATGGAATTTCATTGACTTGTATGCAAAATTAATTCACAGGTCTATCCGTTAGGTAACATATTACTCAAAGATTGATGCTCATACAAAAAAAGTGTATTGATCCTTTATCCATCAAACGTGATATTACAGCATGCAAGATCAGTAAACATGGCCTCATTACCATATTGAATATAGGTCTGTATGAAAGTGATGTAGAGATATTCTTACTGTTTAAGCAGCAGGGAACTTTTCCCCACTCCATTCATTCTTAACCAAAGTGCTTGGAGATCCATTTTACTCTTTAATAGGCTCAGATGCCGACAAGGAGGGGAGGATTTGCGCTTTTCCTTCAGGCATCCTCACACATCTTTTACATTTCAGTGCCACTCTTTAACAGAACATAAATCGCAGCCCGAGGCAGTGCAGGAGTGTCATATCCAGGTGAAAATGGAGGCTGTGCCATGTTTCATCCCATCTGCAGCCTGCGTTGCTGTCCTCAACAGCCATAGTGGAGCTTTCCTGGGCTATAGTTTCATCTGTGCTATACAGTGTGTCTCTGAGTGCTACACTGGAGAGAGAAACGTAAAAATGGAAGAAAAACAAACAAACAAGTGAATTGTTGGTCATGAATCTGAGCAGTTGGTTCTCCTGCAATACAATGACCTTCATGAATGTCATTTTCGCCCTCAACCATTTCCTTTGGAGGTTTATAGTGAAGAGGCTTTGATGTGAGGTGGAGGATACTACTGGATGTCACTTGACCGAGCTTCAGCTCTTTAGGGGCTGTATAATAATAGCATAGTAATAATCACCATGCCTGCTCCATACCTGAAGGCAGCTACGAAATTAAGTCCACTGTGGGTTGCAGGAGCTTTTATAATGGCTGAATATTTTTAAGGGTTTCTTTCTGCAGTGGTACTGAGGAGGTGGGCATTGATAAATATGTTATACATAAAACATGAAGACAATGCACCTGAGAAGGCGCCACATCAACTCTACGACTTTTCTCATTAGTCAAATTGAAAATACTGCTTCTCTCTCTAGCAGTGTTGGTGTGATGAGCTGAGTTACAAAGCAAATCACTGTCATGGTCGTGATCCAAATGACGTACTGCTCTGATGGAGGTCCAAACCAATTTACTGCATTTACGGCTGCACAGTCATCGAGTAGGCCACTGTTTTTTTTTTAAGTTTTGGGACATTTCGTCCACAGGATTTCAGACAGAAATATTGGTATTAAACTTTTTTTTTTAAATAAATAAATAAAAATCCAGTACACAGTTGCCCACCAGTTCTCTGTATTGACATTTTTCAGCCCTCAAGACCTAGAAAATAGTCAATATTTACACTATACGTACTGTATACAGAGTTGCAGCATGACCGTATGATCCATAATAAAAAGTAGTGTTTTTAATGTTTTACATTGTTTTGAATACTTTTGATTAAAAAATAATATACCTCCATATTATATTCACACCTGTACTATACAATAAAACCACACATTTATAATAAGATACAAATTCATTGTATTGACTGTTTTTTCTGCTTCCTGATTAAATGATTATTCAATCTTGCAGCATTCAGGCAGTGACTCCAGTAAATCATAATTATAAAGTCAGTTAAATTTTAAGATAGAGACCTGGATGTATCAACTTTGCACCAGTAACTCGAGGACACTGTAGTTTGAAACACATAACAGAAGTAGAAAGTGGAATTATAGTCGCTAGCTAATTTGTAAGTTAATTGCTTGTCTTTAAAAGTGGAAGACCACATTTGCAAGGAGAGGTCGTATAAGTGCATTTGCTTACACAAAAACTAAAAAAACACTGCAACAATAACAATAAGAGGATTCAACAGTGGTACAAAAGAGAAACCCATTATGAGAAGCTTTGGTTACACATCTATGACATCACAGCTCAACTTGACTGAGGCCATTAGCAACGACTCAACAGACACTTCTGCCAGTTTTACATCTCTGAAACTCGCCCACTCACGCATACAGACACACAACACGCTAATGGCCTTCAGCAACTTATTTCAGTTCTGCCCATTAATGCACACCCACTCACTAAAAACAAAAAGCACAACAACAAAAAGCAAACGGTGGAGATTTCAGTGAATGGAGGACAAAGAGACGCACAGCAGTGGGATGTGACACACGCCTACGTCCCCCTTCCCTGAAAAGGAATTCTGCCAGGATTTAGAGACGAGTGGGTGAGTGGGAAATTTGGAGAGCATTAGAAAAACAACACAAAGAAAAAACAATGTCAAAATGTACTCAAAAAGAGTATAGTGACATGCTGTACATTACCTGTGGTCCTAAAAGATCACTGAAAAAATCAAGTGCTTGCACAGTGTTTTGGCTTTCAAAAGAATCAATGTCAACTCGTGAGCACAGGTCTATGAGATACAGGTAATGAAAATATATACACTGTCCGTCCAAAAAAAGTCATCATTTGGATTTAACAAAGCTAATAGGTCAGAGCCTCCAACTGGATAATTACTGCATGGATGATAATGTTTCAGCCATGTTTCAACTTATTTAACGCTAACTGATGCAGTCTCATTTCATTTCATGTCAGAAGACGCATCCTGTGGTAGAGGAGAAGATGTTATTCTGTTTCACAAGGGTCAAATTATTGACATTCATCAAGCAAATAAAACATCTAAAGAGACTGCTGAGACTAAAACTGCTTTAAGAACTGCCCAACACATTATTAAAAACTGGAAGGATAGTGGGGAACCATCATCTTCAAGGAAGAAACATGGTCCAATGTGACCAAAGAGTCCAGACCTTCACCCCATAGAGAACCTTAATTTGAAAAATGAATGCAACTCTGGACAGAAATGAATGTTGTGACATTGCAGAAGCTTATCGACATGATGCCACAGCAAATGCATGCTGTAATCAAAGTTAAAGGCTGTCCAACGAAATATTATATTATATAGTGTGTGACTTTTTTTTTGGAAGGGCAGTGTATACTTGCTGCTATTGTAAATCTGGCCTGAAAATGAACAGTTGTGTTACAATAAACAAGTTACAGCCAGCTCTGTGAGCCTAAATGCTAAACGTCAACATCTTTATCGTCACCATATGTTAGTTTAAAACCAAAGAGGATACCAACTGTCAAGAGCTCATCATCCCACCACCACACTTCAATATGTTCTGCAGCAGCTCTTTCTGGAGGAGTTGCAGATCTCCTCTCTCAGTGAGTACCAACTTGACATCATATTATAGCACATAAGCCAGTAAATGGATATTCATGAGGCATCATATTTTTGTGTGTCCATGTGCGTCATACCTGCTTTGCATGCATACCAGTGTGTGTTCAGTCAGGAGAGTGTCCTGCAGCCTTCCAGGACTGAGATTTGCCGTGCTGTGCTGAGCTCATCTGGCCTTTGGCTGCTGCTGCTGGACCAGGCAAGACAAGAAGTCTGAAGAGCTCCCACCGAAGCTGTGTGAAACACACTACTTACAGAGGCTGATGTACATGTGTGTGCAAGCAGCACGGTTAGACTCTCGCTGCAGCTGTTAAAAAGGCTGCGTGAGTAATCGTTGCTGCTCGGCTCGTCTCCCTGCTCCGGACTCCCTGCGGGTGAGGCAAGCTCAGAGGTGGCACATGCACTTCACTAACAGTGTAGACATATTCATGCAGTAACAACATTCATCAAAACACAAGCACGAAGGTACACAAACACAAAAAGCTGCTGCCTGTGCTGGTGTTGTGAGGAGCTGATTTCTCCTCTGCGCTCTCTGTGGTGTGATTAGGGAAAGGCGACGATGAAAGGACGGAGATTATGTGACAATGCTGCATGTGCTGGAACACATTATTCAGGACACGTCAGAAGAACACAAGTCAAAAATCAGATGAGACATGAAAAGAAATTTCACGTACAAGCCGGAAACATGATGCAATCAAATATGCTGGCGATAAACAGATGTTTTACTATGGGCTCTGTGAAATTGGAAACTGCAAATAGCAATGTCATCATCCAGCAGCGTCGCACCAATTACACGGCTGTTTGTCTGCGATATTTATGAAACAAGCTTTTAAAACTTTGGTTCATATGGACGGACGCAGAGGTTTTCATTTTAATGCTGTAGCCAGGCAGAGGCAGGATGAGTAATATACTTGTTCTTCTGTGTTTGCGTGACATATTACTGTGTGTTGTTTGTGTATGTGTGTGTGTGTGTGTGTAGGCTGGATGGTCCCACACCAGCAGGCTTGGACAAAGGTTGATGACTCACCAGAGCTCAGCCGAAGGAAGAAAAAAAAAAAAGTGATATAGTGAAGGCATGGGACTGGATTAGTGGTGACTGTGAGGAGGAGAGGATGAAGGGATCGAGGTCTACAGGGAGCACGAGGACCCAAAGGGACAGGAGGCGGCCTGTGCAGAACGGAGCACAGAGTAGAAGAAGGAGGCGGCAAAGAGGAGACGTCTGCCCCCCTCCCCCTGAAGGCAGCTCTGTGGGGAGCTGAGGAAAGATGAAGGAGTAAATAAAGAAAGGGAAGACCAAAAGGGGAGGGTAAGCAAAGCAGCACCCACAGGGACTCTGAGGGAAGCAGCCAGGAAGAAGAAAGGAGACAGCTTGGGAGAAACTCTCACTGTATTCATAAGGACCTGTCATTGGCATAATTAATTCCCTGGCTCCACTAATTCTAGCTCTGACCTTTAAACCAAGTCTTAACCCTCAAACAGCCATTTAAAACCTGTGAGCTTCAGCATTTTACTCCCACAGTATTGTTGTGATGCCACCACCCACCCACTCATCTCTTTTGGACGTGGGTGGGAGACCATATTTGCTAAAGTAAATGAAGAGACAGCCAACGACTATGTGTGTGTGTTTGTGTGTGAGTATAATTACACACGTTCTTGTGTTTACATAAACAGGAACCAGGGACTGCAGTGGCTATGGGCGCGAAGCAGCATCTGACTTCTTGCGTTAAATCAAAACTGCTTTTTCAGATCATTGCAGCCTGAACTAAAGAGGTATACGCAGCTGAAAAGACAGACTGAGAAAATCTTTCTTTCTTTCCTTTTGTGATGTGAGCTGATAGAACATCCTCTGAAAAGCAAAAGCACCCAGTGGGGTTTTTTGACCTCTGGTGGTGGTTTTTAAGCAAGAGTTTTGATGAGTGTACGGTGTGTATCAACAACTGGTGGTTGCAATTTACAAGATGAAACGGGAGAAGAAGAAAAAAAGACCAGAAGCCAAAGAACATAAACTAACACTGAGCAGGTTTAACAAATGTTGTATGAAGTGGTAAATGAATGAAGATGATTGTACAGATAGGAATACAATGTTCACATGCCTTCGGGTAAACCAGGTTAGTTGTTGATCATGATAATCATTCAAGCGTAGTGTCGTGGAAATTCTTTGCTGTTGGTGAATAATGAAATAGAGACATGGCCGGCTGGCATGGTTTTATTTCCTTGCAAGGAAAGGTCAGTTTCAGAGTAGTGTTGGTAAGAAAAAGACAAAGACAATGGGGAAACCAAAAGACTTATATCAGAGGAAAAGCCCACCCCTTTGGGTGTGATACCTTTTGGGGTCTGCCCCCCTACTCAGGATGTCTTCACAGGTATCAGCAGTGACATCCTGGAGTGTGATTAAAAGGTCTAGTTGACACAATTTAAAATACAAAAGGGTTTTGAGTACATCATGAGAAAGGTGAGAGGTTGGTGTCTCCGAAACTTAGAATGCAAATACACAATTGAGTAGTAAACAAAAGGAGATCTTGAACAGGATGCAGAACATTCAAATCTGCCACTACACTTCCCCCTTTTGATTATTCATTAATCATACAAGAAAAAATCACAACTTAATTGTCATTAGTTACTAGAAAAAGGAAAAAGTAAGAAATCATAGCTAGGAAATCCAGGTATCAGTTACAATAAAACGACAAAATTCAAGCAAACAATGATGTCAATTCCAAATATGTTCTAAACATTCTTCTGCATCAAGAGGTAGAGTGTTGTAGTAGAAGGTTATCTAAAATGTGTTTCTTGAATGTAAAGATTTTAAATGCAGATGTGAGAGCAGACTAACAAAACAAGTGATTATTAAAACAAGCAGTACAATTTCAAAATTCTAGTTTACTGACACTTGACCTGTCAACTTTCCAAATGAATTTATGGTGTGTGAATTATGTAATCAATTGTAATGTTGTCACATGTCATATGTTATTTCATGTCAAGTTACATCGTAGTTGAACAAACTTGTAATATTAAGTCCCATTGATGATGGTGAAGTTTTCTGATCAGTCGGTTGTGTGCAACGTGATTCTGTAAAATCTTGAGCCTTATTGCAGGCATTGCTCGCAGGGACATGTCTTCTGTAGAGTTCACAAGATTCACAATTGTCTATGTGGCTTTGTAGCTTGATGTCTGAGGACATCAACAAATCTCATTCAGGTGTTCTTCAGAAAGATGCGGAGAAATGATGAAGGGAGTGGAAAAGGGCAAGGAGAGTTGTTGCTGTTTCCTCCTCGAACAAATGTCCTTAAGGTAGAAACATGGAACAGTGTCTGGCCATGGTTCACTTTCTTAATTGTGGTGAGTTTTGGACGTGTAGAATGTTCATGGGGTTGAAATATGGCAAGGGTAGAGGTTCTTCTACCCACATGACAGTGGAGTTGTGGCGATTAAGGGCTATGGTGTGTGCAGTAAAGTTTTGATGTAATCCTCTTGGGTGTATTCATTGGGTAATATATTTATGCCCGTGCTGTTCTTCTGTGGTGTGTGGTAAAAGAAGTTTGTTGTCTTCTTATCGGCCGTTAGTTCTGTACTGCTCCTCAGATGTTCTTCTGGCAGTTCCAGGTGTGATGGAGAAGGTTCTGTGTGCTTGGATGGTTCTGGCTGAATTCATGAAGCTCATCTTTGTGTTGTTCTGGTTCACAGCTGGTCCCTTTTTGTCTCAGGCTTCTTGCAGTGATTTGCATGCATCGACGCTGCTCTTTCAGGGGTCTTCACAGCTGGAGATCATGGAGGAGTGTGGACGCTGGTCGTTGGTTGTGGAAAAACTGATTTTCATTTGCTGTATTTATGGTAAAAAACAACCAAACAAACAAAACAAAAACAAAACAAACAATAACAAAAAAAAAACATATCTAACATCCCCCCTTTTGACACATGAGTTTTACCCATGTGTCACATTATCAAAGTGAGAATGAAATTAAATAGATCCATCTATAAAAAAGAATCAAATCAGTGTTAGTGAATGATGTGTCTTGTAAAGGTCCAGTCTTGGAGAGTCAACCTGTTGGAGGACAGCAATGGAGTTCTGTTATTTTCTATCATCAGTGACCCAAAGGGGCATTTCCTTGGTCAAGTAACCAGGGTGTAAGATCAACTGGACTTTTAACTGTCAAATCTCTCCTCCTCTTTCCAAAAGCACGTCCTTTGTGCTTCCGTGCAGGTTGCCACACATTGGGAATCACTGGACTCACCTCTAGTGCTACATGGATCCTGCTAAGAAGAAGTTTATACATTTGTCACATCAACTATTTGAATGAAAGGTCTGATAGAGTCAGATCCTATGTTGGAGCAGTTTGTAAGGCAAGTTTTAGTTTATTGATGAAAGATTTCTCTTCAGGAGTAATGATATGAGCTACAAGCATTGTAACTGCTTGTAGAGCTTCAACAAGATTCTTATTTCTAGTTGTCATTACAGGGAACAAAAGTGTGTGTACTGGAGAGTCATCACAGGGAACAATTACTTCTGTTGTTTTAAGAGACTCACAATCCGGTCTTATGTCATCGATGGTTTCTTGTTTGAGTGGATATTGAATTTGGAAGGTCTAAAGTCAGATTCTGGAGTTATGACAACAGGTTCACAGTTTTTGATGAGGCCACCATCATGCTTCTTGACAACCCACAGTGTCTTAGGGACTTTCTGTAGGGCTGAAATAGTTTTAACTTGTTTCGGACAAAAAACAGACAAACAAACAAACATACAGACAAACATTCAATCTAACAAACAGACAAACATTCAATCTAACAAACAGACAAACAAACATTCAATCAAACAAACAATCAAACAGACAAACAAACAAACCTAAAAAAGTCTTTAGGTACCAGCTGGATTTTCTTTAAATGTGCACAACAGATGTTAAACTCTTAAGAATAGCTCTAGATCAATCATATGTTTTCTTGTCACTTGTCTACGCGCTTACATGTTTTGGTTTTTTTTGTTTTTTTGTTTTTTTTCTAAATAGGTCCTAATCTTCCATCTAATTACAAGTCTAAATGTGTAGGATTAAAATGATTCATGGTGTGCATTGTCAAAATTGAATTGTGTGAGAGAGAATGATAAAGCACGTCTGTGTTGTGTTTTGTAGTGTGTTCGCATTATCAACTCTCTCTCAACTAACCTTTCTCATATGTCTTATCAGGTCCTGGTGACACAGGAGATTCAATGGAAGTCCTCTGGTGTCATAAAATCTGTGGTAGCTCTTAAGATTGTTTTTCTGGCTTCTGTAACAAACTTGGAAAAAGTCGTTGTGGTGCCAAATCAGCTAGTCTGTTTTGACACGTCTAGGGTTGAGATCAGACAAAAGGTCTAATTTGCACATTTAAGTGTTTGCCCATCAGGCAGTTTTCAGAGGCAAATGCATGTTTTAAGTTTGAATTTAGCTCAGTATCTGTAACTGTTTTGACCTGATAAGCACATATACAAAAGTTTTGCTCAGTTCTATCATAACCAGTGTCAGTGTTCAAACACAATTTGTAGCGATGTGTATAATTTATATACTCTGTGTGTGTGTGTGTGTGTGTTTGCGTGTGAATGTGGTGCATATACCTTTCCCAGATTTCACATGTTGGTTGAACTTTTCAGCAAGGATTCATTCCTCTCCGACCCCCCCACAATCATCCTCAGTCTTTGTTTGCTGGAGTTGATGGTGTTCTTGTGAGTTTCATACTCAGCTGTCCATGTTGGCCATGATGAAGACAGGCCTTCTTTGTGAGTTCCTGGGTCTGTTATGTCGCTTGGTTTTGTGTCCATGACTGGGTTGTCCATGTTCCTGGACTGTGTTGACGTCGAAGTAGAAATCCATACACAGAAAATCATTGTTCACCTTCTGGTCCTGACACTTCAACTGTCGGCATGTTGAAGGCTTGGGATGGCGTAGTTTGTGTGTAGTTGGAGAAGATGATGGAACAGGCACATCAGAATGGGCTGCTCCTCAGCTTGGTTGTTGTTGTGGCGTGGCGGATTCTGTTTCTCCAAGTATCGTAGAGTTCTATGGTGGCTGAAAGCTGAATTGATGGGTGGGTCGTTGAGGTCTGGATCCAGGCTTCAAAGTTGTCAACTGTGAAACAAAGAAAAGAAATCTACGAGCTTGGTGCTCTATTGTTAAGTGTGAGTTGCATTTTTCTTTCTTTTTCAAAAATTTTCTCTTTTTTTTTTTTTTTTTTTTGTAAAGAAGCAATTATTGTGTTGCTTTCCCCATCTGTAAAACATTCTTCATTTCACTTTTGTTACAATTAATATTTTCTTAAATAGCAGTATTCTTCTAAAAACCAAGGGGTCCCCCTGTTGGGAACTGAAACTCAGCTGACGTTTAAATGTTTTACACTTTAGTCCCCATGTTTACTTCTCATGAGATCCACAATCGGTCCATCCGGAGACTTAATCTCAGCGGCATTTGTATTCCCCATTCCAAATATGGGGGTTGTGCACAACAATTACAGTATAGACGTCTCTATAAAGACCGCTTCGTTCAGGCACAAGCGATAAAAAGCACATCACTTCGTTTATGCTACAAGTGAGAAAAACAAGTCACTTCGTTAATACTACAAGTGAGAAAAGCAAATCACTTTGGTTTAAGGTGAAAAAAGTGATTACAAACAACCAGTCGTTTCGTTCATACTACAAACGATAAAAGTAGACCGACCGTGGATAACATGAGAAATCAGAATGTCTAATTAAACCCAAATTTAGTAAGAAGTTGTAATTGTAAGTAAAAGAATTTAAATGTCAATATTTCAGTGCTCACCAGATGAATTTCGTAGACTTACGTTCTTGGAATCTCAGCAGCAACGATCCAAAATGACAGCAGCAGCCCTCCCCTCTTAGAAGAGAATTTTGAGGTTTGGAGGCTGGAAGACTTTTTTCTTCCAGGATGGCCTGTCGCTGCCTGCTTTTCACTTAAGACGATTGCCTGCGAGATCCCGGACGAGCCCCCAAATTGTCGTGGAAATTCTTTGCTGTTGGTGAATAATGAAATAGAGACATGGCCGGCTGGCATGGTTTTATTTCCTTGCAAGGAAAGGTCAGTTTCAGAGTAGTGTTGGTAAGAAAAAGACAAAGACAATGGGGAAACCAAAAGACTTATATCAGAGGAAAAGCCCACCCCTTTGGGTGTGATACCTTTTGGGGTCTGCCCCCCTACTCAGGATGTCTTCACAGGTATCAGCAGTGACATCCTGGAGTGTGATTAAAAGGTCTAGTTGACACAATTTAAAATACAAAAGGGTTTTGAGTACATCATGAGAAAGGTGAGAGGTTGGTGTCTCCGAAACTTAGAATGCAAATACACAATTGAGTAGTAAACAAAAGGAGATCTTGAACAGGATGCAGAACATTCAAATCTGCCACTACAGTAGACTCATTTCCTATCTCCAAACATCAGTCAGTTGTTGTTCCTTTTAATCACGATCATGTTTGTTCTGTACAATGAATGGAAAAAAACACTGGCAATAAACATAAAAGGTTGATTCAATGGGGGCAGTGGGAGGTAAACATACTTTTGCTAATATATGGAAGTGTGCAAATATCCACATGGCAGCACTACAAAGATTGCTCTAAGGGGTAGGAAACAGATAAAGAACTACAATAAATAAGATAAATAAAAAATAAACAGCCGAAAGCACAGCTGTAAACATCACATCACAAGAAATATATAAAACTTGTGCATCGTTCAGGATGTAGTTGATGTGTACAGTATATGAGGCTGAAGAGGGCTCTGTTTTTAAAGGGATAGTATCATTTTTTTTAAAGTGGGGTTGTATGATCTACAAATAGCCCCTAAGTACTTTAATTGCAGTAGAAGACTCTCTGCACTCCTCCCGTTAGCAACGCCAGCCCATAATAGCCCTGCCCAGAGATTTACAACATACATTGTTGTGAATGGACCCAAAGAAACAGCCTATTTTCGTGGCCTAAAAGAGGTTTTACGTGAAAAACAATACACAGTTCCATTGTTCGCTATAATATAATTTTTTCCAGCCCTTCAAAGTGCAGGAAAAACACAGTTTTTATTTGGACCTAACCAACTCACGTATCCCTCCGCCCAGGGTTAGCGCCCGCCGATCAGCAGTTGGTTAGCTCCAAATAAAAACTGTGTTTTTCCTGAACTTTGAGGGGCTGGAAAAAATTATATTATAGCCAACAATGGAACTGTGTTTTTTTTTTTTCAGGTAAAACCTCTTTTAGGCCGTGAAAATAGGCCGTTTCTTTGGGTCCATTCACAACAATGTATGTTGTAAATCTCTGGGCAGGGCTATTATGGGCTGGCGTTGCTAACGGGAGGAGTGTAGAGAGTCTTCTACTGCAATTAAAGTACTTAGGGGCCATTTGTAGGTCATACAACCCCACTTTAAAAAAAAAAGATACTATCCCTTTAAATCCTCAAATTAACCAGACTGGGTAACAGATGATACCTAATAATGAAAATACATAACATAAGAAGTCTGTCTAACCCAGTTTCAGTTCCATGTCGTACTTCTATGTCTGTCACATCACAGCTATGGTCAGACCGGAGTGGCAGAGAAATAAAAATGTCCAACCCCTAAAGGGTGAAATCTGACCTGCCCACACTGTGGCCAACACGCAACACGCAAGACAGTGAAATAAAACTAACTGCAAGCTGTGTGTTTCTGGGTCAGTGTCAGTCCTGTTGAAGTGAGAGGTTAGCGCTGCACTTGAGAGGAGGGTCCCTACTAGCCTTTATAGTGTTGAGGGTCAACGCCTCCCAAAAGAGGACGTGGAAGTCTCCCTGCACACATCACTGCGTCACATGAATAACGCTGGCAGCTTCCTGCCAATGTCAGGGACACACGGGGGCATACAAACACCCACAGCGACAGAAGGGAGAGGAACCGAGAGACAGACGAGGACACAGTTGCGACAGATCTCTTGATTAAACACAGACTTACAAATATAGTATTTCATGTTTTCCTGCGTAAGAGCATAAGTCTGTGGTGGCAGACAGCGGGACGGTGAGCTGAGCTCGACAGATCAAGCGCCATGCAGGCAGCAGCTTCAATAAAATGTTAAATAACTGATTGTTGCCTGGCAATGAGGAAGTAGCAGGTGTGTGTGCGTGTGGATGCTGCTCATAGTATACGACTCTGGCTGAGTGTATGAATTCATTAGTCAGGGCTTCAGGACTAAAGCAAACCCTGTGGATGAGAGTAAATTCCCCTGGTGAGGTTAGCTAATTAAAACACAGAAATTATTCATAACACAGTCGTAAAGTTAAATTAATGTTTAATTTTAAATTAAATGTGGAGGGTGTGTGTGTGTATGTATGTAAGAAAAGGTACACTGTAGTATTAGAGAAAGGAGGAAAATCAACATACCGAGGAGAAAAAAAGAAGAACTAATGAAAAGGTTGTACTGTTTTGGTTGATGACAACAACATATATTAAATCAAATAATACACAAAATACTACAAGTAGCTGAAGGATAATACACAACAGCTGAGCTCATCCATCAAATAAAAGGCTTTTAGCCCTGAACGAGCTGAGGCAGCAAATGAAGGTGCGGGTGGAAAATCAGTCATGGATTTGTGCCTCAATAAAGCTGAGGTTGGCAGAAATGAAGCGAGCAAGGCAAGACGCTGGAGGAAGAGGAAGAGGAAGAGGAAGAGGAGGAGGTGGAGGATGTACAGTAAGCTGCATGACTGTGGAACAAACAGCACCAAGTGAAGAGCACATTCAATTTTTATTTAATTATTCACTGTCACTGTCATGTCAAAAACGATTTATCCAGAGCTGCAACAGACTGGCAGCTCCAGGTCATCTTCATCCTTGTCCTCACACAGTCTGTACAGACAGACAGCCTTGGCATACTGTGTATATGTGTATTTGAAAACGACTCAGACTATCCCACAGCGTTGAAAGTCAGACAACAAATATGCTTCTTTATCTGCCCAGGAGACCGGATCATGCCGATTTGTGCAGCCTCATCTCGCCAAAACCACGCACAGCTGGATGTTTATTTCCAGGCTACATTGAAATCACCAATCACGTTAAATCATTCGGGAGTGTTCAGTTTGATCTCAGGACACACAGAGACGGCACAGCTATGAGGACGGCATGTACCCAAGAGGAAGGAAAACAGAATCCTTACTGAGGTTTTGTCACTGCAATTGCTTCTTTCCCCCCGATGCGCGCATTTTGCAGTGTATGCGTGACACGATCATCATTTTGCCACTGGCAGAAGAAACCCCTGCAATTATTGAAGCAACAAGCTTGACATTCAGCTAAATGGGACTTTAGCAGACAGTACAGCCTCTGTGTAGCTCGCTGCCTGCAGTGATTGGATGTTAAAAACTGAATCTGGCAGGAGACAGAGAGAGAGAGAGCAGCCTTTATATTGAATGTAAATTAAATGTTGGACATGGTTTCATCCTTTTATTTCGCCACATTTTGCACATACAGCTCATATATATACATACATCTGGCGTGATGACCTCATTGTTCACCTCCAATGTAAATGCAAACAACTCATCACTGTATTGTTATTTGCACCATCTGCTCCCCCCGACACACAAGGCAACACAAGGCCTTCCACTGAGATTTACACTCCGCTTCTGCTTAATAAATACACACACTATTATTTCCACTTGTCATTTCTGTCTCCAGCAGAAGCTGTGTCCGCTCTAGTTGCTGCCAGGAGAAACTGCTGTCCACTCAAATACATCTCTTGTTTACATTCATGCAAAATAAAATTCTCCTACACTGGGTTTATTAGATACTAAAACAGGTTATTGTCCAGTCTGCCTCCCGTATTCCCCGCTCAGACTCCTCTCATTGCTCAGCTAATATAACAAAACATATTTTCATTTGTTTTCTATAGACCAGGGGTCTCAAACTCCCGGCCCGCGGGCCAGATCCGGCCCGCCACGTCATTTTATGTGGCCCGCGTGTGCTTAATTATGTCCAATTACATGATAATATTTATGGTCCGCCGGTGTGTTTTTAAAACTACAAATCCCACAATTTACGTCAATGGACTTGCCCATCAGAGCAACCTGATCCTCTGTTGTTTTCATTTTTTTCTTGCCGTTATTGAAACACAGCGCGAGTGCAGCCGAAAAATTCCTCTGACATTTTGGAGCTCTTCCAGGTCAACACTGAGGAACGCTGGAGAACAACTTCCCCCCCCCCCCTCCTTTTTTTTTGAACGTTGTTACAGGTGAATCTTTATGTTTTGTCTTGAACTCTGCGCTGCAGAACCATGGATGTATTATATATTATTATAGATCCATGTGCAGAACTGTCAGAAATGTCTAATTTCCTGCTGAGAAACGAATGACTGATATGACTGAAGACACGATGTAAGTTAAGTAAAAAAAAAGAATTGATATTAATCAGGCAAAGTTGTTGATATTGGTTAATGGTTAATCAAGTGCATCCCTAATTAGAAATGACTATGGAAAGCTGCAGATAAAGCCATTAGAAATGAATGCAACATTTTTTTTTTTTAAAAAAGTAGGCCTATTTAATGATTATTGTTGTTTTATATGCAATAACTTACAAGCTTTATTAGTTTTAGGTTGAATATGTGCAAAAAGGTCATTTCAATAAGTTCTCAATAAACAACCGTGTGGCCCTCGGCTTGTGCCATTTTTTCAAATCTGGCCCTCGGCGTATTTGAGTTTGAGACCCCTGCTATAGACCTTGACAGATATTGTGTTTTTTTTTTTTATCAATGGATTGAGCATTTTTATATTAAAATTCCTCTATTTTCTCTTCCGGTATAACTACAATGAATCATCTTGAACTCTGGGGGGAAAGTTACATAATATATTGCAACCAAATCTGACCTGTTCATCTGTTCATGACATAAAACTGAACCTGACTGTTGGTTCAACCTTGTGGGCCGAACGCTGCAGCAGATAAATACCGTAGGAGTTGTCTGAATATCAGTTTGTTGTTTATATGCATGAGTTATTCATTTCCTGAGCAGTAAAGATAGAGAGAGGCGGGTGCATTTATGTGGAGGCCACTTTTGAGCGATCCAATCAGATGGAAAGGATTTGATTTAAATACTTCAGTTTTGCTCAAACGGAAATGTTTTCTTTTGCTTAATAGCATCGCTTGACTTCCTCCTGATTCCTAATTGAGAGCACAGTAATTGATGTGTGGTGTAACCGCAACACCTTTCTAAGGAACACTCAGACTATACTAGGGATGTCACGATTATAGATTTTATTGGTACGATTATTGTCAGAGAAATAATCATGATTATCAATAATTTTACAACACTAGGAATATGTAAAATCAAATATAGTCAAAATATAATTGCATTACTAATTATATAAACAGATTCTCTAATGTCTATTAGTATAGGACCAATTATAAGTTAAGTATTCAAATGTTTTTTTAATCTTTTATTTTTTCATACAAATGAGGCGCTAACATTTAAATTCCTACCAGTTCAGTGTTACGTTAGATAAATTGACATTGACGTAACTTGCCTTTACTCTGGCGTACAAAGCCAGGTGGTTATCGCACAGGTGATGATTCATATCGTTCATAATGTTGTGTAACTCCGTGTTGCAGCATCATCAAGTGATTTAGGAACCTTTACAATTAAATAATTGTGGCGTTTAATACCGCGATTAATTGTGAAAACAGGTAATTGTGACATCCCTAACTCGGACGAGTCCACATGGAAACGTTGAGAGAGGCCTTTCTGTCCACTTGGGCCCGTGCACTGGTTCCCATGTTCATCTTCTGTTTGCTGGCCAGCGTTCCACTGGGGCAGCTAATGAGCAATGTGAAGCCCAGCCAAGCGCTCGATCCGCTGCCCACAACATCACGAAGGTCTGCACGGGCACAAAGCCAGGACTCAAACAAAGTGCCTGACTGTCACACTAGCCACCACCACCGCCGTGCGTAGCGTACACTCTGCAGACTGCAGGCTATAAGTGGGTTTTCTGTTATCCCTTCAAGTGCAGCTACGTGAACACTGAACTGGCGCGCGACATTTGGGGAGCATGTGAGTTTAAGCCTGAGTGATTGCATTTTGGGTTTAGATGTTGATGCTTTTCAAGTGTGTGTGTGTGTGTGTGTGTGCTCAGACAGTCTGTTCCAGTCTATAGATTTAATGTATTATCCACTCTGAAAATATCTGCTCCTGCACTGAGAGAATATATGTATGGACTTTTGCCAAATACAATAAAAATCTGTATGTGTTCCTTCCTGGAGGCAATCCTTGGATAAACCTACATCGCTTTACCCACAGTGAAGGAACAAGAACTTTTTTTTTAAGTGCGAGACAGCCCGTATTTACTCACCAGACAGGAGCCTTTGCTCCCATCTCATCAGATGGTAATGACAGAACTGTCTGTAGCTGTCACCCAGAGAGACACACTGGCCTTGATTAATCCACCTCTTCTCTCCTCTGTTCTCCTAATCCAATCTCAAGTCCACTCTGTCTTTTTTTTCTCCTTCAATCTTAACAAATGGACTGTCCACTCCACAGAGAGCGAGGGAGAGAGGCTGGAGAAAGCAATGCCAGGGTCAGCTATTGACGAATCCCTGAAGGCAGGACTGCAGAGAGATGGAGGGGAAAGAGAGATATCAGGAGGGAGAGACAGGGAGAGAAACAAGAGAAGAAAAAACTGTGTTAGGCCGCTCGGCTCCAAAAGTGAGCATAGCTGAGAAACTGTGTGGAAAATGTGATCACAGTTTCAATTCGAAGCTGTCAGGAGTAAATAAAGAGTATGTGGCTGCCAGGCAAAGAGGGCAGGATTACTAAGCCCCGCTCTGCTGCAGCTCATTTCCACCTTTCCTACAAAAAAAAAAAACTCAGAGTGTGAGACTTCAAACTGCTTAATGCCAGCAGGAGGAAGGATAAGCCAACAAAAATATATGGATCCAGCATATAAAACTCCAAATGCATCATAATGAAACCTCACAGGCTAAATGTGGCTTATTAGGAGGAGAACCCTGCATCTTTTCAAGCTGATGCATCTGCGTTTTCCTCTAACAGAGAATCAGCTGCAGATGTGATGTGATGTCACCCTCTGCAACTTCTCAGCCGAGACAAAAATAACTTCAGCTCGGAAGAAAAAATATGCAGCCTGTGGAATGTGTCAGCTGGGATTAAGAGAGACTCGGTCAAAGTGATATTGAGCACTACGTTAGAAATCTTCAGGGTGCTTAGCGAGCGGTGCAAGAAAATGGAGGAGGGGGTGTGGGGAGCCAATTTTTTATTTTTTTTAAATAAAACTTTGTATCTTCCTCTCAGCATTTTTGTGGTTCGCATTTGAATGAGTGAGGTCGAGCGTGAGATATGAATACACATACAAATTCGGACGTGAACATAAGAGTTTGCATGCAGCTGGAGGCAACAATTGCTCATAGAGGCTCCTCTGAGATTTCTATCACATCTATTTAGGCTTACTGAGAGAGGCATGCAATGTCAAAATAAAAAGACAGAAGAAATATTGTCCACAAACTAAATTACAGTACATCAACATCCCCAGAGTATCTTCAGCCTCTGGCCATATTTGCTTCACATGTGCAATAACAACAAATGCTTTTTATTTCCTATTTGTAAGCAAACATTTTAATGCCGCTCTGCCCAGAGAGCAATGCATTGCAGGCAGTGAAAACATTATAGGGTTGTGCAAAAACATGGATGAAAGTTAAACTCTCTCCCTGCCTGCACACTTGATTTGGGGCCCTGATTACAGTTCTGGTGCTTTTACTGAATGATAAGTGGCCGTGTCTGCGTGAGTGTGTGCGTTGCCCACACTTAATGTGGCACCAGATCAGTGAGTTCACACAATAGCCTCCCACATCGTATGCAGATCGAGGCAGAGCGGAGGATAGTGGGTGGATTAGAAAGCTCTGGGGTTATGTTTCTCTTTACTGTGGTTTTCAGCCGGTTTTAACAGCTCAGACAAGAGGAATCCATGATACAAGCGAACGAAGCGGGGTAGATACAATAAAAAAGCAATTAGATCGTTACAAAAGGACAAATTTTCCATGCTCAGGCTTTGCTGAAGTGGGAGAAAAAATGTTATCAGTAAAGTGTACATTTCAAAAATTGGATTTTCAAAATGACTTGAAAAGGAGCAGAGAGATCATGTTCTCCCATTGGCCTCTGCTGTTTTACTCCTAACTTATACTTCTGCAGCTGAGATATGTATATGGCTTTATTTATATGCACAAGGGGGAGAAATATTCATAAATGCACAATGGAGTCTAAGCTTTCTCATTTGCATAACGCACACACACAGTGATGGCGACCCACAGGGGCAAAATATCTGAGTGGCTGTTTTTCTTTTTTTTTTCTTGCTGACCACCGCTCCGTTTTGCTTTAAGCTCGTTAACGCTCAGGCCAGGAGAGCCGATTAGGATGGGTGGGCAGCTGAGTTAAGCTGAGCGCTGTAATGCACACGGTTCACATAAACATCGCTACAAATGTCATGAAGTGAGAGGGGAGGGATAGCGAATGCACAGGGAGAGGAGCGGAGGGGATTACAGAGTGGAAAAGGATGCACAGGATGGGAAGTCCAGTCCAGTTATGCAATCGCTATATAGGTACAACACAACAGGGTGCTGCGACAAACTGAACTGCGCTTTGATGAGTCAAGCTGGAACTGGTCGGGTTTGAAATTATGTCCACCTACTATCAAAGCTGCACAAAAGGCCCCATGCAGAGATGCAGAGATAACACAACAAAATACAGCAGATTCTCTTGTTATGCTGGCGCTCTCCCTCTCTTTGCGTCGCCACATTGTTCTCATCTGCTGCTTATTTTCAGACTCGTCAAATTGGCCTCTGCTTTGCCGTCTCCAGGTATCAGGAGCGCTCCATGCCCCGACAATTCATCAGTCTCGCTCACATGCCTCTGGCTACTCTCTTCATGCCTTTTATGTTATGTAAGGAAGTTGCATCCAAGCGGCACATCTACAGTTGCCAGGTTCTGTTGCTGCTACAGTACTAATGCTACAAAGCTACTCTGCTGCCACGCTGTGTCACTACACCCCTCGCTCGCCGTCTCTATGGGCCAAGCACACACTACACTCACCGCTAACAAGTCCCAGGCTCGCTCTGGATGCTCCAGTCCCTTTTGTGTGTCCTCATTTCCATCACGAAATATTCAAATTCAAATAATAAACACTACCGAGGCAGAGATTGACTCTCTATTTCTAAAGCTCCATCAGTGTGGGTGCACAGGCGATGAAGAGGCCATATGGGCTATTGCCCTTCATGGCCTTTCACAGTTGAATCAATCACGTCGCTGAAAAACCTTTTGAAGGATCGCTGGTATAAACTGGCTGCGGCCAATAACCAGTAGCCAGACAGCCAAGGTGAAGAGAAATGAAAACCTATTAAAAGCTGAGGTCTCCAGACAGAACGGTCTCCCAAGAAATATGTCACAAAAACCAGGCCGTCTGTGCGGAAATGTTATTTTCTGTGGCCCGAGGCCTTTGGAGTTGTCTCAACCTTGAAGTGTTGTTGAGGCTATGAGGTGTTACCTCCTGGTTTAATTTCCTGTTGACTCACCAATCACAGATATCATCAACACCGATAGCAGCCCATGGAGGTCTGAGGGAGACATTAATATACCACTTAAATCGATAAAACGCACACGCACACACTGCACATAGCTGCACTTGCAGGCCACTAGGGAAATTCATATTTGAAATGAGCTGAATCACTGACAGGGAGACGCCCAGCGAACTATACAGTCATTCAGGCTGCAGCCAGGGAGCATGTACCTTTAGCTCCAGTATGTTTTTGTGTGCAATGTGGAGATACTGCAGTAATTCTGTCTGAAAAGATGACAAATCTCATTAGAAGCAGTGGGCACATCAAAGATGCAGGTTTAGGATTTGACTCTGTGTCTCTCTCTCTTTCACACTGTGTCTTGTGTGTGTGTGTGTATGTGTGTGCATGGCAGCGAGGTCCTCCTGTGACTAAGAGGAAGCTTAACGTTCGCTCTGCATGTTATCGCTACTGTCACTCAGCTGTGCCTGGCACATTCTCAAAAAGCGCAGGACTAACGTGGAGCTGCAGGAAGAGAAAAAAAAGACACAGTGACAAACAAAACAACAGCAGCAGCCAGTGAACCAGAGAGAACGACATCCCAAAAACAGCTCCGACATCTAGGAGACACACAGCAGAAAAATGTGTAATTTCTGCAGGATACATCTCTGCAGGATACAAAATAAACACTGCTCTCATACGCCAGAAAATCTGAGGCTCTGACAAAATCCTCTGCAGAGGATGTCCAGCCTCATCCAGCAGAAGTGTTTACCATCGCAACCCCGACATCCTTTCATTTATCTGGCCTACATTCTGCAAAAAAAAAAAAAAAAAGCATCATCAATACAAACTCTGGCCATAGAACAGAAACGGTTTCACCACAAGAACAAGAAACAGCAAAAAAAGAAAAGACAAAAAAATGGGTTAATTGGACAGCTGGTAAACAGGAAAAGAGGGAAGTAGGGGATTTGGGAGAATCTCAAGCTGCTGATGGCCTAAAAACACTCTGGTGTGATGAAGAGTAAAAATTTGTAAGAATTGCAGCCTTTTAAAATAAGGCTGTAATATCGCAATCCAAATTAAAATCACATCAAAGAACCACGTTACACTTTATCAGTCATAGGAGGACGTCACCGTCTAACTGATTTAGAGGTCAGAGACGAGAGGGTAAACGCTACTCTCCCTATTCACGGTCGTTTCAGGATGATGATGCCACAGCTGTGAGGTTCAGTTTAGAAGCATTTGAACACAACATGACACTTCACCGTCTTAACAAGAGGGTCTCATTTTATATCAGGCTGCAAAACGGTGCCTTTTGTCTTTAACACTCACTTTGTTTCTCTTGCATTGCATGCTTTGTGTTTTGCTGTCCTGGTCACCAACACTATTTTAAATGAGCATATTAAAATTAATACTGCACTTTTTGAGATACCTGTGGCTTTATTATTATTTTAGGTAAAATGGTTTGGTATGTCACTATGAAAAATATAGTCAGTTACTCAATAAAAAAAGTCACAGTAGTTAATACTTACAGTACCAGTTGTTAACTGACCATTGGCACCTGGATAAAAGGTGTTATTGATGAACACATAGAGAATAATCACCTGAATCTGCAGCTCCTCTTGGCTTTATGGAGATTTATAGTAAGTTCTAGTTCATTGTTTAGCTGTTCACCTCCTCACTAGGCATCTGTTCTCCTAGAAAAAGATTTAAAAACTCACTTCTCACTATTGTCTCAACAACAGACAAAGAGAGATGGCCACTGTCTTTTTTTTAGTAGCTACAGAGCTGTTTCCCTCATGACTTGACAGGGTCCAATAAAAGGAATAGAAGAATGAAAACTGGACTTATATAAGAATCAATGATATTGATGGTTTGTTTCTGCTGTTTTTTTGGTAAATAAGCCACTGGGTCCCATATCAAATTAAAAGCGTCAATATTATATTGACAAGTAAAAATTTCCACTGTCCACTGTTATCAACTATTCATCAAACTGTCAGTAAGATAAGGACAAGATGACCTGCAGACTGTTGAAGTGCTGGGTTTGCTGATTATAATGCCATCACTGAATTAGAGTCAAAACAAATCCCATTGTTGCCCAACACTGATTAACTGCTGCACTAATTAAATACTCACATCCACAAAAACACTCCCACCATTTCTCAACCCTAGTCTCTAACCCTAACACCTTAGAAGTCATGTGTAAATTAAATAGAGGTATTACCAAACTCTAGCTACAGTACTTATAATTATAACACTAAAACTCTGAAGTGTCTACACTGAAGCTGCCTTTACAGGAGTAATCAAGCTCGGTTTGACACCGTTATTGATTAGGGGCCTATGTGACAGTACTGAGCAACAGTTTTAAGACTTAGCATACAGAATATTACATCATTGGACATGATATTGCAAGATTTATTCAACTGCTTCACAGTAAAATAACTTTATACTTCTAGTTTGCTTTGCCCAAACAGCTGCAACATTAAAATGCTAGTTATGCTTTCATGCACTGGTAGTGAATAAATCAATAATGCATAAAAGTCTGGATAAAAAAAAAAACACTTTTACTTTTGATAAAACTTTAAAACTTTCACCCCCTGGTTTAGCAGCACAGATATACTGCAGCTACTGCATATAACAGAGCTGTAAGTAAAGAGAGGGACATTTTGCTGCACTGTAATGTTAATTAGTGTCTGGTATCTGTCAACAATCTCACCTTCATCAATTAAAACATCTTCTGTACGACTACGGCTGTGTCTTAAACTATACTGTCATTCATTCATCTGTTTACATGTGGCCTCCACTCATGGTTGGAGCTGTAGTTGTTAACAATTAGAGAAAAAAAAGCTTTCTGCTTACAGCTACAATATGCCGTGTTTTTGTTTTTTTTTAACTTTATCTTTACCGTTTCTGTCACATAAGGACTGAAAATAGTTGTGAAGACAAAGTTGTGACTATAAATACACTGTGGCATCACAGCACAAGCAGCAGTGCCAGAGAATCTGTCAAAAACAGGTATTTAGACTGAATCTGTTTCTCAAAATATGACTCAATAACATTTTACCAAACTGAATGTGTCCTCTAGGAGGAGGCACAGCATTTGAATGGAAAGTACCTGCTGCTATTTTAAGCAATAAAAACAAATAAAAAGATTCATTCATCCTGGTGAATTTTCTTTGTTACTGTAGGAAGAAGATCACAGTCTCATGATTCAAACCAAACGTGACCATTAAAATCATCTGGCTACACAATAAGTGAACAGGTGGATGCACTGTTGGCAGTGTGAGAGGAAGCAGCTGCCACTCCATCACTTGAGGAATATAAATCCCTTGAGCCCATTGCTTGAAACCTTTTTTTTTTTTTTTTTTTTTAAGAAGCAAGCGCTATGGTTGACTTGCAGCACTGTCACTGTGCTGGTTTCAGAGAGAGATGCCTGTCACTCAGTAGACACTACTCTAACAACTGCACATGGCCCGGAGCCGTCCACTCACTATAACATATCATTAAATGTGTTTTGGAGTTTGTTCATCTTTTTGCTGTGGACCCGAAACATCTGACTGAACTAATGATTAAAAAAAAACACTGAGCTCCAGCTAAAATCCTCCTCTCTGTCTCTCTCCTCTTTAAAGTGCAATGTGTTACTCAGCAAAATGAGCCGGTGAGGTGATTGTTTGGGATTAAAAGCTGCTGGGGAAATGGAAATTTAGAAGAGAGGAGCACGTGTGCAAACGAGATCTCTACTGCAGTTGAAGATAACACAAGGTGGAAAGTGTCAAGGTCTCTTTATTCAAGAGCTGAACCTACTGTCAGTACAGTTTTGAGGTGCTGACACTTGGATTTTTTTGTCTTTTCTTTTCACAGGATAGAAGATTTAAACGTTTCAAGCTTTGACTTTGAAAGTGTTTCTCACTCAAAAGTTAAAAGTTTATATTGCAGTTTGACATATTTTGTTAAAAAGTACCTGTCAAAGTATTTGTATTCATTCAAAACTATCTCAGTGTCAATACCTCTGATTTACATACTTTTTCCTTGTCAGTCTATAAAAAAAGTGTCTGTAATAATAACCATTCAATATACAGTATCATGCAAATCACATGGGTTTAACCAAAAAATAACTGTTTAATTTAAGACAAAAACATATAGTTCCTATAGAGTCAAAACAGAAACACACTCAGGTCTTGAGGCTTTTTGAATGACATAACATCTTTGGGCAGATCTTGTGTAGAAAACAAAAAACTAGTATATAAATATGGATGAGAACCTCTGAGAGTCTGTGTTCTTCATTTCCTTATATTTCTTCTGTGCCTTTTTCTGTTTGTAAATTGTATTTTTACACAAAAGTGATGCAGATGCAGATGTGTGATGCAGATTTGTCTTTTTCTGCAGTGACTTTCACTTGCCAAAAAGGTTTAACTGCACCCAACAAAAGAAATGAAGAGAGGTTCATAAGAAACTACAAAAGACAATTTACAATCAATACAATAATGTGTCTATTGTAAAAGAGTAGCGCTGACACATGTAAAGTGATTCAGTTTCTGTTATTACATTTTTGACGACACTGTGCTACATTTTCCTGCTGGAAGACGACATGTGTTAATGTTTTGGTAGATTTGGTGTATTGTGTCAGTGTATTCTTGTATTTTGAAAATGTGTGCCTGAGTTTAGTTTACAATATGTGATTTTGAGCACAAAAAGTTTTGGCAATTGTGTGTTGTGCGTTAACAGTTTTGATAAAGTATTAAAAGTATTGACAAAACTGGTTGTAGCGATCGTGAAAAACTGTAAAAGCAAAACAACAACAGCTCCACTAGAGGGCAGCAGTAAGCCAAAAGTTACACATTTTGAAATCTTGATCCCAAATTGGAGCCACAACACAAATAGCCTTGTTAATAAAACACAATTGCATCGCATCTCATGACCCGTGCAGTCACTTGGACACCAGTCGAACAGCTTGGTGTGTCTGTCTGCATGTTTGACCTTTGACCTGTCCAACTCGGAGGCCCTTCAGCTGGTGTAAACAAAGTGAACAGAAGAGTTGCTGAAGTGAAATAATACAGACTTAGCTTCCTCCCTTATCTGCGTGCATGCCGTTATCTCGCCGCTCCCTGGGCCGCGGCTCAGAATAGCATCCTAAAATGTGTGAATGGATTTGCTTACTGGCATCAGCGGGGGCCGACTTTGCACACTTTTGAGGGCCCTGCACAATTTTCTGGTTGTCTCAGCTGTGAGTCAGAGGTGTTGCCGACCTCCGGACGGACAAGGACGATCGCAATCACAGATAGCGGCAAAGCTTTTAAATCCTTCTGGATTGATCAAGGAACACAGTGAGACATAAAGTACACTCATCCAGATGAGAAGCTGAGGTGATGCTGGCCGGCAGCTCAGGGCGGACTTTGAGGATAAGCTGGCCTGTGATAGTTCAGGGCATCAGATTATCATGTAAAAACTATTTCAGGGGGATAAAACCAACATTAAGGAAATGAAAAACGCTGCCATGTCAAATTATCTCTAAAACAAATTCACTGGATTCTGTCTTGTACCTAGAGCTTGACTTGATTTGAAGAGACAGCCGCTCATCCACCAACAGTTGATCCTCCACTCAGTCCACAGCACCCAGATTAACATCTATTACACTAAAACCCCACTTCCGTCTAGTTTTCCTTCACTCTGAAACTTTTCGAGAGCCCTCGCTGTCCTCTGCATCAAAGTGTATGACTAACTGAAGGCTGCGTCTGTCCGCTTCATTTTTCATGCCTCTTTTCCCTCCCTACTTCTCTGAAGATGATGGACGCTCTTGAAATCTACGGGGACAGCTAGTCATTAGGCTGGAGGTAAAGCGAAACACACTGCGTGACTGTGCTGAAGGGGGGAGGATGAGGGGGCTGTATAGAAGGTTACAGCGGGAAAGTAAGAGGCAGGGGAGTGAGTTTGAGCACTTTTGTCGGCTGACATTACAGAGTCACATTGTAATGCAGCAGATAATAGCCTGCAGGTCAGACTTGGGGGCCTGGGGAGCAGCCGGCACCTGCTGCCATTCATTCAAGGTGACAATAAGCCGATGTCACAGAGTCGTGTCCCAGTCGTGGCTCTGCAGAGTGCAAAGCCCCTGGGTGTGTGTGTGTGTTTGAGGTTTTATAACAATCTGTGCTGCATCAACACTAAATCTGCTCTAATAAATCAAGTTAAAAAAATAAAAAAAAACATAAAGAAAAAGCCCTGTCATAATATGAAAGCGCCTGCTGGCTGCAACATAAACGCCCTGCATCTCAACTGATCACCTCAACAAATCACTCTGCATGACACCTTCCACTACAAACCAACAAGACCACCACCTCATTCAGCAGCACGAGCGCAGCAGGCTGCCTTTGTTCTGCAGCACACTCGGGACCGTGCATGAAATGTACAGCCCTGTCCAGGCGCCATGTTTTCACCTTGCAGTTGAAAGGCAAAGACAGAGTTTCTGGTTTTAAAAGCAGTCTCCAGCTGGCTCCAAACACCACAGATAGAGGTCGATGCTCTCTATTGCTGCCTCTGCTGAGCAGTCTACCCTTCAAACGTTCAGACAGCCATGAGAACCCCAAGAGACCATCGGTTCCTGTTCTGTATCCAGCTCTCACTGCTGTCCTCCACACACACACACACACACGGCGTGTAATTCTTACCAGTGTGCTCTCTGCTTCTTCAGTGAGGTGGCAGCTGCCTCTTGGACCCGAGCATCAGGAGGTGAAAAACATCTGAGAGGGAAATTAAAAAAAAGAGGAAGTCACAAGTTTTTCTATCAAAACAACCTAAAGAGTTTTCAGGAATTAATTATAATAGTAAATAAAATGATTCCCATTCATACTGGATTACATCCCTTTTAAACTAAAGGCTGTCATCGGATTGGTAACACATCACCATACAATAAAATAACCCTCAAGTAAACAAACAGCTTAACAGAGCTCATAAGGTTGAGTGTTTGTTGAAAATGTCACAGGTGCTGGATTTGGATTGCCTTGTGCTGGCACATGCTGGAGGTATTATATAATAAAAACACACCTGTTTCCCCAGGCTGAGTAGCCTACACATAATAAATAATAAATTATCAATTAAACATGTGTTGCCTTTCTTCCAACACAATTTACTAAATGTCTCCTATTGAAAACTGGTAGAAAATAAAGATTTTGTGCATGTAAAGGGGCAGTAGAAAAAAATACAACATTTAACGACTAACCATGATATTTTCTGCTCCACTGTTGGTGATGACATTATAAATGGAGGCGAGTGGTAGTGTTTCATCCACGGTGTGGGAGAGTGGTGGGTGCTGATCGGACAAGGACAAAGTAGCAGTTCAGTCATTTTCAAGAGGATCGCGGGAGCGTCACAGGAGCCTCCCACAAACACATCGGTGAACAGAGAAGCCGCCGTGTGTGCACGTGGACACGAGAGGCTCGACTCCGTGGGCAGCTGTAAAGTTGGCTCAATAGCCTCTCGTGGCGCCAGGAAGATGAGAGCCACATGGCGGCAGCAGCTTCGCCCTCACCTGCAGCAGGGAGCCAGAGTGGGATGTGAGCTCTGTGATAACACTCATTTTCTCCTTGGATGAACTCAGGTCAAACAACTGAAAGTCACACATGCTTCAGTCGGAAATAGCTATGGTTCATCCGCCGTCACGCTGTTAAAGTCAACACCCCCAAACAGGAGAGTAGTTCATAAATCGGAGTTTCATTCTGAGTCACTCACATGTGATACCTGGAGGGGGCCCACAAAGGAAGTGACGACATCCTTAAGCCTATGTTAAAAAAAAAATAATTGCAAAAACATTGCAGCCAATTGTTTCAACTCCAGAGTATATTTGTAATCATGCAAAAAAAAAAAAAGTTATCGGTCCAGTGAGAGTCAGCTCAAGGATTTATGTAGCCTACATTAGAAGCAACCTTCCTGTAAACCCCAGAGTATTACATATGTCATTAGTTGCAAGCAAATGTGATAGAGTAAATAGTAAAATAGAGTAAATAAAATAGTAAGAGTAAATAGTGTAAAGCCACAAGCCTGGATGCCAGCTCAGAGTTACCACATAACTTAAACTTAAGACTCAAGTTGTCTAAACTTTAAATCCCATGTTGTTCAAGTTGGAGACTCTTCCCTGATAATTGTGATAAATGCATCTTGTTGAGTATAACAAGATAGACAGCTGGTTAATGACGGACTGCAATTTCTTAGCTTGACAAGACATCCATGTTGATGGTTTGGGTTTTCCAGCAGGATTTTCAGTGGCAATGAGTCCAGCAGATGTTAAAGTGTGGTTGCACTGTCAAATAAAGCCTGAACCCTGGAGTATTTTTACAAAGTTTAATGCAACTGTCGAACATCACAGCAACTGCATTTAAAGAGGGAGAACAGTTAAACCCCATTTACTTAATCACTCTTGCACACTGTTCAGCCATCATTTACTAACAGATACATTACTGCCATCTAGTGGAAGACCAGAGCCATGTCAAGGCAAGAGGACAAGTTTTATTGTATTAAATTTATAAACATACAAAAAAATAGCAGTCATATAACACACTAGACATGAGGACAAACAACTTGAACTGGAATGGACGGCTCTGTATCCTGCGGAGAGGAAGACTCAGTACCCTGCAATTACAAAAGACCAGTTAGTGCGTCACTCTGATGCTGTCCACAGAGAAGTGAGATGGACCCTTACCGTTTCGACGTCTTCAATAACGACCATGCCTTTCCCCTGAGCCTCAAAGTCGCTTTCCGTGTCATTTTGTGAGCAGTACTCTTCACTCTCAGTCTCCACAGAACTGGGCTGAGGAATTCATCAAAAATAAAACATGACTGATGTTTCCTCAGAAGCCATTTTGAAGATGAAAGTGCACTTTTGAGTTTAGACATTGTTCAGAAGCAAACACGTTTCAAAGCAGACTTAGAGACAATCTGTTCGCATATTGACGTGAGAACATGTTGGGAAATAAACCAACCTCATAGTCAGGATCCTCCTCAGGGTCTTCATCGGCAAGCTCCTGATTGAGTACCTCCACCCAGTTCTGTTGCTCCTCTTCCTCCTCATCCTCTAACTCATCCTGCTTCCTCTCGTCACAAGGTTTAGGAGGAGAGACTCTGATTTCTGTTGGGGGGGAATAAGCACATTATAAAGTTTCCTCTTCATCACTTCTTTGCACATACAGTTGCCCATACCGTACAAAATTAAACGCAGAAATGTATTGCAAAACTTTCCTCTTCATCACTTCTTTGCACATACAGTTGCCCATACCGTACAAAATTAAACAGAAATGTATTGCAAAACGTTGAAACAATTGGCATTATGCCGCCATGGGTGAAGTTCTTTTTAACTGGACCCAATGAGTGATTATGGTCAAGGAAGCATCACAGTGGCTGAATGTTTTTGTACACAGTGGTTTCAGAGGGCCTTTGGTGACAAAACCACCACAGGATTTCCTGTCAGTGTTTTTGGGGTGAAAGTCAACAAATTTGAAAACGAGTACCTGGGGAAATGGTGCTGGACACCGGGAAGCCCTCAGCGCTCTGGGGACACGGGGTGATCTGGTCCAGTGAGAGTGACATGGGATAAAAGGTGATGTCTGAGTTATTTGGTACATTAGAAGCAACCTGCTGTAAAACCCTGAGTATTACATACTGTATCATTAGTTGAGTGGAGCCACATGCCTGAATGCCTGGTCAGAGTTCAATGGTGCTGTAAACTAAGACCATTAGTTGTCTTTAAATCCCATGTTGTTCCAAGTGGGAGGACTCTTTCCCCTGGTAATTGTTATTAGATTTAAAACCAAACTGCATCTTGTTGAGTATAAGATAGACAGGTTGTTAATGAGGGACTGCAAGTTCTTAGCTCAAGACATCCATGTTGATGGTTTGGGTTTTGCAGTGAGATTTTCAGTGGCAATAAGTCAAGCAGATGCTAAAGTGTGGTTGCATTGTCAAATAAAGCCTGAACCCTGGAGTATTTTTTACAAAGTTTAATGCAAATGTCGAACATCACAGCAACTGCATTTAAAGAGTGGCACATGCAGTGTACCAACAGTTAACCCCATTTACTTAATCACTCTTGCACACTGTTCAGCCATCATTTACTAACACGGATACATTACTGCCATCTAGTGGAAGACCAGAGCCATGTCAAGGCAAAGGGACAAGTTTTATTGTATTAAATTTATAATAAACATACAAAAAAAAATAGCAGTCAATATAACACACTAGACATGAGGACAAACAACTTGAACTGGAATTGAAGGCTCTGTATTCTGTGGATACAAAAGACCAGTTAGTGCGTCACTCTGATACTGTCCACGTGTTTTAAAGAGAAGTGAAATGGACCCTTACCGTTTCGACGTCTTCAATAATGACCACGCCTTTCCCCTGAACTTCAATGTCGCTTTCCGTGTTATTTTGTGAGCAGTACTCTTCACTCTCGGTCTCCACAGAACTGGGCTGAGGAATTGATTTTGAGGAATTGATCAAAATTAATGACTGATGTTTCCTCAGAAGCCATTTTGAAAATGAAGTGCACTTTGAGATTAGACATTGTAGCAAACATGTTTCAAAGCAGACTTAGCAATCTGTTTGCATATTGAAGTGAGAACAGTTTATATATAAGTGCAAGTCCATTTACCATGTTGGGAAATAACCAACCTCATAGTCAGGATCCTCCTCAGGGTCTTCATCGTCTGCAAGCTCCTGACTGAGTGCCTCCACCCAGGTCTGTTGCTCCTCTTCCTCCTCATCCTCCAACTCATCCTGCTTCCTCTTGCTGCCCTTGCCACAAGGTTTAGTAGGAGAGACTCTGATTTCTGTTGGGGGAACAAGCACATTATAAAAGTTTCCTCTTCATCACTTCTTTGCACAGACAGTTGCCTTACAAAATTAAAAAGCAATGGGTGATTATGGTCAAGAAAGGGTCACAATGTTTTGTTAGAGGGCCTTGGGTGACAACACAACATTTCCTGTGTCTTTTTAGAGGTAAAGTCGATATTAAACCAAAGAAAAAAAACACCAATTTGAAAACGAGTACCTGGGGAGAGGGAGCGCCCAATGCTGCTAGACACCGGGTAGCCCAGGGCGCTCTGCACCCAGCGGGGCAAAACGGACAGGAGCAGGCGGGTGACCCGTCGCAGGCGCTTGCGGCCGGCGAGGCTGTGGCGTGCGGGGCTGGGGACCACGGGGCTAAGCTGCTGGAAGCCCATGACCCAACACACCCCGCGGTAAGCACGCACCTGCGACAGGGAGCAGGTATCAAGCTGAGTGTAAAGCTAAACAGACTCAAACAGCAGCGTTAGCATTAGCCTAGCTCATGTGGGCCGACCTACCACGACGCCGAAAGGCCAGAAAAGGCCGCGCAGCATGGAGCGAAGCACGCCGTCTCTCACCACGACTCTGTCCTGCAGGAGAGGACACAAAATGGATGAAAACTAACGCTCACCAGACATACGGGCATCCCCTAAGTACAGTCAGTTAGCTGGAGAGGACTGGATGGCTACAGACACTTCGGTTTGGCGCCCAACCTTACCTCTGTGTTGTGGGCCTGGGCCTCGGCCTTGGCCTGCTCCTGCTCCGGCTCCGGCTCCATGGCGTCTGTGCGGGGCTCACAAGTCATCCTGCTGCGGGTCAAGGGCCTGCGGGACCAGCCGGGCTGTGCAAAGGCAAAGGTAAGAAGCTGAAGACGGCTACAGTGTACGTGGGCCTCCAACCGGAAAATGTACTCTGAAGTCACTGCCGTTTAGCCAATCAATACAAACCTGCACACCTGAGGCAATCAGCGCGGACCAATGGACAAGTCCCGCCAATTAGCCTGTAACAGGCCAGGGAGGGGGGTCACGTGATGGAGCAAGGCTGTTTACAGAAAGGTATGTTAACCTCTTAGTAATTTATTACAATGTGGATACAAAAAGCAGTCTTAACAACTGAATTTACATTGTTGCAAATTATTTGAATTCATATAAAAAATAACTAATTATACAGGCCTACGTTTTAAAAGGTAGGCTAATCTACCTATGCTTGTTTTTAATGATGCATCTCAATTTATAAGTGAATGTAATGATTCGCATTAGTAGGCTATAGTTTTCAATTTCAAAGTCTCTATACCTTGTTTATTGTAGACACTGTGACACAGGGCACAGGGTTGTTAGTACAGTAACCACATCTTGCACCAGCATTTGCTCATATTGAATAAAACTGCATAAAATGCATGAAATTATCTAATCTTTTTCAAAAGTCCCAACATCTGTTGACACAAAATACTTTGTGTCAATTCAGACATTTCAGTGTTAGTATTTCAACATATGTTAGTATGACTGTATATTAACTATGACAAATTACATAATAAGGTTTAAATAATTAGCACTTTACAGCTCACTCATGGATCAGCAAACATTGTGGGAGCCAGGGAGATGCTGCTGCTCTGTTTGCTCTTTAGCATATGAAGAGATTTAAGAGCGAGGCCAGGTCATGCTTCCATATTTGACAGCCTCCCTAATTGGTAACAGTTTCCGGCACTGTCTTCCGTCACATTTACGTCTCTGTTGATGCATTTGGTGATGGGTGAAATATGATTAGAGATGTATAAAAGCTTTCTGTCATCCCTCCTCTTGCCAATCTACAACCAAAGACTGTGTAGAAGACATTCAGACATGTATAAGAGCACAGTCACACGGACATTCAGCATTGGAGCAATTTGCAGTGGAACTGAAGCTCCAGATGATTTCTCCACAGCACGGAGGCACAGCAGCGCAGGGATCCGTGCACTCCTGTGGGCTACCAGCAGTGCAAAGTCCTTTGGTTGTTCTCTGGGATCGGACTCCCAGACAAGCCGGGAGAACATTTATCCAAATATCCTAACACCCAGCAGCATCCCGCAGTTCACTATACCAAGTCTGTCTGTGCAGAATAGCTTAAGATCGCTTGACAAGGACACAGAGGAAGACGATGCAGAGTTGGAAGAAGGCTCCTCGTGCTCAAGGACGCAGCAGGAGTCGCCTGTATCAGTCTCTCCATCCTGCTCCCCTTCATCCTCAGGCTTAAATTTAGTTCTGTCAGAGCGCAGAGCTGAGCGGAGCGTCTCAGACCCTTTAACACAGAGGAGGTCTTACCTCCAAAGGGAGCAGTCCTACCCCTGCTCCTACGCCGAGGCCCAGAACTGCCTGGACCCTGCCAGCAGAGCTGCCCTCTCCCTGCCACACTTGGCCAAAGTCACCACCCCTTATGGCTTCATCACCTTGAGCCAGAGCCCTCAGATGGCGAGCGAGGAGGCGCTTCTCTGCCAAGCCGGGCTACGCCGACAAACCAAGGACGAGGAGAATGCAAGTTGTCTCAGGAGAGCTCCGGGGACGAGGAGAGGGGACATCAAAATCAACTCCTCCCACCAGTCTGGAGACAAGAAGAGACTGTCCAGAAGCTCGACTGAGCCACAGAATAGGGAAACACTAGTAAAGGCACAGATAAAAGATTCTGCCTCCCCCACCAAAGAAACAGTGTCAACTGCCTCTGCATCCAAACACCAGGATGGAAAGATTAAACGCCGCTTCTACGAGGTTATAAGGAAACACTTCACCTCCTGCCATTAGGAGTGAAATCATGGCACTGGATTGACTGGGTTTGAATTATGCATTTATTCATCTGAAAAGGAGATGACTGCCATGAATGCTCTCATGAAACACATGTCAGTAGACAAAACTGTACAAACTCATGAAAAATATACAAGTTGTCACATCGAAAAATAAAACATCGACAGACTGTCACAATGTTGTGTGTGTATTTATGTGCATTACGTCACTCTTCCTTTTCCTCGTCCACCAAAAGCAGTTTGCTCGGCATAAAACTCAAACTCTTGTGTTGAGGGTCACCTTTAAGATTCTCAGTGAATACTTCACATCAGCCATGTGTTTAAGGTTAATGAATTCCTCCAGCACTTTTATGAGCTTAAATGTCAGTCGCTCTGAGGCTCCTTTCCGCCGCCCCTGCTGGAGATGTCTTTATTGTCTCCACGGTTAGCATGGACTGTGTCCTGCAGCGATGAATGTGCACTGATGCACCCTCAAGGCAGAGAGAAACCGAGCCATTCTCCTTGCTCCTTAGCATATGAAGAGGTTCAGCTGAGAGACCCTTAATGATGGCCACCTAATGCACCCTTATAGCCTGTGTTTTCACCTCTCCCACACACTGAGATGTAGTGGGTTAATATGATGATGACGCAGAGATCTGTTTAAAGTGGAGGATGAGGGAAATACAAGTGCGAGTCCCTGGACACAAGAATAGATTAAGGTGATCTAAATTTATAATCACTCGCTCACATGTTGTTTGTTTATGTGTGCATGGCCTCACTACCCCACTGATTTTACATGAATGCTTTTAGACAAATAAGGCTTTCCGTTTTCATCGACTTCACTCACAGTTCAGCTGTTCAAAAACATCAACTCAAAGCAAGTTGCCTTAATTCTCTTCAGTCTCTGATTTATCCCAGAATTCAACTGAGTTACACTAAACCACAACCAAGTGAGGTGTAATTTCATTTATAAATTCTCATGATTCATGATAATGTGGTCTGTACATACAGAATCCTTAGATACTGAGATGTGTGGTTCCAAGAATTGTTCTATTTTATGTATATTTATACTCCCTACACTATAGGGACATCTTTTTACTCCACTAAATTCATCTAACTAAATACTTTTGTGATCAACATTTTACATCACAGAGCAAAATGTCAGTGATGTCTGCCAATTGATAAAGTTTACTATTGATTTCCTCTCTAAACTGACCAAATGGTTTCATTCAGGAAACTGTTTTAGGCCTGAGGAGGTAGATCTATTTCTAATCTATGTACAATAACTATTTCTGGACTGAGGCGTATATAAAGTAATAAAAACTAGCTCCAGCTCCACTCCACATCCGTATACACTGATTGATTGATGCCATTGAAACTGAAAATATGATCTTACTTACTTTTATTGCATTGCAGTTAGGCAATTCATCTTATCAGTCACATCTGTGTAAAGTCACTTTACTGTTGACCTGAGGTCACCCGTGTCTCTCTGTGACATGCACATTCAAAAACCTTTCTGACACGAAGACAGTGTCACAATGTGTTCAGCCGATGACCCACTGGGATCCCATGATGTGTGCATCCTTTTTCTCTATAGTTTTCTGTTCTCAGGTGGAAGTGAAAAGTAAGAAGTTTATCTAGTTGCATTTACCAAAGAAAAAGACAATTGGTGACCTTTAAGTGAAGCAATGTTTTATTCCTGCAATGAACACCACATGCAAAAAAAATTAATAATTTACCCCCCTCAGCTCCTCACTAGTTTTTTTGGTTTGTTTGTTTTTTGCACGATTTTGTCAATCACAACTGGTCACTCAATCATGTTTTTTCAATGCGACTGCAACTGTTGTGGTATAAATATAACAGAGCTGATCATAAAAGAAACAGCTGCCCTTTAACACACGGAAGGTGTGAGTCATTCTGAGATGTAAGCACTTCAGCAGCACACACTGCGTCTCAAGGATACCGTCTATGCAGCACGACGACAGCACAAATACCACTCAGATATTAGAATATAATATCGGACACAATTTGTGTGGGGGAGGTTTCTGTGTGTCACTGACATCACGCTGGTGCTTTATTATATCTACCAGGATATCCAACATTGGTTAGCTGTTTATGCTTGAGTGGCTTACTCACACTATTTGTCTATATAAAGGTGCCGTCATGGTGTGAGACTTGATTTGTTGGTTGCTGCTTATAAACATTAATAGCAGTTACCAATTATGGTCGCACAATCTAGTACAAAGTGAGTGCACCGCAGAGGTATTGCAAGTGTGAATAGTATTGTAACAGTTAAAAAAAAAAATGTAATCATAAGAAATATAACATGTGAAAACACTTCTTTCATTGTGTTTGTCTGTGTGTTTGGCTGCATCAAGGATCATTGCGTGCGATAAGCCAATTGGAGGAACTTAAAACCACCAGACACATTGTGTACTCTTTGGTGTCTCATTGTGATTGCGCATTAAAGACAATGTCATGACATGGGTCACCTGAGGCAACAAGTGATTTCCCCACCATCAAACAACAACAAAAAACATTTGACTGTCTGCAAACTTATTATTCTCTTCATTGTTTTTGGGGTAGGAAGTAGCCTATGCTGCCAATAGTTGTGAGATTTTAAAGTCAGATACCGTATGTGTTGCAGGTTGAAAGGCCACATCTCTTGTAGTAGCAAAGCTAGCCTCAGGTTGTTTGCCATCTCTACTAATTTGGATGCACTCTTCATCATTTGTGGTTGTAACCTTCATGAAAATGAAGCTGTTTAATATATGACTTTCCAGCTGTGTGCAGTATCTGGACATAATAAAGCACCTGTTTCTGCTTAAATATTTTACCTTTTCCTTTGAAATCATTATGCAATCACCTATCACATTGCGTGTGTAAGAGCTAAGCCTGCATCATCCAAGAGAGGGAAGTTCACGCTGAGGTTTCGCAGGGCAAATGTAACATTAAGTGCAATGGTGAGAAAGACACAGAAAAGAGTGCAAATTGATGGCTGTAGCTGCACCGTTGTTCAAGTTGAGGTTAGCTCAGAGAGTCTTCTTTTTTTTTTGCCCTCAGAACAGACACTACCTTTCCGGTGCCAACCTCAAGCTCAAAATGATTAGAACGAATGATAAACAGAGCAGAGAGACGCATGAGAAGGAATTGACTTTGACATAGCAGAGACGGTGACAGGCAAGAGGAAAAGCATCAGAGGGAGTCAACTGAGAGACAGGAAGTGTGTTTTGTGAGAAACTGAGTAAGCCACCTGTGAGCTCCACCACGCACAGTGTTCAGTGACAGCAGTGGCGTGTGTAAGGGAGGTGGAGGAGAGGGCGAGCCGCTGTAACTTTGCAGATTCCCGATGGCGACTGGTTCAGCCAGCAGAGCAGAGAAACTGCCGCCAGCCCTGCCGGCCAAACAGCATAGGTAAGAACAACAAACTGTCTCTCTCACAGATCACATCTTTGCAGTTTGACATTATCCCAGTAATGCTATCTTTGAGTTTTCATTGTGTTTAATCCAAATATTGTTTTTAAAGAAGATGTTAATTACTTGGGAAACAGGTTGACACTTCTTATTTCAAGGTCAAGTGTCGTGAAGTGAATGCACTTTACCACAGATGCCACAGACATTGCATAAGAACTTGACTTTGTCAAACTGAGACTTTTTGCATGCACAGTTTTTTTATATGCATTTTTTATATTCATAGCAGAGAGGTTAAGGTTTTTGTTATGCCGTTCCTTTTCTTGCACAGGAGTTATTCCCGTAGTAACTCCAGCGTGGACTCTGACTGTGTCATGCTCAGCCCTGTTGGACTTCACCATCAAACCTATGCCAACAACGATGTCTTTGCTGAACCCACTGATTGCAATGCAGCCGAGTGCCCCATTCACCAGCGCTACGGTAGGTTTACAGAATAGTAAAGTGAGTTTCAGTGAGGGGAAAGTCACATAATGTTGAATAGCATTGCAAATACAAATCAGTTTAATGTCACCCAACTTTATGCATCCTCCTCATGTGCTGTTCAGTTCTCCAATTCTAAAAAGGACTGACGTATAGAATAGAAGTGTGTGGGAAAAAAGTGTGGTTAAGCCCTTTCAGTTCGCCCGATAGTTTGTGAGAACTGAAAGAGAGGAAGTAACTGTCTGAAACTTTTACTTGCAGCAAAATGCATGTGATACTTGGAGAGGTTGCCATGACTTGCAAAAACATTCGTCAGTGCTTTTGGAAATCCAAAATTAAGACTAAGCCTATGTTATTCTAAAGGTGCTGTGTCCACAATGTTGTCTCCTAGCTTCTTTGCTGTTGAAGTCTGACTTGAATCCCTCTCACTGTGTTGCTCAGATCCCACTCGACACCAGGAGAGATTTTTCTCCGATGGCACCCCGCCACCTGTTCCAAAGAAGAGGTTAGCTCGTACCCTCTCGCTCCCCGGCCCCAGTGCATCTCCATTCTCTCCGTTGTCTCCCCTGTCTCCACTGCAAAGGCTTCCTCAAAACTTTGACAACCCCCTGTACATGCTGGCGCCCATACCTGACAGCTGTTGCCATGAGGAGACAGAGGAGGTTAAGTCAGCTACCAGGAGTCCTGTCGCCCCACTGTCCCCGTCCCAGCTGTCCTTTGACACCCCGGACGAACATCTGCCGTGCTTCTTCAGCAGCTTTGATGACCACAGTGTTGTGTCTCAGGGAATTCAGCATCGCCACCTCCTCTTTTTAAGGAGCATGGCACAGAGCGTGGAGGCTGGGATCCTGCTGCATGGAGAGACCACAGATAAGGACGTCAGCTCATACCAGCCTTGGGATTTCCTGCTGAGCGAGGGCAGCCAGCCAGAGCAGGTTGGAGACGCTGTCTACTACAGCCTGCACAGCCCCAAGTATCCAGAGAGGGTACTTGGTTTAAGGGTAAGCTCTTTTATGCATGATTAGTTGGATGTATTCTATTATTATTACTTGCAGCTATAGTGCTCTCGAAAATTATATGCAAAATTGCACACAAAACAAGTGGTTTTCTTGTTGCGCATGGGAACCAGTAATACAAACATGATCTTTATCAACATAGGCAACTGTGACACAGGCTTGCGGTGCCAAAAGCACTTCCTCCCAACTGTCATCAGGTGTCACAACTGTAACAGGAAGGCAAAGTATGTATATTATTAAACACTAAATTGATTTTTGTTTCTCTCCATGCAGGTACACGTGCAGAAAAATGAAGCTCCCCCAGTTCGCACCAAACAACAGTTATCACATGTCAATGTTCAAAATGTGGTTGCACACTTTCAATCCAGTAACACCCTGAGAAAAGACCCCAGCGTGATACAGACTCACAATCTCCCTAGTAGTGCTTTTAAGTCAGACTGCACTGCCGTTAAAACACCAGGTGGAGGCGGCATTGAGTGTGTGGCAGAGCCTGTGAACATCAGCGTGACCTCAGTCCAGTCTTTACTCCAGAGGGGACACTGCGTGAGCGTTGAAAGAGACCTGCCACATGCCACTCTGGAGGACTTTGTTCAGGACAGCACCTCAGATTGTTGTGTTTACGACAGACAGGTGTGCGTTCTGATGCTGCAGATACTACTGGGCTCACAATATCTGTACAACACCGGCGCCACTGCAGCTGCGCTCAGACCCAGGGAGATCTATCTGCTGTGGCCCAGCGGCGAGAGGGACGAGGGGGAAAACAAGCCCCAGCTGCAAGAGATGAAGAAAGGTTTCAAGACCAGTGGAGTGAAAGGAGAAATGCAGTGGGAGAAGACAGGGAGAAAAGGCAGGATCCAGATGTTGTGGAGGATGCAAGGTGCCCCCCGTGTAGTGTTAAACCCAATCTCCTCTGCCACGTCTGCACCTCACCCTCTGATCGCCATCAAATCCCAGATTAGGGCCCTGATTCAATACTGTTTGGCCCCACAAGAGGGCTCATCATCTCTGGACTCGAGTCTGAGTCAGTCCAAGTCCTCATACCGAAGGGGTCTTCTTCATCTGTCCTCGCACCTTCAGAACGGGAGCAGCGGCCCCCAGATAGCAAACATGGTGGCCATGCTTCAGGTGCTTCTCTGGGGGCCCCGTGTGCCGCTCTTCAAGCACGGAGGGTCCACGACACACACAGCTGTGCACAACTGGCTCACAATCAAAAGAGCCCTGTTGGTGATGAAGCTGGCAGAGAAAGGGCTGATCCAGGATCGGTCTGCTCTGGACTGGGAGGATTGTATAGGCCTGCAGTACTTGGCGTTCACAGACGCTGAGACAGTTGTGAGTGTCAGTCAGCAGTGGCTCACTCTGAAGATTGTCTGACATCTAAAATCAATATGTGAACACTTGCGATCTGTCTAGAAAGGAAATTGTTCCTCCGTGACTCATAAGAAGCTGCAGTTCAAACTGTCTATGAACTTTGCGTTAAGCTCTGGTTGAGGTTTACCCTCAATCACAATTAAAGCCATTTCCACTCTTGCTTCTTTTAAATTAGTTGTTCATGTACTCCTCTTCATAATTCACAGTTCGTTTGAAAAGATGCTGCACTATGTGAATAATTGTTGCTGTAAATCAATGTATTTCACTTTTAATTTTCACAAATTTCACTCTTTTGGTTAATTAACAGTTCTCTGCAGTCATGCTTGACTGGTTTAAAGAAGGTATTTGTGGCATTTTGTACTGTGACTGTTGCTTATTGAGCCACAAATGTTAGATAGTCCAATAATTTAGAGCTTTAAGACAATTGCTATGATCAAAATTGCTGCTACAGTTCTCTTGCTTGTCCACACTTTGACACCTTTTAATAAATCAATATGATCACTACAGTAACAGATCACTGAAGGATTTGGTGTTCTTCTCTAGTGAACTCATGCCATCTGAAAACCTCTTTCTACCGGCAGAACTATCACTTTTTCAAACATCTGACAGGTGTAAACACTTCTTTACATGTGGTCAGACAACACAATGTCGTCTCGCTCCATCGAAGTGCAGAGACTCGCGAGACACTTGCGAGCTACATGTGTCTGAATTCACAAAACCACATATGCCACTGTCTAAGGTGAGCACTTTTATTTAGTACAGTTAAAACATGCTGATTTTTTTATCAAGTGAATCAAAGCAACAAATGAAATCATGCACACATTAAAAAAAAAAAAATCAATACAAACAGGAGAATCAACCGATAATTACCATGAAGACATACCTACTTACATGAGTAAGATGAATTTCAATTTATCATAAATATTATACTGAGGAGATGATCATCAGGGAGTTCAGCGGGTGTGGGGTGAAAAGGAAGCCAGCACTACACATCATGAAGGGTAATACAGTGGTGAGGACACAATGCCCGGATATTATGGGGGCACTTGCTTTACATTCCTGGTATATTAATCTTACCCTAGTGCAAATATCATTGAAACACAGCACATGGTAGGTAAAGGTAAAAACAAAAAGGAACCTCTGACAAAAGAAAAAAAAAAACCTCCACCATACTGAAGTTGGATAATATTTTCATTTCCAGAAATTATAACGATGTGTGGTATGGATTGAAATGAGAACAACAAACATTTGTAACTGCTCAGCGTCATTTAATCATCATCAGAGGAGTCTCGCTCGATGCTGTAAGCCATGAAGAAAGCGTCGGGGCGGGAGGGGACGAGGGGATGACCCGGTCTCACAATCTCAAAGCCCAGGAAACTGAATGTACGCAGCAGGGACGCTGATGATGAGAGACAAAACGTATGAATGGGAATTACATTGGCTGCAGAATTTTTTCTCATCTCTTCTAAAAAGTTGATTTTGCCATTAGTGGGGGAAAACAGAACTAGTGAAACTCAAAAATCAATTGTTACTTCCTCTATGATTTACACGTTTATTTCCTTTGAAAACAAATATTTTAAATTGCAGGCGTTGTATCAAAGTTTTATTTTAGAATTAACAGTTCAGAAGACCAAGACAAAAATAGAAGTCTTACCTCTATCGTCACGGTTCTTGTGAAAACAGATAAACACATGATCACCCTGCAGCTGCTCCTCTGCAAACTCCAGCAGAAGGGCAAAACTGTGACGAGACAAAACAAACAGAAAAATGTTAATCTATCACAGGATGTCAACAAGTTCTGCAAAAAAAAAAAATATTCGTCATGGATAAACAACATTTCTATGAACCACAAGAGCAAATCTTACAAATATGGCAATGGCTTACGGTGAGGCATTGTTGAATTTTCAACAACCAAAAAGTAGAAGTTTTAACCCTAAATTTTTGTTCAAATTTAAACAAAAGAAAAGAAAAGATTCTCCTTTTCAGCCATCACCAAAACCATTTTTGCCCACTAACCTGTCTTTGCTGCCCTCGGGCAAAGCTCCAGGAGGGATTTCAACGTAAAGGTTCCCCCCTTTCAGTGCCGCCCTCCAGACACAGTGCTTTCCTTCAGAGCGTCGGGGCTCAAAGAGCAAGAAACGCACTCTGCTGTTGCTGCTGTTGGCAGCTGGAGGCTCCTCAAGAACCAGCAACTGAGCATCCTGGAGGACAGCAATCAACGTGTGAGACGAGGACAATACAACACTATTTCAGATGACAGCAAGGACAAGGTTACGATGACAGACTGCTGTTATGGCTGTGAAATAACAGCTTCTCAGATTTACCAGCTGTTACAAAGAAATTTATGATAATGAGAAAAACCGTTAAAGGCAACTAACTAACTTCAAGATTATCTGGCAACAAATTACTGCATCTATACAAAACTCCTGCACAAATAGAACAGTAAGTAAAGCTAAAACTCAAGTGTATGAATTCCAGGAGCATTAACATAGTTTGCGTTCTCTGCGGGAGGACAAACTTAGCTTAGAGGCACACAATGCAAAGGCCAGTTTCTATGTAAACAGACTAAACTCACAAAAATGTGCCTTTCCGACTTTATCTGGATTCCGATAATGAGTAAACATGTTTTGTACAGCACAGCGTAGAAACTGCTCCTCCAACCTCATTCGAGTATCATAGGACATAGCCATGACATCATCTGCTGCACCGAGGTAAGAACGACACAAATCCAAAGTGCTGAATTGCAAAGAGCTGCCTTCAAGCTAGTCTCCCTGGCCCGATTTTAAACACATGAAAACATTAAAAAAAGATTTAAAAAGTGGTTAAACTCACAGAATAGAATAGCTTAGCTGAAAGATTGCGATCCCGCTGGTCATTCCCTCGCCCACCTGGGATCTTCAGGGGTGGGAGAGGGGCATCAGGAGCACCACAGAGGCCCCGGACACGGGTTACTGCAACAGTGGGAGCACCTCCTGGGACTGGAGATACTGGAAGGAGAAATTAATACACACACGGATGGAGCCATTAAAAACTGCAGTATTACCTCAAAGATCTGAACTAAAACTAAACCTAAACCAAGCTTCTCAATATAAACCGTGGGCTGTGACGTGGCAGTAAAACATTCTCTAAAACTTGAGGAGCACGGGTCAATCAGTAACTGTCCTCATCTTTGGTGAAGATGTTTGTATTTGTTGACTGATGTGGAACACTTGACTAAAGCCAGAGCCGTTTGCGTTGCTCAACCACATCACTGACGTCCCACTGTCAAATATTGACTACAACGCCTAGGGGGAGAAATTTCGTTTTTTCGTTTCACAAAGACACGTCATGATCCTCGGCGCTGACCTGTGTGGAAAAATTCAAGTTGAAAGAGTGATATTTTGTTTCCTCAAAATAACAGAACTCATGTGCCTTGGTTTCTCTGCGCTAACTTTAAGCTGGTCACATGATTGTTAGAGGGAAAGCTGCCAGAGAAAGAGGCACAGTTTGTCTAGCCATTAGCCTACTTTTGGTCCTGCACTTTACTGTGTTGAAACAATTTACAACCGGCCGGGGCAAACAAAATCTTATTTAGTGAAATCAGCCATTTTAAACCTATGGCCAGTGTAGCTGAATAAAAATGACAGAGTTGAGAGAGACTATTCTCAGAGCCACGTTTGGGAACAAAACCCATTAGCGGCCGTAAGCTGGTGCTGCCACAGCAGCTTTCAGACACTGGCAGATGCTCTTACGCAAATGCCACCGCGGTGCTATATGTGGAGCAGATGTGTGAAACCCAAAGGAGAAACGTTGCAACACACAAAGCTCAGGCTAACAAAGTCAATTTACAGTACCAGCCGAGTGCCCCAGATGCACAGCACTGGAGACTGCACACTAGCATAGGTTCTCCCCTAAATCCCATTATCAGATTATGTAAATCAGCCAGTTACCATCTTTACATAAATCCTTGCTTCTTCTTGCCCAACACACAGTGCAAGGTTTTCCATCAACTTCTCCATTCAGCAGTCTTTGAAATCCCTGTGTCCACACGCAGCGGGCAGCAAAGCCCATTCACGCCCCGGGTTGCCCTGGTAAAGACAGCTGCTCTGGTCACATGAGCGATGAGTCTCTCCAGCCTTTACTTGCGTAATAAGAGCACCACTGAATATCATGTAAAGGACCACTCATCTCTTAGGGAGGTTATCATTATGTAAGTATTTTTTTTTGCAGGAGAGCGCTGATGCTCAGGATGGACAAAATCCAGTTAAACCAGCCCTGTGTCAAAATAAACAATAGGATCAGAAGCGGAGAGCGGGGGAGTGTGTAAAGGCACCTGCTGATGTCTTCAAAAGCCATGGGTAAAAGAGCAAACTACATATTTTACACCATCTTGAAGAACCTCTCTTACTGGAGTATTACATAAGAGCTTCTGGGCTGTTACTAAAAATAACTTGCAGAGAAAAACTGAGGAAAACGTATCGGTCTGTTGAATAAGGTATAGCCTCTATGTAATATGTTATCACTGGACTCAAATTCCCCATACCGCCACCCCCTCCTTCGCAGTGCAGTGGAAATTTCCTACGAGTCCTTCACAATACTACAGAGCGAGATAAACAGCCACGGCCGAAAAAACCTTGTCAGGACACGACTGAGCCTCAGAGGAACATGAAAATAAAAAACCCTGGAGCCTAATTGTTCACCTCTAAAATTGTGACCTATATTTCCAGGCAACAAACCCCTAACCCCCACCACTGCCGTCTCATCTCTAGTAAATCAACACATCCAGTTGAATGGTGACGAACGAGTAAACAAGCCGCCTCCTGTCCACTGGTTGGCAAATGTCCCCACCGTGGTTAATAATACATAACATTAAATTAGGATAAAGCACACTGACTGCAACGGAGGCGGTAAACTATCTCAAGTGATTGCGCCACTGAAAACCAAACTGGTTCATCTCCTCCAGGACGTGTGAGTGATGTGAGCTGACAACACCTGAACCCGCGGCGAAATGGAAAAAAACAACCAAGAAGCCACAGATGATCAATACTGTCATCATCGTTCAACCACGGTCGTTGGCTACGAGCTAACTTTACATAATTGGAACAAATTGTGCTTAATGAGTCGTGTAACATCACAAAAAAAGACAAATTAAGTATAATTATTCAACTAATGGGGTATTAATGTTGCCTCCTCACATATGTAAACATTAGCGTTGCAATTATCCTGCAGCTAGCTGTTAGCTGCGGCAGTTAGCATTTCCTCGACGCTGACGTCCTACATGTAAATAACGACAAAATAATACAGACATACAATACATGTTACTTTTTTTATATTAACACTAAATATTCTGTAAAGAACATGCCGTACACTGAATGATGTGCTATTGACAAAAGCTAACTAGCATCAAAACATTTAAACCTCCACAGATTAGCTCGTATTTAGCATTCGCCACAGTAACTGGAGCAGCGTTGACCGTGGTCTTGTCTATCAACTGGATTATAATGTTCAGGGACGATTATTCAGACCAGATACATCCATGTAATCTATGATGTATTAACATAGGAGTCAAATAGACAGGTATCGAGCAACAAAGCAAGTGACGGTGTCTCTTAGAAACGCCAACTACAATAAATAGTGGTGTTATGTAAACAAGAAATATCGGGACTCGTTTGCTGTTTCTGGAAATACACCGTGCCTGCTCGGTAGGCCGCGGTTTTTAAACTTAGCCTAGCATGCTAACTAGGCTAACGCATATAACAATTCACATCGACTAATATATAAACATACCTCTCGCTCTCGGGTTTATTACTGGACTGCTCGATAACAGGCATCTCGGTTAAGTTTCTCTCTTTTTCTCTAACAAAACAATGACTATTCAAAATCGTCTGTAGGTTAGATTTAACCATCCGGCCAGCGTCCACACCAGCGGCTCGCTCTGTCCTCTCCTCGTCGCCGACTGTGGAGCTGAGAGACGGCGAGCTGCGGTATTTGTCAGGGGAGTGTCTTATCCATCCTGACGCGGTGCTGCTGTCAAAATGCCCCCTCCAGCACAGCAGAGCACAGCAGCACTCACTGTACAGCTGCAGCAGGTTATTTTGAAGGTATGCCCTTTATGAACAAATTGCACCTGTATGACAAGTTTTAGGAAACAGCCTCTTGGAGTGTTTAAACTGGAGCACATTGATTATAAGCAGCAGTGTTGCTAATTTTGACATAAAACAAAATAAAAGAAAATGTGCAATGTGCAATATTATATAACTCCAGCTCTCCAAGTGGTATTCTTTAACATGGATGGAGTGTAAGTATAAAAAAACAAATACAGGCAGAGGAGAGCTGTAAACCCTGTCATATTTATTTTTAATTTATTAAAGGAAGAAGAAGGAAATTAAAAAAGGAGAGTTGCTGATGGTCAAGCAATTGCACATTACAAAATGTTCAGTGTGACTTTGTGTTTAACACAATGAGTCTCTTATTACAAAAAGTCCCTTACCAAACTGGCTACAAGTGTAAATGGTTTCATTTTATTATGTTCCAATTTCAAATCAAAATATTATATATTTAACTTAAAACCACATCAGGACAATATAGACCAGGGGTCTCAAACTCCCGGCCCGCGGGCCAGAAGTCAAATTAATTAAATTAGGAGATAATATTTATGGTCCTGATGGTCTACAAATCCCACAAATGCCAGTGCACATTAGAAAATGTTCAGCACTAGCAACCTGATCCTCTGTTGTCAATAGACTTTGTCATTTTTTTCTTGCCGTTATTGCAGCCGAACAGTAGAGTTCCTCTGACAGCTCCTCTGTGGAGCTCTACTGAGGAACGCTGAGAACACAGTACCGGACTTCCCCCCGCCCCCTCCTGTTTTTTGAAGCGCCGTTGTTACAGGTGATGCACACGCAGACGTCCCTTTATGTTTTGTCTTCCGACCGTCTGTCACTGGACTGCGCTGCAGAATGTATTATATTATTATAGATCCATGTGCATAACTGTCCAAATTTCCTGACTGATATGACTGAAGTGTAAGTCTGCACGTGTCGTCAAGCCCCCATAAGTTAAGTGAATTGATATTAATCAGTCAAAGTTGTTGATATTGGTTAATGGTTAATCATGTGCATCCTAATTAGAAATTCAGCTGCAGATAAATAGAAATGAATGCAACATTTATAGCCTATTTAATGATTATTGTTTTTTATATGCAATAACTTACAAGCTTTATTAGTTTTAGGTTGAATCATTTCAATAAGTTCTCAATAAACAACCGTGTGGCCCTCGGCTTGTGCCATTTTTTCAAATCTGGCCCTCGGCGTATTTGAGTTTGAGACCCCTGATATAGACAATGCAGGAGACACGTAATGATGGCCTAAATGCTGGTGAGTATCAGTACACACATGAATGTTTTCCTTTTTTCAACAACTCTCAGCTGCGCCTGTCAATCAGTTGGCAAAGGAGCATGGTGCAGGGTGTGTATGACACCGTCTCTGCTGCCTGCAGATCAGAAATCACCATCAACACAACTGTGCTAACCTTTACTTTTACGGGGAGGAACAACTGAAGACCGACATCAGGTAACAATTTGTCTTTGTTGAGGTTAATAGAAAATTAAACTGAGCTTCCTCGAGTCATGTTTGTCTTTTTCAAATGGCTGGTAAGTGCCTATTTTAAGCTGTCTTATGTTAGTCTGTGACATACAGTAGCTACAGCAGCATAGTTTCAGAGACTGTGCATGTGGTAGAACAGGTGTGATTATTAATTGTCTTTATGCAGGATTAACACTAAACTCTTCCTTAACTTCCAGCCTCAATTTGGATCCAGTTTTTAACTTAAAACCACAACCATAACAACCTACAGAGCCGGAGCATCTGAAAACATCATAAGTACAAATTATGACCACTATAAAAAGACAGCTGAATTCAACATAAACTACTGTACACGTATATGACTTGTTTGTGTCTTTGCATAGTGTCTTATGACCGGATTCTATCCATTGAAAACCTGAGTGATGTCCCAAATCCATGGAAGGGATTCAGTATGAACCGCTGCATAGTGTTGGCAGTGGTCGTGCTGCTTGTGACGTCAGGGATGAATGAAATGCACGGTGAGTTATGATGCACACAGAAAGAAGAGGGAAATCACTCGACTAAGATTAACAAACTGTCTAATCTTTACAGATTTTTTTTATTGGATTTGTTTCTGCAGCATTGTACATATGTACTGCAAGTCTGCTTCTAGTAATATATCTAATTATTTGATCATTTTAGTGTTTTATATTATGTCATGTTGCATTATTCATTTGTACGTCACTTTGAATAGAAGCATTTGTCAATTGTGTAGATGTATAAATATCATTTCGTTTTCTAGATGCTCTGGATTCTTTTGTTGAGGAATCAGGTGTAAGATCTTTCTTTGGAAGTCTGCAGGATGGATCAATAACTCAGGTATGCCCATGACTTTTATGCCTTCAATTATGTCAGTAGTTGAGCTTGGTGGCGCAAATCAATGCAGGCGTTCATACCAAGATACACTCAACTGAATGATGCAATGATTTAACTGTAAATCAGCTTAGTGCACATGTAGCAGTAGCAGCTCTGCAGGTACACTAGACATATTATACTGAGCTCATGGAAATCAGGAGGAAACCTCAAGCAATATAAAGGAAGTATTTTGCAAATAATTATAATTCTGCTAAACAAAGCACACGATTGTAATGCTCTTTTGAAATGACCCTTTTGAGCTTGAATGAACCCACCTTTCACATGCTTGACAAAATGTGGTGTTATTATACACCAGTGAGCTGCTAGTTGATCCTGGGGACTTTAACAGGGAATGGAACCTGATTATTTATGGAGATTAGTCGGTCAGCAGCACTGAAAGATGCCATGGAGTTACAGATATTTGCTGTGTCAGACAGAACTGTTGCTGAGCAGTTTTTTAGTTTCTTAGAGAGCCCAAATTTCTGGCTGCTCAGAGATTAAGGCCTTACAATCATTTCAATAGCTCACTGCATCATTCTCCCACAGTAGGCTATATTACATTTTACAAGTTCAAGGGTCAATGTTTCTTTACTTCATGACTTTATAAGAAGCGTTAAAGACATCATAGTCCATATTCATCATCATAGTTAGATGTCAAACAACTAAACTAGAAATGGCAATGGCAGAGCAATGGCATATACACAAAAACTGTAAAATCTGATCCTTGAAAGGACACTAGAACAAGCGAGTGGATTTATAAGATTGTACAAAATGACCATGAATGCAATCACTAGGTGAATCTCCTGTTGTCTCTCTCCAGGTCTCCATATGGGACAATATCATGTGGTGGTGGGGAACTGAAGAGGTCGGAGCGATAAGAAGAAGGAAAAAGCCAATTGGCAACAAAACAATCCTGAAACCCAAAACTAATTAAAACCCACGCAGCTGCTGCCTGGAGAGTGAAAGGTCAAGAAACAGAGGTCATGAGCTGTTACAACGGCAGGTGTCTGAATAACAAATGCAAAAAGTAGTCAGTATACTTTGTATTTAATATTATGAGGATAAAGAGAGTTACATTAACCATTACATTTTTCAATTCTTGATGAAATGCATTAAGAAATGTTTAATTTTTAGTCATATTAAAAAAAAACTGTATCTGAAATTTGGTTGTTAGAACACTGTTTTCAAAGATATTGGGAATCTCCATTAAAACACAGTGTGGAGCTTACATTCAGAGGAAGATGATGATACTGATGCTTAAATTATAATCAAATGTGTTTTTCTTTTCAATAAAGTTATCATTATCATTTAATTTATTTTATCACTGTTTTGAACAAAGCATAATACCATCAGTTTGGCTTAAGTCCATCATAAGCCCCATACCAAAATCACAGAAAACAGACCCCAGATTCCCACTTAATTATAGGGGGATTTAGTTTAATGAGCACAGTCTATAAATTATATTCATCTTTACTCAATGAGAGATTAATGGAATATCTGGAAAGAGAACAACTATTGGCAGAGGAGGAGAATGGGTTCCGTAAAGCCAGGGCCTGTATTGATCATATTATCATATACAGTATGCACTATTGTAAGGAATAGACTTAAGGAAAACAAACCAACATGTGAATGTTTCATTGACTTTGATTATATCAACAGAGACCTCAGGCCATTTGCTCTCTCTACAGTGCACCCCAGGCCTGTTTGAGGGTAAACAACACCTATACCAACTGGTTCCCCACACTATCAGGAGTCAAGCAGGGAGATGCACTGTCCCCTACTTTATTCGCTGTGTACATTGACGATCTAGCCAAGCAAATCAAACATCTGCATTGTGGAGTAAAATGTGGAGGGGAGGAAGTTAGTATTTTATTATGTGCAGATGATATTATTTTGATAGTGGAAACAGAGATTGATTTACAAAGAATGTTGACATGAGCAAGTGACTGGTGTAAAAAGTGGAGACTCCTGATAAATGAAAAGAAAACTGAAATTATGCATTTTAGAAACCCTGTCAAGCAAACAAGTGATTTCCAATTTCAGTTTGGAGAGTCAAAGCCGAACCCTTCAAGAGGCTACAAATATTTGGGTCTCTATTTGGATGAACACATGACTTTCATGAAGGGCTACTGGCTGAGTCAGCAAGCCGGGCACTAGGGGGTGTTACAGTCAAAATAAAGACTCTGAGGGATGTTGGGTACTCCACATACTATAGTGTTGGATTATGCAGTAGGAGTACGGGGATTCAAGCAGTACCCTAAATGCGAGGCTGTGCAAAATAGAGCCATGCGGTATTTTCTTGGCGTACATAAATTCATACCAACACCAGCCGTGATGGGAGATGTGGGCTGGGAACCCAACGAGGTATGGTGGAGTGTATGTATGGTGCATTTATGGAATAGGATACTAGGATTAAATGGTAACAGGATTGCAAGAAAAATCTTAGAGTGGGACACTTTGACCAATGGGGCGTGGGACAGAACATATGACAAGCTGAGATTAATGTATTAAAATATTAAAATAAATAATTTTTCAACAAAGTAAAGATAGACGGGCATTAGATATTTGGGGTAAACCAAAACTGCGTACTTACTGTGAAATAAAACGGGTATTTGGCCCAGAAAACTATGTTTTGTATAATTTCTAAACAGAAAAGATCCCTTTGTGCCCAACTGAGAACTGGTATTCTTGGTCTTCATATTGAGACAGGCAGATACTGTATTTTGGCGCAGCAGAAGATGATAGAATTGGTAATTTATGTGACAACCAAGAGGTGGAGAGTGAAATTCATTTTGTGTTCTACTGTCCTCTCTATGACTCTATAAGACAAAAACTGTTTAGTAAAGTAGATCCAAATAATGAATTTGTGTGGTTAGATGATGCTGAGAAGCTAAAACTTCTTTTTCATTTAAATATTTTTGCATTTTCTTTATTTCTTGAAAAGGTTTGGGCATTTAGAAGAAGAGCGTTATATCGTTGAGTAGTGCAAATAATCTTAAATTGTTTATTTATGTTTATGTTATACCTGTGTGGCGGGAAGGACAGTCTTTGTTTTTGTATTAGTTATTGTGTCTTATAATCCCATATGGGATGGACCACAGTGGAGGCATGACACAGAAATAAAGAATTCATTCATTCATTCATTCATATATATATGTAACATCAAAAGTCAAACATTTTCAGTGTGTGCTGTGCATATAAGAGGCCTCTTATGTGAAAGAAAGAATTAGGTGATGCCTCTGCACAACCTAACAGTCCGTGACTATAAAAGCACCTGTGAAACAACCTCAGATACACGGAGAGCACAGCTCAGCGGCACCCACACTCCTTTGCCACCATATCTGGCTTCATGGAGAGGGTAGTCCCATGTTCATTCAAATCCACCACCTCCAGGGGTTCATAGGCCAGAGGCACACAGCACGGAGCCCGCTCTTCCACGTTCCCGCTCTCGATGTGGAAGTGGAGCAGGACGGCGTGGTTGTTGGCATTGGTGAGGGGGAACGCACAAGAGCCACGGCAGTTGTTGAGGTTGGCAGTGCTTGGACCCATCAGACGCCTCTCCAGGGAGACGATGAGGCTCGTCAGACTGCAGAAGCTCGCCCTCACCGGGTTACTGTGGTCTGCTCTGGTGGCCCGCAGTCGTGTCTGCAGCTCGTACTCACGGGCCACCGTCTGCAGGGCCTTCAGGAGGAGGAACGCACGGAACTGGCTCTGTCCTGGAGAAGAAACAGAATTATGGCATAGAAATACAAGATCTGCTGTTTAGAAACATGACAGCTTGTGAAAAGCTTGGTGCACACTGGGATAGTTTTACAAAGTACATCACCTGTTGCCTGTTCCTTTGTCTGCAATGCGCTGAGTTCTTTGAGCCTCTCCAGTTTCTCTGCCGCCCTGACACCCACCACCTTCTCCCTTATGACCTCCTTTACCTGTGTTGCAACCTGCTCTAACCTCTGCCTGACCTCCTCCACCAGCGCAGGAGACATGGCCAGCTGCCCGGGATGCACCCGAGAAATGGAGCCCCGTCTGGGGAAGGAGAAGAGGGTGGTGAAAGAGGAGTTGATCAGTCCAGCCAGAAGGGACTCACTGGAGGACAAACCCAGTGACAGGGGAGGCAGGGAGGACAAGGAGTCCAGCGGGAGTGGAGGTGACTTGGGCTGGTCCTGAGGCAGGACATCACCCAGGAAACGTTTCAGCTCACAGAGGAAGGAGAAGGTTTCTGAGGACGCCATGGATGAACTTCAAACATGTAAACAAAGAGAGTAAAAAGCAACAACTAATGTTTATGAGCTCCACTCTGACATACAGTATGTCTGGTAAATATTTCAGTGGGGACAACAACCTTGTATCAGTTCCTGTTGTTGTTGAGAAAAGCAGAAGCAGAGATATGCCGATTTTACTTCCTGATTTTCCACCAATCAGGAGGTCTTTGAGGCTTTGCTCTAGAATGACAGGAAATGTGAGGGGAGTGCATAACAAACAGGACAATGAGAGCATGAGAAGATGCAATCTTACTCATTTCAGGGGAATTTGTCTCGACAGAAATCTTCCATTTCTGGTGAAGGGTGCTCTCGGATGCTTTTCCTGTCAGGAGTATATAATGTGTTTCTCCTGAAATGCAGACAGACTACAAAAAACAACAACAACAGGGGAACTTGGTTAATACTGTATGAATACTATTTGCCTTACTGAGGGTAAAGCTCTCATTTACAATCATATCAAGTGCATAGAAATATCAAACATAGTCTATAAATGTATTTATGACGACAGAGTCCAACAGAAAGCACACAGGATTGTAGCTGATCCCAGTCATCCCAGTGAATTTCAAAAACTCCCCTCAGGAAGGCGCTATAGGGCTGCCAAAACTACGAAAAATGTCTTCATGAGTCATCTGAACTCTTCTGCTGTCTAACCAGGTGTATCTCTACCTGTGTGTTAGGCTGCAGAGACTGACTGGTGAAGGTGACACCCAGGTCGCCTCCTCTGAATGGACCGTCCAACCCCAAGAGCAGCACTGGGCTCAGCCTGAGCAAAGGAGACGCTGGGAGGTGAAGGGTCAGCGTGAGTGTGTCTCTGTCATCTTCAGCTGCCACGAGCACTGGATGAGGGAAAATGAGCCATGTTTGTGAGATGATTAAGAAACAAATGAACAAAGCATTCAAACAAAACTAATGTCAGTGCTCACATACCTCCAGTTGGATGCAAAACCTCCAGCCCACTTCCCTGCAGGCTTGTGCTTGTGCGGTTGGCGAGCTCTAATAAGACTGAGCCTGATGAACTGGCAGAGACTGTGCAGATCCCAAACAGAGTCAGACTGCCACTCGTCAGTTCACCTTCGCTCCCCACACTTTCACGCAAGGCCGTGACTATGTCGTCCACAAAGCAGGGTGCATTGTGGGGGGCGTGGTGAGAAACTGTGTTGGCCAATGAGGTTCTTGTTGGTGGGATTGTGTGTTCTGAAACATGAAAACATGTTACATGATACACTGTAAGCAGAGGCTACAATCAGAAAACAAACAATCCAGGTGTACTCAAAACATATAAAATCTACAGAATGTGAAACATAAAATGTGAAAGTGTGTATATCCAGCTGTGCAGAGACTGACCTGTGATTGTGGCGTCCTGATCCGGCTTCAGCTGCAGCCCATGTGAGCCGTGCTGCGTCCAGCAGAGCATCAACAGTCCGCAGCAGAGAATGTGCACCAGCAGCATACTTGCGTCTGTGTGATCAGACCTTTCTCATTCCCTTGTTTTGAATCGGTCAAGCTCCACAAGACTCAGAGGCGGGTCTACCGTGGTGGCAGGAATGAGGAAGAAGAGAGTGACTGAATGAGACTTTATCGGACTTTTCATGTATTTTAGCGTGTTTTCCACCGTGTGTTGGATCCGTTTGTTCTTGCTGTATTATTTTCTGTGGGTTTGCCTTTTTGAACCATGTTTTTACCGTGTTTGTTTGTGTTTTTTACATTTTTTTCTCACCCCAGACATTTTGAGAAGGTCGTACCCAGCACATTCAAGGATAGAGGAAATGCTTGTTACTTGTGGGCGGCCGATTCACTGTTGCTACTCCCTGTGCCACCACTGAGAAAATACTCTGGACCCACCCCTGTCAGAGGACGGGAGCTACATACTCCCGCATTACCCACTACGTTATCTCACGGAATGAGCCATAGACTGTGCCTTTATTAACACTGTTTCAATTGTGATTTTGGTAAATGCACATACACAGTAATATTATGTATTGTACTTTTTTATTAGTGGGCTGGCACGAGACCAGGGCATCGTAATTTCGTTCAACCCATGTGTTGTATGACAATAAAGAGACCTTTGACCTTTAACCTTTGATGAACAGTTAAAAAAAAAATCTTATACAAGGATCTTCTCTGATTAGGAAATCGCAGTCTGCAAGCAGTTATCTGCAACCACCAGCACAGAGAAAGGAGAAGATGAGAACAAAAACATTTACATGTGCATAATATATTTTGCACTATGTGTGTGGAATTAATTCTATTGGTTCAAAACTGGCGGGGAGGAACTTTGGTTTAGACTTAGCCCTCCCATCGTTGGTGCACAGGCTGGTCCCAGCCTCTTGGCACACGACCCATCCAAGCTCTGGAGACAGCACCCTAAAAGGAAAACCCTCCCACCTTTAAAAAAAAAAAAAGTTCCACACAATCAGACTGTCTTAATTTAGAGAAAACTATGATTAAAAAATTATGCTGCGACAGCTTCTCTCCTTCCGACAAAATGTGTGTAGCCTAATTGCGACCGAGCGAGTGTGGTGGCGGTACAAACCATAAACGCCGGGTCAAACATTGCTTTTCTGGTTGCCAAAAAATATTCTATGCAAATATAGCCTCCCTAAACACAAACAAGTAACCTTAAACGAACTGAAAGGGGTGTCTCGAGACTGACGAGACGCCTCAGGTCTGGCTGCTCCTGCCCGGTCTGTCCACTCTTCTCATCCGCACTGGGCTGCACCTGTCCTGGGCTGCACAGCGTCGGCTCGGCTTGCTCTTCGTTTTGAATGGCTTATAGTAAACAATTTACTGTATTCCAGAAAGGAGGTACAACAAACTCTGAGTCTATCCCTGAACTCTGTTAGTGAAACTCAGAGTTTTCAGTTCCAGAACAGCTGATTTGAGTTGAACTCAGTCGACTCTGAATAGGTTGTGGATATTCTCATCCTGCTGAAAAGAGAGAAGGACACTTACTTATCTTAAATGCGGCGGCAATTTAGAAACACGAAATTGCGCTGTTGGAAAAAAAAAAAAGAAGCTATGATAAATATAGGCCTAATAATAAAATAATATTTTGGTAAATAAAGAAAACCAAGTGAAATGTGAGTTATTTCTCTTTTTTCTGGCTTTTAGAAGGTGATTGATTAACCTGCAAAGTGATAGGCTACATGGAAAAAAAAATACGAAGAGGATCTGAGAGCATGTCAGCGGAGATTGTGCAGCCAGAGAAGCGGAGAAGCGGGGGGTTTGGCTTGCAGTGGCAGTGTAAACAAAAAACAAGACTAAAGCGTGTACACGGAAAAAATTCACAGTGTACACGTGTACAATTTTACTACACATTTGCATCCCTAGTTAGTAGATTATAATAATCAATGTTTGAGGAGAATTCAACCTCCAAAAGAAGAAAATCTCAGCACACCTGAAAATGCAGGTGCGTAGGAGGGAGGCACAGCCCCAGACGCAAAATCTTTTAAAGAAGCTCCCGCACACTGTATCACTCTTTAGCTTATTTATTGGTAACGTTTCGGTCGAAGACCTTCATCAGACATACAGAGAGTTTTAATGCATGCAAATATATACATTTCCTCCTGGTGGCACTAGCCAATCAGCGGCTACAGGGGCTGGGCTGGTGATGGACTTCACCTGAGGGTAACAGCATTCAATCAACTGACATTGACATATCAGAAAAGAATACTGATATGTCAATGTATGTATGAATGAGTGTTTATTTAATCGTTGTTTCTAAGATTTGTACAATAACCTACCGGCACAACTGCCCCTATTTAGCCTTTATATTAACTTAGTGGACTAAGGCCCCACTTGCTTAAGTCTTTTTATAAATTTCTATATCTCTGCATTACTGATGAGTTGATTGAATGCTGTTACCCTCAGGTGAAGTCCATCACCAGCCCAGCCCCTGTAGCCGCTGATTGGCTAGTGCCACCAGGAGGAAATGTATATATTTGCATGCATTAAAACTCTCTGTATGTCTGATGAAGGTCTTCGACCGAAACGTTACCAATAAATAAGCTAAAGAGTGATACAGTGTGCGGGAGCTTCTTTAAAAGGAGAATTCAACCTAACATTGCTCAGGTGTAGGACCGGAGCGTCCTGTCCTCTGGCGGCAGTGGCGCTGCTGGTGTATCCTCAGGCTGTAGGTGTGCCTGTAGGCCTTCCCGCACTGCCCACACACAAACGTTTTTTCTCTAGTGTGGGTGCGCCCGTGGTCCATTAACCTTGTGGAGGTAGTTAACCCCATCCCACACACCGTGCAGATGTACGGCCTCTCTCCAGTGTGGCTGCGCCGGTGGACCTTTAACTGTGAGGAGGTAACGAACCCCTTCCCACACACATCGCAGGCGTACGGCCTCTCTCCGGTGTGGATGCGTTGGTGGACCGTTAACACATAGAATGTATTGAACCCCTTCCCACACACATCGCAGACGTACGGCCTCTCGCCGGTGTGGATGCGCCGGTGGATCGTTAACACATAGAATGTATTGAACCCCTTCCCACACACCTCGCAGACGTACGGCCTCTCTCCGGTGTGGACGCGCTGGTGGACCGTTAACTGTGAGGGGCTAGGGAACGCCAACCCACACAGCTCACAGCCGTATGCCTTCTTTCCGAGGTGGACGTGGCGCCGGTGGATCGTTAATAATCTGGGCTTAGCGAACACCTCCCCACACAGCTCACAGCTGTACGGTTTCTCTCTGGTGTGGAGGCGCTGGTGAGCTTTTAACATTGCGGAGGTAGCGAACTTCTTCTGACACTGCTCACAGTTGAACGGTTTCTCTCTGGTGTGGAGGCGCTGGTGAGCTTTTAACGTTGCAGAGCTAGCAAGCTTCTTCTGACACTGCTCACAGCTGTACGGCTTCTCTCTGGTGTGGACGCGCTGATGGGTCTTTAACTTTGAGGAGCTAGCGAATGACTTCGTACACTGCTCACAACTGTACACTGTCTGTCCAGAGCGCTGGCGGTGCGTGTTCCGATCAACTGAGGTCCTGGACGTGTTCCCACATCGCTGTCGTGTTCGCACATTACCTCTTTGTGGTTTCACCTTGGTGTGCTCCTGTTTCTATGGCAACAGACAGAAAGAGAGAAAGAATCAATAAATGAATGATGCATGGACAGTAACGTCATCGTCATTTCACAGTATGTTGATGCTGCCGTTTTGTTTGCTTTTTTAAAGGACAATTCCGGGCAAATTCAACTTGGGGGTGTATGTTACTATCATTTTAGGTCTAAAAGAAGGAATGTGAAGATTTTCAGTTTAATCGCTCCTGTTTTGCGGTAGCTCCACCTGTCCCCGCATCGCTACGGCATCAATGAATGGGAGTGGATGCAAGTTCCTCTGGTTAGCCTGTTTACATCCCTCAAAGCCGCAATTTTTTTCCACAGACAGCGTCAGATGGCTACTAAAACATGCACCGAGAAGTTTATTTACTTCACGTAAGCCGACATGCTTGTAAAACTAGATCTAATTCAAAGTCTTGCGCAAGACCCTGCTGCCGTGCTCGGTGCATTCAGGTGCAGAAGGAGCTACCGAACAGACAGCGTTGGGTGGCGACTCAAACATGCGCTAATATGTTTTTTTTACTTGAAGCAAGTCAAGAGTCGATATTTCTGTGTTTATGACACAAACAGGAACCTGAATGCACCGAGCACTGCAACTGGGTCTCGCGCAAGACTCGGGGAGACTTTGAATTTAGATCTAGTTTTACAAACATGTCGGCTTGCTTGAAGTAAATAAACTTATCGGTACATGTTTGAGTAGCCATCTGACGCTGTCTGTGGAAAAAATTGCGGCTTTGAGGGATAAACAAAACAGGAGCGATTAAACTGAAAATCTTCACATTCCTTCTTTTAGACCTAAAATGATAGTAACATACAGTAGGTACTACTTCAAAGTGGCCATTTCACTCGCGCAATACGCGATTCACGCGGTTGCGTGAAATTGTAGGTCACATTGTAGCCACTAGGTGGAAGCATCGTACTGAGATGCAGCTCAAAGTAATTCCGCGTTTGACCACAACGTAGCTGCAATGGAGAGTGGCGCTGTTCTCAGGCCACAGGCTGCTTCACCTCCAGCTGTGGTCGAGAGAGCTAGAGAGTGAATGGAGTGAGGGACCGCTCAATGCTGCCGTTCAATCACATCAATGTTGTTGTTTATTGTTTCACAGTGGTTACAGTACGTACAACAGGATCAGTGGTTCTCATGGGGGGTCTTGAACCCCTCCATATTTGTGATCTCTCCTGTAGCCTGGCCGGGTCTGCATGGCTCCGAGTTGGAGCAAATTGTCTCTTATCTATTTTCTGTAAGTTTTTGTAGATGTAACAATCCGCTCAGAGCCGACGACCGCTCGTTTAAACTACTTCGTCCGTGCCAGTAGCCTGGACCCGATGCGACTGGACTCGCGAGCGGAGCAGCTGCTCCAAACACACAATTTGAAGGGACACATTAGATGTTGATTTTGATAGGACTACTTGAGCGACAACGGGCTGATTTTAGCCAAGAGCAGCAGGTTGTTTTAATGGAAAGACGAGCGATACAAAAAAGCTGATCACAGCCTGAAGCAACAGTGTTGCTGCAAATTAACGGCTGCTTTTAATTTCAGACAGCTGAACATTGCGCTTTTAAAACGAATCTTATCAAAACAAAAAACTATAGCAAACTGTCATTTTTTTAAATTTGTGTTTTATATTGTTTTCATAGAATGCGAGTGTTTTATTGAAAGCGAGACTTGGCGTGTGAAAATCAAAAACATGGACCAAAACGGCTCAGTAATATGCACAAAATCCAAACGAAACGAAAATGAACTAAAAAAAAACTAAACATCATGATCTCAATCTGTGTTTTAGCCTATGCATGGTTCTGTGCGTCTGGCGTGTCTTGGAGTTCTTGGAGTGTTAGGAGAGCTACTGTAGGAACCGGTTTTTCTGTTCAGAGCAAAGTACTGTGAGGGGGAGGGTGGAGCAGGACACAAACACCCATTGGTCAGAGATAAAGAGGATAATGTGTCGCAAATGTGTTACATTGTGTCCAGCTGCCGTCACAGCTACAAGCACACCTATTGGTCATTGATAATGTCTATTAAGATCATTACTTTCAATAGAGCCGAGTAGGTGGAATATAGTAAAATAATTTTCATTCTAGTTTTAGAGGCTGTATTTAAAAATTGTAGGCTTTAAGTAAAATAAAGTTACTTTACATCGCGTACTGTTACTGAGCTGTTTTGGTCCATGTCTGTAAGCCTTTTTTCCCTGGATTATATTTTCTAAATTTACAACATTAATATAATATTGTTTTCGTTTCATTTCGTTAAGGAAAAAAAAAACAATCAATCCATTTTAGTTGAAACTATGGGATTGCAGAGCAAAGAAGCCCGTTGTCCGACCTCACCCAGTTATTGAATGTTTACGTTTGGTGCTGATTAAACTTGTGAATGAATGCTGCTTTGGTTCTTTAAGATTCTTTCCTCATATTCTGATTATTTTTAAACAGTGGCCCAACATTAACATACAACCTAAACTGAGATTCAAACCCTCATTTCAAAGTATGAGCGGAGACATATTAACATCTCTATTCATCTCTGCGCTCCATCGCCCATCGAAACAGCTGATTTACATGTCGGCTCTTAACACATGCCGATTGGCCATTCACGCGGCTTTGTTCTTGGTTTCGGCCAATCAGCTTGTAAGCACATGGCTAATTATCAGTTTTCAACCAATCACACTGTTTTATTGTGAGTGTGCTATTTGTATTGTCTGCCAAAACATGGATGAATGAAACACGACCACGTACGCTACGTCTCATATTTATATAGGCTAGAAGAAAAGTTATTTCAAAATGTATACCGTTTTATCGCCCAGCCCAAATGTTTTCTATTATTATGATTAAACACTGCGTCAGGTCGGACCACGGGGTTCTTTTATTTATTTATTTTGCTGTGGTCAAGCCGAGAGACGCTTGTGAGTCCAGCGAGGTGTATTCACAACATTCTATTTGCTCAAACCTGCAGCCAGACTGAGTACACAGCTTTTTTTTTTTTTTTTTTTGATAAGTTACATGACGGTCTGGGAGCCGGACGCTACAATATGACTATTGCACGCCACCAACAGTGAATGTGTAAACCTATGTCCCGTAACAACCCAACCTTCATGCCCCCCCACCTCTAAAATGAATCTGGCGCCGACGTGTGCACATAAAAAAAGACCACAGTTAAACATAAAAGCAAAACGAAACGGATTAACATAAAATGGGAATATCACAGATAAATTCAAAATACGGTTTGTAATAGGCCTGATAGTATAGTAAGTCTGTCCTTTCTAGAGGGACCCTGTAGCGACAGGCTGAAGGAAAGAGTTGGAATGAGGTGTAAAGCTGGTGAAGTGTTATTATTAGCTACATTCTTGTATTGAAGCAACAACGAACAGAAACATAAATCAGGAAACTGTCCATTGCCGTTCGTGCTCACTGCTCCCTGCTGCTGCATGTTGTCGACTCGTCCTCCTGCTCACAGATGCCACCTGGCGGTTGTTTCGGCACATTGGCGCTTCTCATAAAAACACAATTAATCCTCTGCTAAAAAGCCGCGTGATTCACGCGTGAAGTCGGCCAAAATGAAGTAGTACCTACTGTACACCCCCAAGTTGAATTTGCCCGGAATTGTCCTTTAAATTCTTCATTAAAGGGAAAGTTGCATTTTTTTTTAGTGGGGTTGTATGATCTACAAATAACCCCCAAGTACTTTAATTGCAGTAGAAGACTCTCTGCACTCCTCCCGTTAGCAACGCCAGCCCATAATAGCCCTGCCCAGAGATTTACAACATACATTGTTGCGAATGAATCCAAAGAAATGGCCTATTTTCGCTGCCTAAAAGAGGTTTTACCTGAAAAATAATACACAATTCCATTGTTGGCTATACCGTAATATAATTTTTCCAGTCCTTCAAAGTGCAGGAAAAACACAGTTTTTATTTGGACCTAACCAACTCACGTATCCCTCCGGCTCAGGGTTAGCACTCGCCGATCAGCAGCTGGTTAGCTCCAAATAAAAACTGCATCATTTTTTCAAGCGAGAAGGAGGGTGAGGGTGCACACTTGTTTTGTTTGTTAATTTGTTTGAGGACAGTGCACATTAATGAACAGTGTAAACACTGTAAATGAGCCAGATTCTAGCTTAAAGCTAATTTCCATCTGTAGTCCTCACATATATAGACAGACATAGACACACACATAGACATAGACAGACAACCTATGGGCAATTTAGAGTCGCCAATTAACCTAACCTGCATGTCTTTGGACTGTGGGAGGAAGCCGGAGTACCCGGTGAGAACCCACGCACGCACGGGGAGAACATGCAAACTCCACACAGAAGGGCCCTAGTCGACTGGTGGGTTCGAACCCGGAACCCTCGAGCTGTGAGGCAACACCACTGCACCACCGTGCCGCCCACCTCTCCAAAAACATTGATGCAGACTTCTAAACAGCCGTCATTTGGATAAACTAACCGCACATTGGGGGTCTAAACTGTTACTTTCTCGCTTAAAATAACATTAAAAGTTAATTAAGTGGACTCCCACTGAAAACAGAAACACAGACCTGTGGACCAGAACCGGACGGACCAGAGGGCTCGTTGTCCTGGTGGACCGTGTCCTGCTCCTCCTCCGTCGTCCCAGTCTGTCCAAACAAATCCAGATCCTGCTTCTCCTCCTTTATCATGCTGTAGTCCTGGTCCTGGTTCTCCTCTTTAATTCTGGTCATGTTCTGATCCAGGTTGCTAATTTCCCAGTCCAGGTTCTCCTCCTTCATCATCCTGGTCTCCTCCTTCACCATCCTGGGACCTCCTCTTGCTCAATAAGGGAACAGCTTGTCACCAAGCTCTGCAGTGGCCTGAAAACAAGACACTCATTTTAATCAGCTGTGTTGTAGCAGGAAACTTCTAAAACATGCAAGGCAGTGGACCGGGATTGGGGAACCCTGATGTAGAGACTCCCTGCTGTCTAAGAGCTGCTTCCAGGGACGAGAGGAGGTTTTAGACTAAGTACTAATGTGACGCCCCGGTCTTATAGGGAGGAGGAAGACATTTGTGAAAACTGCAGCGGCTTCCAGAAAGAAAACCAACAAAGTGGTTGAGAAAGAAAAACAATATAGTCATTCCATATGTGTCTGGAGTATCAGAAAAACTCAGGAGGATTTTTAACAAACACAGTATCCCGGTGCATTTCAAACCCAGCAACACAGAGACCGGTACATCCTAAGGACAGAACACCACACACCCGAAAAAGCAATCTGGTGTATGCAGTCCAGTGCAATGAGGAATGCCAAGACCTCTACATTGGGGAAACAAAACAACCACTGCACAAACGCATGGCACAACACAGGAGAGCTAACTCCTCAGGCTTGGACTCTGCTAGCCATTTACATCTCAAGGAGAAAGCCCACTCCTTCGAAGACAGCAATTTTCACATTTTAGATAGAGAGGACAGGTGGTTTGAGAGAGGAGTGAAAGAGGCCATCTATGTCAAAGATGAGAAACCATCGCTCAACAGGGGAGGAGGTCTCAGACATCACCTATCTCCAATTTACAATGCTGCCCTTTCATCCCTTCCCAGGAGATTCAAAAACCTAGCCTCAAAGAATAACAACTTTTCACAAGTGGCATGTGACTCCAACGCCTGTCGTTATAACATTATAGAGCACCAACAAAGTCAAAACCAACTTTCCACCAAAGACAGTCTTTCAACGACTGTCGTTAGTAGTTGGAGCACAAAGAGAACCAGTGACAGACCAGTCCGAGCCTGGTCAGAGACATACATGAACTGATGAAGCCTCTTGGATGAGAGGTGAAACATCTTCCCAGACAAATTTCCACCATGATGTACTATAAAGTTTTATTGTATTGTATAACCAAGTCCAGTTGCGTTCGATTTAAACTCCTTTTGAAATAGCCTACTATGACCTGGACAAACGAGAATATGCACAGACCACCACTCTCTCCTGGCTGGGCAGCACAATGGGACTCATTTGCATCTCATTACACTACAGCCACACCTCTGTAGTGGGGGTAACAACAGCAGTCATTAATGTTAATGTGGTGTTATTTTCCTTTGAGTGGACTGAGTTACAACCGGACTGTTTTGACTACCCACAAATCTACACTCTGCAAAGCATAGAGGACAGAATAATAACAGTATAACAGTATACTGAATGAGTACAGCAAACAATTGCTGGTATTGGCATAAAAACACTTTATTAATAAAATAGGAAAAATGTGGCAAGACAAGGCAATGCAATTTTATTTGTATAGCCCTTTTTCACAGTTTGTCTCAAAGGGCTTCACATGACATCGTAGCAACATCCTCTAATGGAATGGAGGCAGCCTCTGGTGATCAGGAGGACCGGGTGGTGGACCTGGCTAGAGGACGTGGCTGTGGGTGCTTCTTCTTCGGCCGTGGGCACGCCCCATTCTCCTCAAAGTGTTTCACTATTTCAGCCAGGGTGTTATTGCCAATGCTGAAAAAAGGAAAACAAACCGAGCAGGGGCTAGCTCAATTTGCGGCACCGGCACCTCGCTGCGGCATATCCGGTGGCACCTCCAGGTGCCGCGGCACATGCCGCTGTTTGCCGGAAGTGCCAGTGCTTGTGCCGCTAGATGCCGAGAGATGCCGCGGCACATGCCGCTGTTTGCCGGAAGTGCCAGTGTTTGTGCCGCTAGGTGCCAGTGCTTGTGCCGCTGTTTGGGCGAGATGCCACGGCACATGCCGCTGTTTGCCGGAAGTGCCAGTGTTTGTGCCGCTAGATGCCGAGAGGTGCCGGTGCTTGTGCCACTGTTTGGGCGAGATGCCACGGCAGATGCCACTGTTTGCCGGAAGTGCCAGTGTTTGTGCCGCTAGGTGCCAGTGCTTGTGCCGCTGTTTGGGCGAGATGCCACGGCAGATGCCGCTGTTTGGTGGAGGTGCCACAGCTTGTGCCGTTACCTGTGGCATCTGCCGTGGCATAGAAGGAGGGCTGCCGCGGCAGATGCTGCTGTTTGGAGGAGATGTCTCGGCAGATGCCACTGTTTGCCATTGAAATTAAACCTTAAACGCAAAAAGTGTGTCTTGGAAATGCTACTGTCTAATTTAACTTTTACATAACATTCATTAGCCTACGGAAGCCTACGGCGGCGCATCTGTGGTGGACTGGGTTTCCCTGGCCGGCGAATAATGTAGGCCAACAGTGGCATAACAATACCAAAATGCCCCTCTCGGGATTCGATCCCACGTCTACTACACAGAAGTCCATTACCCTAACCATTATACTGCCACAACAATTAGGCTACATGCAAATTATAATTTTAGCCGATTACAGACATAATTTGTTTCACTTCACCGCAGTGAAGTTAGTTGTAAGTTGGATATTTGACAGACATTCACCCCTTCTCAATACATTATAGAAAATATAAGATGTGTTAAAATGCAATGTGTGTCATAGAGCAGGTGATGAGTAAATAAGTCACATGACCTGGGAGATATTGAGCTGTAATATTTACAGTTTTAAATAAATTAAAATTAATAGAAAATATTACATGTGTTTTAAAATGCAATAAAACAGGTGTGTCTCATAGAGTAAGCTTAGATCTCCTGTCCTGTGTTGAATCTGAGCCATCAGTCATGACCTGAGAGTTACTGAGCTATAATGCTCATATTTACAGTAGGAAATACAATCACGTGTTCACATGCAATAAAAAGATCTTCTGTCCTGTGTTGATTTTGAGCCAATAGGGGCATATGTTACAATAAAATGGAGAACTAGGCGGCAGTTGCATCATGTTGGCCTACTCCACTGGCTGCCCGAGATACACCTCTTGTTTTTACATTTAACACCTATTTATAAATTTTTATTAGGCTAAATGTTAGAATGCTCAATAGCTCCCAGGTCATGTGACATCTCTTGTTTTTAAATGTACATCTCTAAATAATATTCATTTATTTCATTAAATATGAGCGTTAGAGCTCAACTCCCGTGTTCTGATCAAAGTCACCTCTATGACACGTTTTAATTGCATTTAAACACATGGAATATTTTATATAGCCTAGATTTTTAGTTATTTCCTAGCCTACTGTAAATATGAGCATTAGTCCCAGGTCATGTGACCTGTTAGCTCAAAATCAACAGGATGGTAAGCCTGTTCTATGACACACTCTTTTTATTGCATTTGAACACATCTTATATTTTCTATGAATGTTTAATGTATTGAGAAGGGGCGAATGTCTGTCAAATCATAGATATATAGAATCTATATATGTGTGTCAAATATCCAACTTAAAACTAACTTCACTGCGGTGAAAATCAAATACCAACTTAAAACTAACTTCACTGCGGTGAAAAACTAATTATGTCTGTAAATCGGCTTAAATTCTATTTTGAATCCAAATGCTGTGGTAGTGTAATGGTTAGGGTAATGGGCTTCTGTGTGGTAAACGTGGGATCGAATCCCGAGGGGGGCATTTTGGTATTGTTATGCCACTGTTGGCCTACATTATTCGCCGGCCAGGGAAACCCAGTCCACCACAGATGCGCCTCCTGGCTGGGCAGAATGTTATGGGACTCATTTCCAAGACACACTTTTTGCATTAAATGTTTAATTTCAATGGCAAACAGTGGCATCAGCCACACCTCCAAACAGGGCATAACAACAGCAGTCATTAATGTTAATGTGGTGTTATTTTCCTTAACGGACAAGCTGTGGCACCTACAAACAGACGGCATCTGCCGTGGCATCTCCCCAAAATCTACACAAGCAAAGCATCTAGCGGCACAAACACTGGCACTTAGCAAAGGACAGAATAATAACAGTATAACAGTACTGAATGAGTAGCGGCACAAACACTGGCAGCAAACAATTGCCACCTGCAGTATTGTGCATAAAAACACTGTCTCTCCATTAATCAAAATAGTCAATTCAAACTGCTAACAGGCAAGCACAAGGCAACCAGTAAACTTCCATTCGAATAATTGATGGGAGTTGGCTAAAGGATGCTAATTAGCCTGTTAGCAAGCATCACAGTAGTCAATTCAAGCAATGCTAACAGGCAGGTTAGCACCTGACTAGCACCAGTAAACTTCCATTCGAATAGTTGATAGGGGGTTGGCTAAAGGATGCCAATTAGCCTGTTAGCAGGCACCATAGTAGTCAATTCAAGCAATGCTAACAGGCGGCTATAAAACAAAATTGTAAGCTAACATATAAACATGAAAAAAAAACGTGAGCCATCGCCATTCCTGTGACTTTGAATGAAAACATAACGCAAACTGGATGGAAACTCACCCCATAAGAAACAGGAACGTGTTCTTGGAGACTTCGTTGCCTCCAATGGAAAAAGTTGTCCGGGCACGTTTTCTTTTCAACTGGGCCTTTTTTGCTGATGTAGTTAGTTCAGAAGTGCTGACAGATCGTCTGTTTGCCTCGAGATGACCAATAATCCGCATGTCCTGCCACTCTCTTTCCGCAGCTAAAGAATCCATCCGTATGCGGTACATGGCCTCGGGAGAAAGTTTGTGGCTACACGACTGTCTCTCTTGGATGGAGTTTTCTTTTCTCCTCGTGTAGCATTTACAGTCAAAGTTGCGGATTTTCTCCATTTCGCTGTCATTATCCCCTTCAAATGTTACCATAGAAATAGCGTCTGATATCCGGCGGTCCAGCTCTTGAGCTGCGAGGCCAATAGATGCTACTCTCTGCGCGTTGTCCATGTTGATTCAATGAGATGCCTGTACCACGAAACGATCTCAGTTTACCCAGGATTGCCTTTGCTTTGCAGCAGCTCTATATAAAGTAGCCGTGCTGCTCGCCTCAGCTGATTGGCGGAGTGAGAACAAAGCAGGCCTGTTGTCCAATGAAATGTCGCACACACTCATGGATGTATTGCACACACCCCATACCAGAGAGAGAGGGGCAAAAAACAAGCCAATTTAAAACACAAAATGTATACTTTTAAATCAACCAAAACTCCTATTTGACCCACTGGGTGGCTTCCAAATGACTCAACTTGCACTTTCTGCAAAAAAAACCCGAAAATGGGTAATTTTTTTTTTTGCCGACTTGTGTCTCTCGTTTCCGTGACGGGTCACCTATTTCTCTTTCCCTGTTGCAGGAGGAGCCCACCAGCTGCTCCAACCCCCCACCATCCCTCCTCCCCTCCCACTGGCGCGACCATAATACATCCAGGAGCGCGACTTGGCTCGACACATATCTCGCCTACTCTTGTGTTGTTTTTCCACTAGCACTGAAGGGCAACGGCCAAATCAAGATTGAAGCCCCACTAATTAAAAAAATACAGCGTCGAGGCGGTTGATATTCTGCGTTCACTGACTGCTGTGTGGAAAACCACACATTGGTCCGTTACCGAGGCTGAGGTAGAAAAGCACCACATGGGTTTTAGTTAGCTCGCTTGGCTAATGTCAGCTAAGCATCCTATCTCCAGAGATATTTCATCTCCAGAAAAAACATGCCCTGCCAAAAGATTAGCTGTACGCTAAGTAATGAAATTATAGCTGACAAAAGACTTTGAATGACTTACCAAGAGACCCGAAAATCTGGTGTTGTCCACTGCTTCTGTAAAACTTCCTCTGTGCTGCTCTACTGCGCATGCACTGCCAAACCAGGAAGAGAATGTTTCAAGTAGTTTACAGATGAACAGGATAGCAGAGCCGGTCTACGACAATCAATATCAATCAGTTCTCAATATTAGAATTTCTCTGGGGATAGGGACAGATAAGTAAAGTACACTATTATGATTTAAAGGACAATTCCAGGCGAATTCAACTCGGGGTGTATGTTACTATCATTTTAGGTCTAAAAAAAGGAATGTGAGAATTTTCTGTTTAATTCAAGCAAGCCGACATGCTTGTAAAACTAGATCTAATTGTCTCCCGGAGTCTCGCGCGAGACCCAGTTGCCGTGCTCGGTGCATTCAGGGGCAGTCAGAAAGCTACCATTTGTGTCATTAACACAGGAATATCGACTCTTGACTTGCTTCAAGTAAACAAAACATATCAGCGCACGTTTGAGTAGCCACCTCACGCTGTCTGTTGAAAAAAATGTACACTTGAAGCAAGTAAAGAGTCGATAAAGCTCAACTGCACCTGAACATGGGTTAAAATCTAGCCAGTTTTACAAGCATGCTAGCTTTCTTGAAGTAAATAAACTTCTCGGTACATGTTTGAGTTGCCATCTGAGGCTGTCTGTGGGGAAAAAATGCGGCTTTTAGGGATGTAAACAGCCTAACTAGCGGAACTTGCATCTACTCCCATTCATTGCTGCCAAATCCGGGGACGGACACAACCAACCGCAAAACAGGAGCGATTAAACTGAAACTCTTCACATTCCTTCTTGTAGACCTAAAATGATAGGAATATAAACCCCCAAGTTGAATTCGCCTGGAATTGATGTAAAGGTGATAGCTATTCAATTCAATTCAATTCAATGAGCTTTATTGGCATGAACACAGGTATGTTATTGCCAAAGCATACAGAAAAATTACAATAATTTACATACATGACATTTTACAACATTTCATATATAACATTACATATATACATATACGACGTTATAAATTAAATCAGCATATGCATGTAACATTAGATGTTACATTATGGTGTGGTTTCTGGTGGTGTGTTCCTCAGGCTATGACAGGCAGATACGTACTTAGCAGCCAGAGGAGCTGCTGTCCCTTCACCCAGCAGGACTGCTACTTTCTCCTCTGGACTTAGCTGCTCAAATGTTATGATTTTATTGGATATTTCCTTAAAATGGGATGTTCTTATTAACCCCTTCAGACCCTGCGTCCATTGGAATGGACATGACATATTTTTGCCTCTAAACCAATAAATACTCTGTAATTTAATGATGTCAGCAATGCTGGTTACTGTTTGGATCCTGATTATCCAATTGCAATCATGTCATGACTTTGAGCATGCTCTGAGAGAGTGACAGACATCAGACAAGACAAGCATGGCGGAGCGACTGCAGAAAGGGAGGTGTAAGTGCCCCTTTTCAATTAAATATATAAATTTATGTTCATGCTGGCCAAAAAAATTTGAAGTCAGTAGAATTTTAACTGCTAAAAGTGATAATATTTGAAGTTATTTTAAACATATATCATGTCATTAATTCATAGGATTTTTTCAAAGTTTGATGTCCATTGAAATGGACATCAGGAGTTGAGCGACATTAGCCAACACTCACATTTTAGTGCCAGTATATACAGAAACAAAACACCTCTAAGCTTTTCCTTGCTAATGCATGGTCTCACAGTTTATGTATTGACTATTATACATTTTATTCATTTTTTTTTTTTGTACATTTATGTTCTTGTAGAGTATAAAGTCGAAGACTTCCTTGAACATCTCGTGAATAGAAAGTTACTGTATCTGAACTTGACTCCTTGAATTCAGGAAAATAGGAGGATGGAACTATAGGTGGAGTCTTTCTAATTCTTAAGTATGTGTGTGTTTTTGTTGTTGTTGTGTTTTTTTTTTTTTTTTTAAGGGATAGTTCACCCAAAATTCAAATTCCACCCACTATCCACTCACCCCCATGTGGACTAAGAGCTTAGAGTCCTCCGCCCTCTATCTGAGCCACGGGGATCCATGCAGCAGCACCCGTCCATACAATGGCCGCCAATGGACACCAACCCTCCTCGTCCAAAAAGACACCAAAAAACAACCAAATACTTCCATACTGCTCGTCTGCAACTTCCCCCCTGCACTGAAGCCCCGACATGAGAAATTGTTCCGCCGGTCAGTGCAAATCACGTGAGATTTGCACTGACACAGGAAGAGCAGTGAACTGAGACACTGGGAGCTTCTGCTACAAACAAGCTTAAAATATAGACTAATTTAATTTTTTCAGAACAATTTCTCATGTTGGGGCCCCAACACAAGAGGGACACCACAGACGAGCAGCACGGAGGCACCCGGACGTCCCGCAGTGCGTCCCCCTGTTACGAAGAAAGCTGGTGTCCATTGGTGTCCATGGTGCCCCCCCCAAACTCAGAGAAGGAACAGAGGACAAAGATAGAGGATACAGACAGTGTAGTGACAGAGGAAGACAGGTGGACATGACAGTAACCAGGAAGGGAGAAATCAAGTGGCGTCACAGGCCGTTCACTACAATCAGACACTTATTTTGAGAATCCTCCAATTGATGCAAATGATCCCATATGAATTTCTTTCCAGGTAACATTATCTACAGTCATTGTCTTCATGTGCATGTTCAAATTGCGTCATTTGTCTTTTTTCGTGCAGACTCCGGGTTTACCTGGTCATCACCAGGTCATCCTGGTCATCACCAGGTAAACCCAGGTAAAACCTCCCTGCTGTTCCCTATCCAAGCTGTGATAATATGTTCATGTTCAGAACAATATACAGACTCAAAGCCATGCCAACATCCATTTCCAGTTGTTTAGGTCATGCCTGATTGACTACCCTGTAGAAAAAGTCAGCCTTAAGTTTTTCTGACATTTTACGCCCATTGTGTCCTGGCGTCCACTGGAATGGACATGAAAAAATACAATTAAAAACATGAGGTAGAAAAAAATTTTTTTTTTCACTTTGTTTTTATGTTGGAGAGGAGTCAGAATCAGTAAAAAAAAAAATTTTTTGTCCAGCCAAAAAAATGCGGGTCTGAAGGGGTTAAGGAATATTTGTCGCAGTAAAGGAGGAAGTGCATCTCTGACTCTATGTCTCCTGCAGAGCAGTGAGCACAGAGACGCTCCTCTCTGGGCAGCCATGACTGCCTGTGTCGTCCCGTTTCTATGGCCAGCTGGTGGTCACTGAGCCTGTATCTGCTCAGGATCCGTCTATGTTTTATGTTCCTGACAGAGTGCAGGTATTCAGCCAATTTATATTCTCTGTTCAGTGTTAAATAACAATTTAGTTTGCTTTGCTTTTTTGTTTCATTTTCCCAATGTTCCAAATATAAATCTTTTGATTGATTGATAATTAGTTTTATTCTGTTTAGTTGTGTTGGGGCTGTGCTGATGGGAGCCTGGTTAACTAGCTTCACCATCAGCTGAGTGAGGGGGCTGCTTTCTGGGTTCAGCTCTTGGGTTTTTAGTGTTTTGGATGGAAGTGTGTCGTTTGGACTGCTTTTTAGGTGTGTCCAAATATAAAATAGCTACAAGTTTCCTCTTGGCCAGTAGGTGCCTACTAGAAACACACCTGGGGCCTCATGTATCAAGACTTGCGTGGATTTCATACTAAATCTTGGCGTACGCCAAAATCCAGAAACTGTCGTACGCATAAAAAAATTCAGATGTATCAAAGTGTGCGTACGCATGGATCCAAGCACTTTTCCTTTGTACATCCCAATCAACTTGGAATTGAGCGCACATGTAGACGTGCCAAACTCCTCCCTGTCCACGCCTGCATTTAAATATGCAATTCAATGTAAATTAGGTCCGTACCAAAGATTTCCTTCTCTTCATGGACAGATAACACCATGAAAAGCTATGAGAGACAGCAATTTGATCAAATTTGAGTTGAAGGTGCTCCTCGATAAAGTTGAGCCACGTAAACTTAAAAAAAAAAAGAAAAATCTGCTGCGTTCCCGCACCATCGCAAAGGGGAGTGGGCGAGTGTGTGTGTGATAAAGGTGAAGCCGACGACCGCTGTCATCCCGAATGAAAGCAGACAATGCAATCGATAGTTAAATTATGTGAAATGGATTCACGATTTTCATTTGCCTTTTCTTGTACACAGATCGCGTAGTAAATAAATGGTGAAGTGCACCAGGGAGGCTGATGAAGACACAACTTTACGCATGTGTTTATTGACATTAAGTACTTCACAGCGTGTGTCGTTTAACCAGTAAAAAAAAGAAAATAAAGTCACTGCAGTGTGATATTTGTGCGGACATGCTCAGTGTGCATCGGGGGGTTATAGGACAGTTAAACAAATACATTTACTTTGCGCACGTACAGTGCCAGCCTATGCTGAATGAATGTTGTTTTGTTTGTTAATATGTGATGCATTTACGCACCACATAGATCTGTACATTCATAGTATAAAATGCTCCCTGTTCACACAAACAAATCCATCCCATGAGGATGTTTTTATGGCAACGTCTGTGAAGTTGATTGCTCCGAGGAAAACTGTCTCTGGCTCCTGTCTTCCCCAGTGTGGTCAGCACTCATATGGATACAGTCAACCCATGGCTCCCCACCGTGTCGCGCTCTCAGGCCGGTCGCAGCGCACGTGAATTGCCCAAACAAAAAGAGTCATAATGTGCAAAAAAAAAAAAACTCTCCGGGACTCGAGTGCACTTCGCAATGCAGCAACACGTGGATGGGTTAGTTGTTCATTATGTGTCTGATGTGCACATTACTCCGAGGACTAATTGTTTTCACATTATTAACAGTTTCCCAGCTTCACCTCTAAGTGTCGCCAAAGGAACAATAGCTGTCACGCCAGCCATGGAGTTCTAACTTTTCCACGGTCATTTCAGTTTTGATACATCTGAACGTTGGCGTGGAAAATGACGTACGCCGCTTTTTTGTGCGTACGCAACATTGATACATGAGGCCCCTGCTCTCGCTCCAACCTTCCGTTTTACTGGTTGCCAGTTACATATACATACATCTCCTTCTTCTTTGGAGGAGAGTCTGTGACCAGATGTATTTACATTTTTCGGACCCGCCAAAATTTCTAAAACTATTATTTACATAGCCTACTATTTTAAAAAAAATCAGTAAAATTAATACTTTTATTCTGCACCCCTCTAGACATTCTGTGGATGCATTATTTTTTTAAAAAAGTTTCCTTTTGATGAAAAAGTTGTAGTTATCACGCATATTACATTTTAGAGTGTGAGGCTGAAGGGTTGTAAAGCAAAGATTTTATTCAAAGACAAGTTTCATTGCCGTATAGAGCCAAGATCTTGAGGTGAAGATAAAAGTCAGAATAAAACAAATTGTTCAATGTACAAAGTCCAGAATTCTTCTTTTGAATCGGTCAAGCTCCAGAGGACTGAGCAGAGGCGGGTCTAGAGTGCCGAAGAGGAAGTAAAAAAGTCCCCATACATATGAATGGAAGACCAAGATTTATTTCGTGATCCGTTTGAATTGTGCCATGAGAAAATAGCTATTAAAAACATCACGTTTCATGCCGAGAAATCAGCAGTTTGTTGTAAACCTATTGTGAAATAAAATTCTGAAGAATCTGTAACCAGAAAGACTACAAGTTGCGTAGGTGACGTGTGTTTTTTTTTTCTATGGTGACGCCACACACCAAATGCCGCCCTTTACTGTGTCAGTTGGTGACATATTTTTTGTGGGACACCAGATTTGTAGTCCATAGAGCGTCGTCACACAAAATACATTCTTCTGTTGCCGTTTTACTGGAGACAGCACCCTAAAAGGAAAACCCTCCCTACTCTGCTTTGGCCCCACTCGGGTAGCTTTAACTTTCTCACTTCTATTTCTCTCAAGGACACCTGCGTCGTTCTTGCGTTATCCTCCCTAGCTTGTATCAATCTTGGGCCTAGCTGAGCATAAAATTGTTACAAAACAAGGGGGTCTAAGGACAGAGGATGTTGTTACAATGTCATGTGAAGCCCTTTGAGACAAACTGTTTGTGAAAACGGGCTATACAAATAAAATTGCCTTGCCTTGCCTAAACCTATTCTACAGTAAACATATGTGTGGGTATAAAAGTTAGTAGATTATAGTAATCAATGTTTGAGGAGAATTCAACCTAACATTGCTCAGGTGTAGGACCGGAGCGTCCCGTCCTCTAGCTAATGTGGCGCTGCTGGTGTATCCTCAGGCTGTAGGAGTGCCTGTAGGCCTTCCCGCACTGCCCACACACGTGCAGTTTTTCTCTGGTGTGGGTGCGCCTGTGGACTGTTAAACTCGAGGAGGTAGCGAACCCTTTCCCACACACCTCGCAGATGAACGGCCTCTCTCCAGTGTGGGTGCGCTGGTGGATTCTTAAATATGTAGCGACAGCGTACCCCTTCCCACACACCTCGCAGATGTGCGGCGTCTCTCCGGTGTGGATGCGCCGGTGGATCGTTAACCCTGAGGAGGCAGTGAACGCTGTCCCACACACCTCGCAGACGTACGGTTTCTCTCCGGTGTGGATGCGCTGGTGGACTTTTAACTCATAGGAGGTATTGAACGCTGTCCCACACAGCTTGCATCTGTACGGTTTCTCTCCCGTGTGGGTGCGCTGGTGGGTCTTTAACTTTGAACGGCAACGGAACACCGACCCACACAGCTCACAGCTGTATGGCTTCTCGCCGATGTGGATGCGCCGGTGGATCATTAACGCTCTGGGCTTAGCGAACGCCTCCCCACACAGCTCACAGCTGTACGGTTTCTCTCTGGTGTGGAGGCGCCGGTGAACTTTTAACGTTACGGAGGTAGCAAGCTTCTTCTGACACAGCTCACAGCTGTACGGCTTCTCTCTGGTGTGGACGCGCTGATGGGTCTTTAACTTTGAGGAGCTAGCGAATGACCTCCTACACTGCTCACACCTGTACACTGTCTGTCCACAGCGCTGGCGGTGAGTGTTCCCACATCCTTTACCGCTATGTGGTTTCTCCTTGGTGGGATCCTGTTTCTATGGCAACAGACAGAAAGAGAGAGAGAATCAATCAATGAATGATGGATGGACAGTAACTACCGTCATCATCGTCATCACACAGCTTGTTAATGCTGCTGTTTTGTTTTCCTTTTTAAATTCTTCATTAAAGGAATAGTAGCATTTTTTTTACAGTGGGGCTGTATGATCTACAAATAGCCCCCAAGTACTTTAATTGCAGTAGAGGACTCTCTGCACTCCTCCCGTTAGCAACGGCAGCCCATAATAGCCCTGCCCAGAGATTTACAACATACATTGTTGCGAATGAATCCAAAGAAACTGCCTATTTTCGCTGCCTGAAAGAGGTTTTACCTGAAAAATAATACACAGATTGTTGGCTATACCATAATATAATTTTTCCAGTCCTTCAAAGTGCAGGAAAAACACAGTTTTGATTTGGACCTAACCAACTCACGTATCCCTCCGGCTCAGGGTTAGCACTCGCCGTTCAAATGAAAACTGCATAATTTTTTCAAGCGAGAAGGAGGGTGAGGGTGCACACTTCTCCAAAAACATCGGGGTAGACTTCTAAACAGCCGTCATTTGGATAAACTAACCGCACATTGGGGGTCTAAACTGTTACTTTCTCGCTTGAAAAAATATTAAAAGTTAATTAAAGCAGATATCAGCGGAATGTTTTTGTTGATATAAGTCCTAAATAGTCCTATTTTCCGTCAGCAATCACTTACATGGAGTGTTTCAGTCGTAACACGAGTCTCTCAGTCACTCTGCTCTGCTGTAAACCGAGGAGAAAACTTTCCTTGTGGGATACAAGCGGTATCCAATGAGGAGAGAGAACGGCATGAAGGGCTGTGTGTGCAGCCAAAGGATGCGCGTGAATGTGGTGACGTAGGGACGAGGACAATAGATGCATGACGAGGGCGGGCGCTGCTAACTCATGGTGCGTTCAAGGAAACTTGTAACTTGTGTTTTTCCTTCCTGTGAAGTCGTACCAGTTCGATCTGGTACAAGTTCACAGGTTGGAAGTTACGCGTGGCCGTTATAGTGAACTTTCACAGGCAACAGGTGATGGTAAAAACACAAGTTACGGGTTCCCTGGAACGCTACAAAGTTGTAAGTCGTGACTTGAAGCCGTAATTTACGATTTCAAAAGCCTGCCTGGAATGCAACATTAGCCAAAACGGCCGGATCGCTGATATCTGCTTTAAGTGGACTCCCACTGAAAACAGAAACACAGACCTGTGGACTGGACCCGGACCGACCAGAGGGCTTGTCCTGGTGGACCGTGTCCTGCTCCTCTCCCGTAGTCCCAGTCTGCCCAAACAAATCCAGATCCTGCTTCTCCTCCTTTATCATGCTGTAGTCCTGGTCCTGCTTCTCCTCCTTTATCATGCTGTAGTCCTGGTCCTGCTTCTCCTCCTTTATCATGCTGTAGTCCTGGTCCTGCTTCTCCTCCTTTATCATGCTGTAGTCCTGGTCCTGCTCCTCCTCCTTTATCATGCTGTAGTCCTGGTCCTGCTTCTCCTCCTTTATCATGCTGTAGTCCTGGTCCTGGTTCTCCTCTTTAATTCTGGTCATGTTCTGATCCAGGTTGCTAATTTCCCAGTCCAGGTTCTCCTCCTTCATCATCCTGGTCTCCTCCTTCACCATCCTGGGACCTCCTCTTGCTCAATAAGGGAACGGCTCGTCATCAAGCTCTGCAGTGGCCTGATAACAAGACACTCATTTGAATCACCCGTGCAGGGAAGTTACATAGTGCGGTTTCAGCCGATGCGACCCCGCTCAGACCTTGGCAGCAGCACCATTCATCCTATTAACCATTTTTCTATCACTGCAATGAGTCTGGAAACATTATTTTAAAACTCCGCAATGTTACTTTGAAAATAAAAAGATAAACCGTCTCTGGCGACACACAAGGGCACAGAGACAGGGCAGTGATCCTAAGACCTAAGTCAATTCAACCAAGTTTGTCCAAGTGGAGTTGCCGTTCGTGGCTGTCACAAATCGAGTAGCTTCGCAGATCGGGTAGTGACACGGGCGTCGTGGGTTTGTTTTGGTCAGAACCCTGGCAGTTCGGACATTTGTCCTGATTGGACGGTAAAACCTAACGTCAAGTTTTGCACAGAGCGAAAGATTAAACAGTTTAATCTATTGCTCTGGTTTTGCACAAATCTCGAGATATCGTGACCATGGGCGAAATCTCGTTGGGGGATTACAGCGGGACCCCTACAGCTGAGCTCATGTTGTGCAACTTCACAGAGGTTCAGCATAGACATATGGCATTATAACATTGTACACATGATCTGAATGGAACAGCATAATATGTCTCCTTAAAGCTATAGTGCGTAACTTCTACGTGTCTGTAAATATCCATTTCATCCAAGCCACTACAAGAGGAGATGACAAAACTTTGTAACTATCACCTTTAAAGCAGATATCAGCGGCACGGCCGTTTCGGCTAATGCTGCGTTCAAGGCAGGCTTTTGAAATCGTACAGCTTCAAGTCACAACTATGACTTTGTAACGTTCCAGGTAACCCGTAGCTCGTGTTTTTACCGTCCTGTTGCCTGTGAAAGTTCACTATAACGGCCTCTCGTAACTTCCGACCTGTGAACTCGTACCAGATCGAACTAGTATGACTTCACAGGAAGGAAAAAACTACGAGTTTAACTGAGTTAGCAGCCCCCGCCCTCGTCAGGCATCTTTAATCACCACATTCATGCGCATCCCTTGACTGCACACACAGCCCTTCATGGTGTTCTCTCTCCTCATTGGATAAAATTTGTATCCCACAAGGAAAATTTTCTCCTCGGGTTTGTTACGGCTGAAACACTCCATGTAAGTGATTGCTGACGGATAATAGGACTATTTAACAAAAACATTCCACTGATATCTGCTTTAATTCCTCCTGGCCGGTAGGTGTAGAACTCTCACTCAAACCTTCCGTTTTACAACTTGCCACACATGACATAAACATTCTAATGCCGTTGCCACAGAGATCATTCCATGCCCACGTTGCCAATGTTACCAGATGTAAATATTTACATATTTCGGACACGCCAAAATTTATTAAAAATGCATTCTCCAGTTTCTCTTTCCCGCAGGAGTAGCTCACCAGCTGCTCCAACCCCCCACCCCTCCCACTAGCGCGACTCAGCTCGACACATATCTCGCCTACTATTTGTTTTGTTATTCCACTAGCACTGAAGGGCGAAGTCCAAATCAAGAATCAAACCCCGCCAATTAAAAAAAATAATACAGCGTCGAGGCGGTTGTTATTCTGGCACAGCGTTCACTGACTGCTGTGTGGAAAACCACACATTGGTCCGTTACCGAGGCTGAGGTAGAAAAGCACCACATGGGTTTTAGTTAGCTGGCTCGGCTAACTAACAATAACATCCTATCTCCAGAGATATATTCATCTTCAGAAAAGAAAGCCGTGCCAATAGATTAGTTGTACGCTATATACTGAAATTACAGCTGACAAACGACTTTGAATGACTTACCAAGAGACCCGAAAATCTGGTGTTCTTCCAAAGCTTTTTGTCCACTGCTTCTGTAAAACTTCCTCTGTGCTGCTCTACTGCGCATGTGCACTGCCAAACCAGGAACAGGATGTTTCAAGTACAGATGAACAGGATAGGGACAGATCAGGGACAGATAAGTAAAGTACACTATTATGGTTTAAGTAAGCATATTACATTTTAGAGTATGAGGCTGAAGGGTTGTAAAGCAAAGATTTTATTCAAAGACAACTTTAAGTGCCGTATAGAGCCAAGAGAGAGAGAAAAAAGAGAGAATTAAACATAGCCTATTTATTATCAGTTACTATGACCAAAACAATATTTGATTCATTAAACATGATTTGTTCTTTTCTGTAGGATTTATTTGATTTATCTTGTTTCTCAGCATATTAATTAGCACGACAAAGCACTGACGAATAAGCTTAAACAGATATAGAACTCTGTAACACACTCATCACACAAGCAGCTTCATGCTCTCCCTGTGTGATCATCTTATATTGTAAATGTAGCCTACAGGTGACACTGTGACAGGTCTCCACTGTACGTCGTACAGTGGAGAAGAAAACTCCGCCGCGACGTGCAGCTTTATTTTTCTTTTTTTTAAGAAGCGGTATTGCTCGGGGACACGCGGTACTACAGCTGATCCAATGTATTTATCTGAGCTTGGTCACTAGAGGCACCGGCTCGCTCGAGCTGCGTTCATATAAAGTCCTACCTGACGCTGTGGTGCAGCACTTGACGCTCTTCTTCTTCTATCTTTCTAACCAGAATAGTTCGGCAGCCGACGAACTAGTCCGACATTCAGCCGAGCGAAATGGCTCTGACCAAGCGTCAGTTTATGACGCTTTGGGAGAGTTGCTCCCGGATGCGGCTGAGCACAATCGCAGCCCGTGTGCTACAATATCGTGTTTTATCATATTGCAGTATAATCACAAAGGCTACTGCAAAAGCATTAATAATTTAGACCTATGTGCAGGTGACATGTAACTCATGATTTGTTTGAATGTTTTCAGTTTTTCTTTTTGTCATGTCGCGCCTCCCCTCAAACTCTCTGGCGCCCCCCAAGGGAGGCGCGCCTCACACTATGAAAACCCCCCCTTTTTTTTGATCAAATGTTTATTTAACAAGAATACAAGTTACAACCAAAAAACATGACTCATTAATTGACATTAGAGACAGTACAAAATTGACTGTAACAATTACATCTCAAAATAATAATAGCATTAAACCTTGTACTTCAGTAAAATGCAAGCAAAAAAGAAAAAAGGAACGAACCAAACGTACATGAAGATAACAAGGAATTTATTAACAACAATAAATAAAATAAAATTTAAAAAGGGAAAAAGAAAAGGGCACACTTTGAAAACCCTTGAGTTAGTAGATTATAATCATCAGTGGCGGCCTTAGACATCTGGGGGCCCATTTCAATATTTCATGAGGCCCTACCCTGTTAAACATTAAATTATTTGCCAGCTATGTGCCCATGTGTCGCTGATGCTTCCCTGAATGGACGCAGTAAACGCACTATCCATGCATCTCAGGTACGCGTAAAATCACAATCAGGGCAGGAAACCAGGACTTAACAGAAAAAATGAGGACTGAAGTTGGTTTTCATCAAAAACTACATGCTTTATCAATATTCTGAATTTAAATTGACAACAAAAGTAATGAGAGCAAAGTGCTCCGTGTTATTTCAGCACCACGACCACGGACAAGGAAAGGACGAGACACGCTGTCGGTGCTGGAGCAGCCACTGCAGACAGGCAGCTCTCCATTATTACAATCTGTAAATGAACTGAATAATATCACATTTTAGTTGTGCTCTTGCTGTGTTTTATTTCTCTGTTAAGTTAGGACGTACTCACAGATCGTCTGTTTAGAGGCATTTTAACCCGAAGAAAAAAAGAAAAGAGGAGGGAAGTGATTGACAGACGTCAAGGTTGCGCAACTAGGCGCACGTCAGGAGGAAAGCAGGAAAAACAAAATGACATTAAAAATACTAAGAGAAAAGAAATAATATTGGGAGAAGGAAAACCAGGGTCTAGTTTGCGGGCCATTTTCAAAGGTAAGCCACGTTATTATTGATATCCCGCCATATTATTAATTAGGAGCTATTACCGTCGCGTGTGTCATGACAGAGCTGTTTGTATGTGTGGTGGTGGATGTACAGTGGGCCTGTGTGTGTGTATGTAAAGTTGAAACCTGGGTGATGAATTATTGTACAGTCTTTTACTTGGTGGCTGGCAGCTGGGTTTCAATTAAAACGGTTGTAACATAGGTAAGGTCGCCTATGAAAATCGTCGATGTTTGAGGAGAATTCAACTTAACATTGCTCAGATGTAGCACTGGAGGGAGCATCCTCTTGCTGCTGTGGCCCTGCTGGTGTTTCCTCAGGCCCTTGGCGAGGCTGAAGGCCTTCCCACACTCCCCACACACATACGGTTTTTCTTTGGTGTGGATGCGCCGGTGGTTCTTTAACCTTACGGAGGTAACAAACCCCTTATCACAATACTCGCAGACGTACGGCCTCTCTCCGGTGTGGATGCGCCGGTGGACCCTCAACACTGTGGAGCTAGAGTACCTGTTCCCACACACCTCGCAGACGTACGCCCTCTCTCCGGTGTGGACGCGCTGGTGGGTCTTTAACACTGTGGGGGTTTTGAACCCTGTCCCACACACCTCGCAGACGTACGGCCTCTCTCCAGTGTGGATGAGCTGGTGGACCTTTAACTGTGAGGGGCAAGCGTACGCCGACCCACACAGCTCACAGCTGTATGGCTTCTTTCCGAGGTGGACGCGCTGGTGGTTCATTAACATTCTGGGCTTAGCGAACGCCTCCCCACACAGGTCACAGGTGTACGGTTTCTCTCTGGTGTGGAGGAGCTGGTGAGCTTTTAACGTTGCAGAGCTAGCAAGCTTCTTCTGACACTGCTCACAGCTGTACGGCTTCTCTTTGGTGTGGACGCGCTGATGGGCCTTTAACTTTGAGGAGCTAGCGAATGACTTCCTACACCGCTTACACCTGTGCCCTGTCTGTCCAGAGCGCTGGCGGTGAGCGTTCCGATGAACTGAGGTCCTGGACTTGTTTTTACGTCGCTGTCGTGTTCGCACATTACCTCTTTGTGGTTTCACTTTGTTGTGCTTCTGTTTCTATGGCAACAGACAGAGAGAGAAAGAATCAATCAATCAATGATGCATGGACAGTAACTACCGTCATCGTCATCACACAGCTTGTTAAAGGTAAGGGAGGCAGAAATCTAGAAAAAAGCTTTGAGTTGAGTCCACGCGGTTCTCATCCCCTCAGCCAGAGCAGCAAGTAGAGAAAAAACGTCACTTTCTTACATTTGAAAACGTCCAAATAATACGAATAAGGGCTGCTGCTCTGTGATTGGTCAAAATCTACCATCACGGGTAGATTCTTTGCAGGCTGAAAACAGAGCCTAGGGGAGACGCAGACGTCTGATCTTTTTTCACATCACTTCATTTACAATATCACCAAGGTTAGTGTGTAAGTTTTTGCCTAATACTGTCAAAAAAAAAATCAGCCTCCCTAGCCTTTAATGCTGCCGTTGTGTTTTTCTTTTTAAATTCTTCAAGGGATAGTAGCATTTTTTTTTTACAGTGGGGCTGTATGATCTACAAATAGCCCCTAAATACTTTAAAGCAGGTATCAGCGGAATGTTTTTGTTAATATAAGTCCTAAATAGTCCTATTTTCCGTCAGCAATGACTTACATAGAGTGTTTCAGCCGAAACACGAGTCTCTCCGTCACTCTGCTCTGCTGTAAACCAGGAGAAAACTTTCCTTGTGGGATACAAGTGTTATCCAATGAGGAGAGAGAACGGCACGAAGGGCTGTGTGTGCAGCCAAGGGGTGTGCGTGAATGTGGGACGTAGGGACGAGGACCAATAGCTGCATGACGAGGGCGGGGGCTGCTAACTCATGGTGCGTTCAAGGAAACTCGTAACTTGTGTTTTTCCTTCCTGTGAAGTCGTACCAGTTCGATCTGGTACGAGTTCACGGGTCAAAGTTACGAGAGGCCGTTACAGTGACTTTCACAGGCAACAGGACGGTGAAAACACAAGTTTCGGGTTGGAACGCTACAAAGTCGTAGTTGTGACTTGAAGCTGTAACTTATGGTTTCAAAAGCCTGCCTTGAATGCAGCATTAGCCGAAATGGCCGAACCACTGATATCTGCTTTAATTTAATTTAATTCCCGTTAGCAACACCGGCCCATAATAGCCCTGCCCAGAAATTTACAACATACATTGTTGTGAATGAATTCAAAGAAACGGCCTATTTTCGCGGCCTGAAAAGAGTTTTTACCTGAAAATTTTTCCAGACCTTCAAAGTGCGGGAAAAACACAGTTTTAATTTGGACCTAACCAACTCACGTATCCCTCCGGCTCAGGGTTAGCACTCGCCGACCAGCAGCTGGTTAGCTCCAAATAAAAACTGCATAATTTTTTCAAGCGAGAAAGTAACTATTTAGACTCCCAATGTGCGGTTAGTTTATCCAAATGATGTCTGTTTAGAAGTCTGCTCCGATATTTTCAGAGAAGTGTGCATCTCCACTCTCTCTCGTGGGCAGTGACACGCTGTCACATTTCAGCACCGAGACAGCGGACATCGCCCTTGGTCATAGTTCAGCACTAATGGCGCTTTTCCACTGGCACGGTGCTGTGCCATACCGTACCAGTGGAAAAGCGCCATAAGTTCACTCTTCACCCATAAATCCATGGTACTGTCCATATGGGGAAGAAAGAGAACTGAACAGTCTTCTCCTGAAGTAAGGGGAGCTCTCACGTTGGTTCACAGCACTGGTCTTCTGTCCACTACACACATGAAGCTTCACTTTTCATTCAAACAAACTAATACGGCTGCCACAATTGTTAGATTTCATGAATGAGACCAAGATTTATCCTATAAAAATAATTTAACCAGCCAGCGGTAAACCTGATTTCCCCTTTGAGAGGACGACATAGTCTGGCCGGCCGAGCACGTCAGACCAACCGGCTGCCTCTGTGATGTTTCGGTCATTGCTCCACAGGTGGAGGAGGGTGCACACTTCTCCGAAAACATTGGAGCAGACTTCTAAACAGCTGTCATTTGGATAAACTAACCGCACATTGGGGGTCTAAACTGTTCTCTTCTTTCTCGCTTGAAAAAATATTAAAAGTTAATTAAAGGATAACTTTCGTTTTTTACAACCTGGACCTTATTTCTAGCATCAAATACGATCATTTAATCACCCTGACAAGTTTGGTGTCATTTGGAGTCGTTTTGACGAAATTAGCCCCAATCGAGCGGCGCGTATATCCGTATAATGCGAGAACACGGGGCACCCAATGCAGCCTCTAAATAACACATCCGCCACAAAATTTGTTCATTTCGCCAATATTTTGTGATGATACACTAGTGTTATTCCCCTCCGAGCCCGTGGTGGCATGTTATCAACATCCTGCTCCTCTAGGTTGACCTACTAACCTCTGATCTGGATGATGTCATCTCCGACCGGTGCCCGGCTCGTTCTGACAATAATCATTCCGCTTCGGCATTTGGGTCCTTTTTAGCTCAACTAGCCAGAGCTGTAGTGAGGATCCAGGCTGAGGAGAGGAAGCCTGTGGAAGCTGACCGAAGCTGAACAACATCCAGCTGCTCATTTTGTTCTGACGAGTCAGAAACATGCAGAAACGGACCATAGCATTAGCGATAGCAAGTTAGCCGCGCCGCGCCGCCGTCGGAGATGACATCATCCAGATCAGAGGTTAGTAGGTCAACCTAGAGGAGCAGGATGTTGATAACATGCCACCACGGGCTCGGAGGGGAATAACACTAGTGTATCAACACAAAATATTGGCGAAGTGAACGAGTTTTGCGGCGGATAATGTGTTATTTAGAGGCTGCATTGGGTGCCCCGTGTTCTCGCATTATACGGATATACGTGCCGCTCGATTGGGGCTAATTTCGTCAAAACGACTCCAAATGACACCAAACTTGTCAGGGTGATTAAATGATCGTATTTGATGCTAGAAATAAGGTCCAGGTTGTAAAAAACGAAAGTTATCCTTTAAGTGCACTCCCACTGAAAACAGAAACACAGACCTGTGGACCAGAACCGGATGGACCAGAGGGCTTGTTGTCCTGGTGGACTGTGTCCTGCTCCTCCTCCATAGTCCCAGTCTGCCCAAACAAATCCAAATCCTGCTTCTCCTCTTTTATCATGCTGTAGTCCTGGTCCTGGTTCTCCTCCTTTATCATGCTGTAGTCCTGGTCCTGGTTCTCCTCCTTTATCATGTTGTAGTCCTGGTCCTGGTTCTCCACCTTTATCATGCTGTAGTCCTGGTCCTGGTTCTCCTCCTTTATCATGTTGTAGTCCTGGTCCTGGTTCTCCACCTTTATCATGCTGTAGTCCTGGTCCTGGTTCTCCTCCTTTATCATGTTGTAGTCCTGGTCCTGGTTCTCCTCCTTTATCATGCTGTAGTCCTGGTCCTGCTTCTCCTCCTTTATCATGCTGTAGTCCTGGTCCTGGTACTCCTCTTTAATTCTGGTCATGTTCTGATCCAGGTTGCTAATTTCCCAGTCCAGGTTCTCCTCCTTCATCACCCTGGTCTCCTCCTTCATCATCCTGGGACCTCCTCTTGCTCAATAAGGGAACAGCTGGTCATCAAGCTCTGCAGTGGCCTGAAAACAAGACACTCATTTGAATCAGGGTGTGTGTTTGTGTGTGTAAACTAAAACACTGCCAGAAAGGAACAAGGAGTGCTTATTTCAAGATCTTTACTTGCCACTCTTGTGAATTCGGCAAAGACCTTAAAAGACAAACACAACCGAACCACAAAAACAATTGTGAATACCCCTCCAAGCCCATGTTTAAGTTGCATTATAATGTGATGGTGCAACATTACAATTAATCTATATTTTAGTACAAACTATGGCACAGCACACATTCACTTCTGTCTTTTTCTCCTTATTGATTATTAGTATTATTGTTTCAACAATGTTTCCAACTTATTCAGCTCACAGCATTCACCCTTATTTCCTTCAGGAAATGCATTCTCCAGTTTCTCTTTCCCTGTTGCAGGAGTAGCCCACCAGCTGCTCCAACTCCCCACCTTTCCAAAGCCTCCCACTAGCGCGACTCGGCTCGACCATAGACTGTGGGCTCGACACACATCTAGCCTACTGTTGTTTTGTTTTTGTTTTCCCACTAACACTGAAGGGCGACGTCCAAATCAAGAATCAAACCCCGCCAATTAAAAAAAAATTACAGCGTGGAGGCGGTTGTTATTCTGTCACCTGCGTTCACTGACTGCTGCGTGTGACATGTGTCAATCACAGTAAACTGATTCTCTATGACAGGGACATAAATATGCTGGATTGGTGATGTTTAGTTTCCCCCAGTAACTGATTAAGGTATGTTACATGAATACCGTTATTAATTTAGGGATTAATCATTAGTTTGAGCGATTAGCAGGAAAGATTAGAGTTATAAGAGACTGTATCATACACAATAAAGCCTACGGTAAGTTATGCGTGCTGACGTTACAAGCCAGCAGCGGGATATTTAATCATGTGGACGGGCTACATGAATAAAAACAACGACTTGTGCTTTGTTCAAGATATTCAAAAATATTTTATTGATCAGCTGGCCTCTGATGAGCAGAAAAACGTCAGTTACAGGTCTTTTATTTTATTTATTTATGGTCAAAATTACCTTAGCTCCGGCTGGGTCGGACGTATTTTACACCGGCTTTTAGACGTCCATCACATCATATTGAAGGGATCAGTGAGATATTCAGACCATCACCACTATGTGAAGGTAACGATGAGAAATGAGAGCAGCCAGGTAGCTGTGGCTGAATCGCTGCTGTGCTCACTGTAGCTACGTAACTAAACACGGGCAGTCCTCCTAAAGTAAGGGGCTGTGTTAAGTCTAAAGTTGTTGTGTCCTACTGATATTAGAACAGCCGAGGACGGCACATGTCCTCCCAGCCTTCCTAGACATATTTACAGAAGAAAAAGGTCCACTTCTTGGCGCTTGCATTCAAACGCATAGAGCCCAGAGCTGCCTGACTGGGAGCTGACACCGCAGTAATGGCGGCGTTCGACTAACGGTTATTTCGCCGAATTGGTCTATATCCAGAGATATTTCATCTTCAGAAAAGAAAGCCGTGCCAATAGACTAATTGTACGCTAGGGATGCAAACAATTAATCGATTATCGATTAATTGTCGATAAGAAATTACTCGATTAAAATAAATTACTTGCAATTAATTGCGTTTTGAACCCGTAATTCCCCGCCAGTCCGCGTGAGGGCGCGCTTGACGCCAGACGTACTTGACGCAAACGCGGGAACACAAGCGAAGCAGGGCTCTGACGACAACAACAACAGTATTTTTTTTTATGCTGCTGCTATTAATGTTTCCAATGTCGCACATGAGAGATGAGTGTAATATTTTGATATTTTCTATTCAGAATATGTTTGATATTCTACCAAAATGTTATTCCCTGCCCTCAAGTGAGCCCAGAATAAATCTTTGATGAAGGAATATGATTTGCATTTTTTTTTAACATAAGGAAGATAACATTTTACGTTACATCTACAGTGCTTTAAGTGGGCCGGTACTGACCGGTACGGAGTGGAGAAAACTTCTAGATTTTAACCCCCTGCGTACCAGGACTTTTCACAGCGTACCGGGCAGTACCGGGAGTCTGGACGTACTCTGGCCTGTTCTCATTCTTTCTAACCGATTTGTGATAGTGATGCCTCTTTCACCCTGAGCGCCACGGTTCTGTTGTCCTGCTCTGTTCTCCGCTGCTCCTCTGCCTCTTGGGACATATTGTTCTCTCACCCATGACTCTCTCACATGCCGCGGCCTCATAGCATCATAACTCCATGTGCTGCAGACGAGACGTGAATGTGGAGCGACTAAAACCTTCGTGAGTTACAGTCTAAAGCCAGACTTCCCAGTGGTAGCCTACTAACAAGTAGCCTTCCACTTACTGTATTCAACATGCTTAAATGTGAGTCATATTTCCCAAAATGTTTGGTTAAAGATGAAAGCTCTGTGAAACTGTTGCTGTCGTTGTCCGCTTGTTAGAACAATGACAGCTGTCTGTGGAGGCTGTTTATCTGGCTACAAATCACAAAAACTTCTAGCTGAGACCAGCCAGCTCCAAACCCCTGTCTAACATTAGGCTACCTGCATGTATAGTCAATCTGGAGGAATTACTCATTCAGCTTGATTTTAGTGAAAATTGTAATTTGTTTCCTGATATTGAGTTTATTGACTTTACTGTTGTAAACCTTGCTGTTCCTACTGTAGAAACAGTTACAGTGGTGAACTCATGTTGGCAATAATTTAGGACAGCAATTAAGACAGGATGGAGACACTTTATGAAGTGGGTTAACTTCAAATAACAAACACTGATTCATTTGTCATCATACATTATTCACAGATGGATTTTTACAAGAAAATACTTCTAATCTGGAAAGTTCAATTGGACGTTTTGTTTGTTTGTTTGTTTGTTTTTTATTTAAATCAGCATCATATTTGAATGTACAGTAACCTGTCACTTAATGATGTGCTGGTATCGACCGCCCACCGCCTAATTTACCAGCCAACAACAGCTGGAAAGGGGAGTACCAGCACTTATTTTTTCCCACTTAAAGCACTGGATAGAACCTATTCAGAGGGAAATTCAGGTTCTTAGAAAAATTGCCGCTTATCAATTAATCGATCATCGATCGATAAGATGAAACAACTATCGATTAATGAATTACTCGATAATTTGCATCCCTATTGTACGCTAATGAAATTACAGCTGATAAAAGACTTTGAATGACTTACCAAGAGACCCGAAAATCTGGTGTTCTTCCAAAGCTTTTTGGCCACTGCTTCTGGAAACTTCCTGTGTGCTGCTCTACTGCGCATGTGCACTGCCAAACCAGGAAGAGAATGTTTCAAGTCCAGTTTGCGCTCATTTCTAAACCGTCTTTGTTTCTGCTATGTTAGTAACATGCTTTGTTCAGAAAAACCAAAAGATTGAGCACAGCTGGGTTTTCTAACGTTATACACCAGTTTGTGGCATTTTACTGTAGAAATCTGGAGAAAAATCATTTTAAAATCACCCCTATAACACAACCCAGTTACAGTATGCTGACCTTTGACCTTAGGTCACATCAATTCCTTCATAGGTGTCATCCTCATTACCTTTACATATTGTTCCTGACATCTCACTCTACCTCTGGTATCATTTTGGTGGCATTTTAATGTAGAAATTTGGAGGAAAATGACATTAAAGTCACCCCTATAACACAACCCGCTTACAGTATGCTGACCTTTGACCTTAGGTCACATCAATTCCTTCATAGGTGTGTTTCTCATTCCTTTTGCATACGGTTCCTGACATCTCACTCTACCTCTGGTATCATTTTGGTGGCATTTTACTGTAGAAATTTGGAGAAAAATGACATTAAAGTCACCCCATAACACAACCCAGTTACAGTATGCTGACCTTTGACCTTAGGTCACATCAATTCCTTCATAGGTGTGTTTCTCATTCCTTTTACATATGGTTCCTGACATCTCACTCTACCTCTGGTATCATTTTGGTGGCATTTTACTATAGAAATCTGGAGAAAAATCATTTTAAAGTCACCCCTATATCAAAACCCAGTTACAATATGCTGACCTTTGACCTTAGGTCACATCAATTCCTTCATAGGTGTCATCTTCATTCCTTTTGCATACTGTTCCTGACATCTCACTCTACCTCTGGTATAATTTTGGTGGCATTTTACTGTAGAAATATGGAGAAAAATGACATTAAAGTCAGCCCTATAACAAAATCCATTTACAGTATGCTGACCTTTGACCGTAGGTCACATCAATTCCTTCATAGGTGTGTTTCTCATTCCTTTTGCATACTGTTCCTGACATCTCACTTTACCTCTGGTATCATTTTGGTGGCATTTTACTGTAGAAATCTGGAGAAAAATCATTTTAAAGTCACCCCTATATCAAAACCCAGTTACAATATGCTGATTTTGACCTTAGGTCACATCAATTCCTTCATAGGTGTCATCTTCATTTCTTTTGCATACTGTTCCTGACATCTCACTCTACCTCTGGTATCATTTTGGTGGCATTTTACTGTAGAAATTTGGAGAAAAATGACATTAAAGTCACCCCTATAACACAACCCAGTTACAATATGCTGACCTTTGACCTTAGGTCACATCAATTCCTTCATAGGTGTCATCTTCATTCCTTTTGCATATTGTTCCTGACATCTCACTCTACCTCTGGTATCATTTTTGTGGCATTTTACTGTAGAAATCTGGAGAAAAATCATTTTAAAATCACCCCTATAACACAACCCAGTTACAGTATGCTGACCTTTGACCTTAGGTCACATCAGTTCCTTCATAGGTGTGTTTCTCATTCCTTTTGCATACTGTTCCTGACATCTCACTTTACCTCTGGTATCATTTTGGTGGCATTTTACTGTAGAAATCTGGAGAAAAATCATTTTAAAGTCACCCCTATATCAAAACCCAGTTACAATATGCTGATTTTGACCTTAGGTCACATCAATTCCTTCATAGGTGTCATCTTCATTCCTTTTGCATATTGTTCCTGACATCTAACTCTACCTCTGGTATCATTTTGGTGGCATTTTACTGTAGAAATTTGGAGAAAAATGACATTAAAGTCACCCCTATAACACAACCCAGTTACAATATGCTGACCTTTGACCTTAGGTCACATCAATTCCTTCATAGGTGTCATCTTCATTCCTTTTGCATATTGTTCCTGACATCTCACTCTACCTCTGGTATCATTTTTGTGGCATTTTACTGTAGAAATCTGGAGAAAAATCATTTTAAAATCACCCCTATAACACAACCCAGTTACAGTATGCTGACCTTTGACCTTAGGTCACATCAGTTCCTTCATAGGTGTGTTTCTCATTCCTTTTGCATACTGTTCCTGACATCTCACTTTACCTCTGGTATCATTTTGGTGGCATTTTACTGTAGAAATCTGGAGAAAAATCATTTTAAAGTCACCCCTATATCAAAACCCAGTTACAGTATGCTGACCTTTGACCTTTCCTCACATCAATTCCTTCATAGGTGTCATCTTCATTCCTTTTGCATACTGTTCCTGACATCTCACTCTACCTCTGGTATCATTTTGGTGGCATTTTACTGTAGAAATCTGGAGAAAAATCATTTTAAAGTCACCCCTATATCAAAACCCAGTTACAATATGCTGACCTTTGACCTTAGGTCACATCAATTCCTTCATAGGTGTCATCCTCATTCTTTTTGCATATTGTTCCTGGTGTCTCACTCTACCTCTGGTATCATTTTGGTGGCATTTTACTGTAGAAATCTGGAGAAAAATCATTTTAAAGTCACCCCTATATCAAAACCCAGTTACAGTATGCTGACCTTTGACCTTAGGTCACATCAATTCCTTCATAGGTGTCATCCTCATTCTTTTTGCATATTGTTCCTGGCGTCTCACTCTACCTCTGGTATCATTTTGGTGGCATTTTACTGTAGAAATCTGGAGAAAAATCATTTTAAAGTCACCCCTATATCAGAACCCAGTTACAATATACTGACCTTTGACCTTAGGTCACATCAATTCCTTCATAGGTGTCATCTTCATTCCTTTTGCATATTGTTCCTGACCTTTCACTCTACCTCTGGTATCAGTTTGGTGGCATTTTACTGTAGAAATCTGGAGAAAAATGACATTAAAGTCACCCCTATAACACAGTCTGGCCTCATACCCGTTGTAAGCGTATCGCCGAAACACTCCGCCTACCGAGCCAATCAGTCCCTGATTGGCCAACGTGCTGTGATTGACACAGCACGTTGGCCAATCATGGACCGAAGAAGAACAGCGATAACGTCTTTTCCTCCCAGAAACTCAACAAGCGCCGACTCTTGCTCTAGTTTAAGTTCGGTAATTGATGGTATTTCATTTAGAACTTCCCTTACTGCTGTTTTTACGCCGCTGTTTGACGCTCCGCCATGTTTGTTGTAGGTGAGTCCAGTCCATGTAGCGATGTTTTCAGGCCCTGATTGGCCAACGTGCTGTGTCAATCCACAGCGGCGACGCTGATTGGCTCGGTAGACGGCCGATTTCTGGCGAAACGCTTACAACGGGTATGAGGCCAGACTGTCCCTGAGAAATGAATTAAATGCATTTTCGGGGGAGGCTGGTTTACGAGGCTAGGTGTCATCCTCATTCCTTTTGCATACTGTTCCTGACATCTAACTCTACCTCTGGTATCATTTTGGTGGCATTTTACTGTAGAAATTTGGAGAAAAATGACATTAAAGTCACCCCTATAACACAACCCAGTTACAGTATGCTGACCTTTGACCTTAGGTCACATCAATTCCTTCATAGGTGTCGTCCTCATTCTTTTTGCATATTGTTCCTGGTGTCTCACTCTACCTCTGGTATCATTTTGGTGGTATTTTACTGTAGAAATCTGGAGAAAAATGACATTAAAGTCACCCCTATATCAAAACCCAGTTACAGTATGCTGACCTTTGACCTTTCCTCACATCAATTCCTTCATAGGTGTCATCCTCATTCTTTTTGCATATTGTTCCTGGTGTCTCACTCTACCTCTGGTATCATTTTGGTGGCATTTTACTGTAGAAATTTGGAGAAAAATCATTTTAAAGTCACCCCTATATCAAAACCCAGTTACAGTATGCTGACCTTTGACCTTAGGACACATCAATTCCTTCATAGGTGTCATCCTCATTCTTTTTGCATATTGTTCCTGGTGTCTCACTCTACCTCTGGTATCATTTTGGTGGCATTTTACTGTAGAAATCTGGAGAAAAATCATTTAAAAGTCACCCCTATATCAAAACCCAGTTACAGTATGCTGACCTTTGACGTTTCCTCACATCAATTCCTTCATAGGTGTCATCTTCATTCCTTTTGCATACTGTTCCTGACATCTCACTCTACCTCTGGTATCATTTTGGTGGCATTTTACTGTAGAAATCTGGAGAAAAATGACATTAAAGTCACCCCTATATCAAAACCCAGTTACAGTATGCTGACCTTTGACCTTTCCTCACATCAATTCCTTCATAGGTGTCATCCTCATTCTTTTTGCATATTGTTCCTGGTGTCTCACTCTACCTCTGGTATCATTTTGGTGGCATTTTACTGTAGAAATTTGGAGAAAAATCATTTTAAAGTCACCCCTATATCAAAACCCAGTTACAGTATGCTGACGTTTGACCTTTCCTCACATCAATTCCTTCATAGGTGTCATCTTCATTCTTTTTGCATATTGTTCCTGGTGTCTCACTCTACCTCTGGTATCATTTTGGTGGCATTTTACTGTAGAAATCTGGAGAAAAATGACATTAAAGTCACCCCTATATCAAAACCCAGTTACAATATGCTGACCTTTGACCTTAGGTCACATCAATTCCTTCATAGGTGTCATCCTCATTCCTTTTGCATACTGTTCCTGACATCTAACTCTACCTCTGGTATCATTTTGGTGGCATTTTAATGTAGAAATTTGGAGAAAAATGACATTAAAGTCACCCCTATAACACAACCCAGTTACAGTATGCTGACCTTTGACCTTAGGACACATCAATTCCTTCATAGGTGTCATCCTCATTCTTTTTGCATATTGTTCCTGGTGTCTCACTCTACCTCTGGTATCATTTTGGTGGCATTTTACTGTAGAAATCTGGAGAAAAATCATTTTAAAGTCACCCCTATATCAAAACCCAGTTACAGTATGCTGACCTTTGACGTTTCCTCACATCAATTCCTTCATAGGTGTCATCTTCATTCCTTTTGCATACTGTTCCTGACATCTCACTCTACCTCTGGTATCATTTTGGTGGCATTTTACTGTAGAAATCTGGAGAAAAATGACATTAAAGTCACCCCTATATCAAAACCCAGTTACAGTATGCTGACCTTTGACCTTTCCTCACATCAATTCCTTCATAGGTGTCATCCTCATTCTTTTTGCATATTGTTCCTGGTGTCTCACTATACCTCTGCTATCATTTTGGTGGCATTTTACTGTAGAAATTTGGAGAAAAATCATTTTAAAGTCACCCCTATATCAAAACCCAGTTACAGTATGCTGACCTTTGACCTTAGGACACATCAATTCCTTCATAGGTGTCATCCTCATTCTTTTTGCATATTGTTCCTGGTGTGTCACTCTACCTCTGGTATCATTTTGGTGGCATTTTACTGTAGAAATCTGGAGAAAAATCATTTTAAAGTCACCCCTATATCAAAACCCAGTTACAGTATGCTGACGTTTGACCTTTCCTCACATCAATTCCTTCATAGGTGTCATCTTCATTCTTTTTGCATATTGTTCCTGGTGTCTCACTCTACCTCTGGTATCATTTTGGTGGCATTTTACTGTGAAATCTGGAGAAAAATGACATTAAAGTCACCCCTATATCAAAACCCAGTTACAATATGCTGACCTTTGACCTTAGGTCACATCAATTCCTTCATAGGTGTCATCCTCATTCCTTTTGCATACTGTTCCTGACATCTAACTCTACCTCTGGTATCATTTTGGTGGCATTTTAATGTAGAAATTTGGAGAAAAATGACATTAAAGTCACCCCTATAACACAACCCAGTTACAGTATGCTGACCTTTGACCTTAGGTCACATCAATTCCTTCATAGGTGTCATCCTCATTCTTTTTGCATATTGTTCCTGGCGTCTCACTCTACCTCTGGTATCATTTTGGTGGCATTTTACTGTAGAAATTTGGAGAAAAATCATTTTAAAGTCACCCCTATATCAAAACCCAGTTACAGTATGCTGACCTTTGACCTTTCCTCACATCAATTCCTTCATAGGTGTCATCCTCATTACTTTTACATATTGTTCCTGACATTTCACTCTACCTCTGGTATCATTTTGGTGGCATTTTACTGTAGAAATCTGGAGAAAAATGACATTAAAATCACCCCTATATCAAAACCCAGTTACAATATGCTGACCTTTGACCTTAGGTCACATCAATTCCTTCATAGGTGTCATCTTCATTCTTTTTGCATATTGTTCCTGGTGTCTCACTCTACCTCTGGTATCATTTTGGTGGCATTTTACTGTAGAAATCTGGAGAAAAATCATTTAAAAGTCACCCCTATATCAAAACCCAGTTACAGTATGCTGACCTTTGACGTTTCCTCACATCAATTCCTTCATAGGTGTCATCTTCATTCCTTTTGCATACTGTTCCTGACATCTCACTCTACCTCTGGTATCATTTTGGTGGCATTTTACTGTAGAAATCTGGAGAAAAATGACATTAAAGTCACCCCTATATCAAAACCCAGTTACAGTATGCTGACCTTTGACCTTTCCTCACATCAATTCCTTCATAGGTGTCATCCTCATTCTTTTTGCATATTGTTCCTGGTGTCTCACTCTACCTCTGGTATCATTTTGGTGGCATTTTACTGTAGAAATCTGGAGAAAAATCATTTTAAAGTCACCCCTATATCAAAACCCAGTTACAGTATGCTGACCTTTGACGTTTCCTCACATCAATTCCTTCATAGGTGTCATCTTCATTCCTTTTGCATACTGTTCCTGACATCTCACTCTACCTCTGGTATCATTTTGGTGGCATTTTACTGTAGAAACCTGGAGAAAAATGACATTAAAGTCACCCCTATATCAAAACCCAGTTACAGTATGCTGACGTTTGACCTTTCCTCACATCAATTCCTTCATAGGTGTCATCTTCATTCTTTTTGCATATTGTTCCTGGTGTCTCACTCTACCTCTGGTATCATTTTGGTGGCATTTTACTGTAGAAATCTGGAGAAAAATGACATTAAAGTCACCCCTATATCAAAACCCAGTTACAATATGCTGACCTTTGACCTTAGGTCACATCAATTCCTTCATAGGTGTCATCCTCATTCCTTTTGCATACTGTTCCTGACATCTAACTCTACCTCTGGTATCATTTTGGTGGCATTTTAATGTAGAAATTTGGAGAAAAATGACATTAAAGTCACCCCTATAACACAACCCAGTTACAGTATGCTGACCTTTGACCTTAGGTCACATCAATTCCTTCATAGGTGTCATCCTCATTCTTTTTGCATATTGTTCCTGGCGTCTCACTCTACCTCTGGTATCATTTTGGTGGCATTTTACTGTAGAAATTTGGAGAAAAATCATTTTAAAGTCACCCCTATATCAAAACCCAGTTACAGTATGCTGACCTTTGACCTTTCCTCACATCAATTCCTTCATAGGTGTCATCCTCATTACTTTTACATATTGTTCCTGACATTTCACTCTACCTCTGGTATCATTTTGGTGGCATTTTACTGTAGAAATCTGGAGAAAAATGACATTAAAATCACCCCTATATCAAAACCCAGTTACAATATGCTGACCTTTGACCTTAGGTCACATCAATTCCTTCATAGGTGTCATCTTCATTCTTTTTGCATATTGTTCCTGGTGTCTCACTCTACCTCTGGTATCATTTTGGTGGCATTTTACTGTAGAAATCTGGAGAAAAATGACATTAAAGTCACCCCTATATCAAAACCCAGTTACAATATGCTGACCGTTGACCTTAGGTCACATCAATTCCTTCATAGGTGTCATCCTCATTCCTTTTGCATACTGTTCCTGACATCTAACTCTACCTCTGGTATCATTTTGGTGGCATTTTAATGTAGAAATTTGGAGAAAAATGACATTAAAGTCACCCCTATAACACAACCCAGTTACAGTATGCTGACCTTTGACCTTAGGACACATCAATTCCTTCATAGGTGTCATCCTCATTCTTTTTGCATATTGTTCCTGGTGTCTCACTCTACCTCTGGTATCATTTTGGTGGCATTTTACTGTAGAAATCTGGAGAAAAATCATTTTAAAGTCACCCCTATATCAAAACCCAGTTACAGTATGCTGACCTTTGACGTTTCCTCACATCAATTCCTTCATAGGTGTCATCTTCATTCCTTTTGCATACTGTTCCTGACATCTCACTCTACCTCTGGTATCATTTTGGTGGCATTTTACTGTAGAAATCTGGAGAAAAATGACATTAAAGTCACCCCTATATCAAAACCCAGTTACAGTATGCTGACCTTTGACCTTTCCTCACATCAATTCCTTCATAGGTGTCATCCTCATTCTTTTTGCATATTGTTCCTGGTGTCTCACTCTACCTCTGGTATCATTTTGGTGGCATTTTACTGTAGAAATTTGGAGAAAAATCATTTTAAAGTCACCCCTATATCAAAACCCAGTTACAGTATGCTGACCTTTGACCTTAGGACACATCAATTCCTTCATAGGTGTCATCCTCATTCTTTTTGCATATTGTTCCTGGTGTGTCACTCTACCTCTGGTATCATTTTGGTGGCATTTTACTGTAGAAATCTGGAGAAAAATCATTTTAAAGTCACCCCTATATCAAAACCCAGTTACAGTATGCTGACGTTTGACCTTTCCTCACATCAATTCCTTCATAGGTGTCATCTTCATTCTTTTTGCATATTGTTCCTGGTGTCTCACTCTACCTCTGGTATCATTTTGGTGGCATTTTACTGTAGAAATCTGGAGAAAAATGACATTAAAGTCACCCCTATATCAAAACCCAGTTACAATATGCTGACCTTTGACCTTAGGTCACATCAATTCCTTCATAGGTGTCATCCTCATTCCTTTTGCATACTGTTCCTGACATCTAACTCTACCTCTGGTATCATTTTGGTGGCATTTTAATGTAGAAATTTGGAGAAAAATGACATTAAAGTCACCCCTATAACACAACCCAGTTACAGTATGCTGACCTTTGACCTTAGGTCACATCAATTCCTTCATAGGTGTCATCCTCATTCTTTTTGCATATTGTTCCTGGCGTCTCACTCTACCTCTGGTATCATTTTGGTGGCATTTTACTGAAGAAATTTGGAGAAAAATCATTTTAAAGTCACCCCTATATCAAAACCCAGTTACAGTATGCTGACCTTTGACCTTTCCTCACATCAATTCCTTCATAGGTGTCATCCTCATTACTTTTACATATTGTTCCTGACATTTCACTCTACCTCTGGTATCATTTTGGTGGCATTTTACTGTAGAAATCTGGAGAAAAATGACATTAAAATCACCCCTATATCAAAACCCAGTTACAATATGCTGACCTTTGACCTTAGGTCACATCAATTCCTTCATAGGTGTCATCTTCATTCCTTTTGCATATTGTTCCTGACATTTCACTCTACCTCTGGTATCATTTTGGTGGCATTTTACTGTAGAAATTTGGAGAAAAATGACATTAAAGTCACCCCTATATCAAAACCCAGTTACAGTATGCTGACCTTTGACCTTTCCTCACATCAATTCCTTCATAGGTGTCATCCTCATTCCTTTTGCATACTGTTCCTGACATCTAACTCTACCTCTGGTATCATTTTGGTGGCATTTTAATGTAGAAATTTGGAGAAAAATGACATTAAAGTCACCCCTATAACACAACCCAGTTACAGTATGCTGACCTTTGACCTTAGGACACATCAATTCCTTCATAGGTGTCATCCTCATTCTTTTTGCATATTGTTCCTGGTGTCTCACTCTACCTCTGGTATCATTTTGGTGGCATTTTACTGTAGAAATCTGGAGAAAAATCATTTTAAAGTCACCCCTATATCAAAACCCAGTTACAATATGCTGACCTTTGACCTTAGGTCACATCAATTCCTTCATAGGTGTCATCCTCATTCCTTTTGCATATTATTCCTGACCTTTCACTCTACCTCTGGTATCAGTTTGGTGGCATTTTACTGTAGAAATCTGGAGAAAAATGACATTAAAGTCACCCCTATATCAAAACCCAGTTACAATATGCTGACCTTTGACCTTAGGTCACATCAATTCCTTCATAGGTGTCATCCTCATTAGTTTTACATATTGTTCCTGACATCTCACTCTACCTCTGGTATCATTTTTGTGGCATTTTAATGTAGAAATTTGGAGGAAAATGACATTAAAGTCACCCCTATATCAAAACCCAGTTACAATATGCTGACCTTTGACCTTAGGTCACATCAATTCCTTCATAGGTGTCATCTTCATTCCTTTTGCATACTGTTCCTGACATCTCACTCTACCTCTGGTATCATTTTGGTGGCATTTTACTGTAGAAATCTGGAGAAAAATCATTTTAAAGTCACCCCTATATCAAAACCCAGTTACAGTATGCTGACCTTTGACCTTTCCTCACATCAATTCCTTCATAGGTGTCATCCTCATTCTTTTTGCATATTGTTCCTGACATCTAACTCTACCTCTGGTATCATTTTGGTGGCATTTTACTGTAGAAATTTGGAGAAAAATGACATTAAAGTCACCCCTATAACACAACCCAGTTACAGTATGCTGACCTTTGACTTTAGGTCACATCAATTCCTTCATAGGTGTCATCCTCATTCTTTTTGCATATTGTTCCTGACATCTCACTCTACCTCTGGTATCATTTTGGTGGCATTTTACTGTAGAAATCTGGAGAAAAATCATTTTAAAGTCACCCCTATATCAAAACCCAGTTACAATATGCTGACCTTTGACCTTAGGTCACATCAATTCCTTCATAGGTGTCATCTTCATTCCTTTTGCATATTGTTCCTGACCTTTCACTCTACCTCTGGTATCAGTTTGGTGGCATTTTACTGTAGAAATCTGGAGAAAAATGACATTAAAGTCACCCCTATATCAAAACCCAGTTACAATATGCTGACCTTTGACCTTAGGTCACATCAATTCCTTCATAGGTGTCATCCTCATTAGTTTTACATATTGTTCCTGACATCTCACTCTACCTCTGGTATCATTTTTGTGGCATTTTACTGTAGAAATCTGGAGAAAAATCATTTTAAAGTCACCCCTATATCAAAACCCAGTTACAGTATGCTGACCTTTGACCTTAGGTCACATCAATTCCTTCATAGGTGTCATCTTCATTCCTTTTGCATACTGTTCCTGACATCTCACTCTACCTCTGGTATCATTTTGGTGGCATTTTACTGTAGAAATCTGGAGAAAAATCATTTTAAAGTCACCCCTATATCAAAACCCAGTTACAGTATGCTGACCTTTGACGTTTCCTCACATCAATTCCTTCATAGGTGTCATCTTCATTCCTTTTGCATACTGTTCCTGACATCTCACTCTACCTCTGGTATCATTTTGGTGGTATTTTACTGTAGAAATCTGGAGAAAAATCATTTTAAAGTCACCCCTATATCAAAACCCAGTTACAGTATGCTGACCTTTGACCTTTCCTCACATCAATTCCTTCATAGGTGTCATCCTCATTCTTTTTGCATATTGTTCCTGGTGTCTCACTCTACCTCTGGTATCATTTGTTATGGTGGCATTTTACTGTAGAAATCTGGAGAAAAATCATTTTAAAGTCACCCCTATATCAAAACCCAGTTACAGTATGCTGACCTTTGACCTTAGGTCACATCAATTCCTTCATAGGTGTCATCTTCATTCCTTTTGCATACTGTTCCTGACATCTCACTCTACCTCTGGTATCATTTTGGTGGCATTTTACTGTAGAAATCTGGAGAAAAATCATTTTAAAGTCACCCCTATATCAAAACCCAGTTACAGTATGCTGACCTTTGACCTTAGGTCACATCAATTCCTTCATAGGTGTCATCCTCATTCTTTTTGCATATTGTTCCTGGTGTCTCACTCTACCTCTGGTATCATTTTGGTGGTATTTTACTGTAGAAATCTGGAGAAAAATGACATTAAAGTCACCCCTATATCAAAACCCAGTTACAGTATGCTGACCTTTGACGTTTCCTCACATCAATTCCTTCATAGGTGTCATCTTCATTCTTTTTGCATATTGTTCCTGGTGTCTCACTCTACCTCTGGTATCATTTTGGTGGCATTTTACTGTAGAAATTTGGAGAAAAATCATTTTAAGGTCACCCCTATATCAAAACCCAGTTACAGTATGCTGACCTTTGACCTTAGGTCACATCAATTCCTTCATAGGTGTCATCTTCATTCCTTTTGCATATTGTTCCTGACATTTCACTCTACCTCTGGTATCATTTTGGTGGCATTTTACTGTAGAAATTTGGAGAAAAATGACATTAAAGTCACCCCTATATCAAAACCCAGTTACAATATGCTGACCTTTGACCTTAGGTCACATCAATTCCTTCATAGGTGTCATCCTCATTCCTTTTGCATATTATTCCTGACCTTTCACTCTACCTCTGGTATCAGTTTGGTGGCATTTTACTGTAGAAATCTGGAGAAAAATGACATTAAAGTCACCCCTATATCAAAACCCAGTTACAATATGCTGACCTTTGACCTTAGGTCACATCAATTCCTTCATAGGTGTCATCCTCATTAGTTTTACATATTGTTCCTGACATCTCACTCTACCTCTGGTATCATTTTTGTGGCATTTTAATGTAGAAATTTGGAGGAAAATGACATTAAAGTCACCCCTATATCAAAACCCAGTTACAATATGCTGACCTTTGACCTTAGGTCACATCAATTCCTTCATAGGTGTCATCTTCATTCCTTTTGCATACTGTTCCTGACATCTCACTCTACCTCTGGTATCATTTTGGTGGCATTTTACTGTAGAAATCTGGAGAAAAATCATTTTAAAGTCACCCCTATATCAAAACCCAGTTACAGTATGCTGACCTTTGACGTTTCCTCACATCAATTCCTTCATAGGTGTCATCTTCATTCCTTTTGCATACTGTTCCTGACATCTCACTCTACCTCTGGTATCATTTTGGTGGTATTTTACTGTAGAAATCTGGAGAAAAATCATTTTAAAGTCACCCCTATATCAAAACCCAGTTACAGTATGCTGACCTTTGACCTTTCCTCACATCAATTCCTTCATAGGTGTCATCCTCATTCTTTTTGCATATTGTTCCTGACATCTAACTCTACCTCTGGTATCATTTTGGTGGCATTTTACTGTAGAAATTTGGAGAAAAATGACATTAAAGTCACCCCTATAACACAACCCAGTTACAGTATGCTGACCTTTGACTTTAGGTCACATCAATTCCTTCATAGGTGTCATCCTCATTCTTTTTGCATATTGTTCCTGACATCTCACTCTACCTCTGGTATCATTTTGGTGGCATTTTACTGTAGAAATCTGGAGAAAAATCATTTTAAAGTCACCCCTATATCAAAACCCAGTTACAATATGCTGACCTTTGACCTTAGGTCACATCAATTCCTTCATAGGTGTCATCTTCATTCCTTTTGCATATTGTTCCTGACCTTTCACTCTACCTCTGGTATCATTTTGGTGGCATTTTACTGTAGAAATCTGGAGAAAAATGACATTAAAGTCACCCCTATATCAAAACCCAGTTACAATATGCTGACCTTTGACCTTAGGTCACATCAATTCCTTCATAGGTGTCATCCTCATTAGTTTTACATATTGTTCCTGACATCTCACTCTACCTCTGGTATCATTTTTGTGGCATTTTACTGTAGAAATCTGGAGAAAAATCATTTTAAAGTCACCCCTATATCAAAACCCAGTTACAGTATGCTGACCTTTGACCTTAGGTCACATCAATTCCTTCATAGGTGTCATCTTCATTCCTTTTGCATACTGTTCCTGACATCTCACTCTACCTCTGGTATCATTTTGGTGGCATTTTACTGTAGAAATCTGGAGAAAAATCATTTTAAAGTCACCCCTATATCAAAACCCAGTTACAGTATGCTGACCTTTGACCTTTCCTCACATCAATTCCTTCATAGGTGTCATCTTCATTCCTTTTGCATACTGTTCCTGACATCTCACTCTACCTCTGGTATCATTTTGGTGGTATTTTACTGTAGAAATCTGGAGAAAAATCATTTTAAAGTCACCCCTATATCAAAACCCAGTTACAGTATGCTGACCTTTGACCTTTCCTCACATCAATTCCTTCATAGGTGTCATCCTCATTCTTTTTGCATATTGTTCCTGGTGTCTCACTCTACCTCTGGTATCATTTTGGTGGCATTTTACTGTAGAAATCTGGAGAAAAATCATTTTAAAGTCACCCCTATATCAAAACCCAGTTACAGTATGCTGACCTTTGACCTTAGGTCACATCAATTCCTTCATAGGTGTCATCTTCATTCCTTTTGCATATTGTTCCTGACATCTCACTCTACCTCTGGTATCATTTTGGTGGCATTTTACTGTAGAAATCTGGAGAAAAATCATTTTAAAGTCACCCCTATATCAAAACCCAGTTACAGTATGCTGACCTTTGACCTTAGGTCACATCAATTCCTTCATAGGTGTCATCCTCATTCTTTTTGCATATTGTTCCTGGTGTCTCACTCTACCTCTGGTATCATTTTGGTGGTATTTTACTGTAGAAATCTGGAGAAAAATGACATTAAAGTCACCCCTATATCAAAACCCAGTTACAGTATGCTGACCTTTGACGTTTCCTCACATCAATTCCTTCATAGGTGTCATCTTCATTCTTTTTGCATATTGTTCCTGGTGTCTCACTCTACCTCTGGTATCATTTTGGTGGCATTTTACTGTAGAAATTTGGAGAAAAATCATTTTAAGGTCACCCCTATATCAAAACCCAGTTACAGTATGCTGACCTTTGACCTTAGGTCACATCAATTCCTTCATAGGTGTCATCTTCATTCCTTTTGCATACTGTTCCTGACATCTCACTCTACCTCTGGTATCATTTTGGTGGCATTTTACTGTAGAAATCTGGAGAAAAATCATTTTAAAGTCACCCCTATATCAAAACCCAGTTACAGTATGCTGACCTTTGACCTTTCCTCACATCAATTCCTTCATAGGTGTCATCTTCATTCCTTTTGCATACTGTTCCTGACATCTCACTCTACCTCTGGTATCATTTTGGTGGTATTTTACTGTAGAAATCTGGAGAAAAATCATTTTAAAGTCACCCCTATATCAAAACCCAGTTACAGTATGCTGACCTTTGACCTTTCCTCACATCAATTCCTTCATAGGTGTCATCCTCATTCTTTTTGCATATTGTTCCTGACATCTAACTCTACCTCTGGTATCATTTTGGTGGCATTTTACTGTAGAAATTTGGAGAAAAATGACATTAAAGTCACCCCTATAACACAACCCAGTTACAGTATGCTGACCTTTGACTTTAGGTCACATCAATTCCTTCATAGGTGTCATCCTCATTCTTTTTGCATATTGTTCCTGACATCTCACTCTACCTCTGGTATCATTTTGGTGGCATTTTACTGTAGAAATCTGGAGAAAAATCATTTTAAAGTCACCCCTATATCAAAACCCAGTTACAATATGCTGACCTTTGACCTTAGGTCACATCAATTCCTTCATAGGTGTCATCTTCATTCCTTTTGCATATTGTTCCTGACCTTTCACTCTACCTCTGGTATCAGTTTGGTGGCATTTTACTGTAGAAATCTGGAGAAAAATGACATTAAAGTCACCCCTATATCAAAACCCAGTTACAATATGCTGACCTTTGACCTTAGGTCACATCAATTCCTTCATAGGTGTCATCCTCATTAGTTTTACATATTGTTCCTGACATCTCACTCTACCTCTGGTATCATTTTTGTGGCATTTTACTGTAGAAATCTGGAGAAAAATCATTTTAAAGTCACCCCTATATCAAAACCCAGTTACAGTATGCTGACCTTTGACCTTAGGTCACATCAATTCCTTCATAGGTGTCATCTTCATTCCTTTTGCATACTGTTCCTGACATCTCACTCTACCTCTGGTATCATTTTGGTGGCATTTTACTGTAGAAATCTGGAGAAAAATCATTTTAAAGTCACCCCTATATCAAAACCCAGTTACAGTATGCTGACCTTTGACCTTTCCTCACATCAATTCCTTCATAGGTGTCATCCTCATTCTTTTTGCATATTGTTCCTGACATCTAACTCTACCTCTGGTATCATTTTGGTGGCATTTTACTGTAGAAATTTGGAGAAAAATGACATTAAAGTCACCCCTATAACACAACCCAGTTACAGTATGCTGACCTTTGACTTTAGGTCACATCAATTCCTTCATAGGTGTCATCCTCATTCTTTTTGCATATTGTTCCTGACATCTCACTCTACCTCTGGTATCATTTTGGTGGCATTTTACTGTAGAAATCTGGAGAAAAATCATTTTAAAGTCACCCCTATATCAAAACCCAGTTACAATATGCTGACCTTTGACCTTAGGTCACATCAATTCCTTCATAGGTGTCATCTTCATTCCTTTTGCATATTGTTCCTGACCTTTCACTCTACCTCTGGTATCATTTTGGTGGCATTTTACTGTAGAAATCTGGAGAAAAAACATTAAAGTCACCCCTATATCAAAACCCAGTTACAATATGCTGACCTTTGACCTTAGGTCACATCAATTCCTTCATAGGTGTCATCCTCATTAGTTTTACATATTGTTCCTGACATCTCACTCTACCTCTGGTATCATTTTTGTGGCATTTTACTGTAGAAATCTGGAGAAAAATCATTTTAAAGTCACCCCTATATCAAAACCCAGTTACAGTATGCTGACCTTTGACCTTAGGTCACATCAATTCCTTCATAGGTGTCATCTTCATTCCTTTTGCATACTGTTCCTGACATCTCACTCTACCTCTGGTATCATTTTGGTGGCATTTTACTGTAGAAATCTGGAGAAAAATCATTTTAAAGTCACCCCTATATCAAAACCCAGTTACAGTATGCTGACCTTTGACGTTTCCTCACATCAATTCCTTCATAGGTGTCATCTTCATTCCTTTTGCATACTGTTCCCGACATCTCACTCTACCTCTGGTATCATTTTGGTGGTATTTTACTGTAGAAATCTGGAGAAAAATCATTTTAAAGTCACCCCTATATCAAAACCCAGTTACAGTATGCTGACCTTTGACCTTTCCTCACATCAATTCCTTCATAGGTGTCATCCTCATTCTTTTTGCATATTGTTCCTGGTGTCTCACTCTACCTCTGGTATCATTTTGGTGGCATTTTACTGTAGAAATCTGGAGAAAAATCATTTTAAAGTCACCCCTATATCAAAACCCAGTTACAGTATGCTGACCTTTGACCTTAGGTCACATCAATTCCTTCATAGGTGTCATCTTCATTCCTTTTGCATACTGTTCCTGACATCTCACTCTACCTCTGGTATCATTTTGGTGGCATTTTACTGTAGAAATCTGGAGAAAAATCATTTTAAAGTCACCCCTATATCAAAACCCAGTTACAGTATGCTGACCTTTGACCTTAGGTCACATCAATTCCTTCATAGGTGTCATCCTCATTCTTTTTGCATATTGTTCCTGGTGTCTCACTCTACCTCTGGTATCATTTTGGTGGCATTTTACTGTAGAAATCTGGAGAAAAATCATTTTAAAGTCACCCCTATATCAAAACCCAGTTACAGTATGCTGACCTTTGACGTTTCCTCACATCAATTCCTTCATAGGTGTCATCTTCATTCCTTTTGCATACTGTTCCTGACATCTCACTCTACCTCTGGTATCATTTTGGTGGTATTTTACTGTAGAAATCTGGAGAAAAATGACATTAAAGTCACCCCTATATCAAAACCCAGTTACAGTATGCTGACCTTTGACGTTTCCTCACATCAATTCCTTCATAGGTGTCATCTTCATTCTTTTTGCATATTGTTCCTGGTGTCTCACTCTACCTCTGGTATCATTTTGGTGGCATTTTACTGTAGAAATTTGGAGAAAAATCATTTTAAGGTCACCCCTATATCAAAACCCAGTTACAGTATGCTGACCTTTGACCTTAGGTCACATCAATTCCTTCATAGGTGTCATCTTCATTCCTTTTGCATATTGTTCCTGACATTTCACTCTACCTCTGGTATCATTTTGGTGGCATTTTACTGTAGAAATTTGGAGAAAAATGACATTAAAGTCACCCCTATATCAAAACCCAGTTACAATATGCTGACCTTTGACCTTAGGTCACATCAATTCCTTCATAGGTGTCATCCTCATTCCTTTTGCATATTGTTCCTGACATCTCACTCTACCTCTGGTATCATTTTGGTGGCATTTTACTGTAGAAATCTGGAGAAAAATGACATTAAAGTCACCCCTATATCAAAACCCAGTTACAATATGCTGACCTTTGACCTTAGGTCACATCAATTCCTTCATAGGTGTCATCCTCATTAGTTTTACATATTGTTCCTGACATCTCACTCTACCTCTGGTATCATTTTTGTGGCATTTTAATGTAGAAATTTGGAGAAAAATGACATTAAAGTCACCCCTATATCAAAACCCAGTTACAATATGCTGACCTTTGACCTTAGGTCACATCAATTCCTTCATAGGTGTCATCTTCATTCCTTTTGCATACTGTTCCTGACATCTCACTCTACCTCTGGTATCATTTTGGTGGCATTTTACTGTAGAAATCTGGAGAAAAATCATTTTAAAGTCACCCCTATATCAAAACCCAGTTACAGTATGCTGACCTTTGACGTTTCCTCACATCAATTCCTTCATAGGTGTCATCTTCATTCCTTTTGCATACTGTTCCTGACATCTCACTCTACCTCTGGTATCATTTTGGTGGTATTTTACTGTAGAAATCTGGAGAAAAATCATTTTAAAGTCACCCCTATATCAAAACCCAGTTACAGTATGCTGACCTTTGACCTTTCCTCACATCAATTCCTTCATAGGTGTCATCCTCATTCTTTTTGCATATTGTTCCTGACATCTAACTCTACCTCTGGTATCATTTTGGTGGCATTTTACTGTAGAAATTTGGAGAAAAATGACATTAAAGTCACCCCTATAACACAACCCAGTTACAGTATGCTGACCTTTGACTTTAGGTCACATCAATTCCTTCATAGGTGTCATCCTCATTCTTTTTGCATATTGTTCCTGACATCTCACTCTACCTCTGGTATCATTTTGGTGGCATTTTACTGTAGAAATCTGGAGAAAAATCATTTTAAAGTCACCCCTATATCAAAACCCAGTTACAATATGCTGACCTTTGACCTTAGGTCACATCAATTCCTTCATAGGTGTCATCTTCATTCCTTTTGCATATTGTTCCTGACATCTCACTCTACCTCTGGTATCATTTTGGTGGCATTTTACTGTAGAAATCTGGAGAAAAATGACATTAAAGTCACCCCTATATCAAAACCCAGTTACAATATGCTGACCTTTGACCTTAGGTCACATCAATTCCTTCATAGGTGTCATCCTCATTACTTTTGCATATTGTTCCTGACATCTCACTCTACCTCTGGTATCATTTTTGTGGCATTTTACTGTAGAAATCTGGAGAAAAATCATTTTAAAGTCACCCCTATATCAAAACCCAGTTACAGTATGCTGACCTTTGACCTTAGGTCACATCAATTCCTTCATAGGTGTCATCTTCATTCCTTTTGCATATTGTTCCTGACATCTCACTCTACCTCTGGTATCATTTTGGTGGCATTTTACTGTAGAAATCTGGAGAAAAATCATTTTAAAGTCACCCCTATATCAAAACCCAGTTACAGTATGCTGACCTTTGACGTTTCCTCACATCAATTCCTTCATAGGTGTCATCTTCATTCCTTTTGCATATTGTTCCTGACATCTCACTCTACCTCTGGTATCATTTTGGTGGCATTTTACTGTAGAAATCTGGAGAAAAATCATTTTAAAGTCACCCCTATATCAAAACCCAGTTACAGTATGCTGACCTTTGACCTTTCCTCACATCAATTCCTTCATAGGTGTCATCCTCATTCTTTTTGCATATTGTTCCTGGTGTCTCACTCTACCTCTGGTATCATTTTGGTGGCATTTTACTGTAGAAATCTGGAGAAAAATCATTTTAAAGTCACCCCTATATCAAAACCCAGTTACAGTATGCTGACCTTTGACCTTAGGTCACATCAATTCCTTCATAGGTGTCATCTTCATTCCTTTTGCATACTGTTCCTGACATCTCACTCTACCTCTGGTATCATTTTGGTGGCATTTTACTGTAGAAATCTGGAGAAAAATCATTTTAAAGTCACCCCTATATCAAAACCCAGTTACAGTATGCTGACCTTTGACCTTAGGTCACATCAATTCCTTCATAGGTGTCATCCTCATTCTTTTTGCATATTGTTCCTGGTGTCTCACTCTACCTCTGGTATCATTTTGGTGGCATTTTACTGTAGAAATCTGGAGAAAAATGACATTAAAGTCACCCCTATATCAAAACCCAGTTACAGTATGCTGACCTTTGACCTTTCCTCACATCAATTCCTTCATAGGTGTCATCTTCATTCTTTTTGCATATTGTTCCTGGTGTCTCACTCTACCTCTGGTATCATTTTGGTGGCATTTTACTGTAGAAATTTGGAGAAAAATCATTTTAAAGTCACCCCTATATCAAAACCCAGTTACAGTATGCTGACCTTTGACCTTAGGTCACATCAATTCCTTCATAGGTGTCATCTTCATTCCTTTTGCATACTGTTCCTGACATCTCACTCTACCTCTGGTATCATTTTGGTGGCATTTTACTGTAGAAATCTGGAGAAAAATCATTTTAAAGTCACCCCTATATCAAAACCCAGTTACAGTATGCTGACCTTTGACCTTTCCTCACATCAATTCCTTCATAGGTGTCATCTTCATTCCTTTTGCATATTGTTCCTGACATCTCACTCTACCTCTGGTATCATTTTGGTGGTATTTTACTGTAGAAATCTGGAGAAAAATCATTTTAAAGTCACCCCTATATCAAAACCCAGTTACAGTATGCTGACCTTTGACCTTTCCTCACATCAATTCCTTCATAGGTGTCATCCTCATTCTTTTTGCATATTGTTCCTGACATCTCACTCTACCTCTGGTATCATTTTGGTGGCATTTTACTGTAGAAATCTGGAGAAAAATCATTTTAAAGTCACCCCTATATCAAAACCCAGTTACAATATGCTGACCTTTGACCTTAGGTCACATCAATTCCTTCATAGGTGTCATCTTCATTCCTTTTGCATATTGTTCCTGACCTTTCACTCTACCTCTGGTATCAGTTTGGTGGCATTTTACTGTAGAAATCTGGAGAAAAATGACATTAAAGTCACCCCTATATCAAAACCCAGTTACAATATGCTGACCTTTGACCTTAGGTCACATCAATTCCTTCATAGGTGTCATCCTCATTAGTTTTACATATTGTTCCTGACATCTCACTCTACCTCTGGTATCATTTTTGTGGCATTTTACTGTAGAAATCTGGAGAAAAATCATTTTAAAGTCACCCCTATATCAAAACCCAGTTACAGTATGCTGACCTTTGACCTTAGGTCACATCAATTCCTTCATAGGTGTCATCTTCATTCCTTTTGCATACTGTTCCTGACATCTCACTCTACCTCTGGTATCATTTTGGTGGCATTTTACTGTAGAAATCTGGAGAAAAATCATTTTAAAGTCACCCCTATATCAAAACCCAGTTACAGTATGCTGACCTTTGACCGTTTCCACACATCAATTCCTTCATAGGTGTCATCTTCATTCCTTTTGCATACTGTTCCTGACATCTCACTCTACCTCTGGTATCATTTTGGTGGTATTTTACTGTAGAAATCTGGAGAAAAATCATTTTAAAGTCACCCCTATATCAAAACCCAGTTACAGTATGCTGACCTTTGACCTTTCCTCACATCAATTCCTTCATAGGTGTCATCCTCATTCTTTTTGCATATTGTTCCTGGTGTCTCACTCTACCTCTGGTATCATTTTGGTGGCATTTTACTGTAGAAATCTGGAGAAAAATCATTTTAAAGTCACCCCTATATCAAAACCCAGTTACAGTATGCTGACCTTTGACCTTTCCTCACATCAATTCCTTCATAGGTGTCATCTTCATTCCTTTTGCATATTGTTCCTGACATCTCACTCTACCTCTGGTATCATTTTGGTGGCATTTTACTGTAGAAATTTGGAGAAAAATCATTTTAAAGTCACCCCTATATCAAAACCCAGTTACAATATGCTGACCTTTGACCTTAGGTCACATCAATTCCTTCATAGGTGTCATCCTCATTCTTTTTGCATATTGTTCCTGGTGTCTCACTCTACCTCTGGTATCATTTTGGTGGCATTTTACTGTAGAAATTTGGAGAAAAATGACATTAAAGTCACCCCTATAACACAACCCAGTTACAGTATGCTGACCTTTGACCTTTCCTCACATCAATTCCTTCATAGGTGTCATCTTCATTCTTTTTGCATATTGTTCCTGGTGTCTCACTCTACCTCTGGTATCATTTTGGTGGCATTTTACTGTAGAAATTTGGAGAAAAATCATTTTAAAGTCACCCCTATATCAAAACCCAGTTACAGTATGCTGACCTTTGACCTTTCCTCACATCAATTCCTTCATAGGTGTCATCTTCATTCCTTTTGCATACTGTTCCTGACATCTCACTCTACCTCTGGTATCATTTTGGTGGCATTTTACTGTAGAAATCTGGAGAAAAATGACATTAAAGTCACCCCTATATCAAAACCCAGTTACAGTATGCTGACCTTTGACCTTTCCTCACATCAATTCCTTCATAGGTGTCATCCTCATTCCTTTTGCATATTGTTCCTGACATCTCACTCTACCTCTGGTATCATTTTGGTGGCATTTTACTGTAGAAATCTGGAGAAAAATCATTTTAAAGTCACCCCTATATCAGAACCCAGTTACAATATACTGACCTTTGACCTTAGGTCACATCAATTCCTTCATAGGTGTCATCCTCATTCTTTTTGCATATTGTTCCTGGTGTCTCACTCTACCTCTGGTATCATTTTGGTGGCATTTTACTGTAGAAATCTGGAGAAAAATGACATTAAATTCACCCCTATATCAAAACCCAGTTACAGTATGCTGACCTTTGACCTTTCCTCACATCAATTCCTTCATAGGTGTCATCCTCATTCTTTTTGCATATTGTTCCTGGTGTCTCACTCTACCTCTGGTATCATTTTGGTGGCATTTTACTGTAGAAATTTGGAGAAAAATCATTTTAAAGTCACCCCTATATCAAAACCCAGTTACAGTATGCTGACCTTTGACCTTTCCTCACATCAATTCCTTCATAGGTGTCATCCTCATTACTTTTACATATTGTTCCTGACATCTCACTCTACCTCTGGTATCATTTTGGTGGCATTTTACTGTAGAAATCTGGAGAAAAATCATTTTAAAGTCACCCCTATATCAAAACCCAGTTACAATATGCTGACCTTTGACCTTAGGTCACATCAATTCCTTCATAGGTGTCATCATCATTCCTTTTGCAAATTGTTCCTGACATCTCACTCTACCTCTGGTATCATTTTGGTGGCATTTTACTGTAGAAATTTGGAGAAAAATGACATTAAAGTCACCCCTATATCAAAACCCAGTTACAATATGCTGACCTTTGACCTTAGGTCACATCAATTCCTTCATAGGTGTCATCCTCATTCCTTTTGCATACTGTTCCTGACATCTAACTCTACCTCTGGTATCATTTTGGTGGCATTTTAATGTAGAAATTTGGAGAAAAATGACATTAAAGTCACCCCTATAACACAACCCAGTTACAGTATGCTGACCTTTGACTTTAGGTCACATCAATTCCTTCATAGGTGTCATCCTCATTCTTTTTGCATATTGTTCCTGACATCTCACTCTACCTCTGGTATCATTTTGGTGGCATTTTACTGTAGAAATCTGGAGAAAAATCATTTTAAAGTCACACCTATATCAAAACCCAGGTACAGTATGCTGACCTTTGACCTTTCCTCACATCAATTCCTTCATAGGTGTCATCCTCATTACTTTTACATATTGTTCCTGACATTTCACTCTACCTCTGGTATCATTTTGGTGGCATTTTACTGTAGAAATTTGGAGAAAAATCATTTTAAAGTCACCCCTATATCAAAACCCAGTTACAGTATGCTGACCTTTGACCTTAGGTCACATCAATTCCTTCATAGGTGTCATCCTCATTCTTTTTGCATATTGTTCCTGACATCTCACTCTACCTCTGGTATCATTTTGGTGGCATTTTACTGTAGAAATCTGGAGAAAAATCATTTTAAAGTCACCCCTATATCAAAACCCAGTTACAGTATGCTGACCTTTGACCTTAGGTCACATCAATTCCTTCATAGGTGTCATCCTCATTCTTTTTGCATATTGTTCCTGACATCTCACTCTACCTCTGGTATCATTTTGGTGGCATTTTACTGTAGAAATCTGGAGAAAAATCATTTTAAAGTCACCCCTATATCAAAACCCAGTTACAGTATGCTGACCTTTGACCTTAGGTCACATCAATTCCTTCATAGGTGTCATCCTCATTCTTTTTGCATATTGTTCCTGGTGTCTCACTCTACCTCTGGTATCATTTTGATGGCATTTTACTGTAGAAATTTGGAGAAAAATCATTTTAAAGTCACCCCTATATCAAAACCCAGTTACAGTATGCTGACCTTTGACCTTTCCTCACATCAATTCCTTCATAGGTGTCATCCTCATTCCTTTTGCATATTGTTCCTGACATCTCACTCTACCTCTGGTATCATTTTGGTGGCATTTTACTGTAGAAATCTGGAGAAAAATCATTTTAAAGTCACCCCTATATCAAAACCCAGTTACAATATGCTGACCTTTGACCTTAGGTCACATCAATTCCTTCATAGGTGTCATCATCATTCCTTTTGCAAATTGTTCCTGACATCTCACTCTACCTCTGGTATCATTTTGGTGGCATTTTACTGTAGAAATCTGGAGAAAAATCATTTTAAAGTCACCCCTATATCAAAACCCAGTTACAATATGCTGACCTTTGACCTTAGGTCACATCAATTCCTTCATAGGTGTCATCCTCATTCCTTTTGCATATTGTTCCTGATGTCTCACTCTACCTCTGGTATCATTTTGGTGGTATTTTACTGTAGAAATCTGGAGAAAAATGACATTAAAGTCACCCCTATATCAAAACCCAGTTACAGTATGCTGACCTTTGACCTTTCCTCACATCAATTCCTTCATAGGTGTCATCCTCATTCTTTTTGCATATTGTTCCTGGTGTCTCACTCTACCTCTGGTATCATTTTGGTGGCATTTTACTGTAGAAATCTGGAGAAAAATCATTTTAAAGTCACCCCTATCTCAAAACCCAGTTATAATATGCTGACCTTTGACCTTAGGTCACATCAATTCCTTCATAGGTGTCATCTTCATTCCTTTTGCATATTGTTCCTGACATTTCACTCTACCTCTGGTATCATTTTGGTGGCATTTTACTGTAGAAATTTGGAGAAAGATGACATTAAAGTCACCCCTATAACACAACCCAGTTACAGTATGCTGACCTTTGACCTTAGGTCACATCAATTCCTTCATAGGTGTCATCCTCATTCTTTTTGCATATTGTTCCTGATGTCTCACTCTACCTCTGGTATCATTTTGGTGGCATTTTACTGTAGAAATTTGGAGAAAGATGACATTAAAGTCACCCCTATATCAAAACCCAGTTACAGTATGCTGACCTTTGACCTTTCCTCACATCAATTCCTTCATAGGTGTCATCCTCATTCTTTTTGCATATTGTTCCTGGTGTCTCACTCTACCTCTGGTATCATTTTGGTGGCATTTTACTGTAGAAATTTGGAGAAAGATGACATTAAAGTCACCCCTATATCAAAACCCAGTTACAGTATGCTGACCTTTGACCTTAGGTCACATCAATTCCTTCATAGGTGTCATCTTCATTCCTTTTGCATACTGTTCCTGACATCTCACTCTACCTCTGGTATCATTTTGGTGGCATTTTACTGTAGAAATCTGGAGAAAAATCATTTTAAAGTCACCCCTATATCAAAACCCAGTTACAGTATGCTGACCTTTGACGTTTCCTCACATCAATTCCTTCATAGGTGTCATCTTCATTCCTTTTGCATACTGTTCCTGACATCTCACTCTACCTCTGGTATCATTTTGGTGGCATTTTACTGTAGAAATCTGGAGAAAAATGACATTAAAGTCACCCCTATATCAAAACCCAGTTACACTATGCTGACTTTTGACCTTTCCTCACACCAATTCCTTCATAGGTGTCATCCTCATTCTTTTTGCATATTGTTCCTGGTGTCTCACTCTACCTCTGGTATCATTTTGGTGGCATTTTACTGTAGAAATCTGGAGAAAAATCATTTTAAAGTCACCCCTATATCAAAACCCAGTTACAGTATGCTGACCTTTGACCTTTCCTCACATCAATTCCATCATAGGTGTCATCCTCATTACTTTTACATATTGTTCCTGGTGTCTCACTCTACCTCTGGTATCATTTTGGTGGCATTTTACTGTAGAAATCTGGAGAAAAATCATTTTAAAGTCACCCCTATATCAAAACCCAGTTACAGTATGCTGACCTTTGACCTTTCCTCACATCAATTCCATCATAGGTGTCATCCTCATTCTTTTTGCATATTGTTCCTGGTGTCTCACTCTACCTCTGGTATCATTTTGGTGGCATTTTACTGTAGAAATTTGGAGAAAAATCATTTTAAAGTCACCCCTATATCAAAACCCAGTTACAGTATGCTGACCTTTGACGTTTCCTCACATCAATTCCTTCATAGGTGTCATCTTCATTCCTTTTGCATACTGTTCCTGACATCTCACTCTACCTCTGGTATCATTTTGGTGGCATTTTACTGTAGAAATCTGGAGAAAAATGACATTAAAGTCACCCCTATATCAAAACCCAGTTACACTATGCTGACTTTTGACCTTTCCTCACACCAATTCCTTCATAGGTGTCATCCTCATTCTTTTTGCATATTGTTCCTGGTGTCTCACTCTACCTCTGGTATCATTTTGGTGGCATTTTACTGTAGAAATCTGGAGAAAAATCATTTTAAAGTCACCCCTATATCAAAACCCAGTTACAGTATGCTGACCTTTGACCTTTCCTCACATCAATTCCATCATAGGTGTCATCCTCATTACTTTTACATATTGTTCCTGGTGTCTCACTCTACCTCTGGTATCATTTTGGTGGCATTTTACTGTAGAAATCTGGAGAAAAATCATTTTAAAGTCACCCCTATATCAAAACCCAGTTACAGTATGCTGACCTTTGACCTTTCCTCACATCAATTCCATCATAGGTGTCATCCTCATTCTTTTTGCATATTGTTCCTGGTGTCTCACTCTACCTCTGGTATCATTTTGGTGGCATTTTACTGTAGAAATTTGGAGAAAAATCATTTTAAAGTCACCCCTATATCAAAACCCAGTTACAGTATGCTGACCTTTGACCTTTCCTCACATCAATTCCTTCATAGGTGTCATCCTCATTACTTTTACATATTGTTCCTGACATCTCACTCTACCTCTGGTATCATTTTGGTGGCATTTTACTGTAGAAATCTGGAGAAAAATCATTTTAAAGTCACCCCTATATCAAAACCCAGTTACAATATGCTGACCTTTGACCTTAGGTCACATCAATTCCTTCATAGGTGTCATCATCATTCCTTTTGCAAATTGTTCCTGACATCTCACTCTACCTCTGGTATCATTTTGGTGGCATTTTACTGTAGAAATCTGGAGAAAAATCATTTTAAAGTCACCCCTATATCAAAACCCAGTTACAATATGCTGACCTTTGACCTTAGGTCACATCAATTCCTTCATAGGTGTCATCCTCATTCCTTTTGCATATTGTCCCTGATGTCTCACTCTACCTCTGGTATCATTTTGGTGGTATTTTACTGTAGAAATCTGGAGAAAAATGACATTAAAGTCACCCCTATATCAAAACCCAGTTACAGTATGCTGACCTTTGACCTTTCCTCACATCAATTCCTTCATAGGTGTCATCCTCATTCTTTTTGCATATTGTTCCTGGTGTCTCACTCTACCTCTGGTATCATTTTGGTGGCATTTTACTGTAGAAATCTGGAGAAAAATCATTTTAAAGTCACCCCTATATCAAAACCCAGTTACAGTATGCTGACGTTTGACCTTTCCTCACATCAATTCCTTCATAGGTGTCATCCTCATTCTTTTTGCATATTGTTCCTGACATCTCACTCTACCTCTGGTATCATTTTGGTGGTATTTTACTGTAGAAATCTGGAGAAAAATCATTTTAAAGTCACCCCTATATCAAAACCCAGTTACAGTATGCTGACCTTTGACCTTTCCTCACATCAATTCCTTCATAGGTGTCATCCTCATTCTTTTTGCATATTGTTCCTGGTGTCTCACTCTACCTCTGGTATCATTTTGGTGGCATTTTACTGTAGAAATCTGGAGAAAAATCATTTTAAAGTCACCCCTATATCAAAACCCAGTTACAGTATGCTGACCTTTGACGTTTCCTCACATCAATTCCTTCATAGGTGTCATCCTCATTCTTTTTGCATATTGTTCCTGGTGTCTCACTCTACCTCTGGTATCATTTTGGTGGCATTTTACTGTAGAAATCTGGAGAAAAATCATTTTAAAGTCACCCCTATATCAAAACCCAGTTACAATATGCTGACCTTTGACCTTAGGTCACATCAATTCCTTCATAGGTGTCATCTTCATTCCTTTTGCATACTGTTCCTGACATCTCACTCTACCTCTGGTATCATTTTGGTGGCATTTTACTGTAGAAATCTGGAGAAAAATCATTTTAAAGTCACCCCTATATCAAAACCCAGTTACAGTATGCTGACCTTTGACGTTTCCTCACATCAATTCCTTCATAGGTGTCATCTTCATTCCTTTTGCATACTGTTCCTGACATCTCACTCTACCTCTGGTATCATTTTGGTGGCATTTTACTGTAGAAATCTGGAGAAAAATGACATTAAAGTCACCCCTATATCAAAACCCAGTTACACTATGCTGACCTTTGACCTTTCCTCACACCAATTCCTTCATAGGTGTCATCCTCATTCTTTTTGCATATCGTCACCCTATTAAAATAATGGCCTAAGTCATTTTTTGACGAAAATTAGTTTTTGGCCTAAATCATCTCCTGATAATGCTGGCCACCTCTGGTAAAAAAATCTTAATCCTTAGTTGAGAGGATCATGGTTTTTATGTCCTATAAGACAATGGCCTATGTCAAGAGGGTGACTTAGGCCATTATATTCTTGGCCTAAGTCAAAAATTTTTGATTCTTTAGGATAAAATGTCTGACTTAGGCAATTTAACGCTTGTGTGATTTTAACTTCCTGCATACACTGGTACTTCACTGAATTGAAATTGAACGTTTTAAACTCAAACTTTCAAGTAAAATACATGTAACATCGTAAATGTAACATCTAATTCATACTCATTATCCCACTTATTACATGGCTTACGACTTTTATTGATTCATAAATTGCATCATTCAGTGAATCTGCAAGTCTGGTCACTTCTCCGCTGTTTTGTTAACTTCCCTCCTGGTTGTGTGCATTTGATTTCAACAAAGCCTTTGATAATCAATCAGTGGATCAATGGATTATCATTACGATTCAGTACCTGGGATGAGAATCAGCACCTCAAAGTCCAAGGCTATGGTTCTCAACCTCCAGGTTCTGTCTCAAGTGGAGGACTTTAAGGCCCTGTCCCACTTTACCCACTTCCACTTGATTTTGACCCAAGCACTCAGTTTTGCACATTCTCATATAGGGGTAATGTGTCCTAATGGGCTCTATGCACAGTTCCACTATTTCCTGAACTTAATGCTGCTCCTTTGTTGCTTTCTTACATTATTGGACAAACTGATCAATCCAGGTGTGTTTGACCATTGTGACTACTCAGACACACCTGGATTAATCAGTTTGTCCAATAATGTAAGACAGGAAACAAAGGAGCAGCATTAAATTCAGGAAGTAGTGAAGCTGTGCAAAGAGTCCATTCTTTCAAGAGCAAGGGGAAGTGCTCTTACATCATTGCTACGCGTCACATTGGTGACCACACCGGCTATGCTAAGTGGTGTCCCATTGCGTAGGGTATGATCTTAACTTCTAACACTTCACTCTTCATCGTCAAGGGGTCCCTTTGGAGGCCACTCAGAACCAAGTGCTAGTGTTAAGGGAAAAGAAATGGGACTGGGCCTGAGTATCTTGGGGTCTTGTTCATGAGTAAGGATGGACTGCGAGATTGACAGGCAGGTCGGTGCAGCAGCTGCAGCAATGCGGTCGTGGTATTGGTATGGTGTGGTAAAGAAGGTCTTGATTTACCAGTCCATCCACGTTCCTACCCTCATCCATGGTCCTGAACTTTGGGTCATGACTGAAAGAACAAGATCTCAGATACAAGTGACCGAAATGAGTTTCCTCCGCAGGTAGGCGGGGTGCTCCCTTAGAGATAGGGTGAGGAGCTTTGTCACCGAGGAGGAGCTCGGAATAGAGCCGCTGCTCCTCCACATCAAGAGGAACCAGCTGAGGTGGCTGGGGCATCTGTATCGGATGCCCCCTGGACACGTCCCTATAGAGGTGTTAAGGCCATGCCCCCCTGGAAGTAGACCCTGAGGAAGACCCAGGACACATAGTAGTGACAATAGGTGCGTTCGAGATGATCCAGGCCTGCGCAGAATCAATCGCCGGTGACCAGCACACAATGCATGCCGGTTAGATTTGTGTCCGACTTTCTCCCGACTTGCAACCGCCTGCAAGCCTCAAGGCATGATGGGAAAGTCACCGGATCATGAGCTGGTTGGTTCTTAGTTAGGTCTGTGAACACTACGTGTTGTTGTATAATGCTAGCTTATATGAATCTCATGTTGTTCTGCTAGAAAATATTCACACAGAGTCAAACTTCTGTTCTGAGAACTATGTTGGTTATTTATTGGACACTTGCAATACTGCATAAGAAATATTTTGGTGACTTCCTGTTTGTATTGACGATGGCTGGAAACCGTCCGACTTGACTGCAGCTTTCTGTCACCGCCCCTGCTGCTGCCGCCTGCTCTCACCAACCTTCCAGGCAAGGCGCAGTTCATCTCGAACGCACCTAATGTCACTCGGCTGGGTTGGGAACACATTGGTATCCTCCCGGAAGAGCTGGAGAAAGCGTCTGGGGAGAGGGAAGTCTGGGCCATCGAATTTCAAGTGGAAAAAATGTTGCTTACTAGGTTTTTTCTGCTCTTAAACGTGCCAACCAGGTCATTTTTGACCCTAATACGACACAGGAGTTAATTTAACTTTAATTTAACTTAATTTAATGTTTGTACTATGGAATGCTAGGGCACTTTAAGCCAGGTTTAAAGTTGCCTAAGTCACCCGAAAATGTTCAGAAAATTGCCTAAGTCACTTTACTCTTTAATGTTACATAATTAACACACAACGTTCTATGTATGTCAACAGTCATCCACTGTCAAGGCCTTTTTGATTGAAATGATGAATTAATATCATATCCTCTGAATTTGGCAAAGTTTTTTGTGTTTTCCCGAAAACTTGAAAAAATGACTTAGGCCATTATTTTAATAGGGTGACGATATTGTTCCTGGTGTCTCACTCTACCTCTGGTATCATTTTGGTGGCATTTTACTGTAGAAATCTGGAGAAAAATCATTTTAAAGTCACCCCTATATCAAAACCCAGTTACAGTATGCTGACCTTTGACCTTTCCTCACATCAATTCCATCATAGGTGTCATCCTCATTCTTTTTGCATATTGTTCCTGGTGTCTCACTCTACCTCTGGTATCATTTTGGTGGCATTTTACTGTAGAAATCTGGAGAAAAATCATTTTAAAGTCACCCCTATATCAAAACCCAGTTACAGTATGCTGACCTTTGACCTTAGGTCACATCAATTCCTTCATAGGTGTCATCCTCATTCTTTTTGCATATTGTTCCTGGTGTCTCACTCTACCTCTGGTATCATTTTGGTGGCATTTTACTGTAGAAATCTGGAGAAAAATCATTTTAAAGTCACCCCTATATCAAAACCCAGTTACAGTATGCTGACCTTTGACCTTTCCTCACATCAATTCCTTCATAGGTGTCATCCTCATTCTTTTTGCATATTGTTCCTGACATCTCACTCTACCTCTGGTATCATTTTGGTGGCATTTTACTGTAGAAATCTGGAGAAAAATGACATTAAAGTCACCCCTATATCAAAACCCAGTTACAGTATGCTGACCTTTGACCTTTCCTCACATCAATTCCTTCATAGGTGTCATCCTCATTCTTTTTGCATATTGTTCCTGACATCTCACTCTACCTCTGGTATCATTTTGGTGGTATTTTACTGTAGAAATCTGGAGAAAAATCATTTTAAAGTCACCCCTATATCAAAACCCAGTTACAGTATGCTGACCTTTGACGTTTCCTCACATCAATTCCTTCATAGGTGTCATCTTCATTCCTTTTGCATACTGTTCCTGACATCTCACTCTACCTCTGGTATCATTTTGGTGGCATTTTACTGTAGAAATCTGGAGAAAAATGACATTAAAGTCACCCCTATATCAAAACCCAGTTACACTATGCTGACCTTTGACCTTTCCTCACACCAATTCCTTCATAGGTGTCATCCTCATTCTTTTTGCATATTGTTCCTGGTGTCTCACTCTACCTCTGGTATCATTTTGGTGGCATTTTACTGTAGAAATCTGGAGAAAAATCATTTTAAAGTCACCCCTATATCAAAACCCAGTTACAGTATGCTGACCTTTGACCTTAGGTCACATCAATTCCTTCATAGGTGTCATCCTCATTCTTTTTGCATATTGTTCCTGGTGTCTCACTCTACCTCTGGTATCATTTTGGTGGCATTTTACTGTAGAAATCTGGAGAAAAATCATTTTAAAGTCACCCCTATATCAAAACCCAGTTACAGTATGCTGACCTTTGACCTTTCCTCACATCAATTCCTTCATAGGTGTCATCCTCATTCTTTTTGCATATTGTTCCTGACATCTCACTCTACCTCTGGTATCATTTTGGTGGCATTTTACTGTAGAAATCTGGAGAAAAATGACATTAAAGTCACCCCTATATCAAAACCCAGTTACAGTATGCTGACCTTTGACCTTTCCTCACATCAATTCCTTCATAGGTGTCATCCTCATTCTTTTTGCATATTGTTCCTGACATCTCACTCTACCTCTGGTATCATTTTGGTGGTATTTTACTGTAGAAATCTGGAGAAAAATCATTTTAAAGTCACCCCTATATCAAAACCCAGTTACAGTATGCTGACCTTTGACCTTTCCTCACATCAATTCCTTCATAGGTGTCATCCTCATTCTTTTTGCATATTGTTCCTGGTGTCTCACTCTACCTCTGGTATCATTTTGGTGGCATTTTACTGTAGAAATCTGGAGAAAAATCATTTTAAAGTCACCCCTATATCAAAACCCAGTTACAGTATGCTGACCTTTTACCTTAGGTCACATCAATTCCTTCATAGGTGTCATCTTCATTCCTTTTGCATACTGTTCCTGACATCTCACTCTACCTCTGGTATCATTTTGGTGGCATTTTACTGTAGAAATCTGGAGAAAAATCATTTTAAAGTCACCCCTATATCAAAACCCAGTTACAGTATGCTGACCTTTGACCTTAGGTCACATCAATTCCTTCATAGGTGTCATCCTCATTCCTTTTGCATACTGTTCCTGACATCTCACTCTACCTCTGGTATCATTTTGGTGGCATTTTACTGTAGAAATCTGGAGAAAAATGACATTAAAGTCACCCCTATATCAAAACCCAGTTACAGTATGCTGACCTTTGACGTTTCCTCACATCAATTCCTTCATAGGTGTCATCTTCATTCCTTTTGCATACTGTTCCTGACATCTCACTCTACCTCTGGTATCATTTTGGTGGCATTTTACTGTAGAAATCTGGAGAAAAATGACATTAAAGTCACCCCTATATCAAAACCCAGTTACAGTATGCTGACCTTTGACCTTTCCTCACATCAATTCCTTCATAGGTGTCATCCTCATTCTTTTTGCATATTGTTCCTGGTGTCTCACTCTACCTCTGGTATCATTTTGGTGGCATTTTACTGTAGAAATCTGGAGAAAAATCATTTTAAAGTCACCCCTATATCAAAACCCAGTTACAGTATGCTGACGTTTGACCTTTCCTCACATCAATTCCTTCATAGGTGTCATCCTCATTCTTTTTGCATATTGTTCCTGACATCTCACTCTACCTCTGGTATCATTTTGGTGGTATTTTACTGTAGAAATCTGGAGAAAAATCATTTTAAAGTCACCCCTATATCAAAACCCAGTTACAGTATGCTGACCTTTGACCTTTCCTCACATCAATTCCTTCATAGGTGTCATCCTCATTCTATTTGCATATTGTTCCTGGTGTCTCACTCTACCTCTGGTATCATTTTGGTGGCATTTTACTGTAGAAATCTGGAGAAAAATCATTTTAAAGTCACCCCTATATCAAAACCCAGTTACAGTATGCTGACCTTTGACCTTAGGTCACATCAATTCCTTCATAGGTGTCATCTTCATTCCTTTTGCATACTGTTCCTGACATCTCACTCTACCTCTGGTATCATTTTGGTGGCATTTTACTGTAGAAATCTGGAGAAAAATCATTTTAAAGTCACCCCTATATCAAAACCCAGTTACAGTATGCTGACCTTTGACCTTAGGTCACATCAATTCCTTCATAGGTGTCATCCTCATTCTTTTTGCATATTGTTCCTGGTGTCTCACTCTACCTCTGGTATCATTTTGGTGGTATTTTACTGTAGAAATCTGGAGAAAAATGACATTAAAGTCACCCCTATATCAAAACCCAGTTACAGTATGCTGACCTTTGACCTTTCCTCACATCAATTCCTTCATAGGTGTCATCTTCATTCTTTTTGCATATTGTTCCTGGTGTCTCACTCTACCTCTGGTATCATTTTGGTGGCATTTTACTGTAGAAATTTGGAGAAAAATCATTTTAAAGTCACCCCTATATCAAAACCCAGTTACAGTATGCTGACCTTTGACCTTTCCTCACATCAATTCCTTCATAGGTGTCATCTTCATTCCTTTTGCATACTGTTCCTGACATCTCACTCTACCTCTGGTATCATTTTGGTGGCATTTTACTGTAGAAATCTGGAGAAAAATGACATTAAAGTCACCCCTATATCAAAACCCAGTTACAGTATGCTGACCTTTGACCTTTCCTCACATCAATTCCTTCATAGGTGTCATCTTCATTCCTTTTGCATATTGTTCCTGACATCTCACTCTACCTCTGGTATCATTTTGGTGGTATTTTACTGTAGAAATCTGGAGAAAAATCATTTTAAAGTCACCCCTATATCAGAACCCAGTTACAATATACTGACCTTTGACCTTAGGTCACATCAATTCCTTCATAGGTGTCATCTTCATTCCTTTTGCATATTGTTCCTGACATCTCACTCTACCTCTGGTATCAGTTTGGTGGCATTTTACTGTAGAAATCTGGAGAAAAATGACATTAAAGTCACCCCTATATCAAAAGACAGTTACAATATGCTGACCTTTGACCTTAGGTCACATCAATTCCTTCATAGGTGTCATCCTCATTCCTTTTGCATATTGTTCCTGACATCTCACTCTACCTCTGGTATCATTTTGGTGGCATTTTACTGTAGAAATCTGGAGAAAAATCATTTTAAAGTCACCCCTATATCAAAACCCAGTTACAGTATGCTGACTTTTGACCTTTCCTCACATCAATTCCTTCATAGGTGTCATCTTCATTCCTTTTGCATACTGTTCCTGACATCTCACTCTACCTCTGGTATCATTTTGGTGGCATTTTACTGTAGAAATCTGGAGAAAAATGACATTAAAGTCACCCCTATATCAAAACCCAGTTACAGTATGCTGACGTTTGACCTTTCCTCACATCAATTCCTTCATAGGTGTCATCCTCATTCTTTTTGCATATTGTTCCTGACATCTCACTCTACCTCTGGTATCATTTTGGTGGTATTTTACTGTAGAAATCTGGAGAAAAATCATTTTAAAGTCACCCCTATATCAGAACCCAGTTACAATATACTGACCTTTGACCTTAGGTCACATCAATTCCTTCATAGGTGTCATCTTCATTCCTTTTGCATATTGTTCCTGACATCTCACTCTACCTCTGGTATCAGTTTGGTGGCATTTTACTGTAGAAATCTGGAGAAAAATGACATTAAAGTCACCCCTATATCAAAAGACAGTTACAATATGCTGACCTTTGACCTTAGGTCACATCAATTCCTTCATAGGTGTCATCCTCATTCCTTTTGCATATTGTTCCTGACATCTCACTCTACCTCTGGTATCATTTTGGTGGCATTTTACTGTAGAAATCTGGAGAAAAATCATTTTAAAGTCACCCCTATATCAAAACCCAGTTACAGTATGCTGACTTTTGACCTTAGGTCACATCAATTCCTTCATAGGTGTCATCTTCATTCCTTTTGCATACTGTTCCTGACATCTCACTCTACCTCTGGTATCATTTTGGTGGCATTTTACTGTAGAAATCTGGAGAAAAATGACATTAAAGTCACCCCTATATCAAAACCCAGTTACAGTATGCTGACCTTTGACCTTTCCTCACATCAATTCCTTCATAGGTGTCATCCTCATTCTTTTTGCATATTGTTCCTGGTGTCTCACTCTACCTCTGGTATCATTTTGGTGGCATTTTACTGTAGAAATTTGGAGAAAAATCATTTTAAAGTCACCCCTATATCAAAACCCAGTTACAGTATGCTGACCTTTGACTTTTCCTCACATCAATTCCTTCATAGGTGTCATCCTCATTACTTTTACATATTGTTCCTGACATCTCACTCTACCTCTGGTATCATTTTGGTGGCATTTTACTGTAGAAATCTGGAGAAAAATCATTTTAAAGTCACCCCTATATCAAAACCCAGTTACAATATGCTGACCTTTGACCTTAGGTCACATCAATTCCTTCATAGGTGTCATCATCATTCCTTTTGCAAATTGTTCCTGACATCTCACTCTACCTCTGGTATCATTTTGGTGGCATTTTACTGTAGAAATCTGGAGAAAAATCATTTTAAAGTCACCCCTATATCAAAACCCAGTTACAATATGCTGACCTTTGACCTTAGGTCACATCAATTCCTTCATAGGTGTCATTCTCATTCCTTTTGCATATTGTTCCTGACATCTCACTCTACCTCTGGTATCATTTTGGTGGCATTTTACTGTAGAAATCTGGAGAAAAATCATTTTAAAGTCACCCCTATATAAAAACCCAGTTACAGTATGCTGACCTTTGACCTTTCCTCACATCAATTCCTTCATAGGTGTCATCTTCATTCCTTTTGCATACTGTTCCTGACATCTCACTCTACCTCTGGTATCATTTTGGTGGCATTTTACTGTAGAAATCTGGAGAAAAATCATTTTAAAGTCACCCCTATATCAAAACCCAGTTACAGTATGCTGACCTTTGACCTTAGGTCACATCAATTCCTTCATAGGTGTCATCCTCATTCTTTTTGCATATTGTTCCTGGTGTCTCACTCTACCTCTGGTATCATTTTGGTGGTATTTTACTGTAGAAATCTGGAGAAAAATGACATTAAAGTCACCCCTATATCAAAACCCAGTTACAGTATGCTGACCTTTGACCTTTCCTCACATCAATTCCTTCATAGGTGTCATCTTCATTCTTTTTGCATATTGTTCCTGGTGTCTCACTCTACCTCTGGTATCATTTTGGTGGCATTTTACTGTAGAAATTTGGAGAAAAATCATTTTAAAGTCACCCCTATATCAAAACCCAGTTACAGTATGCTGACCTTTGACCTTAGGTCACATCAATTCCTTCATAGGTGTCATCTTCATTCCTTTTGCATACTGTTCCTGACATCTCACTCTACCTCTGGTATCATTTTGGTGGCATTTTACTGTAGAAATCTGGAGAAAAATGACATTAAAGTCACCCCTATATCAAAACCCAGTTACAGTATGCTGACGTTTGACCTTTCCTCACATCAATTCCTTCATAGGTGTCATCCTCATTCTTTTTGCATATTGTTCCTGACATCTCACTCTACCTCTGGTATCATTTTGGTGGTATTTTACTGTAGAAATCTGGAGAAAAATCATTTTAAAGTCACCCCTATATCAGAACCCAGTTACAATATACTGACCTTTGACCTTAGGTCACATCAATTCCTTCATAGGTGTCATCTTCATTCCTTTTGCATATTGTTCCTGACATCTCACTCTACCTCTGGTATCAGTTTGGTGGCATTTTACTGTAGAAATCTGGAGAAAAATGACATTAAAGTCACCCCTATATCAAAAGACAGTTACAATATGCTGACCTTTGACCTTAGGTCACATCAATTCCTTCATAGGTGTCATCCTCATTCCTTTTGCATATTGTTCCTGACATCTCACTCTACCTCTGGTATCATTTTGGTGGCATTTTACTGTAGAAATCTGGAGAAAAATCATTTTAAAGTCACCCCTATATCAAAACCCAGTTACAGTATGCTGACTTTTGACCTTAGGTCACATCAATTCCTTCATAGGTGTCATCCTCATTCCTTTTGCATATTGTTCCTGACATCTCACTCTACCTCTGTTATCATTTTGGTGGCATTTTACTGTAGAAATCTGGAGAAAAATGACATTAAAGTCACCCCTATATCAAAACCCAGTTACAGTATGCTGACGTTTGACCTTTCCTCACATCAATTCCTTCATAGGTGTCATCCTCATTCTTTTTGCATATTGTTCCTGACATCTCACTCTACCTCTGGTATCATTTTGGTGGTATTTTACTGTAGAAATCTGGAGAAAAATCATTTTAAAGTCACCCCTATATCAGAACCCAGTTACAATATACTGACCTTTGACCTTAGGTCACATCAATTCCTTCATAGGTGTCATCTTCATTCCTTTTGCATATTGTTCCTGACATCTCACTCTACCTCTGGTATCAGTTTGGTGGCATTTTACTGTAGAAATCTGGAGAAAAATGACATTAAAGTCACCCCTATATCAAAAGACAGTTACAATATGCTGACCTTTGACCTTAGGTCACATCAATTCCTTCATAGGTGTCATCCTCATTCCTTTTGCATATTGTTCCTGACATCTCACTCTACCTCTGGTATCATTTTGGTGGCATTTTACTGTAGAAATCTGGAGAAAAATCATTTTAAAGTCACCCCTATATCAAAACCCAGTTACAGTATGCTGACTTTTGACCTTAGGTCACATCAATTCCTTCATAGGTGTCATCTTCATTCCTTTTGCATACTGTTCCTGACATCTCACTCTACCTCTGGTATCATTTTGGTGGCATTTTACTGTAGAAATCTGGAGAAAAATGACATTAAAGTCACCCCTATATCAAAACCCAGTTACAGTATGCTGACCTTTGACCTTTCCTCACATCAATTCCTTCATAGGTGTCATCCTCATTCTTTTTGCATATTGTTCCTGGTGTCTCACTCTACCTCTGGTATCATTTTGGTGGCATTTTACTGTAGAAATTTGGAGAAAAATCATTTTAAAGTCACCCCTATATCAAAACCCAGTTACAGTATGCTGACCTTTGACTTTTCCTCACATCAATTCCTTCATAGGTGTCATCCTCATTACTTTTACATATTGTTCCTGACATCTCACTCTACCTCTGGTATCATTTTGGTGGCATTTTACTGTAGAAATCTGGAGAAAAATCATTTTAAAGTCACCCCTATATCAAAACCCAGTTACAATATGCTGACCTTTGACCTTAGGTCACATCAATTCCTTCATAGGTGTCATCATCATTCCTTTTGCAAATTGTTCCTGACATCTCACTCTACCTCTGGTATCATTTTGGTGGCATTTTACTGTAGAAATCTGGAGAAAAATCATTTTAAAGTCACCCCTATATCAAAACCCAGTTACAATATGCTGACCTTTGACCTTAGGTCACATCAATTCCTTCATAGGTGTCATTCTCATTCCTTTTGCATATTGTTCCTGACATCTCACTCTACCTCTGGTATCATTTTGGTGGCATTTTACTGTAGAAATCTGGAGAAAAATCATTTTAAAGTCACCCCTATATAAAAACCCAGTTACAGTATGCTGACCTTTGACCTTTCCTCACATCAATTCCTTCATAGGTGTCATCCTCATTACTTTTACATATTGCTCCTGACATCTCACTCTACCTCTGGTATCATTTTGGTGGCATTTTACTGTAGAAATCTGGAGAAAAATCATTTTAAAGTCACCCCTATATCAAAACCCAGTTACAGTATGCTGACCTTTGACCTTAGGTCACATCAATTCCTTCATAGGTGTCATCTTCATTCCTTTTGCATACTGTTCCTGACATCTCACTCTACCTCTGGTATCATTTTGGTGGCATTTTACTGTAGAAATCTGGAGAAAAATCATTTTAAAGTCACCCCTATATCAAAACCCAGTTACAGTATGCTGACCTTTGACCTTAGGTCACATCAATTCCTTCATAGGTGTCATCCTCATTCTTTTTGCATATTGTTCCTGGTGTCTCACTCTACCTCTGGTATCATTTTGGTGGTATTTTACTGTAGAAATCTGGAGAAAAATGACATTAAAGTCACCCCTATATCAAAACCCAGTTACAGTATGCTGACCTTTGACCTTTCCTCACATCAATTCCTTCATAGGTGTCATCTTCATTCTTTTTGCATATTGTTCCTGGTGTCTCACTCTACCTCTGGTATCATTTTGGTGGCATTTTACTGTAGAAATTTGGAGAAAAATCATTTTAAAGTCACCCCTATATCAAAACCCAGTTACAGTATGCTGACCTTTGACCTTAGGTCACATCAATTCCTTCATAGGTGTCATCTTCATTCCTTTTGCATACTGTTCCTGACATCTCACTCTACCTCTGGTATCATTTTGGTGGCATTTTACTGTAGAAATCTGGAGAAAAATCATTTTAAAGTCACCCCTATATCAAAACCCAGTTACAATATGCTGACCTTTGACCTTAGGTCACATCAATTCCTTCATAGGTGTCATCCTCATTCTTTTTGCATATTGTTCCTGGTGTCTCACTCTACCTCTGGTATCATTTTGGTGGTATTTTACTGTAGAAATCTGGAGAAAAATGACATTAAAGTCACCCCTATATCAAAACCCAGTTACAGTATGCTGACCTTTGACCTTTCCTCACATCAATTCCTTCATAGGTGTCATCCTCATTCTTTTTGCATATTGTTCCTGGTGTCTCACTCTACCTCTGGTATCATTTTGGTGGCATTTTACTGTAGAAATTTGGAGAAAAATCATTTTAAAGTCACCCCTATATCAAAACCCAGTTACAGTATGCTGACCTTTGACCTTTCCTCACATCAATTCCTTCATAGGTGTCATCTTCATTCCTTTTGCATACTGTTCCTGACATCTCACTCTACCTCTGGTATCATTTTGGTGGCATTTTACTGTAGAAATCTGGAGAAAAATGACATTAAAGTCACCCCTATATCAAAACCCAGTTACAGTATGCTGACGTTTGACCTTTCCTCACATCAATTCCTTCATAGGTGTCATCCTCATTCTTTTTGCATATTGTTCCTGACATCTCACTCTACCTCTGGTATCATTTTGGTGGTATTTTACTGTAGAAATCTGGAGAAAAATCATTTTAAAGTCACCCCTATATCAGAACCCAGTTACAATATACTGACCTTTGACCTTAGGTCACATCAATTCCTTCATAGGTGTCATCTTCATTCCTTTTGCATATTGTTCCTGACATCTCACTCTACCTCTGGTATCAGTTTGGTGGCATTTTACTGTAGAAATCTGGAGAAAAATGACATTAAAGTCACCCCTATATCAAAAGACAGTTACAATATGCTGACCTTTGACCTTAGGTCACATCAATTCCTTCATAGGTGTCATCCTCATTCCTTTTGCATATTGTTCCTGACATCTCACTCTACCTCTGGTATCATTTTGGTGGCATTTTACTGTAGAAATCTGGAGAAAAATCATTTTAAAGTCACCCCTATATCAAAACCCAGTTACAGTATGCTGACTTTTGACCTTAGGTCACATCAATTCCTTCATAGGTGTCATCCTCATTCCTTTTGCATATTGTTCCTGACATCTCACTCTACCTCTGTTATCATTTTGGTGGCATTTTACTGTAGAAATCTGGAGAAAAATGACATTAAAGTCACCCCTATATCAAAACCCAGTTACAGTATGCTGACCTTTGACCTTTCCTCACATCAATTCCTTCATAGGTGTCATCCTCATTACTTTTACATATTGTTCCTGACATCTCACTCTACCTCTGGTATCATTTTGGTGGCATTTTACTGTAGAAATCTGGAGAAAAATCATTTTAAAGTCACCCCTATATCAAAACCCAGTTACAATATGCTGACCTTTGACCTTAGGTCACATCAATTCCTTCATAGGTGTCATCATCATTCCTTTTGCAAATTGTTCCTGACATCTCACTCTACCTCTGGTATCATTTTGGTGGCATTTTACTGTAGAAATCTGGAGAAAAATCATTTTAAAGTCACCCCTATATCAAAACCCAGTTACAGTATGCTGACCTTTGACCTTAGGTCACATCAATTCCTTCATAGGTGTCATCTTCATTCCTTTTGCATATTGTTCCTGACATTTCACTCTACCTCTGGTATCATTTTGGTGGCATTTTACTGTAGAAATCTGGAGAAAAATGACATTAAAGTCACCCCTATATCAAAACCCAGTTACAATATGCTGACCTTTGACCTTAGGTCACATCAATTCCTTCATAGGTGTCATCCTCATTCCTTTTGCATACTGTTCCTGACATCTAACTCTACCTCTGGTATCATTTTGGTGGCATTTTACTGTAGAAATTTGGAGAAAAATGACATTAAAGTCACCCCTATAACACAACCCAGTTACAGTATGCTGACCTTTGACCTTAGGTCACATCAATTCCTTCATAGGTGTCATCCTCATTCTTTTTGCATATTGTTCCTGGCGTCTCACTCTACCTCTGGTATCATTTTGGTGGCATTTTACTGTAGAAATTTGGAGAAAAATCATTTTAAAGTCACCCCTATATCAAAACCCAGTTACAGTATGCTGACCTTTGACGTTTCCTCACATCAATTCCTTCATAGGTGTCATCCTCATTACTTTTACATATTGTTCCTGACATTTCACTCTACCTCTGGTATCATTTTGGTGGCATTTTACTGTAGAAATCTGGAGAAAAATGACATTAAAGTCACCCCTATATCAAAACCCAGTTACAATATGCTGACCTTTGACCTTAGGTCACATCAATTCCTTCATAGGTGTCATCTTCATTCCTTTTGCATATTGTTCCTGACATTTCACTCTACCTCTGGTATCATTTTGGTGGCATTTTACTGTAGAAATTTGGAGAAAAATGACATTAAAGTCACCCCTATATCAAAACCCAGTTACAATATGCTGACCTTTGACCTTAGGTCACATCAATTCCTTCATAGGTGTCATCCTCATTCCTTTTGCATACTGTTCCTGACATCTAACTCTACCTCTGGTATCATTTTGGTGGCATTTTACTGTAGAAATTTGGAGAAAAATGACATTAAAGTCACCCCTATAACACAACCCAGTTACAGTATGCTGACCTTTGACTTTAGGTCACATCAATTCCTTCATAGGTGTCATCCTCATTCTTTTTGCATATTGTTCCTGACATCTCACTCTACCTCTGGTATCAGTTTGGTGGCATTTTACTGTAGAAATCTGGAGAAAAATGACATTAAAGTCACCCCTATATCAAAACCCAGTTACAATATGCTGACCTTTGACCTTAGGTCACATCAATTCCTTCATAGGTGTCATCCTCATTAGTTTTACATATTGTTCCTGGTGTCTCACTCTACCTCTGGTATCATTTTGGTGGCATTTTACTGTAGAAATCTGGAGAAAAATCATTTTAAAGTCACCCCTATATCAAAACCCAGTTACAGTATGCTGACCTTTGACCTTAGGTCACATCAATTCCTTCATAGGTGTCATCTTCATTCCTTTTGCATACTGTTCCTGACATCTCACTCTACCTCTGGTATCATTTTGGTGGCATTTTACTGTAGAAATTTGGAGAAAACAGTGTTTCCTCCAGGATTTTTTTAAGGAGTGGCGCCCCCCCCCCCGCGCACGCACCTGTACAGCCGGGTTTCCACCGAATCAACATCTCTTTTTCTTTTTTTCCTCACGTCATGATAACGTCTGTATTTTGACTATTTAAACTACCACATATCATATTTCTCTTAGTTTGGTAGACTGGGCCTACTTCAAGAGACTTTTGATTAAAGGCAAGGGAGGCAGAAAACTAGAGAAAAGCTTTGAGTTGAGTCCACACGGTTCTCATCTCCTCAGCCAGAGCAGCGAGTAGAGAAAAAACGTCACTTTCTTACGTTTTAAAACGTCCAAATAATACGAATAAGGGCGCTCTGTGATTGGTCAAAATCTACCGTCACGGGTAGATTATGTGCAGGCTGAAAACAGAGCCGAGGGGAGACGCAGACGTCTGATCTTTTTTCACATCACTTCATTTACATTATCCCCAAGGTTAGTGTGTAAGTTTTTGCCTAATACTGTCAAAACAAGCTGCCTCCCTAGCCTTTAAGTAACCGCACGGACAGCTCCGACACAGGATCGTTCTGCCGTCTCGTCATCGTCGGTGTCGCCGCCGTCATCGCCGTTACCCCCCCGCCCTCCTCCTCCTCGCACCCCGAGACACCAGCGGACGGCCACGGGGAGGAGGGGGAGTTTATGCACGTTTATGTTACGGCGCAGTAGAGGCTATGTCCTGTTAAACTTAGGCTACTGTATGCGCTACAATAACATCATTATAAGCCCAACGGACTGACACACACTATTTGGGTTTTTTTCTTTTCCACCAGCACTGAGCGCGACGTCCGACACGAGAATCAAACCCGTTAATTTTAAAAACACACCGGCAACAGCGACCACTGATCTGTCCTGAGTCTTTTGTCATTCTGTCACCTGAGTTCAATGATTCTGCGGAAAAACACGCTGTGGTCTGTCATCCAGGTGCAGAGGGGGTGCAAAGAGTAGATACTGAGCAAGATAGTTATCTGTAGTGGCATGTGGCGGTGGTGGATTAGCGACAATTAAAAAAAATATATATATATATATATGAAATTTGAAGGAGCGGCGGCGAGGATTTAGATGTGGCGGTGCGCCACTGCTAAATGAATGTAGAGGAAACACTGGAAAAATCATTTTAAAGTCACCCCTATATCAAAACCCAGTTACAGTATGCTGACCTTTGACCTTAGGACACATCAATTCCTTCATAGGTGTCATCCTCATTCTTTTTGCATATTGTTCCTGGTGTCTCACTCTACCTCTGGTATCATTTTGGTGGCATTTTACTGTAGAAATCTGGAGAAAAATGACATTAAAGTCACCCCTATATCAAAACCCAGTTACAATATGCTGACCTTTGACCTTAGGTCACATCAATTCCTTCATAGGTGTCATCCTCATTCCTTTTGCATATTGTTCCTGACATCTCACTCTACCTCTGGTATCATTTTGGTGGCATTTTACTGTAGAAATCTGGAGAAAAATCATTTTAAAGTCACCCCTATATCAAAACCCAGTTACAGTATGCTGACCTTTGACCTTAGGTCACATCAATTCCTTCATAGGTGTCATCTTCATTCCTTTTGCATACTGTTCCTGACATCTCACTCTACCTCTGGTATCATTTTGGTGGCATTTTACTGTAGAAATCTGGAGAAAAATCATTTTAAAGTCACCCCTATATCAAAACCCAGTTACAATATGCTGACCTTTGACCTTAGGTCACATCAATTCCTTCATAGGTGTCATCCTCATTCTTTTTGCATATTGTTCCTGGTGTCTCACTCTACCTCTGGTATCATTTTGGTGGCATTTTACTGTAGAAATCTGGAGAAAAATCATTTTAAAGTCACCCCTATATCAAAACCCAGTTACAGTATGCTGACCTTTGACCTTTCCTCACATCAATTCCTTCATAGGTGTCATCTTCATTCCTTTTGCATACTGTTCCTGACATCTCACTCTACCTCTGGTATCATTTTGGTGGCATTTTACTGTAGAAATCTGGAGAAAAATGACATTAAAGTCACCCCTATATCAAAACCCAGTTACAGTATGCTGACGTTTGACCTTTCCTCACATCAATTCCTTCATAGGTGTCATCCTCATTACTTTTGCATATTGTTCCTGACATCTCACTCTACCTCTGGTATCATTTTGGTGGTATTTTACTGTAGAAATCTGGAGAAAAATCATTTTAAAGTCACCCCTATATCAAAACCCAGTTACAATATGCTGACCTTTGACCTTTCCTCACATCAATTCCTTCATAGGTGTCATCCTCATTCTTTTTGCATATTGTTCCTGGTGTCTCACTCTACCTCTGGTATCATTTTGGTGGCATTTTACTGTAGAAATCTGGAGAAAAATCATTTTAAAGTCACCCCTATATCAAAACCCAGTTACAGTATGCTGACGTTTGACCTTTCCTCACATCAATTCCTTCATAGGTGTCATCCTCATTACTTTTGCATATTGTTCCTGACATCTCACTCTACCTCTGGTATCATTTTGGTGGTATTTTACTGTAGAAATCTGGAGAAAAATCATTTTAAAGTCACCCCTATATCAAAACCCAGTTACAGTATGCTGACCTTTGACCTTTCCTCACATCAATTCCTTCATAGGTGTCATCCTCATTCTTTTTGCATATTGTTCCTGGTGTCTCACTCTACCTCTGGTATCATTTTGGTGGCATTTTACTGTAGAAATCTGGAGAAAAATAATTTTAAAGTCACCCCTATATCAAAACCCAGTTACAGTATGCTGACCTTTGACCTTAGGTCACATCAATTCCTTCATAGGTGTCATCCTCATTCTTTTTGCATATTGTTCCTGGTGTCTAGAATCTTCGCTCTGGTTACCGAGGTAACCATGGGAGCGAGGGCTAGAGTGTTCACATCACCCGGTTGTGATGTAATATGTCAGGTGAAATTAAAACGGCTTGTTCAGAGACACATTTCTGATTTTGGCAATTTACAAAATGTTGACATAGCTGTCAAAACTTACGTTCAAGGGGTGAGGAGGCACTCAGTCTGGATCCGCAAATACACATACTAAAACAATGAAAAAGTGAGTTATGTATAATATGTCCCCTTTAAGTTTTAAACCTCTTTGAGGAAAAATGACCAAATACTGACATTCCATCAGTTCAATCAACAGGATAGGGACAGATAAGTAAAGTACATTATTATGATTTAAATAAGTATATTACATTTTGGAGCGTGAGGCTGAAAGGCTTTATTGTCAGAGAGGTTGTAAAGCAAAGATTTTATTTAAAGACAAGTTTCAGTGCTGTATAGAGCCAAGATCTTGAGGTGAAGGTAAAAGTCAGAATAAAACAAATTGTTCACCGTGCAAATTCAAAATAGTTATGTGTTGATGCATCTTGCAGCATTATACTTTCACTCCATCTCTGAATAAAAATTAGCACATCTTAATAATGTAATAATATATAAGCATTTAGATAGCGTCACTATAGAAACATCTCTTGGACCAGGAAAACTTGCACAAGGAAGAAAACACACCTTCCTCATGAAATACTGACTTTTTTTTTTAGGTTTCCACAGGACAGTGACACCACAAACATTTGATGGCACTATTAAATAGCCTAGTTCTGTGTTCAACTATAGGACAATATATGTTTTAATCCACCCAAAAGTTTAACATCTATAGCGGAAAAAGTAATACTACTGAAATTATGGAAATCTTGGATACAGATCTTGTAATGGATTATTTAATTAGTAAAAGTGCTTACATTTAAGAACAGGATGTTAATACCTCTAAAACTACTGCACTTTGTACTTGAAGGCATTTCAAATACCCATTGAGATGTAGAACTACAGCTACTGAAGTGTGGATGGTAAAACTATATTGTCCTGATATACATGCACATGAATGTTTGTGAAAAAGATAAACCCAATTGTGCACTGAGATCAGAACAGAGCCTACAGATCTGCCTCCTCTCAGAGAAGCATTACTCCCATGTCTCGTTTCACAGCTGCAGCTTTGTTTTGCAGACACTCAAGGTCTGTGAGCCTGTCAGCGGCTCTGCATCCCAAGAGATAAAGCCAAGGTTCACGCTAGTTAGTAACAAATCTTCAGTGTTGGAACGACAGGAATTATTCACGTTGTCAACAGAGCTTTTGTTTTTGTTTAGGCTCGCCAGGTGATTTGTGTTCTGGGTACTCTGGTTATTTGTGAAGCAAGCAAAAAAAAGGTCATCAACTCATTTCAGTAAAGTTTGATATAATTACACACATCAACAAGGTGGAGACATTATTGTTTTTTATACACTCACATTATTTCTGTGCTGCCTTTTTTACTTCCCCAGCATCACAGATGTTCAAAATAGAATCAGACTAGTTTTGATGTGTGAACTTCTGTCACAAAAACACCATCACACAACAAAATTAATTCAAATATTATATGAAACATTTTATTAATAATCATAAAACGCAGAAAAAAAACACATTAATTCCATTTGTTTCATTATAACATCTTAGGATAAAAGCACCAACACCTAACAGTAACAATTTTTTTTCTCCATGAAAACCTTGGGGCCTATTAGGAAGTAGGTTTGCCGTTATTGCACCTCAAACCTGCCCTGGCTTCACCGATCAGAGATCACAACACACACACATACTACAGTTCACCTCTGTCCTTCAATGTCCGTTAACCCCCGCCCGGCCAAACGGAGGGGAGGGTGGGGGCAGGGGGTCCCAACAAAGAATGGTGAACCTCCTTCTTAGTGACACAGATCTAGATGGAGGCATTTGTGAGATGAGGAAGATGCTGAAAAGTCGTAGCCATTTCACAGCTTCTCGAGATCAGACAGACTCATAAAGCTTTATAAAGCCGCGTTTCCCCGGAGAGCCTGGATGCATGTGACAGCGAGAATGACTGACAAGGCAGATGACTAAATTTTTTTTGTTTTTTTAAATCTTTAAATACCCTTACCGAGGGGTTTGTTCTGGTCCTGAGTTGTGTTGGAGAGGGACTTCATCACACCACAAGATGGTGAAATTAATTTGTGGCATGCAGTACTTGGAAGAGAACCATTTACAACCATTTCAAGTCAATCTGGGAAGTTCCTGAGTTAAGACCTTTGGCAGGATTTAAGAGTAAACAGCCTCGACTGCAACGCTCTCACAGATTTGTCGACCAAAAATGTACCAGGATGGAGTATGCTGGAGAACTGCATAGAAGCTTTAAGTTCAAATCGTGCTCATGACCAAAGGACTTTGAAAACAGCACCTCATCCCTTTGACTGATTTACACATGTATAGCTACATAACTGGTTGAAATCTGCAATGAATGTTAACACTGGCCGTTTCCCCTCAACTATTCTCGCTGGCACATACATCGCGGGCTTCCCAATCGGGCGAAGAGAAACTCCTGCAGGTTAGATCGGACCGTCCAGAAAAGCCACCAGGCAAGCTCGTGTTGAGGATTATTAAACCATAAAACCCTGCAGCACAACAGGGGAAGAGTAGTATTTTAGTATCAATAGCTGCAATTTCCTTGTTTTAAGTGAAGGAGAGCACCGTGCTGTCTGTCTTGACTAGTAGTATTAAAAACCGACAGGAATCCGAAGACAATTAAAAGCATAACATGAAACTGCAATTGTATCAAACACCAAGAATAAGAAAATCATAACAGCATCAACAATAATTACAAAGGACCTCTCAGTGCTGGTAACAAATGGACTCTATCGTCTCTAACTCTGTTTCTAAAATGACTTTTCACTTGAACACTCACAGATGAGCGAGTGCACAGGACAGGAGTTTACTATAAAGCTTTGATTATTAGTCAAATCTTCCCTTAGATATGCACAGGCAAGTGGGGGGAAAAAAAGCACACACTCACACACACGCGCTCACACAAACGCACACAAACTGAGCTAAGTGTATTCCCACCATCAGAGACACAAAATAAGCCTCTTGCTCCCAACCAAGTGATGCACACACACACACATCTTAACACAAGTGTTTAGCACCAGCACGTCTCACAGTATGCTTACAGTACAAGGTTACGCCCCGTCAGTAAGACACCTACAGACAGGCCAGTGTGTGTAAAGAGGTCGACACTTTTTAGTTCTGTATGCACCAGGAAAGATTTAGTCAGTAAAATCTGAATTGCCATTGTCTGGAAACAGAAGCACCATTTTTTTTTTTCCTGCAGAATCTAAGTTGGTAGAAAAAAAATAAAAAATAAATTAAAAAAAACAAAAGACATTAAAACATCTGATAAAAGTGATAACAGTTCTAGTGCTGGAATCTAATTGTGTTTAAGCCACCGGCACCTTCGCGTGTAAATCACACCACAGACAGCGTCTGAATTTCTAGTTCTGAGGGGTGAATATCACAAAGACAGAGGCGCTGCTGTGTCGCCGTGTTGTTAGGCGCCGTTTGTTAAGGTCCTGCGGTGGCATCGCTTCACTCTCCTTGGCTTCAAGCCTCCTGTTTAACAGGTTCAAATTAAGGGTCGCAATGCCAGCACCAAAACACCCCATTCACTTATTTATATATGTATATATATATATATATACACACTCATATATATATATATAGCTATAGACTGTATATAGATACATATTTTATATACCTTTCTTTTTCGTTTATGATGGAGACATACATGGAAAAACAAAAGTTATGTACAAAAACAGTGTGTCTTGTTCACTTACAAGCAGCTCGCTATCGAGAGCAAAGCGGGCTGGCGCATGACAACAACAGCTGCGTGAGAAACATGAACACAGGCCCCTTAAACCTGTTTACTCTGAGCCAGCTGCAGCAGAGTAGTTTATCGAAAGGTGGTGTCTACGCTTGTACACTCGGTGTTCAGAGAACCAGACAATAGCGTATTAAATATGAGAAAGGAAATGCCAAAAAAAAAAAAAAAAAAGGCTTTACAAATGTCCCTGTGTACAGCACCAAGTATTCGATTTGTTTGTTTGATGTTTTCACTATAGAATAAATAAGTTCAGGCACAGTCCAAATTTAGCACCATTGTTTTCAGACTGTGAGTCAAGTACACACACTATTGCATTCTACAATGTCAACACATTTCAGGATTTAAAAAAAAAAAGAAAAAAAAGAGAAAAACAAATACCAAGGCGTATGGAGAGACTGACAGCATAAATATAATAATCTAAATTATACACAACTATACAGTTGGAGAATTAATCACATTCACAGTACAAACATTGCTTACAAAAACAAAATTACACAATTAAAAAAAAAAAAGCAAACGAAATGGTGTGAAGAGTCCAGTAGTTTGTCGTGGTTATGGTTAATCGTGTTTTCCCAGTGTGTGAGGATTTGCATGCATGAGTGTGTGTGAGTGTGCTTGTTGTTGAATAAACTAAATGCAGTATAATTCCACATACACATGTCCACATTTGAGACTTAACACATTTTTCTTAAACCTGTATTTACCAACAGCAGAGATAAATATGAATAAGTTTAGCTTAAGAAAAGTTAAAAATTCCTGCTGTAAGAGTATTTCTGCCGTGGCCCCACAGAGTAGTGTGATTTTAGCAAATTGACCGAAGAAGTAAATGTTAGTAATAAATACACAAATTCATTAAATCGTCTGTGATTTTTATGGTTTACTCTTTTACACCTGGTTTCAGCTTCACTTAAAAGCCACAACTGAGTGGCGAACAGTATCTATCCAGAGCACCATCTCATTAAATTAATTTCATTGGGTCTTTACAAAAAAAACAAAACAAAACAAAAAAAACAACATTAAAATGTATTCAGCTCTGCTCTGTTATGGGCACCCCTGAAAATGTTGCTAATTCACTTTATTTTCAAAATTGAACACAGAACATTTCACGTGTATAGGACATCAAACTATACACTGTTGTTCTTTCAAACTCTTCATCACTCGGTGCTTTAGAGGAAGTTAACCGGCCTGATTATTTCACAAAATACTAAGTCTCTTTTCTTTCAGTAAACAAAGAAACTTCACTGATATGTTAGATATCTCTGATATTAGAAGAGAAACACAAGATTTACTTTCATTACTGAGAATCTTTGCTCCAACGAGAGGAGAATTCGTTTTTAGTTGTCTATTTTTTTTAATCACTATACCTTTAAGTAAAAAGACTTGACTAAGAGTGACTTAATGTTTGCATTTTCTTCAATGTAAAAAATATAGCAAATAATCAACATAACCAGAGTTTTATGGGTATCATCAACAATCCAGCCAGAATTTGTACAATTTCTGCTACATGAGTAACTAATCTTACTATCCAGTGTGAACTCAGACAAAAAACCTCATCTTGTTTCATAGTCAAATATGCTGCAACAAACACCAAATTTTCACTGAAGGAAGAAAAACAGATAGCAGAATCCCGCATGCAGACAGGAAAAGCTGCATGACATCTGAGCAGAGTTCAATGAACTGGCCTGGATGGTGTGTTGGGAGTGTGCGAAGAAGACACGTTACTGTACTGCACCACGCGCACGATTGTGTGAACTGAAGCTTTGGAGGGAGCGTAACAACTGATGAGATTCGGCTCAAAAAAAAAGTTGCGTGCTTCCATCGGTTGTTGTTCTAACGTTAGATAAAGTCGCTCAGAACTGTTCGTTTTGGAAGAACGCTAGTTGCTATATTGCAGCTAAGACAAAGACGTGACTAACTATGATACTACTGAGCACCTTAATGTTAAACCATACATGATAATTCAGTTCATTCAGTGCTGGACTGGTTCATTTCTACGTTGTACAATGTCCCAACAAAACGTATTTACTGACACAACACTCAACACATAAACATGACCAGTAACAATGAATTCTGCTCAATGTGACCATAGTGGTGGTGGTTAGTGTGTGCGTGAGTGAGTGAGTGAGCGTGTGAGTGTGTGTATGTGTGAGATCCCAGTACAGAAGCCGGTCTTGGAGGCAGTTGGGTAGTGCAGACGATTTGAAGCACCAGTGAGTGAGGAGAGTGCCTTGGTCCACACCTGGACATTTGCATAGTTTATTTAACGTTGAGGTAGTTTTCATCAATTACCTGGTGAATGAAAGAAGAAAAGGGGGAAAAAAAAACCATGAGTCATTTTGTGGCTGATTATAGATTCAAGACAATGATGAACAAATGAACCACATGAGCAGCAAATCCTGTCGCTTTCAAAATCCAGATTTATCATCCAGCACATTTTTTATTAGGGATGCACGATATATCGGCATCGGCCAATGTTCGTAATTTTTTAACATATCGGTATCGGTCTGATGAGTGAAACTGGGCCGATATGCACAAGCGATACACTGCAAAAACTCAAAATCTTTCCAAGAATATTTGTCTTATTTCTTGTCAAAATATCTCATTTCTAGTCAAAACTAATCTCATTAACTTGTTTTCAGATGCTTTTCACTTGTTTCACTTTGTCAGGCCATCATTGCAAATAAGAACTAGTTCTTAATGATTTTTTGCCTGGTTAAATAAAGGTTAAATAAAATAAAATAAAATTCAAACAAATTTTCACTTGAAATAAGTAGAAAAATCTGCCAATGGAGCAAGTTTTTTGTGCTTGTACAGTAATAAGAAAGAAAAATTTGCTCCATTGGCAGATTTTTCTACTTATTTCAAGTGAAAATTTGTTTGAAACAAGTGAAAATGATCTGAAAACAAGTTAATTTTTAGGTGATGAGTCTTATTTGAAGTGGAAAGAGATTAGTTTTGACTAGAAATGAGACATTTTGCAGTGTATCCGTATGCAACACCTGCAAAGTTGAGGTAATGCGAGGAGGATGGTAACCTGTAACCTTGTTATTTGGAAGTAAAATACATTCTGAAAATAAAGGAAGACATTCAAAAATTCAGTTTGCATGATTTTCAGTCTACAAAAATGTATCATCTCAGAAACTTTAAAAAAAAACAACAACACATATCGATATCGGTAAATATCGATTATCGGCTATAACAGAAAAATATCGGCCAAAATTTTCATATCGGTGCATCCCTAGTTTTTATACTTTAAATCTCAAACCCAAGAAATGCCTTACCTTGTTCAATCAGAACAACAGCTTGAGGGAGCACAGGGAAAAACAGGCATCCTGTCCCACTCACTCCCTACCAGTCTCTTTCTCTGTCTCATTCTCTCCCTCTCTCCGTCCTCTGATTGCCCTTTACCCTTCCCCTCTCCATCCTCCCCCTACACCCGTTCCCCCCTCAACCCCCCCTAAACCCCTATCTAGGTCGGGCGCCGGGGAGCTGGGAGGCGATGTAGGTACCATGCATACCCTGAGTCCTCCACATGCTCCCGCCACCACCCGAACCGGCGGCCGGTGGTGGAGGGGGCAGCCGGGGGGAGTAGTGCACTGCGAATGGACGAGACGAGGAGGATGTTGACAGGGAGGACGAGGAGAGGGACGTGGTGGCGGCAGCAGCAGAGACAGAAGCAGAGGAGGCAGAGATGGAGGAGGAGGAGGAGGAGATGGAGAGGGCGAGGGATGACTGTGCTCTCTGGTTATGGAGGGAGGAGTGGGAGAGACGGGAGGAGTGGAGGGAGTCGGAGCGCGAGGACGGCGGGGCTTCGGAGTGCGTGGACGCTGAGGCTGAGGAGGAGGAGGAGGAGGGGACGCTGTGCAGGGGCGGCGGCGGGGGCAGGGAGAGCGTGGGAGGAGAAGGGCTGTGCAGGACCGACTGGGTGCGACTATGCTGCGCCTGGGAGAGGGAGAGGGGGAGAGGTGAGGAGGACACGGAGGCCAGGCGCGTGGAAGCTGGCTGTGGGGCGGCGTGCTGCTGGGTTTGGGAGGAGGTAGAGGAGGAGGAGGAGGAGAGACTGAGCAGAGAGCTGAGGCCTCCGGGGGCGGGCAGCGTCGCCCCAAACTGATGGGAGGACACTGAGGGAACCACGTGGTGAAATATACCTGCAAATCATATAGCAGAAAATGGAGGGGAGCGGGGCAAGAGAGTGAAGAACGGGGGGAGGGGAAGGGGAGGAGGGGCAGATAACAGTGGCAAAGAGAGCAAGAGGGAGGGGGGGGACAAAGAGAGAAGCAAGGACTGAGCCAGGTTGTGCATAGCGCCAAGCAAGTCTAAAGACAAGCACACAAAAAGCAAACCGAGTCAGTCCACTGTGACAGCAGGCGGATGAAACCGGATCGTTTTGGCCAATTCAGGATGAAACGGGAGGTTTAACAATTTCTGGGTTCATTTCTGCTCGGCAAGTGAACTGACTCCAACATATAACTCCGACAGATACACCCACAGAAAATGACAAAGGGGTAATTATGTAATAATTATGTAACACATGCTATCAATGCAGATCTTTCAGTTTTTTTTGCCTTTTTTGCAGAGTATTTATTCTCATTTCAACATTTTAACATTTTCCAAGGGTGTTTCCAACTGCAGCACTCAAGCAGCCAGTCCATGTCAAAGCAAGGCAGCACAGTCAGTCAGTCAGACTGAGGCAGACAGAACGACAAAAGCATTGGGCCTCCACTTACCTGTCGACTATCAGCTGGTGTCATTTCCCCCACAGAGAAAGCTCTTTATCAAGCTGAACCTCAGGCTAAGACTAAGACCTCACTCTGGACTCCTCAACAATCCCAAGGCAAAACTGTAACAGGATGAAGTTAACCAGTGATGCTCACCTCCAGCCGCTCCCCCCGCCAGCCCGGCACTGGAGAAGCTTCCCAGGGCAGAGTGTCCGTTGACGAGGCGCGGGGTCCCACTCACCGTGGATCCACCCGTCTGGGCCCCGAACAAGGACTGTAAGACCGACGTCCCTCCGAGTGGGAACTGGGACCCCAGGTACTGTCCCACAGACGAGCCCGTGGTTGAGGAAACTGCTACAGGACTGCCTCCCACCTTCCCGCTTAGGATCCCGCCACCGGTGCTGGCGGCGGCGGAAATGAAGAGGTTCTGGCTGGCCAGGCTGCCGCTCGTCTTCAGCTCCCAGTCGCGAGACGCCTTCTGCTTCTGGAGAGCCTGGCGCTGCTCAGAGCCGCCGCCGCCGCCGCCGCCTCCCTGGGATGCACCCCCGCTGCCGCCGCCGCCGCCACCCCGGCTCCCCGACTCCTGACTGAGGAAGGGATTGGGAGTCACGTAGCTGGACGACTCTCCGTCGCTGCCTTTCCTCGCTTGCTGATGCTGCTGTTTGTGGTCGGAGTCCGAGTCTGTGCCACGGTTCGATCCGCCCATGCCGAACGGCGAGCCCCCCTGTCTCAGGTCAGAGTTGGGTTGCTTAGGGTCAGAAATAGGTGAGAAGGTAGATTTCCATTTGCTGGTAGAGGACAAGGAGGACGAGGAGGAGGCCTCGCTGCCCGTGCTGTTTCCGCTGCTGCTACCAGACTTCCTGCCTGGTGACGGAGGAAGAGAGCGTGCTTGTCATCAACGAGCAGAACACAGGAGATTTTATTTCAACTTCATTCAAACATTTTCTCATCTTACTTCTTTCACCATCCCCTAATCTGCCAGGACCATCTCTGCTCTCCAAGGATATAGTGGCAATTTTTCTTTCAATTCTAGAAAAAAAAAAGCAACAGTGAAAAATTACAAACACACAGATTCAGCCGGTACAATATTATTCTCATCTTTGTTTCAAAATGAGTGTTTTACCGTGAACTGGAGCTGTCGGCAGGGTATCCTGAGTCTTCGTCATCAGAGCTGGGCGCTGAGGAGTAGCGACCTGTGCCGTTCAGCTCCAGGGGGCGTTCCCTCTTCAAGACTGGAGGCTGGTCCAGGTCGGGCCCGCTGGGGCTGCGGCTTGATTGTTCTGGGGAGGAGATGGCTGAGATCTCCAAAGGCTGGTTGATGTTGTTAACCTGTTGGGGGCAACACACAGACAGATTACATCTAGATGTCACTCACTGATACAAACGGGTCTTCAATAATCAGGCAAACAAAGATGTGTTGGTGACGGCCGCCAGAAACGTGTCTGTGAAGTCTAAACATTCAAGGCCTCGGGATAGTGACTTTGACTGATGTTATTATTGTTCTGCAGAGTCCAATAATCATTATGCAACTTTGTCGAATCATATATTACAAACTGACACCTTAAAGGGATAGTTCAACATTTTGGCAAATTGGCCCATTGCCATAGTCCCTATCCACATTATTTTCGAACGCGGAAGGTGAATACGAACTTCCAGATTTTTGTCCGGTTAGCCGCATTCCCTTACCGGAGGAGGAGGCGAAGGAGGCTCAACATGGCCAGGCTTTGTGTTCATAATGCTGCTGAACAAAACCTAAAGCCCCGATCTGAGTTAACACGAAGCTGGTTTGTTAATTTTCATGCTCTGAAGCAACGTGTTGCAAGAGAGGATGCTGCTTAAAAAAAAGTCCTGACAGCTCTACATTGCGCTACTTTTAAATATGAATTTTAAATAAATAGAGCAACAACAATGGTCATTGTTAAATTGTGTTTTATTGTTTTCATATTCTGATCGCAATTATTATCAAGGGTGCTGGACCGGAAGTGTTGCACAAAAGGCTGCGGCCTCCATGATTCCGTTAAAAATAAGGTGGATAGTCTTAAGAGAAGGTTTGTTACCTTTAATTGTCGGTGCAAGCTATTTTTAGAATGGAGGAGCAGAGCCGTGAGCTGCTTAGAGCTACGCTATGGAGGCTACTAGGATTTGCTTGGTTTCCCCCATCAAACTCATCAAATACACAATCCAACAACTCAAAAATACTCTCGTGGACAAGTTGTGGACAAGTGTTACGTGACGCCACGTCATCGCGCCAGTCTCGTCTCATAGCACGTACCAAAACAAAGCTCTGCTCGCATCCGAGACTGGGATTAAAAGATCAAACAACACTGACTGTAGTTTATTTTCTTTTTTTTCAATTGTTTTCAGTGTGTTTAACTGGCGTGTTGTGCCGCGGACGAGCCGTCATATGGCCGTGGCGGACACGCTCTCCTCCGCGGTCCAGGTGCTCTGTTGGCCGGCCAGACGGCTCGTCTGCCTCGGCCGACAGACCTCCGCTGCGGGCGGCTGTGGCATGACCCAAGGGCATGACAGTGCTTCTCGCACCGCGGATGAGAGCGGGGCAACAACATGGCTGCTCTGTCTGATCCCCCCGCAGGGGGTCAGACTCGGCTTATTTTGGTCAATGTGAAAGGGGCCAAATGCCGATTGTTAGCGGGTCGACCCGCGTTTAAAAAACCCGGGTCGACCCGCTAATTTCAGTGGGAAAACAGCTTATAACAACTCTGTCTCATAACGTTCCGTTATTATCTCATAGCGTGGTGAATGTGCAGGTCACAACTTGTCCACCAGAGCGTTTTGGAGTTGTTGGATTGTGTATTTGATGAGTTTGACGAAGGCAGCAAACCTATTCCTAAAACCATAGGGATTATGGCGATTGGCCAATTTGCCAAAATGTTGAAGTATCCCTTTAAGAGTCCACATAATATTGTATTATTCCCTACAGGTTCTCATCCCCAATGTGTTTGGTGACTCACCATGGAGTTAATGTTAAGTGGCGATCCTGAGGAGTGGTTGTTGGTGCTGAGCCCGGGGAATGACCTCCTCTTCGGGGATCCGCTGGCTGTGACGGCCCCGGCAGAGCTGCGTTTCCGTCGCCCCCGCTTGCGTCCTTCTTGAGAACCAAGACTGTGAGAGGAATGCGATGACAACGTATGCGTGGGTGTGTGAGTGTGCTGTGTGCCAGGGGACTGGTGGTGGTGGTTTCCATGGTTACTGTGGTATCCCTGCTTGGCGGAGTTGCCAACGTGATGGTGGAGGCGTGCTCCTCCGGCCATGCTGCCTCCGCTGCCTGACGAAGAGGAAGACGAGGATGAGGAGGAGGAGGACGAGAAGAAGATTCTCCTCCGCAGTTCGCTGTCCTGGGGCTCGGTGTCGGATTCTCCTCCCTGGCGGTCCTGACCGTCTTCTGGGAGAATCCTAGGGGGTCCGTCTGCATATTGAAGCACACCTCCGGTGCTGAGTGGGGGGCTCTGGATGGGACCTCCTCGGCCTGTTGGTCCCGCGAATGAATTGTTGCTGTGTGGAGGAGGTGATGAAGAAGCTCCATTATGATCCTCTGGGTGGGGACCTCCATTCATCAGCCCCGAGCCGGATGAATATCCTAAAGAGAGAGACCAGAGGGACGGACAGGAAGAGCAGACGATCAATTATCCGAGACTGGACGAAACCCATTCAATGCACTTATTTAACCAAAAGTTACTCACTAATGTGAGGTGAGAATAAGAAAAATGTAATGCATCATTTTAAGGTGATAATGTAATATGTAGTCAATAAACTGAGTGATCGAGGGGTAATCCATTACTTACCATTGATCTGAGCTGCCTGAGAGACAGGACTTGGGGTACTTCTCTGAAATCATAAGCAAAGTACAACAGCTGTTCAAGAATCAACCACTCTTGATTATCTTATCTTAATAATGTGTACAAAATAACTATTTCTCCTTATATCTATAGCAGGGCAATAATGTACGCCACCAAGACTAAGGCAGAGAAAGCAGTCTTGTCAAAGGAGTGTCAAAACTTCAAGAACAGCAGAATGGATAACAGGGTAAAAAAAACACAACAAGTCACTGTAACAAGGAGAAATTGTTGTGAGGACACTCACCAGTCTCTCAGCACGACTGGGTAGCACCACACTGGCCAGTGGGATACTGACTGGTAGTTTACTGGGGTGGACAGTGCTTAGTGGGATGCTAATTGGAAGGCTTGTGATACTGTTGTCACCCTGAACAGACGGACTCCTCTCTTTACCTCCCTTTAACAGAGAGAAGAAGGCAAAAGGCATGAGAACAAGTGCAAGAACAATTGTGTGATTGAAGAAAGATCAAATGCAAAAATGCAAGTGGAAAAGCAAAGGAAGGAAAGATCAATAGTTACCCTCTCTGAACCTTTGTGTGCATCGGATGCATTAGGAGAGGGGCAGTTCTGTTTGGCTCCGAGGGGGGAGTTAACGCCACCCAAATCCCTAAAAAAATCAAACAAGTTAGCAGCCTTTTGCTTAAGGGAACAACTTGTACTGAAAGCCCTCAAAACCACCAACCAACCTGTGTGTGGTCAGCCCCGGACCTCTCAAGTGAGCAGAGGCAGTGGGGTCCTGGTTTAGGTGCCTCCGCAAGGCAATCTTGGCTGGAGAGAAGCGTGTGTAGTCAGGAAGCGTGTGGGAGGAGCTTTGCTGCCTCTGCCGAGCGTCAGAGTTGGCAGGCACGATCTCGTGATCGGGAGATATGGGCAGGTAACGAGAAAGGAGCTCCCCCTTGGCGTTGGCCCGGTCGAAGCACGGCGAGCTGGTGCCGTTGACAGAAAGGTCTGGGCTGACGCCGTTGAGGGCTGGCGCCGAGGACAAGCCGAGCTTAGAGGAGTCCATGTCGGTGGAAGAGCGTGATTCCAGGCTCTTTCTGTACGGGGAGCCCTCGCAGGGGCTGTAGGATTTGAGCTGAAGCAACTCCTGCTGCCTTTGACTTTTCTCCAGCTCCACAATGCTAATCTGCAGACAGACACCAGGGGGAGCAATTACACAGAAAAATATTTTTAAGGAAAATGTTCAGTTAAATTTACTTGCAGCTTAGGTGACAAGTTTAATTTCTTGAGATATCACTGAGGAGCCAGTGGGACAGATGAATGGAGGAGGAGAGGGATTCAAGCATTTGGTTGACCTAAAATTGAGATGGACAGTGTACCTGCAGCTCCAAGCAGTGTCTCTGCTTCTCAGAGATTTGTCTGCGCAGCGCCTGCTTCTCCTTCAGCAAACTCTCCAAACACAAAGAACCCCAATCTAGCTTCAGCTCCTCACACCGAGACTTCAGCTGGAAAACATACAAAACATACACCTCTGCTGTTATCTATCTGCTTTTCACTGCCAATGCTGTAGAGAAACGAAAACATTTTGAGACTGCAAAGCGAGTGTAGTCAAAACTAGAAGTGCAGGTGTGAACCACAGGTGATGATGCTAGAGGCAGAGCTGGAGTTAGAAACAGGCTCCGGGGCCTCACCAGTAACAGGCTGTGGTCTCGCAGCAACGCCATGTCTCTCTCAAGCTGCTTAGTCTGCTCTTTCAGCTGGCGGTTGTGAGCCGATATCTCCTTCTGGGCCTGCAGCAGGTCCTCCACAGTCAGGGCTTTCACTCCCAGCTGGTTATCACACACACACACACACACACACATGGACAATTACAGCATCATACATCAGCCATTATCACATTACCATACTTAACATAACTGGAAATCCTATCTTTGCTGACCTCCAGTGGCTGGAGTCGTCACCCTGCTGCTGCAGTAACAATGGTGTTTTATCAGGGTGTGATCACAATAACCTGACATAACGCTGATCACACCCTGATGACAGCATTCAGCAGAGCACATGTTTTCTCACACGTACGGAGACGCTGGGTGTGGCCTCAGGTGCGACACACTTACAGCTTTTAACCAGAGTGACCTTTGCTACACGAGAACTCAACAGCAGGTTCTCTGTCTCTCTATCACATACAAGATGTATTTCCATATTTGTTCAACCATGTTCACCTGCACATAAGATGAAAGTGAAACGAGACTCACCATGTCTCAAAATAGCTGCTGCATTTTAATGTAAATGTGTGGTTATGTATGTAGTTTAGATGCATAAACTGTGAGCAAGGCAGGAGGAATAGAAAACAAGCGAGTCAAACCTCTGGGTGGTTACATAAGACAGTGTGCAGCCATTCTGTTGACTGTGCCATTACATCTGTGATATGGAGGTCAATAAAGCAGTCGTTTGTACCTCATCTAGTTTGGTCTGAAACAGACCTTTGATCTTCTCCTTGTGAGTCTGACAGACAGAGTGAAGCTGCTCTGCCTGCCCTGACAGGTCCCTGTGTTTTTGCTGGAGACAAAGAGGAAATGCAAGAATACATGTAAGAGGACGGACAAAACAAATAAACATAAATAAACGAATAATTGCACACGTTAAGGCAAGGCAATGTGCTCCACACAAGTATATTTTATGTTGTTGAGTTGACAGAAGTTGCAGCAGCAGCACACCATAAGTTTTGTTATGACATCACTAATTACCTTCTCTTGCTCTAAAAGCGTCTGCAAGTTGGACCGATACTGAGGAGTCTTCATGTAGGCCATAAACTGGAGGTATTGAACTTTGATGTTATCTGTGAGGAGAAATAGGAAGAAGACATGGTCACGAGGTAATCAGGATTAGAGATGCACCGATCAATCAGCCACCGATTAAAAAAGCCGGTTTTATATCCAATCGGTGACCGGCTACAGTACTTCTTTCTAGACTATTGTCTTCAATTTTCATAAAAAGATCACATTTTCCATGTTGTTTGTACTCAGTGAAACTTAATACTGTAAAACATTATTTGATAACCACTATGACAGACTGAACCTTCATCAGCTCACCTAGCAGTTGTTGCAGGCCGGGTGGAGTCGGGCTCAGCAGCAGTTGACTGGGAGGATAGTGCTGGACCTTGGGAGGTAGCTGGTAGAAGGGACTCTGAGGTGGGTGGTATGCATCTGTACACACAGCAAGCACAATTACATTCAAATGAGCCCTGCATTGTTGAGGTAAAGAGGACATCAGCCTCTCCTACAGCTTGATGTATCTGAAGACTCCCATGACTGCTTGAAAAGTACATGAATGTGTGTGGTTGCTCTGACCCTGAGGGGGCGCTGCAGAAAGGGTCTTGGCGTGCAGCAAGTCCAGCGCGCTCTGATTCTTCTTTTTCCTCTCAGCAGCCGGGGCAGCTTTCTTGGGTCGACCACGCTTCTTGTTGTTCAACTTGCGACCTTTGGACAACAGCCGGGCTCTTCGGGGTTTGGCAGTCGGCTTGACCACTGTCACCAAGCTAGGACGCTCCTCCTCACCACAGGAGTCCTGCTGTAATACACACACACACACATAAACATGTAAACATTTAGAAAAGAGCAATGACAAATGCACTGAAACTGAATGCGCTGAATTCTGGTAAATCTGTGCGTGTCTCACCTTGGTTTGTTCTTTCGGTTTCGTGGGCGTGGTGGTATTGCTTTTGCTGTCCTTTGTATCCTTCTGTTGACGTCGCCTAGCTGCCTCTTGCTCCTCCTGATACAAGATGGATCATTTTCATTGACAAACAGGATTCCAATAAGCCCAGCAACGCAGTCACAACACTGAAGAAAAATGTGACTTACCCTGAGTTTAGGATTTTTGAGACTAGCAAAATAGTTTTCAAGCTGGAAAAAAAACAGAAGAGCAAGAAAAAAATTATATTAAACATTTAATCTTGAAATTGCCAACAGCGCCTTGCAGCAAAAGCTGAATATGGTTCTCTGTTGGACAGCACTTCATTTTTTGAGACTACACTGTTTCACAAGAATGATAAGTAAGCTCCGTTTTACACATTCAACCTGTGGCCTAACACAATTAGACTTGACCAAAGCCATTCTCTGAGGTGAGGAAAACTACTGGTAGCATTTCAAAAAGCTCCACCACCCTCCATTGAGTGAAATATAAATATAAATCACAAAGAGTTATTATGGACGCAGAGTAACAGGGTCACCAGCACCTTTCAGACAGTGTGCCGGCTTTCTCATTGATAACCAGGGACGACTTTAACCAATTACTAGAGAGATACACACTTTTGTGGTTTGTGTTACCTTGTTAAACCCTGTTTGCTTTCTTCAGATTGCAAACTCCTGGGACAGACTACTCATTAAAGGGATAGTATCATTTTTTTAAAAGTGGGGTTGTATGATCTACAAATAGCCCCTAAGTACTTTAATTGCAGTAGAAGACTCTCTGCACTCCTCCCGTTAGCAACGCCAGCCCATAATAGCCCTGCCCAGAGATTTACAACATACATTGTTGTGAATGGAATGATCGGCGGGCGCTAACCCTGGGCGGAGGGATACGTGAGTTGGTTAGGTCCAAATAAAAACTGTGTTTTTCCTGCACTTTGAAGGGCTGGAAAAAATTATATTATAGCCAACAATGGAACTGTGTATTTTTTTCCAGGTAAAACCTCTGTTAGGCTGTGAAAATAGGCCGTTTCTTTGGGTCCATTCACAACAATGTATGTTGTAAATCTTTGGGCAGGGCTATTATGGGCTGGCGTTGCTAACGGGAGGAGTGCAGAGAGTCTTCTACTGCAATTAAAGTACTTAGGGGCTATTTGTAGATCATACAACCCCACTTTTAAAAAATGCTACTATCCCTTTAAGACAATACCAGCAGTTATTACGGCAGCCTATCTGTCAAGTTGAGCTTACTGTTCCTCTCTAATAAATGGTGCATTTGTACTTTTAGTGTTTTTTTCCCCCAAAGTTTTGCCCTGCTAGAAACGCCAGTCCTCCTCTAATCACTGGGTGCAGAAGCAATGCTGAAAAAAAGGTTTCAGTGCTTACTATGGTGCGGTCTATGGTATGCAGGTAGTAGGAAACTGGTTTTCCAGTCCAGGACACTGAACCCCTAAGTGGAGAAAGCTCCACTACACGCATTATTGTGCCAATATCTGCAGGACAGAGAAGAAAACACACATGTCAGATCTAAAATACAAAAAGGTTTAGACTTCAAAAAGGCCTTTTTTTTACTAATTGTGGCACTTACCACTCAAGTTTCGACTGTTTATTCTGAAATTTAAAGGTGCAAAAGGTTTGGAGGATACAATTTTCCCACCTGCAAACACAAAAATAAAGACAAAATGAATACATACACAACTGGCCAGTACTACTTTAGCAATAATATGAAACACTAGACAAAACTAGTGTAAACCAGACAAAATATTCAGCTGTTTAAACAGACGTCCCTCTTGCTGCCCTTATTTGTTTGACACAGTAAGAACTAAAGCTGGCGCGATGCTTCTCTAGAGTGTGATTTAAGATGTGCTTGGTGATTTTCTGAAATCACAGACATAACATCTACCTCAACACTGCCGGTATCTGCCCCTCGATGCCAGCTCTCCCTTTGACACAGAACTCAATCGTTGGTTCAAAGCTTATTTTTTATGACAAGGCAGAGAGGCGCCTTGAAGAGGCAGCATGAAGGGGCTAGCGGCTCCTTGACACCATCAGCCATTGTTATTTTAATCACCAATAAAAAACAGCAGAACAAATACTTTTTACACTAAACCCAGGCATCACTCCCAGTGCTAGCACTAGACCTAAAACATCTGCTGCCATGAGAAAAGGCTATTAACACCTCCTATTTATCAACAACACCTGCCTTATTAATCAACCTTTGAAGTAATTACCGCGAGGCTGCGTAAACTGTCTCCATTTGTTCATCACACAAATGCTCTGCAACCAACATATAAAATGGCGATCTCACTTACAACGCCATTTTTTGTCATAAATAGCCCCCCACTCACATTTATTTATCTTATTTATTACTTTTGTTGGTTGAATGCATTGTCAGAAGTAATTAATGATAAAGCTGCATTTTCAGTCCAACCACTAATAAACCAGAGAATCCAAAAATATTTCATGTGCATAAGTTAACAATCATTTTCCTGGTCATTTAAGATCATGTTTTGCTCCAACGCTTTCTGATTCATTTGGTACAAGTTGCAATGAAAGATTTGCATGCATCAGTGAGGCCAGAATATTTTGAGAAGTCTGCCTAGTTGACCTTTTATTTTTGTCGCTGTTGTTCGTATTGCTCCTTTGTCATCGCTCTGTCGCTCAGCTGCAATCGCTTGTCAGTTTGGCACAGACTTGCCTTTTCACTTTGATGGCATCTCTGTAAACACCGGCACCACCGGGATTACGGCAGCCAATCAGCGTTGAGTGGCAAGCGAGTGGCGACCAGAGAAATGACGTCGACTTGGGATTTCTCATGCTGTCGCTCAGAGCCCCAGCGGTTTTTCACGAATAATCGCTCAGTCGCCCGTTTGCATCGACTCAATATGTGAAACCGTCGCCAGTGACAAAAATAAAAGGTCCGGTGTGAACGCACCTTTAGGCTTCAAGTAACTTTTGCAATCAGGTGATAGTGGCAGGGGAAGCAATCGATGATGAACATGAAAAATAATTCAGTTGTTAGTCAGAGAAATACCAACCTTCCTTCATGTTAGCAAAACGCTCCTTCAGCTGGTGATCTACCTCTGGACCAAAGGCAAAGTTATTCACAAAAATAATACTGCAAGACAGACAGAGAGGGATACATTTTAGATCTACAGAAAAAAAAATTACCAGGCACGTTTCTGAAAAACACCAAAGGGGATCAAGTTAAATAAGTACAAGAAATGCAAGCAGAACTGGTAACATTCATTACAATCCACAATTCATTACAAGTCATAATGGAAATGATTGAGCCTTGCAGGTATTTGGTAGCATTGCATTACAGTGGTTTCCATTTCTATAATAAATAGAAATCGTGTCTTTCAGATGATCCCTGTCATCAGGTTTGATACACCACCTTGTGTTGGCGATCCTTTCTTTCCATTCTTCAGAGAGAAAATCACCTCTTTCCAGCTGAAAAACAGACAAAAAATAACATTATGGTAAAAACCTTGAATATCCCTGTGGACCTGCTGCATTCCTAGTATTTCAAATATTTGGAGGTGCATTGTTAGAAGTCTTGGCAAATGCCACAACATGTCAACTTACTGTGTACTCCCCATGTTTCTTTCCATACCATTTCATCCACTTCTTAAACTCTTTGTCCATGGTCTAAAAGAAAGAATATAACAAAACGTTTTCTTTTTCCAAAAACACCTTAACTGCGTGTGTTCCAATAAAAAAGGATTATCAACTTCACTTGGGCCTTCGGGACTCCAATAGATTCAGATTCTGCTCAGTGTGATTAAAAATCATGTGTATTTCACTATCAAACTAAGTCTGAGCCTTTTGCTTGGATTGGCAGTCAATCAAACTAAATGAAAATATTTTGTTTTTTTGCGTACAAGGATCCGGCCAGGCTAAGTATAGTCTCTTGTACTACTGTCCTGAGGGGCTATTCGTTGGTTCTGTCTACGGGGAATCAGTGAGAAAATACTAATGACGAACCCTGCTTGAAGGATGATCAGACACAAAGACATTTTGCCAGACTGTTTAATTGCCAGAGCTGTCTGTGGTGCCAACACGGTTATTTCACTATAAAGACTGAAAGTGCTGCTGCTATTATGGTGAATGCAGCTCTAGTCTTGCTCGCCTGCTCCTTCCAGGAATACCCAGTGGTCCTATCAGATATTTATGAGATATTTCTTACCTCTGCATAGGTAGCTGGAATGTCTGCTTTCTCTACACCATAGTAGTGTTTGCAGTTTGTTGCTGCTGCAACCTGCAGCACTACCTGCCCCACTCCTGTAAATAACAATTTCAAGTTGGTTATACACTCATGTCTTGCACAAAACATGCCACACCTCCAACCCTCTACACACCTTTCTTGTCTTTCGAACATATGTTTATGTAAAGTCTATTCCTAACCTACTTACAGAACCACACAAGTACCATTTAATCCTGCCTGAAACTTGGACAACCCAAAACACAGCACACTAACCACTGCCGAGGTCAACAAAGGTGTCATCCTCCATCATTTCCATCTCGTCAATGATCTGAGCCACCAGGTCAAAGGAGGTCTCTCCGTACACCTCAGGGGAGAAGGGCTCGTAGTTGTTCAGCTTCTCCGGGTCGGTCACCGAGTGGTTGTACACCTGCTGTAGGATGTGTCTCAGCAGCCCATTAGAAGGACGCTTGTTCAGCTTCATGGGCTGGGTGGTCCCCTTCCACTGTAAAATGGGATTCCCAGTCATTAATATATTCATGTGTGAACACTGTTTTCATCACGTAGCACTGGCCAGTTAAGAATATGTCTTAATCAGCATTTTTCCCCGACCACTAATGCAGAAGTGAAAACTAAACCAAAAAACTTAAAGTGATAGTTCACCCAAAATTCAAATTTCACTCATTATCTACTCACCCTCATGTCGACTAAGAGCTGTGAGAAAGGGTCTTGGCGTGCAGAAAGAAAGAAAGAGTCCTTTCGTTCCTTCTCTGAGTTACGGGGGGGTCCGCACAGCAGTATTTATCCATATAATGGTTGTTAATGGACACCAGGTTTCTTTGTCCAAAAAGACACACCAAAAAACATCCAAATACCTCCATACTGCTCGTCTGTAATGTCCCTCTTGTATTGAAGCAGTATTTGTCAGTACAAATCATCAAGATTTGCACTGACACAGGAAAAACATGAACTGAAATACTGGGAGCTTCCCTCTTGTATTGAAGCCCCGACATGAGAAAGTTCCGAAAAAAAAAAATAAGACTTATTTTAATGTTGTTTTCGGAACAATTTCTCAGTTCACTGCTCTTCCGGGGCTTCAATACAATGATTTGGACATGACAGACGGAACAAGCAGTATGGAGGTATTTGGATGTTTTTTGGTGTGTCTTTTTGGACAAAGAAACCTGGTGTCCATTGACAACCATTATATGGACAAATACTGCTGCGTGGACCCCCCGTAACTCAGAGAAGGAACGGAGGACTCTGAAAATTCTCACAGCTCTTAGTCGACATGAGGGTGAGAAGATAATGAGTGAAATTTGAATTTTGGGTGAACTATCCCTTTAAGTGTTCTCCAGATAGAACAAACATATAAGAAAATATAAATAATCTTTGATACGAAAAATCTAGAATAAGATACACAAAACAACAGAGGTACTGATGACGTACAGAATTTGTCCCACTCAAAACAAGTCATGCATGGCACACGTTCAAAGAGCTCTGGCTACAGTCCACGCACACACGCACAACAGGACTGACTAATGTTTTCACTTTGATTGCACCTACACAACCCTGAAAAACCTTCACACATATGGACTCACCAGCTGATGTATGCTGTCAATGGCCCTGTTGTACTTGTCACAAAGTCTCTGCATACTCTCGAAGCTGTGAGAATAACAAGGCACAAAATGAATGTCAACATTTTTTATGAGATGAAATAAACAACAACTTCCTACTCCAACATCTGTTTTCATGTTGATTTCACACAAAAAAATACAGTTCAGAAAATATTCCACTTAAAAAAAAAACTGTCAGTTCTGTTCAGAGCCAGTAAATAAAATAACCCTGTGTGTCAATAACAAGTTTTTTTATTTACTGGCTCAAAGTCTCTTCAGCGTGACGTCATGCTTTTGGCAGCGTGTGTCTCACCTTTTGGTGTCATAGTCAATGAGCACGTAGTTTTCCATCGCCAGTTTGAGGTCTGGGATCTCCTCACACACCCACCTGTAGAAAAGTACACACGCATTAAATCGTGACACAGTCCCTCACTGTCCGTGTGATTGTGGGAGCACAGCACACACAAGTTGAGTCAGAGAGCAGAAAAGGTCGTTTACCGAATGGTCTCGATGATTTCATGAGCAGCGTCATGGTGTTTGTCCTGAAACGAGAGGAGGGGCACGTTAACATTAAATTTAGTAGCACCACAAATTACAGCCTCCAAAATGACCATAAAGTTTAATCATCACCTCTAAAAAAAGAGTCTCCACAAACACTGGACATTATATCCTTAATGACAGCAGGATTTATTTTGAGACTGTTTTATTAGAGTGCACTGGTCCGAGCTAGGTGCACCTAATAAACCGGCAACAGAGTGTACAGCGCCTCAAACAGTCTGTATCTCTCATTGAAATAGCAGACTACAGAATACCAATATCGTTTTCATACTGTTGTCAGTTAAAACAGTGACGAGGTGGAGGATCGTCTCCCTAGACAATGTCAGTTACCTCAAACAACAGGGGGGAAGAGTTGGGAATTTAAAGGATAACTTTAGTTTTTTACAACCTGGACCTTATTTCTAGCATAAAATACGATCATTTACTCACCCAGACAACTTTGGTGTCATTTGGAGTCGTTTTGACAAAATTAGCCCCAGTGGAGCGGCGCGTATATCCGTATAATGCGAGAACACAGGGCACGCAATGCAGCCTCTAAATAACACATTATCCGCCGCAAAACTCGTTCTATTCGCCAATATTTTGTGATGATACACTAGTGTTATTCCCCTCCGAGCCCGTGGTAGCATGTTATCAACATCCTGCTCCTCTAGGTTGACCTACTAACCTCTGATCTGGAGGATGTCATCTCCAACCGCGGTGCAGCGCGGCTAACTTGCTATCGCTAATGCTATGATCCGTTTCTGCGTGTTTCTGACTCGTCAGAACAAAATGAGCAGCTGGATGAAGTTCAGCTTCCACAGGCTTCCTCTCCACGGCCTGGACTCACTAAAGCTCCGGCTAGTTGAGCTAAAAATTCAACCAAATGCCGAAGCGGAATGATTATTATCAGAATGAGCCGGGCAGCGGTCGGAGATGACATCATCCAGATCAGAGGTTAGTAGTCAACCTACAGGAGCAGGATGTTGATAACATGCCACCACGGGCTCGGAGGGGAATAACACTAGTGTATCATAACAAAATATTGGCGAAATGAACGAGTTTTGTGGCGGATAATGTGTTATTTAGAGGCTGCATTGCGTGCCCCGTGTTCTCGCATTATACGGATATACGCGCCGCTCCACTGGGGCTAATTTCGTCAAAACGACTCCAAATGACACCAAAGTTGTCTGGGTGAGTAAATGATCCTATTTTATGCTAGAAATAAGGTCCAGGTTGTAAAAAACTAAAGTTATCCTTTAAAGTTGTCAATATGCAAGAGGAAATGAGCTCAAATACCAGGAAGGACATAACCTACAGGGTCGTAACCTAGACTGTCATGTGGAGGACAGGACACCTCAGGCTCAAGCCAGACTCAACACTCAGGTCCACACCTGCCACCCAAGCCCCAGAAAACTCCAGACACAAACACTGTGACACAAATACCAGCCTGCAGCACCTTCCTTTCAGCCTGCAGCGTTTCCCACAAATTGGTTTATTTGAGTCTTCTGTCACAATCCCCCCTGTGTGTCACTGTGTGCCTTAGGGGTGATGGGGTGTGTAAGGTAAGCTCACTGGTCAGTCCTCCAACCCTGACCTCAACCACAAAGTGGACGGTTTAATTCTGGTGGGCAGCACTGAGAGGGTTTTGATGAAGTTTGCTGATGTTGTGGAAACAGTTGCAGTTTAGAAGAAAACAGGAGGAGCCCAACACCAACACAGGAGCTGATCCAGTTCATTAAGGGCGGGTACAGAGCACAGAAAGGATGCGAGGTGGTGCACGAGAAGAGACGTCTTACACAGCTAAAGGTCCCAACAGAAATCAACACAACCTCACTTAAAGGGATACTGCACCCAAAATTGATAATTAACCAATTTTCTACCCACTGTCATGCCAAGGAAGGTTTTGGAGAACTTTAGGAGCTACTACTGCTACAAGGCTAAAAACAGAGATCAAATTAAAGCATAAGTCAGCGATCTGGTCGTTTTGGCTAATGCTGCGTTCCAGGCAGGCTTTTGAAACTGTAAATTACAGCTTTAAGTCACGACTTACGACTTTGTAGCGTTCCAACCCGTAACTCGTGTTTTTCCAACCTGTTGCCTGTGAAAGTGCACTATAACGGCCACTAGTAACTTCCGACCCGTGAACTCGTACCAGATTGAACTGGTACGAGTTCACAGGAAGGAAAAACACAAGTTACAGGTTGCCTTGAACGCACCATGAGTTAGCAGCCCCCGCCCTCGTCAGGCATCTATTGGTCCTCGTCCCTACGTCACCACATTCACGCGCATCCCTTGGCTGCACACACAGCCCTTCATGCCGTTCTCTCTCCTCATTGGATAACGCTTGTATCCCACAAGGAAAGTTTTCTCCTCGGTTTACAGCAGAGCAGAGTGACTGAGAGACCCGTGTTTCAGCCCAAAATAGGACTATTTAGGACTTATATTAACAAAAACATTCTGCTGACTTCTGCTTTAATGTGTATCATGCAGTTAATGGTGAGAAAAGCTGAATGCAAAGGATGCATGTGTTTAAAAACTGGGCACACTGAAATGACATGGTCATGACATGATAATAACCAACAACAATAATGTCCAATTCACCCTCACGTTGCGGTTTTATGTGGCAGACTGTGACATCACAACCATCCAGACACAGCTGAGTACCAGTGACACTTAATCCGGTTTAGTTCAGCAATTACAACACACTACACACAGTGAATGGAGCGCACTCTTTGCCTAGTCTATTATTACACAGGTCTGTGGGTTCAAACACATGTCCAGCTATAATTGACAATGTAGTTTTAAAGATACAGGCTAACTGATTAGGTTGAATTATGTCTCAAATATACAATCAAAGCAAAGTTCATACACGGCATAGCAAAAGACTAAACAGAAACTTTAATATGAAAAGGGTGAGAAAGAGCAGGATACGCAGGCTCAAACAGGGCAATAATCCTGCCTGCATTTTTCTTGTAATTGTAGAAAACACTCTTGGAAACTTGTGTCTTGTAATTCTTGTCTGTCTTGCAATGCTTTTGTGCACATAGCATCAATATAAATTCAAATTACAGATTAATTTCACCTGGAGTAACTCTAACCCTTTGTCAGGAAGTCTGGTCAATTAATTGAAGGCTCAGACCATCGCAAACCACATCCGAGAGAACCAACTTGAGGTATAAATAGCACTTAAGCCTACAACAAAGCTTCATAAAATTAGATAAGATTACGTATATTGATCATGTGCAGGGAATCTATAGTTGGTAATCTTAGCTGGAGTGCGCTGAGCAGCTCTTTGGGAGTAATAGGACTCAAGTTACACCCTGAGCGCAGCCAGCCTCAGCTGACCCACTGACCCACTTTCTGTCTCCTGCTCCTGCACACTGCAGAGCAGAGCCTCTGGTGGAGGGAAAGGAAAAAGGGAAAGTAAAGGAGGGGAAAAAATCGGTGGCTAAAAGAAAAGCGGGTAAAAAGGAAAGAAAGTGAAAGCGAGAAACACTTGAAACTGGGGAGAGTGTGTGTGTGTGGGGGGGAGAGGAGGGAGAGGAGGGAGAGGAGAGGAGGGGGGGGGGCGGCACAGAGAGAGGAGGGGAAGCCCGGTATTTGTCAGCTGTTTGAGGCCTGGCACAGCAGCCGCAGCTAAACAGCTCTCAGCCTCCCGGCTTCCCGCTCAATACTGCCCGCCACTACTACGCAAACTTCCGCCAAAGCTCAAACATGCATGCGCGCACACACTCAAATATGCATGGTAACACAGGAAATCTCCTTCTATTTCTGTCTGTGTGCGGGGCTCCGGCTCATCTGCATGAGCAAGCTCGCTGCTAGCAGTCTGAGCTACAAATATTCTTGAGCACACAGCGTCAAAGACAGATTTAACACATTGTGTTGCTCTGAACAGGGAAGGTATGCAACGTTTGCGAAAAGAGGTCGCGTGAGTGAGCGAATGAGACGTTGAATATGGCAGGTCACCTGCTCACACAAAGACAGAACAAAGCTACACTGGCCATGGGCTGCTGCTAAAAATAAACACTGTCTGAAAGCGAGAATCAGACAAAAAGGACGAGACTCTCCTCTCTCTCCCCGCTGCGAATACGACTGACGTACACGCAACTCCTCCTCCTCAAAAAACAAAAAAACACCTCTCCATTCAATCACTCCTAACATCAGTGTGACGCATCGTGGGTGTTGGGGTTTTTACGCCACACACTTCTCCACTACGTGCATCTCAGCAGTGCATGAGAACATATGACTAAGACAGACATGCTACTTAACACATGTTCACATCACACCGAAAACAAAAGATAATGGTGCCTGTTCGTCTGTTTTGTGGGAAATTCTTTTGCGTTAAGGATCTGATGATATCAAACATACTGCGAGTAGAGGTGTCTTGACAAGTCCGTTTGTTATCTTCACAGATAAGCACGACAAGTCACGTGTTGGTGACACTTAAAAGGCTGTAACTCAACTGATCTGAGCCTGGCAGCAGTATAGAAACAACACTGTACATTAAAATGTGTTTTTCCCACCTTTGATTACTACAGTAATAACAGCCTTGCAAATAATAGGTGAAGCGCACACAGGTGAGCACGACGCCTAAGACACTCAGTGGTGCTTAATGAGCAGCAGCGTGTCTTCGAAACGCTATGTAGGGCTGGTTTAGTACCCACACCCAGAACCAGATGGACAAAGAGCCGCACCGCTCCAGAGGTGCTCTTCATATGGAAGCATTTACAGATGCACAGATGTGGGGACTTGGTGAGAGACAGAGAGAAATGGAGGAGAGAAACACAGATGAATCCCAGAATGAAAAGAGACCCAAACAAAGAAAAGCCTATTTTTATGGACTTGGTTCAAGCAGAACGCCTTAACACTGCAATGGCCTGTACAACAGCCATGCTGTGTGTGTCAAAACACAGACAGCACTGTGTTCATGCTCTGTGGGTGAGATAGGCAATCTTAATGCTCTGTGGGAGGGAGAGAAGAGTGGATCTACATGGTGTAGGATCTGTTGCTACCCTGCAAGTACTTCAATAAAGCTAAAAACTGATCACTGACTGGCGCGAAAAAAAAAAAAAACATTCAAGCACAAACACTGGCGCATGTTTTTGAATTCTATTAATACAGCATTTGCCGAGCAGGAGCAGTTGCTTCGATCCTCCTCCCTGTAGAGATGACCATATGGACATGAGAGGGAGAGAGAAGGAGAGAGGACGCCTTTCCCCTTTGAAAACAGGAGGAGAGCTGCAAATGAATAAGCTCCATATTGCAGAACTCCACATGCAGGACCGTCAGCTGTTTCTAATTCAGTTGCATGACATACAGCCCCAGTGTAGCAGCTAGCATGCGGGTCAACAGTACATTAAATTCCTGACATGCTTGATCTTGTGTTTATCTTCACAGACCATAACATGAGGAAATGGGCGAGGCTGTAAACTTGGGGGAGAGGGAACTGTGAGTGTTATCAGACTCGTGTAAAAAAAAAAAAAAGGAGAGTCAACTCTTGTCACCCAAAGCTGAGAGGAGCTTACATCAACCAGTATTTCTGGCTCAATGACTCGAAACCCCATTCAGCACATGTTGTGATGATGGCGTAAACAAATGTAACGATGGCAATCTAATAACTAGACTGCCAGACTAGTAGGTACAGTGTGGGTGGAGAGGAGATGCAGAATAGGATCCAGCAGACTTTCTGAGAAATTCGCCTTTTTTTTTTTTAAGCCAGCAACAACTGTCTAACCGCAATTACTATAAATGAGAAACTCAGTTTAAACTAACTAAAAGACCACAGAACTTGCAACCGCTTCCCTTTCCGTTCGTCTCCAATGAGTCAATTGCAATCAGACACTGACGACAGTGGGAAGACAAGAGAAAACAAGCGTCTTTCGAGGCAAGTGTGGCTATAGTACTGTCTGTCTGTCTGGAGGACTGATAGATATTGGTGAGGTGGGGTGGAGGGGGGGGCTCAGTGGATATATGGAGTTCAAACTACCAGACAACTGGTCTCAATCACACAGATGTCACGAGATAACAAAACACAGCAAACACTCGAGGAATGCAGTGCTATCATCATCATCATCATCATCATCATCATCATCATCATCATCATCATCATCGTTACCTCACACGACTTCTTCCACACTGAAACATCTCGTGTCAGTCCCTGGGTGGTCGTGTGTGTCCTGTGTGACTGTTTACTAGTATCAGGTGGAGAAAAACAAGATCACCCGAGTGTCTGACGTGTGAATGGGGAACACTTTACGTACATTTGTTTCAACAGTAGTAGTAGTGGTGGTGGTATGGACTCGTAATCAAGACAATTTTCTACAATAGCTAAGATATGGACAGACTGTCTGGAAGGTGAAGGAGGTTTGTTTTAGTCGCTTTAGTTTCAAAACCATCTTTTTTATTATTATTATTAATGGTTGTTGGTTGTCAAAGCCCCCCTCTTGAACTTGTCGCTACTTTTCCGTGCTCAAATGTATCCCGGTGTTGCCTCCTGCGACCATTTTCTAGCAATGATTCACAGCCGAGGTGGGTGAAAAACAAGCCCAACAGTTCACCAGTCCCCGTGTCTGTCACCACACCGACCAGTATGACCTGATTCCCCGGACGAGCGGTGCCATGGCTCCCTCAGCTACTAGCCGCTGTTAGCACACAGCTAGCTAACAAAGACAAACACAGACACAAAATCTAAATCGGTAAACAGTGACTTTTCAGCCGTAACACTTACATATACTGGTAATGGCCAGGGATAGCCAGCGGGTTCTGCTCCAACCGGCGATTTGAGCTTGAGCTCCAGCTTTTCTCCCATTCTCCACTTCACGGCGGCTTGCCTGTGATGGATAGCTAGCTCGCTAGTAACTGCTCTCTGTTAGCCAGCTGGTCGGTTAGCGAGCGGAGCTACAACGTGAACATTTTGTTAAGGGGGGGAAAAAACGTTGAACCGCGTAAAAAAAAAAACTAAAAAAAAACCCGACGTCAACGCTCGTTACGTGGCAAACACACATACAATGCGACCACGTGTAAAAATGTGTCCGGCTCGGTTTAATGTTTTGAATAAGATTCCTTTTATGTCCACTGGCAATAACACCACGTCCGTATCGCCGCCATCTTGCCCGGCATGAATAAATATGGCAGGGGGCCACTGGTGGCGGAGGGGGACACAGACGTCAACGAGGCAACCGTGATCACAGTGCGTGGGCCAGCAACAGAGAGCACGAGCGAGCACCCGTCCCACAGCTCGTGACAGCATAACATTACCTCAGACTCAGTTCATCATGGAAATACTGATATGGGGGCAGTACAATATATGACTAAAAGTCCACTTAAGGACTTGTTTCATTATAAAAACTTTTTATTTTTTATTTTACCAGTCTTTACTTAGCCTTATATTAGATTATATCGGTCTACACAGAAAAACAGAGACTTTTCTCATTTATCTAAATTACATATTATATCATAAGAGAAATTAGTGCTGACATTCACAATTTATTGCACTGTTAGACAGGGCTGTAAATTAGTAATTCTGGGCCCCTTGAAAAAATACGAAGTTGCCCCCCTGCCCTCTGACCTTTGATCACCACTTTTTTTCATAGCCTTTGTATTGATCATTTTTTATTTATTTCAACCAGGGCAACCATGACAGTCAGTGGCAGTAATAGACAACCTGTCAGTCATTCTGATTTAATAGTTGGCTTGTGAAGCTTTGCTATTATATGTAGAATCATTTAGTCAAAATAATAATTTAGATTAGGCTACTGTTTTTTTGGGGGGGCCCTATACTGGGCTGTGGGCCCCTAGAATTGTCAGTATTTTTCTCCCTATGCAATGGCCCTGCTGTTAGACCACCTTCCACACTTTTTTGGACAATGAACATTTAGTTGGGCTACAGTCTATTATAATGCTATATTAGTGCTATATTATTATATAACTATCATTATTCATTGTGTAATATGAAATTTAGGGTCAAAAATAAATTGCAAAGTAGCCCATAGGCTAGTCCATTGTTTCAACTGAGTTAAGTGGTCAGTAGTAGCTACATGCAGCACATGTGGCACATGTTTTAACCTGGGTTCTCCTGCTTCCAGACACTGCACCAGAATTGTGTAGAGTTGTTCTTGATATTTGATTCATATCCTAAAGCACATTTCCCCATCCATTTTTGAGCCACAGCAAGCCAAAAAGAAAGAAAAGAAAATAGAAAATGTAATTGTTGTGTTCTATGTATGCCACTTTGTCAACAATCCTATGCTGCTGGTACATTGAATGCACACAAGGAAAAGTATCTGCAGGGAGAAGGTTGACAAATATGTGTAATGTCAATAGACCTGAATCTGGACCATTACTCCTGGACTGATCAAAGTCCGAAATGAAGACTGCATTTTACAAACTAAACAAATGTTTTACACTTTTGCCCCATTTCTTCATGACTGCCAACAACAAAACAGGATTACTTTTCCAGGATTATAAAATAGAATGCTGAAAACCCAATAGTCAACTTCTCTCCTTTGATTGATTGTTCTTTATTTCGAACATTTTAAAAAAGAGAGAGAGAAAAGACAGGACATAACACATGTCAAGTCCAATATTCAAATCAGTAAACAAAGTATGCTCAAAAAGGAGCAGGAGGAAGCAGAGCTTTTCAGTTCCCACTCCTTAACAAGTAATTCCATATTCAAAGCAAAACAAAATAAACCGAATACAAGCGAACAGTCAACAGACTCACTCTAGTGATCACTTATGTAGTCAAAATAATATTCCAACCTATACTTTTCCTCATGATCCTTTTTTTTCTGTATAATTTTTTTTAACAGTTTTATGTTTGTGCTATTTTTGAGCTCTTTCTGCAGACTATTCCGAAAAGACTGTTATGTACTTTTCAGAGTTGTTTGGACATTAATTCTCCTAAAATTCAATTCCTGTCTCAGATTATAATTTATACCCAGCCTACCTTTCCATGAACATATTTTGTACCTCACCCAGAAGTAGGTTATATCTTGTTTTGTACATGATTTGTGCAGTCCTGTGTTTCACCAGACTGGTGACTCTTTTGACCAATTGGTCAACTTGCATTGCTCTTCAATGAGCTAATAAGTTAAACTAGAAAATTTCCTTTCGGGAAATTTTGAAAGGGCACCGGAGCTACTGCCGTTCTAACCATCTCTGTCAACATGGGAATCAAACCCACGATCTTAAGGTCAAGACAGAGCTGATCAGACACATGATCATCTTTCTATAAGCACTGATATGGAGGAGCTGTAATCACATGAAGTTACCTGTGTTAGAGTGAGAGAAATGTAAATGCTGCACTTTGGTGCATTTGATGTGTTTGTGTGTCTTTAACTGTAATCACAGGAAGTTACCTGTGTGTGTTACAGTTGGGAAAAATATGTATAAAATACTCATTTTATGTTACCTGTTGTTTTCAAATTTGAAATGGGGTCTATAACTGTAATGACATGAAGCTGGTTCTAGAGTCATTGTGTTTGACTGAGCTGAATCCTGTATCAGTCTGATTTAGCTGTGTGTCTGTGTTTACAAACATCTTAACGAGAATCCAGGTGGATTGTTTATGGAGTTAGATTAATCCTGGCCTGAGGATCAGAGGTTACCAGTTTGACAACTTGAGCTGGTTGCCAATGACAATAGGGGCCCCCAGGCTGAGGCAGACAGAAAGTTCAAGAAAAGACTGATTTTCTGCCTCTGCACTGGTCATCTTGGATTTAGGCTTATTCTGACAAAACGGTAGCTCCTATCAGAACAAGACACGGATCAACGGTGCCCTAAGGACTTCCTGAAAATTTTTACGATTTGGTGTTTCTACAGTAAATATTTTTGACACGGGCAGTTTTAAAACATCGGATTCCTTTTCTGCTCCTTCAGAAAATTTTTGTATTGGAAAAGTCAATGAGGCAAAGAGACAGACATGGCCTTTGCACTCAGATTAATTCAAATTTGTAAGTCTCTCTGATATTTTGAACACACTGTGGGAGACACAACAAGTTTGTCTACAAAACTGTGAAAAATTATGTCAAACAGTGTAAATTGTGTCCAAGAGGAGTGTGGAAAGAGAAAGAATCAGGAGTTTTTCTGGGCTCTCCCCCACTCTAGCTGATGACATCATACTCTAGCACGAACAAACAAAATAAACCATTATAATCTCATAATTTCTCCAAAAATGATCATGGTCATTGATCAGGGATTGATCAAAAAACTATTACAACCTATCAAAACGTGGAGTAATACACCAATACACAAGACTTGTGTCTACTATTTAAAGTTTAAACGGATGTTTCTAGGTGAAATTTTAAGCAGTTTTAGTTTGTGTTCCATTTTTTGCTCTTTTTTTTCTACAGACTATTCCCAAAGACTTCAATGCAAACTTTTCAGAGTTTTTGGACATTAATTCTCGAAAAATTCAACTGTTGAAAAGATTATAATTTATCCCGATCAGCCTACCTTTCCATGAACATATTTTGCAACTCTTCACCCAGGAAGTAGGTTAAATCTTGTCCGGAAGATGAAAAATAATTTGGAAAAAATCCACAGTTTAACCAGACTGGTGACCCTTTTGACCAATTGGTCAACTTGCATTGCTCTTCAATGAGCTAATAAGTTAAGCTAGTTAAAGCAGATATCAGCGATCTGGTCGTTTTGGCTAATGCTGCGTTCCAGGCAGGCTTTTGAAACCGTAAGTTACGGCTTCAAGTCACAACTACGACTTTCTAGCATTCCAGGTAACCCGTAACTCGAGTTTTTACCATCCTGTTGCCTGTGAAAGTTCACTATAACGGCCTCTCGTAACTTCCAACCCGTGAACTCGTACCAGATCGAACCGGTACGACTTCACAGGTCGGAAAAACATGAGTTACGGATTGCCTTGAACGCACCATGAGTTAGCAGCCCCCGCCCTCGTCATGGATCTATTGGTCCTCGTCCCTACGTCACCACATTCACGCGCATCCCTTGGCTGCACACACAGCCCTTCATGCCGTTCTCTCTCCTCATTGGATAACGCTTGTATCCCACAAGAAAAAAATTCTCCTGGGTTTACAGCAGAGCAGAGTGACGGAGAGACCAAACACTCTATGTAAGTGATTGCTGACGGAAAATAGGACTATTTAGGACTTATATTAACAAAAACATTCCGCTGATATCTGCTTTAATATTACCCCGTTTGTAAAGCAGCAAAACTCAGTAAGCCCTATCAAATTCCTTGTGATTTTGACAACAATTGCTTGATGCATCTCCAACGTTGTTTCTCAGACTATAACATTAAATAAAGCTGTAGAAAATAAAGTCAGTGTTAGTGTTCCATCAATGTGCCACATACGTGCATGTGTAGTTGGTCTCATTTCAAATAGTTCAAGTTACCAAGATACAGTCTTTACTTGAACATGACACACAACAACTGCAGGGCTATAAAGTATCTACAGTGAATAATGATTTACACTGTACTCTGCAGTTGAGGGTAGGGGTGGGTTACTATGTGGTTGAGCCACTATATAATTTTGATATTCAGTCTGACTGTCTGCCCACTCTCCCTCGCAGCCCAATAACATGTTTGATGCACAACAATTTAATGCAACAAAGCAGAAGTAGGAGCAAGTAGTCTATTGTTGTTTTTTAAATACTGTTTTCAGCTTGCCTATTGTCAGATGGCATTTATAATGAAAGAAGAAGAGATGAAATGTGGGGATGAGCGAATGTGTTGAAAACTCAAGTAGCCTGGAGTCCAAATGAGAAATGTCCTGGGCTCATTCACAGAAGAGTTGGCCGATTCAGCAGTCAACAATAGAGCCAGTATTGTTTGGACGGTTTAGTCATTTGCAGCATGATCGTGACCTGAAAATTGTCCACGAGCTTAAAAGACAAAGTTCAAAAATTCAAATCAATTACATCACAAAGCACAAACGGCACAAAGACAAAATAAAGCAGAAACCGACCAGCTATGGAATCTTTATTTATAATATTTACTGAATGTACAAAATAACCCTAAAACAGAGCAATGTTTGTTCAGTGTTATTTAAGTTTAATAGATATAAGATAAAAACATCTCATATAAAAGGGAATAACGCCTCTCTCCGCTGCTGACTGATGAGATGAAATGAGATGATGGACGTCAGCGACAGCAACAAGATCAGCAACGAGGGAAACAATCGTTGTCCTTATTAGAAGTGACGCTGAAGGTCATGACAGTCAATATGAGGCTGAAATACCAAGAACTGAGGTGTCATTGAAGAATCACCCATTGTCCCACACTGAGATACTGTGACACGGGCTAAATGTCAAGGGAGGACGAGACACAGCAGGAAGCAAATGACAGAGATGCTGCAGAGTGATCAAGATGATAGCTTCATATGATGAAGAACATTTTTTGTCAGCGCGTAGGAGTTCTGAAAACTGTTAATGAGACGTCGACCGCTCATATCGAATCAGCATCAATCTGAAATGATAAAAGCTGAGATTGGGGAAACTGAGATCATCATTCATCCTCTTTCTTGGAACACAAAAACCACAAAAAAACTCATTATTGTCCTCCTCGCACCGTGCTTACACTGCTCAACTCCCCCCTATTCTTGCAAGTCATGTGAAGTGAGCATGACTGCTGTTGTGTGCTCATTTCTCTGCTCCACCAATAACATATACACAACTGTCAAAAATGCTACAGACGGCAGAACTCGCACTGACGATCATGATTCATGTTATTGAACTGCTACACCCTGTGAGGCTGGGCCAAGCATCACATTTGGCTCATACAATTCATTTCTATTAATACTGTCTTGGTTCATTTTGTCTGAATTAATTTATCATAATTCATTGATCATATTTGTTTGAAGTGTGATGATATAGGTTTGTTTTTTTCCCCTGACACAAATGTGTATCCTTATTTGGTCTTTTGTCCAAAGCTTCCCACAATTCTGGTGCCAGGAGTCACAAATATTTCACTCTCTGCAACCTACATGTATGAGTCCGGTGTCGGCTTTTTCCATGGTTGCATGCAGAGGTGCTGCAGGTTAGAGAGAAGCATTGCAGATGAAGCTTGAATCTATTATGAAATGCCTTAATGTTTAATACACCTCCCACTTATCCCAAATAATTGACTGACCTTTATTTCAACCGTGGCCTACATTGTCACATTTAAGCATTGACCTGCTCTGTTAGCAGAAGAGTCTACACACAAAGTAGACCCCTGTCTCCACTTCTCAGCTGAAACGCAGACCATTTAAATTTCATCTGACTAGCACAGCCCCCTGGAAGCACGGAGGGGGAAGAGAGCTCTCAGGTTCTCCGCTGTGTGTGTAAACATGTCAGTGCATACGCTGCTGTATGTTGAGGAGAGGGAAAAGTGGCAGCCTGCCACAGTGAACTCACTGACCGGGCCCCCCTCCAGCTCCCTGAGCAGAGCTGAGGCCAATTTTGGGAAGGGAGCCAGTAGCAGCATAGCAAGGCTCAGGCAAAGCTTAGCCCAGCCAACTGGAACACAGTCGCTATGTAGATTTCTGGGATCTTTCACAGTGTGTCAGATTACACTGAGCCCTGTCCTCTCTGTTGCCTTGCCGGAGCATCTTCTGCTCACGCTGCAATGCCAGGGCCTTTTTTGGATCCACATTTCAGTGCAAGGCACAGACTTGGCAGTAAATGTCACACATTCGTTAGGTTAGAAGAGGATGCACATTAGAAAAACAGCACATACAGGCACAAATCTTAGCTCGTTTTCCCCAAACATTCCTTATAAGTACGACTCATTCCTGAGGGCAACACAAAGGAAACAATGCAAAGAGGGGAAAACAAGAGGGGTTGAAAATGTTTCTTTCCAATTTGCTGCCTTCTTGTACAAAAACAAGGTGGGCCAGTAATTTGTGGAGGTTCTAGAAACTATGAATCTGCTGCCATCTACAGGACATCTCTGTTACTGCAGGCCTCAGTAATTGTAAACAAATGTTCGAACACTGACAAGGCCAATAAACAGAAATGGAAAACACTATGAAAGCTGCACCAAACACGCCAATGTCTCATTTATATTTTCAGGGAATGGTGTACATACAAACATAACCCTTGCAGTGCCTCCAAAAGGGGCTAAAAATATCTGTTTCATTTACTTGTCCAAGGCAGAAGTTAATTATATCTTTTGACTCGAGTCCAAAATGTCAAGATCCTAGAAAAAAAAAGAGTCACAAAACAAACCAAGTGCCATCTACGATACATTCAAGGCGTCGCTATCGATGTCACACATCACCATACCAGTGTACAGAAAACTATAAAAAATAGTTTTTCCTTAATAACAGACAGCAACAACTGGTTCAGAATTTCACAAATAAGGATTTTAAAGAGTTTTATTGAAACAAGGATCAATTTCAGTCCCAGTCCCTTATGGTTTTCAAAAAGCGTGCTTTGGGTTTTAGCGCCAACATTTCATGACTCTTCTCCAAAGCCCTCTTTGCTTATACAGCAGCATGTATATACTCGAAGAAATGGAAAGAAAAAAAAACAAAAAACCCCTATACAACAGGTCATTTTGGCACAATCAACTCATACAACGGTAGGCTTGTGCTGGCATTTCGTTTGTCAAACAGTTTGCTCTCCATCTGAGCAAAACGTGTTTACTGATGAGCTCAATCCCAATGAATTTTGACCATAATAGAGGTGTAATACAGTAATCATATCAGAATGCTTCTAGAAATCAAGATACAGTTAAGGATTGATGGAAAGTGTCTTTCTTGTTATAGGTTGCAGTACTGGGTGATGCTGAGCGTCTCCTCCCGCCCAGTCTTCATCAGGTCCCCGATCCTGTCTCAGTCTTGAAGGGGGTGGCCTTGATGTAGTGTTTGAAATAGAAGAGAGATATAATCTAAAACCTGACATTAGATTAGAAGACTTTTAACCCAGTCATGCAAATCCTATCTGAAGTAAAGGAGCCTCCTTTGACGTCTCACAAGAAAACACTGAGAAAGTTTCCACTGGATGATGAACTACATGGACAAAAGAAATTAGAACAGAAACTTCAGAATACTGTGACATGTTCCTTTGCCAACATTTGGTAGTGCGTTTTGTTTCATCCGACTCAGTAAGCACTTTGGTATACATGCTGGTCACAGCCATGTCTAATGATTACATATGAACTCGGTTGGACTAGGCCTTTTCTTGGATTCTGATATCCTTGGGCAGTTTTTTTTTTTCCAAGTAAAGATATAAAGACTGTTCATTGTAACACATTCATAAAGCATGCACACTGATGGACAAAGAGAAAAGTGTCATTTTGGACAAAACCCCCAGGTAACAGCAAGATCAGGAGAAAAAGTGCTGATTTTTCATATTCACATAAAAAGATCGATATAAGAAATGCATCTGCTGACTAAACTCGACTTCTGAAACAGCATTTCTAATTCGTCTTCGGATGCATTGAGTGAATCCGTCTTGATGCGACACTTCTCAGGGAGTAGAGCTGATCCAAGGAGATGGACTTTTCACGCCATCCTCCGCTGAGTATCTGACATCACATTTTAAAAAGGCAAAAAGTGGTCACATGTGAGCGTTCCTTCTCTGAGGAGGAAGCCCCACCAGTCTCCACACGGAAGATGATCAAAGATGGCTTCATCTTAACAGTCGTCTCGAATGGACTACCATGTGGGTCGATGAGCTGACAGACCAATACAATTTGATCTTCTAATAAACACTTGTAAACACTGTTGTTGTGACATAACTAAAAATTGGCGAGGATGGTAATCTAGGAGATATCAGATCTGTGCATCAACCTAAACTTTTGAACACTTTTGAAGATGAAATGGGAAATGCCTGCAGATCTGACTCCCCTGCCTGCATCATCTTACAATTAGTGGATCTTCCATAACATAATGAAAAGCAGAGCTGGCAATGAACTCTTCAGATCACTGAATAATTCTACTGCTACAAAGTCATCACAAACTAAACTGGAAAGACAACCAATTAAGAGCTTATCATAGATAGAATATGATGGACCATGAGTTAAGGACCACTGCTGTAACTGGTGAACAAGCGCTGCGGCTCATCAATGACGGAGTGAGGAGACTGAAGAAAATCCACAGCTCGAGACGGACTGGAAACCTTCACACGTCCCCCACTGTTAAGACATCTGCACATGATTTTAGAAAAGAAAAGCCAAGCGCACAAACCTGCGTCTGACTGTGTGCATTTAGAGGCATTGTTTTTGATTTAATCAATAGTAATGTTTGCATCTCTTTAAAAGAGAAAAAAAAAAAAGTTAATGCCAACAGATTGACAATTAGATGGGCAAGGCAGCTTCTGAATAAAATACTGGCTGACATTCAAGATGTGAGGACAAGGGAAAAGAAAGAGACAGCTTTTAAGCACTGGTCTTGAGGAGTGTAAAAGATTAATTCCCCCCAGTTAAGTGTCAAAAATAAATAAAATGAATGACAGAAAAATAAACATCCCAACCATTCGTTTCAGTATGTGGGATAAACCTATGTATTATTAACTTAATTTTTCTTGACACAAAAAACAAATTAGTTGCTTTTGGCGTACAATCTGCAGTTTCCATCTTAGTGTCCCCCCTTCCCTCCAGGTTCAAAAGCAGGAAAGATTCGGATGTTTCCAAAGAAAGTGGAAAACGGTCCATGCTGACTCTTTCAGACCTCTGTGCACTATAAGCAGGGTGGACTATTGGAGAAAAAAAAAAACAATAAAAACAAAACAAAGCCACACAGATCCTTTCTTTCTGGATGCATTGTAACTACACAGATGGACCTGGCCACACCAGGCTCCACTCCATCTACCAAAAAGGAGAGAAAAAAAACAAAAGGAAAGGAAAGAGAGAGAAGAACAAGATCATGTGTCCTGCTTAGTCCTCACCAGAGCCTTTGGCCCCAATGAGGGAAATACTCCCTTCATGGCATCTTTCATGAGAACATTTTTTTTTTCTTTTTCTTTTTTTTTTTTTTTAGCACAAGCGGAATCCAGAGTTTTCCTTTATCTGCTTGGTTTCCAGAGATAACAGGGAAACGATGTCTAATAACTATTTTTAAAGTTGCTGTTGATCGTACTCTGCAATAAGTCTCTTTATATGTGCCAGTTTGTTGTGTAGATATTCACAGCGGTTCTTCTCTTGGCTATAGTTTGGATTAGTCTGCAAGGACACAAGAAAAAAGCAAAACAAAAGAAAAAACACAGAGTCACAGTCTGATAATCCACTCTGATACTTTATGGTATTAAAATCAGTTAGAGCAGGAGTTCTTACCTTTTTTATTTTATGATATTCTTGAAGTATCTGATTGTGGATTGTCTGCAAAGAGGGAAAGAAAAAAGAGCAGCTGATGGTGAATAAATTAAAGTAGTGTTTTGGTTGCTCAAGATATTCTCTATATAACGAAATGGCAAATCTGTGGGTGTGTACTTTAGGGAACCTACCTTGTACTTGTCTGTGCCTTGATGGAGTTGTTTGAGCTCATTGTCAAGCACAGTGAACTGCCTGGTGATGCCCTCTATCCGAGCATGCAGACCCCGGTACTCACTGTACTCGGCGTTGAAATCGTTTTTATACCTTTGACGCTGCTCCGGAGAGCCGATTACAGTGTACTTCCTAGGGAGTGAATAAGACGATAATGTTAGTGAACTATGGTGGCCCCACAGGGAAAACACACAAGTCAAAGAACATCAAGGGATGCATTGTAAAAACACATAGAACATCAACAAATACAAATAAAAACAGTGCTCCAGGACACATGAGGGAGTATTGTGTGAGTTGATCGGGATAAACAGGAATGCAATACTGTATCTAACCATTTATTAAATGTATATATATTGTCAAGTAATAAAGTAAACATTTAGATTTATGAGGCCGAACATGTGTTCATCTTATTAACTCTTGTTGGAGAATTTAAAGCAAGTTTTTGAGTTATCTCTCTCAGCAGCTTCTTCTAGATCCAATCTAAGTAAAGCAAACCCTTCATTAATGTAACCTTGTCTGATTTTGAAATCCGATTTAAGGACGTTTTATCGCAATGGACATCAGAAGCACTGAAATACCAACAGAGTTATGCTTAATCTAAACATGAGAGTAATTACTGTGTTAGGATTTGAATTATGGCGCTATGAAGTAAAATCTTGATGCAAATTGGCAATCAGGCTGCAAAGGTTTTTAAATATAATAACTGTAACTGTAGGTCAGCGAGCAAAATTACATAACTAATGTCCCACTGCTTTTAGAACATTAGCTTGCCTTGCACCTGTCACTGCAGGCCTTGCTTCAACTCCCCCACCTCTCAGTTTTAAAACTTCTAATTTATAATGATGAATTTAAGGAGAGTTCTCTTTTGGCTAGCAGCATCTGGTGAGCTTTAAAACTGTGAAATACTCACAATAAATAGTCTGCCACCTCTGGTGATGATGAAGGAATACTGGTACTGTTGCACATTCCATTCAGATCTGAAACAAAGTCACAGAAAATTGCATTAAATCTGGAAAAATGTTGTTGGCAAGATAAGAAAAAGATGATGTATAGTTGATCATCTACATCAAGAATCTTTTAAATGACTACTCCTCCATAGTTGGATTCACAGGTGTCTATTTGCAGGAGCAGAATGCATAAAGCTGAACAGCAGGGGTCTCCATTTAATCAGTGACTCACATACCAGTCACATGATGCATCACCAACTCACAGTGATGACTAACTATTGTCTATCTACATATGAACTACTACTTTTATTCAGAAATCCCTTATCTGATGCAAGAGCTGATTTTCAGTCAATAAACATGAATGAAAAGGTGATGTCTGTGCGCCTGTTGCTCTCACCTGTGCTTTTGTGTGGAATACTGTTGCTTTTGAGGTTTCCTGGGCTCATGTCACAGGCTTTATTCGGCTCAGGCAGGTGTTCCTCACGACTCTTCCTCTCTTTCTCCTTTTCTTGCTCCTTCTCTCTCACCCGCTCCCTGTCTTTGTTCTTCTCCTTGTCTTTATGCTTTTTTGACTTCTTCCTGGACTTGCTGTTGTTGACGGATGAAAGACTTTTGTCCGCAGGGCCGTCCAGGCCTGAGTGTCCAGGAGATGATGTGCCGATGCTCGGCGCGGGGAGCACCGCCGACACGGAGAAGAGTGAGGGAGGTTGGCTGAGTCTCTCGGACACTGCTGTTTCCTGAGAGTCACAGTCTCTCCCATTGTGGCTGGAGTCGTTGCTGACGTCCGACAGCGCTTCGAAAGGACGAGGTATGTCGAGCATGGGGAGTGGCTGGGAGCTGGACGACACGCCGCTGTCCGACGTAGAAACCACTTCCGACTGCGCTCCTCCGACCTCTCCTCTCCCGTTGGTGGAACTGAGCTTGCCGTTTACTGGGGCTGTTGCAGCCTTGCTGGCAAGGTGTGATATCCTTGGCTTTTTGTTGGCAAGGGGGTCAATGAAGTCGGCAGTAGGTCGTTTCTGGCAGAAAAATAACAGTTTTAGCAGCAGAACCTAAGACTCGGTTTATTATGAAGTCAATTCACCTGAGAGTGAGCGTAGAGAGAACAGCAGCCCAGGTCAGAGCAAATAAAAAACAGCATCAACAGTGGAGGTCAAGGGAGAGGACAGAGTGGAGGATTCTCGGCGTAAGCGCACAGATAGCGAGAGCAACATAAAGCAAACTTGGCGTTACAGAAGGAGAATTCTCAGAGACTATGATGACAATGTCTGTGCTTGTATTTTCACAATGCCAGGGATTACATTACAGACAGGCCTGGTTTGACCCAGCCTGCGTTAATGTCTGTCTTTGGGAGTGGCTGACCCAGTCCCTGTGTGTTCCAACGTTTTCAGACAAGATCCAGACCAGGAGAGGCACCAGCTGGGCCCTGCATGGCTCTTTGAACTAATTCCACATGAAACAGTGGAAACAGTTACTGAGGTATTCATCTTCATTTGGGGCCTTCATCTGCACCAATACGCCGTTCTTTAACACCGTTTTTCCCTTGGAGATACAAGATTATGTCATTTCACAGCCAAAAGAGAGGGGCAGAGATTTCACTTCAACATCTAAGTTTCAATGGTTGAACACCGGTGATCACTGCTTTGGGCTATGGGATGTGCTCTAACCACTCGACCACTGAGCACCCTGAAGTCCACTGTTTTTGTTTGTTTGTTTGTTTTAAAAGCAGACTTTGGTTACTTTATAATTTCTATTTGAAAAACGGTCTTGCCCTGTGTTACAGCACTACCTGATTGATCCCACGTGTGTGAGATTTACATAGGGCTTTATCTGCTGCAGCTGAATCTGAAAAAGAGCGTGGGGTAGTGTTTGCTTATGTATTTGTGTACTGTGTTTACTGAGGGAGGGAGCGGAAAGGAAGGGGCATTCAGTATGTGTCTGAGGGAGAAGAACCTGAGAGGAAGGAGCTATTAATGTAAGCGAGCAGCTCCTCCTCCTTCTACCTAATGGAAGTGTAAACAATGGATAAAGTCAAGAGTCTAGACTGACCTAAAAAGAGAAGAGCAGGGCATGGAATATGAAAAAATGAATCAGGCAACGAGAAGCGACAAACAGTGCCTGGATGAAGCGCATCGTGGAGGAGATTTACTTTTAGGAAACAAAGGTTAAATACATGTTTATATATGTATGTTTAAAAAGGTCCTTAAAAAAGCTTTTAACAACCATTAACATAGAAGAAGTTACACTGTTCAGTTGGAATCAGTTCAGAAAACATGCACTGAAACTGAAACTCTTGGAGAAAGGACACACAAATCAGCTTAGAGGGAGAAAGAATTTAAAAAATCTCTCCCTGGGAAATACCAGCAACGACCAGACTGAAGGGACAATTCTGTCAGTAGGCTGTAATGTTTGGTAAACAGGTGAAAAAAAAAGCATATCTTTGGTGTCTTGAAATTAATATTAAAAGATAACTTTCGTTTTTTACAACCTGGACCTTATTTCTAGCATAAAATACGATCATTTGGGGCGGTGCGTGGCGCAGTGGTTGCCCCACATCTTTGGTGAAGCATGTCATTCCCCTCTCTCTGCCTCCCCCTTTCCTGTCTATCTCTACTAATCTATCAAATAAAGGCATAAAACACCAAAAAAATATACTTAAAAAAAAAAAAAAAACGATCATTTACCAGACAAGTTTGGTGTCAATCGTTTTCTACTTCATAATGCGAGAACACGGGGCACGCGATGCAGCCTCTAAATAACACATTATCCGCCGCAAAACTCATTCATTTCGCCAATATTTTGTGATGATACACCGGTGTTATTCACCTCCGAGCCCGTGGTGGCATGTTATCAACATCCTGCTCCTCTAGGTTGACCTACTAACCTCTGATCTGGATGATGTCATCTCCGACCGGTGCCCGGCTCATTCTGATAATAATCATTACGCTTCGGCATTCGGGTCCTTTTTAGCTCAACTAGTCAGAGCTGTAGTGAGGATCCAGGCTGCGGAGAGGAAGCCTGTGGAAGCTGAACTTCATCCAGCTGCTCATTTTGTTCTGACGAGTCAGTAACACGCAGAAACGGACCATAGCATTAGCGACATCGGAGATGACATCATCCAGATCAGAGGTTAGTAGGTCAACCTAGAGGAGCAGGATGTTGATAACATGAATCGGAGGGGAATAACACAGTGTACTGATAATGTGTTATTTAAATAACGATTGGGGCTAATTTCGTCAAAACGACTCCAAATGACACCAAAGTTGTCTGGGTGAGTAAATGATTGTATTTGATGTTAGAAATAAGGTCCAGGTTGTAAAAAACGAAAGTTATCCTCTAAGTGCTCCTCTACCAATTCTATTTCATCAGCTGGAACAACAGAGGACAAGCGAGCTCTGGTCAATCATTAACGATGGAGAGTGTATTTACATGCTACTGAATTGACATCAAGCAGTCAAAGAGACCCAGATCTGAATGTCATCATGAAAATAACCAGTAAAACATGAGTTATTGTACAACTGGGAGAGACCAGGAAGCTCACCTGAGAGGGCGAGCTGCTGGCCACTTCTTTAGGCGGGCTCTCGGGTAGAGGGGCAGAGCTGTTCTGGGCCTGTTTCCTAAAAGAGTGAACACACATAAGAAAAGCTTGATATCATTTCTGCTGATATATAATCTTTGCATACTTGGCATGGAAGGAACACAACATTATTGATCCAATTACTCGCTCAAGTGTCTCAGCATTACAATTGGCAATCATGCAGCAAAATTGGACCTCACTGTCCTTTCAGAGCAAGTGTTGTGACTTGTTTGACCAGACAATTGGGGATATAGCGGAATGAATTTAATTAGCATGGATTTGTCATCTTTGCACAAAGATCTTAAAACGCTTTTTTCCAAGAAATGACTCAAACTGAAGATCCAGACTATAAATTTTGTTAAGATAATTCTTCTTATTCTAAGTATGATGCATTGACACAAGTTACAACAGTTGCCTTGTATGGCTGTGACTGTGGCATGACGGAGTTAAGGAGGAGCTACTTGACAAAAGGAAAAACAAGACATGAAAATGGACGGGGCAAAATCTGTATGTCTTCTTTTAAAAAGTACCAAAAGTTATGTCGTCTTTCTTTCTCTGAAGGAATAAATGTATGATCTCATAGTGCTCCATGTTTCATGGCTGAACAATTTTGGCAGCTAGTTCAAGAGTGAGAAAGTGGCATGACACTCCACAGTGACAGAGAGACAGAGAAAGATAGAATATGGTGCTGCAGCTCATTTTGGGGATGGTTTTTGCTTGGGAGGTCCTGCAGTATCCAGACTACAGAGTTGACGACGTGTACTCCTTTCGTTTCTATGTCACTCCATCCCTAACTGCCTCCATGAGAGTCTGATGACAAACTGCAGCGCTCATTCACACCTGTATTTATTCTGTAGGGAACACATCAGCCAAGAGCCATCTTAGTGCCAGGCGCGAACAGAGCCTCAGATTTATCATGATACATGAACACTCTTACCACATTATGTACCCCATTCATCTGTTGCACAGTAGAAGTGTCAAAACAAAAGAGCTCTGCCGATACACAGCTATCCAACCAAGATGAACAGTGCCTAACCAACACAGTCGCGACTAAGTTAATTCTCGGTATGACAGTCAAACCTATTGATCCATCCTCTTTATAATACACAACAAATCCACTCAGCTTCATGACTGAAACTGCATTTCAGTCTGCTTGCTAGAACAGACAGCTTGAGCTCTGGTTTAAGGATTTATCAATGCAGACAAGGCAGCCAGAGCTACAAACATGACATTTCAGTAAGTAAAAAGTGCACACGCAGAGATGCTGCTGCCACAGCCGATGACATTATCAGTAGGGGGCAGTTGGATACATCAAGTCTCGTCTATGCCCCACCCTAGTTCAATGTGTGTGTATGTGTGTGTTTGTCTGTGTGTGTCTGTCTGTGGTAGGGTCAGTCAGATAGACAGGCAGGGAGCTGTGAGTGAGACAGCAGGCCCACCGATACGGCTGAACCTTGGACCGCTGCCACCTCACACACAGATCAGCATGTGCTGGAACACTGTTGCATCATGTGCGTTCCAATCATGTTGCTGTGCTGCTACTGCGTGACTGACTGCATTAGCTCAAAAACTCTGGAGGAGCTGGGGAGGGGGAGGTGGTCCTAAGTGGGAGGCTATGGTTTTTAGTCAGCTGATAAACTCAGCTGCAACACAGCTCAAAGCATAGTAAAAACACAGGCGCACAAAGAGGCTCCGAGTGTGTTTGCAGACATGCATGCCGTTACACACCAACAGAGCAAATACGCTGAGTGACCAGAAGAACAAATGCATGCACATTTAAGCAATGCAACAATCCTATAATTAATACTTCTTGAATCATTCCAGTTGTTGCCAACACCGTCATAGAGGCTGCAGTTTGTGACATTACAGAAGTAATGATGGATGAAATGCTTGACACGCCCTCCAAAAATATGCTAAACTATGCTAATGACAGTCTGTAAAAACAATGGACATTTGAGATAAGTACAGCTGTGCATGCTGCAGAGCTAATGCATTGCACTGAATTGCATTGCATTGCAAGTGTTCTTTTGGTCAGTCAGCTTTAACAATCAACCTACCTCTGAGGTAGCACCACAGGTATATTTAGGCTTATTAGTCAGAATAGCAGCCATTCCTGAGTACACTACATAAACACAAACTCAGCAAAGAGCATCACTGCCTGGTCTATATATAGCTAGCTGGGAGCTTGCTTTTCCTCAGTGTCCCAGATCCTGAGAAACCCAATTTTTCCACTGGGAAGGAGGCCAGCGGCACATGCTGTCAACAAATACCACACTTAGATGAAATTCAGTGAAGCACACAGAGAATATTCCTGGGGACAATCAGACACCTGCCATTCTCAAATACAAAGAGTGGGTTTTCTACACATTTTGAACATCCATTCTTAGGCTTGATATATATCATGACACTGAGAATACTGTAAAGTGTGCTGAATTCAGTCCAAGATAACCTGCCATTTCCTTATCACATCCGAATTAGTTAGATACCAAGACATTAAAAGATGTTGCAAGAATGCAGCTCTGCAGTTCTAACATACTGTAGCCCTGCACCCTGTGGGCCCACTCTTACCACAGAGTCAACACAAACAACATAACAAAGGGTTATCAAAAACACAATCCACTAGACTCTGAAATATAGCCTGAAAAACATCTATGAATGCAAGCATCACACGTAACAGTTAGATAAAAAAAAAAACATTTGTTACTTTTACTCAAAAGCAAAGGGACTTCTGTTGCTGGTGCACTACATCATCTAAAAAGACTGATTCACAAATGAAGCAAAGTAAAGTCTGCTAACATGGACATATAAAATCAATAGTCAAAAAGAGAACTGACCATTTAGACAGCATCAGACTGATGACTCCAATTTACTGCACATCACAGCAATCTTCAAAAATATATATGCGTGCACACATTACATGGACTTTTCTGTAAAATTCCTCACTCAACATGTAGTCTGAATTTGTAAAATGTTCAGATTGTCTGTATGTATGGCTGTTACGAAATTATCCAACCAGGGTGATGTGAGGGTTTCAAGTGAGAGTAATCTACGGTGGCCCTGAAGTGCAAATCACACAGCAAATCAGAAAACACAACAACAAAAGAGAAACAACAACAACATTGAACAAAACGGAAAAGGTAGGTTCCCTTAGGCGACATGAGACGCTGATTGGACGAAGGAACTGGTCCGTCCTTTGAACCAGAAGGATATGTTTTTGAAACACCAGCGCCAGTGTTATGGCCCAACTGGTTTCTGTGTTAACTGGTTACTTTATTCAACAGCTGCAGTTCTGCTGAACTTCTTTTTCTCACAATTTCACAGTGATACACAACATATTACCAGCGATTTTCAAGTCACAGTTCACATCTACTGCAGCGAATATATTTCTGTGAGTGATCTTTACCAGCTAACTAGCTAAAACTGAAAGTGAAGGGTTTTATCCGGCTCTGAGACCAGTCTCTAATACTGAGTCTCTCAGCTGCAGGTGAGCTACAGGTGAACCGACTGGAGAGCGCAGTGCCATTCTGTTCTTTTTTTTAGCGGCACCGTTCTTGCAGATGCAATGTCTGTGTATGTTTGTTGGTCTATCTTCATCACAGACTGCACTGTATTACTGGCACATAGTAGCCTACTATAGTCTTAGTCCTCCTGTATAACTTTTTGCTGTGAAATAAGACTAAAGGCACGACTCTTGTTGTGTGTTGAGAACAAACCTATCACTATGTATAAATACTATATTTTCTTCACTTTCTGATTTTTAATGTGGCTGGTACATAGAGCTCAATCACAGAAGCATATCTGCTGCAGTAGACGTGAACTGTGACCTGATAACCTACCTTTTCAGTTTTGGTTAATGTTGTTGTCATTTCTCTTTTGTCGTTGTTGGTTCTCTGTGTTGTGTTTTCTGATTTGCACTTCAGGGCCACTGTAGTAATCCACATGTGACATACCTGAACAAGATTCTCTTGAGAAGCTGATGGTCTCCCTCTGTGTAGCCCGGCCAGTCCTTCTGAATTTCCTTATACAAAAAGTCCTTCAATGTGAAGGTGTTGTCTCTCCCATTCAGGTTCGCCACCTAGAAATGCAAAAGAGGCATTGGTTAGTCTTCTACTGCCTGTAGTTGAGAATAAGGTCTTAGCTTGTATAAAAAAGTGTGTGTGTCTTAGATTATGACCTGTTGCAGGTGGCTGTCCAGGGAGTCTTTGTCTAATGGCAAGAGGCCGTCCTTCTGCAACCTCAGGATCAGCTCAGGCTTCTTGTAAGGCTTGAGGGCCAGCAGGTGTATGAGGCGCTCTCGGAGCGGTCTGTGCTGAGCCGTGGCTTTCTTTAGAGTACTGCTAGAGATGATGACAGGCCGAGATGTTCTCCGTAACGGGGCGATGTCTGTGAGGGCAGGTGCCGGTTTCCGGATCTGAACCTTCTTCCCTGAAGAATTACAGAAGTATGACATTAGAAAGTTAGTTGGGTGAGGAATAGTCAAAGACTTAAAAGAGGACCAGATTAGTTAAAAGTTGACTACAGATTGCTATCTATAGTCAATGGTCACTACAATAGCGCTACTGAACTTGACTTTCTATTTGATCATTACATTGATCAACTATTTCAGACAGGACTTGGAGTCACTGAAAGGTGGATATAACAGGAAACTGTGTGTTAGATTCAAAACTGGCCAATAAAAACCAGTTGGGAATAAACTATTTCAATGAGGCACAAGGCAAAGGGAAACAGAACAATGGACAGAGAAAAACTATTTGGCCGAGGTGGGTCTGACACACATAGATCCTTCTAAAGAAAACTCAACTCTGTATAGTTTACTTTACAGTTCATTTACAAGTTGTAATGAGAATTTCAGTTCATGAGAATTGCAATTGCAGGGGGAATTTTGTAACTGATATTAATATCTACCACTGAAACAAAGGCTTCGGCAGAAAACAACTCATCAAAACAACCTTTGGGCAGCCAGTGCTGGGCTGTTTTCTTAGAAAAATATGTATAATCTCTCAAAGACATATGTTTATTCCTGTCAACATCTTTTAACTCGGCGACTGTTAATTGCAGGTGACTCACAAAAGATGCATCTTTACTGCTGCCACGTCCACCCAGACTCACCTTCCATTACAAACATCAGCTATTATCACCTTCTCCCACTGAGACCTTTTTTCAGGTGATTCAGAGCCATGCTGGCAGTGCGCTGGACCCCTGCCATTCAGCCCCAGACCCAAACAACCCGTCTAGTCCACTGTGAACCCATTCACCAGTGGTGAAAGACTACACAAACACATAGGCGGTTGGCTGTTTGCAGGGGACAAAAAAATTCTTCCAGTCTCCATCTGCATGCTGTGAATTCCCAGAAAAATGCCCGACGACCCTGTGGCAATCATGTGTTGGTATCATATCTCCGTCCTCACCTACATATCTTCCCCCAGGCTTGATGACAATGGCGCTCCTACTGCGAGTCTCCTCCTCGACCTGGGCCATGCTTTCTCTGGCCTTCTGGTAGGAGTCGTCTGTGGCACATACTGTAATCTTGTCCTGGATCCCACCCAAACAATCCAGCTGAATGCTCCCTTCACTGCCAAAACAAATGAGACGTTGAGAGAGGAAGACAGGGATAGAGTGACCAGAAGCGTCAGTCGGGAAAGAATAGAAAGACTGGAAGGGAAGCACTGCTTATTTTGAGGCTGCTGTGTAACTACTTTGTCAAATATTTGAAACATAAATGAATATCATGTTATATTCTAGAGAATAGTAATTTAAAATACTTAAAATAAATCCACTATGAGTAAGTTAATTCTCAGCAGTAACCTTAAATCTCTCACTATTTGCAATAACCACATCTCTTCACTGTGCATTCCTGCCCGGATGAGCTCCATCTCACACACCCCGAGGGCACAACTATTATTTTTTCAATTTCCATCCAACTGTGGGTTCCCACAGTACGACTTAGTGCCGCATCAAATCCCATTCTTTCCCGACTTCCCGGATCTCTTTGATTCCCCTCCACTTTGATGAGCATTTGGCAGAAAATGAGATGGTGCTGGCGCAGTTGGTGGAAGCCTAGCTCTCTGTCATTTGGGTTTTAGATTGTAACTCAAGGTTGATTGGATCCAGTCAGAGATGCGGATGAACTCCACCTGACCCACTTGTTAAAAATATTTTCAGAGTAATGGGGTCAGAAACCTGACAGTGAGAGAAGCAGAAGAGTCTTGTTGTTCTTCATTCTGTTTTTCTACTTTCAGTGTTTTTTTTGTTGTTGCATATATTAGGCCAGAGAAAATTTGCAGACTGAGGTTAATGGGTTTGATGCATGGACAGGGATGGACCCACATGATAAACAGGTCCTCTGTTGTTGCAACTGCTGCCACAGAAACAGCCAGCACTTGCAGCAACTGAATAATTTCAATTTAGACTGGTGACACACAAGCACGGCCAAAGCATATCAAAAAAACCAAAGTGCATGCACTGCTTTTGCTTTTGCTAGCTTCATCCATATTTTGTGCTGAACTGTGCACAAATTTATCTATTTTCTAATACAATTTAGAGACATGACAGGAAAAAGGTCAATTTGGATTGGATTAAGACCAAGCCTCATGCTGCATGTCACCTTTTCACAATGAATAACACAATGAATCGGGCAAGTCCATCATTTACCATGTGTAATGCACATTTCCATTCAATTGCTTCTACTTGGAGCCAAAGTGCTCACTGTGTTGACCAGGGGTGGCTGTTAAGCATCTCAGTGAGAGACTTGGCGACTAACCTCAGGTCTCAACTATGTTAAACAGATTGTCTGCCTGGAAACACTCTGACTGTTGATTATTTACACAGAGCTCCAAGACTATACAGTTTGTGGATTTGTGTTCCTGAGTAAGAAGAATTATTTTGCACACACTATAAATAAGAGAGGAGTGAAAGTGAGTGAGAGCCAGTGTTTGCTTTCACCTGGTGATGTACTGCTGGATGCAGTCAAAGCTGCCCTGGGGGTTATCTCTGCCCACATTTGACAGGTAGAAAGTAAACGTTTGCAGTTCACTGGAAATTTCTGACCGTGGTATTGAAATTTTCTGTTGAAGACAAAAAAAGAAAGAAAAACATGAACATATATCAAAATATCCTTCCAACCTCTCGACATATCACCAGAGAGAGAAGCCACATGGCACGTTTGTGCTAAACTTTTAAGCACAAAAATCAGCATACAGTAGTTACATTATGGACATTTGCAGGTTTTCATGAATGTATAGTTTCTCCATGCCATACATTTGTATTATTAATGCCATATAAACTCCTTCTAGCCAAGCCCAAGACAGAAGGGCTATCTGCACTTCACACCGCGTTTGTAGATTACCACATGCATATTTCTGTTTGATGTATTCAGTGCTAAAAACAAACATTAGAGGTGTATACCTTAAAACTTGGCAGTGAAAATGCTTGACGCATTTTCCTGCTGGCATGAAAACAGTGAAAGCCTAATAAAATGCAGCTAAAACCCACTTGCTTCTCTTCTTCCAGCTTATCTCTACGAGAATAGTCTACGCACTGCAGTGCGTTTCACTGTGCTCCCAATGTGTGATTGCAGAAAATCAGATTTGAATTGGTGTAGCAGAAGAACTAGGATAGGTATTTCTGCAGTCTCTGACCTTCGACACCATCGTGCATATCCTATTCCACCTCCATAATTACCTGCCTCCCCCACTACAGGTGTTGCTTTTAGGCGACTCAGGAGCTGCAACTAGCTGCAAACCTCTAATCATCTGAAAACTGCTGCACACTTTGTTTAAAATGGAGGGGATTATTTGACAAGTGACTACTGGGATGGGGATGGCACATTTTTGCTGTAAAATACATTTTGCACTCTATTAAAAAAGGAGTTGGGGTTTCGGTGAAAATTTTTAATATTTTAATGCACTGAAAAGAAGTATGTCAGTAATCTTCTTAGTGAGCAATGTGAAAGGCAGAGCTGAGAAATCACTGGGTGATACTGAAACTCTGTCTTCGCACATTTGAGTCTGCTATTCCTCCTTAAAATAGTTTTTTTTTCATCCTATCATTAGCATGTGAATTCAAGCCTGAATTGATTTTAAAGTTCTGAGGGGGTCAAAACATAAGCTCCAGTGAAAGTAGTTTTAGGCAGCAGGTTGTGTTTCCAGGAGGCCCCGACAGGTGGGCCCCTGCTCAGCTCTGTTTACCTGAGCATGAATTCAAGTGGTGTCACAGCTGCGGAGATACATCACACTGAGCCAAGGTAGCAGCGGACAGCTGAAGTTACCAATTAGATGGGTTTTGGATCCCCGGTGCCGTTCCTCCTGACCACTGAGCAGCTCATTGAGAATGACCTAACCTACATGAGAGGCTGAGCCTGTCACTCACCGGCTCCTTCGTCAGTGCTGGGACTGACAAGAGGTCAGGCCGTAGGCAGCTCAGCTCTATTTACCAAAGGCCTCAACACGTGTGAAGGCTGCAGGTGGCCAACTATAAATAAATACAGTATCCTTTATTTGCCATCCTGGAAGATCTGTGCAGTCAGTTATCCATTCAGTCATAACAGAAGAAACACACTGCCTCTGCTGCAGCCTATCTCATTGCTGTTAGAGGTGAAATAACAAAATGATGCTAATAGTTATTCATTTAACTTACCATCGTTGTCACAATAACTTGTATGCCTTGTTAGGAGCTGACCTTCCCCAGGAAAACAAGACAACATTCATATCAAACTGTAAGCTCTGTAACCACTAACCATCGACTTCCACTGCTGCTTCATTTTCACAACAGGCAATGCACTCTCTGCAAAGTCCTACATTACATTTGTAGCCAAGTCTTATTAGTAACAGAGATCAACCAACCAGTTTTGCCACTGCTAGCAGTGAGAAAATAAAGTTATTTCATACATCATGACAATTTTGCCACCACAGTTGCATCTCTGCAATTACATGTAAAAGAGGTTTTAACAAACAGAGTTTTCTTAAAGGCAACAACGTCAGTGCTACGCCCAGTCTCAATGGTGAAACCCACATTATAGGAACATAAACCAAGATGCAATACAGGATTTGTGGATAAAGATATCAACAGTGCATCTTGAACACACGTGTCATGTTTATGTGAAAGTGCAGAGGAACAAAGGGGACAGGTTGAGTATAGGAATCCAAAGATGATTAAGATTTAGAGGAACTGAAAGGCAAGGCACACGGGAGTGACTCAGTTGACTCACGTTGTAGAGGATAAAAGAGTGAGAGGCGAAAGAGGCACCAAGTGGCCTGTGCTCCAGCTTTATAAGCTCGAGAGTGTTGAAACCACAACACGCACACACTGATATAGTCATCCACGGATGAGTATGGCTTCTAAAGAAAATGGGTCATTATGATGAAAGCTGACACTCCCTGCTACTGTAAGTGAGTCGGACTTTACTCTACTTTGTCTTTACTGAGAATCTAAAACAGGAAAACCGTGCCTGTGTTTTTTTGAGTGGGTGTTACTGACAAGTTATTTAATTGCCAAGCTACACATGTTTGTACAGTTTTGATGATTGAAATTTTACATTTGTAAAATAAACCTGAATAAATCTGAAATTAAATAGAATCATCAGAGTAATTACTTCACCAATTTGACCAATTTTCCTCAAGCAAAAGGATATATTTGAATAAAAAAAGACGCATCTCTGCTCAGTCTTTAGCTAATTATCATTGAGCTTTTTGTTGACAGAACAGAACAAATAGTGATTGAACAGGGACAAAAAATAATTTAAAAAAAATCAGAGTGGACCCAAGATTCACGACTGTAAACACTTAAGAACTTACTGTCTGAGCTTATCGTTCCTTTGTTTTCTAATGAGAAGCCAAACTAAACCGATCTCACTGTCAATTCATGTTCAGCCAGTTGTCAGATCTGCTTTAAAATCTACAGCTGATAATACTTCCACTGTAAACTGTAGTTGTTTTCATGTTTCAGAAACAGGGAATAAAAGTCAGAAATGAGAAGCACTTAAGGGACAGATGGGGAGTGTAAATAAAGATTAGAGAGAACAGCAGGTAAAGACCATCACCATTCATTCATTGTAACGGGCCAATCGTGCAGCACTACTCACAATTACGCAAACTGCACATTACAACAGAACAGCCAGAAGGATTTTTGTAGGATAAATAATATCACGCTGAGGTTTTTCTGTAACCTGTGTATATGTCCCCTTTGCTCACTTAAAATTTGAACCCAAACCTGTCTGGAAAAATGCTTTGCATCTTTTGTATGATTTTACTTTTTGCATTTCTTCCTATCTAAAAAAAAAGGCATGGTAAACTCAGTCTGTGCGCGCACTTTGTCTGAACTCGGAGAGAGCTGTACCAGATGAATGAATATGAGTGAATGAATATGGGATCTCATTGTGACAACCAGGCCATCTGCTCTGTAATTTTGCCACTTTCACACTTCTGACTAACATTCTCATCTCGACAGCAACAGATTTTCCTCCAGAGTGAGCCTGCTGCATCAATAAAATGCATTACTTTACTTTTGACAGCCTAAAACCATCAGATAATAACCATCAGCTCTAGCATCTGAGGTGTGCAACGGCAAACATGACAACACATGAACAATATGCGGGTCCTTTATATACTCGTGCACACTAAAAAAAAAAAGGAGGATGTACAGCCAGGTTATGACTGATGCTTTTTTATAAAGCACTGAGCATTCATACAAAATGCTTATCATGAGTGACACACTGACTGATTTGACTATTTATACAACATTAGCCTCCCTGTTTGTACACATGCGGTTAGAAACTAGATTTTACTAGTTGATAAAGAATGTGAAGAGTATGAAAGATGGAGTGTGGCTGTATGGAGGATTACAGTGTTCTAATCTGCACCGATTCCTTGCCAATTTTGCAACAGAAATATTTACAGCAGGATGGCACTATTACTAAAAGGTCATTAAAGATGCAGTTGACATTTACTCAAAACAAAAAATAGTCAGATGTGAGCAATACCAATGATAATCTCCAATATCTTTGATCCAAATTCTTTAGGGCAACCTACACATCAAACAACAAACAGAGCCAACTTACATGGCTACTGCTGCCTGAGGTCTATTTATGAGAGTTTAGAGAGCAAGTACGTCGGGAGCTTGGAAAGTCTTCGTTGGATTCCCTAAGCAACAGTTCTGGCCTTAAAATAAAATTCAAACAAACTGCATATATGGACAGAACAAGATGCTAGAAGGTGCAAAATAATGGTAGTGCAGCTGTCTGTATGCAGTTTTTGCTTGCTGTACCTGTGCAATGGAAATGACGAGTGTCAACTTTCAAGATAAAAATGATCATACCTGTATACACTTTTCACAACACATGTCACAACTGAGACTTAAAGATGTTGCGACTCTAATGCTCCGAGGGAAGCACTTCAGGGTAAACAACAGAATTGTCCAAATGGAGAGATTTGCACACATCTTATCCACATTTCACCAGTATGGTGCTAATTTATGCTAGAGCTTCTTTAATATCAAATTTTATGACCTCTAATAACCTAGTGTCAAATCACACAAGGTCATGGAGGTGCAGGGTTGAATGTGGTGGCGGTGTCTGTGTACATACGACTGTGTGGGAGGAAGCAAACAGAAAGGTGGCCATGTCAGCGATATCCACAAATATCCTATTTTGACAATGTTTTGGAAAGCCAATACAATGACAATGGGGCGAATAACTGAATGAACCAGGCGGCTGAAACGTGCCACCACAGAAGAGCAAACAGATCGTCTATGCACGTCAGACTGGGCAGGCTCACACAAGTAAACCCTCTTTTTGCTCATGCAGGAAGTTTATGCAGAAAACGCTTGTGAGCATGAGGATGTCTGTTGTCTGCACGTGGACAGTTAATTGCTTATGCAGGTAGAACTGGCACCCATTTATGAACAATAAACAAGTAGGTACTAGTTTCAGAGAGAGACACAGGTCCATTCTAATATCAATATATCAATATCAAAACAATTCACGGTCAATTACTAAATTTAGGCTACGCTGTACAAACTTGTAGTTGGTTGACACGTCATCAGTGACTGTCTGCTTTCAACCACCACGCAGTAGGACACCAACACGTTACCAAAAAGAGAGCAGGCTACAATCTCATCCTGTCGAAAATACGTCAGTCTGCACAGTAACAGACATCGTATTGGAAGGAGCACTAAAGCTTTCTAGTCTCAAAATCTCAATCATCAGCCAAGGTTACTTTTACAGACAGTATCACTCTATCGCCATCTCAATCATCAGCCAAGGTTACTTTTACAGACAGTATCACTCTATCGCCATTCAAGAGATGTGGGGCCCAGGTTGATATTTGGCATACTGAGTAGCCAAAGCCAAATTAAATCAAATCTTGTGGCCACTAGCGAGAGGAGCTGCTGGGATCCATTTGTCTGAACAGGTCTCAGTGACAGATCAAGCAATGCTGACAAAACATGTGGTACATCACTAAATTCAGAGCAGCAACACCGGAATCTTTCTACGGCAAACACTTTATGGCATGATGGCACTGAAGTGTCACGTTAGGAGAAAAAAAAAAATCACAGTAGCCATTTTGCAGCTCGCAGGTCTCTGTGTGTGAGTGTGTATCAGTTGGCATTTCAGCTTTTGTGATAAGCACCTCCTGGTAAATGTTAATTTGTCTCAGCAATTTATAACCAGGGCCATTCAGCTGGCCAGCTATAATGATACACTATGAAAAAAAAAACAAATAACAGAAAAATGTACTTATCAACACAAAGCTGTGCATGCATGTAATTAAATGACACATTGAGAGCCAGGGAGAGAAAGGTGACTTACCCCTTGGTTTCCATTAAATCTGATCAATGGTCGTGATGACAGGACCTATAAAAGACAAATAACAGCATCATTAAATACACTTCCAGGTAAACACATTAAACAATTTCATTCTGGCAAATTTCCAGGTAGGAACTTGAAGGTTCAAGTTCCTCAGCTTATGAACTGCTTATGCAAAGGCTTTCAACTGTTCACTATGAAAAAAAAAGCAAAGGAAGTGCAAATATAATTCTTGGAAGCATTACATTTGCCCTGCAATATAAATTCATACATGCTAATGTGTTAAACTCACCCTAATTTCTAAATATTTTTCTCCGAAGAAGAGCAAGTACTTGGGCTATGCATCTAGATCCTAGATGAAACCAGTTTTACTCAGGCTGACCGAGATAAAAAACAAAACAAAAAACAAACAAACTTGACAACATAACAACTGGTTATGCGATTTCCTCCAACTCAATAATACATTATTTCCAGGTCATACAAATGTCTGACATCTATGAGAGAGGCTCAAATAACATACAGTTAGACAAAATGACAAGGTTTTCTCCAGCAGTTTACATAATATAACCTTTTGTAATGCACAGAACTGAGCAACAATATTTTGGCGACCTTTTAATTTCTAATTTTTTAAAAAAAAAGGACAATCATCTACTCATCCAAGAACTGTAATGCAGGCCCAGCACCTTCAATTTATTTCCCTCAAGTTCAGACAGTTGACATGTCATCATCATCTTCTCTGACAAAGGCAAGGAGGAGGGAAAACTAAGACAGAAATTACTATGATTGTTTGTCTGTGTTGTCCAGTCACCCAGGTACCTGCTAGTTGAAGCTAACCCCATTTTTTAAAAACATTTTCAGACAGAGGCCCCAAAAAATAAGAGTCAGATAAAGCCAGTCATGGTCTGAGGGAGAATTGCAATGACGCAGTAATTATGCTACAGTGCTGTGTAAACATGTTAATGAATAACATGTCATACATATAATCAGTAACTAGGGTAGTTAATTATTGGCAGATTAATCACAAATGAAATAATCATTAGTGGGCGATGCAGTGTTACATAATAAATTGGTGGGGATTTGTTTTGTTTTAACATGAACTACCCCCGGGAATGTAGAATTCAATCCAACTAAAATATGATGCAGAGCAGTGGAATTTTGAAATGCAAGGTAAAATGGCCTTATTTCTCTAGTAATTACAACAAGCAGAGTAATGACCTCCTAATAGTTATGTCTGCTTTGCAATGACAGGAAAAGAAGAAGGGCAGAGCAGGGTCTGCACATTATGTTCAGTTGTATCCACCTGTTTCAATATCCCTGTCTGGAGATGTGATTTGACTTTCAATAATAAAATTGCACTTAATTTCAAATGAAGTAAATCGAGGGCATAGCAGCACGCTCATAGAAATTTTTACAGAAGGCAAGAAGAAAACTTTTTAAAAACAGAATTGAGGTTATTTCCAAATGAGATAATCTGAGCAAACTGACTAGTTAACAATGGTCCAGTGGAGAAACTTAAAAATCTTTATGGTCAATAACTAGCATTTCACTGACTACAGGAAGTAAGGATTCACGAGCATCAAAAAAGAGGAAGTTGTTGGCTTTTCCTCTGTGGTGCTGATTTAGTGGATCAAGTGACCTAAAAGTTCAAGGGAGGGTAAGCCTATCAAAGACGCAACATTCTTTGTACTCCTGCCTGATTCTGGCCCACAGATATGCAGCATGCACACAAAGCTTCTGTCTTCTCTAAGGTTTCATTTCCACACAGATCTCCAACTGTGTTCACTTTAGGTCCAAACTGCTGCCATTTACACTCCACCATTGGCCATGTGGTCAACTTGTATGGGATTGGTATACTTGACAGCCTAGAGAGAGATAGGACATGGCAGCATAGAGAGAATAGGGACATGAAACAAAGGTTGAATTGAATCATGAATGTTGCTGTTATGTGGTATGAGGCTTAACCATTAGGCCACTAAATGCCCCAGGGAATTCCCATAGATTTTAGTTTCAAGGACCTGAAATAGACTTTGGCAGTAAGGCAAATCAAAGCATTATTTGATGAATCAATGCCACATATACAAAGCGGACCGCCTACTACATCCACAGATTTTTTCCCCCAAATCTTCAATGCATCGTAATCCAGGTATGAAAATTTGTTATGGTTCACTATCATATTAATATCACCATTATAGTCTTTTTTCCAAAACATAATGTAGAGAGTTAGCATAATGCAGCAAGTGTGTTTACAACGCAGCCAGCTATATGTATCAATGATACCCACACAGAGAATCAGTCAGCAAAGGATTGTGGGGCCACTGGGTTATAAACCTAAAGCTACGACATTATGCAGATGAAAGGTCATTTTTAAGTACTGCTGTTCAATGAAAGCTGCATTTGAGCAAAGGAATTCTGTGCAGAGGAGGTTGTGCAAATCCTTACCAGACCTTCCTGCCACAGCCTTTGAGCTTTCAGATAGCTTTTCTAACCTGATATTATTCTTACTAACTTGTTTCACCAGATGCATGGAGACAACACCTATAGCCAGCTCATCCATCACAGAGTAGCTGTGTTGCAATTTACGGACTAACGCTGTAGCTGGTAATGATGGATTATTGATACAATAAGAAGTAGTACTATACTGAATCCGTCCTCACTCACTGACACACCCTTCCCTGTAACCACAGAAGCATTCAATCACCATCCAAGTGATCCATTGGAAACTAAAACTGCTACCAAGTTGCAGTACATTCATGTGATCGTTTTTTGAGGGTGAGCGCTGGTATTTAAAAATCAGATGGCAGAGGGAAAATAGTGCCGTTTAGTCGACCAGTCTGCAGCTTCTTACTGGGTGCTTCGGGTGGAGGGCTCCAACTGTTTTGGACAAGTCGGACCAAAAGGTCCACTTGGGCTGCAATTGGCTCCTAGATTTCCTGTTTTTCAAGGGGGGTGCCCCGCCAACAGAACGGTAGGGGAAACACTGCCTATGGATAGCTTGCTATGAAATTTTACATAGACATTCGGTGGTTTCACAAGATGAAGCTTTGGTAATCATGGTTTGACAAGTTTGTGTTTTTAGTAAAATAAAGAACTATTGGATGGATTGGCCATCATCAGATCAAACTTTTCACTTCTACTGCAGTTCAATAACTGCAAAAATGATCTCATCATCATGTGGAGTGATAAATTTAAATGGTTAGTATGCATGCAACATCTGAAACTAAGGGAAGCATGGTAGCCATCTGCATCTGCTTGTTAGCATCATTGCGGGGATGTTGCCATGCCAGCTAAAGCACCAATTGTGCCTACGTTAAGTCTCACAGAGCCACTACCATAGGTGTTTTGTAAGGAAAAACTTTGGATAGGCAGTTTCACCTTGTCTAACCCTTTGTGGGCTGGTAAAATCAAATTAGAATCTGATTTGGGGGAAAAAATAAGAAAGTGACTGTTTCAATTATCTTGATAACAACCAAAGATTGTTTTACTTCATCCAGAGGTCAAAACACTCCGGGCCTATCCAGGCACACTAGACCTTTCATGGAGCCACACTCCCCTGGTTTACCCCTGCGATGTTTAACACAACACCAGTTTTAGCACTCCTACCCTTTGCCCTACCCCTCCCCCATCCCAGCAGTGCTAACATAGTGCTACCCTCAGCCTGTTCATTTGAATGGCCTGCTGACATGTCACTATTCTCTGGGACCTGAGCCCAGAATGTTCCACAGAGCTAACCTTAGGGACAGAGTGCGGGTCCTGACCATGGATCGATGACAAGGCCATGGATGATCTCACACACTGCCAACCAGAAACAGAATGGGGATCAGCTGGACATAGCATGGACCTGTGGCCAAGCAGCCAGTGACAAAAACTGAACCGATGACAGTGTTGTTCAAGTGTGTGTACAACAGAAACGCTTGCCTTCTTACTGTACCTTTCCCATGTGGTACTGACAACACCAACCTATTTTTAAACACAACCACGGGCCTTCAGGTCTCAAATTATATTTTGTGTGAATGAATGTAACCCACAATCGGCTTATTACATATTTAGAGTCAATTGAACATGATCAGTGTGTTCAGTGTGCATACTTTGTACACATTGTCCACAGTCAGTCAGACAAATAACTTCAACAAATCTAATATTATAGCAATGGTGTATCCAGGGTTGAAAACTTTGCAGCTCATATGAAAACAAAGAAATGATTTGTATTAGGTCCCCAAATTTGAGATTGAAAATTAATTCTTGACATGGGCAATAGCAGACTGCAAATCTGGCAAGTCCTTAAATTGCTCAGAATGTTTTGGCAAAAATGTAAGAAACCTGAGAGTAAACGAGCCTGGAGCTTATAAACTTGGTGAACAGATATATTTTACAATCAAAACTTTATCAAGTGTGTGCAACATTAGGAATTTCCATCGAGGCTACAAACTTCATGAACCCTTACTGAAAACAAGCCCACGGCTTCCAGTTGGCTCATCAACAGTATTGAACATATTGATCACAATACAATGTATGTTTAAGATATGATATGACAGAGTGTGGCACAATATAACAATATATTCAATAATCATCTTGTTTTCATTATTGTTAGAAGCCAAAATTGAAAATTTTATTTGATTAACTGCCCTGCCCAATTCTTTATACATGAAATATACAAACATACAGTTTAACACTCTATTCTGGCAGTGTAACATGAGAGTTAAAAGATTTTTGTTTTGTAGTAAAAGCACACCATTATAGCCATGTCTAAATCCCTAGGAATGTCATCCAAATTGTGCGGTGTTCAACTGAATAAATGTCACACTGATGAGATGTTCCACCTGTCTAGGATTTCAGAGGTGGAAAGAGCACTTTGTGCCACGCACTGTGTGAGGGAGAAATGGTACGGCATGTTCCTACTCTCAATATTCAGTGTGCATGCATCCTTGTTGAGTGTGTCCTGTGTGTGAAATGTGGTTTAATAGTTGTGACAGAGCTGTGACAGAGGAGTGTCAGAGGAGTATTTGAGGGAGCACACTAGGCTTAATTGGACCTACTTGTTCGTGTATTTACTGCAAGTGGCTCTTCACTAGGAAAAAAAACCCTTTGCTGCTTTTACCATTTTATCATCTGATGAATGCAGAGTTACCTTTGATCTTGTGTTTGAAATGGCAGTGCAACTTTCTTTTGTTTTACACCACTTCTTAGTTGCATGGGGACGATCAGTACATCAGTTTCATGTTACAAATACAAAACTATCTTTTTGAATTATTAATGTGAAATATTTCTAGTCCCACGACTTCTGCAACAACTATGTGGTGCTTAGAGAGGAACTGTGCAGGATTTTTACCTTAACTATGCTACATTTTACCTTAGCTTTGGAGTAATGGCGACGGTTAAATAAATAACTTGTTATGGGGAGAGTGGAGGCTCTGACTTCAACGTAGCATCTCTTGACCGAAAAAACCAACCATGCAAGATCAGTGCCACCGACCTGGCTCTCGTCTCAGCGTCACCACGACACAAATGTGCCCCGTAACCCGTAATCTTCTGTTTAAGACAGATAAGACTACACACATCTTAATGCGTATGATGAATAACGTTATCTACCACTCTATTGATTGCTTTCTCACTGGCTTTGTTAACAACAAATGCACATGGCTGGACGGAGGGTTAGCAAAACAGTGAGAAAGCGACCAGACGCATATTTCATTTGAACTTCAATCATTTCATTATCAAAAAATGTTGTCCAAATAATGCATAACGGATTGAAATACTTATCTCGTCAATCTTTTCTTTGGGTTAGCAAAATGGTGCAGTAGAGCAGCCACCCAGTATACAGAGCAATACTGTACAGTTTTAATTTAATTTAATTCTGTTTATTTGATAGGGACAATGCAGGTTACATAGTGACACTTCCACTTGCTACAAACAAGTCAGACAAGTCAATGATGTTCTGCATACAGAGATTATAGCCAAGGCTAGTTTCCAACTCCATATAGCCCTATCAGATTAAACCTCAACTGACAATCATTTAGTTTAACTCATGACAACTGTACTCTGGGGCATCAATTGTAAACCGCCATGCTACAATTGCATAATATAAACATTATTATTAAGATAAACTTCGATACAGACCGACAACAAGGTGTATGGTTTGACCGGCTACCCTGACATTAAGACTACATTATTGTTACTACATGTTGTTGGATTTTGCCTTTTTATCAGCTCCAAAGCAACAACCAAAACCACATATACACAAAATAAAGATAAGTGTGTACTGCATCATTGTGGTATCAATGTACCATGTACCACCACCAACATCATCAAAAAAGAGGAAAACTGAACTGAAAACCTTAACTGAAAACAAAAGTCAGTATCACTACTTTCAAACTTTGTAAACAAAACTCTTTTGAGTGAATTCCTCTAACAGCTGTGTGCTTCTGGTAATCTGAGGTCTTTGACAAAAGCGATGTGAAAGTGATGACTTAGCAGACATTTTCATGGCAAAGAATAGCAAAGTTCATTACTAGTGTTACCAGCAGCTTCAGGTGAAGAATCCCATAATAACCAACAAGTATCTTTGAATTCAACTATGTAACTAAAAGAAGTTAGACGTCAGGGTTTTATAGGTATATGACATGCTGTCTCACAGCTGATAGAAGTTCAAGACAGAAATAGTGGCTCTCTGGATGTGGCAAATTTTGTTTTCCTTGTGCAATTACAAGAAAAAAAGTAATGGCAACTAAGGCTGACTACTAGGCTAGGCAACTAGGCTGCTCAAACGGAAACTAGAAACACAATGACAGATTGCATCATCAGAAAATAAGAGGGATCTCCTTTCATTATCCGTCGTGCATGGAGTCAGCAGAGATTCCTTAGAAGGTATGATTCAAGTCAAATGTCAAAATGAATGGTTAGGTTCACTGTTGCTATCCAGTGAATGTCATGATCAGAGCATCATACTGCTCCAACACTGGTCAAACCCACAGGCACCGAGTGTGTTTGCAGACTAAAGACCAAACCATGACCTATGCACTGGCCGATCTCTCGGAAACTACACGGCAGGTCAGTGAGTCTTCTCTATGTGCAGTGACACCAGGCTGACATGGTCACTTGTGGCAACGCTGCCACTGGACAGAGGAACACTATGACATTTAGAGTCAAATTTGGCCTTAGTGGTTATGGTCATCTCTTGCAGTGCCCCGTGATCTGCTAAAACTGGGGAGTCAGCATTCCTTAAATAACCATAGCACTGGCACAGGCTGCCCAGCATCAAGCAACAAAATCCCCACTCAGTCTCCATTACTTCCCATACCATTCCCATAGGGGTCGAGACTAGGGGGGATGGCAGCCAGGCAAAGGAACAGAATTGGCTTGATGTAAACCGACCTGCTTAAAGCCTCGAAGCCTATAGCCTGTCACTGAAAGTACTTGACTAAGGATTGATAGTTCAAAAAAAACAAACTCTTGCATCTTATTCTTTTAATAATAATAATAATAAAATAGATTCTGGAGATGGTGTCACGGTCTTATCCATAAAAACAGATAATTTGCAATAATCAAAAGGCGCTTACCTGCCAAAGAAACCTAAATGCAAGCTGACTGCAGTGTTGACAACATGAAAAGCTCATCCAATAAAACTTCACATTAAAATTTGGCTTCACTACATAATTTAGGTATTTCACAATTTGAGCAACCCAACAACCATTACTCACTAGAACTGCCATGACAGGGTTAATGTTGTATCCTTCTGTTGGTGGCATTGACAACATTCACCTATACAGCAGACAGTTGGCTTAAACATCAAGCCAAGAACTAGTTTAAAGATCATCCATCATTAAATGTTCATTACATTTAGTGACTATTCATTCCAGGGCTTGAGATTTTAATGCAACACAGCAGACTGCCAGCCACAAGATGGGTGCCACTAGTGTGATGCTTGTCCTTAAGAATGTAAAATCCACGCACCCTGCTTATTATCACAAATCCATTACCTCACCGCAAGACAAAAGATGTGACTTGGGCCAACAAAAGGTTTGAACATTGAAATGGCGCTACTCATCTTTAACCAGTATAATACTGCAGTGCCAGCACACGAGATTTATTGTCAGTTTATATGCAAGCTTTCCTGGGCAGCCTCTGAATGTTCGTTTTATATACGAGACAGGCTCAATATTTTAGTTCACTGCTCTAGTTTTAATTTTTGTGGGCTGCATTTCGAGAATATGAGAAACTGGCTGTTCTGGCTGTAATGAAGAAAATGAAAACAGTGAACACTATGAAATCAAACTATTTTAAACACTGCGCCCCCCCACCCCCCCATCCAATACTGTGCTGTAACGACAATCATCCAGAGACATAATTATAAACTTTTATCTGCACTCTACATAACCTTCAGCTTGATGACGCTCAAATAGCCTTACTCATTTCCTTGCTTATGTCACAGCCGGTAAAAAAAGAAAAAGTGAGTCTCTGGGCTGCCAGTCCCGCAGCAGGAGCTCCAGTTCACTCTGTCCTCAGACGTTCCAACAGAGCAACCAGCCGACACTCACGTCTCATACAGGAAGCTGAAATACTGCTACTTGCCTGCAGTTGCACAACACACCGACAAACACACAACAACAATTCCACACAATTTTTCATGAGCTTCTTAGTACGATGGCATTGGCTACTGGACAGCCTAACTGAATCAGCTTTGCATCCGAGCCAACATTTAGCATTTGGTTAGCTTACATTGGAGGGGAATCAAGCCTGTAAACATTTTATGTCTTGATCTCCTACATTGTAGCATAATGTAGCGACTTTACAATGCATCTATTGACAATTAAAGTTTAGCTGTTCCCACTGCATACATTTCTGTTGCTAGCTAGAGCCTACAATTTATCGGAGCTGTTGTGCTTCACAGTGTGCTGGCCTGAAACAACCTGAATAAAGTATCTGGGGGAGTGGACTTGTCCAAACAGCAACAAAACTGGGGTCAATAAGCCTCACCAGCTTTGTCTGTTTACAGTGTTCACCACAAGTTTTACATTGGAAGACATGTGTCATTCCATGGCTCCCTTCCTCTTCCTTTACCGAGTTCCCAGCTCAGTCCTGACGTTGGGTGCCGGCCAGTGTTTGAGTTATGAGGAAGCCAGAAGGGCTCAACTCCCGTTAAAGATACCCAAGACACACTGAAAGCAAGCTCATAGGCTACTAAGGTTGCATGTGTGATTAATTACCCTTTAATTGTACATTTCACCTCATGTACGGTAATGGTTAATGTTAAATGTATTCAGAAAAGAAAATTGAATTTGAGCCTACTGTGGGTCTTAACATTAGTGTAATAACTCATCATTCAGACGATCATGTAGCCCAAACTTTGTGCAAAATTCTATTTTCGAGTAAATCTGGGATGAAAGTGAGGTACCATAGATGACCATTTTATAGCCCGGGCGTTTAATATGCTAAATCGACTTGGAGCCCAGGCGTTTATAAGAACCAGGCGCATATTTGCAACAGGCTACAATTTATTTTTGCAATGACCAGCACCAGACCATCGTGCAAAGGACAAGGAGGTCACCATAGGACCACTGGAACAAAACTACTTTTCTCCTCCCCGACACATCTTTATTGACATCAGACAATAAATACAATGACAGTTTGTCTGTGTGACCGCGTCACAGGGAGCTGATCAGAGCAGCCAATCAGATCAATGTTATGAACGATAGCGGGAGGGGGGGTTGATCGCAGTAATTTCAACACTGTACATTAGCGCATTTATCTATTTTGTCTTTGTCTACTTGTAGTCCAGTGCGACCTGTCCTGCTAGCGGACCTGTGTTTGTGTGTCTGTGTGTGTGCGCCGGCATGCAAGAGAGAGAGCGGGATGAGGGGCTGACTGAGGTGAGAGCTGGTGAAACGCAAACATTTTTTTTTCTGTGCAAGACTATGGTAAACACTTAATCACCTGGGCGTTTAATTAATCCGGTGTTTATGAGGTTGGACCTCGGCGGGCCTCCCGTTAGAGTACGGGCGCGTATTTGCACGCTATTTGCCCATCTACGGTAGTTTTTTTTGCATTGGATCACGTTGCTCACGATTCATCAGCCACTGATATTGGATCTGTCATCCGTCAATCAAGCGTCTGAGACACAGACACACACACACACACACCGAGCTCGGTCTCGCCCCAAACATCCCACCCGCTTGATGACGACCAATCAAATTCGTTTTCCTTACTCGGGTAAACCTGTGTGGTGACTCGTGGAAACTCGTACAAGGAGGCACGACCAACAGGTCAAACGGCCATTTCCGAACACCTTTAAAGGACGATTCCAGGCAAATTCAACCTGGAGCTATAGTTTCCTAATATTTTAGATGTAAAAGAATGAATCTGCAGCTTTTCTTTTGACTACTATTATGCAGTAGTTCTGTCTGTCCCCGCATCACCACGGTAGCGATGAATGGAAGCAGACTGATCTTAGGCCGTTTACCTACATCCCACAAAAAAAAGTCTCGCGCAAGAGTCAAGTTGACATGCTCAGTATGTTTACAGGCAGAATAAACAATATCCAGACTTACTCTCAGAGGAGAGTTTCAGACGACCTGTAAACATAAGTTAGCTATCAACTTGACTCTCACTTGACTTCGCGAGAATTCGTATTACAGCTCAGTTTATCAACATGTCCACTTGCTTGAAGTAAACAAATCCCTCGGTGTATGTTTGAATAGCCATCTGACGCTGTCTGTGGGGGGGGGGTTTGAGCGATGTCAACAGCCTTAACAGTGTGAGATCGGTCCACTTCCATTCATCACTGCCGTAGCGATGCGGGGACAGACAGAACTACTGCAAAACAGGAGCAATTAAAAAGAAAACCTTCATATTCCATAAACTGCACGTAGAGAAACAAGCTCATTAACTAAGTTGCTATTTCCAGTCCATCTGAACTTGGACAGTGAGTGAATATTATGCATATCTTAACTATCTCCAGTTCAATGTTTTAGTTTAGCCTCGAGTAGATTTTCTTGTATTCCCTGACCTGATGTGAAAACAGAGAAAAACATGAGCAGAAACAAATGAGCCCAAAGCTTGTAGTGATCTCACTCCAACATGGATCAAATCTTTTAAAGCATCACAAGATATCTTTTGCCAATCTGTTTGTACAAATGTGGGTCTGCGTTAGCTGTGAGTCTAAATATATTTGCACGACTCACTTGTCATTTAACTGCTGTCTGAATTCAAACACTTGCACTGTAAATGTGCATCTGTGTGCTAACATAATATAATGTATACAAATAATATTGTTAATTTAGACATGTGCCACACATCCACCTATGCTTAATTACCGTCTGTCAAATGGGCAGTTTGATGTACTCTCATCATCCATCGTTTTGTGAAGCTACAAACTAGACTACGACAAAAGCTGCTAACAGTCGTGATCACAGTGTCTTTATGCCTGTGAGCTCCTTGTGTGTGTCCGATGAAAGGGAACACACTGTATTGTCATATCAAATATCACCAATAAGTGCATACAGAAAACTGAAAACAAACCGAATTCAAACTACCAAATTTGAGATTTCACCTTCCAAATGTTTCAACAGAGACACCCCTACCCCTCAAAAAGCATACATTTGATTTGCGCAAATGTGAAACACCCCACAAATGATGCAACATATCCATGCATTACTCTACTACTCCAAACACTCACAAAAAAAACACACGCATTTGATTACTCACTGGCTGCGATCTTATCAGGTCTTGAGTAAAGGGGTTGAACTTGGTGAATGGGGAAAAAGTTGTACAGTACCTATACGCACAGCGGCCAATACAATTTGAGTGGGAAGTGATTCTGCAAGCCTGCACAAGACTAACCTTTCAATAAAAAGGTACATCTTACTCTGAAACCAAACTCCAACTTCCTTCTTCAGTCAACATTGTATAGATCAACAAAAGCCTGGTGAACAGACAACAAGGATGGGGGAAGATTTGACCTTAAAGGGAAGCCCTGGTGCCGATATTAACTCTGTAGAGGCCAAGACACTTGAGACAGTCATGTGAATTGTCCTGTCTCCTAATGAAAATTAAGATGCTACGCTGAATCACAAGTGTAAGATAGCAGTGCAAATCCATGTGACTATGCTTTTTCAAGATAGGAACCAAAACTTTGTACATTTCTTAGTAGCTACTTTGGTCAGTTTGTACAAAAAATACCCAAATTGTTCATGGTTTGATATGGTATTTTATTTTGGGTAAGGCTGATTTTGAGGCAACAGCCACAAACCGAGGAAGCTCTCCTGAATCATTGGCATCAAAAGTTCAGTGCAACAGTGCAAACTCGCATTTTCAGTCGACCCTTCTTCTTATAATTCAAAAGCACAAAACAATACAGCCCGCTACTGTGATGTGCAATTACGGAAATACAGTCAATCAACACTACAACTATAAAGGATAAAGCCTCTGGCAACATAATTACTGCAGCCATAGTGGCATGTCTTGAAGAGAAAGGTGATTTCCCCATATTGACAATGTCTTCCATGCGTCACCCACTTTTTTAATTAACAGTCTTACTACTACTACTAGTGCCTCAATTACCTGTCACAAAAGTTATCAGCTGCAGTCGTGCTGTACACAGCTACTGAAGCTGGCGATAAGGCCCTTTCCTCCTGGCCTGCCAGGTTTTCCCTGTCAAATATTTATAGAAGCTGAAACATTAGATGGCCATCACCAGACTTATAGCTCTCTACACGAGAAGCTCAGTAGAGAGCAGTAGAAGCAGAGACTTTTCAAAGATTATAGCTTAAATTCGACTCATTTCCTGACAAGAAAATGTGTTGAATTAGCTGTTAAATAACTTTGAGGTACCTCTGCAGCTGTGAGGTGAACATGAGCCTTTTTAGTGAGGGGGTTGGGAAAGGAGATGGCCATCTTTCAGGATGAATACTAGGTACTTTTCCAAATTATTCAGCATGTTGTCATTATGCACTCAACCAAAGGCGACACTTTTGCTAACTTCACGATTGAAAAATAAATGTAGTTAGCTGGTAAACAGAGCTTACACGTCCAGGTTCGCCGTTAACAATCATGTGTTGCTAGTTTAGCTAGCAAGGTTTTTGCCTGTTTTTTTTTTTTGACAGCTTTAAACTTTTCTGGAAACATCCGCTTTTAGAATAAGTTGCCGTTTGTTTTCTGTTAAAATCGTCACAGATATCCTCCGAGTCAACCTATCAACGAGAACAATTTGAAACTGTTGCTACAACTTAGACTACACACCTTAATAAAAATAAAATACAAATAAAGTGAAGGGGGCTCAGTTTTGTTGTGGCACTGAGGAGCTTGTTAAATGACCGAGTAGGCTACAGTGTTCAACAGTCGTTGTGGAGTGAGTCTGGGTGTAACGCCGAACAGTTAGCCCAACGTCTACCCTCACTCAGCCTGCTCGCGACAGACCTGTCGGCCGTTAAACTGGACAGTTAGTGAAGCCGCACCACCCGGGCTCGGCCAGCCTGAGCTGCTGAGGCTGTGTTAACGCAGCATGAAGGCAGCAGCAGCAGCCGCAGCAGCAGTCAGAGCGGGGCGACTGACCTCACTCTGCCTGTCACAAGCCGCCGGGACAAGACTTCAAACGCCAAACCAAAAAACGCCACGCTTACCGAAAACGGCCACTTACCTTGCCGCTCTGATAGCCTTCAAACGCTCTCAGTGCGCTGTCAGTGAGTTTAACGTGAAAGACAGATACATTGCTGCCGTTGCTCACTCTTCCACAGGACAGTCCGTAGCACTGCTCCTCCTTCAGCGCCGCCATCTTGCTACCGTTCCCACCACGCGCACGGACGCTCTCTGTTGTAAACCGAGAACTCCCGTTGCTTTTCAATGAATATTCAATGACCGGTCACTGATGATGAAGTCACTGAGCAGTAACGAAGCCCTATATAGACACATGTTCAATACTGAAAAAACATTTACAGTGTAAAAAAAACATACACAAATAATATCGCAATAAATAATAACACTTAAAAAATATATTGTTGAGCAGTCAACGTTATAAATAATCGACTTTACTTAAATTTACAACTAGTCGTAGGCAACAAATGAATAAACTTGTGTTAGGATCTGCCCATTCTTCCATTTTGTGAATATATTTTAGAATAAATAATTGGTAACGAAATAAACAGTTCTCGCAGCATTTAGAGACGAGCACTGCACATCAGTAATGCGTAGGAAGAGGGAAACGACAGGTCATCTTATTACGTCAGCGACACGTCAATGTCTGGAAACACACACACGCAAATATCCAGAAAAATGGGAATGTCCCACTGTAACCGAATGAAACTGGAGAAATGTAAACACTGAATGTTGATGGCATGTCCATGACTCCTTGTTATCTTGTCTTCAAAACAAGATTATTGTTGTGAATAGTTTCTGCATTTAATTTTTTTGTATGGAAGATGTATCTGCCTAAAACAAGACATTACACTGGGTAGTGATAGTCGATCATCCAAGGCCAGTTTTATAAAGCATTAATGCTGGAAGTCCTCCTACTTTAATGACAAGTGGGCCAGGAACACCACATAAAACCAGTTAACTGGAAAATGTTAGAAAAGGATGTTTACTTTGTCTCTGATATAAGCATATCACATATAGCCTAGGTACAAGCAAAATTTGAAAAGAAGACCATAGATTCTTAACAGACAACTTTTATTGTTATGGATATAAAATTAACAAAAGCAAGGAATGCCAGGAACATTTATGATCATTTTGTCATCCAGACTTTATACAACTTTTGGCTATGTAGGACAACCATCTACCCTTGGCATCACACTTACTGTATGCAAGAACAAAAAAAAAAGTGTAATAAATTAACAACTAACTGAGCATAATTTAAGGAAAACTTCACAGGAATAAATGTTTGGGAGAAACAAAAACACTCACAACATCATACTTGAAGGGTCATCCTTCAACATTTGGTCTTTATAATCCAAAAATGTGGTGCCATTGCCTGGAATTAGATAATTAAAATAACCTCTCCTTCAGCATAGTTCATAGTCACATCACTGAGAAACTCCAGTACCATTTTCTGCACTTGCTTTATAGATGATAACTGTACCTCATTCAAAATAAAATGGTTTAATGATAATAATTTTAGGAATGATGAACAGAAAGTACAGTATATAAAGTTTAGCTGATGCTTTTATGTACATATACAGAAGTGACCAGGAGTGTAGAAACATTGCATTGCAATCCCATACAGCAGTCATGTATTGTATATCGATACCATACTATTCTTACTTGCTGACGTGTCAGACATGCGTTAATTCAGTTCCATGGTACTTTTTGAGGCTGCTATTTGTTGGTGTCTCATTAAACTGCATTATGTTGTGACGTTTTTGTTTCCCCATATATGCTAATGAGGTGGATACAAACCTAGGACCATCTCACCAACACAGACCTCAGCCTAAATACACACAATAGAACTGACTGTTTCTATTTTTCTGGTCACTCAATGTATCAGTACAGTCTTCAAAAGGGTGAGAGAGTTTGAACACAAGAAAAGTATGTTGCCAGTGTATTAACCCGAAAAGTATCTGCATTACACCAGTTAACATTAAACATTGTACCATAACAAAGTAGAATCACATTCTCTCTTGAATAGGAAGCATCAATTAAACTGCACAATTTGACAAATTCAAACTATAGTGTAACATTGGACTATACCACAATTAATTTATAATGTGAAAATACTTTATAAATAGCCTCTATCTATGATTAATTACTTTTCATGTCAATACTCAAATAAACAATTTCCAACATCAACTAACTAAGAAAAAAGAAAAAAAAGAACAGAACAATGGCAGCAAAAGAAAACAGTGTCTGGCAATGTGACAGATATGCATAAACCTACACATTTATTAAGTTGGAAATGCATTTCCCGTATGCAAATATTTGATGTTTTACTAATTTGTCACGTATACTTCTCAAACATAGCAGAGAAAGGAGAGTGACAACTGAGGAGGCAACTGACCGACCGACATTTCCACCCCCTTTGACCCGAGGTCAGAAGGCACTGCCAGATGTGCTTCTATGTGTAGGCTTTCACATTGCAGGGGCTTGGTCAGGCCATCACTACAGGCTTGGTTCAATTTCTAGCAGCTATGACAACGGATAATGCTACACCGCCGATGGCCACTGCAGTGGCACCGAATAGCCACTTCCAGCTGAGACCCTGGGGAAATAAAGGAACAAACGAGTAGAGAGTGCATGTTAAGTAGGTCGAATAATGACAGTGAAAAGCACAAATTAAGTTCATTCATTACTGACGCTCCCGGTTTAATACCCCCATTTAAGTTCCCTTGAGGTTCACATACCTATCACTCCAAAAAAACATGCATGTGAGCACATCAGCAGCAGCAGAAGCATTATCATTGTGATGATGGCCTGACTTTCAAGCTGTATACTAACCCTAACATTTGAAATATTTTTACACATTTGTTTTCTCAGAGAAGGACTGTCTCACCCACGAGGACCTGGCCCTGTGTTTCTGCATGTTGCTGTTGCCGCTGGTGGGATTTCCCAGCATCTTCTTATACATCGCCTGCTCTGCTCCTCTCTGCTCCGAGTGCTTCTTCACCAGTTTGGAGAGCTCAGCATGGATAGTCTAGACAGGACAGACAAGGGAAATACTGTAGGTGTTACAGGCTCCAGTCCAATACACAAACCCCACTCTACTCTGCCAACAAACTATACCACTCTGTGAGATACAATGTCCTACTACTATACTTACAAACCAAGACTAATTTCCTTCTTAGTGAGAATGTGTCAGGGTGACAGTATGGGTCCAAAAAGCATGAAGACACAGAGTCACAAGGCCTTTTCAGAAGGAATAAGGCCAGTAATTTTCCTCCAATCACGATGGATGGGTGAAGTATTGATTAAAGGATTGACATGAATAAATACTGGAACAAATGTTTATGCTGTTCCTTTGTTGTCTTACAAGAAATCACAGGCTTCCATCGCAGAAATTAGTCTTCCATTTAGCCCACATGTCCACACAATTATTCCAGGATATGGGTTCAATGATTGTTCCAGCATTTTCTCATATCTGAGTCACTTCACTGCTCTTAAAGCTGGTGAGTGACTAAACAAACCACACAGAAAACTGTTTATATTATGCTTTAGAAATGTGCTTCAAATAACTAATGGAGCAATGTTAACTATTTACATTTGATTGCAGTCTCCCTTATGTGATGTATACACTACATGACTTTCAAAGTTGTCAGTCTGACTAGTGAGCACTACATGATGGATGATGGGCAACAGGGGGTGGCACCTTACACCAAGGGGAATCCCCAACACATCAGCTTGATCTTGTTTGCCATGAAGACAAATGAGAGCACTGACACAATAAATGACATCATGCCATGCACACCAAATTTTTAACCACCCTAACCCCTTTTTCATCCAAAATTGCATTTCTGCAAAATAAAAAGAATCTGTATTGATTGGGTACTTATTTGCAGTCAAGAAATGAGGAAGAGAATAATCGGTGAGAGAGTGGACTGGGATTCTTGTTGTACAGCTCTCCCCCTGGGTTTTTCATCACCTCATGCATTGTGCTCTCATAAGCTGGAGCCCTTTGCTGCAATCATTGCCAGTCACAACCAAGCCACAACACTTCTAACACGACTGAATCTTGACTCCCCAACAGGTCCTGGTGCTGGTATATAGCCTGTTAGATATTTTTCACACATCTGTCACGCAGACTCTTGACTCTGATCTTGGATCTTCAAAAACTGTTGTTAAGGGGAAAATCATGTACTGTGAACTTGGCACTAGCAAGGATCGGAGAGTCTGTACCATGAGGATTTGTCATATTCCTTTCTATTGTTAAGAGCAAGCTGGCGCATTTATTGGCACAGTATTAGAACAAAGGGCACCTTTGGCAAAGGCGATACCAATAGTGGGCAACCTGCTTCACACCAAAATGACAAAAATGACACAACATTGACCTGTTCCTAGACAAATTATGAAGTAGGCTAAACAAACATTTAACATCCTGTCCTAACAGCATCTGTGTCTCCAAATACTGTGCAGAAGCAGTCTGAGGCTGTCTATACCGGAACTGTCAAGTCTGCACGCCATGTCAAAAAGTAAACAAACCACAGACACAATAAATCTCCCCTCATCCATCCGAGTTGAAGATAGAGGGCGTGAACAGCTGACACTGGTGTAAAAAAAAAATGCAGACAACATGTCTCATCAATGCCGGGAGAAGGGAGAGAGAGCACGTCATCTTGTCACTCCATGACGCCTGCGCCTGTTTAAGACCGCCACACTGATTATAATGGGAGCATTCTTGTATTGTCACTTAAGCACACCCACTGTACTTGCTGTTAGAACATGGGGTTATTTAGAGAGTTTTTTCATTATTTCAGAACAAAGAGAAAAGTTAATTTTAACATACAAACAACAAATTCAATATCAAATTCAAAATCTGATAAAATGTCCAACAAACACAATTGTAGCAGTTATTTAATGTCAAATATCTGGCAGTCAAAAGGGCTTGGTAGTGCATATGCTCTACCATATGCACTTGTTCAGGTTCATTGTTCAGGTTTACAAAAAATTCCCACTGGAAACAGAGCGCTTAATTTCATAATGTACCATTATGAAATGCAGTAGAACATTATATATTTATATTGCATGTATTGGATGAAAAGTGATGGCCAGGGCATGTGCTGCTTGACAGATTGGTGTAGGATTGAAGTGGGGGATTCTGGGCATGAGTACATGCGGCTATAGTTTACAGCGAATCCAAGAAACCCACGCGCTCAGCTGAATTCTGTCAAATGGCCCTGTGTAGCCAAACAAGCACATATACCTGACTGTATATGCAAGGGAACGGGAACAGTTGCTGGGCATTAGATACGGCTGCAGGGCAAACCTATTTACAGCAACAACATGAAAACAGATCCTCTGAAATGATGAATCAGCAGTCCACCTGACCTTGCACTGCTAAATTAAGTGATGTGATATTTTGCCCTATAGCACCATCTACTGGTCATAAGAAAGAACTGCACTTTCGCCACACTAAAAGCTGTGTACAAAATACCTTGTTACTTGGTTCCAATTTCAGCGCCTTCCTTAAAGTTTGAATGGCTTCTGTGTATTCCCCTTGCAAGGCCAATACCTGGAATGAAAATTCACAATTAAAAGTTAATAAAACAATCTACTGGAAACTGACAAGAGAAAGGGAAAGAACATAAACCACATGTACCTTCCCCATGCGGAAAAGTGCTTTTATGTTCTCTGGCTGGTGCGCCAGAGCTGAGACACAAGATTTAAGTGCTGCATCATAGTGGTCCAGTTTCAGCTGAGAAGCAGCCATGTTGTTCAAACATTTCACTTTCACGTCCATCAGTTCATTCTCCTCCTCCGGACTAATGTCGACTGCAGTGGAAACAACCAGGACAGAACAGTAAGATGAAAACAAGTTGAAAAAATTGTCAACCTTAAACTAAAAATTATATAAAATGGTTACAGTGATTAAACTTTATGCAGACCCCTGATTCCCTGGCCCTGTATCTCACCTTTAGAACTAGACTCTGTTATCTGCAGGGCAATGCTATACGAGTTGACAGCAAAAGCATAATCCCCACGCTGATAATGAACATTGCCCCTCTCTCTCTTGTGGCTGGCAAGGGCAATCTTTTCTGCAGGGGGCAGCAGCTCCAGATCTGGAGCATCCGTAGCTTCCAGCAGTTGCACTTCTATGGACAGCTCAGCATTGGGGGGCACCTCAGGTTCAAGGCTGGCAAGGGGCAGAAGGACAGGAAATTTAAGGAAATAAGGAAGAAAAATGCATGAATCACAAGATTAACATACAAGGATTTTCAACTGTTACATATCTATGCAAAGCGCAGAATCGCCACAAATTTCAGTTAACAAGGACGAAAAAAGGCAACGACTTGATTACGTACAGGGATCACAGGAGCATTCAAAATTTCCCTAACAGGCCAAAAACATGTCTTGTACAGCAAGAAAAGCTATATCCCAATGAGTTCAAAATTTCAAATGGAACTACTGGTATTAAAAATAAGCAGCAATTTTCAGTTTGAAATTACGGCTTACATAGAAATTGATGTTTTTATTTACATCAAAGCCATAAAGCCTAAATTACTTGGCTTAAAACAAACTGCCTAGTGCCTACCTCCCCCGGGTACCATAGGCATATTTTGCATCTGTCTGGATGAGAGCCTTCTCTCCCATTTCCATGAGCTGCACTGTGAGATCAAGAGCCTGAAAGAAAAGTAATCTTACTGCAGCAAAAATATTACTGATTTACTGATTTATATCCACTGACATAACACAAATGCACAAACTACTTATCGCTTTATATTTGTAACTTGAAGAGAAAATTGTAACTTATGCAATGAAACTGTTTTTACATGGATGACATCACCGTCTCCCAGAGTGAAGGTGAGGTCAGACTGCTCCTCCACCAGCGTCCCGTCCTTCAGGCATGTTTTAAGATTAATCTTGATATTCTGTCCTTTCTGTGGCCGACTGTCTTGCCCTTGTCCTGCCACCAGGACCTTTTTCTTTAATTGGTCATTACCTTAGGACAGGAGATGATATTAACCCCAGTTAATAAATACAGACAAATACAGCCCAACATAACAACCTGGGAATATTTTGTATTGAGATCACATACCTAAAACATCCAGCCATTCATCAACTTGACCTGGAGGGTCCGAGTCGTCTGTGTCTGCGTGTGTCTTGCCAGACTCCTCTGAGTTTCCCCCCTTCCCTCCCCCAGCATCTTCCAGAGGAGGGGGGTCGTCATCAATGTCCTCACCATTTAAAACCTCAAAGTCCTCCCCGCTGTCCAGCAACGAGGTACGTCCATTCTTCTTGGTCGATGCCGCACTATCGTGGAGGCCAGACGTGTCCATCGTCTGCTCTTCTTCAGTCATTGGAGGTAAAATCTGAAGAATTAGGTCAACCATTTGTGATGTAATATTACGAAATTCAAGTTTAAAACAACCAACTTGTCTTGCTGGACTTCCCGGAGCCCCTAAATAAGACATGATAGCTGTTTGCGATTCAGCTAATGTGATGCATAATATCGCTTTTGCAACAATTACATTAAGCAAGCTGTCATCTCAAATCAACCAAAACTAAATCGTTTATTATTCCTAATTACCAAAGTATACAACAACATACATTCACAGATGATAACAATTACCACTTACCTGTTTAGTGTTTTGCTTCAATTGTATTTTTTATCAGTCAGTGGCCAAGCCAGGCACACGTTTCCAGAAGTTTCTGAAGTTATCCTGCTGCTAGCTCCTCAAGCTAACAACAAGCTACTTGGCGATAGCGAACTAGCATTAGCTGTAATCTCGCTATGCACTGAGCTAGCTCATGTTAGTGACCATTATGTGGCGGTTTCGTCTCGTTTCACAGTGAATCACTGCTAGTATCGACTTCAGAGAGCGCGAGTCATTCACTTGTGATAGTACCTTTTATCAAAGACAAACTGAAGCTTACCTTTAGACACTAGTTATCTACTGAGGAGGTTGTTTTGGTCCTGGGCTGTCTTCCCTCCGGCTTACAGTGGTGAAGTCAGTTTATGCTTGGTGAACAAGAGACCAATAGGAAGCGGTTGTTTTGCAGCATAGACGCCGTCAAACTGACTTCGTCGCGGTCTGTACGTCATCACAACAATCACTTCCTGGTAACCTTGAGCTCCTGTGCTGCACATTTTCATGCATATTAATGTGAGTCCTCATGTGCAATTAAATAATGGCATAGCCTATGTATGGTTTATTAACTCTGCCTCCATCCCAGAATTCATGGATGGTGATTTTGAATTTAGAAATTCAAAAATATAACAACAAATTCTCCCTGAAAGTACTTAAAAAGTGCCATAAGATGAGAGTTTATACTGTACTGTGTAAGATTGCAGTTTGGGATCTTAGATAGAATCCAGACAAGATAAGCCCTATTTAATTTTGCTAGCAAAATTGTAAAATGTGAACTTACTCCAGGCGAATTTGCCAAAATGCTGAATGCAAACCAAAACTGGTATAAAATTGGTGTAATAAAAGTTTCAGGTAGCCTAAAATTGGAAGATAAATATTTTTGCAAGCTATGTGTCTAAGGAGATCAATGCAGTTTGAAGTTAGAACTGAAATCAACACAGCCCAACTCTTTCCAACAATCTAGGTGCAGCAGGTCTCATGTGGTCTTTATCTGCACTGTATATAAATCTTCCCTTTGTGTAGTGCAAAGGATATGGGTTTGAGTGAGTGCTCAGAGGAAGTGATTCAAACACGGAGAAAAAATCAAATGACATTTATTATTGATGCATTGTTTCTTTTTTGATAAGCAAATTATCTGTTTTTCTTTCAGTCTAAAGAAACTTTACAATATAAAGAAACATACAAAGAACATCTTTATTACCTACACAAGACACCTAAGTCCCTAAGACAAGATTCTGAACTATCCTACCATGAAATACAAAGCAAACCCAAGAGACAGACTGCTTCATATTGAATACTGCCGTGTCATCAGAAAGGACCATAAATGGTACAGGAGAATCATTTATATCCCGTTCCCTTTAATCCCCTACCCCTCCCCCAACTCAACATAACCACCCAACCCAACCAGCAAATCTTCCTAATGGTACAGTATTATACATCACAATAGAAGTACAGAGATGGCCAACGATCGATATACACAGAGGACTGAGAGAGGATCAGTGAGAGAGCTTGAATCTGTACAAAGCTATTAAAGGAGCAAATAGCAAAGGACACAGTTTTCCCCATAAGTATTTTTTTTTCTTTAAATCTATTCTTAATTTAAAATGAGGTTCTCTTAAGTATTTTTCTTTTTAAAAGTTTTCTTAAATTGATAAAAATCCTTCATATTAAAAACTGCAATACGAGGTCACATGTTTTTTGTAAGAAGATGCCCTTTAAAAAAACTATTCAGATGCTGATTATTCACAGCCAATAGTAACATTTAACTGAGGCATATCGAGACAAGGGCAGAGTGAGGACGCCACAGCTCATTTGCTTCTCTCTGTCCTGTCCTCTCTCTGTCCTATCCTCCCCACCATACAAGTCTTTAGCATACAGTCTGCATTTATTGTGTTACTGTGTTCTATACATTTTTATGGAAATTTAGCCACATGAGCCAAATAGTCTGCGCATCCTTTCTCTATGAAAAACATGGACAGTTTTATTTATAATTTACTTTCAGCTGTATTCATTGGTAGTGACTGACATATCAAAACATGTCAATGATATCAAAATGCATTATACAGTATTTACAAAAAAGGAAATTAAAAAGAAGGGGAGGGGGGCGGGGGAGGGGGGGTTGCAGGGTAAGGGATGGGACTGGAGGAAAGAAGGGAGGTGTGTGTCACTATGTTTAAGGAAAACTGGAGAATTTTTCCCAGGCCACTGACAGCCTAATCCTGGAGATGTCCCTGCATGCTGTTGAATTCTGGGTACGATCTGTTCAAACTGATATCAGAAAATTGATAAGTACATAATCCATCATCCATAGACGCTACAATTGTTGTTTAGTTATCGTTGGTTTGAACACAGCCATGACACAAGTGCTGCGGTGTGATGTCAGAGATAATGAGAGATAAGCTATCCCTTTGAAACAGTGAGTTAATCGGGCCAAGAGTACATAACATACAGAAAGACACAAATTAAATAGTGTGATATGCAACTATGTGTTTGTGCAGATTCGATGGGCTTGTGGGGGTTCTTTTTTTTCTTCTCATTTGAATACATTTCAAATAAAAACAACCTGCTGAAAACAACCCTCAAAAATGGAAATATATCCATGACAAAAGAATCCGATTGTTGTCACTCTTCTTTAGACCGATGTGGCTGCATGGACTGTTAACCCTTAGGTACATCACTCTGCTTCCATCATCAGCGCTACTACAGCTGCCAAATACTCTGGATCCATCATCCATTACATAAGGGGTTCGCCAAGGCAACTGGTCGATGGGAGATCCTGGGAGACAGTTTTTTTTTTTTTTTAGCCCGTCTTGTCTGGGTTAAGAAAGTGGATCATACAAGATCTGTGAGTTCAAACCCAAACTCGAAGCAAAGAAAGCGGGCTTCATGAGTGTATCAGAGGTCCCACGGTCTCTACCAGTCCAAAAATGAAGGCGACATTGAGGAGAGACCAAAATGAGTCCTGGGAGGAAAACAGTGCCACTAAAAAGAGTCCACAGTAAGGCTGAAATCAAACAACATGATGATGTTGGGGAGGAACCACATTTTGGGATTCACAGACAAATTGTAAATAACAAATAATAAAACAACCACAATACAAGCTAAATATGTTGTATTTACAGACAAGATCAAATCCGTAGAGGAAAACGAGAGGATCCACAAAATGCTCTCTGTCTGTTACCGAATGAGAACTGGCACCCGTCCTGACAATCATATCAGGAATTCATCAGAGCCGTTTTCTTGCAGTAAAAGCAGAGAGAAGAAGAAGGGGCGCTTCTTAAGACAAGATCGCTAGACATCTGATAATTCAGCTGCATCAGCAGACACTTTGTACCAGAAAACAGAAATGCTCTGAGAAAAGCCTCTGCTCTAGTGTATGGATAGTTTTAACCGGGATACTAATAACACCTCTGCACAAACTGCTTCATTAGGTGACAATAACCAATCATTCAAATCTCTCTCTTAGTTTGAAAATTGATGGAAATGGTGCTACAGACATTTAGAAGGCAAGGACACAAGCTACGAGTTCAGAAGAAGTTTTAAGGAGAGGTATTGTGAAGTGAGACCGACTGTGACAAAAAACAAAAAAAACAAAACGACAAATAACCTAAAATCATGTAAACAGAAAATCATTGTGCATTTTTTTTTTGAGTGTGTGCTTATTCTGTCATTGTTTATGCTGCTGCTGAGATAAAAATGTGCCCTTTACAGGAAATCATGACTACATTAGTAGAATAATATCAATTATGAAAATTATAACAATGATATTATCATCAACAACAAAAAAATACAAACATTTAATGAAAACCATTCTTGCCCTAAAATAACATCATCAGTTCATTTTTTTTTTTTTGTATAATCGTTCCTGCCACATGAGTTTTTGAATGAGGGTTTTCAGCCCCCCCCCCTGTCAGTTAACTACTGCGTGCCCTCATAAGTTATGAACAGCATGATAAAATGGAGTGGTGGTAGATGCAAGCAGGCATCTGGATTGGGCTGAAATCCACCCGTGGGGGGCAGAGTTTCTGGGATTGGGAGAGACAGGCTTGGAGCAAGTTCAGGCTCTCACTGTCCTAGGGCCCTTGTTTGGGGCCTGGCAGGCGAGGAGAAGCAGAGAGGAGACCCTTCCTGTTGCTTGGAGGCCGTTTCATGTTCTTACACCCATTTTACAGGCATTGGGGTGGGGGTTCTTGAGGGGAGTCCTGCTTTCCAGGGGTATCCTCAGGGGCTGTGCGGCACAGCACACCATCCACGAGGAAGAGAAGGTATGGAAGGAGGAAGGGAGGGAGGGAGGGAAGGGAGGAGGGAAGGTAATGCAAGATGCAGCAGGGTGGATTGGGATAGGGGGAGATGAAAGAGAAATAAAATAAAATAAAATAAAAAGATAAAAAAAAATCACACACTCATCGTCATGTTGGGTGAATACTGTAAAGAGAGAAAAAACAGAGGGAGGGGAGAAAAGATAAGCCAAAACTATATTAAACCGCTTGTACTACCCAGTTCAAGATGAAAAGCAATACAACTAACTAAACTAAACGCCAAGTCCAGTACACCAGCCTTTTGCAGCAAACATTACACTAGTAACCCTTTAATGTAATTCCTGAGTCAGTAAACCAGCAGCAAGCAGAGCAGAGTCCAGCCCAAGGAGAAAATGTTAAGGAGTTTCAGATCACAGTGAGTAAACTGTAGCAAAATGTAGTTATCAGTCTCACATTAATCACTATATGACAATCTCTTCATGCATCAGAGAAAGCATATTATGTGGTTTTCTTCCATGCTTTTTTTCCATGCTGTGTTTGTTTGAGTTGGTGTTAGGTAAAGCTGGGAACACAAGGCATACAGTACTGTATACAGCTGATAAATGATGAAGATCAATGCAAGTTGGACAGTTTCACAAAAATAACAACTAGAATGCTCCATGGTTTTTAACAGTCAGTGACAGCTGCTGACCAGAAAATATTTTTTTTAATATCCTAGCTGAAAAGAAAGCCTTCAAATTTCCCTCATCGATTTACACATGTACATTTACACAAGGACTCAATCACAGTGACATAAGTATTCAGACGCTTCAATCCATATTTAGTTGAAATGCATTGGCTGCAATTACAACCTCAGGTTTCGGGGGTATAACGGGGCAGGCTTTGCACATCTGGATTTGGGGGATTTTGTGCCATTCTTCTCTGTCGATCCTTTCAAGCTCTGCGAGGCTGGATGGGGACAAACAGCCATTTTCAGGTCTCTCTGGGGATGTTTGATCGGATTCAAGTCAGGGGCTCATGGACGTCACAGAGATGTCCCTAAGCCACTCCAGCACTGCCTTGGCTGTGTGCTTTGGATCTCTGTCTTGTTGTGAGATGAAACTTCAGCCCTGACTGAGGTCCTGAGGTCCTCCAGGTTTTCATTAAATATATCTCTCCCTTCAGCTTTCCCCTCAACCTTGACCGGGCTCCCTGCCTCTGCTGCTGAAAAACACTCCCACAGCATGATGCTGCTACCACCACGCTTCACCGCTGGGATGCTGTTAGGCTGGTGATGAGCAGCGTGGAGCAGCATTATGGAGGCCAGCGAGGTCTTGGGAACGTTCACTGCAGTTGTTGGTTTTTGCTCTGAGATAGACAAGCGTGTGTCTTCCCAAATCCTGTCAGTGTGACCACAATGACTACACATGGACTCCAACCAAGGTGTAGAAACATCTCAAAGATGACCAATAGAAATGGGAGGCACTGGAGCTGACCTTCGAGAGGCACTGTAAAGGTCTGAATACCTATGTCAGTGTGATTTGAGTTTTTTCCTTTTAATCAATAACAAATCATAATAATAAAAATCATTTTTTGCTTTAGGTTTAGACACTTTCTAGAAGCACGGTATCTGTTAGTTTGAGAAATGTCTTCATTTATACAGAGTAAACGGCAAATTGGTTCGACTTGAGATCAAGTCAAAAACCAGACAGCTTTGTGCAGATGTTATCTCCAATGGTCAGAGTCTATTTTTGTGAGACTGGATCCGGGGAACACACAATCTTCAAGTGTGCAGAACTGAAATTGAGCCAAAAATCAAAACAACTGAATAATCTCATCACCTAAAAATTAACTTGTTTTCAGATAAATTTCAGTTGACTTGGGAAAAATCTGCCAATGTGACAGGACAATTGGCAGATTTTTTACTTATTTCAAGTGAAGATAAACAAGTGAAAATGATCTAAAAACAAGTTCATTTTTAGGTGATGAGATTAGTTTTGTCTAGAAAAGCAATTAAATCAACTGAATTGAGTATAGGAGGGATTTTTTGTGACAGGACAAATTTTATTTGTGCAGATAAACAATCTGCATAAGTAAGCAATTAAATCCTGTATTTGACTTTTTTCTTTTTAAATATTCACCTAGTTTGTTCCCAGCTTAAAAGGTGTGTTGGTACTCACACTTTCACTTTGGAATGGGTTTAAAAAGTTGCCTGCCATCTCGCCGTCGTCCCGCGGAGTGCCGGGGGGATTGTTCATGCCCGCCATGTTATTGGGAGAATTCTGCAACATGGAAAACAAACCAATAAAGAGTCCACGCCTCACATAGAATAGATGAATAGACAGACAGATTGAGAGTCAATCAGTCTTACCTTTGGCAACCCATCCATGTCACCAGAGCCTGTGATTAGAAATAAAAAAAAGAAACAAAGCTGAATGATTATAATGTCACAGTTAACGACTCCTCGGCTCGGCAGCCTGTCGCTAATTTAACACCGCTTCAGGATATCCACTGCAAGCACAAAACAGCCTCACAGGTAATGGTCTATAATTAAGCTATTTGTTTCAGATATAGGAGGAGCACCAAGTCCATTGGCTCCACTGACCACGTCTTAACCATCTACTGGATCAATTGGCCTACTCACTGCCCCACTAATCTGTTTCAGCTTTGATCAATATTAAAAGGAGACATAACATTTCCTTTTCCAGCCATAAGAGGGCAGAGTCTCACTTCTAAAGGCCTCTGTACATAGAAAGTTGACAGGCTTCATTGAATATCTGATGGAGCTCGTATGAAGTAGACATTGCATATGCATTTTTATTACGCAGCCACTTACCTAGTGATCCGTTCATATGATGCTGCTCCATAGCACCCATCCCACCCATTGGCCCGTCAGGACCCGGCCCCATTGGGAACTAAAGACGATTAACAGAAGCACTTATAAAGATCACATGTCATGCATGGCAATGGATTAGATATAAACCTTCAGAATGAAATATAGAAACACTATAGCAAGGTATGGTGACTCACATTAGGTCTGTTTCCACCAGGGCCGATAGGGTTCATCATTGTGTAGATGTTTTCACTTGAGTTTGTTGAATCTATGATGGAAAAACAGTAGGATGTTTAAAATAAGAATACTGTAAGACATGTTTTTTCCTCATAATAGAAGGAAAATATCTGCCTGCATCCAATTGGCCTAAAAAAATGTCAAAAATAAGGTGGTATTTGGGGTGTGGAATGGAGTAAAATGGGAAATAATGAGGCCAGCTACACCAAAAACACCGGAGTGGCACTGTTTTCCACTGTTGCAGTTAAATTTTGCCAGCTACAACCAAGGCATTTTTGTATTTCTGCGGTATAGGACATAGACCACCTGTATGCTACTTTAAAAAGCCAGCGCATAATGTCAGTGAATATGTCTGTGAATATATCTAAACACCACTCTCTGCCTTGCACAGTTAAAGAGACCAATTATATGTAATTCCCACAATCAGGAGATTAGACTTCAGTTATTATGAACACTCAGGCATCTTAGCAACAACCAGTACACGCTGTGTCACTCCTCATGTGTCTGTCTGTCCTGAAAAGATTCAGAAGGATGTTGGGTGTCCTTGATCTGGCATTGCAGACGGAAAGTTGTGAGAAAAAGACAGAAAAAGACGGAAAAAAGAATAACAAATTGAAAGACAGGGGAGGAGATGGATACTGCATGTGCAAAGTGGCGGAGAGATCTTGCCTGTTAGTTTCCCTGAATCTAGCTTGTTATGTCGTGACTAGAGGAGGGGGGCAATACTGAGTGGGAGGTTTGTGTGTAAGCGAGCATGTGTATGTGTGTGTGTGTGTGTGCACAGAGTCTTGGCGACTGCAGTGGAAATATGTTTTCCCTCCCGGTGTACGTGAGCAGGAGCGTTTTGTACAAAAGGTTGCCCCGGCAACGAATCACAATAGAGGTACGTATATAAATAATAAATAGTGGACACAAAAAGAAGCTCTCCACAGGCCAACAGAAACAGAACATCTACAGGATATCTGCCCACAGTGTTTTGTTTGCAGCTAATCCTCCACACAGACACTAGAGTGATGGGTCAAAGCTGAGATGGATCACTCAGTTGATTGCAGACTGACGTGCCTCCGCTTCCCTTTTGTACAGCTGTCGTGCATGTGAGAAAACACAGCGAGCACTGCCATGTTTTCCAGAGTGACAAAATGTGAGACCCGACCAAAAATTTTTCATGTATGTCACACATTTTACGTTTTTTTTAATGTTTTGTTCTTACAAAAATATTCCTTCAGGCTCAATTCCTACAGTATTTAGAGGCCTATCTCTGCCTGACTCCCAAAGAGAGATGTGAACCTGACAAAGAACTGATGTGATGTTTCTTAGACAGAGATCCTCCGTCAGTGAACACTGGATAAAAGTAGAAAATCAGAAGCTCAAGTGTATAACTCACCTCCGGGGCTAGGCATGATGGGAGTTCCTGGTGGGCCGCCTCCCCCTGGAGGGCCCTGAGGGGGTGAAGAAGCAAAGAGAAGAAGAGAAATGAGTGCTGAGTGCATCTAGACGGCAGCGTGGCTGTTAGATGTCGCTGCGTGACAGGTAATTTATGGCCCGTGGTTAAGAACACAAGTCCATGACGGGACACTTACCACATAGTTGCCTGGAGATGAAGATGAATAAGCTATCTGTGGAGAGAACAGACCTCAAGATGAAACAAAACACGAGACACGGTTATTGTAAACACACTCAGTCAAGTGGGCGATAAAGATATGAGAGACTGTGACTCACTGAGTTGGTGTTGGGGTTCGGCCAGGGACCTCTTCCACCGGGACCCCTGGAAATGCAAACAGAAAGAGAAATAAGGAACAATGTTACATGCATCGTCTTTCAAAGGTAAAAGAAGATGCGGTGCTTCGCTCACAGGTCTCATGTGATGATCTGTATAGAATACATGAATACATTCTGTTAGATGATGTGCACCAGTCATCCTGACTACTAGAGCTTCTGGAAGTAGGTGAACTGACAAAAAAGAACATTTTAAGTGCTATTGTGGCAACTTTAACTGTAAGAGACAGACTATCCCTAAAGATTTTGTTTTATAATCTAATAATCTGTTAATGAAGGATTTGGGGAGTAAAGTGTGATGAGAATAAAACTTAAAACTTTCATAGACATTATGAATTCCTGGATTACTGGTATTTTATTAAAGGAAAGGTAGATATTTCACACCAAACTGGTGACAATAAAAAAACTTCGAACAAACTTCATTGCCATTATTTTATTAACCAATCTGTCACTTGCACTGTACATCTCAATTAGATTTTGCAGATAGATGAAGTCCCTACTTCAAGTTTGACAAACCATGCTCACTGTTCCATTCATTTTTAATGCATAGAGGGATTTTGCTGCATCCCCACATCTGAGCGACTGTCTGGGTGTATGAAGCGCTATCACACCAGCAAACAAATACACACAAAATTAAAGGGATAGTTCACCCAAAATTCAAATTTCACTCATTATCTACTCACCCTCATGTCGACTAAGAGCTGTGAGAATTTTCAGAGTCCTCCGTTCCTTCTCTGAGTTACGGGGGGTCCACACAGCAGTATTTGTCCATATAATGGTTTTCAATGGACACCAGGTTTCTTGGTCCAAAAGAACACACCAAAAAACAACAAAATACCTCCATACTGCTCGTCTGTAATGTTCCTCTTGTACCGAATCCCCAACATGAGAAATTGTGCAAATCACGTGAGATTTGCACTGACACAGGAAGAGCAGTGAACCAAGACACTGGGAGCTTCTGTTACAAACAAGCTTAAAATATAGACTTATTTCATTTTGTTCGGAACAATTTCTCATGTCGTGGCTTCAACACAAGAGGGACATTACAGACGAGCAGTATGGAGGTATTTGGATGTTTTTTGGTGTGTCTTTTTGGACAAAGAAAGGTGTCCATTGACAACCATTATATGGACAAATACTGCTGTGCGGATCCCCCGTAACTCATAGAAGGAACGGAGGACTCTGAAAATTGTCACAGCTCTTAGTCGACATGAGGGTGAGTAGATAATGAGTGAAATTTGAATTTTGGGTGAACTATCCCTTTAAGTGGGAGTTAAACTCACATGTTCATGCCCGGCATCCCCGGCCCCATGGAGTTTGGAGGAGGCCGCATCCCTCCGCCGTAGTTCTGCACAAAAAGAGAGAGAAGAGGAGCGCACAGTCAGCACGGCATTGCACACCTGCTCGGTCTGAAGGGTTGAATCTTAATGAAGGTCAGCGATGATCATGTCTCTCGCTAACTAGTGTTTAATTACGTGCATGTATGGGCTGTGTGTGGGCTGGCCGGAGTGGGATGTGTGAAAGAGGACAGCTGTGTGCGAACGTGTTTGTGTACGTATGTATGAGTTGTCTGTATATATGTGTCTCTATGTGTTCAAGCTCCCCCTCTGCGCATTTGAATGCATGTTTTCATGGCTGCCCAGCAGGCGGGTTTGGATGGCACTGGCATGTGTGTACTGTATGTATATGTGTATGTGTGGGTGTTTGTGTGTGAGTGTGACTGAGGCAGAGAGAGAGAGAGAGAGAGAGTAGAGGGGCAGGCCAGAGAGCAGCTCCACTCAGAGGAAGAGTTTTGTTCAGCAGACGATTACACTTGTCGAGCAGATGCCACACCAGCTGCTGGTACGCTAACTGCCAAAGTCACCGTGCCAGGGTGGCACAGAGAGGGGCCGAGGGGCACAGAGACAGTGTGTGTGTGTGTGTGTGTGTGTGTGTGTCTCTGTACGAGGTGATGTTAGAGCAGGAGGTGGTTTGGTGCAGAATGAAGCAGCTGTCTGGTAATGGTGATTCAAAAGGACACTGTTGTTTAAGCATCTTATGTATTACACCGAATCCCATCGACAAAAATTAAGACGATAAAAGGAGACCAACGGTGCCAAAACTGGCACGGCTCTTGGTCAAAATGTGTCTGTGGCAGCTTTGCTCAGAGCAGTCCGAGTATTCTGCCTCTGTCTGTCTCCCTAGGTGGGAGTTGGCGAGTACGATTTAACATGTAGAACAGGCGTTGGCAGTGGGTGAGCGCCGGTCAGAGCCAAGCTAATCATCAAACGCTTCTGACATTTAAAGGCAAAGTTACGAGCTGGCAGAACCAAAACTTCTCTTCAGCGGAGTAGAAGGATTATCTGTAGGAAGTTTTATAGGCTACTGGTTTGACATTATAGCTGTTTTTACGGTAGCTCTAAACGAAGGGTAACCAAACATTGGGTTTGCTCATAAACCGACAGTCCAAGCAGCACAGGATCTGGCTGTGTGGCAGCTGCAGAGTGGGAGTGCAGTGGGCTGGTAATACTTAAGGACACCATCCGCCGCTGTCATAACTCGCTATAATGACTCAGGCCTTGGTGGTATGTTCTGTATGAAGTAACACTGAGGAAAAACCTACCTGTGGGCCCATGCCTCCCATGCCTCTGGGGGGATTCATTCTCATCGGACCTCCCATGTTTGGATGTCCTGTAGTGAGAGATGCAGACAGTGCAGCTTGTTAGCATGGCACCAGCGGTAAGATCAATAATAATTCTATACCTCGTTCAGAGGCCGATAAGAAACCGCAAAAGCGTGGCATTGCCTGAAATCAACACGGTCTGTCCGTGAATACCTTGAGGTCTGGTGGGGTCCAGGCTGTTTGGCAGGAGAGGCTGTGACCCAGGGATGCTCCCAGGAGGCTGATTTGGCATACGGAGGGCGGGCCTTGGACCACCTGGGTACCGTGGAGACATGAATGGCTGTGGGATATACAGGGAAAGGATGACAAATATTCATAATTATTTTGGGGATGGAGCATTTAACATTGACAGACAGACACACACAAACTTCTACACTGCAAAAACTCAAAATCTTTCCAAGAATATGTCTAATTTCTAGTCAAAACTAATCTCATCACCTAAAAATTAACTTGTTTTCAGATAATTTTCACTTGTTTCAAACAAATTTTCACTTGAAATGAGTAGAAAAATCTGCCAATGGAGCAAGTTTTTCTTTCTTATTACAAGCACAAAAACCTTGCTCCATTGGCAGATTTTTCTACTTATTTCAAGTGAAAATTTGTTTGAAAAAAAGTGAAAAAATATTATCTGCTTTTCATGCCTTTTATTGAAACAAGTGTTAGATTTTTAGGTGATGCACATGGGGCGGGTGCTCTACCAACTGAGCTAAACACCGCCCCGATGAGATTAGTTTTGACAAATATTCTTGGAAAGATTTTTGCAGTGTAACTGTCTAAGTTGACAACATGAAAACAACATAAGCGTAGAGTCGATGCATTTGCATTCAACTAAAATCGACCAATTGAAAAACAGAAACCCTAAAACACAGATTACGTTAAATTAATTAAGAAACTTGAATTCGATTTGAATTCATTCATTCAAAAAATGGGGTGAGACAATCATTGAGTTATAGAAACAATATTTATCTATAGGTGTTTGGAGTGAACGCAGCAAGAGTCATTCAACTGACTGAGTGACTGACAGAAAACAATGTCATAAACTCAATGAAGATCATAATTCAACATGAAATCAGAGCTTTATATCACATCTGGATCTGCTCTTCACTTAATGTGGACAACTGTTCACTGCATTGATTCTTTTATGGATCTCGTTGGATGCTGTTTGCGACGTGTGATACTGATTGCGGAAATTAAAATGTAAAATGTATTTTCTATACCTGTACAAGTTTTTACCTATACTTTTCAGCGAAAGAAATGTTTCCGTGTGAAACTGTTTGTCATCAACAAACCATTCACATTAACTGGGTGGTGAATTTGCCAGATTAGAGCTATTAGAGCCAACCCAACTTTTAAGGTGTTGTAATTGCCAGTCAGCAGGGGGAGCTATTGTGTTGAAGAATAATGTACTGTTGTAGTTTTGTTACATTTTCCTCTGGAAGGAGGGGCCTGTCATTAAGTTTTGGAAAGTAAGTCCTCAGGTGGTAAAATCCATTAGGATAAAGGTAAAGGAGGACAGATAAGACACAAGGAGAGACAGAACACATGCAGGGCGGAAACTTGGATTGGAAGAACGATATGAGAGAGAGAAGGGGGGTGGAGCAGACAGAAAGCAGCGAAACATGACATAGCTGGATGGAGCAGAAACAATGTTCTACTACACCGTGGAGGTTTGTCTGTCTTTATCCAGCTGCACATGTGCTCCATGTTTTCTGCCGTGTGTTCGGTCTTTGTGTGTGCGTCACCACCAGAAAGCGGAGCTACAAAAAAATCCAGCCTGTATTGTTTGATTCATGAGGAAAAAAACGCCAACGACGCCATCCAGACAGATGTTTGAGCGGAGAGGGGGACAAGAACGGGCCGGGCCGAGACGCACACACACACGCAGCAGAGCCAGTGCACAACTAGTGAATAATGTAAAGCACCCCCAGACAGATGGTTTTCAGAATTACCTATGAGAGTACACTGCTGCAACTACAAATACCCGCATCCAGTGAGCCGTATTTTGGTGTCAGATGATAAGAATTAATTCCAAACTCAATCCAACTATTTTAGTATCAAGGGGAAACATGCTGATTTGAATGCCGATTGGGGGGGGGGGGAGCCGTGTGTTTTTGTCATGGAGCATGAACAGCAGAATAATTTTTCATATCATCATCTTCACTCTGAGATAAGAACAACACAAATACAACAAGAGGCTGGTTTTCAGTGGTAATTATATACTGTTTGCTTTGCGTGTGCATGTGTGTGTGTGCGTGTGTGTAATTGGAGGACAAGTTATATAATCCCAGTTACCCCTTGAGGGGAGGACTGACTTACTACTGTTTTCTTTTGTACCCTCTACCCTCCTTCTTCCTCCCCTCTACTCTCCTCCTCTCCTCATGTTATGGTGGGGTTTGTGTGCGCGAAGAGCACCATGTCAGGCTGTGCTGCAATATTAATGGTCTATTGATGGACTATGGGATGGTGAGTGCTGGGCTGAGGGAGAGAGGAGGCCCTCCAGATGCACCTCGGCTCCTTACAGCTGGGCCAACACCGCTAAATTATTCATCCAGCCTACCATCATGGATGTTGGCCGTCCTGTCTGTTAGCACAATAAGGGACCTGTGTGTTGTTTGTACACTGTTTTGTCTGTGTGTCTGTGTGTGTGTGTGTGTGCAAGTGAGTGAGTGAGCGGAAGTGAAGGGAGGAAGTTATAATGTCTTACCTGTCCATGAGGTCCCATCATGGGATTACTGGGATTGTGTGGGGGAGGCTGTGTGTGAGGGGAAGGCTGAGATCCTGGTGGACCCTGGTGGAGAAAAGAAAAGATAGAAAGGTTCTCAATTAAAGTGATCATGATGATGTATTTGTTGATATTCAGACCTCCTTGGGGGGAAAAAAATTAAATGCAACAAACTCACAATACATCCCCCTTCAAAGTGAGCACTGGAGTTATTAATTATAAAGGACTCTGAGAGATGAAAACCAGAACGTCATCCTCATTTTGACTGTGAAAACAATTGTGTTTGAATGCTCACAGCGTTTAAAATAATAATGGTTTAAAAAACAACAACAACAACAAAAAAAACTGTAATAATGCCCCCCTCAAGAAACAGTTTCCCTGTCACTAAATTTCATAGCAACAATAAAAAATATTACAAGGAGTAGAGGTAGGAGAGAGATATTCGGTTTATCCATCAGTATAATTACATTTTCAATGGCTCTCATCAAACCAACAAAATAAGACAACCAAACAACCGCCATCACTCAGGCTCAAGTATGGCGCGGTTCCTGATTGCGTAACACAGAGAGAGGAGAGACAAAGTAAATAAGAGGCTGCCAGGAAAGATAAAAAGATTTAACTCAGGAGCTGTTGCACTAAGAACGCAAAGCTGAAAGGCTGAAAAGCCAGCGAACACTAGTGGACGGACATTAGTTTAAGGAGTTTAACACAAAACAAAGGAACGAAAGTCGACACAAATGGCAAAACTTTGTGCGAGTTTTTCTGCCACAGAGCGGTCAGCGTCATATAAAGCAGCTTTAATTGGCATTTTCCTTCAGACAGTAAATACAGCATGTCTGGGCCGAGTGAGTGCGTATAATTACAGTACACATTTATGTACATCTATTCTGTTATACTAACAAAGAACGCGTGTAACGAGATTTGTCGTTAGAGGCCCACATTGATTTTTCACGTGCAGGAATTGGTAATTTCCCTGGATGGGGTCAGATCAATTCAAGAGGCGGACTCTAATCGATGCTCAGTTACAGTCGTGATGTTTTGATGTTTTTGAATAATTCAGGTTCTTTGCAAACACAGACTTCATTTTCTAAATTTTGATGATGATGCTGTTGTGTCTAATACACAATTAATGACCACTGCAAGCTCCAATGTGGTGCCGGCTTTCCCTCTTCAGTCACTGTGACCTGAAGTTTTACTTATAGCATTATGGGAGGTCCTGAGTGGATCTGTCAGAGAGCATACAGTGAATACAGCATCAGTGACGACGGCGTGACCTTTGACCTGTAGAGTAGAGTAACCTCATATGACTCCAGCAGAGATCTGTTACAACCTGAACATCAATACAGAGAAAGAGGACCACCCATTGCTATCCCAGGCTTATCTACTAGTCTAGCAGAGCCTCCGTCAAGCACTCTGCTATCAGGTGACATTACAGGTGTGTGTGTGTGTGTGTCACTGTGTGTGAATGTGTGAGAGAGAGTGTGTGCAGTGCACGCAGTGAAGCGGTGATGAGTGCGAATATGAGATCTCTCTCTTTTATCACAGGTGAAAGCAGGATCATCTTCTCTAAGGTGCCGAGTGTGTGTGTGTGTGTGTGTGTGTGTGTGGAGTGTGGAGTGTGTGCTGGTTTGAAAGTGTGTGTGTGTGTCCATGTACAGTATGCGTATTGCCAAGGGGGGTTGTGTGTGTGTATCTAACATCCCAATGAAAAGATGAGGGATTAGGGGATCACCCATATGCAATATGAGCTGGGCTTCCTCACACACTCACACGCACGCACACACACACACACACACTTAGACATGTTTACATACTTTTGCATGCACTAGAATGCAAATATGTGGGATTACTGTACGATTTCAACTAATGTTTTTTTTTTCAACGATTTAACGTTTTATTTCAATATGTTCTCTGTAAGTAATTGAACCATATCTAGTCATTATATTAAGTTATACACAATTTCTACAGGTTTCAACATGTTTTGTTGAATGTTTTGATAAATGACTCTATTGAACAGGCTTAAAATAAATAAATAAATCCACTGGCATGAAGTTGGCTTAAAAACAGGACATTTCTGGTGCAGGTGCAGCTAAATCCAACTCTTTTTCATTGAAGTGTCACCATGCAGGTGGCGGGACCAGCATGAGTTGTTGTTGACCACAGCGTCTGTTTGACACCACCACTCAGAGCGCGTGCCAAAGTCAGATTTTGAAATCCCACAAGTAGCGGTTAAAAACAATTAAATCAATTACCGCGATCATTATCAATCATTTGTTGACTTCATTTTCTGCTGATTAACTTTCTGTTTCTTTCTGTTGATAAACATTGATTAACTAATTGGCTAATCATGTCGGCGCTGACGGAACACACACATAAACACGCGTTAACCGCGCGTGCACCTATCGCGCACCTCTTCACCTGTGTGCAAAGGAGGCAGCTGCGCAAGGCACGTGCCTCACAAAAAATGCTCTCGCTCTCAGAGAGTCTTTAAATCTCAGCTTCCCTCTCCCTCGGTTCCCCACCCTGCCCGCTGTGCCGTCCCTCCCTGCGTGAGTGCTGGTTGGCATCATGGCTCGGGTGGTGGAGTGCAGACGGAGCTGAGCACCAAGAAGCTGTGGGCGCTGCTGCTGCAGCGGGAAAATAAACATGCCTGACTGACAGCTTGAGACAAGTGTTCCCCCAGGTGCAGATACAGTGGCGCTGCGCTGCCAGGTAACACTGTGTAAGAGCAAAGTTTGGCAGGAGACGCGACCTTGTACATACATGTTAAACTAATACTGCTCTTGTTTATTTAGCAACATTTATTTATGAACTTGTAACACTTTTTTTTCAAAGGAGGCTCGCGTGTTGGGAGCAGCTTTTGGATTTTCACGACAGGTGCTTCCTATCCTTTTTTAAACATGGCGGTTTACTTTCCTCGCCACATTGATTCTATTTATCTCACTATCACAAAGCTGGCTCATCTTGAGAAGCAAGACAGGTCTTCAATAAAGCAACTTATTAGCCAACACAACACGCAGCTGGTCAATAATCTATCCAACAGTCTGGAAATGTTTATTCGCTGCACATACAGTCGTTCTGTAAACATGTTGGCACAGACGAGGTTTGACGTTTGTACCGGTGCCACTGTGGTTGTTCTGCCGCTGTGTGTGTGTATGTTTTGGGTGGTTAACACCAGCTGTACTGGCTCGCTCCGTCTCTCAGCAGGTTCACACTGAGGCTAATGCAGCGCTAGCTCTGTCTGACCTCAGAGGTTATTGTTGTTGTCGAGCCAATGTGTGTGTCTGTGTGTGTGTGCGTTGCGTGTGTGTGTCTAACAAGACATCCCTGCGGGGTCTGGCTGCACTGACCCAGCTGCAGCAGTCTGCTTCTCCTCGACACACCACAAACACACACAACCTAGTTTTAGTCACTTAAAGGGATAGTTCACCCAAAATTCAAATTTCACTCATTATCTACTCACCCTCAAGTCGACTAAGAGCTGTGAGAATTTTCAGAGTCCTCCGTTCCTTCTCTGAGTTACTGGGGGGTCCGCGCAGCAGTATTTGTCCATATAATGGCTGTCAATGGACACCAACTTTCTTGGTCCAAAAAGACACACCAAAAAACATCCAAATACCTCCATACTGCTCGTCTGTAATGTCTCTCTTGTATTGAAGCCCTGACATGAGAAATTGTTCCGAATTTTTTTTTAAATAAGTCTATATTTTAAGCTTGTTTGACACAGGAAGAGCAGTGTCTCAGTTCACTGGGCTCTTCCTGTGTCAAACAAGCCTAAAATATCGACTTATTTAATTTTTTTCGGAACAATTTCTCATGTCGGGGCTTCAATACAAGAGGGACATTACAGACGAGCAGTATGAAGGTATTTGGATGTTTTTTGGTGTGTCTTTTTGGACGAAGAAAGTTGGTGTCCATTGACAACCATTATATGGACAAATACTGCTGCGCGGACCCCCCGTAACTCAGAGAAGAAAATTCTCACAGCTCTTAGTCGACATGAGGGTGAGTAGATAATGAGTGAAATTTGAATTTTGGATGAACTATCCCTTTAAAAGGACATCGCATTGACTTAGATTCATTTTCTGGAGCCTGTGACCATATATACCTCTACATGTCTGACTGAAGCCCCAACCCTGTCAGCCTAACCAGAACCAAAAGCACACACAAATAAAAAATTGCTTAGGAATCAGCTTTTGGGGAGTTCAGTCCACAAAACGTGACTACATGAATAGATTTGTTGTTAATTCACCATCTCATACACGCTATGCTTGTCTCTTGTTCCTGTCTATAATGTGCCATAATGGAGCGCATGCAGCTCGTCGGGCCCGTCCTCCCCGGGCCTCCCTGCTATTCCATCTGAATGGGCCAGCATATGGCCTTTATGACCACACTGTTCTCTCTACAGGTCCCTGCAGAGAGATGGAGAGACTGAACATTTCAGCTGTCACAGAGGTATACGCAGGGCAAGTTTGAAAAGTAGCTTGGGTGGAGTGTGTGTGAGATTGTGCTGTGTTGTTTGTGTATTTGTGTAGGGGAGGGGGAAGAGGAGGAGGAGGAGGAGGAGGAGGGGGAGGAGGGGGACATGGGGAGCGTTAAATGAAGCAATTAATAAAATCATTTTCTACCCGGCTAAGGAGATAACAGCTTGGCACAGTACCACAAACCCATCAACACAACCCCCTCGCCTCCCCACCACTCATTTCAGCTTAAGAAAGACCCACACCGCTGCCCCTGATGGACCACTAACACAGAGAGAGAGGAGAGGGGGAGATGGAGAGAAGGAGACAGAGAGAGAGAGAGAGATGGAAGACTTGAAGCCATCTGAGTTTTCATTTCTGGTTTCCAACTGCGGCCACTAGAGGGCAGTGTGTAACTGCCGTCAGACTTCTGCACACACATACACGCGCACACACACACAAACAGGGAGTGAGAACACAAAGCAGCCTGCATCACTGAACACAACAAACAAAGCCAGGAGGGACAGAACCACACACACACACACACACACACACACACACAAACTGCACACACACACTGCACACTCATTGTCATTCCTTGCTAACATTCCAGGGAGAGCGGCGGCAGTGGCAGCAGTAGGTCTCCTGCTAGCTCATGGTATATAGCGTGGCCACACGTCAGCTCCGAGATGGGAACACACGATCGAGGAGAGGGGGGATGTTTTCTCCCTGAGGACGGCCGTGAAATGCTGACAGCCATTTAAACATGTTAGGAAGGTGCCAAATGATTTATATACATCTCTGTGATCCCCCTCTCTCCCTCCTTAGCTGAGAGAAGAAGTGTCCACCTGAAGTTTCCCAACGACACGCTGGGAAAATGTGTATGTGTGTTTGTATGTTTATAGCGCGAGTTCCCACGTCGTCTGCCTGTAAACAGATAAAACCACGCCACGTATAGGAAAACGTGCTGCCGATAGGGATGAAGCATGAAGCACAGCAGGAGACAAAAGGCTACATTCAAATCACTGCTTAACTGTAGGGGGACCGTTATCAACATGTTTGAACTGAGTCGAACAGTAGCTATGGGGGGAGACAATGGACAGAGAAAAAGCATTTCCAGAGGACTCATTTTTCAAGTTGTCACTCAAGGAGAACTGTAGGAGTATCACTTTTGTCGCCGTCCTCTCAAGGATGAGCGGCGACAATACGAGTCGTAGACGGTTCCACCCTTCAATGGCGGTAGATCAGGCAAAAAAGTTTTGCCTGCGCACTCATCTCCTTTATTCACAGCTCGACTGCTGAAATGTTTGTTTTTTTTAATTCAAAATCTCTCGTGCTTTTTGTCCAGAGGTCAAAAAACAACCTTGTGATTCTCTTCCTGTCCCTCAGTCACCAACATTGACCCCAAACCCCAAAACGCTGTGATGTGACATTTGACCCTCAAGCTCACCTGGGCCGCCGTCCTTACAACCGCCGCTTATTCCACTCCACTAAAGCACTTCACCTTATTAAAGCGTGTCTTCGTGCGAGACGGCTGACGGGAGTTGGACCCTGAGATCAGCCTCAACTTTGATAAGTGAATTACTCGGAGCAGATGTCTCCCTAATTCACTGTGTGCCTGCCATGTGTCAGCTTTGAACGGGTTCTTAAATTCATCTTTGATACCTGGGTTGCTTGTTCTTCAATGTGTAATCAAACCTTATCCTCTTGTTGTGCTTTTTGGTGTTGTCCCTGAAGAGCCGCAATTACCTGCAGTAAAAACACACTGCCCTTGACTTTGAATCCTCTTTTTTATTTTTTTGCCAAGAGGAGCGATTCCAGTTTAGTAGAAAGAGACTGCCCCACCCTAACTGGTTTATAGACTTAATGGAGCACATTAAGTTTTTTGAGTACCTGACGTACTACGTGTAGATCAGAGAATAAGGTCAACAAAGAGGGATTTTTGGGGCGTTATTTGACAGATGGACCATATAAATCTCCAAAGAGCACATTTTATCTAATTTGCTTTTCCCTGGACTGAAGCCTAATGCTCTTATTTATGCTGCCTTCTTCCAGATTTTGTCTCATTTTCTCATTATTCAGTCCAATTGTCTTTACATCTGCTGCATGCGCACACTGTGCAAACACCACGCACTGTAAATCTTAACATTTCCCTGAAACATTTCAGCGGCTGTCTGCGCAGCAAGAAAGAGAAATGAATCCGTCAACTGTCCACTATTGTCATCAGCTGTCATTCCTTTGATCTCACATCTCTGAACGCCAATAAAAACATTTTTGATAGACTTTTATGACGTCTCCGTGTCCTCTACTCTCTGATGCTTTCTCCACATCCTCCTCCTCCTCCTCGCTGTCATTAACTCCGTCTCTCCTTGCAGCTTCTCCTCCCTCTTTCTCCTCCCCTCCCCTCGTCCTCTCCCCCCTTTGCTTGTCCTCCCCAGAGGGCCATGATGCAGCAGCTATGGACTTTCTTTTAGGACAGGAGGATTATATCCCATACGTATACACCACAGCCACTTTTTTCCTTTTCTTTTGATTTTTCCGTCTCCCTACCAAAACCACGTCTCTCGCTCTTTATCTACCTTTTTTTTTTTTCTCCTCTGCAGGAGCCCGATGTCAGCCTCGTCCTGTGAGCTACAGATTAGGGGAGCATGGGAGCGGACGCCCTCCTCCTCCTACCTCCACCTCTATTTTCCTCCACTGTCCGTCCTTTGCCCCTCATCCCTCTCTCCAAGGACTGTAGCCAATAACAGTGGTGGGGTCACTTATGTTAATTACAGCGCTTGTGCAACTGGGAAAAATTTCCTCACGCACACGTACGCACACACCTCACATTCACAGTGTGCACGTGAGCAGTTCACACACAACGGAGTCAGTGAGTAAGCATGTGTCACTGAAGGAGTGTGTGAGAGAGCGAGCAAAATAATAGTTTCAAAGACAAGGGAAATGGAGAGAGTGAGGAAATGTCATGGAGAAGGATGCCAGGCGCATGAAGGAGAGAGGAGGAAGGAGGAAAAAGGTGGCGAGAGAAATCCAGCTGGGAGTTTTGGAGAATTGACTAAAGCGCATAGAAAATTCTCTTCTCATCTCACCTCACCTCGCTGTGGGTGAGACGAGAATATGAGTAAAATCTCAACAATATGTGGGAGGCAGTGATAAAGGAAAAGTCTGCTTCCCCTTCACCTGAATGAATAAATGAACTGGAGAAAACTCAGTAGCCTGCACTTTCACTGTGGACCGCAGCCATTAGTTCACCAGGGAGTGAATGTCAGCGCAGCAGTTGCAGTTACAGTAAAAGATGCCATATGAACATGCTATACATACAGTACTATACTGTACATTACAATGAGCTGCAGTCCCGGCAGCACTGTGCGCTTTGTTAGGGAAATCTGATGTGAATGGTGGAGAATTTTCACACCTTCTTTTATTTTCTTGCTTTTGATGCTTTTGTCACCTTTGCAGGCTTTGCTGCTCAGTTCAGCTGAGCTCAGCAGACAGAAGAGAAGAGATGAGAAGAGAAGAGAAGAGAAGAGAAGAGAAGAGAGAAACCATCTACCCCCTCTTTCTTCTGTCTGTGTCTCCCCTCTGCCCATCCTGACCATCTATCTATCTGTCTGTCTGTCTGTCTGTGTGTCTGCCATGCACACAGGGTCTATTTATGGAAAGCAATGTCACTCACGCAACACCATCAGATAGCTTTCCCCCTGCCCTGCACATTGCTCATACATCATTAACATTCTCCACGACCCCAGCGTGCACGCTCACACACACACTCACAAGCTCCACCGCACACGACATGCTGCCAATCAACCAGTACAAGACAATACAGGCAAATGGCTGCGCACTTCCACACTTTATGTACTTAGGCTAAACTAAACAGGCGGTGAGAGCAAACATGTAAAACATACATGTCCATTTTGCTCTTATTTCAAACTGCTGGTTATTTTTTTTCTCCAAATTTCCTAAGTGACAATAGTGGAAAAAAGAGCATCACAGTTTCTCTGAGGCCCAAGGCGACAGCTGCAAATTACAAATCACAATTCTTGTCTAACTACAAGTCAAAAGCCCAGTGATATTCACTTAACCAAAACAAACTGAGAATCCCTACATTTGAGAATGTGCTTTTCTTTCTCTAATTTCTGTCATTTTAAGTTTTGTTGATATATTAAATAAGAAAATTAGCCATTTCAGTTATGAATTTTAAATCAATCATGCACAAGCACAACGTCATAGGCTGTCTTGCATTTCCTGTCCCATGCCTACACTAAATACAAAGCTACAGCCAGATGCTGGTTACCTTAGCCGTAGGTAAATACTGTTTTTTTCTGCAGATTAAACAAACAATGTAGGTGAGCCAGTGAACCAGACATGCTAAGAAGGTACATCTGGATAAAACCAAGCTATCGCTTTCTATGGCTGATGGTTGCAGCTTCATATTTGCTGCACAGATGTCAGAGTGATGTTGATCTTCCCATCTACAATGAGAGTCTCTACTGCCGTGACCTAGAATAGACACGGCCAGCATTATGAACTAGGACTAGCAATGGTAGCTATTTTTTCACTTAACTAATTTAACATTATAATATCTTAATTACTTCTATGTAAGTAGTATTGCAGGTTTAAGTGAATGGAATTATCCAGTTCTATTCTGCGAATGTCTTTGAAGGTGTGTGACTTTAATTTTGGAAAGTTACTTGTTTAATGTGTTGAATAGTCAAATACGGTTCGTGTGTGTTTGCATACGAGACAAAAAGAAGAGTGATGAAAACATTAAGAGAGAGAGAGTGTGTGTGTGTGTGACCTCGTCAGCCTCCGAGACAGCCTTCAGAGAACAGTGATGACAGGAGGAATTAGTGAAGCAACACAAACCAGAAAAAATGTCTCCTCTCCTCTCCTCCCTACAACATTTCATCCTTACGCCAGTACGTCGTCGTGTCAGAAAAAAAGTCAGTGAGTGCGTCCACAGCAGCGTCAGAGCAGAGCACGAGGAGTTAACAACCCGAGCGTGGACATATGGGACGGAGGCAGAGAGACAGAGAAGGGAACACATCTGGACAGGGATTAGGACAGCTAAAGAGGCTAAAAAAGGAGGAGGAGACAGAAGGATAGGTTTAGCGATGGATATAGGAGGGGTGAAGGGGGCTGTCAGGGATGTGTGATGGCTGAAGGTGGGGGTGGGTGACGGGTGAAGTCAGTGAGAAAGTTGTCTTTCTTACTTGAAAGAAGCCCGGGGGCATGGGTCCTCCTGGCATGCCATCATTGGGCGGCATGTTTCCCATCACTGGACTGGGGGCAGCGGCCGCACTCTGAAAAAAGACAACAAGACAGAACAGCAATCAGTAAGGTGTTTGAATAACTCTGTGCGGACGGAAATTAATAGAAAAGTATTTAGAAATTATTTGCCAGAAAACTTCCAAGTCTGATTACACAACGCGGACACAAATGGAGCAATTACCGATAACTGATGAAGATGTGATCATGTGGACAGAGAGATAAATTATCTGATGAAGAAGGACAAGAGGCTTGTCTCGTGAGGATGCAGATTTAGGAGGCGACACTGAGGCTTCTGCTCCCACAAGTCATTTGTGCGGATGCAACAGACAGACAGATCGATTGTACCTTCTCAGGAGTGGCTGAACTTGAAACATGCAGGGCGAGAAGCTGTCACTTGTGCAGACGGTTATGAACAGGAAGATGCACAACTCGTGTTTCTTTCTCGAACATGTCGCGGACAAACTGTTTTCAGGCTTGTTCTCGTTTTGCTCAGCTTTACTCCATTTTATGTCAAACTCTGTGACAATGACAAACAAACTGCAAACGGTATAGCCTATTTGCAATAATAATAATCCTTAATGTCAATGTGCTGATACCAAAACAATATTCCTATAACTGTAAGACATACTCTATAACATCAACATCGGATTTCCAACAGAACATGTCTGGTTTGTGTTCAGTGTTAGTTTTTTATTCTCAGTGCAACAGACACGTTTCACTGCATGGGTAAAAGTGGCGCTACGCTGCTGCTAAGTCCATCTCCATAATCAAAGGATTTTGTTTAACTCTAAGCACTGTTTTGGTCCCACTTTAGCCTGATGTGAAATTTAGATTTCTACAACAACAACCTTTATTCCTTCATGCAACCACTGTTTGAACATGGCCTCCAGATATAGTTCTGGCAAAATTTCGTTCATCTCTGCTCTCAATTATAATGATTTTCAACATCAGGGGGAGAAGACAGATGTGACACTTGCTTCTCCGCTTTTCTTCTCAGGCGGTGAGGCTGACAGTTGGTGTTTGGTCATCACTGTTTTGTCAGAGCTCAATATTCACACATGGCCAGAGCGGTAAGAGAAGGAAATGAGAAAGTTACAATGAGGACACACTTTGGCATTTTGACTGTGGAGCAAAAACTACATGCTACAGGATGTTCCCAACACTGGGGAAGAAGGATTATAAAGCTACAAACAGAACCCCTTCTGCGCTGAATCTGATGCACTGTCCTCAGAGGAATAAACAACTGTTCCAGGCAGTTGTATGTTCAGACAAGTTAAATCTGTTGTCACGTTTGCAAGTGATGTCGCTCAGAGAGTGAATAATGGGAGGATCATTTAAAGGGATAGTTCACATTAGAATGAAGTTTCAGAGTCCTCCGTCCCTTCTCTGAGTTATGGTACAGACACACCAACCCCGGCCACAACGGACCGGCGAGCGCTCCGGCGAGTGGGCGGGACTATGTGACGTTTATGTGACGTAGCGCCAAGCTTGAGTTTCGCTCTGCCGTTTCCAACATGGCAGTCGGGTCACAAACGATCTCATTTTACAGTTAAACCGACACACTAAAGTATGTTTCTGACAACATTTGAGGCGGGAAATGTGTAGTGCAGTAACAGAATCTGGATTTATATTTGATCAACACCGCCTAGTTTGATAGTTTGAACGAAGTTTCTGGAGCCGGCCGCATTGCGTTGGACGGACGTCATTTGCATAAAGTTCAATCCATCGAACTTTATGCAAATTCACATACGGCGACGGGGCCGTCAAATCGACGTGCTGTAGCCTATCCATTTGCCCCGCCCGGCCGGAGCTCCTGCTCCACATAGACATGAATGGAATCCGTTGACTGAACGTCGGTTGACGGAGTTGGTGTGTCTGTACCAGGGGGTCTTGGCGTAGCAGTGCATTTCAATGTAACGGTTGCAAGCGGACACCAGCGGTCTTCGTCAAGAAAAACACACATCCAAATACTTCCATGCTGCTCGTATTAATGTCCGTCTTGTACTGAAGCCCGGAGATACGGAATTGTCCCCCAAAAAAAGAAAAAAGTCCACATCTCAAGCTTATTTGTAGCATTAGCTCCCAGTGTCTGTTGTGCAGCTCTTCCGCTGCCAGTCCGCATGCGCAGACGTACGGTCGCCGTCCATCCATGTCGCCACCACGGAAGCGAGTCTCAGGGCAAACCTTGCGCATGCGCACTGGCAGCGGAAGAGCCGGACAACAGAAACTGGGAGCTAATGCTACAAACAAGCTTGAAATGTGGACACTTCCGCATCTCCGGCTTCAGTACTGTACAAGACAGACATTACATACGAGCAGCATGGAGGTATTTGGATGTTTTTTGGTGTGTTTTTCTTGACGAAGACCGCTGGTGTCCGCTTGCAACCGTTGCAACCGCTGCGCCAAGACCCCCTGTAACTCAGAGAAGGGAAGGAGGACTCTGAAACTTCTTCCAGCCCTTACAGTATGAGCGAAATTTCATTCTAGGGTGAACTATCCCTTTAAATAGTGAAGGTAGCAGGAGCATAATGTTGGGCCAGGGCAGCCACCACTGTCTGCCCCTCACCTTATCCCAGCAGCTGTAGAGGTGTCAACATAAATGTAAGTTAACCACAGATCAGACAATACTCATATGAATCGTTATGGTGATTCCTTCAGATGACTTGTTGCACAATCACAGAGGGGCCAAGGAAGCATTAATGGTTTTAATATCCTGGTTTCACCTTCATAAAATGTGTTCTCTGCTCAACATCATAGACACGCTCACATACGCTCTCTAACACACACACACACACATACAGTATATATACACACTTTGCTCTCCTCTCGCCCCTCCCCCACTGTAACAAGAGCTTCACTCACTTCCAGAGCAAACAATCCCTCCATCCCTCGGCTGACCGGCATGGCCCAGACACCGGCTAACAGACCCCGGGGCCAGGAGGCAGGACACACACACACACACACACGCACACAGCACTGGTAAGAGGGTGTGAATCTATGGGACTCTCTAAACAAAACGTAAGAGACTCAGAGATCGTGGACATGGACGTCGTCGACTGAAGTCAGACACAAGCAGAAGGAAGAGACACAGAGACGAGGAGACAGAGCGAGGGGGAGACATTTAAACAGATGGAGCTGGCAAACAGGAGAGATGGAGAGAGAAAGAAAGAGAGCGATATATCCTTTAAGGAGTGATGAGGTTGGACAGTGAGGAGCAGATTTTTTTTGTGTGTGTGTGTGTGTGTGCGTGTGTGCAAACCGTGTCAGTTAACTCCCTGTCTTGACAGTTGACAAGAGGAAGGAGGCAGGAGGATCTAAAAAACAGAAAGTAAAGGAGCACAGAGCTAACTTGCTGGCGATGCCCCCAGCACCACAAAGTTATGAATGAGAATATACGCACACAGTCTGCTGACATCAGATGCAGCCTCCTATACTGTATGAGTCAACTCTTCACGTATGAATGCAGCTTGGATTTAGACAGACCAAAATAAAAAAGACAATAACGCAACTGTTTGTTTTTCTGTCGTTAATTTACAAAAATATTCTGAGGCAGGGTTATGTTAAGAGTGTCCACCAATCTGTGTACACAAATTTGTCTCTGTCTATGTCTCTTATCTCATCCACTATCAAATTTAGGCTCAAAAGCCAATAAATGGTCCCAAAGACAAGGGGCTTCCAGAGGACATCTTCTTAAATCCACTGTGTTCCCAGTAACTGAGACCCAAACCAGCACCAGTATCAGACCTCAGTCCAAGTTACATTCACTCTGATGGCTCTGGTTCCCGCTGTATTGTTGTTATCGGGTTATGACCACAATCACTGCGAGATAAGGAAGTGTTTTTTTTGAGATGATGATGAAGTGAAAGGAGTAAGTGTTCGTACTAGACCTACAAAAGTATGGCAGTGAAATTGGTTTGATGGATGGAACGAATCTGCACAATCTCCAATAAAAACACAGTGGGATTTAAGACCTCCGACCTCAACTGGGCCCTATGAAGTGTATAACTGTGAGCTTGGCAGACGACACAACCAACAGGCTAAATACTTTAAAATTTACACACACATGCAAACAAATACAAACACATGCACAGTTAAAGGGATAGTTCAACATTTTGGCAAATTGGCCCATTGCCATAATCGCTATAGTCATAGCAGTACGTTCGTTACCTTTAATTGTCGGTGCAAGCTATTTTTAGAACGGCAGAGCAGAGCCGTGAGCTGCTCAGGGCTATGCTATGGAGGCTACTGGGATTTCTTGGTTTCCCTCATCAAACTCATCAAATACACAACCCAACAACTCAAAAGCGCTGTCGTGGACACGTTGTGAGCTGCACAACCACCACGCTATGAGATAATAACGGAACGTTACAAGACGGAGCTGTTTTAGAGGTAAATTCATGCAAAACCACTGCGTTCAGAGACAGTTTTTCAGCAAGCAGTCTCCGCATTTACCCTGTATTTACCTCGAAAACGGCTCCGTTTCGTAACTTTCCGTTATTATCTCATAGCGTGGTGGTTGTGCAGCTCACAACGTGTCCACGAAAGCGTTTTGGAGTTTTGGGATTTTGTGTTTGATGAGGGAAACCAAGAAATTCCTTTAGCCTCCATAGCATAGCTGTATGTCGGTGTAAGCAACAGCTTACACCGACAATTAAAGGTAACGAACCTACTGCTATGACTATAGCGATTATGGCAATGCCAAAATGGAATTTGCCAAAATGTTGAACTATCCCTTTAACCAGCTACAGTGTTTCAGAGAGCATTAAGGGATTGACAGGGAGAAAGAGAAACAAGAGGGAGGGAGGGAGGGAGGGAGAGAGAAAAGGAGGGTGAAAATGAAAATAAGAAGAGGAAGAAAGAAGGTCCAGAGATGGCAGGATGAACGGCAGGGCATCTCAGGGAGAGGAAGAAGAGTGAATGGAAGTGGTGCTGGCATGTAAGTATGTGTGGCGAGTGTGTGTGTGTGTGTGTGTGGCTGCCTGCCTCAGCCAGCCAACGAGGCTCCACAGTACTCAGGTGAAGCAGCAGCAAAAGGCCCCTTTTCCTAGTTGCCATGACAACCCCGACCTCAGCTCCTGCTCTCCAGTGCCCATTAAAACCCTCAGGCCGTCAATCATCAGCATGGCCAGGGAGCAGAGAGAGAGAGAGAGAGAGAGAGAGAGAAAGAGAGAGAGAGAGAGCAGTGGAGAGAAAGAAAGAAAAAATGAAAAAAAAAAAAAAAACAGAGCGAGAAGACGAGGGAAAAAGAAACAGAGATGGAGTTTAAAGCAGCCTGTGGCTTTTGATAGCTGCCCTGTTTGCCACTGCTATCTCCCTCTTTTTCTCTCCCTTCTCGCACAAACAAACCTGATACACACAATACCTGCTGCACGCACGGTGTGTGTTAACTCCTCACACACTCCTCCATCACATCACACTCTCTCTGTCTCACTCCCTCTCTCCGCCTCCATGAAAAAAAAAACATCCACTAAAAAGAGAAACGAACGCTCGCATTCCACAACATTATCTTTGTTCATTTCAAATCAGTCTTTACATGCGCCGTCTCCCTCCTACCTCATGTTTAACTAATGACGCTGCTTGTTCATAAAATAACATCCTCGCTGTCTTTAATTCTGAAAGATGCAGAATTAATGCCAAAGTAAGACTTGGCATTTTGGAAATCCATTTATTTCTCTCGTCCAGTGGGCGGCTCTGATTAAGTAAACATTTTATTTAAAGTGTTTGTTTGGTTTTTGACGGAATTGCATTTTTCCTATTTGCCCAAGAAAGGGTATAGCCACATTGAAGCCTTATTTCTTTTAAAAAATCTGCACGCAATTTGAGGTAAATAAGTTGAAAGGTGTGATCTCATGTCTATTTAATCAAATTGCAATCACTTTAAAGGAATAGTTGGATATTTTGTGGTGCTGAGATTTAGCTGAGAACAATGAAACCACTGATGCAGGAGCTCATTGTTTTTAAATTTAGGATTAAACAACCCCCCCCATTCACTGTTTTTATGCTAAGCTAAGCTAACCAGCTGCTGACACCCACAATAGGCTCTGGCTAGGGCAAAGACTAATTAATTAAGTGACACAGACCTGGATTTTCCTAATCCATCAGTACCTGATAGCAAATCATTTTTTTGCTGAAAGTGTTGTGTTGTGTTGTGAGCGAAGGTTTGCTAATCTCAACGGTCTGTCTGCAGAAAGACGTCGCCATCTGCTGAATGAGAACAGTAAAAATCCCACTGTAGCTACTAGCTAGTTATCATACGGCATTTTTAATTTTGTGATAATTTCCTCTTTGCAGAAGGGGTCTGCTGTTCTTTGGCCCCCTGGTTGTGATCCTCTTTAGCTGTACGGCGGCGGCTGGCTAGCAGGCTGCATGGCTGGACGGCCCACAGACAGTGAGTGAGAGGCTCTATCTGCGCGGTGATCAGACCTCGGCTTCCAGGGGGTAATGGATCTGCTGTTATCTGGGTCCAGACAAGCAAGCCAACACACTGCTACCTGCTGGCCACAACAACACTGATCCCGACCTGTTAGTGCCTGTGTGTGAGTGTGTCTGTGAATATGTGAGTGTGTGTGTGTGAGGGCTCAGCCTGACCAGCCTGTCCTCTTCAGCAACCCCCAGAAAACACACATACACACAGACACACACAGCCACTGTGTCTCTAGCTCACATAGCAACACAATATTGAATGCACAAACGGTGAGGACACCCATTGACTGATAATGCATCCTTAGCACGTTACCCTAACCATCACATTATGGTTATAGTTGGTAATCCAGTAGGGATGCACGATATATCGGCATTTATATCGGTATCGGCCGATGTTAGTCATTTTTTAACATATCGGTATCGGTCCGATGAGTAAAACTGGGCCGATATATATCACCATATACTGTATATCCGTATGCAAAACCTGCAAAGTTGAGGTAATGCGAGGAGCATGGTAGCCTGTAACCTTGTTATTTGGAAGTAAAATACATTCTGAAAATAAAGGAAGACATTCAGAAATTCAGTTTGCATGATTTTCAGTCTGTACAAAAATTTCTCATCTCAGAAACTTAAAAAACCCCCAACACATATCGATATCGGTAAATATCGGTTATCAGCCATAACAGAAAAATTCGGATATCGGTATCGGCCAAAATTTTCATATCGGTGCATCCCTATAATCCAGGTTTTGTTATACTGGGTGAAACTGGGTGAGTGAGAATAGTCAACACATTATGTATTCAGAAAAAGGAAAAATGGAAATAATCAGACCTCTGTGGCAGCTGCAGCAGGACTGACAACACTCTGACCAATCCATGCTTTTCCCTCCGAAAAGCAAAAACCAATTAGATGTCTAGTTCTGCCTAGGCCCAATCAAGCTGCCGTCTCGCTCCCTCTCTCCCTCCTCTCGTGCGTGCGATCAAAGTCTTCACCTATGCATCCGTGGAAAAGCCACACTCATGCACGTTAGGTGTCTTCACCTACGTTTGTGGAAAGGTGAAGACGTGAGAGCAGTCTGAGGAACGGCGCTGCATGGGACTTTTGACTTGTGTATTTTCGAAATGTGTCCTGCTAGAACCGTTTTTCCAGGATCTCCAACCCTACCTTTAACCCAAACCTCAACCTTATTCTAAAATCATGTCTTTTTATTGCCATGTGATATTATCAGATTGTCCAGACAGCCGTATTAAGACACAAATATACACACACACAGTCCTGTCCGACTCTTTCATGAGCTTGCATTATTCACACAAGGGCTCTCTGTGTCTCTCTTTCTGCTTCTTCATTCTCGCTGCTTTCTCTCTCCGTCTGCTCCACAGCTTCACAACAAAGCACCATTTTTGAACAGTGCAGAGAAAACAGACAGGTCTGTTAATGTAAAGAATGTGTCCTTGATGTGCAAAGGCTGCAAATAGTGAGTAGCCTAAGTCTTAATCACAAAAAAAGAAAACAGACTCCTCATGCATGTCCTACTGTGTGTCTATACGTACAGTTTCTGCGGCTCACTGGCTGATTTGCAGACAATCTGTTGCTTTCACGAGGCCTCTAATGACTTACACATCTCTGTAATCTCCATAACCAAACCAGGAATTCCTCTCCACACCTCTCCCGACTGTCATCGCCATCAGCCTCTCCTCCCAACTCCCCCCATTTGTCCTTCTGTCACACCCCTCCCTTCCCCCTCCTCTCTCCCCCTCAGCTTCAAGTGTTCCAATAACTGTCAGTGAAGTCAACTCTATAAAGATTAGAGGAGAAGCAGGAGTGTGTAAGCAGGGCTGCCAGCCGGCCGACAGACGGCTCTAATCGATGGAAGTCGGAGGAGAGCAACGCGGCCGCTCTGCCAGGAACCCTGAACCCTCCGTGGCAGAGGCCGCTCCCTGTGCAGGAATGCACACATACAACAGGTATGCAAAAAGAGACATTACAACATGCACATGGTGAGTAATGCATTGGAATGTACTGTTCAAACTACACACATACACACAAAGACACACATATGCTGCTCTGGCAGCTGTTATGTCAATCAGGTGAATTAATTACCAGTAAACAAATCTGCTTGGGATCCCCCTACAGAACACACACCAGCCCAAACAAACACACACATACACACATCCCTCCTCCTAGCATCGGGGCCCCTGGAGCTTGGAGCTGCCTCCCAGCTACCCAGGCATCGCTCCGAGCTGGAAACCCAGAGGGAAGCTGCCGTGGCTGGGGGATGTCACCTGGCTCTCCCCCCTGCTGCCCTGGAGCACCTGCCTTAACTCCCGCTGCTGCCGCTGCTGCTGCTGCTGCCTCTCAGGCTAACCAATCAACCTATGGCAATTCACACCTAAAGTAAAAACAACACACACACACACACACAGGAGCAGACACCTGAAAAAAGACACAGCACTGAATGAAACAAATAAATGCAGAAACACAGACGACTCTGCTTGTCAGTTCGTGCCTCCTGTAAACGTGATATTGATGTGGTCTCAGTGAAGGGAGGGATACACTTCACACCACACATAACACAACACCAGATAGATAAAGAGCAAAGTGTAAGGTTTATTACCATTGGGTTCCAACCAGATTGGTTAACTGGTTATTCATTTTTATTCATCATTCCTCTTGGAAATCATGAAGTTTGTGGCTTAAAATAATCAATACATTAACTGGTTAATCAATCAGTCACAGCTTCAGTACAGTGATGACACTGCTTAAACTAAGGGCGGATGGTTTAACACATTAGAGCTTTATGACTTTGCAATAAGGTAAACAAACATGACACAATATGCATAAACTGATGCAGAGTAATTTAATACCTGGCTTCCTCACACATACATACACACACACAGACACACACATGCACACACCCAGAGGCCTTTATTGGCGGTGTCAGTAGTTAATGACCAAAGGTTGGCGATGGCCTGCTGCTCGCTCTGGTGACCCTTTCTAACACAGGTCCCCCCTGCTGGCACTTCTCTTTAATTACACACATACACACAAACACGGGTGCACATACACACGCCGATATGCAGCCCCCGCCCCCTCCGCCCGTGGCCTTTCACTCCCTCATTAGGAAGTTGGTGTTGAGTGGAAAGCCACAAGAGAACCAGAGGACAGGTTGTCATGATGACGCTTGTCCACACACACACAGTGACACACATGCATGCAAACACACACACACACATATGGTTTGAATGGAAGAGGCATACTTGTACATGCACTCAAAGCTATACGCCTAATTGAAGATTATTAATGCTGCTAATTAGGGAATAATAGAATGCTTGGAGCTTGGAGACAAAAACCTGATTTGAAGAATGCAGTAGAAGAATGAAAAATGTGTAAGTGTTTGAGAGAGAGTCGGGCGATGTGATTTTATCGTGCTCTATCTCCCTCTCGTCCTCTGAAGTAACCGGCTGGTGTCATGCTACCGCCGCTCTTATTCACTGATTCCATAAGTGGAGTCTGTATCCAGCAGGGCTTCAGTCGCCGCACCGCTCTGCAGGTCAGAGAGGGCTGCAGATCATGGAAGGAGCGGGTAGATCATCCCCCTAAAAAAGGCCACTTCACAGGTGAGGGCACACACCAGCAACCGGAGCAGCAGCACCCTTCAACACTTTTTGACTACTAAGCTACAAACGACGGGTATTTGTTGCATTTCATGGCTTTTCAGGCCAAATGTGAATACGCATTTCAAAGAGCTGAACATGCCAGTGAGTGGCCGGTTACAATCAATAGGACAGAATAGAGAGAACAATAGAATCAAAGAGCAACGCTATCTCGAATCAGCTGCCCTTTTACACCGACGTTTAACAATCACACAGGAAAAGAAATCCATTATAAGAGAAGCACAGATAACTTTCTGCCGAGCCTCGGCGTATAGACCAGAAACGCAACGCAGCCAAAAGACATGTCACATTTTGCCAACCAGGCCAGATGCTCACTATTTTCAGCTACAAAACCTCAACCTCCTCCACCGCTTTCACTGTCACTCTCCTCCTAACACACTCTCTCCTCCTCCTACACATAAAAAAAAAGAAAAAAAAAAGCAGAAAATCAACAGGTTCACAGCTGCTGTCTGGGGACTGAATATCACTCTCAGAAAAGTTAAGGAAAAAGCCGGCACCACAAAGGGTGGTGTGAATAAATATAAACAATTCATCAGTTAAGAAATATGCCAGGAATGCACTGAACATCTCAGACTGATGATAAGTAACGGCACGAGGATCCAGCGGTGGAATTTTCCATTGAGCACGAACACATCCTATGTTGTATGTAAATACTCACGCTCTCAGACCACAACATACATTCACACAGGCGCGTATGTACTGTACTGTATATGCACGTTGCACAACCTGATCAGTAACAGCTGACATTTACACACCTGCAAATATCAACGTGTTTATGAGTTCCTGTTCCTACATCCTATGAACTATTGACACAAAATTACAGATACCACTCATTTTTTAATCACTACTCACTTATTAATAATTCCATTCTGTTGATTCATTCATTATGTTTAAATATTTGCCAGATTTCCATCTCCTCCTCCTCCTCCTCCTCCTCCTCCTCTGCATTTACAGTTGAGCGTTTGAAAGAACATTTCTTACAACGATAAAATAGAAGAAGGCCTGAGGAAAATGTTAGAATGATTTTGAAAATGGCAATTAGAGTAAAGCGCAGAGGAAGATGATAATCTGCAGAATGTTTCATTGATCTCACCAAAACCTTAGGAAATAATAAAAGTAGACATATAACACACAAATGTGGCAATAATACTAGGAATATAGGGAAAATATTTTCATTAGACAGACGCCAGAGTTCAGAGTGGGTGTGTGTCCAATCTGCATGTTTCAGGGAAACAACAGAAACAAGCACATGGAGTAAACACGCTGAATGGTGAACGCTCCTGAGTCGCTCTTTTTGATATGGGATAATCTCTGTGTCTCCATGGACGTGTCTTGGTGACAACATGGGGTGCCGTAACAAACCTGTGTTGTTTTGGAAAAAAAAAAAGTTGAATCCGGCTCAACTTTTTCCATCTACGACCACAATGCATGCAAAGTAACATAAACCTGTGCATTGTTTTTGTTGCATCTTAAAAAACGGGGTTGACAGAAACTGTTTAAAGCAGATATCAGTGGAATGTTTTTGTTAATATAAGTCCTATTTTTCCAATCTACATGGAGTGTTTCAGCCGTAACAAGTCGTCACTCTGCTCTGCAAATTTTTCTTGTGGGATACAAGTGTTATCCACATGAACTGTAATCACGTGAATGTGGTGAGCACGAGGACCAATAGATGCATGACGAGGGCGGGCTGCTAACTCATGGTGCGTTCACGGGGACCCTCAAGACAGAACTTTGTGTTTTTCCTTCCTGTTTACCAGTTCGATCTAACAGTTCAAAAAGTTAGTGGGATGAACTTTACAGGCAACAGAACCAGGTAGCCTGGATACAAAGTTGTAGTTGTGAGTGCATGCAACTGCTCTTTAATAACAGCAAAAAAGAGGGTCCGACTGATTCGGAGGGTACCAAGCTACCAGTGCATGCAACTGCTCTGCATGAAGACCACGATTAGAGGGTGGCTTTGCATCTTTGTTGTATTTTTTTGCTTGTTACAACAAATTTTGTTGTAACAAGCAGAGAAGAAAATAAAACTTGTCTTCCAATTCATTGCATTTTGCCTAATTGTTTGTTTTTTTGTTGTGGTAGAAGGATCGGCATCGGTACTCTGTATCGGCAAGTACTCAGATCCAAGTATCGGTATCGAATCGGTTTGAAAAAAAGTGGTATCGGTGCATCCCAAGCAAAAAGCAAATGGCCAAGGTATCAAACAACAGGCTGGGATTAGTAGAGTGTGAACTTGTTTGTATGTAAAACTGTGCCAGTTGTTTCTGGTTTGTCTACACAAACTATTTACCTACTTAGAAAAGTTGTAACAGAGAACCTTAAACATGTCTCCTATAGAAAACCCTAAACACACACATGTGTCTGCGCCGGCTGAAAGATGCAGTTTGTCTAACCTACACACTCACTTTCACACTTGCTACTGTTGGAATCTGTTGCAGCACAAACTTTGCCAAGATTTAATAATATAACATAACACTTTATCAGCCAGACCTCCTACGGGACTATTAAAAATGAAAAGAGTCTCTGGCAACCTTGTTAGCAATATCTACCTCCTCCTTATTCTTTGGCATTCTTTCATATTCTCCCGCTCGCTTTTTCTTTCTTTTTCCCCCCCTCTTCTCCCATTTTTTTCTCATGTTATGCTCACACAACTGGATTTTATTTCTGCAGAGCTGAGAAGGTGCAAGATGAAAAAGGAGAGGGAAGTGGTGGTACCATACGCTGGGAATGTTAAAAAAAAAAAAAAGAGTAAAAAGAGAGAGGGAGAGGGAGCAGCCGGCTGAATACAGTCAGGATGTACACATTCCTTAGTGCCCGAAGCAACATGGTGGACCTCAAAGCTGGAGTCAGACGTCTTTAGCTGGAAACAGTAAAAAAAAATTACCATATATTATCCTGCATAACGTGGTAATAGAGAAAATGAGCTGAGCACACACACATACACACACACACTGAGAAGACTTAAGAGTCTAGTCACAGCTTAGTGAATCTGACTCTTCTTCTTCTACTGTAACAATAGACGCACGCCTGCAAATTTGACATTCAAACCAAATTCTCACCCGTCCACTCTGAGCTGCATTCGTGTGTCTCACTCACACTTATGTTTAGCAACCAACAGAAACAGACCAGACATTTAAAACCATCACACGCCGGTCTGATCCACTCACCCCATTTCTATTTTAGAGTACACGTGTGTCTGTGAGTCTCTATGTGTGTGTGTGTGTGTGTGTGGAGCCAGGCAGGAAGAGGCATTCTCAGAGGAGCAGTCCTCCTGAGCGCCAGACTTAGGGGGGTTGGGCAAGTGAGATACACTCACAAACACACACACAAACCCAGACACACACACACACACATGCACACACTACCAATTTCCATTTGTATCCCAGAGGCACCACCATGTGGACCACCCCCCCCTCCTTAAAAGTCACAATGATGTGATCTGATTCAGATAAATATAGAAATTCACACGTCATCATGTCAATGCAGAAACTGCAACAATGACTTTCATGTAATGATAAAACACGTCAGGAGGTTATAACTGTCAGTAACTTAACACATGACAGTCTTTGAGGAAACCATCTGTTTTCATAAGGAAATGTCCCTATGGATGAAAGGCTGAATTATGAGAGCCTATAGAATGAAAGATAAGTGCAAACTGATGAGACGAGTCTAATACTTTACCAATCTGATAAGGCAGCAGCAGCAGACACATGTCAAATTAATGATTATTTTTTCTCCCAAAAACAATGTTTATATTTCCACCAAGCCAAGTTCAGCCCATTTAAGATGTTTAGCTGGTGTTGGTCCTGGTCTTTAAACCCAGTGGCCTTGAGGACCCAGGAGCCAAACACCACCTAACCCTGTCTCCTGCCAGACAGGAGGACGGGGAGGAGGAGGTGAGGGGAGACAGCAAACCGCATTCCCAAGACAATGGACGGTCTGTGGGACTTGCTGAGACTCTGAGGGCCCCGGGGCACATTGAAGGAGAAGGAGGGAAAAATTCGGAGAGAAAGGCAGAACGAAAGAGGGAAAGATGTAAAGAGCGAGAAAAGCAAGTATAAGCGAAGAAGAAAGAAAAAGGTGGTGAATAAAAGGGGAGAACAGATGAGGAGAACGAGTGGTCAAATAAGGGAGGATGTTGAGGAGAAAAGGGAGAGCTGGCACTGTTGTAGGGAACTGATAAGGAGAAAATGGGATGGAGGGGAGGAGGGAGGGGGGGCAAGAGGTTTTGCTCCCTCAGTAACACACAGAAAGAGAGAAAACAGTTTGACTCTTATTGCTATTACTCAAGTTTACAAAGTGCTTCAAAATCAAATGAATCAAATCAAAGGACAGAATTAAAAACCAAATACATGCATATACATAACACATAATGCAAGAGGAAAACAGACAGGACACCAGTTAAAAGATAAATAATGTCGGTCGAAAGATCTCAAACTTAGTGGAAAACTATTTGTGAGTTTAGGAAGTTGAGCTCCAACAGTCCTGTTTTTCACCCAGGAAAAGTGGTAACTAACTCCCAGTGATACCAACACTAATACAGCTCAGTCTTATCATTAAAAACAAAGTATCCTGTTCAACGTGGACATGAAATACAGCAAAAATGTGAATGAAAATGTGGTAGAAAAAGCTTTACTTCAGCTCCATTTCCTTTCATCTGATTACAGAGCTCGCTAAAATGAGTAACCATCTTGGAATAATGTCTATGTTATGTCGAAATCCTTCCACAACAATGTGTGTTTCCACTTAACCACTTAAACTTGATTTACAGTTCTATATTCATGGGTTATGGAGTCAGCAGCTGCACGCTGTTGTAGGCTACGCCATATCTGACGCGCACCCAATGTGACCACACATCGGGCCTACGGCGGCGATGTGGGGAGGACTTGTGAATGTCTGCTTGTGTTTTTCTCTTATGAGTTTCCAGTTGTTGACAGTGAACACAACATGACGAAGGCTGAAGAAAGACTTTATGAATGAACGTGTGTAAACCAGGAGTGAACAAAATCACATCAACATTAACAGTTTCTCCCTCATCTGATCCCAACTGCAGCTCTGACCTGAAAGGTTGTGGATCTTATTCTGTGGTATTTTTTTTACTGAATTGCCTTGAAATCCTCTCCACACCCCGATTGCAACCAAGTAGTTTAATGCTTTTTCACAAAAATGAAAAAACTGTGGAACGAACAAGCCTGGAAAAACAGCATCCAATCATGTTGAACGCGACATTCTCGATGATTGGACCGATTCAACGAGTAATGACCACGGAAAAGACAACGGCAGTGATACAACGTAGCACACTCCAGTTTGATGAAATGTGGTCTAAACTGGATGTTGGGTAGTTTAGTTATGATGTCAGGGGGTTTCTGTCAATGAGCCGTAAGAAAAAGCTGGAGGAAAGTTTGCGAAATTGTGATGCTGCGGAGTGTCGCGCGGCGAAGGCGATCATTTGCGACACACTGTAATCCTAATGTGAGCTTTCTGTGGTACCGTCGCATGTAGCGAGGCTTCACCTTGATGTAAACGCTGAACAAGAGCTGCGTCCTGATGTGGCCTGCTAGAACTGTTTTTCCTGGATCTCTAACCCTACTTTTAAAGGGATAGTTCAACATTTGGCAAATTGGCCCATTGCCATAATCGCTATAGTCATAGTAGGTTCGTTATGTTTATTTGTAGGCGTAAGCTGTTTTTAGAACTTTTCTATTTAGGGAATTTCTTGGTTTCCCTCATCAAACTCATCAAATATAAAATCCCAAAACTCCAAAACGCTTTCGTGGACAAGTTGTGACCTGCACAACCACCACGCTATGAGATAATAACGGAACGTTACAAAACTGAGCCATTTTCGAGGTAAATACAGGGTAAATGCAGAGACTGCTTGCTGAAAAACTGTCCCTGAACGCAACGCGCATCAGCGGTTTTGCATGAATTTACCTCTAAAACAGCTCCATCTCGTAACGTTCCGTTATTATCTCATAGCGTGGTGGTTGTGCAGCTCACAACGTGTCCACGACAGCGTTTTTGAGTTGTTGGGTTGTGTATTTGATGAGTTTGATGAGGGAAACCAAGAAATTCCCTTAGCCTCCATAGCATAGCCCTGAGCAGCTCACGGCTCTGCTCCGCCGTTCTAAAAATAGCTTACACCGACAATTAAAGGTAACGAACCTACTGCTATGACTATAGCGATTATGGCAATGGGCCAATTTGCCAAAATGTTGAACTATCCCTTTAAACACATCTAAGTTGTAACAGTAAGGACGCTTTCCAGTTGTTCTCACTTGGCTCACTTTGCATGAGTGCAGCGTTCAGAAGTAGACAACAGGTCTCCAGTGATAAGAGTAATGGATTAGGAGGGTCACTCGTCCTGTACCTGCCTGCTGCAGCCCTCCCCGCCGTCCCACAATAAGACCTGACATTAATGTGCTCTATTTGCATTCTTGCTTCCAGGAACTATTTTGGTTGCCAGGCAGCATGGCTGATAGCTTGCCATAGCTTGTTGTGAGAAGCCGCCGCGTCGGGGAGGTGCATCTTTCAAGGATGATTTAAACTTCCATTTCCGTGACACCGGCCTTTCATCCTCCACACAAGACAAGACAGAGCAGCTAGTTCAACATCCGGCTGTTCAGAGGGCAAAAGAGCCAACGCTTCCTGGGTCGCCCCCACCCCCACCCCCACCCCCCGCTGTCACTGGGATGGAGGTTGACAAATATTTACTCTGCAGAAGTCATGTTGAGGAGAGAATGAAGTAGGAGGACGAGGAGGTAAAGATTTCCAGAGAGCACCTCACTTTCTCTTAACACAAGCACGCATGTAGGCAGGCCAAGTCTCACCAGCATCGCCATCAATAAATAAATAGAGGCTGACAGAAATATCCCCAGCATAGTCTCAGCCAGCCTAGCACAGCACTGGCACGCACAGAGAGTGAACCAGAGAGGGGACGACAGGCGCGCACACACACACGCACAGACACACACACACACACCGAGACGTGAAGATAAAGGCTGGGAGAGATAGCAACACAGAGAGGAGAACAAGAAGGAGGGAAACAGAGCGAATAAAAGGGAAGCACGGAGAAAACAAGAGAAAAGGTGAAAAAGAAAATGGAGAGATTTGAAGAAAGAGGAAGAAGACGCCTCTGTTCTTTGTGTTTGGTCTGGGTCTCCAGTCAGAAAGCTTTAATAGCAGAGGTGAAACATGCTTTTTGGATTATTAGATCTGGATGCACGATCCAGTTTCCAATTCAATCTGATACCTGGGCTGAGTCGATAGTCGATATCCAATACTGATCCGATACTGAATGAATGAACCGTATACCTCGCCATGTGAGTGAAGGCATAAATCAGCCTTGTTACAAAAAGGTAACAAATTAACACTGATATAAATGTACTTAATACTATTTATTAACAAATAACAAAGTGTACATAGCAGCAAAAAGAAAGAAAGAACACTAGATCGCTGTAACTGTACTGGATCGGAATGCTGGATCGGAATGCTGGATCGGCCTCATTCATCCGACATCCGATCCAGCCAATTAGTCGACATGGGAGCCGATATCCCGGATATCTCGGTGCATCTCTGGCGATTATTTTCTAGCGATTTTTTTTAAACGATTATTATTATTAACACACTGAACACCCCACATCCCCCCTTTGCTCCCGCCTCTCACCTCCTCACCTCCACATCCCAACACACACACACACACACCACATTACACCAGACCAGGCTGTGCGGCGCTACACACACACACACACACACACACCCTATGTGAGCCTCTGCTCCGTCACTCTGTCTCAACTTCTGGTTCTGATTTGGGAGCAGCCTCCTCTCTCCTCCTTCTCTTCAGTACATGTCGCTCTCTCTCAATGTGTGTGTGCGTGAGCGAGTAAAACTCGGTCTCCTGCAAAACGAATCCGCCAACACGTGTGCAAGCACAGCCTGAGACATTTATGCCTCCTGTGTGAGTTGTGGTTACACGCGCACTCACACACACACACACACACATTATGCACACACAGACACACACACACAAACTCACACAAACAGCATGCAGCACCCGAGATCATATTCATGGAGACACATGCTAACCGTCTTCAATGATTAGTCTAAATATGCCAGTGATCACAGAGCGGCAGGAAGGCCCAGTACACATGGAGCTACATACACACACACACACGCGCACACATACACACACACACATACAACATCCCCTCTCCCTCTGCTCCAAAACACACACACTTTTCATTTGCTGTTTCCCCTCCGAGCAGCGCCGGCAGGCTGCCAAGCTACACATAAACATGGTGCATTGCATTTCACAGCCTTTCTGCAGGTACAGTAACGCAAACACTGGGAAATATTCAAGCCACATCAGCAACGGACTCGCTCGCACACGGAACCAGGAATTCTGATACTATTATCACCAAAACCATGGCAACAAACAACATCAACATCAGCAGCTGTTGTTGTGCGTCCTTCCGGTACAAATATGTAATGGTTTTTCCCTTATATGCAACTTTTTTTTTGCCACTGATTCCTATCGATAAAACAAGACAGTATTAAACACTATTCGCAGCCGCGTTATGAGCTGGAAGCTTTGACTTGAGTTCACGCGAGGAGTGTAGTGCATGCGAGGAATAATACAAGCTGATTTAATGTGATGTGAAGAAAAGACTGATGTGAATTAGAAGTGGGCACTGTGGCTCATGGGCTTCCAGGCTTTGCAGCCGCACATGCACACAGTGGCAGGATGGCATGGGAAGCGCCCCAGATGTGTGTGTGTGCACATTACACACACACACAACAACCTGGACCAGCGGCGTAATTATATGACAATGAGAAGATCATTTACACGCATGCTTCCACAGCCTTTAACACACGCCGGCCTCCTCACCCCCCCTCCCTCCCCCCCTCTGCCCTCTCTCCCACCTCTTCCTCTCTCTTTATATCAAACCTGCACATGAGCACGAACAGGCCGCACAGCCCCACGAGGAGAAATGGGGTCGTTTGCCTCTGTTATCTCCTTTTCTCTACCCTAACCCCCCCCCCACCCCCCACCTCCCTCTTACACCCCCTTTTTCTCTTTCTACCCCTTGCTTAACTTACTCCCGCTTCTCTCTTGCACAGTCTTCTTTCTCTCTCTCTTTTCTCTCTCTCTCTCTCTCTCCACTTCCCCCTCCCCCAACAGCCCTCAGCCAATGGTGTCTGGGTGTCAGGCAGCTCGGAGAAGCTGTTGTCATGGTGACGGGGCTCCTGTCTGTGCTCTGTCCCTCAGGCATCCCAGATCCAGAAAGCAGCATCGTGTTTACGTGAGAGAGGAGAGGAGAGGAGAGGAGAGGAAGAGGAGAGGAGGAGAGAGGAGGAGGAGGAGAGGAGAGGAAGAGGAGAGGAGGAGGAAGAGGAGAGGAGAGGAGAGGAGAGGAGAGGAAGAGGAGAGGAAGAGGAAGAGGAGGAGGAGAGGAAGAGGAGAGGAGAGGAAGAGGAAGAGGAAGGGGAGAGGAGAGGAAGAGGAGAGGAAGAGGAAGAGGAGGAGGAGAGGAAGAGGAGAGGAGAGGAAGAGGAAGAGGAAGGGGAGAGGAGAGGAAGAGGAGAGGAGAGGAAGAGGAGAGGAGAGGAGAGGAGAGGAGAGGAGAGGAAGAGGAGAGGAGGAGGAGAGGAGGAGGAAGAGGAGAGGAGAGGAGTGGAGAGGGGGGAGGAGGAGAGGAGGAGGAAGAGGAGAGGAGAGGAGGAGGAAGAGGAGAGGAGGAGAGGAGGAGGAAGAGGAGAGGAGAGGAAGAGGAGGAGAGGAGAGGAGAGGAGAGGAAAGGAGAGGAGGAAGAGGAGAGGAGAGGAAGAGGAGAGGAGGAAAAGGAGAGGAAGAGGAGAGGAGGAGGAGGAGAGGAGGAGGAGAGGAGAGGAGGAGGAGGAGAGGAGAGGAGAGGAGAGGAGAGGGAGAGGAGAGGAGAGGAGAGGAGAGGAGAGGAGGAGACGAGAGGAGAGGAGAGGAGGAGAGGAGGGGAGAGGAGAGGAGAGGAGAGGAGAGGCAAGAGGAGGAGGGGAGAGGAGAGGAGAGGAGAGAGGAGGAGAGGGGAGGAGAGGAGAGGAGAGGAGGAGGAGAGGAGAGAGGAGAGGAGGAGAGGAGAGGGGGAGGAGGAGAGGAGAGGAGAGGAGGAGAGGAGAGGAGAGGAGAGGAGAGGAGAGGAGAGGAGGAGAGGAGAGGAGAGGAGAGGAGAGGAGAGGAGAGGAGAGGAAAGGAGAGGAGAGGAGGAAGAGGAGAGGAGAGGAAGAGGAGGGGAAGAGGAAGAGGAGAGGAGAGGAGAGGAGGAGGAGAGGAGGAGGAAGAGGAGAGGAGAGGAGAGGAGAGGAGAGGAGAGGAGAGGAGAGGAGAGGAGAGGAAGAGGAGAGGAGGAGGAGGAGACAGTGCTGGGGATAGCGTGAGAGGCAGAGAAGAAGAGAAGGAGATGGAGGGAGGGAGGAAGAGAAAACTGCCCCACTTTGACCAGCTTTTGTTCTGCTGTGTCTTCAGGTTTGAAGACCTCACATGCATGTGTGTTTCTTTTTCTGTGTGTGCGTGCAAGTGTGTGCATGTGTGTGCATGTGTGTGCGTGTCTCACATGGCCCTGTAGACACCCAGGCATCTCACACCCCTATTCCTGGCACCTCCACCCAATCTCTGACCTTTCCTGGACTCTAGACACACAGGCCTGACCCAGCACACAATCACAGCCCTTTATACGCACCCCCAGCACACACGCATATACACACGCACACATGCACACATACACGCACACACACATACACACACATTCATCCAAGATCATGTAACCAGCCCAAAACACTTGCACCTGGTGTGGCCTAAAATAAGGTCCCCAGGCAGCCATGTCACAGGGTGGCGCAACGATGACAGCAGCTCAGAGGCCCGTGTTAACCACCGTGCCACACACACACACACACACACACACACGCACGCACACACACACACACAAACACACACACAGTCTAGATCGTTTACATCCATAGTGTATTTATTGCTGATTGGTCGATATGTGCCCTGACCGTGACAGCCACAGCATGGGGGCTGACTTTTATACATTTTAATGCTGCACAGTGCATGTACAGCTCTTGTATAGATACACAACCCCCCCCCCCTTCCCCCCTCCCGGCCCCCCCTCCCTACTGTATAATGAAGCCCGTCACCTCCTGTATCCGTATCAGTGGTGGCCTGTTGCTCTGTAGTCCACACACTTGACTTTTTCTTCCTTTTCACAGGACAATCCAGCACATTAATTGCAAGGTAAACAACTGAAGAGGAGCGTCCCCCCCCACCCACCCCCCCTCCAACCCCCCTACAGGAGTCCTTTTCCTCCTCTCCCTCCCTCCTGTTCCTTCCTCTCGTCTTTTCTGAGGCGAGGCTGGTTAAGCCCCCCTTCAGAATCAGAATCTGGACAAGCACCAGTTGGAAGCTAATCCAGCTCGCCGACTGGACCCCTCCTCCGAAACGACACAGCGGGGGTGGACTGATGAAAGGACGGCTGATACGAGGGACATGAAAGGCACTGTAGAGGCAAACAGAGCTGCAGACACAGCCTGCCTCAGACCCCCGTGCTGTGTTCAGCACTGTACAACAAGCCATTTAGGACATTAAAACACACACAACATCGTCTGAGTCATTTTTGTAATTCAAGCTCAAGGCCGACGTCCAACTTTATTCTAAGAAGACGTTTCTACTTGATGCTCAGGTTAAAGTCTTGAACGTCAACGTCTAAACTGCTTTCACACTGTGTTCTAACAACTATCAACATCCTGTTTGCTCAAGGCCAAGCTTCTACTGAAACATCACATTTCACCCACAGTCGGTGGTAGGGATGAGTAGGTACTGGTGTCTATAAGGGTAGTGGAGATGTCTCACAAACTAATTGACGATGGACCTGTCCGTCTGTTTCTAACGGGACGGGACGGCTAAAAATCTATACAAATGACTTGGGTTGGGCCGCAGCTTCCTCTTTTTTTGTTTTTTGTTTTGTTCTGGCTGAGAAGTAGTCAGGCTGTGTCGGGTCTGGGTTTCGACTGCAATTTTCAGGCCCACTGAGAACTCTACTGTCCAACAGCAGGCCCTCCTCTCCGGGCGGGCACACTCACTCTGAAGCCCATTTCAACAACAGAGATCCTGCGATATTGTCGTTAAGGAAGACCCCTCATCATGCTGCTTGTTTACACTCAGTTATAACAATAAATATTCAAAATTCAGAAGTTTCAACAAATTTCCACTGAAGGAAATAACTGTGATTACCACACAAACACATAAAAATGTGCCGAATGACGCATACAGTACTACGTCTCAACATGTTAATGTGAATGTTACCCATCCCTAGTCAGTACTGCCAAAACAAAATAAGCTTCTATTGGGAAGGAAAAATGAGGGAAAAGTCATGAGAAGAATGAATTAGGTATTAGAAAAGTTCTTCAATCGAATTAAATGTTTAAGAAAACTCAAGGGACTTGTGTGTGAACTTGTGAATGGAATTTAAGGAAGTGGGCGGGCGGATTACGTCCACCTCACAATCTAAAATCTTGTCTATATCCTCCAGCTTTTAGTGAGTTTCCCTTAAGTTTGTCCATTAAAATTGATGACTCTTTGTAGTTTGTAGTACGGACACACAACTCTTAACATTTAAAAACTCTAATTGCAATTACTTATCATTTATATTTCTATAATAACACTTGACTTGCAAAGCTTGATGACCATTTTCATAAATCTGTGTTATTTGCCACATGTATATAAAATATTAACACAAGAAAAGGCAGTTTTTTTAATAACCTCTGACTCACCCTGCCCCCCCCCCCAACCCAACCCCCCACCACTGAAACCAAACCAAAGTCCTTGTGTGCACCCCTACTGTTAATCGCCACATTATCCTTGCTCTTCATGTTCAAATTTCAAGAGATTAAAAATAGCAATAAAAAACAAACACAAATGACCTGCAGCCGACAGAGACGGAGCGTGCGACGCTGCTCGTTGAACTAAAAAAATGAGGCGAGACCTCAGTCTTGGCGCTAACTGTGGATGAAAGCTGCGTGAGTTTGAATGACTTTGACAAGATGGAGCAAAATGAGATTTTGATGTTTTGAGAATAAAAAAAAAAAAAAGAAAAGAAAAATCAAACCAAGGACGTTTTTTTTTATTTTGTCTTTGAAACATAGAACAGACTAATTGTCTGTTAATGTCTGAAGAGCATCTATTCATAGACTTAGACAGGCACACACACAGAGGACAACTTGATGACAGATGGAAAGAAATTAGAGGCAAAGTAGCATTAATATTCCATCTCTTAATAACAACCAAAGCCCTTCCCCCACCTCTGGCATCCCACAGTCACACCCACACACACACACACACACACACTGACACACACACACACCGACACACACATGTGTACGTGCACACAAACAGTCCTGTCCTGGAGAGCATTTCAGCTCAGCTCGAGACAAACAGGAAAAATCCCCCAAATTCAACCGCTCCCATTCTCCTCCCTCTTCCTTGTCTTTTTCCCTTCCCTCCTTTTACTGCTCCGCTCGAACCCCCATCCCCCCCCCTACAACTTGGTCTCCTTCCCCTTCCTCTCCCCTCCTCCTCCTCCTCCTCCTCCTCCTCCTCTCAACACACCCACCCAGTCCCGCTGCCCTCCAGCCCTGCAGCCTCACAGCAAAGTAGAGAGCAATCCCTTGGTGGGTCAGCCAGATTAAACTGCCACTGTAATCCGCTTGGCTTTCACCTCCTTGTCCTCAGCCGAAGAGAGGGAGAGAGGGAGAGGAAGAGAGAGGGATGGATGGATGGATGGATGGAGAGGAGGAGGAGGCGGGGGGGCAGAAGGATGGAGAGATGGGGAGAGAAAATGTAAGATAGCAAAGGAGGAAAGACAGAGAGAGGGAGGGCAGAGCTAGGGGAAGTAGCTAAATGACAACAAGGGCATGGGGAGAGAAAAACAAGGTGTAGAAAAAAAGGAAAGAAAGCAGGAGAAAGAGAAAAGCAGAGAGAGGGGGGGCGGAGGGGGGGGGGGCAGTGCAGGGCTGAATTAAAGGAGTATGAAAAGGAGGAAGTGAATAATGAATCTCATAAAGGAAAGATATTAAGGACGAATGAGAGTCAAATAAACTGTGCTACGAGAGGGAGCGATGAAGGACAGTTCTGTGGCGAATAAAACGAACCAAACAGGAAACCATGTTGAAATACGCCCTCATATTCATGTAATGATGAAATCTGGTTTGTATGAAATGTGTAGAAAATGACACAGTCCCTTCATGGCCGATAGGTACTGAATCCTTTTCCTTCTGAACAATTGTTGCCCCCGACCCATCCCACCCCCACCACACCCTCCCACCCCCGTTGAACCAAATCGTTTATTAACGAAAACGCCATCGCCTCAACTTTTGTTCCAATCTCATCAGCAGAACCAATGGGCGATGTTGTTGCGAGGCCGGCTCCTATACTGAATATGGAAAAAAAAAAAGAAAGATTGACTGTATTGTCTGGTCGTGACTCGTGACTCCTAAATGGAGCGTGGAGGATCTGCACTCGCAGGGTTAACATAATACCCATAAATATAATGACGTGATATTGATCCCTGCTATTTAGCAAACATTTCTGTTTCATGTTCTCTATTTAAACCTGCTCTTGGACAGTGACATCATACACATTCAGCAAACACCCAGCAGCATTACTCACTTTATTTGCTCACTCTAAGCCGGTGGTTTGGACACGACCAACTCCTGTAGTAAATATCTAAATCTTATGCTTCAAAATGCTCCATTACGATCATCATGCATGTCTTTTTGCTGTTTGGTGCTAAAGTAAGTTTTTCAAGCTTTCAAGCTCCAAAGTCGAAGGGCGGCAGCAAATTCGTGTAAAGATTCTCTGGTCTGTTAATGCCTGTGTGGTGTTATTTTTCAAATTTTCACAATTTTTTAATTAGTTATTCATAAAATAAAAAGGTTCTATCAACCAAAACACAAGCCGAGTTGGAACTTTGATGCTCAATATTCCGGAACTACTCAAAACGGAGATAGAACCCTAGAATTCTAAACTCACGATTTGGTGAGATTAATATTACAGACACGTGAACCACACATCAACAGGTGTGTTAGCAGACGTACAGAGGCCGCGCTGTTGCTGTCTGTATTTGCTGAGGGTGAATCCAGTCATTTCTATAGGTTTATCACAACAAACAAACCCTTTTGTGTTGTTAAAATATAGATAAATATAGATAGAATGCCTCTTTAAGTAAAGGTTATATTTAATTTAGGTAGTTAAATGAAAAGAAGAAGTTGCCTGAGGGAAACTGGGTGTGAACAGCTGCAGCACCCAAACATCCACCCTCTCAACACAACACATCATTTCTGCCTTCGCTTCTGGCAGACAACACAATTCAAGTAAATGTAAACATCACTTGTATAAAAGTCATTTGAACAAATCAGCTCTGCTTTCTTCAGAAACACGACTTTCCAGACTGACCTGAGCTGAGATGAACTGCTCGGTATAGTCATGCTAGAAACCTGGAAGAATTACCTCCTTGATATTTATTCCCTTTGGCTGTGACATTTACAGAGAGCCATCATGTGCTGCTTGACACAGTAAGTTCACTCTTTCCCCCAAAAAAGAAAACCAGTTTCTCCTTCAGCCACCGCCGGCCACAGCGCTCCTTCTTCTCAAAGCTGCAGTGCACACATGCCAGGACTAATCTGAAACACTGATGAGCATCTCAATGAGTCTCAACGCTGTTAATCAAGTTATGATGTAATTATGACCTTATTGCAAATAAGATAAACAAGTCAATTTGTGTACATGACAGTTTCAATAATCAGAGTGCTGACATTCTGCATGCCGGTGCTCTAAATCTCCAAGACACAGTTCAGAGATCCAGTGCCTGTCCCTATAAACCAAATAGAAATTGAGAGGAAAGGAATTAATGGAGTGGTGTGAAAAGTGATTCAGGTCAGACTTGAGTTGTGGTAATGTTACTCCAAACAACAGCACTGATATTTAATTATCCAAACCAACTCTAAATCAGGTGAAGCTGCATGAGCTCCTCTGTGATGTAAAGTGCAGACATCTAACATTATCATCCATGTGTGTGTGTGGGAGCAGGTCCTCTGGGTATACGGGAAGAGTGTTGAAGTGCTGAAAAGAAATAGAGTTAACAGGTATTCCCCTCCTCCTCCCCCGCCCCTCGAGCTGACAGAGAGCGGGGTGATGAGGGAGGAAGAGAATGGGGGAGAAAGAGAGAGGGGGAGAGACAGGAAGAGGGAGGATATCCTGCGAGGAAAGACTATGATATATGAGCAGGCCGCCTCAAACAAGCAGGGGGGGAGGGGGACACTCCTTCTCCAATAAAACCAGGGGAGGTAGAAGGAGAAGAAGAAGAGGCTGAGAGAAAGGCATTGAAAACAGTTGTACAGTATAGAAAAGGGGAAAGTTGGAGGGGAAGTTGAAGCAAGATAAGAGAGTGGCTGCATCTGAATGAGAATGGGATGTCCCTCCACCCCAACACCCCCACACCTCCAAAGCAGCACAATAAAACCCCCCAGAAGAAGAGGAAAAGGTTGACTCTGTCTGCAGTACAGCTGCCGAGAGCTAACCTTGTTGTGACAATTTATCAAGTCCCATCGATTTACAAGATATTTTATCTATAGAAATATTCAGATTTTTTAAGAAAAGTGGCTCATTTTAATCAGATTTTCATCAGATTTCTCAAAATGTTGTTGAACAGGATGCTGCTGACCACTGGGGTTTACTCAACGTGGTCTTTTTGTTCTGCTGCATGTCAGAAAACACTTCTGCAGAGAGAAAGCGAGACAACATTTTGGAGAAAATGCAAATGTGCCACTGATTAAACCCCAACGTGGCGTCATGTAGCGCAGATACAGTCGGACACAAATTGCATTCTTTTGAAATCCAGTTGTATCTTTATATCTTTCGCCTGTTTTAATATCCAATATAGGACACTACAGACATTAATAAATCCTTCTGCAACAAGTCTCATTTACCAAACTTGAGGCAAAAACTCACACACACACGTGGATGCACGCGCCTGTGTCCGTGTCCAAGTGATTGATGATTTCACGGAGGGGCTCTTGGGCAGAGGAAGTCCAGTCTGGGTCAAATTTAATCTACACATCCTGGCATGGACACCATCTGTGTCCACTCACACGTCACACATACTCACTCAAGTCCACCACCCCTCATACACAACACACAAACACAGGAACACACCCCTATACATCGTTACACACACGATGCTGTTCCTCTCCGGCTGTTCACCGTCTAATGCAGGGGTGTCGAACTCATTTTAGTTCAGCACAAATGGCGTAATTTGATCTGTAGTGGGCCGGACCAGTAAAATAATAGCATGATAACCTATAAAGAAAAAGAACTTAAAGGGATAGTTCAACATTTTGGAAAATTGGCTATAATAAATAATCCCTATAGTTTTAGTAGTAGGTTCTTTACCTTTAATTGTCGGTGCAAGCTATTTTTAGAACGGCGGAGCAGAGTCGCGAGCTGCTCAGAGCTACGCTACGGAAGCTAATGGGATTTCTTGGTTTCCCTCATCAAACTCATCAAATACTCAATCCAACAACTCCAAAACGCTCTCGTGGACAAGTTGTGACCTGCACATTCACCACGCTATGAGATAATAACGATCGTTACCAGACAGAGTTGTTTTAGAGGTAAATTCATGCAAAACAGCTGAACAACGTTTTCGTCGGGGGCAGTTTTTCTGGCAAGCAGTCTCTGCATTTGCACTGGTTTTAGCCCGCGGGCCACACGTAGCTTTTCTTCCGGTATCATACAGCAGCAGCGGTGCAACTGAGGGAGGTGGGTAGGTCGGGTCGGGGAGTGGGGGGACACAGAGTCAAGGTGAGTGGAGACAGTCCGCCATGCTGGCACAGCGTGCACTCTACAATTTTAGGCTCTGTAGGCCATGGTGGGCCAGCATGGGGCTGTTTTTGACAGCAGCTATTACAACAAATAATTGAACAGCAAATGAAGACAAATGATATGATTGCACTGCGCGTCCCAGCAGTCAATCCACTATCTAGGTGGTTCCCATTCAAAGGCATTGATCAGCTTTACAACCTAAGTAGCTGGCCAGGAAACTAAATGGTGGCGATCAATGCTATTTAACAGATTATTGACTGCTGACTGGTTGCCTGAGATCAAAATAGAGAGAGAGGGGGATGAAGAAATAAGCAAATAGAGGAATGGAATGAAAACACATGAAATTGGAATCAGTTCCTTTGCTTCAGTGATGATAAATGGGAAAGAAAAACACTGAGACAGCAGAGAGCGAGGAGAAGGAGAGGGGTTGCATTTTTTTTTTGTGCGCAGTTGAATGTGCCTGATCATGTGCATTTAATGAAGAAAGGAAGCAAGACAGACACAAGAAACAACAGAAAAAAAACAACAACAGTGAAATAAAGAAAGCTCAATTTGTACACAGCCAGTGGTATCCACAAGGTTCTCGCTCGCTGCAAGCTTTATGTGTGTTGCTGTCGAGGTTGTTGTCTACGTATCTCCCAGTTCCTTCTTCTTCTTCTTCTTGTGCACCTGAAAACTCCACACATTAGCGGCGCTTTGGAAAAAAATCAGCTCAACAAGGAAGAACCTCATCAGAATCAGCCGTTACTTTCTGCTCCTCTTTGTTCAGACGATCCTTGATGGATCTTTCAAGTGGCGCGCAAGCTGGCACACAACAGCAGCCGCTCGCACCGCAATTACATCCTTTTGACTGCGTGCTCCTTCACCACTGTTTCTACTGCCTGTGTTTACAATGCACGAACTAGACTTGAGCCACCCGTCGGCTCATCAGGTCTTTGAGCTTTGCGGTGTGTTTGGCTGTTCACCTGATTATTGTTAAGAGTTCATTAGTTAATGAAAATGAAAATCAGGAAGAAAAGAAAAGTGCAGGTCGGTTCTTCTGCAGATGCACAAGTGAGGACATCATGAGATGACGGGTAAAACCTGCACTGACATTAATATATAATAGCGTGCGTGTGTGAATGTGCGTAAGAGAGGGTGGTGTAGGGGTTGGGGGTGTTCAACAACCTTCAACAGTCCCAAACCACTGTGTGTTACCATGGTGACTGGGCCCAGCTATGGGGCTTGACTCATGAGGCTGCATGTTTACGTGTATACAGTACGTGTCTTGCGCCCCTATATGTAAGGGCACCGTGAAGCTAAACTACTTGAAAATATGCAGATTCAGTTCGGCTTCAGTGGTGATTGTTGGTCGAACTCTTCATCGCCGCCGGCTTTTCCTGAAATTGACTTTAAAACAAAACAAAAAAAAACACTATTTTTGCTCTGAAATGGCGAAAAGTGGCTGAGCTTCAGCGAATCACTGTGAGCAAATGTGAGAGTGAATACAGACTTTAATATGGCTATAGTAGAGTGTGTGTGCGTGTGTGTGTATGTGTGTCTCCATGCTTGCTTCTGTGTGTGTGTGTGTGTGTGTGTGTGTGTGTGTGTGTGTGTGTGTGTGTGTGTGTGTGTGTGTGTGTGTGTGTGTGTGTGTGTGTGTGTGTGTGTGTGTGTACACTCCCCTTGCCTTTTCTCAGTTCAGCAGAACCTCATTAATTCAGCAGGAATGGAAATCATTTCTGCACGGAGTGCACAGGAGACAGAAAGAGATGGAGAGGAAGACGCGTGGAAGGGTGGAGGGTGGTGGTGGGAGGGCTGGATTGGGGAGGGGGGGGGGGGCACAATGAATACTCAAATTTCTTCATTTTTCTCCACTGAAAATCACTGGATTTTAAAAAAATAATAATTTCATGTTCTGGATAAATAGCACCACGAATTTACACAATTAGTCACAAAGGGAATTCAACACATATTTTAATACTATCTAATCATAATTATATTACAGTGTGATTTAGTCATTTGGTTGGCAACTCTTGGGAAATAACACATATGTCTAATCTCATCTTTGGTTTATCTAGACTGAAATCTCATAAGGTTTATACAGTATATCCTTAAACACAAACAAATAGACTGAACAAACAACCAAATATAGTAAGCGTCCAGATGGATACATTAATAAAAAGGTAATCTTCCTTATGTAGCAGCAGATCAGAGCAGAGCCTCCTTCATCCCTCCCTCTCTCTCCCTCTCTCCCCTCCTCCTGCCGTCTCTCCATCCTGCAGCCGCCACCAGACAATATGGAGCAGACAGTAATCTGGCCATGCACTGAAGAGATTACAGCATCCAGCAGAACAATTCAGCACAGAAGAGGACAGCTCAGTCCACCACACCACAGAGCAGAGAGCAAAAAAAAAAAAACTCAAGCTATCGTCCAAACCAAGTCAACACCACGCAGGAGTCTGTACTGTAGTGTATCTAACCAAAGTGAACTGCTCCAGTTGTTCACAAGAAACCTCTCTCTCTCTCCTCTCTCACTCTGGCAGAGCGGCGGCTGCTGGCTGCACACACACACCCCTTCAGTGAAAGCTGACCTTTTCCCGAGTGCATCAGAGTGCAGCGCAGTGTAGTGGACCTCTCTATTCCAAATGTCGCTTTGTACAGAAAAGATCTGATGAAATGAAAACAGATCAAACGGCGCAGACAGGACACATAAGAGGAATAATGTGCTGTGCTGAAGGCAAGCATGCACACACACAAACACACAAAGTGTAACGTTTGGTTTCACTTTTGTATGCATGCACACATGTGTACAAGAACATACAAAATAAGCCCAAACAGATGTACCGCTGCCCTATTTATACACTGGATGTAATCATGACAGCTATAAATACTTGATCTGAAGGCTTACACCCCGGCAGCACAGTCGAAGTCAGAAGTCGAAACGATGCAGTGCGATGTGGATTTTTGGATTTTCAGGTCTCTCTCTAGAATTAACTGTAAACAGCAGCAGGGACGGCCCCTGACCCCGCACTGACCTCAAGGCTGCCTCATAGCTGCACTGCAGCTCGCTCGGGGGGGAAAACAGTCACATGCGCACACATGCACCCACAGATACACTAATACATAAACACATCTATTTTTAGCTCTATTGTCTTTACTATGCAAAACATTAACTCTATCCGACTGCGACAGCGGACAAGAAAGAAGCGTGATCATCGGTGTGGACAGAAATTCTTCACAGGGCTGCAGTCTCTCTCCAAAAGAACAACGAGCTCTCTGCTCATATAACAGTATCTGTAGCAGGAAATCCATGATATATCAACATCATTTTACACTGCACATTAAAAATGTTATGTATAAATAAACCGTGGAAATGACTCCATTTCATTTTTTTTTAGAGAGATTTTGGTCAGACACAATGTTTCCCAAAGCAGCTTTTTGATAACACAGCTTTTAAGTAGTGTGCGGCCATGCAGGTGTGTAAAAGACTGGTGGAAACTATGTTTTCCCACATATTAATTTTGGAGATAGCAACCAGTCAGACGCCACAACACAGATCATTTTTCTGTATGGCAGTGAAAATCTGCTAAAGATGTGCTTCGCTGTACCATCAGTTGCGTCACTGTGTAAGTGTGGGAGGTGGCAGGTAGCGCTGAAACATCCAGTTCAAACTGAGGTTGTTATGTTTTTTTTTAGTTATGTAAAAAAAAAACTGCCAAAGAAAGAAAAAATCTAAAACAAAAAAGTATTAACTCATTGCTCCTTCCAAGTAGTTTGTCAATAGTCTGCAATGAGTTCAGACAGTTACGACTGACCTCATTTTGTCCAAATGTGCTGTGCAACTTAAACTGCCTGCACAGTTTGTGTGGAGTGGTTTTCTCGTGAAAAGAAGTGCTAAAGTGCTAAAGAGAGTTTGTTTTGTGAACTAATCTAACAGGAAATGGCATACAGTGGTTAAATTTTTTTTCATTATTTTAAAATCCATTTCATGTTGTTGTTTAGAAGGTTTGTATATTTCATGTGCATATTGTTTTGGTAAATGTCTCATATATACCCACATATAGCCTACAAACAGTTATTAGTATATTGCACAAGATCTCTGCACACCTCTGCAGTCGACTTCACAGACCTGCAGACGTTAAACCATGTTTTCGTGCTTTAAGTTGTTACAGCGTGAGGGGAGGGGCCAAAGACAAGCTACAAAGGAGCGAAGGTACATACAGTCAACAAGTTGAAGTCATAGCACTTAAGATAGAGGAACTTAGGCCTTCAAGTTCCCTTGGGAACATAGTCCATCAATGAAAGTCCTCCATCCTCTTCAGCCTTGGGTCGGTAGAGGAGGTAAGGTGTAATGATGGAGGGAATAGGGAGAAGAGAAGGGAAGGAGGAGGTGAGGAGATGATGAAGGTGTAAAATGAAGCGGAGAAACTGAGAGGTGTATCATCCCATTGTTGAATTTAGAAAATGGCTAAAGGTAGACTGAGAGCAAGGGAGGAACAGATGAAGGTGGAGTGATGAAAAGGGGAGCGTTGTGAAGGTGTAATGGTGGAGAGAGAGGAGAGCTGGAGGAGCCAGGTGTGGCAGCAGCCACAGAGGTAATCAGTGGGCCAATGGGGAGTCATTCCACTCAGAGCGAACAGGCTGCGGAAGTACCTGGAATAAAAATAATCATTACACTGCATTAAAGTCACTGTTGTAAATATACCCTGGGCAGCAGTAAAGCACGCACACTGTGGCCCCCACCATCAGGACACCTAAATGCATGTGAATATGAAAATACACACACACACACATAATATATAATGCAAATATTTCCAAGGACCTTTTTTCCACAAAGGGTGTAAAAATCTGCAACTCCCCTGCCGATTCTGTGCATTCATCCTGTCATCACAAAGACAAGCTTTTAAGAAACAAACTGTTCTCCAAATATAACTCAACCAGCTCAATTCATTCATTATCCCCCCCCTATAACTTATAAGTGTTATTTTTTAGCATCAGAAACCCCAGCAGAGGCTTGAATTGGATCTCTCTCACACACTTATTCTGCCTCTCAGTATTGCTGCCTTTGGAAAATGGGGATTAAGTCTGCATTTAGGAGAATTTAAATTGCAAATAAGGCTTTGTAATTGTTTTAGTCTTTAATCCTCACAGGGAGGGCTTCAGTGTAATGCAAAGTTGAGACAGGCGAACATCTCAGGCATTCATCTGAGGAAGGACTGTGTTTGTTTCACCACTCAGTTCAATGAGACTTAATAAGCAGGGTGTCCGATCAGCAGCACGCACCACACATACACGCGCACGTAAACACAAGCAAACACGGCCGCGCACGCACGCACGCACGCTTCCACCCATGGGCTCATTGATAGCGCGGCCAGTTTATTTTGGTTGTGAGTTTGGGTGCCCAGCTGGTACTTGAGACTGGTGGACTGGCAGAACTGTGCTGCAGACAGCAGACACACGCACACATGCAGAGACACACACCCGCTGTGCCAGGGACACACTGTGCCAGGCTGCGGCGTCTGCCAGCTACAAGCCTGCCCAGTGCCACAAAGAGAGGCAGAGGCAAAGGAGAAAGAGCAAGACAGAGTGTGGGTGAGAGGGAGAAAGATTGCAAGAGTGGACAAAGAAATGAGAAGAGAAAAGAAAAGGCAAGAGTGACTTCCAGAAAAAAAGATTGTGACTGCAGCCAACTGAGCAGAGAAGCAGGTTTCTACTGAGAGAAGAAGTGAAGCTGAAGTTACTTGTTCACTCCTCAGGTGTCCAGTCGACTCTGTGTTTTAATGCGACCAGTCGTTCTAACGTGTAAATAACATATTGTTGCAGTTGAGGCGCAGCAGATCAACGCAACCACCACAGTCGACTCTACTGTACTTGTACCACAGCACTGTCACCAATTCAGCGTCGGAGCAAATGTGAAATACGGTCACGACCTCCCTTCTGATCCTGAGCTACAGCGTTGAATAATGGCCAGAAGAGTGTTTTTTGCTGAACATTATGATGTCACAGCGGAGGCGGCCTTTGACCTGTTGGATATCAAATGGCATTACTTCATCATTTTATCCTTTTAGACATTTCTGTGAAATTGTGTCCAAATTACTGTATGAATTCCTGAGATGCGGCCAAAATCTCGTTTTGTGAGGTCACAGTGGCCACGACCTCTGACCTACAAATTCTAATCAGCTGATCCAAAGTCGGGCATCTACGTGCGCACTGTGCGTTGTGCACCGTGTGAGGAGGCTCTAGAGTCTGAAATGACTCAAACGTAAACTCATGGATGCAATTTCCTCACTGGGGGGTGGGGCTGGCGTGTCAATCACAATCCTGTGTTCGTCCCCCTCACCTTCACAGTTTCAGGTTGACTTCCATGCTAACGTCTGACCGGCCGCTACCACCGGGCCTGATGAGGACGGAGTGCATAAAATGTTGATGTGCTTATCTCACTAGCCTTCAGCTATTACTGTGCACTCGCATCAAAGAGTGAGATTTCCCCCCGCCCCCTGATTTTAGCCTCTCAGGTGGCTTAAAGAGGAACCTGCAGACAATACTCAGGGTGAAATTAATGTTTTTTTCTTCACAGGTATATTGTCCTTGAAGACGACTGATAATTAATTATGTTAGCAGCTATACTGTAAGATTAGGTTCATCATGTTTGCACACATTTCATATAATTAGCTAATAATAATCATTATTATTAAAGAATGTTTTGTCTAAGAATTGTGACAACAAGTGTTGCGAATAGCATTTAGGGTCGTGTCCACCAGACGCGCTTTTAGCTCTGTTGGCGTCTAATTTCCATTCAGATCCTATGGAGGCGGAAAAAACGCTCTCGACACTTCCTTTTTTTGTTATGGTGCTCAGAGAGTTGAAATATGTTCAGTATTTGGAACAGCGCGCCGCTCGTCAAAGTGTGACGGCTCATTTTGTAACCTGGTTACGGCAGCATTCTGACTGAGAGAGAGCACGAGAGCTCCAAAAGTGCATTTGGTGGACACGGCCGTTGTTGCGGGCACTCAGGGCGCTCAGAGCGCGTCTGGTGGACACGGCCCCTTAATCCATAGTCTTTCGGCCTTAAAGGAAAACTGCAAGGATGCAAATCCTGTCGCTTTTTGCTGTTTTGCGAACTCTCCTTCTTCCCCGTCGGCCATGTGCATTTGTTTTCAGCAAAGCCGGCAAGAATGCAATCCATGGAGCAGTGGATAACATTAGATATCGTATACCTATGATTGGTGTAGTCTTATCCGTCATAAAAAAGAGATTACGGATTACAAGACGTGTTTGTGCCGTGTGCTGCCGAGACGAAATCTGGGACAACGGGTCGGAGGCGCTTCTCTTGCAAGGTTGGTTTTTGGCCGACAGACGCTGGGTGGAAGCCAGACAGCCTCCATTCTCCACGTAACGAGTCATTTTACCATCACAAATACTCCGAAGCTGTTTAATCAAGGTGAAAATCTTGCATATTCCCCTTTAAAAGTGTCCTCACACATAACATCTCAGTTTTTTATGTCCTCGACTCACACAGTTGGCCAAGCACCAACTCCCTCGGTGGACAGTTAATGTGTATTTGTGGACCTATACGAGAACAGGCGATCGTGCTTGACTGAAAAAATCAAACCTTTCTCATATTATGTCCACTACAGCAGCTTCTGTTTGAGCTGATTTAATTTAGGGACTTGGCGTAAACGAAAGGAAACGGCTTCTTAGCTCCCCAAACTTAACCAACAGGAGTGTATGTTTAAAGATAGGTTTCACTCCCTGGGACCCGGCTGACAATCCCCGTAATGATCGTCAGTGTTTTAGACCTAATGAGGAGCGGCAGTAATGGAATGCTGCTCCAAGCTTCGCTCTCTGGGAGGAGAGAGCAGGGAGCACCACAGCTGGAAAAGCCAACTGGAGGCGAGCGGCGTCGCTTTGCTTTGAGGAAAAAAAAAATCTTCCTTGAAATTTACTCGGTAAAACAGTCCAGCTCTCTAAAAGTTACCTCACTTTGTTATAACCTTATACCAGGTAGTTCTGCCCTCACCTCCCAGACAAAAGGACACAGGGTTATAAAAACACCAAGTCAGCACAGGTTGCCAAAGGAAAGTTCAAACTAAGCAAAAGCAAACACAGCAGAAGGATCATAAGTGCTGTAATTTATGCCATTTTGTGCAGGACAGGGTTTTTTTTTTATCAACACAATGGATAAATGGATAAGTGAATGTGGTTTGGGAGTCACCACCAGCGTCTAGCAGCTTCAAGAGAAGTGAGAGATGTGTGTATGCAAATGTGTGAGCACAGTCAGAAAACGCGAGCTTGGCAGGAGAAACGTCACAGACAAGACGCCACAGACGACGTAAACACCTCCGGTATACGGAAGGTCGCCCTTGAACTTCCAACCCCCCCCCTCCTGACAAATTGCTCACTTCAATTCTCCACAGTAAACTGGTTACAGTGGAGGTGCATGAGTGATGAATGTTGCCTTTTTTTTTTAATTATTGAACCGTAATATATTTCTGAAAATGACTAAACTCAAACAAAATTGGCAGCTTTCACAGGAGTTTCACTTGAGAGAGATAAACAAATGCCCCGAGGAGTTGCCACTACTTCCCCAGAATGTAGTATTCATTTAAAGCGTTCGTTTAAATTTTATGGATGATGATGTTGCAACTAAGAGGGCATTCATGGGTAACTGGGTTAGGCAAATTAAATGGGACTGGGATGGAAATCTGCATGCAAGGAGACGGGAGGGTGGAGGAGGGTGGAGGGGGGTAAGCGCTGCAGGGTTTGGCTTCTACAATAACTTTGCGCAGGCTGATTCGTGGCATTTACACTAGGATACAAAACAGAGCTTGCACCTAAAACTCAGATAAACTGTGAGAAACGCAGACATCAAAAAGAGTTCCCGGTGTCTTCACAACACACCTCTGTCTCCCTGCACCACCCCTCCCTCTCTCTATTAGTCCCCCCCCCCCCCCACTTTTCTTCTTCTTCTGTCTGTCTGTCACTTGTCTTTGTGACTCTGTCCCCGTCTTGTAGCCTCCCTCCATCTGCCCGTCTCCACGTCTGTGTCTGTCAAACACCGATCCAGGAGCCCGCGCTCGCAGGGTCGAGATCAAATGCTAAACCGCAGCACAGTTTAAACTTGCCCAGAATGAACCTGCGAGGAAGGGAATCATAAACAATATTTGATCTTTCTGCTTCTGTCACTTTGCAGACCTCCAGCCGAACACACACACACACACAGTGTCTCACACACGCACACACAGCTTGAGGGCAGCACTTTCAGGCTTTGTCGCTTCCCTCAGATAGCGAAAGGTATACACAGACCGAGGAGCCTACCGGCCTTTTTCATTTAGACAGTAACAACGGTAAACAATGGCACACAAAGACAGCGTCCTCTTGCTCAACGCCCATCTGCCTGCAGCCTGCACTCCACGCACTGTTTGATATTAAAAGACGACACAGGCGCGAACGGAGGTGGCAGGAGGGAGGGAGGGAGGGAGGGAGACTGGGGAGGGAGGGGGGGGGCAGAAAGATAGGAAGACAGATAGAGACGGACAGAAATGGAGACACAATGTTGTGGCATGCCATTTGTGTGTGTAGGCTATATTTAAACTGAAAATGGCCACGAGAATCCGTATGAAGAAGACAAAACCGACTCCTTTCCCCGGCTCTCCCCCCTCTCTCTCTCTCCCTCTCTTTCTTTCTTTCTCTCCTCATCTCTCCATCCATACCTACTCTGCCTATTTTATGGATGTTATTATTATTCCTGCATGTCGTCATGTCGCCCCCGCTTCTCTCCTTCCCCCAAGCAAGAAAGCGGGCACTGCTGGCACCCAGCCAGATTACCCAATCAATCTCCTCTGAGAGAGAGAGAAGGAGGGAGGGAGGGAGGGAGGGAGGCAAAAGGAGAGAGGGGGAGGAGTAAGAAAGAGAGTGTGGAACAGAGGGGAGGAAAGGAAAGAAAGGGCGTCAGGGGGGGGAGGTGGAGGATGTTGGGAGGGGAGGGAGAAGGAGGGGTGTGTGTGTGTGAAAAAGACCTGAGAGGAATTGAAGCAGGAAAAAACGGGGCAGGATGAGTAAATTCTGTCTCTGCAAAAAGAAAACAGAAAAGAATGGACAGAGACAAAGACGAGTATGAAAGGGGAAGGAAGGGGTTCGGGCAGACGACGTGTGGCAGACGTGAGCGCCTGGTACGGCAACACCGGGGAGTTGTGGAGATGGAAAACACACACACACACACACACACACACAAAAATCACACACAGAGTCCAGACAAAGGCTTGGCCATCAACGGTTGTTTACTGAGTGCAGCTCCTCCCCTTGTGCCACCTGTTACTGTGGTCCAGCCGAACAAATGTTTAACCCTCTCAAAGAATCCCCAGGCAACAGCCAACAGAGCACCTCCATCCACACACAGCCTGTGCACTGCATGCTGGGAGCAGATCAGATTAGGGCTGCAACACTTCTTTGTATATATATGTATTTTTTGGATTTGATTAATTTATTTGGAGCTCGAACAATTAGTTTAGGTTCTGGTTCGTGGATGAGCAGAAATTTAATTGGCGCCCATTTTGATAATCGATTGATTATTTGAGAAAATGTGAGGATTTTGTCTTTTTTTAAGTATATTTTTGGGGCTTTTTGCCTTTAGTGTAGTTGAGACAGACAGGAAATGGAGGCAGAGCCGCCTGAGCCGGGACCCGATACGCCCATTTTGTCTTTTTAGTAAATCAAAATAGGGATGCACCGATACCGATACTGGTATCGGGTATCGGTCCGATACTGTTGTAATATACTTGTATCGGTATCGGTGAACTTTACTGATACCAAGAACTGATACTGGTGCATGCAATTGCTCTGCATGAAGACCACAATCAGACGGTGGCTTTGCATCTTTGTTGTATTTTTATTTTAGATCAGAGGCTTGTTACAACAAATTTTGTTGTTACAAGCAGAGAAGAAAATAAAACTTGTCTTCCAATTCATTGCATTTTGCCTAATTGTTTGTTTTTTTGTTGTGGTAGAAGGATCGGCATCGGTACTTGGTATCGGCAAGTACTCAGATCCAAGTATCGGTATTGTATCGGTTTGAAAAAAAAGTGGCATCCCTAAATCAAAATAAACTGAATAAACTATTTTCTGATATTCAGCAGTATTAATCCATAGCTGCAGCCCAAGTGAAACCAAATGTCCCAAAAAAATATTCTATTAATAATTTGGTTTAAAAAAAAACAGCCACATGCTCATCTTTAAGAGGCTGAAATGCTTCAATTCACAAAAGCATTCAAACTGGTTTTCTGAATGTGGCCTATTTTTGGACGAGGTGTGAGTTTCTAAAGGAAATGTCAGATGCCCATATTTGACTCCTCCATCTCGACCATCATCATGACAGTTCCCGTCATTGAGCCGAGAGCCGAGTGCAGTCGGCGAAGCACTGCGATGTGAATGACGCACTTGTGGCACTAAATCTGTGACACTCCGCAGGCAGTGCACCCGGATTGGCATGAATCGCAGATGTTCGGGGTTGCGACCTCTGGCTGGGGCGAAGCAAAATGTCTGCAACAACAAGGCCGAGTGTATCGCTTCCTGAAAGACTGTTTGTCTGTGATTGCAAGGGTGTGTGTGTGTGTGTGCATGTGTGTGTGTGTGTCAGAGGCAGAGAAAACAGAGACTCATTCTTCTCCTCTCTTTAATGTGAGCAAGAATGTGTGTGCGTTTGTGAGCAAGTGCGCCGGCTCGCTCGTCAATATGTATGCTTTCTTCATCACAAAGCTCCAGTCTTTTAATCATTCATATTGAGTTACTAAAGATGTGCCATGTTCTTATAATCAAACACGTTTCCTCAACAAAGTGCTCTTTTGAGGAACATCCAAATTCCTGCAGAAAAGAGAGACCATAAGATGTGCGTATCGCTTTTAGGGAATAAATGTGATTAAAAGGCAATGTGAAGAGGAAGGACAGAAACACAACTCAAACAATTAAGACGACAAGAGAGACCACTTAAATTACTTTACAGAGGTACAAGACTTCAGGCTGTTCCAGCTCTTTATGATACAGTATCATCTCGCTGTCTTTTCTGAGAGCGCGTCTTCATTTGCATAAGAGTGGGTGTGTGATATGCACACAAAAAAAGTTCCTTGCGTGTGCGAGTTTCTACGGTGCGTGCGGCTATGATAGCGGATTCGCCGTCCAGGGGTGCAGGCAGGCAACCAGTGATCCAGCTATAGTCAGAGGCCTCCAGTTCTGGGAGTGCGGCCAGGGCTCCAATCCCACCACATTCCCCTGGATTAGCTGTCAACTGGTCCCCAGATCTGAGGATTAGCACATTATATTGCATTATCTTTCCCAAACTGGAGAGAGTCCGCAAAGTCTACATCATCGCTGTCAGTGAGGGCCGGTATGTATGACGGAGCTGAGTAAGAAGAAGAGGTGCCTTTAAAAACCGGAGCCAAATTGAGCCAAACTGAGCTGAGCCAAAACCAAATCTGTAACTAAGACTCGACTCTGGCTCAATGTCGCCTAGCAACCAAATTAGTTCCAGGAAACAAATAATAAGCAAAAAAAAAGACGTATTTCTAAATATCAATTTAACAGCGCCGGGCTGATACTCTCTCACTGTTATCCACAACAAACTGACAACATAGCTACCAGAGAAGGCCGTAAATTATATATATAAATAAAAAAAAACATAAATAAAACAATCCTGCATGGTTTATCTTGCACACATTCCTCTTTCACGATTCCTGCTGAGCAACACACAGAGTGGAGTGTGTGCGACTCCTGGGAGCCGTGTTGTTTTTCACTCTGTGATCCGGGGCGACTCAGGGGAATGAGGGAGCCGTTATCAGCAAGGGGCCGCGATAGAGACTTGATCAGGCCGTCGGTCTGCGGGGACCGAGGAGACGGAGTTAATCAGAGACAGACAGACCCCTCATCACCCTGGGGATTCACACACTTTGACCCTGACACTCTCTCTCCCTCTCCCTCCCTCGCACAAACGCGCACACGCAGAGTGCAGCAACCGTCACAAAATGCGCATGTGCTCGCTCTTCTTCACCTGGTCTTGCTTTTTTTTATGTTGTCTCAGCCTCGGCCACACCCTCTGTGCCTTTCCTTTGACTGTGGTTTTGGCTTCGATCCTGAGTTCTAGCATTTATAATCACTAACAGACCAAATCAATCAGAGTAAAATTAATAGAATTCCTTTGAAATGAAGCAGAATACCTAAAAACGTGCAGCCAGTCAATCATCACCAACACTGATATCGGGAATGATTCAGTTTGAGAAAATTGTTAATATTTCCATCGTTGTAAACATCATAAAGCTTAGAAAGCAAATTGAAAAGAAACATTTTCAAAAACACTGCATCATGAGAAATAAAAAAAAAAGGGGAACTGGCAACTAATTCTCTGATGCGTTGCCAACAAATCAGCCCGTCTCTATTTGACAGCTTGCTTACTCTGACCTCGTGAACTTGAGCCAGGTCAAAAGGTCAAACAACGCAGTCTGAATCATTGAACTACAGCGAAGCAACTGCAGCAAAGTCGTGTGTGTCTGTGTGCGTGTCCCAAGCTCACCAGACCGCACAGCCTTGTTTAAAGGGATAGTTCAACATTTTGGCAAATGGGCCCATTGCCATAATCCCTATAGTCATAGCAGTAGGTTCGTTACCTTTAATTCACGGCATAAGCTATTTTTAGTACGGCGGAGCACAGCAGCAGGCTGCTCAGGGCTACGCTATGGAGGGAATTTTTTGGTTTCTCTCATCAAACTCATCAAATACAAAATCCCAAAATCCCAAAACTCCAAAACGCTTTCGTGGACAAGTTGTGAGCTGCACAACCACCACGCTATGAGATAATAATGGAACGATACTAAACTGAGCCGTTTTCGAGGTAAATACAGGGTAAATACGGAGACTGCTTACTGAAAAACTGTCCCTGAACGCAATATGCATCAGCGGTAAAACAGCTCCGTCTCGTAACGTTCCGTTATTATCTCATAGCGTGGTGGTTGTGCAGCTCACAACGTGTCCACGACAGCGTTTTTGAGTTGTTGGGTTGACTATTTGATGAGTTTGACGAGTGAAACCAAGAAATTCCCTTAGCCTCCATAGCGTAGCCCTGAGCAGCTCACGGCTCTGCTCTGCCGTTCTAAAAATAGCTTGCACCGACAATTTAAGGTAACAAACCTACTGCTATGACTATAGCGATTATGGCAATGGGACAATTTGCCAAAAAAAATGTTGAACTATCCCTTTAAAGTCCCTTATTTCAATTCAAGTCTACATTTCATTGATTCCCTCCACGGTCAAACACAACACAGAATTAGTGATGGTGACTGATACATTTAGCCACTGATTGAAACACATGCAGCTCTTACAGCGGCAGAAACAGGAAGCTTAAAACTTCAGTTGTATATTGACCAGGCCTGTCAAACTGGAGCTGTTAAAGAGCTGACATGCAGGTATCCAGCTGGCCTACCTCTGGAGAAAGGTGTAGGAAATTATATGGCATTTAGATTAATTAGACACAGTTGTCAGATTTAATTAACTACTAGGTTTAATTAACCATGTAATTAATCTTATGGTTGTCCAACACATGCACATCCACACACACATACACACAGAGGGGCACAGACATTCACACATCAACCTGTGCCGACACACACACACGCACACACGCACGCCCGCACGTTCATATGCATAGTACATGCACAACAAATGTAATCTGTTCAGCTGACAAGTGCTCACACTTTTACTGTCAAACCTCATAAGAGAGTTCAACTGAATGGGCGAGTGGATACAGGCTAATACAGCCTGAATGAAATACGTATGGTAAGAATAGCAAGTCTAATCCATTTCAGGTTTCACTTCTGCCAAGCTGTAACCATAATGAAGCGTCCTGTCCAGTCATCATCGTAACTCATGCCCATGTAATCCCTATTCAGACACGTCTCGGGCAACATGATGCAAATCATCTGATGTAGTGAGGACAAGTCAAAAAAAAAAAAAGGGGGGGAGACATCCATGAATAAAAGGCGACAATCACAGCAAAATGGTCATTTGTAATAACGAGAGCCGGACCAATCCACAGCTCCGCGCACACATCGACCAGCTCTTCAAAATTGTGTGTGTGTGGCTGATAGGTTACTGATCGACTGGTCCTACCCTCCAGAAGATGAGAGGGTCAGAGGGGCTGTAGACTCTGACCTTTCATCACCCTGTCCGGCCCCTGCAGCCACACCTAGCAAAGCGCCATCCAGCTCTAAATGTGTCCTCTGTGTGCGTGTGTATGTATTGTGTGTGAATGTGCGTGTTAATGCTCTCTTGTGATCAGCCAGCTGCTTTATGTGCTTTGACCTTTCCTGAAACAGTGAGTGGACCAATAAATAGCCAGGCAGCGCTGCGACCTTTCACCTTAGGCTGTCAGTTTCGCGAAAGCCCCCCGAGAGGTCAGAGGTCAGCGGTTGAGGAAGTGCATCCAGCAGCTGAGCTACACGCAGCGTCGTGTCGCTGATGTTAGATAACTGATCAAGGTGTGAAATGGGACAGAATGCCACGAAGACCTCTGCAAGACTTTAAAAAATTCAACGATGGGAGTCGGAGGGCTTTCCCATGAAATATATAATTGGTGTTCGTAGATGGTGCATTTTTCAAAAGCAGTCTATTTCAGTTGTCTGACTCAGAGTCTGTCCCATCCAGGAGCAGAGGGTTGCTGCTGCAGACACAGCAGACACGCAGACGGGAAGAAACATGTCAAAACAAGAACCAGCAGCATTATCACAGTCAGAATAGTTTCTCTGATACACACTCTGCGGCGCAACACGCTCATCTCACAACCATGTGTGAACGTGTGCATCCAAGTGGTTGTTGTGTGTGTATATATTTGTGCGCCTCGTGCACAACCCGAGGGTTGGTTAAGTTCACTCACATAGTCATGGAAAGCCTTGGCCTCGCTGGAATGTTCGCATGTCTCCCTCCGGTCCGGGGCAGCGCAGTACAGATCCCAGAATACACTGTGCACACAAGGCAAGAGAGCGACAGTAGTTAGACACTTTCCTGACGTGATCCAAACACATAACACTGTTCCTGCTTCTTGTGTTTCTGTTGTGGATATGGTTGCAAATCTCTAATGGAAACAGGTTTTGAGTTCATGTTGTCAAAGTGATCGGATGGAGGCACAACAAACCCTCACTGACTGCTGAAGCAGGTAATGTTAGAAATGTAACAGGGGTGGTATAGACGTGATACAACACTGAAATCATAGCTTTTAATGTTGCTGTTTGAGAATTAGAAACACATTTTTTTCTGTTCACTTGTCAAACCTGGGGATTACAAAGCTTTTGCAAATGCATTTTTTATGTAATAATGGAGATGAAGAATCATGAAAAACTAAAGTCAGCGATCACACATTATTCATCAGTTTTTATTAATCAAATCACAAGTACGACTGTGACAGCAGCAGTTTAACAACCGCTTCACATCAGAAGCCATAAAAGACCTTTTGTCGAAATGTAACAGTTTGAAGTCGAGTCTGCAGAGAGTAACATATGATTTTAAACCATCAATTGAATATAAACACGTGTGAATCTAAAATGCCATAACAGCCAAGGTATAAATCAGAGAATATCTGATCCAAAAAAAAAACACATGAACCAAGAAGACCAGACTTCAACACATTGGATGTTAACTTTCAATGCACTGCAGCTGCTTGTAAAACAAAACACAGTTCACAGATTTCATCTGCTTGTTCTTGTCTGACCAGTGACCAACCATCCGAGTGCAAAAAAACAGCAATTGCTTTTTGCTATTGCTTAAAAGTGGGCATACAGTAACTAAATTGCTGTTGATCAGCTAATTGATTAATCAACTACGCAATTTAGCTCCCCTGTTTTTAAAGGTAGGGTCTGGAGTTTCGTCCCTTTCAGTTTGTAAACAAAACATTGAAACTCAGCCCCTCCCCTCAGGCTAAGCTGTGTAGCCTCCTGCTTCTGACAGCAACAGTGGTCATGACCAAAGGAAAGGATTTACAGTCTGAAAGAAGTGCTGGAGCCGCCGGCCAATAAGCCGACCAACACCGGGAGCCTCCGTGGATGTTGTTATGCCGTTGTATTGTGGTGAACTAGCGGGTGTTAGCCGCGGATGCTAACCGCGAGCGCTAGCTGACGTTAGCATCGCGCTAGCTCACTATTATGGTCCTAATACTTGTTACCAGTGTCGGTATAGGTCGGGAATCGGTCCGCGGCTCCAGTGCTTCACTCAGACTGTATTTATTGTTCTTTGTTGTCCTGACTGCTGATGCTGACAGAGATAGAGACTCAGTAGCATCAGACAGCTAGCACAGCTAACAGGCCTGAGCCTCCTGCTGCAGGTAGCTTCACCTGAGCTCCGTCATTGGCTGGAGCGATAACACAGACTCTCTCACCATACTGTAGGTGTCTGTGCTCATTGGCGACTCTCTAGCTCCACCTAGAAACGTCCACGTGCACAGTAAAACATGAACAAAACAAAGCAAAAAACCAAAATACAGGCAGGGGGAGGAGGAGCTGCAGACAGAGCCCCCACCACACAGGACTAGAAGCCCATAGGTGATGATTCAGACGGATTTCATTTGTAAAAGTCTAATGTTTATTTTTAGGCACAAAACTCCAGACCCTACCTTTAACACTCAACAATATGGACACATTTTGTTCAGCATTCACAGAGGATTTATGTTTGATAGCCTTATTAAAAAGTCTTGTTAAAACAACCTGAAGTCTCTACAGTCAAGACTTCATTTCAGTCCAGCCTGAAGCCTGCCGCTCAGCTCCACAACGCTTTCATCCAGGAAGGACGAGTCTCCAAATGTTCCTCTCAGCCTGCCCTGCTGACCTGCAGGTTATTGTCCAATCAGCTGTGATTATGTTACTTACTGCCCAATCAGCCATACTCATATTGGTTAATTAGACCAATCCCCACTCCTCCAGGGCAGCAGGAGCCACCAGGTCCCACTCCAAATGGACCCTTAATTACTGCGCTGAAATTAAGTACCTGGTAAGTCCACATTAAAGAGTTCTCCTTCCTTAAGTTATTGATTTCATGGACAGTAGTATGTATATGTTGTATATTATATATAAACAGAAGTGCTGAACTCATGAGAGGAAATTTTATGAAAAAAAGAGGAATTTTTTTCTGTCATTTAAAGGTGCAAATAAGCCGCCACATGCATTCTTTGTGCTGATGTTAGGAACAGCCGTGACACTTGATATGACATACTGCGAAATGGAGCAGAAAATATTAGCTGATTGCCCAGAACTGTCAGAGAACCGCTCAGCGGCACCCTGTCACATGTTGGTCACTTCCAACCGTAAAAGATGTTTGATTTTCACGGGGTTCGTGTTATTATCTCCTAAATACGGTTATTACAAAACCACTGTTGATCACTGATGTACACTCTCTCCCGTGTGTCCTTTTGATTTTTGTTATTTGAGGGCATAACAAAACACGAGTGCAACAATAGGTGTCCTAAAAATAAAAAAAAAGAACAATAAATTTCAACCCTGTGGCACAGCGTAGCAACCTCTCAAAGCACATGAACTAAAATAGAAATGTGTTATTAAAGTATTTAAAGATTAAAAAGACAGAGTTGGTGCCCTGAGGCGTTCAGCGAGCACTGGGGTCCCCTCCAGACGAGCAGGGTGCAGAGGGAACAGAGAGGGACTTGTGCAAATGTAAGACGGTGGTGAACACATATGGCGTGTGTGCGTGTTGTGCTGCCCTTCTGTCACTCGACAATGAAGCCAGTGTACATTATCATATCTATCGGTTGGTGTTAAAGAGATTGCTGCTCCGCCAGAGGAGGAGGAGGAGGAGGAGGAGGCGCGGCCATCACAAATTCAATCAGCTCTCAGGGAAATGAAACGGGACGCAGGTTACAGTTTGTTACCGAAAAGACACAAGCAAGGTACAGGCGCAGAGGTATATACGTAGGGGGCAAGGTGATCTAACATCTCCTAGCCTGTGCGTCTGGAATATATTGCGATTTGAACAGCTGACCTGCGTCTGTCTGTCTGCAGCCACGCATGCAGGGAAATCTCATTCAGCGTCTCTCTGCATAATCTGAGGCTGGATCGCTGGTGGGCGGGACTAAACATAGGAACCAAGACTTTTCATTATTCTGATAATATTTTCAGGTGGCTGACATACTGTGGGGAAGGTTTTTTTTTTTTCCTGTGTAGAGCTAGAACGGGAAGAAAAAGGAGATGAAAGGGGCCATTAGGTGAGAAGAGGTGTCACAATGGCAAGCAAAATTACTCCTGTACTCTCCTAATTAAACACAGCTTCTCTGAAAAGTAAATTTCCAGGGTCAGGGTGCAGTCAGGTGAGAAAAATCTCTCCTACTGTGCCATCTCACGTATTGCTGGGACTGAATGTGTCCATTGTTGACAGTCCCCACCCACATTTAGGGGGGAAAGCCCACGTCGTAGCCGTCGTCGCTTCCTGTTGTCGCTTCCTTTTCACAGACATTAATCTTTAGAAATTATCTGGGAAGTCAACATTCACAGTTAATTAGCACCAGCAATCTGCAAGAAATCTTGTACTCTGCACACCCTTGTAATAGTAAATTTTCTATCCAATTATCTAATCATTTCAATCTAATCATCTCATCATGAGAAGCTCTTTATGGTATTATGGGCAGTAACTGGCGGCATTTGAGGCACACAACTCTGTGAAGAGGGAAACTTTTAACTGCTCTTACTTTGAAGGGTCACAGGAGAGATTTAAATTGCAGTTTGGAGTCATGCAAAGTCCTTTTTTATTCATTCAAATGAGAAACAAGGCTAAAAAAAAAACAAGCTGGCACTCTCAGCACACACACACACACACTTTATATCCAGAACAGAGGAGGAAGGGATTAGCGTCCAGCCGTCCAGAAGAAGACAATTACTAAAATGAAATGCCATCACGATAATTATTTGCAATTAACTGTGGTCTGACAAAGCCAGTGGTTACAATGTGCTTTTCCATTATAATGAGAAGTGTAAACAAAGACAGAGAAAGACAAGCTGCTGGTGGCAGGTCTACATGATAATCCTGTGCAATGTCTTTGGCCAACCATCTAACCATCCAGCGAGTGAGTCAGTCAGAAGACAGCAGAGAGAGAAATTAAGACAGAGATGGAGACACGCTGAGATAAGGAGGCTGACGGAGCAAAACTGAGAGAACCAGTGTCCAAAAAAATAAAGTTACAGAGAGCCAACTGCGCCGTCTCCTCCTCTTATCAGAACAGACTCTTCTTAATGGGACAAAATGGTGCAATCAAAGAGCGGAGGCGGAGAAACACAAGCCTTCCAGTTGTCTTTATTACCTTGACTCAAGTAGCAGCTATTCTCCTGGTAGCAGCAGTGCGTTCAGAGAGCAGAGAGGAAACAACATCTCAGTGCCATGTAAATCAGCAGCAACACTCCCTTTGGACTGTGGCTAATAAATACAGCAACTGTCACTGCAAGAAGATTAACGGCTTAAGAGGAAGCAAACAAAAAAAAAAAAATGAAGTTGCGTGGATGTTGTCACGACAGGTGGAGGTGGAGACGAGGCTTTCCTGACAGGTCAAGACCGAAAAAGTTCAAAGAGGTCACAAATGAAATCGGTGCAGGAAGTTAACGCGGGTCTTTTCTCATGACTTGTGTGCAAACATCTCTTCTGTGGAGCAAAGGTTGTATAAAATTGCAAAGTGCGACACAGCTTCTCCTATTTTTGACTCTCCGTGAGGTTTTTCCCTCAAACGTCAGCGTGTCAAACACTTTTCAGTTAACGCTGCACACAATCACACATTGGGCTGAAAGCTCTGCGTGGGTTTACCCAGGTGCACTGACCTGAACTGATCTAAGTCTTAAATATCGCAGGTTGGACTGGCGGTGCAACCACCAAGCTCCATTTATTACAACCTCAAACTTAACCCGCTTCAAGGTGTTTGTTGCAGCGGAGCTCTGCACCAGCGATACGGTGCATTCAGGAAACGCAAAAGTTTCCTGTATTAGGCTACGTTTACACGGAAACGATCTGAGCAGAAAACGCAAAAGTGGCGTTGCGTTCTCACTTTTTATTTCGCGTTTAGATGTTAAGCGTTTTTGGGGTGGAAATCTGCGTGCATATGGTGATGCAAAAGTCTGTGGAATTCAATGTTGTATGCACTCCAGGAGCCTACTGTAGGGGGCATTGCGCCACACAACGCACAACGCCACCAAGGCCACACGCCTGTGTATTCTTCTTCCTCCTCTTGATCTCCAGCATAGCAATCGGAGCAGACGTTTTCCGTTTTCACCCTTTACATGGGGGACGCAACAGCGGAGCGTGTTTAAAGGGCGAACGAGGAGTTTCTATTTGGTTATAAAAAAGTCTCAGGTTAATGTGGATGAATCTACGTTACCAACACTTGTTAATGGGCCCGTTTTCGATAAATGTATCGTTTTGTCTCTATTGTTATTTTGTTTTTATTAGTGGTGGCGGAAATGCTGTGCATCGTTTCCTTACTTTCGGTTTCGCGGACGCTTACGAGAATAACGCTGCCAAATTGCCGTTTATGGTCGGGAGTACGACGGTAACTGAACCTCTTTGAACCTCTGACTTTAATTCTTGATGAATGAAAACATGAGTCCGTCTTACGCCGGTCAAAGAATTCTACGGTGTGCGTGGAGGCTCATAAAAACACTTTGCTTTTCCAAAACTCCTCGTTGTCCCTTTAAGATTTCCACTCTGGAGGGTGGTTTCACTTTTTTGCGATTTCAAGCCCCGAAAACGCTGTCGCCATCTAAACAAAAAGGCACATCCGATGAAATATTTTGCCGTTTTCATCTACGAGCGTTGTCATGTAAACAGGGCCTTATTCTATGCTAGCTACGCAAATAAGCTGTTTGTAATTCAGCAACTGAAACCATTATACAAACAGTGCATGGCTCCTTTTAAATCAGCCGATTTGACAGCGTTCGTATAAATTGCTGGATTAAATTTAGACGTGGCTGATGGAGACTTTCCAGCCATTTTGCTGCCATGTTGTTGACACCACACTTCTTTTCACCGAGTGTGAAATATCAGAGCTGTCAGAAATTCCCAATGTCTCCAAGTCTGAATTACAATTAGAGCGCGGATGTGAATGCTGGTTTTTCTGAATCAGCTGCTTGTATTTACGATCTGAATGAACGGAGGTGAAGACATAAGGAGAAGAGAAGGAGGAGTGAATCGTCTGGTACCTGTGTTTGTAAAGAGCAGTCCAGACTTTCAGAGCAGAGGTTGGCTGCACTTGCTCTGTTTTCTCTGCCCCTCACAAACAAGAATTTCAGCCAGGGGCGATCTCACAGTGGATCCCCCTACATACTGTTGTTGTGCTGAGGTTTTTGTGTGTGTTAATGTTTTCTGTGTTGGGGGGTGGGGTGGGGGTGTGTATTGAGGATTCAGCGGCCATCCAGTGAAAACTGGTTAAAGCAATCGATTTGGGGATAAGGAGGAGACAACTAGCAGCAGCCAATGGAGAGGGAGCTAATGACACAATCAACACCTGCAGCCCTCGCTGAGCCTTTTCTTTATCCTTCCACCCATAACAACAGATGTGGATGAGTGACCCCCACCACCACCACCACCACCAGCCTCCCTCTTCCTCCCCCTCCCCCCCCTCACTCTCTTACAGCCATGGTCTTATTCTACCAACGCTGTCCTACAGGAAACAGAGGCAGAGACTGGAGGGAAGAAAACCCCAGTGAGGAGGATGACGACGGCGGCGGCGGTGGCGGCGGCAGTGGGGTCGGGGTCTTAGATTTGGCTGTTTAACACAAAAGAGGCTGGAATGCAAAGAGTTAATCCGTTCGGGGGTCTCTCTTCCGCAAACAAAGGGACAGGCCTCCAGACAAAGGTTGAGGGAGGGGGGAGCGAAGGGTGAGGGATGAGGGAGGTTGGTGGCTTTCCTACCATCTGGAGCTTTTGTTTTGGGGGGGGAGGGTGGAGGGTGAAGGTGGGGGGGGGGCGGTGAGGGGGGGTGGGGCGTGGGGGGTGTGGGGACCCCACCCCCAGTGAGTCTCCATGTCCACGTGCTGCGTGGCCCAGACAGACGCCCCTCAGCTAGGTCATACTACACTGGAGCCCTGCCCCGCTCAGTCTGGCTAATCATCAGCCTGCTCTCCAACTGCTCTCTGGCATGCACACGCACACACACACACACACACACACATGCACGCACACACACACACACACACACACACACGCACAAGGTCATCTCCCACACTCTACTGAAATATATCAATACAGTCAGAAAGTAGTACAGTTTCCCTTTCACTATCCCACTCTCTCCCTCACTCTCACACAATGACATAAACAAACACACACACACACACAGACACACATACACACACACACACACAGGGCCAGTCTCCCTGAGCTCTCTTATTGGTTCGGGCAGAGGCGAGAGCAAACTTGCGCTGTGCTGTATGTTTGTGTATGTCATTCTGTCAGTATTACTGGTAGCTGTCCAATTGAGCGCTGTCAGGTTGAGAGAAGCCAGGCTCTTTAAGGACCATTATGAACCGTGTCAACAGGCGGCACAATTACAACACACTCTGGGGCCAGAGAGGATGAATGAATGAAGCCGCATGTCCGGGGTTTATTACACAGGGCCGGCCGGGGGGCTTTGGGGATGAGCAGGATAGCATGAATGACAAACAAAGCGGGGCCCTGTCAAACCTCTTATCCTGGCTCTCTCCTCGCCTCTCGTGCTGCCTTGCTGAGGATTCTGCCTCTCAACCTCCCTGCGTGTCTGTTTGTCTGCGATCCTTCCAGCCGCCCAGCTTCCTCCTCCTCCTCGCTGTACGTCTGCTCCCCCTCTTTGACACAAAAGTTTGATTTCCTAGCTCTTGGCCTGACAACTTAGAAAAGGGGGAGAATCTCACATTTGGGTGTTTCCATTCCCTCTTATTCAGACAGAGAGGAGGAAAACAGCGTACGTGTCAGGCCGTAAGCCCACTGACCCTGTTCTTCCAGCGAGATAGAAAACACTGTTCTCTATTTATCTAGCATTAACAGATCTGACAGATTTGTTTAAAGAAGCTCAAAGAAAAGAGGGACAAACCACGTCAGAGTCTTGTTCTGCTAAACGGCGCAACAAGTTAAAACGGTCTCAAAAACTTAACAATGGAGCAGAAGTTTCAAACATTACAGTAAAAACCATACTTAAAAAATGCACACACACACAGCCATGATGTTTGGAGATATTTTTAGATTCACTATAACTTACACTTTCCAAGGGTCAGTGTCTATCACGATCTCTGCTGTCCAACACAAATAAATCCACATAAACCCCAATAAAAATCATAGAAAAAAGAGTCTCCTTGTAGCCACAGAACTTCACATGTCTATGTTTTGTTTGTTATCAAAGTAACCATGTGATAGATGCCTGTGCAACAGTTAATTTGGCAAACTTTTAAAGGGATAGTATCTTTTTTTTTAAAAAGTGGGGTTGTATGATCTACAAATAGCCCCTAAGTACTTTAATTGCAGTAGCAGACTCTCTGCACTCCTCCCGTTAGCAACGCCAGCCCATAATAGCCCTGCCCAGAGATTTACAAATGGACCCAAAGAAACGGCCTATTTTCGTGGCCTAAAAGAGGTTTTACATTGTTTGCTATAATATAATTTTTTCCAGCCCTTCAAAGTGCAGGAAAAACACAGTTTTTATTTGGAGCTAACCAACTGCTGATCGGCGGGCGCTAACCCTGGGCGGAGGGATACGTGAGTTGGTTAGGTCCAAATAAAAACTGTGTTTTTCCGGCACTTTGAAGGACTGGAAAAAATTATATTATATCGAACAATGGAACTGTGTATTGTTTTTCACGTAAAACCTCTTTTAGGCCGTGAAAATAGGCCGTTTCTTTGGGTCCATTCACAACAATGCATATTGTAGATCTCTGGGCACGGCTATTATGGGCTGGCGTTGCTAACGGGAGGAGTGCAGAGAGTCTTCTACTGCAATTAAAGTACTTAGGGGCTATTTGTAGATCATACAACCCCACTTTAAAAAACATGATACTATCCCTTTAATGATGCTAATTTGCTAATGCAGGCTAAAAACTGACACAGTTGTCCCATTTTTGTCCAGGGGGGGCAGCTCACAGTGTCCAGCTTTTAAAAAACCCAAGTGACACCAAATCTGTCTCTGACTTTGACTTTGATTGGACAGCGCGTGCTTCAATGTGAGCTGTTTTTTTTTTAAAGTGTTCAGTTTAAATAACAGAGCAAAGGAAGTTAGCTCACTTGTCAATCAGAGGGACGCCAGAAGTACAGCACTTAAACATGTGTGAGATGATGCACTTAGCATTCCCTGCAATTACTGTCCTTCTCCACCCCTGCACATTCTTTCAGACCATCAAGAGTCCTTCTGCTGTATGAATGTGAGCTGTTGAAAAAACAATGTGTGTGTGGTCAAGAAAGAGAAACAACTTCAACATATACATACCACCACCATGAGTGTAAAAATCCTGGAGGTTCCCCAAGTGTGATGTTCTTCTCCCATCGGATCTGAGAGACAGAGACGGGGTTTGAGCGAGAGGGGGAGAGAAGACAGGGAAGACGGACAGGGAAATGAAAAATTAGACACTGGCTGCGGCATGTTTTATGCATAGTGTAATCATTTTGCTCAACTGTCCTCCCAGCTTTTAGACAGACGGTAGAGAAACGGTGGACAGAAAAAACTAGTCTGAGGGGCGAAGTGCAGCGAAGTGAGGTGCGCTTATGCGAAGTTTGCGGATGAGACACTGTGACTGTCTTGAAGCAGCAGCCCTCTCCACTGCCCTCACAAACCAGCAGAGCTGCCTGCCTGTATCTGGACACTGAGATAAGATCCAGTGAGAGATAACAGACCCCGCTACCTGCTTCACACACTCCTACTGCCGTGACTTGGCACACAAACACGCACAGACACAAACACGCACACACATTCGCAGTGCATACAGTCTGAGTGATGATTCACCAGACTCTTTGAGGACAACATGAGAGCAGCAAAAAAATTCTCCATTTTATCCAAATATAGTATATATATACACACTGTATATATAATAAACAGATCCAAGCCTCACATTTCTATTAAAGGCTGTATTCTATAGATTTCCCCAGTGCAGTTTATAGTGATGTGATGTGCCGTATGTGGGTGTGGGCCTGTTGATTTAATGCTGCTAAAGAGCTGAGCGCTGCACTGTGCAAGAGAGCATGGAGTGGCAAGTCCTCCTGGGGACAGAAGTGTATTGTGTGTATACTATACTATAAACGTGAGTGTGTGTGCGTGTGCGTGCATGCTTCTAACTGAAGGAGGAACAGAGGCTAATTGAGGCAGGAGAGTCCAGGTGAAAGCGCTCTCATTAGATGAGCAGGTGTGTGCGTGTGTGTGTGTGTGTGCCTTCAGTCTACCTATGAGGATGGAAATCCCTTATCCATTGAAACATTTGTGCACGTTTTTGTCATCTGCAAGTGTGTGTATTTGCATTTGTGTGAAGACATAGATTGTGATGTACAGAGGCTGAGAGCTGAATGCACTCCTGCTCAAGAAAGCATCTTCACTCCTTTAACCACACAGAAAACACCTGAAATATATGAAATACCTAAAAAAAACAATGTTAAACACAGCATCGGTTAATGGGACCAATTACCTATTGCTGTTTTCAGACATTGAATGTATTGACACTACTCCCACCATCAGCCTTGAGACCATTTGTCATAAATATTTGCTGTGTTTTGATAAATGTTTTAAACTTTCAAAGGGATAACTGTTTTCATTTATTTACATTTACTTGTTTTTACTGCATTTTTTACTTGTATTCTTTTGTTTTATCAACTTTTTTTAATGACTCATACTTTGTTATCATGGTAAAAATGATAAACAAAGCAGTTTGGGAAGAAGAAACAAAGCTAGCTATTCTGTCCATCCATTCATCCATCAGATCACTAAAGGTCAACTAAAAATAAAACGTACTGTAAGTATGTACGGGTCATAAGCTGCTCGCTCATTGTCACTACAGTCCTGTTTACTACGGTGAGAAGAGACGAGCGGGAGCAAATAGGAGGAAACAAGAAGCCACTAAGCAGTGAGGGGGCTGAACAGAGGACACAGAGAGGGAAAGGAGGGAAAAAAGGGGTGATCAATGTATAAAGGAAGGGAAAAGAGTGGGGAAAAATCAAAGCAAGGAGAGGGCGATCATGTCTTGTGTACTTCAAGAAGAGCTGCAGAACAGTGAGCGAGTGCTAACGCGGCCGTCGGATGTTGAATGATGTAGATGAGTACAACAAATCAGTCTGCTGGCGACCTTTCTTCAAATACTCAGGAGAAATCCCTCAACACTTTAAAGCCCGCAGCCAGAGGCATATTATGAAGTGGGGGGAAGGTCAAAGGTCAAGTTCCAGTGTTTGCTCAGATGCACCCTTACGGTCGCTCTAATCCTAATACACTGACTCTGACTGTAGGAGACAACTAAATAAAAACAAAGCCGCGGTTGAAATAAACAAAATCATAGAGCAATATAGTGTTGAGGCGACTGGCGTCAAATTGACTTAGCAGTCTTAGCATGCATGCCTCGTGGACATGGACTGTGTGACTGTCTGCGTGTATGTTGTTTTAATCCCTGTCTATGTAGATGCTGTTTTAATTCCTGTTTGAAGCTGTTTTAGTGTGAGTGACAATGCGTGTGTGTGTCTGTGTGTGTGTGTGTGTGTGTGCGCCCCTGGTTGCCTGCGACCCAGAACTTCACCCCTTTCCAGCAGCTCACCAATAACACTCAATCTCTGTGAGAAGATTCACCCACAAGGGCTCTGAAATCAGTGAGGCTCTCTGCGGCCCTACCACTTAATCTCCCTGTGCTGCACACCCCCCCCTCCAACCCCCCCTACACCCTCCTCCTCCTCTCTGCTTCATATTTTAGATGCCCACTCCTGGTTGTTGGCAGCTGCGCAGGCCTCCAGCAGCCGTGCCCACTTGCCCGCCTGTCTGCACACTATAAGCAAAAGGCAAACAATTTCTGTCTGATTGCATGTGATTAATGCATCCATCCCTGACTGTGAGTGTGATCTAGGGCAAGTTTCAGATTCTAATGTAACTTTAATTTCTTTCCTTCAAAAATCCAAACCCTTTTCAACACAACTGAGGGATATGTAACTTTAAAAAAAAGAAAAAAAGATTAATTGGGGCAGAACTCAGCAGTATATTCAGAGAGTATATTTCACAAAACTGCTCCTTAAAGGGATGGTTCAACATTTTGGCAAATTGGCCCATTGCCATAATCGCTATAGTCATAGCAGTAGGTTTGTTACCTTTAATGTAAGCTATTTTTAGCCGTGAGCTGCTCAGGGCTATGCTATGGAGGCTAATGGAATTTCTTGGTTTCCCTCATCAAACTCATCAAATACACAACCCAACAACTCAAAAACGCTGTCGTGGACACGTTGTGAGCTGCACAACCACCACGCTATGAGATAATAACGGAACCTTACAAGACAGAGCTGTTTTAGAGGTAAATTCATGCAAAACCGCTGATGCACGTTGTGTTCAGGGACAGTTTTTCAGCAAGCAGTCTCCGCATTTACCCTATATTTACCTCGAAAATGGCTCTGTTTCGCAACGTTCCGTTATTATCTCATAGCATGGTGGTTGTGCAGGTCACAACTTGTCCACGAAAGCGTTTTGGAGTTTTGGGATTTTGTATTTGATGAGTTTGATTAGGGAAACCAAGCCGCCACAGCGTAGCTCTGAGCTCCGCTGTTCTAAAAATAGCTTACACCAACAAATAAACATAACGAACCTACTGCTATGACTATAGCGATTATGGCAATGGGCCAATTTGCCAAAATGTTGAACTATCCCTTTAAAGTGAAATTATGTAATACGAACTTCAATTGTTTCAAAGCAAACTGAAAACTCAACTTTCTCACATTACCAAAAAGTGATTGCAATTTTACAGGCGACCAACTGAACTGCTTGTTAAACCGTCTAGACTAGACACACTCCTGGACATCTGCATCTTGTGTGTGTGTGTGTGTGTGTGTTACTCTACACCAAGCTCACCTGATGAAATTATGTCAGTATTATAGTTGAATGATATAGACCTGCCCTTGCTTGCCATTAAAGCCCTCTCTCTCAGTGTTGGGAAGCGCCCGCCCGCCTATTAAACGGAGCTGAATGAAGCCGGTGGGCAGGAGAGGTGTTGCACTGCAGAAGGCCTGGACACTGGACCATTAGCGGGAAGGATGTCCATTAAGGAAGAGGATGCAACACATTAGAGCCCTTACCTCTTCGACAGTTCAGGGGCCTAATATGAGACTAATAAGTCTAGCAGACCTGGGACAAATGGTTATGTTTGGAATGATTTCAAATACTAAAGGTACAGTCGATTTAACGTAGCCAGTGACCGGCTTCCCTTCCTAAATGTCACTGTGCCGAAAGCCATAACAACGCACGCCTACAATATGTCAAACTGCCCTGCTTATACAGACTTTATGATTATTTACGATAGAGCTGATAATGACGGGTGGGGTAATTAAGTAGCCAGATGTTTACATGGTCCCAAATTAATAAACAGTAAAAAGAACATTAAAAAAAAACACACAGGCTTTACTGTAGCTCACCGACGTTAATAGTGTTGCAGTTTTTTTTAAAGTCCAGCTTGCAGGACAATTACTCTGCAGCTGCTTGAACCCAGAACAACCTTTAATGTGAATTCCATTCCTGGTCGTACAATAGAGGGGGAATCCTTTTCCATTCTATAGGAACTGAAAGAACGTCTTCTTACCTCTGACAGGAAGGTCTGTGCTGATTTCTGTGCGCCGACATGGAGCAAATACTCGTACACATATAAAGCTAACCTGCAAGACAAGGAGACAAGGAGAGAGGGAGGAGAAGAGTCAGTGCTGAGGAGGATCACACCCAAAAACATCCCATTAGCTCCAAAAGTCATTTCACTGTAGAAAACGCTGCTCATTAAAAAGATTATTTCAACAAAATGTATAATTACACAAAAGCAAATATTGCCACACTTGTTTCATTTCATGTAGTCCATTAACTATAATCCGGCAAATGTACACAACTGTCAGAAATCATCACTGTGTCATCCAAGATGGTGCTTGGATAAACAAGTTTTTACAGCATGAAGATCATATGTGTTGCGGAGGAGTTGTAAATGTGTGATGTAAAGCTCCGTCGCTCTGAGCTGGAGAGTCTCGGTGGCACTCAGCCATTTCCCTGAGGTTTTAGAAAACTCTGCTGTTGAGGCACACGGGCTGAAAACACACAAAACAGTGTGTGTAGACACCGAGAGAGAAACACGGACAGAGGAGACGATAAATATCCTCTGATGTGGCTGAAGTTGGTCTCTCAGATGTGACCGCGGCGCTTGCTGGATAACTGTTATTGTTGCATGTGTTGGTGCTTATTTTGACGAAAATGGGCGATCAATTGGAATTCATTTCTGAAAGTGAAAAATTCCTAAACAAACACACACAAAAAACACAGTCCTCGCATTTTATCAGCCCATCAAGCTTTTTACATAACGAGCCATCGAAGAGCAACATGAGCGTCGTCCCATCAGAGTTAAATCTCACATCCTGACAAACACTCACATTTTAGCTCTAAAACTCAAATATGGTGAGAACGGTTTGGTCCAACACCACAGGCCAAAACAACAACAACAACAACAACAACAACAACAACAACGTAGCTGCTGCTACAAGTAGCGAACGGCTGAAAAGTGGATTGGACTCCAGTGACAATTCTTTAACATTACGATTTAGTTGTTTTGGTAAACACACCAAAGCTCTCTAAAACTGTGTGGCCATGAGGAGCACGACTCATAGGCTTATCAATAATTAATAACAATAACCATTGGTATTGATTTGGCATAGCCTACAAGAAGAGTCAAATTTTCTCTGTGGTTTCCGACTAAAGTTGTGACAAGAATAAATAAAACACACATTGTAACTTATTAGTTTGCGTGACACCAACACTTTGAATCCAAAATTCACGTTTTCACACTAAGTGGAAACAAGAGGGCATTTCTCCATGACGTCACTGATTTCAGGTCAAGCACAATGTCCCACCTTCAACACATGAAATTATGGAAACAATTATCTTAAAGGGATAGTATCATTTTTTTTAAAGTGGGGTTGTATGATCTACAAATAGCCCCTAAGTACTTTAATTGCAGTAGAAGACTCTCTGCACTCCTCCCGTTAGCAACGCCAGCCCATAATAGCCCTGCTGGGAGATTTACAACATACATTGTTGTGAATGGACCCAAAGAAACGGCCTATTTTCACGGCCTAAAAGAGGTTTTACACAGTTCCATTGTTCGCTATGATATAATTTTTTCCAGCCCCTCAAAGTGCAGGAAAAACACAGTTTTTATTTGGAGCTAACCAACTGCTGATTGGCGGGCGCTAACCCTGGGCGGAGAGATACGTGTGTTGGTTAGGTCCAAATAAAAACTGTGTTTTTCCTGCACTTTGAAAGGCTGGAAAAAAATTATATTATAGCGAACAATGGAGCTGTGTATTTTTTCAGGTAAAACCTCTTTTAGGCCACGTTTCTTTGGGTCCATTCACAACAATGTATGTTGTAAATCTCTGGGCAGGGCTATTATGGGCGGTACGGTACGGTACGGGTACGGGAGGAGTGCAGAGAGTCTTCTACTGCAGTTAAAGTACTTAGGGGCTGTTTGTAGATCATACAACCCCACTTTTAAAAAAAATGCTACTATCCCTTTAAGTTGTGTTAGTGTGATTCAGGCTAGCCGTTTCCCTTTGTTTCCTGTCTTTATGCCCAGCTAAGCTACAAGCGCCTCCCAGCAACACCTTCAGATGTCATGGACAGATCAGAGAGACATATCAATCTTATTATCTAACTGTTCCTCCAACCACTTCAGTGTAGATCTGCCTGAACAAAGGCCGTTTTTTTTCCTCTGAGGAGGCAAAAGGACAGGTTTACAAAAGACTGTAGGTGGTTTTGAGTCTGATAAATTAAAATCACATATCTCTATATCACAGAGTGTGATATTTTTTCATATTCTTTCTCTCAATAGCTGACTCATCCTCGTTACTTGTCATGGCCGTCTCCTTGTTAACTGTGGTAACACTCATCCCTGAGAGACGAGAAGGGATCAAGACTACAGAGGCTGGCCCAGCCTTCGGAAAAAAGAACTACTTCTTACTTAACTAATGACAATAATGTTGTCGTCTTCTGCGTCTACAACTGAATAATGAACACATGATCAGATATAAAAAAAACCTGCAAAGACACGCGCGCATAACCCCTCACTGACAAAAGCAACCTTTTGCCTTATTGCCCGGCACAAAGAAGCATTTGTGTGTTTTTACCAGAAGTAGAAGGGGAGCTGCCGTGCCCCTGTGAATGGAGATTGACGCCGATCACATGCATCAAGGTCAGAGCAGACACCGAGCTGTAATGTTTGGGTTGATGCAGGATGATACTGAATGAATCAATAATGAGCTGGGCCAGAGTTGAGCGACTCCTCTCTTCATCCTCTCTAAGATATTGCTGAATTTCACCGCAGCATCTGATCAACCAAACTGCCAAACGAACGTCAGGCTACTATCTGCTACATCTGGCCCAAACCAGTTTCAACCAGCACTAGACAACACCAGATGCTATCGACTCCTGTATTTCTCCTTCTTACATCAGTTACAACTGTAACAAACGCCTATTTCAGATACTCAGTGTAAACACGCCATTAAAAAAATGTGTATGTCAATGTGGTACGATGATGGAGCGCTGGTCAGGCTCCCGCTCACCAACGGCCCGGTACGGAGAGGGATTAGTCAGAGCAAACCGCTCGCTGTAAATGTTTAATATTGATCTCAGATTGAGCGGCTGTCCTGGTGTCATCAAATGAAACCGATTAGTGTTGTGTTTAGGAGCAAGCCTATCACATTTAATTACGTGTTGCTGCCTGAAAATTTGTGTAATGAAACTGCTGCGTGATTTCTCTCAGTTTGGGTTCCAATAAAGTCAGAGCTTTTTTTTCCCCCAGCCATTTAAAAAACAACAACAGATGCAATTCTCCACTTTTATATACATTTAGATGAGTCTAACAAAAGACTGACTACTGTGTTTTTCAGTCTAGTTGCAGTCTATCTTATATTTGATTGATGTTTAAAGGGATAGTTCACCCAAAATTCAAATTTCACTCATTATTCTACTCACCCTCATGTCGACTAAGAGCTGTGAGTATTTTCAGAGTCCTCAGTTCCTTCTCTGAGTTACGGGGGGGTCAGCACAGCGGTATTTGTCCATATAATGGTTGTCAATGGACACCAGGTTTCTTTGTCCAAAAAGACACACCAAAAAACATCCAAATACCTCCATACTGCTCGTCTGTAATGTCCCTCTTGTATTGAAGCCGGTCAGTACAAATCACGTGAGATTTGCACTGACACAGGAAGAGCAGTGAACTGAGACACTGGGAGCTTCCGCTACAAACAAGCTTAAAATATAGACTTATTTAATTTTTTTTGGAACAATTTCTCATGTCGGGGCTTCAATACAAGAGGGACATCACAGACGAGGAGTATGGAGGTATTTGGATGTTTTTTGGTGTGTCTTTTTGGACAAAGAAAGTTGGTGTCCATTGACATCACAGCTCTTAGTCGACATGAGGGTGAGTGAGTGAAATTTGAATTTTGGGTGAACTATCCCTTTAAGTGAAGCTATTACTCACTGTAATTCAGATGTAAACATGTGTCTGTGCTTTTGCAACATCAGCATGAGCAGTTCAGGGGTGTTTAAGTTGTGGTGAAATGGGGGAATCCATTGCTTTAAAACATTACGGGGGGGAAAAAAAAAACCCAAAGGCTTTTCTTTTTTTTTTCCCAGTGTGAAATACCCAGTGGCAGGCGTCAGCTCCTATACACCCTGTTCACACTGTACAGCATCGAACAGAGATTCCCATGAGCACTGCAGCAATGAAATTTTCATGGCAGAGCCTGGTGTGATCTGAGGGGCTCTATGCCCCAGCGATGGGCACCTGCCCTGGCTGCAATGCATTATTTAAAAACACTCATTCAATCCAGGCTTCAGGGGACACCTTTTTATACTCTGTCAGAAGCAGTAAGTGTAACTCGGCTGAGGAGGAGACATTTTTCTTTCTTTCTTTCTTTCCTTTTTTTTTTTTTTTTGCGAGCTCATGGAGCAGAGCCCGAGGAAGGCCAGGTAGATAAAGGAGACCTGGGGGTGGATGTACTGTACAGGAGAGCTGTGTCAGAGGGAAACTGAAGGTCAGGGCCTCAGCGGTTCCCTCTGTGCATACTGTAAACCTGAATTCCTTCCCTGTGTGAACCCTGCACTAGTTACACATGTCACTCAGGAATAAAAGATGAGATGCTTACAAGGCAAACCGCGAACCACACACACACGGTCCACGTCTCGTCTCGCATTTCCTCTCCTACACATTTCACTCTCCTCCTCTCCCTCGGCTGAAAACATCCACAAATGAGATTTAACAATAACGTGCGTGTGGTACCAACTTACATGACGAGAGTGGGAGGAGGAACATCTGACCTTTGCTTTGACTGCTGACTGGATATCATGCTATTATAAAGCCTGTGCGTTAGTTTACATTGAAATAACCACAAAGCCGAGCCCTGCATCTGCTGTCTGTTTCTCACGCTCCCTCTCTTAAGCTACGACATCATTTGCAATAGTTTTCCCAGCTTGGCTGAACTGTATCCGAGGTTAAAAAACACATACACACTCATACACCCTACAACACCATTTCTGATCTTCTCTTCTTCACTGGCCCCAACCTCTTGTGGCCTAACTAGTACTTTGCTCCATGTCCACACATCAAGGAGATCTCTCCCACTGCCTCGTCCCCTGGAAACACACCTGACATTTAGCCCCAGGCTGCCCCATCCAGCCCTTCCTTTCCTTCACTCGCCTCCAGAGACAAGAGCCTCTCAGCTGAGTTTAGCCAGCTAAAGCACAGACAGTTAGCAAATTAACTTTCATGTCTTGGTTTCAATAATTCAGCAGCGAGAGCAGGGGCAGGGCAGGGTAAGGTATGCACGGAGGAAGTGATGGAGCAGGATTAAGCAGTGCCCGTTACTACATCTGCTCTCATATACAATCCAACTCTTTCAGAACAGAATAAAGATATATAGCATGCATAATTTATGGATCCAGCGGCGTCCTCTATGTAACACGAAGCGTAACTGAATAAAAAACACAAAATATTATCTCCTAAATATTAAATATTTATAGACATCTTATAAAAGCAGCATAGATCTGACACGGTGGTAGTGAACAGGTGTGAATGTAGTGATGTATCACTTGAAGGTGAATGAAAGGTTGGATGTCTGTTTGAGACACCTGTGATACTGTGAAGCTGTTTCACTAAAGCTTATTCCCACTGCACACACTGTTTATATTTGCTTGGCTTTGTTATGGCAGTTCCTTTGTCAAAACAAATCAGTGTCTATAAGCGTGTAAACACGCATGGCTTTAGCCATGGGTTAATCCACACACTGTCACACAAACACACACAGAGACACACACACACACACACTAACAGTACTCTGGCTTCTCCAGCAGCAGCAGCTTGACTCTGCTCTGCTCTGTGACCTGTGGACAGACTCACCTGTGACTGTCCTCTGACCTCACACCTCACTGTCTGATAAGATGATCATTTTTGATCAAATTTCCACTCAAAAATGTGTGTTTTAAGTGAAAGGGGCCGAGGAGAGAGCTTTACACTGATCTGTGATAAGAGATTATTATTGACATAGCTGACATACTTTTGTTATCGCCACAGTCTCCTCCCATAGGAGGTAATGAGGACAACAATATGAAGTTAAGTCACTAAGAAAATTAATCCAAACTTTAGAAAAAGTCACTTGTTTTCTACATCAAAGATGACTTTTAAAACAGATGACATCTGTTTAGCTGTTGTAACATGTTTTCTCTGTATTCTAATAAAAGACATACACACTGTGTGCGCGTTTGCCAACTGATTAACAACTTCAGGCACGTAGAACCAATATTTATACTGTCTCCTTTATTTCAAGTGAGAAAACTAACAAATTTGTACGGATGCACCCAAAGCAGCTGACGAAAGGCAGCATTAATTGACTGTTGACATATCTGAATGAAGGCACAGTCAGCCAAAGGGTGCCGAGGGTAAATCAAGGGTTTCTTTACTTTTAGTGCAGTGTTTCTGTCTATGTTAGTGTGCAGCTCTTTATGCTTCTCTCAAAAGGCTAAAATGCAGATGGCAGAGCCATCTGTGTAGAATCAAAACCATGCATTCAGACCTGAAGATCCCCATTAAACTGCATGTAAATACGTGGGAGGAGCCGGAGGAGGAGTGGAGGATGTAAAGAACCCCGTGTTCAAAACAAACTGATTAACTTTACACTTGAAGTTCTTTTCCAAACAAATCCAAAAACACTCGGAATATGACAAAAACATGTCTGTAAACAAACAGAGAGCATTAGAAAACAAACACGGGGAGCAGAAAACTGAGGACGTGCTTTTAGAAAATGAGATGTTTGATCACACTGAAATATTTCTGTGAATGGCACCTTTAATTAAGACGCCGGATTCATCAGTGCACATTTCAACGAGGTTCCAGTTACTAAATAATAAGGTGACATTAATATTGAAGCTGCTGTGTTACCCTTTTCCAAATTAAATTAAATAAAATCGCTGGGAAAAAAAATAATAATGGAGAGTAATTAATTTCTCTGGTCACAAGGGCGGCAGTTTTTTTCCTCTATCTTTATCATTTTTATTTGCATCTCCTTTTTTTTTTTCTTTTTACAAAATGTCTAATCACAATGACGCTTCTCAAGGGTGTGCAAAGAAAACACTTCACTCCCCTCCCTAATGTTTGATACGTGTGATCTGAAGACAGTGAGACCAGGCAGCTCGACTCCACTCGTATGGCGAGGCCTTGGCAGAGTGAAGGAATCCACACAAGTGTGAAATGTACATGTGACTGTTTTATGTTGCATTTCTGAGCAAACAGGTTGGATTCAAGGCTTTAAAACCAGTAAAACACACACACGCTGATAGACACATGGCCTTGTGCAGTGTTGTAAACACACTTAAATGCACACTTGAGCTGGTATCTTGGAACATTTTGTATATTAAACCTGAGAACTACTCTGCACCGTTCAGGTGGCTGCTAACTGAAGAGTACAGTGTTTAACACGAGTGGTCCTGTTATGTTATAGAGGAGCATTTGATTTTTCTTTTTTTAGTTTCTTTGTTTCCTGCTGCACACCGGTACACACCATGAAGCATGTGCCAAGGCACCAGCTCTCAAAGCTTCTACCTGAGATAAACAAAGCATCACTTCCTGTGGTGAGAACTGGAATAAATCACCTGCAGCACTGACAACATTGCAGCACATACAGTAAGCTACCTCTGTCAGATCTTTTTCTTTTTTCTAATCCATTCCTCTTGGAGTTACTAGGGAGCGTTGTAAAAAAAAATAATTATAAAGATACTGTTTCTTTTGGCTGTTCCAAGACTTCCTCTATTAACCTCCCGTTAATATAGAGTTTCCCTGAGAAGCCTCAGCAGCTGGCTGTCACTCAAAACAACAGCAGACTGCTAACAAAACCAAACGTAGTGTTAGAAAAAAATACATTCTGCAGGCCCTTCTCTTTGTGAAATACAGTTTGTGTGCTGTATGAACCGTATGTGAAATAATTTCAGATTTAATGAGGCAACGCTGTCACATAATCCTCTCAAGTAGCAGAAGTCATTCCAGGGACTACACAAGGAGGCTGTTCATAAAAATGAAAATACATGCATCAATATATATTTCCCTTTGCAACATCATCCCTGTTGGACCAAAGTAATCTAGTCCAGTGTGATTTACGTGCGGTGCCTGCACCCTTGTATTGTCTGACTGCTTTCAACTGGAAGCAAAACACTGCCAAGGACAAGTTACATTTCTCTCTCATCAGTTTCCCCTCTTCCCTCAACAAGTTGTACTGTATCAAATCTAACTGCATTTAACTTGGTCTAAATCAAAAGAATAAGAAGCTTAAACTTGGCAATAGTGAAAGAGCTAAAAAATATTTGATTATAGCTAATGCACAGTTATGTATATATTTTTTATTTTTAATATTTGGAGGCTAACCAGAACTGATTCCAACCTTACTTTCAAGACAGAGATAGATAAGATGTATTATTAATTTATAGTTTATTCAATTAAATAAGCACATGACTTGATTATCAATCCTCTGAGCAGAAGCTGCAGCTGTAATAACCAAGTCTGCTTTAATCCGACACAAGTCCATCCGGGGCGCCCTCTTTTCAATATCTGAATATGTAAAGAGCCAAATGAATATGTAAATATGAATATGAGCTAATTCAGTGATGCATTGAGGCAGCTGTTGTGAACTCCACATTTACAAGGAAACATGTGTTGGCCCTGCGGGGCAGGTTAGGGTGACAAGACAGGTGAGGGGAGAGGGCAAGCGCTGCCCATTATGTCTGGACAATGACTATAAGCCTGTGCCACACAGAGCTACTCCCACACCAAACTAAATATAAACACAGGCTTAAATAATGTGATACTGACTGTGGAGCGTCTGCTAAATGAGGGGTGGAAATGAATGCAAACAAACACACTTAAAGAAACAAATTCAAGAAATGGATGCATTCACCAGTTCCAGTTCTCAAAAGACTATGAGTTAATTTATTAATCCTCCTCCTACACCATCATTTGAAATACATGCTGCCTCTGCACTGATTTCACTACCAATAACACATGGAGCATAATCCACACTCCCTGAACAAGCAAGTGCAACTAAAAACTGTCTAAAAAAAAAAAAAAAAACCTGCAGCATTTAAATAACTCATTGCGTTCAATGTATTGCGCACACACACACACACAGAGTGATGACGCTGAGGCAAACAAACAGGTGTAAAAGCAGCCTGGCGTCTGCTCATGGTTCATATGCAATATTAAAGCATCCTATGCTGGTTCAAAGGTCACTCTGCCTGCTGTTCATAAAAACCACATGGGACTGTTTTCATTTAGGATTCACTCCTCCACATCAACAGCAGACACAAACACACAGAGAGCTGCTCAATTTTCCAATAAACTGAATTCAGAGCAAAATTAAACACACTTGGCACCAGACATGTACAAAGTCGTATTCGAGGAAGCTTACACTAAGCACATGAGCAAGCCAAATCTCTAGAAAGCTTAATCAATTGAATGTGACACGACCAAGCATCAAATATATATATATATTTTTTTAAAATAGGAGTATCGCCGATTATGTTTTTTGTTTCTATTACACATGTATGAGGTGCAGTGTAACAGCACAGCCTCCCAGGACTTGACAGTGTTTTCAGATTACAATTGTATCTCAGCAGGGACTCCAACTCACTCCTCTAACCTTAGACTGTTTCATGCTTAAAAATAGCGAATGATAATAAAAGACTATACTGTATCTGAAGTTCTGGGATGCAAAGGAGGTCCAAACCTTTGAATGGTCCCACACATTTATTATAAAATATTATAGATAGCGAAAGAAAAAGCAGTCAATGAGAAGCAGAAGCAGTGCAGCCCTCACTGTATAGTCTAAGGGACAGTGACATTTTAAAGTTGCATTGGTTTTCTGTGCTTTATTGCATGCACAAAGAAATATTAAATGTTGTTTACACTAAATTTCACAGAATTAAACACCCATGTGATATTTAGCAAACAATGCATTTAAACGCATCGAATTTAAATCAGACCTCAATTTCTTTCTTTCTTTTTTTTACACTGATTCCAGACACAATAACCAACAATAATTACATGCGAGCCAGACATTCATCACTAAGTATCCTTTAGTCAAGATTATACAGCCCAATGTCCGTGGCAGCGTGACTCCCCGTGATGTGAGTGGATGCTAAAAAGTTTACCACCGCTGCACGAACGACTGCCGAATGGGACAAAACTTTTCCCTTCATCGCCAGTGGTTAGACTGCGCCCGGCCGGCACAGCGTCTCTCAACACCAACAGAAAACCCACACAAACAAAGCTCAACGTTTTCTGTTTCTAAAAAAGATAAATTCAACCATCCGGCAGCTTCACCTCCACAAAAGTGCATGGGCTTACAAGAGAGACCACCGAGCAGGCAGGCAGTCCGCACGGGGACGAGCAGCACCCCCCCACCACCACCACTGAAACATGTTTCACCCGAAATAAAACGAAAATGCGCTTCTCCGGCTTTAAACGCGGCACAAGAAGAAACGTGCAGCTTCAACACACAATACTGATGTATAGCCTTTATATAAAATAGCTACAGTGTTGCTCCTCAAAATAAAACAAGGTAGCGCCAAGTTCCTGTGTGCGCTTTGCACATACACAATATTACTAAATATCCCATGCAATGAAAGAAGAAAAAAAAAGCAAAAGTGCAAACAAGAGGTGAAATTACAAAAAAAAAGTTTAAGAGACGCACCTCTCTAAGGTGGTCTGACGGGAGGGAGGGAGGAGGGGGGGAACCGCACGGAGGAGCGCACTTTAGTACAGTACACTCCTTTTAAATTACAGTACCTAGTTTAGAAAGTTGACTCCCCTCCTCTGCCCCCCTCGCCCGCATGATAAAGCAGGTAAACTCTTGCATGTAAGCGCGGATTTCACTTACTTTTCTCTCGCTTGGCTATCGGAAGGGACGACAGCTCCTTTACCTTTGGCGTACATGCTGGATTCTGTTTTAAGACTTTTGCCCCACTCAACACCTGTCAAAGAAAGCAGCCAGGAAAACGCTCCATCTCCATAGCTACCCCTTTAGTGTTTTTCCTCCCCCCTCCCCTTCCCCTTCCCCTCCTCTCCCCTCACCCTCCCCCCTCCCCTCCCTCCTCCTCCTCCTCCTCCTCCTTCTCTCTCCTCTCCCCCCTCCTCTCTTTCTCTTCTTCTCTCTCTCTCTCTTTTTTTTTTTTTTTTTTTACATCTCCAACATTGGCCACAAATCAGGCACAGTTTCTATTGGGGGGACTTGAAACCGTCCTCTGTTGGATTTTTTTTCCCCCTCCTCAGCCGCTGTTCCGCAGGCCTGCTCCTCCTCCCTCCGCTGTGCAGAAGGAGGGGGCTCCTTAAAGGGAAACACACACTTCTTGTTTACTGACCTCAGAAACACAGGGAAAAAGGGGGGAATACGGAGGAAAGGCATGCCGGGTGTAGGCTCTCTTCTTCGGGTCAGCTTCTTTGGGGAGCTCGTGATAAAATGTTTTTTTATTCTAAGAGTTTGTCTCAGTTTTATTTCCATTCACATGAAAGCTGACGCAATTGTCTTTTTTTTAATACACTACATAGTCTACTGTTACCACCATGTCCACATTGTGATGTTTTGTTGATATAAATGTTGTACATTCATTAACCACTGCAACTTATGAGCTCAAAAAAACATATATGTTTCTGTTTCAGTGACCAAACTACAATTTTTTTGTGTCACATCACAGGAGAAAATATCACAGTATTCAGCGGTGTCAAAAAGGACACGTCAGAAGGGGATTTCAGACTAAAATGTAAAGTCAATTTTGGCCATCTGGTGTTATTCAAGGGAATTTTCAGCTTAGTAGGACTAGTACGTACAATACACTGCATCCAAGAGGGGCATCTGATCATGTGGCTGGTGGTCGTAAACTTTCCACCTCTACGAGGGGGAAGGATGAGGTTGAGAGATGGAGAGCAAGGAAGAAAGGAAAAGGAGACCCCATGCCAGGATAGGATTTGTGGATTCAGCCTCACCTGGCCCCTCTCCTCACCTGGTGCACGTCTTTCATAAAGGTCAACAAGAAATGGAAGTAGTGATATATGTTCTTTTCTATCTTTCTATTTTTATTTGTATTGTACATGTGACTTAATGTAGCCAATCAGATGTCAGTAAAATTGTTGGAGTTGAGCTGAATCCACACTGAATGATGTTGTGCTATTGTGTGGGTTTTGGAAAAATGACCTCAGTGTGTGAAAACTGTCACATTGTAACCAGTCCAGTCTTCACAATTTACACCCAGTGGCAACATTCATTTCCAATGCATGAAGCATGTTTACATGTGTTTACTTTATTAATTTCCCATAACCTCAGTTTTTATCCCCTCAAGTGAAATGCAGGGTTGTCACACACATGCAATCATCTTGACATTATATCAAATATAAGTAGATCCACACACCCAAATAGACAGGCTATCAACTGTATGTTCAAATAACGACCAATATGAACCATCCATATGAGTGTTAAGGTTCTTATCCTGTGATAGACCAAAAAATAAGAGCTTATACACCAGAACCTTTGCTTTCACTCTTTATGAAAGCCAGTAAAACTCACTTCAGTCTAAACACACCTTCCAGGTCAGTCTATTAGTTTGTAGCCATAGCCACACAACTGTTCATTCTTTTATTGCCATTATGAAAAATACTGATTTACTATTTCATAACGTCCTTTGGACTTAGTCTGGATCATGAGCATTGTAATAATATCTTCTAAGGCCTGTTGATATAGAAACTAACCACAACTCGACTCTACTTCATATTGTAGGATTTTTATGTCATTGAGAACTGCATGTATTGCTTTCAATGGCCTTATACATTATTTTTTTGTATAGACTGGGGACATCTTGTTGTCTAATATCACGTCTTTGTTTTCTCAACACACCCAATGTCATTCAGCCTCATATCAAACTTGGTGACCATATATACACCTGGTCAAAACCAGTATTTTCCAACACAGGCACAATCTGTGTTGGACCCTTTCACATCAAACCCGATGACCCACGATGTCCCCGCATCACAGCTCTTCCAGGGGAAATATAGGAATATAACAAGGGTCAGGGAGAGCGACACATTGTTTTCTAGTCACTGCTCCTGTCAAACCTCTTCATCAAACAACCCATATTACGCACGTGGCTCAGACCCTGAACTTGATGGAGGTCGTCTCACCAGGTCATGGGACGCAGGAAAACACCCTTTCACCAACTCTTGACCCATGCTTAACGTTGAAGGGGCAGACACTTGGAACTGCTTGAGAGATGTTTATATTATTCATCACTGGGAGAAGTACTGTCAAACTGGTATGAGGAATAGGCCTTAATGCGGGTTCTCTGGGAAACTTATTGATTTTTATTTAAACTGGTGGGTGTTTGTGTGATGATAATGAGATCATAGTGTATGCACCTTTATATCCATCATTATTTAATTCAGACTTAAGCAGCAGTCATTGTTGCACACTGGTCAAAGTACAGGCTATTACACAAACAGCTCTGAGGTTTACTTTATTGAATCAGCTTTCTGAGCAGCAAAGGGCACATGACCTTTGGTTATTCTGATGATTAAACAGCCAGAAATGAACAGGTTGGACGCGGAACTAGGAGCGATGAGTTAATCAAGGGCGTTCTTGGTTATCACAGGGGAGTCTTAAGCAGCCGTCTCCAGTGCCAAGTTCTACTCACTGTTCTGCATAGAGAGCAATCACCCTCCGATTTGAGCTCAGCTCTTACTGTACACTTTACATCTCACACAACGCCACAGTCCTTACGAGATCTCTTGCTGATTTCTTGTTAGTTAAATGGGAATTGCTTATCATTAGTCATTCCAACACTGAAACACCAGGGACCTGAGGGCAACCCACTTTCCCTGACACTCTTACACCTCCGACTCCAATTACAAAACAGCTGTGGGGAGGTGGCACAACAGTCGCTCCATATCATCAAATGTGACCAGCTCATATAATACCGTCTATGATTAGCTGCTGGATCCTTAAAAGTAAGACACATTTATGATTTTTGTCAGCTGGGCCTAAAGGCAGGATGTGCTTGTGATCTTTAACTTTTAATATCCGATGGCATACTGACTTATCAGGTAGAGTTTACCGCTCACAGAGATCAATGTGTGATACCGTGCAGGCTACTGGTGCCGGCACAGGACAGAGGCCAGATAGGAAATATAAAGGTAAACATTCCTTTAAATTAGTTCAGGATGTTGCGAGTCATTATAATTTCGAAAAAACAACAACATGGGTTTATCAAAATGGAACGAACAACATTTTGACCATGCTTGATGTTTCTCTGGCTTTCTGTGCTTAAATAGGGTCCAGTTGCCTTTAAAAACACTGCATAAGCAATTCTAATTAACCAAGATACTTCATTTTTCAGATTGGCATAGGATGGAAAGTAAAACAGTTAATCTCTGTGATAAGGTAATACTGTACATGTTTGACATCAGGGGTTAGAAGTAATAATAGCTTTGATATGCAGTGACTGTAATACTATCTAATTTCAAGTAATACATCTTGCAGTGGGACATCTCTCATTTTTCACATCCACTGGATCAGGTTAAACGAATTAATGTGAGACATATGAAAGAATGAGCCAGGATTATGTATTATTATTTGGACAATGCATAATAGTTTTAGGAGGAACCTACTGTTGTGGTCAAGACCATCTAACTGGAGACGGAGTCAGTACCAAGAACAAGACTTTGAGGGGGTCAAGACTAAGGCCAAACTGCAAGACCATTACTGTTTTCAGTGCCAGTACTTTTCATAGCTTGACATTCACATTATTCATCAGCTAAATAATAATAACAATTTTATATCAATACCATATTCAATTGAAACAAAGTTTGGATTGAACAGAATAACACAGCACAGAAGCTGCTGAAGTCTCACACTGTTGACTCTGGTACAACCAAGTTTTTCAGAGATAGACATTTGTGGTGGAAAAAGAAAAGAAAAGATGTCACTGCAGTTTGAGAAAAATCCCACGTCCAGCTCGACCGAGACCGAGACCGAGACAAGACCAAGTAATAATGTAGACCAAGACCTTGAAAATGTGGTTTCAGGACCGGTCTCAAGTACCACAACACTAGGAGGAACCTCGAGACAAGCAACAGCAGTTTATTTCTGCTTCTCCCTGTCTTTTTGTCTTTTTGGTCAGCCTTTCATCCACTTAGAAGAACAATGTAATGGCAAAGCCAGGGACCACCAAGCAATCCCTGGCCACATTGAGTTTCTTTATGCTGAAATGCGTGTTAAACTCTTGTTGCACCACTCCAGTCTGCACTCCTTCCCGTCGAGTTATGCAACAGTTTCAGCAGTGAAGGTCCACATTAGACGTGCAGGCATCCAGTACCCCTGTTAGGTCCCTGCTCCACCCTGACATCAGCCTGCACGGGAAGGAAAAACACAATAAGTTGCAGTCCAGACCAGCAGAGGAATTCCCCCAGCCCCTGCCTTTGTGATGCCAAATTATAATGAATCACAGGTTGAATAATTCAGCTCAGACCGAATGGACGCCTTTTCCCAGTCCATTTTTCTGCACCTGCTTCGGAAGGCTACCCCGGAGCCTGCATGTGTTCATGTGTAGGTTAATATTTGTGTGTGTGTGTGTGTGTGTGTTGGAGAACCTTCCCCAGGGCCAGTAAAAAGAGCAACACACAACCCAAAAAACAACCAAACACAAGGCAGCAGTGAAACCTCCGCCCTGCAATCCCTATGAGTCAGCCTTCACTCGCATAGGCCCCTCGATCCGCCTCTCCTCCTTCTCTTCACTCTCAGTCCATCTTTCCTCTGCTCCTCCTTGACACCATTGAGTTACAGAAGAGAAATGGCACTTTAACATACATTAAAGTCAACAGGACTCTTGGAGGGACTGCGGTTCTCCTCAAATGCCTCTTGCTGTCTCTGATTGGGTCAAAACAGGTTAGAGGAAGTTCACGTGCAGATCGAATTGGAGGCAACGCTCATGTGGTAAAAAAATCATTGATGTTAATCCAGTCTTTCATGCAAATGTGAATTTACACAGGGAACTGGTTACAGACATTAAAGGGATAGTTCAACATTTTGGCAAATTGGCCCATTGCCATAATCGCTATAGTCATAGCAGTAGGTTCGTTACCTTTAATTGTCGGTGAAAGCTATTTTTAGAACAGCGGAGCAGAGCCGTGAGCTGATCAGAGCTACGCTATGGAGGCTAAAGGAATTTCTTGGTTTCTCTCATCAAACTCATCAAATACAAAATCCCAAAACTCCAAAGCGCTTTTGTGGACACATTGTGAGCTGCACAACCACCACACTATGAGATAATAACGGAACGATACGAAACTGAGCCATTTTCGAGGTAAATACAGGGTAAATGCAGAGACTGCTTGCTGAAAAACTGTCCCTGAACGCAACGCGCATCAGCGGTTTTGCATGAATTTACCTCTAAAACAGCTCTGTCTCGTATCGTTCCATTATTATCTCATAGCGTGGTGGTTGTGCAGGTCACAACTTGTCCACGACAGTGTTTTTGAGTTGTTGGGTTGTGTATTTGATGAGTTTGATGAGCATAGCATAGCATAGTCCTGAGCAGCTCACGGCTCTGCTCCGCTGTTCTAAAAATAGCTTACACCGACAATTAAAGGTAACGAACCTACTGCTATGACTATAGCGATTATGGCAATGGGACAATTTGCCAAAATGTTGAACTATCCCTTTAATCAATAAATCATTCAGCCACCGTTAATTCAACTCCTGGTTGCCCGTCCATCACTGAATAGAAACTCATGGTTCCACAAACAAACTGGTTTGGTTCTGTTGCTACGTTTCGTCATTTTAAGGTATTTACTGCAAAAACTACAGATCTCAGCAAAGACCACAGAAAACACTGGTGTGTAGGGAATTGTGTACAACAGTAAACAATCATATCCCTCCGCACAGCATCGCCTGGATAAACATCTACTGCTGCTAAAAGATTTTTGAAGCTGTAAGTCCCTGCTTACATAACTTCAAGCACTCTGTTATCCCAAATATGAACCTGTCTGTCTGTTATTATGTCTGTCTGTCTATCTGCTCTGCAGCCTGTCTGTCTGCCTGCTGACCTACCAGCTGTTCTGTCTGTCCTCCTGCCTTCTTGTCTGTTTGTCTGTTTTGATTTGCGTCATTCCACTTGGTCACCAGGTTCGTCTGTGCCATTCCCAAACGGCCGGCACCCTCCCCACGCCCCCCTCTCCTCCTCTGCGCTTCATACATCTGACACCCAGCGGCTATTGTGAGCCTCTGCTGTGATGAAGAAAGACTCTGTGCTCTTCAGCGCTCCCATAATTAGAGACAAAGAAAGAAGCAAAGCTTTGGCACTCGCTGATTTTGTGCCCCTCCTCTGCAGATACAGGTTGCAGAAACACATGAAAGAAATAATAATAAAATCCATCTCCTATATCTCTCTAGGCCGCCTCGTAAAAATGTTCAAAGTCATTGCAAACTTTAAAAACACTGTTCAACATATTGCACTTGACAGCACCAAAGCCTTAATGGCTGAGACGCATCTGTGTTAAATTTTCCCCGTTTTTTCTATTTAACTTGTATTACTTCAGCTTTACCAGCAGCTAAAGCCACCTCACCATTAATTGAACCTTCGACGAAGGAGAGATTCGGCTTTACCAGGTATTCAAATAGAAACATAGATTTTGGGGAACAGATCTATTGGTTTGAAGCCTTACTGTACCGTGGTGCGTCACAATCATTGTATGGTATGTGGCAGTGATCGTCACACAAAGTAATACGTGAGAAATGTGTCAACTGGTCACCACAAGCCGTTGCCATTTGAAGCAGCAGTACAGTGTGTGAGAGTTTTGTGGAGGTGTGTCTGCTTTTGTGTGAAAGCCACTTGCGCCAACGTTAGCATTGTGCATGTTCAGCATACCCAGGTTATCTGTTTTCATTATCAGGCTGCGCTATGCTGTCACACACAGTGGTTATCAACCCAACACGTCATTCTGGGTTTCCCAACCGCCGTCATAACCATGAAAACCCAGTTAAACCTGAAGCGGCCCCACAAAACCCCAGGTCCTGCCTCAGCTCATTATTGGAGACACTTCTGGTCATAATAAAACAACAAAACAACGTTTCCTCTTCTTTTGTCGCCCTTTGTTCGATAGCTAAACAGCGTATCGCAGCAGCAACATGTTCTCTTTCACGCATCTTTCTGTATTTTAGTTTTCAAATAATGAATAGCTGTATAACTGTGGCTCATAAACATTACATGCTGCTAACCAACAGTCACTCCCATGCTGCTGCTGCCCTGCAATGATAAAATATGTATTCTATAATTTGACATTAATATGGACTAAACCTACATAAATACAGCTTACTGATAACAGCTCTGCCTCTCATTCGGCCATATTGCTAATGTCTGTATGAACATGGCCTTCAGGCTTTATATTGACTGTGAATCATGGCAGCTGACAAGAATTAGGCGAGAAACATAGTAAAATCTGAGAGCTTTGATTTAGAGCTTTGAAAACAAAATACAGGGTCTGGATCAAAACTGTGGCAGTGACAGAACTTAATGCCAAATTCCCACAATGTGACAACTACTAGAACAAACTAACTTGGCATTATCATGACAAGATGTGAGGCAGAACCTACAGTAGCCAATGTGACATTGTAATTGCCATTGTTGGGACTGATATAAAAAGAAAACACAAGTGTGGCACCATCTGTGTGAATTCACCCCCAAAATCAGACATGGTTCAAAACTGACAGTCAAAAGGACAATTCCAGGCGAATTCAACTCGGAGGTGTATGTTTCTATCATTTTAGGTCTAAATCTGAAGATTTTCAGTTTAATCGCTCCTGTTTTGCGGTAGTTGTGTCTGTCCCCGGATCGCTACGGCAGCAATGAATGGGAGTGGATGCAAGTTCCGCTAATAGGCTGTTTACATCCCTCAAAGCCGCAATTTTTTTCCACAGACAGCGTCAGATGGCGACTCAAACATGTACCGATAAGTTTATTTACTTCAAGCAAGCCGACATGCAAGTCTCCCAGAGACCCAGTTGCCGTGCTTGGTGTGTTCAGGTGCAGTTGGAGCTACCGTTTGTGTCATAAACACAGGAATATCGACTCTTGACTTGCTTCAAGTTAAAAAAAAACTTATTGGTGCATGTTTGAGTAGTCACCTCACGCTGTCTGTTGAAAAAAATGTACACTTGAAGCAAGTCAAGAGTTGATATTCCTGTGTTTATGGCACAAACGGTAGCTCCTTCTGCACCTGAATGCACCGAGCACGGAAACATGGTCTTGCGCGAGACTCCAGGAGACTTTGGATTAGATGTAGTTTTACAAGCATGTTTGCTTGCTTGAAGTAAATAAACTTCTCGGTGCATGTTTGAGTCGCCATCTGACGCTGTCTGTGGAAAAAAATTGCGGCTTTGAGGGATGTAAACAGCCTAACAAGCGGAACTTGCATCCACTCCCATTCATTGCTGCCGTAGCGATCCGGGGACAGACACAAATACCGCAAAACAGGAGCGATTAAACTGAACATCTTCAGTTGAATTCGCCTGGAATTGTCCTTTAAGCAGACTCCAGGATGGACCCACACGTGCATATAACTACAATTGTGGGTGTGCATCCAGATATTTTCTACACGTGTGGTGCATGCATATTGTATGGACAGACTCTCATCGACTTTGGCAGATGACGAAATTTACCTCTTGCACAACCTGATGCCTGTGCGACACGTAAACCATGGATGAATGAATTTTCATTTATCTTTTTATTGCTAAACTTCAACGTGCTCTGGTGAGATGCAGACTAGAGTGGTATATGTTGCAATATGTAACTGTTTTATCCCATACCTGATCACTTTGTTCCTGTACCTTTAAGAACCAGAAGAAGAGAGAGAGGGGAGTGGGTGAGAGAGGGTGGGGTGCAGTAACAGAGAAAGAGAGAGAGAGAGAAGAGGGGGGGGGGTGTTAATGTTCTCATGTGTTTTCTTTCTCTTCTGTGGGCAGTGGCACAGCCCCACCGCAGCATAAACATGCACATGCATGAACACATACACAACAGGCACGCGCACACAGGAAGGCAACACATTTTTTGACATGTGAGTGAGGGTCTCTCTCCAGTCACAGCCAGGGAAAAGAGAGAGAGTCGCGTTGACAACAATATTCCACAGCTGTGATTCCATCGTACTCTGCGGACGTGGAAAAGGAAGGGATGGCACGTATAGGAAGTGAGACAACTGAGAGACAGAGGGGAGGGGGGGACGAACGAGGCTGATGTTAAAGTGACGACTGTCAGGATAAAACGCTTGTGTGATGGAGGATGAAAGATCCCAGATGGGCCGACGTAGTGAAAATAGTGACGCTGCTCTCACCAGAGCGATCTCCCTTGTCACTGATACTCCCAGATGATAACATACACATGAGCAGGGCTGTCATGTCACCACCAGTCCATCCACATTATTGCTATAGATATCTATGAGGAAGAGCTGCTCTGGATTTTTCCAGTGTGGCTTCCTGCTCAGTTTTAGATGGGGACCACCAACAACTGGGCCCATACCCAACAGAGCCGCACTAAAACATGTGGTTGCATCCTCTGCCTTGCTCACGCTCTCCTTCCGTTATCCATTACCCACCATGCTCCGCCCCGCCACCCTCTACTTCCCCACCACCACAATATATTGGCTTTGCCTTCCTCAGACGGGAGAGTCAAATTACCATGACAGTGCCGGAGAGGACGACGGGCCACCGTCAACCCAGAGTGAGAGTGGCAGCTAGCTGTTTCTCTAACAGGCTTTGTGGTACCCTGATCCCCTAAGCTGGACCCGGAGGGCCATGGCGAACCGCAGTCACACTCTGATAAGAGCCGGGCCTGGTGGTGGCGGGAAGAACACGCGCAGCCTGCGACTGGTAGGCAGGCGGTGAAATTGCATCATCAGCGTGAAGGCAGCTACCATGCCAAAAACATGCCTCAGTGGATCCCGCAAAAAAAAAAAAAAAATGCTGTGCCAAGTCACTCCTCCTCCTCCTCCTCCTCTTCTGCCATCCCTGCTCTTCATTTAGCAACCTCTCTCTCTAATACCACCCCTCATTTCCCTCCCCCTGCTCTGTCACATTTTTTAATTCTCTGTTCCAAAACATGCACATGAGTACACTTGCTAGCATGCGTGCCCACACAAACGCGTGCATACATTTGGCATCGCAGTCTGTCTCTGCTGCATGTCTCCCACACAGCGCTCATGCACCACTGCCAGCCAGCGCGGCAGAGCACTGTGACCTTCCACTGCCCCGAGGGCCTGCATGTGTGTGTGGCAGGCAGAGGGGGGGGGCTGGGGTTTAAGCAGACGGGTAATGGGGGTTGTCACACCAGGGAGTCAGGGAGAGACGGTTGTCTGCTCCTCTGTGCCCTACAAGAGAGAACTGGTGCCATTATGAACATCATTCACTCCCTGAGCTGCGCAAAAACACAAACCCTTCACTGATGAACACTACGGGGAAGAAAATGATACCTGCAACTTTTACAGCTATTAAACATTTCGCTTTATTTCACTATGAGTCGACTCGTTTGACACTACAGCCGACTTCTTCCAAACGTATAATCTTTTCAGCCCGTGCACCTGAAAATAAAACGCCACAAGCTAATTACTGCAGCGTGGACGTACGTGGAGGTGAGATTGGCATCTATGAAAAGGCAGTGATAGCTTGATGGAGACAATGGAGTGCGACTAATACGTTGCCAGCTCCATCAGACTTACTAGCGTTTGACTAACTTGACTAAATTGTGTGTGATGCAAAGACGGGGGGTCAATAAAGGGACAGCAGCTGACATGATAGCTGGAGGTGTGTGCGCGCGCGGGGTTGGATGAAGAGGAGGGCGGGCAGACTGGGTTGTGATCCTGTCTGTACAGAGGAGAGGAGGGTGGGGGGCGGCGGTGGTGGTGGGCTCTTTGATATGAATAATACCACACAGAAAGTAAACAGCCATTCTTAGCGTTCTCAACACCTACACTGACTGGCAGAAAGAGATGGTGGGAGGAACGGGGAGAGACAGAAACAAACACAGAGAAGAAGATGAGGAGACGCGTGTGCATGAAGTTTGCCTAATTTTTTAAGCTCCCAAAAATAGCCATGGTGGGATAATGAATTTAGAGCTGCCAATGTTTTCAGAGGAGTGGGATGGCTTGGATTGTTTGGTTTACTTCTCCTCCCTCTTCCCCTTTTCCTCGCACTTAAACATCTCGATAGATACTGTAGACCCATGGGAGCCCGTCGCCTGCATGAACCCTGCTCCTGCTTTAAACAGAGCTGTATAAATCTGTAAATCTAAAAAGACGGCAGCAGGGACGGCGGCACACTGACGCTTTTGTCTCAGCGCGCGCCACTGTGAAGAGTACAAAATCAAAACAGAGCCAGCAGCACCATGGGATGCCCGGGGAATGCCACCGCAGGCTGCACGCTGAGCTGGAGGCTCGGCGAGATGCTCACTGGGGCTTTTTGGGTTATATGAGAAAAGCAACCCGGTGAGTGTGCGCGTGCGTGTGTGTGCGTGCGTGCGTGCGTGTGTGTGTGGAATGTAGCATCCGATCCTCTGCTCCCTCTACCTCAGCTTCACTCAGACTTGCTCAAATTAAAAACGGGTGTTTTCAGAAGTGAGGGAGGATTTAGTGTTTTGCTGTGACTGTATTTCTGTGTGTGTGTGTGTGTGTGTGTGTGTGTGTGTGTGTGTGTGTGTGTGTGTGTGTGTGTGTGCTTCACTACATGTGTGTATATTACATGGAAAGGGGGTGTAAGGCTCTGCAGAAAATAGGTTGACGTGACCTACATATCCATGTGGCTTCTTATTAGCATACACCCATATTTCAGATAGGCACACTCTTGTACACACACACACACACAAATGCACGCAGACACACACATACACACAAATGCACAGCAGACACAAATGCTCACTCCTGATAACAGTGACTTGTGTGATAGAGACAGCCAAGAAGGCTATTTACATTATTTGCATTGTGTCCTTTGTTTGCCTTTAACCGTCTTAACACCAGAGCAGATGGCACTCACGCACACACATACACACACACAAACACACACACAGCATATACACATGTGCAAGGTACATGAAGAAGATGTGAGTAATCCTGTGACCAACAGTTTCCATTTTGAAACTCCCGCGATCACACCAGACTGATGTCACTGAAATGGATAAATGTGTGGCACCACAGGGAGTAGAAGGTAAATTAAGGTTAAATATAATATAATAATGAGAAAAACAGGAAATGAGAAAGAAAAAGCAAAGAAATTCAACTGTCAACATTTGTCGAATGGACATAACGCTCTTGTGACAACCTTACCTCGTAGAAGATACATTTATACACTTCTAAATGACTTTTAAGTTGAACGTTTAGGAGTCCAGAATTGAAATTGATGTTGATGACGTAAGTGAAACATGTTTTTGTGATGCTTATGGTCTTCACCACCATACATTGTGTGTTTGTTGTCATTGTTTTAGCGATGTTAGTGACGCAACACTTTGTTCTCAGAGCCAGCAGGCAACAAAATGTCAAATGTCAAGAAATCACTGTACGGCAGCTGGAAGAAAAGAAGTCTTTGTATCGTTGCCCAGCTTCCCAAAGGGTAGTAACATTAGACACCATTGACCAAAGTTAATATTTTTCAGCTGGAACATTTTACAGTAAACCAGTAAACAGTTTGCAGTTTATTTTCTCATTTTGCAGATACGTTCATTAAAAGAAATGCATTCCCACTCTGTCTGGTGGCCACGCAAATAACGCCTGTTGTTTTTAACAAATAGCGTGAGATTATCCCACTGTAAAAACCTGCTTGGGCGGTGGTTGGAGTGGTTGGAGAGGTTTGCAGATATGTGATTTTGACGCAAAAGCTCATTGTTTGTGTCACGTTTCCTCAAAATTGTTTACTTTCAACCGTGACTGTGAACTTTTCCCGACCTTTAACAGAGTAGTTTTTGAACTTTCTAAATCCTTAATCAAGAGGATCACGACCACAGTTCCCCTCAGACGGCGAGACACCCTGTGGCCAATGACAATTTCCAATTTGCGGGGCTGCTTGGCAAACAGCTACGTGATGATGCTCATATTCCAGGCAGCGTGATAACAAACATGATGTTGGCAAAATGGATGACTTACAATATTGGGGGTGGGGGGGAAGAAATCCTCAAAACCAGCGGAACAACATTGTGACTGACCATTTTACCACCGACACAACTGCCTCTGCTGATTTTATTCATAAACCCTTTCAACACGAAATTGCAACATAACAGGAGACATTCAGAAAGCTCACTTTCACTCTGTGTCTCTGGTTAACAGTTTCAGACTCTTGGGCAGCAGGAGTTCTACTCTGTCCTCCTCCTCTCATTTTCTCTACACTGCTGTTTTCTGCTTTTTCTCTCTCCCTCTCATCCTTCACTTCATCCCCCCCCCCCCTCCTCCTCCTCTCTCTCTCTTTGCAGAGCAGCCATCCCCAGGACAACTATTAATCAGAGGCAGAAATGATAGATGTTTTGCTCACCAGCAATGCCATCTATTTTGCCTAAGTACAAACAGTAGATGTGCTGTGCATATTTATGGCTAAAAAGAACACAGTGGCTCAAAAGAACTCACATATTTGCACATTTACAGATGCACGCACACACACACACACACGCTCTCGTCCTCTGTAAACAGCCTCCGCCACAGTGATGCAGAATCCAGACTTAAATATAACACATTCAGCTCTGCATTTTTTTATTTTTTTTTTTGCCTCTGCTTGTGTTTGAGTGGCTGGATATTACTGTGTGTCATAGCACCTTACAGCTCCTCCAGCGCACTGATGATTAAGTAGCACAATGAACACTGTGGTCATTGTTGGCGTAGGATCTCTTAAAAAAGACTCTTAACTGGAGGCACTGGTGAGTCAGAGAACTGTAACACTACTTTATAAATAGTTCGCTCCACAAGGCTTGAACCTATCGATATGAATCATTCACTGTCTGAGGTATCATGCAAATTGACCGATCCTCAGTTTTTCTTCACTGGAAAGGAGAAATTGAACCGACAGCTGCAATGAGGAGACCCACAGTGAACGCAGGACCAATAACGGCTCTGCTCCGCTCACTAAACCTCAGTCTCTATGTCTCTTATGTTCTTATCTCCCTCTAGCATCAAGCTCAAGTGTCTGCAACTTGTTCAAGAAGCTGCTGCAAAATTACAACTTTTTAAGATCTGACTGATAACTTCTGAAGATGAAGCCCCAGGCCGTACTACTGTACATACCAGTCAGCATCGCCTGCATGGCCTTCAGGCTTCTCAAAGCTTGAATCGTTAAGTCTAGTCTAAAAGGTAACCAGTGTTTTTTCCCCCCCTTTGGTTTCCAATGGTTCCAGTCTTGAGAACGACCTGTCTGAGGAGTTTGCTGGCTCAATCAGTCGCACCTCTTAAATCACCTCTTAAAACCAATTTTTATAGACTTGCATGTTATAATGCCACCAAAGCAACAATCCACATGAACCCTATTCATTCTGCTGAAGCTTCTAACACTGGCAAACTGAAAATGCATTGGATTTCTGTCTAGATTCAATAGAGAATTGAATTTCTCTGCTCTCTATTTCTCTTTTTTGTTTATTTTGCTCATTTTACGTTGATTATGTATGAACTATATCTACCTTTTTTATGGGTTTTTTTTCCTGTGTTTGTTTGTTAGCCATTGAAAATGTCTTTTTGTGATTTGTTCAAGGGGTGGAACTTTGTACAAGCCAATCGGCTTTGTTCCCTCCGTGCACCATTGAATTGAAATGTGTGCTAAATAAATGAACTCAACTCATTTGAAGGAGGACTCTGATTTTTTTCTTGAAATTTTACCACTTTTTTCTTGAAGTTTTTTTTTTCTTTTTTGGGAGAAATTTTACCACTTTTTTTCGAGAAAATTTTTACTTTTTTACCTTTTATTTTTTTTAACATTTTTACTAGAAATTTTACTGCTTTTTTTTCAAGAACATTTTTACTTTTTTTGAGAATTTTTACCACTTCTTGTTTAAATGTTTTTGGAGAAATTGGACCCCCTTTTTTTTTCCAGAAAATCACGCCATTGGCCCTAATTTAAAAGTATGAAAAAGTAATGTTCTTCAGTCTTAGGACAAATATTTGTGTATTTCTGGTGTTTACTTCTAAATTTGGTCCAATGTGGGTCCGTGGTCTTATTCATGCCAATTTAGGGGTCGTTGGTGTACAAAAGGTTGAGAACCACTGTTCTAAGATATCATTCTTCATCATAAAATATGAAATACTAAAACAGCGAGAGTGTGGTAAATATCTTTTTTTTTTACTTGTTGGTTGGTTTTATATCACTGCCACCATCTGGTACCGTTCAAAGGGCAGACCATTATAAGAAAGATGGACAAGCTCTGATGTTGCTTGTCACTGCACCAGTTCAAGATGTTTCATACACATGTTTTCACTGTGGTTATTCTGTGTTTTCTATATTCCCCTGACATTTAATCTTTACTTAGCTGATGTTGTCGTCCATTGCATGCCTGCTGACAGTTGAGGGCTCCTTCCAGTGGTTCCTTCTCTTCCCACTGAGGAGATTTTTCCATCTTGTTTTCACGGGGCCACTGACATTCACCATCGTTCACATCTGTTGGTGAAGCGGTGGTGCAGATCCAGGTTTACCCAGTTATTCCTGTTTTCATCAGTGGTGTGAAAATAATGGTCTAGCTTGCTTCGTTTTTCTTTTCATTCTCTGGAGGTCACATGTCCTGACTGTCACGGGAGCAAAATGCCCCCGTGACACAGAAAAAAAACCATACAGTAAGTGCACAGCGATCATCAGTTGACCATCGGGTCCAGCCTTTGTACTATCTTGCTTCTTTTAACAGAACGCACAAGGCAACACACAATGTTTCATCAGTCTGGATTGGCAATTTGCCATTGTGGAACTGTGTCAGGGAATATTGAGGGGACTTTCCATGGTATTTAATAATGTTGACATTATAATGCTTGTCAAATAAGATGGACATTTATATTACTATATTATCATCAGTATATGTAATATATGTAGATGTTTTCTTTTTATTTTATTGTTTAAATGTTATTCTACAAAAATGCTTGTTTGGTTTCAGTGACACCTGACTAGTAGTCAGTGGTCAAAGGTCAAGGTCATGGTGACATTAAAAAAAACATGGTTAGCTTATTATGAAAACAATTTATCACAAATATCTATCTGGAAAAAATGAAGTGATGACATTTGATATCCAACTGGTAAAAGGTCAGCTTCACTGTGACATCATGATGTTCTACAGATCATTAAGTGCTGTAACTCAGGAAGTGGAGAATGTGACCATATTTCCTGCAACTTGGCTGGTTGGCAGAGGCGTACGACCACAAGGCGGTAATTCTAGTTATTCTATAGCAACTGAATCACATGAGGTGGGATGTTGGAGGGGTTTGGATCAGTCGGTATGTATCTGTTTGTGTGTGAGTGTGTGTATGCATGCGTGTGTTTGTGTGTGTGTCAGTTTGGCATGACTAATGAGGATTTAGTTGGAACAAAGAGGTGTATCCTGTATCCTGTGAGGCCACAGTGCTGGCTATGAGGGAGGCACAGCCGTAGCTACACGACTCTGCACCAGCGATTGGCTGAAGCGTCGTGGCCCACTCCTGAAGAATGCTTCCTGCTGGCTGCCTGCCTCACTGGCTGCATGACTCGCTGCCTCCATGGGAATTAATTGAATGGGCCACTCCATGTACAAGAATGTGACACATATGTATCGGCCCGTGTCAATTTACTGTTGTGGAGGCAGTCACACAGAGCATCAGGATAGAGATGGAGGACCATAGTCTGCTGGTTTATATGACTAGGACTGTCCATAGCCCAACGCCATTTACTGTATGAAGCTTGATCTCCGAGTCCATCATCAAATATACATACATGTTTAACTCCAAAGCCAAAATCTATGCATACGGCACTACAAAATGGGAAGATTAATGGTGGCCTCTGAACCTTTAAATCACAGGTGCTTGCACAAAATCACGATTCGTTAGTAATATAAAATGCAACTGTTAACACTCTGATACATAACTAATAATTTAAATCATTACATTACATCTTATATAATAGGCTACAGTTGTAAACGTTGATTACATACAAACATGAGGGGAAAAAAAATAAAATTAGGCAGACATAAAAATGCTAGAATGCAGGTACCGTACTGAGGAGCTAATCAAACTGTTACAGACGGCAATTGGTGTTTTATCAAAACTGTCTCTGTTTGATTGATGTTTGTCATTCCACAACTTACATCACCTCCTGGAGGAGTTGTTTATCTGTAGGAGTTATTCTGCTGACGGCCAAAGCAGTGGGCTACTCTACCAACACTTTTTTATTTTATTAGGAAAACTTGTGCACCTGATTATTCATGGGATTATTCAATCACGAGGCAACAGTGCAATGCATAAAATCAGACAGACAGTTTTAAGAGCTTCTGTAAAACATTAGAATGGGACGTAATGTTTTCTCAGTGACTTTGACCTTGGCATGATTGTTGGTGCCAGGCAGGCAGGTTTGAAACGGCTGATCTCCTGAGAAGAGTCTCTAGCGTTTACTCAGGAGGTGTGAAAGACCGAAAGAAAAGCCAGTGAGCTGCAGTTCTGTATATGGAAACTTCTTGTTGAGAGGTCTGAGGAGAATGGCCAGCCAGCTCTCACAGCAGACAGAAAGATGCTTACAACTATGGTAACGTCACAATCCACTCCACCAACCAAGAACAGAAATCTTGAGGCCACAAGTTCTCCAAAAACTGGACAGGTGAAGACTGGACAAGTAGGCTAACCTAGTCTCATGGATCTGGGTTTCTGCAAGCATGAGCATGGGTCAGTATTTGGAATCAATAATATAAATCCACAGACTCATCTGCCTCAACATCTTTTTTGTCAGACACCCTAGTCTTGAGGTGGTTCGTGTGCAGCATCCTGTTGGAATTTGGTCATCTTGAAATGAACTTGAGTTCAAACTGTTTCTGCTCCTCAACTGGTTCTTGCCATTTTATGACCTTCTGACCTGGAAGAGCATGTCCTATGCTACCAAAATAATACCAAGCCTCCTGGTATTGAATGTACTTGAATATGTGCTGCTTGGGAAGTCTTCTGTGGCCTCTCTCTTGTCAGAAAACTATGTTAACCACCCCAGTCCCTCTCTTGGTCCCCTTCGCAGGCCTCCCTCAGCAAAATCAGGGGTCCTCTCACTTTAGCACCATGAAACAGTTGAAATGAGGAAACCTGGTTCCCTGTCTGCAAAGAGTTGTTTTGGCCATTTATCACAATTAAGAACCAGCATTGTTGACATATGGGGATTTTTGCATGCACGTCTGGTTGAACTGCTCAGATGTACTCAACAACAAATAGTTCGCAGTTGGTGAACATGTTTTAAAGGTGTGGCTGTAAAGCTAATGCAGTGTTCAGTTAAAATCTCACAGGAAAAATGAACTACACCGAAGAGGATCCCACTGTAGTCTGTGATCTTCAGCATTTAGCAGCTTCACACCCAGGGCATCAAAAATAGGACTTAAAGGTAGGGGAGGTGATGTTTTTTTGCACCATATTTTTTTTGTATTGCTTGAAATCCTCCTCACACCCTGATTGCAACAAGTTAATTAAATGCTTTATCACAAAAATGAAAAATATCAGTCACCTGTGGAATGGACTATGCTGTAAAAATCAAACTAGAAAATACTGCCCTTCCCCATGATGTTGGAGGAACGTACTGTCCAATTAGCATTCAGCACCATTCAGACAGGTCTGGTCTGATGGACCCATGCAGCTACTCCAGCAGCAAACCCCAGGTAATGGTAACTCAAAGAAAACTGAATTTATCATGAATTTATCATTAAAATTTAAATAAGCTAACTTGATTAAACTGATTTATCAAAAAAATACCTCAAAATATTGGGTGTAAATAGTGTATATCAAACCTAAATCCTTTCAATTAAGTGTGTGGCTGCTGGTGCAGCCAATAAAACCATCCTTCTGTCCCGTCCAATCTGCATCTTGATTTCACCATCATATCTGATCTACAAGGGACAATTACATTTAATTCTAAGACAAAATCAGGCCAGTCTCTAACCCTTTAATGACCTACTCACCCATGATCTCATTTACATGACTGAAATTCATGCCTCTCAAAATCAGTCATGCACTGCAGACCCCACGAACGGGGAACTGGAAAAGCCTGAAGTAAGCCAACAATATGGAGAGTATCGATAATGAGGACACAAACCTCAACAAGACTCTGGATCCTTGCTGCCAGGATTTGTCCAAGTAGATAAATCAGAAATAATTGCCCGGTTCCCCTTCATTTTCTGGCCACACTGACCAGAGATGAGGGGCCGCAACACAATACAATCAGACATCAGTCACTTCTTAGCCTTCACGGGTCAGTGGCTGAAACAATAGGGAACATAAAGTAATTGTTTACCATATTTTATAAGACAAAGACAGTGTTTTCCTCTTCTTTTTTGTTCAAGTCAGACTGTAATTTGGTCCACTGAAGAGATAATACAGAGTTCCTTGACCTACTTATCAGGTTATCCCTCTTGGTAAATTCTGGTTCACCTATTGGGCACCAACCAAACAGAGTAATAAAAAAGTCTCTTTAAATACAAGTCAGAACTGCGGAGGTTTTTACTGTCGCAAATATAAAGTGCCTGTATGTACAAGGAAAATAAAATAAACTACACTCTCCATGCAAGATGCAAAATTTTCTTTTCATGGCACTTTTTTTTTTTAATATCATGCGTAAATGTTAGGGCTACTATGGCTGACCGAGGGGAACTATAAACAGGGATAACACAGGATGAGAGGAGCAGGGCAAATGGTGTATGGAGGGCTGAAATGGAGTGAATCACTTTTTACAGGGTCCTGCCTCAATGCTCCTGGGTGATTGAACAGATCAGCAAGGTTCAGCCTGACAGAGTGAAAGAGAGACAGAGACAGAGGAGGACAGCGAGAGAAAGATTTATCAGTATATGGGGATGTGATCCTCCTACTGTACGTTACCAAAGTGGTAATTTCCAGTGTGAACGCCCGCAGGATAAAAGGTTGGGTTTGACCACACTGACAGCCTCTGACAACATGCCGTCATGATCTGTTTCAGCAGAGGGGAGCAAAAGGCGGTCAGTGCAATGCAAGTTCAGTGAGCAAGCGAAAAATGACAAAATTCAGAGATAAAATCTGCAATCTTATGTAAATTGTTTGAAAGCAGCCCCGGTGTGATTCCGCCAGCGGCCCTTTGCTGCATGTCATTCCTCCTCACTCTGTTTCTCCATTTCCTTTCTATCTCAATTGTCTTGTCAATTAAAATAAAAATAAAAACTCCCAAAAGACTTATATAAGATTTATCTTTTTCATTGTCATGTTGTGGTATCTTGTAGTGGTGGGTATTTCATTATGTTTTTACATTCTCTAAATCTTACCCCAACTCTTTAAACAGGTAGACAAGGATGTTGACGTGATGAACTACAGGACACCAGTCAGAAAAACGAGCTGAAATCATGCATCAGGCACAGTGATGCTAAAATTACCTTTCTACTGTTAACATTAATGACATGATCAAACTTGAAAGAAATACCAAATTGGACCGGACATACAGAATAATATTGAAAGCAGGCATGAGAACAGCATAGAAATACTGCAGCCTACCTGTCTGGCCCTGTTCTGTATGATGTGGCTCGCTTTCCAGTGAAAATGGCCGTTGTACGAGCGGTGCAACAGTGCCTTGAATGCTTGTATGTAGATCTGTTATTTTTGCTGCTAGCCGACACGGCATGCAACTATAAATCCAAAATGGTCTGGCCCTGATTATTAGTCCTATTAACTTATCTTTTACAAGACGTCTTGTCTTTGTTTTTAATTCATGTTTTTATCCTTGTACATATTAATGATATATGAGAACAAGTATTCCCATTTCAAATCATGGTATGCTGCAAAACTTTATATATTTAAATATTTTTGAGTAACAAAAAGTAAAACCACTGCAAAAACTGCAGCACCTTTATTTATGAAAAATAAATACTTGACATGCAGCAGCATCATGTCAGAATCAGAATCAGTAAAACTCTATTGATTCCCGTGAAATTGCACAGTTCGGAGGAAAAAAAAGGGAATAAATTATGGAAGCACAATGAGTGACTATAACTCAGAAGTGAGTTCTGGCAGTGGCTAAAACGCTGTATTTGTTGCATGTCATCTACCTCACTATCTCCACTCAGCTGTGCTCTCTTAACTTGAGGCCAAAACGGTCCCTGAAGAACGATCTTTAGAGAACGTGTTTGTTCTTACAGCTGCTGATGTGACAAAGTATCCAGGTCATGAAATCATAGGTCTGGGAGGAGAACAGAGTTGATTTGATGATGTTTGTTTCTGGAAGCAACGACAACAACAGAAGAGCAGTGTGTTTAGCGTGAACACTGATATCCACCATGACCGAACAAAGACCGTACTCAGGCCTAATAGCTTGTATCCAGATATATCTAGATTGTGACCGGATCAATTCCAGATGGACTGCAGAGTGCATCTCAAATGTGTCTCCAGTGAGCAATTCTGATGAGATTTTGCTTCCCTGCTCTCATCAGATTTTATCTGTGGGGAAACTGACCGCTGCAAAACAGATAAAGGATTTTACAATGTTTTCTGCATTGTCGGGCATAGGGAAATAGACCATTCTGAAGTGCATGCTTAATGCAAACTGTTTCTGAATATGTGGTCCTTCAGTTCAGCTCTGTATGCATGTGCATTCACACCACATTACATGAAAAAGTATCCGTATGTAAAAAGCTTATCTACATATCACAGTACAAAACAACAGAGCCAATGTGTCACTGTGAATGCAATCAGACGACTTTTAAACAGCTCAACCAAACCACTTATTTTTAAGTGAACATTTAATTCAATATTTAGAACTGTTACGCAAAATGGCTGTAACAATTTTGAGGAATCTCTTGTTTAAACCAGTTTTGGTGATTTGTTGATGTTACAAACGTTAGATTTTATGAAAATTTAGGCTTTTGCATTCACACCTGTATTTTGTAGTTGTCATCATAACGCATTTTGGAGCCAAAGAAAAAACACACAACAATCCACCAATTAAGACTGAAAATTCAATAAAAAAGAAAGAAAAACAAGAACATAGACATCAAAGAGGGATGTTCAAAAACACAATTATCACTCACTACAGATAATATTTCATTAACACTGTATCTAATTAAGCTGGAACATAGATATTCTGTTACTATACCATGTACTCTTCCCTCCAAGATGTTGAGCATGTTTGTGCATCATATAGATTTTCACACTCTTTGCCTTGAAGGGGGTTTACTTGTACATACAAAAAAAATGTTCATATATGACTGATGTATAATTAATTTACTTTTTCTTCACATTAAAGGTGATTTTCTTTATAATTTGCAGCTAAAAAAGAAACAGAAAGAAAAAATGAACCCACATATCTGGCAATGTCGTTTTTTAATTTCCATACTTTTCAATGATGTATTTTTAATAGTGTCATGGAGGTCTTCCATAGTTTACATCACTCAGAGGATACATTTCCGATCATTAAATCTCAATACGTTTCAAAATAAATGTATTTATGCAAGACTGTTTTGGAGAATATGCACATAATAAATCAGTTTTTCAATGAGACGGTCCTGTAAATATACTATTAAACCTTCTTATATACGTGCAAAGAGAATTTTTTTTTTTCTCTGTGATGAACTTCTGCCTTTCATCACCATTACCTATCACTGAAACTGTTGACGGCTCTTTTTTTTTTTTTTTTTTAACTAATTTGTTGACAAGCTGGACTTCCAGGGCTGTTTGTTAATTCTGATGAAACTATATGACTCAAACTGTCGCACAATAGGATCATTTCCTATAATCTCCTATTCATTCATGGCTCAGTGTATATTGACACAGGTGCGCACAAACACTCAGCACTGTGACTGACAACACCTTATTCACCGTTAAAGTCCATTTGCGCAACTCACAATATAAACTTCAAGTCCAACCTGTTCCCTGTGGCACTGCTGTGTTTGTTACTGTCTATGTTTTTTTTGTGTGTGCAAAAAAAATTGACTATTTTTTTCTGGGGTCACACTAAACAACATGACCTCCAGTTTAGTAATTATTGAATAATCATGCTGAGGTACTCGACGAAACTTCTGGGGAACACTGTGAGATTGATCTTCTGCGACCACAGGTAGTAAACCATCATGGACAATGTGCTTCAAAATATTAGCCATGCAAATTACTCATCATTAATCCATCGATCCAACACTTTTGTTAAATATATACTGTACATAAATATATGAAATATTTTCCTCTAACATTGCATTTGGCATTATGTTAGAAATCAAACTTCTGTGTTTCCTTCATAATATTCCTGTCATAACATTGGCTTGAAGACATGCAGAACAATCACAGAGCCACCACTATGAAAGAATATAGTCACATTAGCTATATGTCAAATTAAACTTTATACATGAGGGACACAGAGGGCCTATAGGAAGTTGTTATTTAGTCCCGGTTGATTCTTTTTCAGTTAGTTTATGCAAACTGTGTGAAAATCAAGATTAAACAATAGGTTTATGGCGCCAAAAAGGAACATTTTGGAAAGCTCGCCTGAATATTTTGTAGTAAAATCTCAATAATTTTGTACTGCTTCACTTTATCAGAATCAACCACTGCAGAGATAATGTTCATACATTGTACGCACGCTCATTTGATAGAGGTTTTGAGCTTTATTAGCATCATTCTGAAGGACACTCACCTAAAATATGATTTTTTTTGGGGGGGGGGGGGTGAATATTAATTTTGTTTAATTTTTTCTGTGTGCCATCTTCATTTACTGAATTTTTTTTTCCTTTACTATGAAACCAAAAGTATTCAAACAGACCTTGTTGCAGAGATACTCATTCTATTATGGATATGCAATTTTCGAGTTTTTTAACACGTTACATGTCATTTGTCATCTGTGTCTTCTTTGGGACTGTGTAAAAAAATATCTATTCTTCACTTAAATAGTTCAGCTACTGATTTTCTTTTTTTTTTTACATGATTGATAACAAAGTTGAATAATACAGGAGTATGTTATAAGATAGAAGAAGAGACACGAAGAGTTGTAGCAGCTGAGATGAACTATTGCTACCTCTGGCAACTTGTTGGTGCTCAGGTAATTACTGGTGTTTTGGTGGTGGGGAGGGGGGCTGGGTGTGAGGGGACGAGCCAGGCTAATGAAGGATTAGACAGAGGTTCTTACCCTGTTTCCTTTTGATGGGATTACAGAGCTGAGGGTTATATACTGGCTGGCTGTTAATGATGGTCGTTTTGGCGTCATTAGAAACAACATCAACTATAAAGGTGGCAGGAAAGGAAAGGAAAGGAAAGGAAAGGAAAGGAAAGGAAAGGAAAGGAAAGGGAAGGAAAGGGAAGGAAAGGAAAGGAAAGGAAAGGAAAGGAAAGGAAAGGAAAGGAAAGGAAAGGAAAGGAAAGGAAAGGAAATTAGGTGTGCAATGACACAGTGAGGTTTAGTTAATTAACCTCTAGTCTGCACTGGGGCTGCTCTCTGGCATTGTCATGCTGTGCAAGGCACACAAACAGTGGTTAAAGGGATATTTCACTGAAAACACTGCTGTAAGAATAATGATATTTATCCAGGGCTCGTACGCAAGTGCTGACGTGCTGATGGCCCACAGCGTGTGGAAGCTGAACGAGAGGAAAAGGTATACATGTTGTGAGAAATATTCATATCATCGGGAGTTGTCATGGTAGCTCAGTTCTCATTGATATGCATACCAGCTTATAATTTCAGCTCTGGTGATTCTCAGAACAGGATGAGTCACACCAACCCAACAGCACCCTCCATTACTCTTCTTTCTCATAGCTTTGCTTGTGAGAATTTGAGACTAAATTAAACTACATTTGAAAGACAAACTGTTTACATATGGTCTATTTTTTTCACTATATTTCACATCCTGCAACAAATGCTCAAAGAGAGGATCACTGATGAACATTGTAATATTCTACATTGGATTAAATGATGGGGTAAAAGGCATCTTATACCAACGGAGACATTTAATTTCACCCTCTCGGTGCCTTTTAGTCTTTTGGTCAAACTCCACCTTCATTAGTCTGTAACATTGTTTTGTGTTTTACCTCTGTAAATCACTGCAGTCTCTCATTATTGTATTTCTCTGTGAAAAATTACTGGATTACTATCCATATTGTTAAAATACGATAAATCATGATGTTGTGCAACATTACTTTTTTAGCACAGAAAATAAAACAAAACAAATCAACCCTAACCCTCTTAAAATGTACTAATGCAGCAGTGCAGGTACTTATGTGATGGAGTGCATGAAATCCACACACGCTCTCTTCTAATGTTTCTTTCCCAACTCTTTTGCATAATTTGTTTCTCTCTGTCCTGCCATTATTATATTACAGACGTGTCTGAACTCGCCTCAAATCCTTGACTTGCCCGTGGACTCGCCTCAAATTGTCAAGATGGTGTCATTTAACTCGCAGTGAGCTCAGTCTCATGGGAAATGGTTTTTGTTAAAGGCCACTAAAAACAGTAATATTAAATAAGTAATGATACTAGATCATCTTTTTACAAAATTACCCTCCTTATGCAGACATATGGAGTTTGAAGAATGACATCTTGTGCAAGATTATGTTTCAAAGTTGGACCTTTAGTAAATTGCATTATATTTTCCCTAGTTTTTTAACAGAGCTCTGAGGTTTCACGCTGCCCCGTTATTCATCATTGTGTTCTCAACCTGTTTCGTAGCCCTTAAAGGGATAGTTCAACATTTTGGCAAATTGGCCCATTGCCATAATCGCTATAGTCATAGCAGTAGGTTCGTTACCTTTAATTGTCGGTGCAAGCTATTTTTAGAACGGCGGAGCAGAGCAGCAGGCTGCTCAGGGCTACGCTATGGAGGCTAAGGGAATTTCTTGGTTTCTATCATCAAACTCATCAAATACAAAATCCCAAAACTCCAAAACGCTGTCCTGGACAAGTTGTGAGCTACACAACCACCACGCTATGAGATCATAACGGAACGATACAAAACAGAGCCATTTTCGAGGTAAATACAGGGTAAATGTGGAGACTGCTTGCTGAAAAACTGTCCCTGAATGCAACGCGCATCATGAATTTACCTCTAAAACACCTCCGTCTTGTAACGTTCTGTTATTATCTCATAGCGTGGTGGTTGTGCAGTTCACAACGTGTCCACGACAGCATTTTTGAGTTGTTGGGTTGTGTATTTGATGAGTTTGATTAGGGAAACCAATAAATTCTATGAGCCTCCATAGCGTAGCCCTGAGCAGCTCACGGCTCTGCTCCGCCGTTCTTAAAATAGCTTACACCGACTTCCGGTATGGTGTGGTAGAGAGAGGCAGCGCGGCGTCGTCTCTCCCCCGTTCAGCACTATTTAACTTAACTTTCGCCAGCTAAACCAGCAAAAAAAACCACCAGAGTGCCTTTTTAACTTCTTTTCACAATGCCGAGGAACCCAAGGACGCAAAAACTTGACGCCCCGGACACGGCAGAAGATCCGGTTGACTTGTGTGAGGCTAATGCTAGCACCGAGCAGGCTGCTAATGCTAAAAGTTTGTTTCCCGAGTTCTCTTCTGAAGCGCTGCTTAACCACATTGCCACCGTTGTCGCCGAAGAGGGCAAACGGACGCAAACTATGATCCAACAAGTCCTCACCAGCTTCGAATCCATACTGGAGGAAAAGGTTGACAGCCTGCTGAAGCGCATCGATGAGGTAGCGGCGACCACCGACTCCCTCATTCCACGTCAGTCCGAGTGCGAGGCTCGCGTCTCCGCCTTGGAGGACGACGTTGCACCGCTGAAAAAGAAACTAACCGCGATGGAAAAAGCAAACGCCGAGCTGGCTGCCAAAGTCACAGACTTGGAGGGTCGCTCCCGACGAGACAACATCCGAATCCTGAATCTCAAGGAGTCCACCGAAGGAAGTGATCCGGTTCGCTTTTTTGAAGGATTCATCCCCCAGGTGCTGGGGCTCCCAGCTCAATCCATCTCAATCGACCGCGCACACCGGAGTCTCGGGCCGCTCGTTGAAGGTCGCACTCGCCCTGTCATCATCAAGATCCACCGCTCCAGAGATGTCTCGACTATACTGTCGGCAGCAAGACGCAAAGGAACCATCCAACACAACGGCCAGTCTATCCGCTTCGCTCCCGACATCCCGCAGCTGGTCCGGTCTGCACGCAGCGCTTTCAACCCTGTATGCGCCGAGCTTATTAAGCGGAACATCCGTTTCCAGATGATCTTCCCGGCGGTGCTGTCATTCAAGGTGAATGGTGTCCAGAAGTCATTCAAAGACCCAGACGAAGCAAAAACATTTCTGGATGGTACCTAGCGATGTGTCCTGTTATCTGCCGGTCATTGCTGGTAGCGAGTGAGTTAGTCATTTAACTTCAGTGCCTTGATCCCTACACATCACATTAGTTAACCTCCTTTTTTTTTTTTTTTCCTCCCCTCTCTTTCCCCCTATCTTTTGCTTTTTACACTGGCGTATAAGCTGTATAAGTGAATGCATTCTCTGTTATCTCATTTTAATTATTATTATTATTAATATTATTATTTTGCATCCTATTATTGCACGTTAGTCCGGTGTATACCCGGCCCTCCTGGTTTTTCGTTTTTGTTTTTTCTCTCTCCCTCCCCTTTTTCCTTATAATTTGTGTTTGAATTTTCTAATTCGACCCACAAACTTTCAGTGTGATGGTGTGATGGCTCATGAGGTTTTTTTTTTTTTTTTTTTTTTTTTTTGCCCCCCCCCCCTTTTTTTTTTTTTTTTTTTTTTGTACTTATTTATTTTTATTTTATTTTACAAATACAGCCCTCTGAACGGGGGAGTTGGCCACCTTTTGGTGAATATCTGATTAAGGAAGTTTTCTTATTTTCAAGCTAGACTGAGGAGTGATTTTTTTTCCCGCCTATTTGTGAGTGAAGTCTTAGCTGAGGCTAGCTTATTTTCTTCTCCAAAGGAGTTTTAGACATGGGTGTTTCTGTCTTCTCCTTGTTTTGTGTTTCTATTTGCATTGTTCAGTTGTTCTCAAGTTGTTGCAGGTCCAGAGGTTATTCCCTCCCCCTCCACTTCCCCTGCCCCAGATGTATAGTCCTCGTTTATGCTGCCCTCCTTCTGCCTCTGCTCCTAAATGGTAATGGTTGATGGTCTCCAATTGAAAGTCTTGAGCCTCAATGCAAGGGGATTAAATAATCCAGTGAAAAGAGTTGCTATTATGGATAACCTTCGTAAAAAAGGGGTCCACTTTGCTATGTTACAAGAAACTCATATAGTTAGACGTGATGTGAACCGTCTATCTAATAGATTTTTCCGGGTACTTGCTCATTCTTCTTCCACTAATAAATCCAAAGGTGTAGCAATTATCTGCCGTCGCAATTTGCGCTTTAAATTGCTGGATACATGGTCTGACAATAATGGGAGGATAGCTATTGCCAAAATCCACATAGAAAATACTGACATTGCACTTGTTTCACTCTATGCTCCTAATAAGTTTGACTCACAATTCTATGCACAGATAACTAAAATTTTGCTGGACCTCCCTGACTTTAAATTCATCATAGGGGCTGATTTTAACGCTGTAATGGACCACACTTTTGATAGATCGGGTCAAGCCGAAAACAAAGAACAAAAACAGGCCTCTGATGCTCTGCGCGCTTGGTCAAATAACTGCGGCGTAGTGGATTTATGGCGTTTGATAAACCCCACCTCCAGAGATTTTACCCATCTCTCAGCGAGGCACAAGTCCTTTTCTCGTATTGATTTTATTTTTGCATCTCGAGGCTTGTTTCATGAAATTATGCAGGCCACTCTCCTGCCAGTAACCCTATCGGACCACAAGGCAGTGGTTGTTCTTGCCCAGGTCCGCTCCACTCCATTACGGGCTCCTAAATGGCGTTTCAATACTACCTTACTTCGTGATGAGTCATTTAGAATCCAGTTTATGGCTCAACTCACAGAATTCATTAAAGGGATAGTTCAACATTTTGGCAAATTGGCCCATTGCCATAATCGCTATAGTCATAGCAGTAGGTTTGTTACCTTTAATTGTCAGTGTAAGCTATTTTTAGTACGGCGGAGCGCAGCTGCAGGCTGTTCAGGGCTATGCTATGGAGGCTAAGGGAATTTCTTGGTTTCCCTCATTAAACTCATCAAATACAACATCCCAAAACTCCACAGCGCTTTTGTAGACAAGTTGTGACCTGCACAACCACCACGCTATGAGATAATAACGTAACGATACGAAACGGAGCCGTTTTCGAGGTAAATACAGGGTAAATACGGAGACTGCTTGCTGAAAAACTGTCCCTGAACGCAACGCGCATCAGCGGTTTGGCATGAATTTACCTCGAAAACGGCTCCGTTCCGTATCGTTCCATTATTATCTCATAGCGTGGTGGTTGTGCAGGTCACAACTTGTCTACAAAAGCGCTGTGGAGTTTTGGGATGTTGTATTTGATGAGTTTAATGAAGGAAACCAAGAAATTCCCTTAGCCTCCATAGCATAGCTCTGAGCAGCCTGCTGCTCTGCTCCGCCGTACTAAAAATAGCTTACACCGACAATTAAAGGTAACGAACCTGCTGCTATGACTATAGCGATTATGACAATGGGCCAATTTGCCAAAATGTTGAACTATCCCTTTAATGTAAACAAAGGTTCAGTTAGTGACCCAAGAATACTCTGGGACGCTGTGAAAGGCTTTATCAGAAATAATGCTACATTGTATGCATCTAATTTAAGGAAAGCCCGCTCTTCCAGGCTGTCTCAACTGGAGCACAAACTTTCTACATTGGATAATTTATTACAACAAAATTTTGATGAGCAGGTGGCACTACAGTATGACTTGGTGAAAAAAGACATTAATGCTATTCTCAAAAGGCGCGCTGAGTTTTCAATCCATAGAACTCGCCAGACTTATTACTTCCATGGAGCTAGACCGAGTCATTTACTCGCAATGAGGCTGAAAGCTAATGAACATTTCTCTGATATTTCCTCCATTAGATCAGCAGATGGTCAGTTGTTAACGGAACCCTCTGGAATTAATGCCTCCTTCCGTGTTTTCTATGCTGATTTATATAGCTCAGAGGTCTCCCACGATAAAGATTCATGCAACAAATTTTTGAATTCCATTCAATTACCCAAATTGACAAATGAAGGTTCCCAGTGTTTAAACTCCCCTATCACTTTAAACGAACTTAAGGCTGCTGCTGATGATATGCACAAGGGAAAATCACCCGGCCTAGACGGGATCCCCCCAGAATTTTACACAACTTTTTGGCTCGGTCTGGGACCCTTACTTTTTGATATGATTCAAGCTTCCCTTGAAAGAGGTGCTTTCTCCAGAGATGTAAATATAGCTATCATTTCATTGTTGTTAAAAAAAGATAAAGATCCCTCTGAATGTGCTAATTATAGACCTTTATCCCTCTTAAATGCCGATATAAAAATTTACGCTAAGCTTCTGGCACGAAGACTGCAACCTTTTTTGACACATCTTATTAATTGTGACCAAACAGGATTCATTAGGTCCAGGCAGCCTGCAGACAATGTGAGGAGACTGTTACACATAATACACGGGGCTTCTTCATTACAACTACCATCAGCTGTCTTCTCATTAGATGCTATGAAGGCATTTGACCGTTTAGAGTGGCAGTATCTCTGGTCAGTATTGGAGGTTTTTGAATTGGGCCCTCATTTTATACATATGATTAAAGTTTTATATTCCAACCCAACAGCTATGGTTCTCACAGGTAGGACTTGCTCCTCCTTATTTAACATCGCAAGGGGCTCCAGACAGGGTTGCCCTTTAAGTCCACTCCTTTTTGCACTCTCTCTGGAGCCCCTAGCCGAGACAATCCGTATGGCCAGAGGTATCACTCCTATCACTGTGTTTGGGACCTCACATTACATATCTTTGTATGCGGATGATATCCTTTTGTATTTAGGTAATGCCCAGCAGTCTCTTCCTGTTGTCCTATCGATTTTCCAAGGTTTTAGTGACATATCTGGCTACAAGATAAATTGGTCAAAGTCAGCTTTCTTACCTTTGAATGACCAAATGAGAAGTATAGCTTTACCTGCAAACATACCAGTAGTCAACAACTTTAAGTATTTGGGAATTAAGATCAGTTCATCATTACAGACCATTGTTAAGTCCAATTATGAAGATACTTTGTCCAATTTAACCCGTGATCTTGATAAATGGTCTGCGCTACCAAATTCTCTTAGGTCTCGTGTATCTATCATTAAAATGAATGCGCTTCCTCGGATCAATTTTGTGAGCGCGATGCTGCCTTTACCCCCCCCACCACGTTTTTGGGACAAGACTCAGCAGTTATTTTCAAAATTTATATGGAATGGGAAGCGTCCTCGCCTTAAATTATCCACAGCACAGAGAGATAGAGCAGATGGAGGACTCTCTCTACCTAACCCTAAACTATATCATTGGGCCTTCTCTCTACGCCCTCTGATCAGCTGGCTTGATGGGGGTAATGAGACATCATGGCGTGCTTTAGAAGAGAATATGATCCGTCCATTGAAACCGATTGAAGTCTTATTTTCCAATATCCCCCTGAAGAAATCTCAAAGTCGCTTTGGTCCCATCGTGACTCATGCATTAGCAATCTGGAGGGCAGCAGAAAAAATGTGTGGTATCTCATCTAATTGGAATCCCTATTCACCTATTTTTCATAATGATCGGTTATTGATTGGTAAAGCCCCTATTAAGTTTGGTCAGTGTCGCCTGTGGTACGACAAAGGGATTCATTCCCTTGGTGACATATTTGGGGACAGGGGCCTATATTCTTTTGAAGAACTTACAGTCCGATTTAATTTACAACGCTCCACCTTTTATTTCTACTTGCAGCTGAGAACTGCCATGAAAACATATGGTGTACCGTGGCAAGGTCCGCTGGAGGAGCATTCTTTGGTTAAACTTTTGCATCAGGCCCGGAAATCCAGAAAAATTGTATCTACATTGTATCGCTATCTCCTAGAAAAATCGTATGTTGCTCTGCCAGTTGATGCGTCTTGGCGATCAGATATCCCTGACCTTGACCCAGACTTCAGCTGGGATAGCGTCTGGGATACAGTTAAACAGTCATCCAGAAACCCTGACCACCAACAGATTCATCTAAATTTCATTCACAGAACTTACATGACTCCCCGTAAACTTTACAGTATGAAATTCAAAGACAACCCGAATTGTACATTATGTTTCACAGGCACAGTAGGCACCTTTTTCCATATGATTTGGGAATGCCCAGGTGTTACAAATTTTTGGAAGATGGTACAGAGCGAGCTGTCTGTATTGCTGTCTACTCCCATCCCGCTGTCCCCTTCTGTTTTTATTTTAAATGATCTCTCTCAGCTGAAACTTACAAAATCCCCAAGGCGTGTGTTTCTGGCAGGCCTGACTGCAGCTAAAAAGATGCTTGCCATAAGGTGGAAACCGCCCCATACACTAACCCGACGACAATGGCTGCTTAACTTTGTAGATGTTGCACTCTTGGAATTGTCCACAGCACGCATTCATGGTGCTAAGGAGGAAGTGACTATGTGCTGGACAAGAACAGTGGAGGCTCTCAAAGATCTTCTGCTGTGATCCACCCCCCTTTCCCCTCTGGTCCTGTTTTCTTTTCCTTGTTCCCTGTTTGGGTTTTTGCGTTTGTGTATGTACTTTACAGATTGTGGATGATGTCTAACATTTTGATTGATATAATTAGGTAATGTATCAATAGCACTTGTTTCCTTTGCTTCTGGTTTTTATTTATTTACTTTTACTTACGTTTTGTACTGTATCACTTACATCCCCTTGGATTTCCACTATTTTCTTTCATTCTTAGCTCATTTTATTTATTTATTCCTAGTTTTCATCTCTCTATTATTATTGGCATCGTTATTATTTTATTTATTTTTTATGACTTACACTTCATTATCATTATTATTATTATTATTTTATTGTTTTCTGATGTATGCATTGCTTATATCAGTGTGTACACATGTATGCACATGTCTGTCTTTATGTTTATTATCTGATTCATGTGCTGTTGAAGAACAACTTGTCAAAAATTCTAATAAACATTTGATCACAAAAAAAAAATAGCTTACACCGACAATTAAAGGTAACAAACCTACTGCTATGTCTATAGGGATTATTACAATGGGCCAATTTGCCAAAATGTTGAACTATCCCTTTAACAATAATAATTATATAAATTAAAAATGATAAAGACAGCTTTAAAAATGTATGTTATCAGGAATGCATGTACAACCACCACATACCAGGCTGGATGTGGATGCACTCTAACAGGTTTGATCACAAATAATGCTCTCATTATACAAACATGAGCATTTGCATGTGTGCTGGTGTGTATGGTGGTGCCATAGCAACCAAGTGAGTCCTCTCCTCTTCAGGGCGCGAAGGGAAGAGCAGAGGAAGCTGCCTGAATCCCTGCATGAACCAAACCGATACAACAACATGATGAACATCACTTGTCAATATTTGTACTATAGGTACTGCCAGGAGCTTTGTATGTATAACAGTCATCTCTCTCCTGCTCTGTTGTGTGCATCAGTGACAGACTCGCCCGGGGAGTAAATGTGCCCTCTTTGTTTTGTTTTGGGGGGCTTTAATTTTGCTGCTGTTGGAAAATTAGCCATAATTGCAGCCTGCAAATGCTTATCCCTCTCTTTCTCCTCTCCAGCTAGTCTCTGGTGAGCACTAGCTGCACCAGCCAACATCCACACGCACACACACACGCGTCGCACACGCACGCACGTACAGAGGCTGCCACCCTCTGTAGATAAAATGGTTGCTGCTGAAGGATGGATCCACATTTTCTCACTGTCACACTTGGCCACATTGCCACATTGAGGGACACATATATATGTTTGTACGCACACACACACAAGCGCGTGCATGTAGCCTACACACACGTCCACCCCAGCACCAGAGGTTGATAATGAGACTGGGGAAACATGATTTATGTTTTGTAGTGCAATATAATTGATTTGATTAATCCCATTCTTTCTTGACTAATTAAATTATCACAACAGATTACAGAATATTTGGCTGCAAACGTGCCCGGCGGCCATGCTATTTGTTTTTAACTCTTAGTTAGATAATGTGTTTCTGAAAAGCTGTGATCAATGAGTTTTATGGCCAATAAATCATTCAAGATGCCTCCCTGAAGCAGAGACGGTGAAACATACTCACAACAACTCCTTTCTCAGATAGTAAAATTTATAGAAGTGTAGTCACTCAATCTAATACAATGTGTTTTTATGCAGATGGTCTTGATTGTGAAATCCCACACATGATCATGATAATACTGACTATACAGTACACTGCCTGTTACATACAGTACCTCTTTATAGACTATAATATATTTAGACATAGTGACAAAGAGACAAGATGTTAACCAATCAGCACATTGGCTTTTGCAAGAGTGTGTTTCACTGCTCCCCAGCGTGTTGATATTGTACATGCTGTCCTTTGGCCCAGATATAGATTAGTTGATCTGTCTTATCCAAGCTTACGCCGCACTATGGTTTTATTCCTGCGGTTTTATCTCTCATTCCCTCACACTGGTTGGTCTGGTTTGTTATGAGCAACACATGAGCCTGGAATTACAAAGTATTTTGACTGGAGTGGTTCGTGGGTTTTGGAATATTCATGTTTTCACATTGGATGTTACTGTAAATAATCTCTCAGTCTTCATTAATTTGTGGTACATTCCTCTGTAATGATTTTACGTAAGATGTCAGGATTAAATGCAAAAGGAGAGATTGGAACAAAAACAAAGAAAAGATGAGAAATCCTTTGATGAACATTTCATCTTTCTTAAAATGGTTTAGATTTCATTTACTGAACAACTTGTAACAAAATGCCAGATCATAATTTTAGAATCATGTTTTCTATACGTTAAATGTTGTAATTCAAAAACATACATTCAAAAACATGACATTTAACCTTTAGTCCCTGATCAAACCTGTCACCTTCACTGTAAAACACTCATGCTCACAGACTGAAACACTGCATCTGTAAAAACAACTTGCAGGAAAGATGTCCTTATGTGCATATTGGGTCTCTGTACCATCACACCAGCACTGATATGGCAGCATGCAGGAGCAACAATGCTGCAGTGTTTCAAATGTAAATATACGTATGTCACTGATTAAAATGAAATATCTATTATGAAATATCCTGATAGTTAGCTTGCACTATTTTCATGTTGTAGGTTTGTCAATCACTGAAGCATTTGAACCAGTGATTACTATGGAGCATGAGGCAATTATTTAATGGTTTAAATGCATTTACCGGCTTTTGAAACATGAAATTGCCCACCATACCAATTATGGAGCCAGTCGGTGGGCCGCCATGCCATCAGGCTTAACAAGTTTTCTAGAGGAAACCCTGAATCGTTGTTGTCATTTTCTCACATTTAACAAAGCTCCTCCAGAACCATAAAAACCTGACTGATTATAATGAAATACAGAGTTCCCATCCATCCACTTAAGTGCTTACCCATGCAGGGTTGCTGGAGCTGGAGCGAGGGTGGGTTACTGTACGTTCACACCAAAAGCTTCCAAGTCAATTCATTTTCAATGAGAGCCCGGCGACACTGAGCGTCCAAAGCATCAACAGGCGTTGCCGCGCTTCCAAAGCGTCCAAAGCTTCCAGAGCGTCCAAAGCGTCACCAGACGAGAAGTTGAGCCCAGGTTAACTTTATGGTAATTAGCTATGACGCGGTTAAGCGGCAACCGGCGGCAACCTGTCAGAATAGAGATGTCCCTCGGCTGCCGTTTTTTTCTTTTTTTGGTATTTCGGCTCCCCAATGACCAGCGCGATCGAAGTTTGACGCCAGTCACGTGACGAGCGGCCAAAGCGGCTGATAATATTTGCCGTTTTGGGAGCTGTCTGCTCTGATGCCCACCCTCGAGCATTTTTGACGCTTTGGAAGCTTTTGGTGTGAACGTACAGTTACACCATGGACAGGTCGCCAGTCTATCACACGCTCACATATAGCGGCAATCGCCAGTCAACCTAATGAATGTAGCCATGCAAACTCTACCCAGCAGACAGGCCTCAATTTAACCAAGAACTTTCTTGCTGAGAGGCAACAGTGTCGACCACTGTAACTTTTAATTTTACGCATGTAGTGCGAGCAATGTTTACCGTGGTCTCAGACAAAACTTACAATATGTGAGAGAGGTATGGGATGTGTTTGCCTTTAACTCTACAGTGCAAATTTGTTCATCAATTCACTTGATCTGAGAAACAAAACAAATGAGGGAGAACATTTCAAAGAGACAACACAAAACAAAGATCATGTATAAGAAATGGTAAAGCCTGGGACACTGCACCAACACTACATTCATCAGTCTCTCGGTCTGTTATAAGCCATCATTGAAATGTCTTTTTTTGCCACGTTTAGGCACCATGCTGCTGAGAGTTTTTGAGTAAGATGGCTGCAGTTTAGAAAAATTAAATTAAATTCTGTGCAAGCGAGTTGCGGGAAAAGAAAAGCAAAGACTGAGAAAAGGAAAAGGGATATACTGGAAGCGCGGGACTTGTGAAGTTTAGAGGTACAGTGGGACCTTATAAAGTGGGCGAAAGAGTGTGAAGATCACATAAAAAGAGAGCAGGGGATTGGGAAGATTGGAAAAGAGAGCAAAGCCAAATAGAAGACAGATTGGCCTGCACAAAGTGGAAAGCAGGGAGATGAGAAGAAAGGAAAAGAGAGAAAGGAAAGGAGAAGAGGGAGAAAGATAGAAAGGGAAAGAGAAAGAAAAAGAGAGGGAGAGTAAAGAGGTCATGGAGTGGTTATGAAACCAACTCTGACCTAATCTGGTGTGTTTACGACTCTGTGTTTTCCTTTTTTTTCCCAGGCACTGAGATGCAGGCTGGAATTAGACTGGGCGGTGGCCTAGGAAGAGCTCAAAGAGAGGAGAGAGACGGAGAGATGGGACCATATTGTACTGTCCCTTTTACTCAGAGGTGCAGCTCTGAATGCACGTGTGGGAGGCTCAGAAACAGCCTCATTCACATGCACCCGGCGTAACCTGAATCACTGAAGTCCTGTTATCATCAACCAATCAAATCAGTACCAACTAGAGATAGGTAGCTACTATGTTTCTATATACTATATTTACATAAATATGAAATCCAGGATTTATTTTTTTGCTTTAAACCATCAGTTTCGCCTGATCTGATGTGTTTTTGCAGTCTTATTAGTTAATTGCTACCAAACAAATTAAAAATAGATAGATAAATAATATTACAATAAGATCACTTCTAGTCCTGCTAGGGCAATGCTCGCAGTTTCAAGGTTTACAAAATCCTTAAAACTGGGAAATGAGTTGGTGGGAGTGTACAGCGTTTGATAGAAGGGTGTGGTACCAGCGCCGTGAGTTCCAGTCGAGGAAATAAAAGCTCTACGTTTGCCATACATTAACATTAGGGCTGCACGATATTGGAAAAAACTAACATTGCAATATTTTTTTTTTCTGCAATATATATTGCGATATTAACAAATACAATATATACATGTTTGCATGACTAAAAATGAATGTAACCGGACGTGCTTGGTTCGGGTCACATTTGGACTAAAAATATAAACAAACGTCTCAGGCTGGGTCAGCCAAGAAATAATGCTGGTGAGTCTGGACGCATCGGGTCCTGCGGGTCGGGCCGGGTTGGCTTCTAATTGTCAGTGTTGACAATGTTGACAGTGGAGTGTGGAGCTGGCTCAGAGATGCTTTTCCGAAGCAAAACAAAAGTTTACATGTTATTAAAAAAAGAGAGAGAAAACATTGCACATCCTGCGATGTGACCATTGCACATGCACACATTGCGATGGCGATGCTTAAACGATATATTGTGCAGCCATAATTAACATCTGGCTAGAAAGACCCCCAAACCACTTCCTTCATCTCTTCTTTGTCCTATTATGATGCCTGTTGTCCCATCTAACAATTTTATTAATTCTCATAATCCGTCTGATAATTTCTCAATGCTAATGAATATTTTTGTCAACATTCAGTATATAGAATTCACAAGTACTGTTTTAATCGTTTGTTGCTGTTATATTAAAGTTGCAGGAAACATTTTGTGAGCATATTTATTTCATTTCATAGCTGGGGTGCATGGGGTTATTTACACCGAGGTTCTCCTGAATTAGTCGTCAAAATAAATAGAGCTCGACTCCAAATATATCCACAGAATACAAGAGTTACAGCTGTATACTACACATTGTACATTGTTTTGTGTTATTTATTTTAGATAAATATGATTACTTTAACTTAATATATAGAATTATTCTCGTACTTGAGTCCAATCCCCTCTTCTGTCATTGCTCTCACCTTCTTTCTTTGTGTATAGCTCTTGTCTAATACTCCAGCCATGCCTTACACTGAATTATCAATTTGACATCACTTTCCAGCTGACCTGCTGTTATCCCACTCTGGGAGTGAGAAGTGCTGCTTTTCTGCCAGATCCTCGTTGCTTATGGATCCTACAAGAGAGTCAGTGATCTTCCTCTCATTGCAACTAAACCACAGACAATGTGACACTAATACTCATTTAATATGCTAATCTTTGAATCCGGCCTAACCGTGTGTGAGTGTGAACAACTTCGTCTAAAAGCCACTGCAATACATGGAAAAAAATATGCAAATCTGTGATGTTATCAATATCTCAGGAGTTTGTCCACTGACAGTTTAATAACAGTCTGTGAAATGTGTTATGAATCAATCTCATTATGGAGACCAACAGTCAGATTCTTTTGGTAATTATTGGGTGCACCAAATGTGTCTGTAATTGTGTGCACGTGGTATGTTCGCACATGGGAAACTGGTCTTACAGTGTTGGACCCCAGAGTACATGTACTGTAAAAGAAACTGTTATCGTTAAAGTTTCAGTGTAAGTTTACCTCACTAGGTTTTTTTTTTTTTTTTTTTTTTTTTAAAGTATATTTTTTTGGCTTTTTATGCCTTTATTGATAGGACAGTAGAGAGTGTGACAGGAAATGGGAGGCAGAGATGGGGGGAATGACACGCAGTATAGGGCCATCCGACGCGGGACTCGAACCGGGGCCACCTGCAGCGAGGACTATAGCCTCTGCATATGGGGCGGGTGCTCTACCAACTGAGCTAAACACCGCCCCTACCTCACTAGGTTTTTAACACATTTCTGCAAATTCTGTACATACAACTATGTCTTCCTCCACAACTTTCCATGTTTTCTTTAAAAAAGTAGGCTAATATACACGTACCCAAGGCTGCATATCACAACCACTTAAAGTTAAAGCATAATTAAACGGAATGTTTTTGTTAATATAAGTCCTAAATAGTCCTACTTTCCGTCAGCAATCACTTCTATAGAGTGTTTCGGCCCAAACACAAGACTCTACTCCGTCACTCTGCTCTGCTGTAAACCAAGAAGAAAACTTTCCTTGTGGGATACAAGCGTTATCCAATGAGGAGAGAGAACGGCATGAAGGGCTGTGTGTGCAGCCAAGGGATGCGTGTGGATGTGGTGACGTAGGGACGAGGACCAATAGATCCATGACGAGGGCGGGGGCTGCTAACTCATGGTGCGTTCAAGGCAACGCGTGACTCGTGTTTTTCCGACCTGCATGTGAAGTTGTACCAGTTCAATCTGGTACGAGTTCACGGGTCGGAAGTTACGAGTGGCCGTTATAGTGCACTTTCACAGGCAACCTGGAACACTACAAAGTCATAAGTCGTGACTTGAAGCCGTAAATTTACGGTTTCAAAAGCCTGCCTGGAACGCAGCATTAGCCAAAACGACCGGATCGCTGACTTATGCTTTAATCTTCACAACTAACAATGACAGCAACACAGTACAAACCTATTGCTGGGAGATTTTAAAACTGTCTGTGCAGCCCTATATTAGTTGATTTTCCATAACTATATCTTTATTCATTAAATTCCCCCTTTTCTTCTTTTGTTTTGTACCCAACTCCTGAGCAGGATCACATCCTGGTGATTCTGTGCTGCCTGACTTGAGCTCTGTACTGCTCAATACAAATGAGTCATCAGTTTTTACAGGGTGCATACCTGCATAGAATTAATTTGTTTGAGTGTTTCCACCAAATAGTGCAGATCTTTTGGATGACATAAAGCAGTTACATCATTGGAAAATCACCCTGGCAAATGGCATGGCGTCTAGTCACAGTTGGCCTGGTCACAGGTGATGGACCAGCTCCAGGAAGTGTTCTTGATAACATCACAGTCTGCAGCACTGACTGCCTGTTTTTTAGTGCTAAGAGTTATTTCACAGTAGTGTAGAGTAACCTAAACAGTTATGGCTAAAACATTAAAAAAAATCAACATCATGACATGTAATGAACTGTGTGAATTAAGCTATATGATAGAACAGATGCTACCAAATCACGCTAAGCATTTTTACAGTGCCATGACTGCAAAGTCATCATAACATCATTGTAAGTGGGTTATTGTAACAGTGACATATTTTGAAGAGGCACCAAATGTTCTCTGTTCATGTGTCATCACAACCTCTCATCACTTTGTGATTTTATCAGCTGAGGGATCATGCCAAGCCGATGTAATATAAACCCAGCGTTGTGCCTCGTTCAGGAGCCGCAATTCATTAATGAACTTGATAGTCGGAGGCTGTGTGTGTATGTGTGTGTGTGTGTGTGTGTGTTGAAAGAAAGAAAGAGAGAAAGAGAGAAAGAAAGAAAGAAAGAAAGAAAGAAAGAAAGAAAGAAAGAAAGAAAGAAAGAAAGAAAGAAAGAAAGTTGTTTGCATGTCTGTCATGTGCGTAACGTGACGGAGAGAAATGTAAGTGTTTCTACATGAAAGTTTGTGTGTGTGTGTGTGTGTGTGTGTGTGTGTGTGCATAGTTTCTGGGAAACAGAAGAGAGTCTCACCAAGTCCGCAGACTGTCTGGGAAAAGGCATAAACAGCGTTGTTTTAATACTTTCCTCTGTCCTTTTCTTCCCACATCTGACTGCAAAACACCGCTGCTCTCAGACTTGTGTGTCTACTTCACTGTCCAGTGAACACGGCCGAGACAGCCAACACTCCTGCTGCTGCTGCTGCTGCATTCGGTCTAATACATCACACCAACACATTGTACATGAAGCCTGCACCCTGGTGCAAAACTCAGATCTGTTTCCAATATTTTTTCATTTTTCATTATGATATACTGTAACCCTCCCAAGACTAACATTCAACCAGCCACTTCCACAGTTTGATTAAAATGTTTATTATGTTTATATGATGTGCATGAGCTCCTCGGTGGACTGGTTTGAATTCATGTGTATCATGTGCTGTTTACTGCAGGGAAAAGGCCAACTAACTACCTTCAGGTTTTCTGTCTTCTCCCTTACAGGGCCTCCTAAACCCCCACCCCCTGCTCTTACACACAAACACACCAATCTCTCTCTCTCTCTCTCTTACACACACAGATGTGCGCACACACACACACGCGCGCGCACACAATTTGTAAGACACGCAAAGACACATGAGAACACATAGAAATGCTTACACACATACACACACGCACGCACACACACATTCCTACCCGCTCGGCTGAGACGGTATGTGAACAAACCACAGGCAGGGAGAGGTAGAGAAGGCCAGGCCTCCACTCTTACTGATTACTGCAGGAGAGAAGAGGAGAGACGAGGCTGCTGCCAGCTCCTCTCACAATGACCCGCGCACACATGCACATATGCATGTGTGCACAAAATACATGTGCATGCACAAACGCACGTACACAAAGAAAAACAATAAATCTTTTTGCTGCTGCACTCCTGTCTGTCTGTTCAAATGCAGACGACAGAACATGCACATTACCACACATGAAAAATCAGATGCTCACTCAGAGATACGATCAGTGGATGTGTTGACGCACTCAGATACACTTTCAGACCCCACACACACAATCACGCACAGGCGAGGACACACGTATGTGCACTTTCTAGTCTTAAAACACACAGTGTGACACACATTAATGCTTTTACAGCTCCCACTCGGACAAACGTTTACACTGGCTCCCCTTCTTCCACACCTCTCTGTCCTCTTAAACTCCTGTTCTAACACCCCTGTGTTTATGGAGCCGCGCTCACACACACTCCCACATGTAACATTCAAACCCTCCCTATACTGTACAAACCATGTCACGCTCAGCCATTTACGTCTTTACAGCACAGATTGTGTGGTATGTTGCCATGCCACCAAATACAACTACACAAAACCTAACCCCCTTAACACAAGCAACATTTCTTCTCCGAATGTGTGATGCTATAAAACCATTCACTACATTATTATATATTCCTATTTTCTCAATTGATTATATTGAGTGAAACCTACAATTAGTGAGTCGCCACTCATAGTTTAGAAGAGACAAAAAATACTAAAAAAAAAAAATGTATTGGCTTGTCAAATTTATAATTTGAATTACAACTGGGGACCATGGGACCAAAGTACAATCATAATAATCAGAGCCCTGTGACATGGAAGTTCAGCATATTAAAGCCTTTTCAGTATTGAAAATGCTCTCTGCCGAAAAGGCTGGCATTGGTATCGGTGAGTACTGGAGGCAGGGAACCGATCTGATACCATGTGTATTATAGGAATTTGTTTACCGGTTAGCTTAGCTCTAACTAACAATACACAGCTACAGTACAATCAAACTCTGATGCAGTCTGGTTGTTATGTGAACACAGCGTGACCTTGATCCACTCAATTGCCCGGTGTATGCCACACGCTTGAGTTAAAAAGGCTCCCATAGTTAGCTGGGCAGCCGTGCTTTCATTTTCTATTATAGGGTGGAAATAAAAACGATAATGAAATGACCAGGCTACAAATAACCTGCGTACTTGTGTACTGCTTACATGTGTCTCCATTGTTAAAGTTTTAGCATCACTTCCCAGAGTTTCATTTTGTGTAGGCACTAGGCTACTTGATGAAAAATGAAACAATGTAGGCTATCATTTCCACATCTAGTGCACACCATATGTAGGCTATTCCTAGATTTACATGTTATTTTTCAGTTATGTCTGGCTGTCTTTCATGTTTAACAAAGGGTTTAACTTGAACTAGGCCTTACAACAATTATAATTCACATTCACTAGTATCGGTAACTCACTAGTATCGGTATTACTTGGTATCGACCAATAGCCGCAGCACAAGTATCAGAATCAGTATCGGGAGGGAAGCAAAGATAGAGTTTCAATCCGTTTCATCTATTTTCGGAAACATCTTCAACCAAATATAGGGTGATCTTATCAAATTTTATTAGTGGTATAAATTATTGCGAGAACTCACCCTCTGCCAGAGACACAGGGTTGACAGATGTAAACAAACCCAGGAGGATTGGATTAATTCTGCCGTAAAAAGTCATTAGGTTGTTGTAACCCCACCTCATGTTGTGAATATGGATGGATAGGTTGTTGGTTAAGGAATGTGATCTATTTTCAAATATAGCTAACAGTCATTTAGCATTATGAAAATCAGTTAGCGCGGGTGTTCACTCTATGCCAGAGTGTGTGTTGTTGTTGTAATGGTATGCAGTAGTGTACAAGTTACATGTTGGATGTCAGCTTCACAGCTAACATTAGCAGTGTGCTAATCTACAAGGGGTCTGAGAAGTGAAGCTCACTTCCGTGTTCAAAAAACTGTAATCACCTCGGCTTCCTGTGGGGGCTGGTGTCAGAAAGCAACATGTCTCCATAGACCCCCATGTTAAAATCGCTGACTTTACATCCTCAAAAAACATTATCAAAGCCTGGTGTCAACACGTTTTTTGGTCTCAATCGATAGTTTCTTCTACCCCCGCACACACTCTGAGGGGGGTGATTTTTTTTCTACCGTTTTACTATTATTAGGTTAAAAATTTTAGCCAATTAAGGCGCGGACACGTTGAGTGACAGGTCCGAGCAGGTCCAGAGGCCACTGCTTCGAGGCCATTGGGCGGGTTTTCGGCCGGTAAATCCAACATGGCGCCGTTCAGGCCGCCATATTTGAGTCACAAAAACGACCCCCCAAAACCAATGGGTGACGTCACGGATGCTACATTCATATTTTTTACAATCTATACTACAACATAGCCTAATTATTGCTGACATACTTCGCTGTTGCTCGCTCTGGTGTTTGTCTGTTCACTGCTTTCAAAGTATTACTGTAACATTCATGAAGACCTATGTCTTTTGACAAAACATGTTTTATGTAAAATGAACAGTAACATGTTTTCTCAAGCATTCATTTGTCCCAATAAAACATCTGCTGCACAAGACTTCTACCCTATATCCAGCTCCCTGAGCAGCACCTGAAAACAGAGCTTCTTTTCTGGGGGCTTTATGTCTTTCTGGGTTTTTTTATGTGTATGCTGGCGCTCCTTTATAGCTGTGTGAGCCATGTGCCAAAATCAAATCCAGGTCCCCCTCCTACTGACACCAGGATCTGTCTGTCTGCCTGTTTTTTGTCTGACCTCAGTCCTAAATCTTCTTTGATCAAATTTCTTCCCCTATTCAGTCTGTTGACAAAAATAAATCCATTTTACTTTAAAATATCTATTTGAACGTAAGACATGACCTTACTCGTCATGAATACAGACTGAGGTTTGTACAGATGAGGAAGATTGGTGGAAACTATGTCAAAATGTTAAGACCACACCTCTTTCTTCTATTTAAATGTTTTCTCTGCTGCCAAATCTGGCATCTTGCCAGGGAGTGGGTGGTGGTGATTGTTGCTTGACAAGCGTTTTAGCTATTATTTACAAGACAAGAGGCTGCAATGAGTCTGTATCAGAAAGTAATGAGACAGGTTGGGGCTAGCTGAGTAGCATGCTAATGTCAGTGGAGGAAAAGATGTGATGGACCGGAGGCAGCTTCTGATAACAAAAACTGCAACATTTCTTATAGAATTGGCTTTAACCTCTTAAAGGGATATTCCGGCGTAAATTTAACCCATGGTCTAACGCACCTTGACACCAAGTTAGACCACCCCCAACTGCTAGCTTCTCCAGTTGTAGCAACTTTAGCAATGACCGCACCATCAGCGCAGTATACGGATCCACTCTTCACAAATCAAAAAGCCACTTACAGCCACAAATACTGCTCAGAACAGCACCAAACATCATCAACAGTACAAACAAGGTCCCAGACCATAATACAAGGCATCAAACATCTGTTAGCTTAAATGAGACGAAAACAACTCACCCACTCTCCTCCATATGCTATGCAGCAACTTTCCATGTCCAGCATAGAGTCCAGGCGCTGACAACACACGTCCGAGTCCGTCTGGCAGTACAAAAGTCGGGTTTCAGCGGCCACCGTCAGGCAGTGACCACCACACTCACCACTTGTTTCCCCAAGCTCCAGCACATAGCCTCCACCGGCTCTCTCTCCCTCTGTCACTTTTAGCCTCCATTTCCAGGAAGTAGACTCCACCGCAGCGCTCCCTCTGTCATTTTTCTCCTCCATTTCCTTCAGCTTGTCTTCAGTTAGTCTCGCTCGCCAGACCCTCCTCCAAAGAAGAAGGAGACAGGAGTCTTCAGCCTCAAACTGATAGTAGCACCCTTCGAAATGAAACCCTGAACCCTGTTTGTACTGTTGATGGTTTGGTGCTGTTCTTTACATAATACATCCATGGTTCTTTATCGCCACTCTATGCGCAGTCGAAAACGGTTGAAAACCGTTGAAAACAGGTTATCAGCTTCATTTCACGGAGAATTCCTATTGGCTCAAGCAGCTGTCAATCAAAGTCACGTTGTCAGTCTCATCGTCACGCGTCCTCATTGGCTTTCGAGACATGTCCTGTTTCATCCTCGCCACCGATTGGCTAATGAGTGGTGTCGTTTGAAGCAGGAAGACCTCACAGGATGTAAACATTCAGTCACATGTGATCACAGATCGCCGTGCAACTCGTAAAATGCGGTAATGGGGCCGGTTTTTGTTTGTGTGTTACACCGCATTGGACTAAACACATGGACATATTGAAGAAAATACTTAAGGAAACGGATTTCGCTGTGGATAAACGGAAGACTTGAAAGGTATGTATGCATCATATGTTAGCTTAGCGGCTAGCCGACGTAACTGCTAATCCTGTTGGGGCTGTGAGCAACCAAAAAAATCGTGGGTGGTCTTGAATTGATCGGGGCGATCTAAGCTTTCTAACAATGTATAACATGAATATATATGCTTAAGGGCTGCTGCTCTTTTTTATACAGTCTATGGGCTGCTGTTAAAAATGTTTGGGAGAAATTGATGCTAGCGCCACCTTCTGGAGCCGTACCGGGGGCCGTACAGCGTGCAGTTCACCAGCAATGTTTGTAATTTGTCATCCATACAGAGAATGAATGAGAGAAAAAAATAGCTGTCCATGTTGTCTAGCTGTTCATATGAATCTTGCAACTGAGATCTGTGTATACTGTAGGTGAGCAGTTGCACCAAACCAGGTGACAGTCATCACTCCTGAACTGCTCAGACTTCAGCAACCAAAGAACAGGACAATGATCTTGGAGTTGATTGACGGGGTAAAATGCCAGTGTTGTCTACAGTTTTGGGTGTTGTTTGTTGATGCTGTTGTGGATTGGCATTGATCAAAGTAAAGTGGCTCTGCTCACTGATTTCACATTGCTTATGCATGATTCCATTTATTGCAGCCATAGAAATGCATATTGGAGTTTCTATGTTCCCTAAGCAACATCTTTTTCCTTTCGTTTTCACTGTCTTTCTTTGCGCCACATCATCTCACCTCAACCATCTTAGCAAATTCTGTCCACTGCCATGTTATGTGACATATTTTTCTTTTTTGTTTAAAATATAGCCTATTATCCCATGCCTCTCTTCTCTTTCTCTTGTGTCTCTATTTTCCTTAGTGCTTGCATAATTTCTCTTTCTTTTTCTCCTCCAACTCCAAAGCTTTTATCGTGAGCCTTTTTTTTTTTTCTTATTAGCAGTCCACAAAGCATGACATTTATGTGAACTGCTCTTGGAGTTTCTCTTCCCTATTGTCTATCAGTAGAGCTGCAGACCCCTTAGCGCATTGACTCCACACAGGGTCAGCTCATGGCCTCTGTCACCATTCATAATTCTCATATCAGCCGGCAATGAAACTGCATATCTTCATATCAATGATCCCTGCCTTTTAATAATACGGGAAATTGCTGGTCTAGGTAGCTGCAATGAATATTCTGGATCCACATCGACTGGATTCATTAAATCAGAAGAACAAAAAGAAGAGGGGAAAATATCCTCTGAACAGTTGCTTAATGAAAATACTAGGATATTTGTCATTAACAGGTGACAGCAGTGCTCGTTTCTCGAGGTACGTTTTGTCCAGTGCTAAAATTCCTATATTTTCTTATGCTCTCTCCATTACTTAGCATTTCAGCATAATAAAAGAAAAGTATAAACACAGTCTTGTATTAGAACAACATAGTCTTTAATGACCACAGAAGTCTTAACATGAGGGAACTGTGTGTATGTGTGTGTGTGTGTGTGTGGTGGGCAGCTCCTGACTGATCTGTTTAAAGACACACCAGCCACTCTGATTACTGTCTCCATAGCCAGCCATAAATAATGAGATTTAACTCAATTAGGATCCTCTTGAGGTGTAAAACAAGTGGAGAGGCTACAGTTAGCCTCCAGTAATCCACACAGCGCTTGCTCGGCCTGCTAGTGGATTACAACCCCCAGGTCACTGTTTATCCTTTACGTAAACTAGCCATTGCGTGAAGTGCTCAGCCTGCAGAGCAGAGCTGAACAGACCAGACACCTCCTGGCCCGATAGCATCTGATCTCTCAGCTACTTGACGAACAACAGGACACTCCAGCTTCCACCTTCCCCCCAGCAGCAGTACCATCACCGCCAATCCTCCATCCATCTTCCAGCTCTTACTCCAGCTCTCTATCTCCACTGCTCAGACATGAGGACTACAAGGGCAATTCAATCTAGAGATGGTGCCTCAACCTTAGGTGGGGGACCACAAGCCGCATGTGTGTAACATGGGATTTTCACATGCGAAGGCAGTCAAAAAGAAAATAGTCAATTAGTTTTGGCCACAAAATCATATACAGGTAGGATTTCTAATCACCAGTTGAACATAAACACCACGCATTGGATAGAAGCTATAAGATTGCTGTTAATGTGACAGTCAGGATTATGGTCGTTTCTGTTTTTGCAGATAACACAAGTACCAGTTGTTGCAGTGTTGTTAATTGAATTGAAATGCAAATTATACATAGTTTACCAGATCTCGTTCCAAATATAGCAACAAACCGCATCTACCTCATGCTTTAGCTGCTGCTTGTTAACGAGCTATATCCAGAGTCCCAGCTGTCCACAGCGGCCTGTCCTGCTATCTGCAGACCAGTGTCGACTCTCAATTTTAAAATCACTCATCATGACCAAATCAAGGTTATAACTAGTCATTGTAGACTGAGGTAGCCATGTTTGGGACCAACTTGACATCAGCCTTTTTTTTTTGCAAGAATGCATTTCAACTCAACAAAGTGCACCGTGTACTACAGTATTATTCCATGAGCAGTACAGAAAATCCATGCTAATGCATCAAACAAGAATATCAGATTACCTAAGACTATGCCACAGTGATGAATGAACTTTAAAAACTGTGGTAACATTTTAAGATTATATAGCCTACACTGAGTCATCTTGCGATTAGGCTACACAAGTCACATGTCAGTCAAACCATTGTGCATCTCACTCTTTTTTGAGTGATTGACAACTACAAGCCTTTGCAGGTGAAAAAGGCTGAAAACTTTTCAGCATATGTGACAGAAAATGTAGTTTTGCAAGGAGAGACTGGAATGTCTCCCAGAGAGGTGTGGTCTGTCTGTCTGCTTGTCTCTTGGTCTTTCGGGCTTCCATTTTATGGCGTGTTGGTGAGGCCGACACAGATATGGTTTCACTCCCCCTTGGCAGAGCCAGGCCCCGCTGCTGACAGCAGGTTTTATTTGATGTGGACGTCCCGTGTTGGGTTTCAGCGCTGGCTTCAACATATGATCTCCATTATGACCAAAGGAGGAACGCATGCTGGTGGATGACTGGTGACTCTGGGCAGACAGGAGAGGGGGATGGAAGAAGAGATGGAGGGAAGCCAACAGATGGAGAATGGTGTGGTGGGATGAAGAAATGTAGAGGCAGAGAGACGAATGGATCAGGTGGAGGAGACAAAAAGAGAAGATGACGAAAGAAAGAAATGACAGGAATAAGATGTGAGATGCCATGTGGAAGAATACCAAAGTAAAGTGAATGGGTCTGGTGATACTGTAGTACTAACCATTTTTTTTAATAACGGCCAGGCCCCAACTTCTTTATATTTACCTGTAGATAATTAAACCTGTCACACAACTCACAAGTCTCTACATACAAACCAACACTTAAACAAAGATTAACAGTGCTGCTGCTGCAAAAAAAAAAAAAAAAACTGAAGCAGAAAAAACCTTGATCATCTCTCTTTGTTAAAAAAAAAAAAAAAGTAAGCATGTATAACCCATGTGGAAAGTTGTAAACTTTGAATCTGCATGTTTAGGATCCATTGGAACATACACATTTCCTTATTGTGTAATGTCTCAGTTAGTAATTAATGGACAATGCATCATAACAGGCTAGCATCTGATAATTTATTAAAATGCAACACAAGTTGTTATTGTTTTGTATTTGTCTTTGAAAAATATGCACAGGTCTATAATATCACTCTACTTCAGTTTATTTACCTAATGCATTTTGCAATTTAATTGAGAAATTTAGTCTATAAATTTGATAATCCAAACATTATCTTTTCAAGTGTCAGTTACACATTAGTTTATCTGAATGAAAAAGTGAAAAAGTTGCATTTTCTGTAAAATAATTCATTAAATAATGTGCGACAAATGAAGCCACATTTTATTTACTAGTTACCTACTGACTTCCACTGATGCATTTGCCAGGCCTGTTCCAAACTGTAATCCCGACACATTACAAGTCACACACAGTTAATTGTATGAATCATGTTGGGTATTAGTTTCATAGTCCCCAAACGAATAGCACGTAAGACATTTCCTTTCATACAGAAATGAAACAAAAACCACTATTAGCTCAGGACTGAATCTGCTAATATGATACAGCAGGTTCATAAAGCTTAATTATATGTTGTCATAATAGTTGGATGTTACCTAACTAAGTGCCTATAAGTACAGGCCTTTAAAAGCTGGAATATGCTCAATTTATAGATTCAAGGTGTTAGATGGCATTTGTTTAAAGTGTGAAGTATTAATTACACAGAAGCTTAGCACCTGCTGTGAAAGGTCAAAATGATAAGTGTGTTAACTATAACAAATAGCTTTTATTCAACAAATGTTTTAATTCAATGCAAAGTCGGAGAGCGAAAGAAATACTTTAGAAATACACAAAGATCGGATTTCACATAATGCATTCTCTCCATTCATCAAATTATTGTCAAACTCCAACTAAGTGGAGTGATAATTGACACAAATGGAGCCTGCGTTTACAACAAAATACAGTAAGCCTAACAGTGTTATCATCAGTAACACTGCAATTAGCCTTGACAATTAGGAAACTGAGATTCTCTGATAACCTTCAGGCGCCAATATTTTCATTGAGTAACAACAGATTCAGATCTATTAGTACTTTCTTTAGTTTACAGTAGGACTTCATTCCAGGGACACTTTTGGTTGACTTTTGGTTTTCAGCCAAAATGTGGAAGTGAGCCTCCACTCTCCCTCGTCAAGTCATTTATCGAATATCACAATTAGCAGCAAAGCTGTTTAATGAAGGTAAAAATTAAATATAAGGTAAATATTCTGCATAGTTCTCTTCTGTGTTACTCTTTCATTCGTTACACTTAGCAACAGTCTGGCAAAGGACTGCTGGAATTATATTTCTGTTGTTGCAAGTCCTATCTTGATCAATAGATGCTGGTATTCTGCTCATCTACTGTGGGACAACTCAGTCTGAACTGACTTTGCATATATTTTAAGCATTAGGGTGTACCGCCAAGGCTGTCCTTTATACTGGGGCACAGCTCATTTATACCAGGGCTCGTGCCCCAGTATAAGGAGTCTGTTGACGCCCCTGCTTCATTCCCTCACTGCTTCCTACTTCCCTGCTCTCTACTCAATGTGTCTATGTTTCATTATTCCTCTGTCTCCTTTAATAGTAATGGTATGTGTAATGAAAGTAGTTTATTTGCCATCATGGATGCAATGCTCAGTGAAAAAGCGCTGCCCCAGGTTCCTACCACTCCTTAACAGCCAGCAAACTGGGGTGTCACGGTGATAGCCCATAGCAAGAGGCATAGCTCTAAGTCCGTGGTTGGCACACATAAACAGTACAACCATATTCTAGATTGGTCTTATATGGGGAAAAAAATCTATAAATTTAACAACAAATGTGCTAAGTTGGCGATACTTCTAACTACTTTTAGGGATGGGCATTTCGACTAATTTACTAATCGAGTAACCGAAGCTGGTACTAATCGGGTAATCGAGTACTGTAATAAAAATAAAATGACGTCATGTCTGACGGACAGAGCGCAGCCGGTGCATAAATGCGCTCTGTCCGTCAGACAGTCCGCATTACTGACACACAGCGTCGTCACACACAATGTCAGGTGGATAATAAGAGTAGAGACTGGAGTTTAAGATGCACATATGAGGCAGATGTGCATCTTTATGCCGGGGAATAAATGCGCTGCATGCGCTCTGAGCGCTGAGCGCAGCGCATTTATGCCGCGGCTGCCACGGAGGAGAACACTTTTTTTTCTTTTCTTTTTTAAATCATTAGCGGTGCTTATTTATTAGTCCACACTACACATGTTGGTGCCTTCGGCCTCGCATCGTTTCAGGAAATAACAGGGAAGGTTTCAGAGTGTTTGTAAAGTGAAAGTATATTTTCTACCAGACCTGACGAGACCTATCGTCTCCCTAGGGGAACCACCACAGATTCTTGTAAAAGGTTTGAAAGTCCGATATCCAAAAATGCTTTTACACAGCAGAAAATCACGTTGCTTGATCCGAAACTGTTTAACACTACAAAAAGCCGAAACAGGGCATGATAATTTGAGAACGTGCCAAATCGGGTACCCGAGTAATAAATTCATAACCGAGTAGCAGATTGCTACTCGAGTACTCGAGTACTCGGGTAACCGTGCACATCCCTAACTACTTTACACAGATATTTTGGAAGAGTAGGCCAACAGGGAAACCACAACACGGTCACATATTCAGCTGACCATAAATGGAAATATTGTCGTTCATTTATGATCAGTCAGTCAGTCAGTCAGTCAGGCTGACAACCATTATATCTCTGTATCAGAACTTACATCTTTACATAGGCTACTATCACACCTAAAATCATGTAGGCTTACTCATGTGCATGCCGGTGTAAACAGGAAGCAGATTACCTACTCTGCACTTGGGCTGTTGCAGAAGCAGCAAAGTTAAAATGCAAGATTCACCTGCAAACAGCTGCTTACGATCAGTCATGTATGCATGTAATTCGTTATTCATTTTGCCAACACTAGTGGAAGTCATGACTGATAAAACCATGTCCGTTATCGACCCTGGGTGTCTGCATCATTTCCAAAGATCTAAAATGGAGCTAGCAGCATTCCCAAAACTTAGGCTTTAGGCATTCGCAAAATCCAGGCATAAACCTACCAAACACAGTTTGCACCTCGATTACGGACCACAGCATGGTTTTACACAACAGCAGTCATTTAACTCGGTAGGCTACAGATCAGTGGGCACTGTTGCCGCTATGTTTTTTAAATGTCCGGGTTTGATTCTCGTGTCGGACATCACGCTCACCTTCTTCTAGTGACGACACTCTGTCCAATCAGTGGAAGGCAGTCGGCTGATGTTATATTTTATTATCGCTTTGGCTCGCTTGGAACCAGGGCTGAGGCGGTACTAAAATAGTAGGCCTACCTTGTACCAGGTAGGCCTATAGGGCTAGTGGAAAAGCAAAAAGAAAAAAAACGTGCTGTGCCGCACTAGTGGAAAAGCACCATTACTAAAGTCTGTGTTTTTGCCCCAACCCTTATAGGTTTTCAAAATAAATGGGAGCTAGCAGCATTTCAACAAAAGTTAGGCATTTGCAAAATCCAGACATAAATCTACCAAAAGCAATTTATTTTAAAACTAAAACATATCGGTGTGAATCGAGCCTAGTCACTACCAGACCTTTACGATTAGGGCTGACCCAGCTGTTGCGATCTAGCTAGAAATAATAATTTCACATCATTGTGTATGTATTTACATCATATCACTTTGAAAATAAGCTGTTCTTGTTAACAGAACCCCATAGGACTGCAATGCAAATGTAATTCTTCAATAATGAGTAAGTTGCTTATGGTATATAGCCTCCCATCTTCCCTTGTGTTGATAATAACTTGGGCTAACTCTAGCACCAATGTGTTTAATAATTTGATGGAGGAGGAAGGGGGTTGGGGGGGGGGGTCATATTTATTGGATTTAACTGTTTTGGGGTCTCTCTCTCCGTCAAATTGAGCCTGCACATCATTCTATAATTCCTTCTTATCGGCCAGAGGCTTTAGTTATTTACTTTAAAATGGACTAATTTCTTATTCCAGCGGAGGGGGGACCGGCTGCTGACTTGAACAGCTGCTTCATGACCCAAAAAACTGTCAGTCTTTCCCTGGAATAAATTGTGGAATGTTCCATTTTGCGGCGTGGGGGTGTCACAACCGGGGCGACACCGCCGATCCACACGAAAAATGCGTCGTTTTTCGTTTTTTATAAACGAAAACACTCGCGGTATCATACTTGAACACAGCTGGTTCTGCTTGTGTGAAATCCATTGAGGTTTCGACCCGGACTGCACACGCCGCTTGCCGCCGTCCACCCCCGCCCCCGAGAGGAGAGATTCGTGTAGGCTCATAGTAGAATCAATTCACAGAGAGGGCAGCTTGAAACCGGCTGCTCATGCCTGTGCGCTTAGTTTGGAGAGAGTGGCGTGTTGGGCAGCTCGGAGTTTAATAGTCCGGGTAGCATCCGTGCTGTATGTACATGTCTGTCTCCCCATGTGTACGTGCATGGCTGCTACGGCTGTAAAAGACCGAGAGACTGGAAGAAAAAAAAAGAATTCAGATTTGACATGTTGTTAAAGCTCTGATTGAATCTTTGATTTAGGCGCAGCGGAGATTTATGACAGATGTCGTGGTGAAATGAAAGTTAGTGCTCCAACCAAGTCCGCTCTGGTGGATGTCTTGATGCCCCCCCACCACCATCACCACCATCTATCTCCCCACCCTGTCTCTGTATGTGAAACAAAGCGACTGACAGAGGCTGCAGGATGGAGATGGGAGAGTAGTGTGTAGTTGAAGCATTTCCTTTCCCTTAAAAACCTCCAAAAACTTTTCACTTGCGTCAAAGCAGATCTGACAGAATCACATCCATTGTGACACTTGTCACACACAGTTGGCGTGACTCAGATGGCTGCAAAGTTGACAGGTTTCATGCCCCAGCTACCATTGTTATTTGTCCATGTGCACAAAGACATGAGTTTGGAAAACAACAGCAAAGCACTGAAGATTTTAATTTCAAGATCAGGAAATCAGATCATCGTAAAACACCCAAACCACTGGTTTTAAAACACAGCTCCAATATTTAAAAGTAAGGTCAATGAAAATGTATCAAGCTATAATATCAATATATTTAAAGGCCAATTTACATATTTCCATTGCAGCCTTTAATTTCTCACTTTATTGCACAAGAGCAAGCACATTAGGCTACAATTTCATCATTTTCTGCGTGTGATATTTTAGATACATTATTCACCAATATACACTACAATAGACTGTCCAATCAATCCCCCTGATGAACTCTCCTTCTCCTTCCCTTAACTGTGTCTGACTGTCGCTCCTCTCTCATTATTCTGTTCATTTCCACAGTCACACACACACATCAACAGGCAAATACAGCCAGGGCATCGTGTGTGTGTGTGTGTGTGTGTGTGTGTGTGTGTGAATGTGTGTGTGTGTGTGTCAGTGGTGGTGGCTTGTTTAATGCACTGCAGGTTGGCTCCTGCAGCAGGTCTGGCCAGATAAGAGCAGCACACAGCTGGGAGGGAGAGAGAGAGGGAGAGAGAGGAACATTGCCTCTTCACTCACATAAACCATTAAATTGTAATAATGGGGCCACCAGTGCTCAAACCTGGATCCATAGCGCCCCCTGTGGGTGATTAGCAGAGTGACAGACAAAAGTAACGGGGTCCTTGTTATTGGATGTTCTGTGTTCGTTCACCCCGCTGCTGAATGAGGCACTCATGACAGTAATTTGGAGTTAATTAGCCTAAAAGATGCGATGGCATTTTTCCTTTGCAACAAAGTATACAATGGCGTGGGTTATCGGGGCAGGAAGGAAAGACAAGAGACATACAGATGGTGACAAAACTAAAGGAAAAGCATGAATAAACAAGTGTAGAAACATTCAGCAATTAGCATCCCATCATGCTCTCTGACAGGTACTGTATGAAACTGCTGAACAGGCTCAGCTGGTTCTGACTTTATGCAGAGATGGTAAAAGGAAAAGATCTAGGTGACGTTGAGCAGAGGTTCATTAATAACATCAGGAGCGTTGGCCATAAACATTGTTCAACTGGCTGGTGTCGCAGTGGGATCAGTGACATCTGCATTTAGATCAGGACGACCACAGGGTTGGACGTTGTGGTTAACACATTTGTGTTTTGGTCAGGTATGTGAGCGAAAACAGAGAAGCAACAAGAGCGGTCAGATGAGTCATGGTTATTACCAATAAGTGGCGGGCGAGCACATGTGATGTGTACACCAAGAAAACAGCACAGTCAGGCCTGAATTTCTGACGCCCCGTAGTGAGGGGACCGGTGGCTGTGGGGGTTTGTGCTGGTTTGGGTCCACTTATTCCCTTAGAGGCAATCTGCAAAGTTGTTCTGAGAAATGTTTGATAGAATCTCCATTCATCGGGCAGGAGGGGGTCACTAAATGCTTCAGTGAGTATGAACATGATGTGAATGGTAGCTGTGGCCTTCACAGTCAGCAGATCTCTGTCCAGTTGAACATCCTCTACACCAGTGGTTCTCAACGTGGGGTCTGGGGACCCCCCGGGGTCCTTGAGAGATTTATTTATTTATTTATTTATTTATTTATTTGGTTCATTTCGGGCATGTCAATTAGTCATCATCACACATCATCTTAATCCAATAATGCAATACACATGACCGAAAGGGAAAGCGGGAGAAGCAAAAGCTTATCTAGTCCCGCCCCCAAAGGGGGTCCCTGATTTTTTCTTGAAATTTTACCACTTTTTTCTTGAAGTTTTTTTTTTCTTTTTTACTTTTTTGGGAGAAATTTTACCACTTTTTCTAGATTTTTTTTAAAAACTTTTTTTTGAGAAATTTTACCACTTTTTTCGGGAAAATGTTTACTTTTTTTACTTTTTATTTTTTAACATTTTTTACTAGAAATTTTACCGCTTTTTTTCGAGAAAATTTTTCCTTTTTTTGAGAATTTTTACCACTTCTTGTTTAAATGTTTTTGGAGAAATTGGATCACTTTTTTTTCCAAAAATTCACGCCATTGGCCGTAATTTAAAAGTATGAAAAAGTAATGTTCTTCAGTCTTAGGACAAATATTTGTGTATTTCTGGTGTTTACTTCTAAATTTGGTCCAATGGGGGTCCGTGGTCTAATTCGTGGCAATTTAGGGGTCCTTGGTGTACAAAAGGTTGAGAACCACTGCTCTACACCATAGCTATCTATATATTTATATATCTATGCTCTACGCCACCATAAGCACAGCACAAGAATGGTGTTCACCCCACAGTGGAGTCCAGCCCACTGTCAAAGCACAATGAAGATGTTGAGTGCCATTCAGTGCCAACACCTTTTATGTTGTTTTACCTGTCTAAATGCTCTACATACATATCTGAATCAAATACTTTTAACTCTAAGTATTTAATATTTGCAACAAAAACAAAGTTAATTGACCAACTAAACAAGAATTGAATGAAGTATGTCACTAATAGCTGTTTTCCTGGTAAAATCTGGACTCATGACCTTGACATTGATGTATTTATGATGGAAAAAGTAACCATCATTTAGTGTCAAAATGATTCCTCCTTGGATTTGGGTGCAGGAAATCTGGATTCAAACTAGAAATTACTGAACGGTCATCCACACCCTGTGATCAAAGAGGAGACACGGCTCTCATCAGGTCATAAATGTCAACTGGTGTGACGTGTGTGTCGTCTGAGCCTGAGGCTCCAAGGACCATAAAATCTCAGTTTATCTTTCCTTGCGTCAACAGAGAGCGGCTGATTGTTAGAGACAGAGAAAGAGTGAGACAACAAGCCCCATTTGCATTAGATGAATCAACGTGTCCGTGTGAAAAGTACAATCTGTTCCTAGTCCCTTTTTACTTCTATTTTTTTTCTCCTTCACCACATCTGCACATAAATATGGAATCTATTTTTATCCAGATCACAGTGACACGCACATGAGACCCTTTTCCTCTCTCCAGTTTGTTGTCAATGGGACCCCAGCTGCTGCCAGACTCATTCACTGCACACAGAGCGAAGGCCGGCCTGGTCAAGTTATTGAAGTGGCACTACACTGGGCAATTTTTCGCTCTTTGCCTAAAGTGTGTGAATGTATGGCAGATAAGTCAGCACTCTGATCCAGCCCGCACCTCTTGTGAATGGGAAGTCAAAGACACAAATTTGTGCCTTTTACTCACACGACGGCTTGAGGAGTTGACCTGGTACGAGGAAACTAAGTTTTGTATTATCCTCCATCACCTGTTGACACACACTGCAGTGTTAATGGAGAGTATCGGAGCTGCCTTTGCAGACCTACGTGTACGTGTGGTGGCCAGCAGCTGCTGCACACCTTCTCCACAAGGCACTTGAAAACATCACAGAGTAATGTAATGTAGCCGCCTCTTGTAGAAAAGCTTCTTCCTTTTGATTACATATCACATCTGACAAGAGGGAAGCATGTTTTGATATTTCCTTCTGTGTGTCTGTCTTTCACACAGCCAGCCAGCATGTTATGCTAATTGGACACATGCACTGGAAGCTCTGTTGTGTTGCCCCTGTGTTGTGTTGTGTTGTGTTGTGTTGTGTTGTGGTGTGGTGTTTGATTATGAATTTATTGAATGTGGTTTCTTTTCTTTTCTTTTCTTTTCTTCAAACACTCTTCATTCAAAAATCACACACCAGAGATTCACATAAATGTATGTATCTTGTTCCTACTGTCAGCATATGAATGACATGTTAAAATACAAGACTACGTTGAGCACTTTGGGGCGCAGCCAGCCCTGAAGTTATCAACAACTCATTTTGAGAACTTCATTACAAGCTTTTGTCTCCTGCAGGTGAACGCTGGTAGGTGCTTCATTTATTCTTCCAGCAGCTACGTTTGACTTCACCTTCTGTTACAGCTCTTATTTGTCATTTTATCATTATTATTTACTATTTAAATCCTCTTATAAATTAACTTTAGTGTTTTGATTTGGAAAGTCCTTTTCAATCAGTCTCAACATGGCTATCTCTTTGGCAATAAAAAACTTTCTAAGTCGTATTACTGTAAGGGAAGAGAAATGCAATTGAACTCTGATCCTCTCTGATGCATATGACAACTTGAGTGAAAACAAGACTCAGAAGATACTATAGATACAGTATTACAGTTTTTTTTCATTCAGCAATAAATTTCTCATTGAACAGCTTAAACTCTGCTTCCATCTAGTGGATCGAAACATGTATTACATAACATGAATGTCATTTTGGCAACTTTATCAAGGAGGCATTTAAAAAACTGATCTCTTAAATTTACCAGTACTAATGTCATTTTCAGCTTAAATACATAATAAGACTAAAAGTATCAGCAAAATGTGATCAAACAAACACAGTCAATAAAGACCAGTTTGGTTTTGAAGAACGTCACTGACCTGCATGGAGCTCTGAACTCAACCCCATCAGAAACCAGTGGGATGAACTGGCTTTATTGTGTCTTTACTCAAATGTCTGCCTCAGTGGGAGCAAATCCCTGGAGCCAGATTTCTTCATAGATTGTTTTACAGGAGCAGATACTGTTACAGCAGCATGTCGATGCCTGTAGATTGGTAAAAAATCAAGATCACGTGTGGGGGAAAAAGGTTCAGATTCACATACTTGTGGCCTATGGCAAATTTATAAGCAATCCTCTGGATTGGTCCAGACTCCCATCTGTTATTGAACTATGAAAAGCTGTATTTCCATTTTAATATGAAATGATCAAGTCATTTTATAAGTATTCCTCTAAAAGAACACACAGATCTCTTATTTATGTACAATGAAAACACTTTATTCATTATGTCATAAGTATCATTTCATTGAAAATAAACAGACCAGTAAAAAGGAAACAATACAGGTTGAAATTCATACCATATTCCATGTGATATACCTTCAGTTTGAACCAGGACAGATATTGATTGAATGGCTTTTTCATTGAGAGTCCTTCCTGTAAATCATGAGGATATTGTCATTCATCATTACACATTCTATTCAATGATTACAGTAAATATGAACACAAAAAGTCACAAGTCTATAGTAGAGTTGTGCCATACTGGCGTGGCAGGCGGTTAAGATAAGCTATCGAAGCGTCACTTGCATGCACGGTTTATTGTCTACATAGCCTGGATTAAAAGAGAGCGTTACAGGACATCGAAAGCACTCGGAGGAAAACAGAAAATCTTCCTTAAGACTGTGCAACTCTGTTCAATAACAAAGGTCTATGTTAAAAGCTTTGCATTACACATTGTTACAGAGGTTATCCTTCAGTATGTGCTCATAGGACATACAAAATAGTCAGCTATTAGAAAGCACATGGCACATATAACAGCTAAGAACTCTTTAAGTGATATAAGAGCAATAATATGATAATAATCATAATCATAATAATACAGTAATAGGTGTCAACTTCCTTCTCTAAGTGTCTCTTCCCAGTCTGTTACAGCATATCTTACATAAGGAGCAAATTACATTTCTATGATCAAGTAACTGTACATGGCACTTCAATAACACTATTTATCAGATGACTCATGTCGATGATTCTGAATAAATAAACAGGAAAATAAATTAAGGTGTCATGTTTGCTCATCCTCAGACAGAGCATCCAGTTTTAATCCAGTTCCACTTCTCTGAATGTGTTACTCATAAATGAATGAATGTGTTGAGACACATCCAAACGCACGCACGCACACACACGCTCACACATGCACACAGACACAAAGGAATAAGGTAACAAAAGACAGTATTTGTGTTGACTTGGTTTGACTGACCTCAGTGAGAATGAGTGGCTCAGTGTTTTTTTCCCTTTGTGTGAGGACAACTTTTAATTTTCAGAAGACGTTACCAAACAGCTCACAATGCTGATTATGTAAACTGACCATCAACTGAGCAACAGCATCAGTTTCTGCAGGGTTCACCTGTAATTTGTCTTCCTATCCTCTCACTCTCACACTCTTTTCTTTGCTCCTAGCCGCCCATTTATTCAGCCAAACTCCCTGCGAGAACAAGGAAAATTAAATCTAAAATGAATCTTAGCATTTGTCTCCTCTTGTCCACACCAGAAATGAAAACTGATATGAAAGCACTCAGCCATAATCATCCCTCTCTGCTTGTCTCCAGCGTGGCTCTGAGAGAGGAGTGCTGTTTTTAACGATGAGCAATAAGCAGGCCGATCACTAAGGATAACTCGAGGATGGACGTACACTGGGACTGTACAAGGAAATGAAAAGACAGGCGTAACTAACTGAAAAACCTGTCTGATCAACACAAGCTAGATGTTACAGTAAGATCATTTCAAAATACAAGAGGGTGCCATGCTCTTAAAAACTTCTTTTTAAAAATTCTGCTGACGAGCCACAGATTTTTAGACATGGTTACCCTGTGGGGGGGGAACAAGACAGCAGCTCTCTCATTGGTCCTTTCTAAACACATGTTTTGTTGAGATCAACTTTCACGGGCAGCGGCCCCGCCTCCTGGCTCTCCTCTGATTGTTTCACAGCGACGGCGATCACAGGACTCAGGTGGTATGGGTTGACTTTGTGGGCATTGTCCAGAAACTCTTTATCTCCGTTGATACTCAGCTGGAAAGACACAAGAACAGATGTAAAAGAAACCTGTAGCACCTCACCAGACCTGGTCTAGATTTATATGGATATATATGGGTTTCGAACTCTGATCTCCTGCAGAGCGGGCGACGATGCTAACTGTTTCGCCAAGAGGCCAATGACCACTTAGCAAGTGGATTAGCACGTATTTTTTTTGTGATTGAATGAGTTTAAAGGGATAGTATAATTTTTTTAAAGTGGGGTTGTATGATCTACAAATGGCCCCTAAGTACTTTAATTGCAGTAGAAGACTCTCTGCACTCCTCCCGTTAGCAACGCCAGCCCATAATAGCCCTGCCCAGAGAAAATACACAGTTCCATTGTTCGATATAATATAATTTTTTCCAGCCCTTCAAAGTACAGTTTTTATTTGGACCTAACCAACTCACGTATCCCTCCGCCCAGGGTTAGCGCCCGCTGATCAGCAGTTGGTTAGCTCCAAATAAAAACAGTATTTTTCCTGCTCTTTGAGGGGCTGGAAAAAATTATATTATAGCGAACAATGGAACCGTGTATTTTTTTTCAGGTAAAACCTCTTTTAGGCCACGAAAATAGGCCATTTCTTTGGGTCCATTCACAACAATGTATGTTGTAAATCTCTGGGCAGGGCTATTATGGGCGGGCGTTGCTAACGGGAGGAGTGCAGAGAGTCTTCTACTGCAATTAAAGTACTTGGGGGATATTTGTAGATCATACAACCCCACTTTAAAAAAAATGCTATTATCCCTTTAACTTCAGTACTGCTAACCGCCACACACGGTCACTTCTCCTTACTGGTACCTCGTGACTGTGACTTTACCCGCGGACCTCCGTTACATATGCATAAACTGAAAGCTCTTGCACACAACTTTTGCACAAATAACTCAGAGTCTTTGATAAGCACATGGTGGAGTGATGGAAGCAGACAGTCTGAGGCGGTTCCAATGAGGTAAAAAGAAGAACGAGGAGCTGTGACCAACTAGAGTGACATGCACCAGTGCACAAAATTGTTTGTTTGGTTTTTTAACCACAGCCTGGACGTACAGGTAACCGCAATAGATTTGCGGTGCATGACCACAGTTTGACAACGCATGACGCTCAAATTAGAGATGGAGATCACCTTTGGATGACTGTGGAGGGAATGTCATAACACAGCGCACAAGCGGTTGTGGATGAGAGATGCTGGTAACAATCAGACATCTATCATCATGACTCAGCTTCTCTGCCAACACTGCCAAACTCAGATTAGATGTGGAAACTTGTTTTCTTTCTCTGCATTTGTTTGTCTACAGGCTTTGGAATAATGAAATCAAGCAAAACATAAATAAAAGGATTATGTAGATCTGTAGAGGCTTGAGTATGCAGCTCTGACAAATTAAGACATGAAAATATCACAAAACACTGGAGAACATGGGCACAGGCTGGATTGCCAGTAATACCGCGCTGCCTCTTCACACAGCAGCACACACAGAGTCAATAAACAGGATTAGGCAGGTCCCTCGAATTTGCAATTGAACCTTGAGCTCATTAAGTCATTGCTCACATTTATATTCATTAGCGCCTGGGCTCATCTGAGTGCATGTACCTGTGTCTTGATGTGCTGCTCGGGTGCGGTGACGAGGCTGGCACAGCTGAGCCACAGCATAACCATGATGGACAGGAAGAGACAAGCCGCTAGAATCCACCGCGGAAGACCTGAGCGTCTGGAGAACAGAGAGGAGCGGGACGAGGAAAAAAAAGGGAATAAGAACGAGGAGGAATGAGCAAGAATTACGGACAAATTGAATCATTCCTGCAACAAGCACAACAAAATAAATACGCCACAGCTGCGTTTATACACTTTCACAGTGATTCCATGATGCGATTATAGCTGCATTTGATCCATTTAAACAATCAAACCAGTCTTTTGCAAATACAGACCATTTTATATTTGTTTGTTTTTTAGATGTTTTACCATATTTTTCTTGAAACTTTTCCTTTTTTATTTCCAATTTCCATTGACTTCCATCTTCCTCCATGTAAAACCATGAATACTACTGTTTTTGTCAGTAACGGCATTACCCCAAGGTAAGGGAGATGAAAGGATGGATTGGTTTGAAAACTATGCAATGCTAAGTAACACTATTAGAAATAGAAGGAGACGCAATGTCTGGTGTGATGGATAAACTATTTCAAGTATCTCAAGTTTCAAGTTTGTACTTGTAAATTTCCACAAAGGGGAGGAAAACAGATTTTGAAACTCGTTGTTTGCGTTTGCTCTCGAATTCTCAACAGAGTAACTTTAGCTCCAACTCACCTGGACATGCAGCCGAGGAAGTCGTGCTCAGCTGTGGGGTCATCTGGGTGCTGGACAGGGTGTTTCCCTTTGCCTCCTGCTTTGGATGATCCCTTCTCTCCATGTCCTCTCACACCTGCAACACAACATGTTGCAAAAGAGAAGTTAGAGACGAATCAGTCTGACAACACGCTTATAGACAGTCTGATCGATGCGCGTGTGTATATGTAGGGTGTGTTTTGCTCTCACCATGAGGTCTCTGGGTGTGAGAGTGGACCTGAGGCCAGGGTTTGTCTGCCACGTTGGATCGAGGAGCCTGCAGCTCAGGCAGAGAGTACTCCATCTCTGGCTGGCTCTGAGGAGGAAAGAAAAACACAACAGCATGGCAGTAATTTCACCACAGTAATTCACCAGCAGAGCTGTCAGTTACAAGAGTCTGTTTAACGCTGTGAGGTCGCACCACAGAGGAGTTCCTACTTGGCTAGGAAGCTAAAAGGAAGACAGAAACACTGCAGGAGATGAATCAAAGGCAGAGGCAGCCAGATTTAAACCTTACTGTACAGAAAAAGTCTGAAGTATGTTTATTTGTTTCCTTGCTGAGATTTAGTCGAGGAGTTGGAGGTGGATAGAAGCCATTCTCATGTCTGTGCTTTACAGTGGTACAGATTAGCCTCGCTTACTGTAACAAACTGAAATGAAATGATGGGAAAAGTATCAAACAAGCTGTGGTTTTGATTGTTTGTGAATTATCTGGCTAACTGAAATTTCAAGTCTTTAAGCTAAACTAAGCTAAAGTCGCGTTTCCTCTGCAGGAACTAGTTTTGGAACTATGCACATTTCAACCGCAGCCGGAACCAGGAACCAAAATGTAGTTCTGGGGTAGAAAGGTTCCCCTGAAAACAGCTCTGGTTGGGGGCAGGTACTTTTGAAAGGTTCAGGAACTATGTGGACGTGGTCTGCGTACAGAACATCTCCGATTGGATGAGCACTCATTTCTGCATCTTAACTGGCAGTATATATTCAATTCAGCTGCAAGCCGTCTGTTTTGTCCAATTGTTTTCCACCAGATATAAATAAAAAACCTACCTAGTCCAATGACTATCGGGAATGAATTATGTCAATTGGTGAATTTGCCAAAATGTTGAACTATCTAGACAGGATGCGATGACTCTCCAAATAAAGTACACCTAAAGATTTCCTTACTGGTACGAGCGCTCCTTTATCCCTACAGCCATCTCTATTTTAAATTCTGGCCAGGGCGGAGATTGTATAATAAGCCCTTAGGCATGTAGTGTTATCTTTTATATTTTATTGCGTTGTCATTTATCGTCCCTGTTGTTGATGTACAGTATGTGTTGGAGTATGTGTTACGTATGTAGCTTGTCGCGTCTTGTCTTGTTTTGTGGCGTACTTGTTTTTAACAGCTCGGTCGATATCTTTCTCTTCATCTTTCCCACACAAATTATTTTGCTAATATCCCCTGTACCAGGGCAGCACCTCTGGAAAAAATGATTTTTAAAGCGACTGCTACACACAGAGAATAAAAGCATGGTGTGCGCTGTGTTTCTGGTTCCCCTGGAGAACTCATTAAAGGGGGATTTTAGTTCCTCACTGCTGACCCTCCCTCCGATACAGCAGCAGCTGTAGTCGGCTGTAACAATACTATTGCTGGTCTCAGCAACAACACACACGCACACACCTATTTAGAGCAGTACAGTATATCCCACTGCAGCGGTGTCAAGCTCCCTGTAATCATTGATTCTGACAGTTAACTGGATCAATAAAACTTTTGCTGCCTCAGATTATAATGTGGAATCAGCAACTTTCAGTTTCATTCATTGTCGTTACTTCATTTAGAAAATGATTGATCTGTTTTCAGTCACTTGTCCAGAGTAACAAAACACTCACACGTATTTCATGCTTGATGGCGCTGCCGAGACACGGCTGGTTAGTTTTGTATCCCGAAACTCTTCTAAATCCTCCAAACCTTTGTTGTTGAAAAAGTTATTTCACAACTGGGTTTATTACCCCTCGTGAGCCATGTTTTCTGACAAAGTGCATTGAAACCAGATGCAGCACCAGTGTAGGGTTTGGGGAGAGGCGAGGGTAAATGTGAGGGGGATGATTCTCATTGGCTGTAGACTAAAGAGATCCGAGCATCGGAACAAGCGCAGCCTGATCTGCATCTGTCATGCATTATGAGAAAGAGTGCAAAAGGTGCTTGGCTTACACACATACACACACAGAGAGAGAGAGAGAGAGAGAGAGGAGGAGTGGTGGTTACATAGACTCTCATATCTCTGATGTAGTTGACTTTAAGACTGGACACAGTCTCGCGTTGTTATTATTGGAAATAACAGTGGATCTTTAACTACTACAAACACTGCATACTTGGTTTACTTGAATCATATTCAAGCCTGAGACTGAGAAAGGAAACAAGGTGACAAAGCTAATCCTATGCAGCTCCACATTAAGGTTAATGGGGTTAATGTTACATAAAAAGTCATAGGGAAACTACACACTTTGGTCTGTGTGACAAATAAACTGGAGTTTACATTGGACAAATTGATTTAAAAATGCCTAATGCCTATTTGCAGCTCTTTGAGAATAAATTAGGTTTAAAAAAATGTGTTTGTTTTGTTTTTGTGTTGTGTTGTAGATTCACTTTTTAATATTTCCATTAATTAATGTCAGAGGAAACTAAGAGAATGCATATGGAAATAATACGGGTTTAAGAATTTCAAAATCATAATAATAAAAAACTTCAAATAAATCTGGAGATGTTTTTATCTTATTGTCAACAACTAGTGAAAAGTGTTATCTATCCATAACATTTATATTGTGTCTTATTCCTCTGTGCTGCAAAGCTCCACTACAAAAGTATTAAAAAAACACATCAATGAGCTGCACTGTTGCAATGGATCACATGTTGCTTCATTAAAATGAACACAAAGTTCATTTTGTGCTCAGTCCAACATACATCCCACATCCTGCTGCTATAAATAGCGATATTGATCCACTGGTGAAAATATTCCTCAATAAACGCAGCTGTAGCAAATTACTGAGTCATAGTTTAAAAACAAAAATAATAAATAATAAGCTGCTTGTAAATGGGACACATTTTTAGTTTTTTCCTGCTGTTGGTTGATAATAAGTAAAACATAGAAAACCAGCCAGTCTCATCCTTAGAACCAAACATGAACACACAGCGCTGGAGTTATTCTTATGCCTGTTTTTATAAACCAAGATGAGAAAATACACTGACTTCTATTTCAGTGTTGCCTCATAATTCAAAGTCACGTTTTCTTTAAACACTGTCATGTCACCAGTTCTCCCTGCTTGGTTCGGAGGCTTTCTTTTTCTTTAAAATTCATTCGGGCAGGATGACTAATGCAGTTGTCAAGAAGAAACAGGACGGGGACTTCTCACTTTTAATTCAACCTCACACCAAGTTCAGATTGTTAAACTGGAAAAGGAAATCTTTAGTCCAGATGCTTTTGTCCCAAACACGCTTACACTTTCACACCATCACTGTTCATCAGTTCACGTGTCAAGAGCACAAGCAGGTATAGGATGACTATGACTTGAGGTAAAGGAATGTGTTTCACCAGTAGTAATTCAAAATTACATGTTTTCTTTATTTTCCCTTTCAAAGGGGAAAACCCTCGTGATCTAAAACTGACTTAAGCCATCTTTAGCTTCCTGATTCTGGTTTTTATGAGGCTTGAGGCTTCACACAAATAGTTATTCTCCCTGCTTGAAGTCACACAAACACACGCACGATCACACAGCTGTATGTATATACACTACTAGACTGTCAGCGCGCCAGACATCTACATAATTTGTATTGCAGGGATCACTGGTTTGTTTTTCTCCCCTCTGCTGTCGCTCATCTTCGCTGGACTTTTTCTGTTGTTTCAACATTCAACAGTCAATCTGTCATGTTGGTGGAGGTTTGCCAGCTGCCCACTAAACACAGGCCTGATAGTCTTCTCACAGCCCCGTGGAGCCTGGCTTCCCTTCGCTGCTGCTTCAGCCGGCATGTCACCGCCATAAAGAGCAAACATCCATCACCAAAGTCCAAAAGAAATGTTGGTAATTCCACATTTTGCAGCTGCTGCATCTCTTCATAAGAGATAAAGCCTCAGAGCCCAGCCTGCAAACAGCTGTCTGATACCTAATAGTGAATTTCAGCATATAAATAAGCCGCCTGTCTGGATTCCCTTCTGCACGGGTTAAGAAGCATAAATACTATCATTTCCTATTGAGCCCTTTAATTATGTAGCTAAAATTGCATTCAAAGTCACATCATCCACAAGGGGAAACCATGACAGAGATGCAGGTTTCTGACCAGCTTTTGAAATGTGGAGGATATGGTTAGGTGGTTAGAGTGGTGGTTAGAGACACCAAATCTAATTATAGCTTTAACATATAGGAGGTTACTGTGTTGACTTTAGGATTATGTTTGGATGTTCAACTGGAAGCGCTCTGCAAGCAGCTTCTTGGCCCTTCCGCCATAATTCATCAAATCTTTTAATAATTCTTGACACATCCTGCTAACTAACAAACAAGACTTCTCCTTGGTGAGGGTAATCAGGCATGAGTCTGTCAAGCCCCTTCAGTTTATTTATTTTTTCCTCCAATCTTGGAAATAATGTCAGAATACTTATTTGTCACGGCCAGAACTTTACTCTTCAGTCAGCACAGTCCACTCTCTGTTTAATCTTGCAGCGTGCTTTTTGTCCTAAGGCGAGTCTCGGTCATCAAATATGCATGATGCTGGGGGGGAATGACATAATTTAAAAGGACATTTATAAACAATTAAAGTGCTAAAAAAGAAAAAGGAAAAAAAAAAAAAGTTGCAGCGCTCTGAATTCTACCACCTTTCTCCCCACCCTGCTGCGTGCCCTTGCTCACTCAACCGTCACAGATGCACAGACACTGAAATAGGCTGTGAGATGTTTTGGCAGCGAACCAGGCTCTGCAGCAGCAAACAGCACAGGATATATATTTTACACTCTCTACATGCAGCAGAGGTTAGCGGGACCAATAATCTATGAATGTTGACTGTCTTTTAACCTCAGATTTAAAACATGTGAAAACTGTTTGTAGATATTCATATTCATAATGCTAATCATAATTTGGTGCCATCATGACTCAGAGGGACTTTCAGGAGATTCAGTGAGTGCTTTTGCAGACAAGCACTTATACACTCAGCAGAATCTGACTTTGTTGTCAGTGCAGCAGATATTCTTAAGGACGAGCTGGTCCTGAGGAATGTATGTGTATGTTACACATTCACACATTTCTATTAAATGTGTAGGATTAACTTAAGTTTTAACAAAAAAGCAGGAAGAGAACTGACCTTGAAATTCTGCAAATAGAAGTTGACGTTGCTGATATGTTTCTGTTTCTGGCCACAGTCCTGCTGTTTTTTGTTTTCTTATTTGAGTTCAGCTGCAGGAACCAGTGCTGCTCACACTACATGGTTTTTGACTATCAGTTAATATTACAAATGAAACTCTGTTGCCCATTACACACTGGAAAATTGTGGCATCTCCGTAGACCACATCTACAGACATTTGTGGACCTATACAAGGACTGATGGAAACCTAACTTCAATCTGCTCCTCGATGTTTTTTCATCATCTTTACTTCTGTATGCCTACGTCAGAATCAGAAGATTGAGCCAGTACTCTTGTTCTTATTTTTGAAAAATCTATAAAAATGTAAATAATAAAAAAATCTTACAGACTAGCCTTTGGTTTAACCATTTATCTTCAAACATTAAACCTAGAATAGACAGGTCAGAGACAAAAAAATACCACACTCCTGTCTCCGACACACATTTAGTCTGGACTTACCTGGAAAACCACAACCTTGCCGTCATCAGCCTGCAGGTAGAAAGTCCAGGTGGAGGAGATGAAGCTCTGAGCAGAGCTGACGATTTCGTTGCACCAACTGGACACGGCCTCCATCACAGAGGGGGGCTTTGGGCGGAGAGTCATGGCCCTCAGCTGCAGAGGAGAAGAGAGAAGAGGACGCTCTGTTACAAAGGAAAACACTGTCTGCATGTCTAGTATGTGTGTACACTTGTGGAGATATAAGTCAAGCCCAGTCTGCGCTTTAAGCTGCATTTGTGTGTGTGTGTGTGTGACTGCAGAGCTGCCTTCCTCACCTTCCTCCTCTTGATCTCAGGTTCAGAGGGTTGGCTGGCACAGCCGGTGCAGCAGGCCTCCTGCTCCAGAAGCTTAATATATGCCTCCTGGCAGGCTGAGGAGATGAAAGAAGACACATAATGGTAAGAATGGAGGGGAAAAGGAGAGGGAGATGGGAGTGCAGATGGAGGAGGGCAAAGAGGAGAGCAAAGTGGGCACGGAGCGCCAATGTCAGAAAAGAAGAAACAAACAGGTACGGCGTCTTTATCTGGGAAAGGAGATGCAAAGGAGATGTATCTGCTGGCCTCTGCTGAGACGATTCACACCACGCTGCCATTATTGAAATTGGGGGCAACGGGGGTATCTGCTGTCTGGGTGGCGACTTGCAGCGCTGATTTCCAATACAGCAGTTCAACCAGGGGAAAACAGCAGCAAAGACAGATAATATCCACTGAGCCTGCTGGTTTTCACCAAAAGAGAGAGATTTTTTTTAGCAAAGCTGCTGTGACCGAGATTCTGATGTTGAACAGATTGAAATACCTGTGGATATAATTTGTTTTTGCTTTGAAAATGTGCAATCTAAATATCTTTTTGATTTCACCTAAAGCGATCATTCTGCCAGACTTCTAAATATGTTTTATCGACAGAAGGACTCTAGCATAGCAAGAATAAGCAGTTGCAGCATGTTTTTAAAAATTTTTTTTTTGATGAGGATTTGATTCTGTAATTCATTTTGCAGCTTCCTCAGGCCAACACCACCCAACTCAGTGAAACAAACAGTCCAAGACACAGACTGACAGACTGACTCACCTCCCTGACACTCCTCCCTGCTGGTGTTGAAGCCGGCGTTGCCATTGACAAACTGGCAGATGGAGTAGAGGCGACATCCACGGTGACAGGCGTTCATTATGGAGTCCTAGCAGCCAGACAGACAGAAGAGGGAGGTTGAGGACCAAAATTAGAGACGCCTCCTGCACGCTGGGATAAACTCCAGATAACCTTCTAGGTAAATATGACAAAGATGGGCTTTGGCACATCATAATGACACGGTGGAGCTGCTTGTATTACAGCCTGTCATAAACAGTTGATAAGAAGCTTTCAGTCAGTGTTGAAGGGGAAACCGGTGACGAGGAGCCACTTGTACACACACAGCAGGAGAATGAGGCGGATTGGATGCATTGCACATCATTTTTACTTCCTCGTCGTGATGCCTTCACTGTCACCGCAATGCAAAGAAACAGCGCCCTCTGATGACCTCCCTGAGAACAAGAGAGACAAAGACATTCCCTGACCGCGACTGAGAGAACGGTTTATGACAGACAGCCCTTGTGCCTGTCATCATCTTTACTGCGTTTTCCTGTTTGTTCACAGGCAGCAGCACAGATGGCTGTTTACGCCAAACCACCAGACCACGGTGCCTTATAGTTTGGAGGCCACTGCGCTCAGCCTATTTGCTGCCTGCAGTATAGAAAAACCCCTGACACTCGATATGCAGGCTGTTTGTTTTCAATCAGTCCTTTAACCAGCCAGGTGACTGTGACCCGCTTTGCAGCTCTGCTCCATCTGCCCTGCGGGATGTCTGAACCACACCTGAAGGCAGCAGAGGAGGAGGAGGGGGAGGAGGAAGGTGATGAAGGGGAGGAGGAGGAGGAAAACATCCGACACTGTGCATCTACAGTCAGAGTGTCACCGATATTCAAAGACATCATCTGCTCGGGTCCAGCTTGGCCTCGTCTGAGCAGGAGGATGCGGTGCAAACAGTAATAAAGGATCGTTGTTTTCACGGTTCACAACAGTCTCACTGATGCTCCATCTGCATTAACGCCGTCTGGCCTGGTGCGGTAAATGCGGGTAAAGCGTGGGGGAAATTACTGGCGCAGTTTTATGCAAGTGCAGTCGATTCGGTTCACTTCTTCAACGAGTCTTTAAGGTGCAGAAGAAAATGAGCTGCAACCATTTTTCGGCCTAATGCTGATGGCTAAGCATCCAGGAGGATGCAGCGGAAAAAAAATCGGATCAAGCGTGGTGGCAGCACAAACCGTCAAAGGTTGATTGTTGCATTTGTCGTTTTGCATATTTAAAAGTAGCGACCTATAGGTGCTGGCTGTATTACATTAAGTCTGTTTTGGTTGCAGGCAGCTGAAATGTCGGACAGCGGCACGTAGTTGTCAGCTCGCTGCTGATAATGCGCTTTCTGCAGAGACAGCCTACCTACGCTATAGAGCACAGACAGGAATAACTTACTTTAGCGGGGCTTTTGTTTTTGATGGTGAGCTGGCATTGCTTTTTGCAGTAATTGATGTCGCCCAGCTGGTTATCAAAGAGATCCGAGGACGCCGCCGCGAGCCCAGCTAGAAGCACCGAGAGCAGGGCCGAGAAGCCACACATCCTGCCGCCGAGCCGGAGCATCTCAAACCCTGGAGAGAGGAGGAGCGGAGAGTCCCTTTGTGGCGGTGCTGCTGGTATGGATGCTGCTGTTGCTGCTGCTGCTGCTGCTGCTGCTGCTGCTGCCTCCTCAGCCTGGCTCACGTCTGCTCCGCTGGTCTGCTCCTGAGCGTGGCGTCAGGCATCATCATCATCATCACGCACACGCTGCCCCCCCACCGCCTCCCCCTCCTTTCAACACAAACCTGCAGAGCAACCTTCACTGCAGTACATAATGTAGCAATGATGACATTCATGAAAACGGAGCAGAACGTGGAGATGGGTCATCATCATACATCCACAACCGGTGTCAGTTATCAGGTCATTGTCAGTGTGTGTGTCTTTGTGTGTGTCACAACTTATTGCTGCCTCACACACTGACTGCATTGTATCATGTCTGCTGTTTGTGATGCACTGCATAACTCTACTGAGAAAAGTGCAACATAGACAAATAATTACTTAGGCTGCTGTTCTTGTATCTATCGCCACTAAATGTAAACACTGCAAGTTCACTAAAGATTATGTGAGTTATAGCCTATGAGAATTAAATGAGGATAGGAAGTAAATTATTTATTTGGTTCATTTCGGGCATGTCAATTAGTCATCATCACACATCATCTTAATCCAATAATGCAATATTATATATAAAACACAGCCAAGGTACATAATTTAAAAAAGAAAAACAAAACAAGCAGTTGTGAAAGATCCACCTACATTACTACAGCTCTGAACTTACAGTAATGTAAAAAAGCAAAAACAAAACAACAACATCCCTGACAAGAAATTAATAAAAACAAATAGTATTACTGTCAAACAAATGTGGGATTCTTGTCAGAAGGATGATGGATGGACTCACAAACTGCTGTTAAGCCATGCATTTATTTACAGTGAACAAACAAATTGAATGTGTATCTTAGAATGCTCAAATCACACCCGCAATGTGCCGTCTGTGGCGTGAGTCACTCGCTCTACCCAGCTTGGTGTTGCCCGGAGCATTATATACCCTAGCCCCTTCCCCAGACCAACCAATTCCTAATTAACTCACAAATTACTCTTCTGCTTCACCAAATACTTCTGCTAAGGCCCCACAATGGACCCACAAAAAAATACACATAATTTCAATACATTCTCCAATCTAACATTCTTCAATCATAAATCACCGAAAGTAAGCAGTTAATTAAAGGTCAAGGCAAAAAAACATAACAACCCCCACCACTCAGGGAATAATGGTATCAACCTGCCCAACAGGTAGCTGCTGCCACCAAAACTTCAGTTGCTCTGGTTAGCCCTAGGAAGAGAGGACCACAAGCAACTGATGGTAAAGTATAACTGAATAAACATTGGATAATAATGAAACTATAATGTTATTGTAGGGGAGGTGTATGATGTTTAAGAATGTCCAGTGTGGTGCGTGCACTCACCACGGGAACAGGGGGGAAACATTAATTAATCTAAGAACCAGAGCCTCACCATGTGCCCCACTTTATACAGTGACGAGGCATTTACCAGTAACATAACCTTCTTAAATATTCAAAATGAAACACAGACTGGTCCATTTCATAAGATAATTTATCATCATTATATTGAACATTATAATTTACTGACTCAAAATGTGTGTAGTTGGTCAAAGTACATGGAGCTAACTCATTTAGATCTTACTGGATGATAGGCTAATTCAAGTTGTTGTTTACTTATGTAGTCTGTATTGTGTAGAATAGTTTTTTGTTGTTGTTTTTTTTAATTTTTGTACTTGTGCTTAAAGGGATAGTTCACCCTAGAATGAAGTTTCGCTCATTATCTACTCACCCTCATGTCGACTAAGGGCTGGAAGAAGTTTCAGAGTCCTCCGTCCCTTCTCTGAGTTACAGGGGGTCTTGGCGTAGCAGTGCATTTCAATGTAACGGTTGCAAGCGGACACCAAATACACAAAAAACATCCAAATACCTCCATGCTGCTCGTACGTAATGTCCGTCTTGTACTGAAGCCCGGAGATGCGGAATAGTCGCGGAAAAAAATAATAAGTCCACATTTCAAGCTTGTTTGTAGCATTAGCTTCCAGTGTCTGTTGTGCAGCTCTTCCGCTACCAGTCCGCATGCGCATGGCACCTTCGGTGAGACGTACGGTGGCCGCATGGGTCGCCGCCACGGAAGCAAGTGCAGCGGAAGAGCCGCACAACAGACACTGGGAGCTAATGCTACAAATAAGCTTGAAATGTGGACTTTTTTTTCGGGACAATTCCTTATCTCCGGGCTTAGGTACAAGACGGATATTACATACAGCATGGAGGTATTTGGATGTTTTTTGGTGTGTTTGTCTTGACGAAGACCGCTGGAGTCCGCTTGCAACCTGGCTAGGCTAGGCTACACTGAAATGCACTGCTACGCCAAGAAACTTCATTCTAGGGTGAACTATCCCTTTAACTCTCCTCTAGAATAAAATCAAATTCATCACAAATACTCCTGCTCTTTATTTTAATAGGCTGTTTTTTTTATGATTTACTCCCAATCCTCATTTAATTTTCATATAATTTACATCACCTTTAGTGGGCTGGAGAGTAGAAACTCTCATCTTGTTGATTCCATTGTGTTTTATCAAAAGCAGCTCACACATGATCATCAAACTATTGGGAAACTTATGTGATTATGTGTTGCTGTGTGTGTGCGTGTGTGGGTGGGGACAAACAAGGGAGCGCAACACTTTTGACTGTGTCCCTGAAAACAGAGGAGGAGAGCGTGGAGTGGGAGGAGTGAACGGTGTGAACCTGAGCGTCACGGCGCGCGGCAGCAGCAACAACAGCAGCAGCGGCGGCAGCAGCGGAGTCTGTGTGCAGTTAAAAGGCAAGCAACCCTCGTGTTTCACCCCCTCAACTGCTTCAACTTTTTATCTCACACTGAAGACTCCGGAGTGGGGAGAGTGAAGCCGCTCAGTCGACTCCACTCCCTCCTCCTCCACCTTCTCAAGTCTCTTCCTCAGGTCTGTGCAGAAGTGGAACGGGACAGGGACGGAGGTAAACAGCAGAGACAAGGAGCCATGCTTTCCTTCACCTTCCTGCTGCTGCTGTTGCTTGTTCCGCATGTGTTGTTCTCCTCGACACGTAAGTACCAAACTTTACCTGACAAACACTCACACACAAGCTAGAGGCTACTGTAATTACTCACCTCGTCCCTGTCGCTGCAGCTCGTAGGGGGAGCTGCAGACTTTCCCTCTGGGATATAGAGAATCCATCCACATCATCAAAACTAGTTCCTGTTCCTGTACAAAATCAATCATTTAACTCTTAATCAAACCCAGCACAAATAATGACTCTATTGTTCACATGTTTTTACCTCCTGGTGAGTTATTATCACCCCACCATAACTATAATAGCCTACTAAACAAAATAGCCTAAAAACACTGCAATAAACTAAGTGACAATAAAATCTAAAACCTCTTATTTTTGACCAGGTTTCTTCCAGAAGAAGTCAAAGGCATGTTGAGTCTAGTTTTATAATGTAGTTTTTGTGTCACTGATTTTTCTTTTATTCCATATTGTACTGTACATCCTGATCTCAATATCAACTCAGAAAATTGACCAGACAGAACTGCATAAGTATAATTGAAAAATCAATAACCTAATCACAGGAGATGCAAGAAATTGTGTATCACTCACAGCATCGGTGTGATTATGTTCATTTTATCTTCTTTTTCAGTTTATTTTTACTTCTTCTTAACAGACAAAAGTAAATTGTTGTGTATTGTGGGCAGTGTAGGTGTTGTGGTGCCGCTGAGACGCACCGACCGTAAGATCAAATAGATAGAATACATGTTGGACTCAATAAAAATCTCATTGTCACATTCATTTTACAGTTAAAAATTAAATCAAAAATGACAATTGTAGCTGAAATCATAGTGCATACTGGCAATATCTGGAAATATGCAGATGATTTATTTAGAATATAATATAATGCACATCGTGTAACCATAGGGATTCCTTTTTGGTCTAACCTACAATCAATATAGAACAAATTTGAAATGAAATCACTTAACCATCACTTGTGAACAGTGTGAAAAAGTATTGTGAACAAGTCTGGGGAACTTTTAATTTGACAGGACTCTAACTGACTAACCAACTAATGGCTTTGTGTCAAAAAATGACGAACAACCGTCAAATCGTCGCCTAATTGTAGCATTAAAACCAGATGCTAATACATTAAGCGTGATTGTGTGTCTAATGGAGAGTTAGACTGAGAACAACGCCTGTTAGACGCCGTGATTGAGAAGCTGACAAGATAAATTGAATGAAGCAGTGTTCATCAGCAATGTTGCATGAAGGAAAAGCAGGAAAGATAACGATATTCCGAGTCATCAGCGTGCAGAGATTTATTATCATGAGTTCAGCAAATCGTTTGCGAGCAGCTGCTTTATATGTGGTGAGAATAACATGTAAAACAGCCGCCCTTGTCTGTATTTCTTACTTCCTGCCCACTGAGGCCAGAAGGTCAGTCCTCGCTCCTCTTACACATAGATACAGTTTTTTACCTCTGTGCATTTTTTCTTCAAATGAAATCCACTGAGACTAGAGTCAGCGTAGTGGCACATATGTTAGAAAGCTTGTCTGCCGCCCACCTGCAGCACAGTTAATAAAATTCTTCACATTAACCCTCGTGTCTCTGTGAAGAAGGAGCCCAGTGGTAACATTCAAACACGCAGCAGCGCAGGTTTTCTCAGGGGCATCAATCATAAAGGTAAACTTCAAATCCAAGAGGGTATTGCTGCGGTATGGAAAAGCATTCAAGGATTTTACGGACAAACCAGGGTGACCTTTAACGAAGGGCTCCATAAATCCTCTTCATTACTGGGTCATAAATATGTGCCGCGCTCGCTGTGTTGTGGTGCAGAGCTGCTGCTGCCGCCGCTGCTCTCACTAAGTTTGCTTAAGGTTGCCAAGAAATTCAGATTCTTAATGATTTCTTCATGTTAGGATTTCACCTCGAGCTTTACCTTCAATATAGACAACACTTTAATCAGGCCTCACAAGCAGCAGCCCAGCTCCCACTAATCCATGCAGTCTAATAACAATGTAGGACACTGTGCTCAACACCAAAATGTACATTAATTGCAATGTGTTTCTTTCAGCTCAGATGAATTTGGTTTATGTTGATAGTGCCATAAAACAGGAGAAACTACAATAGTGTACTATAAAAGTAAAGACTTCTGTGCACTGTTGTCATTACCTTTAGAAAATGAATATTTCAGTCCTTGATTTTCATCTGGCACAAAACGCACAACACAACAGTAGCCACAGGGTGCAAAAAAAATCACAAGAGCAACAGCAACAAATTTACATTCACTAATTAGTAGCTAACAATTACTGTAGTCGAGCACTCAGATTACAACAGCAGATGAATCTAAAATTATTTTTATAATTGTTTAATGATTTAGGAGGCATAAATGCTTAAATCTTCTGAATGTTTTATATAGTTTAAAAGTTAAATATCTGAGGTTTATACTGTTAATTAGATAAAAAAAAGCTATTTGAAGGCACTTATGATGGATAAAATTTGATTATCAAAAAAAAATAGCCTTAATTGATATCAGTTGTTGCATATTAGCTGATCAGTTAATAGAGATAGCTGTAGATAAAAATAAAAAAAATGTTGCAATGCTTAGACTGTGTGTGTGTGTGTGTGTGTGCATCCACAGATGTAGCAGTGATCTCCCCCCAGGATCCCGTCCTGTGGATCGGCTCCAGTCTGACGGCCTCGTGCACGGTGAACCCTGAGCTCGGCCTTCACGCCAGCACATTGTACTGGACGCTGAACGGGATGCGTCTGCCCAGCAGCGCCTACAGCCTGGTGTCCTCGGACGTCCTGAGCGTCACCCTCCACAACATGAACGGCTCCCAGCAGCAGTCGGGAGACAACCTGGTGTGTCACGGCGCAGATGGACACGTCCTGGGTGGCTCCTGTCTCTATGTGGGCAGTAGGTGGAGGCTTTCTTTTTCTCTGAGCTGTTGTAAAGACCAGAGTAGACCATCATCTTAATATAGATTGAAATTTATATTAAGGTATATGTAATAACCTGTTCTGTTGGTCAACTAGCTGAGAAAACTATTAGCCTATTAGGTTGTGTAGATTTGTAGATTTCAGGATCATATTGTTGATTTGCTCTTTTCACAGGATTGCAAATAATGTAGGATAGTACCATGAGTTAATATTTACATGAATACATTTGTGCTTTGAGGTTGATATGCTATTTTTGGAATCACTTTTTTGGCAACACTGAAATTAAAATAGCTTTGAATGTAATGGAAATAAGAGAAATAAGGATATAGGCATATGCAGTACAGTAAATAGCTTCAGCCTTCTCTTTTCTTCAGTCTATGAAATAATATGAATGATGTCATGAATGAATGGATTCCTGATTGTTTGGTTGAGGTGCCCTTTGGTGGGATTGCAGTGGAAACTGTGAAAAAACAGGATCCAAGGCAACTCTTTGCTGATACAAAAAATATTAAAAAGCCTTTATTAAGCGGCTAGTTCATGGTGGAACAATAAAAGAACAACATGTTTCGGACCACAGGGCCAACATGGCATCATTCATCAGGGTGCACCATGATGAAGGCCGAAACATGTTGTTCTTTTATTGTTCCACCATGAACTAGCTGCTTAATAAAGGCTTTTTATATATTTTTTATGAGCAAAGAGTTGCCTTGGATCCTGTTTTTTCTCAGTTTTAAAGCTTAAGTCAGTTGAAAAATTATCTGTAGACAATTGTGGGTTTTTTCTATTATGTTTGTCACTCAATACAGATGCTAAATTAACAACATAAATGTATGATGTTCATATTTTATATCTATGGAGGAGGATTTTAAGCCTGAGAAAACCATATTGATACATGATTAAAATCTGATCCAAATCCCACAAGGGAGTTGAAGTGCCAGTCAAGCATAAATGATGTTCAGGAATAATGAATGTAAATAATACAATTTTGAAGACAGGAAGAAAATCCATATAAATATATACTGGTTTTCTTTTTTCTTTCTTTTTCATTCCCCATGCAGCATCAAACAGTGATAGGAACCGGCCTCATGCTATTCTCTTTCTCTCTTTGTCTTAAATTACAGAATCAAGGTCATTAAGTGTCTCTGTTGAAATTAAAATGAATTATTTGGAATTTTATTTACATTTGACTTCAAATTTAAGTTAAAAAAAGTATTGTTTTTCTTCTAAAATTAGGCTTTTTATTTATTTATTTTTTTTTCCCCAACAGTGCCTCCAGAAAAACCGATTAATGTAACGTGTTGGTCCCGTAACACGAAGGACTTGACCTGCAGGTGGAGCCCCGGGGGGCTGAGCGAAACCCACATCCGCACCAAATACACCCTCAAGTACAAATTGAGGTGAGCGCCCAATGACCTGCTGCTGCTCACAGGTGATCACCTCGTCCGACTCCACTCATCATCTGTAACACATACTGTACCACTCTCAGAAGCTGCAGTGTGTTGTTGTTGTTGTTGGTGTTGTTGTTTGTGTCAAAAAGTAGTCGTTTTGCCTTTTTAGAGACATGTCAGAGTTTCGGTCTGAGTGTTTGCCGTGTGTCTGTGCAGGTGGTACGGCAGAGAGAACGAGTGTGAGAATTACGGCTCGGGGAAGCAGCGGCACTCCTGCCACATCACCCGCAACCTCGCCCTGTTCACCCCCTACGAGATCTGGGTGGAGGCGACCAATCAGCTGGGCTCTGCCGTCTCTGACATCACCACCCTGGACATCTTGGATGTAGGTGAGTAAGTGATGGTTCAAGTTTTATGTCATTAGTTTCTCTCCTGAAGGTTATTTTACCCTGACCCCCTTCTTTCCTTTCCTTTCCTTTCCTTTCCTTTCCTTTCCTTTCCTTTCCTTTCCTTTCCTTTCCTTTCCTTTCCTTTCCTTTCCTTTCCTTTCCTTTCCTTTCCTTTCCTTTCCTTTCCTTTCCTCTCCTCTCCTCTCCTCCTTGTTTGTCTGCACACCTCCTGCATATGGCTCACACACTTCTCTCTGGGAGAGGGGATTTGTTTTAATGGTTTGCTCCCTCCAGCCTGCTGCTGGAACAGCATTATGGGTTCAGGCTGCAACTCTCAATGATAAAGTGCTTTGTTTAAAAAAAAAAAGAAGAGAAACAGCAGATGCCTCGCAGGTGATTTAAACTTCACGGGTCTCCCAATGAGCAAAGTAGTTTGTCATGTATGAGCAATAGCAAGAGTTCTTCACCGTTTCTTCATCTCTAATGTAACGCTGTTGTCTCCAGGACTTCAGTGAACGCCACATTTTGACCGCAGCGTGACTTAGCATCCTCTCCCTCCATTCATCCTTACTACACACTGAGGAGCAGATAACTTTGAGGTTGAGAGTGGGTTGGAGGAGGAGGAGTGACGCCATGTGTGTGTGTGATGCATTGCGTTGCCTCAATAACAGGAACAATAAGCTCGGAGAATATTCGTCCTGCCTTGCCCCTCGAGCTGAACGCAGTAGAACAAATAAAGTGTGTCAGCTGACAAACGGTGTCACGCACCAGCGGCGGAGGATGTCTGAAGCAAAAGGTTAGAAACAGGAAACACTTTTACGAGACGTTTAATAAGTTCCTCCCTTTGTCTCCTTCCTTTTTATCTTTCGTCTTTTTCTCCCCCTTCAAAGCGCTTGGTTTGTGTGCACACTTTACTGCACCAGATAAAATGTTTTCTTTAATAGTGACTGTGAGGGCACAGCGTGCTCTCGACAGGAAGCACAGAGTGACCTGCTAGTCGCTCTGCAGGGGGAGAGACCCACAGAAAACACAACGCTGTTTGTCAAGTGAACTTATAACTTATGAACATACTCAGATGTAGACGGTTAAATCTTCTGTTCATTTGCTCGTTCATCTCCTTGCTTCAACAAGTATGATTGCACAAACTAGAAACTGTCCTTATCACGCAGGTCACTGTGGTCACCTGGTCTCACAGCAGCTGAGAGTGAAAGCATGTAAACAGTTACTGCTGCACACATTATTCATGTTGGAGGCCTGCTTTAATTCTGCTTCTTTAAGCCTCTATGGAAAATATACTGCATTGATCGAGATATTGATTATAGATGTATCAACAAGTATCAGAAATTATACTCAAAAATTATTCTCTTATGTACATATGTGCCCAATAAGATTATATTATGTTATGTTAATGATGTTTTTTTAAAATGTGTGTCTGTATTTGGAGAATTGTGACATATTAGTATTGACAGTACCTGATATTTGGAAAAAAAAAAAAAATTAAAAATGTTTTTTTGTTGATAACATATGACAGAATGGCAGCTGCTCAGCTGTGTGCATATTTTGTTTATTAGTTCCTCTGGTTGTCCTGTTACTATCCATTAAATGTAGATGTATTTTCTTTTTGTACATTTCTGTACATGTTATGAATCAATCAATTCAATTCTTTGTTTCGGACACAGTGGCAGTCCATAGAACAGTAAAAAATACAAAAAACAGAAACACACATACATATACAAAACAGACAGATATCCCAATATCATGTATTTACATATAAACTGAAACGCCAATCAAATTAATTCTGTATAGATATTACAATAATATTGTTAGGACTTTTTTTCATCACAATAATATAAGTGTAGTCAAAATCTTGATATTGTGACAGCCCTAGTCTGGAGGTTTAGCTACAGTATAATGTGTGTTGTGTCTGTCTGGTTTTGGGTTTAGGTTGAGGACTTTTTCCCTGTGCAGGTCTGAGAGAGTTTGATGTAGGAAAACAGTGAGTTTTGCGGGATGTGCACTTTTGCTTTGATGGTGTTCTAAAGCAGATCAAACGTATTTTACAGACCCATGTTCTTTTGTACCGGACACAGTCGCTGGTCAAAGTGGCGGCATCATTGGCAAAGGTATACCGACGTCTAGTCTGGATACTGAACGCTTCTCTTCCCATAATGCAATAGGCTATATGCCGAGCTGGCTGAAATCCAGGAAGTAGTGGTACTTCCTCCTCTATTTCCTGTCTTACATGATTGGCAAACTGATTAATCCAGGTGTGTCTGACTATTAAAAAAAAAGGATTTCAGCCAGCGCAGCATACAGCCTATTCAATCACATCTTTCATTAGAGCTCCCTTTTGTCTAGTTTTTTTTAAAGACGCCACATACCATTTGTATCAACAGTGTTACTATTAAAGATTCAGACATTTTCTCAGATTTGACTACATCCCTGTTGTCTGGCTGTGATGCTCCTTTGCCCTTAGCGTTTCCTCTCTCTGGAGGTCACTCAGACCTCCTGTGGTTTTGCCCTACATAGCCTGCTCTACATATGCTGTAATCAAACTATGCAACACTTGTCCTTCTCCGTCCAGTGACCACGGATCCTCCTGCCAACGTGCAGGTGAGTCGTGTCGGCGCCCTCGACGACCAGCTGACGGTCCGCTGGGCCAGCTCCCCCGAGCTCAAGGACATCCTGTTTCAGGCCAAATATCAGATCCGCTACAGACTGGAGGACAGCACTGAGTGGAAGGTGCTGCAAACACTGAAACACTCAAAAACCTGCACACCCTCCCACTGCTATGACTCCTACAACTGATCTATAAAAACCTAACCTATCGCCAAGCCGCTTATATCCAGACTGCATTGGGAATCTGCACTTGCAGGATATTTAACAATGAAAGAGAGAAAAAACGCAGTAACTCTGACCCGTTGTTTCCTTCGCCCTCTCTCAGGTGGTGGATGATGTCGGTAACCAGACGTCTTGTCGGCTGGCGGGACTCCAACCTGGGACCGTCTATTTTGTCCAGGTGAGGTGCAACCCAGTTGGCATCTATGGCTCCAGAAAGGCCGGCATCTGGAGCGACTGGAGTCACCCGACTGCAGCTTCCACTCCCAGCAGTGGTGCGTACTTTACAGCAGACATGACGAACAAAACATTAGAAATTCATTCATTTTATTCATCATTAGGGATTTGACTCTTTGGTTGCAGGGCAAATGTGAATAATTGAAGAAAAGTCTGTATAAACAAAACTGTGTTTGTGCCTAGATTTAGTCTAACTAAATGTTTAAAAGTATAACAGTGGTGTTTTTCTTTCCTTGACTGTCTCAAATGGCTTTTAAATGTTTTCCAAAAATCTGTGATGCCCACAAATCTTGACCATTCTTTCCTTTCTAATAATCAACCTTTCATTGCCAATTAAAGCAAGAAAAACAATGTCCTTATCCCTGATTCAACATCCTGAACAAGCAGATCTAAACCGCATGTGACCCAGGGAAAACTAAACATCAATAGGCCTGATAGCTTGATAGGGATCTCCCAGCAGAGGATTAGAAGCAACTGCAAAGAGCCACGGGGACATTTGATAGATTTTGTCGTTGGCTTCAAAGATTGATCAAGTTAAAAGTTGGTTTGTCTGTTCGAGGCACACACGGGGCCTGTGAAGCTTGAGTGGAAGCAGGTTTGGGAGCAGATAATGAGTTACATAGGTTATGTGGTATTTATTCCCAGGAGGGAGGAGGAGGCTGCAATTTCGCTCTGTTGTTTGCCATAAAGAATTGATCGTGGCAAACTTGAGGACATTAAACTGAAAAATGTTCCTGCCCAAACTCTATCAAACCCAAGTCCAAGTATACATCTTGCTTTGGGAAATTAAACAACATGACTCATCATAAATGTTCACTAGGGAACTCTGTGCTCTATCAAAGCGTTGGTCTTTATTAAATTAATTCCTCTTAATGCACCGGGGCTTATTCTAGTGTTTGAAAACCAATTTTATTTCCGACATTAGAAAATTCAATTTTTACCTCTCTAAAAGACATTTAGGCTCTTTTAAATTACGACAAGCATCGCTCATTATCCGACAGTAAAAAAATGACTGGCTTATTCAAAAACAAGCCAAAAATGCTCACAATATACAGTAAATTAAAATATGCTGCTGTTAAGCTTATATGTTTATCATGTCCATGTCCCAGATCCATAGTATACGACTTTGTTTTGTCACAGTTTCTGGTGTGAACACACTTCATATTCAAAACCTGTTTTGGATGTTAGCATGCATTCATTTGCTAATTAGCACTAAAAACAAAGCACAGTTGAGCCTAATGAGGATTTTGTAATAACTGATCATTAAGGATAGAAACCAAAATGAAACAACAACATGTCGACAAATAACCAAGTCCAGTTGCTTTCGATTTAAACTCCTTTGAGATACTATGACCTGGACAAATGAGAATACAGTATGCACAGGCTTAACAACATGTCAACAATGGATGACCGTCTATTACATATGAGGAAAAAGGTCTATTAAGAGCAGATCAACAACATGCATTTATCAACAGAATGAAGTTGCTGAGTTGTTTGTATGTTTTCCATTTTATTTCTGGTGGTCGACACGTTTCATCATTTTGGCACTTTTCCAACAGATTCATGTCAGTCACATTTGACTCTTGTCTCAACTATAACCTCGGTGCTGTTCTTTCATCCCTCTCTGTCTCTCTCTGTTCCTTCCTTCACTTTCTTTTTCTCCCCTCCTCCATCTCCTCCCTCCCTCCTTTGTTCTCCCAGAGCGTCTGCAGAGCAGCTCCTGTGATCCTAAGCCTGGCGAGCAGAACTCCACCCTGCGGCGGGAACTCAAGCAGTTCTTCGGCTGGGTCCGCAAGCATGCGTACGGCTGCAGCGGCATGTCAATCAAACTGTATGATCAATGGCGGGTGTGGCTGCAGAAATCGCACAAAACGCGCAACCAGGTAGGTAAGCAGAATCTCTCTTTTCATTATCTCTGCTGAGCCAGTTTCACAAAACATTCACACACAAACACAAAGCAGCCACTGCCGCACTGATGTCCTCAAACTGAATTTCTGACCCAGTCTGTGTTATGCCATGTGGTGAGCGTTTCTACAAACATGAACAGGACTGGCTCTGTGGACTTTCAGTCCGTACTTTATGATCAGGTGAAATGTGTGGTTTTGGCTTTACTGGCCCAGAAGTAGCAGCATTAAAGTAGAAATGTCATGCACTCTGATTTTATTATATATTTTAACAATGTAGACGTCTGATCTTCAGCTGATGGCCACAACAAAGAGGAATGAACATGTAAATGCAATTAACAGCCCACTCTAATGTATTCTGTTTGTGTCTTGTTGTCTTTTGGCATGAGGAGTCCCTTTCACAGAAATAACTCAGGCCAAATGGCACACAGAGCTCCGGCATCTACAGTACTGTGTGTTTGTGTAACTTTGTGAAGAGTTCACATCCTTCAGCCACATCCTCCTTGAACTTAGGGAAACCTTCACTCTACCTGGCTCAATAAGCTCAGCACTCACTCTCTGGGTTTTTTTTTTTGGTGCTTGCACACCCCGTCACCTGAATAATGTCTTTGTTCTCAAAGCGTGACAGGTTCCCATTGATTACCTTGTGAGAAAGGTAGCATTAAAAAAAGAGGATGCAAAGAAAGGCAGGGAGAAAAGATGGAAGCAGATGTCCATGTAACATGTTTTCTCACTGATTTATCTCAGTATGAACAACCTGCGTTTGTCTTTTTAGATTCTACAAGACGATAACTCATAGCACGGCTACTCGGCGCCACTGTGGTGTTTAATTCAAGAACAGCATCAAGAAACGCTGATAGATAACTGGCCTCGAGTGTCCCAGCTGTGCGAGCGATCCAGCGGCCCAGCTGAGGGATGCTGCAGTGTTTGGTCATCAGCCTTGAGTTTAAAGGGCCCGGGTGGAAGATAACTGAAGAGAGACAATGCAGCCTTTTTTCTGCCATTTCCACCCATCAAATTAGTCTTTGCACAAACTTTAACATTCAGGCCCGCAGTAACTGCACTTTTAATCTCCATATAATTATTTTAAAAAATGATATGGTAATAGTTCATGTTGTATTAACTTAATGTAATGTAAGATAAACAAGTCAAATTGTAATAGAGCATTAGTTGAGAAAACACATTATGTATTTCAATAACAGTATCATGAGGAAATTGAATTAGTATTACATATGGGTATATATGCAGGTCAGGAAAACAGTACGTACACTTACTAAATGTGAACTTAACATTAGTATGAACATTAGGATAGCGCATCCATGTTTTCATATTTGCTTGTTGATCAGTCCGTTAGTTCAGTGACAGCTAAACAGATTTGTAAAGTCACAAATGAGCAACGTGTATTTAAATCATCATCAATTAAATCATCTTTAAATCCCCTATACTCTATCTGTAAAGTGTACATACTGTTGTGTATCTAAGCAGACATGGTAATACAATATATTTTTATAACTATATATTTAAGGAATGTGGATTTTTTTCTAAGTTATACTTGTTTTTATTAAGGCTGAAAAATTATTGTGTATAAAATGTGTATTCACAAACAATAAAGAACAGAAAAGTCTTGGAAAGTGTTTTTTTTATTATTATTTTAAAAATAGAATTACCGGTAAACAAAAATGGATGCCCTTCTTAATATTAATGTCTTCAGTATTTACACAATTCATCAACTTATAACAGGAGCATTTTTCTTTTTTGCTGAGCCACGCATACACAGGAACACACACACACACGCACGCACACACAGCCAGAATGTGAAAAGCCTCCTGGGAGGAATAAAACTGCAGCAGCGAGCAGGGTGGGGCCAGAGGGGGGGATCAATAAGTGCAGCTGAGGAGTCCAAGATGGAAGTTGCAGCAGGGCCGAGTTGACCCGTCAGCCCTGCTGTCTGGTGATGTGAGGGGGAGGCTTAGGCCCCCAGGGAGTCGCCTGTCAATCACACTCCTCCGAGTCGTACTTAAAGTCCTGCATGATCTCACTCAGAGCCTCTTTGTTCTTGATGATTCTGGAAAAGGGAAGAACAAAAGACACATTTATTTGGCAACCGCAATCTTTAATTAGTTCTTCATGATCATCCATGACCATTTATTATCCTGCAAAATTAAACAAGTAATCGTAATAAATGATAAACTGTTCAATTGGAGACACAGAAAACTACCCTGAGTAGCTCCACAGCTGACGGCAGGTTGAAAATGAGTGACTGCACGGGTCATTGGGGAGCTAACGCAGTAAACACAGGGGTGGTAAGAGCTGTTCTTACTCTTGCTTGATCTCCTGAATCTTTTCTTGACAGTCTTCTTCCTCCGGGTGATCCTGGGCCCGCTGCCTGGCCAGCTGCAGCTTTGCTGTCTGTTGAGGAGGCAAATCAGATAAGATTTATGCAAACCATTCATCAACTGAGGATGTAGCAGACACAGAGGATGAACTCTGAGATAATAGAAGCTTTATGACATTACTGGAAGAAGGGAGGTGAATTAATATTGTAAAAGGGGTGTAAAACTATGTGGAAAAGTGCTACGCATCAACGCCAGATGTATGAGATGCAGACTGTTTCGAGAATAATGGGGAACTACTGAAGTGAAGACTAACTGAAGTTATCTGAACTCAAGTTTTTTGAGTTTCTTTTTGTCGTTTTAATATTTCAATTAGAATATCATGCACAGTTTTGCTCCACTGGTTGTGTGCACTTAAAAAAAAATCTGTGACTGAGATGCCAGCACAAAAATATTTCAGTGCTTTAGGATGAAGAGCAGTTATGAAATGTTTTGCATAAGAATCCTGCCACCCAGTGGTGAAATAGGGGAACTACTGTATATTAAACATAAAACATCTTCACCTTTTTTTCTGGCACATAAAGAAAATTGTTTATATCAATGTATCTTGATAAATTAACATTTAACAATACTGTAGAAAAAGACTAGGAAATAATTTGATTTAACAAATGGAAAAATACAAAAACAAATTAATTAAAATGAATGAACAAAAAAAAGTGTTGAAAACTAAAGGTGTCAGAGCAGATTGCAGACTAAGTCAACCAAACCAACAACAAAAGGCAATGTAGTGTTCAATCACAGCATACGTATGCATTTTCCTTAATTTGCACACTGCAGACTCATGTTTTCTGTTTGTCAGCTTCTGAACCTGACATAACCCCCCTCCCCTCCCACCACACAGACATACTCAAAGAGAGTTTCCCTCCTACCAGTTCAAGTTTCTGCTTCTCTTTGCTCTGCAGCTTGTCAATGTGCTCAGAGAGGTCTGGCCTGTCAAATTCGTTGTGCAGCCTCCCCTTGATCTCAAGCACTTCCTTGGAGATGCCGCAGAAGGCCTGCGTTATCTCATGGACCAGCTGCCTGTAGTGGTCGAAGTCATACTGAGGCCCTGTCCTCAAGTAGGCCTCATGTCCTCTGGAAGGCAGCCACCAACCAACAACAACAACAACAACACAAACAGGAGAAGAAATCCATGAGGCAGAAAATTCAGACTACTCCTTTCATGTGCATCAGAATCAAGGAAAGTGATCCAAGGAGACAGGAGGAAACTGATTGTGAAAAGTATTGTGCACAGTAATTTAGCATCATATAGGAGGTTATCATTACCAGATCCAAACTTACTCTTCAAAGAGCCGATACGTCTCTACTCGCTCAGACTGCAGATGATAAAACCTCTGGATAAGGCTTTTAAAGTCTGTAGGGACCTGGAGAGGAAATCCCATTAAAGAACTTAACAACAAACACGCAGAGAGGGATAATATCATATTTTAAATGAGAGGAATAGGTACTTAGCCAGGTAGAAAGATAAAAACATAACTGTTTAAAGCCTAAAAGATACTTTTTCAGTAAGCCAGTCTAAGCAATTTGTGGAATATCTGTGACAATAAACAAAACTGATCTGGATGACTGATACTTTAGATTGATGCCACGGCATATGAAACAATAGCCTACTGGTTTTGATGGAAATGAAACTGGGAGTTGAAAAAGTACATGTTTCTTTTTCTTAGAAAATAAACTTAAAGTCAGAGGCAAACTAGAAGAAAATTTAGACAATTATACCTCATATCAACAGCAACAAAACTACCACGAGTTTAGCCTAGCTTAGCTCAGTTTAGCTTTTAGTTCAGTTTAGCGCATGTTTAGAGTCAGGTCTCAGCCTCTGGGACGTTAAGTTATCAAAAAGTCCAATACTTACCATGATAAACAGTCGGAAAACGCTGTGTTTGGGTTTAAAGAGTCTATAATAGTGGCATGTTTATGTATTTCATGTGCGAAGCGTTGCTGTGCTGTCTGTGAATCAGCAGTCCGCCCACCCGGAAATGACGTCAGAGCACGGGCGCCAGGGACGGATTTCAAAATAATTCTCATAAGAAAAGAAAGGAAAGAAAAGAAAAGAAAAAAAGGGAATATCAATCGCTCTGACTGGGACTTTGGGGTTTCACTGCTAGATTTCCCATTATGTCTCCTTCAGTGTGATGATGCTGAAACTTGTGATCTTTGCGATATTTTTAACAAGTCACAAAATACAGCTGGAGCGCCTATTTAAATCTTAAATCTTAATCTTAATAAGTTGGGGCTACTTTTATTTTGAAAAAAATTCAACATACCGCTGGCAGCTTCCTGCTTCTAACCAATCAAAAATTCTCCTATACAATTACAGCCACTTAAACTCCTACATTAAATTACAGATGGAGTATTATTAAAAGATAACACTGACAGACCATGAAGTGGTGTTTCTTCTATGAGCACAGCATGTGGGATGATCCTCTGTGAGATGTGACAGTGACTATAGTCTACCTGTTGCGCCTCATCCATACACATACAACACCATGCCCATTAGGTCTTATCTGGGCCCTTGTCCGCTTTGTGTTGGCGGGATTAGAAAAGCATTATTTCAATATGGAGGAAACGAGGTCGCAAAGCTACTACCGTGCAGACGCGGGCACTCCTACGCCTTGAGTCTCCCCCTGCCGCTCATTGGTCCATTCAGCATCTTCAGCACCACGCAGACTGAACAGCGACACTCTGCCGTGCAGCTCCCATCAAATGAGGATGCCGCACAGCGCGTCATGGCCTGGACGGTTACTATGAGATTGTTTATCTGAATCATTTTTCTTTTCTTTTTTTTTTTACTTCTTCTTTTTTTCTCATTTTTATTTTATTTTTAACCGTAATAGGCTACCACTGTTTCATCGGTCTGTGTCAGGTGTTGACAGGCGGTGAATTTACAGCTCACTGTCTCCTTCCTTTTCCTTTTCCTTCGCGGAGAACCCGCCTGGACCGTCTACTCTACAAGCGGTAGCTGCCTTCACCATCACAGATGCCCGGACTCGCAGGTTTTGTTTATTTCACCGGGTTTCCCTCCCGTCGAGTCGACAGGCATGACGGATTGTAACCCCGCTGCTCGGGCTGTAACCAGCAGCAGCAGCAGCAGCAGCAGCATCTCATGTACAGTGCCGCATCAACAAGCCTCGCCGCCCGACCGCCGGGTCCCCCTGCCGGCGCCCCGGTGTCCGTCGGTCCCCCGAAGCCTCTTGTGACATGACAGCTCGGGGTAGGAAGAGGAGGATCAAAGGTTACAGGGGAAGGGGCACCCACGGGTCGGACTGTTTAGGAGAGGGGACACAGAAACAGAGAGGACACAAAAAATTAATGTGATTGCCTAATTCATTAATCCCTCCAGGGCATTTCTCTGCAGCCTCCAGAGGGGTCAGAGCTCCGGGTCAGCCACAGAGCAGAACAAGGGCCCCGGCCTGGTGCCCACCACACTATCAGCCTGATGACACAGAGGGATTGAAACTGGATCCTGGTCTCACTGGACCCAGCTGCCCCCCACCCTCGCTCTCCATCCTCCTGCTCATGTCATCCCATTGAAGCCTTATTGTGATTCTGATTCGGGCCTCCAGAGTGGTAGCACCCACCTTTGCCTTACCCAGTCTCATCTGATGCACGGCCTCATAGTGTTGATCCTGGTCGAGTCCCACTCAGCCTTGCTGTTCCCCAGGCCTGTCGGGCTTACTTGGCTGCTCCTGACCATCACCTTCACCTGCACAGACATGGGCTGCATCCAGAGCATAGCCTGTAACAAGTCGCGCATCAAACGTGAGAACATCGTGGTGTACGACCTGTCCGCCACCATAGACCACTGCCCGACTGTTATTGAGGAGAACTCGCCGATAGTGCTCCGCTACAAGACGCCCTATTTCAAAGCCTCGGCGCGGATAGTGATGCCCCCCATTCCGCGCAACGAGACGTGGGTGGTGGGCTGGATCCAGGCGTGCACCCAGATGGAATTTTACAACACCTACGGAGACGTCGGCATGTGAGTTCACACCTCTGGTACCTGGCGTCCTCATCACACCCCTGTGACGTGTGCATCCACATGCATGGTTCATATTGTAGCATGAGGGTTTGCAATGCAATGCAATGCAATGCATTCCCAATGCACCACGCTGAGCTGCACAGAGGAGCATTTATGCACGCAGTAGGTTAACTGTGCTCACCAGCCTCCTTCATTCAAACCCCCACCGACAGATTCTGTTCCTGTGACTTTGCCACCTAAATAGAAAAGCTGCTATTAGAGGAGCTAAACAAGCAGTTTGCTGCTCTCACACTCAAATTGTGCCCATGGAGACACGTCCTTCCCTACACCTCCACAACACACATACACACACATTATCTGGAAGGCATACAGTAGGCTATATGTGGGGGTGTTTAATCCTGCTGGGTTTAGGGAGTGGGTGGCTGGGTGTAGGGATGATAAAGTGGGGCTTAGGGCGGGCTGTCATCAGATTGGTCATGAAAACAAGGCAAATAGATGGAAGGGGGCCACAAGCAGATGACAAAAACTGTTGGGTAGTCTACAACAAAGAGATTATGGTAATCCACTGACACACTGTAACACTAGATACCATTTACAGGCAGCTGCTGTAGTCTCATCTCCAGCTCCTGTCTGGACAAGAATTACTGTATGACATTGTCTCTTTTAATCTGAAAACAGAACTATACAACTTTTCTGTACTTCAGACACAAGAATATACCAATGGTCGGTTTGCTAAATATAAAGATGACGAGTCTCCATCAACCATTAGATTCACTTGTCAGTCAGTGAGTCTTGAGATGCTTGCTGTGAGATGCTTAATTATATGATGTTGAGCAGTTATTTTTTCAATAAAGTAAATACAGTTGTCAAGTAAATAGTGGAAAAACCCTTGACGATTTCTCGACAGCAGCCAAAAGTGATTTATTAACTAGATGGAAAAGGAGGCACAGCAAATCTACACGCTTGAAGTTGAAATTTCAGAATATTTGTCTTGTAAATGATATGTATATGTGATTTTTTTTTTAAGATCACAAGTTTCTGTTTTCAGGCGTGATGTGCTTTTTTCATTTTACATATCCACAGTTATGCAGGAACACATTCTGAACTTGAGTATGAGTAATGCATAAATGATTGAGCCTTCAAAGAACAGCCTCCTGCTGACATATACTCTCACTTTGCTGCAGTACATGTGCACTCCCAGGTGTCCCAGTATACTGACACTACAGCTTAATCTTAAATCACTGTTAAAAGCAATTTCTCTGTCTTTCAAAGGGTAAGGCAGGTGGTGTTAATAGTTTTTGCTATTATACACAAACCCTTAAAAAAAAAAATCAAAAGTGTGTTAATTTGTCCTTTTACCCTCTGATCTTTCCAGTCCTCGTGGGTCAATATCAAGTAAATATTTCCTTATGGCAGCAGAACTGTGTGAGGCTGACTCAAAATAAACTACAGTGCCCATGATCATTGTAATAAAATGAACATGTCACCCAGGGCAGCAGTGAGGTCCATTAATTTGTTTGTAATGATTTTTGGCATCATTGGCACAGAGGGATAAGCTAAATGAGGCATTCAATACTCACATATAATATATACAGTCATGGAAAAAATTAAGAGACCAATCCCAAAATGAACAGTGTCTCTAGTTTTACTATGTGTTTGAGTCCAATTAAATTAAAAAAAATTGTTTTATTCTATCAATTACCGACAACATTTCTCCCAAAATTGAAAAAAAGGTCATTTAGGGCTTTTATTGGCTAATGATTAAACTAGTCTAGATAACAGAAATATCAAGTCTTTTCAGACCTTGAATAATAATAATAATGCAAAGAAAACATGTTCATATTTATTCCTAAACAACACAGCAAGAATATTTTAACTCAGGAAGAGTTTATAAATCAGTTTTTGTGGGATAATGTCAATGTTTAATCCCAGCAGTGGTTTGTATGATCTTCCTATAAAACCAGATGTGGTTCGAGGTCATCACCTGAACCACATCTGGTTTTATAGGAAGATCAGTGTCTCATTAAGTAGAAGGAGTTGTGTTTATGTTGATATTTTAAAAAGAAAAGAAAAGAATGACTGTAATACATGTAGATATGCTTTTAAGAAACACTTGTGAAAGTGGTCTCTTAATTTTTTTCCATGACTGTATGTTGGTAGGATCAGTTCATAGTTTTTGGTCTTTTCATGACAGAATATAATCAGACATATTCTTTAAGTGAACGGCACACAGGCATGTTTTCACTCACCCTCCGTCTCCCTCCAGGTCGAGCTGGGAACTGCCTCAGCTGCGCGAGGGCCTAGTGAGGGCCATCAGCGACTCAGACGGCGTGAGCTACCCCTGGTACGGAAACACAACAGAGACCGTCACCATCGTGGGCCCCACCTCCAAGCCATCCCGCTTCATCGTCAGCATGAATGACAATTTCTACCCAAGTGTCACTTGGGCCGTGCCGGTCAGTGAATCCAACACGCCCTTACTGACTAACATCAAAAGGGACCAGAGTTTCACCACCTGGCTGGTGGCGCTCAACACCACGTCCAGGGAAAAGATCCTGCTCCACACCATCAAGTGGAGGATGAGGGTCGACATCGCCGTGGATCCGTCCCTGCCTCTGGGCTCCAGGGCCAGGCTGGTGGGCCGGCTGCACCAGGACCAACCGCGGGTGCTGACCCGCATGGAGCCCATCCCTCTAAACGCCATGGGGAGGCCCAACGCCAACGACGCCCAGGTACTGATGTGGAGACCGAGGAGGGGGCCTCCGCTCGTCGTCATCCCGCCCAAATAGAGCACTGGAGAGAATCTGAATGGCCGTTTGTTTTTTTTATATCATATCATAGTGGGCCTCTTCTCCAGTGAAACGGCTGAGATAATCAGATGCAGACAAAAAAACAGACAAATTAAGATCAATCAGCAGGCTGAGACTCGTGTGAACTGTCGATGGCACAAATTAAGAGTTGCAGTCTTTTGCGTGTATAATCTTGAGGGGACAACTGCCTTAATTCCCCACTGCTGCCTTTGACGATCCAGAAAGTATGCCGGTGTCTCTACTACTGGTGCTGTTAAGCTGTTGGGTTGTTCAGGCTTTTAACTCCTGCCCAGCACGACAACTTGAGCGAAGCATTGTATAAAACTTATGAAAATCCGCCACACCAGTGCTGGGATGTAAACGCAAAAACCTGTACTGTAGCTACTCAGGCCTAGAAAAAGAAATGATCAAGCCTAAAACACAGACGCTGTTTGAAGAAAAAAAAAAAAAAAAGGTTCTTTGGCCTTAATGATGACATGATCCTGGCCGATGTGTTCTGTAAGAGCGTAACCAAGGAGTGGTGTAAGTGTTGATGTGTCACACACAGGTCCACGGAGGACAAGACGAGGCTGCTGCGGGGGGTTTATTCATCACACACAACTATAGTATTATCAAGCGAAATGTTACCGGATGATGTGCTTTCAGAGATGATGTGAGTGTGTGGGTATGCAGTGCAGGCATGTGTGTAGTTGTTTGTAGTGTGGTGTGTTTTCTATAATGGAGCCCCAGGGTCAGGTCCAGGCTTGCTGCTTTGTCACACCAGACTCTGTCTCTCTCAAACACATACACATAGAGGAGGGGGGGTTGTTAGATTGTAGGATCATTTTTAAAGATGATTTAAAAACAGGAAGATTGTCAACATACAGCATCCTTACAGCGACTTTGCTTTTTACATATCAAAGGAAATGTAGAAAAATCACAGTTTGGGTTCAGTCATATACATACACAGTCATAACAGAAGCCCTGCAGCAGGATTTTTTTTTCTTTCCCAATTACAAATGGCCAGTTCATCCAAGCTGCAGAGCTTCTCCCTCCCTCTCTGCCTTTTGAAACCCAGTGATGCCTGAGTTGATGACAGCCTCCTACATTAGAAACATGATCTCGTCTTTTTTTTTTTCTTCCGTGTCCCACCTCATCATCAGATTTGTGAGGTGAAGAGGCAAGGTTACTTCATTTCACGAGTCATAAAATGTGTCTGCCCACAGAGGACAAACAGAGCTCTGATGTGTCTTCACTCAGTCACTCAGTCAGTATATGATGTTAAAGAACAGAGATTGTAGTGAAAGTTGAACTGAGGGTTGTATCTGTACTTGAAAGATTGATTCACTGAAATAACCATTTCATTTTACCTCTAGCCTTTATCTAGTCATGTGGGTTTTTCGGATGAAGTTTTGAAATATCCGTTTGTGAGATTCTGCCTCCAAAACAATACAGTGGTGGTCGAAGAAAGAGCAAATGCTACTGTACTGTTAGTATGTTTACATGCTGATATAAAGCTCACCATCATCGGTTTGAGTGTTAACGTACGCTAATTATCACTCAACACAATAATAGCCAAGGCTGATGAATGTCATTCTTTTTGTATACATTTGGTTGTAAACCAATGGTAAATTTGAAGTTTTTGACGTGATGATGGTGCTACGTGAATATTAACGACAGTTCATCGAGAGGATGACGTGACTTATGACATCACATATCACGACCACGCATTCAGCACAGGATGTTTCAGACGAAAACATCTCAGTGGCACCAAAGGATTCCTCAGGATTCACCACTTGGGAACCGTGTATGTTTATTTTTTTACAAAAATGTCATTGCAATCCAATGCAATAGATGTTGACATCATTCAGTGGTGGTGAACCCAGCAGCCATCTGACAGACATTTCCATCTCTAGAATCGTGACACTAGCCAAGTAACAAATAGACAATATAACTTGTCAACAGTTTAAGTTTAGTTCTTCTCTTTACATTGATTTACTATTTCTGCAAAGATAGGCTACAGTAAGCTCAGAGCACCACATGTGGCTTTCTATTCATCTTCAAAGTATTGGAGTGGAGACGGAAATCTCACAAACATATCTCATAAACTGCCAAAATAAAAACCAAAACTATTTACATACATTGCTTCGTACAGCTATAAGTGAGAGTTTGTGTTTTTATTGTTTTTGTTTTTTTACCCTTTCAAGCTTGGTGTAGTATTTGGTTTACACAATTCAGTCTCTTGTGCCATTATTATCTTTTATAAAAACGTGTTTTTAAGATGATTCTTGACTTAAAATGAAAACCAGAGTGCAGCTTATAGGAAAAAAAAAAAACATCTCACACTCAAGGTGAATCTGAGAGTAAAATGTTGCTTAACTGTTTTTTGCAGGCAGGTCTTTGTGCTGTTTTTTTTGTTTTTTTCTGTTTGTACACACTCAGCGCACAGTGGGCCAGTAAAACAGGTCATGCCGTGAACTGCTGAGCTGGTCCAGGTGAGACAGAGATGAAGAGAGACGGAGGACGTAACCACGTTAATTTTTTTTACCCGTGCTGCTCATTTACTCTTGGTGCAAACCGAACAAGCCTTCACATGTACTACACACACATACACACCTCATCTAGAGCGACACTAGAGCCACGATCACCGGGAGGACTGTCCTGCCTGTGTATAAGGAGCCAATGTAAAGGGTTAAAAATAAGTTAATTGAGTGTAGATGTTAAAAAAAGATGTTAAAGCAGAAGTAAGTGGTCCGGTCGTTTTCGCTAATGCTGCGTTCCAGGCAGGCTTTTGAAATCGTAAATTACAGCTTCAAGTCACAACTTACGACTTTGTAGCATTCCAGGCAACCCACTCGTGTTTCTCCGACCTGTTTTACCGGTGAAAGTCACTATAACAGCCACTCGTAACTTCCGACCGGTGAACTCGTACCAGATCGAACTGGTACCACTTCACGGTCGGAAAAATACGAGTTTCCTTGAACGCACCATAACAGTCCTCGTCCCTACGTCGCCACATTCACGGCGTTCCTTGGCTGCACACACAGCCCTGCATGCCGTTCTCTCTCCTCATTGGATAAAAACTGTAGGATACGATAAATGTTTTCTCCTCGGCTCAGAGCAGAGCAGAGTGACTGACAGACCCGTGTTTTGGTCCAAACACTCTATGTAAGTGATTGCTGTCGGAAGATATAACTATTTAAGACTTATATTAACACAAATATATCACTTACTTCTGCTTTAAGATGCATTGAATTCAGAAATGAGTAAAAAAAACAGTATATGGTAGAAAAAAAATGTATTTATACAGTTCAATATGTGCTAAAAAATGCTGAATGCATCAAAATAGTGTTTAAAATGGTTCATCAAAGAAAGAAAGTAGACACCCCTATAAAAATATTTTTTATTGGGGTGTCTACTTTCTTTCATTTTTTATCTACCATATACTCTTTTTTTTTTACTCATTTCTGAATTCAATGCATCTTAACATCTTTTTTTTAACATCTACACTCAATTAAATTATTTTTAACCCTTTACACCAACAACATGTTTATTGTAGCCATAATAAAAGGAGCAGTTTTGTGACCAATGGCATCCGAGAGCCCAATTAGACAATCAAGGGGAAACATCTGGAGCAGCACTTTGCAACTGGAGAAATAAGAAAGTGATCTTTATTAGTCAAAGTCGAGGCTTTTTTTTTAGGGTGAAACAAAATGTAATGTTTTTGCCCCGATTAATGTAAAGTGTTGAAGAAAATGCATTTATACTTGACCAGGGGGGCGGCGGGGAGGGGGTCACAGAGTTACTTCCTGTGTGCATCGGGGGCCTCAAGTGTCTTTTACAGTCACAGATGTGCCTGAAGACTCGGGTAGAGCGGTACACGGCCCTTCATGAGGAGCTCCACTCATTAAATTCCTACTTGTTCCGTTGATTGACTGGAGTTCAATGCAGTGATTGTTTCAAGACGACTGGGTAACGGTGGTTTACAGCGTTATGATACGAAGACCACGAAACTCTGCTGTGTTACAGTCCTTTCTCTCAGACTGTCTGGCTTTTGCATGCAGTGTTTTTAAACTCATTAAAACAAATGCCAAATATATCCAAGTGTAAATTTATTCACGTCATGTGGTGGTTTTTCCAGCTCTGAGGTGACTTGCAAAGCAAACGACAGGCTACGAAGGTGATTCAGAAGTTTTTTTTACTATAGAGTGTTCTCGTCTTGAGTAGAAAATGTAAATGTGTGGGTTGCATGATAGAAATCACCAGGGATGAGAGAGACACACAAGAACATGATAACACATTCAGAGGAGTTAAAGGAAAACTTTTCTCTTTTATAAAAGATTCACATATTGGTAATTAAAATAATAACGTTATTAATTATACCCGCTTTATCCCAAAAAGAAAAAAAAAAAAAAAGCTGTTCCAGAGGAAAATTACCAGCCAGCGTGTACAGTCCAAGGTAACTTCTACCTCACAGATGTCTGACGTAATCAGTATCGATATCTCAGTAAATTCAGACTTAGCTGGACCACGTTTACTAATATTTTTGATCACTTTAACATTGAATCAACAGAATATGGCGTTACACAAGCACAGGACATAAGGAGCTGGATGTCGATAATCAGAAGCTTTAAGAAGTTGTGTAAACTTCAGCCTAATTAATGAATTAATAAATTAACAGACAATTCATTTAGATTGATAGGTTACGATTTAAATGGTGCTACTAACTGTGAACGCCGGAGGTTAACATAATCTCAAATGGTACAAAATTACCATTAAGTCAAACTTGTCCTTTTTCATTTCAAAAATCAAAATCTATAAATAATCCCATGTTACAGCAGCTCTGAAGTCTTAGATTAATTTATTCCTGCAGCCTTTTAGTCATACACCCAGATTACAGACAGACTAGAGTCATACAGTGATCTGTATATGTTATCGAAGATGTCCCAGTGACTATATGTTGCCTGGCAACAAAATCCGTTTCCGAAAATAGCTGAACAAAACGCAGTAAGAGAGCCATAATTTTTTGATAACAACACTAGTTCTGGTGACTTTAATAACTACCAAAGTCTGAAAGCTCTTGTAAAACTGGAAGTTCTGCCTCCCAGGTCGACGGGCCTGTTAAAGGGATAGTTCACCCAAAATTCAAATTTCACTCATTATCTACTCACCCTCATGTCAACTAAGAGCTGTGAGAATTTTCAGAGTCCTCCGTTCCTTCTCTGAGTTACGGGGGGGTCAGCGCAGCAGTATTTGTCCATATAATGGTTGTCAATGGACACCAGGTTTGTCCGCATCAAAAAACACACCAAAAAACTGCTCGTCTGTAATCATTGAACCTCCACATAAGAAATTGTTCCGCTGGTGACACAGGAAGAGCTGAACTGAGACACTGGGAGCTTCTCTCTTAAAATATGGACTTATTTAACAATTTCTCATGTCGGGGCTTCAATACAAGAGCGACATTACAGACGAGCAGTATGGAGGTATTTGGATCTTTTTTGGTGTGTCTTTTTGGAAGAAGAAAGTTGGTGTCCATTGACAACCATTATATGGACAAATACTGCTGCGTGGACCCCCCGTAACTCAGAGAAGGAACGGAGGACTCTGAAAATTCTCACAGCTCTTTGTCGACATGAGGGTCAGTAGATAATGTGTGAAATTTGAATTTTGGGTGAACTATCCCTTTAAACTGTGTACAAATCCCTCTCCTCTATAACCCCAACCACGGCCTAACCCTGCGCTAACCTTGACCATTTGTAACCTAAACTACGTAACTTGTCAGAGCTTGTTGTGGTATTGAACACACAACTTTAGAGTAACCAGCGGCTGTGAAGGATCGTTTCAGGCCTCAAGTGGACCAACTCAAGACTGCCAGAGCCTTAAATACTGCCACTCTAGAGGCGACAGTTTGGCCTAAACTCACACTACATCTGAAAAAAAATGCTATTGGAGAATATTCTGAAACTCCTCCGTGTCTGCCTCTGTAACTCGTTATTGTGTAGGTTGAGACTGACATGGCAGTAACGGTGACTGGCAGTCAAACAGGTTCTTAATGAAAACAATCAGTCGGTCCTGTTGAGAATATCTCTTCATCTTCAGATTATCTCTACACAGCGGAAATGACAGGAAAAAAAGAAAATACATACAATCCGGTTTTCGCCACAGTTTTCTCTTCTCACTGGTTGCTCGTCCCAGCTGAGGCACTTTTGGTGTTCGAGACCTATCACAGCGTTGTGCTTGCTTTTTTTTTGTAATCTCCCTTTTCCTGCCCTCTGTTCCCAACCTGCTCACCTCTTCGGTTACTAATCCGCTGCTCCTCCTTTTTCCCCCATCTTTTCTTTTTTTTTAACGACCTTTCCCCTCTTTTTGTCCCTGTCCTCTTTTCCCTTCCTCGTCTTGTCGCTGACAACAGGACCTCCCGCTGCTGTTGCTGTAGTGTCAGCCTTTGAGTGTCGCCCCACTACGCCCTGCTGGGGTTGGAGGGCGGCTTGCCTTCGTAGCCGTACAGGAAAGTGGCCACGATGACCAAAATAGCCCCCAGGAAGAACACACTGTGGACAAGAGGAGATAAGTCTATCAGCCTGAGACAATTGTGATCATGAAAGATGAAAGAGGAAAAATGTGACGTGTACATCAAAATTAGTCACATTGACCCAAATTTCAAAGTCGAGATTTTGGTATCAATGGAAAGATTAGAAAATAAGCTTTAAAATGGTACCCTAGTCAAAGTAATACATCTTATAGTTTTCGATCTCCTCCTCTCTTATTCTGTTCTAAAACCTGAGAAAATGCCATTCAAAGTTTTTGCCTGTGACTCTGGCGTCTGTTCCTGTACCACGTGATTCTCTTATTTGTTCGATGCACCATTCAAACCTCGGAGAAGAATTCCAGATGCTGTTTCATAAACGGATCAGAAGTTGTGAGTTTTTGCCTGATTTGACTCGTTCTGTTTAGCATCTGTTCCTGCCATACCACGGTGATTCCCGAAGGTCCGTCATTACGAACTTCCCGAGGGGCCGCTGTTCCGAATGTGTTTTATTTTGAAAATTCGGATTCTCTCGTGGTTTGACTTCCATTCAATGACCATAGACATATAAAGATTTATATGAATCTCCCCCCCTCCGCCTCCAAAGTTTCACCCAGGTGCGAGTCGCAGCCGCGGCGCTCCTGCTGAAAATAAATGTCCTTGCTCTGTGCTTTGGTTAGGTTTAGGCAATGTAGAAAGGAGTTGGTTAAGTTTAGTAAAAAGATTAGGTAGAGGCCAATAAAATCGTTGTTAATATTGTGTCTCCCCCGGGAGTCGAACCCTGATCCACCACATCAAAAACAGATACTCTAACCACTACGCTACCAACACATTTGACAACTGCTGTACCCTGTGCTATAACCATTCAACTTTTTTTCACGTTCGGAATAGCACCCTTTTTTTCAGGTTCGTAATGGCACCCTTTTCCTATAAATAATTAAGGGTCGGCATTCCGACAAATTAAAGTAAACGTTCGGAGTGGCGGCCTTTCGGAATGGCACCCTGGAACCGTCTGTTAGCGTCAATGCTAATTTTTTTTTTTAAATTATTGATTTTCTATGGGTTTACCAGGTTATCAGCTGATTATCTAAAAAATAGAACGTTGCGACATCCGACTCATTTTGATAGAGCACGTCACAAATATAGATTTTAAAAAAAATGCACAAGAGGCACAACTATTTCTCCTACCCAGTGGGGTCGAAGTCCTGCAGCCAGAAGTAGGATATAAGAGTTGACAGGATGATGGAGAGCGATGTAGCAAAGCCCTTGAGGATGTTGTCTGCATATTTGATGACCGCTGCTATGACCAGACCACCCAGCGCCTGGAGAAACAACAAACACACAGACACAGATGGACAAAGGCATGACCTGAGCGGGAGCAACAGGGAGTCTGATGATCCACCAAATTACATAGACTGTTACCCCAGAGGCTCATCGTTTTGGTGGGAAACATCATTGAAACACCGCTTACCTGCAGTGCTACGACAGTCCAGGTGATTGTGTTGTAACCCTGGAACATTCCCGACTCTTTCACCCTCTCCCCGTCATAGACCAGCATGCCGAAAAGGCCGAACACGAGACCAAACATCCCTGCAGTGCAGACACACACATACAGTAAGTAAATGAGTGAGTGAAATATGAAACAGTCAGTGATTTCTGTTCTGTTCTTATCTTCACACAGCATCTGCTCCTTCTTTCTTCTGTTTCCAGGCTTCTACTACTTATTTTAATTATGAACAAAGCTTCAGATTAATTGTTTCCCACTACTACCCCATAAAATAAAGAAGTATTTTTATTATCAAATGACTGTAAGATTTAAAGGCTGAAATAATTATTTGGCTTATCAGTGGAGATTCTTAATAATAATAATAATATTTTTTTACAAATACTAACAAAAAAGTTGCATTTTCTTCACTGCTCTTGTCTTGGCTCCAATATTTAATGCAGGTGAAAAAGCTCCAAGCTCACACCAGGAATCACAGGAGACTTAACACACGCCTAACACGTTCCAGGGTAAAAATAAACAGACAGGAACATTCATCTTTACAGAAACGTATTGGAGGTAAAAAGCCCAGCTGGCTCTGTGCACAGGGAAGAAAGGAAACTGAACACAAGAGCTGACTTCAGACACACAGAGATGGGATTTTTTTTTTGTCTTCAATCTGTTTCCAACAACGATATTACTCTGTTGACACGGATGTATGTTAATCAAAAGTTGGGGGAAATGTTGTGGAGAATTCTATACTTCCGTCCTAAACATTTTAAAGGGATAGTTCACCCAAAATTCAAATTTCACTCATTATCTACTCACCCTCATGTCGACTAAGAGCTGTGAGAATTTTCAGAGTCCTCCGTTCCTTCTCTGTATTTGTCCATATAATGGTTGTCAATGGACACCAGGTTTCTTTGTCCAAGAAGACACACCAAAAAACAACCAAATACCTCCATACTGCTCGACTGTAATGTCCCTCTTGTATTGAAGCCCTGACATGAGAAATTGTTCCGCCGGTCAGTGCAAATCATGCAAGACACAGGAAGAGCAGTGAGCTGAGACACTGGGAGCTTCCGCTACAAACAAGCTTAAAATATAGACTTATTTAATTTTTTTTGGAACAATTTCTCATGTCGGGGCTTCAATACAAGAGGGACATTACAGACGAGCAGTATGGAGGAATTTGGATGTTTTTTTGGTGTGTCTTTTTGGGCAAAGAAACCTGGTGTCCATTGACAACCATTATATGAACAAATACTGCTGCGTGGACCCCCCCGTAACTCAGAGAAGGAACGGAGGACTCTGAAAATTCTCACAGCTCTTAGTCGACATGAGGGTGAGTAGATAATGAGTGAAATTTGAATTTTGGGTGAACTATCCCTTTAACATTACTGTTCAGTGTACTTCATTATTTTTACACATACAAGTCAATGGTACGCCGTATGAGAACAAACAGTCAACACAGATTTTTTTTACAGCTGAATACAGACCCAGCTGGATGTTTCGGACCCAGACGCTCTGCTTGCTCTCCTTCAGGATCTTCTCGAAGTAGACGCCAGCGAAGCCGCTGGAGCAACACGCCACCAGTACCGCTGTCACGCCCACGAACTGGGATCCTGCAGACAGGGCCTCCTTCTCCGGAGTGGCGGCAGACTCAGAGGGCCACTGCAGGCACAAGAGAGAATCACTTGGTTTATAATGAAAACCAAGTTCAGTCTTAATCTTGAACAGCTTGAAAATGTTACACAGTGTAGGAATAAAGAAAGAAAAACACTGTATATGTGTGTTTGAATCTGATGCCAAGCACACAACTTCCTGCAAAACAACTAGATTTAACACTCCGAGTGTTGTAAAGGTGCAAACTAAACAAACAAGTGTTAATTACTGAGAGGTGCTAATTTCCTCATTTGCAGTCTATGCTAAACTAAGCTTCTGCTGGATGTCAATGTGGATGGAAACATATCTATACATCTATGTAAGACCAGTGCTAAACAGAAGTGATGGGCGCTAATGGTCAAAAGCAGCAACTCCATGTATCATACATTTCCAACCTGCCAATGAAATGTAATCTTCACAGTAACATTCAAATCTCTCCATTAATCTATGAAGCTGTGAACCCGAGATTCGTACAAAGGCGTTGTCACAAGTTTGCCGAGCTATAAAAATGCTGCAGAGTGTTAGTTCTTGTGTTATGTGCTGCACTAAGCAAGAAAGTGGGTATTAATGCCAAAAAAAGAAAAATGCTGATCCCTGGTTGTGCAGAGTAAGAAATGTATTGTAGCTATTGCACTTCTTCATTTGGATGAATATATACTGTATAATAACAATAAGACCAGATGCGGAAAGTGGTTTAGGAAGTAAGGAATTGCGGGATGCTACTGTACAAGCTCTAGACTGGCTGAGCAGCACATATCTTGATGGTTGACAAGGGGCAGTTGGGGTAGATGTGGTGGGCCCATCTGACAGTAACATCAGAAAGAAGGAACGTGAGAAGGTTAACGACTGGAAAAGATGTAGAAAGTGAACTCCAAATTGGTTCCAAAGGTAAAATCAGCACTAGAGCCTGTGACCCCTGAACCGAGAGACTGGGTCCAGCAGGTACGTCTCAGGTCTCTGTCCATAAGAGTGCAGCACAAGACAAGATTATTGTGCATAACCTTCGACTTGGTGACGACACCGTCCCACCACATGAGGGTGAGAGGGAGATTTTTTAATCTTATACAACATCACCTGACGAGTGATAACTAACACCACGATCCTTGAAAAAGAAAAAGTGAAAATTAGATGCAGCACTTATGAAAAACAGGATTATTTTTTGGTTGATTCTTGCTAATTTTGCAGCTGTGTGTTTGTAGATGACACCGTTTGCAATCATCACACCTTGCTATAGCTGCGATATCTGTTGTTATTGTTGTTGTTGTTGTTGAGCCGTCATGATGTGCCACATTCCCACACTCCACAAAGCAGCTTGGGAATGAATGTGAATTTTCTACCTGGCTGAGCCTGTAGATTCATGAGTGCTCAGTCAACATCATCATCACATCCGGTGTAATATCAACTGAATGCAACTGCCTTTGTTTTGCCAAGGAGGAGATTTCGCAACCGCCTTCTCTTTTGTGACACATCATCATTCACCAGCAAGTGACGGTCAATATTTATACAGAGTTTCTATTCAAGCCTCATTATTTAGTTTTATTTATTTAAGCTTTTTTTTTTAAATCCCATGAGAGTAAGAGTTTCTTTTCTTTATCTGCCAACAGATTTTTCTTTTCTTCTTACATTTAAAACCACAAACAAGACAAATCATCAGCGTCTTTCAGGACGATTCTGGACTCACAGTCAGATGCCGCTTTTGACTCATTATGTGCTAAAATAAAAAGCAGGGTGCAAAAGAGACTCTCAGGCTGAGAGCGTCAAAGTCTAGAGGTGCTGAAATCAGGTGACGCACAAAACCTGCAGGGGTTTGTTCCTGGTTGTGAGTAATTCAAATGACGATTGCCCACAAATATTTCTTGGAAACATGCTCGAAACTGGGTAGAACTGTTAACCATTGAGTTATTGTTAAAGGGATAGTATCTTTTTTCTTTAAAGTGGGGTTGTATGATCTACAAATAGCCCCTAAGTACATTAATTGCAGTAGAAGACTCTCTGCACTCCTCCCGTTAGCAACGCCAGCCCATAATAGCCCTGCCCAGAGATTTACAACATACATTGTTGTGAATGGACCCAAAGAAACGGCCTATTTCTGTGGCTTAAAAGAGGTTTTACCTTCAAAGTGCAGGAAAAACACAGTTTTTATTTGGACCTAACCAACTCACGTATCGCTCCGCCCAGGGTTAGCGCCCGCCGATCAGCAGTTGGTTAGCTCCAAATAAAAACTGTGTTTTTCCTGCACTTTGAGGGACTGGAAAAAATTATATTATAGCGAACAATGGAACTGTTTTTTTCCCAGGTAAAACCTCTTTTAGGCCGTTTCTTTGGGTCCATTCACAACAATGTATGTTGTAAACCACTGGGCAGGGCTATTATGGGCTGGCGTTGCTAACGGGAGGAGTGCAGAGAGTCTTCTACTGCAATTAAAGTACTTAGGGGCTATTTGTAGATCATACAACCACACTTTAAAAAAAAATGATACTGACCCTTTAAGCTCTCTGCCAAAGCCACAATTTGCTAACATCCCTGAAACAGGTCGGCATTACCTTGTCATACCAGTCTGCACCAAAAAAAGAAACACCACTCAAGAGAGACAGCATATGAAAAAGACACACTGAAGTGATTTGTGACTCATTCTCACCCTTGGAAAATAAAAGGTTATAAAACAGGTCTGGACTGGAGAAGTTTTCCAGAGATGAAGGAAAAAATAAATTACAAATAACATTCATTTTACTTTTTTCTCGATTTGACTCTTCAAAGTTTGCATGGGAGACCATTCAGACCCAGCGGCTGTGTCAGCCTGCCTCTGTCATCATTGAGATCTACACTGTAACGTGTCCTTGAGGCAAAGTCTAGCCATTCACTGTACATAGACTTTTACTACTACTCTCATTCTACCTGGAATAAAAGGCTCCAATTCAAAGCAGCTATTCATAAAACCATTCAAATGATCATATGCATTTACTGTTTTCCATCTAGTGGAAGCTCAAAGAAGAAGATTGTTATTCCTACAAACTTGCTGACCTGCACAAGAGCCACTCCAGCCATGAGAATGAGCAGAGACAGCCACTGGTAGACGCCCAGTCGACGGCCCAGCATGGACACTGAGAACAGAGCCGTGGTCAGGATCTTCAGCTGGTACGTCACCTGATGGAGGCGAAGTAAAGAATGCATGAATGAGGTGTTAAAACAAAACAAAAAACAAACAAACACATGGCTCATTTTCTACCACACGGTACCTGGTAGGTGGCTGCGTCCAGGTTGGACAGAGCGACGTACAGCAGGTTGTTCTGCAGCGTGTAGATCCCAGAGGGGATTGCCAGCTTCAGTGTTTCCATGGGTTTGTGGGCAATTTCCTGACGCAGGATACTATTCAGAGCTCGCACACTGTAACCTGAGGAATGAAAACGACTTAGACTGCTCCATACATCCAATTTTAACCTTTTAACTACGCAGTCTGGCAGGATGTGAGGGATTCAAACTCAGCTATGCAGTCTTTTTAACAGAGTACTGCGGTCTGTTGTATTTGATCTGTATGTCTGGATGCTCATATTGAAGCAGAGCACAGGGTCTTGTTGCCTTGTTACCTTTTTCTTTCAGTACAATAGGAGGAACCTGCCAAACCTGATCCATATTTCTGTGAACCGCGGGACTACAGATGGAAATTAGCCTAGAGCTAAATCTGGTGTATTTACATTTTTAAGATGTCCATTAATATGCAGAGTCCCGTCACAAATAAACAAATAAATGAAAAAAAAGAGAGAAAAGAAATAGAAATAGCAAAATGTGAGCTTCTCAAGCAATAGGATACTCACTGGCTCTCTGTACTTTTTGGGAGGCTACTAGAGGGTCCACAATCTGAATCCTATCTAATTGTGTCCTGTATTTTATTCATTGAAACTTCTTGAAGAGCTTGTGTGTCTATACAACATCAACAACAGATAGTGTTTTAGTTCAGTGACAAACATGTATCAACACGACTGTTATTAACTCCAAATGGGACCCACCCTTAGTTTCATTTTATTTTCATCACCTTCAACCTTGTTATAAACACATTATTGCTGATGTTAACTTAAAATGTTCATGTAATATTTGTACTGGTTTGTTTGCAGCCATATGATTGTGAGGTGACATTGACTGTGACTCACTGTGCTCCTTGAAGACGAGCAGCACACAGGTGAGGATCTTCATGACCTCGGCCACCACCACGGCCGAGGAGGCCAGGTACCGCGGGCCCTCGGCCTGCAGGGTGCGGGAGTACCGCATGGTGAGCACCAGGGAGGTGGTCTGGAAGACCAGCACGCCCAGAGAGAGGTACTTCAGCCGGGACGAAGCCATGGCCGCAAGTCAGTGGGTCGCTGGCGGCAGAAAGTGGTGGTGGTGGTGGTGGTGGGGGGGGGGCATAAGGACACAGAGGAAGTGGTTAGAGAGATATATGTTGGCAGGTAAACACAGAGGCACCAGGAAGATCTCAAGAGGAGGTGTTTACTCAAGGAGGGGTCGCAGGCAGCTCTCACCTTTCTCCCTTTGCTTTAGTGGCAGCCTCCGGCCACACGTAGATGGATGTCTCCGCTCAAACTAAAAGCCCCTTTGCAGGGTTCACAGCCCGGGCCCTGTCTGTTCTCAGCAGACCCCCCCCCTCCTCACAGACCAGGTACTGCAGCCTCGACCCAGCTGTCAAAACAGCTGCACTTCAGCTCCTGGCGTCCATTGGCCCTTGTGTTGATCCACCGTGCCGCTGATACCTGCTGCACATTATCGGCTCAGGCTCTCCGCGCGCACACGGCCGCATCTCTCACCGCCATCACGGTCCAACCAGCCGCCGGAGACAGAGACAGTGACTTACAGAGACACAGAAAGAGAAGGAGAGACTCCAGACAGAGAGAGGCTCATACATGTACAGTCCGGAACAACTTCCGTGTACAGATTTCTTTTTCTTCTCTTCTCGTCGCGGCTTCCTGTGAGAGTCAGCGCCCCCTGCTGGACCGGAAACCAACTGCACCGCTTACAGGCAGTCAGCTGTCCAACACACTGTGAAGGGCAGTCCGGGTGGGCCCAGGAACAACTGGGCCCACCCATCCTAGCTGTTCATCCAATAAGCATCCCGAGGAAAGCTTTGAATGAAAGCTTCTCAGCCAATCAGCGGCTTCTACCCCACGTGTGGCGCCTGCCGACAGGCTGAGTCCATTGCTCTGGCTGAGTCCCGGACTCCCGCCTCAGAGCCGCCTCTGACCAATCATGAGTTAGCAACGGTAACTAAGAGGGAGACGCCGGACAAGCAGAGCGATTTGGCAAGCTTTACGATGCTTTATGACAATATTTGACAATGGCCAAGCAAAGCAGTTTATTTTCTTTTAAAGGTTGACTATGTAGGATTTCCAGAACAATAACAGAACGTTAGACCGTTGCTAGGTAAAACGGGCCGTTGCTAGGGACTCCGTTCTGTTCAGAGAACACAGAGGAGGAGAACGATGCAGGATTTACCTTATTTTTATTTTTTCACCGTCATTAACAGCACAATAAATGTCTTGTAGCTTGTTACAGGGAGAGCGGAGGCTCTCTGCCTTCCACACCGCTGCTGGAAACCAAACCTGCGCTCAGAGCCTCCGCTGTCACTGCTCTCGTCAAGTTGAAAAAAAAAAGCTCCGTGGCACCGGGAGTCGGCGACAGTAAACGTGTTTATGACAGATAAGACTACACAAATACACCCATCCTAACATGTAAATGATAATCCATTGATCCACCGATTGATTATTGATTTGATCAGGAAAACATGATTAGACTTCACGAATAAACAGAACGTTGACAAAAAGTCATTGTCGAGCCCGTCAAAAAATGTTAAAAAGATCAAACCAGACTAAAAAAAAATATTTTGTGGAGAAGGAATACTTTCATTCTGTTCACCTCAAAACGCACTGTGGATGTATTATTTTTACTGCCTCTTCAAGTTCGGCCGCTCCCCCCCCATCATTTCTCCGCTTCAGCACTGAGCTGAGGACAGTGACCGAAGAGCATAGGTATTAGTCGCTGTCCTCAGCGCCTCAGAAAAGTGCTGAAACAGAGATGACGATGATGACGCTGTGTGTTTTTTTTTTTGTCTTATTTTAACTGGCCCATCCAGTTTTCTGAAGGCCCACCCACAATCAAAATCCTGGCGCCGCTACTGGTGAAGGGGTTTCTCATATTTAACAAAGAACTCTATTGGGCTTGTGATTGATTTGATTAGGATAAGACTTCACATGACTCAAAGCTGCCTCGTATATTTTTGGACTTGCAAATAAATAAAATCCACAGTGGTCGTAATGGTACTAAATGTAATGGTGTTTTCATAACACCAACAATGTATTTAATGTTTAGTTCCATTAGGTGAGATTCAACAATGTTTACTTTTGCAAAAATAAATAAATAAAAGTAGTTTTTGTTCCCACTGTGGTTTTTATGAACATTGCCATGGTGATGTTTCTCAGCTATCACCAACATCTTAATATAGCACTGTAGAGGGGTGGCAGTGTTGATGGGGCTGAATGTGCAAGACTAAAACCATTGACTTGAGAATGATACAAGTTTATAGGATGAAAACTATTTATTTCGACTGTATTTATAGGAATATGTTATTGATGATTATACATATCCATGAAACGTCTGAGACACACTGGTGCAAGAGTTATTAAGTTCTTGTCCTTATCTTAAACTTTCAAGATAGAATAAAATTAAAAGCAATATATAAACACAGAGTACTACTTCCAATTGTGACGCCACTAATCAATTAATCAAAAAAAAGTATGCCAAAAAACTATGCAAAACTATGCAACCACGATGAGAAAACAGTCAAGAAAGCAGGAATCTATCAAGATCTGGCCTTTATTTCAAAAAGCACATTTGGTTGATCATTTGGTTGTTTTCTTTTCAAACAGACAACTTATTTTATCAGTTTTAGTCTATCATATATAAACATGGTAACAACTACTTCATATGACATGTATATTATAGGCTATTTGGTTAACAGAGGAATAAAAAAACATTTTATATACAAAACATAAACACATAGCCTTGCATATATGTACGGGATCTAACATGCACAATTAAATGTTGACTGACATCTCGTTGCTTGTGACGGAGATGATGTACAAAGATTAAAGCCATGAAAAGTCAGGCGCTGGGAACCTCAATGAAACATGGAGAATTTGGTTTGTTTACTCACATACAGTAGTAATTTACAACAAGGGCAGCGTGCTGTGTGTCTCACTGTGTAGACATTGCATGACTTTTGCAAATGAGGGCAATAACCCACAGAAATTTGGACTAGATGGGCATTTTTGGCAAGATTATAGAAAGATATTGTACTGTATAGGGGACAACTGAGTGAATGATTGTCTGTGTTTACAGAGCAGTCACACAAAGCTATGCTCAACATCAACTTTAAGGAGAATGAAAAGAAAAACCTTGTATTAAAACTAGCATACCTTCCAGACTTGGTTTATGAATCTTGGCAAATTACAAAAAGGTGCAGAGATACACTGATTGTGGTTAAGCAAAAGGCAAAACTGGTTAAATGATTTTGGAATAGAAACTATTCAAGAAAAGAGGCAGTTTAAAGGTAAAAACATGCACCTCTGTAACATTCAGAATCATTCAAGAAGTGCGAACAGTTTCATATAAAAAAAAACAAAACAAAACAAAACAAAACAAAAAAGACATTTTAAAAAGCCAACACGTCTTTTCCAAATAAGCTTTGGAAACAAGCAGAATGTGGTATATGTTTATGTACATTTCGTCATACAACAAACTTAAACCGGTGGCACTAAGAATTAACTGTGACAAAACAGTTTTTGCATAAAGTTTGTCAAGCTTGTGATTGAATCCCTCAACAACACAGGAAGTACATAGGCACCAACTGTGCCTACTACACTATATACACAGAATATGAATGTGTCCATACAAAATCTGATTTGGTTTTCTGTATTTCTGTAACAGTAACTTCAAAATATGTTAGTTTCACTGTTTTCAGTAACAAAATGCCTTTGTGTGCCGAGGCTTTCTTTCTGTAATTTCCTTGGTGTTTACAGCCTTTTATTTATAAAAATCCCCCCTTTAGCACAATAAAAAACTATGCAGAATTAAAAAAAAAACAACAACAAGGCAACAATTAGGTAGTTCTGCTTTGAGAATAAAAGCATTAACTGAATGTGACCCATATATAAAAACAAAAAGGCTGACAAGGAGTTAGTATTGGCAAGCTCATCACATTGAACACATAAGGATAGCATATAGCACAAAGAAGTAACTTGTCTTTACATTGTCTCCAAAACAGACAATAGCAACGCAGAATGTCTGGAGTCCCGTCTCAGTGTCCGTCAGTCTGTTTTTTTCTGATGCAATACCAAGCTGAGTGACCGCCATCTGGTCTGCTGCTCCTCGATGATCCCTTCCGTGAACAGTTTGTGTTTCGGTGCCAAAAAGTCCTGACTCAGCCAAAATAGAGCAGAGGATGTTCAGCTGGGATCGAAGGAGATACACGGAAAAGCAAACTCATTGATTTTTTTTTGGTATTGAGAACTTTTTCTATCTACCTGATAATACTCAATGATGTTTCAGAAACTATACACACAGTTTTCTTAAGTGCAAAGGGGTGAAGAAAACATCAAAAGAGGAGAGGAGGGGGTTGATAATAATAATGAAGACCATAGAGAATTAACAAAAAAGAGGTGAGAAGAAACATTGAACAAGTTAATATGTGTTGTTATTGAACTACACAGAACCCCAGAAAGTCAGTCTGTTCATGCGTTTCCCCGCCGGCGCGCCTACGCAAACACCTGCATGTTTCCAAGCTGCGGCTGCTGGGACGCCTGCTGCATCTGTTGCGACTGTGGCTGCGGCTGCACCTGCTCTGGAATGTGTGTGTGGTGTGACGACGGCAGTGCGTGGTGGGGGTTCCCCAGAGGGGTGGGGCTGGTGGTGACGTCAGACCAGTCCGAGTTGGAGTGCGGCGAAGAGGACGACCAAGGGTCTGGGGATTCCGGTGAAGGAGTGAGATAGGGGTGCTCGCTGGGTGGGTGGGCAGAGTGGCCCGGGGTGGTGCCTTCTGAGCCGGTGGTGGCGTAACTGTGCTGGGACGGCGGCGTCGGGTATTTATCCATGGGCGCGTAGGAGGGCAGCTGACGAGACTGCTGGCCGGCGTCGATCCCTCCGTGGCCTCCGCTGATGGGGTGCGGGTGCTGCAGGGTGTGGGAGAGCCCGTGGGTCATGCCGATCTGCTCCGGCATCTGGTACATCATGCCCTGGGTGCAGTGGAGGCGGCCTTGCCCCTGCTGCGGGTGCCCCTGCCCCTGGCTCTGGCTCTGGCCCTGGGACTGCGTGACTTGTACTTGCCCCGGCTGCGGCGGCTGCTTCATCATCGCCTGGCCTCCTCCGGCGGTCATCATCTGGAACGTGACGATGGGCGGCAGCTGCTCTCTGGTCATGGTGACGTTCATGGGGGTCAGCATCGGGCCCTGGCCGTGGTGTTGCCCCATGCCGGGGTGCGACCCGCCCATCTGATGCGGCACGAGGCCGAACATGTGGCCGCTGTAGCCGTGCTTGGTCATGCCCACCCAGCTCTGCTGCTGGCCGAGCATGTGGCTGACGGGGGGCAGCATTTGTCTGGAGGTGGGGCTGCTCAGCAGGGGAGGGGAGTTTGCCGTCGTGGACACGGCGCCGGACACGTCGCCGCCCGTGTACGAGTGCGGTGATTCCAGGGAGTCGACGGGTGACATGGTGACGGAGCTCTCTGGAAGTCCTCCTGCTGCTTTGACGCCGTTCGCGTTCCCTCCTCCGGTGCTTCCTCCGCTTCCTCCTCCTCCTCCTGCTCCGACTCCGGCCGCCACGCCCGGCCCCTCCCCTCCAGCGGGCTTCTTTCTTCTCTTTGCCTTCATGTCTTTCAACTCCTTGGCTCCCCCGCCGACGCCTCCGACCTTTGCCCCGCCCCTCCTGCTCTTCTTCCCCTGTGGTCCGGGGCGCATGCCGATGAAGCCCGCCCCGTTGGCCCCGCACATGACGGAGTTCCCTCCTCCGCCCATGTGGTTGGGCCCGTTGTGCGGGCTGTGAACCAGATTGTACTGGTCCAGCAGGCGGACGATGTCGTGGTGCATGCGCTCTTGAGCTGTGTCGCGCGGCAGCCGATCCAGGTGGTCGGTGATGTCACGGTTGGAGTAGTGGTCAAGGAGAACCTGAGCTGCCTCGAAGCTCCCTTCTCTGGCCGCCAGAAAGAGCGGCGTCTCCTCCTGAGGGAAACACACACAACGATAAATATATAACTGTGCTTCACCTATAATGTACAAATTCAATATAAATATTAGAAGTTGTTTTACTGCTTATGGAGTGTGTATGTTCATCTTTGTGATGTGATGTTCATCTTCTATTTTAGCACCCATACAAGTGGCCAAACATAGATGCATGTGTTCTTAACCTTTTTTCAACCCAGTGTGTCTTTATCTGGGCACACAGATTGACATCTGATAAGTCAGATTATATTTAAGTGTATTGGGTGGTTTGTGGTTTGAAAGGTTTATTTTTAGAGTTACCATTAAAGCCTGCATGAGGCGAGTACAGAGTAAGTTCTGTAAGTTCCATCACATAGAGGATGGATTTTGCTCGAGGTATCAGTTTCAACTCTACAACTTCACAAGTAAGTCTTTGAAGAGTAAAAGTGAAAGTCCTACTGCAAAACAATAGCAGATGTCACATTTTCCAAGCACCTTCTTCCACAGATAACACACCATGACACACACCTTTGTACTAGATGGCGCCATGGTATTGGCTATGTGTAATTCATATCAGAGCAGAAAATGAAAGAACAAGGTTTGCAATGGAACAAATGAAAACAAGGACAAACCTTATTGTCTTGCATGTCACGATTAGCTCCGTTCTTCAAAAGCACAAGAGTGGCCTCGACGTTATTAACTGCAGCTGCCCAGTGGAGGGCAGATTTGCCTAAAATGGAAAGACAGTGAAAAAAGAAGCACATTCATGTTAAACATTGCATTTTAGTTTTGATTTGATCTGTTCTGAAATTCGTTAATAGCTATCCAACTAAATTTTAAAGGACTATGCATATACTGTACATGACAAATCTTTATGAATTCATCTACTATTAAATGCTTGGTACTTGGCATGGTTATTATACTAATACAGCAAGTTGAAAAAAATCTTTGTTTTCATCATAATTCAACAGGTACATAAAATACTAACTATGATGTAGACCAGCCATAACAGTGTTTCCCCTAAAGCAGCATAGACAAGACAGTCTGTACACTGCAAAAACTCAAAATCTTTCCAAGAATATTTGTCTTATTTCTTGTCAAAATGTCTCATTTCTAGTCAAAACAAAACTCTTTCCACTTAAAATAAGACTCATCACCTAAAAATTAACTTGTTTTCAGATAATTTTCACTTGTTTCAAACTAATTTTCAATTCAGATTTTCAAATCTGCCAATGGAGCAAGTTTTTCTTTCTTATTACAAGCACAAAAAACTCCATTGGCAGATTTTTCTACTTATTTCAAGTGAAAATTTGTTTGAAACAAGTGAAAATGATCTGAAAACAAGTAAATTTTTAGTTGACGAGTCTTATTTTAAGTGGAAAGAGATTAGTTTTGACTAGAAATAAGATGTTTTGACAAGAAATAAGACAAATATTCTTTGGAATTTGAGTTTTTTTGAGTTTTTGCAGTGTAACACTGGGTCCAGTTCAAAAGGAGTAAATCAAACATATTGGTTTCCTGACCATGGTCGTCAACAGCGTTGATGTCAGCATGGCAGTGGATTAGCTCTCCCAGCATGCCCTCCTCGGCCAGCCTGGCTGCCAGGATCAGGGGGGTGGTGCCATCGTTCATCCGTGCATCCAGTTCTGTTGCGCGGTTACGGATCAGAATCTGTCAGAAGACGAGGATACAGACACATGAGATGATGAATGTTGAGAAAACGTCTTTCTTATTGTAGCAGATTTTAAAGTTCATCATCAGTTTCGAAAGTCAAGTTCAAGATCAGAAATCCTCTTACTTGGAAGACGCCCTGGGCATCAGCCGCCACAGCAGCATGCAGAGGCGTTCTGCCCATGTTGTCGTGGGCGTTGGGATCGGCGCCAGCATCCAGCAGTCTCTTAGCGGCGTCGGCTCTGGCGTAGCGTGCCGCCAGGTGGAGCGCCGTTTCTCCTGTGCGGTCGGTCTGGGCCATCAGCGAAGCACCTTGAGCAATCAGGTCTGAAATGACGCTCGGCCCCGGTTCATCTCCTCCACTCTCCTCCTCGTCGTCTCCGTGCAGGCTGCAGTCCAGGCCGCCACAATTACGCAGTGACGCTAACATCAGTGGGGTGAAGCCGTCTGAAAGCGTGGACATGGGGGAAAATTCCTTATTAAAGGAAATTGTTGAAAATGAACTGGATAAAGACGAGTGATGCAGAAGCTACGTTTTCTCACCAGGTCCCTTCACGTTGACGTCAAGACAGTCGGTGTCCAGGTCGGCCTGTGGCGGGGTGAGCGTGATGTCAGCAGCCTTGCGGTGCTGCAGGGTCCACTCTCTTCTGTCAATGCCTCCTTCCACCATGAGGGGCAGCAGCGGTTTGTCTTCAGTCTATAAAAAAAAAAGCAACAGAACTTGAAGCAAAACTTGTACCTTTCCTCACATTTCAAATATTTGTTACCAAATTTGATCTAAACTGCTCCAATGAGGGTTGCAAAGGATGGAAAATTTCCAATAAATTAACGGTAAATTTCCGGAAACTTTCCATGCGAAATTAAGCTGGGGAATTTTGGAAATATTCAAAATTGGAAATTTTCCACGGGAATTATGGGAATTATTGGGAATTTATGGGAATTAACTAGAAGTTGTGGGTAATTGAAACAAACTGTATCAAAAAAAAATCTTGTGTTTTGTTATTATTTAGTGGTCGGGTCGCCCAGCATTTCTTAGTTTTGCGGATGTTGCCCTGTGGGTTATGGGAATAATGTCACCAAATCACCATTTATGGTTCGTCTGCCTTGCGCCAGTCCAAGAATTTCACCGTGCACGGAGGCTCATGGGAAATGTTGTGTGAACACACTTTGCTTTCAAAAACTCCAGGTTGTCCCTTTAAATGAAAGGAGAACCTTCCTATTGTGCTTTGGGCTCAAAAGTGTGGCCTCCAGGGTTCAAGGAATCATCTGTGCATGTGATGGAGGAATGCACAGTGCATGTAGGGGGCGTGGCCTCACAGCCCTGCAGGAAGCAGTGTGCATGGAATAGCATAGATATTCAAGTTGCTTGCATTAAATCTGGTTGTTTTAGCCAAGATTATGCTTTCTCCAACTATATTTAAGTTCCCTGTTAAGGGCCAACCTTCAATTTTGTAAATTTCCGATTTATTCCCATATATTCCCGTTAATTCCCATAAATTCCCGTTAATTCCCATGGAAAGTTTCCAACTTTGAAAATTCCCGGAATTTTGCAACCCTAGCTCCAATCCATATTTTTTCCTCAATGCACTTACTTTTGGTTTCTTGGATGGGACCTCGCCATCCAGCCATCTCTGACTCTGACCTCCATCAATCACGGCTCCATCTTGGGTCTTGAAATTCCTGATTAAAAACAATTGAAGTGGAAGCAACAGTCAATCTACCACCACATTTGATCACAATCTGTACACAAGAAGTTCCTTTACGGTAGGTTGGTACACTGTCACTCAGTACTTGTTAGCGTAATTCACTCACTTCAGGTCAAAGTCATCTTGTCCGACGGGCTCTCTCCTCTTGTCATTTTTAGTGGACAGGAAACCATCAGGAAGCCACAGGACACCATGTTTATGCTTCCTTTTGGCTGCCAGCATCCCCAGCACCAGGATAAGAAGAATGATAACCACTGCCACTCCGATCAGGTACACAAGATAATCCATCTTAGGGGGCACTGATGGATCACCTGGAAAATATAAGTCAAATCTAAATGACACATGTTCAACAAACATTTTGTCTTCATTTTACCTGTAAAACGTATGTAATGGGAGTTTAGTTGGAATTTCATAAACTGATCATACTTACTGCGAACGGTAACTATAGGATAAGGCAATTCAGCCTTAATGTGTGCTGCTGCAATGAACGATGCAGCCTCCTCAGTGTTGGAGAAACAGTCGACAGATTTCTGGGAACATTCGCGGTTGTCGATTTGCAGGTGCACCCTCGAGCTGCATGGACGAATGTGGAAACAAAACAGTTAACAGGGTTGTACGCTTCTGCCGCCCAGTCAAGTTGCAGGTGATAGTCTTGAATTATAGTGTTGAATAATTGTGTGTTTTTGCAGAACATTATGATGTCACAGTGAGGGCAGGGATTCACTTCAGGCCTTACTAAGATATTGCACTAACAAGAATGGTGCAGTTCATTGGGAATGAAAGAGGAAAATGTATGTCGGAAAATATGCGACAATCCCGTCATGATCAATACTTACCCAATAACCTCCTTCTCCAGCTCCCGCTTGCCTCTGCTCCTCTGTGCGCCTTGTCCATCCCCCTCATCCTCGCCACAGTAAGGGAACACCATCAGCTTATCGTTTTCATCCCGCATCACGTTCAGATTGGTGCGCAGCAGGGCTCCCAGAGAGCGCAGGAAACCCGTCAGGTCCCCAAGCAGCTCTTCGGGTTGCAGCCGAACCACGATGACCAGCGTGCCGACCGCCACCTTGCCCGGAACGTCAGAGGAACAGTCCAGGCCGTCCCAACCGCACTCCTCGTTGTAGCAGCTCTGGTCGCAGATGCCGTTACGATAGTGGTCCGCGCAGTAGTTTTCATACCTGTAGATGCAGCGTACAAAGAGAAAGGGCGTTTGGTGATACAGACTCGAAATGTTTCATACTTTTGGACTGCTCTTGAGGAAAATTAAAGGGATAGTTCAACATTTTGGCAAATTGGCCCATTGCCATAATCGCTATAGTCATAGCAGTAGGTTCGTTACTTTTAATTGTCGGTGTAAGCTATTTTTAGTACGGTGGAGCAGAGCAGCAGGCTGCTCAGGGCTATGCTATGGAGGCTACGGGAATTTCTTGGTTTCCCTCATCAAACTCATCAAATACAAAATCCCAAAATCCCAAAACTCCAAAACACTTTTGTAGACAAGTTGTGAGCTGCACAACCACCACGCTATGAGATAATAACGGAACAATACGAAACGGAGCCATTTTCGAGGTAAATACAGGGTAAATGCAGAGACTGCTTGCAGAAAAACTGTCCCTGAACGCAACACGCATCAGCAGTTTTGCATGAATTTACCTCTAAAACAGCTCCGTCTCGTAACGTTCCGTTATTATCTCATAGTGTGGTGGTTGTGCAGCTCACAACGTGTCCACGACAGCGTCTTTGAGTTGTTGGGTTGAGTATTTGGTGAGTTTGATGAGGGAAACCAAGAAATTCCCTTAGCCTCCATAGTGTAGCCCTGAGCAGCTCACGGCTCTGCTCCGCCGTTCTAAAAATAGCTTACACCGACAATTAAAGGTAACGAACCTACAGCTATGACTATAGCGATTACGGCAATGGGCCAATTTGCCAAAATGTTGAACTATCCCTTTAAGAGGAGGGTCACATACCTGCAGAGGCTCTGTGGGTTGTCCTGGCACTCAAAGCTGTCGAAGAGGCACCCGGGGTTGTCGCACGCTTTATCACAACGCCCATTCTTGAAGAGCTCCCAGCAGGGAACGTTGGCGGTGCAGTTGATCCAAGGCTGCGGCCAGTTCAGAGAGCAGTCTCCTCCGTCCCACTGGCATTCGTGGTTGTTGCACTGATCGTCGCACACTGTGTCCCCCGACTGCCGCGCACACTGCAGATAGGGGCAGGCCGGGGTGCGCGCTAGTTTCTTCTCACAGTATCGTCCGGAGAAGTGCATAGGACAACGGCAGCTGTACTGATTTGGGTTGGACGGATCTTTGATGCAGGTTCCTCCGTTTTGGCAGTTCCACGGACACCTCAGCTCATTCTCACAGTGCAGCCCGGTGAAGCCCGCCTGGCACTCGCAGTACAGGTGGCCACCCGCCGACTCCCGACAGCGCCCGTCATTCTGGCATCGTAGCTTTGCACAGCGGCCTCCGATTTCTATTTCACAGTTGTGACCGATGAAGCCCTATAAAAACGTAACATGTCTCATGTAAGTGTGATGAACACGGTCAGTGGGTCTTTGATAAAATACACAACTGTAACTATTTTACATCTAGGTTCTCCTACAAATCTGCTGCTTGTCCACTATACCTGAGCCAGGGTGTGGCCCTCTGAAGCAAGCGTTAGAGTAAGAGAGAGAGCAAGAGGTTAGTGGAGAGAAAACAAGTATCAAGTGTGAAAAGATTTAGGTTCAGACCTGGGAGCAAAAGAAAGGAAAACACTGAGGTAGCAATGTCAGCTTATTAACTCTCTTAGTTGCTCACTTTATCCTCCATCATTAGACTCATCCGAAACACTTAAGGTTCAAAATAGTATAATATGTGACAGACATTTGACTGAAACACCATCTGGAGTTACTGTATAAACAAGATATTATGGAGAAATTATCAAAAAAGAAAAATGGAGGAATGTCTTGTCTCTCGTCTTTTTGTTTTTTTGACAGCACCACTTTGCACACAGTTAACACAGCATTTCGCTGTAGATGATCAATCATTCGAGTTAATGGAAATGTATTGTGACTGTGAAGCCAGTTCATGAGCAGAAGTGAGGAGAATTGAGCCGATATCGTGTTATCCTATAATGCTAGAAAAAGTCTGACATTAAAGACACTTACAGGGGCGCAGGAGCAGATGTAGCCGTGTCCTGAGCTTGTGTTCATAGAGCAGACGCCACCGTTGTGGCATGGCTTGGACAGACACAGATCCACCATGGACTCACAATGACGACCTGGGACACAAGATGAGAGAAAAGAGAAAGTTACTCATTAAATGAAGCGGTGGCAGCACCATTCATCCTATTAACCATTTTTCTACCATTGTAACATTATTTTAAGGCCGAAAAACTCTGCAATGTTGCTTTAAACATCTACATTATTGGAACCTTGTACATTGAAATAATAACCAAATTGGGAAGACAGGTTAAGTGTTGGGGACAGCTAATATGTAGGTACCTGTGTATCCGAGGCGACAGCGGCATTGGTAATCGTTGATCAGCTGCACGCAGTCGAGGCTGCCGGGAGCTTGGCAGGGCCCAGACAGACATTCGTTGACGTCTCCCTCACAGTATTCTCCAGTGAATCCCGGAGGGCAGGAGCAGGTGTAACGCCCCACGCCGTCCATACACTGTCCCCCGTTCCGACAGCGAGGCTCCCAGGAGCCAGGTTTAGGCGCACAGTCGTCCTCATTCACCTCACACTGGGCCCCTACAGAGCAAAACAAATAAATAAGAATACAGATTTATCTATCTAGACAGCATTTTATGTGCTCCTAATATCATTTCATAAGATTTGATTTAGTCATAGTAATAAAAGTAAAAACCAACTAAAACTTGATAACAAGTCTCCTCTGAACTTTATGAATTCGATTAAGGGCAATTTCTTTTACATCTAACCTTTTATTACAATTCATGTGAATGTGTTTTCACGTGGATTTGCTCTTACCACTTGTTCCATGTGGGCAGACACAGGTGAAGCGATTTATAAGGTTGATGCATCTTCCTCCATGGAGGCAGGGTCTCGAGTGGCATTCATCCACATCATACTCACAGTTCACCCCCTGGTAGCCTGGTCGACACTGCAGCCATGAAAGAAGAGGAGGCGGAAGTTAGTGCTGTCAGTGTACGTTGGGAATACAAGCTGCATTAGCTATATAGAAGCTTTGAAACATACAAAAGAAGAATTTACTTACCACACATTCATACGTGCCCTGATAGTCCTTGCACGTAGCGCCGTTTCGACATGGGTTTGATTGACACTCGTCGACCATCTCCTCACAGTAGCTGCCCATGTATCCTGGCTGGCAGTAACACTTGTGGGAATTATCCTCATTTACACACCGCCCAGCATTTTTGCACACATTCTCCAAGTCCACACCTACAGGAATTAGAAAGAGAAGAGGCATATGGTGAAGACTGTGAACCTACTAGCTATCCATGTGAGTTTTGTTTTAGAACACAGGAAACCGTTTTTCTAATTTACAAGAATTCCCTACATGTGATTTCATGTCTGACCCTTCTTTCATGAGAATAACAGAGCAATAATAAGGTTCCTCACCCTTTGTGGCAGCATAGTCCTGGCAGGACAAGCCAGGGACGTCACAGTAAAGTCCCTTCCATCCATCCTTACAGTGGCAAGTCCAGGAGGTTGTTGTCTGAGAGCAGGAGCCTCCATTTTGACAGTGCACCTGGCTACACAGGTTTGCAAAGGTCTGCATTGCAAATGAGGGAAAGGGAAAAAATTTAATTCCAAACATGGCTACAGACGGGAGCAAAAGCACCACATCCATTCACCTTCTGGAGTGAGACATTTATAGTTGGATACATAATATAACCAGGGTCTGCACACCAGCCCCTATGTATTAATATACAGATACACAGATTCAAAACCACGGGGCTGTGCAAACTTAGCAGTATACAGTCCCTCCCACTAACATATGCACACAGCCCAGCAGATGAATATGCATGCTACCTGCAGACACACTCTGTAACACACATAACAAATTACCTGGCAGTTGGGTCCGCTGTATCCCATGGCGCAGGTGCAGCGATAAGTGCCCAGTCCGTCCGTGCAGGTTCCTCCGTTCTTGCAGGGCTGGGAGTCACACTCATTATGTTCGTACTCACAGAATTCCCCATAAAAACCAGGACGGCAACGGCAAGAGGAACTTCTGATGCCATCGATGCAACTCCCATTGTTCAGACAGGAGCTGGAAGGAAAAAGGTATTGATTAACTGGGCTACACAAGTGTTAAATACTGGTTAAAGCGTTAAATAATGACCTGAAGGGTTTTTTACAGGACATTATGATGTCATAATGAAGTTGACCTTTCTCATTTATCATTATGTTGAATTTGGGAGTTATCTAAGGACACAGTGATGTTGACCTTTGACCGCCAAAGTCTAGAAAATGTGACTCACCTCTTCGTACACTGCAGGATGTTACGTTCACACAGGAGTCCATCGAAACCCTGCTGGCACTCGCATACAAAACTGTTGACATAGTCTGTGCAGATGGCACCGTTCATGCAGGGATGACTGGCGCACTCGTCCACGTCGATCTCACAGTGCACCCCTTCAAAACCGGGGGAACAGTCACAAGAGAAACTCCCGACGCCGTCCACACAAGTGCCTCCGTTACGGCATGGGTCTACAGAAGGGGAGGGGAGAGAGACTTTTCATTTTCCAAAAGTTAAATAGTCACTGAATCATCAATTTATATTAAAGAGAAGTGATTCTAACAAGTGCCAGACTTGTACCCATGTGCATGTACAACTCTACCGCGCTCTCACAGTGTGTTTAGTCATTAACAAGGCGACAAAATTAGCTGTGAAGAAGAAACTTACTGGGGGAGCAGTCATCAATGTCTGTCTGACAGTTGCGTCCAGTGTATCCAGATGGACATTTACATGTGTAACTGCCTTGGTTGTTTATGCATTCACCACCATTTCTGCATGGGTTGTTTTTGCATTCATTCACATCCTCATTGCAGCGCTGACCTGCACAATCATGAACAAACAAGCATTAGTACAGGCTTATGACTGCTCTCAAGTACTCCTTTTAGAGACATAAAAATAACTCAATATCGTGCAAATAGACATGTACCTTGCCAACCAGTTGGACACTGACAGGTGTAAGATGTATAGTCTGCTGAAGGATGGCACACGCCTCCCTTCTCACATGGATGAGAGTCGCAGGGATTTTGCTCTGCCTCACAGTGCTTTCCTGTTTTGACATTGCACAATTGTTTAATAAAATGAAAATAGGAGAGTTACAGTCTTGGCTTAAATGATATTGATAAGGACACTAAAACACTGCTATTGCAGGTGGGAATGTGAGATCGCTAACCTGTGAATGGCGGAATACACTGGCAGGTGTAACTGTTGACACCATCAATGCAAGTGCCTTGGTTCAGACAGGGCCCGGACGCACATTCATCGATGTTGTTCTCACAGTTTATACCTAACAGGAGGAGAGAGGTGAGAGATCAGTGTTGATTCTTCAGTTGATTGTGACATTGAGTGTTACAGAATACTGTTCCTAACAACACAACAATTATCATTTGTGTTATTACCTCTGAATCCAGGTTGGCACTGACAGGTGTAACCATTATGTCGGTCCAAACAGGTACCACTGTTTTGGCACGGGTTGGACTGGCACTCATCCCGTTCCTGCTCACAGTGCTGTCCCACCCAACCAGGTTCACACTCACAGCGGTACCTTAACACAAAGGAAAGCCAAGCACAAGTTGAAAAATGTGCAATTAGCCTAACACCATAGTTTAAAAACTTTATATTTATTACTCTACTATCATGTGTAGTATTATCATACACAAATATTTGTGCTGATGCTACAGTTTTAATGTAGAGAAGGGGCAAAATCTAGAAAGCAATGCAAGCTGGAAGGACTTTCTCACTGCAGTCATACTGTTGACCCCACAGCTGCTTTACCTTACACATGTTTCTAATTGAATGTGTGGTAAATGTCTCAAACAGTAGTATGAGGTCAACGTACTCGTGTTGCTGTTCAATACATTTCCCATGCACACAAGGCTGATGGGCACAGTGGTCCGTCCCAGAGAGACACCGAAGCCCGTGTGTGCCGGGCGGACACTGGCAGGTGAACCCGTTGAGTTGGTCCTCGCAGACTCCTCCACTCATGCAAGGGTTGGGGTCACACTCATTGATTTCCACTTCACATTTAACTCCTGTTAACGAGCAATTCAAAATGAATTAGGTGCACCAAGAGCACACAGTTAAATGATGTACTACTAGTCTGAATAGTTATGTAACTGTAACCTGAATAATTTTCACCACAATGATCTTTTCCATTGCATACCTGTATATCCTGGGTGGCACACACATTTGTACCCGTTGATTTCATCAACGCAATCTCCATATTCACAGGGGTTGCTGGCACAGTCATCTTCATTGATCTCACAGTTTGCCCCTGATGACAAAAACATATCATGTTTTTCATATTGAGTAACCACAGTCAGGTTATATGAGTCATCATGATTCATCGTGATTCAAAAATAGCACCACAACAACAACAACAACAACCCCGTGTCACGACAGTTTTGGCTTTAGGTACTAACTGCATTAGAGTTTGAGATTAGAAACCTATCACCACCAGGGGGAGCAAGACTCCATATATAAATGACCACACAAGACGTGTGAAATGTTAACAAAAATGGAGACAGACCTGTAATACTGACATAGAAGCCTGACATAAGCAACTGACATGAATGCTGCAAATTGTGGAAGAAAATAAGAGCGAGAGGAGGAAGAGCAGAGAGAAGGAAAGAAACCTGGACATGGAGAGAATGAGGCAGAGCAAAGTGAAGGAAGTGAGGGCATGAAACCTGAAAGGGAGACCTGACGGGGCGATTTGATGCCAGCTTTGGTAAAGTGACTGCCTCAGGGTGATACAATGTATTGAAACGATTTAACTAATCCACAGAGCAATGTGGCGTAGCACCCATCGACCAAGACTTGTGACTGCTAACAAACATGTGAAGTGCTCTAGACTGAAAGCTACACAGGAAGCTCTAGACGTGGGGGATGGGGGGGTCTATAGGTTCAATTCAAACTGTTTTCTCAACGCAAGAAAACTCCCACGAGCACATTGCTTGTCAATATCTGGTAAACAGATTATTTAAAAGGACAAAAAACTAATTATTTATTCATATTTACCAAAATATTAGGTATAATTTCAGTATTTCAATGAGAAAGTGAAGTGTGAGAGGAAATAGAGCAGTGTTCAGAGCACAGCTTTATTTGAAACCATGTAAAAGTCTTATGAAACACTAAAAGTGCTGATGTACTGTACTTGCTTACAAGGCAGATAAAATTCAGATGAAAAGACCATTAGCCGTTTTAAAGATTCAGATAATTCACCTGTCCAGTCAGCACTCAAACCTGTCTGATCTTTGGTTCAGAGTGACTTATATCACCGTCTGTTTCTCAATGAATAATGCTTCTTTACACAGAGATGGTTCATGTGTTTCTTCCATAAGCACCTGCCATTTTCCACACAATTTCTATAGAGCCATGCATAGATGATTACAACTCAATACGTTTCTGTCTCACCATCTCAGCAATTTACCTGTCGTTCCTTGAGGGCAGTTACACTGGTAAGCGTTGACCAGGTCGATGCAGCGTCCTCGGTTCTGACAGGGGTTGCTGTGGCACTCTTGGACCTGGATGTTGCAGATGGAGCCTGTGTATCCAGGATTGCACTCACAGGAGAAGGTGGCAATGCCGTCTTTACACGTACCATGGTGGCACGGCTTTGGCTCACAGTCATTTATGTTCTCTTCACAAAGTTGACCAGCGAAGCCTGGAGGGGGAAAAAAAAAAAAAAAAGTACTTCCTATTAAAATAACCATCATCAGTCACATGACATGACTGCATCATCAACCATGTGACTTTTACAAATAATTTCATACTCAGACAGGGGAATCATGCACTCTACAATTCTTACTGTTTTGATAGCATGGCTCAACAAATTGGAATTGGGACCAAACAACTTTTCACTTCAACTTAACATAAACATAAAGCTGTTGGACTTTACCTTCAGCACATTCACAATCATATCCATTTGGTCGATCAATACACTTGGCCCCGTTTAAACAGGGAGTGCTGGAGCACTCATCAATGTCTATCTGGCACATGTCACCGCTGAAGCCTGTAAACAGAACACAGACCAACATGAAGAACATGGTAGCATTACAGTACATTAAAAAAAATTAATGAAAGAAGAGTTTGAAAACAGTCAGGACAACAAAAGCAAATTCAGTTTCACATTCAGACACCAGAACAAACAACCACAGAACCAGGTACCAACCTGCTGGGCACTCGCAGACAAAGCGACTGACGTGGTCCTGGCATTTACCCTGGTTCAGACAGGGGGAGCTGAGACACTCGTTTACTTGTATCTCACAGTGAGTCCCTTCAAATCCTGCACAAATAAAGAAAAAAAAACTAGTTTTTAGTATTTCAAGTTACTTTGATTAAGGACGGCACCCTTCCAGTCCTATTACAGTACAACGCAATTTCTAAATAGGCTATTCAAAGTGTCAGTGTCACTACCTCTACCAGGCAGCCCTGTCTGTTTTACCACTTTGAGACTTGAGTTAAGGTATGGACTAAAGGGACAGAAAATAATTTATTCTAAGTATATACTATCGTTATGTGTGCATGTTTACATTTCAAGTAGTGCATGTTTTTTATTTAAACATGCCTACTATTCTCCCATGAACTGCTGCACCTCCTTGGATAGAAGGAATGTGCTATGTCACTGGTTTCGCTCCACATCTCGTGCACTTCTATCCAAATCTTTAAAAATCCAGATTTAGAATGAAATAAAAAAAATAAAAAAAAGTTTTTAACATATTTTGAGGATTGTGTAGCCTTGTTGAGTCGTGCCTGGGTGCTTTCTGGTAATTTCAAATTGCTGCATTTTTTTAAGTTTATCTGGATGGGTTAAAAAAATGTAAACTAATGTATAGTTTATCCAGAAATGTACCTGGCATGCAAATACAGGTGTAGTCCCCAATACGATCCAGACATGTGCCTTCGTTCTGGCACGGATTAGAAGCACACTCATTGACGTCTTGTTCGCAGCGCGGGCCAGCGTATCCTCGAACACAGTTACAGGTGAAGGAGCCATCGGTGTTCACGCACTGACCGCCGTGTTCACAAGGGTTGGTACCTGAGGGTTTAAAGAGGAGAGGGTTTTAAAACTAAACTGCCCAAATGGATGTTTTATACTGTTTGCACAAATGACCTTCAGTGGCATTGCATTCTCTCTCACCAATGCTGCATTCGTCTCGGTCGACGTTGCAGGTGCTGCCCATGTATCCAGGTGGACAGTTGCAGTTGAACATGCCGCTGATGGGGTTTGTGTCACAATGCGAGCCCTCTCTGCAGGGATTACTGATGCAGGCATCATCTCTGTGGCACAGCAAACCTGGACAAAATTATATATGTTAAAAACTAGTGAGTATAAAGAACAACCCGTTCAAATAAAAGATCCTTATCCTAAAAACCCTGGTCTGTGCTAAGACAAAAAATATCACCAGAAAAGGTTTATTTTTACACCAAGGCTTAATATAAATCTAGGAATGTGTCACCAGTGGAACATCCATGATATGTATGATTTTAACGTGTGATGTATTTTACTTTTATTTTTGAGGAATATGGAGTCATGTTTTCCCTACAATTAAACATAAACATTTGTGCATGTATTTATTTTGGGGCTTGGTATAAACATAAACATGTGCATGTGCTTCCTCGCTACTGGCCCACCTGTCTTTCCATGAGGGCAGACGCAGATAAAAGAGGCAACGCGGTCGATGCAGGTGGAGCCGGGGCTGCATGCAGCTGTCGCACAGTCATCGATGTTTTCTGAGCAGTCGGGGCCACTCCAGCCGTTAACGCACACGCAGACGTAGTTACCGATGAGGTTGCTGCAGGTACCGCCGTTCTGGCATGTGTTTGGTTGCAGGCGACACTCATCCACATCCTCCGTACAGTGCTGACCTGTGAACATACAGTAAAGAGGACTTTGAGTGGAGATATTGACCTGCTGTTTTTACATATTAGATGCTTTCTATGTGATTTAGAAAGTATTTTGCAGACAGAGAAAATGAGAATGTTATTATTTATAAACACCGCACTCCAGCTTCATGTTAGTTTTGCTTCCCCTGGTTAAATTTGTAAATTTGTGATAAAGTCAGACATTCAGGGAGGGAAGCGGATAAATGCATGTTTGTTCTGTAAATGGAAAGTTTGTGCATTACACACGTGTTAGCAGAGACACACCTTGTGCAGGATACAAGACACCAGAAATAAGGAGAAAGACATCAGAAGAATTGTAGGGAAGCGCCATACAATAATATCGAAACAGATTGTGCTCATCACATCACAACTGTTTAATCCATCTCACTGCTCAACCACAGAGAACTGAAGCAACAGCACTTAAGTCATTTCCTAATGATAAGGCTGCGAAGTAGCACAGAGGAAAGCAATTGGCTAAGTGTTTCATTTCATGACAGATGACAAAATATTCTGCAAAGCACATTAACACATAACTTTTTTTTAAGCAGGCAAAGGAAAACCTTGTTGATACAGTTTCCGGCATAATACATGTGACATATTTCTGGTGAAAATACGTTGAATATGTTGTGAAATACACAATGTTGCCACAGTAATGCTTGTTCATGCAAACAATCATACTCTTATATATATATCTCTTACCAGTCCACTCTGGAGGGCACTGACAGTTGTAGGTGTTAACTCCATCCATACAGCTTCCTCCGTTGGCACACTGATGACCCGGGCAGTCGTCGATGTTGTTCTCACAGTTAGTCCCGTTAAAGCCTTGCAGATATGAGGAAACATTGGTGTCCATTAAACCCATACGTTTAATTATACGTTGTGTACATTGGAAAGATGTGCATTTAAAAACATAGATAGTGCGATATTCTCAGGTCTACATACAGTAAGTATTCATTTCCTGCAGCAGCTGTGTGTGTGTCTGTGTGTTGTGTCTACTTGCGAAATGTAGCAAAGTGACAGCCCACTGTGTCTACTACAACACAGCCAGCAGGATCAGACTGTTTGCACCTCAAACAATTCAGTCTAACAAGTCTTAAACTCAAAGCTGCACTCATTCATAGATACATTCACTCCTTTTCTCTTACGACATTACATTCTCTTCTCTTAAATATCCGTTTCTCTTTATTGCCTTCCTGCTTTTCTGCTACTCTTTTTTTTATGGTTCATGTGTTAAGTTGGAGCTTCAATTAGAAAAACAGAGGAGGTTTAGTCTGAATTTCAAGCCTTGTACCTGGAAGGCAGTGGCACGAGTAGCTTGTCTCAGAGCTCTGATGGCAGGTGCCTCCGTTCAGGCATGGTGACGGAGAACACGGGATGTATGAGCTTTCACAGTGTCTGCCTGTAAATCCTGGCGTACAGGTGCACCTGCAACAAAGGCAAAAGGAAATTAATTTAATTTCAGTTTATTCAGTCTTGACAGTCTATTTCAAACTGCTATGTAAGATCATTCTGCTATTTTCCAGTTGTTCAGATGAGCCCAGACAATCGGGTTATTATGAGGCAGATTCTCACATGTAGGAGCCAGGGGTGTTGACGCATTCTCCTCCGTTCTGGCATATGGAGGGTGTGGCGGCACATTCATTTGTGTCGTTAAGGCACTGAGGACCTGTGTAGCCTGGAGGACAGGAACATGTGTAGCTACCAGCGGACAGACAGCTGCACTTTCCACCATTGGCGCAGGGACTGGACAGACAGCTGTCCTCATATTCACATCGTGGTCCTGTGGATGAAGAGGAAGATGAGGACACAATGCTTTTCACATTAGCGGTTTAGCTTTTAGCGGCCCTTCAATTACTCGACAATATGGCCAGCTAAGATAATACTGGAGAATAAATATGTGTATTTGAGCTCCTCAACAACTCTCATTTTCACTGTTTGAGTCACTTATGACATCACCAAATTCAAGAGCACAATGTTGGGCAATGATTAAAATTCCAGGATTTGCACATAGGTCAGGGCTCATTTGGTCCTTTCCACATGACCTAACTTTTAAATAGGCTAATTGTAATCATCTTTGTTAAGTTTTGAGACATTAAGCTAACAGACAAACAAGCTGCAAAAACTCAAATGCAAAACAAATATTTGTCTTATTTCTTGTCAAAATGTCTAATTTCTAGTAAAAACTAATCTCATCATCTAAAAATTAACTTGTTTTCAGATAATTTTCACTCGTTTCAAACAAATCAAAACAAACAAAAAGTTTGTTGTGCTTGTAATAAGAAAGAAAAACTTGCTCCATTGGCAGGTTTTTCTACTGATTTCAAGTGAAAATTTGTTTGAAACAAGTGAAAATTATCTGAAAACAAGTTAATTTTTAGGTGATGAGATTAGTTTTTACTAGAAATTAAGACATTTTGACAAGAAATAAGACAAATATTCTTGGAAAGATGTTGAGTTTTTGCAGTGAGGACCAAAAAATTAAGACACCTGGTGGAAGTAATAGTGCGGTTGACAGTCTAACTATAAAATAACCTGCTACAATTGTGGCAAGGAGGACAACCAACAATCATAAAAACAGTTACAGGTTATCACAATCACATATAAAAGTATTAACCTTTGAAGCTTTTTACACATGCATCACTGTTGTGTCAAACTCCAGAGACGGGGAACGTTGTCTCACCTGTCCATCCTCTGGCGCACTCGCACTTGTACTTGTCGAGGGAGAGCAGGGTGCAGACACCTCGGTTGGCGCAGGGGTTGTTTGGGTAACACGTAGAGTTCTGGGGAGTTTGGCAGTGTTGCCCCGTGAATCCAAGAGGACAGGTGCAGGTGGCGCTGCCTGGCACAGGTACACCAGCTGACATGGACACTGAGCAGTTTCCCCCGTTCAGGCAGTAGCCGGGTTGACAGGGATCCTTGTGGTGGCAGTACTCACCCAGGTAGCCAGGTGCACAACTGGACAAAACATAGAAAACAGCGATGAGGGTTTAAAAGCCAGTCTTCCATCCATGCAGACGACAAAGCTGAAAGACGAGTTGAAGAAATAGACAAATACGTATGTGTGCGGTTGAGAGACAGGCAAACAAACAAAACAAAAGAGGGAGTTTCGGTCAGGTGGATGTAATAGACCACATCAGACAAGGGCCGCTGACAGCATTGATAGTGGAGAGTAACATCTATGCAAGAGTCCTGTAGTAGTACACACACACAAACATCAAAGAAACTGATGAAGCTGCACAAGCAATCATCACTACTTTCTAATACACACAGTCTTGCCACTGAAGTGTCGTGATCTGCACAACATGATGTGGGGAACCGCATCCCTATGTAGGAGTATTAGCAAAATGTGTGGTTGTGCATGAACAGAACCTACAGTAGTTGTTGTTGACAAATGAGTTGCATCCTTTTAGCGCCTTTATCCCAAGAGACACGTGAAGCTTTTTACACGGTGAACCCTAGTTTACATCCAAACGCAGACACACAAACAAGCCATGAGAGCTGGCATCATGGCTTAAAAAGACATTTTGACGCGCTGTTAAGATGAGACAGGAATTGAACCATTAACTCTCTGATTACTGAGCAAACCACACTGGAGAAGGGAGCTATTGCCCCATCAGCCATGATAAGAGAGGAGGAGGAAGCTGAGCTTGGCGGAAGGGTTAAACTGGGGTCAGTGATGCCCTAAGAAGAAGTTTAAAAGCAGAAGGATGTGAGGTGGAGTCATCTGGAAGTTGTTGACTGAAGCTTGGTAGAAACTAAAAACAACAAGCAGAAAACATCAGCAGTTTTTGGGTAATAGAAAAATATCCCACCCTCTCTCTCTCTTTCTCTCTCTCTCTCTCCGTCTATTCATCTAACAAACAACTGCATCGTGTTGAACTGAAAGAAAAGCAACACTTCACATCTATCGACTTCTCACCACATTTTGTCTACAAATCATGTGTGTGTGTGTCTGTTTCCCCCTTTGCTTATTCATCACACATTTCTTTCGATTTCTATTTCATATCAGCAGCAGCAGCGCAGTCACTCGGCTGCATGCAGAGAGAGAGAGAGGTGGGTCGGAAATTGCAATATTGCACAATGTGTCCACTAGGGATCTCATCAGAGAACATGTTCCCGTTGTGACTTTCTATTCCTCTGGTTTTTTCTCTCTCAGTCCCTCCCACTTTCACTCACCACTTCTCTATGTATGACAGTACTTTGTGAGGGGTTTTATTTTCTTACTGAGGAAAAAAATGCGAACGGTACTTAGGTTACTTTCCGCGTATGTACTGTAACGTTTCATCGGGCCTTTTGTCACATTCTGAGTGTGTGTGCGGCACATGGCAGACACGCTGTCTGGGGACTGAGGGGGACAGAGCAACCTGCTGCCTCTTACACAGGCCTCTAAACCCGCCTCCCTAGAGGGATTCAGGTAACATAATAGGAGGCCAGAAATGCAGCAGCCACACAGTACCTGGCAACACAGGGCAAAATACAGTAATACCCCACTTGAAGAAAAAAATGTTTTCCTGCTACAAGGTCTGTGTCTTTGTTGAATAAATCAGAATTATGAGTCACTGGAAATTGAGAAACTACAAGGCGATAAGAACGATTTGAAACTCTGTCTCATGCTTATTGACTTTTATTCATCCTTGGCTCCTCCCCCTCCCCACTCCCCCCTCCCCCCCACTCACTCAAACAGCTTGAAGATATTAGCTTGTGTGTGCATGGGAAAGTAGGAGAGCCATGAATCATGCCAGACAAGAGGTTTCACAGATCAATCACATCTGTGATACTTCTGCCTGCTACGATGTGTGAGTCACCCCACGTCTCTCCAAATATGACAAAAAACATCTCACACCAAATTCGCACTTAACATATTTTACAAGCACAGTTTATCGAATGCACTAAAATATGTATGTGCATTGCTTCATTGCTCAATAAAATGTTGAGCAACATGTGTGTAGACTTTTTTTTTTCAACATTTAAAACTGCTTAGACAAGGCATGACATGAACTTTATTATCTTCGCCTAAGGAGAGGTCTGACCGTCTACTGTAATTTTCTTACTGTTAACAGATTAATTGACCCTATGTGCTGTCTGTATAGACAAAGCCCATTCTCTAACATGTGTGCAATTTATTCAAACTGAGTATAATTTGCTTGCATCTCATCTAAACTGAGGGTAAAGCATAGAGAGGCACAGATGAACACACTGTTTTTGGTTTTTGCCTGGGATTGGTTTGCAACATCAGCATGTAGGGTAACGCCAGCCTTATCGTTGGATCTACACACACAACTCCCTAAAACCCTCCTGTTTGCTCGCATGCATGGCACCGATGACCGAACAAACAAGATGGTAGATTACTCATGTGACATCTTCAAAGAAAACACAAACCTCATTCATCTTCACCTCAACCATATCAGATTAGACACGGCCACCCTCCCTCTTTCTTTTTTGCATCAGTATATTCTTGTCTGCACCCCTGAACAAAACGCCTAATACACCAACACACATGCATAATAATTACACAAACACAAAGTTGCACCTCCCATCTCTCTAAAACACAAACACTACTCTGACATGATATCACAACAAGACGCTCGTCCTCCTCCTGGGAATCAGGACTGCTCTATTTTCTCCTCGCCGACCTCTGGGGCCCCCGCTCCCAGAGTAATGACAGCCCTCTGCCCTGTGACATACATCACATTAGCAGGCTGACACACAAAGAACACCGTGTCCAGGTTAATGCCAGGTTTACATTTCACTGGGAACATTTCACACATTTTCACTGTTAAACTATAGGGAATATGAGATGCATTTGCATAGTCAAGTGTAACCACTTCAGAGAAAGAGAGGGAGGGGCCTTTTGAAATATGTAATTTGTTGACATGTCGAGCCTAATACTCAGATGTCTGGACTTTAAATTATTTGCAGCATGAAACAGAACTTCTTCTTAATTGAACATGAAAATAAAGTCTCAAAGGCCTTGTCTTGTAACTCAACACCGCCCTTCAAGACTTATTTGCTACGCCAAATCTTGTTGCAGAAATTCAAAAGTGCTGAAAGGAGGGATGCACCACCGTAAGCTTTATTAAAGTCGATTGCTGCTATCTAACCAGTGTTGACAGAACCAAATGCCGTGGCGTCAGAAAAACGATCCCACCCTGTCCGTCAGGTTTCACTGCCAGATTGAGAGCTCATTATTAGCCCGTGGCTGTATCACCAAAAGCCCGCGGCGCACACAGACATGGCTGTGCATGATTCATATTGTTGTCAGGGAGTGGTGGCTCGCTGAGATAACACAAGATACCGTACAGTCTGTCGCTGAATACAACACAGGAAGCTGCGTGATTCCTCTGCACTGCAAAAACTCAAAATCAAGCAAAGAATATTTGTCTTATTTCTTGTCAAAATGTCTCATTTCTAGTCAAAACTAATCTCATCACCTAAAAATGAACTTGTTTTCAGATAAATTTCACTTGTTTCAAACTAATTTTCACTTGAAATCTGCAGAAAAATCTGCCAATGGAGCAAGTTTTTTGTGCTTGTAACAGATTTTTCTACTGATTTCAAGTGAAAATGAGTTTGAAACAAGTGAAATTTATCTGAAAACAAGTTAATTTTTAGGTGATGAGATTAGTTTTGACTAGAAATGAGACATTTTGACAAGAAATAAGACAAATATTCTTTGCTTGATTTTGAGTTTTTGCAGTGTGACATTTTTTAACACACTTACACACACAACACAAGATTCACGTTGACACCTAAACGTCAGCTCGGCTTTCATGAACGCCACACAGCAGAAGAGTTTCTGCAGCCGAACTCATCTATGGGATTCTTTGTTTTGCTCCATGTGGACTTTTTTTTTTTTCCCTCCTCTTTTCTCCATCCCTCTCCAACTCTGCAGTGCAGTTTCCTCCCTGCAGCCCTTCTTTCCCTCTGTTTCTCACTCCTCCACCTCTCATTTCTAACCCACTCTCCAAGTGTCAGGTTTCTACAGCTGGTTCACATTAGCGCCCCCATCTCACACACACACCCCCCCCCCCCCTTCTCTCTCTCTCTCTCTCTCTCTGCACCCCTCCTGTCCTTCGTGCTCTCCCTCCTCCTCCTCCTCCTCCTCCTCCTGCTCCTCTACCTCATGCTGACCTCTGCCTGTCCTGGCTGGCCGTAGGGGCTTCAATGAGCAGAGAGGGCTGGACTGATTCTCACTCACTCATGTAATGTCCCCCCTCCCACCTCCTCCATTCCTAACTCTTGCGTCCCAAGCTCCCCGCTCCACATTCTCCTCCCATCCCAAATCCCTCATTCCCCCTGTTCCTTTGTGCCAGTTCTCTCCTCCTACCTCTCCACCTTCCTCTCCCCACCTCCACCTCCTCCTCCTTCTTCCTCCGGCCGCTATTCTAGTCGCAGCGCCGCTTTAATAACTCCATCATGCTCTCCCCCTGCAGCCATTACAGGCGAACAGTGTGAGAGAGAAAGAAGGAGAGAGCATAAACCGGCTCACATTTCAATCCCTGGATCATTCCCCTCGTCTTGGCTGGAGTATAGGTGGTCTATTCACTGTAATGTAGTCCTGCATGTGCATGTATGGGCATTGCAAGTCAAACGCAGAACAGGTAACTGCTGCTGTTATGCGTGGCTACGCTACTAAATTAGTGGCAGCGAGATACCAGGAACAAAGGATCCTTGGTTTACGTGACTGTAGCACAGTCAGTGGATCATTTTAAGAAATGTAGGCTGCAGTGCAGAAGGCTCGTGTTATAAAATATAAATGACCGAGACTCTACTGAACCCAAAAGTCTGGAGAAAGTTTCACAAATCCCAAAATTTGCAGCTTAGCCAACACAGCATAAATCATCATAATCACAAATTTCCAGTGCTGAGATACCATACATTCTTCAGACATCGAACCACATCGATGATGAGGTTTCACAGTCATTTCAGATCCAGAGGTGACTTCAACAGAGAAACACTCTCTTCAAGACGGACTTGTGGGGCCCACGTGAGGAGGAGGAGCAGAGCGGCTGCAGGGAGCTCACATATTATCTTACAGGTGGGATACGACAGTGTGTGACCTTCTACTTCGACATACAAGAACTGAGGCTCTGCCAAAAAAGGTGAAGAAAGACATCTGCAGTTGTGCATGTGCTGGCAGCTGATTAAGCCTTTCTCCTTTTTTCTCTCCCTCATTATTATTCGTGGTGAAGAATGGAAACTAAATACTGTAAAAACCGAAACTTGAAAAATGTTTACCTCAAGCCAGCGAGACTATACTGAGGGAGAGCTTATGGTAGAGTTCAGACGTCCCACACAGGCTGTTGGCACAATCGCAGAACGACATAAAGTTCTGCCAGGTCTTTGCCACACTGTAAAACAGATCTCGCAGCGAGACACTGGCAGCAGCAGCAGCAGTGTGGACCCAGTAAGTTAGACCAACAGATCAGACGGTGCCACAAATTAGAAGAGCTCTGTTCTCCATAGGAAAAATAAAAATGAACCTAAACTTAGAGGAAAACATTCAATTATGGGTTCTTTTTTTGGGGGATGGAAACTATGAATCTATTACTTAAACAATCGTTAGAAGCGATGTAGTTTTCTGGGTTGGATGTGGAGTTTTTTTTGTTGTTTTTTTTGCACGCTTCGACACTTCTCAGCAGTTTTTTTTTTTCTACACATTTTCATAGTGAAGAGCAGAGCAAAAAATAACATAGAGGAGGCGCAGAGGGAGGTGTGAGAGTGATGTCAAAGTTACCCAGACAAAAGAGGAAGGTGGGTACAGTGACGAGAACACAATGATGTGGAAGTTAAAAACGCCAGAAGAGCAATGAGAGAGCGAGACATTTTGTAAAAGTGAAGGAAGCCAGGCAGCCAGACTGAAAAGCATCAGCGCAGACAGAATAAAGGAGTGTGCAGCAGCAGCAGCAGGGTGGAGTCTAAACTCGGGCCATGTGGTAAAATCTTGGGCTGTGTTTAGAAACATGTTCATAAAGAGTCATCTGAGGAAGCACGGGACCCATTTTCTCTCTGAAGGCTTCCTTTAACCGTCTCCCTATGTTGTTCTCTCATTATCCTATTTGTGTGGCTGCTTAAAGCGGGATCTCCAGCTGTAGGTCTGTCGGCCTATAAAAGCTTCCATATCGAGCTCCATGCTATGCATATAGACGGCCACGGACTGATTTAGACTGCTTCTCTGTTAAAGGAAGTAATGACGTCTATACGCTCCCTTTAGGGCTTTAACCTGGAAACTAAACTGTTACTGTTTACGAAATATTCTTTTATATCATTTTTTGTAAGCAGAGAGAGTAACTTTTTAAGAGTCTTTGTAGTATTTCCCTGGTGTCTGCCTCTGAATGATGACCTAATGATTTACCTAACGCTAAAAATGAATTCAAATTTCATTGCATTGAAGTTGCTGGTGCATTGGTGACTGTTTTTTTAATGACCAACCAACTAGTGTTGGGCCCAATCGTCCCAATCGGCCTCCCAGGAGATCGCTGTGTGTGGTCATATGACTACCTGGCTCCGTCTGATTGGACGTCGTCGGTGGCTGCATTTGATTGGTGATTGGGTTTTTTTGTTTGTTTGTTTTTTTAAGTATATTTTTGGGGCATTTTTGCCTTTATGGATAGTATAGTTGAGAGAGACAGGAAGCGGGGAGGCAGAGAAAGGGCAAAGCAAATGGCGCCCAACGTGGGACTCGAACCAGGGCCGACTGCAACAAGGACTAATGCCCCTATACTATGCCCCGCTCTAACCACTATGCCACGTGACGCCCCATTGATTGGTGAAATTTGACATAGTATCTGTTGGAATTATCCACTGTTCAAAAGCTGGTGTAGTTCAACATTTTTAAAATTTTCCTTGAAGAAAAAAAGAAAGAAATACATGCATTTAGGTTCGTTACTTTTGAAATTGTCGGTGTAAACATAAAATTCCACCGGAAGAGCAAAACCGGCAAAACAGGCACGTTTTTTGACGTTCGGAAAAAGGTGGATAGTTGAGAGAGACAGGAAACGGGGAGGCAGAGAAAGGGCGAAGTAAATGGCGCCCGACGCGGGACTCGAACCAGGGCCGACTGCACGCTATGAGATAATGACGGAACCCTAAACATGGGGCGCCTGCTCTAACCACAGGGTAAAGGCATTGAGACTGAAATTTGCTGAAAAACTGTCCCTGGAAGCAGCCAGAGAAGCAGCTTCGGTAACATTTTACAATAAGGGTCCCTTAATTAACATTAGTTAGTGCATTATTAAGCATTAATTAATATAACAATCATTATTATGTCTTACTTAGGATTAGGAAACACATTAATTAATTTAGCCTATTAGTAAGCAGTTTAAATGTAACTTTGAGTAGTAAACATTAATAAAGTTGAATAATGTAGTTAATTATCATTATGTACAGTATGCATTACTCAGCATTAAATAACACGTTAGTTTATATGTTAATGCTTAATAATGTTCTAACTAACGTTAATTAAGGGACTCTTATTGTAAAGTGGTACCGCAGCTTCATTAAAACAAAACAAACAAACTGTGCATTGGATCAATTAAAAAAGTAGCGAGTATGTGTGTGTAAAATCGCCAAGAAAACAACACACAACACGCTGTTTGAGTGGGGGGAGGAGCCAAGGATCGCCAATGGGCACAACCCTACAACCAACGAAACTCACACTGGTCAGACTCTTCACTCGAGGGGAGATGGAGTGACCTTATGACAAAACTGAGGTACTTTTGACCCCACGGTGTCATCATCGATGTGTGACAGAGAGCCACTTATCACCTCGCTGCATGTGGGTTTATGGTCTGGTTGCTACATTCCCCACTGTTTTGTAAGGGTTCCTCTTTCAGCGAGTGGGGTTTCAGACTCCACGCCTCCAGGCAGAGTGTTGTTTGTGTGTTTTACTTGTTTGCTTGTTTTTTGTTTGTTTGTTTGAGCGTCTGTTTCTTGTATCACTGCATGCAACCTCTCAGCGTATATAACCTAGCAGCAGACGGCCGTGTTACCCTCCAGCAGTGTAAGGGAGTTGGCTCTTGTGCTTAAAGGACTGGTCCATTTTTTCAATTAGTCAGATTGTATAAATTAGTCTCAAGTTGTGAATCAAGCAGCTATGCAAGACATTTACTGGTTTCAGCTTGTGGATGGTGGTTGGACATAAAATGCAATGCAATTTGAAGACTTCAGCTATGGAAAATTATGCAGATGTTTCAAAATAATAAATTATGAAACAAATCAACAATAAAAATCATTATTTAAATAACTTTAAAATGCAGCCCTGCTTAGTTGGCACTGATGAACAATCATCTCCCTGAGTCACATTTCCACCATCTTAAGACTGAACCTTGCATGTACAGTAACTGAACCTCAGACCTCTCTGTGCCAGCATGTGAACTTGCCCCAGGCTCAAGGTGCCCCTGACTATCCAGCGATACACAAGCAGACCGAGTACATACACAAGCATGTACACAAAGAAACTCTTATCACTGTGGTTCCACTCTCGACCACATCTCCACTGCAGGAAATTACGGCCGTGGGCTCCAAATCCAAACTCCTACTGCAGGGTTTGTTGACTTTAGTTTGGATCATATGCCTAATTCATTTATCAATATGCGAAAGAACGCGTAAATATTGAAAAGACTGCACTTATAAGGCTTCTTTTTAGTCCTTTTGACCACTTTTAAGGTTCAGTATCTTATCTACCGTATTTCCTCATGAGTCACAGGCAGCTGTCCCACCAGTGTGTGTCTGTGCCTCGTAGGGTGGGTGCTGTTTCTGCTGTGGAGGTGTGAAACATCCCTCTCGTTTCCCTGTCCTTCCTCTGACAGACTTGGAGAGGAGACGTGGACATGTCCGTGTCTGAGACTCACAGACAGATGTCTCAAACAAAGCTCCACAAAGTATTTTTAATTAATGCAATCCAATCCATGGAACTATCTTAAAATATTATGGAATATGAATTGTGGAAACTTAAAACATTTTATGTATACTTGCATTCTGTAGGACTTTTCTCTTCACTGAGTATATAGGATAGGGTACTTGATCTGGTCTTTTTAGATGTGGAAACTGCTGTTTTGCATTGTTCTATGTGCTGTCTACAGTTTATTGGTGTATTGGTGTATCACTCTTGTACAGTAGTTTTGTGGTCTGTGTTTCTCGTCTGTCTGTTATATGTTACATGTTTGGGACTGCAGATGGAAATTAGCTGCAAGCTAAATCTGCTGCAACCATCTCTTCATTTCTTGTAAATGATTAATGTCATTGCACAATGTCCCCGAAATAAACTAAATAAAAATAAACAAATAAATAAAAACTCTCTAATATGATCGGGAAATGGAGTATCGACTACGACTAAAACAAAGAACCAAAAGGTAAAGTGCTAGAAAAAAACAACTGCAGAAGCACATAGGTGGTTAAACGAAAAGTAAATAGTCTCCAAAGAGTCTTGGGTTGTGAGAGAAGGATTAAGAGGCCAGGTGAGTTGTGTCCAGAGGCATCTAAATCCCTGAAGCAGTGGGAGGGGCCGAGGCATGGGATGGATGAGTGACAGTTTGATGAAGGAGGCGTAGCAAGAGGGAAATTACACTCCTCTCTCTCTCCCCGCTCCGCTTCTACCCTCGCCTCCCTTCCCCCCCTCCTCGTCGTCGCTGGCTGCTCTCTCATCATTAGTAAGGAGTTGTGCTCCGAGGTATTCCTCCTCAAATTACCTGAAAAGAGACATCCTCTTTTCTTTTGGCCCTTTCTCTTCCTCTGTCTGCCCACAAGGCAAATTCTACCTGTCAGATCAAACAGGCAGCAGGTCTACACAACACACTAACCGCCAGTACTCACTCGCTTTTTTTTTTTTTAAGAAAATACATAAAGTCATGACAGTGCCTACAAAAGAAAAAAAAAAAGTGAATGTACTGAGAGGGAAGGAGAGTTAATCAGTTTACACCATGGTCTGGCAGCGGACAAAGAGGTCTTGTTCATAAGGAAAACAGATTTCGATCATCATATTTGCGTGCAGTCTCACACTTGTTGTGACCCTTCAGGTATTAGCTCACTGAGTCAGACTCCGTGTTAAGTGTTAGAAATCGTTTTGTGGCCTGCAAACTTTGTTTCTGTTCCCTCTTAGCCTCTATGCGATGAAATAATACTTGTGTCTCTGCAGCAATGACGTCAGTTACAAATATCTTGTGTGACATGCACAAACCAACACACAGAGAGACAAAGCACACCTCTTTTTTCTCATACCCAGAGCCGATGACTTGCAGTGTCACCGGTTAGACGGCTTCTCTGCAACCTGCCCTGCAAGGCTGCAGGTCGACCTCTCCCATCGAGTTTTAACTTTCTCACATAGATAAGACACTTGAGCTTTCAAACCAAATTTCAAGGACATTTTCAAGTTTTTTTTTTTGTCTGTGCTATTACATAGCTCTAGTTTAACTAGAGCAGCTGTGTTTCCAGAGTTTCCACTGTGTATGGGAAATCTGACAAAAGAGGTACTCAGGGGAAGTTTAAGAATGACAAAATGCAGAGGAGGTCTTTTTTTTTTGCCAATCAAAACAGGACCTCATCTCCGCTGTGGAGCTTCCACTGTCGATTATCAAGCAAAAACAATTATGGCCTCACCCATGTTATGTATGATCTCTACTTTTTTTTTGTTATGACATAAACTGAGAAAAGTTAACATGATGGCTCTTGTTCTTCCTTCCCACTGTCTACATTGAAAACAGGTCGGCGAAACCAAAAACTAGGAAACAGATGTAACTGTCCACCAGTTGGTTGTGACTCTTTTTAATAAAAGCCTGTCATATCAATTGTTGTTTTAATTACAGTTACACCCAGTCTGACCCCAGGCATGATCCATGTGACATAATTACACTTGTCTGAGCCAAAGGGCCACAGCACTGTTTGCTTGCAAATGGCTTCCTTTAATATATTGAGGAGACTAATGCACTCATAATTACATTTTTACACAATGAGCCTTTTGACCGGCTGCACAGCGCTGATGGGACCAGACAGGCAGGGCAGAGGCAAGTGAGTGCACAAATATGTGTGTGTGAGTGTGTGAGTGTGTGGCTTTTGTGTGTGTTTGCTTGCGGATGGCAGAAAAAACTCATCAACTACTTAATCAGTCTAACAGTAGGCCTGCGCTCTGTCAGCTGACTTTTCTAAATGGAGACTCCTCTGTGTGTTTCCCCAGGGCAAGAGGCCACTCTACCCGTTTTCATTATTGTCAATATCATCATTTAATTCAGAGGGAAAAAAAACACTGACTTAATGGTTAATAATGGAGTCAGTCTGGCTGAGATAAAAAAAAAAGAGTAATCACTAGTTTCCTGGTACAAAAAATATGCAAAAAAAAAATATTACTTGTAATATTATTTATAATCGCAATTAAATTATAGGAGAAGTAATAAAAACAACTTAATAAAACTAAAACCTAATAGGATGTGGTCAAGCCTTAAGCTGCTGCAAATGAGTGGAGTGTTGTTTTAGAGACACAGGCCAGTTAGTACTGGCATAATGCGCCGTTAGACTGGTGTGTGTCACGTCAGCCCATGTTAAAAATGCAGCTCTAGAGTTTTTAAAAAACTGAAACTGCTCGAACCTCGTCACATCTTTATTACTGCCCTCAGTCGATGTGAGGGTCTAAGGAGAGAGGATGTTGTTACGATGTCATGTGAGTGAAGCCCTTCGAGACAAACTGTTTGTGAAAAACGGGCTACACAAATAAAATTGCCTTGTGCCTTGTGATGAATGAATGAATGAAAGTGATGGAAAACGAACACTGCATATCTCCGAAATCAGGCAGGTTTCCAGGATGCCAAGTGGTCATTTACTCATTTCTATGTAACAATTACCGATGACAAATGGTGTCAAAAAGGAAAAAAGAAAGATACAATAGTACATTGTCCGGAAAAGAGTCTAGTACTATCAAAAATGAAAAGAAAAAAAAAACAAAAAGCACATACAACACACTTCTTGCCACGTGCACAATGTCTATTTGACCTTCATTCAGACAGTGTGAATGTCAAACGCTGATGATCGAGTGTTGTTTCCTGCTCTCCTTTTTACAGAAGCACCAGGATGTTGCAATTCCAAAAAAACTCTCTGGGAACAGACGGACAAAGTGATTCACATCACATTTGATGAAATATGATCAGGTTCATGAACCAGGCTATGTGTGTGTTTTTTGGGGGGGAATTTGGCTTGGGAGTGGCAACACAATTATAAAGATAGCTCAGTCTTAATTACAAACTAGGCTAAGCTGTCAGAAAGTGGAAGGCATACATCACCGAGGCGACTGTTCTCCTATACGCTAAAGCAATTATCCCTCACGGTCCGATTGGCACCAACCACCAGCAGTGGAGGAGGTTGGCTTCCTTGCTTGCAGGTTATTTCAAGTTTCCACGACAATATGGGATGTGCCGGGGAACAAAAGGTATTAACATGTGGTAACAATTAACCCCTAACGCCCCTGGTGACTGTGATTCAGTCAGATTTTCTTGACATCCTCCAGAAACAACAACTCAATTGACAGTAAAAGAAAAAATATGTTGGCAACGTCTCTACAGTACATATCAGTTGTATAGCAACAAGAGAGTATGTAACAAAACCCCCCAAATGTCCTAAATAAGATCTTGGAGGTGGAAATGTGTGGATTGGTTTTGTTCCCAGTACTGGTGTACTTCTGTCAGACAGAGCCGTCTCTTATTCCCCCCTTCATGCCTGAGCAAAAACCTCATGGTCCCATGCACAGACGGACTGGGGTTGATCTAAAAACCCCGTTTCTGTACTGGCTCTCACATCCAACAACCCCTTGGAGGCATTTCCATGGTTGCGTTCACAGCAGTTTTGTTGTAGTTAGTGTTACTGTTAAGTGTCGCTCTTACCTGCAGTATTCGGTGCCATTGGCGAAGGGCAGACATGTGGCGTTGTTAACACACGGCGCTTTATCATCCATACATTGTAGAGCTGCAAAAAAAACAAACAAGAGATGGACAGTCAGAGAGGCACCTGATTTGTTTTTTCATTTTTTTTAAGGGTTATAAAGGGATAGTTCAACATTTTGGCAAATTGGCCCATAGCCATAATCGCTATAGTCATAGCTGTAGGTTCGTTACCTTTAATTCAGGGTTATGCTATGGAGGCTAAGGGAATTTCTTGGTTTCCCTCATCAGATACACAACCCAACAACTCAAAAACGCTATCGTGGACACGTTGTGAGCTGCACAACCACCACGCTATGAGATAATAATGGAACGTTACAAGACGGAGCTGTTTTACGCCTAAACTCCACTGACTGCGGAACGGCTGCAGATCCGCTCCGCTACGGCGGCGGAGCCGATACGTATTAATTTTAATCACTGTGTCAACGTCCACCGACTCCGGATCCGCTGCGTTGTGGGTCCGGAACGACTCCGGCATCCGGCAGCCCTCGCAAAAGATACGCACAGCTTCTATTTTTGCCGGACGCCGGAGCACATCGCATCAATCAGCACAGAGCAGATTGTGCAAGACAGGCTGAAAATACAAAATAAAACACCCGGTTAATTTTCAAAATAAAATACACCATGTTTTTTTTTTCCTGCTTTACACCTTGAAAACGTTGTCATGAGTAGCGACCGGCCTGAAGTCAGCAGCTCGGAGGTTTCCAGACATCGTTTAATGATTTTGTGGTTCACTTTATGGAAATTAAAACCTGCTATATCTCGAGATCACGTGATGCTGATTGTTGCGGCTCCGCCGCACAGCAGGAGCACGTGATCTCGAGATATAGCAGGAACCGGTGTGTTTTGACGGAGTCGGAGAACGCGGCCGTTCCGTAGCGGACCCGTTTCGGAGTCGTTCTGCATCCAGTGGAGTTTAGGCGTTAGAGGTAAATACAGAGTCCGCTTGCTGAAAAACTGCAACGCGCATCAGCGGTTTTGCATGAATTTACCTCTAAAACAGCTCTGTCTCGACTGGAGAAGGTTTTCCTTCACATACTAAAGACCTTCCAACCTCAGAACAATAAGAGACTGCAGTATCGTCAGGAATGTCAGTTTTCTCATTAAAATGCTCTAATTGACTGCTCCCTAATAGGTTGGTTATCCACTCTATAGGACAGCAAAGCAGAACAGCATGCAGTTTATTTCATTTCTTCGTCTAAGGAGTTGTCCTAAAACAATAACAATACTGTTCTCATGTTCATTACACAAATGACGTATTTATGAGTCCCTCATAGCTTTGGACTTGCTTCCAAATTTCAAAGCTGGCACTGATCATGTCATTCAGGGTTTCCCTCTCAAAACTGGTTAGGCAGAGAAAAACCCCCACATGCGTTTCCCACCCCTCTGAGGGAAACCCTCTACATCGTCTATAGGCGTCTCCTCTTTCCCTTCATCATCGCGGAGAGATAATGCAGAGAGCTCAGCACCTATCCAGCGCAGCTATGCTATGCAAAGCCACGCTGGAATCAGCCAGTGGTCACAGGGCGGCCGGATGGGCAGGCAGACAGAAATGAGCCTTGACGAAGACAACAAAGCCCAACTATCTCCCCGCCAGTGAGATACTCAACGCTAGACACATCAGCCATTGTACAGCTTTCAAACCGCCAGAGACACATGGCTCAAGTGGTCTTCACGCACACCATACCAGCACAACACGCTGGACAGAAAGTGTGGTGTTCTCAGTCTTTTATATATCGATGACGGATGGTGTTCAAATGAAGGAAGACACTGTTTAGTAATACAGCAAAACTACAATTAATCCTCAGCTCCATGCATACAGATTCTGCTGCTATAGTAACATTTACTTTCATTTAAAGTCTCACAAGTGTAAGTGGTTACGTGTTGTATCCCCGCTCACCAGATCTCACCAGCGCTCTTTTTACAGAACTGAGGTAGGTCAGCTGATTTCGAAGAAACGCCAACAATGTCTTTACAAAACAGTCATTGCAATACAGGAAGTGTGCTCAGCAGTGGTGCTACTTCCTGCACCTAGATTAATCACAGTATCACTCTAGTTTAAGAGTCCTTAAGTAGACACATTAACCATTATTAACTCTCCTTGGCACAATGGTGCGGTGTTTCAAGGTTTTTACACACATGGTTCAAGTGCTTAGACACACACAGGGTCTAGTTTCTGAAAGTAAAGGGCAGACTAATGCCTTGGAGCCAGACTGAGAGACATAGTCCATTAGATATGGGGATATCATACATAAACCACTGTGAAATTTGTAATCCCAACAAGCATGCACACACGCAGCCACGCCGCCTCTATGTGCATACTTGCACACATCCCACTGTAATAAAAGTGTGAGTTGATATCAGACTACAGCCACTTAACAAAAGACCACACAATATACTGCACTATTTTGGGAGTATTTCTGTTCTTCTTCTGCAGATATGCTCACTACGAGTCAACTCATGGAAATCATGCAAATATAGCAGCACGTGCACAAAAACATATGCACACAGACCTGTTGTATGGGGGGACTTTCACTTTTGGGTATAGTAACATTTGACTGCAGATGTAAAACAAAATCATGTTTAATCTGTTATTGAATATTATAAATCATAAACTACCTGACAGAAAATCAGAGCAGCACCACATACTAAGGCAGACTAATACCTGCCATCTTTGTCATCTTGCAAATAGCAGATAAAGCTCAATCAGACAGTGAACAGGGCTCATTGGTAGGGAACTGAGAGGACCAACACACGGAGCAGGAGGGGGTGGAGATGAAGCAAGAGAGAAGAGGCTGAAAAAAGGTGATGACGTTCCCCTGACTGGTTTGACGAGCTTCCCATACAGGGCTGTTGTAATGCCAGACGCAATGATATTACCAGATCTGGAACAGCCTGCTTCCTATTACGCCATTTTAACACGCCACCACCACAGACACACACACAGACACACACCTATTACCCCGTGCTAAATATAAATGGAAAAGCAGCATGCAGGGCCAGACAGGATGGGTCCTGCTTTGCTCTGCCACCATGTAGCTCAAAAGGACCCTATAATCTTTTCATCATATTTAACAGCTCTCTAAGCCTGCGTACAAGCCCATAGTGGTGTAAACTCTCTACTATCTTCGAGGATCATCTGCCTCAATGACTTCAGACTAGTTGTCCTTACATCCATGGCCATGGGAGCATCAGACAGTGATAAATCCTGACCAACAGAGGATGATGCATAAAAAAAAAGGAAAAGCACTGAGCTCGAGTAGTGCTGTGCGATATGGACGAGATGTTATATCCCGAATAGATAATTTTGTGCAAACAATAAAATATGCAGACAACATAATGATTGCAGGTCCCATCTCGAATAAAGATGAACCGCCGTTACAAACTGAGGTGGAACAAGCTGTCACTTCATGCACAAACAATTAGCTCCTGCTTTCTAAAGCCTACACAGATTCTGCTCTGAACTCCAATTAAAAAGCTAAAAAAAAAAGAAGCCGCTTAAAGAAGTGTGCGACTGAGTCATCAATGTGTCTATCAGCACATCCTTGATTACTGTCAGAGACGTTCTGTTACTGTCAACAATGGGGATGGGGATAAAGCAAGCAAAGAAATCATAGTAAGCTCTCACAACATCCTGTTTGTCAAAGAGCACATAAATCTATCAGGTCATTATTGACATTAACTTAATGTGTGATTAAAAAGGGCAGATGAGCAATGTGCTACTGTACATTTGTGACCACACAACTCACACTGGAAGTAAAGTTCAAACAGTCTGTTAATTATGAATTAACGATGTCATTACACATTGTTGAAAGGACTGAGCACAACATTGTAACTCAAGCTCAGAATCCTCTCTGCCTTGCTTTTCTCACACTTCACTATCAATGACCCATGGACAGGAAAATTTCCCAGGAATGAGAGCCTTGATAAGACTCGATCGACAAAGTCAACAGTGAAACTACAGCCAGATGGTGTGAACTAAAAGGGAACACAGAGAAGTTACCTGAAAGGATGATTATTGGAGTCTTTCTGCTCATGTTACCTCATGTGCATGTGTGTGCATGCACATGTGCGAGAGAGAAGACGAGTTTGTAATTTCTAATGATGGAAACAGATCTGTAAAAATGCCACGCATGAATATGAAAACACATATTGTAACATAAGTGTGCTGTAAATATGGCAGAAAAAGTCAGAAAATCAACAAAATTGTTTCAATAAAAGGAGAGTGGAAACAGAGTTTCATAAAAACAAACCCTGGTGTAATGGCACCTGCTATGAGTTTATTCTACAGTAGTGAAAGCATTAATGTCATGCACTCCACTTCACCACAAAGCCCCAACATGAAGATTAAAATAGCATGAGTGTCTGGGGTGTACCTAACCACAAAGTCCCCAGTTTATGTTCCAGGGGGCCATATTTGTTGCAAATCAGTCCATAGAGTGATTGCAGCACCATCCATGAGTTCAAAACAGCTTTGTTGACTAAAACAAACAAGAGAAAATGCAAATGTCTGAAAGTGGGAAGCAGATATAATATTAGAAAAGGCATTTCTCAAAATCAGAGTATAAAATATCTGCTGTCTAGGCACTCTACAACAAGCTTCGTTGCACATAAAACATGTCCCTGAATCAGTAAACAATGAGGTCATGTTCACCTGACATAACCTAACCCAGCCCCAGGGTTACTTTTGCCAGACACAGTTCCCGGTGTATTAGAGTATTGACAGAAGGCAGCCTCACAGTCATTGTTTACAATAATGCCTTCGTCGGCAGCACAACTGAGGATGATACAGTTACTGAGTCTTTCAAGTTATAAAACAGACTGCTAATCAGTTAATCAATGTCGCTCTAGAATGATATTAAATCTGGGGAAAACTTCCATGTTTTGCAGAGGCTAAAATGTGAAAACTGTCTTTTCAACCAAGCATGGCTCTAGTCTTATTGCTTTTATTTAATACCCTCCTCTATTCTCTCTCTTAGATATATGAGTATCACTGCTTGAATATCACACAATCATTCATATCAACAGCTTACTAAAGATTTCCACTTGCACACTATGTGAAGGTGACAACACCCGATTTTGCCTGAGCATGGCAGAACAGTGATGTGAAGGAAAGGGTTTGCAGCAAGTTGATAATATGGCAGTTAATATCTGGGCTTCAGTGTGTCATATATGCTGCAGCTTTGCATGATAAAAAAAAGAAGAATGTTGTTTCCCCAACTGCTGGAGAAACATCTGGTAGTTTATGCTACCTGTGTGCATAGCATACATCCACACGTACATATAAATCATATACATATCTAAATGTCTCATGTTGTAAATAAAACTACAAGGGAATACAATTTGTCACATTTTGTGTTTGTCAGCCAGACGCTCCTCCACTCTCTCACAGACACGAGGGTGCGTTCAGGTACCAAATTTACACGGACGAATACTCGAGATTACTGTGGGAATTCGGTCTGCGCCAATAATACGGTACATTTAAGTTGATGGTATTTTAACCTGAGGGGCCACTACGGAAAAAAAAAAAACACTCTTGTGCATTAACAGCAGTTAATTTGTTATTCTCTCCATTATGGATGTCACAATTACTTGTTTTCACAATTAATCGCCACAATTAATTGATCGCAAAGATTCCTAAACACCGTCCCTTTAAAAATGCAAAGATACTGATCCATTTACCTAATGTAGCGTTGGATTGGTAGGAATTTAAATGATAGAGTGTCATTTGTAATTTAAAAAAAAAAAGAGATTAAAATTAAGCTAAAGGGATAGTTCAACATTTTGGCAAATTCATCTGTTCCCATAATGCCTATAGTCATTGAGGTATAGGTTCATTACCTTTAATTATCGGTCCATGGGGCAGAGGCACGAGCTGCTCAGTGAACACAATAAAGTCATCAGACACACAATCCAAAAACTCCAAAATGCTCATGTGGACAAATTGTGACCTTCACATTCATTATGGCAATAGGGCGAATTTGCCAAAATGTTGAACTATCCCTTTAAACATTTGGTATCGATGACACTTCCTGTGGCGGATTAATAACTGGTAATATTTTAATAGATAATTAAAACATTTTATTTAGTAATGTATATTTTAACTATAGCCTATATTAGGAGTTACTACTACTAGGAGTTAATAAATGCATGATAATCGTGATAATCGTAACACTGTGATTATTTCTCTGACAATAATAGTACCAAGAAAATCTCATTGAACAAATAACTTTTTACTACTAGAATAATTTACTGAGCTGTCTCTTCTAAAAGAGGACATTGGATTTCGTGAACTGCAGGGAAAGTCAACAACAACCACAGCCACTTTTGGAAGTACAGCGACGTCACTTCCATTAAAGATTTCAATCAGAAAACCCCTCTGAATACAGTTTTAAGAGCAGCGAGGTCATAGGTAACACATTCTGGTTGTCTAGACTGAACAAAAAAATGAAACGGGCCAGCCGAGCTGTGTGTTCTCAGCTGGCGTTACGTCGTCGCAGCACTCGCCACTGCTTTGTCACCGACACCCACAACGGGTCCCTCGAGGGATGCAGCCATGTCTTGAGGAAGAAAAAAAAAAAGTCAGAGAGGTAGAAAGAAAGAGGAGGGGTGAGGGAGAGAGATAGACGGGCTTCGAGCTAATAGCTGAGAATTGAGATGGGGAAGTAATTCTGAAACTCCAGACAAAGACTCGCACACGAACGGGTGTCCCTGAGCCCCTGGCGCACTTCCATACATGCAAGAGGGCAGGAAGTTGTTCGCGTTGAGTGAGGAAGTAACCCCATTTCCTGGAATTGCTGTACAAGCCTCTAAATCCAGTCGGCCAAGAGTCGTCATGGTAACTTGCAATAAAATACCCTTAGCTCAGCATGGAAGGAGGGAGACGAGGCTCAAACTAAACACTATTACCCCGAGGGAAGCCGGCCCACACAAACAGCCGAGGAACCGAGCAGACGGACGATAAGCTCGGGCTTTAAGATGTTAGTCCCCCTGGTCAGCTTCGGTTCGAGGGTGGCGACCTAACAGTAAGAAACAGGTCGGTGCCAACAGCAACAGCAACAACAAAAACGCATGTGGTTACATGATGTAATGTATCAAACTGATCTTTATCAGCAAAGATAAAGTCATTTTTTAAATGCATCAGTATCAGTAAAACTCGATCCACTTCCGATCCTTTGTTTAATGTAACTTCTTACACCTGCTGTCGAAAACACCCTGAGATCAAAACACTTTAACCTATTTGTGAACCTATTCGCCAGAAATGCACAAGGCGAACCGCAGACGAGCAAAAAAAAAAAAAAAGGCAGGCAGCGGTTTCAATTGATGAAAATGGAGGACAGAAATTCTTTGATTGCGACAGGCGACCGGTGACGACGACGACTCGGTGACAGCTGACCTCGGTCGCCGTGCTGTTGAAATCACTTGGAAAAAGTTGGGAAAGGCTCATCATCTGAAGCTGAGTGCATCAGACAGGGCTGAGCTGTTTTGGTACAGCAGGACGCACTGCTGGCTCGCTGGCTCAGTGTGTGGTGTGTGCATGTGCATGTGAGTGTGAGTGTGTGGCTGTCTGTTGGAGGGAGAAAGAAAGAAACAGACAGAAACATAGAGTGCAGAATGCAGGGACTTTCCCTGGCTCATTCATATCCAGACTTTTTTTCCCCCGGTTTTTTAACCTGTCTTGTTTCATGATAAAACAAATAAGGACTTTTTTTGTGACATCGTGAGATTTGGAATTTACTTTTCCAAATAACACAACGGGTTGCAGTGGAGAACATTTATAATCATAACACCACTGTTGCAGTACTAAGAGGTCAACCGATTAGCCTGATCGGCATCATGGCTGATAATGTCAGTCAATATTCAGCATTTCTAAGATAATCGGCATCGGCTGATAACTGATCAAATGTGTTTATTTAAAAACATGCTCCTCCGGCTCCGACGCAGCCGCCTCTCTCTGCCTGAGGTCACCACCACCACTCTTGGCTACGTAACAATTTCCCGCCCTCTGAACCAAGATTTGTGTTGGAGTTCATGTTATTCTACAAAATGGTCTTTTTATCACAGATTTTCACAGTGTACGAAAAACAACCAGTAGGCTATACGTTGGCCCTTCAGAGGCACATGGTCTAATTAAATAAGTCTAACTCCCTTTCATCCACTTGAGTCAAATGTTTTATGTTAAAATTTCATGTTGATAGTTTTATTTTGTGAATATTCAACAATGACAACAACATCTCTTCATGAGAGTCCTGCTCTCACAGCGAGAGACATGGGTGGTTAACCATCACAAATGACTTATGCTAGACTGGTTTAGCCAAACATAAAGTCTTCTCCCCTCACCCTCTTTATATAAACTCTATCTATTCATTAGCTTAACATGAACTATTATAGTGCTTATCATTGAAGTAAAGGGTGGTTTAGGGAAGACCCTGGACACATCCCCAGTCTGTCAAGGGACCGAGACCACTGGCCTTTTTCCACTACACAGTTACAGCACTACTTTTTTTCCCTTTGGTCATTTTCCATTACAACTGAGCACTTAAACGTGGACGGGGTCGTCGTAGTACGGCTGCTACTGTCCAGCTCCCTTTTTTGGATCCTCTCATCAGCTCCAAACACAGTTGTCTGTACCGCGATGACAGACCAGGTGTGGTTTTCCATTTCAACTTCTGTAAAAGTCGCAGCACAGATTAGCCGTTGCTGTTGCCGGTGTGTTTTTTGCAGCAGGTCTGATTCTTGTGCCGGACATCACGCTCATGATTTTTCCAGTGACAACACTGAGGTGATACTTAAAAACCAGGTACCAGACACCATCCCTAGTGGAGCTGAGTAGTGCCAGTAAAGGGCCAAAAGAGACAGGCAGCTATTCACTCTCACACCCTCATTATGGGCCATTAAGAGTCGCCAATTAACTGACATGTGTGTCTTTTGACCGAGGGGGGAAACGGCTTCTCTTGCTGTGAAAACACACAACTTTCTCAAAGTAAATCACACAGGAGTTTAAAGGACAGGTTTGCGTGTGTGTGACACTTGATGGGAGCAAATGGACTATAGGCTACAGCCTGCAGTCGGGGTCTTTCTGTGCACTGAACAAACTCTTTTGTTAAACTATGTAGGTTTTCTCTTGGTAATCCAGTGCCCCACCTAAAATCATTCAGTAAATCCAGCACTGCAGCAAAAAGCTTTCAGTTCAAATCTGAAATTTAAACTGGTTAACCACAAGATTGAACCTACAACTAAATCAATGCTGCAGAGAATTATTGAAAAGCATTTTTTTTGTGCAGCTTTTCTGTGTAGGCTATACTTTCCCTCCTTCGCCTCTACCTGATGTGCTCTACTTGGTTCATTACTCCATGCGCCCTGCCCGCCTGTCTCCAGGATTACGGGGGTGTGCTGGCCAAGGAATGCAGGCCGCAGTAATTCCCTGTTAATTTGCTAACCTGTTCAACAGTGCAGACACAACGCTCTGTAATCCCCTCGACCTTCACATCCACAATCACTGCCCTCTATAGTAACAGTGCATGTGATTCATGCAGGACGTCCACCTATTGCTTTATTCACATATATTTTATGTGTGAGGATTTTATAAGCTCACTAAAGAGTAAACTGGTCAACTAAGTAGGCTATGCATGTTGTATTAGCATGTTGGGGGGGGAGAAAAAAAAAGGGCAACAATCCCATAAATACTACCTCCACCTTGTCTGATATGCATTTTAATTTCAAAACCTTAATCACAGTAGCCCTATAGCTTTACATCTATTCAACCACCATGGTTGCAGTGCACACATGCATGGAAATAAAGACATCTGGGCCCCAGCCCCAGTAATTCATAGAGCTATACACATAAGTTACAACCTTCTCCCACAACAACCAACAAGCATGGGACAGAAACACATGTGGAAGCCGGGTTTTATAAAGGCTGGACTGTGTATTATAACCTGAAACATGATGCATGTGTTGAAGCAACAGCAAATCTGCAAGGAGTGGACAAGAAGAGATAGAATGAAAGTATGGGGAAAGCTTGGAGGATGTTACTGTAAATAATATGTCCTATGTAATATTAACAACACGGCGACAGGCGGTGGGCAGAGCTGGCGGTCACTAAATAATGCAGTATTGTGGGCAACTCAATAAATAGCTTTGTTTTCAGAGCACGGGGCAAATCATGGCACAGATAAATCACATTTCACACCAGGCTACTTGCATAGGTCAGATGCAAGTAAATCATGGGCGGCACAATTGCTGGCCTTTGTCAGTTTGTATCCACAATGCAACGCATACACACACACGCAAATAGATACACACACGCATGTCAGCTGTCTGCTGTTTGCACTGTGTAAATATATGCAACCATCCAAATGCCCACACCATGGGGGTAACACAAAGTCGTGTGCCACAAAGATGACACCTACGCTTCCTCAAGAATCAGATTAACAGTCGGCTGTACAACACAAGACTGTAGAGAAGCGCTAACCATGTTCTTGCATCAACACAATTGGGCTTCGCTGTCCAATTTAACACTAAAATGCACATTTTAACTACAATGGCACTACATGCAACTTTTTCTCAGGACTACTGTGCTTTATTTAACTGTCAAGTTGCATGTTAAGTTGTGATTACAGCAAGTATTTCCCCTCCACCGTCACAGCGGGGGATCATTGTTATGGCACCCCAATTCTAGACAAACTGTGTTCATCATTACGCCAGCTGAGTTGTGTTGCACTTTAAAACTGTCTTAATGTGTGGATTGCAGCCCATTTTCTGACCCACAATCATTTGTCATGCTAGAGCTGTAATTGTGAAGTTTAAGATAGTGCTAATTCAAACCTGCTGCTTCACATTAAAAAAGAACAGCACAGGCTACATCTGGCAGGCTTTTACTGTGAAGAAGCTACGGGAAGTGCAGCTGTATTTGTCGCAGCAGTTCAGCGAAGGACGGCCGACTCCTTATGATCACACTGACATTTTCACACTGTTTTGTTGATTAACCATTTCACACATCGCAATCATTCACAGTGAATTGGTTAGACAAGGCAATTACTGGAACATGGGTGGCACGGTATCAAGGTATAAGCAACACCTTGTATCATGCCATCCCATAAGATCCCTTTGCACACACACACAACAACACAACAACCTGTGACCATGGTTGTAGTCGTGCAATGTTATGACTAAAGTGCTGTGTCCAACCATTTGGATAACCTGCATTAGCAGCAGAAAAAGCATAGGTGACGACGGAAAAGAGTGCACAAAGCGTGTGAGAGTGTGTGTGTGTGTGTGTGTGTGAGCCAGAGATAGAGAGAGAGAGGTCGAACAGAGAGGGAGGGAGGGAGGGAGAGAGGGAGGGAGGAATGTCAAACACCAACAACATTCCAGTGCTTCTCCTTGCACTGCCTGCAGCACTTTTACTTTGTCTTTTTTCTTTTGTGTAACTTCTCTGTTCACAAGTCACCATGAAAAAAACATGAAAAAGAATAGCAGGGCTACGTGTGTCAACCCCTAAAAAAAAAAAAAAAATCTGGTGAAATTAAATCAATTTACTAGCAGTCATATATTCCCTTACATATAATAGCTAAAAAGGCTGCAGGCTATTTCTCCCTGCACATTTCTCACAGTTGAAAAATATAGCATAATATCCATATTAATATAATCAAAAACAATTATAAGAGCTGAAAAAGATAAGATCAAAGTCAAACTAGGGTACAAACCACATGAGGTTCTTAATTAAATCATATTTACAAATCGATAAAGACTTTGCCCTTCAAATAGACATTCTGGCCAAAAGTCATAGTACTAATTTGAAAAGGTGAAGGTGTGAAAATTACACATTTTGGCTCATCTGATCTCAAATTGGGGCATTTAACACTGTTTTGGCTCTTAGCAAATAATATAGGTTAGAGACAAACAAATGTAGTTGGCCTATATGTCTATTAAACACACAAACACAAATAGCTGTTCATAACATTTTGCTGTTTTGGAAATGATCCAGGTCTAACTTGGCCTCTAGCACACTTGAGTTGCAATTCAATAAAAACATCATCATCTTTTGACCTAGAAGACCTTCTTCAACCAACTCTCTTACTCTCTTTTGTTTAAGAAGTAGGCTTAAGATAGTTGTGTGAGCCGGTTCCCCACATGTTTTTTCCCTATTTTAAGCACAACAAGCTTTCACTCTTCATGGTTCCTATTCCGCTGTGAGTTGACCCATGGCCTAAACATGTAATTACAGACCTGCTTTTGAACCCTAATTAGAGGACACTCATCTGTGTTTAATTAAAGTGGTGCAGTAGGATATAAACCAGTTATCCCCATGTTGTGTTGTTACACACAAGGAAACTGACAGTAACTCAAATGCACAGAGACTAAGACGTTTCTGTGATTGGATCAGTTTAGAAAATCTCAAATATTTCTCAATGCAACGTCACATTTCAAGAGAATAGACTTGCTTGAATGACTGAGCCAATAATAAAAGAGGAAGGTGTTCAGCCCTGAGAGGTGATGATAAGTAGCGTAATATAGGCCTAAAGGTTGTCTATAAAGATGATGGAAATAAATCAGTTAGGCTAATCCCTGGAACATTAGGCTATTTCACCGCCATGATGATTACCTGTGGATATTTGCCTTATTAGCCACAGTAATTCACTTCACCGCTGTCTGCTCCTCTAATTCAGCATGACAGGCTAAACAAGTTTCAGTGTCCATTTTGAATTCCTCCTCTTGCTTTACAACATCTGGGCAGCGGTGACTGAGCTCAGACCCAACAGTGTGTACTAGGCTACTAGGCCTCAGCATCCATGCTAGTCAGACCTTTTAATCCTTTGACTCAACATGAACTTGGTTTTTATGGGGGCGGAAAATCAGTAATAGTCTTTTAATTATGGGAATGTGGTCCGTGGGGGGGGTATTTTGGTATTAATAACTCGAGAGCAGTGATAACCACGACAGTAAATGATGGGGTAAACCGCTGCTGAAGGTGCTGTGTGGTTGTGACGACACAAACATTAAAATTAAATGTTAAATTAAAAGTTAAATGTTACCTAGCTGTCGTGTGTTTTGGACAAAAGGCCATACCTATTCAAACGCAGGGTGAACCAAGCAAAAAAGCACCCAAAAGTAGGCTACACCTTTAAACGTTACAAACAGGAAGAGTTTTTGCTTGTTTAAAAAATAAAAGTAAACTCGACTTTTGTTTCACCCGACTACAACTCACCTAAACTAGTCACACAAGTGTAAAGAGCAGACAGGAGGGATGCTATGTCTGCCGTAGCGCCGCAGATGCAGAGGCAGCAAAACGTGACCCAGACAAGTTATGCTATAGAAGAGGAAATACAAACGATGCAACTGTATCACGAGAAATAAAATAAAAACTTACCCAAAGAGACGTGGATGAAGCATAAGATAACGACTAGTGACTTGCCCGAGGAGTAACCAGGTATCTGCTCCATATTTTCTGTAAAATCCACATAAGGTCGCCAGCCCGAAGCTGAGCTGTCTCCCGGGACGAGTTAGTTCTCACAAGTTCTCGTTAGAAACGACTAACACGCAATAAAGAGGTGGGAAAAAAACACTTCTAGTCCAAACTTATAACATCTCAGTATTTTTACCATGTGTAAATGCTACGTGCCGTCACGTTAAAACCGTGTAAAAATCACATATATTGAACTTCTAGGCAGCGGTCCCCGGCGCAGAAAGTCTTCCAACTCTGAGAGCTGAGCAGCCACTGAAGAAACTGGTGGTGAAGACAACACATGTATCCTTCCGCTGAAGTCAGCGGGGATCTATCGACGGGCTGAAAAGTTGTTCAAAAAGTTTTTTTAAAAGCTGTATCCTAATTATGGTGTTTGTGGTCGCTTAAGAAAAGTCTTACTCCTTGATATATTTGTTATTTCTAACGCGGGACAAGACCAGATCAGACCAAAAAAGACACCACAGGTTTTCTTTCTGTGTCGCCACGGCGGAGGAATTTTTTTCTCTCATTTTTCTACTTCTCGGAGCCTGGTATGACTCAAAATTAACCAGTTCAATGAGCTTTTTTTCTCTTCTTCTCTCCACCCAGTGAACTACACGTTTTTTCCCGGCATGTCATTGAACTCCCACTCTTTGACTCTTTTTTTTTTTTTTTTTTACTAACAATATCATTACAGCTCGGTCCTGTGCCAGGTTTCAGGTCTACAGCGTTGCTTACAGGTAGTTCAGGCATGAACATTATTTTGACTTTGGAGCACTTAGGTAGAGGAAAAGGGTGGCAAGCAATACCTTCTCTCATAAGCCAAACAAACGCTTTTTTTAAAAAAAATGATTGAACTTTATCACTCGTGTTTTTCCCATGTCTTGTTTATTGAAAACCCTAAATCACCACCTTGGTTATAAGATAAAAGGAAATGTAGAGTTCAGACAGGTGAAAAAACAAAGGTGAGTTTCCTTTCTGCCAAATTAATCAGAGCTGTGATGCAGTCTGTTTACCTGCAGGTTTCAGGTGAGTCAACACTTTCTAAGGTTCAGGTTTCTCAAGTTCAACTTCTGCAGAAGTCCAGAAATTAAATGTTGAGGCAGCTGCAAATATGATCGGCTGATCAGGGGGCCTACTGGAGTATTGTAGGTATTGAGTATGGGGTATTTGTAGGCTATCTAGCTTATTTTTTTGTGGAATGTCATTAATAAGAAGCTAAAACTTAAAAACTTAACCATAGCCAGTTGAAAAAAGTTATTAGGCTATAGATATTCTTGTTAAAACAAACAATTTTATCTGTAATGATTGGTTTGATTAATAAATTAGTCGACCCAAAGAAACCCACCAACATTTTTGATAATGAATTAGATGTTTTCTTTCATTATTTTTTTTAAAAGCAAAAATGCCAAAGTTTCTTAGGTTCTGCTTCATAAAATGAAAAAGTAATTTGTCTTTCATATCATAGCAAAAGTAGCAAACCTTTTTTTTTTATTACTCCATTGGTTCATTTTTCTGGTGAAGAACTTTTACAGCAATATGTAACCCTCAATTGAAACCCTCTCCTCATGCACAGACACATTCACACCAGTTTTATAAGCTGTTTTTCAACCACAGACTTATTATCCCCTATCAGCCTGAATGATCCAGGTGTAAATCACAATAACAAGACCACATCTCATCCCAGTGATTTGTTTGTCTTTACACCCTGTTAGAGAAACATTGCAGAGCCTCCTGCTGCTGCGACCGGCCCTCTGTCCTCTATTCAGCCCCGCTCAAAGGCCTGGAACAAGGGGGGAGCAAATTGATCTCCTCAGGGGTCCGTACTGACAATTCTTTTGTTGCTCGGGCCAATGTCAAGCTCTTGCTCTCCATGCGTGGTTGGGTGTCAGGTGCTGGCATGACAACAAACGCTCTTGAAGCATTTGGTCAGATGCTGTTATTGTTGATAAACCCTGTCTTTTGTTTGCTTTTATTATCCATCACCCAAACATATGAATCCACTGTCACATGCGTCTCTCCCTAAGAGGAAACTTCTTATTTTGTAATCATTTTCTCCATGATTGTAGGTTGTAGATTCACTTCGATTCTGAATTACTACTTGCGACACTTTGATATAGCTCATATTTCATGTTAAAGCTATTTATGCCCACAGTAAATCACTTCAGAGGATCGCTTTTGTCTGCAGCACTGTTTTCTTTATGATGTCACTCCAGATGTGGGCTTCTATAGTTTAGGAAAGACGTGTGAGCAAGGGTGTGGATCTGCCTCGTGAGCAGAAAACGCTGATTAGTTCCTCTTTGCCATTGCTCTGATGAAAGACGCACGCAAATCTCACATACGGTAGTTTCGGTGGAAAAATAAAGCATGTGAAAACAATGTCAACATCACTGCTGCTTTAAATCCCCTTGAACCACTGTTGTATTAAAGTAATCAAGAACCCGTAATTCGAATCCTTTGCTTGATTGCTTCATTTTCAAACAGTCAGATATGCAAAACAATAAATGTGTCATGACAGTTTTGCAGCCACTGCATGAGTATAAGTTTGTAGGTATAGCCCACCAAGGACTACTAATAAAACTTGGCCTGGTTTTACAGTCATCGGTCTCTGCCATGCTGGCGGGATGGCTGCTTTCATCAATGTTGGGCCTCTTCACACTGATTCAGAGCTCATCAGTCAGGGTGACTCCAGCTGTCAGCCCAGAGATTTATACCGCAGAACATGGTGTTCAGGGGGTAGATAGTAATGACTGATTACACATGGGAGGGTATGAGCATGCGTGTGTGTGTGTGCGTGCGTGCACTCCCCTTAACCATAAACACGCCATCATCCCCCAGCATGATGGCCATGGGAAACTAAATCAGTGCTTGTCAGTCAAGCAGAACGTCACCAGGCCTTTATGTTCCAAGATGGCAGGCGGCAGAGTCAGTACGAAGTGTGTATATATGATTCCTTTCTATAATTAGTAGTGGCAGGGACTGATTCACTTTTCATTGCCTGGCTGTAGCAGCTGATTTGCCTGCATAAACAGCTTTACATAACTGTAATGGGTCTCATTCGTCGCTACTGGATGCGTCTATCTGCTTGCACTTTTTGCACCGTAGCATTTTGCAAACAACACTGTTAGACTTTAATGTAGCTATGTATGCTTCTCTGAGATCCTTTTTAATTAGCATAAGTGTTGACTAGCAGGAACTTTATGCCGGCTTTGCCGAAAGCATTCATGCAGGAGCACTGGGTGTGAAGTTCTGGTGTCGGCTGTGCCCCCATCAAGCCTCTTGCACATGTTTCGTGTTGAAGCATCGTATCTCTAATGCCGTCTTTACAGTGTAAGCAGATCTGGGGGACAGGAAGCTAAGGGGGGTATATTTAGGGTTGATTATCACCTCCTCCTCGCTGACCCGTTTTGTAAAAGAAGCTGTCTGCAGACAGCTTTCATTTGCGTTATGTCTACCCTGCTTTGGCTAAAGGTCCTGTGGATATTTTGAGTAAAGGTTTGAATTTAATCAAAATAGCTGGGGTGGGAGGTGGCGTTCTGCTCGGCTGGCCTGGCTATGATAACAAGTATCTCAGAGTTGAGAGCATATCAGATCAGTTTGGTTTCAGATCACACTGACACAAGCATCAACACGTTGTTAGTTTGACCACTAGAGCAGGGCCATCAAGATGAGAGGCCACCTGATGTCTAATTTACAGAGATGCAGAGCTGATTCAAATGTTTTCAAGCATTTAATCACAGTAAATCAT